>OY728134.1:1173807139-1176797394 GCA_963277665.1 Viscum album
TTGTATTGTGTTTTTTATTTATCCTTTATTTTATTTTATTGGTTCATCTTATTTTCATAACTATTATTTTGAATCAACCTGATAACTACATGTTCAATAGATTATGAAACTTCAAACTATAGATAGAAATTAACATGGGGTGAAACCAAAAAATTTGTTAAATAATTAAAATATCGAATTACTAATCAAATTATGTTCGTAGAGTTATACAAAAAATAGAACTATGATAAAGTTCACCATTATAAACAATAACAAAATCAACATGTTTACTACTCTATATGGGATGTGAGATTGAGTTTTTATTAGAGATATTAACCTCCATATCGCAACATCAAAAAGTGAAATGTATTAATATTCTTCTATTAATGTTTTATCTTCTTATTTTAGTAATACTTAAGTATAGGATCTTAACTAAATCTACCCATTTGAAGAAAAATCAATAGGTCATGTCTTTCTTTCCCACTTATTTGTATATTATCTTATATTTTATTATTTTTCAATGTGAGACTAAAATATGAAGTTAAGTTCTATTAAGGAAGAAGAGCATTTAATTTTATGATGGGAATTAATTTTATGTTAAGGGTTCTCTTTTGTTTCTATTTATTTTTTTATATATTCTTTCAAAACAATATTTAATATTAAAGGTACTCTATTTAGTTAGGATGTCTTCCCATAATTAGAAACTATCTAATTATAAAATATAGAACATTATAGTATTGGTGATATGGTTCCATTTTCATGTTTCAATTCTTTTAAACTCATGTTATTTGACTGCAAATTTTTATTCATGCTATGAAGTGACTATCCAATATTTACACTCACTTTTGAAAGAGATATTACTAAACACATTTATATAAATGTTCTTGTGCTATATTTATTTTGAGTACTAGGGAATGTATTTAAGTACCCCTCCCCCAGAGGTAACCCTACTGGATTAGAAATAAAATTAGAGAGTTAATTACCCTTGAATCTTGCATTTAGTAGGCCTCAGGTCGCCAACTAGCATAAAGGGTATAAAAACCTCGCAAATGGAAGGAATTACCCTCAAATATATAAATTATTATTTGGATATAGGATACCAATAACTAAACAAACTCCCTGAAATAAATAAAAAGTGAAACCAAAAACATCATGTAATGCATATATAATGTAAATGAATATAAAGAGCCTACAAATAAATACCCAAAAGAAAACATTAGGTAGTGACTCAGCAATAACCCAGATGTACAACCTAGTATTATCCATCATGGCCTATGAAGTCCTGCTCGAAACCTGAAAAATAGTTTGAATATATATTGGGTGATTATATCATGAATACATAGTAGAATCATACATAAGTTCTCTCATAAACAAGTGAAAAAAGAGTACTAATTCATCAGTGGATGAATACCAGAACCAACATGTACCTAAAAAACAACCAACAAATCCCATCCCCACCATGAAACACTCACAAAATAAAACATCCAAGTATATTAACAAAATATTAAGGAAATTGATAAAAAATTGTACCCCACACCGGTTTCCCAAAAAATTTCCACTCTTACACCCCAACATTATATTTCCCAGCACTCCCATCCATTCCAAATAATCGTGTCTGAGAACTCCTAGGAAACTGAAACATACCAAGAACCCTACATGCAACTAGTCACATCATCCTTCACAAAGACACATGGGAATACACATCATACCATGAACCCTATATGAAACTAGTCATCACATACACATACTCTATGAATACTTCCACATATCTAGTATAGTATGTTATCATGAACATGAAGGACATCAACCACATGCCCTCCTCCAACTATGAACAACACACACTATGAACAACCTCATCAATCTAATAAAAACAAAAATAAGTTCTCTATATTTTTAGGTTATCACTTCTCATGTTTAAGAACCTCACCTAGAAGAGAGAGTGTGGAATAGTGGGTATCCTACCCTTCGACCTCACTGTATAGGATTTTGGAAAAAACACCCCCCCCCAACACTTGGGTTTCAACACATAATTATCAATGTTGGTGGTGTGTGTATAAAAATCACAATAAATACATAATATATAATATTATTACACATAAGAACAAACTATGGGTCTATAACAACAGTACCATCATATCATAAAACATAACCTTAAAGTATCATTCCCTCTACCACTTTCACAGCCACCTATAAATTAATTACACCTCACAATCAAGAGACAAAACACAAACCACATTCCAAAGTCAGGAGTTGATAATCCCTAACCTGAACTTCTTATATTGGTTCCATGAGTAGCCATAAATTAACCTAAGTAGAAGCAAAAGAACACAACACACAACGAGACTCACTTGGATTTTTCAATGAACCTCCACCAAGTAATGCTCACTAACACCATGGAGAGGAGGGCGCGGCGCAGAGGGTGCGGTGAGGAGGGCACGGCGTGGAGGAGGCGTCAGCGAGGAGGCGTCGGGGAGGAGGGCGCGGCGAGGAGGTGTCGGGGAGGAGGGCGCGGTGAGGAGGAGGGCGTGGCGAGGAGGGCGCGGCGAGGAGGGTGCGGCGAGGAGGGCGCGGCGCGGAGGAGGCGTCAGTGTGGAGGCGTCGGGGAGGGGGAGGGCGCGGTGAGGAGGAGGAATCACGAGGGGGAGGAGAAGGAGCCCGATGGGTTTGGGAAAAAAAACGGGGCTGTTGGATATAGCCATGGATGACATAATTAACCGTGGCAGTATAAAAGATATAGCCACGGACCTATAAAACCGTGGCTATAGGTCCGTGGCTATAGCTCAGATTTGTAGTGGTGATTGGATATGGTTGACATGCTTGAATCTGAGGTAGTTTAATTGAATTTATGAAATCTTGTAAATGCTGCTTTGTTTGCTGATTTACCTAGAAAAGTGCTAAATTGTTTAAGTTACATGATTTTTTATTGGTTCATTTTGAATAATTGTGAAATGATACAAATCTATTAAACTTGATTTGAGCTTTATGCAGTGATGTAATCGCTAAAATTATGTTATAAGGACTATTTAATGTTACCTTTTCTTTGTTGATGGAATTGTATTGTTCTTAATATATGTTTTTTAGCTCGGAATTTCATGGAAATATGGATTGGGTGTATTTATATTGGATTTTTAAGAATTAATCTCGGCCTGTAACTATTCTTCTAGAAGTTTGAAGACTACATAATAGTTTTTTATGCTGGAAATGGGAAATTTACAAGGGTAGGTTTTTACCATTTGTGGAGTGTGAATATAAAACAAGAAGGTTGTATTGCACATGACATCAAGAGAATTAGGTGTGGGGCATTCTTAGAGCTATTTGCAACATTCTTAGAGCTGGTTGCATCTTCTGGAGATGTATTCTGTGGGGCATTCTTAGAGCTGGTTGCAACATTCTTAGAGCTGGTTATCTTTTGGGGATGTATGAAATTAGGATGTTGAGGGGCTAGTCGTCATTGCTTCTAGAGAAAAAGTTTTGTTGGTAGTTAAAATATTGATCCTACCGAGTCAGATTCTGACGTTGGAATTTATAAACACGACAAAATTATTGAATATAAAATAGTTTCCATTCATATAGGATGAGATTGTATGTATATTTTTATGATATATTAGGGTTATTGTGATGCATTATTTGTAGTTGAAAAAAATAGGGAAAATCAAATTCATTTTTATTCACTTTTTTACTTCATTGAGAATTTTGAATGTTTTTTATTATTTTTATAATTATTTTTTCTTGAATTAATATATATATATATTGTACATATATGATAATATTAAAGCTTCAATTTTATCAATAATACTATTTATATAAATATAAATGTTGGTAATGTTATTATCAGTCTGTCATATGAATCTGTTACGAAATAGTTTAACCAACATATATATTATCTGTAGATATTATTATAAATGTAATTGTGCAATTTATCTATCGCAATAACATTTTGCGACATGGTTTTTACCCACAATTTAGTGATAGAATAATTTTTGTTGGTAAAACGTTTTACTAACATAAAATACACTTTACATTTACCCATGTTGGAAAAAACAAATTATTTTCTAGTGGTAGCAGAAGATTTAAGTGAGCTTTAGTTACTTGATGCCTCTTCATTCAACAAAATCACTCTCGTTGCATGTTTTGGGAAGCTACTGCCTTTTGGATATTTACTCAATTTTTTTTGAATCCTATCTCATTTAAAAAAATTCATAAAACCGATAAAAAAATCCCAACTAAGAGGTTGATGAAGCTAGTGAAAGCTCACGTGATGGGGGATGAGGATTACTCTTACTACAAATGGGAAGTAGATGGAAATGCTTTGATGCAAACATGTTGCAGCAGCATGAGTGGTCATGACATGGATAAAAAAAGTGTCTTTAGAAGATTAGATGGGACGAGAGTTTTTAGATGGACGTGGCTTGAGCACACATTTTGTAACTACAATGACCGCATTACATGTTCACGTTCTGGATTTGTAGTCATCATGTTTATTTTGCTACCTAACCCATGTATAGCTAACTTCATTCTAATAATATTTCTTATTATCGATGGAGCGGCCAACCCATAGCATATTAGCTAGGGCTGCTTGCTGGAATGGGTAAGGCGAGGAGACATAAAGAGATTGCATGTTTTTATTTAGGTTAACGGCAGGGACTCCATGCTGGACGGTGCATGAGGCAACATGCAAACATTACACAAATTTTATTGAAGACATCCTTCCCTCTGCTTAATCATCATGAACTTCTTGATTGGTGGTGACCCCGAAGTCGCAGAGGTTGGAGCATGCGACTTTGCAACGCACGGCTTGAGCATCGCCATCTGCACACGTACCCACACATGTAAATACTACAATTACAAATCACTGTGCTACTCTTGATATTATATTATTAATACGTACCGGAGTTGGGTGGAGTGGTTATGGAAGCGCACTGGGAGGACTCGCAGCCCTGGGTGCAGTATAATTTAGGATAATTAGATGGACATGTTGAGGCTGAGATGATTTTGCAGCCACTCAGTTTGGCACAGGTTTCGCGGGAAGAGCCGGTGAAGCGGCAGGTGTTGTAGATGTTTCGTCCCGTGGTGCTGGGGCAGCAACTCTTTGACTCTACATTGGACACAAGAAGGGCACCCAGTAAGAGCACAAGGAGCATGGACGAGGCTCGCGCACCTTCCATCGCTGATTCTCTATATATCAACGCAACGCTTCAAGCTCGCACACTGCTCACTGATTTCATCACTCTGGCCTCTCCACTCTCTATATATACCCCTGTCTAACCTTATCGTTTCGGATTTCCTCATCCCAAAAATCTTATCCACACCCACTCCAGTGTGGCTTTCATTGCTGCTTAAATTGTTACGCACCTGCCCACTGTGCGGCTGCAGTCCAACAATTCTTATTATAATCATCCCTCCAGGCCCACATGCAACTACCCACATGCTCCATTAATTTTAATTAATACGAATGAATAAATAAAAAATAGAAACAATGAATAAATTTTTAATTAATATTTGTTAATTAAATAAAAACTCAATTGTATTAATTAGATAATTATTAAAAAACATTAATTGACTTTTTTTATAAGTTTATTTTTAAAATAATTAGTAAAATAATACTAGCCTAATTTTATTAAAAAAAAGTAATGCAGAAAGCTGGCACCACCGGTGCCCCCTTTGGGTTATCTTGAAAGGCGGCAAGGCCGATGCCACCTGTGTCTCTCATCGACCCAGATTGATGACCCACTTGTCCACGCTTATTTTACCAACTCCATCTCTGAATCCACTCCCACTCTCTCTAGACTTTTCCCTCCTTTCTGCATGATGATTTTGGTGACCTAAAAGGAGTGCCAAATTTTGCAAAGCATCATTTATGAGTATTTTTTCTTATTTATTTTGAAGTAATTTATTTATTTATTTTCTTTATTTTGAGTTAGTCTTTAATATGTTTTTTATTTAGTTGTTTAGTTAATTAGATATAGTTTAGAAATAATAGTTAATATATATATGTAAATAAAATATTATTATTCAATTATGACTTTTGAGTAAATAAATTATAATTAGTCTTAGTAATAGATTTAATATTATAATAATATTGTAATTTAGTATAACTTAGTAGTTTTTAAATATTAGTGACATAATTTGGAATTAATATTAACTAGATAATGAATAAATATTAGTGACATAATGAGTAAGGCATAGTAAATTAAGGATTAACTAATGCTTATCTAACAATTAGCTAATAGTTGGACATTAAATTTTTATTATTAAAAAGTTTGAGAGGAGTGAAATAAGAATGAAAGAAAAAAGAGGAGAGAAAACATGAGACATGAAAAGAGCACAAAGAACTACGATGGACGAAAATTGTGGAGGCCAAGTGCGTCCCCACTAACAATGTTCACTCCATCTGCTGGAAGGGGCCAAAGGCTAGAGAAGCAAATATAACTCACATCATGGGAAGCCAGAGAAGCAAAATGATCCACAACCATATTTCCCTCACACCCGACACAATGCACCTCAGTATGCTCTCTGATCAGCCCCCTACATTTGTGGATGAGATAAGTAATAGACCATGGAGTAGTCCTTGTCCTGAGCACGGAGTTGTGGATAGCCAAAGAATCCATCTCCACTACTGCCAGATCAATATTCGCCTCATGGCACATAAGAAGACCCGAGAGTAGCGCAAGAGCTTCAGTTTGCATGGAATCCCCACTACCAAAGTGGGCTGAGAAAGCAAGGACGACAGAACCGTTGGGGTCCTGGACCACCCCTCCTCCCTGCATGGTTCCAGAGATGGATGTTTGGGGGGCCACTCCCAATTAGGGAGTGATTTGCAGAGGAAGAATCCATGGAAGGACCGTTGGTTGCCGTGTTTTTCTTTTGTCGGCAACAACTGCAACAGTTTCTTCCATGGTGGGCAGCCGACGCGGTGGACAACAGCCGGTGATGAGGTGGTTTTTCAAGGGTTGCTGAACCAACCCTTGAACCACTTTCATCTATAAAATCAGAATATACTTCCCTGAAATTAGTGTGGTGTAATTGTGTGATCCTCCGACGAGTTTGAGACAGAGAGAATAAAAGCGACGACCCCATTCTCTCGTGGATGTATGTCATCCGACCGAACCACAGTAAATCCTGGTGTTCATTCATTTTTCTCTGTTTTCATATGTTTTGCGGTGCCACACACCTCTGTTGCGCCCTGATAAGTTGTATCAGAGGGAGCCAGAGTGATCAGAGTTGAAATGGAGAACCGACAGCGTGTTTTCCAGTGACCAGAAAATTGAAAGTGGATGGAAAATATTTCCAAGGCCATATCCGAGAAGAGGACAACAAGACGATTCCAATTGCACAAGCGGCGTTGCAAACAGAGCTGAAATGAAGGAGATAAGCTCGGTCAAAGTTTGCTCAAAACTACGGGTGAACGGTAACTGCGTGCTGGGGAAGACGATATTGTTCATACCACTGGAAAAAATTCCGGCGAGATTCCAGCAGGTGCTCCTGTGTGCCACGTCAGTACCACGCCATCGCCACATCAGCAGGCAATCTAGATCGTTGAACTTGTTTTGATGATATCTCAGCCAATCCGTGTCATATTTCAACAATCCAGGAGTCAATTCCGACTATTTCGACCATTCCGGACGCATCTGTATTGTTATTTTTTCAAAATTATCAATTCATCAAATGGTTTCATAAGGGTTTGATATCGACGTTAGTGATCGCGTTTTGCGACAACCACGATGGCTAGTGGTGGAGCACTATCAAAGTTTGAGATTGAGAAGTTCGATGGTCGAAAAAATTTCGGATTATAGAAAAGCATAGGGAAAGATATTATTGTGTTGTGGGGCATGATCAAACCATTGATTGGAGAAAAGCCTGAGGCAACAAGCAAAGATGATTGGAAAGAGCTCGAGATGTGGGTTGTCAGCACAATTCGACTGTGTCTGGAAAATGAGTTAAAATGCATGATGTTGGAAGAGACCTCACCAATGGAGATCTGGAAAGAAGTTAGAGTAGTGGTATATGACGAAGTCTCTCACCAGCAAATTATTCCTGAAGAAGAAATTTTACTAGTTGCGCATGGTTGAGGGAACATATTTTTTGAATCACACCAACGAATTCGACAAAATCCTAACATAATTATTAGGGATCAGTGTGAAGGAGAGGAAGAAAAAGCACTTTTTGTTTTTTTCATCACTACAAAGTTCATTTGATGGACTTGTGACTGTATTTCTCATGGGGAAGGAAACATTGAAGCTGAACGAGGTGATGGCATCACTTCAAGATTCAGAGTCATTCTGAAGACTCGCAACGCATTCAGGTGAGAAAATCATGGTGATGTGAGATGATCAATGTGATAGGAGTTGATATCGGAAGACAGGTGGTAAATAATGGCGACCAAAATCATGGGGATGTGATCCCAGTGAAATCTCGTGCTTCTGGTGAGAGAGAAAGGGTCACTATAAAAGTGACTGTGGAGAGTGCAAAAGGTATGTTGTTGGGAAAGAGGAAGTTGAAAAGAAGGATGAAAACATTGCAGAATTATTGGCAGATGATGAAGTCTACATGACTATGGGAAGATTTCACTCAGATGGGAGAGTTAAATGGAGAGAAGTGTAGTGTCATTAATACGAATGATTCAAGCACATGAAGCAGGGATGATGATTTCTATGAAGGAAGAATGAGTGGGCTCAAAATCCAAAGGAAGATGAATGGGTTTTGGATTCAGGGAGCTCGGTGCACATATGTATGATGAAAGGTGCATTTCATAGTTTTCAGCAGGTGAGAGATTCAGTGAGACTTAGTGATGGGTCAACTTGCAATGTTCGAGGAGTCGGGATGGTGAAATTTAAGACACCCGAGGGATGAGTTTGTAAATTGGATGATGTTAAATTCATTCCTAGGATGAGATGAAACATGGTATGATTAAGTAGGATCTATGCGAGAGGATACAAGATTACCATAGTTGGTGGAGTGTTGAAAGTATCACATGTGGATGCAGCAATGCTTTCTGGGAAGGAGTCTCAAGGGTTGTATCATTTTATGGGGACCGTAGTCAGCCTGAGATCAATTGAATATCATGGAAGTGCCACGTCATCTAGCATGAAGAAACATGTTTGATTTGCTGATGAAGTTTTTGACACCTGCAAAGAGACAACAGGTCACGCTTCTACCCAAAATTGGCCATAAGGGGGAGATTTGGGGGGGGGGGGGGGGGCGCACTCCCAATTAGGGAGTGATTTGTAGAGGAAGAATCCATGGAAAGACAGATGGAAGCAGTATTTTCTTTGGTCGAGAACAGCTGCAACAACTTCTTCCATAGTGGGAAACTGACGCGGTGGACAACAGCTGGCGGTGAGGTGGTTTTTTAAGGGTTAGTGAACCAACCATTGAACCACTGCGAATGTTTCATCTATAAATTCAGAACTTACTTTCCTGTAATTGGTGTGGTGTAATTGTGAGATCCTTGAGAGAGAATAAAAGAGACGACCCCCTTCTCCTGTGGATGTATGTCATTCGACCGAACCACATTAAATCCTTGTGTTCGTTCGTTTTTTTCCATTTTTGTGTGTTTTGTGGTGCCACACACCTCCGCTGTGCCCTGACAGCAAGAACCATCAATATTCAATTTGAGTCCAGAACTATGAGGACACCGCCGAACCCACTGGCCAAGAGTACCACTTTCTCCTAAGTTGCGGAGAACCCCTCCATACATAAACTGACCAAGGGATGGGGTGAACCACTAGTTGGGAAGAAGATGAGCCATCCATGTCACGAACCGAATCTGGTCGCCATCAAAACCGGCACCTGACCCGGCCTGAAACAAGGCCCGAAGGGTGTTCCCGATCCCCATGGGCTGGCACAAGTTCCCGGGTATCATAAAATGAAGTTTGGGAACGATTTACCCGATTTTATAAACATTAAACAACAAACAAACTCAATAAAATGAATCTGGATTTTTTTAACTAAAACCATATTTTACAAAATTCAAAACTGAATTACATGTTTTAAAACAACTCATCAAGACTATAAAAAAGGTACAAAATCAAAATGAAACAGCCCAAGAACCCTCATGGAAAGGGGCGCCGCCCTCAAGCCATCTCCACAAGACTTCACCACCAAGGACCTGCTAGAAACCCGAACCACTAGAACTGAAAATTGTATCCAAACCCACAACAACAAAATAACCAAGTCTACTTTCACCCAAGGGCGAGAGTAGGGTGTGATCCAATGACTAGTAGGATAGCACCACTAAGATATTCCATGTGATAAACATTCAAAGATAAAAATCTTCCACGTTTTCATAAATAGAAAATGCTAGTTACAATTTCTAAAAGATAAAAAAATTAAAACAGATTTCAAGCGGGTTATCATTAAGAATCAACACTTTTAAAAGATAATGTAAACACTACTGAATTTTCCTGCCAACCATTCCATATACTGACGGTAATCACAAAGTAACTAATGAGCACAAGCAATAGGAAATATCCCCTAGGCACTAGCTCGTTGTGGGTCCCAGGTACCTCGTATCTCAGTGAGAGTAACCATCACAATATCTGTTCTTGTGAACGAGCCACTAGTAGGGAACATACTCATAACCTAGTGGTCCCCAATCATCATCATCATAGTTTAGTTAGAGTTGTAAGCGTCAATATTGCTATGTGAAACTGAGGCCAAACCCCACGGAATCACTAGCATACTAGTACACGTCCACCCACCTAGATACCCAAGTTTTCCCCTTGTGCTCAGACAAGTTCAATAAGTCAATAAATATACTTTTCACATGAAAATATCATTTTCACATCACAAGTTCACCAAACATCCCACATGTATTCCACATAAGTTTAAAAATCCACCTTTTCATTGAAATAAATTTTGAAATCATACTCACACAAAAAATAGCCCACACCACATTTTTCACATCTTTCACAATTCAACAAATCCACTAAAAATTTTATAAAATATTTCCCAAGATGATAAATATCACAAAACAAACCACTCACATGTTACATAATACCCTTTTCATAAATAAAGTCCATTTTTCACATTACACTCACGCAAAACAGCCCGAAAACACGTTTCACACCCACATCCCAATTTCATAAATCATGTCGAAAAATTAAAAAACATTACCAAAATGTTTTACAACATAACTGACCACTTTATGTTTCAAAAACTCAATTTAGGAACATACTATCACCAAAACAGTACATAAGCAACCATTTCACACTTTGTGTAACTCATTAAATCATTTACAATTTTCATAAAACCAACTCAAGAGGTGGAACCATGGTTTGCATACAAAACCCATTTCAAAACCCTAATTCAAGGCCAAAACAATTCCAATAAAAATAGAAAGCGGAATTGGCATCCCTAAAAACATTTACTAAACCACCCCCAAGTTTTATACAAATACCTCAAACAATACCACAAAAGGTACACATTAAAAACACATGTTTTCACAAATCACGTTCAAGAAGTACATCATGGTTTAATACATTAAAACCCTTCAAAAACCCCATTAAAAGGACCACATGACATTAAGGAATTAACAAACCAGAATTTTCAGCCCCTTTAAACACTAATAAATCACATTCATATGTTATAAAATACACCCAAGCATTTCCCCATGAGCCACACATGAAAATCACCCAATTCCAAGAAAAAATGCAACTATATAATTAAACACTTAACCAAATCCATCAAAAAATAGTTTTCACACCACACAAAACAGATTTGAAATATACTAAATTAATAAACCAAGCAAGATAACTCATCAAAAATGGTTATACATGGAATCACCTACCTTTTATGTCGAAACACTCAAAACATGGTGAGAAACATAAATCACACAACCGCCGCACCTCAAGGAAGTGAAATCCAACCTAAAACCGGAAGCTTTTTCACAAAATACAGGATATCAAACCCTATGATTTAACCCTAAATTTTGGACATTAGGAACCTTATGGATAAGGCATTAAACCCCAATCACATTGATTGTAACCCTAAGCAAATTGAAAGAAGAATGAAGAAGACCAACTTACTTGAGGAATCTTGTATAAATCGCATCACATACACCAGTAGATGAATTTTAAAACAGCCAAAAATTCAGGGGTTGTTCGAATAAGATTTAGGAGGTCATTTAGGAACTAGGATAGAGGGAAGACAATAAGAATTGAGAGAGTTAAGAAGAGATGGAGTTACCTCTTCAATTCTGGCCGATTTGAGACACCCTATGAAGTTGTGCCCTAATTCTCGATTTCAAAGAGCCCCAAGGAAGGGGTAAATACAATGGGAGTGCGCCTGGGCTTCTTAGGGTCGAAATGGAGGTGTAATTAACGAAACATTCATTATAACGAATAAGATATTAAAAAATTAAAAAAACATTTTAAAACTGGAAAATGGGCTTTCGGGTTGGCCCAATTCTTAAATAAAAACCCAAATACCCCATTTTTATGGATTCCTAAGGGGTCCAAACTACAATGGTGGTGTTAATATGTCAGAGGATACCATTTAGGAATTTGAATGAGTAAAAAATATTAAAAAATGAAAATGTTATAAAAGAAACAAAATTTATTTTTAAATCTGGAATTGGGCTCACGGTTTGGCCCAATTCACAAAAACTCACCCACTCCACCTTAAAAGCTTGAGAAACCCCAAAAAAAAGCATAAATAGAAATTAAATTAAATTCAAAATTAAAATAAGTCACGTATGTTACAATTCTCCCCACCATGAAAACGTTTCATCCCCGGAAAGCCACAACAAGGCCAGATACCAAATCCAAACCCAACCGATAAACCAAGATGTACTTCTTTTCCATGCTTCGCCCCCAAGGGCCAAAACACCTTCAGTGATCATTTAAGGAAAGATTACTCTCACAACCAATATTTACACCACTTTCCTAAAACAATCAAGCACATTCATGCTTTATCCCAAATGAAAACTTCTCAAACACAATCTGAACAAAACACAATCAATTTACCTAATCAAACAACAACATCGAACAAAGTTACACTTACCCTACTATAAATAAACCATTGGGAACTCTCCAATCTCAATGTTTACCCATGGAAGATATAGGTAGTTAGATATCTCCAAATGATAATACCTACTTCCAAGACAAGACCAATAAAAAAATCTGAGTTACTCGTATGAAGAGACACAAATGGGCTCCCCACCATAAAAGACAACTTAAATTTTTCCCTGAGATAGAATCAGGACACTAATAGGGGGAGGCCCAAATAGACTCCCTAGTACAAGGGGTATACATCCATTAGAAATTTCCAAAATAATATGCATGATACCCATGGTGGGTCTCCCCACCACAAGAACCAACCATCTTAACCGACCGGCGTGGGCCGACACGAAAAGACCCCAAAAATTCAATGATTTGAGAAGGTTTCACAATTAGTCCATACGGTTTGGGAAACCGTGCACTAACTGTGCAGATCATTCTTTCTGCATAGCTTCCTGACACATGGTCACTACTAATCGTGCACAAACCGCATGCTCAACCTGTGTAGAAAAATTTAAATCCATTCTCCAAAGACTCAATGGAAACCAGGGGGGGGAAGATATTGGGTGATGACATGGGTACAAGGCCCTCCACCTATTTCCACTGAACTAGAACAAAAAAGGAAAGATTATGACACCATAGGTTTAAAATCATCCTATATTTCATACCGAGGATAAGACATTATACAAGGGTTTAA
Source organism: Viscum album (assembly GCA_963277665.1). Classification (NCBI taxonomy): domain Eukaryota; kingdom Viridiplantae; phylum Streptophyta; class Magnoliopsida; order Santalales; family Viscaceae; genus Viscum; species Viscum album. The sequence goes on from OY728134.1 coordinate 1,173,820,814, forward strand.
GCGACACTGAGGTTTCCCCTAACTATGTGACAGCTTCTCTCTGGGACCTATGGATAGAGCTCAAAATATTGAAGCATCTTCGGCCTCGCAGTTAGGATGTGGAAACCCCTATGTGGAACTTCTTATTTCGGTGCCACAAACCACTACACCGCATACCCCGATGGGTTCACCAAGACATAACACACTCCATAAATCACTTTACTGAAAACTTAAATTTCACTGAAACATGGGATCAAAAGATGCACACACATCACACCTTGTTTCTTTGGGTTCGAAAAAACAGAAGGGTAGGACACATATAAACACCTTCCTCTAAGATAGAGTATTTGATGTTTTTACCAAGGGATACATACTCCCAACATAACAGAGAACCTCAGAGGATTGCGCGACCTTCACCTTTATAGTCAAATGAGCACACAACATCACAATGCGTCACCGAACATGACCATTGTGATTAATAGAAACAATACATGGAACAGGACCTTATGCCAAGTCCCTAAACAACAGACAAGTCCAAAAAGTGGACACAATAGCCTCTCATGACCAAAATCCCAAAATTGGTGGTTTAACACGAACTCTTTCTTCAAAGAAACTATGAAGAACACAGAGGCCCTCTTAGACACCATCGAGACACTCATCCACACTAACAACCCAAGAACACTTCCACCTTCGATGAATCAGGCTACTTAAGAAACTATGGTCTCTTTCAACCTTCCACAAGAACTATCCCACTACAAGAGGATCCAAAAATCAAGGAAATGAATGGGTGTAGATTCAATCAAAAAATATCGATAAAATATTCCTTATATTGATCAACTGGAGGATTTTCCAATGGAGAAAAAAATACGGGTTGCACTTCAGTTGTGCATTAACCCTTAATGGGGGCGTACCTTATCCAATGAGAGAACCCAAGGACCCAAAAAAGCTGGTCTGTTGGTCAAAACATGCCACAAACCAAATCCAAAAACATGAAGGGCACCACCGTAAAGATGTCCCGAAACATATCTCAAAAGAGACTACTAACTGATCCTTCTACCCAACTTGTCGTCCAAACACAAACCCAAAATATTGTTCGAACAAGAGGGGATCAAGGACTCAAAACATCCCACAACATCAATATTTTCCAAAAACACATAATATACATCATCCCAAACAATTCAACAAGACATCATGTTTTTCTTTTAAAACATCTCTTTGAAAACAAACGGTTCAACGGTTAGTGTATCAACCAATGGTACCCCATGGGCCTCACACATGCATGTTTCTGTTACACACCAAGCACCCTCCTCATATCTGTCCTGGCACTCATCCAATCATGCCATCAACCATCCATCATCCCATATAACCCCATGCATGTGGTCTCTCATGAAAATACCAAAGGTTAAAAATTAAAATTCATTCCACTTTTCAAAACCAAAACGGTTAACCAACACATCCTTTTTCTCAAAACTGCTAACCACAATATCCAAATACCAATTCACATCTTACAAAACTTTTCACAAATACACAAACATTTAGAAAATAACTCAATTTCATGTTATTCACAAAAATTTCAAAACATCTCATCCCATTAAAACACCATTTGATTGTTTAGAAAACACTATTGGAAACACCTTTTCAAAACCAACTTCAATATAGTTCCTGATTTCAAAAGAGGTATAAGCCCACCATTTTTCATTTAAAAATAATTCTGAAAATTCAGTTCCACTATTTCATAAATCAATCCATTCCCTCTTTATTTGAAAATCATTTGACAAAAACTTTTCGCTTCTTAAAACCAAGTCACTTTAAAACCAAATTTCCAAGATTTCAAAACTAAAGAATACAAGACAATGTGAGAGGAAACTAGTTTTAGTGGGTGACTTGGACATATGGTTGGCAGCCATATTACAATCACTTCACCATCACAGAGAGTGTTCTAGGTAAATATCCCTGGCTCCACATGGCTTGCCAGACCCTACGAGCTCACTGAGACCAGTAACCCAACTCTCTTTTCATTTCCTCTAATCATCGTCAATCCAAGATATCCAGAGGACTCATATAAATCCCGACATCCCCTGGAGACTTGAATCCCATAATGAGGTGTGGTGATCATCCACATTACTCAAAACTAGAATTCCAAGTCCCGACAATCCTAACTCCAGACTATCCTGACTGTTCCCCAAATAACGCGACCCAAAGAGAGCGAACCTCCCTATGATACCATTTTGTCACAAACCAAATCTGGTCACCATCAAAACCGGCACCTGACCAAGCCCGCAAAAAGGCATGAAGGGTGTTCCCAATCCCCACGGGCTGGCACAAGTGCCCAGATATCATAAAATGAAGTTTGGGAATGATTTACCCGAGTTTATATAAATTAAACAACAAACAAACTCAAAAAAATTAATCTGGATTTTTTTTACTAAAACCATCTTTTACAAAATTCAGAACAGAATTACATGTTTTAAAACAACTCATTAAGACTACAAAAAAGGTACAAAATGAAAATGAAACAGCCCAAGAACCCTCATGGAAAGGGGTGCCGCCCTCAAGCCATCTCCACAAGACTTCACCACTAAGGACCTGCTAGAAACCCGAACCACTAGAACTAAAAACTGTATCCAAACCTACAACAACAAAATAACCAAGTCTACTTACACCCAAGGGTGTAAGTAGGGTGTGAGACAATTCCTAGTAGGATACCACCACTAAGAGATTCCATGTGATAAACATTCAAAGACAAAAATCTTTCAATTTTTCATAAACATAAAATGCTAGTTACAATTTATAAAAGATAAAAAAAATTAAAACAGATTTCAAGTGGGTTCTCATTACAAATCAACACTTTTAAAATATAATGTCAACACTACTGAATTTTCCAGCCAACCATTCCGTATACCGACGGTAATAACAAAGTAACTAATGAGCACAAGCAATAGGAAATAACCCCTAGGCACTAGCTCATTGTGGGTCCCAGGTAACTCGTATTTTGGTGAGAGTAACCATCACAATATCTGTTCTCGTGCACGAGCCACTAGTAGGGAACATACCCATAACCTAGTGGTCCCCAATCATCATCATCATAGTGTAGTTTTAGTTATAAGCATCAATCTTGCTATGTGAAACTGAGGCCAAACCCCACGGATTCACAAGCATACTAGTACACGTCTACCCACCTAGATACCCGGGTTTTCCCCTTGTGCTCAGACAAGTTCAATAAGTAAATAAATATAATTTTCACATGAAAATACCATTTTCACATCACAATTTCACCAAACATCCCACACGTATTCCACACAAGTCTAAAAATCCACTTTTTCATTGAAATGAATTTTGAAATCATACTCACACAAAAAATAGCCCACAACACATTTTTCACATCTTTCACAATTCAAAAAAACCATTAAAAATTTTATAAAATATTTACCAAGATTCTAAACATCACATAACAGCCCACTCACATGTTACATAATACCCTTTTCATAAACAAATTCCATTTTTCACATAACACTCATGCAAAACAACCCGAAAACACGTTTCGCACCCACATCCCAATTTAATAAATCACCTCGACAAATTACTAAACATTACCAAAATGTTTTACAACATAACTGACCACTTTATGTTTCAAAAACTCATTTTAGGAACATACTATCTCCAAAACAGTACATAAGCAACCATTTCACACTTTGTGTAACTCATTAAATCATTTACAATTTTCATAGAACCAACCCAAGAGGTGCAACCATGGTTTGCATACAAAACCCATTTCAAAACCCTAATTCAAGACCAAAAAAATTCCAATAAAAATACAAAGAAGAATTGGAAGCCCTAAAAACATTTATTAAACAACCCCCAAGTTTTATACAAATACCTCAAACAATACCACAAAAGGTACAAATGAAAAACACTTGTTTTCACAAATCACGTTCAAGAAGTACAACATGGTTTCTACATTAAAACCCTTCAAAAACCCCATTAAAAGGACCACATGAAATTAAGGCATTAACAAACCAGAATTTTCAGCCCCTTTCATCACTAATAAATCACTTTCATATGTTATAAAATACACCCAAGCATTTCCCCAAGAGCCACGCATGAAAAACACCCAATTCCAAGAAAAAATGCAACTACATAATTAAACACTTAACCAAATCCATCAAAAAATAGTTTTATCACCACACAAAACAGATTTTATACATACTAAATTAATAAACCAAGCAAGCTAACTCATCCAAAAATGGTTATACATGGAATCACCTACCTTTTATGTTGAAACACTCAAAATATTGCGCGAAACATAAACCGCACCACCACCGCACCTCAAGGAAGTGAAATCCAACCTAAAACTAGAAGCTTTAACACAAAAGACAAGATATCAAACCCTAGGATTGAACCCTAACTTCTGGACATTATGAAACTTATGGATAAGGTATGAAATCCTAATCACATTGAATGTAACCCTAAGGAAATTGAAAGAAGAATGAAGAAGACCAACTTACTTGAGGGATCTTGTAGAAATCGCCTCACATACACTAGTAGATGAATTTTCAAACAGCCAAAAATTCAGGTTTTGTTCGAACAAGATTTCAGAGGTCATTTAGGAACTGGAATGGATGGAAAAGAGTAAGAATTGAGAGAGTTAAGAAGGGATGAAGTTACCTCTTCAATTCTGGCCGATTTGAGACACCCTATGAAGTTATGCCCTAATTCTCGATTTCAAAGAGCTCCAAGGAAGGGGAAATGCAATGGGAGCGCTCATGGGCGTCTTAGGGTCGAAATTGAGGTGGAATCACTGACAAATTCATTATAATGAATAAGATATTAAAATATAAAAAAAATATTTAAAAACTGGAAAATGGGCTTTCGGGTTGGCCCAATTCTTAAATAAAAACCCAAATACCCCATTTTTATGAATTTATAAGGGGTCCAAACTACAATGGTGGTGTTAATATGTCATGGGATACCATTTAGGAATTGTAATGGGTGAAAAATATTAAAAAATGAAAAATTTATAAAAGAAACAAAATTTATTTTTAAATCTGGAATTGGGCTCACGGTTTGGCCCAATTCATGAAAACTCACCCATTCCACCTTAAAAGCTTGAAAACCCCAAAAAAAGCATAAATAGAAATTAAATTAAATTCAACATTAAAATAAGTCACGTATGTTACAATCCAACAAAAGGCTTTGAGATCTGGAAACAAGGTCAGGATGAGTATAGCTTGCACCTCCATCCTGAGATGAGTTCCTCACCAGCCAAATACTCTAGTACCCAACTATATGTATCAATGATCGGGCCTTCAATTTATGACCGATAACACCCATTCCCTAGATCAAATGAAAAAGGAAAATAAATTCTAGTAGAGACCTAGGATTACAAGTCCATGAACATGCAGAGAGAACTCACTATAATATGCATCCAGTCGGTCCTAAAGAAAAGGTGGCAATTCATCTCCTCCCAAGGGTTCCTACAACAGTAGCATCGAGACACTAAAGGGATACCCATACACTATATTATTTTTCTTGGGGAGTTCTTGGTTCCCAACCTTCCATGTGAGGAATTTGTACCTAGCAGGAATCTCTGAGCACCATAAGATCTCCCCTCAGGATTCAACTTGTCTGTCAACCAAAGTCACTCTTCGATAGTTTTTATTTGAGAGGTTACCATTCGAAGAGACAATAAAAACACACAGGTCCAACTTAGAGTTAAGATCAATGAGGTCAAAGGTGTTATGATGATTAGTGTCCAACACCGCTTCAATGATGTTGGGGTACATACTGGCTTGTTTAAAAGTCATTCAAGTTGTGGGGTATCCCAGAAAACCGAGCTTAGTACCATCCCAGTTATGGAACCCAAAATTGGTGTCCCCCCTACCAACTAGCCACTGAGATTTAGAATTAATATTTTATATACGAGGGTGAATTTCATGACCCATCCTCGGGGCCTGTGCTGTGACTACCCCAAGCCCGCCTCCCATAGGCCATGGGTTGGCGACTAGCACCAAAGGCGTAAATCCTGCTAAAAGGAAAGACATTGCCTTTATATAAGTAAACAAACACAACAGAGTACGCAAGACGGAGTAAACACAAAGTAAACTGAATACAAAAGCAAGTGCTGGAAAGTAAATGGGACAGTATATAAACCCAACTGAAAGTATAGTACAACTGATAAAGAAAGTACAACAGCTGAAAGGTAATGCACCAACCACAGAGTCATACTCCGGAAATTCCACCTCAAGGGTGGGTACAGATAGTATCATCGGTACCACGGGTCCATCCGTCCACTCCGTGTACATCCTGCCAGGTGGTCCACCTCCAGATATCGTCCAGCTCCACAAGCCTCAACCACGATCAGTGCTGTCCGTCATCAGCAACCAACACAACGTAGTGCGGTCAATGCCCGTGCAGGGGTGAGTATAACAATACTCAGTAGGGACCCCGAGACCCCCGAAGGTCTCCCAGAATCCACAAAGGATAAACCACAAAGGAAATATACAATCACGAAGTATCAAATTACTCTACTTAGTTATATTCCCATACATATACCTAAGTCATCAATTGCAGTTCAGCTCCAACTCTCGATCCCATGCACATCCCAGTCCACACAGGAAAGAAGTCAATCACACCAATGGTAATGATTGAATAGTCAAGACTTAGCTCACACAGATATACTACTTTCGAAGAGGGGTGGAGAAGATTAGATGTAGCCTCTGAATCATCTTCTCTACCAAACCCACGTAGGATCCAAGTACAGAAGTCGTCGCTGCCGAACCCACATAGGATGCAAGTACAGTAACCATCATTTCCGAACCCACATAGGATCCAAGTACAGTTATCATCGTTGTCAAAACCACAGAGGATCCAAGTACAGTCATCCTTGCTGCCGAACCCACGTAGGATCCAAGTACAGTTGTCATCGTCCTCGCAGTCAAATCCATCTCTAGGGTTCCCGCACACAGCGTACTCGATTCCGGGAGGGTCCGATCCACGAGTAAAAGGGGGTCGATACATCAACTGTCAAGAAGTCCAGAGTTTATGTATCCCGAAGTTATGTCTTGTCAAAAGGAACTCAACCTGACAGACGAAGTGTCAAAGGGGCGCCTGGTCTGAGAGATATTGGTTTTTTCGTTCCAGGGGCCCGATTGGAAATATGCTCGATCCAAACCCGGCCGATTACCAAAGCTATCCAAAACTCACTTAGAGTATCTAAAAAGGACCGTATCATCGAAAGAGTCCTAGTACCGCAGACGACACGTCAATCGGACGCGCGGTCTTTAAGTTATTCAAGTTTAAGTGAATAACTTGCCCGACCCATTAAGCCCAGTGGGCTGGCAAGTTGGGTTAACCCAGTTTGACGGGTCCGACCCGACAGGGGTGTCGGACCGGTCCGAAGGAAAAAAAAAACTCGGCCCGAAGGGCACGGCCCATCCCTAAGGGGTGTGGCCCGGCCAGAAGTGGTGTGGCCCGACCTGGCGTGGCCCGGCTCGGCGTGACCCTGCGCGGCCCGACTGGGCATGTCTCAGCGTGGCCCGGCTGGCTCGGCCAGTTGTCCGAGCGGTCCGAAGCGGGGGCGCGGCCCCCGGGTTCCCAAACCGACAACACCTTAGGGCGTCGCCCTCCCAAACAGGCCGACTAGGCGGACCAGACTTCGGGTGCACGTGGCCCGTACGACGGGCCACAAATTTCTTCAGCGTGGCACCCTCCTAGCGCCGAGGTTCGGCTCCGCCCGACCGGCTGATGGGCCGGCCAGTTTTCTAGTGCGGCGCCCTCCTGGCGCCGCAGCTTCCCTTCGCTCGGCCGGCCGACGGGCTGGCCGGTTCTTCCGCCGACGCGGCCCGCAAAGCAGGACGTGGTTCCTTCCGTACACCGGCGCGTCAGTGCCGGCTTCCTCCACCGCGATCCCAGCACGGCGCGACGACGCCGTGCTTCCTTCACCTCCGGTCGCCGATTGAAAAAATATCAAGTTCTAGCTGTAACGCCCCGACCCCAATTACCCAGAGTCGGTGCATTAATTACATAACATTGGCATGATCACAAGAAAGATCAAATCTCGAAAGACCGATTGGTTTAGTAGCCTTGGAAACACTAGATATATTCATAAGTTTTACATTACATCATAAAATGAAAAACTACTACAACAACATAATGTTTCCACAGTCCACACTATAATCCCCTCATAATATCCCTGCAGGTCATTCATAACTTACATCTTCACATCCTGGGAAAAATAAAACATAGAAAAGGGGTGAGCTCAAATGCCCAGTAAGGATAACAATATAGCGGAACATTCAAAAATAAGCATAAACATTTAAGGCAATGAATTACTAAAACAAAAGCCTTTTAAACTTGAACTTCAACATAGTATGGCAAAAGTAAAATGAAATAATGCCATTTACTTGTTCACATGGATATTCTACTAATCGAATAATCACAAGCAATATCAATAACCACTTTCATAATGTTGGAATGCATAATGCTAGACTATCATAACCACATAGCCAAGGCCTCGTGCCAAGACTACAAATAAGATTTTGCCAAGGCCTTGTGCCAAGACACTAGTTTGTCTCATGAGACCTACCGATGCATCGAGGAGCTATAGCGGGCTCCACCCGTCACATATTAAGTCCAATGCATTCCCATATGAAAAGGTTTAAACATAACATAAACATTCGTATTAAAACTAGCATACGAAATGTCAATAATTTCACCATAAACTATGAATGGTATAAAAATAGCACATCCACAGTCAAAAATATCACAAAACCTTCAATACAATATAGAAGTTTTGTATCATAATAAATCAACTTCAAATAAGCGTAAAATCCGTCAAAGGATGTTGACATAGATGAAATCAAAACACTTTTTAGAGAAATATCTCTTTCTATTTTTGAAATCATTTAAGAGCCATATAAAATAAAACATTTTCCTGAAAATATTCTTATAAGCTTGTAAGGGAAGCTTTGACGATTCTATAACGGCGGAAAAAAACCGCACCCGCCGTATAATTTAAAAAAACATTCTTATCTTAATTCTGTCGAAAAGGTTAAAAAGCACCTTGTTTGGAAAACGATGGAAAGATTCCCTTTTAAACCTCTTATAAAAAGTCAAACAAGGGTATAAATGACTTTAACCAATATTTTTTTAAATATTAAAAATGTTTTGAAATACATTTTGAAAAAACATGGACGTGGATGATAACGAGGTCCCAGTAGATAATTACGTATAAACAACCTCGGATAATGAAGAGATTGTGAAATAAACCCTTACCTTGTACTTTTCCTTTGTTAGGGTAGGTTAACCTCCTGTATAATGGTGAAATAATTGTTATTAAATTATACAAGAATCATATACATTAATATGATATCATATATGATCTTTTAACATTGCTTTATTAATAATATCTTAGTATTATCGTCGTTTCGGGTGATAATCGATTCGTTCTTCTTAAATGTTTGGTTACGTAAGACATGTTTGTAATGGATAGATTATATCTTATTCATAATAAGAATGATATTAACATTATTTTTAATCCTAAAATGAGAATAAGACTTGAATGGATACGATGGAGAATGAATCTCATCGCGTTCATGGAGACGGTAGTCCGTACGTACGCACGAACGCTACTTCCATTTAATTTTTATTTTAAAAGAATCAAATACAAATGATACATATGTATATTACTATTCCAGTATAATATAATATTTTATATATTTTACTTAAGTTCATTAACACCATCCTTTATATGTTCCATGTGTGGTATGAACGAGTCATATCATTTTAAAGGGGCGGTAGTCCGCACTTCCCCAAATAAAATTATCGTATGTATATACAACATGAAACGAATAATGATATGAAATAAAATGGAATTACAGAAGCTTATATATAAAATATATATCATTAATATCATATTTAATTACAGTGCCATCATAATGGCCACCATGAGAGGCGGTAAGATGTATTTGAACAATCATCGTTTCGTGAGGCGTTAGTTTGCCATCCACAGAAACATTATGTTCATCATCCATTAGATGGAGTTGTGTGTATGTATAGTTTGAATCCTTCTTATAACAACATCCTAGTATATTTTGGATACTGGTGTTGTTACAAAAGAAAGGAAATAAAAAGAGTTTGGGGGTTGGAGAAGCAAAATAAATGAAAATAATTTAAGAGAAATCGTTACCTTTAATTTAGGTAACTCACTTTGGTTGGAACCAAAAGACTTCTTGAAATGCTTTCTGCCTAAGGGGAAGCTTCAAAGAGGAGGAGAGGGATGTGGGGAGCTTATTTGGGCAGGGTTTGGATGAGCCAAGTGGCTTGAGAGGTGTGAGGAATGAGTAGACGTGGTCTCCTTTTATAAGGGAGAGGAGGGGCTCTTTAGGAAAGAGTGAAAGTATTACTTTATAATATAATTATATTCAGTTTATAATGGTCCAAAAATCATTGAGGTCGAAGATAAGATGACTAATATTCTAAATAACATCAACCAATAAGAATTGGAATGGGTTTAGATAATATTTTAATCATTATAATCTTATTTATTTAAAGGATTTATTAATGAGGTAAACATTGCATCATTATTGTGCCATTAATAATTTAACTTATTTGATGTCTAAAAATTATAAATAAAATATAATTATGTAGGAAATATTTTTATATTTCTAATGAATATTTATAATCGAAAATCCAACATGTATAACCCTATTTAAAAATTGTTCTTCTAAAAGATGTAAGCTTATGCCATTTTTATTTTTATTTTAACATTATTAATATAATGTGTCCCTACCACATACAAGTGGCTCTAAGGGGTCCCCAAATAGACCCAAGGATGCCCATGGTCGGGTATGTGTCCACCAATAAGGTTAGGACACGTTTTAGGGTAATTTTGTATTATTATAATATTATTTTTTAACCCTTATTTACCGGATTTACCCTTTAACCATGATAAATAAAATATTTACCGCAGTAATTATTCAAAATGTGTAAAAAGAAAAGTTACCTATTTACATAATTTGTACATCCTGATTCCAAATATGTAATCCATTTTTCCAAATTCAAAACACATAAGTGGCAGAAATTAATTTAAAATTAATTCCCGTTGTTAAAATAAAAAGCGTGTTTTTAAGAGATAATAACTATCAAAAGATTGACACTTGTTTATGTCTGATTTAATTGTGAAATTATGTCCAATGACAAACATTAAATTAAATGGTAAAAATATATTCTAAATATACTTTAAAACCACTCAAATTCATAATTTATCAATATTAATTATTTTGATTAAAAAAGTTGTTTTTAATTAAAATTTAGTAATTTTCACTATTCATCAAAATATAAAAGTTATCCGAAAAGTACCAAAATTTCACCCTAGGCTAATTTCAATATTCCTAATCCAAAAATGAATTCCATTTTGAAATATAAAATATATATTATTTCAAAAAGTAGGTATTACTATTCACAACGGCTAGTTTAATTAGTTGTGGTGTGTGTTAGAACTCGAGGTTGCGTACAACACACGCTATCGCATTATTCGAAGGGAAACGTACCGTGGAAGCTTGGGGTGTTACACTAGCGGAGGGTCGTCGGGCCGTGTTTGTTGGGCCCGCACCCTCCACGTTAGGCGGTAACACATGGATAAAATCATTTCGGAGAATTCAATGAGGAACACGTAAAATTTTAATCAACTTAAATTGTATAATTTTCCCTACCTCGATAAGGTCCGTGGTTGACAAGCGTCGTGGATGATGGTGTCGTATCTATCGTCGTCGGAGTGCCCTCGAGGAAGTGACGTCTCCTCTCTTTTCGCGAAGAAAAGAAAAATAAGGTGCATCGTCATTGGAGAGTTCCCCACGTCGGTGTCTCCTCTCTTGTCACAGAGGAAGAAGAGGATGGAGAACCATGATCGCAGAGTGTTTCTACATTGAAGAAAATATGTCCTTCATCGAAGAAGAACCATTATTTGTTGAGGATGATGTTCTTCAATGAAAGAGGAATTTCCTTTTTCTTACACACAAAAGTTATCTCCAATATTCCCCACACAACAAGCCAACCAAAATTAAAATAATGCTACCCCTTATTTTAATTAAACTTGTCATGCATTCAAAATTTAAAATTCAAACACGTAATTAATTTAATTGAAGAGTTTCAAACAATTAATTAATGTGTGTGTTGGCAAGAATTAAAGAGGGAGAGAGAGGAAGTGTAAAGGTTACACATTTAAATTCAAGGGGTTTTCAACATTAAACAAAGGAGTTTAATGGGGGGGGTTTAAGGGGTTTAGGGAAGATCAAGGTTTTAGGTCACGCATGGGACCCACCCCACTAATATCACCCCATGGGAGGTTATGTGGGTGTGGGACCCACCTTCAACTCCCCTTGAGAGGAATTAACCTCCAACCATAAAAATAAAATTGTGCCACCAATTTTATGTATTTTAAACTAATTCCCCAAAAATTAATTCTCAACCCGCTTAAAATGCAACTGTGGTAAAGGTCCCCTTAAGAAATTACCGTCACTGCGAGTTCATCGGTGCCCTCAGATTTTGATTCCAAGCACCGGTTCAAAAGATAGAAAAACCTGCTCGTTCGTTTACAGAACGTACCCGAGCTAAACTTCAGAAATTGGTTCCGGACACACTATGCCTCAGAATCAAGTGCCTTCAGAAGCCACCGACTCATAAAATTCCAAAGTATTTAAGAAAAAATTTTCCTTGATATTTACGTGTCTTTACATTACTCCCACCTCAGGGATTTATGTCCTCGTAAAGATACAACAAAAACTAGGGAAACAAATGATGGTACTATGCACGCATCTGAGCCTCTTGCTCCATGAGCTCTCCTGGAGGTTCCAGTGCTTCCAAAGAATGCACACCATAGGAATCGACCATCCTTGTAGGACCCACTCCTGTCGATCCTCGATCTCCACCGGGACCTCTGCAAATATCGCCCCGTCATCAATGTCCAGCTCCCCATGATCAATGATGTGGGTCGGGACGTGCACATATCTCCTCAGCTGAGATACGTGGAAGACTTCATGCACCCAGTGCAACTGAGGTGGAAGGGCTAGGCAGTAATCCACCTCGCCTACCCTACTGAGGACCTGGAAAGGTCCGATGAAGTGCGGAGATAACTTGTCACCCCGACCAAATCTCCATAATCCACGTCGTGGTGAGACCCGTAGGAAAACGTAGTCTCCATCCTCGAACTCCAGTGATCTTCGTCTCCTACCAGCATTTTAATTCTGTCTACTCTGTGCAGTCCTCATCCGCTCCTAGATGATCTGCACCTTCTTTATTGTATCCTGGACCATCTCTGTCCTACAAGTGCTGACTCCATAGGGTCAGTCCAGCACAGAGGAGATCTACATGGTCGGACATATAGTGCCTCATAAGGTTCCATCCCGATGGTGGAGTGGTAGCTGTTGTTGTACGCAAACTCCACCAAGGGTAGGTGATCCTCTCAGCTGCGACCAAAGTCTAGGACAGATGCACGAATCATGTCATTAAGTGTCTGAATTTTCCTCTCTGTTTGGCCATCCGTCTGAGGGTGAAAGGTGGTGCTCAGGCGTAGATGCATCCCAAATTCCTCCTACAACACCTTCCAAAGCAAGGAAGTAAAGAGAGCGTCTCGATCGGAGACGATAGACCATGGCACACCATGAAGTCGTACGATCTCCTGAACGTAGATGCGTCCCAAGCTATCTACTGATCCCTACTCTCTGATCAGTAGGAAGTGGGCCGACTTGGTGAGTTGGTCTACGATCACCCAGATAGAGGCGTGTCCTCTAGAAGTACATGGAATCCCCGTCACTAAATACATGGATATCCCGTCCCACTTCCACTCTGGAACCTCTAAGTGCTGTACCAAGCCCGCTAGTACCTAATGCTCCACCTTCACTTGCTGGAAAGTGAAGCATCGTGAAACGAACTCTGCTACAACCTTCATCATACCCGGCCACCAGTGTTGTCGTCTGAGGTCCTGGTACATTGTCGCCACTCCTGGATATACCGCTAGAGGGGAAGTGTGAAACTCCCTCTGCACCTCCTACTGCAGTGCAACTGGTACCATGGTACGTCCCCTGAAGAGAATCACGTGCTCTCCTCCTTCAGAAAATCCATCAGGTGCCTGCCCTGTGGAAATATGAGCACATCGCATCTCACAGTCAATGTCCCCACGTTGTACCTCTCTGACCTACTGAAGTAGTGGAGGAGTGACTGTGAAGTACTGTAGGAAGGCTTCCCCATCTCTATCCATAAAGGATATCTGCAAAGCAGCTAACTGCTCCGTCGCCTCTCCATGTAGCTGAATGCCCGATCTCCTGCTGAGAGCATCAGCCACAACGTTCCCCTTCCCAGAAGTATAGACTATCTCAAAGTCATAGTCCTAGAGGAACTTGATCCATCACCACTATCTCAGGTTCAGTTACTTCTGCAAGAAGATGTACCTAAGACTCTAGTGGTGAGAGTAGACTGTAAATCACTCGCCCATCAGATAGTGCCGCCACATATTCATGGTGAAGACCACTCCTGCTAACTCCAGGTCATGGGTAGCATAGTTCTGCTCATACTTCCTCAACTGTCATGAACCATATGTGATACCTACCCACTCCCACATCAGGACACACCTGATTCCGGCCCCTGATGCATCACAGTAAACCACATACCCAACTCCCTCATCCGGTAACCTCAAGATGGACGCACTGGTCAATCTCTGTCTTAGATCCTGGAAGCTCTGTTGATATCTATCTGACCACACAAAGGGTTTTTCCTTCTTCGTCAAAGCTGAAAGTGGTGCTGCAACTATGGAGAAGTCTGGCACAAATCTCTGATAGTACCCAGCCAGACCTAGGAAACTCCGTACCTCCGTCATGCTCCTGGGTGGCTCCCAAGAAAGTACTGCCTCGATATTTGCAGGATCCACAGAAAATCTAGCCTCCGAGATGACGTGCCCCAAGAAGTGAACCTCTCGAATCTAGAACTGGAACTTTGAGATCTTACCATAAAGCTGGTTCTCTCGATGTGTGTCCAGTACAACCCGCAAGTGGTAGGCGTGCTCCTCCTCAGTAGTCGAGTAAATCAGTATGTCTTCAATGAAGAATACGACAAAATGATCTATTTAAGGCTGGAATATCCTTTTCATGAGACTCATGAACACTGATGGTGCGTTGGTTATGCCGAAAGGCATAACAACGAACTTGTAGTGGCCATACCGACACCTGAAGGCCGTCTTCTGCACATCCTCTTCTCGAACTCTAAGCTGATGATAACCTGACCTGAGGTCTATCTTCGAGAACCATCATGAACACTTGAGCTAATAAAAAAGGCCGTCAATCCACGGAAGTGGATACTTGTTCTTCACGGTCACCTGATTCAGGCAACGGTAGTCGAAACATAGTCGTAAGCTCCCATCTGCCTTCTTGGTGAATAAAAGCGAAGAAGTCGAGGGTGAAACACGGGGTTGGATGAATCCCTTTCCCTGTAAATCCTCCAGCTGTACCCGCAACTCATGATGCTCGACGGGAGCCATCCGATATGCTGGTGTAGATATCGGTGTTATCACATCCCGCCTTTTTATCACATAAACATTCATTACATTTTACAAAACTGAGGATCTTTAAGGTTTAGTGTCTTGGAAACCAGGAACTTAAAACATGAAAGCATACATAAAACATTCTTCTTAAACCCTTGAAAGGCTTCTCCTTAAGTTCATCCTAGGTTCATTACTGCATCTCATAACCTGGGAACATACAACAAAAGGAAGGGTGAGCAGAAGGACCATTAAGGGAAACAAGAGAAACATTTTACATGTGAACTTGAGATACTTCAATAAGGACATGAAAAGAACTTTAAGGCATGAGAATGAAACCATGAATCATATCACAATAAAAATAACATTTTTCATAACTTGAAGATGTGGCTACATCATTTAACATAGACAATCATGAACATATCACCAAGGTCCATCCCCAAGGTGTCATTTGAAAATTACCAAGGTTATTCACCAAGGTATCGTGAAAATTGTAATCTCTAGTGGTTACATCATTACCCAATGCATTGGAGCGATATCAGGGCGCACCATTAAATTTGCCTTTATTATCATGTGATCCACATATATCATCATCAAACATTTCATAAATAAACCATATAGCATAAAATAAATGGGTTTCATTTCATAATCACAACGTTTTAAAAACTGCTTTAAACACATGATCTTTACCTCACTTAAAAACCCACAGAAAAAGAAGGTGGGTCTCATGTATGTAAATCCCAGAATTTAAAATAGAACATTTTGGTATATATGTGAATACCCCTTTTGAAGAAAGAGCTTTGAGTATTCACTTAATAATATAAAAGAACTTTAGAAAAATAGAGAGACATTTTGAGACGGAAATTCTGCAGCATAACAGCTATGTTACGAGGTTTTAGAAGACATTAAAAAGAGAGGGAAAATGGGTCAAACATTCATAAATGACCCATAAAACAGTAGATGGACAGAATAAGAAGGATACATGATCATGGTAATGAAATTTCAAGGACATACCATTTGAAATGAAAAACATGGAAGGAAGACAAAAATTAGATTTCTCTTATGAAATTTCGGCAGCCTAACGGCATTACTTAAACTTAAAACAAAATGATTTGAAAAGATAAAATAGGGTCTCTTATCATGTGAAAATAAGAGTTCAATATGATAGATATAAGGATAATTCCCCAACATAATTAAAAAGGAACTTGAAAGACTTGACATGAAAGTAGAACTTTGAAAATAATGAGAAGGGTGAAAGAATCCCCTAAAAAATTCGGCAGCCTAACGGCGCCACATAAAACTTGAAAATACTAAATTGAATAGATCAAATGGGGTCTCTCATAATATGACAATAAGAGTCCAGTATGATAGATATATATATCATACCCCAACATAAGAAAAATAAACTTGAAAGAATTGACATGAAAGTAGAACTTCAAAACGAGAAGGGTGAAGAACCACTTAAAAATTCGGCAGCCTAACGACGCCACTTAAAACTTCAAAATACTGAATTGAAGAGATCAAATGGGGTCTCTCATTATATGAAAATAAGATTCCATTATGATAGATATAGAGATAATACCCCAAAATAACAAAAAAGGATCTTCAAATAATTGACATGAAAGTAGAACTTCAAAACGAGAAGGGTGAAGAACCACTTAAAAATTCGGCAGCCTAACAACGCCACTTAAAACTTCAAAATACTGAATTGAAGAGATAAAACGGGGTATCTAATCATATGATCATAAAATATCAGTATGGTAAATATAGAGATCATACCCCAACATAACAAAAAGGATCTTGAAATAATTGACATGAAAGTAGAACTTCAAAACGAGAAGGGTGAAGAACCACTTAAAAATTCAGCAGCCTAACGGCACCACTTAAAACTTCAAAATACTGAATTGAAGAGATCAAATGGGGTCTCTCATCATATGATCATAAAAGATCAGTATGATAAATTTAGAGATCATACCCCAACATAATAAAAAGGAACTTGAAATACTTTACATGAAAATAGATCTTGAAAAATGAGAAGGGAGAAAGAATCCGTTACAAAACTTTCGGCAGCCTAACGACGCCACTTAAAACTTCATAAAACTAAATAATGAGAGTAAGAGGGGATCTCTCATTATATGAACATGAAAAGTGCAGTAAGAGGTGTATAAAAGAACATCCTCCAACATAAGAACATGGAGCATAAAAGGAATGACATAAAAGAGATTACTTGAAATTAAAGAGAGAGGTCAGATCCCTTACCTTAAAACATAACTCTTAAAACTCAAAGGTTGGGACCTTGAGGGCTTGGGGGCACCATGGGAGGACTCCTTGGGGGGTAATTAGACCAGAAATTCGTTTGGGGAGAGTGGTGAGTCTAATGGATGAGAGGATGGCTTGGTATTTATAGGGAAAGTGAGGGGACAAGGCATTAATGGCCAAGGGACACCTCATTAGTGGTTTTGGCAAAACCATGGGCTTCCCCATGGTATTTTCCCATGGTATTGGACAAATGGGACACATAATACCTTATATTACTATTAATAATTAGAACATATTGATTACATACTTAATACATCATTTAATGATGTCATTAAACACCCGTAACTTAAAAACTGTATTTTCACTATTCATCAAAATTTCATCTTTCTCAGAATAATCCCAAAATTTCACCTTAACCAAATATCAATGCTCTGATTTCAAAAATGAAATCCATTTTATAAAAAAAAATTTCTAAATATTTTTAATTAAAATTTTAATTAAAAAACATTATTCATCCGAAAAAACTAATACTTGAATAGTTATTTATGAAACCGTTATTTAACCATTTTATTGAATCACATTACTTAATCAAAGTGCCTAGCTTATTTTAATACTTTATTTAAGTGAGATTACTTATCCATTTGGACACATTACTAATCCTAATCATAAAATCACTATTCATAATTTACTATTCATAAAAAATCAAGTTGATCTTATTAGACTCTAAATTTCGTACTGAACATAATTATAGAAGACCATTTTTTGAAAATCATTACACATTTTTAATTATTTAAGGTTTACATAAACATTTTTAAAATATCCTTTTTCTAAAATTCATCAAAATATGCATACTATATTTATACGGCCATTTGGAAAGTCATAAACATCATCATAAGAAGAAATCCCAATTTTTATTTAAAACAAAGGATTACACAAGGCAGTTACGGTCTCCTTACATAGCCCCTTATAACACCAGAATAGGACCTAAGTTTAAGGTGTACTAAGGTGAGAGAATCCGAGGGAGGCTCAGCCAACATCGCACGAGTAGTAATTTCTATCAGTTTGAACTTCTCGCGAAGGCGATCCCGTTCTAGCTTCACACGATGAAGTTCAGCTTGGGTTTTGTCCAGAGCAAAGCCCAGTGGTGCTACCTCCTTCCCAAGTTCTGTTAGATGGGCTTCGATCGGTCGAATACTACTGGGTGAGGCCATCAAATCTTCTTTCTATATTAATTAACCAAGATTACTTGTATTTAGAGACAATAATCAAAACGTTTAGTTTCCAGCGGTCATATTGACCAATGGTCAAATAACAGTCAAAACCCAACAGTCTCATTTTAATTATACTCATGTTGTAAAATGAAACATTTTTGTTGAGTATAAAAATAAAATAAAATAACACATAAAATTAGGAAACAAGGTTTATTCAAAATTTCAGGTCGTTACAATCTTCCCCCCCTTAAGAAATTGCGTCCTCGAATTTTTTTTTTAAAAAAAATTAGGTTTTGAAATTTCTTTGAAAGTACCACATCAGAAAAGGAGTCAGTAAAACTATTACTTTAAAAGAAAGAAAAGGAAGTACGAAGGTCACCCGAGTTAGCCCACACTATGATTCCATGTAGGAAAACATGGATATGGAGGAGAAAACAAAGGGTCAAGTTCTGAGGGAGAGTGATAGAAAACATGATTACGAGAAAGTTAACCATAAGAATATCCCAAACTTATGATGTGTGTAAACAGTCATTGATTACCTAGTAGGAAACGTAAACCAACAACGTTTTTGTTTTATGTTCCTTTTCATAATTTTGAGGAATTCATTTACTACATAGAACAAAAACATAATAAAATATACCTACCTTCATGTAGAGGTTCATCCATTAATAAGTTTCTACAAAAACTAATCCTTTCTCCAAAATATGAGCATTCAAAACTACTTGGTCTCATCAAAACGTAAGATTCATCTTCTAGAGAATCACATAATCCACAAAATATTAACTATCTATTTCTTCTATCTTTAAACATTATCCCAAAAACAGAAAGGGTAAGGTAAAACAACTCATCAAAAAGAAATAATCCCATAGGAAGGGAAACTATTTTTAAATCTTCAAAGTTCCATGGTACTACCCAAAGTTCATCATAGATCATCCCATAAATAACAGTCCTTAAAATTCCTCAAAATAAACCAAACTAAGATTGAAACCCAAATACAAGAGGGATTTGATAACATAGTCTTCCAAAATAAACCTCATTGTTCGTCTCCAAACAACATCAACCACACCTAACATATTATAACAAAAGTATCTAACCTAAACATATTTTACCCATGATAGGTTAATCATTTCCATAAGTAACGTAAATTACTATAAGTCCACCTTAAATTCATTGATTCTTCAAAATATAAGTCAACCTTACTCTTCAATGAAAATACTGCAGTAATCTATTTACCTTGATCATATAGGGTCCTCAAAATAGTGAACGTCTTCCAAAATAATAATCATCTTTTAATCCTCTAATCACCTCTTTCATATTAATATGTCAATCGTCACATTTCTTATCACATTGGTTGTTGGGACACGTTATTCCATTTCCCACCATTAACTAAGAAGAGAATGTATAATTAGAGGCTTAAATACTTAACCAATAATCATGAAAAGGAACTTAAAGCATATAAGGATAACTTGTAGAAGAAAAGTATACCCTAACTTGTGATCCCCTAGGTTACCATCTAGGTTATACATGATCATATATTCTTATGTGAATCTTTATTTTATTTTATCTTTCTTCCTTTAACAATGGTTCATAAAAGCTTATTAATTTACCAAAGCATATCCCCCGGGAGTGTCGTAAACAAGAGTGCAGCAAGGCCCGTTTTCGTGTACCAGTTCCCGTTCGAGTCTTGCTCAAAGTGGTCTTTTCGGGTTTTACCCCTATGTACATCTGTGCCAGAGCCACCTCTACCCGCTCGTATCCAGACAGGGATGTATTTGCTTGGCAACCCCTTACTCAATACTCACCAAAATACCAGGAAGATTTCCTATATTTAAACTTTTCTATAGGGTTCTTCCTAGAGTTTTCATATCCTAATTTCCATATATAAATAAACCATCCTTTGATACCAACTATCACATCCCGCCTTTTTATCACATAAACTTTCATTACATTTTACAAAACTGAGGATCTTTAAGGTTTAGTGTCTTGGAAACCAGGAACTTAAAAAATGAAAGCATACATAAAACATTCTTCTTAAACCCTTGAAAGGCTTCTCCTTAAGTTCATCATAGGTTCATTACTGCCTCTCATAACCTGGGAACATACAACAAAAGGAAGGGTGAACAGAAGTCCCAGTAAGGGAAACAAGAGAAACATTTTACATGTGAACTTGAGATACTTCAATAAGGACATGAAAAGAACTTTAAGGCATGAGAATGAAACCATGAATCATATCACAATAAAAATAACATTTTTCATAACTTGAAGATGTGGCTACATCATTTAACATAGACAATCATGAACATATCACCAAGGTCCATCCCCAAGGTGTCATTTGAAAATTACCAAGGTTATTCACCAAGGTATCGTGAAAATTGTAATCTATAGTGGTTACATCATTACCCAATGCATTGGAGTGCTATCAGGGAGCAACGTTAAATTTGACTTTATTATCATGTGAGCCACATATATCATCATCAAAAATTTCATAAATAAACCATATATCATAAAATAAATGGGTTTCATTTCGTAATCACAACATTTTAAAAACTGCTTTAAACACATGATCTTTACGTCACTTTAAAACCCACAGAAAAGGAAGGTGGGTCTCATGTATGTAAATCCCAGAATTTAAAATAGAACATTTTGTTATATATGTGAATACCCCTTTTGAATAAAGAGCTTTTAATATTCACTTAATAATATAAAAGAACTTTAGAAAAAGAGAGAGACATTTTGAGACGGAAATTCTACAGCATAACGGCTATGTTACGAGGTTTTAGAAGACATTAAAAAGAGAGGTAAAATGGGTCAAACATTCATAAATGACCCATAAAATAGTATATGGACATAATAAAAAGGATACATGATCATGGTAATGAAATTTCAAGGACATACCATTTTAAATTAAAAACATGGAAGGAAGACAAAAATTAGATTTCTCTTATGAAAGTTTGGCAGCCTAACGACGTTACTTAAACTTCAAACAAAATGATTTGAAAAGATCAAATAGGGTCTCTCATCATGTTAACATAAGAGTTCAGTATGATAGATATAGAGATAATTACCCAACATAATTAAAAAGGAACTTGAAAGACTTGACATGAAAGTAGAACTTTGAAAAGAATGAGAAGGGTGAAAGAATCCCCTAAAAAATTCGGCAGCCTAACGGCGCCACTTAAAACATCAAAATACTGAATTGAATAGATAAAATGGGGTCTCTAATAGTATGAAAATAATAGTCCAGTATGATATATATAGATATCATACCCCAACATAACAAAAAGTAACTTGAAAGAATTGACATGAAAGTAGAACTTCAAAACGAGAAGGGTGAAGAACCACTTAAAAATTCGGCAGCCTAACGACGCCACTTAAAACTTCAAAATACTGAATTGAAGAGATCAAATGGGGTCTCTAATAATATGAAAATAAGAGTCCAGTATGATAGATATAGATATCATACCCCAACATAACAAAAAGGATCTTGAAATAATTGACATGAAAGTAGAACTTCAAAACGAGAAGGGTGAAGAACCACTTAAAAATTCGACAGCCTAACGGCGCCACTTAAAACTTCAAAATACTGAATTGAAGAGATCAAATGGGGTATCTCATCATATGATCATAAATGATCAGTATGATAAATATAGAGATCATACCCCAACATAACAAAAAGTATCTTGAAATAATTGACATGAAAGTAGAACTTCAAAACGAGAAGGGTGAAGAACCACTTAAACATTCGGCAGCCTAACGTCGCCACTTAAAACTTCAAAATACTGAATTGAAGAGCTCAAATGGGGTCTCTCATCATATGATCATAAAATATCAGTATGATAAATTTAGATATCATACCCCAACATAATAAAAAGTAACTTGAAATACTTTACATGAAAATAGATCTTGAAAAATGAGAAGGGAGAAAGAATCCGTTACAAAAATTTCGGCAGCCTAACGACGCCACTTAAAACTTCATAAAACGAAATAATGAGAGTAAGAAGAGATCCTTCATTATATGAACATGAAAAGGGCAGTAATAGGAGTATAAAAGAACGTCATACAACATAATAACATGGAGCATAAAAGGAATGACATAAAAGAGATTACTTGAAATTAAAGAGAGAGTTCGGATCCCTTACCTTAAAACATAACTCTTAAAACTCAAAGGTTGGGACCTTTAGGACTTGGGAGCACCATGGGAGGACTTATTGGGGGGTAATGAGACCAGAACATCGTTGGGGGAGAGTGGGGAATCGAATGGATGAGAGGATGGCTTGGTATTTATAGGGAAAGTGAGGGGACAAGGCATTAATGGCCAAAGGACACCTCATTAGTGGTTTTGGAAAAACCATGGGCTTTCCCATGGTATTTGCCCATGGTATTGGCCACTTGGGACACCTCATACCTTATCTTACTATTCATAAGTCTACCATATTGATTATATACTTAATACATCATTTAATGATGTCATTAAACACCCGTAACTTAAAAACTGTATTTTCACTATTCATCGAAATTTCAACTTTCTCAGAATAATCCCAAAATATCACCTTAACCAAATATCAATGCTCTGATTTCAAAAATGAAATCCATTTTATAAAAATAATTTTCTAAATATTTTTAATTAAAATTTTAATTAAAAAACATTATTCATCCGAAAAAACTAATACTTGAATAATAATTTATGAAACCGTTATTTAACCATTTTATTGAATCACATTACTTAATCAAAGTGCCTAGCTTATTTTAATACTTTCTTTAAGTGAGATTACTAATCCATTTGGACACATTACTAATCCTAATCATAAAATCACTATTCATAATTTACTATTCATCAAAAATCAAGTTGATCTTATTAGACTCTAAATTTCATACTGAACATAATTGTAGAAGACCATTTTTTGAAAATCAATACACATTTTTAATTATTTAAGGTTTACATAAACATTTTTAAAATATCCTTTTTCTAAAATTCATCAAAATATGTATACTATATTTATACGGTCATTTGAAAAGTCATAAACATCATCATAAGAAGAAATCCCAATTTTTATTTAAAACAAAGGATTACACAAGGCAGTTACGGTCTCCTTACATAGAACCTTATCATAGCATCATAGGACCTAAGTGTAAGGTGTGCAAAGGTGAGAGAATCCGAGGGAGGCTCAGCCAACATCGCACGAGTAGTAATTTCTATCAGTTTGAACTTCTCACGAAGGCGATCTCGTTCTAGCTTCACACGATGAAGTTCAGCTTGGTTTTGGTCCAGAGCAAAGCCCAGTGGTGCTACCTCCTTCCCAAGTTCTGTTAGATGGGCTTCAATCGGTCCAAGACTACTGGGTGAGGCCATCGAATCTTCTTTCTATATTAATTAACCAATATTACTTGTATTTAGAGACAATAATCAAAACGTTTAGTTTCCAGCGGTCATATTGACCAATGGTCAAAAAACAGTCAAAACCCAACAGTCTCATTTTAATTATAATCATGTTATCAAGTGAAACATTTTTGTTGAGTATAAAAATAAAATAAAATAACACATAAAATTTGGAAAGAAGGTTTATTCAAAATTTTTGGTCCTTACAGGTGTTGTCCCAGGGTATAGGTCAATGTAGAAGTCTACCTCTATGTGAGGAGGTAGTCTTAGAACTTCATCAAGAAAAACGTCCGCATACTGATCCACCACAACAAAAAAACTCGGACTGCGCACATCAACCACCCATAGGATGATACTAGCCTACTGATGGGTGATCGGCTACCCTCTCCTCTGTGTAAGTCCATCCTACGCTGCAAAGGCTCTCTTCTCGCCGGTGAAGGTGAACCTGCTCCCATCTGTGCAGACACACTGCACTTTGTGCCTAATACAGTCAATCTGGTCATGGACTATAGATAACCAATCCATACCCAAGATGACAACATAAGGCCTCAACGCCACTACAAGAAGATCCTAGTTGAAGCTCTCGCATCCTAGAGTAAGCTCACACTACTGGAACCAGTGCGTAATTTTCGAGTCTACTCCCGTAGGAGTCTCTAGACATAATGATCGAGCCAACGACTCCTTAGGAATCTCCGAGCTCCAAACAAGGGAAGTGACAATAAAAGAATAACTCGCTCCAGTGTCTTTAAGAACTACAGAAAGGGTGGATTAGACACAGATAGTACCTCGAATCATCTCTGGTGCACCGTGGTCATAGGCCTCGACTGCTTGGAGATGAGTCTGTCCCTGTCTGCCAGCTCCCTGTGGTCGGGGTGGTCCTCCTAGTGGTGGTGGTAGAGCCTCGTAGCGTCGTCCACCACCTGCTTCTCGGCTAACTCCTCTGCCTCAACCACCTGCTCCCTACAGACCGCCATAGTAGAACCTAGGAGTCTGCCTGGGAGGTCCCTCTACTGTCTGCTGCTCCTCTACATGGCGAGTCGGGCAGTCACGAGCCATGTGGCCCTGCCCGTCGCATGCATAGCACTACCTGCCTCTCGTATGACTGGCTCTACTGCGTGTGCCCCGCACATCTGAACCAATATCCTTAGGTCTCCCACCTGGTGGCTTGGTCCGCTTGGACCTCTGCGACATCTGTCTACTGCCAGCTGCAGAAGACTCAGCTACATGTCGCCCCACGGTGGGCCTCGCTGCTAGCGTTGGCTCAGTAAGAAATCTCTCCACAAGAAGGGCTCACTCCAGTACTCCTGCCTACGTCAAAATGCTAAGGGAGACCATGGAAGCCCTGATCTCATGCCTCAGTCCCTGCTCGAAGGTCTAGGCCCAGAAGAATGGGTCTCTTACCATGTCTGTGGAGTAACGCGAGAGGTCAGTAAATTTCGCCGAGTACTGGGCTACTGTCATGCCGCCCTGCCGCAACTGTAGTAACTCTTGGATGCACACCACACAGAGGGTGGATGGAACAAACTCCGAGTGGAAGAGGGTCTCGAAGTCCGTCCATAGTAGAGATGCCTTGTCGTACACCTGGAGCATCAGGCTCCGCCATCTACCTACTACTGCGTGCAGGAGACTCGCGAAAAGGATCACCATAAGGTCTATTGGTGTCCCTACCAATCTAAAGACTCTAACAATAGCCTCCAGCCAATCATTGGCTGCCTGAGGATCCATCTCTCCGCAGGACCTAGGCGGCCTCTATCATTGAAACTCGTGCAATGCACTCAGGCGGCGTGCACTCTCTGCTGCTGGGGATGGTGGTATCGGTTGCCCAACGAGTAGTGGTACCGCTGATACCTCCACTGTAATGGGGCCCTACACCGGGGCTTCATCGCTCAGTGGGCTACCATCCCGCACGTAACTAGGAACCCTAGCTGGCTGCCTTCGTGGAGCCATCCTGAGAAGAAACAGGTGCGCCACGGTTAGTACAGTATACCTGGTGAGCTCACACCAAGTAATCACAAAGAATTTTTTTGAAACACACATGAAATCAATGTTTTCGTGCACTGAGTCAGAAATCAAGAGTCAGGGTCCTGGTGTATGGATACATCAACCGCTGCACCAACACTGGATTCCCTAGACTGATAACCACACTCAATACTCTTAACACTATTGCTTCACAAAGAAGAAATTATCAGAGTCTGGAGTTCTGCGGTAGAACTGACTCCTCTGATACCAATTTGTCACGACCCGTCCTCGGGGCTCGTGCCATGACTACCCCAAGCCCGTCTCCCATAGGACAAGGGTTGGCGACTAACACCCAAGGCATAAATCCCGATAAAAGGGAAGGAATTACCTTTATATAAGTAAACAAACACAACAGAGTAGACAAGCTGGAGTAAACACAAAGTAAACTAAATACAAAAGTAAGTGCTGGAAATTAAATGTGCCAGTATACAAACCCAACTAAAAGTACAGTACAACTAAGAAAGAAAGTACAATAGCTGAAAGGTAAAGTAGCAACCACCGAGTCATCCTCTGAGAATCCCACCTGAAGGGTGGGTACAGAGAGTCTCATCAGTACCATGGGTCCATCTGTCCACTCCGTGTACATCCCGCCTGGTGGTCCACCTCTGGATACCGTCCAGATCCACAAGCCTCGACCACGATCAGTGTTGTCTGTCATCTACAACCAACACAATGTAGTGCGGGAAATGCCCGTGCAGGGGTGAGTATAACGATACTCAGTAGGGACCCCAAGACCCCCAAAGGTCTCCCATAATCCATAAAGGATAAAACACAAAGGAAAGATACAATCATGAAGTATCAACCGACTCTACTTAGGTATATGCCCATACATATACCTAAGTCATCAATTCCAGTTCAGCTCCATCTCTCAAGCCCATGCACATCCCAGTCAACACAGGAAAGAAGTCAATCACACCAATGGTAATGATTGAATAGTCAAGACTTAGCTCACAAAGGTATACTAATTTCAACGAGGGGTGGAGATGATTAGATGTAGCCTCTGAATCATCTCCTCTGGCGAAACCACGTAGGATCCAAGTATAGAAGTCATCGCTGTCGAACCCACATAGGATCCAAGTACAGTAACCATCGTTGCCGAACCCACGTAGGATCCAAGTATAGTCGTCATCACTTTCGAACCCATAGAGGATCCAAGTACATTCATCCTTACTGCCGAACCCACGTAGGATCCATGTACAGTCGTCATCATCGTCGTAGTCGCAGCCAGCTCTAGGGTTCCCACACACAGCATACTCGATTCTGGGAGGGTCCACTCTACGAGTAAAAGGGGGTCGATACATCAACTGTCACAAAGTCCAGAGTTGATGTATCCTGAAGTTCCGTCTCGTCAAAAGGAACTCAACGCGACAGACAACGCGTCAAACGGACGCCCGGTCTGAGAGATATTGGATTTTTCGTTCCAGGGGCCCGGTTGAAAATATGATCAATCTAAACCCAGCCGTTTACCAAAGCTGTACAAAACTCACTTAGAGTATCGAAAAGGACCATCTCATCGAACGAGTCCCAGTGCCATAGACAGCACGTCGATCAGACGCACAGTCTTTAAGTTATTCACGTTTAAGTGAATAATTGGCCCGACCCATTAAGCCTAGTGGGCTGGCGGGTTGGGTTAACCCAGTTTGACATGTCCGACCCGGAAGGGGTGTTGGACCGGTCTGAAGGAAAACACACCTCGGCCCGAAGGGCATGGTCCAGCCCGAAGGGGCGTGGCCCAGCCGGGCGAGGCCCGACTCGTCCCGGCCTGGTGCGGTCCGGCGGGGCACGACTCGGCTGGCTCGACCCGAAGGCCGAGCGGTTCGAGGTGGGGGCGCGGCCGCTGACTGCCCGAACCGGGGGTCCCTTAGGGAGCCACCCTCTCAAACCAGCCGGCTAGGCTGACCGACCTTCTGGTGCACGCGGCCCGCACGGTGGGCCGCCTATTTCTTCAGCGCGGTGCCCTCCTCGCGCCGCAGTTCGGCTTCGCCCGGCCGGATGACAGGCTTTCCGGTTTTCCAGCGCGGTGCCCTCCTGGTGTCGCGGATTCCCTTCGTCCAGCTGGCCGACGGGCTGGCCGGTTCTTCCACCCACGGGGACCACAAAGGGGGTCACAGTTCCTTCCGTACAACCGGTGCGTCGGAACCGGCTTCCTCCACCCCGATCCCGAAACGGCGCAACAACGCCGTGCTTCCTTCGCCACTAGTCGCCGATTCCAAAAAGATCAAGTTCTAGCGGAGGGTCGTCGGGCCAGGTTTTTTCGGCCCTTTCCCTCCGTGTTAGGCGGTAACACATGGATAAAATTATTTTGGAGAATTTAATGAGGAAAAAATACAATTTTAATCAACTAAAATTGTATAATTTTCCCTACCTTGATAAGGTCCGAAGTTGACAAGCGTCGTGGATGACGGTGTCATCTCCATCGTCATCAGAGTGCACTCAAGGAAGTGACGTCTCCTCTCTTATCGTAGAGAAAAGAAAAATAAGGTGTGTCATCGTTGGCGAGTTCCCCATGTTGGTGTCTCCTCTCTTGTCGCAGAGGAAGAAGTGGATAGAGAACTGTGGTCACCGAGTAGTTCTACGTTGAAGGAAAGATGTCCTTCGTCAAAGAAGAACCATTCTTTGTTGAGGATGATGTTCTTCAATGAAAGAGAAATTTCCTTCTTCTTTCACACAATAGTTCTCTCCAATATTCCCCACAAAACAAGCCAACCAAAATTAAAATAAGGCTACCTCTTATTTTAATTAAACTTGTCGTGCATTCAAAATTTAAAATTCAAACACTTGATTAATTTAATTGAAGAGGTTCAAACAATTAATTAAGGTGTGTGTTGGCAAGAATTAATGAGGGAGAGAAAGAGGAAGTGGAAGGATTACACATTTAAATTCAAGGGGTTTTCAACATTAAACAAAGGAGTTTAATGGGGGCGGGGGTTTTAAGGGGTTTAGGAAAGATAAAGGGTCTAGGTCTGGTGTGGGCCCCACCCCACTAATATCCTCCCATGGGAGGTTATGTGTGTGTGCGACCCACATTCAAATCCCCTTGGGAGGAATTAACCGCCAACCATAAAAATAAAATTGTGCCACCAATTTTATTTATTTTAAACTTATTCCCCAAAAATTAATTCTCAACCCACTTAAAACGCAACTGCAGTAAAGGTCCCCTTAAGAAATTACCGGTGCTGTGAGTTCATCGGTGCCCCCGGATTTTGATTCAGAGCAGCGGTTCAAAAGATAGAAAAACTCGCTTGTTCGTTTACTGAATGTACCCGAGCTAAACTTTAGAAATTTATTCCGGACACACTGGGCCTCGGAATCAAGTGTCGTCAGAAGCCACAGACTCGTAAAATTCCCAAATATTTAAGAAAAAAAAATTCTTGAAATTTCCGGGTCTTTACATTACTCCCACCTCAGGGATTTATGTCCCTATAAATATACAAGAATAACTAGGGAAAAAATGAGGGTACTGTGCACGCATCTAAGCCTCTCGCTCCCATGTGCTCTCCTGGAGGTTCCCGTGCTGCCAACGAATGCGCATCAGAGGAATCGACTGTCCACGTAGGACCTTCTCATGTCAATCCTCGATCTCCACCGGGACCTCCGCAAATGTCACCCCATCATCGATGTCCAGCTCCCCGTGATCAATGATGGGGGTCGAGTTGTGCATGTATCTCCTCATCTGAGATACATGGAAGACGTCATGCACCCGGTGAAACTAAGGTAGAAGGGCCAGGTGGTAAGCCACCTCATCTACCCTGATGAGGACCTAGAAAGGTCTGATGAAGTGCTGAGATAACTTACTGCCCCAGCCAAATATTCGTAATCCACGTCGTGGTGAGACCCGTAGGAAAACGTGGTCGCCATCCTTGAACTCCAGTGGTCTCCGTCTCCTATCAGCATAGGACTTCTGTCTGCTCTGTGCAGTCCTCATCTGCTCCTGGATGATCTGCACCTTCTCCATCGTAGCCTGGACCATCTCTGGTCCTACAAGTGCTGACTCCCCAGGGTCAGTCCAGCACAAAGGTGATCCACATGGTCGGTCGTACAATGCCTCGTAAGGTTCCATCCTGATGGTGGAGTGGTGGCTGTTGTTGTACACAAACTCCACTAGGGGTAGGTGATCATCCCAGCTGCGACCATAGTCTAGGACAAATGTACGGATCATGTCCTTGAGTGTCTGAATGGTCCTCTCCATCTGGCCATCTGTCTGAGGGTGAAAGGCGGTGCTCAAGCGCAGCTGCATCCCAAATGCCTCCTGCAACCCCTTCCAAATCCAGGAAGTAAAGTGAGTGTCTCGATCGGAGACGATAGATGATGGCACACCATGAAGCTGTACGATCTCCTGAACGTAGAGGCGTCCCAAGCTCTCTACTGAGCCATGATCTCTGATCGGTAGAAAGTGGTCCGACTTGGTGAGTCTGTCTACGATCACCCAGATGGAGTCGTGTCCTCAGGAATTACGTGGAAGCCCCATCATGAAATCCATGGATATATCGTCCCACTTCCACTCCGGAACCTCTAAGGGCTGTACCAAGCCTATTGGTACCTGGTGCTCTGCCTTCACTTGCTGGCAAGTGAGGAATCGTGAAACGAACTCTGCTACAACCTTCTTCATACCCGGCCACCAGTGCTATCATCTAAGGTCCTGGTACATCTTCGCCACTCCTGGATGTACCGCTAGAGGGGAAGTGTGAAACTCCTTCAGCACCTCCTCCTACAGTGCAACTAGTACCATGGTACGTCCCCTAAAGAGAATCACGTTCTCTCCTCCTTCAGAAACTCCATCAGGCTCCTGCCTTATGGAAATCTGAGCACGTCGCGTCTCATAGTCAACATCCCCACGCCGTGCCTCTCTTACCCACTAAAGTAGTGGAGGAGTGACTATGAGGGACTATAGGATGAATACCCCATCTCTATCCACGAATGATATTTGCAAAGCGGATAACTGCTCCGTCACCTCTCCAAGTAGCTAAATTCCCGATCTCATGCTGAGAGTATCAGCCACAATGTTCCCCTTCCCAGGATTATTGACTATCTCAAAGTCATAGTCCTGGAGGAACTCGAGCCATCTCCGCTGTCTCAGGTTCATGTCCTTCTGTGAGAAGATGTACCTGAGACTCTGGTGGTCAGAGTACACTATAAAACGCTCACCCATTAGACAGTTCCACCACATCTTCAAGGCAAAGACCACTGCTGCTAACTCCCGGTCATGGGTAGCATAGTTCTGCTCATGCTGCCTCAATTGTCGTGAACCATAGGCGATCACTGACCTCTCCTGCATCAAGACACACCCGATTCTAGTCCCTGATGCGTCATAGTAAACCACGTACCCAACTCCCTCCTCCGATAACCTCAAGATTGACGCACTGGTCAATATCTGTCTTAGCTGCAGGAAGCTCTGCTGACATCTATCTGACCACACAAAGGGTTTTACCTTCTTCGTCAAAGCTGAAAGCGGGGCTGGAACTCTAGAGAAGTTGGGCACAAATCTCTGATAGTACCCAGCCAGACCTAGGAAACTTCGTACCTCCGTCACACTCCTGGGTGGATCCCAAACATGTACTGCCTCAATCTTTGTAGGATCCACAACAAATCCTGCCTCCGGGATGACATGCCCTAAGAAGTGAACCTCTCGAATCCAGAACTGGAACTTTGAGAGCTTACCCTAAATCTGGTGCTCTTGGAGTGTGTCGAGTACAACCCGCAAGTGGTAGGCATGCTCCTCCTCAGTAGTCGAGTAAATTAGTATGTCGTCCATGAAGACTATGACAAAATGATCGAGGTAAGGCTGGAAGATCCTATTCATGAGACTAATGAACACTGATGGTGTGTTGGTTACGTGGAAAGGCATAACCAAGAACTCATAGTGGCCATACCGACACCTGAAGGCTGTCTTCTGCACATCCTCATCTCGAACTCTGAGCTGATGATAGTCTGACCTGAGGTCTATCTTCGAGAACCATTTTGCTACCTTGAGCTGATCAAAGAGGTATTCAATCCTCGGAAGTGGATACTTGTTCTCCATGATCACCTTATTCAGGGAACGGTAGTTGAAACATAGTCATAAGCTCCCATCTGCCTTCTTGGCGAATAAAATCGGAGAAGCCCAGGGTGAAAGACTGGGTCGGATGAATCCCTTTCCCTGTAAATCCTCCAGCTGTACCCGCAACTCACGAAGCTCGGTGGGAGCCATCCGATATGCTGGGGTAGATATCGGTGTTGTCCCGGGGTATAGGTCAATGTATAAGTCTACCTATCTACGAGGAGGTAGTCCTAGAATGTCATCAAAAAAACATCCGCATACGGATCCACCACAATAGGAAAACTCAAACTCCACACATCAACCGCCCCTAGGATGAGACTAGCCAACTAATGGGTGACCGACTGCCCTCTCCTCTGCGTAAGTCCATCCTACACTGCAAAGGCTCCCTTCTCGCCGGTGAAGGTGAACCTGCTCCCATCTGTGCAGACACACCGCACTTTGAGACTAATACAGTAAATATGGGCATGGACTGTAGATAACCAATCCATACCCAAGATGACGTCGTAAGGCCTCGACGCCGCTACAAGAAGATCCCAGCTGAAGCTCTCGCCTCCTAGAGTAAGCTCACACTACCGGTACCAGTGCGTAATCATCGCGTCTACTCCTGTAGGAGTCTCTAGCCATAAGGATCGAGCCAATGGCTCTGTCAGAATCTATGAGCTCCAAAAAAGGGTAGTCGTAATAAAATAATGACTCACTCATGTGTCTATAAGAACTTTATCAAGGGTGGAGTAGACACAGATAGTTCCTTGAATCATCCCTAGTGCACCGTGGTCGTAGGCCTTGACTGCCTGGAGCTGAGCCTACCATTGTCTTCCAGTTCCCTGTGGTCGGGGTGGTCCTACTGGTGGTGGTGGTGGTAGAGCCTCGTAGCATCGTCCACCACCTGCTGCTTGACCGGCTCCTCTACCTCGTCTACCTACTCCCTGCGGACCGCCACTGTCGAACCTCTGATTCTTCCTGGGAGGTCCCTCTACTGTCTATTGCACCTATGCATGGCGAGTCGGGCAGTCACGGTGCATGTGGCCCTACCCGCTGCATGTATAGCACTGCCTGCCTCTCGTATGAATGTCTCTTCTGCGTGTGCCCCGCACATCCGAACCAATATCCTGAGGTTTCCCACCTAATGGCTTGTTTCGCTTGGACCTCTGCGACATCTTTCTATTACCGGCTGCAGAAGACTTAGCTACATGCCGCCCTGTGGTGGGTCTCGCTACTGGTGTCGACTCAGAAAGAAATCTCTCTGCAAGAAGGGCTTTCTCCAGTACTCTTGCATGCGTCAGAATGCTAAGGGAGACCATGGAATCCCTGATCTCATGCCTTAGTCCCTGCTCGAATTCTTAGGCCTGGAAGAATGGGTCCCGCACCATGTTTGTGGAGTAGCGCAAGAGGTTGGTAAATTTCATCGAGTATTGGGCTACTGTCATGCTGCCCTGCCGCAACTATAGTAACGCCAGGATGCGCACCACACGGAGGGTGGATGGAAAAAAATCCGAGCGGAAGAGGCTCTAAAAGTCTGTCCATAGTAGAGATGCCTCGTCGTGCACCTAGAGTATCAGGCTCCACCATCTACCTGCTGCTGCGTGTAGGAGACTCGTGGAAAAGATCACCATAAGGTCTGCTGGTGTCCCTACCAATTTGAAGACTCTAAGGATAGCCTCCAGCCAATCCTCGACTACCTGAGGATCCATCTCTCCACGGAACCTCGGCAGCCTATATCGCTGAAACTTGTGTAACGCACTCAGGCGGCATTCACTCTCCGTAGCTGGGGCTGGTGGTATCAGTGGCCTAGAGGGTAGCGGTACCGCTGGTGCCTCCGCTGTAATGGGGCCCTACACTAAGGCCTAATCGCTCGGTGGGCTATCATCCCGCACGTAACTAGGAAACCTAGCTGGATGCCTTTGTGGGGCCATCCTGAGAAGAAATAGGTGATCCACGGTTAGTACAATATAACTGGTGAGCTGACACAAAGTAATCACAAAGAAAACTCTTGAAACACACATGCAATAAATGTTTTCATGCGCTGAGTCAGAAATCAGGAGTCAGGGTCCTGGTGTATGGATACGTCGGCCATCACACCAACACTGGATTCCCTGGACTGATAACCACACTCAATACTCTCAACAATATTGATTCATAGAGAATAAATTATCAGAGTCCCGAGTTCTGTGGTAGAACTGACTCCTCTGATACCAATTTGTCACGAACCATCCTTGGGGCCTGTGCCATGACTACCCCAAGCCCGCCTCCCATAGGCCAGGGGTTGGAGACTAGCACCAAAGGAGTAAATCCCGATAAAAGGGAAGGCATTTCCTTTATATAATTAAACAAACACA
The DNA here is from genome assembly GCA_963277665.1 of Viscum album. Classification (NCBI taxonomy): domain Eukaryota; kingdom Viridiplantae; phylum Streptophyta; class Magnoliopsida; order Santalales; family Viscaceae; genus Viscum; species Viscum album. The sequence goes on from OY728134.1 coordinate 1,173,855,558, forward strand.
ATAGAGTAAGCAAGCTGGAGTAAACACAAAGTAAAATGAATACAAAAGTAAGTGCAGGAAAGTAAATGGGCCAGTATACAAACCCAATTGAAATTACAATACAAATGAGAAAGAAATTACAACAACTGAAAGGTAAAGCAGCAACCACCGATTCGTCCTCTGGGAATCCCACCTGAAGGGTGTGTACAAATAGTCCCGTCGGTACCGTGGGTCCGTCCGTCCACTCCGTGTACGTCCCGCCTGGTGGTCCACCTCTAGATACCGTCCAGCTCCACAAGCCTCAAACACGATCAGTGGTGTCTGTCGTATGCAACCAACATAACGTAGTGCGAGCCATGCCCATGCAGGGGTGAGTATAACGGTACTCAGTAGTGACCACGAGACCCCTGAAGGTCTCCCAGAATCGACAAAGGATCAACCACAAAGGAAAGATACAATCATGAAGTATCAAACGAATCTACTTAGGTATATGCCCATAAATATACCTAAGTCATCAATTCCAGTTTGGCTCCAACTCTTGAGCCCATGCACATCCCAGTCAACACATGAAAGAAGTCAATCACACCAATGGTAATGAATGAATAGTCAAGATTCAGCTCACACATGTATACTACTTTTGAAGAGGGGTGGAGATGATTAGATGTAGCCTCTGAATCATATCCTCTGCCGAACCCATATAGGATCCAAGTATAGAAGTCGTCACTGTCGAACCCACATAGGATCCAAGTACAGTAACCATCACTGCCAAACCCATGTAGGATCCAAGTACAGTCGTCATCACTACCAAACCCACGGAGGATCCAAGTACAGTCATCCTCGCTGCCGAACCCTGCGTAGGAACCAAGTACAGTCGTCATCGTCGTCGTAGTTGCAGCCATCTCTAGGGTTTCCGCACACAACATACTCGATTCCTGGAGGGTCCTCTCCAAGAGTAAAAGGGGGTCAATAAATCAACTATCAAGAAGTCCAGAGTTGATGTATCCCGAAGTTCCATCTCATCAAAAGGAACTAAACGCGAAAAACGGCGCATCACACAGACGCTCGGTATGAGAGATATTGACTTTTTCGTTCTAGGGGCTCGGTTGGAAATATGCTCGATCAAAACCCAACCATTTACCAAAACTATCAAAAAATCACTTAGAGTATCGAAAAAGGACCGTCTCATTGAAAGAGTCCCAGTGCCGTAGATGGAGAGTCGATCGAACGTGCGGTCTCTAAGTTATTCACGTTTAAGTGAACAACTGGCCTGACCCGTTAAGCCTAGTGGGATGGTGGGTCGGGTTAACCCAGTTTGACGGGTCTGACCCGACAGGGCTGTTGGACCGGTCCGAAGGAAAACGTATCTCAGCCCGAAGGGTGCGGCCCGGCCCAGCCCAGCTTGGCGCGGCACGGCCCGGCCTGGCGTGGTCCGGCCCGGCCTGGCGCGGCCTGGCTCGGCCCAGCCCGGCGCGGTCCGGCTGGCTCGACCGGTTGGCCGAGCAGCTCGGCCCGAAGGTCGAGTGGTCCGAGGTGGGGGCACGACCCCGGCTTCCCGAACCGGCGGTGTCTTAGGGCGCTTCCCTCCCAAACCGACCGGCTAGGCCGACCGGCCTTCTAGCGCACGCGGCCCGTACGGCGGGCCACATATTTCATCAGCGCGGCGCCCTCCTGGCACCGTGGTTCGGCTCCGCCTGGCCGGCCGATGGGCCAGCCGGTTTTCCAGCACGGCGCCCTCCTGGCGCCGTGACTTCCCTTTGCCCAGCCGGTCGACGCGGCCCGCAAATTGTTCCGCAGTTCCTTCCATACAGCCGGTGTGTTGGCACCCGCTTTCTCCACCACGATCCCGGCACGGTGTGATGGCTCCGTGCTTCCTTCGTAGCCGGTCACTGATTCCAAAAAGATCACGTTCTAGAGGAGGGTCGTTGGGCCCTGTTTGTTTGGCCCACACCCTCCATGTTAGGCGGTAACACATGGATAAAATCATTTCGGAGAATTCAACGAGGAACAAGTACAATTTTAATCAAATAAAATTGTATAATTTTCCCTTCCACGATAAGGTCCGCAGTTGACAAGCGTCATGGATGACGGTGTCATCTCCGTCGTCGTCAGAGTGCACCCGAGGAAGTGACGTCTCCTCTCTTGTCGTGGAGAAAAGAAAAATAAGGTGCATCATCATTGGAGAGTTCCCCACGTCGGTGTCTCTTCTCTTGTCACGGAGGAAGAAGAGGATGGAGAACCGTGGTCGCCGAGTCATTCTACGTTGAAGGAAAGATGTCCATCGTCGAAGAATAACCGTCCTTCGTTGAGGATGATGTTCTTCAATGAAAGAGGAATTTCCTTCTTCTTTCACACAAAATCTCTCTCCAATATTCCCCACACAACAAGCCAACCAAAATTAAAATAAGGCAACCCCTTATTTTAATTAAACTTGTCATGCATTAAAAATATAAAATTCAAACACTTAATTAATTTAATTAAAGAGGTTCAAACAATTAATTAAGGTGTGTTTTGGCAAGAATTAAAGAGGGAGAGAGAGGAAGTGGAAAGGTTACACATTTAAATTCAAGGGGTTGTCAACATTAAACAAAGGTGTTTAATGGGGGGGGGGGTTAAGGGGTTTAGGGAAGATCAAGGGTTTATGTCACGTCTGGGCCCTACCCAACAAATATCCTCCCATGGGAGGTTATGTGGGTGTGGGACCCACCATTAACTCCCATTGGGAGGAATTAACCACCAACCATAAAATTAAATTGTGCCACCAATTTTATTTATTTTAAACTAATCCCTAAAAAATAATTCTCAACCCTCTTAAAAAGCAACTGTGATAAAGGTCCCCTTAAGCAATTACCGGCGCTGCGAGTTCATCGGTACCCTCAGATTTCGGTTCCGAGTACCGGTTCAAATGATAGAAAAACCCTCTCATTCATTTACTAAACGTACCCGAGCTAATCCTCGGAAATTGATTCCGGACACATTGGGCCTCAGAATCAAGTGCCGTCAGAATCCACAGACTCGTAAAATTCCAAAGTATTTACGAAAAAAATTTACTTGAAGTTTCTAGGTCTTTATAGTGAATCATATGACACAGGAGGGAAGAGTGATTATTAGATAATCCCATGTCATTACCATTCATTCCCACCATGAATCTGCCCCATATCGTACATTTCGTAATAATATCCCAATCCCTTTTCGCCTGCAACCCATGAATAGTAATAGAAAATTTCATAATATTTATACCTCCCTCCCCTATATATTTGTCCATCTTTCTCCAAGAGATCCAATGATGAGTCCCCTCTAATTGAGCATCCCATATGAAGGTTGTAAGGATATTTTCAATTTCTGAGATGACTCCCCCCGATACCTTAATAGATGACATGACATGTATAGGAATGGAATATAAAAAACATTAGTCCAAGGTGATACTACCTGTGAAAAAAAGAAAACTGCTCTTCCAATCCAAAATTTGACCCGTGATTCTACCAACCAAATAATCAAAGTGTCAAATATGTGAGTAGCCTGGGGAAATCGGGGCACCAAAAAAGTTCAATAACTAATTAAAAAAATTTATTAACTAATAATTAAGGAATGATTAAATAAGTCGGCCACTCCCTATAAATGGAATTGACACAATTTTGAGTCCCGCCACACTTGAATTTAGATCAAGGCATAAAGAATTCAGGTGGTGGGAAGGGCCCAAGATAGGTGTTGTGTGGTGACCGCCTATACCTTATTACCAAATAACATGTCTAATGAGGAAAAATGGTGAGGTTTTGAGAGCTCTTATTCCATGTAGATTCTAGATTTCAGGCTGGGTAATGTCACTCAAATATGTTGATCCCACATTTCAGTGGTGATCTCCTTTGGGTAGGAGGTGTGGATGATGATGGAGGTTAGGGTGCTTGTGGATCTCAATTCTTAGGTTACAGATTTTCTGGGGTGTATGAGATGAAATTGTCTCATTGATGTGTGATGGTCACCTCATTTGAGAGTAGTGTAGCTCCGTGTAATGAGGGGATGGTGGTCGAGTCAATTGATGCATGCAAATATCTAATGATGGAAGCAGATCTACGATATCTATATCGATATAAAATGTTGCATTTTGTGGTTAATGTGGACTATCAATATGCGAATGTGGTGGTAGATTTGAGCAGAGTTTTCATATCTACTGTGATTGAAGTGATTAAGGTGAACTTACCTCGATCTGTGATGGTGTTGGTGGATAAAGTGGGAGGGTCTATTTGACATATTTCTCTGGAAACAGATGAAGCAGTAGTGGAAAAACCTTTTCGGAGAAGATGATGCACAATTGTGACTGTGGATGATTATGCACATAGATATACAATGACCTGGGCATCGCCTTTGATTCCTTCTGCTCGATGTGTAAAAATATAGATTTTGGTTATAGGATGGAATTCATGTGACGCCCTTGATTGAAGGGATGATCATGTTCATCATCCTCTCACATCGTTTAAGGATTCCTCTACTGGTAGGATCCTCAATAAAGGTTCATCAACCCATGATGATGCTAATCGTGAGGCCTTCTAAGAATGTTTGACTTTGGGTAAGAACTCTATAATTGGTAGGGTTGTTCTTCCCAATGTTTAGAAGTGCTAGAAGCTTAAAGATCTTGTTTTTGGGGTCTCCTTTATTTGGGGGTTCTAGTATTTGAATTGTATTTCGTTAGGAATAGGTTTTTTCACAGCTTATTTCAGTCAGATGAAGCTATAATACGTGCATGGTCCTCTGGTTCATTAATTTGGAAGCCAAGAACACTTAATCTCCATGTGTGGATGAGGGATTTTAATTATTAGAATGTATTTGACTAATGAATAATATATGATAAAATAATGTGTAAAGAATGATTAACTAATAATTAATTAATTATTTACAATTAATTATCACATAATTACCGGAAATTAAGGCAGCACCCTTTTTATTTAAAAAGTAAAAGAAAAGACAAAAGGAGGATGGACGGGGTCATACAAGCATTCATACCCTCATACGCAGAATAAGACACATAAATATCAATGTTACTTTGATAGGAGGCATCATAACCACTATACCACTCAGAATCATAATCTAACAAACCATGTGACCTAGTAACCATTGTTGGATTCAGATATGAAGTCTTTCTGATGTCCTGTTTTACATGGAGGTACCGTTTGAAATCCTTCATCATCCACAAAAACATTTTAACCTTTGGAAAAAACCTGATTATATGTTGGGTTTTTTGGAAAGTCTTCCTCGACATCATACAACCTTCCTTGAATTTCCTCTGATTCCTTTAATTTTAAAATTTCCTCTTGCAACTTTGGAAGGTTCTCTCCATCACTTGAACCAAATCCTTCATACTCCTTCTCCAGATTCACTACTAATGTCATGTGACCCTCATCATGCTCAGGCACCAGTTTCAATGCCAAGCCTACCAAAGATTCAGTCAAAGTATGTCTATAGTACCATGTTTCATGCACCAGTAATCTTTATGAATCTTTAACCACTTGAGGTTTCCCTTGAATAACCTCATCAACAGCCTTTAGAACATTGGAACCCATCTTCTCATCACCTCCCTTAATAGGGTTGTTTTTTCATCCAAAAGAATTATCTCTATTCTTTGATGTTTTCATCTGTATCTTCTTCCTGCATAAAGTTTCATAGTGGCCTTTTAATAAACAATAGGCACATACAACATTTTTCCTACAAATAGATTTTTCATGACCAATAACATGAAAATTAGGAACGAAGTCAGGAAAGAACTCATACTCCACCTTTAAAAAAATATAATCATCTAAGGAAGACAGAACTTACGAATCAAGAAAGAACTTAAATAAAATTTTACTAATACCCTCTCATAATGGCCAAATTTTGCAGCCTCATTTGTCCTACACATTTTAATTTGAATACCCACAACATAAGAAATATCAATAATGATTTTAAGGTGCCATAAAATATAACAAAGACCAATAATTTTGATCTAGACTTGAGTCATAGTCTTTTTTTATAGAGAAATGATTAAAGAAGAAATCTCATTCTTGAATGAAAATCATACCTAGATTTAGAGAAATTGACCCAATACCCCAATCTCTCCACTTGAGATTCTTAGATTAAAATATAATGTGGAAAAATACGCATCCCATAGGTATGTATCTCTAGTGAGAAAATCCCTATATAGAGGTTAACTTCTGAATCAAATCACTAACATTACAATATTTTTCTCCACCAGGAAGAACAATTATAGTAATAATTGAATGCTCGAACAACTTAAATATGTCAAGGATAACCTACCTATTGGAAACAACATGAGAATTATCACCTTTTCTAAAAAAAATTCATTAACGCCATCACACACAACTATGAAATTCCATCGACCAGAGTCACCTTCAACTCCTGCAATGCCCATGATAGAGTTTCCCACTACAGATTTACCAGAAACAGATCTCATTATAACTTTATACAAAGGGAGATTATTCCCCATTATAGGGAAAACCATTTTCTCCATATGAATTTCAAATTACTTCACAACCTAAGCCGCAAAATGTTGTCGGTTAGTGTCAGAAGACACCATAGAGGCTCGACGGTCTGCATCCTCCGCTGCATCAAACCTAACAGGTTCATCATCCTCAGCCATAATATGTCACTGATCAAGGACTTGGTGATATTCAGACGCTTCTCCCAAACCCTCCATAGAAGGATTCATTTCATATCTAGTGAGTGAATTCTACCGATCCTCTAACTTGTCACCTGTTGTTACTCGACGAACGTCAATCGGTTCATCCACAACCGCCACTATCAAATCTACTTCATATCTATGGGAAAAACCCACATCAATCATACCCACTAAATTAGGGCATTGAAATTCATCGGTCTCAACATTAGAATCCATACGAGAAACCCCTACTGGGGTCTCATCTCCATCAAGAAGTAATGAACCGATGAATAGGGTAAAGACCATTGTCGAACCCCAGACATGTCGAACACCATCGCCGTGAGAGGAGAGAAACCAAGACACCACCATCTACACCATTAACTAATAATTACGTATAAATACACTATTTGATATCTATTAATTAAGTAATGATTAAGTAGTGATTAATGAATGATTAAGGAATAATTAATATTTTATTAACTAATTCTTAACTAATGATTAGCTAATAATTAACTAATGAATAACATATGATTAACTAATGCATAACATATGATTAACTAATGATTAAATAATAAATAACATAGTATTAAATATTCATTAACAAATGAATAACATATGATTAACTAATGATTAACATATGATTAACTAAGGAATAATAAATGATTAACTGAAAATTATCTATAAAGTAAGTACATGATATCAATTAATTAATTTTAAACTAACTACTAAAGAAAAAATAATTAATGAATTCTTAACCACTGAATTAGTAATGAATAAATAAGGATTGATTTATTATTAAATAATGATTAGTTATTGATTAACTTTGGATCAACATAGAATTAACATAGGATGAAATATGACTAATTTGATGGTAAAGTGTCTTAAATGCACACATGATTTGTTACTCCTATGATTTAGATGATTCATACCTTATTGCATTTTTGGTTTGATACTATCGAGAGATATGTTTAAGATGATTTATAGTCTCTTTATAAATCACTCAACATACCTTTAAGAGGATTATAAATTGTAATACAAAACATTAGCTTCGTCTTTAAGGATATAAGAAGATGTTCTAAAATTTCAGTATAATAAAGATTATGTGGTAATATAAGAAATAAAACTTGTGCTTGGATACTGAAAATGGACATGGCTTCAGTAGAGATGTACTTAGGGGTAAAACCTAAAAACACTACATTGAGCTAGACTCAATCAGGAACTAGTGTATACAATGGGCTTTGCCGCACACCTAGTTTGACACTCATGGGGTATATAATTTAGATGATTCATATTTTATTTATAAACCATGGAACATACCTTTAAGAAGATTACTAGGTTTACTATGAAACATTAGTTTCATATATTTGTATATGAGAAGACGCTCTAAAGTTTTTGTATAATAAGGATTATGTAGTTATCTTAGTAATGAAATACCTATCTGGATACTACAAGTGGATGTGTCTTGGCACTAATTTACCTAAGGGTAAAACCCAAAAACACCACATTGATCTAGACTACATCGGAAACTGGTGCATGACAATGGGCCTTGTTTCACACATGGTTTGACAGTATAGGAGGATATTCTTTAAATGATTCTTATTTTATTTATAAACTAATGAACATACTTAAGGATGATTAAAAATTGTATTATGAATCATTAGTGTCATCTTTTTGGATATAATAAGATTTATAAACTTTCTGCATAATAAAGATTGAATGGTCAACACTACACGATTATTCCAAATTTTCAACATTATTTACACACTAATAATCTTGGTCAAAAAACATTTTTCACATAGAGAATCATTGTTTCCTTTGTCTAATGCTTTGTGGATGTTATTCAAAATGAGAAAGAAACATCTTATATTACACAACCACCAATAATGATTAGGACATATGATTATGTAACCCTAAGAGAACATCAAGAAAGAATTAATGGTTGTTTAACTCTAGGAATATATCAAGATATTTAATGTATTAGAAATATACATTTTCAATTATAGGCTATGCTATTCCATCTAGCATGTCCATTGTCTGCTGATGAGCACTGGGTCCAAGAAATAACTTTATTTTACCAATGGTCATATGGTGAAATGATGAAGTTATATGTTGAGGTACATAGAGTACAAAAACAATTCCCAATTGTATAAAGATGTATACATAAAAGAGTGGTTGAAGAAGGTTCATCCCAAGAAAATGATGTTATTTCCTATAATTTGTAAAAATAAAACCTAGATGATATCCCGTATAAACATATAAATCCAATTTACGATGAAGAATTTTATAATGAATGAATAGATTGAGACAACAATATTGACGAGGAGGAAGTTTTAGAAGTTGGGGAGGAAGTTTCTAGAAATTTAGTAGATGTACAAAATCCTCAACCCATAATAAATCATTCATCACTCTTCGTATCTTTGTCAGAAGTAATGAAATGTTTTCCTAAATTCTACTGTAATGCAATCACACCAGAAAATGAGTTTCCTGGAGTTATAGAAGATAGATTTATTAATATGAAAAAAACATTATATTTTGGAAGACATTTTCCAAGTAAATATGCAATGAAAAATATATTAAAAATATTTCATATTGAGAGATACTTTAGATACATTTTTCAAGAATCAATGCGTATAAAATAAATCATACTATGTGATTAATATATGGATGATTGTAGATTCTGATTGAGGGAGATTCCTGACACTGCATTTGGAGGTTAGATACTTTCTAAGATTGAGGAAACAAATACTTATGTTCAGAAAAACCGGACACAAGATCATACTTTACTGGATTCTGAATTAGTGTAGTCAGTTGTCATTGAGATGATGAGGGCCTACCAAGATGTTCTTGTATTGCTTTTGAAAGATATGATACAAAAAAAAATTGGTTATACGATTTCCAATAATAAGGCATGGATGGAGAAAAAGAATGTAATTATAAAGGTCTATGATGATTGGGATGACTCGTATCAGTTTTTTCCGCAATTTCTAGCCATATCGAGACACAAAGAACAAGTTTTATTCCATCTTGAAAATAACGAACATGTGTCTCAAGATAACCTACTTGATCCATCACATGTAAAACTTCATCAGTTGTTTTGGGCATTCCTTCTATGTATTTCTACATTTTGTGTCTACAAAAAATTCATATATATTGATATCACTTTTCTATATAGAAAGTACACTGGAATATTGCTTATTATGACCAATTAAGATGGAACTATTCACCTCTTCTGATTGAATTATCCATTTCAGAGAAGAAAAATTATGAATCATGGAGTTGGTTTTTGGCGTGTTTTAGTAACCATTTCACCCGCATTTGAGGTGTCTATTTGATACCTGATCGTTATCGGTAAATCAATGAGGTAATCAATGAAGATCCTCATACATGGAGACCCCCAAATTCACATCCTCAGTACTACATTTGACACATTTCTAGAAACATGTAAAAAATTCCATGATTAACCTATGAACAAGGAAATCATGAGGCTTTGTATGCAATATATTTCTTATTTTTTACTATTTAAATGTAAGGGAAAATTTAATTTATGCAAAATATGATCACATCTATTTAGAATATGAGCAGAATAAGCAAATATTTCAAGGGTCTTTGCAAGTTACCTATAATTGGAAAATTTTAGGAGATATTTTATCATTGTGTTAAGTAATTCATTGATAAAGAAAAATAGACCGTAAATGAGATTCAATAGGGTCTAAGATACATATGTCAATTTCAATGACAGATTGAAAAGAATATTAAATAATATTCTTCTTTTTGAGTTCCTCTTTTCCACTGGGAAGACTCTAGATTTTATGTACAACAATGTCTAGACCCCGTCACAAATAGCAGTGGTTGATTCTTGGTGGTATTACTCGAAGTGAGATATTTTGAATGTGGAAAATTCTAGGAATTACTATTTCCATGAACACATTCTATCACAACATGTGCCTCTATGAACATATCATGGGAAAAATATTATGATTAAAAAAACCAACTAGATATCATTGATAACTGCTATGCTGTACCATGGATTCCTATTGGGGAGTTTTGATATTTCCCAATGCCTGAAGACCAGAAAATATTGATACCCACTACTATAAAATTGGATTTTAATAGCGAACAAAAAGGCTTTTAACCATGATAAAAAATCATTGTTAACCTTATTAATGATATGGGGTCCCCTTTATTAGTGATAGAAATAATGCTAATAAATTACTCACCTATTTTAGTGTGTTGTTTATATAACATCGCACTACAACAACCTGTACACTAGATATATATTTTAATTGAAATATATTTTACATCATGAATACGGAAAAGAAACTACTATATACATTTCAAACAATGTTTTCTATAATTATATTTACTATTAATATCCAAAAACATTTAAAAACATTAATGTTTCATCATCTTTAGCCCCCTATGATACCCTCTCAAATAGGTATGCCCTTGGTAATCATTGTCGAACAAATCACCTCAAACAGAGGAAAATAATCCACCAATATAAGAAAAAAAATCTTATGTTAGTAATATTATAATGAAATAAATTAAACATTAATATGAAAGAATGCATTAAAAAAACTTCAATGTTAAATAAAAAGACATGGTTGAAGTTATATCAGTCACAACGTGAGTTTTATTGAGGTGAGGTTGATTCCAACACGTCGCAAATGAGTTAGGGAAATCTGTTCAAATGTATCAAAATAATTCAAATATCTTTCTCATTTTTTAGTATGTCAATTATACTTTTTAATGAAATTAATTTCAATTTTAAATAAAGACACACTTGGATTTATATCCATTACAACGTGCTTGGGATTGAGGTTAGGCTGATTCCTACACATAAAAAATTACTTATAGATCATTTTCCTAATTTTGCTAATGTATCAAAAAATTAGAATACGCTTCCTTGTTTTTGAGTATTTCACTTCTGTTTTTAACAAAAATGTCATTTCAAATTGAAAACATTCACTTTGAGTCATACCGGTCATATACTGTGTCGGTTTTACATGATACGTATTCACACATGTCAAAAATTAAATACGAATATTATTTCTAAATTATAAAGACAATTGGAGTATATTTTCTTGGTTTTCAATTAGTGACACACATCTTGAACTAAAATGTCACTTTTAAATTGAGAACCGGAACTTTGATTCATAATGGTCACATAATTTATTATATTTAGCTGTGAGTGATTACTGTAAGTCATAAAAGACTCATGGATCATTTTACTAAATTATCAAAACAATATGACTGTGTTTTCTTGGTTTGAAGTACGTCACATGTTCCTTTTTCTAAAATTAATGTCAATTTAAAATAAAATGACATAATTGGTGTCATATCGGTCACAACATGCATAATATTGAGGTTCAGTTGATTCCTACACATCAAAAATGACATATGGATCGTTTTCCTAAAGTATAAAAAAATGAATCCATTTTCTCGGTTTTGAGTTGGTAAGTTGTCATTTTTACTAAAATTGTTGTCAATTTTGAATAAAAAGTCACACTTGGAGTAATAATAATCACACCATGCATCAAAATGAAGTTTTCCTAATTCTTACACATCTCAAATGACTTATGTATTATTTATCGATGGTATCAAAATAATCCAAATGTGTTTTCTCAGTTTTGAGTAGGTCAATTTCCATTTTTACTAAAATTGATGTCAATTTAAATAAAAATATACACTTGGAGTCATACCTGTCATACCATGAATTGTATTGAGGTTTGGGTAATTCTTCTAGGACATAAATGACTCTTGGATCTTTTTCTTAAATCATAAAACTAATCCTAATGTATTTTATTCCTTTTTAGTATGTCACTTATTCCTTTTACTAAAATTAATGGTAATTTAAAATAAAAAGACATGCTTAGAGTCATATCGGTCACACATTACATCATATTGAGTTGAGGATGATTTCTACATATCTAAAATTACTTATAGATCATTTTTCTGAAGTATCAAAATAATCTTAATGTAGTTGTTGGGTTTTGAGTAGGGCATTTGTCCTTTTTATTAAAATTGTGGTCAGTTTTAAATAAAAATACACACTTGGAGTCATAATGGCCACACCATGCATCAGATTATGGTGAGACTAATTCCCACATTTCTAAAATTACTTATGGTCTATTCCCCTAAATTATTAACACAGTACGATTGTGTTTTCTCATTTTTTAGTAGCTTAGTTTTCCTTTTTACTAAAATTGACATCAATTTTATTTTAAAAGACACACTTGAAGTCATACCAATCAAACCATGGGTAGAATTAAGATGTTTGTGATTCCTACATGTGAAAAAAGACTCATGGATAATTTTCCTAAAGTATAAAAACAATCTGAATGAGTTTTTTGTTTTTCAGTATGTCACTTATTCTTTTTTCTAAAATGTTATTGTAAAATAGAAACACAAACTTTGACTCATACCGGTCACATCATGTGTATGTTTGGCATGAAACCAATTCCTACATGTCACAAATTAATAAGGGATCAATATACTAAATTATCAGGACAATTTGAGTGTTTTTTCTTAGTTTTCAATATGGAACTTGTTCCTTTTTCTAAAATTAATGTCTATTTAAAATAAAAACACACAGTTTGAGTCATATCAGTTAAACCATGCGTCAGATTTATGTGATCTTGATTCCTACACATAAAAAATGAATTATGGGTCTTCCTAAAAATGTATCAAAATAATATGTATTCATTTTCTTGGTTTTGAGTAGGTTAGTTGTCCTTTTAGTAAAATTGATGTCAATTATAAATAAAAAGATGCACTTGGAGTCATAACGGTCACCACTTGAATCATATTGAGGTGAGGATAATTCATAGATGTATCTAATGATTTATAGATAGTTACCTAAAGTATAAAAGCAATAAACATTATTTTTCATGGTTTTGAGTTGGATAGTTTTCCTTTTTATGAAAATTGATATCAATTTTAGATAAAAATATACAATTGGAGTCATACTTGTCATACCGTGCATCGAATTGAGGTTTTGGTGATTCCTAAACATCAAAAATGACCCATGGATCTTTTTTCTTTAGTATAAAAATAATACCAATGTGTTTTCTTGGTTTTCAAAATATCACTTTTTTCCATTTTCTAAAATGTCATTTTATAATGGAAACACAAAATTTGATTCATACCGGTCACATTGTGTATCTGCTTGACAGAATATTAACTCCAACAAACCACAAATGGTTTATGAATAAATGCCTTAAATTATTTAGACAATTTGCTCATTTCTTCTTAGGTTTCATTGAGTGACACATTTTTAACTAAAATGTTGATTTTAAACTGATAAAGGACACTTTGAGTCATACCTAGCACGTAAAGTTTTAGATTAAGGTGAGACTAATTCCTACATCTGAAAAATGAATTATGGATCATTTTCATAAATTATCAAAACAATATAAATTTGTTTTCTCAGTTTTGAGTTTGTCAGTTGTCCTTTTTACTAAAATTAATGTCAATTTTAAATAAAAAGAATCACTTCGATTCATACCGATCACAAAGTGTGTTATACCAATCACTTCGAGTCATACCAATCACTTCTAGTCATACCGATCACAAATAGAAACAATGAATAAATTTTTAATTAATATTTTTTAATTAAATAAAAACTCAGAAGTATTAATTAGAAAATTATTAAAAAACATTAATTGAATTTTTTTAATTTTTTTTAAAATAATTAGTAAAATAATACTAGCCTAATTTTTTTAAAAAAAGTAATGCAGAAATATGGCATCACCGATGCCCCCTTTGGGTTATCTTGAAAGGCGGCAAGGCTGATGCCACCTTTGTCTCTCATCGACCCAGATTGATGAGCCACTTTCCCACGCTTATTTTACCCACTCCCTCTCTAAATCCACTCCCACCCTCTCTAGACTTTTCCCTCCTTTGTGCATGATGATTTTGGTGACCTAAGAGGATTGCCAAATTTTGAAAAGCACCATTTAGGACTATTTTTTCTTATTTATTCTTAAGTAATTTATTTATTTATTTTCTTTATTTTTAGTTAGTTTTTAATATTTTTTTAGATGTTTAGTTAATAGACATAGTTTAGAAATAATAGTTAATATATATAGGTAAATAAAATATTATTATTCATTTATGACTTTTGAGTAAATAAATTATAATTATTCTTATTAATAGATTTAATATTATAATAAGATTATAATTTCGTACAATATAGTAGTTTTTAAATATTAGTGAAATAATTTATAATTAATATTAACTAGATAATGAATAAATATTAGTGACATAATGGGTAAGGCATAGTTAATTAAGGATTAACTAATGCTTATCTAACGATTAGCTAATAGTTGGACATTAAATTTTTATTATTAAAAAGTTTGAGAGGAGTGAAACAAGAAATAAAGAAAAAAGTGGAGAGAAAATAGGAGACATGAAAAGAGCACAAGAACTACGAAGGAAGCAAATAGTGGAGGCCAAGTGCGTCCCCACTAACAATGTTCACACCGTCTGCTAGAAGGGGCCAAAGGCTAGAGAAGAAAATATAACTCATGTCATGGGAATCCAGAGAAGCAAGATGATCCACAACCATATTTCCCTCACACAAAACACGATAAACCTCAGTATGCTCTCTGATCAGCCCCCTCCATTTGTTGATGAGATAAGTAATAGACTAAGGAGTAGTCCTTGTCCTGAGCATGAAATTGTGGATAACCAATGAGTCTATCTCCACTGCTGCCAGATCAATATTCACCTCATGGCACATAAGAAGACCCGAGAGTAGTGCAAGAGCTTCAGTTACCATGGAATCCCCACTACCAAAGTAGGCTGAGAAAGTAAGGATGATAGAACCGTTGGGGTCCCGAACCACCCCTCCTCCCTGTATGGTTCCAGAGATGCAAGTTTGGGGGGCCACTCCCAATTAGGGAGTGATTGGAAGAGGAAGAATCCATGGAAGGATTGTTCGCTTCCATGTTTTCCTTTTGTCGGCAATAACTACATCATTTTATTCAATGGTGGGTAGCCGACGCGGTGGACAACATCTGGTGGTGAAATTGTTTTTCAAGGGTTTCTGAACCAACCCTTGAAAAAATTTCATCTATAAAATCAGAATATACATTCCAATAATTAGTGTGGTCTAATTGCATGTTCCTACGATGAGTTCAAGCCGAAGAGAATAAAAGCGACGACCCCATTCTCCCGTGGACATAGGCCATCCGACTGAACCACATTAAATCCTCGTTTTCATTCTTTTTTCTTAGTTTTCATATGTTTTGCGGTGCCACGCACCTCCGTTGTGCCCCCGACAAGTTGTATTAGAGGGAGCCAGAGCGATTGGAGTCGAAAAAGAGAACCAACATTGAGTTTTCCGGTGACCAGAAGATTGAAAGTGCAAGGAAAATTTTTCCAAGGCCAGATCCCAGAAGACGAAGATGAGACGATTCTAATGGCATAAGTGGCGTTGCAAATAGAGCTGAAACGAAGGAGATAATCTCGGTCAAAGTTTGGTCAAAACAGTGGGTAAACAAAAACCATGTACTGGGAAAGATGATATTATTCATACCACCAGTAAAAATTCCAGCAAGATTCCAGCAGCTGCTCCGGTGTGCCACGTTACTGCCACATCATCGCCACATCAGCAGGCAATCTGGACCTTTGAACTTGTTTTGGCGATATCTCGGCCAATAGGTGTCTTATTTCGACGATCCACGAGTCAATTCAGACTATTTAAACCATTCTGGGCACATCTCTATGGTTAGTTTTTTAAAATTCATGCTCCATAATATGGTTTCATAAGGGTTCGATATCGACAGTAGTGATAACTTTTTGTGACAACGACGATGCCTGGTGGTGGAGCACTACCAAAGTTTGAGATCGAGAAGTTCGATGGTTGAAATAGTTTCAGCTTATAGAAAAGAACAGTGAAATATATTCTTGTGCAGTGGGGCTTGATTAGACCATTGATCGAACAAAAGCCCGAGGCAACTAGTAAATATGATTGGAAAGAGCTTGATATGCGGGTTGTCAGCACTATTTGATTGTGTTTGGAGAATGAGGTAAAATACTAGATGTTGGAAGAGACCTCACCAAAGGAGATCTAGAAGAAGTTAGAGTAGTGGTATATGACGAAGGCGATCACCAGTAAAATATTACAGAAGAAGAAATTGTACTAGTTACGCATGGATGAGGGAATATATTGTTTTGAATCACACCAACGAATTCAACAAAATCCTAACATAATTATTGGGGCTCGGTGTGATGGTTGGAGAGGAAGACAAAGAACTTTTTCTTTTTTCATCACTAAAAATTTCATTTGATGGTCTTGTGACTGTATTACTCATGGGGAAGAAAACATTGAATCTGAACGATGTGATGGCATCGCTTCTAGATTTAGATGAATTCCGAAGACCTGTGATGCATTCAGGTGAACAAATCATGGTGACACGAGATGATCAACGTGGGAGGAGCTGATATCGGAAGTTATGAGGTAAAGAATGGTGACCAAAATCAAGGGGACGTGATCCTAGTGAAATCATGTGTTTCTAGTGCGAGAGAAAGGGTCACTATAAAAGTGACTGTGGACAGTGCAAAAGGTATGTTGTTGGGAAAGAGAAAGTTGAAGAGAAGGATGCAAACATCATATAATTGTCGACATATGATGAAGTATACGTGACTACAAGAAGATTTCACTCCGATGGGAGAGTAAAATGGAGAGAAGTGCAGTGTAATAACTGTAAAATATTTAAGCACATGAAGTGGGGATGTCGATTTCTAATAAGGAAGAATGAGTGGACTCAAAATAAAAAGGGATATGGATGGGTTTTGGATTCGGGGAGATCAGTGCACATATGTAAAATGAAAAGTTCGTTTCATACTTTTCACTAGGTGAGAGATTTTGTGATACTTAGTGATGGGTCAACTTGCAATGTTTGAGGAGTCAGGATGGTGAAATTGAAGACACCCGATGGATGAGTTTGTAAACTGGATGACGTTAAATTCATTCCTAGGATGAGATGGAACTTGGTATCATTAAGTGGGCTCGATGCGAGAGGATATAATATTTCCATAGTAGGTGGGGTGTTGAAAGTCTCACAGGGGGATGTAGTGATGCTTACTGGGAATAAGTCTCAAGGGTTGTATCTTTTGATGGGGACAGTAGTCAGCCCGAGATCGATTGAATATGGTAGAACTTCCAGGTCATCTGGCATGAAGAAGCGCTTTTTATTTGCTGATGATGTTTTCAACACCTTCAAGGAGACTTCAGGTCACTCTTCTACCCCAAATTGGTCATAAGGGGGAGATTTTTGGGGTGCCATTCCCAATTAGGGAGTGATTTGTAGAGGAAGAATCCATGGAAAGACTTTTGGCTACAAAATTTTTCTTTGGTCGACAACAGCTACAACAACTTCTTCCATAGTGGGTAGTCGACGTGGTGGAAAATAGCCGGTGGTGAGGTGGTTTTTCAAGGGTTGTTGAACCAACCCTTGAACCACTGTGAATGTTTCATCTATAAAATCAGAAGATGCTTTCCTATAACTGGTGTGGTGTAATTGTGTGATCCTTAAGAGAGAATAAAAGTGACGACCCCCTTCTCCTGTGGATGTAGGTCATTCGACCGAACCACATTAAATCCTTATGTTCATTCGTTTTTTTCTGTTTTTGAGTGTTTTGTGGTGACACGAACCTCCGTTGTGCCCTGACAGCAAGAACCATCAATATTCAACTTTAGTCCAGAACTACGAGGACACCGCCGAACCCACCGGCCTAGAGTACCACTTTCTCCGGAGTTGCAGGGAACCCCTCCAGCCATAAAATGACCATGGTATGGGGTGCACCATCAGTTGGGAAGAAGACGATCCATGTCCAACATAAGGCTTTGAGATCTGGAAACAAGGGAAGGCTATATATAACTTTCAGCTCCATCCCGAGATGAGTTCCTCTCCTGTCAAATACTCCAGTAGCCAACAATATGTATCAATGATCAAGCCTTCAATTTATGACCAATAACACCCAAGCCTTAGATCCAATGATAAGGAAAATACATTATAGTAGAGACCTGGTATTACAAGTCCATGAACATGCAGAGAGATCTCCATATAATATGCATCCAATCGGTCCCAAAGAAAATGTTGTAATTCTCCTCCCAAGGGTTCCGATAGTTGTAACATCGAGACACTAAAGGGATACCCATATGATTGAAATTGTCTTTCTTGGGGAGTTCCTAAGCTGCCATGCGAGGAATTAGTACCGAGGAGGAATCTATGAGCACCATAAGATATCCCCTCAGGATTCGACTTCTCTATCAACCAAAGTCACTCTTTAATAATTTTTATTTGAGAGGTTACCATTCGAAGAGAAAGTAAAAAAACACTGGTCCAGCTTATAGTTAGGCTAAATGAGGTCAAAGGTGTTATGCTGATAACTGTCCAACACCACTTGAATGATGTTGGGGTACGTACTAGCTTGTTTAAAAGTCATTCAAGTTGTGGGGTATCCCAGAAAATAGAGATTAGTACCAGCCCAGTTATGGAACCCAAAATTTATGTCACCCCTGCCAACTAGACACTGAGATTTAGAATTAATATTTGATATATGAGGGTGAAGCATATGACACAGGAGGGAAGAGTGATTATTAGATAATCTCATGTAATTACCATACATTTCCACCATGAATCCTCCCCATAGCGTACATTTCCTAATAATTTCCCAATCCCTTTTCTCCTACAACCCATGAATAGTGCTAGAAAATTGCATAATGTTTATACCTCCCTCCCCTATATGTTTGGCCATCTTTCTCCAAGAGACCCAGTGATGTGTCCCCTCTAATTGAACATACCATATGAAGGTTTTAAGGATATTTTCAATTCCCGACATGACTCCCACTGATACCTTAATAGATGACATGACATGTATAAGAGTGGATGATAAGACACTTTTAACTAAGGTGATACAACCTCTGAAGGAAAGAAAACGGTTCTTCCAATCCAAAAATTGGACCTGTGATTCTACCAACCAAAGAATCAAAGTGTTTAATATGTGAGTATCCTAGAAAAATTGGGGCACCCAAAAAAGTTCAATAACTAATTAACAACGAATGATTAACTAATAATTAAGGAATGATTAAATAAGGGAGGCACTCCCTAGAAACGGAATTGACACAAGTTTGAGACCAGACACACATGAATTTAGATCAAGGCATGAAGCATTCAGGTGGTAGGATGGGCCCATGATAGGTTTGGTTTGGTGTCGGCCTATACCTTATTACCAAATAACATGTTTAATGAGGAAAAATGGTGAGGGTTCAAGATATCTTCTTCCCTAAAGATTCTAGCTTTCAGGCTGGGTAATATCACTCAAATATGTCGATCCCACATTTCATTGGTGATCTCCTTTGGGTAGGAGGCTTGGATGCTGATGGAGGTTAGGGCACTTGTGGATATCAATTCTTAGGTTACCAATTTTACGGGGTGGATGAGATGAATTTGTCTCATTGATGTGTGATGGTCACCTCATTTGAGACCAGCGGAGCTCCGTCGAATAAGGGGATGGTGGTCGAGTCGATTGATGCACACCAATATCTGATGATGGAAACAAATTTGTGATATCTATATCAATATAAAATGTTGGATGTTGTGGTTAATGTGGACATTCAATATGCGAATGTGGCGGTATATTCGAGGAGAGTTTGCATATATACTGTGATTGAAGCGATTAAGGTGAACCGGCCTTGATCTGTGATGGTGGTGGTGGATGTTGGAGGGTCTATTTGACATAGTTCTCTGGAAACAAATGAGGCAGTGGTGGTGAAACCATTATAGAGAGGATGATCCACAATGGTGACTGGGGAGGATTATGTACATAGATCTACAATGACCTAGGAATCTCCTTCAATTACTTCTGTTCGATGCGGGACAAGAGGGATTTTGGTTATAGGAGGGAATTCATGTGATACCCATGATCGAAGGTATGATCATTTTCATCATCCTCTGGAAGCGTTTAAGGATTCCTCTATAGGTAAGATCCTCAATAAAGCTTCATCAACCCATGTTGATGCTAATCGTGAAGCCTTATCAGAATGTTTGACTTTGGGTAAGAACTCTATAATTGGTAGGGTTGTTCTTTTCAAAGGTTGGAAGTCCTAGAAGCTTAAAGATCTTGTTTGTAGGATCTCCTTTATGTAGGGGTTTTAGTATTTGAAGTGTATTTTGTTAGGAAGAGGTTTTTTCACAGCTTATTTCAGTCAGATGAAGCTATAATCTGTGCATGGTCCTCTTGTTCATTACTTTTGAAGCCAAGAATTCTTCATATCCATGTGTGGATGATGGATTTTAATTATTAGATAGGATATGACTAATTAATAACATATGATAAAATAATGAGTAAAGAATGATTAACTAATAATTATTTAATTATTTACAATTAATTAACTAATAATTACAAGAAATTAAGGCAGATACCTTTTTATTATAAAGGGAAAAGAAAAGACAAAATGAGGATGCATGGGGTCATACAAGCATTCATACCCTCATACACAGAAGAAGACACACAAATATCAATGTCATTTTGGTAGGAGGCATCATAACCACCATACCAGTCAGAATCATAATCTAACAGACCATGTGACCTAATCACCATTGTTGGATTCAGATATGAAGTCTTTCTGATTTCTTACATTCCTAGGAGGTACCGGTTGAAATCCTTCAGCATCCACAATAACATTTTTACCTTTGGACAAAACCTGACTATATGTTGGGGTTTTTTGGCGAGTCATCCTCGACATCATCCCACCTTCCTTGAATTTCTCGCGATTCCTTTAATTTTATAATTTCCTCTTACATCTTTGTAAGGTTCGCTCCATCACTCAAACCAAAGCCTTCGGGATCCTTCTACAGATTCACTCCTAATGTCATGTGACCCTCATCATGATCATGCACTAGATTCAATTCCAATCCTACCATAGATTCAGTCAAAGTAGGTCTATATTCCTCTATTTCATGCACCAACAATCTTTATGATTATTTAACCACATGAGGTTCCCCTTGAAAAACCTCATCACCATCCTTTAGAACATCGTAACCCATCTTCTCATCACCTCCCTTAATAAGGGTTTTTTTTCATCCAACAGAATTATCTCTACTCTGCAATGTTTTCATCTGTATCTTCTTCTAACATAAAGTTTCATAGTGTCCTTTTAATAAAAAATAAGAACATACAACATTTTCCCTACACATAGCTTTTTCATGACCAATAACATGAAAATTAAGACTGAAGTCAGGAAAGCACTCATACTCCACCTTTAACAAAACAAATCATCCAAGGCAGACATAACTATATTACGAATCAAGCAAGAACTTAAATCAACTTCTACTAATACCCTCTCATAATGAAAAAATTATGCAGCCCCATTTGTCCTACCCATTTTAATTTGAATACCCATATCATAAGAAATTTCATAAATTATTTTAGGGTGCCATAAAATATAATGAAGAACAATAATTTTGATCCAGACTTGAGCCCTAGTCTTTTTTTATAGAGAAATAATTTAAGCAGAAATCTCATTCTTGAAAGAAAATAATACCTAGATTTAGAGAAAATCACCCAATCCACCAATATCTTCACTTGAGATTCATAGATTAAAAAATAATATGGAAAAATCTTCATCCCATAGGTATGCATCTCTAGTGAGAAAATCCCCATACAAAGGTTAACTTCTGAATCACATCACCAAAATTCCAATATTTTTCTCCACCAGGAAGAAAAAGTCTAGAAATAATTGAATTCTCGCACAACTTAAATATATCAAGGATGGCCTCCCTATTGGAAAAAACATGAGAAGTATCACCTTTTCCAACAATTTTTTCACTAACTCCATCACACACAACTATGAAATTCCATCGACCAGAGTCACCTTGAACTACTGCAGCGCCCATGATAGAGTTTCCCACTACAAATTTACCAGAAACAAATCTCATTATCACTTTATCCAAAGGGTGATTATTCCCCATTGTAGGCCAAACCATTTTATCCAGATGAACTTCAACTTACTTCACAACCCCAGCCTCAAAATGTTGTCTGTTAGTGTCAGAAGACACCATAGGGACTCGGTGGTCTGCATCCTCTGCTGCATCAACCCTGACAGGTTCATCATCTTCATCCATCACATGTCTCCACTCAATGGAATGGTGATATTATGACGCATCTCCCAAAGCCTCCATAGAAGGATTCATTTTAGATCCAGTGGAAGAATTCCACCGATCCTCCAACTTGTCACCTGTTGTTACTCGGTGAACGTCAATAGATTCATCCATAACCGCCACAATCAGATATGCTTCATATTTATGGGAAAACCCCACGTAAATCATACCCACTAAATCATGGTATTGAAATCCATTGGTCTCGAAATTATAATCCGTAGGAGAAACCCCTACTGGGGTCTCATCTCTATCAAGAAGAAATGAACCTATGAATAAGGGAAAGACCATCGTTGAACCCCAAACATGTCGAACAACATCACCATGAGAGGAGAGAACCCAAGCCACAACCATCTACGCCATTAACTAATAATTAGATATAATGAAACTATTTGATATCTATTAATTAAGTAATGATTATTTAGTGGTTAATGAATGATTAAGGAATAATTAATACTTGATTAACTATTTCTTAACTAATGATTAGCTAATAACTAACTAATGAATAACATATGATTATATAATGATTAACTAATGAATAAAATATGATTAACTAATTATTAACTAATAAATAACATAGTATTAACTAATCATTAACTAATGAATAACATTGGATTAACTAATGAATAACATATGATTAATTAAGGAATAACAAATGAATAACTAGCAATTAGCTATAAAGTAAGTATTTGATATCTACTAATTAATTTTAAACTAACTACTAAAGAACTAATAATTAATTAATACTTAACTTATGAATTAGTAATGAATAAATAAGTGTTGATTTATTATTAAATAATGATTATTTATTGATTAAATTTGGATTAACATAGAATTAACATAGGATGAATGGTAAAGAGTCTTAAATGCACACATGATTCTTTACTCCTATGATTTAGATGATTCATACCTTATTGCATGCCTGGTTTGATACTATCGAGAGATATGTTTAAGATGATTCATAGTCTCTTTATAAACCACTAAACATACCTTTAGGAATATTATAAATTGTACTAAAAAACAGTAGTTTTATCTTTAATGATATAAGAAAATGTTCTCAAATTTGAGTATAATAAAAATTATGTGGTAATATATGAAATAAAACTTGTGTTTGGATACTAAAAATGGACATAGATCTAGTACAAATGTACTTAGGGGTAAAACCTAAAAACACTGCATTGAGCTAGACTCAATCAGAAACTGGTGTAGAAAATGGGCCTTTTCGTACACCTGGTTTGAAACTCATGGGGTATATACTTTAGATGATTCATATTTTCTTTATAAACCACAGAACATACCTTTAGGAAGATTAAAAAGTTTACTATGAAACATTAGTTTCATCTATTTTTATATAAGAAGACACTCTAAAATTTTTGTATAATAAGGATTATGTGGTTATCTTAGTAATGAAATACCTATCTGGATACTACAAGTGGATGTGGCTTGGCACTGATGTACCTAGGGGTAAAACCCAAAACACCGGACTGATCTGGACTCCATCGGGAACTGGTGCATGAAAATAGGCCTTTTTGAACACTTGGTTTGAAAATCAAGGAGGATATTCTTAAAATTATTCTTATTTTATTTATAAACTAATGAACATACATTAGGATGATTAAAAATTTTATTATGAATCATTAGTGTCATATTTTTGGAAATGGGAAGATTTATAAAATTTCTACATAATAAAGATTATATGGTAAACACTACATGATTATTCCCCATTTTCAACATTATTTACACTATCATAATCTTTTTCAAAAAACTTTTTTCACATAGAGAATCATGGCTTCCTGTGTCTAATGATTTGTGGATTTTATTCAAACTAAGAAAGAAACATCTTTTAGTACACAACCACCAATAATGGTTATGACATATGATTGTGTAACCCTAAGAGAACATCCAGAAATAATTAATGGATGTTTAAATCTAGGACTATATCAAGAGATCTTACATATTATCTATATACATTTTCAATTCTAGGCTATGCTATTCCATCTAGCTTGTCTATTATTTGCTGATGAGCATTGGGTCAAAGAAATAACTTTATTTTACCAATGGTCATATGGTGCAACAGTGAAGTTATATGTTGAGGTATGTAGAGTGAAAAAACAATGACCAATTTTATAAATATGTACACATACAAGAGTGGTTGAAGAAGGATCATAACAAGAAAATGATGTTATTTCCTATGATTTGGGAAAATAAAACCTAGATGGTCTCTTGTATAAATATCTAAATACAATTTATGTTGAGGAATTTTCTAATGAATGAATAGATAGAGACAACAATGTTGATGAGGAGGATGTTTTAGATGTTGGGGAGGAAGTTTCTAGAAATTTAGTAGATGTACAAAAGCCTCAATCCATAATAAATCATCTGACACTCTTCGCATCTTTTTCAGAAGTAATGAAATGTTTTCCTGAATTCTATTATAATGTAATCACACATGAAAATGAGTTTCCTAGAGTTATAGAGGATAGTTTTATTAAGCTAGAAAAAACATTAGATTTTGGAAGGGACTTTCTAAGTAAAGATTCAATGAAAAAAATACTAAAAAGATTTCATATTGAGAGATAATTTAGATACATTTTTCCAGAATCAATGGGTATAAAATAAATAATATTATGTGATTAATATATGGATGATTGTAGATTCTGATTGAGGGATATTCCTGAAATTTCATTTGGAGGTTGGATAATTTATAATATTGAGGCTACTCATACTTGTTTTTAGAAAAAATGGACACAAGATCATACTTTATAGGATTCTAAATTTGTGTAATCAGTATTCATTGAGATGATTAGGGCCTACCAAGATGTTCTTGTATCCCTTGTGAAAGATAGGATACAAAAAAAATTTGGTTATAGGATTTCCAATAATAAGGCATGTATGGAGAAACAGAATGTAATTTTAAATGTCTATGATGATTGGGATGAATCGTATAGGTTGTTGCCGCAATTTCTAGACATATTGAGACACAAAGACCGAGTTTTATTCCATCTTTAAAATAATGAACATGTGTCTCCAGATAACCTTCTTGAACTATCACATGTAAAATTTCATCGGTTGTTCTGGGCATTCCTTCTATGTATTTCTACATTTTGTGTCTACAAAAAATCCCTATAGATTGATATATATTTTCTATATAGAAAATACACTAGAATTTTGTTTATTACGACAAAATATGATGGTAACTGTTCACCTCTTCCACTTTCATTTTCCATTTTAGAGAAGGAAAATTATGGATCATGGAGTTGGTTTTTGGCATGTATCAGTAACCATTTCACCTTCATTTTAGGTGTTTGTTTGATAACTGATAGTTATTGATAAAACAATGAGGTAATAAATGAAAATCCTCATACATAGAGACCCCCAAATTCACATCCTCAGTGCTACATTAGAAACATTTCTGGAAATGTGTGAAAAAATTCCACGATGAACCTGTGAACAAGGCAGCCATGAGGCTTGGAATGCAATGTAATTCTTATTACTTACTATTTAAATGTAAGGGAAAAATTAATTTATGCAAAATATGATCGCATCTATGTAGAATATGAGCCGAATAAGAAAATATTTGAAAAAAGTTTGAAGAGAACCTTAGGGATAATCAAGAAGCGTCCGATTATATGATAAAAATTCTAAAATAAAAGTGGATGTTGAAATATGATGGAAGGAAGAGGTACAAAAATATGACCACAGACATTGTGTAGTGAATCAATGGAATATTAAAGAGTCTTTGTAGGTTACCGGTAATTGGACAAGTTTAGGAGACATTTTATCATTGTGTCATTTCATTGATAAAGAAAAATAGACCGTAGTCGAGATTCAATAGGGGCTAAGATACATATTTCAGTTTCAATAATATATTGAAAAGAATATTAAAGAAGATTATTCTTTTTGAGTGCCACTTTTCCACTAATAAGAATCTTGATTTTAAGTCCAACAGTGTCTAGACCCCATCACAAATAGTCGTGGTTGATTCTTGGCGGTATTAATGGAAGTGAGATATTGTGAATGTGAAGAATTCTAGGCATTACTGTTTCAATGAACACATTCCATCACAACATGTGCCTATATGAAAATATCATGGGAAAAATATTTTTGATTAAAAAAACCAGCTAGATATCATTGCTAACTTCTATGCTACACTATAGATTCTTATTGGGTAGTTTTGACATTTCCCAATGCCCGAAAACCAGAAAACATTTATACCCACTACTA
Source organism: Viscum album (assembly GCA_963277665.1). Lineage (NCBI taxonomy): Eukaryota > Viridiplantae > Streptophyta > Magnoliopsida > Santalales > Viscaceae > Viscum > Viscum album. The sequence continues at coordinate 1,173,882,573 of OY728134.1, forward strand.
CAGAAATAGATTTTAATAGGAACAAAAAGGCTTTTAAATAGGATTAAAATCATTGTTAACCATAGTACTAATATGGGGTGTCCCCTTTATTAGTGATAGAAATAATGATGATAAAGTCCCAACCTATTTTAGTGTGTTGTTTATATAACATCACACTACAACAACCTGTACACAAGATATATATTTTAATTAAAATATATTTTACATCGTGAATACGAAAAAGAAAATACTATATACATTTCAAAAAATGTTTTCTATAATTATATTCAAAATAAACATCCAAAAACATTTAAAAACATTAATGTTTCATCATCTTTGGCCCCCCATGATACCCTCTCAAAAAGTTATGCCCTTGGTAACCATTTCCGAACAAATCACCTCAACCAGAACATAATAATCCACCTATATAAGAAAAAAAATCTTATGTTTGTAATATTATAATGAAATAAATTAAACATTAACATGAAAGAATGCACTAAAAAAATATCATTGTTAAATAAAAAGACATGGTTGAAGTTATATCAGTCACACCGTGAGTCGTATTGAGGTGAGGTTGATTCCAACACGTTGCAAATGAGTTATGGAAAACTTTCCAAATGTATGATAACAATTCGAATGCGTTTGCTCAATTTTTAGTATTTAAATTATACTTTTTAATGAAATTAATGTATATTTTAAATAAAGACACACTTTGATTTATATCTTTCACAACGTGCTTGGGATTGAGGTTTTCATGATTCCTACACATAAAAAATTACTCATGGATCATTTTCCTCATTTTACTAAAGTATCAAAAAATTCGAATACCATTTCTTGTTTTTGAGTATGCCACTTTTGTTTTTAACTAAAATGTTATTTCAAATTGAAAAGATGCACATTGAGTCATATCAGTCATATACTGTGTTGGTTTTACATGATACTTATTCATACATGTCACAAATTAAATATGAATTTTATTCCTAAATTATAAAGACAATCAGAGTACATTTCTTTGGTTTTCAATGAGTGACACATGTCTTGAACTAAAATGTCAATTTTAAACTGAGAACGGGAACTTTGAGTCATAATGGTAAAATAGTTTATTAGATTTAGGTGCGGGTGATTAATATATGTAAAAAAGGACTCATGGATCATTTTACTAAAGTATCAAAATAATCTGAATGTGTTTTCTTGGTTTGGAGTACGTCACATGTTCCTTTTTCTAAAATTAATGTCAATTTAAAATACAATGACATAGTTGGTTTCATATCAGTCACACAATGCATAATATTGAGGTTTATTTGATTCCTAAAAATCAAAAATTACATATATATCATTTTCCTAAAGTATCAAAAAATATGAATGTATTTTCTTGGTTTTGAGTAGGTCAGTTGTCATTTTTACAAAAATAGTTTTCAATTTTAAATAAAAAGTCACAAATGGATTAATAATAATCACGCCATGCGTCGAATTGAAGTTTTTATAATTACTAGACATCTCAAATTACTTATGTATCATTTACCAAATGTATCAAAATAACCTGAATGTGTTTTCTCAGTTTTGAGTAGGTCAATTTTCATTTTTACTAAAATTAATGTCAATATTAAATAAAAATATACAACTGGAGTCATACCGGTCATACCATGAATTTGATTGAGGTTTGGGTAAATCTTATAGGTCATAAATGACTCTTGGATATTTTTCTTAAATCATCAAACTAATCCTAAAATGTTTTATTCATTTTCATTATCTCACTTATTCCTTTTACTAAAATTAATGATTATTTAAAATAAAAAGACACGCTTGGAGTCATATCAGTCCCAAAGTGCATCATATTGAGTTGAGGTTTATTTCTACATATCTAAAATTACTTATAGATCATTTTCCTGAAGTATCAAAATAATCTTAATGTAGTTGCTGGGTTTGAATTAGGACATTTGTCCTTTTTATTAAAATTGTTGTCAGTTTTAAATAAAAATGCACACTTGGAGTCATAATGGACACAACATTCATTAGATTAAAGTGATTCTGATTCCTAAATTTCTAAAATGACATATGGTCCATTCCCCTTAATTATCAAAATAGTACGATTGTGTTTTCTCATTTTTGAGTAGGCCAGTTTTCCTTTTTACTAAAATTGACATCAATTTTAAATTAAAAGATGCACTTGAAGTAATACCAATCAAACCATGGGTCAAATTAATGTTTTGGTGATTCCTACATGTGACAAAATACTCATGGATAATTTTCCTAAAGTATAAAAACAATCTGAATGAGTTTTTTTGGTTTTCAGTACGTCCCTTATTCTTTTTTCTAAAATGTCATTTTAAACTAGAAACACATACTTTGACTCATACCGGTCACATCATGTATAAGTTTGACATGAAAACAATTCCTACATTTCAAAAATGAACAAGGGATCAATGTACTAAATGATCAAGACAATTTTAGTGTGTTTGATTAGTTTTCAATATTGCACTTGTTCCTTTTGCTAAAATTAATGTCTATTTAAAGTAAAAACACACAATTGGAGTCATATCAGTTACACCATGTGTCAGATTAATTTGAGGTTGATTAATACACAAAAAATGAATTATGGGTATTCCTAATAATGTATCAAAATAATATGAATGAATTTTCTTGGTTTTGAGTAGGTTAGTTGTACTTTTAGTAAATTTGATGTCAATTATAAAAAAAAGATGCACTTGGAGTCATACCTGTCACCACGTGCATCATATTAAGGTGAGGATGATTCATACATGTATCTAATGACTTATAGACAGTTCCCTAAAGTATCAAAACAATAAAAATTATTTTTCGTGGTTTTGAGATGGATAGTTTTCCTTTTTAAGAAAATTGGTATCAATTTTAGATAAAAATATTCTATTGAAGTCATACTGGTCACACCATGCATCGAATTGAGGTGCGGTTGATTCTAAAACATAAAAAATGAATCATTGATCATTTTAATTAATTATAAAAATAATACCAATTTTTTTTATTGGGTTTCAAAACATCACTTTTTTCCTTTTGATAAAATGCCATTTTAAAATGGAAACAAAAAATTTGATTCATACCAGTCACATCGTGTATCTGTTTGATAGAAGATTAATTACTACACAACAAAAATGATTTGTGAATAGATGTACTAAATTATTTGTACAATTTAATCAATTATTTTTAGTTTTCATTGAGTGAAACATTTTGAACTAAAATATTAATTTTAAACTGATAACGGACACTTTCAGTCATACTGAGCACATAGTGTTTCAGATTAAGGTGAAACTAATTCCAACATGTGAAAAATGACTTATATATCATTTTCATAAATTATCAAAACAATATAAATTTTTTTCCCAGTTTTGAGTACGTCAGTTGTCCTTTTTTACTAAAATTAATGTCAATTTTAAATAAAAAGAATAACTTCGAGTCATACCGATCATACAGTGTGTTAGATTGAGGTGCGGAAGAGTCCTAAACATCCCAATGTCTCAAAAAAATCATAACTGACAATTTTTCCATTATTACCATTGCCTTTATTTGTCTAAATTCCAACAATTCATTTTAAAAATATTTTCGTAGACAAAAAAACCATTTTCATTTTTGAAATCCAAGAGAGTAGAGGAAGATCATGTTCCCATTATATCATGAGAAGTCACCATAATGAGAACATGAGCTTCCTATACTCTTATAGGTTTCAATGAGAAATATTTGCTGTCTATTAACATCGAGTCAATATTTAGTTTTAGTAGCTCGACAAATAAAATCAATGTAAAGGGTAAAAATATGTAAAAATAACTAAATAAGTATTAGATAAAAATGATAAGGAAATTAACTTACAGATCATATATAAAATGATGATAAAATTAATTAAATAATAATTAGTAATTAATATTTTCATGATGGTTGTACACAATCCTGACCCATTTCCCTATAGTCACTATCTCAGTTGCAGGCTCAAAGTCCAATATCTCATGAGCATGGGCAGCTTTGAACAATCCACCACAACTCAAAAAATGGAATCCAAATGTATAATAAAATAATTATTATGTGAGTAATAATAAAAATAAATAAAGTAAACACAAATATTAAATAATTAATTACTTCTATGGTAGTCACATATTCATGTTATTTGTGTAAATCCTGCTATCAGATATGCTGCCTATTCATTTCGAAGAAAATCTGTATCGCCTTTTGAATATGATTTTTTTTGGAAATCATGGTATTACTAAAATAATATAAATACACAAAGTATTAATATATATTTTAAATTAAATAGTAATTATATATAAAATGCAACTTTAGCTATGCTCGTTTGTTGATGGAATATTATATCTCTCATAAATTTACAAAAAAACCATAATCTTTTCCATTTGTTTGTTTCAGACACTGTATAAATATTCAGACAAATAAGTAATTTATTTTGATTAATGTTTTTTTAGTGAAATATTATCATAAATACCATTATAATTGTCCAGTTATAGAACATTTCAGGCTTCTTGTTCTTAATGCTTGTCCTCACTCCATGATTTTCACGACATTTAAGCACCACCCTATCATAACAAAATTCTAAATAAGACAAATTATAAAATATATAACCTGAATTTTAGTTCTAAAACATTGGATGTAGTGTATTAAAAATTGAAAAATGCCATCATGTGTGGTCAATTTGTTGAATATTCATGTAGTGAATCTGTGAAATAAAACTTTGGAGTATCCAAATTAAACTAAATGAGCATCCAATGTTTTCTAAAAACATAAAAGGGAATAACTAATGAAAGAGATAAAATTGTATTTCATATAATTAAATTATAAATTTTTACCCCTATATCATTGTTATTAAAAGGTGTTTGTCATATGTAAGCCTTATTTTTAAGGATTTGGAATGGTATTCCACTATTTTATTCAATTTTGTTGAATCTTTTTCAGGTTATTTTGTAGAATTGATGTGAGGACTAATGATTGCAAATTTTATTTTGATGGGGTAATCTCTTCAATTTCTACTGATATATATGCTTGTAAAAAATATTAAATATATTTAGTCATAATTAACATAGTAAACTAGGTTTTAGAAAAATATATCATGAAAACATACCTCATGTATAAATGTAAAACTAAGGCTTCTATACCTTCATAGTTCGGGATTTAATTTAAATTTTCAAGAGAAATGTAGTCTATAATGACATATTCAGACATTTTTTCTTCAAAAGAAACTATGTGACTGCTACCATTTCGTTACATCGTCTATACATGAACCTTTAATGTTAGTAAATGTTAATATTGAACTTGCGGGTAAATGTGTTTTCAGATGATATTCTGGATCGGTTGGTTGATCCTTTAGATGTTCCAGAGTTGAACTTTCATTCCACACCTTCCGTATGTCCATATGTAATAAAATTAATCTCTTTAGACCTTTTATCCTTAATTGTTAAAGTTTTATCATGAAAAATTAATTATAAATTAATACCTCCTTGATGATATGTTTTTTACAAAATTTAGAGACCATGAGATGAATTTTCCAACAGCTTGGTTGACTGTATGAATATATTTATCAATAAGTTGAATAGGTACCTCAGTTCTTGGCTCATGAGCCATGATAGTCGCCACTCTCAAATGACCTATTGGAAGTGGTATGTTGTGTAGATGATCATCTTCGATACTAAAGACTTTATCCCTCGCTATAATGTGATGAGTGTGTGTTGATAGATATAAATAAAATTCATTTTCACCCTGTATAATATTAGTATAGAAAAGGTATCCATGTATGTATGAATGACATTTCATTAAAAAAATTATTGTAATATTGATAATCCTGACTAAGACATCTCTTTTAGGGGAAGGGATCACCTCAAAGCTGGTGGGGGTGGGGTGAGATCATCACACAATGGGTTTTCCTAAATTTTTTCTACTCTTTGCTTCCCCCACCATAATAGTTTCTAGAAACTCATTCTGCCATTGAAATTTATCTTCAAGGTTAGCTCATCTTGCTTTCATCTATTCCATTTTGTTATAATTACCCTCTTATAGTTTTTTTCTCAAAATATGTTTGGGGTGTCACCCCAATACCAACACCTATGACACGACCATACTATTTTGGCCTCTTCAAGTACATTGATAGTAGGTATTCATCTGGTACAAGTGTTGAATATTCTTGTGACTAAGTTAGATAGAAAATATAGGAAAATAAGTAATAAGTTTTATGTAATAGTGATTTAAATCAAAAATAAATTATTATCACATACTTACACATGTTTCCCACACTTTTTTTGTGTTTTCATATATTAGTATCCCATATTTATTTACACATGCATCCTTCTATAGCACATGGAATTGGATGGAATTTTCTTTGGATTTGGATTCACCAATCTACATATAAATAGAGGAATTTAATTATGATTTTGTTTCATGTCACATAAAAGTATTATAGTATATTTAAAATACATACCAATTTTTTTTCATGTGAATTGTACCCCATCCTTGCATTAGGGTAGGGGTACATTGTTTTTGTAGCTCGTTCCTTATTTTCAGACCTCAGTTGATATTTCATAAATAGAAAATTCTCAATAAAAAGTGAGGAATACATGTATTTTCAAGAAATTTATTACTAGCCACAATGTACCTGAAAATACATCTTCTCACGATGTCTAGTAAACTCTTACCACACTAATTGGGTTAATAGGTGTTCATGCATAAGCGATGAGTATAGGTTTATTTTCCCTTCATCAAATTTAATTGAAATCCCTTCATATTTGTGAAAAATACTTTTTGAATAATTAAATCAAGCATTAATACATATTTATTGTTGTTTTCATCTACTATAAATTCACTCATCAAGGTATGATAAAGTTTAATTCAATGTTTCATTATTTTATTTTTTTTGTAAAATAAAGAAATGATATCCTAATGTTACTGTAATGTTTTCCCACATCAGATTCTTAAGTGTGTTCACATCATGATGTAACAAATCCATATAAATTGAAATGTATTGTCGAGTGATGAGTCCAATGTAACTATTGAACATGGACTTTTTGGGTTTAAAAAGTTGGCCCCGAAAATTCCATCCAACCTTGAATTTGATGCTTTTTCTTTTCGCCTTAATTATTTTTGAAAACCCCATAAAATTACAGTTCTATTATTTTTCTACATCAATGATATTTCATCGCTTTACGGCATCCTCAGATTATATGTCTTCAATGTGTTGTTCCTCTGGATTGGTAGCATAATTAGTTATATAAGGTTGTTGTACCTATGAACTGGGAGCAACAACAGGTTTAGAATCCTGTTGTTCATCTGGATTGGGTGCACCAGCATGTACAGAAGTTCATTATTCCTCTACACTGGGAGCGAAAACAGGTTGAGAGAACTTTTATTTCTTAGTATTGGGATCACTGGCGTGTGTAGAAGTCATTATCTATAGAATTGGTTTAACATTTAATTATGATTACATAAATATAGTAGTGAATATATAATAACATGAGGTTACACAATGTATATTACAAAAAAAAATATAACCTTATTGTTGAAATCTATTTTTAGGGTTGAAGATATTTAATCCCTCTATCAAGTATCCAAATCCCTTAATTGTGGTCTCCCATGACATAAAAACCCTATCAACATTGGGACTGTTGTAAAATGATTATGACATCCCAATTAAACGGTCATCCTTAGTTGAATCTCCATCTGACCCTTCCGTGCTTTTGGTCGATAAGGGAACAATTGATCACTTTCAGTTTGTGGGATTTGGAACATAAAATACTTGTCCTAGTTGTGATGCCATTATAAATGATTCATATTTGTACCCCTCCTTACTGAAATTCACATACAAGAATTCTAATTCATCTATTTTAATAGCACTCATATTATCAACCCACTTGCATTGAAAAATCAAAACATGGAATGTTGTATAATACAACTACCATATTTGTTTGATGATTGAAAATTATAATATATTGATGTAAATTAGATTCCTCTCCTTATTACTAGAAACATGCATCGCTTTAGCCAGAAGTGAAAATCTACTATTTTTCATGGTATTGTCTTCATCAAGTTCATTTGTATAGAATGTATAACCATTCATTACATAACCGTTGTAGGAGAATAAATACACACATGGTTCTATGGCTAGCCATTGAAGTATTTCTGAAATTGAATCTAGATTCTCATCTGACTCCTTCAAAATATGGTCTCAAAACCATCCTATAAACTATTGATTATGGGTCTTTGATATCTGTATTTTATCCCTTCATGGATTCAAATGACTAATAATTTCATTATGGGTTTCAAAATACGGGGTAACCTCTAAGCCATTACGCAAAATGTAAAGGTGGGCATGCTCCCGATCTGTAATATTGTTAAAAGTATATTAATTTAAAATCATAAAAAATTATAAAATTATAAACTTGAAACACATTAAATATTTCAAAATACATTTTAATACTATACATTTTTAATTCTTCGTATAAATTTATTTAAGAAAAAAATCTGATAGATGGTCTATAGAAAAAATTATTAATGTTTTTTCTTTATTTAATGCATATAAAATAATTTTATAAAAAATTGGTTGTTGTGAAACATTACATCATTTAATACAAAATGAGTTTTATATTAATTATAGATAATGAAAATATATTCACTGTAATTGAACACTATATCATTAATAGAAAATTGTAAAATAATAATATTATATATATTCAATTTCTACTCATCAAAATATCTATGAAATCCTCTTATATGGAGATAATTATATTTGTAATGAACTATAGAAAATACATTGGTGCATTATAAATTAAATTATAAATTATATTTTTAATGATTTTCATTATTGAAATTTCATAATTAGTTTTAATTGGCCATCCCAAGCCATTTAAACATTATTAACCAGTTATTTCGTCACTACATGGGATATAGATAAAGACAAACCCTCTCGTCTCATCAACCACATAACATTAAATCCACATAATCATTATCCATGGTAGAATATTTCCACATTCCAATTATCATAGAACCATGCTGCATGGACAATGAATTTTTCTTCTTATGATATAAGGGAACAATCACAAACCTTTTGTGGAATTAAGTGGGGCATGGTCAACCTTTCCAATTCATCAACCCACACTGCTCCCAAGTATCATAAAAAAGTAGATCAACTCAAACCACAAACAAAAAATGCAGAACCATAATGGATCATTGGGAGAAGAATGGATAAAATCAACCATGTAGAATAGAAGGCCTTACCACCGATCACCAATGGGAATCCATCAGAACCAACAAATTGAAACTAGGGTGTCGAGAAAGAGAAGACAATAGAAGGAGGACTAAGACGCACATATATATAAAAGGACGGGAGTTCAGTATGTCAAGAAAAAGTGAATCACGAGCACGCGATGTATGACTAGAAAAAAGGTGAAAACAAGATTTCATAGCTTATATTTCGAGGTCTGACGACGATAGTAGTGTCCAACGGTGGGGGTAGTGGAGCTGGTAGCAGCATCAGAGGTAGCATTAGTAGTGGTAGTAGGGTCCGACAGTGGGGGTAGCGACAACAACAGGGGTGTAGGTAGCAACAACGGAGGGTAAAATAGTGGAGGTGGTAGTGACGCAGCTCTGGTTGTGTGAATGCTTGAGGAAAAAGCGGCAGAAGGGTTCTGAAAGATTTCAATTTATAAGAGCATGAATGATTTTTATCAGTTTTTTTTTGGAAAGCACTAATAATGGTGGGTTTTATTAGTGCTGAAATAGAATGTGCTGATAAAACGAGTCTTTATAACCATTAAAAAGTGCTGATAAAGTCCTAATGTTAATACTTTATTTATATTAATATATATATTTATAAAATTTTATATATAATAAATATAAATTTATTTATTTATAATTATTACTATAAAAAAATATATAGTAATATATATTTTAAATGTATAATAAATATATTTATTATTTTTTTATATATTTATATTATTATATATATTTATAATATTATAAATATTATAAATAATTCTTTTTATTTATAATTATAAAATTATAATAAATATATGTTTTATATTTAAAAGTATAAATATAAATAAATATAGGTATATTAAAATTATTCAAAAATATATACTAAATATATTAATTATATATATTTATTACAATTTTATAAATATTTAAATAAATATATATTTTTTATAATTATAAATATAAATATATATAGTTATATTTAAATAATTAAAAAATTACAATAAATATATTAATTATATATATATTTATTGTATTTTTATAATTATTTTAATATATATATATATATATGTATAATTATAATTATAAATAAATATATATTTATTTAAATGATTATGAAACTATATGAAAATATATTTATTATATTTATAATTTTATATATATATATATTTATCACATATATTTATAAAATTATAAATATAATAAATATATTTATTTTAATTTTCTAATTATTTAAATAAATATATATTTATTTATAATTATAACTATAAATAAATAAATATTTTTTTTATTTATAAATTTTTTATAAATGTACTTATTAAATTTATAACATTATAATTATTCATAATAAATATATTTATTTTAATTATAAAATTATTTACATAAATATTTATTTATTTATAATTATAATTATTAATATTTATATATATTTATTAATATTTGTATATATTTATACATATATATTTATATAATCATATATAAGTATAAAATTATAAATATAATAAATATATTTTTTATAATAATTTTATAACTATTTAAATATATTTATATTTATAATTATAATTATAAATAAATATATTTATAAATATGTGTATTTAATTATATATATATATACATATTAATAAATAAATAGATGTATGTATAAAATGATAATAAATTTATTTATTGTATTTATATGTGTGTGTATATATATATATATGTGTGTGTTTTTTTTGTAATTATAATTATAAATAATGGATAGAGAGTTTGCAGGTTGAGAGTTTCTCTCTATGAAAATGGTGATTAGGTTTCCTTTCTGCGATAAAATCGATCTTGGATCCTCATTTCCTCGACTATACTTAGCTCGAATGACCATCAGGAACTGACTCCAATGATGGCCATGAGATCCACAAGTGAAACACCTCGGTCCCAAGTTCTCAGGAAAGGCATGATGACCTGAAGGCCGAAATGGGAACTAATGGGGTCGACTCCCCACTAACTAAAACCTGGAAGGACCTGGTGCTTGAAACCTACTACTAGTAGCCTTTCCCTTAGAAAAACCATGTTGGCTCCCCTCTCATGGTAAACCTCCTCTTGAGTGCATCCGCTCAACCACCTTTGCCTTCTTCTAGACATCCAAGTACGTCAATAAGGTGAAGGGAGTAACCGCGTTATGATGAGAAGGGAGAAGTGCCTCCTATAAGCATATTGCATGAGACTCCTCACCTGAAAAGAGATTCAGAGAAAACTGAATGAGATCCTTGAACTTGATCCCCCGCTCTCCTACCAACATACTCCCTTACTGAATTGAGTGTAACCCCTATATTTTCTCAACCTTCATGGTCGATGAAAGGAACTCCACCATGAACTCCTTCTCATAGTTATCCCACAAAACATCATCCCTTTTCCTCTCTCCTATGTATAGAGTCTACCACTATCATACAGCTCCCTATAGTTGACTCACTGCCAATGGGACCCAATACTCTGTCAGAGCCCAGATCAGACTGAAGGTGATCATAATCTCCTCGATCCAATTCTCCATATTCATATCCAAAATGATACCCTCATAATTTCCTAGAGAAAACCACTGGAAAGCACGTAATGTTTTCTGCCACTAATCATCCTTATCTTCTCAATCAACCAGGTTTTCTTGTTGAACCTACAATGTCTGCACTACATGTGAATGACGACTGAGTTCCATAGCTAAAAATGTGAACACGGAATTCTTATGCCCGAGTGTTATGGAATTTTATTTAAAATTAATTTCAATTCATTTATCTCATTTCGTTATCCATTTCAAATTTCCCAAAACGCCCAAATTTGAATAAGAACACAAGCCATTATGATGCATGTACCGTCTCTAGGGTCTCTACCCTAGAAATGGTGTAGCCTTACTTGGTCATTCGGTATACTCATATTCCTTGCATTGGATCACATGGGCCCCTAAAATCTCGTGTCCTAGCTGGTCTTCCCTAACCTATGTCACACACCAAGGTCACCTGACATTGTTTCCCTACCAACCTATGAAATCCTCATTGTTCCTAACTCCAACCTCCATCATATCTCTTAACCATAACTTTTGTTACCATTTTGTCATGACCCCCTCCTTCTAAAGATGACCCTCCTGAGTTGGTAATGAAGGAAGGGAGATAATGATCCCCGAGTCCCACCTCCAGTAGGCCCCGGGGTGGAGACTAGAACCAAGGGTATAGAATCTCATGAAATGGTAGGCATTACACTTTTTATAATAAAACAAGATTAGGAGATAATATGGTTCATCCCAAACAACTTCTAGAAATATATACATATAAATGAAAGGCAAAACCATCCAACATGCATGTTTAAAATATAACTATTACAAAACAAGAGTCAACAAAATAAATTCCAAAAACAAGTCTATGCAAAGACACGACAACTATCCCAATGTCTGAGCTAGTAATGCCCATCATAGTCCACATAGTCCTCTTGGAAACCTAAAATCAATTTTATATATGTATGGTGAGCATAAAAGTATACTCAGAAGGGAAAAACCAAAGTCTCCCATGCACAAGTGGGAGAAGCATAATAATACCCCTGTGAGAAAAAAACAGATTCTTTCCAAAAGTACATAACAAGGAATACTATCTATACCAACATTTCCAAGGTACCCTCACCAAATAAAAAAAGTCAATTAAAGTAATATAATAAGGACATCGATATTTGGGTACGCCACACCACTTCCCACTGGTTAACTACTCATACCCTAACAAAAAACGTCCTAGAGCTACCATGCTCTTCCACAATCCCCACATCATAACCTACTCGTACACACATGGGCCTTAGAGAAACTCTCACAACCTAGGAATACGAATCTCACCACACCCCTCCCACACACTTCAGTCAAAACCATACCACATCCCTCCCACAGACACCTGGGTCACAACCATACCACATCCTGAAGACACCTGGGAAATCACACCATATCTCATCCCATTGACACCTGGGAAAGTAATCCTCGCATACAGACACCTGGGCCTCACAACCACACTACAACCTGCTCGAATAGTCCTGGGCTACCAAATCCTAAAAGGGGGAGTAGGGAAGATACAATAACCATCCATCCATCCTCCCATAGAAATGTGGGGAAAAGTCATCCCCCATGATGATTGGTGTGTTCGGTACATATTTCTCTACTAGGGTGGGGTTAATATATAAAACACAAAGAAAATATAGTTATATATATATATATATTTATTATGAAACAATCAACCCAACCAATTTTGTTTTTCAAACAACCACTCCACAAAACTGCCATTGCTGCTAGCTCTAAATGCACATCTACACAACAAGCCACAAATCAATTCATAACCCCAGCCAAATCATATAGCCAATTATCATTATTTGTTAAGAAACCCATTTATTCAATCTATCCTTACCTGGTAAATACTATCCATAACACACAAAAAGACACAAAACATAAACCATTTAGAGGAAAAAGAACTACAATAAAGAAACTCACTTCACATTTCCACTCCATTTAACACCCATACCAACCACTGCCATCATAATTCTTCGAATTAATTCTTCCAAATCCTTCCTCTCAACAATAAAACCCCAAATTATATCCAATCCCTGCAACACAGATCATCATAACCATACCAAATAGACCCATTATAAAACAACACCACACCCAGCAACATAAACATAGCACAACCTGAACCTGAAACCCCGCATCCCAAACACTGTCCATCAATTCCATAATAAATCAATCTCTCAACCTAAGATTCCATTACACCACTTATACCACCCCACATTACAGTCATTCTCTCAACATCAACACCACACAACCACATTAAATAAGGCAGGGTGTATTCAAATTTAGAAAACACTTGTTCTTTAATTCCACTTTGATAATTTATGGGTTATCACAAAGCATGTTCGATCATGAGGTATCCATTTATTTAGTCGAGTATATGTGGTAAATCAATTGCATATATATACATTAATTCAAAAAATGATAAAAATAATCCATCACAATTCATCCCGATTTCACAAGAAAATACCACCAATGAACATGATTTTCATTAGGCATACAACCCGTAGAACTCACAATATCAATAAACAAAAAAACAGAAGCATGTGTCACTTTTTCCCAACCCTTGTTTATTGATTTAAAGCCGATTAAAATATATTTAATAAATATGGATTCATCTTCCTTCACATGGAATACATTCGTACACCCACACTGCATGATAGAAAAATAGAGGGGATGAATGGATCCCTACCTCAGGAAATAGATGATCATTAATTCCTCCTTGCACCCAGAACAGGGTGGCATGTACAATAAAAAGAACTCATGGGAAATAAGATCCAAAGGACACAGTATAAAGCACGATTACTCAGGGAAGAAAGGTTATTAGATGCTTGTTTATTAATATAAATGAGAAGAAAGAACAGATAAATGGGGTTCATCTTTGAAGGACTAGATCCGAGACTCAAAGGATATGACACTATTTTGAACTCCCCATTAAAATCGGATCTTAAACACACGTTTTGAATAACATAAAGCCTCTTGAGTGTTATGAAATTAAAGATATAATTTATATCCTTTGTAAAGGTTCCAAAAAAAATCCAACATGGTTTTAAACCCAATTTATGTCAAATAAAACATTAATAGGTGAAACTGGAAAAAACTGGTGAAAACTGGGAAATTTGATAAACAGTTGAAATGACTCACCAATGGGTGAATCACTGTCATGAGTCATTGGTGGGTGAGTCACAAGTAGATAACTCAATGCAAGATGAGTCTCTGGTGCGATTAACTAGTGATGAGATACCGATGGTGAATCATTGTTCGGGGAGTCACTGTTTGGCGAGTCACTATCACGACTCACTATCATGACCCTCCATCAGCAACACCTTGCTAGTGAGTCACCATCAGTGACTCACCATTGGAAGTCACTGATGAGACTCACAATTGGAATGGCATATCATCATCACCTACTAGTGGACGACTCATCGATATGAGTCACTGATCCTAACTCACCATCAATGACCAACCATTCTTAACTCACCACTATAAAACTCACATGTTAAAGTCACTAGTCCGGACTCACCGTTAGAAAACTACCGTCCATGACTCACAATTGGAAAAAAATTGAATTTTGGAACTCACAAAATGAGATACTATGACCTCCTAGAACACCATAAACACTGTATTTTCACAAAGTGATGGACCGGTGAGGTCCGATCCATTACATTTATGGAATGATGTGATCGCTAAAATTATTCCATGAGGAATATTTTCATATGAATGGTAATTTTTCTTTTTTATTTGAACTTTATTGTTCATATTATATATTTCTAGGTATAAATTTACTCGAAATATATATTGGGTGTTTTTATATTGGTTTTTTAAGAATTAATCTAGGCCTCAAACTATTTTCCGAGAACTTTAAAGACTGTATAATAGTTTTTTATGTTGGAAATAGTAAATTTACAGGGTTTTACCTTGATATAAGATCTATTTTTTATGTTTTATGGTGGGTAATTCTCTAAAAAATATGTCTGAAGATTTTATTTTTAATTTATTGTTCAGTTGTTTGGATTTTTGTTGAAGATGAATTTTCCTTCCAAGTGATGTAGTGAGCTCTCCTAGGTTCTTGGAATCAGTTAATCATGAGGCATTTTCTATGAAGGATACTGGGAGATGTGGTTGGTGTAATCAACAAGAAATTTTGGATCCTCAAGTTAAAAAGAATGTTGCAGTTTCCTTGGATTTGGAGAATTCAACAATGCTTGCAAGGAAGTCTGCAAGGGCTAGTTTTTACCATTTGGAGACTGTGAACAGGAAACAAGAAGGTCATACTGCACATGACATCAATAGAATTACATGTGGGGAATTCTTAGAGCTGGTTACAACTTTTTGATATGTATGGAATTAGGATGTTGAGGAGATAATTGTCATCTCTTTTTCAAATAAGGACATTTTTTTGGTAGTTAAAATGTTGATCCTACTCAGTCAGATTATAATGTTGTAATTTATAAAAAATACAAATTTTTTAGTATATAATTGTTGTTTTTTTCATTCATATGTAATGAGTGTGTATATATATTTTTATGATATATTTGAGCTATTTTGATGCACTATTTATTACACACCTACACCATGTGTGGTTACTTTCCACCAATTATTATTATAATCATCCCACTAGGCCCAAATGGAATGACCCACATGCTCAATTTTTTTAAATAAATAGTAATGAATAAATAAACAAATAAAAATAAAGAATTAATTTTTAATTAATATTAATTAATGAAATAAAAACTCAACAATATAAATTAGATAATTATTAAAAAACATTAATTAACTTTTTATATAAGTTTATATTTAAAATAACTAGTAAAATAATACTATGTTATTTTTTTAAAAAAGTAATGTGAAAAGATAACATCACCGATGCCCCCTTTGGGTTATCTTGAAATGTGGCTAGGTCGATGCCACATTTTTCTCTCATCAACCTAGATCGATGACACCCTTATCTCACTTATTTAACCCACTCCCTCTCTAAATCATCTCGCACACTTTCTAGACTTTGGCCTCCTCTTTGAGCAATGAATTTGGTGGCCTAAAACTAGTCCCAAATTTTTTTAAGCATCATTTAGAAGTATTTTTTCTTATTTATTTTGAAGTAATTTATTAATTTAATTGGTTCATTTTTAGTTAGTTTTTAATATTTTATTTATTTAGTTGTTTTTTTAATTAGATATAGTTTATAAATAATAGTTATCAAAAGTAAATAAAATATTATTACTCATTTATGACATTTGAGAAAATAAATTAAAATTAGTCTTATTAATAGATTTAATATTATAATAATAATATTATTTAGTATAACGTAGTTGTTGTTAAATATTAGTGACATAATTTGGAATTAATATTAACTATATGATGAATAAATATTAGATACATAGTGAGTAAGGAATAATTAATTAAGTATTAACTAATTCTTAACTAATTATTAACTAATAGTTTAACATTAAATATTTATTATTAAAAATTCTGAGAGTAGTGAAATAAGAAAGAATAAAAAAAGAGGGGAGAAAAGAGGTTACTAGAAAAGAGGATGAAGATCTACAAAGGATAAAGATAGTGGAGATAGAGTGAGTTCACTATAATAATGTACACACCCTCTTCTAGAAGGGACCCGTGACTAGAGAAGAAAATATAACTCACATCATGGGATGCCAGAGAAGAAAGATGATCCACAACATTATTTCCCTCATAGTAGATATGAAAAACCATAGTATGCTTTCTGATCAACCCCCTGCATTTATGGATGAGATAAGTAATAGAACAAAGAGTAGTCCTTTACCTGATCATGGAGTTGTGGATAAACATAGAGTCCATCTGCATTGCTTCTAGATCAATATTCACCTCTTGGACCACCCCCACCCTGTATGTACTAGATATTTAAGAACCATGAATATTCAACATGAGTCCAAAAATTTGAGGACAACACCGAACCCACTAGCCCGAAGTGACACTTTCGCATGAGTTGTATGGAACCTGTCCATCCATAAACTGACCATGGGATGGGGTGCACCAACATATGGGAAGAATATAGGGCAGGTCCACCAGAAGGATTTGAGATCTGGAAATAATGGCAAGCTGAGTATGGCTTGTACCTTCATTCCAAGATGAGTTCTTCACCTTCCAAATACTGCAATAGCCAACCGTAAGTATTAGTTTGTGGGCCTTCAATTCGTGACTGAAAATTCCTAGTCCCATAAGCAATGATAAGGAAAATAAATTCTGGTAGAGACCGGGGAAGACAATTCTATGAACGTGTAGAGAGATCTCCATATAATAGGCATCTAGTCACTCTTAATGAAAAGGTGGGAAGTCATATCCTCTCTGAGGCTCCTACAACATAAACATCAAGACACTAAAGGGATCCCAATACGCTTGATATTTTCATCTGAACCCCATAATATCTCCCCTCAGAAGTCGACTTCCCTTTCAAACAAAGTCACTCTTCAATAATACTTACTTGAGAGGCTACGAGTCGAAGATCCAATAAAAACACACTGGTCTGGCTCAGAGTTTAGCTCAATGAGGTCAAAGGTGTTATGTTGATCAGTGTCCTGCACCACCTGAATGATGTTCAGGTGCATACTGGATTGTTTAAAAGTCATGAAATCTTATGGGGTAGCCTATAAAGCCAATGTTAGTACCATCCCTATTATGGAACCAATAATTGATGTCACCTATTCCAACTAGCTGCTGAGAGTGTAAATTAAGATTTGATATATGAGGGTGAATCATATGACACAGGGGTAAGAGTGATTATTAGATAATATCAGGTAATTACCATAAATTCCCACCATGAATCATCACCATAGCGTACATTGATCAATAATATACTAAGGTTTTTTTTTCCGGCAACACATAAATTGCAGTGGAAACTTTTCTGATGTTAAAACCTCACTCCCCTACTGGTTTGGCCATCTTGCTCCATGAGATCCAGTGATGCACCACTCTAATTGATCATCCCATATGAAGGATACTATGATCTTTTAAATTCTCAATATGACTCCCTTTGGTACCTTAATATCTTACATGACATGCATAGGAATGGAATATAAGACACTTTTGACCATGTTGATACTACATCCGAAGGAAAGAAAACTGTTCTTCCAATCCAAAATTGGACCTGTGATTCTACCAATAAAATAATCAAAGTGTTTAATATATTAATGGATTTTTGAAATTGGGGCACCAATATATTTCAATAACTAATTAACAAAAAATGATTAACTAATGATTAATGAATGACTAAACAAGGCAGTCACTCTCTAGAAACATAACTAGTGCATGTTTGAGTCCTTCCACACTCAAATTTAGCTTGAGGCGTGCGGCACACATGTGGTGTACTGGGCCTAGGAAAGGTGTCGTGTGGAGCCCACCTATACCTTATTACCAAATAAAATGTTTTATGAGGAAAATGGTGAGGGTTTGAGAGATCTACTATCGTGGGGATTCTGGCGTTCATGCTTGGTAATGTCACTCAAATATGTCAATCCCCCATTTACATGGTGATCTCATTTGGGTAGGAGGTGTGGATGATGATGGAGGTTAGGGTTATTGTTGATCTCAATGAATAGGTTACAAAGTTGTTGAGGAGGTTGAGATGAATTTGTCTCTTCGATGTGTGCTGGTCACCTCATTTGAGAGTAACTGAGCTCCGCGGAATGAGGGGATGGTGGTCGAGGTGTTTGATAAAATCCAATATCTGATGATGGTAGTAGATCTTCAAGATCTATATCGATCTTCAATGTTGGAATCTGTGGTGAATTTGGAATTTCAATCTATGAATGTGGTGGAATATTCTAGAAGATTTTTCATGTCTACTATGATTCATGCGATTAAGTTGAAGTACCCTCGATCTATGACATAGTTGGTGGATGAAGTGGGAGGTTATCATCGACCTAGTGCTCTGGAAACTAATTAGGCAGTGGTGGAGAAACCTTTCCGGATAGAATGATGCACGATGGTGACTAGGGAGAATTATGCACATAGATCTACTATGACAAGGGCATCACCTTTGAATCCTTATTCTCAATGCGGGACTAAAGGGGTTTCAGTTGCAAGACGACATTCATGTGATGCCCCTGACCAAAGGTATGATCCTATTCATCATTCTCTAGTAGCATTTAAGGATTCCTCCGCTGATAGGATCCTCAATAAAGGATCATTGGCCCATGTTGAAGCTAATAATGAAGACTTCTTGGAATGTATGACTTTGGGTAGAACTTTCTAATTGGTAGGGTTTTTCTTCCCAAAGGATATAAGTAAAGGAAGCATAATGATCCTATTAATAGGATCTCCTTTATGTGGTGGTTTTAGTATTGGAAGTGTATTTCATTAGGAAAAGGTTTTTATAGCTAATTTTAGCTAGATGAAGCAATAATCCATCGATAGTCCTCAGGTTCATTACTTTTGAAGCCAATAACACCTCATCTTAATGAATGGAAGATGGATTTTAAGGATTAAATAGTATTTAACTAAGGAATAGTATATGATAAAATAATGAGTAAATAATGTTTAACAAATAATTACTTAATTATTTACAATTAATTAACTAATAATTAGATATAAAGTAACTATTTGATATCTATTAATTATGTAATGATTAATTAGTGATTAATGAATTATTAAGGAATAATTAATATTGGATTAACTAATGACTATCTAATAATTAAATAATGAATAACATATGATTAACTAAAAATTAATTAATGAATAACATAAGATTAACTAATGAAAAATATAGTATTAACTAATGATTAACTATTGAATAACATATGATTAACTAATTAATAACATATGATTAACTAATGAATAACCAATGATTAACTAAAATTTAGCTATAAAGTAAGTACTTGATAACTATTAATTAATTTTAAGCTAAATACTCAATAAATAATAATTAATGAATGCTTAACTACTTACTTAGTAAAGAATAACTAAGTATTGATTTATTATTAAATAATGATTAGTTATTGATTAACTTTGGATCCACATTGAATTAATATAGGATCAAATATGACTAACTGGATGGTAAAGAGTCTTAAATGCACACATGATTTTTTACTCTCGTGATTTATATGATTCATACGTTATTGTACACTTGGTTTGATACTATCAAGATATATGGTTAATATGATTCATAGTCTCTTTATAAACCACTAAACATACCTTTAGAAATATTAGAAATTATAGTATGAAACATTAGTGTCATCTTTAAGGATATAAGAAGATGTTATAAAATTTTAGTATAATAAATATTATGTGGTAATCTAAGAAATGAAACATGTGTTTGGATACTAAAAATAGATGTGGCTCTGGTACAAATATACTTAGGGGTAAAACCCAAAAACCCCACATTGAGCTAGGCTTAATCAAGAACTGGTGTTGAAAATGCTCCTTGTCACACACCTAGCATGACACTCCTGGGAGATATGTTTTAGATGATTTATATTTTCATTATTAACCACTGAACATACCTTTAGTAAGATTAAAAGTTTTACAATAAAACATTAGTTTCATCTTTTAGGATATAAGAATACACTCTAAATTTTTTGTATAGTAAATATTATGTGGTTATCTAATAAATGAAATACCTATCTGGATACTACAGGTGGATGTGGCTTTGGCACTGATGTAAATAGGTGTAAAACCCAAAATCAGTGCATTAAGATAGACTCAATCGGGAACTGGTGCATGATAATGGGCCTTGATTCACACCTGGTTTGACAATTTGAGTGGATATGCTTTAGATTAATCACATTTTATTTATAAACTAATGAAAATACTTTAGGATGAATAAAATTTTTATTATGAATTATTAGTTTCATCTTTTTGGATATAAGAAGATTTCTAAAATTTTAGAATAATAAAGATTGTATTATCAACACTGCAAGATTATTCCTCATTGTCAAAATTTTAAACACTATCATTATCTTGATCAAAAAACATTTTTCATGTAGAGAATCATGTTTTCCTTTGTCTACTACTATGTGGATATTATTCAAACCAAAAAATTAACATCTTATAGTACAATACCGACAATAATGGTTAGGACATATGATTGTGTAACCCTAAGGGAACTTCAATAAGGAATTCATGGTTGTTTAAATCTAGGACTAGATCAAGAGATCTAGCCTATTAGCTATATAAATGTTCAATTATCGGCTTCCCTATGCCATTTATCTTGTCCATCATCTGCTGATGAGCATTGGTTCCAAGCAATAACTTCATTTTACTAATGGTTATATGGTTCCATTATGATGTTATAAGTTGTGGTTTGTAGAGTACAACAACAATTCCCAATTTTATAAATACGTAGACATACACTAGAGGTTGAAGAAGGTTCATCCCATGAAAATGAGGGTATTAACTATGATTCATAAAAATAAAAGCTAGATTTTCTCCCAGATAAACATATAAATCCAATTTCTGATGAAGAATTTTCTAACGATTGAACAGATATAGACAACAATTCTCATTAGGAGTAAGTTTCAGAATATGGGGATGAAG
Organism: Viscum album; assembly: GCA_963277665.1. NCBI lineage: Eukaryota > Viridiplantae > Streptophyta > Magnoliopsida > Santalales > Viscaceae > Viscum > Viscum album. The sequence goes on from OY728134.1 coordinate 1,173,904,822, forward strand.
TTTCTAGAAATTCTATAGATGTACAACAGCCTTGACCAATAATAAATCATCCACCACTCTTCTCATGTTGGTTGGAATAAATTACACATTTTCATGAATTTGAATGCAATGTCATAACACCAGAAAATGAGTTTCCTAGAGTTTTAAAGGATAGATTTATTAAGATGTACAAAAAATTACATTTTGGAAGGGATTTTCCAAATAAAGATTCAATGAAAAACATACTAAAAAATTTCATATTGAGAGATACTATAGATATTTAGTTCAGGAAACAAGGCATAATAAATAAATCATATTATGTGATTAATATGGGGATGCTTGGAGATTCTGATTGAGAGATATTTATTGACATTCCATTTGGAAGTTAGATAATTTCTAAGATCGAGGCAGCTAATACTTGTGTTCAGAAAAACCTAACAAAAGATAATACTTTATTGGATATAGTATTTGTGTAATATTTTATCATTGAGATGATTAGGTCCTGCCAAGATGTTCCTGTATCCCTTGTGAATGATAGGATACAAAAAACATTTGGTTATAATATTTCCTACAATAAGGCATGGATGGAGGAATAGAAGGTATTGTAAAGGTCTACGATGATTGGGATGACTCTTATCAGGTGTTTCCACAATTTCTAGCCATACTGGGACACAAATACCAAGTTTTCTTCCATCTTGAAAAGAATTAACATGTGTATCAAGATAACCAACTTGATCCATCACATGTAAAATTTGATCGGTTGTTCTGGGCATTCCTGTTATGTATTTCCACATTTTGTGTCTACAAATAGTACCTATATATTGATAGAACATGCCTATAAAAATAATACATTGGCATATTTTATATTATGAAAACCTAAGATGGTAATTTTTTACTTATTCTGCTTTCATTTTCTAATACAGAGAAGGAAAATTATGAATCATGGAGTCTGTTTTTGGCATGTATCAGCAAACATTTCACCCATATTCGATGTGTGTGTTTGATATCAGACCATTATTGGTAAATCAATGAGGTAATCGGTGTAGATACTCATACATGGAGACCCCCAAATTCACACCATCAGTAATACATTGGACACATTTCTAGAAATGTGTGAAAACATTCCCTAATGAACCTATGAACAAGGCAATCATGAGGCTTGGTATGCAATCTCTTTCTTGTTTTTTAATATTTCAATGTAATGAAAAAATTAATTTATGTGAAATACGCTCACATCTATGTAGAATATGATCTTAATCAGTTAATATTTAAAAAACTTTTGTATAAAACCCCAGGACTAACCAGGGAGTGTCTGATTATATGATCAAAATTCAAAAATAAAAGTTGATGTTGACATATGATGGAGGGATGAGGTATAGAAACATGACCACAAACATTTTTTAGTGAATAAATGATATATTCAAGGGGCATCACAAGTTACTTATAAATGGATTAGTTCAAGAGACATTTTTTCACTATGTCACGTATTTCATTGATAAATAAAAATAGACCACATACGATATTCAATAGCAGATTAGGTACATAGGGAACTTTCAATGAGAGATTGAAATGAATATTGAAGAAGATTCTTCATTTTGAGTGTGTCTTTTTTACTGAGAAGACTCTCGATTTGAAGTTCAATAGTGTCCAAACCCCATCACAAATAGCAGTGGTCAAGTCTTGGTGGTATTACTGGAATTAAAGTAATGTCACTGTGGAAACTTCTAGGCATTACAGTTTCTATGCACACATGTCCTCACAACATGTGCCTCTATATTTCATGGGAAAAATATTTTGATCCCAAAAACCCGATAGACATCATTCATAACAGATATTCTACACCATGGAAACCTATTAGGGAGTTTTTACATTTACCAATGCCTGAATGGAATACAATATTGATACCCACTACTACAAAAATGGATTTTAACAGTGCGGAAAAAGGATTTTAGCGTTGATAAAAAAACATTGTTAACCTCAGTACTGATATGGGGGTCCCCTTTATCAGTGAAAAAATTAATTCTGAGAAAGGACCCACCTGTTGAAGTGTTTTATTTATATAACAACACACTACAACAACCCGTACACAAGATATATAATTTAATTGAAATGAATTTTACATCACGAGTACGAAAACAGAACTAATATATATATATATATTTTTGAAGCAATGTTTTCTATACTTAAATTTATAATTACTATCTAGGAACATTTAAAAACATTAATGTTTCATCATCTATGTACCCCCGTGATACCCCCTAAAAAATGTATGCCCATGGAATCCATTTCCGAACAAATCAGCTAAAGCAGAGAAAAAGAATCCACCTATACAAGAAAACAAATCATGTAATAGTAATATTATAAAGAAATAAATTAAACATGAATATGAAAGAATAAATTAAATTTTTTTCATATTTAAATAAAAAGACACAGATGAAGTCATATCAGTCATACTGTGAGTTATATTGTGGTGATTTTGATTTCAACATGGCGCAAATGAGTTATGGATAGATTTCCTAAAGTATCAAAATAATTTGAATGAGTTTTATCTTTCTTGAGTATGTCAATTGTTATTTTTAGTGAAATTAATATCAATTTCAAATAAAGACACACTCAGAGTTATTCTGGTCACAACCTGCATGAGATTGAGGTGTGGCTGATTCCAACACATTAAAAATTACTTATGGATCATTTTCCCGAAGTATCAAAACAATATGAACACACTTACTTGTTTTTTAGTATTTCACTGGTGTTTTTACTAAAATGTCATCTTAAACTAGAATCATGCACTTTGAGTCATAATGTCTAAATATCATGTCAGTTTCACATGATACTTATTCTTACATGTCAAAAATTACTTACTAATTGTTTTCCTAAATTATCAAGACAATCGGTGTGCATTATTTCTGGTTCTCAGTGAGTGACACATGTTTTGAACTAAAATGTCAATTTTAAACTGATAAATGGAACTTTGAGTAATAATGGTCACATCTTACATTAGATTTAGGTGCGGGTAATTAATATATGTTACAGATGACTCATGGATCATTTTACTAAAGTATAAAAACAATCTGATTTTGTTTTCTTCCATTTCAATATGCCACTTCTTCCTTTTGCTAAAATTAATGTCAATTTAAAATAAAATGACATAATTTGAGTCATATCGGTCACAAAGTTCATCAGATTGAGGTGTGGTTAAATCCTACACATCAAAAATGACATATGGATCATTTTCCTAAAGCATCAGAACAGTATGAATTCATTTTCTCAGTTTTTAGTATGCCAGTTTTCATTTTTACTAAAATTGTTGTCAATTTTAAATAAAAAGACCCACTTGGAGTAATATCGATCACACTATGTGTCTAAATGAAGTTGGTATAATTCCTACACATCTCAAATTACTTATGTATCCTTTACCTACTGTATCAATGTAATCCGAATTTGTTTGATCCATTTTGAGTATTTCAGTTTTCCTTTTTACTAAAATCATTTTCAATTTCAAATAAAAAGATACACTTAAAGTCATATTGGTCTGACCGTGCATTGGATTGAGTTTTGGGTAATTCTTGTCGGTCATAAATGACTCTTGGAACATTTTCATAAAGTATCAAACTAATAATAATGTTTTTTATTCATTTTCAGTATGTCACTTATTCCTTTTACTTAAATTAATGGAAATTTGAAATAAAAAGACACACTTGGAGTCATATTGGTTAAACCATTTGTCATATTGAGGTGAGGTTTATTTATACATGTAAAAAATGACTTTTGGATAATTTTCATAAAGTATCAAAATAATCCGAATGTTGTTTCTTGATTATGAGAAGGTCAATTGTCCTTTCTACTGAAATTATTGTCAATTTTAAATAGAAATACGCACATGGAGTCATAACGGTCACACCATGCATCAGATTAAGGCTAGGATGATTCCTATATTTCTAGAATGACTTATGGGCCATTACCCTAAATTATAAAAAACAATACAAATGCGTATTCCCAGTTTTCAGTAGGATATTTTTCCTTTTTACTAAAATCGATATCAATTTTTAATTAAAAGATGAACTTGAAGTGATTTAAATCACAAAATGGGTCGGATTAAGGTGTGGGTGATTCCTAATTGTCACAAAAGACTCATGTATCATTTTTCTAAATTATAAAAACAATATAAATGAGTTTTCTTGGGTTTCAGTACATCACTTATTCCTTTTTCTAAATGTCATTTTAAATTAGAAATACAAACTTGACTCAAACTAGTTACATCATGTATCAGTTTTACATGAAACTAATGTATGTATGTCACAATAGAATCATGGATCTATTTACTAAATGATCAAGACAATATGAGTATGTTTTCTTAGTTTTTAGTTTGTCACTTATTCCTTTTTCTAAAATTAATATCTATTTAAAATAAAAAGACACACTTGGAGTCATATCGGTTACACCATGCGTTATATTTATGTGAGGTTGATTCTTACACATCTAAAATGAATTATGGGTCTTTTTAATAATGTATCAAAACAATATGAATGCATTTTCTTTGTTTTGAGAAGTTATGTTTTCCTTTTACTAAAATTGATGTCAATTATAAATAAAAAGATTCACTTGGAGTCATACTAGTCACCATTTGTGTCAGATTGAGGTGAGGCTAATTCCAATATGTCTCAAATTACCTATGGATGGTTTCTATAAAGAATCAAAACAATAAAAATTTGTTTTATTGGTTTTGAGTAGGTTACTTTTATTTTTTTAAAAAATTGATATCCAATTTAGATAAAAAGATTCACATTGAGTCATACCGGTCACACCGTACATCAGATTGAGGTGTGGGTGATTCCAACACATCCCAAATGAGTCATGGATCATTTTAATTAAGTATCAGAATAACAATACTATAAATTGAGGATATAGCCACACTTTTTTAGCCATAGTTTAAAAAACCATAGTTATAGGTTAAGATATGTACACTGGTCATAAAATACCAGTGGAATTACTCCCTTTCTCCAAATTTTCTCATGATCCCCACCACATTTCTACCCTACCCGCTCGCAATCCCCACCTCTCTCCATTACTCTCCATGACCCTCCTCACTCGGTGCTACCACCCAAACTCTCTCCATTATACTCCTCCAACGCAGCCACCAACCTTGGTAAGATTCTCCTCTAACAATGCGATCACCCCACCTCCCTGCCAATGCTGCTCTGAGGTAGCCTCACAACCTCCTCCTCTAGCACAGCTCCTATATGGCCACCCCACCTCCCCGCCTCCCCGCGTTCCTCTTCCTCTTTGACCTATCATGTTTTGAGGTATTCTTAAATGCATTCTTCAGTGATTTGAGGTAGTAATATTCATCTATTACCTTTATTATTACTCTTATTTTATACTCTCTATTTTTAATGGTTTCCTTTAAGGTTTTAATTACCAATTACATAATAACATGATGGAATTGACTTGGAATCTTAGTTCTTTGTTGTGGATTACAGATCAGATGTCTCGTGATGTTGAACGCATGTCGTCACTCATCATTTTGGAGATGGTATGAGGCCTAATAGATTTGTTTTGATTTTTAGTTAAATTGATTGAAATTTACAAGTAATCAAGTGTATCTTATTTGTTATTTTTCATATATTAATTTCATGGGTATATTGTAGGCCTCTTTTATGCAATTGGTTGTGGTTTCAGAATGTGGAAGCACCTAAATAACCATTTAAGTATTTATTCTTATTTTATTGTTTTAAAATAATTAATAATAATTTTTTATAATTAATTTTTTATATTTCAAGGCATGAGATAGGTTCCCGGGATGCTGTTAGATCTTAGGTTCAGGTTTTCAACTTTAGCGTTTTCATCATAAGGTAGGTTGGGTGTTCTATATTTGTTATATTTCCCTAATTGATAGTTGTTTAATAATTTATTTAGTTATTAAATGAATACTGGTTTTCTAGGACCCCCTCGAGAACCTTTGTTGGTTATCTTTGAGAAGTGAGGGTCTTGAGTGTCTCACATGGGGGTTTTGTTGATAAACCCTCTCTCTTGGTTTTAGATTCAAGATAAAACCTCACATGCTCTTAGCTGATACATAAGGGTTGGAAAGGGGGGAAACAAGGATATAATTCATTCCTTGGGATTTGAGTTTGGACATGTGAGTGGTCCATCCATGGTGATTTCTATATAGGGTGTGGTGTTAGAATCCCCATGTATGTAGAGGCATTTTTTGAGATGCTTTGTTTTAGTTTAGGTTATATGGGTTTTTCCCCTCAAGTTTTTATATCTAGAAACCTGAATGTGAGTAGTGTATAGAGAGGTTTTCCATGAAGGTTTTGGTTTGATAATTCATCAAATGGAGGTGTGGTGTGAGGACCAAGTGGGGGTTGTATGTTTTTTTGGATAACATTCCATAGGTGATACCAATCAGATTATTTTGATGTTCATAAAAACATTCCTTGGGTTGTCCAAGAGGTATATATTTAGGTGTTTTTACATATCTCATAAGGCAAGAAAATGTATTTTTTTGGATGTTTGGACCAATTTCTTGGGGGTTTGAGTTATTGATGTTTTGGAACTTCTTGCTGTAGGTTCAATCTAATTGGAACCTTTAGGTTGGTCCGACACCATAGGGTGTTGGTTAAGGATGGGTGTCACTGAGATTAGGTTTGAGAGGGGTCTAAGGAACCCTTGAGTACTTTCTTATAGGTGTGGTGTTTCTTGATGATTCCCTTATGGGTGAAGTGATTATCATGGATGGGTTAGTTTTTAGAGTCACTAGATGAGGTTTCCCTATCTAGATTGGATAATGATTTGATAGACGTGATCTAGGGGACCATGGGTGCTCCATGTTTTATTAACCCCGAGAGGGTCAGTGCTCATTTAATCATTGGTGTCTTTGGGTGTTACCTTAGAACCCAGAGTTTGGAAATGTGCGCCTATTGTGGCTGTTTTTATAATTTTTTGTTCATGAATTTGACTGAATAGTGTTTTATAGCTTATGCTAGAGATTTTTGGGGAAGCTCCTTTCTTAGGAACTAGAAATAGGATGACAACTTTGGGATATTACTGGATCTGGATTTGTACCGGAGATTGATATGATGTTTTATTTCATTGGTATGTTGGTTGTGTTAGACATTTCCTAGGGATCTAATGGGTGATCTGAATTAGTGTACCCTTGGTTTAGAGTTACAAAATGGATATAGGGTCAGTGTGAATAGATTTTTAGAATTCACTGACATTGTTCTTGGATTCCGAGCACTCCCATCATAAAATCTTCCTCTCCTCAATATATTTGAAGTGTAAAACTTATCCACATGTGAGAAAAGGATGGAATCACGTGATATTCTTATAAAATAGAATTGATATATTCAACTAAAACTAGGATGAAAAAACCATTATAGAAACAAGATTTTATAAACAAAGTGATCATTGAAGTACATAAATCATTGTGCATGTGATGAAAATATAAAAATTAATATTGGGGATGTTCAACATAAACTCAATGACCAATTAGAAATAGGTTGACCAAATTTTGAGATTCCATATAGTTTTCAATTATTGAAAATATTAATCTATGATTTTCATCCCTTGAGGGATGGTCTCACTTTCTTCATCTTGGAAAATCTACCTTCAACGATATTCTAGGTAGGATACTTCATTCTTGTTATAACCAAATAATACAACATTCATCCATATCCCCAAATTTTCTTTAATTACCTATTAGTATGTATACATAAAATGAATGGGAATAAAGAGGCAATACCTTTATCTTTTAGTGAGAGAGGGAAGGTTGAGAGATATCTCTCAACTCTGATCATCCATTATCACTAACTTCATCATTGGGGATTCTATTCAATATTCATTCCCCAATTTTCTTATTATTTACCTTTATCAACATCTTGGAGGTCTTATTCATCTCCATAGGCTTCTTATGTGAGACCTCATTGATTGAATAGTTAATAGATTAACATGCATCATCATATTTTATCTACCAATTTATATTTTGTTTTTGTATAAATATTAATTTCATATAGTCATTTACAACATGACTAGTGACCTTTCATCTCTCTCACAACTCCCCTTAAATATCCAGTTTGTCTATTTTAATTCTTTATAATAATTATTTTTTACGTTAATGTGTTGTCCACTTTTTGGTACCATCTTTACCAAATTTTTCAATTCTTCCTAGATTATTCTCAAATTTATAAGTCTACGAGATTTTTCTAGTAGTTTTTTTAGGTTCTAAAATTATCATTCTAATAGTATTCATTTTTCTAATACAACTAATTCCATTATTCATAGGTATGTTCCCCCTTTTTTATCCCATTTCCAGTGAAATGACATGTACTAGTACTCATAATATTTATACCCAAAAATTCTACAACAATATTAATATACCTTGAAACTTGATCTTTTTTTATACTAATGATAGTTTTTTTATAAAATTCTTCTTGTTTTCCAGGCATTCTCAATCCATTATTTTCCCATTCCTTGGGGTTTTTCCATTCTCAAGTCATCCATAGGAGAAATGTTTTTACACCATTCAACGTCCTAAAAATATTCAAATTATCATTAATAATATTTATAATGAGAGGGAACAAATTCAATATCACATGATAATTTTGAGAAATGTTGTACCTTTTTCATGGGGCTGGTTTTCTCATCATCATTAGATGGTTCAACTTGAATATCCACAAAATTTTCATAGAATTATATCATATTCGTTAAGGTGTTTCCAGATTTAAGATACCTAGATTGTGCCTCATGAAGTTTCCTTTATTTTGAAACTAATTTTGTACTAATATATTCTGTATCGTGTCTTATTTTACGAATTTCATCATGGAAATTTTTATCTCTTCTACGAGATTATTCTCCTTCACGTTTACTATTCTTTTATTATTTTCCAATAGTTTTACTTTCATCTAATATACAGAATTATGATCAAAGTAATAAATAAAATCATCTTTTAGAACATATTCTGTATAACCATCCCCTTATTCTTCTTAACTACCTGTAATTTCTATTCATCTCGTAACCTTATATGTATGTATGTATATTAAGGTAAAATCCTATTTTCTTAGCTGTTCATGGATGTGATCATGTTTTTGATTTTTCCTATAGTTATTGTAGAAAGATGATGCTGATAAACCATTAGCCATTTGTTCAACATCATTATATATATATATATATATATATATATATATATATATATATTAGGATTGAGATAGAAGGTACCTGCAAAGATTGACCCACACCTTAATCAGTTAAAGAATCTCATTCTGGAATCCTTCATGCCTATAAAGGTGAAGGGAAATAGATTCTATGGAATTTTGGTTCTCATTTTTTATATTTTTTCTGAGTAGTTTAGGATTATTTTATTTCCTCGTAAGAATGTTTATGTACTTAGAGGAACAAAGAGAAAGTGACAATGTGACAGGTAATCTCCCACAATTTAAAAATTTGAGAGGTCTTTAAATTTACTATGCACTAGTTTTATCATGGTTTATATATCTTCTTTTATATAATTAAACTAGTATTTAAATATTCATAAAATTAAATTTCTGTCCATGCTTCATGTTGTTGGCATTTTAGTAAATATATGTCATTTTGTATTGGGAAACCGCTACTTAATTACATAGACCACTCCAAGGAGGTTCACTGAACTCCTATGTAGTCTCCTTGCTACACAACCATTACCACTATATCACTCTATAAATTGGCTCTTCAACCATTCACCTCCCCACACCCACCATTCATTATATTGCATTCCATGGGTATCCTGAATGTTTTAAAATTTTATTCTTCACAAAATATACCTTTAGGTGATACCCATGTGGTATTTTAAATTATTTTAAAATGGTTTGTATACTTGTCATGGAGTTATTGCATGCCAAGTGGTCATAAAAATCCCCGAGTAAATCTTTCAAAGAAATATAAGTATTTTAAAATGGAGTTTGACACCTATTAATATTTCAAATGGGATGATTTGGGTGGTTTAAATTATTGATATATAAAAATAAGGGTTTTGCCCCTTGTTTTTAGTTATTTTAATAATTTCATGGTCTTTGTAGTTGTTTATGATGATTTATGGAATTTTCATGGGAAAATAAACCTTTTCAAATGGTTTATAATGAATTTATCCTAAAATGAGATTTCATATGGAAATGAGATGTATTAAAATCCTAGTAATATTTTTGTAAATCCCATTTAGTACTTTATAAATGAATTTTCTTGATGTTATGGGTACCCCTAGTGCTAAGCCCCTTTGTTTATATTATCGTCCTTATGGATTATAGATCCAATGAGGATATTTATTATTGTTAATTATTTCGCATAGATATGTAAGGGGCTATTTCATGATAGGGTTTTTGAGGTGAGATGAGGATTATTTATTTTTATTAAAATGTAGATTTATGTGATGATCTTGTGATTCATTCATTATTCTCACCTTTATTTATTGATATCATATAAACCCTGGATAAATAAGTATAATGTTTGGTTCTATGTAATCGTAAATTAGTGTTCATAGGCTAGATATTTCCATAGGAAAGTTATATTATCCAAGGGGTTTATATTGTACTCGAAAAGAACCTCATGGGGATAGGTCATATGGGGTGTTTTAGTTTCATATAGGTTCCCCTAGAGATAGTTACCCTGCAAACTAGGTCCAATATCATTCATGTTGGATCCTAGTGAGTTTCCGAAGGTACTTAGATCCCATTAAGGATGATTTAGAGGAACCCGATACTTATATCTTGTTTTTATCCCATGGATTTTATTTAGTTACATGATGCCATGACTAGGTTTTGGGTTATTTTATTTTTATCCATTGATATCTTGGTTCCTATTGGGTTTATTTTTTTATTTATTTTGTGGTGTTGGTTTTATTTTAAACTGATTTATAAATGGTTTGGGAAGTGTGTTTTATTTAATGGAAAATTTATTTTTTTGAAAAGGATATTGAGAAATGATTTTGATAAAAAATAATAATAAATAGTTGGGTTTCTTATAAATTTCAAATTCCTATTTTCATTATTTGAATGAGATTTTGAAAGAATGTTTTGATTTATCTATTGGGTTAGAAATTATGGTATGTAGTCCAGAAGATCCTTTATTTTTTTTTAGAAAAAGAATACATTATTTGTTGGGAAAGAAGCCGGTGCGGGGGGGGGGGGGGGTCAGGGGGTGGGTTGAGGGTAGGTGCATTGTGTGTGTGTGTGGGGGGGGGGTGCTGGTGGATGAGGGGATGATGTAGGGGGTGTGTGTGTGTGGGGGGGGGGGTTGGTGGTTGGGGGTGTGGGTTGGGGGGGCTGGTGGTTGGGTGGTTTGGGGGCTTGCCTGGGGAGAGGGGGGATGATGCAGGGGGAGGTGGGCTGGTGGGGGCAGGGGGATGGTTGGTGGGGGTTATATTGATTGGATGGTTCATGTAGAGTGAAATTGTATATCTTTGAGGCTTATTTTTATTTTTGATGTTATCAAACTGATAGATTTTAGGTGGAAAATATCAATATTTTATTCATTTTTATGAGTAGAATTGACTCTAAGAGTCCATTAATTTTATAATAGGGGAATTATTTTCTCTGTTTGTGGTGGAAAATAGATTATAAGAGCATTATAACAGTTTATCCAACCACATAATCCTTATAATACTGCATCTTGATTCATTTAAGATGTATCCCATTTCTTCATGCTATTTTTCATATATATTTTTTATATATCTACCTAAACTAATTAGTTTTATGGTATCTTTTAATTCTTACCTGGTGCATGTCGGTATTGGAACATTATGTTACAACAATGGTGTAATAGAATTAATGAGTTCAGTTTTCTAGACTAGATGGAACCCCTATGGTATGAACTTCAGCTTTATAGTTCATTCATTTAATTAAAAAACTATTCATCATCACATATTATATTATTTACTTTCCCAGTAATCATGTTCCTACCACTTCAATTTTAAGGTTCAATGAACGATGATTCATTAGATCACTGGTATTTTGTTGAAGTCTATCGGAACCCTTTTGTGTGTGTTACAACAACTATCACCGAAGGTGAAGCGGTTCGGCCCAATTTGGTTCACTGCCAATAGTTTAAGGTGAGTTTTTCTTTCGTTCTTCGATTCCACATAGTTTATAATTGGGGTTTTTTTAATTTTAGAGCCCTTGGTAGTTTTATTATAGCATTTTGATCATCCTTGAGGTGGTTTCGAGTCACCAGAGTGAAATGCAACTCACTATGTATGCATAGGTAAGCATATATATAATAATTTCTCCTGTTATATGTATATCCTCCCATGGAATCATTATTAATGATAAGGGTCTAGGTGTTCTTATGTATATATATGGAAAATGCATACTTGTGTGGGTGATAACGGGCTTATGTATGTGAGCATATATATAAGGATCCTCTTGTGTGTGTTCAAGGACATGAAGACACACACTTATGTGTTATGGAATACTTATGTATATGAAAAGTTGCATATTCCCAGAGGATGGATGGAGAAGCATAGAGTTATCACTGATAAAAGTGTTAAGTGTCGAGTGTGGCTTGAATCATTTGAGGTAGGGTCCCTCTCCAAGCCACTTTAATTCAAGAATGTTTTAAATTGCATTATCTACATTCTTAATTATTCTTGTTTATATTAAATTGTGATTCTTGATCAAGTTTTGTTTAAGATAATTGTTTCATTTGGTAAAAAAGTCTTGGTTTTGTAATAAAACCCCTCCAATATAGGTGTGCTATCTGTGAAAACTCATAGTGGTAGCTTATTCTTATATTGTTTTCTTGACATTATTGCATTGATGTTTTCCTTATAATTGATGTCATTATTATTCGTAAAGAACACATTGTACATGGTCCTTTTATATCCCTAAAAGGGGTTTCCCTATTTTTATTAAAATGGCTGTTTGTCCCAAAATAGCCTTTAAGTGTCGTTAGACTTTTAAGATGGAATTACCCAAGTAGCCAAGTGTTGTAATGACCAAGTCACCACTAGGTGACCCCCTTTGATCTTATAAATGGAATTTAAATGTTTTAATTAATTGAATGAGTTAAATGGAACCAAACATGGTTAACTTGGCACATGAGAGGTAATTCCTCGTGCAATGAATTATTTAACGGTTATGCCTCCTTTCTAAAGTTTAATTTGATGGCAAGAAATTAATAGAGCGACTTATTCGTGGTGAATTTCACTACATGTTAGAAATGTATTAATGAAATGTTGTAAATTTATAATTATAACCAAACACCTCCTAAGTTTTTGAATTTATTTGTATAAGTTATTACCCTAGTAGGTAATTTCCCTATTGACCATTGCACATTCTAAGTGTTTTCTTTCCACTTTTAATCCAATTTCCTTGTTTTGATAATGTAAATATCATGATTTGTATGTAATGGATTATCATGGTGAAAATCCTTTACTTGAGTGTTTAAATTGAGAGGACCTTGTTAGCTAGGATACCACGACAATCGATCATTCCTACTTTATTTCCATTCCAAAATCTCACCTTATTGCCTCATCTTATTCCATTTCACTTATGCACATCTCATTCCAAAATAATTAGGGTAGGGTGGCATGAAATCCTTGATCCATTACCTGAAGTAATCGGTAATGGTCATGCATCCAAATCTCATCCCACTTCCTTATCTCTCAATATGGGGTCCATTAGTCTTATCTCACATTATACCAAGACACATCCCTTAGGGTATTCCTTTAACCAATACCATATAAGGAACGTTCCACCAATATCACTGAACCATCCTTGTAACTCAAGGGAGACTGGCCCATCTCTAGGGTGGTCACTAACACACCAATCCATCCCCATAGACTCTAGTGAGGTCACTAGTACACCAAATTATCCCCGTAGGATGTGGGGAATTCACATTAATAACATGGGTCCGTAACCTTCCACACATATCTCAAATTGATCCCACAGTACTAGTCACTCGAGACTTACCCCATTTCACTACATGTCTCATATTACCCATAAATGTGTCCACAAGGCCTTCCAAATCCATCCCAATCTCTTCCCATTAATACCATCCTCCACTCATCACTCATTAGTAGAATCACTAATCAAAGTATCCTCTGACCTAGATCTTATGGCATGATCCATGTCCCCATCATGATTCCTCAGCACTCCTAGTCCAATGCATGAGGAAAAAATTAATATAAATAAACATTATCAGTAGGTCATTATTATTTAACCCAACAATCACAAAATTTGACATGTTTCATGCACTAGTTGAATTTAAATTTGATACCTAGAAAACCATTATGTCTAACCATACCTACATTAGTTCCATTATAGTGTCTTATCCCCATGTTCCATATACACCATCTAATTAATAAAAAAAGGTTATTTTTTTTGAATATCTAAAAAATACCCAATGTTTCAGGGAAGAAACTTATGTCTAGGATCTCATCTCATCTCATCACTTAAGGATATACCACATAACTCAAGGAGGGTGGGGGTGTTTAGGAGGGAGGGGTGTCCAAGAGGGAGGGGGTTGTCTAAGAGGGAGGGTGTCTAGGAGGGAGGGGTTGTCCTGGAGGGGGGGGGGGGGTTCCAAGGGGGTGTCTATGAAGGAGGGGGATTACCCAAGAGGGTGTGTCCAAGAGGGGGGGGGGGTGTCCAGGAGTGCGATGGTTTTCTAGGAGAGGGGGATGTCCATGAAGGAGGGGGTATATCTAGGAAAGATGGGAGGGGTGAAAGGGGGTCTATCTAGGATGGAGGGGGGTCTAGGTAGGAGGGGTGGTCCAGGAAAGAGGGGAGTGGGTGTAAGGGGGTAAGGGGGTCTGTTGGGTGTGGGGTCTGTCTAGGAAAAAGGGGGTCTAGGAATGAGGGGGTTAATCTAGGAAGGGTGGGAGGGGGTGAAAGAGGGTTCTGTAGGGGGGAAGGGGGTGTAAGGGGGGTTTGTAGGGGTAGGGGGTGTGCAAGGGGTCTATCTTGGGAGGGGGTCTGTCTTGGGAGGGGAGTCTATCTAGGAGGGGGGTCTGTCTAGGAAAGAGGGGGTTTGTCTGGGGGAATCTATGTAGGAAGGGGGGGGGGGGTCTTTCCAGAAGTGGAGATATCCATGAAGGGGGGGGGGGGGTCTGTCTAGGGGGGATTTGTCTAGGACGAAGGGGGGTCTTTCTAGGAAGGATGTGGGTTTTTTCATGAAGGTGTGGTCCTTCTAGGGGGTATTTCTTGGGGGTGGGCTGTCCAGGGGGAGTGGATGGGTTCTTGCAATGGGGAATGGGGTTGTAGGGGGATTAGGGGGGAGCTTTGTAGAGGGTGGGCTACAACAAGGGTGAGTGTGGGGGGGGGGATATACAGGAGGGAGTGTGTGGCGTTTTTTATTAAATGGGAAGGTATATAGTCACAGTTTCAAACTATGGCTATAAACCTTGTGTGGAATAATCTTCTTACACAGTTTCAAACCGTGGGTATAGGTTTGCGGCCACGGTTTTAACCATGGCTATAGGGTTTGGAACTGTGGCAATAGGTATTACCCTATAGACACTCCAATACCATCCATGATTCATTAAACCATGGCTATTACATATAGCCAACGTTTTTGGGCTTATAGTCATTATTCCAAAACGTGCCTATAACCTAAATTTCTAGTAGTGTATTCCAAATGTGTTTTCTCAGTTTTCAGAACATCACTTGTTCTTTTTTCTAAAATGTCCTTTTAAAATGGAAACACAAACAATGATTCATACTGTTCACATCGTGTATCAGTTTCACACAAGACTAAATCATACACATCACAAATGATTTATGAATTGATGTCCTAAATTATCAAGAAAATCCAATCTTGTTTGATCTATTTTCATTTAGTGACACATTTTGAACTTAAATGTCAATTTAAACTAATAGTAGACACTTTTAGTCATACCACGAAGGTAGTGTATCATATTGGGTTCAAACTAATTCCTACATGTGAAAAATTACTTATAGGTAATTTTCATAGATTTATTAAAACAATATGAATGTTATTTCTCATTTTTTAGTATGTCAGTTGTCTTTTTTACTAAAATTAATGTCAATTTTAAATAAAAAGAATCACTTTGAGTTATAAAAATCACATTGTGTCTTATATTGAGGTGCGTCTGATTCCTAAACATCCAAAAGTCTCAAAAAATCCTTACTAACAATGTTACCATGATTACCATTGTATTTCTTTGTCGAAATACCAACAATGCATTTCGAAATGATGTTCTTAACTAAAAATACATTGTCATTATTGAATTCCAGGAGAGAAGAAGAAGCTCATGTGCCCATTATATCATGATAAATAACTATAATGATATCATGATATTCCTATACTCTTCTAGATTTCAACGAGAAAAGTTTTTTGGCTATTAACATTGACTCAATTTTCAGTGTTGGAAGCTCGGCAAATAAAATCAATGTAAAGCATACAGATCTATGAAAATAATTAAACAAGTATTAAATAAAAATGAAAAGAAAACTAACTTACAAATCATAGATAAAATGATGAAAAAATTAATTAAATATGTAGTAGTAATTAACCTTTTCATGATGTTTGTACACATTCTTATCCCATTTACCTTTTGTCGCTATCTCAGTTGTAGGATCGAAGTCCAATATCTCACGAGTATGGGATGCTTCGAACAAACCACCCCAACATGAACAAATGAATCCAACTATATAAGAAAATAATTCTTATGTGAGTAATAATAAAAAGAAATAAATTAAACATAAATATGAAAAAAATAATTATTTCTATGGAAGTCGCATCATCATGTTACTTGTTTACATTATGCTATCAGATATGCTGCCCATTCATTTCTTAGAAAATATAAATCGTTCATTAAATATGATTTATTCGGAAATCATATTAGTAATAAAAAAATATAAATAATAAAACTATTAATAAATATTTTAAATGATATATTAATTATCATCTAAAATAACTCTTCTAGTATACTTGTTTTTAGATGGAATATGACATCTCTTATAAATTTACAAATAGAATAACCGTAATATTTTCCATTTGTTTGTTTCAACCACTATATAAATATTGATAAAAATAAGTAATTTATTTTTATATGTGTTTGGGTAGTGAAATATTATTATTTATACCATGATACATGTCCAGTTATAGAACATTTCAAGATTTTTTTCTTAACACTTGTCCTCATTCCATGATTTTCACGATATTTAAACACCACCCTTTCATAAACAATTCTAAATAAAACAAAATATAAATTATATAACTTGAAGTTTAGTTCTAAAACATTGTATTTAGTGTATTAAAAATTTAAAAACACCATCATGTGTGGTTAGTTTGTTGAACATTCATGTAGTGAATCCTTGAAATAATTCTTTGGAGTATCCAAATTGACCTCAATGAGAATCCAATGTTTTCTGAAAACATAAAAGGGAATAAGTAATGAATGAGATAAAAATGTATTTGATATAACGAAATTGTAGTTTTTTACCCCTATATCATGGTTTTAAAAGTGTTTTCATTTGTAATCCTTCTTTTAAACGATTTGGCTTGGTCTGCCACTGTTTTATTCAATTTTGTTGAATCTATTTCTGGTTGTTTTGTAGAAGTGAAGTGATACATAGGGATTCAAAAATTATGTTAATGGTGAAATCACTTCAATTACTATTGACATATATGCCTTCAAAAAATATAAAATGTATTTAGTCATAATTAACATTGTATATCAGTTTTTGGAAAAATAAATCATGAAAACATACCTCATGTAAAAATGTACAACTAAGGCTCCAATATATTCATAGTTGAGGATTAAATTTACATTTTAAATAGAAATGTATTCTATAATGACATATTCATACATTTTTTCTTCAAAATAAACTATGTGATTACTACCATTTCATAAATTTTTATCTACATGAACATTTAATGTTAGTAAATGTGAATATTGAACTTGTAGGTAAATGTGTTTTTCGAAGATATTTTTGATTGGTTGGTTGATCCTTTAGATGTCCCCAAGTAGAACTTTAATTTCACCCCTTACCTATGTCCTTCTATATTAACATTCATCTCGCTTCATACCTTTTTTCATTAATTTTTAAAGGTTTAGCATGAAAAATAAATTATAAATGAATACCACCTTGTTGATATGTTTTTTAAAATATTTAGAGACCATGTGATGAATGTTCCAATAGCTTGGTTGACTATATGAATATCTTTATCAATATGTGGAACATGTAGCTCAGTTCTTGGATCAGGATCTATGATAATCGCCACTCTCACATAACCAGTTATAAGTGGTATCTTGTGTAGATGACCATCTTAGATACTAAACATTGTGTCCCTCACAAAAACGTGATGAGTGTGTGTTGATAGATATAAATAAAAGTCATTTTAACCTTGTATAATATTAGTACCGAAAAGGTATCAGTGTATGTTTGATTCACATTTCATAAAAACAATTATTATAATATTTATTATCATGACTCAGACATATCTTTAAGGGGAAGGGATCACCTTAAAGCAGGTGGGGGTGGGGCGGGATCATCACACAATGGTTTTTCTTTAGTTTTTTCTAATCATTTTTTACCCCACCATAACAGTTGCTAGCAACTCATTCTGCCATTGAAATTTTTCTTCAAGGTCTGCTAATCTTGATTTCATATCTTCCATTTCATTATCATTATCCTCCTGTTGTTTTTTTCTCAAAATATGTTACTGGTGTCAACCCAATATCCCCACCTCTAATGTGGCCATACTATTTTGACCTCTTCGAGGAAACCAATAGTAGGTTTTCATCTAGTTAAATTGTTGATGATTCTTGTGAAAATGTTGGATAGAAAATATAGGAAAATAAGTAATCATTTTTATGTAACAGTGATTTAAAGAAAAAAATTCTCATCACATATGTACACATGTTTCCCACACATTTTTTTGTGTTTTCATATATTAGTATCCCATATTTATTTACACATTCCTCATTCCATAGCAGATGGAATTAGATGAAATTGGATTTGGATTTGGATTAACCAATCTTTATATAAATAGTGGAATATAAATATGATGTTTTTTCATGTCACATAAAATTATTATGATATATTTAAAATATGTAGAACTTTTTTTCAAGCGATGTGTACCCCATCCTTGAATTAGGGTAGGGGTACGTTGTTTTTGTAGCTCGTTCCTTATTTTCAGCACTCAGTTGCTATTTCGTAAATAAAGAAATTCTCAATAAAGGTGATGAATACATGTATTTTTAATAAATGTATTCCCAGCCACTATGTACCTGAAAATACATCTTTTCATGATGGTTAGTGAATGATTCCCACACTTATTAGGTTATCACATGTTCATACATAAGCAATGGGTGTAGATTTATTTTCCCTTCAGCATCTTTAATATGAAATCCCATCATATTTCTGTGAAATCCTTATTGAATCCTTCAATTAAGAATTAATACATATTTCTTATGGGATTAATCTACTATAAATTCAATCATAAAGGTATGATGAAGTATAAGTAAATGTTTCATTATTTAATTTTTATTGTAAAATAAAGAAACTATATCATAATGTTACTATAATCTCTTCCCACATCAGATTCTTAAGTGTGTACACAACATAATGTCACAAATACAAATAAATTCAAATTCATTTCCAAGTGATGAGTCCAATGTAACTATTGAACATGTAATTGTTGGGGTTAACACGTTGGCCCTACACATTCCATCAAACCTTAAAATTTATGCCTTTTATTTTAACCTTAATGATTTTTGCAAAAACCATCATATTATATTTCTCCTATTTTTTCTGCATCATCGGTCTTTCATCGCTTACCATATCCTTGTACTATAAAACATCAATGTATTGTTCCTATGTATTAGTAGCATCATCATGTGTAGGAGTTCATTGTAATTATGAACTAAGAGTAGTATCAGGTTGAGAAACCCATTGTTCATCTAGATTGGGAGGACCAACACATATAGAAGGTCATTGTTCCTCTACACTGGGAGTGACAATAGGTTTAGAGAACTTTTTTTCTTAGTATTGGGAGCACCATAATGTCTAAAAGTAATTTTCTACAGAAGTGGTTTAACATTTTATTATGATTACATAAATTCAGAAGTGAACAAATAATTAAATGAGGTTAAAAAATGTATATTACAAAAAATATATAACTTGATTATTGAAATCTCTTTTTTTGAGGCAGGAGAATTTAACCCCTCTATCGAGTATCCAAGTCCCTTAATTATAGTCTCCTCTGACATAAAAAACCCTGTAAACATTGGGGATGTTGTGGAATTATTATGACATCCCAAATAAAGGGGTTATCCTCGGTTGAATTTCCATCTGACCCTTCAGTGGTTTTGGTCGAAAAGAGAACAATTGATCACTTTTAGTTTGTGGGATTTAGAATATAAAATACATGTACTAGTTGCGAT
Organism: Viscum album; assembly: GCA_963277665.1. Taxonomy (NCBI): domain Eukaryota; kingdom Viridiplantae; phylum Streptophyta; class Magnoliopsida; order Santalales; family Viscaceae; genus Viscum; species Viscum album. The sequence goes on from OY728134.1 coordinate 1,173,925,184, forward strand.
GCCATTATAAACGGTTCATCTTTGTACCCCTCCTTACTGAAATACACTTTCATGAATTTCAATTCATCTATTTTAATAGCACTCCTATTATCAACCCACTTGCATTGAAAAATCATCACTTGAAATGTTTTATAATCCAACTCCCATATTTGTTTGATGATGCCAAAGTATGATATATTCATATAAATTGGATTTATGTCCATAGTACTAGAAACTTGCATCACTTCATCCACATCTGTAACTCTACTATTTGTCATGGTATTGTCTTCATCATGTTCAATTGTAAAGAATGTATAACAATTAATTACATAACCATTGTAAGACAATACATACACTCATGGTCCTCTGGCTAGCCATCAATGTCTTTTTGAAATTGAATCTGGATTCTCATCTGACTCCTTAAAAATATGGTCTCAAAACCATCCTATAAACTCTTGATTATGTGTCTTTGATATCCATATTTTATCCCTTGATGGATTCAAATGACTAATAATTTCATTATGTGTTTCAACATATGGGGAAACCTCCAACAGGTTACGTAAAATGTAAAGGTGGGAATCCTCCCAATCTGTAATATTGATAAAAGTATATTAATTTAAAATCATAAAAAAAATTATAAACTTGAAACACTTTAAATATGTCAAAAGATATTTTCATATAATTCATTTTAATGCTTCAAATAAATTTATTTAAGAAAAAAATCTGATAGATGGTCTATAGACAAATTATTAATGATTTTCCTTATTAAATTCATATAAAATAATTTCACTGAACATTATTTGTGGTGAAACATTACTTCATTTAATAAAAAATGTGTTTTATATGAATTATGGATAATGAAAATATATTCATTGTAATCGAACACTGTATCATTAATAAAAAATTGTAAAATAACAATATTATATATATTCAATTTTCATCCTTCAAAATATCTATGAAATACTCTTCTGTGGAGATAATTATATTTGTAATGAACTATATAAAATATATTGGTGCATTATAAATTTAATTATAAATTATATTTTTAATGATTTTTATTATTGAAATTTCACATTTCATTTTATTGGGCCATCCCAAGCCATTTAAACATTATTAACTAGTTATTTCATCACCACATAGGATCTAGAAAAAGAAAAAACCCTCTCTTATCATAAACCAAAAAACATTGAAGCCACATAAGAAGTATCCATGGTAGAATATTTTCACATTCCAATTCTCATAGTACCATATTTCATGGACATAGAATTTTTATTCTTATGATAGAAGAGAACAATAAAAAACAATTCATATAATTAAGTTGGTCATGGTCTACCTTTTCGATACATCTACCCACACTGCACCCAAGTATCATCAAAATATAGAACAACTCAAACCAAAAACAAAAAATGCACCACTATAGTGGATCATTGGGAGAAGAATGGATGGACACACCAAATTAGAATAGATTTCCATACCACAGATCACCAATGGGAATCCATCAGAACCAACAAATTGATACTAGGGTGCTGAGAAAGAGAAGACAATAGAAGGACGACTAAGATGCACATAGATACAAATTGATGGGAGTTCAGTTCGTCAAGAAAAAGTGATTCACGAACACGCCATGTGCGACTGAAAAAAGGTGAAAACAAGGGAATATACCTTAGATTTGGATGTCCGGTATTGACAGTAGTGTCCAGCAGTGGGGGTAGCAGAGGTGGAAGTGACATTGGAGGTAGCACCGGTAGTGGTAGTAGGGTCCGGTAGTCGGGGCAGTGACAACGACAGCGGTGAAGGCGACAACGGTGGAGGGGTCAGTGCTGAAGCCATGGTTATGTGAATTCTTAAGGCACAAGTAGTGGAATGGATCTGATAGGGTTCCATTTATAAGAACAAGTCAGTTCTTTTTGGAATGTCCTGATAAAGGTGGGTTTTATCATTGTTAAAATAGAAAGTGATGATAAAACGAATCTTTATCACCACTAAAAAAGTGTTGATAAAGTCCTAATGTTAATTGTTTGTTTATATTATTATATATATTTATAAAATTATATATATAATAAATATAAATTTATTTATTTATAATTATAACTATAAATAAATACATATTAATTTATAATTAAATATATAATAAATATTTTTTAATTTTTTGTATGTATTTATATTATTATATATATTTATAAAATAATAAATAATATGAATAAATATTTTTTATTTATAATTATAAAATCATAATAAATATATGTATTTTATTTAAAATTATAAATATAAATAAATATAGATATATTTAAATAATTAAAAAATTATACTAAATATATTAATTATAATTTTAAAATTATTTAAATAAATATATATTTTTTATAATTATAAATATAAATATATTTAAATAATGAAAAATTTATAATAATAACATTAATTATATAGATATATATATTTATTATTATGTTATAATTATTTATATATATATATGTATATTTATATTTATGATTATAAATAAATATATATTTATTAAAATTATTATTAAACTATAATAAATATATTTATTATATTTATAAATTTATAATTACTTATTTATCATATATAATTGTAAAATTATAAATATAATAAATATATTTATCTTGATTTACTAATTATTTAAATAAATACATATTTATTTATAATTATAACTATAAGTAAATAAATAATTTAGCTATTTATAAAATTATAATAAATGTATTTATTATATTTATAACATTATAATTATATATAACAAATATATTTTTTATAATTTTATAATTTTTTAAATAAATATATATTTATTTATAATTATAATTACATATATATATAAATATTTGTATGTATGTATATATATATTTATTTATCTAATTTTAAATATTATTAAAATTATAAATTATAATAAATATATTTTTTATAATAATTTTATAATTATTTAAAAATATATATATTTATAATTATAATTATAAATAAATATATTTATTAATATGTGTATTTAATTATATATATATATATATAATGATAATAAATTTATTTATTGTATATGTATATATATGTATATGTTTAGTTATAATTATAATTATAAATAATGTATTGAGAGTTAGCAGGTTGAGAGTTTCTCTATCTACAAAAATGAAATTTTGGTTTTCTTTCTATAGTGAACTTGATCTTAGCTCCGGATTTCCTCTACCATACTGAGCATGAACAGCCATCAGGAACTGACTCTGAAGATGGCCACAAGATCCCCAAGTGAAACACCTTGGTCCCAAGTTCAAGGGAAAGGCATGAGGACCTGAAGGCCGAAATGGGAACTGTTGGGGTCAACTCCCACTGGCCGAAACCTAGAAGGCCTTCATACCTAAGACCTACTGCTAGTAGCCTTTCCCTTAGAAGAACCCTGATGGGTCCCCTCTCATGGTAAACCTCCTCATGAGTGCATCTTCTCAACCACCTCCACCTTCTTCTGGACTTCCAATTAGGACAGTAAGGTAAAGGGACTAATTGCGTAATAGAGAAAAGGACGTAGTGCCTCCTCTAAGCATCTCGCATGAGACTCCTCATTCAGAAAGAGATATGTAGAATACCGAATGAGATCCTTAAACTTTATTTCCAGCTCTGCTATCGACATGCTCCCTTACTGGATGGAGAATAACTCCTGCCTTTTCAAAGCCTTTGTGGTGGATGAAAGGAACTCCTCCCTGAATTCCTTCTCATTATCATCCCACAAAACATCAGCCTCTTTCCTCTCTCCTAGGTACAACATCCACAACTGACATGCAACTCCCCGCATCTGACCCACCACCAATAGAACCTAGTACTTTTTCAGAGCTCGGATCAGACTGACAGTTATCATAAGCTCCTAGAGAGAACTCTCTGTCTCCATATCTAAAACACTACCCTCATACATTAATAGAGCATACCGCTGGAAAGAACATGATGTATTCTTCCACTGATCATCATTCTCTGCTAGATCAACCCTCAATCAATCAACCTTGTTAGCATGCTAAACCCGCATTTCATGCACTACATGTGGATGATGACAAGGTTCCATAGCTAAAAAGGCAAAAAAGGAATTCCTAAGCCTGAGTAGTATGTAATTTTATTTAATATTATTTTCAATTCATTTAAATCATCTCGTTATCCATTTCAAATTTCCCAAAACGCCCAAATTTAAATAGGAACACAATTCATTATGATTCATGTATAATCTCTAGGGTCTCTACCCTATAGCTGGTGTAGCCTTACTTGGCCATTCGGTAGACTCATATTCCTTTCATTAGATTAGGCAGTGGGATAAAATCCTATGTCCTAGCTATTCTCACCCACCCTATGTCATGCACCAAGGTCAACTAACTCGGTTTCCCTACCAACCCATGAAATCCACATTGTACCTAAATCCAAACTCTATCCTATCTCTCCGCCATCACCATTGATACCATTATGTCAATGAACCCTCCCTCCAAATATTCCCCTCCTAAGGTGGCAATGAAGAAAGAGAGATAATGACCCCTGAGTCCCGCCTCCATTAGGCCCTAGGGTGGCGACTAGCACCAATGGTATAGAGTCTCACAAAATGGGAGGCATTACCCTTTTTATAAGAAAAATAGATTGGGAGATAAGATGGTTCATACCAAACAACTCCAAGACCTATATACATATAAAAGAAATCCAAAACTATCCCACACACATGTTTAAAATATAACTATTACAAAACAAGATTCTCTAAACAAAATTACAAAAACAAGTCTAAGCAGCAACACGAAAACTATCCCAAAGATCGAGCTAGTAATTCCCAACATGGTACATGCAGTCCTCCTAGAAACCTAAAAGTATTTTTATATACATAGGGTGAGCATAAAATTATACTCAAAAGGGAGAAACCAACATCTCTCATGCACAAGTGGGAGAAGCATAGTAATGTCCCTATGAGAAAACAACAGAAACCAATAGCACCTAACAAGGAATACTAGCCATCTCAACCTTTCCAAGGCAAGCTCACAAAATAACTCAAGTCAAGTAAAGTAATATAATAATCATATCAATGTTTGGGTACCCCACACCACTTCCCATTGGTTAACTTCTCGTACCCTAATGAAAAACGTCCTAGTGCTACCACACTCTTCAAAAATCCTCAAATCACAACCTGCTCATACACACCTGGGCCTCAGAGCTAGTCCCACCTCCTGGGAATATGAATCTCACCACATCCCTCCCACATACACCTGATCCAAAGCCAAACCAAATCCTCCCCGTAGACACCTCATCCACAACCATACCACATCCTGAAGAAACATGGGAGAGAACACTACGACTCAACCCGTAGACACTTGGGAAAGCACACCTTGCTTGCAGACACTTGGGCCTCAAAACCACACCACAACATGCTCAAAGATTCTTGGTCTACCAATGCCTAGAAGAAGGAGGGTGGAAGAGACAATAACCATCCATCCATCCTCCCATTGGGATGTAGGGAAAAGTCACCCCCATGATGATGGGGGTGTTCAGTACATAGTACTCAACTAAGGTGGGGTGCATATAGAAAACATAAGTAAAATACAGGTATATATATATTTAGTATCAAACACCCAGGCCAACCTATGTTTATTTTTTCAAACAAACTACCAGACCACAAAACCATCTTTGCTGATACCTTTAAATTCATAACTACAAAACAAGCCACAAATCAATTCATAACCCCAGCCAAATCATATAACCAATTATCATTATTTTTTAAGAAAACCATTTATTCATTCCATCCCTACCTGAGAAACTACAAACCACATCACGCAACAATCCACACAACATAAACTACGTAGAGGAAAAAGAATCCATTTAAAGCAACTCACTTCATATTTACACTCTCTATAACACCCATACTAACAACTACCATCATCATTCTTCAAATTTATTCCGCCCAATCCTTCCCCTCAATAAGAAAACCCCCACTTATATCAAAACCCTACAACAGACCTCATCATAATAAAACCCAACAGCTCCACTGTAAAACAACACCACACCCATCACACCTGACAACATAAACATAACACAACCTGAAATGGCAGCCCTACTACTCAAACATTGTCTATCCATTCCAAAATAAATCAATCTCTCAACCTAATATTCCAATACACCACCCGTACCACCCCACCTTAAAACCGTGCTCTCAACCTCAGCACCACACAACCATATAAGGAAAAAATAGAAAAAACCACACACCCCACACAACTACATCAAACATGGTAGGGTTTATTCAGATTTATCAAATGCTCATTCTTTAATTACACTTTGATAATTAGGTGGTTATCACAGAGCATGTTTGATCCTGAGGCATCCATTTATTTAACCGCGTATACGTGGTAAATTGATTACATATACATATAGTCATTCAACACATGATCAACAACAATTCATCACCATTTATCCCTAGTGTACAATATAATACCACCAAAACCCATGATTTTTAGTAGGTATACAACCCAAAAAACTCACAATATCAATAAAAAAATAGAAACATGTGTCACTTTTTCACAGCCCCTGTTTATTGATTTAAATTCAATTCAATTATATTTATTAAAATTTCATTCAACTACCTTCACATGGAATACATTCATACACCCACACAACATGATACACAAATAAGAGGGATTAAGGTTTCCTTACCAAGAGAAATAGATGATCAACAATTCATCCTTGCACCCAAAACGCGGGGGGCTTGCAGCATGAAGAACTCCAGGGAAACAAGATATGAAGGCCACAACACAAATAATGATTACTCAGGGAGAAAAGGTTTTGGGAAACTTAGGTATCAAGATAAAGGATATGAAGTAATGAAGGAAAGGTTTCAAACTTTGAAGGACTAAATCTGAGACTCAACGGATATGAAAGCATTTTAAACTCCCCATTAAAATTGGATCTAGACCTTGCGTTATGACTAACATAATGCCTCTTGAGAATTAGGAAATTAATGATATAATTTATATCCTTTTAAATGGTTTCAAAAACACTTAAACATGGTTTTAAATAAAATTTACATCAAATAAAACATTATTGGGAGAAAGTGGAAAAACTAGAGAAAACTGGGAATTTTGAAAAACTGTCAAAATGACTCACCATTGGGTGAGTCGCTGTCATGAGTCATCGGTGGGTGAGTCACTTGTTGATTACTCACTACTAGATGAGTCATTGGTGTGATCTACCACTGATGATCTACCGATGGTGAGTCATTTTTCGGTGAGTTACCATCTTGGGATTCACCATTCAGTGAGTCACTATCTTGACTCACTATCACTGCCCACCATTAGCGATGTACTATCAGCGGCTCACCATCAGTGACTCACCATTACGAGACACTAATGCGACTAACAATGGGGATGAACTACCGTCTCTACATACCAGGGGATGAATCACTGATCTTAAGTCACTTTCAGTAACCTACCATTCATGACTCACCATTGGATGACTCACTGGTGCGAGTCACTGGTCTTTACTCACTGTCAGTGACCTACTGTCCTTGACTCACCATTGTAAAAAAAAATAGAATTTTGGAACTCCTGAAATGACCTACCGTGACCTCCTAGAATAGATCAAACACTTTATTTTCACAAAGAAATGGACTAGTGATGTCCAATCCATTACATTTATGTAATGATGTGACTGCTAAAATTAAGCTCTGTTGAATATTTTCAAATGATTTGTGATTTTTCTTTGCTTATTGAACTATATTGTTCTTACTATTTATTTCTTGGTCTTAATTTACTGTAAATCTGGATTCAGTGTTTCTAGATTGGATTTTTATGAATTAATCTATGATTATAACAAATTTTTTATAACTGTGAAGATTGTATACTAGTTTTTTATGTTGGAAATTGGAAATTTTCAAGACCGTAACTTGATATAGGAGCTACTTTTATGTTTTATGGTGGGTAATTCTCAGAAAAAATGTCTTAAGACTTATGTTTATTTTCTTTTTCATGTGGTTGGAAGTCCTTTGATGGTGAATTTTCCTTCGAGGTTATATTGTGAGCTCTCTTAGGTAATTGAAATCATGTAATCGTGAGGATTTTGCTGTGAAGAATGCTGGGAGATGTGGATGGAGTAAACACACAAGAAATGTTGTATCCTCAAGTTAAAAATAATTTTACATATACCTTGGATTTGGAGTAGATATAGATGCTTGCAAGGAAGTTAGTAAGGGCTGGTTTTTACAATTTAGAGAGAGTGAACAGAAAACAAAAAGGTCATACTGCATATGACATCAAGAAAATTATGTGTGGGTAATTCATAGAGCTGATGTTGTAATTTATAAACAGTTCAAAATTGTTTTGTATAGAATAGTTGTTATTTCCATTCATATGGGATGAGATTGTATATATATTTTTATGATATATTTGGTATATTGTGATGTACTATTTATTGTTGTAAAAAAATTGAAATTAAAATTCTTTTTTTTTCATTTTTTACATCATTGATAATTTTGAATCTTTTTAATTTTTTTATAATTATTTTTTCTTAAATTAATATATATATATTTTATAAAAATTAATCACCTCAAAATCTTTTATAATGTTTGTACATAAATGATAATGCAAAGATTAAATTTTATCAATAATATTATCAATATAAATATAATTGTTGGTAATGTTGTTATCGACACTAAAATTTTCACATGAATATATTTCTAAATATTTTAATCAACATATATATTATCTGTTATAATTAACAAAACTATTTAATCAATCTCTTTCCTACTCATCATTTCACAAGATCACCCTCATTGCACATTTTGGGAAGCAACTACCATTTGGATGCATTCAACCGCAGATGCCTAATGTTAAAATGTAAAACACCTAAAATTTACTCATATTTAGTTATGAATGGGATCAATGGATCTCCAAGTAAAAAACCATTATTAATGATAGCAACTAAGAGGTTGATGAAGTTAGAGAAACCTCAAATGAAGGGGGGTGAGGGTTACTCTGACTACAAATCAGAAGTAGATGTAAATCCTTTGATGCAAACAAGGTTGCAACAGCATGAGTGATCATGACATCAATAAAAAAAGTATTTTTAAAGGATTTGATGGGATGAGAGTTATTAGATGGATGTCGCTTGAGCACACATTTTGTAACTACAAAGAGCGCATTACATGTTCATGTTCTGGATTTTTAGTCATCATATTTATTTTTCTACCTAACCCATTTAGTTAAATTCATTCTAATAATATTTATTATTATCGATGGAGCAGACAAACCATATAATATTAGCTAGGGATGCATGCTGGAATGGTAAGGTGAGGAAAAATAAAGATATTGCATGTTTTTATTTAGTTTAATGGCAGGGACCCCATGATGGACGGTGCATGAGACAACATGCAAACACTACATAAATTTTATTGAAGACATCCTTACCTGCTTAATCATCATGAACTTTTATATTGGTGGTCACTTTGAAGTTGCAGAGGTCGGAGCATGCGATGTTGCAACACACGACTTCTGCATCGCCATCTGCACATGTGCGTATCCACACTTATAAACACTACAATCACAAACCCCCGAGATACTCATGATATTATATTATTAATACATACCAATGTTGGGTGGAGTGGTTATAGAAGCACATTGGGAGGACTCTCAGCCCAGGGTGCAGTAGAATTTTGGATAATTAGATGGACATGTTGATGCTGAGATGATTTTGCAACCGCTAAGTTTGGCATATGTTTGAGGGGAAGTGTCGGTGAAGCGGCAGATGTTGTAGATGTTTCGTCCCTTGGTGCTGGGGCAGTAGGCCTTTGACTCTATATTGGTCATTAGAAGTGCACCCACCATGAGTATATGGATCAAGGATGAGGCTCTCGCATCTTCAATCATTGCTTCTCTAAATATCAACGCAACGCTTCAAGGCTTGCACACTGCTCACTGATTTCATCACTCTTGCCTCTCCTATCTCTATATATACCCTTGTCTAACCTTATCATTTCATATTTTCTCATACCAAAAATATTATCCACACCCACTCCTGTGTATCTTTCATTGCTACTTCAATTATTAGACACCTGCACCCTATGCAGTTTCATTCCACCAATTCTTTTTATAATCATCCCTCCAGACCCACATGCAACTACCCACATGCTCAATCATTTTTAATTAATACTAATGAATAAATAATCAAATTGAAACAATGAATAAAATTTTAATTAATATTTATTAATTAAATAAAAACTCAATATTATTTATTAGATAATTATTTAAAAACATTTATTGAAATTTTTTATAAGATTATTTTTAAAATAATTAATAAAACAATAATAGCTTAATTTTATTAAAATGTAATGTAGAAAGATGGCATCACCAGTGACCCCTTTGGGTTATCTTGAAAGGCATAAAGGCCGATGGCACCTTTGCCTCTTATTGACCCAGATTGATGACCTTCTTTTCCATGCTTATTTTACTCACTCCCTCTCTGAATCCACTCCCACTCTCTCTAGACCTTGCCCGCTTTGGTGCACAATGATTTTGTTGACCTAAAAGGAGTTCCAAATTTTTCAAATCACCATTTATTAGTATTTTCTTCATATTTATTTTAATGTAATTTATTTATTTATTTTATTTATTTTTAGTTACTTTTTAATATGTTTTTTATTTAGTAGTTTATTTAATTAGATATAGATTACAAATAATAGTTAATATATATATAAATAAATTAAATATTATTATGCATTTATGAAATTGGAGTAAATAAATTATAATTAGTAGTAATAATAGATTTAATATTATAATAAAATTATTATTTAGTATAACATAGTAGTTTTTAAATATTAGTGACATAATTGGGGAAATAATATTAACTAGATAATGAATAAATATTAGTGACATAATGAGTAAGGCATAGTTAATTTAGTATTAACTAATTCTTATATATTGATTATATAATAGTTGGACATTAAATTTTTATAATAAAAAAGTTTGAGAGGAGACAAACAAGAAAGAAGGGAAAAAGTGGAGATAAAACAGGAGATAAGAAAAGAGCACAAAGAACTATGAAGGACGGAAATAATAGAGGATAAGTTCCTCCCCACTAACAATGCTCACACCATTTGCTGGAAGGGGCCAGAGGCTAGAAAAGCAAATATAACTCATTTCATTGGAAGCCAGAGAAGAAAGATGATTTCCAACCATATTTCACTCACACCAGGCATCATGAACCTCAGTATACTCTCTGATCACCCCTGCAATTGTGGATTAGATAAGTAATAGACTAGGGAGTAGTCCTTGACCTGAGCAGGGAGTTGTGGATACCTGAAGAGTCCATCTCCAATGCTACCAGATCAATATTCTCCTCATGGAATATAAGAAGACCTGATAGTATCCCAACAACTTGGGTTTTCATAGAATCCACACTACCAAAGTGGGTCGAGAAAGCATGGAAAACAAAACCGTTGGGGTCCCGGACCACCCCTCCTCCCTGTATGGTTCTAGAGATGCAAGAACTGTCATTATTCAACTTGAGTGAAGAACTATGAGTACACCACCAAACCCACCGGCCCAAAGTACTACTTTTACCTGAGTTATAGGGAACCCATTCAGCCATAAATCGAACAAGGGATGGGGCACACCACCAGTTGGGAAGAAGACGAGCCATGTCCAACAGAATGTTTTGGGATCTGGAAATAAGGTCATGCTATGTACATATTTCACCTCTATCTCGAGATTTGTTTCTCACCTACCAAATACTCCAACATCCAAAAGTATGTATCAATGGGTGGGCCTTCAGTTAATGACCGATAACGCCCAGACCCCAAATCCGATGTAAGGAAAAGAAATTATAGTAGAGAACTAGTTTAATGAGTCCATGAAAATGTAGAGAGTACTCCATATAATATGTGTTCATTCGATCCCAAAGAAAAAGGTGGGAAGTCGTATCCTCCCAGGGGTTCCTATAATAGTAACATTGAGACACTAAAGGGATACCCATACACTTGATATTGTCATTCATGTGGGCTGCTTGGTTCCAAACCCACCAAGTGAGAAAGTTGTACCTAGTATGAATCTCTGAGGACCATAAGATCTCCCCTTAAAAGTCAACTTCTCTATCAACCAAAGTCACTCTTTGATAATCCTTATCTAAGAGGTTACTGGTTGAAGAGACAATAAAAATATACTGGTCGAACATAGATTTAAGATTAATGAGGTCAAAGGTGTTATGCTGATCAGTGCCCAGCACTACTTGAATGGTGTTTGGGTACATAGTGGCTTGATTGAAAGTCATGCCAGCTGTGGGGTAGCCCAGAAAACCAAGCTTAGTACCATCCCTGTTATGGAACCAAAAATTGATGTCACTATAACCAACTATCCATTGAGAGTGGGAATTAGTATTTGATATATGAGGGTGAAGCATATGACATAGGGGGAAGAGAGTTTATTAGATAATATCATGTTATTACCATACATTCCCACCATGAATCTTCCCCATAGTGTACATTGCTCAATCATGTCCCAAGCCTTTTTCTCCTGCAACCCATGAATAGCACTGAAAAATTTCCAAATGTTTATACCTCCCTCCCCTATAGGTTTGTCCATCTTTCTCCAAGAGTTCAAGTGATGAGTTCCCTCAAATGGAGCATCCCATATGAAGGTTGAAATGATCTTTTCAATTCCTGAGATGAAACCCTTCGATACCTTAAGTGATGAAATTACATACATATGAATGGAAGATAAGGAACTTTTAATCAAGGTGATACTACCTACGAATGAAAGAAAATGGTTCTTCCAATCCAAAATTGGATTCGTGATTCTACCAACTAAAATATAAAAGTGTTTAATATCTGAAGAGCCTAGGGAAATCAGGGCACCAAGAAAGTTCAATAAAAAATTAACAAAAAATGATTAACTGATGATTAATGAATGATTAATTAAGGCGTCCACTTCCTAGAAATGGAACTGACACAAGTTTGAGTCCTGCCACACTCAAATTTAGCTCAAGGCATGAAACATGAAGGTGGTAGGATGGGCCCAAGATAGGTGTGTTGTAGTGCCCACCTATACCTCATTAACTAATAACAAGTCTAATAACAAAAAATGGTGAGGGTTAAATATCTCTACATCCATGGAGATTCCAATGTTAAGGCCGGTTAGTGTCACTAAAATATATCGATCCCCCATTTCCTTGGTGACCTCCTTCAGGTAGGAGGCACGGATGCTGATGGAGGTTAGGGCACTTGTGGATCTCAATGCATAGGTTATAGATTGTCTGGGGTGGATGAGATGAATTTGTCTCATTGATGTGTGATGGTCACCTCATTTGAGACCAGCAGAGATCTGTGGAATGAGGGGATGGTGGTCGAGGCAATTGATGCATGCCAATCTCAGATAATGGCAGTAGATCTACGAGATCTATATTGATTTTCAATATTTGAAGTTGTATAGAATGTGGACAGTCAATTTTCAAATGTGGCGTCAAATTCGAGCAAAGTTTTCATATCTACTATGATTGAAGAGATTAAGGTGAATTTCCCTCGATTTATGATGGTGTTGGTGGATGAAGTGGGAGGGTCTCATAGGACTAGTTCTTTGGAAATAGATGAGGTAGTGGTGGAAGTAACTTGATTAAGGGGATGATTCACGTTGGTGATTAGGGAGGATTATGTACGTTGATCTACAGTGATCTGGGCATCGCCTTCGATTCCTTCTGCTTGATGTTGGAAAAAAGGGGTTTTGGTTGTTGGAGAGAATTCATGTGATGCCCCTGAGCGAAGGGATGAACCTGTTCATCATCCTATGGTAGCATTTAAGGATTCCTCTACTGGTAGGATCCTCAATAAAGTTTCATCGGCCCATGTTGAAGCTGATCGTGAATCCTTCTCAGAACTTCTGACTTTGGGTATAAACTCTCCAATTGGTAGGGTTGTTCTTCCTAATGTTTATAAGTTATGGAAGCTTGAAGATATTTTTTTTAGGATCCCCTTTATGTTGGGGTTTTAGTATTTGAAGTGTATTTTGTTAGGAAGAAGTTTTCCACATCTTATTTTAGTCAGATTAAGCTAGAATCTATGCTTGATCCTCTGGTTCATTGATTTTGAAGCTAGTAATTCTTCATCTCCATGGGTGGATGATGGATTTTATTTATTAGATAGTATTTAACTAATTAATAACATATGATAAAATAATGAGTAAAGAATGATTAACTAATACTTAATTAATGATTTACAATTAATTAAATAATAATTACCAAAAACTAGAGAAGAGACCTTTTTATTAAAAAAGGAAATGAAAAGAAAAAAGGAGGATGGATGGGGTCATACAAGCACTCATACCCTCATTCCTAGAAGAAGACACTCAAATATAAAAGTCACTATGGTAGGAGTCATCATAACCACCATACCAGTCAGAATCATAATCTAAAAAACATGTGACCTAGTAACCATTGTTGGCTTCAGATATGAATAGTCTTTCTGAAGTTCTTATTTCCAAATAGGTACCTGTTGAAATCCTTCAGCATCCACAACTACATTTTTACCTTTATAGAAAACCTGACTGTTTTTTGGTTTTTTGGAGAGTCATCCTCGACGTCATCTTGAATTCCTTGGGTTTCCTATGATTCCATTAATTTTATAATTTCCTCTTGCGTCTTTGGAAGGTTTGCACCATCACTCGAACCAAAGACTTCATTCTCTTTCTCCAAATTCACTCCCAATGTCATGTGACCCTCATCATGATCAGACACTAGAGTCAATACCAAGCCTTCCACAGATTCAGACAAAGTAGGTCTGTAGTCCTCTGTTTCATGCACTAGAAATCTTTTTGATTCTTTAACCACTTGAGGTTCCCCTTGAAAATCGTCATCAACAGCCTTTGGAACATTGGCACCCATGTGCTCATAACCTCCCTTAATAGGGGTTTGTTTTCATCCAATAGAATTATCTCTGTTCTATGATTTTTTCTTTCATATCTTCTTCCAACCTAAAGTTTCATAGTTCCCTTTTAATAAACAATAGGCACATAGAACATTTTTCTTTCACATAGATTTGACATGACCAATAACATGGAAATTAGGACAGAAGTCAGGTAAGCACTCATACTACACCTTTTAAAAAATACAATCATCCAAGGTAGACAGAACTATATTACGAATCAAGAAACAACTTAAATCAACTTCCACTAATACCCTCACATAATAACCAAATTTTGCAGCCTCAATAGTCCTATCCATTTTAATTTGAATACCCATAGCATAAGCAATATTAGAAATGATTTTATGGTGTCATAAAATATAATTAAGACCAATAATTTTGATCTAGACTTGAGCCCTAGTATTTTTTATAAAGAAAGGATTAAAGAATAAGTCGCATTCTTGGATGAAAATCATACCCATATTTAGATAAATTGAACATATCCCCAAGCTCTTCGCTTGACATTCTCAGATAATAAATTAATGTGAAAAAATCCTCATCCCATAGGTATGTATATCTAGTGAGAAAACCCCCATACAGAGGTTAACTTCAGAATCACATCACCAAAATTCCAATTTTTTTCTACACCAGGATGAACAGGTCTAGAAATAATTGAATGCTCGCACAACTTAAATATGTCAAGGATGGCCTCCCTGTGTAATGGCCCGGTTTTTTGGGGTCCATTACTTTGTGAAAATCTCATTTCGGGTTTTCTGGTCTGGGAATCATGGTGGTGTAGGCCTACCGGTATCTCGGTCTACCGGTGGCCACAGCCTACCGGTAGCTCTATCTACTGGTAGCTCGGCCTACCGGTAGCTGCGGCCTACCGGTAGCTCAGCCTACCGGTAGCTGCCGCCTACCAGTAGCTCAGCCTACCAGTAGCTACATCCTACCGGTAGCTCCGCCTACCGGTAGCTGCATCCTACCGCTAGCTCAGCCTACCGGTAGCTGCAGCCTACCGGTAGCTGTAGCCTACCAGTAGCTCGGCCTACTGGTGGCTGCAGCCTACGGGTAGCTCAGCTACCGGTAGCTGTCACCCACCGATAGCTCTCAGCTACCGGTGGCTCTGGCCTACCCCGCGGGTTATTTCCAGTAGCACTCCCTTTTGCGCAAATAGGGTTTTAAACCATATTCTGACTCGTTTAAGCGTGTTTTAAAGACCCACAATGCGCATAATAGTTTTAATTAAATACTTAATCCATTCATGAGTCGGTTTAAACCACCCGACCCCCTTTAATGACGAGTGGAGCCACATGGTCAACCCACAACCCCCGCGCCTTATGTAGTTTTGTGTTTTCACCTCAACCGTCCCCGACTCTTATAAACTAAGGGTTATCTGTGGTTTCTCCTTTCCTCGATAGTGGATTTTCACAAACAGCTACTGGTGAATCAGGCGCGCCACATCGTTATCCGTAAAGTTCTGCGCCCCCGGCCTAAACGTCGATCATCTATCAACAAGTAGGGAATTTCTCCTTTGCCTCTCTCTTTTGTGTATCATTTGGGGTGGGCGTGCTTTTGATTCTGTAGAATTGGATAAACCATACCTAATTAAAGATAATGAACGAATTCTTTAAATAAAGGAGGGGGGCTGTGATCATTGATGTTGTCTTATATTTTGATGTTGTTTCTTTTATGACCACCTTGTTGAGTTGTGCTGGATTATGCCTTCTAAAAATCGAGGCCGTTGGTGGTCATTGTTTGTGCACAAATAAACCCCTGCTGATGTTTTAAATGGCTTGTTGTGGTTGTAAACTCCTACTGTGAAAATGTAAATTGGTTAATCACGCATACCCGGCTGAATAAATTGAAATCTTTAGGATCAATCCCTTCTATGCTAACCCCGGTCATAATGCAATTGAAATAATGGGACATGTAAAATCTTTTAAATCTAAAAATATAGGCTTGGCCTTGCTTAGTGTTGGTGGTAGTGTTTTGGTGGTTTTCTCTTACGAGTCGATTGTTGGTGATGTGGGAGGGGATGGGATCCCCTGTTTTTTATGCTTTCAGTGGTTATGAAACTAGGGATGGGATCCCCTGTTGATGTGGCTTCGGTGATTATGAGTTTTAAGACCCGATGGTTACTTGTCTATATCACAAACTCAGGTGGGATCCTCTGTTGGTGAAGAAAATGTTCAAATTGACGATTGACTGGACTCTTTTCCCTGGTTATGCTTATGGTGTTAGTTTCCCAGTAGTGCATGAACTTATCTGAACATTAACACTGAACGTGAAATAAGAATGGGACATAGGGGTTTGTTGGCGAGAGTCGTGACTCAGACTTGAGTACTGTTGTGATCTGTAGGCTGTCTGAAGAAAAACCTAGCTTTGGGTGAGTGCGTGTTACCTATATATATATATATGTACTTGTAGCTTTTTGTTTCTTATTCGCGCCCCACCCAAGTTGAGCACTTAGTGCCTAACACCCCCATTTCATGGGGGAGGGTGCTTTTCCCAACACTATTCTTAGTGGATGGTTATTAGCTCCTTTTCTGCTCCCTTTCCTGGATAGCCCAAGTATCATCGGGCAAGCTGTGATGGACTGAGGTCCATTATTAGCCCAAGAACCTTCGGGCGGGGTGGTGTGGTGGTTGGCCAGGTGTGTGCGGCAGGTGGTTTCCCAAGTGTCTTCGGGATGAGTCCCAGGTGTCTTCGGGTGTGGCAGTGGATCCTTTAGCGCAGGTGTCTTCGGGCGTGGTGGTGGTTGTTCTGGACTAGGTGTTTGTAGGTGTGGTTACACGTGACAGTTGTGGCCCAGGTGTGTGCGGGAGAGATTCAGAAGTGGGACTGCATGCGGTTGAGGCCTAGGTGTGTGCGGGCGGGATTTCAGCAGTGGGACTGTGTGTGGTTGTGGCCCAGGTGTGTGTGGGTGGGTGTGGCAGTGGGACTGCAGTGAGAATGGTGGGATTGGTCCGATGCGTAGGATGTCTCAATAACCAGTGGGAAAGTGGCGCGGGGTACCCGAACATCGATGTGCTCTTATTATATATTACTTGACTTTCGTTATTTGGGGAGTGTACCATGGTGAGTCTTGGGTGGATAGTTTACCTTGTTAGGTGTTTGGTTTACTCTTTTTCTCACGGGACTTTAGTACGTTCCCCCACTTGTGCACGAGAGTATTTGGTTTTCCTTACTGAGTGTACTTGTATTCTCACCCTACGTATATAAAATTTCTTTCAGGTTTCCAGGAGGACTTCAGGGATCGTGCGGGACCATACTAGCTCAGATCCTTGGAGAAGTTGAAGTTTTCATTTTTATTTCTTTGGTACTTACCCTTGTAGACACCTTTTTCACTTTGTGGCTTTTACTTTTGAAACATGCATGTGGGAATGGTTTACTGTTGGCTTTACTTTTCTATTTACCTTGGTGTTTTCGGGTTTTATTCTTCTTATCTCTTGATCCTAAAAAATAAAAAGGGTAATGCATTCCATTTGTGTGAAATTTCCATACCCTTGGTGCTAGTCGCCACTCCGGGACCTATTGAAGGCGGGTTTCGGGGGTCATTATCTCTCCTTCTACTTAAAGAAGGAAGGTCCTGGCAATCTGCTGACCCTTCCCTCCTTTTGGTGAAGGCGGGTCATGAAAGAATGGTATCAGAGGGAGGTTGAGAGATAGGATGGAGTCTGGAGTTAGGCATAGTGAGGATTGCATTGGATGGTAAGGCAATAGTGTTGGGTGACCTTGGTGCATGAATTTGGCCGGGGAAGACCGGCTAGGACATGGGATTTTATGGCCCCCCGTGATCCAATGCAAGGACTATGGACCTACAGAACGGCCAAGTGAGACCACAATGATTTTAGGGTAGAGACCCTAGGAAAGGTAAATGCATCATAATGGCTTGTGTTCTTGTGTTTCTGGGATGTCTTGGGAATTAAGAATAAATTTAAAATTTTAAGAAGTTTTAAGAATGATATTCTGCACTACTTGGGCTTAGGCATTCCTTGTTTACCTTGCAGTTATGGCACCTGGAAGGCGACCACGTAAGGTACAGGCGATCGAGGCCCCGGAGACTACCATGGATGATCGACAGAGAGCTGATTGAGAGGAATATGGAGAACAGTGGTAGAAGACTCTTTGGGCCTTCCAGCGACAGGCCCCCAGGAAGTATGAGGGCCGCACCTTCGATATGAAGACGGAAGGCTGGCAAGAGGAGCTAGTTATAGCCTTCGGCCTGATTCGGGCCCCGACCGAGTATTGGGTTCCTCTGGCCGTTAGCCAGATGCGGGGAGTGGCACGTTAGTGGTGGATGCTTTACCTGGGGGAGAGGAGAGAGTCTGAGGTGGCTTGGGCGGATTTCGAGAGGGAGTTCCGGGCGGAATTCCTCTCCTCGATGATGAAGGCAGAAAAAAGGTAGGAACTACTCTCCCTCCAGCAGGGGGGTATGTCCGTGAGGGAGCTAGGGATCAAGTTCAAGGACCTCCTATGTTTTTCTATGGACCTCTTTCCCGACGAGGAGTCTTGGGCAAGACGTTTGGAGGAGGCGCTCCGACCCTCCCTCCAGTATGCTGTCACCCCCTTTACGCTTCCGACCTACTTGGAGGTCCAGAAGAAGGACGAAGTGGTGGAGAGGATGCATGATCTAGGAGGTGTGTATCGAGAGGGAATCCAACTGGGAACATCGAAGGGGAAGGTCGTCAGCACCAGGCCTCCAGCGTCAGGACCCTCCAGGTTACGACCAGCAGGGAGTAGACCACAGTAGTTTCAGTTTTGATCCCCCAGTCCTCGCCCTTTTTCCTCGGGCCCGGGACCGCGGTGCTTAATATGTGGGAGCTCTGGGCGTCTCCGGAGTCAGTGCCCCGACCAGGTGCAGTACAGCAGTGGCAGTCATCCCCAGCACCCGCCCCAGCAGCATCTTCTAGCCAGACCTTTCCAGCAGCAGCAGCAGGGACAGCGAGCTCCCGCTCCTCTGAGGGCAGACGTAGGAGGAGGAGTCTGACCTCAGGGCGCTCCACAGGGACCTCAACCAGGGTGTGGTTGGGGAGGTGGCCGACAGTCGAGGGGCAGGGGACCTGGGCGTGGACAATTACACACCGCAGAGACAGCAGTTCCAGCAGGGCCAGAGGTTGTTCGAGGTACGATCAGTCTGTTTATCACTCTTGCTTATGCCTTGTTAGATACCGGAGCTTCGCACTCCTTTGTTGCACCCAGCCTAGCCCGTGCCTTAGTTCTAGATGTTGAGAGACTTCCAGTGCCCCTGGTGTTGAGCACACCAGTCGGAGGTTAGACTGAATTTTTGTTCGTTTGTCGGGGATGTAGACTGATGATAGGGCCACATCAGTCGGTTAGGGATCTTCTTCTGCTACAGATTCAGCCGTACGATGTCATCCTAGGCATCGACTGGCTATTTTCTATGTGTTCCGTCATCGACTGTTTCCAAAGAAGGGTGGTGTTCTAGGACTTGGATGGCCGGCGTGTTACCTTCACCGGTGAACGGGGCAGTCAGAAGGGAAACAGGCAAGAGGAACCCCTCCTCTCCTTGACAGCCGAGCTGTCAGCAGATTCAGTAGATGCTGAGATGGTGGAAGTGCCAGAGATTTTCCATGAGTTTATGGAAATATTTCCTGAGGAGGTGACGACTCTACCCCCTCAGCGTGATATCAGGTTCGGGATAGAACTACATCCCGGTGTTCGTCCGATCTCGATGGCTCCTTACCGGATGGCACCTTCAGAGCTACGGGAGTTACGGATCCAGATTGACGATGTGATGAAGAGAGGTTATGTTCGACCGAGTACGTCACCGTGGGGTGCTCCAGTCTTGTTTGCAAAGAAGGAAGATGGTGGTCTCAGGTTGTGCATAGACTACAGGAGGCTGAATCAGGTGACGATCAAGAATCGATACCCTCTTCCGAGGATAGCTGATCTTTTTGACCATCTGAAAGGGGAAGGATGGTTCTCCAAGATCTACCTGCGGTCTGGGTACCACCAGTTGAGGGTGAAAGAGAGAAACATCCCGAAGACAACATTTAGGTGCCGGTATGGACACTTTGAGTTCGTAGTCATGCCCTTCGGTGTTACGAACGCCCCAGCTGTGTTCATGGGGCTTATGAACTCCTTATTCCGGGAGTACTTGGATCAGTTCATGGTTGTGTTCATCGACGATATCCTGATCTATTCGAGGTCATAAGAGGACCATACAGAGCACCTGAGGACAGTTTTGGAGGTCCTCCGACAGCACCAGCTCTATGGGAAGTTGTCGAAATGCAAGTTCTAGACACGAGAAGTGCACTTCCTCGGGCACGTGGTGTCCGAGCAGGGAGTAGCGGTGGACCCATCAAAAGTTGAGGCGGTTGTTTCTTGGGAAACACCCAAGAATGTGGAAGAAGTTCGAAGTTTCCTCGGGCTGGTAGGTTACTATCGGAGGTTCGTACCCAACTTCTCTCGAGTTGCGGCCCCTTTGACAGCCCTGACCAAGAAAGACCTGGTTTTTTTTGTGGAGTGAGAAATGCCAGTAAGCCTTTAGCTATCTAAAGGATAAGTTGGTCAGTGCCCCAGTGCTGAGATTACCAGAAGAAGAGGCGGCTTATGAGGTGTTCTGTGATGCTTCAGGACAGGTCCTGGGATGCGTGTTGATGCAGTGACAAGGTGTGATCTATTATTGGTCCAGGAAGTTGTGTTCCCATGAGCGTAATTATGCCACCCATGACCTTGACCTTGCAGCGGTCGTTTTTACGCTAAAGTTATGGCAGCACTACCTCATCGGGGAAAGCTTTTTGGTCTTCACGGATCAAAAAAGCATGAGGTATATCTTCTCCCAGCGGGACTTAAACTTGCGATAGCAAAGATGGGTGGAGTTCTTCCAGGATTACGACTTTGAGATCTCTTATACTGAGGGCAAGGGAAATGTAGTGGTCGATGCCTTGAGTAGGAATATGTAGAAGGATGCGGTCCGAGAGTCGGCGGATGCCTGGAAGGCAATGGAGGAGTTGGCCGCCTTACACCTGGATGCGAAGATGGATAGCGGCAGAGGCTGCCTATATCAGATGATAGTGCAGTCATCCCTGTTTTAGCAAGTGGAGGAGTCTCAGTGGGGAGACCTAGAGTGCGAAGTGATGCGTGACCAGGTTGACCAGGGCAATGCTCCAGAAGGATGGACAAAGGATGGTCAGAACCATAAGTTTTTCTAGAAAAGGTTGTTTGTCCCGGAGGTGATGCACGACAAGGTTCTCAGTGAGTTCCACAACTCACCCCTGGCAGTACACCCAGGAGTTTCTAAGATGTACCAGGGTTTGAAGGGGTAGTTTTGGTG
Organism: Viscum album; assembly: GCA_963277665.1. Taxonomy (NCBI): domain Eukaryota; kingdom Viridiplantae; phylum Streptophyta; class Magnoliopsida; order Santalales; family Viscaceae; genus Viscum; species Viscum album. The sequence goes on from OY728134.1 coordinate 1,173,947,344, forward strand.
GCCCAGAGTTAAGCGAGCGGTGGCAGAGTTTGTGGCCAAGTTCTTAGTGTGTCAGCAAGTGAAGGCTGAACAGCGAGTTCCAGTCAGCCTACTGCGGCCTCTAGATGTCCCTGAGTGGAAGTGGGATGACATATCGATGGATTTAGTCAAGGGACTACCCAAGGTCCAAGGAGGGTACGGCGCTATCTGGGTGGTAGTGGACAGGTTGACGAAATCGGCTCACTTTCTGGCGATTAGGGAGTCGAGTGCTGTGGATGCTTTGGAACGAAAGTACGTGGATGAGGTGGTGTGGTTGCATGGAGTTTCGAGGTCTATAGTCTCGGATAGGGATGCATGGTTTACCTCGCGAGTCTGGAGAGGATTGAAGCATGCATTTGGCACCCAGTTACGTCTTAGCACTGCTTTCCATCCCCGGACGGATGGACAAACCGAGCGCACCATCCAGACCTTGGAGTATATGTTACGGGCATGTGTATTGGACTCAGGAGGATCATGGGTGCAATACTTTCCTCTAGTAGAGTTTTCCTACACTAATAGCTACCACTCTACCATTGGCATGTCCCCATTTGAATATTTTTACGGGAGGCCATGTCGTTCGCCTATGTGTTGGACCGAAGTAGGAGAGGCAGGCATCCTCGGCTCGGAGGTGGTGCAGAGCACGACAGAGAAGGTCCAAATCATACGGGAAAGGATGAAGGAGGTCGAGGACCAACAGAAGTCGTATGCTGATACCAGGAGGAGGCCCTTGGAGTTTGAAGTTGGAGACCACGTGTTCCTGAAGGTCTCCCCTCGGTGTGGGCAGCGGAGGTTCGACAAGGGGAGTAAGCTTTCTCCCAGGTTCATCGGACCCTTCGAAGTGTTGCAGCGGGTCGGTGAAGTAGCTTATCAGCTAGCATTACCACCACTGCTACTGAGGATACATGATTTCTTCCATGTGTCCTAGCTCCGTTGGTATCTGCACGACGATTCACACGTCCTTGATTGGGGTGAGCTGGACATCGAGGACGACGTGACCTTTGTAGAGAGACTAGTGGTGATCGAGGATCGCAAGGAGAAGGTGCTTCGCGGGCGAACCATCCCCTTGGTTCATGTGTTGTGGAGACATGGTGGGCTTGAGGAGAGTACGTGGGTGGGGGAAGCACATATGCGTACCTAGTACCCAGAGTTGTTTTGAGTTTTGTTCCTTGTTGTACCTATTGTGGTAGAATGTTTTGTCTTTTAGCTATGAAATGTACTGGTTTTCTTTCCTCAGTTTGTGTGTGAAAAGCCCGTAAAGAGAGGACCCGACCCCTAATCAAGATGCATTAACGTGGATGCGATTAAACCCGTGCGGGCGAGTCAGTGCCACCCAAAGCAGATAATATCTTGACATGGGGAAGGAGACTCCCCAACCCACATGCCCGGGATGTTTGGCATGGTATGTTGCTTGGTTCTTGGCAAGGAAATGTTTTAGTTAGCATGGGTTTGCTCTTAAGAGGTATCTTTTGAGGTGGTTGTTCGGACCCTCTCTTCCCTTCTGGTTTGTTTTGATTCTCGAGGACGAGAATCGTTTAAGAGGTATCTGATGTAATGGCCCGGGTTTTTGGGGTCTATTACTTTGTGAAAATCTCATTTTAGGTTTTCTAGTATGGGAATCACGATGGTGTAGGCCTACCGGTAGCTCTGTCTACCGGTGTCCGCAGCCTACCGGTAGCTGCAGCTACCGGTAGTTCTGTCTACCGGTAGCTGACGCCTACCGGTAGCTTGGCCTACCGGTAGCTGACGCCTACCGGTAGCTCGGCCTACCGGTAGCTGCAGCCTACCAGTAGTTCATCCTACCGGTGGCTGCAACCTACCGGTAGCTCAGCTACCGGTAGCTGTCACCCACCAGTAGCTCTCATCTACCGGTGGCTCTGGCCTACCCCGCGGGTTATTTCCAGTAGCGCTCCCTTTTGCGCAAATAGCGTTTTAAACCCTATTCTGACTCGTTTAAGTGTGTTTTAAAGACCCGTAACGCGGATAATAGTTTTAATTAAATACTTAATCAATTCATGAGTCAGTTTAAACCACCCGACCCCCTTTAATGACGAGTGGAGCCACGTGGTCAACCCACGACCCCCACGCCTTACGCTATTTCGTGTTTTCACCTCAACCGTCCCCGGCTCTTATAAACTAAGGGTTAGCCGTGGTTTCTCCATTCCTCGATAGTGGTTTTTTACAAACAACTTCTAGTGCATTAGGCACGCCGCATCGTTATCCGTAATGTTCTGCGCCCCGGCCTAAACGTCGATCATCTATCAACAAGTAGGGAATTTCTACTTTGCCTCTCTCTTTTGTGTATCATACGGGGTGGGCGTGCTTTTGATTCTGTAGAATTGGATAAACCATACCTAATTAAAGATAATGAACGAATTCTTTAAATAAAGGAGGGGGGTTGTAATCGTTGATGCTGTCTTATATTTTGATGTTGTTTCTTTTATGACCATCTTGTTGAGTTGTTCTGGCTTATTCCTTCTGAAAATAGAGGCCGTTGGTGGTCACTGTTTGTGCACTAATGAACCCCTGCTGATGTTTTAAATGTCTTGTTGTGGTTGTAAACTCCTGCTGTGAAAACATAAATTGGTTAATCACGCATACTCGGCTAAATAAATTGAAAGCACCAGGATCAATCCCTTCTGTGCTAACCCTGGTCAAAATGGAATTGAAATCATGGAACATGTAAAATCTTTTAAATATGAAAATACAGGCTTGTCCTTTCTTAGTGTTGGTGGCAGTGTTTTGGTGGTTTTCTCTTACGAGTTGATTGCTGGAGATGTGGGAGGGGATGGGATCCCCTGTTCTTTTATGCTTTCGGTGGTTATGAAACTAGGGATGGGATCCCCTGTTGATGTGGCTTCAGTGATTATGATTTTTAAGACCTTATGGTTACTTTTCTATATCACAAACTCGGGTGGGATCCTCTGTTGGTGACGAAAATGTTTAAATTGACGATTGACTGGACTCTTTTCCTTTGTTATGCTTATGGTGTTAGTTTCCCAGTAGGGCATGAACTTATCTGAACATTAACACTGAACATGAAATAATAATGGGACAAAGGGGTTTGTTGGCGAGAGTCGTGACTCGGACTTGAGTACTGTTGTGATTTGTAGGCTGTCTGAAGAAAAACCTAGCTTTGGGTGAGTGCGTGTTACCTATATATATGTACTTGCAGCTTTGTGTTTCTTATTCGCGCCCCACCCAAGTTGATCAGTTAGTTCCAAACACCCCCATTTCATGGGGGAGGGTGTTTTTCCCAACGCTATTCTTAGTGGCTGGTTATTAGCTCATTTTATGCTCCCTTTCCTGGATAGCCCAAGTATCTTCGGGCAGGCTTTGATGTCCTGAGGTCCATTATTAGCCCAAGATCCTTTGGGCAGGGTGGTGTGGTGGTTGGCCAGGTGTGTGTGGCAGGTAGTTTCCCAAGTGTCTTCGGGATGAGGCCCAGGTGTCTTCAGTTGTGGCATGGGATCCTTTAGACCAGGTTTCTTCAGGTGTGGTGGTGGTTGTTCTGGATTAGGTGTTTGCAGGCGTGGTTACACATGACAGTTGTGGACCAGGTGTGTGTGGGTGTGATTCAGCAGTGGGACTGCGTGCGGTTGAGGCCCAGGTGTGTGCGAGCGGGATTTTGGCAGTGGGACTGTGTGTGGTTGTGGCCCAGGTGTGTGCGGGCGGGTGCGGTAGTGGGACTGTAGTGAGAATGGCGTGATTGGTCCGATGCGTAGGATGTCTCAATAACCAGTGGGAAAGTGGCGCATGGTACCCAAACAACGATGTACTCTTATTATATATTACTTGACTTTCATTATTTGAGGAGTGTACCTTGGTGAGGCTTGGGGGGATATTTTACCTTGTTATGTGTTTGGGTTACTATTTTTCTCACGGTACTTTAGTACGTTCCCCCACTTGTGCACGAGAGTCTTTGGTTTTCCCTACTGAGTGTACTTGTATGCTCAACCTACGTATATAAAATTGCTTTCAGGTTTCTAGGAGGACTTAGGGGATCGTGCGGGACCATACTAGCTCAGATCCTTGGAGCAGTTGCAGTTGTCATTTTTCTTTCTTTGGTACTTACCCTTGTAGACACCTTTTTCACTTTGTGGCTTTTACTTTTGAAACATGCATGTGGGAATGGATTACTGTTGGCTTTACTTTTCTTTTTACCTTGGTGTTGTTGGGTTTTCTTCTTCTCATCTCTCGATCCTATAAAATAAAAAGGGTAATGCCTTCCATTTGTGTTAAATTTCCATACCCTTGGTGCTAGTCGCCACTCCGGGACCTATTGAAGGCGGGTTTCAGGGGTCATTATCTCTCCTTCAACTTAAAGAAGGAAGGGCCTGGCAATCTACTAACCCTTCCATCCTATTAGTGAAGGCGGGTCGTGACACCCTATTGGAAACAAAATGATAAATATCACCTTTTCTAACAATTTTTTCATTAATGAAATCACACACAACTATGAAATTCCATCGATCAAAGTCACCTTCAACTCCTGCAATTCCCATGCAAGAGTTTCCCGCTATTGATTTACCAGAAACAAATCTCATTACCACTTTATCCAAAGGGTGATTATTCCACATTGTAGGACAAACCATTTCCTCTAGATGAACTTAAAAATCATTCACAACCTCAGCCTAAAATTTTTTTTGTTTAGTGTTAGAAGACAATATAGGGACTCAGCGGTCTGTATCCTCCTCTACATCGACCCTAATAAGTTCATCAGTCTCGACCGTCATATGTTTCCACTCAAAAACTCAGCGATATTCAGCATCTTCTCCCAAAGCCACCATAGAAGGATTCATTTCATATCCCATAGAAGAATTTTTCCAATCCTCCAACTCATCACCTACTGTTACTCGACGAATTTCAATCGGTTCATCTACAGTCGCCACAATCAGATCTTCTTCAATTCTATGAGAAAACCCTAGATCATTCATACCCACTAAATTAGGGCACTATAATCCATTGGTATTGGCATTAGAATCCACATGAGAAACCCCTACTGGGGTCTCATATCCAGCTAGAAGAAATGAACTGTATAATAGGTGAAATAACTTCATTAATCCCCAGACCTGCCGAACATCATTGTCGTGAGAGGAGAGAGCCCAAGACGACTCCATATTCACCATTAACTATTAATTTGGAATAAAGCAACTATTTACATCTATTAATTAAGTAATTATTAACTAGTTATTAATGTATGATTAAGGAATAATTAATATTTTATTAACTAATTATTAACTAATGATTAGATAATAATTAACTAATGAATAACATATGATTAACTAATGAGTGACATATGATTAAGTAATGACTAACTAATAAATAGCATAGTATTAACATATGATTAATTAATGAATAACATATGATTAACTAATGAATAACATATGATCAACTAATGAATAACAAATGATTAACTAATGAATAACGTATGATTAACTAATGAATAACATATGATTAACTAATTAATAAAATATTATTATCTTATGAATAAAATATAATTAACTAATGAATAACATATGATCAAATAATTAATAACAAATGATTAACTAACAATTAGTTATATGTTGAGGTTTTTATAGTACAACAACACTGCCCAATTGTATATATAAATAGATAGAAAATATTGGATAAAGAAGGTTCATCTCTAGAAAATGATGTTATTCTATATGATACAGAAAAATAGATCCCAGATGATCTGCCGTATAAACATCTAAATCCAATTTCTAATAAGGAATTTTCTAATTAATGAATAGATAGAGACAACAATGTTGATGAGAAGGATGTTTCAGATGTTGGGGAGTAAGTTTCTAGAAATTTAGTAGATGTAAAAAAAACCTCAAACCATAATAAATCATCCACCACTCATCGCATCTCGGTCAGAAGCAATGACACATTTTCCGAAATTTGACTGTAATGTAATCACACCTGAAAAAGAGTTTCCTTGAGTTATAGAGGATATGTTTTTTAAGCATGAAAAAAAATTATATTTTGGAAGGGATTTTCGATGTAAAGATGCAATGAAAAAAATACTAAAAATATTTCATATTGAGAGATACTTTAGATAAATTATTCAAAAATCAAGGCATATAAAATAAATTAGATTATGTGATTAATATAGGTATGATTGTAGATTCTGATTGAAGGAGATTCCTAACATTGCATTTAGAGGTTGGATAATTTCTAAGATTGTGGAAACTCATATTTTTGTTCATAAAAACCTGACACAAGATCATACTTTATTGGATGTTGAATTTGTGTAATTAGTTTTCATTAAGATTATGAGGGACTATAAATATGTTCTTGTATCCCTTGTGAAAGTCAGGATTCAACAATATTTTTGTTATAAGATTTCCAACAATAAGGCATGGATGGAGAAAAAGAAGTTAATTATAAGGGTCTATGATGATTGGGATGAATCATATTGGATGTTTCTATAATTTCTATCCATATCGAGACAAAAATACAAAGTTTTATTCCATCTTGAAAACAATGAACATGTGTCTCAATATAACCAACATGATCCCTCACATTTCAAATTTCATCAATTGTTCTGGGAATTCATCCTATGTATTTACACATTTTTTGTCTACAAACTGTTTTTATAGATTGGTATAACTTTTCTATATAGAAAATACACTAGCATAATGTTTATTACAACAAACTAAGATGGTAACTATTAACCTCTTCCACTTGAATTTTCCATTTCAGAGAAGGAAAATTATGAATCATGGAGTTGTTTTTTGGCATGTATCAGTAACCATTTCTCCTGTATTCAAGGTGTATGTTTGATAGCTGATCATTATCAGTAAATCAATGAGGTAATAAATGAAAATACTCATTCATGGAGACCCCCCAAATTCACATCATCAATAATAAATTAGACACATTTCTAGAAACGTGTGAAAAACAATCCATGATGAGCGTATGAACATGGAAATCATGAGGCTTGGTATGCAATATCTTTCTTATTTTTACTATTTAAACATAAGGGAAAAATAATATATGAGAAATATGATCACATTTCTGTAGAATATGAGCTGGATTAGTGGATATTTGAACAATGTTTTGAAGAGAACCCTAGGTCTAATCAAGGAGAATCTGATTATAAGATACAAATTCTAAAATAAAAGTGGATGTTGAAATATGATAGAGGGAATAGGTATAGAAATATGACCACAAAAATTGTGGATCGAATCAATGACATATTCAAGGGGCTTTTCAAGTTACCTATAATTGGACAAGTTCAAGAGACAATTGATCTTTGTGTCAAGTAATTCATTGATAAAGAAAAATATACCATAGACGAGATTTTTTAGGGGCTAAGATATATAAGTCACTTTCAATGAGAGATTGAAAAGAATATTTACAAAGATTCATCTTTTGGAGTGTGTCTTTTCTAATGAGAAGACTCTCGATTTGAAGTCCAACAATGTCCAGACCCCATCACAAATAGTAGTGGTCGAGTCTTGGTGGTATTACTGGAAGTGAGGTAATGTCAATGTGGAAACTTCTAGGCATTACTATTTCCATGAACTCATTTCATTGTAACATGTTCCTCTATGAACATATAATGGGAAAAATATTTTGATTAAAAAAACAAGCTAGAAATCATTACAAACTGCTATGTTTCACCCTGGATGCCTATTGGGGAGTTTTGAAATTTCCTAATGCCCGAAGACCAGACAATATTGATACACACTACTATAGAAATAGCTTTTAACAGTGCAAAAAAAGGAATTTAACCATGATAAAAAAATCATATTTAACCTCAGTACTAATATGGGGGTTCCCCTTTATTATTGATAGAAATAATTTTGATAAATTCCCCACCTATTCTAGTGTTCTATTTATATAACATAACACTACAACAACCTGTACACAAGATATATAATTTAATTGAAATATATTTTACATCAAGAATATAAAAAAACCACTATATACATTTACAATAATATTTTCTACAATTGCATTTAAAGTTACTATCCAAAAACATTTAAAAACATTAATGTTTCATCATTTTTGGACCCCCATGGTACCCTCTCAAAAAGGAATGCTGCCCATGGTAACCATTTTCGAACAAATCACCTCAACTAGAGAAAAATAATCCACCAATATAAGAAAAAAAATATTATGTTAGTATTATTATAATGAAATAAATTAAATATTAATATGAAGGAATGCATTAAAACATGTCAACATTAAATAAAAAGACACAGTTGAAGTTATATTTGTCACACCGCGAGTTGTATTGAGGTGAGGTTGATCCCAACACATCGCAGATGAGTTATGGATAGTTGTTCACCTGTATCAAAACAATTCGAATGAATTTTCTCATTTTTTTAGCATGTAAATTATTCTTTTTAATGAAATTAATTTCAATTTTAAATTAAGAAAAACTTTAAGTTATACCAGTCACAAGGTTCTTGGAATTGAGGTGTGGCAGATTCCTACACATCAAAAATTACGTATGGGTCATTTTCCTAAAGTATCAAAAAATTCCAATACGCTTGCTTGTTTTTCAATATGTCACTTGTTTTTTTCACTCAAATGTAATTTCAAAATGAAAACATGCACTTTGAGTCATACTTCTCATATAGTGTGTCATTTTGACATGATACTTAATCCTACATTTTACAAATTACATATGAATTTTATTCCTAAATTATAATGAAAATTTAAGTGAAATTTCTTGGGTTTTATTGAGTGACACACGTCATGAACTAAAATGTCTATTTTAAACTGACAATGGGAACATTGTGTCATAATGGTCACATCGTGCATTAGATTAATGTTTGGGTGATTTCTATATGTCACAAATGACTCATGGGTCATTTTACTAAAGTATCAAAACAATCTGAATGTGTTTTATTGATTTGCAGTATGTCACACGTTCATTTTGATAAAATTAATGTCAATTTAAAAAAAATGACATAATTGGTGTCATATCGGTCACACCATGCATCATATTGAGGTTCAGTTGATTTATATACATCAAAAATGACATATGGATCATTTTTCTAAACTACCAAAAAATATGAATGCATTTTCTCAGTTTTGAGTAGGTCAGTTGTCACGAACCGAATCTGGTCGCCTTCAAACTCGGCACCCGACCCGGTCCATGGCAAGACCCGAAGGGCGTTCCCGATCCCCACGGGCTGGCACAAGTGCCCGGGTATCATAAAATGAAAATTGGGAACGATTTAACCGAGTTTATAAACATAAAACAACAAAAGAATCCAATGAAACAAATCTGGATTTTTCAAACCAAACAATCTTTTACAAAAATTCAGAACTGAATTACATGGCTTAAAACAACTCAAAAGGGTCTATACCAAAGTTAAAAATCCAAATAAGGACATCCCAAGAACCCTCATGGCAAGGGGCACCTCCCACAAGCCACCTCCACAAGACTTCACCACCAAGGACCTGCTAGAAACCCGAACCACTGGAACAAAAAAAACTGTACCCAACCTGCGACAAAAAAAAACATGTCTACTTACACCCAAGGGTGTAAGTAGGGTGTGAGCCAATGCCCAGTAGGATACCACCACTAAGAGATTCCATGTGATAAACATTTAAAGACGAAAAGCATGCGAGTTTTCAAAAACATGAAAAGCTAGTTACAATTTCTAAAAGATGCTACTTTGAATAAAAACAGTTTTCAAGTGGGCTATCATTAAGAATCAACACTTTTAAAAAAAATGTCAACACTACTGAATTTTCCAGCCAACTATACCGTATGCCGACGGTAAGTACAAAGTAAACAATGAGCACAAGAAATAAGAAGTAACACCTAGGCACTAGCTAGCTGTGGGTCCCAGGTACCTCGTATCTCGGTGAGAGTAACCATCACAAATATCCATTCTCGTGCACGAGCCACTAGTAGGGAACATACCCATAACCTAGTGGTCCCCAATCATCATCATCATAGTTTAGTTAGAGTTGTAAGCGTCAATCTTGCTAAGTGAAACTGAGGCCAAACCCCACAGATTCACTAGCATACTAGTACACGTCCACCCACCTAGATACCCAGGTTTTCCCCTTGTGCTCAAACATGTTCAAAACATCAAGAAATGTACATTGAACATGAAAATATCATTTCCACATCACAAATTCACCAAACATCCCATATGTATACCACACAAGTCACAAAAAATCCATTTTTCATTCAAAATGATTTTGAAATCCGAATCACACCAAAATAGCCCACAACACATTTCACATTTCTTCAACACTTCCACAAAACCATTAAACAATTTTATAAAACAATTATATGATATTTAAACTCATATAACAGCCCACACACATGGAATATAACACTTCTTTCATATTCAAAAATTCAATTTTTCACATCACACTCACACAAAACACTCCACATCACTTTCACATCACTTTCACTCCAAAATATCTCCTTCAAACAATTTAATAAAATATTTCCAAGATGATACATATCACATAGCAGCCTTTTCACAAATGAAATGGACCTTTTAAAAATATACTCCTACCAAAACAGTTTGCTGATATAGTTTCACCTATTACATAACCCAATAAAGCATTCAAAACTTTCATAAAACAATTATAAAGAGTATACCCAAACCTTGCACATAAAATCCATTTCAAAAATCTCTTTTTAAACCAAAAGCACACCAAGACCCTACCAAAACAGAATTGGCAGCCCAATAAACATGAAATAATCCACATTCAAATGTTATATAATCACGTTGAATAATATCACAAAAGATACCCATGAGAACACACAAATCCATAAAACACTTTCAAGGAGTATAACAAGGTTATACAAATAAAACCATTCAAATACACCCCATTTTTAGGCCCACATGGAACTATATCATTACCTAACCATAATTGTCAGCCCCTTTCAACAACTAATAAATCACTTCCACATTTTACAAAACTACCACAAGATATAACACATGAAATACATTTGAAAAATACACACTTCAAGCAAAAATGTAACTCTAAAAACAAATGCTTTACTATTGCAACCAAAAATGGTTTTCACATAATTCACAGAACATAAGGAACATTCAAAATTATTTAATCAAGCAAACTAACTCATCATTAAATGGTTACCCACAGAATCACCTACCGAAGGTGTCGAAACCCTCAAAACTTGGTGCGAAACCTTAAGCGCACCACCGTTGCACGAAAAGGAATACAAATCCAGACCTAAACCACAAATATTTACCCAAAAGACACCAAATCATACATTAGGATCGAACCCCAACTTCTGGACATGAGGAACTTCAAGAAAAAGGAAATAAAACTAAAAGAGGATGGAAGGAACCAAGAAGGAATTCCCTTACTTGAAATATCTTGAAGGAATCGGCCCCAATCCACAAAATAATGAATCACCAAGTACCCATAACTGGTATTTAGGTTCTAAGGATTCATATTAGGTCATTTGGGGACTGAAATAGGGGAAAAAGGATGAAAAATGAAGGAGTTATGAAAGGATCAATTTACCTCTCCAAATCTGCCCGATTTTTGAAACCCTAATATGTTCAGTACTAAATCGCGATTAATAAGAGATCCAAAGAGGGGAGAGAGAGCTTGGGCGCGTGTCTGGGTTTAAGGGGCGCATATGAGGCTTTGAATCACCGAAACATACTTAAAAATGAATAAGTTATTAATTAATCAAATATTATTTTTAAAACTGGAATTGGGCTTTCGGGCAGGCCCAATCCCTTAAATAAAAACCAACATAAACCTTAGTTATGGATTTTCAAAGGCTCCAAATTTTAATTGTGGTGTTAATATATCAGAGGAGGACATTTAGGAGTTGGAATGAAGGAAAAATATTAAAAAATGAAAAAGTTATAAAGGAAACAAATTTTATTTTTAAATCTGGAATTGGGCTCGCGGTTTGGCCCAATTCATGAAAACTCATCTATTTCTCCATAAAACCTTTGGAAACCATCCAAAACAAAAAATGAAAGGAAAAAAAATGAAATTTAACTTCAAAATAATTCATGTATGTGACAATTCTCCCCACCATGAAAACTTTCCGTCCCCGGAAAGCTACAGAAAGGCCAGATACGAAAGCCAAACCGAACTGATAAACCAAGATGTACTCCCTTTCCAGGTTTCGCCCCCCCAAAGGCCAAAACACCTCCATTGATCAATTAAGGAAGGAATAATTTACAACAAAATCATACACCACTTTCCTGAAACAATCAATCACATTCAGGCTTTATCCCAAAGGAAAACACCTCAAACACTATCAGAACAAGACTCAAGCAATTCACTCAAACGAACAACAACATCGAACAAGGTTACACTTACCTTACTTTAACTAATACATTGGGAACTCTCCAGTCCCAAAGTTTACCCAAGGAAGATGTAAGTAGTTAGATATATCCAAATGATATTACCTACTTCCCATACAATACCAAGGAAAAACATGAGTTACTTGTATGAAGAGACACAAATGAGCTCCCCACCATAAGAGACAACTTAATTTTTTTTTCCCGAGACAGAATCAAGACAGTAATAGGGGAAGGCCCAAATAGACTCCCTAGTACAAGGGGTATACATCCGTTAGAAATTTACAAAATAATATGCACGATACCCATGGTGGGTCTTCCCACCACAAGAACCAACCATCTTAACCGACCGGCGTGGGCCGACATGAAAAGACCCCAAAATTAAGGAGTTGGGACGGTCACACAGTTAGTCTACACAGTTTGAGAAACTGTGCGATAACTATGCGGATCCTTATATCTGCATGGTTATTTTTTTTGTTCACGGTTAGAACTAACCATGTGAAAACCGTGTGCTCAACTTGTCTAGCCAAATTTCCAACCATTCTCCAAAGACTCAATGGAAACCAAAGGGGGAGGGAATAACATTGTGTGATGACATGGGTACAAGACCCTCCACCTATTTCCACCGAACAGGAAAAACAGAAGAAATATGATGACACCATAGGTTTAAAATCTTCCTATCTTTCATACTGAGGATAGGAATTTGTACAAGGGTTTAAACGACACTGGGGTTTCCCCTGACTACGCGCCAACTTCTCTCCGGGACCTATGGCTGGAGCTCAAAATATTGAAGCATCTTCGGCCACACAGTTTGGCTGTTGAAACCCCTATGTGGAACTTCTTCTTTCGGTGCCACAAAAAACTACACCGCATACCCTGATGGGTTCATCAAGACATAACACACTCTATAACTCACTTTACCAAAACCGTACATTTCACTGAAACAAGGGATCAGAATAAGCACACACATCGCACCTTGTTTATTTGGGTGAGAAACAACAGAAGGGTAGGACACGTATAAACACCATCCACTAAGATAGAGGATTTGATGTTTTTCCCAAGGGATATATACTCCCAACATAACAGAGAACCTAAGAGGATTGTGTGACCTTGACCTTTACAGTCAAAAGATCACACAACATCACAATGCGTCACCAAACAGGACCTTTGTGATTGATAGAAACAATACATGGAACATGACCATATACCAAGTCCTTAAACAACAGACAAGTCCAAAAAGTGGACACAATATCCTATCAGGACCAAAATCTCAAAATTGGTGGTTTAATAATAACTCTTGCTTCAAGGAAACTATGAAGAACCCAGAGGCCCTCTTAGACACCATCCAAATACTCATCCATGCTAACAAACCCAGAACACTTCCACCTTCGAAAAATTAGGAAACTTAAGAGTCTAAAGTCACTTTCAACCATCCATAATCAATCTCCCACTACAAGAGGATACACAAAACCAATAAAGGAAAGGGTGTATACTCAATCTAAAAATCTCAAGAAATGGATTCCTTATATTGATCAACTGGAGGATTTTCCAATGGAGAAACAATCTGGGTTGCGCTTCAGTTATGCATTAACCTTTAATGGGGGTGTACCTTATCCAATGGGAGAACCCAAGGACCCAACAAACCTGGTCCATTGGTCAAAAAAATCCATAAACCAGATCCAAACACATGAAGGGAACTATCGTAAAGGCATCCCAAAACATTTTTCAAAAGAGACCACTAACCGTCCCTACAACACAGCTTACCGACCAAACACAAACCCAAAACACAGTTCAAAGAGGAGAGGTTATTGGACTAAAAAAAACATCCCACAAAAACAACATCTTCAAAGACCCATAATACAAACCATCCAAAAACTATTCATCAAGACATCATGTTTTTTTTCTTTAAAACCATTTCTTTGAAATCAAGCGGCTCAGCGGTAAGAGTATCGACCAATGGTACCCCATGAGCCTCACACATGCATGTTTTTGTGCCACACCAGACACCCTCCTCATATCCGTCCCGGCACTCATCCATTCATGCCATCAACCATCCATCATCCCATATAACCCCATGCATGTGGTCACTAAGGGAAATACCAAATGTTAAAACAAAAATTCTTTCCACTTTTCAAAACCAACACGGTCAACCAACGCATCCCTTTTTTTCATAACCGCTAACCACGAGATCAAAATCCCAACTCACATCTTACAAAAATTTTCAGAAAGTCACAACCATTTAGAAAATAACTCACATTCAAGATATTCACATCAATTTAAAAACATCTCATCCCATTAAAACACATTCTGATTGTTTAGAAAACTCTATTGGAAACACTTTTCAAAACCACCTTCAATACAGTTTCTGCCTTCAAAAGAGGTGTAATCACACCATTTTCTATTTCAAAATAATTCTGAAAATTAAGTTCCGCCATTTCATAAACCAAACCATTCCCTCTTTATTTGAAAATCATTTCACAAAAACTTTACACTTCTTAAAACCAAAGTGCTAAGGTTTCAAAACCTAAGCACAAAACAGTGCAAGAGGAAACTAGTTTCAGTGGGTGACTTGGACATATGGTTGGCGTCCATATTCCAATCACTTCACTGTCACAGAGAGTGTTCTAGGGAATATCCCCATCTCCACATGGCTTGCCAGACCCTACGAGCTCATTGAGACCATTAACCCAACTCTCTTTTCATTTCCCCTAATCATCATCAAACCAAGAAAACCAAAAGACATAGACAAATCCCAACTTCCCCTGGCGACTTGAATCCTGAAATGAGGTGTGGTGATCAAGCACACTACCCATAACCAGAATTCCATGTCCCAACAATCCTAACTCCATACTATCATGACTCTTCCCCAAATAACATGACCCAAAGAGTTAACCTGAACCTCCTCTGATACCATTTTGTCACGAACCGAATCTGGTCGCCTTCAAACTCGGCACCCGACCCGGTCCATGGCAAGACCCGAAGGGCGTTCCCGATCCCCACGGGCTGGCACAAGTGCCTGGGTATCATAAAATGAAAATTGGGAACGATTTAACCGAGTTTATAAACAAAAAACAACAAAAGAATCCAATGAAACAAATCTGGATTTTTCAAACCAAACAATCTTTTACAAAAATTCAGAACTGAATTACATGGCTTAAAACAACTCAAAAGGGTCTATACCAAAGTTAAAAATCCAAATAAGGACAGCCCAAGAACCCTCATGGCAAGGGGCACCTCCCACAAGCCACCTCCACAAGACTTCACCACCAAGGACCTGCTAGAAACCAGAACCACTGGAACAAAAAAAACTGTACCCAACCTGTGACAAAAAAAAACATGTCTACTTACACCCAAGGGTGTAAGTAGGGTGTGAGCCAATGCCCAGTAGGATACCACCACTAAGAGATTCCATGTGATAAACATTTAAAGACGAAAAGCATGCAAGTTTTCAAAAACATGAAAAGCTAGTTACAATTTCTAAAAGATGCTACTTTGAATAAAAACAGTTTTCAAGTGGGATATCATTAAGAATCAACACTTTTAAAAAAAATGTCAACACTACTGAATTTTCCAGCCAACTATACCGTATGCCGACGGTAAGTACAAAGTAAACAATGAGCACAAGAAATAGGAAGTAACACCTAGGCACTAGCTAGCTGTGGGTCCCAGGTACCTCGTATCTCGGTGAGAGTAACCATCACAAATATCCATTCTCGTGCACGAGCCACTAGTAGGGAACATACCCATAACCTAGTGGTCCCCAATCATCATCATCATAGTTTAGTTAGAGTTGTAAGCGTCAATCTTGCTAAGTGAAACTGAGGCCAAACCCCACGGATTCACTAGCATACTAGTACACGTCCACCCACCTAGATACCCAGGTTTTCCCCTTGTGCTCAAACATGTTCAAAACATCAAGAAATGTACATTGAACATGAAAATATCATTTCCACATCACAAATTCACCAAACATCCCATATGTATACCACACAAGTCACAAAAAATCCATTTTTCATTCAAAATGATTTTGAAATCCGAATCACACCAAAATAGCCCACAACACATTTCACATTTCTTCAACACTTCCACAAAACCATTAAACAATTTTATAAAACAATTATATGATATTTAAACTCATATAACAGCCCACACACATGGAATATAACACTTCTTTCATATTCAAAAATTCAATTTTTCACATCACACTCACACAAAACACTCCACATCACTTTCACATCACTTTCACTCCAAAATATCTCCTTCAAACAATTTAATAAAATATTTCCAAGATGATACATATCACATAGCAGCCTTTTCACAAATGAAATGGACCTTTTAAAAATATACTCCTACCAAAACAGTTTGCTGATATAGTTTCACCTATTACACAACCCAATAAAGCATTCAAAACTTTCATAAAACAATTATAAAGAGTATACCCAAACCTTGCACATAAAATCCATTTCAAAAATCTCTTTTTAAACCAAAAGCACACCAAGACCCTACCAAAACAGAATTTGCATCCCAATAAACATAAAATAATCCACATTCAAATGTTATATAATCACGTTGAATAATATCACAAAAGATACCCATGAGAACACACAAATCCATAAAACACTTTCAAGGAGTATAACAAGGTTATACAAATAAAACCATTCAAATACACCCCATTTTTAGGCCCACATGGAACTATATCATTACCTAACCATAATTGTCAGCCCCTTTCAACAACTAATAAATCACTTCCACATTTTACAAAACTACCACAAGATATAACACATGAAATACATTTGAAAAATACACACTTCAAGCAAAAATGTAACTCTAAAAACAAATGCTTTACTATTGCAACCAAAAATGGTTTTCACATAATTCACAGCACATAAGGAACATTCAAAATTATTTAATCAAGCAAACTAACTCATCATTAAATGGTTTCCCACGGAATCACCTACCGAACGTGTCGAAACCCTCAAAACTTGGTGCGAAACCTTAAGCGCACCACCGTTGCACCAAAAGGAATACAAATCCAGACCTAAACCACAAATATTTACCCAAAAGACACCAAATCATACATTAGGATCGAACCCCAACTTCTGGACATGAGGAACTTCAAGAAAAAGGAAATAAAACTAAAAGAGGATGGAAGGAACCAAGAAGGAATTCCCTTACTTGAAATATCTTGAAGGAATCGGCCCCAATCCACAAAATAATGAATCACCAAGTACCCAAAACTGGTATTTAGGTTCTAAGGATTCATATTAGGTCATTTGGGGACTGAAATGGGGGAAAAAGGATGAAAAATGAAGGAGTTATGAAAGGATCAATTTACCTCTCCAAATCTGCCCGATTTTTGAAACCCTAATAAGTTCAGTACTAAATCGCGATGAAGAAGAGATCCAAAGAGGGGAGAGAGAGCTTGGGCGCGTGTCTGGGTTTAAGGGGCGCATATGAGGCTTTGAATCACCGAAAAATACTTAAAAATGAATAAGTTATTAATTAATCAAATATTATTTTTAAAACTGGAATTGGGCTTTCGGGCAGGCCCAATCCCTTAAATAAAAACCAACATAAACCTTGGTTATGGATTTTCAAAGGCTCCAAATTTTAATTGTGGTGTTAATATATCAGGGTAGGACATTTAGGAGTTGGAATGAAGGAAAAATATTAAAAAATGAAAAAGTTATAAAGGAAACAAATTTTATTTTTAAATCTGGAATTGGGCTCGCGGTTTGGCCCAATTCATGAAAACTCATCTATTTCTCCATAAAACCTTTGGAAACCATCCAAAACAAAAAATGAAAGGAAAAAAAATGAAATTTAATTTCAAAATAATTCATGTATGTGACATCAGTGGTCATTTTTACTAAAATTGTTGTCAATTTTAAATAAAAATACGTAATTTGATTTATAATAATCACACCATATGTAGAATTGAAGTTTTTATAATTCCTACACATCTCAAAAGACATATTTATCATTTACCAATTGTATCAAAATAATCCTAATGTGTTTGCTCAGTTTTGGGTAGGTCAAATTTCCTTTTTAATAAAATTGATGAAAATTTTAAATAAAAATATACACTTGGAGTCATACTAGTCATACCATGCATTGGATTGAGGTTTGGGTAATTATTCTAGTCCATAAATGATTCTTGGATCTTTTTATTAAAGCTTTAAACCAATCTTAATGTGTTTTATTCATTTTCAGTACGCAACTTATTCGTTTTACTAAAATTAATGATAATTTAAAATAAAAAGACACACATGGAGTCATATCAGTCACAAAGTGAGTTATATTGAGATTAGGTTGATTTCTACATGTTTCAAATGACAAATAGATAATTTTCTTAAATTATCAAAATAATCTGAATGCAGTTGCTAGGTTTTGAGTAGGACAATTGTCCTTTTTATTAACATTTTGTCAATTTTATAGAAAAATATGCACTTTGAGTCATAATTATCACATCATGAATCATATTATGGTGAGTCTGATTCCTACATTTCTAAAATGAGTTATGGTCCATTCCCCTAAATTATCAATGTAGTATGAATGTGTTTTCTCATTTTTTTAGTAGGTCTGTTTTCCTTTTTACCAAAATTGATATCAATTTTAAATTAAAAGACGCACTTCAAGTCATACCAATCAAACCATGGGTCAGATTAAGGTGTGGGTGATTCCTACATGTCAAAAAATACTCAAGGATAATTTTCCTAATGTGTAAAAACATTATGAAGGAGTTTTTTTTCAGTACGTCACTTATTCTTTTTGCTAAAATGTCATATTAAACTAGAAACACATACTTTGACTCATATCGGTCACATTATGTATCAGTTTGACATGAAACCAATTCCAACATGTCACAAATGAATAAGGGGTCAGTGTACTAAATGATCAAGACATTTTGAGTGTGTTTTCTTAGTTTTCAATATGCTACTTATTTATTTTTCTAAAATTAATGTATATTTAAAATAAAAAGACACACTTGGAGTTATATCGGTTACACCATGTGTCGGATTTTTTTGAGGTTGATTCTTACACATAAAATGAATTATGGGCCTTTTTAATAATGTATCAAAATAATATGGATGAATTTTCTAGGTTTTGAGTAGGTTAGTTGTCCTTTTACTAAAATTTATGTCAATTATAAATAAAAATATGCACTTGGAGTCATACCGGTCACCACGTGCATCGAATAGAGGTTAGGATGATTCCTACATACCTCTAATGATTTATGGAGAGTTTTCTTAAAGTATGAAAATAGTACAAATGATTTTTCTTGGTTTTTAGTTGGTTAGTTTTCCTTTTTATGAAAATTGATATCAATTTCATATAAAAATATTCACTTACAGTCATACTGGTTACACTGTGCATCAGATTGAGGTGTGGGTGATTCCTACACATCAAAAATAACTCATGGATCATTTTACTTAAGTATAAAAATAATCCCAATGTGTTTTATCAGTTAAAAAACACTTTTTAAATTTTCTAAAATGTCATTTTAAAATGGAAACACAAACTTTGATTCAGACCAGTCACATCATGTATCAGTTTGATAGGAGATTGATTCCTACACATCATAAATGATTTATGTATCTATGTAATAAATTATCAAGAAAATTTAATCATTTTTCTCAGTTTTCATTGAGTGAAATATTTTGAACTAAAATGTCGATTTTAAACTAGTAATAGACACTTTGAGTCATACCGAGAACATAGTGTATCAGATAGAGGTGTGGCTGATTCCTACACATGAAAAATGACTTATGTATCATTTTCATAAATTGTAAAAATAATATAAATATGTTTTCTCATTTTTTGTATGTCAGTTATATGTTTTACTAAAATTAATGTTAATTTTAAATAAAAATAATCACTTTGAGTCATACCGATCACACAATGTGTTGGATTGAGGTGCGACTGATTCCTAAACATCCCAATGTCTCAAAAAATCCCAACTGAAAATTCTACCATGATTACCATTTCATTTCTTTGTTGAACTTCCAACAATGAATTTTTAAATGATGTTCTTAGTTGAAACACCATTTTCATTGTTGAAATCCAAAAGATTTGAGGAAGCTCATGTGCCCATTATATCATGAGAAGTCACCATAATGAGAACATGAGCTTCCTATACCCTTCTATATTTCAATGAGAAATGTTTTTTGGCTATTCACATCGACTCAATATGTAGTGTTGGAAGCTAGACAAATAAAATCAATGTAAAATGTAAATATTATATAAAAATGATAAGGAAATTAGCTTACAAATCATAGATAAAATGATGATAAAATTAATAAAATAATTAGTATTAATTAACCTTTTCATGATGGATATACACATTCTTGACCCATTTCCCTATTATCACTATCTCAGTTACAGGCTTGAAGTCGAATATCTCATGAGCATGGGCAGCTTCGAACAAACCACCCCAACTTGAACAAAGGAATCCAAATGTATAAAAAAATAAAACTTATGTCAGAAATACTAAAAATAAATACATTTAACATAAATATAAAACAATTAATTACTTATATGGAAGTCACATCTTCATGTTATTTGTGTAGATTATGCTATCAGATATGCTGCCCATTCATTTCTACGATGATCTATATCGTCTTTGGAATATGATTTATTTGGAAACAATAGTTGTAATAAAAAAAATATAAATATACAATGTATTAATAAATATTTTAAATGAAACAATAATTATCTTCAACAATAACTCTTCAAGAATTCTTGTTTTTTAATGGAATATGATATCTCTCATAAATTTGAAAACAAAATAACCATATTCTTTTCTATTTTTCTGTTTCAGACACTATAGAAATATTGAGAAAAATAAGTAATTTATTTTGATATTTTTTTGGATAGTGAAATATTATTATATATACCGTGATAATTTTCCAGTTATAGAACATTTTAGGCTCTATATTTTTAATGATTGTCCTCATTCCACGATTTTCAAGATATTTAAACACCACCCTATTATAAAAAAATTATAAATAAAACAAATATAAATTATATAACATGAAGTTTAGTTCTAAAACATTAGATTTAGTGTATTAAATTTTTAAAACTACCATCAAGAGTGGTCAGTTTGTTGAATATTCATGTAGTGAATCCGGGAAATAAATATTTGGAGTATCCAAATTAAACTCATTGAGCATCCAATGTTTTCTAAAAAATTTAAAAGGTAATATGTAATGAAATAGATAAAAATGTATTTGATATAATTAAATTGTATATTTTTACCCCTATATCATTGTTATTAAAAGGATTTTTTCATCTGTAATCCTTCTTTTTAACAATTCGGTTTGTTCTACCACTATTTTATTAAATTTTGTTAAATCTATTTCAAGTAGTTTTATAGAAGTGACATGAGGACTAATGATTACAAATTTATTTTTTTGGGTTAATCCATTCAATTACTATTGATATATATGCCTACAAAAAATTTTTAAATGTATTTAGTCTTAACTAACATAGTATATCAGCTTTTGGAAAAATAATTCATGAAAACATACCTCATGTATAAATTTATAACTAAGGCTCTTGTCCCTTAATAGTTGGTTATTAAATTTACATTTTCATGTGAAATGTAGTCTATAATGACATATGCAGACATTTGTTTTTCAAAATAAACTATGTGATTACTACCATTATGTAAATTTGTATCTACATGAACCTTTAATGTTAGTAAACATGAATATTGAACTTGTAGGTAAATACATTTTTAAAAGATCTTTTATATTGGTTGGTTGATCCTTTAGATTTTCTTGAGTCTAAATTTTATTTTACCCCTTCCGTATGTCCATATGTAATAAAATTCATCACTTCAGACCTTTTTTCATTAATTATTAAATATTTAGCATCAAAAATAAATTAGAAATGAATACCACCTTATTGATATGTTTTTTAAAAGATACGGAGACCATGTGATGAATGTTCCATTAGCATTTTCTGCTGTATGAATATCTTCATCAATAAGTGGAACATGTAGAATGGTTCTTGGCCCATGAGCTATGCTAATCTCCACTCACACATGACCTTTTGGAAGTGGTATCTTTTGTAAAAGATCGTCTTCAATACTAAACATTGTAGCCCTCGCTACAACATAATGAGTGTACATTGATAGATATAAATAAAAGTCTTTTTCTCCCTGTATAATATCAGTACAGAAAAGGTATCAGTGTGTGTCTGATTCACATTTCATAAAAACAATAATTAGAATATTTTTCACCCCAATACCCACACCTCTGATGTGGACATACTGGTTTGGCCTCATCACAGATACCGATAGTCGGTGTTCATATGGTACATGTGTTGATGATTCATGTGACTATGTTGGATAGAAAATATATGAAAATAAGTAATCATTTTTATGTAATAGTGACTTAAAGAAAAAAAATTATTGTCACATACTTACACATATTTCCAACACTTTGTTTTTGTGTTTTAATATATTAGTATCCCATATTAATTTACACATGCCTCCTTACAAAATTTATATTATAAAAATATATATAACCTAATTATTTAAATATATTTTTTAACTTTGAAGATATTTAACCATCTATCAACTATCCAAATACCTTAATTGTGGTCTCCTCTGAAATACAAAACCCTGTCAACATTAGAACCGCTATGAAATGATTACGAAATACCAATTAAAGGGTCATCCTCAGTTGAATTTTCATCTGACCCATTAGTGGTTTTGGATGATAAGAGAAAAATTGATCACTTTCAGTTTTTGGGATTTAGATTAGAAAATACTTGTACTTGTTGTGATGACAATATAAACAGTTCATCATTGTACCCATCCTTACTGAAATTTACTTTCATGAATTCCAATTCATCTATTTTAATATCAATCCTATTATAAACCCACTTGCATTGAAAAATATTTACTTGGAATGTTTTATAATCCAACTTCCATATTTTTTTGATGATGCCAAAGTATTATATATTTATCTAGATTGGATTTATGTCCTTAGTACTAGAAACATGCATCGCTTCAGCCACAAATATAACTCTACTATTTTTCATGGTATTGTCTTCATCATGTTCATTTGTATATAATGTATAACCATTAATTTTATAACCATTTTAAGATAATATATACACACATGGTCCTTTAGCTATCCATCTAAGTCTTTCAGAAATTGAATCTAGTTTCTCTTATGAATCCTTCAAAATGTGGTCTCAAAACCGTCTTATAAACTGTTTATTATGTGTCTTTGATATAAATATTTTATCCTCTAATGGATTCAAATGGCTAATAATTTCACTATGGGTTTCAACATATGGGGAATCCTCCAAGCCGTTATGAAAAATGCAAAGGTGGGCATGCTCTAGATCTGTAATATTGATAAAAGTATATTAATTTAAAACCATAAAAAATTATAAAATTTTAAACTTTAAACACATTAAATATGTCAAAATCCATTTTCATACAATGCATTTTTAATTCTTAATATAAATTTATTTAAGAAAAAAATGTGATAGACGGTCTATTGAAAAATTATTAATGTTTTCCTTATTAAATGTATATAAAATTATTTAATAGAAAATTGGTTGATGTGAAGCATTACATCCTTTAATACAAAATGATTTTTATATGAATTATGGATAATGAAAATATATTCATTGTAATGGAACACTATATCAGAAATAAAAAATTATAAAATAATAATATTATATATCTTCAATTTCCATCCTTCAAAATATCTATGAAATAATATTATATTAAGATTATTTTATTTGTAATGAAATATATAAAATACATTGGTGCATTATAAATTGAATTATAAATTATTATTTTTAATGATTTTCATTATTGAAATTTCATATTTAGTTTTATTAGGCCATCCCAATCCATTTAAACATTATTAACCAGTTATTTCGTCACCACACATGATCTAGAAGAAGGAAAACCCTCTCATCGCATCAACCACATAACATTAAATCCACATAATCATTATCCATGGTAGAATATTTTCACATTCCAATTATCATAGAACCATGCTGCATGGACAAAGAATTTTTCTTCTTATGACAGAAGGGAACAACCACAAAACTTTTGTGGAATTAAGTGGGGAGTGGTCTACCTTTCCAATTCACCAACCCACACAACACCCAAGTATCGTCAAAAAGTAGATCAAATCAAATGACAAAAAAAAACGCACCACCATAGTGGATCATTTGGAGCAGAATGGATGAAAGAAACCAAGTAGAATAGATATCCTTACCACCAATCACCAAAGGGAATCCATCAAAACCAAAAAATTGAAACTAGGTTTCTGAGAAAGAGAAGACAATAGAAGGAGGACTAATACGCACACATATACAAAAGGATGGGAGATCTGTATGTTAAGAAAAATTGAATCATGAGAAGTACTGTAATAGACACTATAGAGAGAACTATAGAAGTACTATAGTGGTAACTGTAGCAGGTACTGTTTGGAACAGTAGTGGTCGGGACTATTTCCATGTTTGGGTTGGTCCACGAGTTCTTTAAGGCCTTTTGGCTCCCTAGGCCTTCGAGTCATTAAGGCCTTCGGGCCACCTAAAGGCCTTTGGGCCACCTTAAGTGCAAATGAAAACCAGACAACCTACAAGGAACAAGCTCCAAAAGGAGGATGACCAAGGAGTTTTCACCCTAGCAGAAGCAAAAGGGATTGCAAGAATTAGAGGGTATGGTACCTGCCATCGGGACAAGCCTGTTAATTCATGAGAAATCCTAGCCGAACATCCATGAGAAGGTGGAGAGCTGATTTCACGATGAAGATACTGGGGAGGAGCAGTTCCAAGTAGTTAGTCTGGGTTTTATGTAATGTTTGAATCCCATATGCAAGGAATTCCTCTAAGACCTATAGAAAATGTAATACTTATGCCTACAGGCCTTGTAAGGGTTCCACCTCACCCCTTGAAAGTAGGATTATCAAAATAAATAAAAATTAATCCCTTCGGGCCATTGGAGGAGGTATAACGGTGACAGTAGTGCCCAGCTGTGGGGGTAGTAGAGGTGGCAGTAGCATCGAGGCAGCATCGGCGGTGGTAGTAGGGTCCGACAGTGGGGGTAGCGACAATGGAAGGGACGGAGGCAGTAACAGCGGAGGCGACAATGGTGGAGGCATCAACGATAAAGCTCCAATTATGTGAATGCTTGAGGCACAAGAAGCAGAAGGGTCCTGATAGAGTTCCATTTATAACAACATGAAAGAGTTTTATCAACTCTTTTTGGAAAACACAGATAATAGTGGGTTTTATCAGTGCTAAAATAGAAAGTCTTGGTAAAATGAGTCTTATCACTGCTAAAAAAGTGCTGATAATGTCCTAATGTTAATTCTTTATTTATATTATTATATATATTTATAAAATTATATATATAATAAATATAAATTTATTTATTTATAATTATAAATATAAATAAATATATACTGATTTATATTTTAAATATATAATAAATATATTTATATTTTTTGTAAATATTTATATCATTATATATATTTATAAAATTATAAATATTATAAATAAATATTTTTTATTTATAATTATAAAATTATAATTAATATATGTATTATATTTATAATTACAAATATAAATATATATATATAATTAGAAAAATACACTAAATAAATTAAATATATTTATTTATTTATTATAATTTTATAATTATTTAAATATATATATATATTATAATTATAAATATAGATAAATATAGATATATTTAAAAAATTACAAAATTATAATAAATATAGTAATTATATATATTTATTGTAATGTTATAATTGTCTATATATATATATAATTATAAATAAAAATATATTTATTGAAATGATTATAAAACTATAATAAATATATTTATTATATTTATATTCTTATAAATAAATATTTATCAAATATATTTACAAAATTATAAATATAATAAATACGATTATTATAATATTCTTATTATTTAAATAAATATATATATATTTATAATTATAACTATAAATAAATAAATATTTTTTTATATTTCTAAAATTATAATAAATGTATTCATTAAATTTGAAACTTTATACTTATACATAATAAATATATTTGTTATAATTTTAAAATTATTTAAATAAATATTTATTTATGTGTAATTATAATTATTAATATTTATATATATTTATAAATATATATATATATATATATAATTTTAAAAAAATTTAAAATTTAAAATTATAAATATGATAAATTTATTTATTAAAATAATTTTATAACAATTTAAATATATTTATAATTAATGTTATAAAGAAATATATTTATAAATATGTGTATTCTGTTATATATATATATATTAATAAATAAATAGATATATGTATAAAATGATAATAAATGTATTTTTTGTATTTATATGTATATATATGTGTGTGTTTCGTTATAATTATAATTATAAATAATGGAGGGTGAGTTCGTAGGTTGAGAGTTTCTCTATGTGAAAATGGCGATTAGGTTTGCTTTCTGTGATGAACATGATCTCAACTCCTCATTTCCTCCACCATACTGAGCTTGAATGACCATCACGCACTGACTCTGTAGATGGCCATGGGATCCACAAGTGAAACACCTCGGTCTCAAGTTCACAGGAAAGGCATGAGGACCAGAAGGCCAACATGGGAACTCATGCGGTTGACTCCCCACTAGCTGAAACCTGGAAGGCCCTACTTCCTAAGACCAGCTACTAGTAGACTTGCCCTTATAAGAACCATGTTAGCGTCCCTCTCGGGGTAAACCTCCTCCTGACTGCATCCGCTCAACCACTTATGCCTTTTTCTGGACTTCCATGTTTGTCGGTAAGGTAAAGGGTGTAACTGTGTAATTGAGAGAAGGGAGAAGTGCCTCCTCTAAGCATCTCGCATGAGACACCTCATCCGAAAAGAGATTTGGAGAAAATCAAATGATATCCTTGAACTTGATCCCCAAGTCTCGTACTGACATACTCCCTTACAGTATTGAGTGTAACTCCTACCTTTTCTTAACCTTCATGGTCGATGAAAGGAAATCCTCCATGAACTCCTTCTCATAGTCATCCCACAAAAAATTATCCTCTTTCCTCTATCATATGTATTGCATCCACCACTGACTCACATCTCCTCACAACTATCTCACCGCCAACGGGACCCAGTACTCTGTCGAAGCCCCGATCAGACTGAAGGTGATCACAAGCTCCTTGAGCCAGCTCTCCATCTCTATATCCAAAATGATACCCTCAAAATTTCCTAGAGAAAACCTCTGGAAAGAACGTAATTTTTTATACCACTAATCATCCTCCTCTACTCGATCAACCCTTCGTCGATCATTTGGGTTAGCCTATTGAACCTCATCCGCCTCTACTACATGTGGATGATGACCGGGTTCCATAGCTAAAAATGCGAACAAGGAATTCCTAAGCCCGATTAGTATGGAATTTTATTTAAGATTCATTTTAATCCATTTAACACATTTCATAACCATTTTAAATTTCCCAAAACTCCAAAATAAAAATAGGAACACAAGTAATTATGATGCATTTACCTTATCTATGGTCTCTACCCAAAAAATAGTGTAGCCTTACTTGGTCATTATGCAAACTTAGATTCCTTGCATCAGATCACGGGGGGACCTAAAATCCCATGTCCTAGCTGGTCTTCCCTATCCTATGTCATGCTCCAAGGTCACCTGTCATCTTTCCCTACCAACCCATGAAATCCTCACTGTTCCTAACTAAAAACTCCATCCTATCTCTCAACCATCACCTTTGATACCATTCTTTCATGACCCTCTCTCTCCAAAGATTCCCCTCCTAAGTTGGTAATGAAGGAAGAGAGGTAATGACCCATGAGTCCCACCTCCAGTAGGCCCTGAGGTGGCGACTAGTACCAGGGGTATAGGATCTCATGAAATGGGTGGTTTTATAATTTTTATAAGAAAACAAGATCATTGGATATGATTGGTCATCCCAAACTAATTCAAGACTTATATACATATAAAAGAAAGAAAAAACCACCCCACATGCATGTTTAAAATATAACTATTACAAAACAAGAGTCAACAAACTAAATTCCAAAACATGTCTAAGAAGTGACATGATAATTATCCCAAAGTCTAATCTAGTAATTCCCATCATGGTCCACGTAGTCATCTTAGAAACCTAGAAGAAATTTTATATAGGTAGTGTGAGCATAAAAGTATAATCAGAAGGGAAAAACAAAACTCCCTCATGTACAAGTGGGAGAAGCATACTAATACCCCTAAGAGAAAGTAGAAGAAACCAAAATCACATAATATGGAATACAATCCATCCCAACCTTTCTAAGGCATGATCACCAAATAACACAAGTAAATAAAATAAAATAATAAGTACATCGATATTTTGGTACCTCACACCACTTACCAATGGTTAACTACTTATACCCTAATAGAAAATGTCCCGGTGTTACCATTCTCTTCCACAAGCCCCACATTACAACATGGTTGTACACACATGGGCCTCAGAGGTAGTCCCACAACCTGGCCATACGAAGCTAACCACACCCCGCTTGCACACACCTGATCTGCAACCATACCACATCCCACCTGCAGACACTTGTGCCACAAATATAACACATCCCAAAGACACCTAGGAAATTACACCTCATTTCATCCCATAGACACCTGGGAAAACACACCTCACCTATAGATACCTAGGTCTCACAACCACACTACAACCTACTCGAAGATTCTTGGGCTACCAATTCCTAGAAGATGGATCAGAGAAGAGACAATAATCATCCATCCATCCTTCCATCGGGATGTTGGGAAAAGTCATCCCCCCATGGTGATGGGGGTGTTTGGTACATAATCCTCAACTAGGGTGGGGTGCGTATAGAAATCACAAGGAAAATACATGTATATATATATTTAGTATGAAAAAATCAACCCAACAAATGTTTTTGTTCAAAAAACCATCCCACAAAACCACATTTGTTGCTACCTTTAAATGCACAACTACACAACAAACCACAAATCAATTCATAACCCCAGCCAACTCATATAACCAATTATAATTATTTTTCAAGAAAACCATTTATTAATTCAATCCTTACCTAGGAATATACTAACCACAGCACAAAACAATCCACATAACATAAACCATGAAGAAGAAAAAAGAACCCTAGTAAAGCAACTCACTTCATATTTCCACTCTGTTTAACACCCATACCGACCACTGCCATCATAATTATTTATATTTATTCTGCACAATCCTTCTTCTCAATAAACAAAACCCCACTTATAGACAATCCCCACAACACACCTCATCATAAACAACCCCAATAGCCCTGTTGTAAAACAACACCACACCCAACAATATAAACATATATCAAACTGAACCTACATCCTTGCTGCCCAATCACTGTCCATAAATTCCTCAATCAACCAATCTCTCAACTAAAGATTCCATTACACCACCTATACCAACCCACCTTATAGTCGTGATCTCAAACTCAACACTGCACAACCACATAAGGCACAAAACAGAAAAAAACGACACACAAAACACAACCACATTATACAAGGTAGGGTGCATTCAAATTTAGCAAACATTTATTCTTTAATTCCACTTTGATAATTCAAGGGTTAACACAGAGCAAGTTCGATCCTGAGGAATCCAATTATTTGACAGAGTATATGTGGTAATCAATTACATATATATACATTAGTTCAACACACGATAAAAAACAATCCATTACAATTCATCTTGAGTTCAAAATAAAAGATCACCAACAAACTTGATTTTCAGTTGGCACACAACCCGTACAACTCACAATATCAATAAAAAAATAGAAGCATGAGTCACTTTTTCCCATCCACTGTATATTTATTTAATGCCTATTCAATTATATTTGTTAAATATGGATTCATATTACTTCACATGGATTACATATTTACACCCACACTACATGATACACACATAAGAGGGATAAATGGATCCCTATATCGAGAAATATACAATCAATAATTACTCCTTTCATCAAGAACATGGTGCCACATACAATAATAAGAACTATAGGGAAACCGGATCTAAAGGCCACAACATAAATCATGATTACTCAAGGAAGAAATGTTCTCGGATACTTGGGTATCAAGAGAAAATAGAATAAGGAACGTAGGAAAGGTGTCCAGATTTGAAGGACAAGATCTGAGACTCAAGGGATATGACACTGTTTTGAACTCCTCATTAAAAGCGGATCTTGACAACCCATTTTGACTAACATAAAGCCTATCGAGCATTAATAAATTAAAAATATAATTTATATCCTTTGTAAAGGTTTCAAAAAAATTTAAACATGGATTTAAACCCATTTTATTTTAAGAAAACATTAATGGGTGAAACTAGAAAAACTAGAGAAAACCTAGAAATTTGACAAAATGTTGAAAGGACTCATCGTTGGGTGAGTCACTGTCATGAGTCATCAGTGGGTGAGTCACCAGTGCATGAATCACCACTAGATTATTCATCGTTGCGAGCTACCTGTGATGAGTTACTGATTGTGAGTCACTTTTCAGGGAGTCACCGTTCGGTGAGTCACTATCACGACTCACTATTGAGACCCACCATCAGTGATGAATCATCAGTGACTCACCGTCAGTAACTCACCGTGGTGATTCACCGACGTGACTCACTGTTGGGATGACCTATCATCACCACCTACTAATGGATGACTCACCGATGTGAGTCACTGGTCCTAACTCACCATCAACGACCTACCATTCCTGACTCACCATTAGACGAATCACTGGTGTGACTCACGGGTCTTGACTCACTGTTAGTGAACCAACTTTCATCACTCACTGTTGAAAAAAATCTGGAATTTCAGAACTCCCAAAATGAGATACCATGACATACCAGACCACCTTAAACAATGGATTTTCACAAAGTAATGGAACAGTGAGGTCTGATCCATTACATTTATGCAATGATGTGATTGTTAAAGTTATTATATGAGGAATATTTTCATATGAATGGTAATTTTTCTTTGTGGATTGACTTGTATTGTCATTACTATCTATTTATCAGTCTGAATTTACTGGAACTATGGATTGAGTGTTTTTAGATTGGATTTTTAAGAATTAATCTAGGCCTGTAAGTAATTTTCTAGAACCCTGAAGACTGCATACCGATTTTTTATGCAGGAAATAGAAAATTTACAAGGTATTAACATGATATAGGAGATATTTTTTATGTTTTATGGTGGGTCATTCTCTAAAAATATGTCTGATGATTTTTTTTATTTTATTGTTCTTGTTTTTGGAAGTCAGTTGATGGTGAATTTTCCTTCCAGGTGATGCAGCGAGCTCTCTGAGGTTCTTAGAATCGGGTAATCATGAGGATTTTACAATGAAGGATTCAAGGATATATGGTTGTTGTAATCACACAAGAAATGTTGGATCCTTAAGTTAAAAAGAATTTTACATATCCCTTGGATTTGGAGCAAATAGAGCGCTTGCAAGGAAGTCTACAAGGGATGGTTTTTACCATTTGGAGATTGTGAAAATGAAACAATGAGGTTGTACTTTACATGACATCAAGAGAAATTGGGCGTTATTAACTGCCCATCATCCCTCTGTGCATAGGTTCATCGTGCCAAGTACTTTCCCCACACTGACTTCCTTGCTTCCTCTCTTGGCCCTCACCCTAGCTTCCTCTGGAGAAGCATTTGGGGGCTCGAAATCTCCTGGAAAAAGGGATAGGCTGGAGGATTGGGACTGGATCATCTCTCAATATCTGGAAGGATCCATGGCTGATCGATAAGGAAGGCATGAGGGCCACATACCCCACCCAACCAGGTCTTCAAGATGACACTTTCAGCTGCCTCCTTTCTGACCAGGGGCCGGGGTGGTGTCTGGAAAAGATTCATTATTGGTTTAATGAAAGAGACAAAAGAATTATCCTGGGCATTCCCTAGGTTTCATATGTAGGTCCAGACCTTCTCTTCTGGATCAATGACATATCGGGCGAGTATATAGTGAGATCTAGGTATAGATTCGCTCTTGGAAACCACTCAGTCGGCCAAGTGGAGGGACAATGGAAATTGATTTGGACGCTCAATGTCCCCCCAAAAGTATGCCAACTCTGGTGGCAGGTGTGCACGGGTACCCTCCCAACTATGAGCCTTCTTGTTTACCAACATATGGTCAGTGAAGATTTCTTCCCTTTCATCACACATATTCCAAAAACCCCTTTGCACGCCATCATTCACTGCCCAGGAGCTAGGGAAATATGGAATTAATGGGGTCTGGCTCTAGGCGCACCACTGGCCACGGTCTCCGACCTAACTGATCTTCTGATGCATTATTGCTCCTCCCTCTCACTGGAAAATGCAATATCACTTTTCACCCTAGCCTGGATCATTTGGGTCTGGCGTAACGATGCTATTTTTCATCACGTTCATAAACCTCCCGATTTCTGGATTGAACGGGCCACCTGATGGATTGAGGGATGGAAGGACCACAATGGACATTATATGCCAGCTATTACCCCCTCATACCCCTCTCATTGGAATCCTCCCACAGAAGGGATTATTAAGATCAATGTGGATGCATCTCTCCCCAAGGATGGGATCATTACCCTTGGCCTCCTAGCCCGAAACCATATGGGAAAAATCATTACGACAAAATACGAACCACATCATGCATTCTGGGAACCTGTAGTGGCTAAGTCCACTGCCATCCTTGCTAGTATGATGCTTTCTATGGACCATGGGTGGATTGATATCAACATTTAGTCTGACTGTCTCACTACAATCGATCCTATTAACCATAATGACGGCAGACTCCAGTCCTTTGGCCTCATCATCAGAAGAATTCTCACACTTCGCCAATGCTTCTCATTTTGCACCTTCTACTTTACCAAAAGGGAAGGAAACAATGTGTCCCATCAACTTGCGGCCTCAGGCCCATTCGATGCCGACCAGCTCTAGCTGGACAATTTTCCTTCATGGATTTGCACTTGTACATCTACTGACCTTCGTTATTAATGATATCTGTATTTTTTCAAAAAAAAAGTGTGGGGAATTCTTAGAGATGGTTGAAACTTTTGGAGATATAAGGGATTTGGATTCTGAGGGGCTAGTTGTCGTTTCCTTTTCAGATGAGGATGTTTTTTTGGTAATTAAAATATTGATCCTACTTAGTCAGATTCTGATGTTGTAATTTATAAACAATACAAAATTATTGAGTATAGAATAGTTGTTTTTTCCATTCATACGGGATGATATTCTATATATATATATGATATATTTTGGCTACTGTGATTTCCTATTTATTCCACACCTGCACCCTGTGCGACTGCATTCCACCAATTCTTATTACATGTTTCCCACTAGGCCCACATGTAACTACCCATATGCTCAATTATTTTTAATAAATACTAATGAGTAAATAAACAAATAAAAACAAAGAATTAATTTTTAATTAATATTAATTAATTAAATAAAAACTCAATTGAATTAATTAGATAATTATTAAAAAATATTAATTGACCTATTCTTTAAGTTTATTTTTAAAATAATTAGTAAAATAGTACTATGTTAATTTTTTAAAAAAGTAATGTGGAAAGAAAACATCACTAGTTCCCCCTTTGGGTTATCGTGAAAGGTGGAAAAGACAATGCCACATTTATCTTCAATCGACATAGATTCATGAAACCATTCTTCTCACTTATTTCACCGACTCCCTCTCTGAATAAAATCTCACTCTCTCTAGACTTTGCCTCCTCCGTGAGCTATGATTTTTGTGGCCTAAAATGAGTGCCAAATTTTTTGATGCATCATTTAGGGGTATTGTTTCTTATTTATTTTGAAGTAATTTATTTATTTAATTGTTTTATTTTTAGTTAGTTTTTAATATGTTATTTATTTATTTGTTTAGTTAATTATATATAGTTTATAAATTATAGTTAACATAAGTAAATAAAATATTATTATTCATTTATGAGTTTTGATTAAATAAATTATAATTAGTATTAGTAATTGATTTAATATTATAATATTATTATTATTTAGTATAAAGTAGAAATTTTTAAATATTAGTGACATAATTTGGAATTAATATTAACTAGATGATTAATAAATATTAGAGACATAGTGAGTAAGGAATAATTAATTAAGGATTAACTAATTCTTAACTAACGATTAAATAATAGTCGAAAATTAAATTTTTATTATTAAAATTTATGAGAGGAGTGAAACAAGAACGAATAAAAAATAGGGGATGAAATAGGTGATAGGAAAAGAGCATGAAGAACTACAAAGGATGATAATAGTGGAGACTGAGTTCATTCACTCTAACAATGTCCAAACCCTCTGTTGGAAGGGACCTGAGGCTAGAGAAGAAAATATAACTCACTTCATGGGATGCCAAAGAAGCAAGATGATCAACAACTTTATTTTCCTCATGGTTGATATCAAGAACCTTAGTATGATTTTTTATCAGCCCTCTACATTTGCGAATGAGATAAGTAATAGATCAGAGAGTAGTTCTTGACTAGAGTACGGAGCTAAGGATAACCAAAGATTCCATCTCCACTACTTCCAGATCAATATTCACCTCTTAGACCACCCCCACCCTGCATGTGCCAGAGATGCAAGACACATCAATATTCAACTTGAGTCCAAAACTATGAGGATATCACCGAAACCACTTTCCCTGAGTACAACTTTCTCACGAGTTGTAGGGAACTTGTCCATCCATAATCCGACCAAGGGATGGGGCACACCAACATACGAGATGAAGACGGGATAGGTCCTCCAGAAGGCATTGATATCTATAAATAATGGAATGTTGAGTATGGATTGTACATTCATTCTAATATGAGTTCCTCACCTTCCAAATACTACAACATCCAACTATAAGTATTAGTGAGGGGGCCTTCAATTTATGACTGATAACACCCAGTCCCTAAATCTAGTGATAAGGAAAATATGTTCTGGTAGAGACCTAGGTTAACAAGTCCATGAACATGGAGAGAGATCTCCATATAATATGTGTTCAATAGTTCCCAATGAAAAGGTGGGAAGTCGTCTCCTCCTGGGGGTTCCTACAATAGTAACATCGAGACACTAAAGGGATACCCATATGCTTGATATTGTCACATGGCCCCCATAATATCTCCCCTCGGGAGTCAAATTCTCTTTTAACCAAAGTTAATCTTCAATAATCTATATTTGAGAGGTTACCTATCTAAGATCTAATAAAAACACAGTGGTCTGGCTCAAAGTTGGGCTCAATGAGGTCAAAGGTGTTATGTTGATCAGTGTCCAGCACCACCTAAATGACGTTAAGGTGTATAATGGATTGTTTAAAAGTCATTCAAGCTGTGGGGTAGCCTAGAAAATCGAGCTTAGTACCAACCCTATTATGGAACCAAAAATTGATGTCACCTATTTTATCCAGCCACTGAGAGTGGGAATTAAGATTTGATATATGAGGATGAATCATACGACACAAGGAGGAAGAGTGGTTATTAGATAAGCTCATGTAATTACCATACATTCCCACCATAAATCTTCCCTATAGCGTAAATTTATAAATAATTTACCAAGCCTTTTTCACCTGAAACCCATGAATAGTAGTGGAATTTTTTTGGATGTTAAGACCTCAATCGCCTACAGGTTTGTCCATCTTGCTCCAAGAGATCTAGTGATGAATCCCCTCTAATTGAGCATCCCATATGATGGTTGTAAGGATCTTTTCAATTCCTGAGATGAATCCCTTTTTTACCTTAATAGATGACATGACATGCATAGGAATGGAAGATAAGACACTTTTGACCAAGGTGATACTACCTCTGAAGAAAAGAAAATGGTTCTTATAATCCAAAATTGGACATGTGATTCTCCCCACCAAAGAATAAAAGTGTTTAATATGTGATTGTATTGGAGAAATTGAGACACCAAGATAGCTCAATAACTAATTAACAACTAATGATTAACTAAGGATTAACTAATAAATAAATATGGTATTAAATCCCTATAAATGGAACTGGTGCATGTTTGAGTCCATCCACACTCAAATTTATCTCAAGCGTGTAGCATGCAGGTGGTGGACTAGGCCCAGGACAGGTGTGGTGTGGAACCAAACTATAACTTATTACCCAATAAAATGTTGGATGATGAAAAATGGTGAGGGTTCAAGAGATCTACTTCCATGGAGATTCCAGTGTTTAGGTTGGGTAATGTCACTCAAATATGTATATCCCTAATTTCCAAGGTGATCTCCTTCGGGTAGGAGGTGTGGATACTGATGGAGGTTAGGGAACTTGTGGAGATCAATGAAAAGGTTACAGATTGGTTGAGGTGGATGATATGAATTTTTCTCATCTATGTGTGATGGTAACCTCATTTGAGACCTGCTAAGCTCTACAGAATGAGGGGATGGTAGTCGAGGCGATTGACGCATGCCAATATATGATGATGGTAGAATATCTATGATATATATATTGGTCAGAAATGTTGAAAGCTGAGGTAAATGTAGACTATCAATATGTGAATGTGGCTGCATATTCGAGCAGTGTTTTCATATCTATTATGAATGAAGTTATTATGGTGAACCACCCTCGATTTATGATGTTGTTGGTGGATAAAGTGGGATGGAATCGTCGACCTAGTGCTCTAGAAAAAGATGAGGTAGCGGTGGATAAACCATGATGGATATGACAATGCATGATGGTGACTGGGGAGGATTGTGCACATAGATCTATAGTGACATGGGCATCGCATTTGATTCCTTATGCTCGATGTGGGACTAAAGGGGTTTTTATTGTAGGAGAGAATTCATGTGATTCCCTTGATTGAAGGGATGATATTTTTCTCCATCCTCTGGTAGAATTTAAGGATTCCCCTATTGGTAGGATCCTCAAGAATGGCTCATTGGCCCATGTTGAAGCTGATCATTAAGCCTTCTCAGAACGTCTAACTTTGGGTAAGAACTCTATAATTTATAGGGTTTTTCTTCCCAAAGGTCAGAAGTCATGGAATCTTAATGATCCTATTAATAGGATCTCCTTTATGTGGGGGTTTTAGTATTGGATTTTTATTTTATTAGGAATATGTTTTTCACATATTATTTCAGTTGGATGAAGCTAGAATCCATCCATGGTCCTCTGGTTCATTACTTTTGAAGCCAAGAACACCTCATCTCAATAAACGGATGATGGATTTTAATAATTAGATGGTATTTAACAAATCAAGATCATATGATAAAATAATGAGTAAATAATGATTAACTAATAATTACTTAAGGATTTACAATTAATTAAATAATAATTATTTATAAAGAAACTATTTGATATCTATTAATTATGTAATGATTAACTAGTGATTAATGAATGATTAAGGAATAAATAATATTAGATTAATTAATGATTAACTAAGGATTATCTAATAATTATCTAAGGAATAACATATGATTAACATATGATTAATTAATGAAAAAAATAATATTAACTAATGAATAACATAGTATTAACTAATGATTAACTAGTGCATAATATATGATTAACTAATGAATAGAATATGGCTAACTAATAAATAACAAATGATTAACTAACAGTTAGATATAAAGTATGTACTTGATACCTATTAATTAATTTTGAACTAACTACTCAAGAACTAATAATTAATTAATGATTAACTACTGACTTAGTAATGAATAACTACGACTGATTTTTAATAAATATTTATTAGCTATTAATTAACTTTGGATCAACATAGAATTAAAATTGGATAAAAAATGACTAATTGGATGGTAAAGAGTCTTAAATGAAAACATGATTTGTTACTCGTGTGATTTATATGATTCATACCTTATTGTACACTTGGTTCGATACAATCAAGAGATATGTTTAAGACGATTCACAATCTCTTTATAAACTACTGAACATACCTTTAAGAAGATTAGAAATTATAGTATGAAGCATCATTGTCGTTTTTAAGGATATAAGAAGACGTTCTAAAACTTCTGTATAATAAATATTATGTGGTAATCTAAGACATGAAACAAGTGTCTGGATACTAAAAATGGGCGTGGATCAGGTACAAATGTACTTAGGGGTAAAACCCAAAAACAATGCATTGATCTAGACTCAATCAGAAACTAGTGTAGACAATGGGCCATATCACATGCCTGGTTTGACTCTCCTAGGAGATATGGTTTATATGATTCATATTTTCTTTATAAACCACTAAACATACCATTAGGATGATTAAAAAGTTTACTATGAAACATTAGTTTCATCTCTTAGGTTATAAGAATATGCTCTTATTTTTTTTTTATAATAAATATTATGTGGTTATTTAAGCAATGAAATACCGATCTGGATACTACAAGTGGATGTGGCTTTGGAACTGATGTACGTAAGGGTAAAAACCAAAAACACCGCATTAAGCTAGACTCCATCAGGAACTAGTGCATGACAATAGGCCTTGTTGCATACCTGGTTTGACAATCTGAGGGGATATGACTTAGATGATTCACATTTTATTTATAAACTAATGAAAATACTTTAGGATGATTAAAATTTGTATTATGAATCATTAGTGTCATATTTTTGGATATAAATAGATCTCTAAAATTTTGGCATAATAAGGATTGTATGGTCAACACTACATGATTTTTCCTCATTCTCAACATTATTTACACTATCATAATCTGGATTAAAAAAATCTTGTAGATAATCATGTTTTCCTGTGTCTACTACTATATGGATATTATTCAAACCAAGAAAGGAACATCTTATAGTACACAACCTAAAATAATGGTTAGGACATATGATTGTGTAACCCTAAGATAACTTTATGAATTAATTCATGGTTGTTTAAATCTTGGACTATATCAAGAGATCTGACATATTAGCTATATACATTTTCAATTCCTGGATACACTATTCCATTTAGCTTTTCCATCACTTGCTGATGAGCACTAGGACCAATAAAAAAAGTTTATTTTACCAATGGTCAGATAGTTCCATGATGAAGTTATAAGTTTTCGTTTGTAGAGTACAAGAACAATGCCCACTTTTATAAAGACGTCGACATATAAGAGTGGTTGAAGAAGGTTCATCCCAAGAAATTGAGGCAATTCCATATGATGTAGAGGAATAATATCTAGATGATCTTTCGGATAAACATATAAATCCAATTTATGATGAGGAATTTTATAACAATTGAATAGATAGTGTCAATAATGCTCTTGAATAGGAAGTTTCAGAAGTTGGGGAGTAATTTTATAGAAATTCAATAGATATACAACAACATTTACCGATAATAAATCATCCACCACTCTTAAAATCTTGGTTGGAAGAAATAACACATTTTCATGAATTATACTGAAATGTTATCACATCTGAAAATGAGTTTCCTGGAGTTATAGAGGATAGGTTTATTAATCTGGAAAAAAATTATATTTTGAAAGGTATGTTCCCAGAAAATATGAAATGAAAAATATACTAAAAAGAATTCATTTTGAGATATACTATAGATATTTAGTTCAGGAATTAAGGTGTAAAAAATAAATCATATTATGCAATTAATATGAGGATGATTGGAGATTCTGATTGAGAGAGATTCCTGACATTTCATATAGTGGTTGGATAATTTCTAATATTTAGGCAGCTCATACTTGTGTTCAGAAAAACCTAACACAAGATCATACTTCAATTGATGATGGATTTGTGTAATCTATTATTGTTGAGATGATTAGGGCATGCCAAGATGTTCATGTATCCCTTGTTCAAGATAGGATGCAACAAAATTTTGGTTATAATATTTCCTACAATGAGGCATGAATGGAGGAACATAAGGTAGTTGTAAAGATCTGTGATGATTTGGATGACTCCTATCAGGTCTTGCCACAT
The DNA here is from genome assembly GCA_963277665.1 of Viscum album. NCBI lineage: Eukaryota > Viridiplantae > Streptophyta > Magnoliopsida > Santalales > Viscaceae > Viscum > Viscum album. The sequence continues at coordinate 1,173,987,556 of OY728134.1, forward strand.
TTTTTTTCCATACCAAGACATAGAGCCCATGTTTTCTTCCATCTTGAAAAGAATGGACATGTGTCTAAATATAACCAACTTGATCCATCACATGTCAAATTTCATTGGTTATTCTAGGAATTCCTTTTATATATTTCCAGATTTTGTGTCTATAAATAGTTCCTATATATTGAGAGAACATATCTATACAAAAAATACACTGGCATATTTTTGATTACGACAACCTGAGATAGTAATTGTTCACCTATTCTACTTGTATTTTCCAATACAGAGAAAGAAAAATTCTGAATCATGGAGTTGGTTTTTGGAATGTATAAGCAACCATTTCACCCGTATTTAAGGTGTGTGTTTGATATATGATCATTATCGGTAAATAAATGAGGTAATCAATGAAGATCCTCATACATAGAGATCCCCAAATTCACATCATCCGTGCTACATTAAAAATATTTCTAGCATTGTGAGAAAAATATTCCATGATGAACCTATGAACAAGGCAATCATGAGGCTTGTTATCTAATATCTTTCTTATTTTTTACTATTACAACATAATTAAAAACTTAATTTATGTGAAATATGATCACATCTTTGTAGAATATGATATGAATCAGTGAATATTTGAACAAACTTTTGTAAAAAACCAAAGGGTTAATCAGGTAGTGTTAGATTATATGATTAAAATTAAAAAATAAAAGTGGATGTTGACATATAATGAAGGGAAGAGGTACATAAACATGAACTCAAACATTGTTGAGTGAATCAATGAAATATTCAAGGGACTTCACAAGTTACCTATAATTGGATTAGTTCAGAAGGGATTTTATCACTGTGTAAATTATTTTATTGATAAATAAAAATAGACCACAAACGATATTAAATAGGGGATAAGGTACATTGGGCACCTTCAATGAGAGAATAAAATGAATATTGAAGAATATTATTCTTTTCGAGTGTTTCTTTTCCACTGAGGAGACTCTCAATTTGAAGTTCAATAGTGTCCAGACCCCATCAAAAATATCAGTGGTCATGTCTTTTTGTTATTAATGTATGTAAGGTAATTTAAATATAGAAACTTCTAGGAATTGTAGTTTTCATGCACACATGCCATCACAGCATGTGCCTCTATATATCATGGGAAAAATATTTTGATCCAAAAAAAGAAAGACATCATTGATAACTACTATACTACACCATGGATGCCTATTGGGGAGTTTTTACATTTCCCAATGCCCTAATACCATAAAATATTGATACCCACTACTACATAAATGGATTTTAATAGCGCTGAAAAAGGCTTTTAACCACGATAAAAAACATTTTTAACCTCAGTACTAGTATGGGGGTCCACTTGATCAGTGATAGAAATAATGATGATAAAGGCCCCACCTGTTGAAGTGTGATATTTATATAACAACACACCACTACAACCTATACACAAGATATATATTTTAATTGAAATAAATTTTAAATCACGAATAAGAAAACAACACTAATATATACATTTCAATCAGTGTTTTCTATAATTACATTTACAGTTACTATCAATGAACATTTAAAAAAATTATTGTCTCATCATCTTTGTGACCTCGTGTTACCCCCTAAAAAATTTATGCTCATGGTATCCATCGTCGAATACATCACCTCAACCAGAGCAAAAGAATCCACCTATATATGAAAACAAATATTATGTTAGTAATATTATAAATAAATAAATAAAACATTAATATGAAAGAATATACTAAAAAATGTCAACTTTAAATAAAAATATATAGATGAAGTCATATCGATCACACTATGAGTTGTATTGAGGTGAGGTTGATTCCAACACGTTTCAAATGAGTTATGGATAACTGTTGTAACGTATCAAAACAATCTGAATGCATTTTCTATTTTTTAGTATATTAATTGTTCTTTTTAAGGAAATTAATGCAATTTTAAATAAATACACACTCATATTTATAACGGTCACAACATGTGTGGGATTGAGGTGTGGACGATTATTAAACATCAAAAATTACTTATGGATCATTTTCTTAAAGTATCAAAACAATATGAATGCGCTTACTTTTTTTTAGTATGTCAGTTGTTTCTTTACTAAAATTTCATTTAAAACTGAAAAAACTCACTTTGAGTCATATTGTTCATAGACTGTGTCAGTTTGACATGATAATTATTCTTACATTCCACAAATTACTTACTAAATTTTTTCATAAATTATTAAGACAATCGGTGGGCATTTTCTTGGTTTTTAGTGACTGAAACATGTTTTAAACTAAAATGTAAATTTTAAATTGATAACAAGATATTTAAGTCATAATGGTCACATTGTGCATCAGAGTGAGGTGTGGGTAATTACTATATTCCAAAAATGACTCATGGATCGTTTTACTATAGTATAAAAACAATATAATTGTGTTTTCTTGGTTTTCAATACGTCACTTGTTCCTTTTGATAAAATTAATGTCAATTTAAAATAAAATGACATAATTGGAGTCATTTCGGTAACACCGTTCGTCAGACTGGGGTATGGTTGAATCCTACGCATCAAAATTGACCTATATATTATTTTTCAAAAGCATAAAAACAATATGAATGCATTTTCTTAGTTTTGAGTAGGTAAGTTGTCATTTTTACTAAAATTGTTATCAATTTTAACTAAAAATACCACTTGGTGTAATATCAATTACACCATGAGTCAAATTTAAGTTTTTCTAATTACTACACACCTAAAATTACTTATGTATCATTCACCTAATCTATCAAAATAATCCGAATGTGTTTTCTCAGTTTTGAGTAGGTCTGTTTTCCATTTTACTAAAATCGATTTCAATTTTAAATAAAAATATACACTTGGAGTAATAATATTCCTAACTTTCATTGGATTGAGGTTTAGGTAATTATTATATTTCATAAATGACTCTTGGATCTTTTTTTTAATTATCAAATCAATCCTAATGTGTTTTATTTATTTTTAGTACGTCACTTACTTCTTTTAATAAATTAATGGAAATTTAGAATAAAAATACACACTTTGAGTCATATCGGTGACACGATGAATCATATTGAGGTGATATTGATTTCTACATGTCTCAAATGACTTATGGATCATTTTCCTAAAGTATTAAAATAATTTGAATATATTTTCTTGATTTTGAGTAGGTTAGTTGTCCTTTTTACTAAAATTGTTGTCCATTTTAAATAAAAATACACACATGGAGTTATAATGGTCACACCATGCATCAGATTAAGGATAGTTGTTTTCCTATATTTCTTAAATGACTTATGGTCCATTCCCCTAAATTATCAAAACAACACAAATGTGTTTTATTAGTTTTTAGTAGGATAATTTTCTTTTTTTACTAAAATTGATAACAATTTTTAATTAAAAGACACACTTTAAGCCATTAAAATCACAACATGGTTCAAATTAAGGTGTGGGTGATTCTTACATGTCACAAAATACTCATTTATCATTTTCCTAAGTAATAAAAACAATATGAAGTAGTTTTATTAGTTTTCAATAGATCACTTATTTCTTTTGCTAAAATGTCATTTTAAATTAGAAACACAATCTTTGACTCATACTGATTACATAATTTATCATATTGACAAGAAACCTATTCCTATATGTCACAAATGAATCATATATCGATTTACTAATTGATCAAGAAAATATGAGTGTTTTTTCTTAGTTTTCAGTATGTCACTTTTTCCTTTTTCTAAAATTAATATCTATTTAAAATAAAAAGACACACTTGGAGTCATATCGGTTACACCATATGTTAGATTTATGTGAGGTTGAATCCTACACATAAAAAATGAATTATGGGTCTTTTTAATAATGTATCAAAATATGATGAATTCATTTTATTGGTTTTGAGTACTTCCATTTTCCTTTTACTAAAATTGATGTCAATTATAAATAAGAAGATGCACTTGGAGTCATACCACTCACCATGTGTGTCATATTGAAATGAGGATGATTCCTATATGTCTCAAATGACGTATGGATGGTTTCTTTAAATAATAAAAACAATAAAAAAAAATTTCTTGGGTTTTAGTAGGTTAGTTTTCATTTTTACTAAAATTGATATCAATTTTAGATTAAAAAAATAACTTTGAGTCATACTAGTCACACTGTGAATCAGATTGAGGTGTGGGTGATTTCTAAACATCACAAATGATTCATGGTTATTTTTCCTTAAGTATAAATATAACACTACTAGAAATTGACGATATATCAACACTTACATATCTATGGTTTAAAAACATTGTGGCTATAGGATAATATATGGCCACTGGTCATAAAATAGCAGTGGAATTACCCCCTTTCTCCTAATTAGATCATGATACCCACCCCATTTATGCCCTACCCACTTGTGATACCCACCTCACTCCCTTACTCCCCATGACCCTCCTCACCTGGTGCATCCACCCAAACTCCCGCCATTCTACTCCTCTGATGCATCCACCCACCTTGGGACGATTCTCCTCTGATGAAGCGGTCACCCCACCACCCTGTTGACTCTACTCTAAGGCACCCTCCCCACCACCTCTTCTATTGCATCCCCTACGTGGCCACCCCACCTCCCCACCTCCTTGAATTCCTCTTCCTCTTTGACCTCTCATGTTTTGAGGTATTCCTAAATGTGTTCTTCAGCGATTTGAGGTAGGAATATTCATCTATTACCTTCGCTATTACTCTTATTTTATCCTCAATAATTTTAATGGTTCCCATTAGGTTTTTTAGTGCCAATTATACTATAAAATGATGGAATTGACTAGGAATATTGGTTCTTTACTGTGGATTAGAGATCAGATGTCTCGTGATATACAATGCATGCCCCCACTCATCATTTTGGAGACAGTATGAGGTCTGATGGATTTGTTTGGAATTTTTAGTTAAATTTATTAGAATTTTATGGTAATAAAGTGTTTCTTATTAGATATTTTTCCTAGATTAATTTCATGGGTATATTTTAGGCCTCTTTTAGGAATTTGGGTGTGGTTTTTAAATGTTTAAGCACCTCAATAATCATTTATGAGTTTATTATTATTTGGTTGTCTTTAAATAACTAATTATAAATTTTTATAATTAATTTTTTCTATTTCATGGAATGAGATAGGTTCCTGGGACGTTTTTCAATATTAAGTTCAGTTTTTCAACTTTAGGATTTTTATCATAAGGTAGGTTGGGTGTTCAATATTTTTTATATTTACCTAATTTATAGTTGTTTTTTAATTTCTTCAGTTATTAAATAACTATTGGTTTTCTGGGATCCCCTTGGGAATCTTTGTTGGTAATCTTTGAGAAGTGAGGGTCTCTGGTGTCTCATAAAGGGTTTTTGTTCATAAATCCTCTCTATTGGTTTTTGATTCAAGATTAAACCTAACATGATCTTAGGTGATGCATATGGGTAGGAAAGGGGAGAAACATGGACATACTTCATTCTTTGGGATTTGAGTTTGGACCTATGAGTGGTCTATCCATGGTGCTTTCTATGTAGGGTGTAGTGTTAGAACCCCCATGTATCTAGAGGCCTTTTGTAAGATGCTTTGTTTTAGTCTAGGTTACATGAGAGGTTCCCCTCAAGTTCTTAGATCTACAAAACTCAATGTGAGTAGTGTATAGAGAGGTTTTCTATGAAGGTTTTGGTTTGAGAATTCATCAAATGGAGGTGTGGTGTGAGACCCAAGTGGGGGTTGTATGTTTTTTTGGAAAGAATTCCACAGGTGATTCAAATGTGATTCGTTTTATGTTCATAGAAAATTTCCATGGGTTGTTCAAGGGGTATAGATTTAGGTGTTTTTACATCTCTCAGAAGGCAGAAAATGGTATTATTTTGGATGTTTCTTGGATTTTTGGACAAATTTCTTGGGGTTTAAGTTGTTGATGTTTTTGAACTTATTGTTGGAAGTTTAATCCAATTTGAATTTTTAGGTTGGGCCAACACCATAGGGTGTTGGTTAACATTGGGTGTCACTGAGATTAGGTTTGAGATGGGTATAAGGAACCCTTGGGGACATTCTTATGGGGGTGGAGATTCTTGATGATAACCTTGTGGGTGAGGTGGTGATCATGGATGGGTTAGTTTTTAGAGTCTCTAGATGATGTTTCCCTATCTAGATTTGATCATGATTTTATATATTTTATCTAGGGGACCATGGGTGCCTCGTATTTTATTAACCTTAAGAGGGTTAGTGTGGATTTAATCATTGGTGTCTTTGGTTGTTACCTTAGAACCCAGAGTTTGGAAATGTGACCCTATTATGACTATTTTTATAATGTTTTGTTCATGAATTTGATTGAATAATGTTTTATAGATTATTACAGAGATGTTTGTGGAAGTTCCTTTCTTAGGTACTATAATTAGGATGATAACTTTGGGATATTACTGGATCTGGATTTGGACCTGAGATTGATATGACATTTTCTTTAATTGGCATGCTGGTTGTGTTTGACAGTTCCTAGGGAGCTAATGGGTGATATGAATTAGTTTACCCCATGGTTTAGAGTTACAAAATGGTTATAGGGTTAGTGGGAATGGATTTTTAGAACACAATGATATGTTCCTGGATTCCGAGCACTCCCATGATGAAATCCTTTTCTCATCTATATATTTATAGTGTCCAACTTATGCACATGTGGGAGAAGAATACAATCACATGATATTCTTGGAAAATAGACTTGAGATATTCAACTACAAGTCTATGATGGAAAACCCTTTATAGAAACAAGATTTTATAAACAAAGTGATCAATTAAGTACAGAAATCATTGATCATGTGATACTAATATAAAAATTAATATTGGGGTTGTTCAATATATCCTCAATGACAAATTAGAAATAGTTTGTCTAGATTTTGAGATTCCATACAGTTTTTCATTATAGAAAACATTAATTTATACTTTTCATCCCATGAGGGATGGTCTCACTTTCATCATCTTGGAAAATCAAACTTCAATGATATTCTATGAATGATACTTCATTCTTGTTATACTCAAATAATACAATAGTCATCCATCTCCCCAATTATTTTCTTTAATTACATATAAGAAAGTAAACATAAAATTAATAGGAATAAAGAGGAAATACCTTTATCTTTTAGTGAGAGAGGGAAGGTTGAGAGATATCTCTCAACTCTGATAATCCATTCTAAACCAACTTCATCAAGGGGTATTCTATTCAATATTATTTCCCCAATTTTATTATTATTTACCTTTAATAAAATCTTTGAGGTATTATTTGTAACGCCCCGACCCCAGCTACCTAGAGTCAGTGCATTACTTCGTAACATTGGCATGATCAAAAAAGATCAAGTCTCGAAAGACCGATTAGTTTAGTAGCCTTGGAAACACTAGATACATTCATAAATGTTACATTACATCACAAAGTGAAAAACTATAATCACATAGTCTCCATAGTCCACACTTCTATCCTCTTCGGACTATCCCTGCAGGTCATTCATAAAATACTTCTTTACATCCTGGAAAATATTAAAACATTGAAAGGGGTGAGCTCAGATGCTCAGTAAGGATAACAATATTGCGGAAGCTTTCATAAATAAACATAAACATTTAAGGCAATGTATAACTAAACAAAGGCCTTATTAAACTTGAACTTCAGCATAATATGGCAAAAGTAAAATGAGATAATTCCATTCACTTCTTCACATGGATATTCTACTGGTCGAATAATCACATGCAATAACAAAAACCACTTTCATAATGAGGGAATGTATAATGCCAGACATTCTAAAACATTTTGTCAAGGCCTCGGCCAAGACTTCTAAAATGATTAAGGCCTCGGCCAAAACCATAAATCAAATTGGGAAAGGGCCTCGGCCAATTCCACGTCCAGTTGTCTCATGAGACCTACCGATGCATCGAGGAGCTATAGCGGGCTCCACCCGTCACTTATTAAGTCCAATACATTCCTCATGTGAATAGGTTTAAACATATCATAAACCATAACATAATCATATCACATAAAACATGCATAAAGGAAACATAAAATTTCCACATTTCAATCACAAGATATCAATACAACACATTATAATAAAAACTCTTTCAAAACCATTTTAAATACCAAAATAAAAGAAAGTTAAAACTTTGTATTTAGTTTTCATTAAAAAAAAATGATGGCTTGTAGTGGAAGCCGAAACTCAAATAATGGTCACGGCGGCGGAGAAGTCGTTGTCGCCGCATACATACGACAAAAACATTCCCTTTTTTCGTTTAGTAAACGCTTCGTATAAAAAAGATTCCTTTTGAATAAACGTAAAAGTCAAAGGGGTTTATACACCATATAAAATAAATTTGTGTGTAAAACAAAGTATGCCTCAATGAAAGGAGATTGAGACGAAGTCCTTAAAAAGATCATTTTTAAAATGAAATAGATCTGTTATGTGTATTCACTATATGTACACATAAAGAAAGTACAAATACAATATAGGACATAATAATATCATGACATAATTTGAAAGTATGAGATTAACCCAGAGATTGGAAATTAGGTTAAGAAATTCCCTTACCTTGTGTCCGACTTGACTCAACCGTTCTTTAACCTCCTGAATAATAAACTAGAGTCAATATATACCTTATTAAGAACCATTTTTAATTTCATTATCCTTATTATATCACTTATTACAATGATATGAACATTATGTAATTATTTAAGTTAATAACGGTCGTTTTGTCGATCTTTGGTACTTGAGTCAACAATAAGATCCTTATAATTACAAGTTGTTCATGTGGTAGAATATCCATTATATCCAGAATTATATTCATGATTTAGATGTCATATATATCTTATATATCCAGTATATACATTCATTTATAATATTACGTAACATTTAGAGGTAAGAAATGAAATGCACCGTTCATGGAGACGGTAAGCCGTACGTACGCATGAACGCTACTTTCATTTCAATTTCATATTTAATGGAACTAAAACATATTGATATAAATGTATAATATAATTCCAGTATAATATAGTGTATAATACCATTTACTCCATCCTTTATACATCCCACATATGGCATTAACGATTCAAATCACTTTGAGGGGGCGGTAGTCCGCACTTCCTAAAATGAAATTATCGCGTTTTACCCATAATGGAAATCATAAAGTATGCCATAAATGAGAAATACAGAAGCATAATTAAAACATAAACATATTATATATCATATATAAAAATAGTTACATCTTAATGGACACCTTTGAAGGTGTTATATGAGTGTTGAACAATCATCGTTTCGTGAGGCAGAAATTCGCCATCCACAGAAACTGTATGTTATTTAACCATTAGATGTAGGTGTGTGTAAGTGTAGCTATAATACTTTTTATAACAACATCCTAGTATATTGAGGATACTTTTGTTGTTACAAAAGAAATGAATAAAAAGAGTTTAGGGGGTTGGAGAATAAAAATAAAACAAAACAACATTAGAAAAGACATTACCTCAAAATCGGGTAACTCTTTTTGATTTGATCCAAAGGCTTCCTTGGGAAGAGTTCTGCCCAAAGTGAGGCTTCTAGGAGTAAGGGAGGAATGTTGGGAGAGTATTTGGGCAGAGTTTGGCCGATCCAAATGGCTTGATAGTGTAAATGAGGTGGGAGAGGTGGGGGCCTTTTATAAGTGGAGAGGAGGGGCACTTTTGGAAGGATTGAAATGTTACATTATTACACAATGCTTTTCGGATTCTAAAGGTACCACACTTATATAATTCGAGGCTAAGGTGGTAAGGTTTCGAACTCTCCTCATCCAATAGGCTTTGGACAAGTGTAATCCTTGGATTTTGCATTATCTTCTAATTTTATTTAAATCGTTAAATAATGAGGTCATCGCTGCATCATAATTATGTCATAAATAATTTAATTTATTTAATGTCTAAAAATTATAAAATAAATACTATGATATAGGAAATATGTTTAGCTTTCTAATGAATATTTATAGACAAAATTTAGACTTGTGTAACCCCACTTAAAAATTGTTTTAGTAAACTAACTTATGTTTGTGTCAATTTAATTTTAACATTAAATAAATATATATTAATGTCATTTTCCAACTAAAGTGGCTCCATGGGGTCCCCAAGTTGACCCATGGGTTGTCTTGGTCGGCCATGACTCATCCAATAGGAGTAGGACAAGTTTCAAGCTCATCTCATATTATTAAAACATTATTTTTACCTTAAACTACACTAATTACCTCTAATCGCGATTAAGAACTTAAAAGTTACTATTCACCAAAAAATTATTTTAATCTCATTGAACCACATTTTACTTCGTAATGACAACCATGTATGTCGGATTTTTGAAAATCAAATCACAGAAGTGGTAATATTTCATTTAAACGAAAAATCAGTTATTTAACTACCACTTAGTGGTTTCACTATTCATCAAAAATTGAAGTTTTTCAGAACAATGCCAAAATTTCACCCTAATCTATAATTGATATTCCGAATTCAAAAATGATGTATATTTTAAAAAATTCCAAACATATAAGTTGCATTAATTAATTTTATAATTAATTCCCGCTGTTACGACAAATAGCGTGTTTTTAAGAAACAATTTATATCAAAAGATTGGCAATTGTTTATGTCCAATTTCAATGTTAAATTAATTATAATGGCCACCATTGGATAAAATGGTAAAAATATATTCTAATTATACCTTAAAACCACTAAATATTATAACTTATCACTATAAATTATTTTGATTAAAAAAGTTGTTTTAAGTATTTTTCACTATTCATAAAAATTTGGAAGTTCTCAGAAAATTACAAAAAATTCAACATAGGATAATTTCAATATTAGGAATACAAAAATGAAGTCCATTTTGAAATATAAAATTTCAATAAATTTAAAAGGTGTTTATTACTATTCATAACAGCTACTTTGATTCGTTGCGGTGTGTTAGAACTCGAACTTGCGTCCAATGCAAGCTATTGCATTATTGAAAGAGAGGCGGATCGTGGAAGCTCGGGGTGTTACATTCTCCCCTCCTTCAATAAATTGCGTCCTCGCAATTTGAAATTTTTCTTTGAAAATAAAAGGTTGAAAAGAGAAAATACCTTTTAGGAAAACCCACATCGGAAATAAGGTTAATAAATATATAACATTAAAAGAAAGCAGGATAAGTACAAAGGTCACCCGATATAGCCCATTCTAGGATTCTATGAAAATATGGATATGGAAGAAAAACAAACCATCAAGGTCTGATGGAGAGTTATAGAAAACAGGATTAGGAGAAAGTTTAACCATAAGAAAATCACAAACTTGTGATTGGTTAAACGGTCATTGAATCCCCAGTTGGAAAAGTTAACCGACAACATTTTTGTTTTAAGTTACCTTTTATAAAGTTGAGGAATTTATTTAGGAGATTTACTAAGAACGTAAGGGAATATACATACTTGTTATGTATACTTTCATTCATTAATAAATTTTTACCACAAACCCAACTTTTACTCCAAATGGTAACGGAACTCAAAAATATTCTATTTATCCCAATTGTATAAGGTTCAAAATGTTAACACATACCATTTAGATTAGTAAAACTATTTTCTAATAACCAGGGACTTCCTGTAGGCTAGTGGTAGGAAATAAAGGCCTGTCGCACTATGGTTGTGGGTTCGATTCTTGCAGCTTTGTCCGACGCGATGGGTTATGCCCCACCCTGCAGGTTGTCCTTTTCCTAAAACTATAGTATCATAATATTCCAAAAATAATCTTCATAAATGCTTTAACCTTAAACAATACAATCCATGGTTCAACTTAATCCATTCCAACCTTAATAGTTATCCAAAATACCTCCGTCCAGACATTCTCTAAAGGGTCGTTAAATTCCAAAATCAATTGTAATCTCAGATTCCGCAAACAAAGTAAAGTTTCTCTTATTGTCACATACTAAAAATATGATTACCTTAATCATATTAAAACCTTAATGAAATCAACAAGTACTGCAGTACAATCCATATATATATATCACATTATTCTTATAACCAGAATATAATCCTTGAGTCCAAAAGCACCAAAACATTAATTATTCTGCTTCAACTGTAGTCACAGCATAAGATTGGCCTTGATCCCTTGGCCTTTTCTGAGGTAAGTTTCCTTGACGCTTAGGACATTCATTTGCATAATGCCCTGTTTCCCTACAATTGTAGCATTCAACTTTGACAGCCTCTTTCTTTCCCTTGCAATCACGAGCCTGGTGACCCTTTTCTTCACATTTATAACAAACTCCCATTCCTTTTAGGCAAGTACCAGGGTGATTTTTCCCACAATTATCACATAATGGAAAATCCTTCTTTCCCTTTTTCCCTTTATCTGTCTCTTGTTCCACCGTTCTCTTCTTCTCTTGCTTTACTTTGTTGTCATAAGACTTAGAGAATTCCTTTTCTTTCTTGATAGCACACGAGACAATATCTTCGTATGATGAGAAGGATTGTGATACTAAAGCTCGACGGAGAAATGGTTTTAACCCATCAAAGAAACGATCAATCTTACTCCTTGGGTTACGTATATAATCGGCAGCATGCCTCGCTAACCTTGTAAAGTTAGCCTCATACTTTGCGACATTATCATCCTCCTTCTGCCTCAAACTCAGAAATTGCCTTTCCATATCAGCTCGATGGTCCCGAGGAAAATATTTTTCTAATAAAATCTCTTTGAACTCCCTCCATTCCATATTCGATACGTCATCATCTTCCTTTGTGTTTTGAATCAGCGACCACCACTGATCGGCATCTCCAGTGAGACGGTAAACTGCCATGACAACCTTCTCTCTTTCGCTACTCCCCAAGGCATGGAATATTTTCTCTAAGGAATTTATCCATTGCTCAGCTACAGTAGGATTTTTACTCCCATTGAAGGTTGGTGGTTGTTGCCTCATGAAACGGTCTAGCATTGATCCTCCACGTTGCGGATCAGGGTGCTCCATACGAGTAAGGTTATTATTCATAACCTGCGTGAGTTTTCCCAGTACGGTGAGAAGTTGATCAGCACCAGTTGTATCTCCAGATCCACAATAATTATCTTGAGCAGGAGGGCAATCCCTACACAGAGTTCATGCATTGATACGGTTTCCATTCCTTCCACTAGGTGCCATTTCTAAACAATGGCATAAACTAGATTAGTTTATGAATCAAAATACATAATTCCATACTTGTTAAACACTTTACATAAATTGAACTATTTATGGATATAATCCATAATCATAAAAAGAAATGTTTTCTTTGAGGAAGTATGTACTCATAACCCTTCATAGTGGTTTGTAAATAAAATGAGAATTATCCTAAGCATATCCCCCGGGAGTGTCGTAACCAAGAGTGCAGCAAGGCCCGTTGTCGTGCACCAGTTCCCGTTCGAGTCTAGCTCAAAGTGGTGTTTTCGGGTTTTACCCCTAGGTACATCTGTGCCAGAGCCGCCTCTATCGGATCGTATCCAGACAGGGATGTATTACTCGGAAAACTCATATCATCTCTATAATACCAAAATTCTAGGAAGTTCTTCTATACTAATCCTCAAAGTCTATCTTTGGGCTATGTGCTCTAATCAGAGTTTATCTAAATCTAGCTTCCAAGGTTTGTACTAAACTGCCTCTGATACCAACTGTAACGCCCCGACCCCAGCTACCTAGAGTCGGTGCATTACTTCGTAACATTGTCATGATCACAAAAGATCAAGTCTCGAAAGACCGATTAGTTTAGTAGCCTTGGAAACGCTAGATACATTCATAAATGTTACATTACATCACAAAGTGAAAAACTATAATCACATAGTCTCCATAGTCCACACTTCTATCCTCTTCGGACTATCCCTGCAGGTCATTCGTAAAATACTTCTTCACATCCTGGAAAATATTAAAACATTGAAAGGGGTGAGCTCAGATGCTCAGTAAGGATAACAATATTGCGGAAGCTTTCATAAATAAACATAAACATTTAAGGCAACGTATAACTAAACAAAGGCCTTATTAAACTTGAACTTCAGCATAATATGGCAAAAGTAAAATGAGATAATGCCATTCACTTCTTCACATGGATATTCTACTGGTCGAATAATCACATGCAATAACAAAAAACACTTTCATAATGAGGGAATGTATAATGCCAGACATTCTAAAACATTTTGTCAAGGCCTCGGCCAAGACGTCTAAAATGATTAAGGCCTCGGCCAAAACCATAAATCAAATTGGGAAAGGGCCTCAGCCAATTCCACGTCTAGTTGTCTCATGAGACCTACCGATGCATCGAGGAGCTATAGCGGGCTCCACCCGTCACTTATTAAGTCCAATACATTCCTCATGTGAATAGGTTTAAACATATCATAAACCATAACATAATCATATCACATAAAACATGCATAAAGGAAACATAAAATTTCCACATTTCAATCACAAGATATCAATACAACACATTATAATAAAAACTCTTTCAAAACCATTTTCAATACCAAAATAAAAGAAAGTTAAAACTTTGTATTTATTTTTCATTAAAAAAATGATGGCTTGTAGTGGAAGCCGAAACTAAAATAATGGTCACGGCGGCGGAGAAGTCGTTGTCGCCGCATACGTACGACAAAAACATTCCCTTTTGTCGTTTAGTAAACGCTTCGTATAAAAAAGATTCCTTTTGAATAAACGTAAAAGTCAAAGGGGTTTATACACCATATAAAATAAATTTGTGTGTAAAACAAAGTATGCCTCAATGAAAGGAGATTGAGACGAAGTCCTTAAAAATATCATTTTTAAAATGAAATAGATCTGTTATGTGTATTCACTATATGTACACATAAAGAAAGTACAAATACAATATAGGACATAATAATATCATGACATAATTTGAAAGTATGAGATTAACCCAGAGATTGGAAATTGGGTTAAGAAATTCCCTTACCTTGTGTCCGACTTGACTCAACCGTTCTTTAACCTCCTGAATAATAAACTAGAGTTAATATATACCTTATTAAGAACCATTTTCAATTTCATTATCCTTATTATATCACTTATTACAATGATATGAACATTATGTAATTATTTAAGTTAATAACGGTCGTTTTGTCGATCTTTGGTACTTGAGTCAACAATAAGCTCCTTATAATTACAAGTTGTTCATGTGGTAGAATATCCATTATATCCAGAATTATATTCATGATTTAGATGTCATATATATCTTATATATCCAGTATATACATTCATTTATAATATTACGTAACATTTAGAGGTAAGAAATGAAATGCACCGTTCATGGAGACGGTAAGCCGTACGTACGCATTAACGCTACTTTCATTTCAATTTCATATTTAATGGAACTAAAACATATTGATATAAATTTAAAATATAATTCCAGTATAATATAGTGTATAATACCATTTACTCCATCCTTTATACATCCCACATATGGCATTAACGATTCAAATCACTTTGAGGGGGCGGTAGTCCGCACTTCCTAAAATGAAATTATCGCGTTTTACCCATAATGGAAATCATAAAGTATGCCATAAATGAGAAATACAGAATCATAATTAAAACATAATCATATTATATATCATATATAAAAATAGTGACATCTTAATGGCCACCTTTGAAGGTGTTATATGAGTGTTGAACAATCATTGTTTCGTGAGGCAGAAATTCGCCATCCACAGAAACTGTATGTTCTTTAACCATTAGATGTAGGTGTGTGTAAGTGTAGCTCGAATCCTTTTTATAAAAACATCCTAGTATATTTAGGATACTGTTGTTGTTACAAAAGAAATTAATAAAAAGAGTTTAGGGGGTTGGAGAATAAAAATAAAACAAAACAACATTAGAAAAGACATTACCTCAAAATCGGGTAACTCTTTTTGATTTGATCCAAAGGCTTCCTTGGGAAGAGTTCTGCCCAAAGTGAGGCTTCTAGGAGTAAGGGAGGAATGTTGGGAGAGTATTTGGGCAGAGTTTGGCCGAGCCAAATGGCTTGAAAGTGTAAATGAGGTGGGAGAGGTGGGGGCCTTTTATAAGTGGAGAGGAGGGGCACTTTTGGAAGGATTGAAATGTTACATTATTACACAATGCTTTTCGGATTCTAAAGGTCCCACACTTATATAATTCGAGGCTAAGGTGATAAGGTTTCGAAATATCCTCATCCAATAGGCTTTGGACAAGTGTAAGCCTTGGATTTTGCATTATCTTCTAATTTTATTTAAATCGTTAAATAATGAGGTCACCGCTGCATCATAATGATGTCATAAATAATTTAATTTATTTAATGTATAAAAATTATAAAATAAATACTATGATGTAGGAAATATTTTTAGCTTTCTAATGAATATTTATAGACAAAATTTGGACTTGTTTAACCCCACTTAAAAATTGTTTTAGTAAACTAACTTATGTTTGTGTCAATTTAATTTTAACATTAAATAAATATATATTAATGTCATTTTCCAACTAAAGTGGCTCCATGGGGTCCCCAAGTTGACCCATGGGTTGTCTTGGTCGGCCATGACTCATCCAATAGGAGTAGGACAAGTTTCAAGCTCATCTCATATTATTAAAACATTATTTTTACCTTAAACTACACTAATTACCTCTAATCGCGATTAAGAACTTAAAAGTTACTATTCACCAAAAAATTATTTTAATCTCATTGAACCACATTTTACTTCTTAATGACAACCATGTATGTCGGATTTTTGAAAATCAAATCACAGAAGTGGTAATATTTCATTTAAACGAAAAATCAGTTATTTAACTACCACATAGTGGTTTCACTATTCATCAAAAATTGAAGTTTTTCAGAACAATGCCAAAATTTCACCCTAAGCTATAATTGATATTCCGAATTCAAAAATGATGTCTATTTTACAAAATTCCAAACATATAAGTTGCATTAATTAATTTTATAATTAATTCCCGCTGTTACGACAAATAGCGTGTTTTTAAGAAACAATTTATATCAAAAGATTGGCAATTGTTTATGTCAAATTTCAATGTAAAATTAATTCTAATGGCCACCATTGGATAAAATGGTAAAAATATATTCTAATTATACCTTAAACCCACTAAATATTATAACTTATCACTATAAATTATTTTGATTAAAAAAGTTGTTTTAAGTATTTTTCACTATTCATAAAAATTTGGAAGTTCTCAGAAAATTACAAAAAATTCAACATAGGCTAATTTCAATATTAGGAATACAAAAATGAAGTCCATTTTGAAATATAAAATTTCTATAAATTTAAAAGGTGTTTATTACTATTCATAACGGCTACTTTGATTCGTTGCGGTGTGTTAGAACTCGAACTTGCGTCCAATGCAAGCTATTGCATTATTGAAAGAGAGGCGTATCATGGAAGCTCGGGGTGTTACATTATTCATCTATATAGACTTCTTATGTGGGACCTCATTGATTTAATGGGTAATAAATTAATATTCATCATCGTACTCTATCTACTAATTTATATTTTTTTTTTGTATACCTTTTAATTTCATACAGTCCTTTACAATATGACTAGTGACCTTTTATCTCCCACACAACTCCCCTTAAATGTCTGGTTTTCAGATTTTAATTTTTATAAGACTTGTTTATTATGTTCATATGTTTTCCACTTTTTTGGTACCATATTCACCAAATTTTGTAATTCTTATTAGATTATTCTAAAATTTTTAATACTATGATATTTTTCTAGTAGTTTTTTCAGGCTATAAAATTTTCTTTCTAAGAGTATTCCTGCTTCTAATATAACTAATTATATTATTCTCAGGTCTAGTCCGCCTTTTTCATCCCAGTTCCAATGAAATGACATGTTGTACTAGTACTCAAAAGATTTATACCCAAAACATCTACAACAATATTAATATCCCTTGAAACATGAACTTCCAATATATTTATGTTTTTTTATTAATTTCTTCTTATTTTCCAGGCATCCTCCATCCATTATTTTCCCATTCCTTGGGGTTTTTCCATTCTCAGGTCATCCATATGAGGAAATGTTTTACAACATTCATCATCCTAAAAATATTCAAATTATGTTTCATAATATTTATAATAAAATGTAACAGATTTAATATCACATGAAAATTTATAATAATGTTGTACATTTTTCATGGGTCTAGTTTTCTCATCATCCTTTGATGGTTCGGCTTGAATATCCACCTCATTTTCATAGAATTGTATCATATTCGTTAAGGAGTTTATAGATTTAAGATAACTAGATTGTGACTCATGAATTTTACTTTATTTAGAAATCTATTATGTATTAATATATTCTGGTATCAAATCTTATTATACACATTTCATCATGAAATTTTTTATCACTTTTATGAGATCATTCTACTTCACATTTACACTTCCTTTCTTATTTTACAATAATTTTAATTTCATCTAATATATGGAATTATGATCAAATTAAGAAATAAAATCATCTCTAAGAATATATTCTGTATAACTATCCCCTTCTTCTTCTTCTTAACTACTTGTAATTTCTATTCATCTCTTAACCTTATATTTGTGTATGTATATTAATGAAAAATTCTATTTTCTTAGTTGTTCATGGACGTGATTATGTTTTTAGATTCTCCCTACAATTATTAGAGAAAGTTGATGTTGATAAACCATTATATAGTTTTTCAACATATATAGATATATATATTTAGGATTTTATATATAAGGCACCTTCAAATATTTACACACACCTTCTTGATTTGATGCATCTCTTTCAGGCATCTACCAAGCCCAGAAATGTGAAGGGAAATAGATTCTCTGGAATTTTGGTTCTCATTTTTTATATTCTTGCCGAGTATTTTAGGTTTATTTTATTTCATTGTAAGAATGTTGATGTACATAGAGGAACAAATCAAAAGTGACACCATGACAGGTAATCTCCCCCCATATTAAAAGTTTATTGGTCTTTAAATTTCTTATACACTAGGTTTATCATAGTTTATGTATCTTATTTTATATAATTAAACAAGTATTTAAATTTTTTGAAAATTAAATTTCTATCCATGCTTCATGTCATTGGAGTTTTAGTTAATTTAGGTCCTTCTATCTTGGTAAACCACTACTTAATTACCTATATCACTCCAGAGAGGATCACTGAACTCCCATGTAGTCTCCTTGCTACACAACAATTACCGCCACATCACCCTATAAATTTGCTCTCCTCCCTTTCACCTCCCCGCACTCATTGATTAGTCACTGAAAGTGGCTAATATACATTGTTAATATCTTAATATTAATTTTTTTTAAAGTTCATAAACATAAATTTTAGTCCAATTTAGAAATTGAACTTCATTTCCCATCATTGTACAATTCATGCTTAAAGTGTCAATTTGGGCCCACTCAATAACTTGCTTGTGAAAAATACATTTTTCATCATTTTAATTTGATATTTTTTTATATGATTCATCAATTTATTTGGAACATTTTATCTTTGATGTGTGATGGATGAATCCCAAGGGAAGATTGATATTTTTGCGCCTGAATACAGAAACTTGCTGGAGAAAGCATAATGGGCCTAAGGCGCATCAAACAAAAGTGGGGCCCACAAACCCAGCCAAATGAAGGTCAAATGTTTACAGTAGAATGATAAAAATATGAGGACCATTTTATTCAACTGTGTCCAGAGCTAATTTCTATGTTTTTATGATGATAATGGGATCTGAAGTTGATATTTAAATGGTGGGCCCGACATTAATGCACATAAAGTCATCCCACCATTTTCACCATATCTTTCAAACGGCGGCTACAAATATCCTGAAATGTTTACAGATCATATAGGAAAGATGGACGAGAATAGGTTTCTTCTACAACTCCATAGGATTCGGCCACCTTCAATTCCAAAATCACACATCAAATCGGTGGACGAATCTGGACAAAATTTTTGGGTCAACTTTGAAACGTCCAAATCCCATGATTTTCTCACCCTCCTTTTGACTCTCTAAATTAATGGGGGTGGAATTTATTGTGTTGGGGTGTCTCTAAGGATCCTAATATTCCTATATAAGGAGATTTTGGTGAATGTAATTAGTATCTAACATTTTTCTTTGAATCCATGTTTTTTCTTTCATCCATTGTATTTCTTTCAATTGTAATTTGCTTCTTTCAATTTGTAATCGCATCATCATGTTTTCCCATGTAAGTTTTTCTTTCACGTTTAGTATTTTAATAAAATTTATTCTTCTTCTTCACTTATTATTTTCCTTTTTTTGACGTTGAAACAGTTGAATCAAGTTGTGAATTCATTCACACCAGCACTTGTGAATTCAATCACACAACGGTAGAGTGTTCGTTCTTTTAATACTTTTCTTCTTCTTCAATTTTGTACCCATAAGTCTACATCCTACTTCCATTGGTAGAATAGAATCAATGGAGGGCTAACTACTTAAGGCTTTATCCAAGGGAGTAGCAAGGTCAGGGATTGGATGTTATTTCATGTACTTTAATTTTTAAATATTTTTATTATTTTAAGATTTCCATTCGATGAGTTATGTTCTTCTTCGTCATTTCCAAGTTTAACGACGACACATTTTGAGTGCTAGTACGATCTATTTCCTTTGAGTGCTCAGTAAAGTGATCCTCAAAGTTAATTAGTGATTGGCCTTGGAATTGTGTAGGGATTAAATTGGTGAATTATTTGGGAGAATTATCTTGTTGTTTAGAAACGTCTTCAATTAATGACATGAATTTTTTAAGAAAAGAAATTTATCCAATCCACCCCAAGAGAAACCTTAAGATCAACCCATCATCAATAATTGTTTTGTTCACGTCATTTTTCTTGTCTGTTACTTAAATTATATCATTATTTCTCCAATTAAAATCTACCTCAATGTTTGCCACTTTATAGCCAATCCTTCAACAAATTTGATTGTCTCAAGGTTTTTTCTTTGGTCCCTGTGGATTCAATCCCTACTTGTACTTCAATGAACGCTTTTACCAGTATGGTAAATTTGGGCGCAACCAAATTTGGGCACCTTTTCCAGGGACCCAAGTAAGTACCTTAGGCCCTCATCTTCTTTTTTCACCAAAAATTATCTATTATCACCCTAATTTCTCTTCTCTTTTCCCCTT
Source organism: Viscum album (assembly GCA_963277665.1). Classification (NCBI taxonomy): domain Eukaryota; kingdom Viridiplantae; phylum Streptophyta; class Magnoliopsida; order Santalales; family Viscaceae; genus Viscum; species Viscum album. The sequence continues at coordinate 1,174,008,616 of OY728134.1, forward strand.
TCTATTTATGTGTGTCCAAAAAAATCTCAAAACCAATTTTCAATCAATTCCAATGGATTATCCTCCAAAATACCCCCTCATAAACCAATTCTATAATCTAGTTGGAAATAAATATTGGGAAACACCTCACATAGGCAATTTCATTGACCAAACCTTAATTGAATACACCACACGAGATGATATGTACAGTCAATGGGATGCTGAATGTTTAAAGGATCAATTTACATACATCTCAAGGATGATTGAAGAGATAAAACTTAATGAGGTGTATGACATCCAGACATCTATAAATCCTAATTCTGAAAAAAATCTTGAATATTTGAGTGAAAAAATGGTTAAAATGAATTTAGAAGTTTCATCCATGATAGTTGAACTACAAATCATTGAATCATTTTTGGAACCCACTCCAACTCAGGTTATCCCTTCCACATCACTTATAGAATAATCTTGTTACCCACATAACTCATTTGAATTTAGTGAAGAAACCACTTTAAAATATTGGAAAACAGAGTTGGATAATAAAGATAATTGGTCAGGTAATGTTGAAAGTCAAGATAAAGAACATGAGGGAATTTGTAATGAGTGTTTAAATCAGGATGAAATTGACTTCATGAATTCACATGAGGGAAATTTTTCTTCATGGATTTAATGTCCATAATATTTCTCCAATGTTGTTTTTTTAGAAACCCAAATCACTGAACCATTAGGATAAATTAAAAATATCAACACTATACCCATTCATGAAACTCATCGAGAAAATTTTGCAGTTGAATCTTCAATTCAATGGGAAACAATTTTGTTGGGAAATTTCTAAAATGAAATTGATTTTGATTCTAATTTTTTATCTGTGTTTGAATGTCCTATCCAAAATAAACTCAAAATCAATGTACTTACTTCCCCACTCAGGCATCCTATCATAGGAGATAACCATGACCTTGCATTAGTCATTCATTCATCTCATGAAACTCAAAAAGGGGGGTTAACCCTTGAAATATTAGGAAAGACTGTAGAAGAAACTGGATCAACCATTACTAAAATTCCTTGTATTTTCACACTCCTTGTTGAACATTGGTTTTTACATGACAAGAAATCAAAGAAAACAATCAATCTCAATCAATTTGAAGTGGAGAAAGATGGGTTCATTAAAATTTTGAAAGTTGGAATTAGATAAGTTGGGGGGTTCAAGTCGAGTTGATGACATTAAAAAAAAAGCGATGCATGGGAGGCAACCCATGGTTTTCAAGTTTCCAATCATTTTGAATCATTTTTTTTCATATAATAAATTACCATAGACTGTTGACATGTTCTTCTTTTATGAGTAAGGATGGGTATGAATGAGGAGCACCGTATTCATCCGTGTCACGCGATGTGATCCCTGAGTAATACCATAGCCATAAATTTAAAAGAAGACAATGTATCATCAATTTATTTTATTTTATTTATGTTTTTGTATGTTAAAAAAATTAAACTCTTCACCTGTTCTTCTTTTATGAGTATGGATGGGTATGAATGGGGAGCACCGTATTCATCCGTGTCACGTGGTGCGATCCCAGAGTAATACCTTACCCAGAAATTGAAAAGAAGAAAATGTATCATTAGTTTGATTTAAAAAAAGGAAAATCATAAAAATTATGATACTTGGAATTAAATAAATCATTGTGTTGTTTTTTTGGCCAATTTTTTCTTCTTTTAATGGTTCAATAACTATTTTGGGTGATACATGTTCAATCACGGAGGTTCCTACATCCCCCAAAAGATCAAAGGAGTAATGTGGAGCATCATGAACTTCAACTTCAAAAACCAGGTGAATTTTTTACATGTTTATCATTTTCAATTTCCTCTTTGAACACCTCTCTTATCCCCTTATAACTTTTTCTTTTCTGTAAAAACTGGGGAAAGTGTTATTCTAAGTTGGGGGGAGATGAAATAAAAAAATTATTTTTTTATAAGAACATGTATGGAAAGAAAAATTCCATTAACCTTGAACATGATAACACACATTTCAAACTATGAAATTGGATATCAAATAATTTTGCATGCCTTGATTCTGATTTTAATGCAAGTTTAAGTTCATGATCATAGTTTTTGGATAGTGCGGTTGTCTGATGTGATTTTTCAAAGTTTACATTTTCATCCTCTTAATAAAAATGCCACAATGCACATATACTGGACCGTGGGTGAAAATTTGAGTTCATGGGTCCCTTTAATTATTGCATAGGGTTTTGGGGTCACTTTTAGTTTAATTTGAGTATCCAAAAACAAAAAAAAAACAAAAAATTTAACCGCATAGAGCAATGTTTTTTCCAAATGAGTGGCGTCCGGAACTTGGGGATCGTGACTCCATAGTTGTCTTTCCCAGAGTTAGGCTTTATATCTCTATTGTATAGCATTGAATTGACAATATGTGTGGCGTCTGGCACTTGGGGATCATGACTCCATAGTTTTCTTGCCCAGAGTTAGTCTTTTCATATCTATTGTGGTTAAAAAAAATGGATAATCATCTAAAGGTTTGATGTGATTCCCACCTAGCGCTTCCATTTTTCCCCCTTGAACAATAAAATGGGCCCCATGTCTTTTGTGATGCACAACACTTTATCATGCTTAATTGAAATTAGATGAAATGTGGCGATGAATTTGAACAAAGGAATGGGCTTGGGATTGGGATATGATTATGGACCTAGCTTTTTTTAAATGATTTTTATGGGTTTCATAATTTTTTTTGGTATGAGGTCATTGGGTGAGCAATGTGTATTAAAATGTTTTTGGAAAAAAGGATTCAAATTTCATATTTTTAATATATTTTGCTCGGGACTAGAAAAACTCAAGTTGGGGGGTGTGATTAGTCCCTGAAAGTGGCTAATATCCATTGTTAATATTTGAATATTAATTTTTTTCATAGTTCATAAACATAAATTTTAGTCCAATTCAGAAATTGAACTTCATTTCCCATCATTGTGCAATTCATGCTTAAAGTGTCAATTTAGGCTCACTCAATAAATTGCTTGTGAAAAATAAATTGTTCATAATTTTAATTTTATATTTTGTTATATGATTCATAAATTTATTTGGAACATTTTATCTTTGAGGTCCGATGGATGAATCCGAAGAGAAGATGGATATTTTTGTGCCTGAATGCAGAAACATGCTGGAGAAAGCATAATGGGACTAAGGCCCATCAAACAAAACTGGGGCCCACACACCAAGCCCAATGAAGCTAAAATGTTTACATTAGAAACATAAAAATAATAGGATCATTTTATTTAACTATGGTTGGAGATAATTCTGAAGTTTTCATGAACATAATGGGATCTGAAGTTGAGCTTTAAATGGTGGGCCCGACATTAATGCACATAAAGTCGTCCCACCATTTTCACTATATCATTAAAACGGAGGCTCCAAATTTCCAGAAAGGTTTATAGATCATATAGGACAGATGTACGAGCATGTTTTTCTTCTACGAACCCTCAATATTCAGCCTCCTTCAATTCTAAAAGTACACATCAAAACAATGGATGAATCTGGACGAAATTTCCGGGTCAACTTTGAGACGTCCAAACACCTTGATTTTCTCACCCTCCTTTTGACTCTACAAATTAATGGGGATGGAATTTATTGTGGTGGGGTGTCTCTAAGGCTCCTAATATGCCTATATAAATATCTGGTGGTGTAGGTAATTAGGATCTAACATTTTTCTTTGAATCCATGTTTTTTCTTTCATGCATTGTATTTCTTTCAATTGTAATTTGTTGCTTTCAATTTGTAATCGCATCGTCAAGTTTTCCCATGTAAGTTTTTCTTTCACGTTTAGTATTTTAATAAAATTTATTCTTCTTCTTCACTTATTATTTTTCTTTTCTTCACACGTTGATACCGTTGAATCAAGGTGTGAATTTATTCACACCAGCACTGATGAATTCAATCACACAACGGTGGACTGTTTGTTCTTTTAATACTTTTCTTCTTCTTCAATTCTGCCCCCATAAGTCTACATCCCGCTTCCATTGGTATAATAGCATCAATGGAGGGCTAAGCACTTAAGGGCTGATCCAAGGGAGTTTCAAGGTTAGGTATTGGATGTTATTTCATGTACTTTATCTTTTAAATATGTTTGTTATTTTAAGATTTCCATTCGATGAGTTATGTTCTTCTTCGTCTTTGTCAAGTTTAAAAAAGACACATTTTGAGTACTAGTTCAATATATTTCCTGTAATTTCTCAGTAAAGTGATCCTCAAAGTGAATTAGTTATTGGCCTTGGAATTGTGTAGGGATTAATTTGGTGAATGATTTGGGAGAATTATCTTGTTGTTTGGATACATCTTCAATTAATGACATGAATTTTTTAAGAAAAGAAATTTATCCAATCCACCCCAAGAGAAACCCTAAGATCAACCCATCATCAATAATTGTTTTGTTCACATCATTTTTCTTGTCTGTTATTTAAATTATATCATTAGTTCTCCAATTAAAATCTACCTCAATATTTTCAACCTCATAGCAAATCCTTCAACAAATTTGATTGTCTCAAGGTTTCTTCTTCGGTCCCTATGGATTCGATCCCTACTTGTACTTCAACGACCGCTTTTACCAGTAGGGTAAATTTGGGTAAAACCACTCATCATTCTTTATGTTTCATTCAATGGGTATCTTGAATGTTTTAAAATTTTATTCCTTACAAAATATAGCAATAGGTGATACCCATGAGGTATTTTAAATTATTTTCAAACAGTTTTTATACTTAGCATTGGGTTATTTCATGCCAAGTGTTCATGAAAATCCCTGAGTAAATCTTTCAAAGGAATTTAAGTATTTTAAAATGGTGTTTCGCACCAATTATGTTTTCGAAGGGGGTGATTTGGGTGGTTTAAAGGATTGATTTATAAAAATAAGCGTTTTGTCCCTCGTTTTTAGTTATTTTAATACTTTCTTGGTCTTTGCAGTTGTTTACAATGTTTTATGGAATTTTCCTAGGAAGATATATTTTTCAAATGGTTTATAAAAAATTTATCCTAAAATGAGATGTCTTGTGAAAATGAAATGTCTTCAAATCCTAGGAATATATTTGTACAGTCCATTTAGTACTTTATAAATGAGTTTTCTTGATGTTATGGCGACCCCAGTGCTGATCCCTTTGGTTTATATTATTCTCCTTATCAATTAAGGATACAATAAGGATATTTATTATTGTTCATTATTATGAATGGTTATGAAAGGGGATATTTTATGATAGGGTGTTGGAGGTTAGATGAGACTTATTGATTTTTCTTAAAATTTTGATTTATGTGATGATCTAGTGATTCATTCAATCTTCTCACCGTCATTTATTGATATCATACAAACCCTAGGAAACAAATTAGAATGTTTGGTTGTTTGTTATAGTAAATTAGTGTGCATAGGCTATCTATTTCCATAGGAAAATTATATTATCCTAGGGGTTTATGTTGTACTCTGAAGGAACCTCATGGGATAGGTCCTATGGGGTTTTTTAGTTTACTATTAGGGCCCCCTAAAGATAGTGTCCCAACAAACAAGGTCCTATATCATTCATGTTGGATCCTAGTGAGTTTCCCATGGTTCTTAGATCCCATTAAGGATGATTTAGTGGAACCTGATACGTATACCTTTTTTTATCCAATGAATTTTATTTAGTTACAAGACACCATAGATGGGTTGAGGGTTATTATATTTTTCTCCATTTATATCTTGGTTCCTATTGTGTTTATTAATTTCTTTAGTTTGTGGTGTTGGTTTTATTTTAAACTGATTTATAAAGGTTTTGGGAAGTGTGTTTTATTTAAAGGAAATTTTATTTATTTTAAAGTATATTGAGAAATTATTTTGAGAAAAAAAGAATAAATAGTTTTGTTTCCTCTAAATTTAATATTATTCTTTTCATTATTTGAATGAGATTTTGAAAGAAAGTTTTTATTTATCGATTGGGTTAGAAATTATGGTATGTAGTACAAAAGATCCTTTATTTTTTTTAAAGGGATATATTATTTTTTTGGAAAGAAGCTAGTGCGGGGGTGTAGGGGGTGGGTTGAGGGCAGGTGTGTTGGGGGGGCTGGTGGAGGGGGAGGGTGCTGCTGTAGGAGGTGTGTGGTGGGGGGTTGGGGTTGGGGGTGTGGTGGGGGCTGTTGGTTGGGGGCTGGGGGGATTGGTGCTGGGGGAGGGGGGCTGATGCTGAGGGAGGGGTTGGTGGGGGAAGGGGGTGGCTAGTGTAGGGTGGGGGTGGGGGATGGTGGGGGGGGGGTTGGCATTAATATATAGTATTATTTATTCACTCGATGCTACTCATGTACTGGAGTGAGATTAATTCAAATTGATGGGGTGTTTGTGGGGTTATATTGATTGGATGGTTCATGTAGAGTGAAATTCTATATCATTGAGGCTTATTTTTATCTTTTATGTTATCACACTAATGGATTGTAGGTGGAAAATATAAATATTTTATTCTTCTATATGAGTATCATTGAATCTAAGAGTTCGTGAATTTTATAATAGGAGAATAATTTTCTTTGTTTGTGGTGGAAGATAGATTATAGGAGCATTATAATAGTTTATCCAACCACATAATCCTTACAGTACTGCATCTTGATTAATGTATGATACACCCAATTTTTTCATGTTGTTTTGCTTATATACTTTTTATAGATATAACCATACTAATTAGTTTTATGGTATCTTTTAATTATTACCATGTGTATGTCTGTATTAGAACATCATGTTACAAAAATGGAGTTATAGAATTCATGAGTTTAGTTATCTATACTGGATATAACCCCTATGGTATGCACTTCGGATTTATAGTTCATTCATGTAGTTAAAGAAACTATTCATAATCACCTATTCTATTATTTCATTTATCACTAATCATGTTCCTGCCACTTCAATTTTTAGGATAAATTAACGATGATTCATTAGATCACTGGTATTTTGTCGAAGTCTCTCAGGACCCTTTCGTGTGTGTTACAGAAACTATCCCCTAAGGCAAAGTGGTTTAGCCCAATTTCGTTTGCCACTAACAGTTTAAGGTGATTTTTTCTTCATTCTTTTATACTGCTTAGTTTATATCTGGGGATTTTTTAATTTTAGAGACCTTGGTAATTTTATTATAGCATGTTGATCATCCATGAGGTGGTTTTGAGTCACCAGAGTCAAAGGTGACTCACTGTGTATACATAGGTAAGCATATATATAATATGTTCTCCTGTTATATGTATATCCTCCCATGGAATTACAATTACATATAATGGGATATTTTTTCTTATGTATATATATGGAAAATTCATACTTGTGTGGGTGATAACAAGCTTATTCATGTGAGAATATATATATATATATAAGGATCCTCTTGTGCATGTTCAATGCTATACAGACACATCCATAGGGGTGAGGGAATCCTTATGTATATGAGAAATTGCAGATGTCCAAAGGATGGATGGAGCAGCTTAGAGTTGTCACTGATAAAAGTGTCAAGTGTTGAGTTTGGCTTGAGTCCTTTGAGGTAGGGTCTCTCTCCTAGACTCTTTAATTCAAGAATTTTTTAAATTTAATTTAGCTGCCTTATTAATTCTTCTGGTTTATATTAAATTACAATCCTTGATCAAGTGTTAGTTAAGATAATTTTTTCGTTTGATAAAAAAGTCATGGTTTTGTAATAAGACCCCTCCAATAAAGGTTGGTTGTCTGTGAAAACTCATAGTGGTAGTTTGTTCTTATATATTTTTCTTGACATTATTGCATTGGTGTTTTCCTTATACTTGATGTCATTGTTAGTTATAAATCAGACATCATACATGGTGCTTTTTATATCCCCAAAGGGGGTTTCTCTCCTTTTATTAAAATGGTTATTTGAACCAAAAAACCCTTTAAGTTTCATTAGACTTTTAAGATGGAATTTCCCAAGAAGGAAAGTGTTGTAATGACCAATTCACAACTAAGTGGCCCCAATTTGATCTAAAAAATTGAATTTCCATGTTTTAATGAATTGAATGATTTAAATGGAACTGAACATGGTTAACTTGGCACATGAGAGGTAATGCCTCATGTAGTGAATTATGTAATGTTTATACCTCTTTTTTAAAGTTTAATTGGATGGCATGAAATAAATAGAGTGACATATTCATGGTGACTTGTACTCCACATTTGAAATGACTTAATGGAAAGTGGTAAATGTATGATTATAACCAAACACCTCTAAAGTGTTTGAATTTATTTTTATAAGGGATTACCCAAGTAGGTAATTTTCCTATTGACTATTTCACATTCTAAGTGTTTTCTTTCCAATTTTAATCCAATTTACTCATTTTGATAAAGTAAATAGAATTATTTGGATGGAATTTCTTGTAAATGAGGAAATACTTTCCTTGAGTGTTTAGATTGAGAGGACCTTGTCAGCTAGGATACCATGACACTCAATCATTCCTGATTTATTGTCATTCCAAAATTTCACCTTGTTGCCTCATCTTATTCTATTTCATTTATTCCCATGTCAGTCCAAAAGAATCAGGGTAGGGTGGCATCCAAACCTTGACTCGTTACATGAATTAACCAATAATGTTGCTTCATCCAAATCTCGACCCACTGCATTATCTCTCAAGATGGGGTCCATTGGTCTTGTCTCACATTATAACAAGACCCATCCCCTTGGGTATTCCTTTACACAATCCTATATAAGGAATGTTCCACAAATCTCACTGAAGCATCCTTATAACTCAAGGGAGACTGTACCATCTCTAGGGTGGTCACCAACACACCAACCCATCCCTACAGACTCTAGGGAGGTCACAAGTACACCAAATCATCCTTTAAAGCTCTAGAGAATTCACATTAATAACACGGGTCCAAAACCTACCACACATCTCTCGAATTGATCCCAGAGTACTAGTCACTCGAGACCTACCCCATTCCACAAAATTTCTCATATTACCCATAAATGTGTCTATAAGGCCTTCCAAACCCATCCCATTGTATTCCCATTAATACCAAACTCTACTCAGCACTCATTAATATAGTCACTACTTGAAGTATCCTCTAACCAAGACCATATGGCATGATCCATGAACCCATCAGGATTCCTCTACACTTTGGGTCCTATACATGAGGAAAACAATTAATGTAAATAAACATTATCACTAGATCTTAATTCTTTAACCCAACAATCACAACATTTGAAATTTTTCATGGAATAGTTGAATTTCAATTTGAGACATAGAAAACCATTAGTTTTAGGGTATAACCTTGTGTCAAGGATTTGATCTCATCTAATCACTTGAGGATATACCACATCACTCAGGGGGTGTCCAAGAGGGAGGGGTTGTTTAGGTGGGGGTCCAGGAGGGAGGGGGTGTCTAAGAGTGGGGTGTCCTGGGGGTGTCCATGAAGGAGGGGGGTTTTCCATGAGTGGGAGACTAGGAGGGGTGTCTAGGGGGAGGGGTAGTCCATGAAGGGGGTTTGTTCAGTAAAGAGGGGGGGGGGTCTATCTAGGAAGGATGTGAGGGCGGGTGAAAGGGGGTTTTTATATGAAGGAGGGGGTCTAGGAAGTAAGGGTTTGATCCAAGAAATATGGGAGGGGTACTAGGAGGTTCTACAGGGGGTGAAAGGGGGTCTGAAGGGGGGAGGGGGGTCTATTTAGGAAGGATGGGGGTCGGTCTAGGAAAGGTGGGAGGGGGTGAAAGGCGGTTCTGTTGGGGGAGGGGGTGAAATTGGGGTCTGATGGGGGAGGGGGTTGTGCAGGGGGTCCAAGGGGGTCTATAGGGGGATGGAGTGTGCAGGGGGTATGTACAGGGATGGGGTCTATCCAGGAAAGAGGGGGGTATATCCAGGGAGGGGGGGTATGTCCACGATAGGGTATGTACAAGGGGGTATGTCCATGAGGGGGGTTGTCCATGAAGGGGGAGTCTGTCTAGGGAGGGGGGGTCTTTCCAGGAAGGAGGGGGTCTATCCAGGAAGTTGTGGTATTTCTAGGGGGTCTTTGCTGGGGGGTGGCCTATCCAAGGGGGAGTGGAGTGGGGGCTTGCCGGAGGAAGGGGGCTGTAGGGGGAGTGGGGGGGGGGGGGGGCGTTGCAGGGTGTGGGCTACTGAAAGGGGAGTGGGGGGATGTGTAGGGAGGTGGGTGGGTTTTTTTAATGAAATGGGAAGTCATATAGCCATAGTTTAAAACTATGTCTATAAACCCTATGTGGTTTATGATTCCTACATAGTTTCAAACCATGGCTATAGGTCTGTAGCCACAGTTTTAACCATGGAAAAAGGGATTCAGCCATGGTTTGAAACTGTGGAAATAGTTCTTGCCCTATTACCACTCCAATACTATCCATGATTCATTAAAACGTGTCTATTACCTATAGCCACAGTTTTTGGGCTTATAGTCATGGTTCCAAACTATGGCTATAACCAAAATTTCTAGTAGTGTTATCTGAATGTGTTTTCTCTATTTTCAGATCATCACTTGTTCCTTTTTCTAAAATTTCATTTTAAAATGAAAACAAAAACTTTGATTCATACTGGTCACATCTTGTATTAGTTTGAAAATATACTAATTCATACACATCACAAATGATTTAGGAATTGCTGTCCTAAATTATAAAGGCAATCTAATATTGTTTGCTCAGTTTTCATTAAGTGACACATTTTGAACTAAAATGTCGATTTTAAAATAATAATGGACACTTTGAGTCATACAGAGCACATAGTGTATTAGATTGAGGTGCGACTAATTCCTACATGTGAAAAAATTACTTATGGGTCATTTTCATAAATTATCAAAACAATATGAATACGTTTTCTCATTTTTGAGTATGTCAGCTGTCTTTTTTACTAAAACTGATGTAAAATTTAAATAAAAAGAATCACTTAGAGTCATACCAATCACATCGTTTTTTATATTGAGGTGAGACTAATTCCTAAACATCCAAAAGTATCAAAAAAATCCTTACAGATAATGTTACCATGATTACCATTGCATTTCTTTGTCGAAACACCAACAATTAATTTTGAAATGATGTTCTTAGCCAAAAAACATTTTTCATTATTGAAATCCAGGAGAGTGAAGGAAGCTCATGTTCCCATTATATCACAAGAAGTCACCATAATTAGAACATGATCTTCCTATACTCTTCTAGATTTCAATGAGAAATGTTTTTGGCTATTAACATCGACTTAATATGCAGTGTTGGCATCTTGAAAAATAAAATCAATGTTAAGTGTAATGATCTGTGAAAATAATTAAAAAATTATTAGATAAAATGAGAAGAAAATTAACTTATAAATCATTGATAAAATGATGATAAAATTAATTAAATAAGTAGTAGTAATTAACCATTTCATGATGGTTGTACATTTTCTTGACCCATTTCCCTATTGTTGTTATCTCTGTTGCAAGCTCAAAGTCCAATATCTCATGAGCATGGGCAGGTTTGAACAAACCACCCCGACTTGAACAAGTAATCCAACTATATAAGAAAATAATTCTTATGTGAGTAATACAAAAAAGAAATAAATTAAACATAAATATGAAACAATTAATTACTTCTATGGAAGTTCCATCTTCATGTTATTTCTGTACATTCTGCTATCAGATATGCTGCCCATTCATTTCTAAGAAAATATATATCGTTCTTTGAATATGATTTATTCACAAATCATAGTAGTACTAAAAAAATATAAATACATAAAGTATTAATAAATATTTTAAATGATATAGTAATTATATTCGAAAATACCTCTTCAGGTATGCCTCTTTGTTGATGGAATAGGATGTCTCTCCTAAATTTACAGACAAAATAACCCTAATATTTTCCAATTTTTTGTTTTGGAAACTATAGAAATATTGATAAAAATAAGTAATTTATTTTGATATGTGTTTATATAGAGAAATATTGTTATATATATCATGATACTTGCCTAGTTATAGAACATTTCAGACTCTTTATTCTTAATGATTGTCCTCATTCCATGACTTTAATGATATTTAAACACCACCCTATCATAAATAAATTCTAAATAAAACAAAATTTAAATTATATAACTTTTATTTTATTTCTAAAAAATTATATGTAGTGTATTAAAAATTGAAAAACGTCTTCATATGTGGTCAATTTGTTGAATATTTATGTAGTGAATCCGAGAAATAAATATTTGAAGTATCCAAATTCACCTCAATGAGCATCCAATGTTTTCTAAAATCATAAAAGGGGATAATTAATGAAAGAGAGAAAATGTTATTTGATATAATTAAATTTTAGAGTTTTACCCCTATATCATTTCTAATAAAATGATTTTGTAATTTATAAGCCTCCTTTTAAACAATTTGGCTTGGTCTTCCACTATTTTATTCAATTTTGTTGAATCTATTTCAGGTTGGATTATAGAAGTGATGTGAGAACTAATGATTCCAAATTTATGTTCATGGGGTAATCCCTTAAATTAATATTTATATATATTCCTGCAAAAAAAATTAAATGTATTTAGTCATAATTAACATAGTATATTAGCTTTTGGAAAAATAAATCATGAAAACATACCTCATGTATAAATGTACAACTAAGGCTCCTATATCTTCATAGTTGAGGATTTAATTTACATTTTCATGATAAATGTAGTCTATAATGACATATTTATACATTTTTTTCTTCAAAATGAACATTCTGATTACTACCATTTCGTAACATTGTATCAACACGAACCTTTAATGTTAGTAAATGTGAATATTGAACTTTCGGTTAAATGTGTTTTCCAAATATCTTTTTGATCAGTTGGTTGATCCTTTAGATGTTCTTGAGTCTAACTTTTATTTCACCCCTTCCATATGTGTGTCTGTAATAACATTCATTGCTTTAGATGTTTTTTCATTAATTTTCAAATGTTTAGAATGAAAAATAAATTAGAAATGAATACCTCCTTGTTTATATGTTTTTAAAAATATCTGTAAACCATGTGATGAATGTTCCAAAAGTTTGGTCAAACATATGAATATCTTCATCAATAAGTGGAATAGGTTGCTCAGTGCTTGGATCATTAGTTATGCTAATCTCCACTCTCAAGTGACCTGTTGGAAGTGGTATCTTGTGTAGACGACTATCTTCGATAATAAACATTGTATCCCTTGCTACAACGTGATGAGCGTGTGTTGATAGATATAAATAAAATTCATTTTCACTCTGTATAATATCAATACAGAAAAGGTATCAGTGTATGTTTGATTCATATTTCATAAAAAAATTATTATAATATTGATTATCTTGACTAAGAAATCTCATTGAGGGGAAGGGCTCACCTCAACGATAGTGGGGGTGGGGTGGGATCATCACACAATGGTTTTTATTGAGTTTTTTCTACTATTTTCCTCCCCCACCATAACAGTTTCTAGTAACTCATTCTGCCATTGAAATTTTTCTTCAAGGTTATCTAATATTGATTTCATCTCTTCCATTTATTTATCATTATCCTCAAAAAAAAAATTCTGAAAATATGTTTGGGGTGTCACCCCAATACCCGCACCTCTGATGCAGACATACTGTTTTGGCCTCTTCAAGGACACCGATAGTAGGTGTTCATCTGATATAAGTGTTGATATTTCTTGTGACTATGTTGGATATAAAATATAAGAAAATAAGTAAACATTTTTTTAATAGTGATTTAAAACAAAAACTTATTATCACATACTTATACATGTTTCCCACACTTTTTGGTGTTTTCATATATTTGTATCCCATCTTTATTTACACATGACTCCTTCCATTGCACATGTAATTAGATGGAATTGTCCTTGGATTTGGATTCACCAATCTACATATAAATATAGAAACATAATTATGATGTTTTTTCATGTCACATAAAAGTATTATGGTATATTTAAAATATGTACAAATATTTTTCAAGTGAAACGTACCCCATCCTTGAATTAGGGTAGGGTTACGTTGTTTTTGTAGCTCATTCCATATTTTCAGCACTCAGTTACTATTTCATAAATAAAAAATTCTCCATAAAAGTGATGAATACATGTATTTCCATCCATCCAATGGCTCTAAGGCCTTCATTTTTTATTGATTTTTGATAATCCACCTTTCAAGGGGTGAGGTGGAACCCTTAAAAGGCTCGTAGGTGTAAGTATTACATGGCTCGTATGACTTGGAGGAATTCATTGCCCGTAGGCTTCAAACATTACATACAACCCAGACTAAGTACTTCAAATTAATCTTCCCCACCATCTTCATTGTGAAACAGCTCTCTACCTTCGCATGGCTATTCGGATAGGATATCCCATACATGCACAGGCTTGTCCCGATGTCAGGTTTCATACCCTATCATTATTGAAATCTGTGTAGCTTATGCTGTGGTGAATTATCCTTGCTCATCCTCCTATAGAGCTTGTTCCTTGTAGGTTGTGTGGTTTTCATCTGCACTTAAGGTGGCCCGAAGGCCTTGAGGTGACTCGAAGGCCTTACTGGCCTGAAGGCTTGGGTGGCCCGAAGGCCTTAAAGGACTTAGGGACCAAATAGGTGGCCCGAAGGCCCAAACGACAGAAAATTACCGGCTACTACAGTGCCAAACAGTGACTGCTATAGTTCCCACTATATTACCTGCTACAATATTGCTACAGTACTTCTACAATACACTAGAAATTATGCCTCCGCCTAGATTTGATCCAGGGTCACTTGGATTTGATCCCGGGTCACTTGGATTTGATCTCGGGTCACCTGGATGCACTTAAGAGTTCTCACCAACTGGGTTGAGGCTCATGTGATGAATACATGTATTTCCAAGAAATGTATTTCCATCCATAATGTACCTAAAAATACATATTCTCAAGATGTCTAGTAAACACTTCACACATGTATTGGGTTATCAAGTGTGCAAACAAAAGCAATGAGTGTAGGTTTATTTTCCCTTTAGCATCTTTAACATGAAATCCCATTACATTTGTGCGAAATCCTTTTTGAATCCTTCAATAAAGCATTAATACATATTTCTTATGGGATTAATCTACTATATATTCACTCAAAATGGATGATGAAGTGTAATTAAATGATTCATTATTTTATTTTTTTTGTACAATAAATAAATAATATCATAATGTTGCTCAAATCTCTTCCCACATCAGAGTCTTAAGTGTGTGCACAACATGATGTCATAAATCCACAGAAATTGAAATAAATTGTCGAGTGATGAGTCCAATGTAACTATTGAACATCGACTTGTTGGGGTTAACATATTGGACCCACAAATTCCATCTAACCTTGAATTTTATGCCTTTGATTTTCACCTTAATGATTTTTGCAAACACTATAAAATTACAAGTCACCTGTTTTTTATGATTCATCGGTCTTTCATCGCTTACCATATCCTTGGATTATACATCATAAATGTGTTGTTCCTCTTGATTAGTAGCATCATCTTGTACAGGAGTTCATTGTACTTCTAAACCGGGAGTAATAGTAGGTTTAAAAACTCATTGTTCCTCATGATTGGGAGAACCATGACATATAGAAGGTCATTGTTCCTCTGTACTGGGTGCAAAAACAGGTTGAGAGAACTTATGTTTCTTAGGATTTGGAGCACCGTCATGTGTAGAATTCATTATCTACAAAAGAGGTTTAACATTTAATTATTATTACATAAATGCAGCAGTGAACAGATAATAACATGAGGTTACACAATGTATATTACAATAAATATATATAACCTGATTATTGAAATCTCTTTTTTTAAGGCTTAAGATATTTAACCCCTATATAGAGTATCCAAATCCCTTAATTGAGGTCTCCTCTAACATAAAAAACCCTGTCAACATTGGGACCATTTTGAAATGATTATGGAATCCCAATTAATGGGTCATCCCTAGTTGAATTTCCATATGAACCTTTAGTGGTTTTGGTCGATAAGATAAAAATATTTCACTTTCAATTTGTGGGTTTGGGAACATAAAATACTTGCACAAGTTGTGATTCAATTATAAATGGTTCATCTTTGTACCCCTCCTTACGAAAATCCACTGTCATGAATTCCAATTCATCTATTTTAATAGCACCCCTATTATCAATCCACTTTCCTTGAAGAATCAACACTTAGAATGTTGTATAATCCTACTCCCATATTTGTTTGATGATGCCAAAGTATGATATATTCATGTAAATTGGATTTATTTCCTTAGTACTAGGAACATGCTTCTCTTCACCCATAAGTGTAAATCTACTATTTTTCATTGTATTGTCTTGTTCATTTGTATAGAATGTATAACCAATAATTACATATCCATTATAAGATAATACATACACACATGGTCCTTTGGCTATCCATTGAATTCTTTCTAAAATTTCATCTGGATTCTCATCTAACTCCTTCAAAATATAGTCTCAATTCTATCCTATAAACTATTGATTATGTGTCTTTGATATCCATATTTTAGACCTTGATAGATTCAAATGACTAATAATTTCATTATGGGTTTCAACATATGGGGAAACCTCCAAGCCATTATGCAAAATGTAATGGTGGGAATGCTCTCGATCTATAATATTGATAATAGTATACCAATTTAAAATCATAAAAAATTATAAAATCATAAACATGAAATACTTTAAATATGTAAAAATTTATTTTCATACCATACATTTTTAATGCTTCATATAAATTTATTTAAGAAAAAAACTGATATATGTTCTATAGACAAATTATTAATGTTATTCCTTATTAAATTCATATAAAATAATTTAATATAAAATTGGTTGTTGTGAAAGAATACTTCATTTAATAAAAAATCAGTTTTATATGAATTGTGGATAATGAAAATATATTCATTGTAATCAAACACTATATCATTAATAAAAAATTATAAAATAACAATATTATATATATTCAATATCCATCCTTCAAAATCTTTATGAAATAATCTTCTATGGAGATATTTATATTAGTAATGAATTATAAAAAATACATTGGTGCATTATTAATTATATTATAAATTATTTTTTTTATTGATTTTCATTATTAAAATTTCATATTTAGTTTTATTGGGCCATCCCAATCCATTTAAACATTATTAACTAGTCATTTCATCACTACATGGGATCTATAAAAAGAAAAACCCTCTCTTATCATAAACCACATAACTTTAAAAGCCACGTAATCATTATCCATGGTAGAATATTTTAACATTCCAAATATCATATAACCACACTGCATGGAAAAATAATTTTTATTCTTATGATATAAGTGAAAAATCATAGACCTTTCATGGAATTAAGTTGTTCATGGTCTTCCTTTCCGATTCATCAACCCACACTGCACCCAAGTATCCTCAAAATGTAGATCAACTCAAACCACAAAAAAAATGCACCACCATAGTGGATCATTGGGAGAAGCAATGATGAATGCAACCAAGTAGAATAGAAGGCCTTAAAACCAATAAAAAACAGACATCCATCAGAATAAAAAAATTGAAACTAGGGTGCTCAGAAAGAGAAGACAATAGAATGAGGACAAAGAGGCACATAGATACAAAAGGATGGGAGTTTGGTTTGTCGAGAAAAATAAAATCATGAATGAGCAATGTGCGACTAAAAAAATGGCGTAAACAAGATAATATAACCTAGATTTGGATGTCTTACAATGACTGTAGTGTCCAGCGATGGGGGTAGCAGAGGTGGCAGTGACATCAGAGGCAACATTGACAGTGGTAGTAAGGTCCGGCAGTGCGGGCAGTGACAGTGGCAGGAACGGAGGTAGTAATGGTTGAGGCAGTAGCGGTGAAGCTATTTTTATTTGAATGCTTGAGGCACAAGTGGTGGAAGGGTTCTCATAGGGTTCTATTTATAAGAACAAGAAATACTTTTATCATTGATTTTTGGAAAGCACTGATAATGGTGGGTTTTATCAGTGCTAAAATAGAAAGTGCTGATAAAATGAGTCTTTATCACCGCTAAAATAGTGATGATGAAGTCCTAATGTTAATAGTTTATTTATATTATTATATATATTAATAAAATTATATATATAATAAAAATAAATTTTTTTATTTATAATTATAAATATATATTAATTTATAATTAAACATATAATTAATATATTTTTAATTTTTTGTATATATTTATATTCTTATATATATTTATAAAACTATAAATAGTATAAATAAATATTTTTTATTTTTTATTATAAAATTATAAATATAAATAAATATAGATATATTTAAATAATTAAAAAATTATACCTAATATATTAATTATAATTTTAAAATTATTTAAATAAATATATATTTTTTATAATCATACATATAAATAAATATAGATATATTTAAATAATTAAAAATTTATAATAAATATATTATTTATATATATTTATTATAATGCTATAATTATATATATATATATATATATATTTAGGTTTATAATGTAAAATAAATATATATTTATTAGAATTTTTATAAAACTATAAGAAATATATTTATTATATTTATAATTTTTTAATTAAATTTTAATCATATATAATTACAAAATTAGAAATATAATAATTATATTTTTCATAATTTTCTAATTATTTAAATAAATATATATTTATTTATAATTATAACTATAAGTAAATAATTTTTTTGTATTTATAAAATTATAATAATTGTATTTATTATATTTATAAATTTATAATTATATATAATAAATATATTTATTAAAATTTTATATTTATTAATATAAATATATATATATATATATTTTTAATTATAATTATATATAAATATATATATTTATAAATATTTGTATATATTTGTATATATATTTATCCAATTATATATCTTTATAAAATTATAAATTATAATAAATATATTTTTTATAATAATTTTATAATTATTATAAAAAATATATATTTTTATAATTATAATTATAAATAAATATATTTATTAATATGTGTATTTAATTATAAATATATATATATATATATTTTAATAAATAAATATATATATTTTTAAAATGATAATAAATATATTTATTGTATATGTATATATATATATATGTTTAGTTATAATTATAATTATAAATAATGGATGGAGAGTTAGCAGGTTGAGAGTTTCTCTCTCTATCAAAATGATGATTCTGTTTGCTTTCTACTGTGAACTGAATCTTGGACCTCATCTCCTCCACAACAATGATCTTGAACAGCCATTTGGCACTGACTCTGAAGATGGCCATAGGATCCACAAGTGAAACCCCTCAGTACCAAGTTCACGGGAAAGGCGTGAGGACTTGAAGGCCGAAACAGGAACTGCTAGCATCGACTCCCACATGACAAAACCTGGAAGTCCCTAGTACCTACGACATACTACTGGTAGCCTTTCCCTTAGAAGAACCCTGATGGGTCCCCTCTTAGAGTAAACCTCCTCATTAGTGAATCTGCTCAACCACCTCCACCTTCTCCTGGAATTCCAAGTATGTCGGTAAGGTAAATGGAGTAACCGCATAGTGGAGAGAAGGACGAAGTGCCTCCTCTAAGAATATCGCATGAGACTCCTCATTTGGAAAGAGATCCAAAGAAAATCAAATGAGATCCTTCAACTTGATTCCCAAATCTAGTATCGACATACTCCCTTACTGGATGGAGACTAACTTCTACCATTTCTCGGCCTTCACGGTGGATGAAAGGAACTCCTCCCCGAACTCCTTCTCAAAGTCATCCCACAAAACTTCTACCTCTTTCCTCTCTCCTAGGTACAACATCCACCAATGATGCGTAGCTCCCAGCATCTTACCCATTACCAACAGATCCCAGTACTTTTTCGGAGCCTAGATCAGATTGAAGGTGATCGCAAGCTTTTAAAGAGAACTCTCTGTCTTCATATCCAATATGATACCCTCGTACATTTCTAGAGAATACTAATAGAAATCACATATTGTTTTTCCACTGATCATCCTCCACTGCTGGATCAACCCTTCACTGATCAATTAGGTTAGCTTATTGAACCCCCACTTACCATCCCTAGGGTCTCTACGCTAAAAATGGTGTATCCTTACATGACCATTTGGTAGAATCAGAGTCCTTGTATTGGATCATGGGGAAGCCTAAAATCTTGTGCCTAACAGCTCTTCCCCATCCTATGTCATGCACTAAGGTCACCTCACATGGTTTCCCTACCAACCCATGAAATACACATTGTACTTAACTCCAAACTCTATCCTATCTCTCAACCATCACCTTTGATAACATTCTATCATGACCCCCTCTGTCCAAAGATACCCCTCCTGAGCTGGAAATGAATAAAGAGATATAATTACCCCCAGAGTTCCACCTCAAGTAGGCCCTGGGGTGGCGACTACCACCAATGGTATAGAATCTCACGAAATGGGAGGTATTACCCTTTTTATAATAAAACAATACCGGGAGATAAGATGGTTCATCCCAAACAACTACCAGACATATATACATATAAAATAAATCTAAAACTATCCCACATGAATGTTTAAAATATAACTCTTACAAAATAAGAGTCTTTAAACTAAATTCCAAAAACAAGTCAAAGCAGCAACACGAAAACTGTTCAAAAGCTTGAGATAGTAAGGCCCAACATGGTCTACATTCCCCTCTTGAAAACATAAAAGTAGTTTTATATATGTAGGGTGAGCATATAAGTATACTCAGAAGGAAAAACCAAAGTCTCTGATGAACATGTGGGAGAATTATACTAATGTCCCTTTGAGAAAACAACATAATCCAAAATAACCTAACAAGTAATACTAGCCATCACAACCTCGCCAAGGCACACTCACCAAATAATGAAGGTCAAGTAAAGTAATATAATAATAACATCGATGTTTGGGTACCCCACACCACTTCCCACTGATTAACTACTCATACCCTAATGAAACACGTCCTTGTGCTACCACACTCTTTCACAATCCCCAAATCCCAACATGCTCGTACACACCTAGGCCTCAGATCTAGTCCCATAACCTGGGCATACAAATCTCACCATATCCCTCCCATACACACCTAAGCCAAAGCCATACCAAATCCCTCCTACAGACACATAGGCCACGACCATATGACATCCCGAAGACACCTAATTAATCACATCATATCTTCTCCCATAGACACTAGGGAAAACACACCTCTCTCTCAGACACTTAGGCCTCACAATCTCACCAAAAACATCTCGAAGAGTCTTGGACTACCAATTACTTGAAGAGGGAGCAGGGAAGATACAATAACCATCCATCCATCCTCCCATCGGGATGTATGGAAAAGTTACCCCCCCCCATGATAATTGGGGTATTAGGTACATAGTGATCAACTAGGGTGGAGTGTATATAGAAAACACAAGGAAAATATAGGTATATATATATTTAGTATCAAACACTCAAGACAACCTTTTTTTCAAACAAAAACCCACACCACAAAATCATCTTTAATGCTACCTCTAAATGAAAAACTAAACAAAAATCCACAAATAAATTCATAACCCCAACTAACTCATACAACCAATTATCATTATTTTTCCAGAAACCCATTTATTCCTTCCATCCCTACCAGGGAAACTACTAACCATAGAATGCAATAATCCACACAACATAATCCACGTAGAGGAAATAGAACTACAGTAAAGAAACTCTCTCCATATTTCCAATCCGTTTAACAACCATACCAACCACTACCATCATCATTCTTCAAATTCATTCCACTTAATCCTTCCTCTCAATAAGAGAACCCCCACTTACATCCAAACCCTAAAACACAACTCATCACAACCAAACCCAATATCCTCGCTGTAAAACAATACCACACCCATCACACCTGGCAACATAAACATAGCACAATCCTACCTAGCAGCCCCACTGCTCAAACCCTTTCTATCCATTCCAAAATAAATCAATCTCTCAACCTAATATTCTATAACACAACTTGTACCACCCCACCTTACAACATTTCTTTCAACCTCAGCACTAAACAACCACACAAGTAACAAAATAGAAAAAAACCATACTCATCACACAACCACATCAAAAAATGTAGGGTATATTCTGCTTTAGCAAACTCTCATTCTTTAATTCCACTTTGAGGATTCAGAGGTTATCACAGAACAAGTTCTATCTTGAGGCATCCATTTATTTAACCAGGTATATGTGGTAAATCGATTGCATATATATACAGTCGTTCGACACGTGATCAACAACAAGATATTACAAGTAATCCCAAGTGTACAAAAAAATACCTCCAAAAACCATGTTTTTTAGTTGGTATACAACCCATACATATTACAATACCAATAAACAACAAAACAAAAACATGCATCACTTTTTCCCAGACCTTATTTATTGATTGAAATTCAATTCAATTATATTTATTAAATTTGGATTCAAATTCCATCACATGGAATAAATTCTTATAACCACACCACATGATACACAAATAAGAGGGATGAAGGGATCCCTACCTTGAGTAATATATGATAAAAAATTCCTCCTTACACCCAAAATAGGGGGTGTGCTGTAGGGAGAACTCTAGGGAAACAAGATATGAAGACCACAACAGAAATCATGATTACTCAGGGAATAAAGGTTCTACGATAATCTGGTAGCAAGAGAAAAGAGAATAAATAATGAAGGAAAGGTGTTCGGATTTGAAGGACTAGATCTGAGACTCAAGGGATATGAAACTGTTTTGAACTCCCCATTAAAATTGGATCTTGACCAATAAGTTTTACTAACTTAAATCCTATCGAGCATTAATAAATTAAATATATAATTTGTATCCATTGAAATGGTTTAAAAACACTTAAACATGATTTTAAACTCAATGTTCTTCAAATAAAACATTATTGGATGAAACTAGATAAACTAGAGAAACTGGTAATTTTGAAAAACTATCAAAATGACTCACCGTTGGGTGAGTCACCATCATGAGTCATCAGTGGGTGAGTCATCGGTGGATGAATCACTATTTGATGAGTCACTGGTGATGATCTACCAATTTCAATTCATCATTTGGTGAGTGACCATCTGGGGAGTCACTATTCAGTTAGTCATCATCGTGACTCACTTTCGTGACCCACCATTAGTGATGCACCATCAACGACTCACCATCAGTGAATCACCATTGTGAGTCACTAATATGACTCACTGTTGGGATGATATACCATCTCCACCTACCATTGGATGACTCACCGATGTGAATCACCAGTTGTAACACACAATTAGCAACCTACTATTCTTGACTCCTCATTGGATGAATCACCAGTGAAAGTCACTGGTCCTTACTCACTGTCTGTGACCTACCGTTCATCACCAACCATTGTAAAAAAACTAGAATTTTGGTACTCCTAAAATAACATACCATTACCTCCTAGAACACCTCAAACACGGGATTTTCATAATGGAATGAACCAGTGAGGTCTCGTCCATTACATTTATGCAATGATGTGATCACTAAAATTATGGCATATGGAATATTTTTATATGAATGGTAAATTTTCTTTGCTTATTGAACTATTTTGTTCTTACTATCTATTTATAGGTCTTAATTTACTATAAATATAGATTGGGTGTTTTTACATTGGATTTTTATGAATTAATCTTGGCGTATAACTATGTTTCTAGAACTCTGAAGACTATATACCAGTTTTTAATACTGGATATAGGAAATTTGAAAGGTCTTAACTTGATATAGGATCTATTCTTTATGTTTTATGGTGGGTGTTTCTCAGAAAATATGTCTAACTACTTGTTTTTTATTTTCTTGTTCATGTGTTTGGAAGTCTGTTGATGGTGAATTTTCTTTCGAGGCGATGCAGTGAGCTTTCCTAGGTTATTACAATTAGGTAATTGTGAGGATTTTTCTTTGAAGGATGCTGGGATATGTGGATAGTGTAAACACACAAGAAATGTTGGGTCCTCAAGTTAAAAAGATTGTTAAATATCCCTTGGCATTGGAGAAGATAGTGATTCTTGCAAGGAAGTATGCAAGTTCTAGTTTTTACCATTTAGAGAGTGTGAATAGGAAATAAGAAGGTCATACTGCACATGACATTAAGAAAATTACATGTGGGGAATTCTTAGTGCAGATTGAAACTTTTGGAGATGTATGTAATTAGAATGCTGAGGGCATATTCGTCATTTCCTTTTTAGATGAATATGTTTATTTGGTAGTTAAAATATTGATCCTTCTCAGTCTGATTCTGATGTTTGTAATTTATAAACATGACAAAATTGTTGAGTATAGAATATTTTTTGTTTCCATTCATATGGGATGATATTATATATATATTTTTATGATATATTTTCTCTATTGTGATGCACTATTTACTGTTGTAATTTTTTTTGAAATTTAAATTCTTTTTTATTCATCTTTTTTACTTCATTGAGAATTTTGAATCTTTTTTATTATTTTTATAATTATTTTTTCTTAAATTAATATATATTTTTTATAAAAATTAATTTCCTCAAACTAATTTATAATATTTTTGCATCTATGATAATATAAACTTTAAATTTTATCAATAATAATATACATATAAATATAAGTTTCGGTAATGTTGTTATCAATAATAAATTTGTCACATGAATATGTTGTAAAATATTTTAATCAACATATATATTACCTGTTATAATTAACAGAACTATTTTATCTTTTTCTTTCCTACTCTTCATTCCACAAGATCACCCTCATTGTGCGTTTTGGGAAGCTATTTCCATTTGGATGCATTCAACCGCAGATGCCTAATGTTAAAATATATAACTCTTAAAATTTATTCAAATTTAGTTAAGAATGGGATCACTGGATCTCAAAGTAACAAACCCATTATTAATGATGGAAACTAAGTGGTTGCTGAAGTCAGATAAAACTCAAAGCGGGATGAGGGTTACTCTTACTAAAAATCAGATGTAGATGGAAATACTTTGACAAAAACAAGGGTGCAGCAACATCAGTGATCCTGAAAATCAATAAAAATATTGTTTTTAAAATATTATATGGGATGAGATTTTTTAGAAGGATGTTGCTTGGGCACACATTTTATAACTACAATTACAACATTACATGTCCACGTTCGAGATTCTTTGTCATCATATTTATTTGTTACGTAACCCATATAGTTATCTTCATTCTAATAATATTTCTTATTATATATGGAGTTACCAGTCCATAGAATGTTATCCAGGGATATATGCTAAAATGGACCTTAGTTTTATCTCGTGTCACATCCCTAAGTAGCCTTGGCGCTTTATTGTTCTTTGCACCTTTGACAACACCAGTTTTTATGAAGTGTTGACAAATAAAGCCCAATTATGATGCTCATATCATGGTAGTGAATTTATTTTTTGGGGGTGTGCTATGAAACTTTTCTATGTAATGGATATGTTGTGGTAACATAGTTTCACCAGTGGTCTATCCACGTAATTTGGTTTTCTAGTTTGGTGGGAAATTGCAATGAGTATATATTTTCTCTTGGATGTTTCAAATTGTGATAGGAATATATTTTCTCTTCAATGATTTGTTTTATGAATAATCTATTTCAACATAAATGTTGAGCTATGATTTGGTTTGGGTTATTCTATGGTGATAATTTTCACTGAATATTACATTTTTCAAATTAGTTAAAATTATTTTTTTACTAAATTTATTTTTGTAAAATTCATATAGTCTGTGTTAAATATGATGTTGAAATATCACTGAGATGT
Organism: Viscum album; assembly: GCA_963277665.1. NCBI lineage: Eukaryota > Viridiplantae > Streptophyta > Magnoliopsida > Santalales > Viscaceae > Viscum > Viscum album. Next base: position 1,174,034,272 of record OY728134.1, read on the forward strand.
GCATTGTGAAAATCTACACTAAAATTGTAAATGGTTGACATGCTTGAATCTGAGGCAGTTTAATTAAAATTCTTGAAATATTGTAAATACTGCTTGGTTTGCTAATTTACCCCAAAAAGTGTTAAATTGTTTAATATATATGATTGTTTATTGGTTCATTGTGTATAATTGTGAAATGATAAAGATCTATTAATCCTGATTTGAGCTTTATAAAGTTACGTGATCACTAAAATTATGTTATGAGGACTATTTGATGTTACTTTTTCGTTGCTGGTTGAACTGTATTGTTCTGAATATCTGTTTTCTAGCTCTGAATTTACTGCAAATATGGATTGGGTGTATTTAGATTGGATTTTTAAGAATCAATCTAGGCCTATAACTATTCTTCTAGAAGTATAAAGACTGCATACTAGTTTTTTATGTCGGAAATGGGAAATTTACAAGGGTTGGTTTTTACCATTTGTGGAGTGTGAACAGAAAAAAAGAATTGTGTACTGCCCATGACATCAAGAGAATTACATTTGGGGAATTCTTAGAGCTAGTTGCGACATTCTAAGAGTTGTTTGAATCTTTTTGAGATGTATGTTGAGGGTATTCTTAGAGCTGGTTGCAGCATTCTTAGACCTGGTTGCAGCATTCTTAGATTAGATTATCTTATAGAGATGTATGAAATTAGGATGTTGAGGGGCTAGTCGTCATTGCTTATTTAGAAGAGGATGTTTTGTTCGTAGTTAAAATATTGATCCTACCCAGTCTGATTCTGATGTTGTAATTTATAAATAGGTCAAAATTATTGAGTATAAAATAGTTTCCATTCATGTGAGATGAGATTTTATATATATATTTATGATATATTAGGTTTATTGTGATGCATTATTTATTAATGAAAAACAATTGGGAAATTTAAATTCATTTAAATTCATTTATTTACTTCATTGAGAATTTTGAATGTTTTTTATTATTTTTATAATTATTTTTTATTGAATTAATATATATATATATATATTTGAAAATTAATCACCACAAACTCCTTTTTAAGATTTTTACATAGATGATAATATTAAAGCTTCAATTTTATCAATAATACTATCTATATTAATATAAATTTTGGTAATGTTATTATCAGTCTGTCATATGAATCTATTATGAAATATTTTCACCAACATATATATTATATGTAGATATTATTATAATTGAAATAGGGAAATTTATATATTCCAATAACATTTTATGACATAGTTTTTACCAACAATTTAGTGATATGATACTTTTTGTTGGTAAAACGTTTTACAAACAGAAAACACACTTTACATATACCCATGTTGGAAAAAACTAGTTATTTTTTAGTTCTAGCAGTATATTTAAGTGAGCTTTAGTTACTTAGTTTCTCATTATTCAGAAAAATAACCCTCGTTGCACGTTTTGGGAAGATACTACCTTTTGGATGCATTCAACCGCATTTGCCTACGATTAAAGTGTACAAATCTTAAATTTTACTCAAAAATTATCTGAATCCTATCTCATTTAAAAAATCATAAAACCCATAAAACATCCAAACTAAGTGGTGATGAAGTCATAGAAACCTCACATGATGAGGGATGAGGGTTATTCTTAATACAAATGGGAAGTAAATGGAAATCCTTTGAGGTAAACAAGGTTGCAACAGCAAGAGTGTTCATGACATCCATAAAAATAGTGTTTTAAAAATATTATATGGGAAGTTCTTTTTTAGATTTATGTCACTTGAGCACACATTTTGTAGCTACAATGACAGAATTATATGTCCACGTTCTGGATTTTTAGTCACCATTTATTGGATACATAACCCATATATAGCTAACTTCATTCTAATAATATTTCTTATTATCGATGTAGCTGCCAACCCATAGCATATTAGCTATGGCTACATGCTGGAATGGGTAAGGCGAGGAAACATAAAGATATTTCATGTTTTTATTTAGGTTAACAGCTGGGACTCCAGGATGGACGGTGCATGAGGAAACATGAAAACATTACACAAATTTTATTGAAGACATCCTTGACTGATTAATCATCATGAACTTCTTGATTGGTGGTGACCCTGAAATCACAGAGGTTGGAGAATGGAACTTTGCAATGGACGACTTCTACATCGCCATCTGCACACATACCCACACTTATAAATATTACAATTAAAAATCACCATGATACTCTTGATATTATATTATTAATACGTACCAGAGTTGGGTGGAGTGGTTATGGAAGTGCACAGGGAGGACTCGCAGCCCAGGGTGCAGTATAATTTCGGATAATCAGATGTACATGTTAAGGTTGAGATAATTTTTCAACCACTCAGTTTGGTACATGTTTCCCGAGAAGATCTGGTGAAGCACCAGGTGTTGTAGGTGTTTCGTCCCGTGGTGTTGGGGCACAACTCTTTGACTCTACGTGGGACATAAGAAGGGCACCCAGCAGTAGCACAAGGATCAAAGACGCGGCTCTCACACCTCTCCTATCTCTATATATACCCATGTTTAACCTTATTGTTTCATATTTCCTCATACCAAAAATCTTATCCACGCCCACTCCTGTGTGTCTTTCATTGGGGTTTTTTATTTTCAGGCTTTAATATTTCTTTATAGAAAAGGGATAGGGATATAAATATTTTAAAACATGGGTCTCAAGATACGTGAACCTCGTTCACGCATCTTCAGTGTACATAGATGCGAGAACTTGGTTCACACATCCTGCATCCCATCTTTGAAGGACGCGTGAACCCTGATCACTCATCTCTCTGTGCCGAAGATGTGTGAACGGGGATCACACATCCTTCTAAGATGGGATGAATGATACGTGAACCCTGTTCACACATCCGGACGAGAAAATCTATAAAACGGGTCTCCCCCCAAAAACTTATTTTTCTCCTTTGGATTTTTCTATGAAGTCCTACTGAATTTCTTTCTCAAAATATTTTTTCTCCTTTTATAACATATAATTTCTATTTAAATTTTCAATTATTTAACTGATTTTATTTATTTCATTTTCATGATTTATTTATTTGATTTGTGATATGTAGAAATTAGTTTTTGTGTGTATGGTATATTTATTTCATATGTATTGATGTGTAAATTAGTGTCTTTGGTATGATTTAATTTTTGGATGATGTGTTTGTTGTATGAATTCGTATTGAATGTTTAGGAAAAATAATTATGTTATGTCTAAAATGTTGCATGATCTCATATTGAATGTTTATGAAAACTATATATGTTATAAAATATGTTATTTTGAAAGTAATATTAATTTAAATTATAATATTTTATACCTTAGTTATATAATTTATGAATAATATATTAGTTATATGTATCATATTTAAATTTATTAAAAAATATATAGAAAAATTTTTATTAATGGTATAAAAACAGTTTTGTATAAATAATAATTTTATATTATATAAGTTATAATTAAATTTATTAAATATAAAAGAGATATTGATATGTAATATTTATTTCATCTAGTAATAGATATAATATGTATACCTAGAAAATGGTAAGTTGTGTGATGACGGATCTTGAGATGACCGACTAATGCATAATTGAAATTTCATGTCTGGTTTTGTGAATGTGGTTATTTAATTTTTAATAATTGAATTTATTTTTCTATATTGATGACATGTGAGTCATCTCTGACTAGGTATGTAAGGACATGTGTGTCTTCTTAAAAGGATTTATGTATTTCATACCCCTATACCCCATCACATGCATGTGAGTAAATTTGTAATTAAAAGGCAATCAATAAGAGGAGTCCCTGAAGAGGCATCCCCAGAGAGGTGTCCCCGAAGAGGAATTCGAGAATAAGCATTCGACAGGGGGAATTACTATTTTAAAGGAGACTGATGGTTGATGAAATATTTGATAATAGAGACTCCATGAGTCTACCCATAAGTTTTGGTTTGTTTATCAAATAATGATAAACTAATCTTAAGTATCAAAATCAAGTCGTAATTATTTATTCATAAGTAATTAAAATATATAACATTATATTAAATTTGTTTTGGTAATAATTCCATCATCACTATACCTCAATAGTGAAAAATCAATACATAAAAAGTCTTCAGATAATTTCAATTATTCAAAACCAATTTAAATAATGTAAAATATTGATTTAGTATATAATATTTTATTAATTATGTTTTTATAGGTAATAATGTCTGCGCAAATATATTGCAATGGTGAGACCATTTATACAGAGCATGGATTTAGCTATAGTGTACCATCTTTCAGAGTGGTAAATCTTTATGGTTGTATGACATTGGATGCATTTCACAATAAGATTCACAATCGGATAAAATTAAGGGATGATCAATCCATTTCTTCAATCACATATCGACATCTGCAACATTCTGAATGTTTCTGGAACACCGAGTACCCTTTGGTCGATGATGATGATTGGATGGATGCATCTTCCTTATTTAGACAATAGTGTGTTAATGGATTGATTGAGTTGTATGTGGTGATTTTTGATATAGATGTGGTGCAACTAACTACTACAGAATCATATTTTGTGAGCTCTGTAGAAGTTTTTCCTTTACATCAGTCTTTTTCATTTCCTCATTCTCATATGACTCCAGTAATAGAATAAAATTGTGAAGAAGACGATCAAAATTTTGAATGAAATGTAGATGACATCCCTTTGTGTGTTGATATAGTGAATGAAATTTTATATGAGGAAGAAGAATCTGGGGAGCCATCAGGAGATTATGTGGGTGAGGGTGATGTGGGGAATGAACCTTTTGAAGTTACTTTAAGATATGTGGGTGAGGGTGATGTGGGCAATGAACCTTCTCATGTTTCTTTGAGATACATGCATCCACAACATCCACCAGTTAGTGGTAATCATCCTTCAGTATTGATTTCCTTAGTTAAAGGAATGTCTCATGAACAACATTTTGAATGGTATGTCATTACACCAGATTCTGAATTCCCTAGCATTATAGGTAATAGGTTTGCATCAAATGAAAATTTCATCTATGTCGTGCAGGAGTTTGAAAGTAAACTATCCATGAAAAATGTGATAAAGCAATACCACATTGAGTGACATATCACAATTGTGGTTGATGAGTCAAATAATACAAAATACACCATTTTTTGTGAAAAAATATGGTTCATAATGTAAATTTTGATTAAGGGAAATATTTGATAATTTTTTTCATGTCGCAGGATAACCAAATTAGAAGGGCCACACACTTGGGTGCATCCAAGTTTGTTGCAGGATCACTCTTCCCTTGATTCAGAGTTTATATGAAATGTTATTTGTGAGATGATACGAACATATCAGGATGTTCCTATTTCCCATGTTTAGGAAATAATTCAATAGTTGTGTATTGTTTCACAACTATGTATATTTTGTTTTGTATGTGCAAATTTCAGTATTGAATCCTTTTATTTCTGACTTTCTCTATTTCTGACATGTTTTAATTTTGGTTTTCCTTGTTTTTGGATTCTCTAATAAAGAATTTTCTGATAATAAAACTATTAAAAAAAACATAGAATGAAAATGAATATATCATGCTTCCACATGTTACAAAGACACTAATCCACACAAAAAAATCAAGTATACATCAAAAATATTAACACAATCATTTTTCATTTGATTGTTCTAGATTTATTTTAATTAAAGTTTTAAATTTTTACTGAACCTCTCATATCACATGCACCAATGCATACTACCTTGAGATTACATGAGAAAAAATGACATATCAATGATACTATCCATAGGATTATCATCCCTATGCATTCAAGTATCTTATGGCCCACACAAAAGAACTAGCTCATGGAAGCTCACATGCAATGCTAAGAACACCTCTATAGGTTTTATTTGTGTAGATTCATTAATTCATATTAAATATTTTACATTGAAAAGATTCAAACCAAAACATCAATTATCGATTATAGGGTAAAATTCCTTGGGTACATTATTTATCCAAAGCCACATGGCAATATAGGGAAGTTATATTAACATTCATATTTAAACATTAATTATTTTAATGACATCCTTTCATAGTTAGGAAGTTCATCTAATTAACTTCATTTTAGAAATCATTTATTTATTTATAATATTTCACAATTATCATAGTTAAAGAAATTTTCAATTTCAATATATAGAGTAAAAAACAATTTAGGCTATAATTGATATTTTCATTAATGAAGACCTCATAAATAATGAATCTAAAAAAAAGGTAATAGGGTTCTTTATTTATTGAGGGGATTGGTCAAGTAACAAAAACACTAATCCACACACAACAAATCAAATATAAATAAAAAATATTAGCACAATCATTTTTCATTTAATTGTTATAGATTTTTTTAAATAACTATGTAAACTTTTAATTGATTTCTATATAATAAAGTAATGATTATATCATATGTGTCGATGGTATGTTTTCCATTCCTCACATCTTAGACTACTCATGTATCATGGATGCTTTTAGAGGGATGTTCAGTGCCTTCGTTGAGTGTACACAGATCTCACCATTTCCATCATACCACACCACCTCCCGCTATCATCCCTCATCTTCATCGCATTGGATTCTATGGTGTAGCGATGTGCGACTTCACCTTTCTCGATCATCAGCTCAATGTTGAGCTTGTAGAGAGATGGAGGCCTGAGTCACATATATTCCATTTTAGAGAGGGGTATATGACTATTACCCTGAAGTATGTGTCCATTATGTTGGGCCACCCCATCGATGGTGCAACTCTGACAGGCCGAGTTGGAGTAGATTTCTCGAAGCTTGTTCATAGACTACTAGGCATAGAGGTCTGTGATGATGGAAGGACCATCATTGGTGGTATCTTATAGATTCCTTCCTTAGACCATCACTTCACATAGTTAGCAGAGGATTCTGATGAGATCATTGTGATGCGATTTTCATGTGTATATATTTTGAGGTTGATCAGTGGCATTCTTTTTGTTGATAACTCCACTACTTTTCTACATTTGATGTATTTATATTTTTTGGAGTATTTGGACAAGGTAGGACGACATAGATGGGGGTTTTCATGTCTATAATATACATACAAGGTGTTATGAAGCACATGTCACATCGATAAGATGTAGATCATAGGATGCACGATTCTTCTACATATGTGGGTATGGGAGCACATCCCATGTTTTGCTTCACATGCTCGTGTGCCATTGCTAGCAGATATTGTTGCAAAGGATCTACATGGAAGATGGTATGTTATTCCTTCATTATACTATCTAACATAATTTTACAACTTTATATTATGAAATTTAAATATAAAAATATTATCTACAGGCGGAGTTAGGCACATCGATATTCAGATTCCCCCAGACATGATGCCCACGCCTACAGACTTATCTTGGATAGCATTCGACCACACGATGTAAGGGATTATTTTTTATATTGTTAAATAATTATTATTTACTATACATGTATTCATTTATTAATTGATTATTTATTTTTGCTTTCAGATTTTATGGATGTAATAAACATATGAAATTATCTAGAGTCTTCCACCGTACTGTACGACGATGCTTTCTATCACCTCCTGCAGGGTTCCATTGATTCATTTTCATATAGTCAAGTGCCATCAGACCGAAATAGTTATGAGGCAGTTCATATTATTTCAGCATGTTTCTAACCCTACCAGTCAGTTAGATTCACTGCATTCCCTGAAGATGTCAAGGAAGAGATATTTTGATTGGATGAGATACCATACCAGATATATTGATTTATGGGATAGACGATAGGAGTTCCAGTTGCGAGGGGTGGGGATAGTGCGTTTTTATTTTGTGGATCATATGGATTACAAATCTTGTAATATTCTCAATTTAGTTGAATTTTTATTCATATTACTTAACAATGCTATTTTTTGTAAGATGCTCATATTTTTTCATATACTTCCCATGTCTGATCCAGTAGAGCACACCGTATTTGACCTGGCATATTTTCACACCCTTGTATCACTATTTCTTCCTTCGATGGACGAGATTTATCATGGAATTTTCTTTGATCCACCACATTCTGAGGAGGATGTGGAGCCTGTTGAGGCTTATATAGATGTACTAGGGGTGAAAACCCTGTTACGGATCTTTCTGTTCCACAGGAGGAGGATATTCAGCTTGATCAGTCAAATTCTAGTCTCCCATAGTAGGAGGGTGTTAAACATGATCAGTCATATGCTCCTACAGCTTCTCAGGCTCATCCATAGGTAGATACAGACGTTGACTGGGTTGAGCTGGATTCTTTATCACATACATCCCCAGCACAACAACCGTATTCTTTCCATGTTGGTGAGAGTTCTAGCCAGCCCCCACTATACTTAGATACAGGATAGGGTACAGACTGTGAGACATACATCCACCGCTTGTCACACAGAAGGATGTGGAGGTGACTGCTGAGGATGATGTGTAGCGTACACCAGAGCACTCACAGAGATGGAAATGACGTGGACGCGTCCAGTATACACCTGAATATGGTACAGAAGATCATCCATGCCAGAGGCTTATATTAGGTTCACTTTTTCTTTATGATACATTATGTATGTTCATTACTATTATCATTTATACAGTTCTACTTTTCTTAATGAGTGTCTTACAGTCATCAAATTATCTTCTAAAGTTAATAATTTCTATTTGGAATTTATTAATAAATATAAATACTCTTGATGAAAGGATTTGTGAACATCATGAAATCTTCAAAAATATTATTGATCACAATGATTTGAATCCAAAAATCATGGAAAGTTATTCTTTTTTAAGAAAAAATTAAATTGCAAGAAGAATAATTTTAATGAATAATGGATAATTGTGAAGAGTAGATGATTATGATTGAAGATCAGAAAAAATATAATATGAGATGTATGGAATTAGATGTTTATTTTTCTAATTTTGAGAAAATACATATTCAAACTTTATAAAAGGACACATGTTCTATTGTTACATAATTTTACTATAGGATTTTACTTTTAAAATACCTCCATCATGTGATAAAATTATGGAAATTATGAAAAATATTATTTTCATATTCTTCTAAAATAAGAAACAATCTTTAAGAGGGTTAATAATGTGTTAGAATATGTATATCAATTAGAATCAAATCAAATTACTGTAGAAAGGGGTTGAAATTGAATTAATCAAATACATAAGAAAAATTTTCCTCAAAAAAATTGATGATTTTTTTATTTATTCTTTCTATCGAATGCATGGATGGGGTTCACGCATCCTGTATAAACTTCATACACGATGTGTGAACCCCGTTCACGCATCTCTCCGCACCTAAGATGCATGAACGAGGTTCACGCATCTTGATACCCATTTTTATAAATATTTTGAACCCTATCCCTTTTTTATAAAAATAAACCCATATATAAAAAAAATCCATTTCATTGTTGCTTCAATTATTACACACCTCCACCCTATGCGGTTCCATTCCACCAATTCTTATTATAATCATCCCTTATTGTTCACATTCAACTACCCACCTGCTCAATTTTTTTAATTAATACTAATGAATAATTAAACAAATAAAAATAATGGATTAATTTTTAATTAATATTTATTAATTAAATAAAAACTCAACAATATTAATTAGATAATTGCTTAAAAAATTAATTGACTTTTTTGTAATTATATTTTTAAAATAAATAGTAAAATAATAAAAGGTTAATTTTTTTAAATAATTCTAGAAATATGGCATCACTGGTTCCCCCATTGGGTTATTTTGGAAGGTGGAAAGGACGATGCTGCATTTGTCTCTCATCGACCCAGATTGCTGACCCGCTTCTCCACACTTATTTCACCCACTCCGTCTCTGAATCCACTCTCACTCTCTCTAGACTTTTTCTTCCTTTGTGCGCGATGATTTTGGTGACGTAAAAGGAGTCCCAAATTTTGCGAAGCATCATTTAGGGGTATTTTTTCTTATTTATTTTTAAGTAATTTATTTATTTAATTGTTTCTTTTTTAGTTAGTTTTTAATGTGTTATTTATTTAGTGGTTTAGTTAGATAGATGAAGTTTCGAAATAATAGTTAATATAAGTAAATATAATTTTATTATTCATTTATGAAATTGGAGTAAATAAATTATAATTAGTCTTAGTAATAGATTTAATATTATAATAAGATTATTATTTAGTATGACGTAGTAGTTTTTAAATATTAGTGACATAATTTTGAATTAATGTTAACTAGATAATGAATAAATATTTGTGACAAAATGAGTAGGGCGTAGTTAATTAAGGACAAACTAATTCTTAACTAACGATTAGCCAATAGCCAAAAATTATGTTTTTATTATTAAAAAGGCTGAGAGGAGAGAAACAAGAAAGAAAGAATAAAGAGGAGAGAAAAGAGGAGACGAGAAAAGATAACAAGAACAATCCATAACATTATTTCCCTCACGTCATGGGAAGAAAGAAAAGAATGATGATCCACAATTTTATTTCCCTCACACCACACATGACGAACCTCAGTATGCTCTCTGATCAACCCCGTGCATTTATAGACGAGATGAGTATTAGACCAAGGGTTGTCCTTGACCTGACCAGGGGGTTGTGGATAGGCGAAGAGTCCATCTCCACTACTTCCATATCAATATTCACCTCATGGCACATACAAAGGCTCGAGAGTATCCCAACAGCTTTATCTTGCATGGAATCTCTGTCACGACCCGACCTAATAGGGCTCGAGTCGCGACTCCCCATGCCCGCCTCCAATAGGCCAGGGGCCGGCGTCCAGCACCGAGTAGGCTATCACACACATGGGAGGCATTAGCCTAAGGTACTTGTACACACGCACCCACAAACACCTCCATGCAACAGTGCAGGGATATAGAAAACTTAAAAGTAAACGCATGCATACAATCTATCCCAAACCAGAGTGCAAAAGAAAAAGTACAAAAGGGAAAAACAGGGCTCACCAAAATAAATCTACAAAGTACGTCCAACCTGCTCTAAAGAAGGGGGACGCTGCCACAAACACCACTGGAAAGCTCCCTCGGTACCGCACCAGCAAACACCCTGGTCAGTCTCACTCACTCCGCTCCGCCAGCTCCGGGTCCTCCTGGGACTCCGTCGAAAGGCCTGTGGTCTGCACAAGACACAAACATGTGCGGGCAAAGCTCGTGCAGGGTTGAGTATAAACATACTCAGTAGGCACCCCAAAAACCCAAAACCAAAGAGAGGAACTGAAAGGCAATAGTCCGCTCATCCCAGCCAGAGGGAACCCAGGCAAGAGAGAAACTCCATCTCATGACCATCCTTGGCTATACACAACTCGTCAGCTCAGCTCAGGTGTATGCCCATACAAACACCTTGAAAAATACAGATATAATCATCTCACGCAACAAGCCACATGAGGTACTGACCTCAACACCAGCAACTATCCACAACCAGAAGAGCACACTCCACAATCCCTGTCATCCTAGATGACACTCATCTGAGAGATACACTCCATCGGGTTTCTCACAAACCTCTCAAACACTCACCCGAGAGATCACGCTCGTCAGTTAGCATCTCTGAGGAAACCTCGCTGAAACAACATAACCACCAAACTCCTCAGATAGGGGATCGCTCCTAGGGTCCGCTAGAGGATACCAGAAACCACTCCGATATATGAAGCTCGCAGATAGGGGATCACTCCCAGGGTCCGATGGGGGATACCACGACCCAATCTGGCATACGTAGTTCTCACAGATAGGGGATCACACCCAGGACCCGCTGGGGGATACCACAACCCGATCTGGCGCTCGACAGAAGCACGACACTCAGATAGAGGATCATCGCCCATACCAAGGTGGTCACAATGATACCAGAACACTATCTGGTATAACTCGCAATGTAGGGGATCGAACCGAAGATGCCGCAACACTACCGAAACCACGCGCTGAGTAGGGGATCGCATAACCAACGATACTGCAACCCAACTGTACACCTCATGCTGAGTAGGGGATCATATACCCGATGATTCCACAACCCAACTAAGTGTGACCCATCGCGTAGGGGATCATAATCCCGATGATTCCACAACCCTACGGGGTTAACCAGTTATATAGGGTATCGCCACCCATGAATAAGCGGTCATAGAAATACCAAGAACCCGATCTAGGGAAAACATGCAAGAGGATCCCGCTCCGGGCCCATCGGAGGGATGCCACAACTTTAATAGTTTAAACATCCAATCGGGAGGATCAAAAACCTATATGAAGGTTGTGATGCCACATGAACCCTCATGGGAATGAACCAAGGGAGTACCCTCAACCACTATTGGACCAAAACGTCGCTAACCTGAGCGACCCGCAACAACGCCACTCTACACACCACTAAGGCCGATACCGAGGCCACCATCACGATCCATACAGAAAAACACACAGTATAGGTTGTTTACCAACCCGAAACGAACAACTGGTGAAAAAGGAACTATTCACTATAGCTTTCCCATGTGGGGCCCACCCAACAATCCTGAAATCCATCGAGCGGATCATACCACGATAATCCCCTTGAAAAAAAAAGCGGAATCGACTACTCGTTCGTCCGAAACAGACACCCGGTGAAAAAGGAACTATTCACTGAAGCCAGCTCAGGTGGGGCCCATACCTCAATTCCAAAAGTCAACAAAAGGATCACACTGTTGCGATCCTCTCGAATAAACACACATGATCGACTATTCACCCTCCAAAATCGGACTCCCGGTGAAAAAAGTCGTGTTTCCCCGTAAACGCCGGAACCCGGCCTCGTGGGGCCTACACCCAAAACATGGTCCCAACACTCGGAAACCTTATCAAAAATTATTCCATACCATCAGGGTCTTAACACCACTGACGGCACATCAATCGGACGCTCCAGGTAGAAGTTACAATGGCCCGAAGTCATAAAATAATAAAATATTATTATTTTATTCGACGTTTCAAGCCCCCAGGCCAAAATCCCGACTCAAAAAATTCTCAAAGTAAATTCAAAAGGTCCGCCTCGACGCAAGGAATGCATCTCTGCAAACGGCTTGCAAATCGGAGTTACGGTTTGCGAGTTACGGGGGTTTAAAGAACCCCAAGAAAAGCCTGGTCGGACCACCGCCAGCCTCACCGGAAACCCCCGCACCGCCGCCGGATTCCACCGCGTCGCCGCTAACGCCACCGGAAACCACCGCGCCTTGCCGAATTCCTCCATGGTGCCACCAGAATCCAGGATTTCCGCCGGAAAACTTCCGGGAACCCCCGGGAGCACCCCAGTGCTCCAAAAACAGATCTGAAACATGTTTTGGAAACCTCGGGACCCGAACTATAAAACCCTTATGAAGATTTGAAGAAAAACTACACATAAATGGGGTATGGGATTTTAAAACTCAAACCCCCTACCTCGTGGGTGAAACACTGAAGTTTCGTGTGCAGATCGATGCCGACGACGCCCTGAAGCTAGATCCGTAGACGAACGGCACAGAAAACTGACGATTCTGGCTCTATCCGATGAAGAAACGGAGGAGGTAGGGTGGGTTCGTCCGGCACCACATGTAGGAGGTGGGAGGGGAGAGATGAAATGGTTTTCTTTTTTTTATTTAATAAAACAACTCATTTCACTCCTCACCAAGTCGCCTCTGTCCCGGCACCCGATACAGACAAAGGTAAGGTCACCCCTAGGGTAAACGCGTTGTTCTGAACGCAACGGCAGACTCATATTTGTGATCCGAGACTCTGCTCAGAATTTATTTGAGCCGACACTCGTAAACCAACTTTTCCACTTATTTACGAAAATTCTCCTGGTGGCGCTTCCCACCGCAGGCCTGTGCTCGCAAAGTTTACACCTTGCCTAGGGTAAATGACACGTTCCGGACGCAACCGCTCCCTCAGATTCCCGTTCTGAGCTACCATTTAGGAGATATCACACCTCCACCATGTGAATAGTATAATAATACTTAATATTTTTATAAAATTAATTCTGGGCACACCGGGCCTCGGAATCTCATGTCGTCTCTGTGCCTAGCTCTGTAATTATTCGTAGAAATAATCCAAAGTCTGACAGGGCCAAAACCCGAGTTGCCACAATCTCCACTGCCAAAGTGGGACAAGAAAGAAAGGATGACAAAACCGATGGGGTCCCGGACCACTCCTCCCTGCATGGTACCAGAGATGTAAGAACCACCAGTATTCAACTTGAGTCTAGAACTATGAGGACACCACCGAACCCACCGGCCTAGAGTACCATTTCCGCCTGAGTTACAGGGAACACATACGACCATAAACTGATGGATGGGGCGCACCACTAATTGGGAACACTATGGGAAAATGACTTTTTGCGATAAGTTATTTGTGACAAAACATATACCCCGTCGCAAATAGCAATTATTTCCAACGGGAAATCACCATCGGTCGCAAAAGGTTTGGCATGAACTACATGCCAAACCGCATGTAAGGTTATTTGTGATGGGTTCCTATTCCAGTTGCAAATAACCGGCAGTGGTTTTTAGTATTTGTGACGGGATACTTTCCCCGTCGTAAATACTTTGTCGTAAGGTACTATTTGCGACAGGCCCTATCGCAAATAAGTTTTTAACGGCTGTTTCCCTCGGAATTTGGGGATGACCTCCTTGATTGAAGGTTCAAGCATTCCAATCAGTTTCTAATGGGTTTGTTCGTAGAACCGGAAACATCCAATGATTCCACATCCATTTGGACCCACTTTCCGAAGGTAGGCCCTCATTAGTTGTAGACTAATGAGGCTTATGAATTTTCATTGGTCGAGAGGATGGGAGGTCGGACTCATCACACCTTTTTGAGGTGAATTATTGTCTACTCCGGGACTCTCTTTATATATTTAAGTTATGTTCGTGAATCCTTACTACGTTACCAAGTATAAAATGAGCTATCCTTTATATCTGACAATCAATGATCGATATGTAGGAAATTTAGAGAATCTTTTATATGTATTCATGATTCTTCATTGATAGAGAATCGTCTGTATTTGTTATAGATTCTTAGTCAATGGTATCCTTTGATACATAAAAGTCTCTTAGTCATTTTAATGACCATACTGGTTTTAAAGACACTCAGTGGGGCACTTGAAGTTTATTGTCATTCAGAAGGACATGAATTATTTCAGAGTTGGGATCGAACCCACAGATGGGAAACCTACATATCCTTTATTTAGAAAAACAAATCAGAACCCACGTAGTTCGAGTAAGGGAGTATGATGTTTATGATTGATGGGTCAAAGAAGAATTTCATAATTACTTTTACACTCTAAGCTAACGTGAGTCATTCTCGGTGTGAGAAACAAGAGGTATTGGTAAAAATAAAACAATTGTTCCATGAAAGATGCAATCATAAGAAATAATGCAGAACTTATGTATGTATGACTGCCCAGATAAATGAATATTAGGATTTACTTCAAGGAAGAAATCCAGGAACAAGGTCCATAAAGGTATATGTGCTCTATGGAGATTTGAATACTCTAACCTGGGGCTTACTCCTGAAAAGGATGCCCAAATTAGGAAAGGACTTATGATTGGGTTTTTACCCCTGAGAAGGAATCCCAGATCAAAGGTAAATTAGGACTGGTTAAGAGGAATTAAGACAAGGGATTACACCTAAAAAGGAGGCCCAGGTGAAGAGACTTGAAAAATTAAGGGACTTGGGGATTACTCCTGAATAGGATTTCCATATTTATGACTGGGGATTATTCATGAAAAGGAGGCCCAGGTTAATGATTATGATTGGGGCTTACTACTGAAAAGTAGGCCCAGGTTAAGAGAATTATGGTTGGGGCTTACTCCTATGGAGGATGCCCAAATTAGGGGACTGGGGCTTACTCCTGAAAAGGAGGCCCAGGTTAATGATTATGACTGGGGCTTATTCCTAAGAAGGATTCCCAAATTAGGATAATTATCGTTGGGGCATACTCCTGAGGAGGACTCCCAAATTAGGGGACTGGGGCTTACTCCTAAAAAGGAGGCCCAGGTTAAGAGAATTATTGTTGGGGCTTACTCTTGAGGAGGATGCCCAAATTAGGGGACTGGGGCTTACTCCTGAAAAGGAGGCCCAAGTTAAGAGAATTATGGTTGGGGCTTACTCCTGAGTAGGATGCCCATATTTGGAAATTATGACTAGGGATTACTCCTGAAAAGGAGGCCCAGGTTAATGATTATGATTGAGGATTATTCCTGAGGAGGATGCCCATATTTGGAAATTATGACTGGGGATTACTCTTGAAAAGGAGGCCTAGGTTAATTATTATTACTGGGGATTATTCCTGAGGAGGATGCCCATATTTGTAAATTATGACTGGGGCTTACTTTTGAAAAGGAGTCCCAGAGTTGAGACTTCTCTCATCTTAAAGGATGAGGTTGAATGAATGAACTCTCAATCTTTAGTGAGTTAAAGATGTTCAAATCACTAGGTTTTGAGAGATATTCCATAGAATTCCTTTCAGATAAGGAATTCAAATCAATAAATCATGCCATAAATGGCTTTGAAGAGTGTCTTGAAGACTGAATCTTGAATATGAGAGGTGGAATGGCTTAAGAGGGGTGAAATGGGCAAGAAGGGAACCCAAAAAGGCAGGGGCGCGCAAGTCCTGACAGGCGCGCAAGTCCTGCATGGGCACGCAAGTATTGGTCACACAGATATACCTGCGCGACACATGGGTACTTGTGCGTTTGTAAACCAGCATGGTAATAATTGGGAGATCCTTGACCAATGCCTTTAGAATTATCCTAAGGTACTTCCAAAATAAATTGAGGCACACAAGTTTTGGTGAGGAAGTAAGGTGGCACACAAGTATGTTCATTTCCTTTAAGGGTAAAACACCTTGGGCGCACAAGTGTTAGTGAATTCTAACACTTTGAACATACTCCTCTTGTTTAGACCTTCCATTCTAGGTAAAGAATTACCTTAGAAGTTTTTGGAAGACCTGAAGAAGAGACTTGGGCATTCAGAGCTCTAAATCTGAATTCTGGAAAAATTCCTCCCAAAATGGGGGGCCTACAGGGTCTATTTATAAGCTGGAGAAGACCCCGGGCGGTTATTACTTAGGGCGCGCAAGTTTACATGCGCGACCATTGTGGCGCGCATGTGTACTTGTGCGACCATCGTAGCACTTGTGTGACCCTTGTGCAACATTCTTCTCATTCCTTCCTTTGAAAATTTTTGATATTTGTCCAAAGGTTGAATCACTTTGAGCTAAGATATTCCCCTTTTCCAATCTTTAGACTCTCTGACGAAAGGAGAGTCAACAAAAGTCCCCCCTCAGAGTTGGATCCGGAGTGAAAAGAGGATTTGACTCTGAGGAACAAAGAGAAACCAGGGGTCTTTGTGGTTATTGGAAGTTTAAAGTCATGCATTTCGGACATAAAAGGCTAATGTTTAAGGTCGAAATAGCTTTGACCGAATGAATTAGAATTGACTCAATTTTTTTTTGAAAATTTATCTAAAAACATATTACCATACTCAAGTATGAGGGAAAAAATATGTAAACTATGACTTAAGAATATTTGAATATGAGGAATGATATGAAAAATAGCTAAAAGGCATTAGAAAAAGTAGTTCCCAAGAATGAAGTTACCATTATTTAACAAACCCATAAGGGGGTTGAATTATGTAGGGCCACCTAAGGGTATTGGCTGCATAGTCAAATAATAGTATCTTTCTACTGATAAGTCTGTTATGTGGACTGTTTATGCAAGTCTGCCTAAGGGCACGTGCTACATAGTCAGACAAAAGAACTCTTAGAAATTTACCTTTCTACTTCTAAAAGCCAGTGAAAGTTTATGGAGATTCAAAATTTCCAAAGTATAGAGTTTGTTGTATGGAAAGAGGTACTTGAATATGGAGATGATATTTCCTAACAATATTATCGAAGAACTGGATGGATATCACTTCTACGAAGGTTTGACCCAAACATAGGGAAGGAGAATATAAACCATAGACTTGAATGCTTTCAGATCAGGAAAAAGTATATGGGGCAAATATGTTAAGGATGGCTATTTTTGCGGATCCCTACATACTGTCATTTAAGACAAATAAGGGAAAAATATGATTTCTTCCCAAGAATGAAGTTACCATTGTTTAACAAACCCTTTAGGGGGTTGAATTATGCAGGGACACCTAAGGGCGTTGACTGCATAGTCAAATAATAGTATCTTTTGGCTGACAAGTCTGTTATGTAGACTGTTTATGAAAGGCCGCCTAAGGGCACGTGCTTCATAGTCAGGTAAAAGAACTCTCAGAAATTTGACATTTTTCTGACTAAAAGTCATGAAAAGGGCTATGAGGATCTAAAAATATTTAAGGTTAGGATTATAACACATAAATATGGGTATTTTCCAATGTATACAAAGATACACAGATCAATGCTAACCATAATCATGTTGTGGCGGGGTCCGGAATTAAAATGTTGGACTTCACTACGTATCCCATAAGGATGGGAATCAAGCCATACATAGTTCTTAAATTACTGTTTAATGTCACATGGGACAAAGGATTAGAGATCTTAGTTTAGGGTCATAGAGCTTGGACCATTGTAAGAAATACACAATGTGTGTTTTCATGGGGACTTTTCAGCCAAGGGGTTGGAAGTGGAATTTGGGGTTAGGCCCAAAAGACTTGGGGCTGGATTCGAGGGACACTCGAACGTTCCTACATATCCCATAAGGATGGGAATCAATCCCACATAGTTCTAGAAATACCCTCTGTAAAAATTTGGTTTGTACATGTGAAGGGTGAAAGGGGACTTTAGTACATTGATGGTTTAACCCAAGATAAAAGGTTTGGGCATTGACATGTATGCACGTAGTCTTTGAAATGAAACATGATTGAAAAATCAATGTAAATAATGGTTCCCTCTCAGGTGAGGGTATCAAAGAATATTGTAGTTTATTGTCATACTGGACATGAGTGTTGTATAGTTTAACATCGTATAACAAGGACGAAAGTGAACCAATGTAAAGATATTGATTCTAGGGGCGGTTTCACGAATCAACATCATATGAGATGGAGGTGAACCGATGTGAAGAGATTGGTTTTGGGCTTGAACCATGGGAGGTTGCCTACGTACCCAGCCTGGAAGGCAAGGATCAAAGTCTGCGTAGTTCAATTAAATAATGAATTAATGATCAAGTTGTTCTTGGGGACAATGACCTAAAAATGATGTTGTTGGGACTTACACATGGTTAGTATCCCATAGAGATTGTTATGGTTGAGGTTTTCTCTAAGATCATGTGAGTCATAATCGGTGTGAGAAACAAGAGGTAACAAAAACCTTAACGATGCATAGTTTAATGTCATGTAGGACATAAAAAAGGACTATGCAGTCTAAAGTCTTGCAGTTAGGACTATTGGTGCTGCACAGTTGAGTGTCATGTAGCTGGGACAAAGTGCAGTTTAATGTCATGTAGGGCGTATCAAGGACTTTCTGTACAGTTTAGCGTCATGTAGTTAGGACGATGGGGACAATATAGTTTAACGTCATGTTGGACGAACGGGGGACTGTGCTGTTTAATGTCATGCAGTGAGGAAAAAAGAGTACACCATTTAACATCATGTTGGACGTATTAGGGACTTTTTCACAGTTTAACGTCATGTTGGATGAAAAAGGGACGATACAGTTTAGCGTCATGTTGGACGAAAGTGCGAATAGTTTAATGTCATATGCATGGACCGTTGACGATGCAGTTTAACATCTCGTTGGACAATGGTGTAGTTTAAGGTCATACATGACCTTTGATGATTATGTAGTTTAATGTCTTTCCGGACGTAAGGGACTTTTATACAATTTAGCATCATGTAGTTAGGACGTCACAGTTTAACGCCTTGCTGGACGTAAGGGAGTTTTATACAGTTTAGCGTCATGTAGTTTGGACATCACAGTTTAATGCCTTACTGGACGTAAGGGAAATGAAAATAGTTTAGGGTCCTATGCATGGACCATTGATGATGTAGTTTAAGGTCGTACTGGACCATTGACGTAGTTTAAGGTCATATAGGACCTAGTTGCAGTTTAAGGTCATACTAGACCATTGATGTAGTTTAAGGTCATACAGGACCATTGAGGGAACTTTTTCACAGTTTGACATCGTGTGGGATGAAAGTACAAATAGTTTAAGGTCATATGTATGGGCCATTGATGAAATATTTTGTGTTTATACAGAATACTTCTTCAAAAATATGGCATTGGTTGGAGTAGTGATGAGTTCTCCATCCATCGAGATTAATGAATAAGCTCCATTAGAGTAGACCCTATGTATTGAGTAAGGTCCTTCCCATTTTGGATCAAGCTTGAGAGGTTTCCTTCCTGGTATCATTGGAGTTCTGAGAACTAATACAATTTCTCTCTGAGTGAATGAATGAATACGAACTTTTTTGTTAAAAGATCGTGCCATTCGATTCTGATAGACTTCCAAGTGGTGAAAAGTGCACAATATATTCTCATCTAACACTTCCAATTCATTCAATATCTTTTGAGATTGTTCATCTCTAGATGACTGATCACAAATGGCTACTCTGAGCGAAGGCAATTGAACTTCAATGGGAAAGACGGATTCCGTTACATATACCAGTGAATATGGAGTTGACCGAGTTGCAGTGCGGGTGGTAGTCCGATAAGCCCATAAAGCATGAAAGAGTTTATCAGGCCATGATTTATTATCTTTATCCACCATCTTTTGAAGTATATTTGAAAGAGTCTTATTGAAGGATTCTATCTGGCCAATGGCCGCTGCATGATACCGAGATGAATGGTTGGATTTGATGTTGTATTCTTGATACAATTTATTCACCTCGGATGAACAGAATTTGGTGCCATTGTCCGTCAATATGGTATGAGGGACACCAAATCTGGTAATGATGTTAGACACGATGAATCTAACAACGCATTTAGAACTGACTTCCTTGAGAGGTATTACCTCTTCCCATTTGGAAAAGAAGTCAGTAGCAGTAAGAATGTACTTAAACTGCTTGGCCGTAGCCGAAGGGTAAGGTCCCACCACATCCATTCCCCATGTGGCAAATGGCCATGAGTATTTAGATGTATAAAGAAACTATGGAGGTTGATGAATGAATTTGGCATGTACTTGGCATGAATGACACTTCTTTGTGAAACGAACACAATCTTGTATCATTGAAGGCCAAAAGTATCCAAGCCTTCAAATCATATCAGACAGTCTATGTCCAGACTGGTGGGCAACACAGACTCCTGCATGTACTTCTTTCATGACAGCCATTGTCTCTTCACCATCAATGCATTTGAAGAGAACACCATCAAAACCACGTTTGTAGAGAATTTTATCTAGGTGATCTGGGCTATCATAAAGAGTAAAACTGACCACACGTCGCCGGATTTGATCTTTCTCGGCTCTATCACGTGGAAATGTTCCATTTTGAAGGTATTCCCTGATAGGTGAAATCCATCATGTAGTATGACTATACAGTTCAGGAATGAGACTAATTTCATTAATTTCCTCTGTTCTGATTCAAACATAAGGTGAAATTTCATGAAGGTGGGCAATACTGATGGTTGTCTCATCCCGATTTGGATCTTCCAGAGCTGTGGCTATATTGGCCAGTGAATCAGCTTGAGCATTTTGTGATCTTGGGACATAAGAAAATGTCGGTTCCGAAGGGAATTCCTCCATTAACTCTCTGACATAATCATACAAAGGTATTAGTTCTTCTTTTCTGATGGAATAATCCCCATTGACTTGTTTGATTACCAGGTCTGAATCACCATTCACCTTTAAGTGATTCACTTGTGCTTGAAGCGCTAATTCCAATCCTGTGATGAGATCTTGGTATTCTGATTCATTATTGGTACCACCTTCCCACAATAAGAAGGAATAAGGTAACACTGACTTTTCTGGAGAAATGATCACAATTCCTAATCCAACTTTGTTGAATTTTGGATTTTCCATTTTTCTCCTTGTTGAACTTCTGGAAGCACCATCAAAATACATTTCCCATGCTTGAGGACTTTCTTGAATAGAGAAGACTTCCACATCAGGGAGTTCAATATCTAAAGATGTGTCTTCCACTGAAGGGTGTTCAGACAGAAAATCAGCCATATCACGGCCCTTTATCGCCTTTTAAGACAAATACTGAATGTTGAATTGCTGGAAAATAACTACCCACCTTGCCAGACGTCCTGTAAACATTGGACGACTAAGGATGAATTTGAGCGGGTTAATGCGAGATACCAATTGGACCTTGTGATGTTGCAGGTAGTGTCTCAACTTCTGAACTGCAAAGATTATTTCTAGGTAGCACTTCTCAATACTTGAATACCGGTTTTCTGCTTCAAGCATAGTTCGACTGAGATAGTAGAGGTTTTTTTCATTCCAAGCATCATTATTTTGAGCAAGAAAGGCACCCAATGATCGCTCTAGAGCTGTCACATAGAGGATAAGTGGTCTTACTACAACAGGTGGCATGAGTACTGGTGGACTCAAGAGGTATTTCTTGAGAATATCGAATGATTCTTGATATTCTTCAGTCCACTGGTAAGTGACTCCCTTCTTCATCAATTTGGTGAAGGGTAAACTTTTTCCTGCCAAATTGGCGATGAAACGCCGAATATGGGCTAAGTGTCCTTGGAGTCCTCTTAATTCTTTCAAATTTTGAGGAGGTGACATACCAAGGATTGACTTGGTCTTGTCGGGATCGACTTCAATACCACGATGTAGTACAACAAAGCTGAGAAATTTTCCTGAGGTTACCCCAAAAGCACATTTTAAGGGGTTCATCTTCAAATCATGTTGTCGAAGCTTGTGGAATATGACTTCTAAATCAGCCAAGTGATTAGAACGTTGTTTGGATTTAACCACCAAATTGTCTACATAGCATTCAAAAAACTTCCCTAAGAAGGGTTTGAAGATATGATGCATGGCATGCTGATATGTTTCACCTACATTCTTTAAGCCAAAGGGAATTACCTGGTAGAAAAACACACCATGAGGGGATCTGAAGGCTGTGGATTCCTCGTCTTCTGGGGCCATTCGAATCTAATTATATCCGGAATATCCATCAATGAAGTAAAGTGCTTCATAGCCTGCTGTTGTATCAATTAAAAGTTCTGTAATCGGAACTAGGAAATCATCCTTAGGACAACGCCGATTAAGATCTCTGAAATCGATGAAAACTCTAATTTGTCCGTTCTTATTCTTTACAGGGACAATATTAGCCAACCACTTGGGATACTGAACTTCTCTGACGAAGTTAACTTTGTTAAGCTTATCCACTTCAACTTCAATTTTGGAAGCATAAGTTGGGTGTGTTCTTCTCGCGGCTTGCTTAAATACTCGATGTTCTTCTGGTAAACCCAAATGATGAGTAGAATAAGTTGGATCTTCTTTTGTACCTAGATTTATTTCTCTGAGTTCGTCCACAATGGTAGAGATACCCTCTTCAAATGCTGTAGGAGAATCTATGAGATCTTCCTCTTTTTCTTCATCATGTATTATTTCTTCCATTTCTACTTGCATAGTAGATGATAAAGTAGAATTTTCATGATTAGAAGAGATGTCAAAATTTTCACAACTTGAAGAATAAGCTTCCATTTCTGACCTGATTGATGATGAAGGGTCTTCTTTGGGTAATAAAGAGGAGATGATTGATTGAGAATCGACATAATTGTTCACCTTCGATGTTGTTAGAACTTCTTCTGGCCTAATTGGCGAAGTATAGACTTGTTGGATTTCAACAGATGAAATGAAGATGTCACCATTTGTGCTTTCATCAATTCTTGGTGGGTTACCAATTTCTCCCATGTTGCCTGGATCGATTGCCGTAATTGACATTATGGATCTTTCCATAAGAGTATTTTCATTTGGGTTTATCTTGTCAATTTGAATGATAGGCAACACATAATCTATACTCACATGCGTAAATGGATTTACTGGAATCTTCTCCAAACCATATGGATCATTAACTTTTGTAATCTCCTTTGTTGTGGATTTCTCCATTCCCTTCATGTGATAGAATTCCGCATCAATGTATTGAGACTCACATGTCTTGAATGGGGCCTTATCACCATATAATGTCCCAACTTGACCATCGAAACAATATTTGAGACATTAATTGTATGATGAAGGGATAGTTGCATGTTGATGTAGCCAGGGTCTTCCAAGCAAGATGTTGAATGTTGAGTCTTGATCAACAACCATGAAATCCGAATTGGATACAAGATCTCCAAATGGAGTTCTGAGTGTAACTTCGCCCATTAGTTCTTGTACATTTTTATCATATCCTTGTAACATCAAGGTAGAAGGAGATAAATTAGATTCCATGAGCCCCAATCGATGAAGTGTACGAATGGGCATGAGGTTGACTCCAGAACCATTATCAATGAATGCTCTTCGGACGTCTACACCATTGACCTTTCCAGATAAGTACAAAGGTCTAATATTCCCATGAACAACATCATATTCATCTTCATCAGTAAAAGATATTATTGCATGGCATTCTGCAAGATTATTCAATATGTGATAGACTTTAGCTGCAACAATTTCAGTTTCAAACTCCTGAGGACTCGACAAAGCCTCGATGAGTGCTTCCCAAAGATCTTTTGACAGATTCAGAGCATCCATAATTGATAAATTGGCTGGTAATTGGGCCAAGTGTTTCAATACATCATACTTTTCATCCAGAGGTCTACGTTTCCCAAAAGGAATATGTGGTTTAACAGGTACCTTGGAAGCAGATGCTTTGGAAGTTGATGCATCTTGTATTGGGATAGGAGTTGGCAATATTCCTGGTTTTGGAAGATTAGACTGATTAGATCCATTTACTTACTGAGAGGAATAAGATGGAAAGTTCAACTGGTCTTCCAAAATAACTGTGCCATGACTGAATTTGCTATTGGTAGAAGAACTTGCTTGTTCTTGGTGAGCACGTTGAAGGGCTCTACCACGATTTTCTGCTGCGTACACAGTTCTATCAGAGGTAGAATTGGAATAGTGGATTCTGAAAGATCCACGTCTTCCCCTGTATCCTGAGCCTTTGGAAATTCCTCTGATTCCCCTGTTTATTACAGGGAATTCAGGCTCATCGAAATCGAAACTGCGACTATAATATGGATCATTTAATTGAATCATATTAACATAACCGAATATTAACTCTTTTTCTGATGAAGACTCTGCCTGATTAGCCTGTTTAGGCTATTTCGTTTGGTGGGGCGGTGCCTGTGGCTTTTAAGTAGATGGCATGAAGTCTTCCAAAGACAAAGACAACTTAGGCTTTGACACATACTCATATTCTTATGATTCTTTTTCTTTCTTTGAATCATGCTGTTTCTTTGAGGAATTTCCCTCTGACGAAGAGGGTCTTGCCACAACATTCATGGTAGAAGACACAATTGGTTTCTTTAATTGTGTTCGAAAAAATAGCATGAGTTCAGTTGATTGTCTTTCTGACCATCTTATAATCATACTTCTGTACATTTTTTCTTTTGACTTCTTTCAACTTGCCTTCCTCCTCTGGAACTGTAGTAGTAACACATGCTACCTGAGCTAAAGAACCTTTCAGTTTGACTTGTCCCGAGTCGACCATCTTTGGAGGAGTTATTTGAAGACAAAACTCTCTTGGATGGGATTCCCCAACATTTGATGAAAAGGGAAATAATTGGGATGGTCTTCATCTCCTTCCTTTTTTGACATCTTAGGCCTTGGAAATTGAACCAGATTATTTTCCAGAGCCGAAATGAAGTAACCAGGAACTTGTTCATTTCAGAAAGAGTATGTTTTGATCTTCATATCCTCAAATTGTTTTTGTCTTATATCTCTTTGATTATCTGGACGAAACGGCCTTTGTTTTTGGCACTCAGGAGGTGGTTCCCTTCGAAAAGATGAAGGTTTTGAAGTAGAAACAGGTACAGGTGCTTGTTTAAACATAACTATAGTAGTTTCTGCTTTACCCATTCTCCTTCCTAGAGCTGATTGAATTACACGAGATTTAGCCTTATCCTGTATAAGGGAATCTCCGATCTGCTGAGCGATTGAAGTAAGGTATCGAAACCCTCCTGTGTATTTTACAGGGATCAACGGTGTGCTTAATTTGTCACATAGATTTTCTACACAGATTGGCAATAGTTCTTCTTGATGGAGTGCTAGGACCAGGGAATATGTTAACCCCTTATAGTGAGCAATGAAATCATAGAATCTTTCATTCTCCCTTTGATTATAGTTTTTAATATAAAAAACTATTGTCTTTGGCAAAGTTGAGCTGAATTGAAGAAGAAATCGTTGACGGAGATCTTCCCATCTGGTAATTGACCGGGATTTCAAACTTTTATACCAGAAAAAAGCTGGTCCTTGAAAGGTTTGCACGAAGCATCTGAGTTTCACTACTTCTTGCTGCTCCAGAGTTCCCATCATAGGATCGCAACAAGACACGTAATGTGTAAAATGTTTTTCAGGATCGCATGATCCATTGAAAATAGGGAATGCAGGGTTCCCAAAATTTGATGTGGGAGAGATTGAATCTACCCATTCAGGGTAAGCTTTCTTTTCCGGTTGAGCCTGCGCACGCTTCCATTACATAGTTTATAACCGAGCTGTTAATGACTCAATGGTAGTTATTAAATTCTGAGAAACTTCCGGTTGAACTTGGACATGGGTAGGTGCAATGACTGGAGCTTGGACAGATGTAGTGGTTGGTGCTGCCACTGATGGTAGCATTGCCACCTGTTGTTGCACTTGACCCATAGGATTATACCTGTGATGGTGTACTGATAGAGGAGGATATTCTTGACCAATCTCAGTAGATACAATAAATTCCCTTGGATGACTGACTCCAGCATGCTTAAGAAGAAGACTACCCTGAAGTAGTTCTGCATCCAACCTCCTTAACTCCTTCATTTCTTCTACCTGTTGTGCAAACCTTTGCTCTAGTGAGAGAGATTGGCCTTCTCCAGAGGAAGGATATGTAACCTAATTCTCCCCTTTCCCTTTGTTGGATCCTTTTTGGAGAGGGGGAAGTGGGTTACTTGAAGGATTACCTAGGTTCTGAGTAACCCTTTTATTTCATGTACGCACACCTTCTTCATTTGTGTCGGTGCGTACATATTCTTGAACAGGAAGCTCTTCATTTGAGTCCCCAGAGTGAGCCTCATCTGATGGATCATCAACAATGGCATTGATGACATTGATTGACGCATAACGCATCAGATCCCTTCTATCAGCATTTCTGGGATATTTTCCTGTTCTATGTCTTTGATGAGACATTTCCTTTTGTTGATTCAATCCCTCAGAAACTTCTTAACAAACCATAATTTGGAGGGAATCTCTTGATAATTTTGCTCTTCGTACCTCTTGAGGCTTCTTTCCCAATCGAGAAAAGAATGACTTTCTCTGAGGAGGGGATTGATGATTTGAAAAAGACCCCAGTCCAGTGGACTGGGGCTGTTCCTGCTATTCCCGCTCAACTCCTTGAATCATGTTTGTTGATTCCGAGGGTTGATTTAAAAGAGTCCCCAGTCTGGTGATCTGGGGTGGATCTTGACATGCTATGTATGAGACTATCTTAAAATCTCTCTTCATCTTGCAAACCTTAGTTTGGAAATTAGGTGGATGCATTAACCTGTATCCACTTTTATCACCTGGTTCAAAAGACCGTTGGATAATTTCCGACACTTCTGTCACTTGATGATGTGATTGTTCCATATGAGAGGCTTGTTCAATATTCTCATTTTCTTGATGCAATGGTAATTCAACAACTTGTTCTCTATATTCATGATTTTGAGAGGAACTAGTTGAGGCCTGTTCTTGGGAATGATTTTGATTACAAACAAAGCCCATTGATGGTGGCCAGCCATGGGAAATAACATTGCATGAGACCATTTTCGGCGGGCTTTGCTGACTGGAGAGCACCCTGAAATGCAGTGCTTCATGAACACCCCATCCTCTGACATGAATACTAGATGGGGCATTGGAAATTAACTGACGCAATCTTCTTAGTGCACCAAGGCATGAACGTTGAAGGGATCTCTACTGCTTTTCAGCCTTCGGATATCGAGAGACTGATAGAGATGTCAAATCAATCTGACATTGTAACCCTTCTATTATCTTAAGATGATTTTCATATTCATCATAAGATAATACTTTATTTTTCAACTGACAAAGAGTTTTCCATATGTTGAGATGAATATCATGAATTCCATCTTCCGTCAACATTTCTGGAATGTCATACAGAGATTCAGCCAGAGGCCAAAACATGACTGGAACTTCACCTTTCACCAGTTGTTTTCTCATGTTCAACAATTCCTCTTTATCATTTGATGAATATTCTTCTACCTATTTAGACCAGAGCTGGTGCATCCTTGTTGCTTCATTGGATTTAACAGGATTGGTAGATAAATCGCTGATTAAACTAGAAGATGCATGACTTAGGGGTAGTTCATAGCATGTCCTACACCCTGTGCTATCTTCCGATTGAGAAAGTATTTCACCTACCAGCGATGAAACATCAGACATGACTGGTTTCGCATTTGAAAGTACCTCAAGGTAAGAGGACTTTCTCGGCACTACATTGCCCACTGGAGCATCTTCCAGGAAATGTGCATCACTACTGTGGAGAGTACTTTCACAGTGAAATTCATCATCATGGGGAGGAACACCATAATGGGTTACAACAAAAGACGAGATCTCTTGCTCCTTGGTCTTCTAACCACACAGAGGGTTCCTGTGGCTCTCATATAAAGATGAAACTTCGAGGTCGACTGAATTTTCATGAAGAAAGCCTTCATGAGGAAGTGTCTATTGAAGACCATCAGAATTAATGTTCCCACTACTGAGAAATGAGGGAGTAGAATCTTGAATTCCAACAGATAACTGTTTGAGGGCTTCAAGAACTCCAGCATCGAGAAAGGACTTGTTACAAATTGGATCTTGATCTCCTGACTGTGCTGGGAAGGTCTTTTTCTTAGATTACTTATTACTCACTTTAGAAACCACTTGTTGACGAAAGTGGATGCTCTGAGCAGGTGTATGGGCCTGATCAGGAAAGATGGCCAGGTTAAGATGACAATATCCACTCAAATCAGGTGTATGTGCCTCACTTGGTTTTCCATATGATATGGGGGAGTATGCCCCACAACCCTCTTGGACTGGAATAGATGTGTGTTTCTGTTCCGGAGTGAACTGTTGATGTGTCACTCCACTGGTAGGGATAGATTTATATGTCTTTCCCTAAGATGCTGCTGAAGCTATTATAATATCCTGACAGGCATCCAGGATATGAGCAGGAATTTTCTTCTCCTCTTTCACCATTGATAGAATATGCTTGGTGACTTCAGCTTCCAGAACGGGGATATACGTCCATTCCATGCTTGGAGTAGGTGTGTGTGCTTGCTCATGTCCCCCTTTTCCTATCAGTGAATCCTGATAGTGCTCAAGTGTAGGGGTAGAGAGTTGAGTCTGCCTCTTGTATGTAGCTGGAGCTTTCCAACTGACTTCTTTGAATGCTACCAAGCAAGACTGTTGGTAGGCTTGATCAATACTAGCAGGTGTATGTGCCTGCTGATTGCACTTCGACGAACGTGGTTGATGAGATCCATCATATGTAGTCAGACGAGCCTACTGACTAACTGATGACGTATAAACAGGTGTATGTTCCTGTCTATAATACTCTGCCGGAATTGCCTGACAGGATTGGCGTGCTGCTGCCAGACGAGTCTCCTGGACAGCAGAATTAAAACGGGTAGGTGTGTGTGCCCGCTCATTGCTTGCCACCATGTTAGGCTGGTGTATTTCTCCGGAGATGGAAGAGATGAGAACCTGCTCACTGTTAACCGGATTTCACCTCTGGCGATTCGTCTTGCCTACTCGGGTTTGAGGAACCTGAGCCGAACTCCTGGAGTCGGTACCCTCATCATGTTGAGGGCGCACTGCCGCACGAGTCTAGCGGTGATTGTTGGTGGGAGCCCTCGGGAAGGACTCTTGTCTTCTTGAATTAAGGCCCTAAGGGACCTTCTCATTCACCTCCCCAGAATAAGGTAGTGAATGGTGATTTCATTCTGGGGATAAAGACCCGAAACTGTTGGAGACGATAGTCAGCACGTCCTGCTTCTTGATCACTGGTCGTCATTGTCCGGACGACCGGTCTGAGTTGTTCACTTGGAAAGCTTGTTGGTCAGCCTCCAGAGTTGGGATGGTACCATGTTGATGGTACTCCTTAACCATCGCATTTGATACCCAGCTTTGAAGAGGCTGAGTAGGTGATGTCATCCTCAGAGCGGACGACGATCCAGCAGGAGTAGCAGCAGTGGCATTCACAGCAGCGTTATTCAAAGGTATGAACATGAGAGTAGCCATTCTGGAAATGAAGAAGATCTTGGAAAAGAGTGCCTGTTTGATATAATAGACATAATCAAGATAAGATCAGCCAATACATCATTTGGATGAGCACATATGTCAATGATTGTTTTTGTTTCCCCTCTCATTGAGTTTTTAAATAGGGGCCTAACAAATAAGTAAAACATCAATTTAACTTGGTTAAGGATTCACGTCGGGTTCACCATTTTTTGTTTCCCTTGGAATATGGGGATGACCGCCTTGATTGAAGGTTCAAGCATTCCAATCGGTTTCTAACGGTTTTGTTCGTAGAACTTGAAACATCCAATGATTCCACATCCATTTGGACCTACTTTCCAAAGGTAGGATCTCATTAGTTGTGGACTGATGAGGCTTAGTAATTTGCATTGGTCTAGAGGATGGGAGGTCGAACTCATCAAACCTTTTTGAGGGGAATTAATTTCTACTCTGGGACTCTCTTTATATATTTAAGTTATGTTCGTGAATCCTTATTAAATTGCCAAGTATAAAATGAGATTTCCTTTAGATATGACAATCAATGATCGATATGTAGGAAATTTAGAGAACCTTTTATATGTATTCGAGGTTCTTCATTAATAGAGAATCATCTGTATTTGTTAGATATTCTTAGTCAATGGTATCCTTTGATACGTAAATGTCTCTTAGTCATTTTAATGACCATATTGGTTTTAAAGCCACTCAGTGGGGCACTTGATGTTTATTGTCATTTAGAAGGACATGAATTATTTTAGAGTTGGGATCGATCCCACAGATGGGCTACCTACATATCCTTTGTTTAGAAAAGGAATCAGAACCCATGTAGTTCGAGTAAGGGAGTATGATGTTTATGATTGATGGCTCAAAGAAGGATTTTATAATTACTTTTACACTCTAAGCTCTCGTGAGTCATTCTCGGTGTGAGAAACAAGAGGTATTGGTAAAAATCAAACAATTGTCCCATGAAAGATGCAATCATAAGAAATAATGTGGGGCTTATGTATGTATGACTGCCCAGATAAATGAAGATTAGGATTTACTTCAAGGAAGAAATCCAGGAACAGAGCCCATAATGGTATATGTGCTCTATGGAGATTTGAATACTCTAACCTGGGGATTACTCATGAAAAGGAGGACCAAATTAGGATAGGACTTATGATTGGGTTTTTACCCCTGAGAAGGAATCCCAGATCAAAGGTAAATTAGGACTGGTTAAAAGGAATTAAGAATGGGGCTTACTCCTAAAAAGGAGGCCTAGGTTAAGAGACTTGAAAAAATAAGGGACTTGGGGCTTACTCCTGAAGAGGATGTCCATATTTATGACTGGGGATTATTATTGAAAAGGAGGCCTAGGTTAATGATTACGACTGGGGCTTACTCCTGAAAAGGAGGCCCAGGTTAAGAGAATTATGGTTGGGGATTACTCCTGATGAGGATGCCCAAATTAGGGGATTGGGTCTTACTCCTGAAAAGGAGGCCTGGTTTAATGATTATGACTGGGGCTTATTCCTGAGGAGGATGCCCAAATTAGGAGAATAATGGTTGGGGCTTACTCCTGAGGAGGATGACCAAATTAGGGGATTGGGGCTTACTCCTGAAAAGGAGGCCCAGGTTAAGAGAATTATGGTTGGGGCTTACTCCTGAGGAGGATGCCCAAATTAGGGGACTGGGTCTTACTCCTGAAAAGGAGGCCCAGGTTAAGAGAAATATGGTTGGGGCTTACTCCTAAAAAGGAGGCCCAGGTTAATGATTATGACTGGGGCTTATTCCTGAGTAGGATGCCCATATTTGGAAATTATGACTGGGGCTTACTCCTAAAAAGGAGGCCCAGGTTAATGATTATGACTGGGGCTTATTCTTGAGGAGGATGCCCATATTTGGAAATTATGACTGGGGCTTACTCCTAAAAAGGAGGCCCAGATTTGAGACTTCTCTCATCTTAAAGGATGAGTTTGAATGAATGAACTCTCGATCTTTAGTGACATAAAGATGTGTAAATCACTAGGTTTTGAGAGATATTCCACAGAATTCCTTTCAGATAAGGAAGTCAAATCAAGAAATCATGCCATAAATGGGTTTGAAGAGTGTCTTGAAGACTGAATCTTGAATAGGAGAGGTGGAATGGCTTAAGAGGGGTGAAATGGGAAAGAAGGGAACCCAAAAAGGCAGGGGCGTGCAGGTCCTGTGTGGGCGCGCAAGTATTGGTCGCACAGATATACCTGCGCGACACATGGGTACTTTCACGTCTGTAAACCAGCATGGTAATACTTGGGAAATCCTTGACCAATGCCTTTAGAATTATCCTGAGGTACTTCCAGAATAGAGGCGCGCAAGTTTTGGTGAGGAAGTAAGGCGGCGCGCAAGTATGTTTATTTCCTTTAAGGGAAAAACACCTTGGGCACGCAAGTGTTAGTGAATTCTAACACTTAGACCTTACTCCTCTTGTTTAGACCTTCCATTCTAGGTAAAGAATTGCCTTAGAAGTGTTCGGAAGACCTGAAGAAGAGACTTGGGCGTTCAAAGCTCTAAATCTGAATTCTGGAAAAATTTCTCCCGAAATGGAGGGCCCACAAGGTCTATTTATAGGCTAGAGAAGACCCTGGGTGGTTATTACTTAGGGCACGCAAGTGTACTTGCGCGACCTTTGCGGCGCGCAAGTGTACTTGCGCGACCATCATAGCACATGCGCGACCCTTGTGCAACATTCTTCTTATTCCTTCCTTTGTCAATTTATGATATTTGTCCAAAGGATGAATCACATTGAGCTAAGATATTCCCCTTTTCCAATCTTTAGACTCTGTGATGAAAGGAGCGTCAACAACGGCCCACGATAATTAATGTGGGCTGAGGTATCTTCGATTGGCCCCATCTTAAATACCATTATTTGCGACGAGCTACCCACCCCAAATAACCTGTCGCAAATAATCTAACATGTATATACCCCATCAGTTTTTTCGCTCATTTCACTCATTTATGAACTTCTCTCTCTATCTCAGCTGAGAAATTTTATTCTAAAATTTTTCATAGTTTAAACATTTAAATCCAACCATTTTCTGCGACTATAATAGTACCGGAGCTTCAGTTTCAAGGTAATTGTCTATTTTTTTTATCATTTAGTCATTTTAATTTACTTTCAATTATTTATACTTTTTGTTAATTAGATGTAAATTAATCAAATTAGAAATAAATATTTTTTAGCATTTATTTTTATGAATAGTTATACCTAAGTATTAATTAGCAATAAAGTGTAATAATTTTAAATAATTTTAAATAATTTGTAATAACTACTATTAATTAATAATAACTAGTAAAAAATTGTATTAATTAATAATTATTGGAAATAATTAGTAATAAATAATAATAAATGGTAAAAAATAGTAATAAATAGTAATAAATAGTTATAAATAGTAATAAATAGAAATAAATATCAATAAATAGTAATAAATAGTAATAATTAGTAATAATTAGAAATATTTTGAAATAATTAGTAATAATTAGTAATAATTAGTAATAATTAGAAATAAATAAAAATAAATAGAAATAATTAGTAAAATTAGTAATAATTAGTAATAATTAGAAATAATTAGTAATAAATAGTAATAAATAGTAACCAATATTAATAATTAGTAATAAAGAGTAATAATTAGAAATAATTAGTAAAAATAGTAATAAATAGTAATAATTATGTTTAATTAAGATCAATTTATTATAATTATGATTAATTAGTAATAATTAGTAATAAATATTAATAAATAGTAATAAATAGTAATAATTAGTAATAATTAGTAATAATTAGAAATAATTAGAAATAATCAGAAAATTTGTAATAATTAGTAATAACTAGTAATAATTAGTAATAACTAGTAATAATTAGTAATAATTTGAGATAATTAGAAATAAATAGAAATAATTGGTAATAATTAGTAATAAATAGTAGTAATTAGTAATAATTAGTAATAATTAGTAATAATTAGTAATAATTAGTAACAATTAGTAACAATTAGGAATAATTAGTTATAATTAGTAATAATTATTAATAATTACAAATAATTAGTAATAAACAGTAATAAATAGTAATAAATAGTTACAAATAGTAATAAATAGAAATAAATTGTAGTAAATTATGATAATTAGTAATAATTAGTAATAATTAGTAATAATTAACAATAAATCATAATAATTAGTAGTAATTAGTAATAATTAGAATTAATTAATAATAATTAGGAATAATTAGGAATAATTAGGAATAATTAGAAATAAGTAGAAATAATTCAGATTAATTAAGATTAATTAAAAGTAAAAAGAAATAACTAGTAATAAATAGCAATAAATAGAAATAAATATCAATAAATAACAATAAATAGAAATAAATAACAATAATTGGAAATAATTAGTAATAATTAGTAATAATTATCAACAATTAGAAATAATTAGAAATAATTAGCAATAATTTTAAATAATTAGGAATAATAACCAATAATGACTAATAATTATCAATAAATACCAATAATTAGAAATATTTAGAAATAATTATCAATAAATACCAATAAATACCAATAAATACCAATAATTAGAAATAATGATCAATTAATATCAATAATTAGCAGTAAATACCAATAATTAGTAATAAATACCAATAAATATTAATAATTTCTAATAAATCATAATAAATCATAATAAATCTTAATAATTAATAATAAATCTTAATAAATATTAATAAATTTGAGTACGTTGATAAACTGGCACAATTTCCGATGGATTGGTGACATTAATCTTGATCGACGCCTCATCTCTTTACACCTTTTTCCACTAAAATCAATATGAAAAATATGTTCGGACATACATTGGAGCAGATTTTTCATATTGATTTAAGTAGTAGAAAGTTGCAAGGAGATGATTCATCTGGAAAAAGAGCTTCCACCAATATGTTGGAAATTGTGCCACAGATAATTAAGAATTATTTGTAAAAAATACCTGAAATTAATAATACTTATTAGTAATAAGTATAAATTTTTATAAATGGGTGTAAATTAGTATAAAATCTTAAAAAATAGTATAAATAGCTATAAAATAATAAAAATTATTATAAATTGTTAGAAAAGAGAATTTAATTGTCTTATCTTTTTTGGATAGTGTTTATTTTATATCTAATTATACAAAATAACTAATTATTTCATATTTTTTTGAAAAATATTGAATAAGGAAGTCGAAAACAGTCATTATTAGATGATCGTGCTTGGATAAATCAGTGTAAGAATCCAAAAAAAATTGGTTTAAATCCTATATATATTAAGGGTGTTCAAACATTCTTACAATTTGCATCATCGAAACCAAAATAAAAATCAGAATGGACAATTGAGTGTCCTTGTAAAAAAATTCTCTGAGGACGTATGACACATATGATAATGTTGGATATCATCTATTGCATTTTGGTTTTCAATTAGATTATGTTTTTTGGTATCAACATGGTGAACTCAGTTCCAGAGAAGATATTATTAATTTGGTTCCAGATCCAGCATGGTTTCAATGTTTAGTAGATGATGTGGTAGGTCCTTCTGTTCAAAAAACTGAAACACAGTATGATGTTGATTTAACTCCTGAGTTTGAACCATCTCATTTATATGAGTTGTTGAGGTCTGATGAGGATGCCTTATATCTTGGTGGTGAGATAAACAATATTGAAGCCATTGCAAAATTTATGGATATTAAATCTAATATTAGAATGTCAAATATTTTTTTGATCAGATATTCTCTTTGTTAAAAACACCACCACCTAAATGAAATGTGTTTCCTACAAATTTTTATGAGAGAAAGAGGTTGGTTTGTAATCTGGGTCTTGGTTATTAGAACATTCATTCATGTTAAAATGAATTCATCTTATATTATGGTAAAAATTAGTTGTTGGGTAGTTTTCCTACATGTGGAAAATAAAGGTATAAAGAATCTCAACCAGGGAAAACTGGATTTGTTCTTGTAAAATAATTGAGATATTTCCTGCTCACACCTAGATTGCAACATTTATTTATGTCTCATAACACAACATCATTGATTTCATGGCATAAAACCAAAATTTAAACTATTAAAATCTTAAATCATCCTTCTGATGGTGATTCATAGAAACATTTTGACCACGTGCATCTGTCATTTTCTTTAGAATCCCGAAATGTGTGATTGGGTCTTTCTACTGACGGTTTCTATCCATTTGGTTCTTATGGTAGTCAGTATTCATGTTTGCCTATCTTTTATAAATCCATATAATTTACCTCCATAGATGTTGATGAAAGAGCCATATATCTTTTCAAACTTATTAATTATAGATCATCTGAAAAAGAATATCAATGTTTTTCTGAAACCATTTATTGAGGAGTTGATTTCACTGTGGAGTAAAGGTGTCAGTACATATGATATTTCTACAAAACCAAACTTCCTACTTAAATCTGCATTGATGTGGACAATTAGAGACTTCCTAGCATATGGAATGTTATCTGGCTGGAGTGCACATGGTCCAAAATCATGTCTATACTGTATGAGATACATTAATGCGTTTACACTCATCATTGGAAAAAACCTTGTTTTTTCGACTATCATCGCATATTTCTTCCAACCGATCATCCTTTTCAAAGAAACAAATAACATTTCAAAAAAGGAAAAGTTGAAAAAGATGGGCCTCCAAGAATGATCTTAGGTACAGTGTTGAAGTAAATAGTCTCTTCATTAACTACCATCACATTTGGATCAATAATAAATCAACAGAAAATTGATGGGTTTGAAAAATACCATGATTGGATAAAATGAATCTTTTTCTGGGATTTTCCATATTGGTCTAATTTTTTGGTCTGTCACTTGTTGGATATGAGTCATACTGATAAGAACTATTTTGATAATTTATTTAATACAATTTTGGATACTCTAGGAAAGACCAAAGTTAATGTAAAGGCAGGATTAGATCTTTCCCAAATTTGCAAGAGACCAGACCTTTAACTATTTGAAAATGTCATATCACTGATGTTAATGAATCCAAAAGCAGCTTATACACTTTCCAAATAGTGTTTCTTATTATGTTGTTAGTCGATTGCAGATTTGAGACTTCCAGATTGTTATGCTTCCAATTTGGGCAGATTTTTATGAAATTGTCATATTGCTGGATTGAAAAGTCATGATTGTAATTTTTTAATGGAAAGACTACTGCCAATTGGATTAAGTGGTTTGTTAAATACTATGATTTTGGATTCTATTACAGACATATCATATTTTTTTGGAGACATTTGATTTTCCAAAACATGAAGGTTCCAGGTATAGTGGAAGCATGGTTGGGCTGGCAGCCAACTTTGATTTTTACCTTGATCAATGATTATTCTAGGATCAATACGATGAAGAAATCCAGTCTTCACAGAATAGAATCAAAGATTTAGATAAAGAATTAAGATGACTGAAACATTTAGAGAGGATCTTGCACATCATGTTTATAATTAATTTAATTAAATTCATAAAGAAAATGATACTTGGATCTTCGGCATTTTCTTTGTTAATGTTGTCGATCATTAGGAATGAACCTTCTAGATTATCTGATTGTGCTTCTTAGGATCTAAACTATAATCCCTCTAGCGGTGATCCATACATACTCTAATGGCCTCTGATCGACACCACTTGTTCTCCGGGTGCTAGCATGGAGGAGCTAGTGTCTTGTGTCGGTTGTTCTTGATCCCTTGTTCTTCATCCTTGAATAACGTCACTCATTATTGAGAGGGACAAGAAGAGGATTCGAGAGAGAAACTTTTTAGCTCAATAATTCCCAATTCACCAAGTGTGCGGTTCGGTATATGGTACAATAGACGTATGTGTCTATTTATTGACATGGGGCTTCAATTACAATATATAATTGCGTAACAAAAATTAAATACATTCATAACCTTAGAGAAAATCCTTGATATTAAAAATAATAACGCATCATTATTTATTGTGTGCCAACTTGTGTGAAATGGAATTATAAATAAAATTCTACGTCAAAAAATAATAGCAGCGTTATTTTAATTTGTTCCAACAAGTTAAATAATTATTTATCATCTTGCAAATAATTATTTTACTACCGGTCCAGCCTTGGTCTGATCTAACTCTGCTTCCATTTATTGAACACCCTAATACATAAATAAATAATTTATTCTCTTAAGTAAGTATTTTATTTATAAAATCGTAAATAAATATTTATTAAATTTTCAATAAAATAAATAAATATATTTTACCCACAATCTGGTGAATAAATATTTATTTAATTTATACAATCATTTTAATGTGAATAAAATTATTCCACTATCTTGAGAATAATATCTATTAATTAAATTCAAATAGAATTTAACTGAGACCACTAAAAACACTTAGTGTGTGTCCCTCTAGGATTCTATCTCATTGTAATTAGGCAGGTTTGCCTAAAGTCTAAGATAACTATCTAGCAATGAGTCAAGGCACCCAAGAGAAAGAACTTAAAGTCACAACAACAACATCCACATATGAACACTCACTATTTAATATAATCCCTTTGTCACAATATCTCATCAAGCATGTTTCATGATAGTGTCATCAACCTTTATTCTTGATACGTCGTTCTTTGAATACCTGAAATAAACTCATCATTACACCATAGCCATAGAATTTTGTGTGAAAGTTCTATTTCAATTAAATGGCTGAGATATCAACTTCCATAAATAGAAGGGACAAATCCTTCCTCAACTTATCCATTAATAACATGCCATTCATGATGCAACCAATGTACCCTACTTCCCTCCAACTGTCTGTGTGATGGTTTTCGTCAGTCAATCAAAGTGCGTGAGTTGTGACATGTATTAATGATAATATTAAGGTCTAAGGATCATTACACACGCTTGAGAATAGAAATATATAATGACACCAAAACATGCAGAATTCCTACTGGTGGGTATGTTCTCATAATATCTATCCTGGAGATTACCAAGTGATAACTTCATGATATCAAGTCTCATCTTCTTACATGTACTCACACCCGACGGTCTACATGCTATGTGTCCTATCATAGTATGTCATCCAACTGTAGAACTATATTTAAGAATATTGTTAAATCATGTAAAGTTTATCATCATAGCAGGGAACTTCCATGACCTTATCAATGCAACAAATACTCTATGACATTATTACATCATAGTCATGAAGAACAATGAAAAATATGTAATAAAATGTTTAATATTTAAATACATTAAATATCCATGTAATCAAAGTACAACCAGTTGGTTATAGGACACCAACTCTTATAAACTCGCACTTGGACTAGAGAAAACTACCTACGAATTTTAGTCAACTAAACCACAAATGGTTATCTTGTTTCTGGTAAGTCAAGGCTTTAGTCAAAGGGTCTTCCATGTTGTATTGTGTAGAAAAATTTCTCACTACAACTTCACCTATTTGAGAAATACCTCTCAAGAGACAATACTTCTGAAGTTTGTGCTTCATCCACTGATGTGACCTAGGCTATTTTACGAGATCCACCACTTTAGTATTATCACAGTACAGTGTCATGAGATCTTTAATAACAGGTATCACACCCATATCCTAGATGAAGATTTAATTAAAAC
This sequence comes from Viscum album, assembly GCA_963277665.1. Classification (NCBI taxonomy): domain Eukaryota; kingdom Viridiplantae; phylum Streptophyta; class Magnoliopsida; order Santalales; family Viscaceae; genus Viscum; species Viscum album. The sequence continues at coordinate 1,174,074,154 of OY728134.1, forward strand.
TGCTTCTTTAGTTTCCTTAGAAGTTGCGATATACTCAGACTCTACTGTAGAATCTGCAACCACACTCTTCTTTGAGCTCTTCCAGCTCCCTGAACCTCCATTCAAAGTCAATATGTATCCTTTTTGTGACTTCATGTCATGTTTATCAGTTTGGAAACTAGCATCTGCATATCCTATGATGATTAGTTCCTCATCTCATCCATAAATCAAAAAAAATATCTATAGTATGCCTCAGATACATTAGGATGGTATTAACTACAATCTAATGGCGGTCACCTAGGTCATCTTGATATCTACCTACCACACTCAATATGTAGGCAACATCCAGCCTAGTACATAGCATGACATACATGACTGACCCAATCGCTGATGTGTATGGAGTCCTTTCCATTATCTTCAATTCCTCATGTGTATGGGGACACATTTTCATGGAAAGATGAATGTCATGTGATACTCAATCCCCTCTTGGATTGTTCCATACTAGATCTCTTTAGTATCTTATCAATGTATGTACTTTGACTGAGGCCCAACAATATCTTGGATCTATCACGATGGATCTTGATCCCAAGAATATATGTTTCCTCACCCAAGTACTTCATGGAGAAGCATTTACTCAACCAAGCCTTAACAGACTATAAGACAAGTATTTTGTTTCCAATAAATAATATGTCATCAACATATAATATTTTTAAAATGATTTCACTCCCACTAAACAGTTTGTAGACACAAGGATCACATTCATCCTTGATAAAACTAAATTTTGTTATGGCTTCATCAAAATGAATGTTCCATCACCTAGATGCTTGTTTTAATCCATAAATGGATTTCTTTAACTTACATACCTTATTGGAATCCTTTGGAGTCATAAACCCATCTGGGTGTGTCATGTAGACATATTCCTGAAGGATCCCATTATGTAAGGATGTTTTGACATCCATTTTCCAAATCTCACAGTCATGGTAAGCTAAAATGTCTAATAGAATTTTGATGGATTTTAGCATTCCAACTGGTGAAAAGCTTTAGTTGTAGTCAATGCCTTGATGCTGTTTGAACCCTTTTACAACCATTTATGCCTTATAGGTACTGACTTGTCCCTCAATGTCTAGTTTCTTCTTGAATACCCATTTTCAACCAATAGGATTTACATCAACTAGAGGATTTACCAAAATACAGACACGGTTTTGGTACACGAAATCCATATCAGAATTCATGGCTTCTTGCCACTTGGCAATATCTGTGCCACTTACTGCTTCCTTGTAGGTCAGAGGATCATTATTGTCAACTAATAATGAGTCTCCATCCTTGATAACTTGAAAACTATACTCTTCCAGTTCTCTAACCTCTCTTGTACTCCTATGTTTCTCTTGTATCATTGGAAAAGTTCTTTCTTCCATGGGGATTTGTGGAATATGTTACTGTACCAACACTTGTGTACATTGAGCCTCAACTTCATCAAAGTCTATCTCTCTTCCACTATCACTTTTAGAGATGTGATCCCTCTCAAGGAATATATAATGTCTTTCCACTATATCCTTTTTTTTCTGAGGGGTTGTATAGGTAACATCCCCTTGTTTCCTTGGGGTATCCTATAAAGGTATACTTTGTGCCTCAAGGTGCAATTTGTTTTACCAGAAGAGGCCTTAACAAATTCATCACTTCCCCACACATGAAAATTCGATAATATGGCTTTCTTTCCACTCGATAACTCATATGGAATAAAATTTATCGATTTAGTTGGTACTTGGTTTAGAATGTTCTCTGCTATTTGTAATGCATATCCCCAAAAGGATAATGGAAGATTTTCATAACTCATCACTGATCTCACCATGTCCAGTAGGGTGTGGTTCCTCCTTTCGCTCACACCATTCCACTAGGGTATGTATGGAGAATTGTGTTGGGATAGGATCCTAAACTCCCTTAAGTAATCAATGAAGTCATGATTAAGATATTCTCCCCCTCGGTCTGAGCGGAGTTTCTTAATATTCTTACCAAGATGGTTCTCAACTTCATTCTTGAATTATTTGAACATATCAAAAGAATATGACATATACCTCATTAAGTAGATATATCCATATCTAATAAAATAATCAGTAAAAGTTATAAAGTATGAGTACCCTCTCCTTGCTTCAACTGGAAATGGTCCACACACATCAGTATGACCCAATTCAAGAAGTTCTTTATCCCTTTCACCTTTCACACTAAATGGGGATTTGGTTGTTTTTCCTTTTAAACATGCATGACATACACCAAGTGTTTTTGGTTTGAAAGAAACTAAATATCCATATTTATGTAACTTTTTCAATCATTACTCGTTTACATGACCTAGCCGGGGATGCAAGAGATTGGTGTGGTATGAGTCATGTGAAGTATCTTTGTTATTGATTTCCATTAGTTGGTTTTTGAAATCCAACACATAATGATTGTTGTATAAATGTGCCTTACCAAAAAAAATTCTATCTTTGTAAAAGAAGAAACATTCATTTCTAAACATGAAAACAAATCCATATATATCTTATATGGATAAAAAAAAGTTTTTAGTAACAGATGACATATAATAATAACCCTTTAACACCAAGATCATCCCAATTGGAAATATGAGGTGGTAGTCCCCGATAGCTACAACAACAAATCTGGCTCTGTTGGCTGCTCATAGATATACCTCCCCTCGGCCAATCTTCCTAAATCTACACGGTTCCTGTATTTGGATACATTTGTGAGCACCGCAAGCTGTATGTAATACCCAATTTTTAGAAACAGATAGATTTCATTTGATAACAAATGCACCTGAAGCTTCCCCTAGATTCTTAGGCTGGGTGAAGTTCTTCTTCCAGTGGCCCTTCTTTTCACATGCGAAACAAACAGCCTCCTATTCCTTTGCATCCCATTTGATCGTCCTTTTCCTGGAAGGTCATGAAGAAACTTTCGGCTTAAATTTCTTCACTTTCCCTTTCCTCTTATTCACCATAAGGATAAAATTATTTTCACGCTTCATTTCTTTGTCCACTTGGTGAATGGGGATAAGAAGATCATATAGAGACTTACCAATGTTATTTATATTGAAATTTACATTAAAGCTAGAGCAGCTTTGAGGGAGTGATGTGAGAATGAGATCGGTGTCCAGTTCTTCGTGGAGTTTAAAACCTATAACCTCTAGCCACTCAATATAGCCAATGAGCTTGACTACATGAGGCCTAGCTGGGACACCTTCTCCAAGCTTACTCTGAAAGAGTTCCTTAGTGATCTCAAACCTTTCCTATCTTTATCTCTCATAGTAAAGACCATGGAGGTTCTTGAGCATGCTATAAGTATCCATGTTTTCGTGAGACATCATGAGATCACTAGACATTTATGATAGCATCAAACATTGAACCTAGACCGTGTTGTTCATATGTTTCTCATAGACCATGAAATCCTCATCACTTTCCTCTTTGGAAAAAAGATCAGGTAATACTTACTCCAGTACGTAAGACTTCCGTTCATGGTGTAGGATAATCCAAGGGCATCTAAACAATTCATGGATGTTACTTCCTGTCAGGATGTTGTCTTTATCGAGAATTGATCGCAGGGAAAGTGTGGTTGAAGAGATTTTCATTTTTATTATATAATTAAAAGGGAAGATCATTAGAACATTATTGATTACATTTTATGCGAAATAATAATTTTAATAAGTCTCCCACTATTTTATCAAGTCCCAATGTCCCTCACTATTGAACTCAAAATGTACACGTTCCATGACAGTCTAGTGGCAAGGATCCATATTTCCCTTCACATAACCCCATCAAGGGTTGGTCAAGATATTAGAAGGTATTTATATAGATAGGTCTTTTCCAACTGTGGGCATGCAGATCCTTGATCTGTTGAGTAGACTCCCCAATCCTGAAATCCTGACGTTGGATTTCCTCAACTCTTACCTCCAATATTACACCAAGCCTAGTAAGGGCTACTCCTCTTGATGTAATATGGTTAACTCAACCTGAAACCTTTAATAAGGGATTCCTGTATAAAAGTAAGTGTCCCAACAAGGGTTAGTCAAACACATAGTTTTATTGAGTTTTTTCCTTAAGAAAGTAACGAAAGGCTTGGTCTGACTTACTTTTTATTTGAGGGATTTTTATCTGTTATACGTGAATTTGTTATTATCATAATGACATGCTTGTTAATATTAAGTGGAACATACTTAAGTTATTAATTATATCTTGATAATATTTATGCATAAGTCTGTTTTATTTTAGTTCCATCTTACATGCTTGTTTAATTCATTAATTATGTGATCGTGACAACACATCCATAATGATAAACCATGTAACTGACAGAAATAAAATAAAGTAATGGGAATGATCATGAGATTTTAATGGTTAGTTTATCTAGTTGTTGATAAACAAACCCTAACCTATGGGAGAAACATCTTGAACCTTTTGGGTTTGTGTTTACAGCTTTCCACCTATCCACCTCTGTATCTCTTGGGATTGGTTTTGTCTCGGATCCAGCTTGAACCACCTCCACTATCTTGGGAGTTCCATCCATTACAAATGCCTTTTCTAACTCACATATAGGTGAGGAGAAAAAAGGGGTTTTACATAAAAGAAACCTTGGGCACGCATGCCTTACATATTAATGAGGAGAAGGCTCGTAGTCTAACAAATTTAATTTAAATAAATAAATTAAAAGCAACCACCAACATAAAAAGGTCTTGGTATAGCTCATGATCATCCATACATGTAATGATATTTAAACATAAATAAATCTAGCATTCAATTCTTTAATCATTCTTATTTAAGATAAATCACACTTGAATCAAATAATTATGACCTTTAATTAATCAATCCTTTTATCTTAAACCCCATTATGAATTTCCTTGAGATTCTCATCTATCATAATTTTAAAAAAAATATATTCATTTAAAATTATCTTTGTACCTAACTTGTACCTTGAAGGAAACGCGGTGAATTCCTATTCATAACTACCCAATGGGTAGAAATGAAAATCACACAGATGTTAAATTAAACACACATATATATAAAACACCTATCATGTGTTGTGCCTCATCTTTACGCTCACATGATGGTACACATCTCAAGGGTTTGTATAATATAATAATAAATTTTAATAAATTTATGTAATTTGGATGAGTATAGGACGTTTAGTTCCAACTACATGGTCTGTACTATTGTTCACCATCTATCCTATGTAAATTCTTGGGGAAATGGTATGTGAGTGTGCTTCGGAAATCTTCAGAGTAGGTGACGTTTCCAGTGGCCCACATGCCATGTAGTTCCTCATTACATTGTCTCTAGTCGGGCAAGTTGTGTATGGGGTACACAGTCTGACCCTAACCCGAAGGGACTACACACCGTGTCTAGTGGGCCACATGGTGGGTAATTCAGAAACCACATACCACCTATTCCTAGTCATCATATAGAGTTATTAAGACTTTGACTAACTCTAATGACATTTATTGGTTTGGTGGACCCAACCCAGTGCATTGAATCTTGACTACATGGCGTGTACTGCTGAATACACATCGTGTGTTATAGTGTTGTATGACCATGAACATTTGGAACCTCTAGATTAGATCCTCTATTTTATTTTAATCAAAATTAAAAGAAAATATCGTTTCTGTAATGTGAACGAGAAAAAAAAGAGGAGGAATAGGTCTCCAGATTCATATTTGCAGAAAGATTAACTTGAAATGAAACAACTAAATTATTAAATTCATAAATAATAAATTAAATATTTAATAAATTATAAACTATGATGTAACCACTCCCATACCACTTGAAGGTTCTGGACGCAGCGGAAGTGTGGTTTGGATGGGACCCAACTTTGGCTTTTACCATGATAAATGATTATACCATGATCAATACAACGATAAACACCAGTATCCACAGATTATAATCAAAGATTTAGATAAATAAGGAAGAGGGCCGAAACCTTTAGAGAGGATCTTACACATCATTTTTGTAATTAATTTAAATAATTTCATAAAGAAAATAAAACCCAGCTCTTCCGTATTTAATTTGTTGATGATGTTGATTGTCAAGAACAACCCTTACAGATTATCTTGTTGCACTTTTAAGGATACAAACTAGAATCCCACTAGCGGTGATCCACACATGCTTCAATGGCCTCTGATTGATAACGCTCATTATCTGTGTGATAACATGGAGAATCGAGTGTCGTGTGTTGGTCATTCTTGATCACTTGTTCTTCAGCCTTGAAGAATGTATCTCATTATTAAAAGGGGCAAGAATAAAATTCAAGAGAGAAATTTTTTATCTCAATAATTCTTAATTCACTGGATGTGTAGTTCGGTACATAGAACAATAGACGTATGTGTCTATTTATTGACATGAGATTCAGTTACAATATTTAATTTCGTAACAGTAATTAAATATATTCATAACCTTATACAAAACCCATTCTATTAATAATAATACCGCGTCATTATTTAGGGCACGCCAACTTGCACAAAATGGATTTATAAATAAAATTCCACATCACAAAATATTAGAAGCAATATTTTAATTTGTGCCAACTAGTTAAATAATTATTTATCATGTTGAAAATAATTTTTTACTGTCAGACTCACCTTGGTCCTCTCGAAATCCTCTTCCATTTATTGAACACTCAAATAAATAATTAATTAATTTATTCTCTTAAATAAATATTTTATTTACAATCTAATAAATAAATATTTATTAAATGTTCAATAAAACAAATAAATATATTTTACCCACAATCTGGTAAATAAATATTTATTTAATTTAGGAAATCATTTAAACTTGAATAAAATTGTTCCACTATCTTGAGAATAATATTTATTAATTAAATTAAAATAGAATTTAACCAAGATAAACAAAAAAACTTAGTCTGTTACCCTTTAGGATTCTTTATCATTGGCATTAGGTGGGCTTGAATAAATTCCAAGAGTACTATCTAGCAATGGGTCAAGGAATCCAAGATAAAGAATATGAAGTTTCAACAAATACATCCACATATGAACACTCACTGTGTAATATAATCCCTTTGTCGCAATATCTCATCAAGCAGATTTCATGATAGTGTCTTCAACCTTTGTTCTTGACATGTCATTCTTTGACTACCTAAAATAAACTCATCGTTACACCATGGCCATGGAATTTAATGCAACAAAACTATTTCAGTCAAAGGGATGAGATATCAAATTCCATAAATGGATGGGAAAAATCCTTTCTCAACTTTTCCATTAATAACACGCCACTTGTGACACTCCTACCATACCCTAATTCCTGCCAACTGTCTGTGTGACTATTTTCTTCAGTAAATCAAATTGTGCGAGTCATGACACGTATTAATGAAAATCATAAAGTCTAAGGATTATTACACACACTCACAGATAAAAATATCTGATTACACCAAAACATGCAGAATTCCTACTGGAAGGTCTATTCTCATAATATTCTATCTTGGAGATTACCAAGTGCGAACTTCATGAGAGGAAGTCTCAACTTCTTACGAGTACTCAAAAAAAACGATCTACATTCTATGTGTCCCATCATAGTATTTCATCCATCCATAGAACTATATTTAAGAATATTACTATAGCATTTCAAGGTTCTCATCATAGCAGGGAACTGCCATGACCATATCAATGCAACAAATACTCTACGACATTATTTCATCATAGTCATACAAAACAATGAACAATATGTAAAAAGATGTTTAATATTTAAATACATTGAATATCTATGTAATCAAATTATAATTAACTGGTTCAAGGACACCAAATCTTACACAACAGACTATGATTCCGCAAGCAAACCGTAAGAAGATATCGTTTTAATTTTATGTAAATTGGAAAGAATATTCCCACAAAGTTTTTTTGAATCAATGGAACATTTTATAAAAAATTTTCCTCATGAAACAAAATTTGGAGGTCTGGTACAGTTCCGATGGATGTACCCATTTGAGAGATGAATGCAAAAATTGAAAAAAAAAGTACTTAACAAAGCATCAATTGAAGGCTCAATTGCAGAATCTTATTTTCAAGAGGTAATTTCTTTTTTCTTCTCTCATTACTTTCAATCTAAATTTCCTTAAAAACAAAACCATATGAGTTTTAATAAGATAAATGTTGATGATGGAATTATAAATAAATTATTATTTTTCAATCAACCCAAACATGGATTTGGTGGAGTTCTTGAACGATGACTTTCAGATGATGAAAATCACAAAGTTCATACATATATTCTTCTCAATTGTGAAGAAATTACACCATTTGTACTGTAAGTGCTTATATAACTTATCCTATAAATTTTATAAAAATACATTAATCTTATTTTATTTATAGGTTATATGCTAATCAAATCAAGAAATAGTTTCTCTAAATTACAATAGCTACTCTCTAAGAACGGTGTCAAAAAACAATTTCCAACTAGGTTCAAAAACTGGTAACATTATTATTTTTCATTTCATATAAAAAATAAATTTAATATTTTTTATAGTTTTATTTTTTTTTAAAATTATCATGTATCTCAACATGTTGATAAATTTGATAATCGATTGTCTATATTGAGTAACCCACCATAAAAATGGTCAAATATTATAATGCATATGTGGTGAATGGTTTTAGATTTCATGCACATGCATATGGGGAATCAAAAAACAATTAATAGTTGTGTTTTCTTGAGAGGATCACATCATAGAGAAACTGAAGTTGACTTTTATGGCATGTTTGAAAAAATCATTGCACTGTGTAATTTGGGAAAAGATTACATAATGGTTTTTAAATTCTAGTGGTTGGATACTGAGAGAGGCGTGCGTATTCATTTGATCCATGTAATCATTGAAATTAATTATAAAATTATTCTTGGATTAAATGAACCCTTTTTATTGTCTCATCAGGCACATAAAATTTATTATGAAAATTACTGTTCTATTTCATGGGATTTAGGTGATTGGTGGAGAAAAATAAAAATTAAATCTTGAGATAATCAGTTTACTGAAAGTGAATGTGGTTCCAATGAAGTGAAAGAAATTTTATTTTTTCAAGATACTGCTCTGAATCCATATTTTTCAAGAAAAGATATGAACACCATTAATGACACCCCACAATTAAGGGTCGATGGTGATGATGATGTTAATGATGTTACAACTATATTTGAAATGATAAGTGTCATGACCCAACCCTACTCGGGCTCGAGCCGCAACTACCCCAAGCCCGCCTCCATAGGCCAGGGGCTGGAGACCAGCGCCGAAGCCACAATAACTAGGGGAGGCCTTTGCCTAAGCACCTTTACACACACACACACAAAAAACTCAATGCAACAGTGCAGAGTAAAAGTAAAGACAAGAAAAGAGAAGAAAAGTACAACTGCTATATAAATACCACAAAGTGCATCGACCTCTACAAGTAAAAAGTACAAACTGAAATGAAAAGGGGAAAAACACGCACCCAACCAAAAAGTGCCACAACCCGGCAACATGTAAACAAAAGAAACTACTGATGGGTCTCCCACCTGGAACCCGGCCACGACCACCGCACACAGTCCAAGCTCCCAAGCTTCTACGCTCCATTGAAGTCACACTCCACCTGTCTGTTGTCTGCAAGGGAACACCAAGTGCGGGAAAAGCCCAAGCAGGGGTGAGTATAAAAATACGCAGTAGGATACCCCGAAAGCTCTAGCGAGCAACAAAAGGAGGTACCGAAGGGTGAGCAGTAGAGCGAACAGAAAAGTAAAGGAGTACAACAGAGAGTGCAGTAAAGAGTCCAGCTCAACCCAACAAGAGGAAAGAAGGTAGACCCATCCAGACACAAGGAGCTGGAAATGGTGAGAAGATGAACTTCTCGTCGAGTCTTTGCTACCTATAGTAGGAGAGTAGACTCATCCAACCGTGAGAAGCTAGACAGGGAAAGCACGTGGCATACCCCACGCGTCTTCGCCTCTCCTGGATGGAGAGTAGCCAAACCCAAGAAGTGGGTGCTGGAAACAAGGTATATACATATGTATGCTCTGTCAAGAAGCCCGAACGAACTCATAAGGGGATCTCCGTCCCATAGCTCAGCCCAAGAAAGAGTAGCCAACAGTCCCAGAATTAACACCATTGATGCCCAGCATCCCGCACATCTGCCCCGAACCGCAAGCCAAGGGGCTCAATCACCACACCTCGACACTATCCGCTTTGGGCGGCACTGACTCGCCCGCACAGTTTTAGGTCGCGTCACAAGGACACGTCTTGGTGGGGGAATGTGCACCTCGTACTTGAGTGTTCTGGGGGAACGTCAACCACAACTCGTCACTGCCCCGTAGTCGAGAGATCTGCTCAAAGTCGACAGGTGACCCCCTGCCCAGCCCCGCTGGAGGATCCCTGGAAGTCAATGGGTTCCCACTACAATGAGACCCGGAAAGTCGACGGGTGCCTCACTGCCCAGTCCCGTAACAGGGTAGTCCACTAGAGGGCGACCCAGCTAAAGTCGGCGATGGGACCACTACCCAGCCCAGCTGGAGGTAACCCGGCATCGGGGACCACTGCCCAGCCCAGCTGGAGGTAAGCCCGACATCGGGGACCACTGCCCAACCCAGCTGGAGGAAAGCCCGGCATCGGGGACCATTGCCCAGCCCAGCTGGAGGTAAGCCCGGCACTACTCTGGCCATCCCTGCTGGATGGTACTGCTCGGTAAACACCGTTGTACTGGCCATCCCTACTGGATGGTAACCCACTGGCGAGCCCTGCTCGAAACAACCTCATCCCTACTGGAAACAAACTCAGCTCTGCTGGAACAACCTCAGACATGCTGGAACAACCTCCTGGGTAGAGGATTGGTGCCCGCGTAAAGTGTTGGTCACACCGAAACCACAAGCTCTACCAGGGAACACTGAGCAACGGGAGAAACTTCCCATGCCTCACAAGGCGATCCCGCTCCAAACCGCTGATTCACTGTCAAAGAGTTCCAAGACATCTCATCCTAGAATGTGGGGAAGACACCCACACTGCACGGAAACCCGTAGTCGCAGACGGTGTTTCAGTCCAGTGAAAGGGCACCGTACTGAAACCCCTCATAGCCAAAGAAGCAGAGGAACCAAACCATCTCTGCCGGCCAAACCATCGAGCACAAGACCTGGGGCAGACCGCTCAACCCTGCTGGTCAGACAAAAGAGCACCAGGCCAAGGGAAACTTCACCCTGCTGGTCAAACAAACGAGTGCAGAGCCAGGGGAAAACTCCTCCCTACTGGCCAAACAAACGAGCACAAAGCCAGGGGAAAACTCCATCCTACTGGTCAAACAAACGAGCATAGAGGGACCCTCTACGTCGCGAGAGGTCAAGTACGCAAAGAAGATCTCGGTACGCACGTGGGGCCCACACGACGTGTGGCCCCAATTCAACCCCAAATGAGCGCACAAACATCCTCAGGTATAATCAACCACACGTACCTCCAAGCGCTCCCGTATACTCTCGGGGTATACCTCATTCCAGCCCAAAGGCTATCGTGCACACCACACCCAACGTCAACGCGAAGGCGTGACGTAACAACTCCACTCAAAGGCCCAGGCACGGCCAACCACATCTCATGAACTATTTGTATCACTCTACCAAGAGTGCGAGATCATACGCCAAGGGTCCGCTACAACAAGGTAGGGCGAACCACCACTAGAGCACCTTCCACATTCCACATTCAACAAGATCGCACAAGTGGCTCTACACAACCAAACGGATTGAACCGTTTTAATCCTCGTGGAAAAACACGCGAGATCGACTACTTACTCGCCTCTAACGGATATCCGACGAAAAAGACACCAACACCGCCTCACGCTCGAACGACGTCCCGTGATCCCGAGCCTTGGCCCTGAAAACAGTCGGGCGCATCACATCATTGTGATCCCCTCAGGAAAACACGTCAAAAGCACTACTCACTTGAGTGCAACGGATATCCGGAGAAAAAGGTGCATCTCAGCGCACCGCACACGAGCGGTCCCACGTGAGACCCGCATCCCGGTCCCGAAACTCAACGAACGGATCACACCGTTGCGATCCTCTCGAAAAAGTACACGAAATGGACTATTCACTTGTCCCAAACGGTCGCCCGGTGATAAAGATGAAAATCACCATCAACTCCCGAAACGGCCCTCGCGGGGCCCGCACCATCGTGCGGAATTACAGCGGGCAGACTGCGCCAACGCGTTGCCCTCGGAAAAAGACCCAACATCGACTGCTCGCACGCCCCGAATGGACGTCCGAGGAAAAAGTCGCTACTAGCTGCACACAGCTCAAAAGACAGGTCGCGGGGCCCGCACCTCATCTTCGGCCTCAATGCCTGAAACCGCCCTGGAAACCTCCGCCTCGATTTCAGGGTCCCACCTCCACTGACGGCGCTCAAAACGGACGTCGGACGCGTCTGCGCCGTCCAAAACAAGAATCTCGGGGATTACGCTCACCCACTTAAGGACACGTCGCGCCTCCGTGACCCCTCGTTTCGGGAATTAAAAATTCCCAAAACCATCTCAAAAAGACCGTCTCATCAATACGGTCCCACCGCCAAAGACGGAACTCAAAACGGACACCCGTAGTGGAATGTACGGGTGTCCGAACACCAAGGGGGCAAAACCCCTGGGGCTGGACCGGCCTGGGCAGGCCCGCGACTTAGCCGCGCGGGCCAGCCGCGGACACCCGGTCCCCGCGCAGACAGGCCACGAGGGCCTGTCGCGGCCGCCGCGTGAAGACCCGCGTGGTGCAGGTCTTTGTCGCCGCACAGGGGTCGCGTGACGCGACCCCGCGGTCGCCGCTCCCTGGCGACCGCCGTCTCGCCGGGAGCTCCGCCAGACGCCCCCGCCAGACGCCCGAGCGGCCTGCTGCCGTGCCCAGCGCCTGCCCCGGACACCTGCGCCGATGCCGCGGACACCCCGCCAGGAACCCCTGCAGCGCCCAGCACCTCCACCGGACACCTGCGGACACCCCTGTCGCGCCGTCCGCCCTCGCCGCGCCGCCGCTCGATCCCGCCGGAAAACGAAAACCCGCCAACTTCGCCGGACGATTGAGAACGCCCCCGATCTCCGATTCCAAATCCGAAACAAGCGACGGAAAGAGAAAATTTTATACTACGCGTTCATGGGCTTCATTCAAAAATCCGACAGAGTTTCAATATAATTAATCGAGTTCGAAGTAGGTGCGGTGAATGAAAACTCAAACGACAAATCCTACCTCGCGGGGCTTTGCCCGAAGCTTCGCGACGATCCGCTGGCCACCAAGCCTCGTCGGAGCTGTCTTGCCGGAGTCTCTCCGGAGATGGAGGAGGAGGAGGGAGAAGAGGGGCTGCCATGGAAAAGGGAAATGAGAGGAGGGAGGAGCGTGTGTTAAGCGTTTAAGTAGAGACGCTTAACCACCCGCCCGTCGGCCCGGACCTGAACTCTCAGCAGGGTCGAGGTTAAGCCTCCCCTAGGGTAAAAACCACCTCCCAAGCACAACAAAGATCTTGGAATTTTAATCCGAGATCCCGTTCAAAAGTTATAAAATTTAACGTCTGAAGCCGCAAAATTATGGAAACGCCCCTGGGGCCATTTTTCACAAACGGCCCGCGCCCGCGAAAATTATACCCTTCCTAGTGTAAACGGCATGCTACGAACACAACGGAGCCCTCGGTTTCCCAATACGAGCCATCGTTTAAGAGATACCTGCGTTTCAACATTAAACGAATTAATTTAATTTATTTATCCGTTTAACATTCCAGGAGCGGGCGAGGGGTCGAAACATCCCGCGCCGACAAGTTTTATGTCGCTCCTAGGGTAAAAACCCCATTCCAGACCCATCCGTACACTCGGATATCTGATCCAGAACTCCGTTTAGGAGTTATCTCGTATTGTTAGCATTTCCAGTGTGGACGCACTGAAAATTTAATTCCAGCCACTCCGGGGCTCGGAATCGCACGCTGTCTGAAGGCACTGCTCTGGAATATTATCAATAATATTCCAAAGTCTTTCTCAGAAAAAACTGGGTTCTTAAATCAATCCCTCCTTCAAGCTTTTCATCCCCGAAAAGCAAAACTAGGGAGAAACACAGGGTACTAATCCCACACCTGGATTTCCCATACTCAGAAGAACCCACACACAGCTTTGCGTCACCGCACACAAACCAAAGTATTGATCTGTTCTTTCGAGGTTGGCCCTTGCCGATGTTGTGCACCCACTCCAGACTTTGGGGTTAGGGCAAGGCGGTAGGGAACCTCTCCATCCCTTTTCACGATCTCAAACGGCCCGAAGGCCCTCGGGGGTAGCTCAGCTCCCCGGTCAAACCTCTACGTCGCCCACCGTGACTGGAATCACCACCCGCACCTGGAACAAGGCCCAGTGATTCCCTCATTCAGAATATCCATATGGTGTAACACCTAAGGATATCTGGTCACGCAGTGCTCCACAGTCGATGCTCTCTTACACGCTCAAAAGGTGAAGGAGTCAACACTATCGACTAAAGGAAAAGGTCTCGCGCCTTTCTCCTTACCACCACAGGGTCACACCTGACGCCCTGAGTCACCCTAGTAACACATCAAACAAGGAGCAGGGAGGAAAGCAGATCACACACAGAGTCTAACAATTCTACTCTAAAAAGGTAGAAGAGCTGTAGAGTGTGCCTCTTATCACCTCATACTCTGCAGGATAGTAGACATCCAAAGCTCGCGGCTGCCCGCGGTCCCAACAGTCAGCTCCCGGAGCCTGATGTGGACCTCCTAGTAGTGATGGGGAGACCTCGTAACATCATCCCCCACTACCAGCTCCTCCTGCTTCTCTACTAGAACCACCTCTCTGGGTACCACTCCGAACACAGCGCTGCCTCTGCCGTGGTGGTGCGCCTACTGCCTGCCCGAAGCTCTCAGCAACTCGGGTCAGGTAGTCTCGTGCCAAGTGACCTCGCCCGTCACAAGCATAGCACCGACTCTCTCTGGGCTGCACTGGTGCCCTCCGGCGCCACTGTGGTGTACGACCACGCCCCTATGTCTGGTTGTCAGTAAGCCACCTGCGTCGAGGTCCTGCTTGCCGACGCCCACTAGCTGCGACAGACGTCTCGGCTCCAACGGGTCTGCTGCCACCACTAACTCTAGAACGCAACAGGAATCCCTATGTCACCAACACCTGCTCTAGTACCCCGACATATGTGGAAATGCCCAAGGGTACTATGACAACACGAATCTCTCGGCGGAGACCCTGCTCAAACGTCCGCGCTCGGAGGTTGTCGTCATGGACCATGTCCGGGTAAAAGCATGCACGGTCTGCAAAACTAGCCGCGTACTCAGCCACCATCATCACTCCCTGCTGAAACTGCAGGAGCTCCTGAATCTGAACGGAGCGCAAGAAGGAGGGGAAAAACTCCTCACAAAATAACAACTGAAAGTCGTCCCATGAAAGTGACGACTCATCAAGAAACTGAGTCACCAGACTCCACCAACGCCAAGCTGCTCCACGAAAAAGGGTGGCTGCCAAAGCCACTCTCTAATCTGTCGGCGTCTGCACAAGCCTGAAAAGGTGAACCACTGCCTTGAGCCAAACCTCTGCTACCTGAGGGTCTGGCTCACCACTGAACCTCAGCGGTCTCTGCCGCTGGAACGCACGGAGCGTGCTCAACCTGCGCTCAGGCTCAGCCTGCTCTACTGAAACTCCCTACTGCTCAACAGGTGGGGGTGCTGCTACCAGCCCACCCGGAGAAAGGGGCTCGCATGATGGGTCCTGGACTGTGGCCCCATAGCTCACAGGTTCTTCATCACGAACCAAAGCTGGTATCCTGGCTAGTTGTCCTCATGGAGACATCCTGAAAATTATCAAGGAGTGCCGCGGTCAGATGAGCATATATGTATATACCAAAAACAACAACGATGGGGAGATGACTCAAGAAGGACAGTCACGACTCAGTCCTATGTGATGCACAAACAAATGTTTCCCTGCAACAAGTGTCTCAGCATGCCGAGTCGACAAGCGGGTTATCAAGGTTCTGGTGAATGGATACGTCGGCCTCCGCACCATCACTGGACTCCTTGGCCTGAGAGCCGCTCTCGAGACACATTAACACTGTTGCCCTAAATCCCAACAAATTACTTTTATTTTAGGGACGTCTGCACAACGTCCCAAGGAACAAACCTCCCTCTGATACCACTTTGTCACGACCCGACCCTACCCGGGCTCGAGCCGCAACAACCCCAAGCCCGCCTCCATAGGCCAGGGGCTGGCGACCAGCGTCGAAGGAAAAATAACTCAGGGAGGCCTTTTCCGAAGCACCTGTACACACACACGCAAAAAACTCAATGCAACAGTGCAGAGTAAAAGTAAAGACAAGCAAAGAGAAGAAAAGGACAACTGCTATATAAATACCACAAAGTGCGTCGACCTCTACAAGTACAAAGTACAAAATGAAAAGAAAAGTGGCAAAACACGTGCCCAACCAAAAAGTGCCACAACCCGGCAACAGGTAAACAAAAGAAACTGCTAATGGGTCTCCCAACTGGAACCCGTCCATGACCACCGCACGCGGTCCAAGATCCCAAGCTCCTACGCTCCACTAAAGTCACGCTCCACCTGTTCGTCGTCTGCAAGGTCACACCAAGTGCGGGAAAAGCCCAAGTAGGGGTGAGTATAAAAATACTCAGTAGGATACCCCGAAGGCTCGAGGGAGCAACAAATGGACGTACTGAAGGGTGAGAAGTAGAGCGAACAGAAAATTAAAGGAGTACAACAGAGAGTGCAGTAAAGAGTCCTGCTCAACCCAACAAGAGGAAAGAAGGTAGACCCATCCAGACACAAGGAGCTGGAAACGGTGAGAAGATGAACTTCTCGTCGAGTATTCGCTACCTATAGTAGTAGAGTAGACTCGTCCAACCGTGAGAAGCTAGACACGGAAAGCACGTGGCATACCACGCGTGTCTTCGCCTCTCCTGGAAGGAGAGTAGCCAAACCCAAGAAGTGGGTGCCGGAAACAAGGTATATACATATGTATGCTCTGTAAAGAAGCCCGAACGAACTCGTAAGGGGATCTTCGTCCCATAGCTTAGCCCAAGAAAGAGTAGCCAACAGTCCCATAATTAACACCATCGATGCCCAACATCCCGCACATCTGCCCCGAACCGCAATCCAAGGGGCTCAATCACCACACCTCGACACTATCCGCTTTGGGTGGCACTGACTCATCTGCACGGTTTTAGGTCGCGTCACAAGGAAGCGTCTTTGTGGGGGAAAGTTCTCCCCGTACTTGAGAGTTCTGGTGGAACGTCAACCACAACTCGTCACTACCCCGCAGTCGAGAGATATGCTCAAAGTTGACAGGCGACCCCCTGCCCAGCCCCACTGGAGGATCCCTGGAAGTCAATGGGTTCCCACTACTGGGAGACCCGGAAAGTCGACGGGTGCCTCACTGCCCAGTCCCGTAATAGGGTAGTCCACTGGAGGGCGACCTGGCTAAATTCGGCGATGGGACCACTGCCCAGCCCAGCTGGAGATAATCCGGCATCGGGGACCACTGCCCAGCCCAGCTGGAGGTAAGCCCGGCATCGGGGACCACTGCCCAGCCCAGCTGGAGGTAAGACCGGCATCGGGGACCACTGCCCAACCCAGCTGGAGGTAAGCCCGGCATCGGGGACCACTGCCCAGCCCAGCTGGAGGTAAGCCCGAAACTGCTCTGGCCATCCCTACTGGATGGTACTGCTCGGTAAACACCACTGTACTGGCCATCCCTGCTGGATGGTAACCCACTGGCGAGCCCTGCTCAAAACAACCTCAGCCCTGCTGGAAACAAACTCAGCTCTGCTGGAACAACCTCATCCATGCTGGAACAACCTCCTGGGTAGAGGATCGGAGCCCGCATAAAGTGTTGGTCACACCGAAACCACAAGTCTACCAGGGAACACGGAGTAACGGTAGAAACTCCCCAAGCCTCAAAAGGTGATCCCGCTCCAAACCACTGAGTCACTGTCGAAGCGGACCAAGACATCTCATCCCAGAAATTGGGTAAAACACCCACGCTGCACGGACACCCGTATTCGCAGACGGTGTCGCAGTCCGGTGAAAGGGCACAGTACTGAAACCCCTCACAGCCAAAGAAGCAGAGGAACCAAACCATCTCTTCCGGCCAAACCATCGAGCACAAGACCAGGGGGACACCGCTCAACCCTGCTGGTCAGACAAAAGACCACCAGGCCAGGGGAAAATCCACCCTGCTGGTCAAATAAACGAGCACAGAGCCATGGGAAAACTCCTCCCTGCTGGCCAAACAAACGAGCACAAAGCCAGGGGAAAACTCCACCCTGGTGGTCAAACAAACGAGCGTAGAGGGACCCTCTACGTCGCGAGAGGTCAAGTACGCAAATCAGATCTCAGCACGCAAGTGGGTCCCACACGACGTGTGGCCCCAAGTCAACCCCAACTGAGCGCACAAACATCCTCATGTACAGTCAACCACACGTACCTCCAAGCGCTCCCGTATACTCCCGGGGTATACCTCATTCCAGCACAAAGGCTATCGTGCACACGACACCAAGCGTCAACGCAAAGGCGTGACGTAACAACTCCACTCAATGGCCCAGGCACGGCCAACCACATCTCGTGAACAATTTGTATCACTCTCCCAAGAGTGCGCGATCACACGCCAATGGTCCGCTATAACAAGGTAGGGCGAACCACCATTGGAGCACCTTCCACATTCCACATTCAACAAGATCGCGCAAGAGGCTCTGTACAACCAAATGGATTGCACCGTTGTAATCCTCGTGGAAAAACGCGCGAGATCGACTACTTACTCGCCTCCAACGGATATCCGACGAAAAAGACACCAACACCGCCTCACGCCAGAACGGCGTCCCGTGATCCCGAACCTCGGCCCTGAAAACAGTCGGGCGCATCGCACCATTGTGATCCCCTCGGGAAAACACGTCAAAAGCACTAATCACTTGAGTGCAACGGATATCCGGAGAAAAAAGTGCATCCTGGCGCACCGCACACGAGCGGTGCCATGTGGGACCCGCATCCCGGTCCCGAAACTCAACGAATGGATCGCACCGTTGCGATCCTCTCGAAAAAGTACACGAAATGGACTATTCACTTGTCCAAAACGGTCGCCCGATGATAAAGCTGGAAATCACCGTCAACTCCCGAAATGGCCCTCACGGGGCCTGCACCATCATGCGGAATTACAGCGGGAAGACTGCGCCAACGCGTTGCCCTCGGAAAAACACCCAACATCGACTGCTCGCACGCCCCGATCGGACGTCTGAGGAAAAAGTCGATACTAGCTGCACACAGCTCAAAAGACGAGCTGCGGGGCCCGCGCATCATCTTCGGCCTCAACGCCTGAAACCACCCTAGAAACTTACGCCTCGATGCCAGGGTCCCAACGCCACTGATGGCGCTCAAAACAGACGTCGGACGCGTCCGCGCCGTCCAAAACAAGAATCTCGGGGATTACGCTCACCCACTTAAGGACACGTCGCGCCTCCGCGACCCCTCGTTTCGGGAATTAAAAATTCCCAAAACCATCTCAAAAAGACCGTCTCGTCAATACGGTCCCACCGCCGTAGACGGAACTCAAAACGGACACACGTAGCGGAAGGTACGGGTGTCCGAACACCGAGGGGGCAAAACCCCTGGGGCTGGACCGGCCGGTCCGCCCGGCCTAGGCCGGCCCGCGACTTAGCCGTGCGGGCCGGCCGCGGACACCCGGTCCCCGCGCAGATAGGCCACGAGGGCCTGTCACGACCGCTGCGTGAAGACCCGCGCGGCGCGGGTCTTTGTCGCCGCACAGGGGTCGCGCGACGCGACCCCGCGGTCGCCGCTCCCTGGCGACCGCCGTCTCGCCGGGAGCTCCGCCAGACGCCCCCGCCATACGCCCGAGCGGCCTGCTGCCGCGCCCAGCGCCTGCCCCGGACACCCGCGCTGACGTCGCGGACACCCCGCCATGCACCACTACAGCGCCCAGCACCTCCACCGGACACTCGCGGACACCCTTGCCGCGTCGTCCGCCCTCGCCGCGACGCCGCTCGATCCCGCCGGAAACCGAAAACCCGCCAACTTCGGCGGATGATTGCGAACGCCCCTGATCTCCGATTCCAAATCTGAAACAAGCGTCGGAAAGAGAAAATTTTATACTACGCGTTCATGGGCTTCGTTCGAAAATCCGACAGAGTTTCAATACAATAAATCGAGTTCGAAGTAGGTGCGGTGAATGAAAACTCAAACGACAAATCCTACCTCGCGGGGCTTTGCCCGAAGCTTCACGACGATCCGCCGGCCACCACGCCTCGCCGGAGCTGTCTTGTCGGGGTCTCGCCAGAGATGGAGGGGGAGGAGGGAGAAGAGGGGCTTCCAGGGAAAAGGGAAATGAGAGGAGGGAGGAGGGTGTGTTAAGCGTTTAAAATAAGAAACGCTTAACCACCCGCCCGTCGGCCCGGACCCGAACTCTCAGCAGGGTCGAGGTTAAGCCTCCCCTAGGGTAAAAACCAACTCCCAAGCACAACTGCAATCTCGGAATTTTAATCCAAGATCCAGTTCAAAAGTTATAAAATTTAACGTCCGAAGCCGCTAAATTACGGAAACGCCCCTGGGGCCATTTTTCACAAACGGCCCGCCCCCGCGAAACATATACCCTTCCTAGGGTAAACGGCATGCTCCAAACACAACGGTTCCCTCAGTTTCCCAATCCGAGCCACCGTTTAAGAGATACCTGCGTTTCAACATTAAATGAATTAATTTAATTTATTTATCCGTTTAACGTTCCGGGAGCGGGCGAGGGGTCCAAACATCCCGCACCGACAAGTTTTATGTCGCTCCTAGGATAAACACCCCATTCCGGACCCATACGTACACTCGAATATCTGATCCAGAACTCCGTTTAGGAGTTATCTCATATTTTTAGCGTTTCTAGTGTGAACGCATTGAAAATTTAATTTCGGCCACTCCGGGGCTCGGAATCGCACGCCGTCTTAAGGCACTGCTCTGGAATATTATCAAGAATATTCCAAAGTCTTTCTCAGAAAAAACTGGGTTCTTACAATAAGAGACAATGAAACTGAAACTATTATGGAAATTAGTGATTCTGAGGAGGAAGATGAAGACATTTACATCCACAACTATGAAGATGAGGATGAAGATGGACATTGACATAATAAAATACTGGTTATAATAATATATAATATATATCAATATATAATAGTTGTTTTCAACTGTTTGCTAACAATAATCATTTCATGTTTTAGATGGAAGAGGATCTGTATCGTATGTTACAGGAGGCTATTATACCTTTAGACGAGTAAAAGTTCAAATCAACCAACCCTCAGACTGTTGGTAGTTTAGGGGGAACCTGGATAGGGCATGGCCTTCCCGATTGATGATTCCTGACCCTATACTCAAGCAACGTCCACATATTGGGTTCGATCCACATACACAAATGTATGTTTACCTGTGATAATTATTTAGTTTTCACCAATTAATTTATATTATAATTGTTTGATTAATTATTCTTTTTTTTCACAACTTTATGCATATAGTGGTTGGATAGGGGAGAGCTATATTGTGTAATTATTTTTCTAATGCATGGGTGTCATGGGATCAGATTCCCATCGATGTTCAGCAGCGCATGTTCGAGCATTTATTGGTACATAAATAAATCATATTTATTTTGAAATTGATTTAATTAATAATGTGAATTAATTAATTATTTTTAGATTTTATGGTATCCCATTGAGGAGAGTATGAATGGGGCTACTTGGAAGGCATTTCATGGAGCTATACGTACATGTTGTAGTCAGTTTTTTCATAATTTGGAAAGGAATGAAATAAAGAAAGCAAGAGTGAAATAGTTTGATGAGACATGTCGTGTTCACCGACTGGATTATACTTCATCTCAGGTTCAGGATGGATTATCTACGCACTGGTTGAGCAGGCAGTTTCAGAGTACATCATCAACAGTTTGGCAAAATTAGGGGAGATAGGAGGTGACACATCGAGCTGGTAGTTGTATGTTTAGTACACATAGAGAGAATATGGAAAGTATAAATTTTCGAATATTGTATGTAACTTTAAATGTAAACAATCTATTTTATATTTATATAGGCAGCCGCACAACCCGATATTACGGAGTACAACATTTATAGGAGGATTTACAGTTATCTAGCCACTGGGGAGATTAGAGGTGCTTTCCAGTGTCAGATTTTGGTCAGTATAAGTTTTTTGAGTATTAAATTTAACAAAAAATTATATTTTAACTATTTAAATTTTAAATTTGAATTGAAATAGTCATATGAGACCGTGAAGTATCAGAAAAATTTTGAGAGTCAGGCTGAGACCAATGGTCAAACTAGTACCCCCCCCCCCTCAATTTGATGAGGCATCATAGATGTAGGTGACCCAGTATGGCTTTGAGAAAGTCCGAGTTGTTGGTATCGGCTATCGGGTGAGCCCTGGGGGTTTTATGGCATATATGTGATGTTGGTGTCCATATCGAGAGGAGCTTATGGTGAGTTATCATCATCTCATGCATAGTATCAGAAGAATCTATGAGCTCAGAGTGAGCTTATAGAGACTATGTGCAGGGAGTAGGAGGAGACGCGTCAGTGGCAGCAGAAACAGCAGGAAGAGTTCCTCCGGCAATACCAGTAGTAGTAGAAGATGCAGGATGAGATGCCCCGATGGTATCAGGAGAAGGGGCAGGAGAAATTGGAGTATTTGCAACATCTGACTCGCAGTTTAGGTATGGAGTTCCCTCCACCATTTCCTTAAGCTCCTCTAGACAACTCTCCCCCTGCTAAGTGATGTATTTTTGTTTTATGATAAAAATATTCAAATTATTTTTTTGTAATATTAACTTTTTAATTTTTAAATAGCATGTTTTATATTGTCTCGAAAATTATTGTTTTTTATTTTTAGTTTACTTTTTTATTATTAATTTAATTTTTCATTATATTTATTATTTCATTAACTAATATATTTTTTTGTGAATACTCAGGTTTTTATTATATTACTAATATTATTATTACATTAATATTAATAATTTCTAACGAGCCTGTACCCAAGTGGTACAATCTTCTGCTTGGCATCCAAAAGACTCAGGATTGAATCCGGGAAGGGATGAATTTCTGGGTACTGTAGCAGTACTGTAGCAGTGGTGGCATTGTAGCAGCAGAGGCATTGTAGTAGGAACAATAGTGGTGGTGAAACTGTAGCAGGCCTTGTAGTAGCCCAGAAACTGCAGTAGAACTATTCACCAAAAGGCCCTTTGGGCCAAAAAAATAGGATCTCAAGCCTAGTATTTAGGCCACTTAGCCTTGGTCCTTCGGGATATGTAATGACTCTCCCTCTACCCAGTCAAAAAGAGGTCATTTTTTAATAATAAAATAATGCTTCAGCCCCAACCTTTAAAAACACATTAACATTAAAAATATTATTATATTAATTAATTATTTAAGAATTAATTTAATTTTTTGTTACATTTATTATTTCATTAACAAATTAATTTTTAATTTTTTGTGAATACTCAAATTTTAATTGTATTACTAATATTATAATTACATTAATATTAATAATAATATTATATTATTTAATTATTTTAGAAATAATTTTATTTTCCAAATATTAACATTATTATTTTATTTATGTTAATATTATATTATATTTATTATTTGATAAATAATTTTATTCTATTAATATTGATATTATGGTATTATTTATATTAATATTATTTTTTATTTTTTTTAAAAATATGTTAACTTTTTGCGACGGACTGTCGCTAATACTAATCGCGACAGTCTATCGCAAAAGGTTTTTTTATTTATATTTTGAGAAGAAATTGTGATGGTACATCACAATTACTATTTGCGAAGGACCATCACAAATATTTTCATAAAATATCCCGTGAATGTTTTTTTCGTCAGTTCAACTGACCGTCGTAAATAATCGGTTTTTGTGATGGCCCATCGCAAAGAATAATATTTGTGACACTGTTTTTCACGACCTCTTATTTGTGACGGTAACACATCACAAAAGACTAATTGTGACGAGGTCCCATCACAAATAACCTGTCAGAAATATTAAATTTTCTCATAGTGGATAAAGACGGGTTAGGTCCAACATAAGGCTTTGAGATCTGGAAGTAAGGGAAAGTTGAGTAAATCTTGCACCTTCATGCCGAGACGAGTTCTTCACCTGCCAAATACTCCAGTAGCCAACTATAAGTATCAATGGGCGGGCCTTAAAATCTTTACGGATAATGACCAGGCCCAAAATCCAATGATAAGGACAAGACATTCTATTAGAGACTTGGGCCATCAAGTCCATGAACGTGCAGAAAGATCTTCATATAATATGTGTTCAGTCACTCCCAAAAGAAAATGTGGGAATTCATCTCCTCTTGGGGGTTCCCACAATAGTAACATCAAGACACTAAAGGGTTACTCATACACTTAATATTTTTATCAGTGGGGAGTCCCTGGTTTCTAACCCACCATGTGAGGAAGTTGTACCTTGAAGGAGTCTCCAAGCTCCATAAGATCTCCCCTCAAGAGTATATTTCTATGTCAACCAAAGCCACTCTCTGGTAATCCTTATTTGAGAGGTTACCAGTCAAAGATCCAATAAAAACACACCAGTCCGGCTCATAGTTGAGCTCAATGATGTCAAAGGTGTTATGTTGATCACTGCCCAGCACCGCATGAATGAATTTTGGGTATATACTAGCTTCTTTGAAAGTCATACAAGATGTTGGGTAGCCCAAAAAATCGAGCATAGTACCAGCCCATTTATAGAACCCAAAATTGATGTCACCCCTGCCAATTAGCCATTGAGAGTGGGAATTAAGATTTGATATATGAGGGTGAAGCATACAAAAAAGGAGGGAAGAGTGAGTATTAGATAAGCTTGTGTCATAAACATAAATTCCCACCATGAATCTTCCACACAGAGTACATTTCTCAATAATGACCCATGACTTTTTTTTATGAAAACCATGCTCTTTTATTACACAATTAAACAAAATTTATTACATAAAATTCACTTGATAAAATATAAAAGATCGAGAGTTCTAGTGTCTTAGGGGCTTAGGATCATTACATAACAACTTAAAACATGAAATACAACATCTTGATAGAAAACTTCCTTTACATGACCACTATATTCCATCGTACTTAGCATTGCATGGGATAACCTGAGGACATGCATTAGAAAAGGGTGAGCTATAAAGCCTAGAAAGGGAATAATCATGGAATAACATGAGGAATACAATACATGTTAGAAAATAGGCATATCAATAGAGCACAAGATAAGCATAAACATAAATTCATGATAAAGTATGATAATCATAACATGGAAATGTGGCAACAAAACTTAACATGGAATTAGTATGAGCCATAGCTCATTGCACATGGAGCATGAGTAAATCCTCATTTCACATGATGCACGAGTAAAACCTCATTCCACATGAATTATAATGATTAAAAACCCATTTCACATGACGTATCATGATACTATTCTTAACCCAATGCATTGCAGCGCTATAAGGGCACACCAATCTTAAACATTTCATTTCATGAATAAGTGTGCCACATGGATCATATAACATGGATTCATAAAAAAAAAATTTATTCCAAGATAAAGGAATTTTGAATTCATACATGAAACATTATAATCAATAAGTAAATGTGCATAATGTTGAGTACCCTTGATAGAGAAATGGGCATGGTATTTACTACACAATGACATTGTCTTGGAAAATCGGTGCAATTTTGGCAGCGTAACGGTGTGACGTAAAAATTCATAAAAATGGTTGATGAGAGAGAATGAGGAGTCTCACCATATGTACATCAAATGGAAAGTAAGGGGTTCATATAGATACATGTCCCAAAAATTGAAATGGAATTTAGATTCATGATAAAAAATAATTTCCTTGAATGTAAAAGAAGAGAGAGAAATTTCTTTCAGAATTTCGGCATAGTAGTGGGTGTACTTGGGAGACATTTAATGAGAGAGAAAGGGGTATACCATCATTAAAACACAAATAGGGAAGTATTGGGGAGGTGATAAACCATACCTCAACATTTATAATTGAAATTAAAATGGCATAACAACATTAATAAAATTAGACAAAAATGAGAAAGGAAGAAAAACCGTTATATGGAAGTGTGCTTCCAAAGGCTTGAGAGAGGATTGAGAGAGGCTTCATGGGAGCTTGGGGAACCTTATGAGGATTCTAGAAAGATTAGGGAATAGGTTGGACGAAATCCAATGGCTTTGAGTGAGTATAAAGTGGGTGCTTGGGTGGGTTTATATAGGAAACGTGAGGGAATTTTTTATTATTTAGGTTTTGGACACCTCACATTAAACTAGCCCAAACGACAAACCATACCATGGTTTTTGCCCATGGTTTTAGGAAAATGGAATTGGAAAACAATATTTTATAAGGCCAAAGTCCGAACTTCTTAAAATAATGGGGATGCTTATGTGGAGGTGAGTCACACTCCCAATGGTAACAATTTAAAAAGACAAGATGTTTAATAAGCCTTGAAGGGTCCATTAATGCTTTGTAAAATAATTCAAACAAACCTAAAATCAGATTATTTTAATGGTAAAACATATATTGTCCGAACATAAGGCTTATAGTATTTTATTACATCACTATTGGGTCATAATGATGTCATAAAACACATTATATATTTAAACAGTATTTAATTTTTACCAAACAAATTTGACTGTCTCAAAAAATTATGAAAAATTCACAGTTGGATAATTTTGACTTCCTAATTCCTGAAATAATATTTACTTTATCTAAATAATTTTCTAAATATATTAATTTTTACTTTTAAAATAAAAACCGACATTTATCTAAAATTCACAGGTTTGGACAAAAATGGCCTTCAAACATTAATAAAAATTATGATTGCATTAATAAAATTATATAATCATTTATATTTAATAAAATTTAATTTAATAATAATAATAATATTCTATTAAAATGTTATTTAATTCAAAAATCAATTAATTCATCAAAATAGATATCTTAGTTGAATATTAACTAAAAATACTATTTGTTCTTTAAAAACCATGTACAAGGTAAAAATAATAAAATGAAGTTATATTCATTATTATCTACAAAAATAATGTATATGAACATAGTGCTATGGTTTTGTTACATAACCCCTTATAACACCCACAAAAGAAAGAAGAGTAAGGTGTGCGATGGTGACGAACTCTTTGGGTGGTTCAGATTAAATTGCTCAGGTGGTAATCTCTATTAATTTCCATTTCTCGCGTAGGCGGTCTCGCTTGAGCTTAACATATTCAACCTCAGCTTGGGATTGGTCAAGAGAAAAGCCCAAAGATGCAACCTCATTTCAGAGCTCTGACAAATGGGATTTGTATGGGGCACGTCTACTGGATGAGGCCATCACTTCATTTGTCTGAGTAAATTGGATTTGTTAAAACCCTATATTTATACTAATCAGGTGATCACTGTTCAATGACTATATTATCAACGGTCACAATTCTTAACATAAAACCAAAGAAGTTGAAATTTTATATAATAATTTTACATAAAGATACATTTAATTAGATCAAGAGGGATTTCCATTAATGAAATTTTGGGTCGTTACAATCTTCCCCCTTAAAAAAATTCACCCTCGAAATTTCATTTTCTCACACTAAAACAGAGGTGGGTAACTCTGCTTCATCATTTCCTCTCATTACCACATTGCTTCTATAAACTTGTGGTCTCACCACAACACCTTAATGAGGGGCATTGTCTTATTTAGAAGAAATTTTTCTCTATGATCTAAGATCTTCACTGGTTTCTCCTCATAAGAAAGATCATCCTCTAACTGTACCACCTTTGAAGAGAGTACATGTGAAGGGTCTGGCATGTACTTCCATGATATGGATACACGAAAGACATCATTTACTTCGGCCATGGTAGGTGGAAGTTCTAGTCGATATGCCACATCCCAAACACGATCAAGAATCTCAAAGGGGCCGATGTACCTTGGACTTAACATCCCTTTCTTTTCAAACCTCATGACCTTCTTCAACGGAGATATGCATAGAAATACCATGTATCCAACTTTAAAATCATGGTCTCGTTGACAATTATCTACATAACTCTTCTGTCGACTCTGGGCTTCCTTGATATGCTGCTGAATGGTTTTCAACTTCTCCACCATTTCTTTGACCATTTCCGGTCTTAGTAGCTTACGCTCACTGACCTCATCCCAACACACCGATATTCTTCACCTTTTCCCATAAAGGGCTTCATATGGTTCCATTTGGATGCTCGAGTGGAAACTCTTATTATAAGATAACTCAACCAGAGGAAGATGTTGATCTTATCCTCCTTTAAAGTCCATTGAGCATACTCTCAACATGTCCTCAAGTGTTTGGGTAGTCTGTTCGGATTGGACATCAGTTGGAGGATGATAAGTCGTACTGAAGTTCAGTTCAGTATTCAGAGTATGTTGAAGACTCTTCCAGAACGTAGAGGTGAATCTTGGATCTCGATCGGACACAATAGATTGTGGTGCTCCATGTAGCCTTACCACTTCCCTGATATATATCCTTTCCAGTTTATCCAATAATAAATCCTACCGAATAGCAATGAAGTGTGCAACCTTTGTAAGATGATCCACAACAACCAAGATTATATTGTTGCCTTTGGATGTCTTCGGACGCCTGGTGACAAAGTCCATGGTGATGTTCTCCCATTTCCATTCTGGTATGGGAAATGGTTGCATCATTCCCCTATACTTCGTCCTTTTTTCCTTCACTTGCTAACACACCATGCACTTTGATGCATATTCAGTGATCTCCTTCTTTATATTATCCCACCAATAAAACTCTTAGAGATCTCGATACATTTTTGTGTTTCCTAGGTTTATAGAGAAATTTGAACTATGTGCATCATCCAAAAGTTCCTTCTTCAGCTCTGGACTTGATGGAACACATAGTCTTTTCCCAAATCTCACAATTCCTTCTTCACTAACATTAAACTCCGAGGATTTCCCATTTCAGATAGCTTCCACTTTTTGATGAATTCCCACATCATCTTTTTGAGCATCCTTTAACCTTTCCAAAAGTGACGATTGAGAAATAATTTGTGAAAGGATTAATGATGTTTCATTCTTTATTATTACCATTTCCATCTTCATCAAATCTATGAATATTGTATCCTTTTAAATTCTCATCAATGATAGAATCTTTGGGACCTTTCTACATAGGGAATGTTCCACCTTGTTCTGTTTCACAGGGTGGTAATGGATTGAGAAGTCATAGTCTTTGATCAGCTCTAACCATCTTCATTGGAACATGTTAAACTCTTTTTGTGTGAATATATACTTTAGGTTTTTCTGGTCCGTATATATTTCACACTTCTCCCCAAAGAGATAGTGCCACCAAACTTTCAAACGAATATCACTGCAGCCAACTCGAGGTTATGTGTTGGATATTTTTGTTCATGAACATTCAATTGCCTTGATGTATAGTCAATAACTTTGTCATTTTTCATCAACAAACATCCCAGGCCCTTCTATGAAGAATCATTGAATACCAAAAAACGTTCTACAATTGGGGGTAAAGTGAGCACGGGCATAGTGATAAGCCTCTTTTTCAACTCCTTGAATATTTCTTCGCATTCATTACCCCAAGAAAACTTTACTCCCTTCTGAGTTAGCTTGGTAAGAGGGTTGGAAAATCGTGAGAAATTTCTCACAATTCATCGATAAGATCCAGCTAACCCCAAGAAGCTATGGATATCCGTTACTGATGTTGGCCTCAGACATCCCTCAATTGCATCTGTTTTTGAGGGATCCACAGATATCCCATTTCTTATGATTATATGGCCCAAGAATGAGGCCTCCTTCAACCAGAACTCACACTTGCTGTACTTTTCATAGAGCTTCTCCTTTCGTAAGGTCTCTAGTATAGTTCTTAGATGCTCCTCATGATCCTCCTTGGTTTTGATGTATATCAGAATATCATCTATAAAGACTACCACAAATTTTTTGAGGTAATCTATAAAGACTCTATTCATCAAGTCCATGAAGATTTATGGAGAAATAGTGAGTCTGAAAGGAAATACTATGAATTCATAGTTCCCAAATCTTGTATGAAAATCAGTCTTGGGGATATCTTCCTTCTTCACCTTTACTTGATAATATCCTGACTACAAATCCACCTTGGATAAGTATTTTGCTCCACAAAACTGATCAAACAGGTCATCAATTAATGGGAGAGGATACTTTTTCTTTATTGTGATTTTGTTGAGCTCACGATAATCGATGCATAGGGGCATTGACCCATCCTTCTTCTTGACGAAGAGGACTGGTTCACCCTGTGGTGAATCACTTGGGTGTATAAATCCTTTATCCAAATTCTCATGTATTTGTTTCTTTATCTCTTCAAGATCCACAAAAACCATTATATACAGAGTCTTGGATATTGGTAATGCCCCATGTATGAGTTTAATTGATAATTCAACATCTCTTTTAGGAGGAAGACCAGGAAATTCCTCAGGAAACACTTTAGTGAATTCCCTCACAATAGGCATGTCTTCTAGGATGGTTGCCTCCTTATACTCAATCATCTGATCTAGATACGTGTGATTATATGGCAGTAATATCCACGCATGAGATGATGGATCTAAAGAAGATTCATCTTCCTCCTTGTACTTGTAAATAATCAGGGGTCGATTCTCCACATGGAGATTTATTTCCCTCTCACGAAAATTTATGTTGGCTCTTTATGAGGAAAGCCAATCCATGCCAATAATTGCATCAAATTCTACTAGAGGGAGTATGACGAGGTTTTTCGAGAATGTAAATCCACAAATTAAGACAGAGGAGGAGTTATATTCATGGGATTCAGTGATTTCTCCATTTTTCGTACTCACCAACATCTTCACTTCCATGATTTGTGGTGGTATTGTGATTGTTCTACTAAACTTTCAAGATATAAAATAATGCATAGAACCTGAATCAAAAAGTATGTTCGTTATTATTTAATGAATAACTAGCATACGTATCACCAATTCGTTGTCAGGGTTCACTTCGGTAGTAGTGATGGAAAAATCTCTCCCTTTCTGCCTTGGAGGTTATTGGTTGCCTCCGAAAACCCTTGGCTTAGGGAATTGATTTTCATGGTTCCCTGGTTCTTTGCAGTTGTAGCAATGAACAACGGGTTGAGAGTCCAACGGAGCCTTCCCCTCCTCTTTTGTAGGCACGGTTTTTCTTGTTGGCTGTTAACATCTTTGTGCCCTTCTTTTCCACACCTAAATCATTTCCTCACCCCCTTAAAAAAATTTCCAGGGTGCTTCTTTCCGCACCTTAGGCAAATGGGCATGTTATTCACTACACAATGACATTGGCTTGGAAAATCGGTGTAATTTTGGCAGCGTAATAGTGTGACGTAAGAATTCCTAAAAAAATTTGATGGGAGAGAAAGGGGAATATCATCATATGTACATGAAATGAACTGTAAGGGGTCGTATATATAC
Organism: Viscum album; assembly: GCA_963277665.1. Taxonomy (NCBI): domain Eukaryota; kingdom Viridiplantae; phylum Streptophyta; class Magnoliopsida; order Santalales; family Viscaceae; genus Viscum; species Viscum album. The sequence continues at coordinate 1,174,105,620 of OY728134.1, forward strand.
ATGTTCCAATAATTTAAATGGAATTTAGATTCATGATAAGAAAGAATTTCTTGAATGTAAAAGAAGAGAAAGGAATTTATTTCAGAATTTCGGCATAGTAACGGGTGTACATGGGAGGAATTTAATGAGAGAGAAAGGGGTCTCCCATCATTAAAAGATAAAGAGGTAAGTATGGGGTAGGTGTTAATCCATACCCCAACATTTATAATTGAAATTAAAAGGGAATAACAACATTAAGAAAATTGGACAAAAATGAGAAAGGAAGAAAAACCCTTACTTGGAAGTGTGCTTCCAAAGGCTTGAGAGAGGCTCGAGAGAGGCTTCTTGGGAGCTTGGGGCACTTTGGGAGGATTTTAGAGAGAGTAGGGAAGAGGTTGGACGAACTCCAATGGCTTTGATTGAGGAGAAAGTGGGAGCTTGGGTGGGTTTATATATGAAAGGTGAGGGAATTCTTTATTATTTAGGTTTGAGACACCTCACATTAAACTAACCCAAACCACAAAGCATCCCATAGTTTTTGCCCATGTTTTTTGGAAAAGGGAATTGAAAATAAAAATTATAAGTCCAAATTCCGAACTTCTTAAAATAATTGGGTTGCTTATGTGGAGGTGAGTCACACTCCCAAGGAAAACAATTTAAAAAGACAAGATGTTTTATAAGCATTGAAGGGTCCATTAAGGCTTTGTAAAATAAGTCAAACAAACCGAAAATCACATTATTTTAATGTTAAAAAATATATTTTCCAAAAATTAAGCCTATAGTATTTTATTACATCACTATTGGGTCATTATGATGTCATAAAACACATTATATATTTAAACGGTATTTAATTTTTACCCAAAAATTTGAGTGTCTCAGAAATTTATGAAAACTTCAACGTTGGATAATTTCAATGTCCTGATTCTTGAAATAATATTTATTTTATCTAAATAATTTTCTAAATATTTTAATTTTCACTTTTAAAATAAAAACCAACAATTATCGAAAATTCATGGGTTTTGGAAAAAATGGCTTTCAAACCTTAATAAAAATTACGATTCCATTAATAAAATTATACAATCATTTTTATTTAAAAATAATAATTTAATAATTATAATAATATTTTATTAAAATATTATTTAATTCAAAAATCCATTAATTCATCAAAATAGATATCTTAGTTGTATATTAACTAAAAATGCTATTTGTTCTTTAAAAATCATATACATGGTAACAATAATAAAATGAAGGTATATTATTATTATATAAAAAAATAATGTACATAACCATAGTGCTAAGGTCTTGTTACAAAACCCCTTATAACACCGGCATAAGACCGAAGAGTAAGGTGTGCGATAGTGACAGACTCTTGGGGTGGCTCTGATAACATTACTCGGGTGGTAATCTCTATCAACATCCATTTCTCTTGTAGCTCATCCGACTCGAGCTTAACATATTCAAGCTCATCTTGGGCATGGTCAAGAGAGAATCCCAAACATGCAACCTCCTTTTCGAGCTCTGACAAATGGGCTTTGTATGGGGCACATCTACTGGATGAGGCCATCGCTTCCTTTGTCTGAGTAAATTGGATTCGTTAAAACCCTATATTTATACTAATCAGGTGATCACTGTTCAATGACTATATTAGCAACGGTCACAATTTATAACATAAAACCAAATAAGTTTACATTTTATATAAACATTTTACATAAAGAGACAATTAGTTAGATCAAGAGGGGTTTCCATTAATGAATGTTTGGGTCGTTAAATTTTTGGCTTGCAACCCATGAATAGTAGTGAAAAATTTCCTGATGTTAATACCTCCCTCTCCACTACTACAGAACGGGGCAAGGGAAAGTGCTATTTTTTATCAACGTTAAGAAGAAAGTGTTGAAAAAGGGGGGCCTTTTTTAGCGTTAACAAAAAGCGCTGATAAAGGATTGATTTATCAATTCTAAATTGAGCGCTGATAAAAGTTTTTAAAAGAATATATTAATAATTTATATAAAATTTTTATATTTATATTAAAAAATAATGTTTATCTATATACATTAAATAAAAAATGCATTTTTATAATTAATATATATTTTCTAATAATTCAAATTTATATATAATGTTTTCAAAAAAGTGTTTCTAAGATTATAATTTAATATATATATATATATATTTATTTATTTATAAAATTATATTAAAATTCATTAAATAATGAATATATTTATTATATTGATTATATTGATTATATTGATTATATTGATTATATTGATTATATTGATTATATTGATTATATTTATTATATATTGATTATATTTTACATATTTATAATTAATATATTAAATATATTAAATATATTTATTAGATTTATTAGATATATTAGATTTATTATATTTATTAAATTCATTATATTCAGTATATTCATTATTTTTTTATATTTATTTTATTTATTTTATTTATAACTTATATATATATATACTTTTTAAATATATATATTTATATTATAATTATTAAATATATATCTGTTTCCATTGAATTTGGTCAATAAATATGCTGATTGATCTTGCGTGCATATATGTTATGTATCATCATGAATGTTGATTTATACAGTAAACCCTTCTTATTATTCATGATGTCTATTGATGGCTCGTTTTTTATTGTGTATATCTTATTACTAGGTATATATGATTAATACATGTTACTCCTATATACTATTATGTTCTAAAAAATACCTATAAAATTACATTAAATATATTTAAATAAAAAATATATTTATTATATTTATAATTATTAAATTTAAATTATATATAAACACTTTTTAAATATATTTATTTTTAATTATAATTATACCTATAAATAAATTTAAATAATTATAAAATTACAATAAATACATATATTATAATTATATATATTTATATTTATAATTATATACAAATATTTTAAAATATATTTATTTATAGTTATAATTATAATTATAAATAAATATATATATGTATGTAATTATAAAATAATAATAAATATTTTTATTATACTGCTTATAATGTTATAAATATATAATTAAATATATATATTTAAAAATAAATACAAATATTTATAAATATAATTCTAAATAAATGTAGATATATTTAAATAATTAAATAATTAAAATAAATATATTAATTATATATAGTTATAAAATTATAAATATATTTTCTATAATTTTATTTTTATATATATATATACTTACAACTATAAATAAATATTTATTTAATATAATTTCAAATTACAAATAAATATATATTTATTTAGTAGTTATAATTACAAATAAATATATATTTATTTAAATAATTATAAAATTATAATAAATATATTAATAAATTAATAAAAATTATAAACGTAAATTTTAATAATTTTATAATTATTTATATAAATAAATACATATTCATTTATAATTATAATTAAAAATAACTATATATTCATATAAATAATTATAAAATTATTCGAAATATAGTTATATATATCTATAATATTATAAATATATATATACTTAATATATTTATTATATATATTTCTATGATTATAAATATAATAAGTATATTTCTTGTAAATTTATTATTATTTAAATTATAGTTTTATAAATATATATATATATAGTGACAATTATAAATAAATAAATATTTATTTATCATATATATAATATTATAAATATATATACAATAATAAAAATAAATTAGTAACATTGTATCTTTATCAGTGCTTTTTTAGCGCTGATAAAAGCCTATGTTTTTCATCACTAAAAAGCACTTATAAAAGGATTCTTTGTCAGTGATATATTTTTAGTGCCGATAAAGAAAAAATTTATCAGTGCTTTTTTAGCGCTGATAAAGGCATGTTTTATCAACACTTTTCATTTATCGTTGGTAAAACATACATTTATCTACACTTTTTAGCTAGCACTGATAAAAGGTTCGCGTGGTTCTATAAAAAATCCTAACTTTCTCCTCATTCCTCGCACCCCTCAAGATCTCGCGGAAGCCGACTGCCACTGTCGCTCCTCCTCCTCCTCCTCTCCTGCCACCTCTCCTCTATCGTGAACCACACCTCCATTGTGCGCCTATACTCTGACGTGAACCAGAGCACAGTGCGCCTCTCCTCCGCAGTGCACCACACCTTTGTCCTGCGTGAAGTAGATCATTGTACTCCTCTCCTCTGTAGCCTGTCACACCTTTATCATGTGCCACACCTCTACTGTGCGCCTCTCTTCCAATGCACGCCTCTCCTCTGTCGGCGCCTCCCCTCCGCCAGGAATGAACCTCTGCCACATTCTGAACCAGACCTCTGTGGTGAGTTTTCTCATCTTTGTCATCATTTTCATCTTGTTTTCATGTAATTATTGTTTGATATTGATGGTATGTTGTGAATTGTATGGGCTAAATGCCCCGCTGAAAATCATGGATGTTGGTGGTCGTTGTTTGTGCACTAAATGAATTGCATGTTGGTTGGTGTTCCTCTTTATACTTTTTCCTTTTATTTTGTGTGACTCGGTTATGGATTTGAAGTGTGATGTCGCTAGATCATAGTGTAATTGATTTTTAATGATGATGGTTTTTGTCATTGGGGGTTGAGTAGTATGTCACATGAAATATTTATGTGTTCTCCATTAATGTCGACAAGTTTTATCTTTGTTTCTTCTTGAGTGAGGTAGGTGTTTCTTTGGAACTCTATTCTAATACATGTTATAAATTTTTTGGATGTTTTTAAATGATTTATTATGAAATTATAATCCTATGTTAGGCCTTTTATGGGTTTCAATTGGCTTGAAAATGGTTTATAAACTTGGCATAGACTTATGTCACAAGCCAAGTGTTTTGTAAAAGGCCCAAGTGGATTTGTTAAAGGAGTTTAAATATTTGGAAAGTTTGGTAATGATTTTTTTATTTAAAGTGAATATGAAATATTTTAATTTCATGTTTTGAAAAATGAATGGAATTGACCTTCAACTTATTTAAATTTTTTGAGACCCTTAACTCTCATGGTTGATTAAGATGTTTTCAAAAGGATAAATAAGCTTTATAAAAGGGTTCTTAGCACATATTTCCTTCAAAAATAAAAGGGTATATTATTTTAAAAATTTATTTGTATAAAATGGTTGGGTTTCTAAATGGGATTTTTAGTGCATTTTGATATATGTTTTTTGGATGAAATTTGAGATGTTGTTCTCAAATGGGGTGAAAATGGATTGGCTTCTTGAGAACATTTGTAAAATCCTAGTTGGTAATTTAAATGAAGTTATTTTATAAATATGGGATACCCTCAATTTATCTCTCTGGAATTATTGTTCCATTGTGGCTCGTGACCCCATGGGGGATACTTTATATTCATATTCTTATTTTGAAGATTATAAAAGGATGTGAAAGAGATTGATTCTTGTGAGGGTGTAGGAGGTGGGGTGAGGTTAAATTTTCTAATTATTAAAATTATATTTATGTAATGCTATATTATTTCATTGGTTTCTCACTTTCACTATTGAAATGTGATGGGTGTCCTATGATATGGGTAAGGATCTAGATAAGTGAAATCTGTAGTGTGAAGTGCGCTACCTAGTGTAAGGACCATGTTAGATCGAATGAATTTATGAGATGTTTTAGTGTCCCTATAACGTACTGGAAGGGACCAGGGTTTCTTTTGATGCCCTTATCATGATAGAGCCAAGTGAGTTCTATAGGACTACTTAGATATGACAAGATAAATATTATCGACCTAGGTTCTTCATCTCTAGTTTAGTATCCAAATACACGAGGCTTAGGAAGTTTCACATGATGGTTACTTCATTATTAGGACACTTCAGAGGATTTATTTTCTTGGTTTTATTGCATTCCCCTAGTTTTTTTATTATATGGAACCATCATTTGGATGTTTTTTGGGATTATGTTTCCTTGTTTCCTTAGTGGCTATTTATGATCATTGATTCACTTCGTGTGAGTATTTTCTTACTTTCAAATAGGATGATTCAAATGGTTAAAAAGTTTTATTTAAAAAGAAAAAAATTGGTTATTTGTTAAATACGTTTTAATAAAATGTATCTTCATTATGGTTATTTATGAAAAATAGTTTTTCAAAAAATGTTCTAAAAGAGGGATAAATTGTGATTTGACAGGAATTATATGGTTTTAAAGGCCCTCTTTCCATTTTTGATATTTTTATTTCAAATTTTGAGGCATCCTAGTTTTTATATTACAAAATGGGTGGTTGTTTGAAAATATTTAAGTTTATTGTTTTTACACTTGTTTGATAATTCATGTGAAAATATATTTTATACCTTTTTCTCAAACTACCACTTTATGAACTATATTGTGAACGTACTCAAAGATAATTCATTATGATATCATAAAAAAAATTCGCTCACACCTTACATATGAACTAGTTGAAGGGAGTGTATGACACTCTTATATCCCTTTTTTCAGTTCCCTAGTTTTTTTGTTCTTGCTGCTCAGATTGGTTCATGGTTGGATGATGGGATGTGCTGAGTTATCGGGGGTCACTAGTGTTTATGTTGGTTTTGTTTGGATTTTGATTCCCTTTTAACTTTCCTTTTAGGATTTTTTAGTAATAATGAGTTATGATTTTTTAGGAATGAGGTGATTGGTCTGGAGTGGATTCTTAATCACTACCCTTTGTAATGATGCTTAAGTTTCCATAGGCTTGTTATAATCCCTACATTGATGGTATAGATAAGGCATGGTAGTAGATAAGACTCTATGTGAGATGGTGGAGGATTATAAGATGAGATTTGAATTATATGAGATAGGGATAAACTACCAACTTCAAATTTCCATCTATGATAATACCATTGAAATATGCATGGCATTATACAAGACCTGGCCTATGTTAAGTAGCTTAATATGAGTAATTATATGTTCATGAGTGATCCTTCTAATATCTTAATGGGAGATTGATCATAACACCAATCTTAACAATAACTGAGCTGGGTATTGAGTATGGCTTATGTTGTGATATATCAGGAGTTGGGATTTTGATAGTTTTAGTCCATGATGGTCATGTGGTTTCTTATGGGTCCAAACAGTTAAGAAAACATAACATAAACTTCCCAAATCCTTTCCTATATTTTGAAATAGTGGTGATTTCCATGAGGTGTTATTGGAATACACAAAGAAAAATTGTTTGAAAAATGTGTTCAAAATACCCTTTTAATTTTAAATAACTTTAAAATGGTTTAAACACTTTTCATGGAGTTAGGTTGAATGTGAAGTGTTTCTCAACTCACCTTATTGGATTTCATAAAGGTATGTGAATGTTTTTAAAGAATATGTAATTCTGGTTTCATTATAACAAGGTGTGTGTAAAGTTTTAAATGAAATTTTTTAAAATATAGAGGGGGTTTTTCTAATTTTAAATGATTGAAATTATTGGATCATGAAGTTGCCTTGAATGATTTATAAAAAATTAATTGGTGTTTTGAGAAAGAGTGTTTGAAACTGATTGGTTTGTTTTCAAAAGGGCACGTTATTTTAAAGAGGAATTTGTGTAAATGGTTGTTTTTTAATGGGATTTCAACTATGAATTTATAAGGAGTTTTCAAAGGACACTTAATGTCTATAAATTTTTTTATCCTTGGTTAATTTTAATATCAAAATTATTTCAATTTTTTTTGTTAAATATTAATATCAGTGAATAAAATGGGATGGATATGAATAAATATTGGATGGATTCCAATCATTTGACAAGGGAGTATGAAGATGGAGTGAAAGTGTTAATCAAGTTTGTAAAAGATAATGCATATGAACCTTCTCAAATCTGTTGTTCTTGTTTACGCTATTTTTATTAAAGAAAAGTTAGTCCAGAGGAGTGGGAAGAACACTTAATCTATCATAGAATAGATAGAAGTTATAAATGGTGGAATAAACATGAAAAAAGATAATGTATCTAGTGGTTGGGATAACATTTCATTTAATGAATCATCTTATATGATTACAAGTGTGGACAATGAAGAAACCCATATCGAGTATGTGATTTTAGATGTGAATGATGATGAAAATAAAATTGAGGAAATGACAAGGATATTTGGAGATAAACTTCGTGATTTCCCAAAAATTTTTGAGCAGCTAAATAGTTCTATAAAGAAGCCTTTTTATGGTGGTTTCACTAAATATATAGCATTGTAATATGTACTGAAGCTATATAATTAGAAAGTAGGAAACAATGGAGTGATTCTAGTTTTATAGAATTAATTTCTCTCTTGAATGACATGCTTATAGAAGATAATGATCTCTAGAGCCAAACATACGTTGCAAAATAAGTTCTATGTTCAATGGTTATTATCTCTAAACGAATACATGCCTGCAGAAATGACTGTATACTATTTCTCAGTGACTACAAATCACATAGATAATTTCCAAAGTGTGGCACTTCTCGATAAAAGAAATATGAATTCAGTCCTATGAAAGTTGTCTGGAAATTTCCAATCATTCCAAGGTTTAAGTGCCTATATAGAAGTGATGAGACCACATGGAAATTTATGTGGCATGTAGAAAAAAGAAATAAATATGGGAAACTACATCACCTGGAAGACTCTCCTTAGTGGAAGAGAATCGATCATGAGTATCTTGATATTGGAAACGAGCTGAGAAACCTTCATCCTGGGTTATCTAATAATGGAGTGAATCCTTTTAGTTTCAAAATCAGCACTCATAATACATGGTTAGTTATTTTGGTAAATTATAACTTTCCATTATGGTTATGCATGAAACAAAAACACATCATGTTATCTATGATTATATCAGGTTCAAAACAACCGGGTAATGATATTGATGTTTATTTGGATCCATTGATCAAGGATTTGAAATTATTACAGGATTCAAGTGTTACATTGTATAATGCTTAATGAAATGAATATTTAATGTTGACAGCCATGTTTAATGGGAAGATAAATGACTTTTCTGCTTATGTAAAATTTTCAGGATATATAATTAAATAAATTCATGGGCATACCATCTGCGAACTAGGTACACAGTCAATTAGGTTGAAACATTCATTGAAAACTGTGTTTCTAGGGAAATGCAGATTTCTACCCCAATGACATATGTAGCGATCTTGGACGACATCATTCGATTGATGTTCAGAAGAATGTACAACACCATATCCACTAACTTGGGATCAAGTGTTTGATAAAGTGAAATACGTGGAACTAATTTTGGTAAACCATTTTTGAAAAACTTTACGAAAACCAATTGGAAGAAGAGATAATTTTTTTGAATTACCATACTAGAATTGTCTGTACCCCATTAACTTTCTTGAATTTATTCTTTTTAAAAAAAATATACGACAGTGCCATCAGCACATTACTAAATGCACCCGAAAAAACAAGGGATGGAATTGAGGCTAGGTTGGACATGTTTGACATGGGAATATGAAAAGAGTTGGCACCAGTGAAGGGTGAAAAACAAATGTTTCATCCTCCAACTGGTTTCACTCTTTCTAGGAAGGAGAGATGTCAGTTTTGTAACTTCATGAATGATGTAAAGATTCCAGATGGGTAGTCATTGAATATCAGGAACATCATGTCAATGACCGATTTAAAGTTTAAGGGTGTGAAATCACGTGACTACCACATTTTGATACAAGATATAATTCCTATTAATTTACGTTACATTTTTCATAATTATTTTAATTATATATTAATAAAGCTTTGTTTGTTATTCAAAGCTATATTACCAATGTTATAGACCCAAAAAAATTACAAATTATGGAAATGGAAATTGCTATCATATTATATGAATTGAAATTTTTTTCCCACCCACATTCATTGATATGGTGGTTCATATGATGGTTCACTTGGTGAGAGAGATTAGACTATGTGGCCATATACACTATAGATGGGTGTACCCTATTGAATGGTATATGAAAATTTTGAAAGGGTATGTCAAAAATCAATGTTAGCTAGAGGGATGAATTGTAGAGAAATATATTGTTGTAGAATTCATTGAATTTTGTAATGAATACCTGTACAGTGTGGAAATTAGGGGTCCATTGAAATCTCATCACATTGGGAGGCTTTTGGGTGAAGTAAGTTTGGGAACATAGGTTGTCACAATCAATAACACAGATCAGGAGAAGGCACACCATTACGTTTTTCGTAACAGTTTAGAAGTTGACCCATATTTCAAAACCCACAAAGAAATTCGTAGGCATTTTAATCCATCAGGGGATGAAAAATGGATATCAAATACACATAATTGACAATCTATAGGATGGTTTCTGGACCATATATTTAAGGTGTCAGATGAAAATATAGACTCAATTTCAAAGCGACTTCAATGGCTATCTGGAGGACCAAGTGTGTATGTATTATCGTATAATGATTATGTAATTAAAAGTTATACATTTTATACTAATGAACATGATGAAGATAATACCATGAAGAATAGTGGAGTTACACATGTGGTTGAAGTGATGCATGTTTCTATTGATGAGGACATACATCCAATTTATGTGAATATATCATAATTTGGTATCATCAAAAAAATTTGGGAGTTTCATTATATGAACTTCCAAGCACCGATTTTTCAATGCACGTGGGTTGATAACAGGAGTGTTGTTAGAAACGATTAGTTGGGATTTGTGAAAGTTGATTTTAGTAAGAAAGGGTACAAAGATGAACCATTTATAATGAAATAACAGGTATTACAAGTATTTTTTGTTTCAAATCCTACAAACTGAAGCAGGTCAACTGTTCTGTTATCCACCAAAACCACTGAAGGGTCAGATGAAAATTCAACAGAGGATGACCCTTTCATTGAGATGTCATAATAATTTTTTGTATGTCAAAGGAGACCAATATGAATGCATTTGGATAATTGATAGAGGGTTAAAATCCCTTAAACCTTTTAGAAAAAGAGACTTCAATAATCAGGTTATATTTTTTTGTAATATCCATTGTGTTACCTTATGTTATTATCTATTAGCTACTACTTTTATATAATCTAAATTAAATGCTAAACCACTTCTACAGATAATGAATTATTCATGTGATGATGCTCCTAATCCCAAGGAACAATAGGTATCTCAACCTACTGCTGCTCATAGTGCAGATGACCAATAGGTTTCTCAACATATTCCTACAGTTTCTCCCATTGCAGGCGTAAAACCACCATATGCACATGTCAACGCTAGCGCTCTAAAAGAACATATTGATGATTCTGAAACTGATGAAATGGTAGGCACCATAACACTGGTGGCCCAAAAAAAGGAGAGTCTTAGTTTGATGGTGTTAGAAAAAATACATAAGGAAAAAAGGGAAAGGAATCAAATATGAGATCATATGGAATAAGTCAAGCCAACATATTAACCCCAACAAGGCTATGTTTAGTAGTTACAATGGAATTATCACTCAACAACACGTGTCGATTGATGTATAGTCATGGATCCATGTTGTCACTAGGATTAAGATACTAATTTGGAGAGATATTATAGTAACATTATGATATCATTTCTTTAATTTACTAAAATATAAAATATTGAAACATTGAATTACTCTTCATCATCCCTTGTAGAGTGAATTTATAGTGGATTACTCGCAGAAGGAAAATGAATTAAGGGTTTATGGAAGTATTCATGGAGTTTTTATCACAATTTTAATGAAATGATATCTAAATGATGCTGAATGGAAAATAATCCCTCACACACCTCCAATTTATACACTCATGATATCCCAAGGAGTGTGGGATGAATTTACTATCCATCGTAAGGAGCTGTATTTTTAGGTACATTGTGTTTGGTAATACATTTTTTGATGCTACATGTATTCATAATTATAATTTAAAGTTTTTTATTTATGAAACAACAACTAAGTTCTGAAAATAAGGAACAAGTAGAAAAATAAGTGTACCCCTACCACAAATCATGCATGAGGTATGCTTCACTTGAAAAAAAAATTTGTATGTCTTTTAAATCTATCGTAATAATTTTATGTGACATAAAACAAAACCAAAATTATGTTCCTATATTTATATGAAGATTAATGAATCCAATTCCAATGTCACTTCCATCCCACTCCATGTGATATGGAAGGAGGCATGTGTAAATAAAGATAAGATAATAATAGATGAAAACACACAAAAAAGTGCGGGAAACATGTGTAAGTATGAAATAATAAATATTTGTTTTTCTTTAAATCAATATTACATAACAATGATTACTTATTTTCTTATTTATTCAATCATATATAGTCATAGGAATCAGAAACACCCAAACCGGATGCGGGCATACTTCCAGTTTCCTTGAAGCAACTAGAAAATTATGGTCGCATCGGGGTTTTGGGTTTTGGGGTGACACCTAGAACATTTTTTGAGAAAACAAGAGGTGGATCGAAGTTCAGAAATCAAAATGATGATAAAAATAATAGTTATCCATGAAGAACATATGAAATTGTAGAGAGAGTTCATGGAAAATATGATGCGAGGGGGAGAGAATAAACAACTCAAGAACAACAAGCAAGTGAAGATCCCTCCCCACCCCCACTAGCTTTGAGGTGAGATATTCACCTCAAAAACATGTCTTAACTAAAGTAATCAATGTTATAATAATTTTTCCTATGAATTTTGAATTAGATAGACATTTATACCTTTCCTATACTAATATTTTACACGGTGAAAATGACTTTGATTTATATCTATCAATATCCACCCATCACCTTGTAGAGAGGGATATAGTGTTCAAGATTCAAAACTTCACACAACATGACACTTCCTATAGGTCATGTAAAAGTGTTGATTAATATAGACCATGAGTCGAGTGATGATCTTCCTTTTCCAATTGATGATAAAGATATTTAAGAGGTCGAAAAAGATCTTGAAACATTCATCGCATGGCCATCATAGCTGGTAAAAAACATGTTGTCAAGGAGGTATTCATTTCCATTTTTTTCAAGATAAACCTTTAAAATTTAATGAAAAATGGTCTAAACCAATGAATTTTATTACAGATAGACATAGGGAATGGGTTCAAAATAAAGAAAAACTCAAAACCATCTCAAGGATCAACCAACTGATCAAAACGATCTACCAAATGCACCTTAAACCCTCCTGTTCTATATCTGTATTTATTATCACTACATAATCATGTGAATACAAAGTTGAATGAAGGCGGGATTCACACAATTATTTTAAATGAAAATATGTACAACTAGGATGATCCATATTTCATTAGTGTTGACAATGTAAGTGAAATTATGGAGTATGATTGGCTAGGCGGCTCAGTTTTAAATTTATACATGAGGTATGTTTTCATGATTTGATTTTCCAAAGGAGGATATACATTGAAAAGTATGACTAAATACATTTCATATTTTTCGCTGGCGTATATATGAAGAATAATTGATGGGATTCCCCCATGAACAAAAAATTGGACTCGTTATCCCTCACGTCCCCTATACCGAGCAAAAAAGAAATAAAATCCATCAAAGAGGGTGAAATAGTGGTAGATCTACTCAAATAATTAAAAAAAATTACAAATGACTGAATATTCTTAATAACAACAATTTAGGGGTAAAACTCTAAAATTTAATCATATCAAATATATTTTAATTTATCTCATTACTTATTCCTTTTTGTGTTATTAGGCATCATTGGATGCTTATTATAGTCAATTTGGATATTCCAAAGATTTTTTTTCTAGAATAAATGAATGGATATCTAGAAAACTGACCACACATGATGGAATTTTTTAATTTGTAATAAATTGCATCCAACATTTGAGAACTGAAAATCTAGTAATATAATTTATATTATCTTTTAATGAGTATTCAGTTATCATAGGGTGGTGTGTGAATATCTTCTACATCATGGAATGAGGCTAGGGGAAAAGGACAAGGAACATCACAAGTACTATGGCTGGATACAATTCAGGGTAAATATAATAATATTTCACTATCCAAAAACATATAAAAAATTAATTATTTTTCTTAACATTTCTGCAGTGTGTGAAACAAACAAACAATTGTGAATTTAGTTACTATGTTTCTAAATTTATGAAAGAGATCAGATTCCATGAACAAAACATCATCCCAAAAGATGTATTTTCAAAGATAATTACCATTTCATTTAAAATATTTAGTTATCATTTGTGTATTTATATTTTTCAGTACTACCATGATTCTCAAAAAGTCCAATATTCAAAATATGAGATAAATTTTCCTAGAAATGAATGGGCAACATACCTTATGGAAGAATGTATAGAAATAAAATGAAGTTGTGACTGTTGTGACTTGAAGTGTCTATTTTTATTTAAAATCGTCAGTATTTTTAGTAAAAAGAACAAGTTAAATTTCAAAATTAATCAAACACTTTAGGATTGTTTTGATACATTAGGAAAATGTTCGATAAGTCGTTTGTGACGTGTAGGAATAAAAAGCACCTAAATCTGACAAATGGTGTGACCTTTATGAATTTAAGTGTGTATTTTTACATTAAATTAACAATAAATTTAGCAAAAAGAACAAGTGACATGGTGAAAACAAAGAAAAAACATTCTGATTATTTTTATACTTCAAGAAAATGATCCATCAGTCATTTTTTATAGGTATGAATCAACCACGCCTCAATCTGATGAATAGTGTGACCTATATGACTAGAAGTGTATGTTATTAGTATAAAGTTGACATTTTAGATCAAAATGTGTTACTCACTGAAAACCAAGAAAAATCACTCTAATTGTTTTCATAATTTATGTCAATGTTTCATAAGTTCTTTGTAGCGTGTATGAAGAAATATCATATCAAACCAACGCACGATGTGATTGGTATGAATTAAAATGTGTTTTTCCAGTTTGAAATGATATGTTAGTAAAAAACACAACTAGCATACCTAAAACTGAGAAAATTCATTTGGATTTTTTTGATAGTTTAGTAAAATTATTTATAAGTCATTTGAGATGTGTATGAATAAACTACACATCAATCTAATACACTGTGTGACTAGTATGACTCGAAGTGTGTATTTTTATTTAAATTTGACATTATATTTTGTAAAAAAACATAACTGGAATACAAAAAACAAATAAAATTTATTTTGATTGTTTTAATAATTTTTGAAAATGATCTATGAGTCATTTGTGACATGTAGTAATCAACCCCGCCTCAATACAATGCATGATGTGACTAGTATAAATATAAATGTGTCTTTTTATTTAAAATTGATATTAATTTAAGTAAAAAGAACTATAGACATACTGAAAACCAATAAAATGCATTTGTATTGTTTTTTTATTTAGGAAAAAGATACGGGAGTCATTTGTGACGTGTAAGAATCAACCTCACCTCAATCTGATGCATAGTGTGACCAGTGTGACTAAAAGATTCTGTTATCAGTTTAAAATTTATATATTAGTTCAAAACATGTCACTCACTATTAACCAAGAAACTACTTTCCGATTGTCTTTATAATTTGTCACAGTTATTCTTAATTCCTTTTTGAAGTGTATAAAGTATTCTCACATCAAATTGAAGCACGATGTGACTGGTAAAACTCAAAAACCATGTTTTCAGTTTAAAATGATATTTTAGTAAAAAAACACAACTGACATACTGAAAATCAAGAAAAAACATTTGGATTGTTTTTATCCCTAAGAAAAATGACCAGTGATCCATTTCTGATGTATAGGAATCAACCAAACCTCAATCTAATGAATGATGTGACTGGTATAAATCCAAATGTTTTTTATTTAAAATTGACATTAATTTAAGTAAAAACAACAAGTGACATATTGAAAACTAATAAAATGAATTCAAATGGTTTTGATACTTTAAGAAAATGATCCATGAGTCATTTGTGATGTTTAGGAATCAACCACACCTTAATCTGATTCAAGATGTGACCAGTATGACTAAAAGTGTCCATTATCAGTTTAAAATTGACATTTTAAGTGAAGAGATTTCACTCACTGAAAACAATGAAAATTCCCTCCGATTTTCTTAATAATTTAGGAGAGAAATTTATAAGTCCTTTGGGATGTGTATGAATCAGTCTCACCCAAAATTGATGCATGATGCGACTGGTATGACTCAAAATGAGTGTTTCTGGTTTGAAATGATATTTTAGTAAAAAAATACAACTCTCATATTGAAAACTGATCAAACCCATTTGGATTGTTTTTATAATTTAGAAAAATGATCCATGAGTCATTTGGGATATATAGGAATCAACCACACCACAATCAGATGAATTATGTGACCGATATAAATCCAAGTATGTAATTTAAATTTGATATTAATTTTAGCAAAAAAAGGGACATAATCAAAACAAATAAATCCTATTCATATGGTTTTTGATATTTTAGGAAAATGATCCATAACTCATTTATGATGTGTAGGAATCATCCCCACCTCAATACGACACATATTTTGACCTGTATAACTCCAAATGTGTCTTTTTGATTAAAAATTGAAATTTTATTAATGTATTATTTCATATTTTTGTTTAATTAATTTCTTTATAGTATTACTAACATAATATTTGTTTTATTATCTTGGTGGAACCTTTTTATTGAGTTGGGATGATTTTCTTGACAACTAATACCATGGGAGGACATTTTTTATAGGGGGTCACTAATGTCGAAGGATGAAACATTAATGTTTTTAAATGTTTGTTGGATAATTGTAAATGTAATTATAATAAACCCTGTTTGAAATTTATATAGCATTGTTTTTCAAAACCTTGTGTGCGTTGCTTTGTTCTTGTGTGCACTAAGCAGGTGTTGTTTTGTGTAGGTGGTGTGTGTGTGCTGTGCAGGCACTACTGGTAGGTATTCTATTATATAAATAGCACATCACAAGCATCTAGGACTTTATCAGCGCTATTTTGAGCATTGATAAATTCCCCATTTATCAGTGCTACTTCAAGAACTAATAAAGGAACCCTTTATCAACACTATTTCGAGTGCTGATAAAGTCACCATTTATCAGCACTAATTAAAGCTCTAATTAAGTGTTCTTTTACCAGTGCTAGAATACCATAGATAAAGGGGGTCATTTATCAGTGCTTTTTTTAGTGCAGATAAAGGACACCCTTTTTAGTTATTTTTTATAACTATTAAAGGGGACCCCTTTTATCTTTTCTTAGATTAATAGTGATTTTTTAGAATTGTAAAAATAATTTTCGGGTGTTGAAAAAAGCACTATTTGTAGTAGTTCCCTTACAGAATTTTCCATATTACTCTAAGAGATCTAGGGATGAATCTCATCTAATTGAGCATACCATATGATGGATTTAAGGATCTTTTCAATTCCTCGGATTACTCCCTTCGGTACCTTAATAGATGATATGACTTGCATAGTAATAGAAGATAAGACACTTTTGACCAAGGTGATACTACCCATGAAGGAAAGAAAATGGTTCTTCCAATCCCAAATTGGACCTCGGATTATACCAACCAAAGAATCAATGTGTTTAATATGTGAGTGCCCTGGGGAAATCGAGGCACCATGAAATTTTAATAACTAATTAACAAAAAATGATTAACTAATGATTAAATAATGATTAAATAAGGTGGCCACTCCCTGGAAACAAAACTCATGAAAGTTCAAGTCCTACCACACTCGAATTAAGCTCAAGGAGTGCATCACATAGGTGGTGGGATAGGCCCAGGATAGGTGTAGTGTGGTTCCCACCTATACCTTATTACCCAATAACATGTCTGATGAGAAAAATGGTGAGGGTTTGGAGGATCTTCTTTTGTGGAGAGTATGACAACCCTGATCTTTTATTGCACAATTAAACAAAATTTATTACATAAACTTCATTTGATACAACATAGAAGATCGAGAGTTCTAGTGTATTTGGGGATTAAGATCATTACATAACCACTTTTAACATGAAGAAAAACAACATCATTCTTGAAAACGTCCTTTACATGACCACTGCATTCCCTGGTACTTATCATTGCATGGGATAACCTAAGGACATACAAAATAAAAGGGTGATCTATAAAGCCTAGTAAGGGAATAATCATGGAATAACATGAGGAATACAATAAATGTTAGACAATATAAATATCATCAGATCACAAGAGAAGCATAAACATAAAGGCATGATAAATCATGATAATCATAACATGGAAATGTGGCAACAACACTTAACATGGAATTAACATGAGGAAAGGCTCATTGCACATAGAGAACGAGTAAACCCTCAATGAACATGAATCACGAGTAATCCCTCATTAAACTTGAATTATCATGAGTAAACATCCATTTCACATGACGTTTCATGATACTATACTTTACCCAATTCATTGGAGCTCTACAAGGGTGCACCCTTCTTAAACATTTCATTTCATGCGTACGTGTGCCACAGGGATCATAAAACATCGAATCATTCAACATAATAATTTATTACATGATAAAAGAATGTGGAATAAATACATGAAACTCTTTAATGAATAAGTAAATGTTAATAAAGGTGAATACCCTTGATAGAGAAATGGGAATGGTATTCACTAACAATGACTTTGGCTTGGAAAAAAGCGGTGCAATTTCGGTAGCATAACGGCGTGACATAAGAACTCATAAAAATGGTTGATGAGAGAGAAAGGGGTGTATCATCATATTTAAATGACATTGACAGTAAGGGGCTCATTTGGATACATGTCCCAACAAATGTAATGAAATTTAGATTCATGTTACAAAAGAATTGCTTGAATGTAAATGAGGAGAGAGAAATTCCTTTCAGAATTTCGACATAGTAACGGGTGTACATGGGAGGCATTTATTGAGAGATAAAGGTTTCTCCCATCATTAAAACATAAATAGAAAAGTATGGTATAGGTGAGAAACCATACCCCAACTTTTATAATTGAAATTAAAAGGGCATAACAACTTAAAGAATATTGGACAAAAATGAAAAAGGAAGAAAACACCCTTACTTTGAAGTGTGCTTCCAACAGCTTGAGAGAGGATTGAGAGAGGCTTATTAGGATCTTGGGGAACTTGGGAAGATTCTAGAGAGAGGAGGGTATAGGTTGGACGAACTCCAAAGGCTTTTAGTGAGGAGGAAGTGAGAGCTTGGATGTGTTTATATAGGAAAGGTGAGGGAATTCTTTATTATTTAGGTTTGGGACACCTCACATTAAACATATCCAAACCATAAAGCAGCCCATGGTTTTGGCCCATTGTTTTTGGAAAAGGGAAGTGGAAAAAAATATTTTATAAGTTCAAAGTCCGAACGTCTTAAAATAATGGGGTTTCTTATGTGGAGTTGAATCACACTCCCAAGGAAAAAAATTTAAAAAGACAAGATGTTCAATATGTTTTGAAGGGTCCATTAATGCTTTGTAAAATAAGTTAAAAAAACCCAAAATCACATTATTTTATTTTTAAAACATATATTTTCCGAAAATAAAGCTTATAGTATTTTATTACATCACTATTGGGTCATTATGATGTCATAAAACACATTATATATTTAAACAGTATTTAATTTTTACCCAAAAATTTGACTGTCTCGGAAAATTATGAAAAATTCACCATTAGATAATTTCAACGTCCTGATTCCAGAAATAATATTTATTTTATATAAATAATTTTCTAAATATTATAATTTTCAATTTTAAAATAAAAACTGACATTTATCGAAAATTCATCGGTTTTGACAAAAATGGATTTCGAACCTTAATAAAAATTACAATTGCATTCATAAAATTATCTGATCATTTATATTTAATAAAAATTAATTTAATAATAATAATATTTTATTAAAATATTATTTAATTCAAAAATCTATTAATTCATCAAAATAGTTTTCTTAGTTGAATATTAATTAAAAACACTATTTGTGATTTAAAAACTATTTACAAGGTAACAATAACAAAATGAAAGTATATTCATTATTATATAAAAAAATAATGTACATAACCATAGTACTAGAGATTTTTTACATAACCCCTTAAAACAGCCACATAAGACCTAAGGGTAAGGTGCGCGATGGTGACAGACTCTTGGGGTGGCTCAGATAAGATTGCACACGTAGTGATCTCTATCAACTTCCACTTCTCTAGTAGATGGTTCCATTTGAGCTTGAAATGTTGAATCTTGGCTTGGGCTTGGTCAAGAGTGAAGCCCAAAGATTCCACCTCTTTTCTAAGATCCGAGAAATGGGCTTCATATGGATAAATTCTACTCTATGAGGCCATCGCTTCCTTTGTCTGAGTAAATTGGATTCGTTAAAGCGTTATATTTATACTAATCATTGGATCACTATTCAATGGCTATATCAAAAATGGTCACAATTATTAACATAAAACCAAAGAAGTTTAAATTTTATATAAACATTTTGCATAAAGATACATTTAATTATATCTAGAGAGATTTCCATTAATGAAATTTTGGGTCATTACAATCTTCCTCCCTTAAGAAATTTCACCCTTGAAATTTCCTTTTCCCACACTAAAACAAATGTGGGTAACTCTGCTTCATCATTTTCTCCGATTTTAACGTCACTTCTTCAAACATTTGGTTTCGGCACAATACCTGGACAAGGGGAATTGTCTTATTTCGTAGAACTTTTTCTTTATGATCTAAGATCTTCACAGGTTACTCCTTGTAAGAAAGATCATCCTCTAGCTATACTACATCTGAAGAGAGTACATGTGAAGGGTTTAGTATATACTTCCTTAAGAGGGATACATGAAAGACATCATGTACTTTGGACATGGTAGGTGGAAGTTCTACTCTTTAGGCCACAACCCCGACACAATCAAGAATCTCGAAGGGGCCGATGTACCTTGATCTTAACTTCTCTTTCTTTCCAAACCTCATGACCTTCTTACACAGAGATATGCATAGAAATACCATGTCTCCAATATTAAACTCAAAGTCTTGATGACAGTTATCTGCTCAACTCTTCTGTCGACTCTGGGATGCCTTGATATGCTGCAGAATGGTTTTCACCTTCTCCACCATTTCATCGAGCATTGCTGGTCCAAGCAGCTTACTCTCTCCGACCTCATCACAACACACTGGTGTTCTGCACCTTTTCCTATAAAGGGCTTCATATGGTTCCATTTGGATGCCCAAGAGGAAACTGTTATTATAAGAGAAATCAACCAGAGGAATATGTTGATCCCATCCTCCATTAAAGACCATTGAGCATGCTCTCAACATGTACTCAAGTGTTTGGATAGTCTGCTCAGAGTGGCCATCAGTTTGAGGATGATAGGCCATACTATGGTTTAGTTCAGCATTCAGAGCATGTTGAAGACTCTTCCAAAACATAGCGGTGAATCTTTGATATTGATCGGACAAAATAGATAGTGGTACTCCATGAAGCCTTACCACTTCCCTAATATATATCCATGCTAGTTGATCCAATGAGAAATATTCCCGAATAGCAATGAAGTGTGCAGCCTTTGTAAGATGATCCACAACAACGCATATTGCATTGTTGGATTTGGATGTCTTTGAAAGTCTGGTGACAAATTCCATAGTGATGTTCTCCCATTTCACTTCTAGTATGGGAAATGGTTGCATCATCCACTTATACTTCTGCCTCTCTACCTTCACTTGCTAACACACCAGGCACTTTGATATATATTCAGTGATCTTCTTCTTCATATTATTCCACCAATACTGATCTCATAGATCTTGATACATCTTTTTTCTCCATGGGTGGATATAGAAGGTCAAGCTATGTGAATCATTCAATATCTCCTTTTTTATCTCGGGATCAGATGGTACACATAATCTCATCCCAAATCTTACAAATCCTTCCTCATCAACTTTGAAATGAGAGGATTTTCCATTTCTAATAACTTCCACCTTTTTTTGAATTTCCACTTATTTTCTTTGAGCATCCTTTATTCTCTCAAAGAGAGATGGTTGAGCAAGAATTTTATAATGTATTAATTATGTTCCTCCCTTAATGATTCCCATGTACATCCATTTCAAATCTAAGAAGATCAGATCCTTTTCAACTCTCATCATTGATAAAGATACAGGATCCTTTCTACTTAGAGCATTCGCCACCTTGTTTGCCTTACCGGGACGGTGGTGGATTGAAAAGTCAGAATAATTGATGAGCTCAATCCATCTTCACTGGTGCATATTAAGCTCTTTTTGTGTGAATATATATGTGAGACTCTTGTGGTCAGTATATATCTCACATTTCTCAACATGGAGATAATGCCACCAAATTTTCAAAGTGAAGATCACTACAGCCAACTCGAGGTCATGTGTTGGATTGTTTAATTCATGAACCTTCAATTTCCTTGAAGCATAGGCAATTACTTTTTCATTTTTCATCGACACACATCCCAGACCCTTCTTCAAAGCATCACTGAATACCAAAAAAAGTTCTCCTCTTGTGGGTAAAGTGATCACGGGCACAGTGATAAGCCTCATTTTAAACTTCGTGTAGCTTTCTCCACATTCATCACTCTAAGAAAACTTTACTCCCTTCCAAGTTATCTTGGTAAGAGGGTTGGAAAATCATGATAAATTTCTATCAAATCGTCGATAATATCCATCTAACCCCAAGAAGCTATGGATATCTGTTATCGATGTTAGCCTCAACCATCCCTTAATTGCATCTGTTTTTGGAGGGATCCACAGATATCCCATTTCTTGGGATTATATGACCTAAGAATGAGACCTCCTTCAAATATAACTCACACTTGTTGGACATTTCATTGAGCTTCTCGTTCTGCAAGGTCTCTAGTAAAGTTCTTAAATTCTCCTCATGATCCTCCTTGGTTTTGGAGTATATAAGAATATCATCTATAAAGACTACCACAAATTTTCCTAGGTAATATTTAAAGACTCTATTCATCAATTCCATGAAGATTTTTGGAGCATTGGTGAGTCCGAAAGGAATTAATATGAATTCATAGTGCCCGTATCTTGTACGAAAAGCAGTCTTGGGGATATCATCCTTCTTCACCCTTACTTGATAATATCCCGAACACAAATCCACCTTAGAGAAGTATTGTGCTCCATGCAGCTGATTAAGCAAGTCATCAATTCGTGGGAAAGGATACTTGTTCTTTATCGTGATTTTTTTGAGCTCACGATAATCGATGCAAAGACGCATTGACCCATCCTTCTTCTTGACAAAGAGGACTGGTGCACCCCATGGTGAAGCACTTGGGCGTATAAACCCTTTATCCAGATTCTCATGTAGTTGTTTCTTCAACCCTTCAAGCTCCACAACAGACATTTTATATGGAGTCTTGGATATTGGAAATTCCCCAGGTATAAGATCAATTGAGAATTCAACATCTCTTCTAGGAGGAAGACCAAGCAATTCCTAGGGAAACACTTCAGTGAATTCCCTCACAATAGGCATGTCTTCTAGGATGGTTGCCTCCTTAGACTCAATAATCTGATCCAAATAAACATGATCATAGGGTAGTTATATCCACTCTTGAGATGATGGAGCTAAAGAAGATTCATCTTCCTCCTTGCATTTGTAATGAATCGGGAGTCGATTCTCCATATGGAGAGTGATTTCCATCTCACATAAAATTATGGTGGATCTATATAAGGAAAGCCAATCCATACCAATAATTGAATACCAATCCACCAGAGGAAGTATGAAGATGTTTTTTGGGAAGTTCAATCCACATATTATGAAATGGGAGGAGTCATATTCATGGGATATAATGATTGCCCCATTTTCCGTATTCACTGACATCTTCATATCCATGATTTGTGGTGGTGATGAGACTGTTCTACTAAACTTTTGAGATATAAAAGAATGCATAGAACCTAAATCAAAAAGTACGTTCACCATTCTTGAATGAATAACTAGTGTACCTGTCACCACTTCATTGTCGGGGTTCACTTTGGTGGTAGTGATGGAAAAGATCACCCTTGCTGCCTTGGAGGTTGTTGGTTGCCTTCGAAAACCCTTGGTTTAGGGAAATTATTTGCAAGATGCCCCAGTTTTTTGTAGTTGTAGCAATGAACCACGTTTTGAGGTTATAATGGAGAATTACTCTCCTTTGTCACTGTCATGGGTCTTTCTTGCTGACATTTAACAGCTAGGTGCTCTTCTCTTCCACACCTAAATCATTTCCTCATCCCCTTCAGGAAATATCCAGGGTGATTCTTTCTACACCATTGTAAAGTGGGGTGCTGGATCTTCTTAGCACCGTTGGATTTATCCATTGGACCACCATCATTTAAGTCCACATTACTCTTCTTATCCCCATGATACCCCAGAGATTCTTCGATCTCCATTCCAACCTTGAGGGCACATCAGACAATTTCTTCATAGATGTCGAAGTCATAGATCGCCAGTGCTTTCTGGAGGCTAGGTTTCAGCGCACAAAAGAAGCGGTCAACCTTGCATTCGGGGGTAATGAAAAATTAGGAATTTTATCACGCAAGACTTGTGAAGTTTTCCTCATACGCTCCAATATATTCGTCAGCTTTTTTCTTGAGGGCAAGGAAGTCCCTTTCCATCTTAAGCCAGAGGGTGCGCATAAAATATTTATTGAAAAAAATCTTCCGAAAATCCTTCCATTACAATGCCTTGATCTCCTCCTCAGGCTTCATATTTTTGATTAACATCCACCATTGATCAACTTCACCCTCAATATGATAAGCATCCAGGAGAACCTTCTTGTGTTTAGAACATTGAAGGATTGAGAAGATCTTTTCTATGGAGTTTATACATTGTTCAGCGATTCAGGGATCAGATGATCCATTAAAAGTAGGAGGCTTTGTCACATGAAGCTCTTAATAGTGACTTGTTCTTTCTTAGGGGGTGAACTTTCCTCTTGACCCATGTTTCTATTCAAAGCATGAGTTAGCTGAGAGAGAAGCGTGGAAAAGTTTGCGATTCCTACTCCCATCAGATTGGGCATCTCATTAGTACAATCATCACATTGATCTTCACATCGGTTGTTAGCCTGAGTCCTCTTATTACCAGCCATTGGCTTGAATAAAAGGAGAGTTAGGGGTAACACAAAAAGGGTAATCCAAAGACAAAATCTGATGACTTATAAATAACTTTTATTTCTTTAACTTATGAATCTCTAGGCTTCAATCTATGTTATCCATGATCTACTTTCTAACATATATTCTTAGGGGCATTTTTTAATTCCATTAATAAGCGTTCATACTAAGCTTTTGAATATACCAAAGAATATCCCCTGGGAGTGTCATAACCAAGAGTGAATCAAGACCCGTTGTCATGTACCAGGATACCCCGGGTTAAGCCCGAAACTCCTTGTCGGTGTTTTCATCCCTAGGTACATCTGTGTCAGAGCCGCCTCTATTTTCTCGTATCCAGACAGGGATGTATTTTCTTGATAAAATACTTACTCAATACTCACCAAAATGTAGGGATGTTTCTATAATACTTATTCTTGTATCTAAGGCTTTACTATGGATTTCTAATCCTGATCCCAAAAATAAACAAACCTATCCTCAGATACCAACAATGACAACCATGATCTTTTATTACACAATTAAACATAATTTATTACATCAACATCATTTGATACAACATAGAAGATAGATAGTTCTAGTGTCTCTGGGGCTTAGAATCATTACATAACAACTTAAAACATGAAAAAATCATCTATATTGAAAAGTTCCTTTACATGACCACTACATTCCCTCGTATTTAGAATTACATGGGATAACCTGAGGGCATGCATAAAAAAGGGTGAGATATAATGCCCATTAAGGGAATAATCATGGAATAAAACAAGGAATACAATGCATGTTAGAAAATAGGAATATCAACAGAGAACAAGAAAAGCATAAATATAAAGGCATTATAAAGCATGATAATCATAATATGGAAATGTGGCAACAACACTTAACATGGAATTATCATGATCCAAGGCTCATTGCACATAGAGTATGAGTAAACCCTCATTGCACATGAAGCATGAGTAAACGCTCGTTAAAAATGAATTAGCATCAGTAAGCACCCATTTCACATGACATTTCATGATACTATACTTTACCCAATGCATTAGAGTGCTATAAGGGTGCACCCTTCTTAAACATTTCATTTCATGCATAAGTGTTCCAGATGGATCACAAAACATTAAATCATTCAAAATAAAAATTTATTCCACAACAAAAAAATGTGGAATACATACATGAAACTCTTTAAAAAATAAGTAAATTTTCATAAAGGTGAATACCCTTGATAGAGAAATGGGCATGGTATTCACTACACAATGACTTTGTCTTGAAAAAATGCAGTGCAATTTCGCCAGCATAACGACGTGACATAAGAACTCATAAAAATGGTTGATGATAGAGAAAGGGGTGTCTCATCATATTTAAATGAAATGGAAAGTAAGGGGTCTTTTATATACATGTCCCAACAAATGTATTGGAATTTATATTCATGTTACAAAATAATTGCTTGAATGTAAATGAGGAGAGACAAATTCCTTTCGGAATTTCGGCATAGTAATGGGTGTACATGGGAGGAATTTAATGGGAGAGAAAGGTGTATCCCACAATTCAAAAATAGATAGTATAGTATGGTGAGGTTTGAAACCATACCTCAACATTTATAATTCAAATTAAAAGTGCAAAACAACTTAAAGAATATTGGACAAAAATGAGAAAGGAAGAAAACACCCTTACATGGAAGTGTGATTCCAATGGCTTGAGAGAGGCTTGAGAGAGGATTATTGGGAAATTGGGGAACATTGGGAGGATTATAGAGATAGGATGGAATAGGTTGGATTAACTAAAAAGGATTTGAGTGAGGAGGAAGTGGGATATTGGGTGGGTTTATATAGGAAATGTGAGGGAATTATTTATTATTTGGGTTTGGGACACCTCAAATTAAACTAATCCAAAACACAAAACAAACCATGGTTTTGGCACATTGTTTTTGTAAAAGGGAAATGGAAAACATTGTTTTATAAGTCCAAAGTCCTAAATTCTTAAAATAATTGGGTTTTTTATGTTGAGGTGAGTCACACTCCCAAGAAAAACAATTTAAAAAGACAAGATGTTTAATAAGTCTTGAAGGGTCCATTAATGCTTCGTAAAATAAGTCAAACAAACCCAAAATTACATTATTTTAATTTTAAAACATATATTGGCCGAAAAAAATTATTATAGTATTTTATTACATCACTATTGGGTCATTATGATGTCATAAAACACATTATATATTTAAACGGTATTTAATTTTTACCCAAAAATTTGACGGTCTTAGAAAATTATGAAAAATTTACCATTGGATAACTTTGATGTCCGGATTCCAGAAATAATATTTATTTTATATAAATAATTTTCTAAATATGTTAATTTTCATTTTTAAAATATAAACTGACATTTATTTAAAATTCACGAGTTTTGACAAAAATGGCTTTCGAACCTTAATAAAAATTAAAATTGCATTCATAAAATTATAAGATCATCTATATTTAATAAAAATTAATATATTAATAAAAATATTATTTTATTAAAATTTTATTTAATTCAAAATTCCATTAATTCATCAAAATAGATTTCTTAGTTGAATATTAACTAAAAACACTCTTTGTGCTTTAAAAATTATTTACAGGGTAAAAATAATAAAATGAAAGTATATTCATTATTATATAAAAAAATAATGTACATTACCATAGTACTTGGGATTTGTTACATAACCCCTTAAAATAGCCGCATAAGACCTAAGGGTAAGGTGTGTGATGGTGACTGACTCTTGGGGTGGCTCGGATAACATTTCACGCGTGGTGATCTCCATTAACTTCCACTTCTCCTGTAGATGGTTCCGTTGGATCTTGAAATGTTGAATCTCAGCTTGGGCTTGGTCAAGATCAAAGCCCAAAGACTCCACCTATTTTCCGAGCTCCGAAAAATGGGCTTTGTATGGATCAATTATACTAGATGAGGTCATCGCTTCCTTTGTCTGAGTAAATTGGATTTATTAAATCCCTATATTTATACTAATAATGTGATCACTGTTCAGTGGATATATTAGAAATGATCACAATTATTAAAATAAAACCAAATAATTTGACATTTTATATAAACATTTTACATAAGGATACATTTAATTAGATCAATATAGATTTCCATTAATGAAATTTTGGGTCGTTACAGAGATTCCAGAATTTAGGCTGGGTAATGTCACTCAAGTATATCGATCCGCCATTAACTTGGGGATCTCCTTTGGGTAGGATGATTGGATAATACACTTTTGGATCCCAATGCACAGGTTACATAGTTTCCAAGGTGTATGTGATGATTGTTTCTCATCAATGTGCGATGGTCACCTCATTTGAGACCAGTAGAGCTTCGTTAATTTAGGGGATGGTGGTTGAGGTGATTAACACATGCCAATCCCTGATGATGGTAGAAGATCTGCGAAATCTTTATCAATATGCAATGTTGGATGCTAAGGTGAATGTGGACTATCAATATGCGAATGTGGCAACCAATTCGAGAAGAGTATTCATATCTATTGTGATTGAAGTGATTAAGGTGAACAATCCTTGATCTATAACAGTTTTGGTGGATGAAGTGGGAGGGTCTCATCGACTTGGTGCTCTAGAAATTGATGAGGCATTGGTGGAAAAACCTTATTAGAGAGGAAGATGCACGATGGCGACTATGGGAGGATTATTCACATAGATATACACTGACTTGGGTGTCGCCTTTGATTCCTTCACCTTGATGCGGGACTATAGGGGTTTCAGTTGTCGGAGTGCATTCATGTGATGCCATTGATTGAAGGTATGATTTTCTCATCTTCCTCTAGTATAATTTAAGGATTACTCTATAGGTAGTATCCTCAATAAAGTTTTATTGTACTGTGTTGAAAATGATCATGAATCCTTCTTGGAATGTCTAAGTTTGTGTAAGAACTCTCTAATTGGTAGGGTTGTTCTTCCCAATGGTTAGAAGTCATGGCGGCTTAAAGATATTGTCTGTATGATCTATTTTATGTGGGGAGTTTTAGTATTTTAAGTGTATTTAATTAGGAAGAGTTTTTTTCATAGATTATTTCTGCTGGATGGAGTTATAATCCATGCATGGTTCTCTAGTTCATTAATTTCGAGGCCAGGAATGCTTCATCTCCATGAATGGATGATGGATTTTAAGGATTATCTAGTTTTTAACTAATGAATAAAATTTGATAAAATAATGAGTAAATAATGATTAACTAATAATTACTTAATGATTTAAAATTAATTAACTAATAATTAGGTATAAAGAAACTATTTGATATCTATTAATTATTTAATGATTAAATAGTGATTAATGAATGATTATGGAATAATTAATATTGGATTAATTAATTCTTAACTAATGATTATCTAATAATTAACTCATGAATAACATATGATTAAGAAATTATGAACTAATGAATAACATATGATTAGATAATTATTAACTAATGAATATCATATTATTAACGAATGATTAACTAATGAATAACATATGATAAACTAATGAATTACAAATGATTAACTTACAATTAGCTACAAAGAAAGTACATAACATCTATTAATTAATTTTAAACTAACTACTCAAGAACTTATAATTAATGAATGCTTAACTACTGACTTAGTAATGAATAACTAAGGATTGATTTATTATTAAATAATAATTAATTATTAATTAACTTTGGATTAACATAAATTAACATAGGATAAAAGAGTACTAACTCGATGATAAAGAATCTTAAATGCACATAGGATTTTTCACTCCTTTCATTTAGATGATTCATACATTATTTCATGCCTGGTTTGATACTATCGAGAGATATGTTTAAGATGATTCATAGTCTCTTTATAAACCATTGATCATACCATTATGAAGATTAGAAATTGTACTAATAAACAGTAGTGTCATCTTTAAGGATGTAAGAAGATGTTATAAATTATCAGCTTAATAAATATTATCTGGTATCTAAGAAATTAAACTTTTCTTTGGATACTACAAATGGATGTGGCTTTGTTATAGATGTACTTAGGGGTAAAACCCAGAAATAATGCATTGAGCTAGACTCAATATGGAACTGGTGTTGACAGTGGGCCGTGTCACACGCCTGGTTTCACACTCCCTGGGGATGTGATTTAGATGATTCATATTTTTTTTATAAACCATTGAACATACCTTTAAGAAAATAAAAAATTTTACTACAAAACATTAGTTTCATCTTTTAGGATACAAGGAGACACTCTAAACTTTTTGTATGAAAATATTATTCGGTTATCTAAGAAATGAAATTCCTATCTTGATACTGCAAGTAGATGTGGCTTTGGAACTGAGGTACCAAGGGGTAAACCCCCAAAACGCTACATTGAGCTATACTCCATCGGGAACTGGTGCACAAAAATGGGTCTTATTTCACACCTAGTTTGACAATCCAGAGGGATATTATTTAGATTATTCATATTTTATTTATAAACTAACTAAAATACTTTAGGGTGATTAAAAATTGTTTTATGAATCAATAGTGTAATCTTTTTTATATAATAATATTCCAAAAATTTCAGCATAATAATGAGTATATGGTCAACACTATATGATTATTCCTCATTTTCAACATTATTTACTCTATCATAATCTTGATTAAAAAACATTCATGTGGAGAGTCATGTTTCCCACTATATACTACTATGTGGATGTTATCCAAACTGATAAAAGAACATATATAGTACAAAACCAACAATAATGATTAAGACATATGATTATGTAACCCTGAGAGAACTTCAGGAAAGAATTCATGGTTGTTTAAATATAGGAATAGATCAAGATATCAAGTCTATTATCTATATAAATTTTCAATTCTCAGCTGCACTATTCCATAGAGAAAGTATATTGTCTGTTGATGAGCACTGGGTCCAAGAAATAACATTATTTTACCAATGGTCAGATGGTTCCTTGATGAATTTATAGGTTGAGGTTTGTAGAGTACAATAACAATGGCCAATTGTATAAAGACATATACATATAAGAGTTGTTGAAGAATGTTCATCCCAATAAAATGAGTATATTCCCAATGATGTGGAAGAATAAAACCGAGATAATCTCCCAAATAAACATCTAAATCCAATTTCTGATGAAATGTTCCAATGATTCAATAAACATAGAAAACAATGTTGATGAAGAGGAAGTTTCAGAAGTTGTTGGGGAGGTTTCTAGAAATTCAGTAGATTTACAACAGACTCAACCCACAACAAATAATCCACTACTCTTCACGTCTTGGTTGGATGCAATTACACATTCTCTTGAATTCAACTGGAATTTTATCACACTTAAAAATGTGTTTCCAAGAGTTATAGAGGATAGTTTATTAAGCTGGAGAAAACATTATATTTTGGAAGGGATTTTCGAAGTAAATATGAAATGAAAAACATACTAAGAAGATTCCATATTGAGAGATACTGCATATATTTAGTTCAAGAATCAAGGAATATAAACTAAATCATATTATGTTATTAATATGGAGATGATTATTGATTCTGATTGAGGGAGATTCTTGAAATTTCATTTAGAGTTTGGATAATTTCTAAGATTGAGGCAGTTCATACTTGTGTTCAGTAAAATATGATACAAGATCATACATCATTGGATGATGAATTTGGGTAATATATTATCATTGAGATGATTAGGGCCTACCAAGAGTTTAATTTATCCCTTGTGCTAGATAGGATACAAAAAAATTTGGTTATAATATTTCCTAAAATAAGACATGGATGGAGAAACAGATGGTAATTGTAAAGGTCTATGATGATTGGTATGAATCATATCGAGTTTTTTACAAATTTCTAGCCATACCGAGACACAAAGACTAATTTTTCTTCCATATTGAAAAGAATGAACATATGTCTCAAGATAACAGACTTGATCCATCACATGTCATATTTCATTGGTTGTTCTGGGAATTCCTTCTATGTATTTCCACATTTTGTGTCTACAAACAGTTCATATATATTGATAGAACATTTCTACACATAAACTACACTGGAATATTGTTGATTACAACAACATAAGATGGTAACTGTTCACCTCTTTCTCTTGCATTTTCCATTATTGAGAAAGAAAAATTATGAATCATGAAGTTGGTTTTTGGCATGTATGAGTAACCATTTGACCCGCATTCAAGGTATATGTTTGATTTCTGATCGTTATTTGTAACTCAATGAGGTAATAAATGTAGATCCTTATACACGGAGACCCCCAAATTCACATCCTCAGTACTACATTTGACACATTTCTTAAAATTTTTGAAAAACATTCCATGATAAGTCTATGAACAAGGAAATCATGAGGCTTGGTATGCAATATCTTTCTTATTTTTTACTATTTCAATGTAATGAAAAAAAATAATTTATGTGAAATATGATCACATCTGTGTAGAACATGAGCCAAATTAGTAAATATTTGAACAATGTTTTGAAGAAAACCCTAGGGATAATCAGTGAGTGTCTGATTGTATGATGAAAAATCAAAAATAAAAGTGGATGTTAACATATGATGTAGGTAATAGGTATAGAAACATGAGCACAAACATTGTGGAGTGAATCAATGACATATTCAATGGGCTTCACAAGTTACCTATAATTGTCCTAGATTAGGAGAAATTTTATTATTGTGTTAATTAATTCATTGATAAATAAAAATAAAGAAAAGATGAGATTCAATAGGGTCTAAGGTACATAGGGAACATTCAATGGGAGATAGAATAGAATATTGAATAATATTCCTATTTTCAAGTGTGTCTTTTCCACTGAGAAGACTCTTGATTTGAAGTTCAATAGTTTCCCAGTCACAAATAGCAGTTGTCGAGTCTTGGTGGTATTACTGGAAGTGAGGTAAGGTCAATGTGTAAAATTCTAGGCATTATGGTTTCCATGAACACAAGACATCACAACATGTGCCTCTATGAACATGTCTTGTGAAAATTATTATGATCCAAAAAACTGGATAGACATCATTGATAACTGTTATGTTCCACCATGGATGCCTATTGGGGAGTTTCGATATTTCCCAATTCTCAAAGCCAGACTATATTGATACCAACAACTACATAAATGGATTTTAATAGCACTCAAAAAGTCTTTTAATAATGATAAACAAGCATTTTTAACCTTAGTACTGATATGGGGGTCCCCTTTATCAGCAAAATAAATACTGTTGATAAAGGACCCACCTATTGCAGTGTGTTGTTTATATAACAACACACTACAAAAACCTATAAATAAGTTAAATAATTTAATTGAAATAAATTTTATGTCACAAATATGAAAACAAACACTACTATATACATTTAAAACATGGTTTTCTATAATTATATTTACAATTAAAATCCACAAACATTTAAAATCATTAATGTCTCACCATATCCCCCCCCCCAATACCATCTCAAAAATTTATGCCCATGGTATCTGTTGCCAAACAAATCACCTCAACCAAAGGAAAATAATCAACCTATATAAGAAAACAAATCTTATGTTAGTAATATCATAAACAAATAAATTAAACATTAATATGAAAGAATACATTAAAAAATGTCAACTTTATATAAAAATACAAAGTTGAAGTTATATCGGTCACACCATGAGTTGTATTGAGATGAGGTTGATTCTAACACATCGCAAATGAGTTATGGATAGCTATCATAAATTATCAAAACAATTCAAATGAATTTGCTCATTTTTTAGTATGTTAATTTCTTTTTTTAATGAAATTAATGTAAATTTTAAATAAGGAAAGAGATGGAGTTATACCAGTCACAACATGAGTGGTATTGAGGTGTGGATGATTCCTACACATCAAAAATTACTTATGGATCATTTTTCTAAAGTATCAAAACAATCTGAATTTCCTTGCTTGTTTTTCAGTATTTCACTTGTGTTTTTTACTAAAATGTCATTTCAAACTAAAAACACTCTCTTTGAGTCATACTGTTCATATATTGTATCGTTCTGACATGATACTTATTCCTACATGTCATAAATTACTTATAAATTTTTTTTATGAAATTATAAAGACAATTGGATTTAATTTTCTTGGTTTTCAGTGAGTGACACTTGTCTTGAACTGAAATGTCAATTTTAAACAAATAATGGGAACTTAGAGTCATAATGGTCACACCGTGTATCATATTGATGTGTGGGTAATTACTATATGTCACAAATGACTCATGGATATTTGTAATAAGGTATCAAAATAATCTAAATGCGTTTTCTTGGTTTTCAGTACATCACTTTTTTTTCTAAAATTAATGTGAATTTAAAATAAAATTACATAATTGGAGTCATATCAGTCACTTCAAATGTCGTATTGAGGTATGGTTGATTCCTACACATAGAAAATGACATATGGATCATTTTCTAAAAGTATAGAAATAATATGAATGAATTTTCTTAGTTTTTAGTAGGTTAGTTGTAATGTTTTCAAAAAGTTTTGTCAATTTTAAATAAAAAGATGCACTTGGAGTAATATTGATCAAACCATGCATCGAATTGAAGTTTGTCTAATTCTTACACATCTCAAATGACTTATGGATCATTTACCTAATGTATCAAAAATAATTCGAATGTGTTTTCTCAATTTTAAGTAGGTTAGTTTTCCTTTTTACTAAAATTACTGTCAAATTTAAATAAAAAGATACACTTGGAGTCACACTGGTCATATAGTGTGTTGGATTGAGGTTCGAGTAATTCTTGTAGGTAATAAATTACTCTTGGATCATTTCCTTAATGTATCAACCCAATCTTAATGTGTTTTATTCATTTTCAATATGAGACTTATTCGTTTTACTAAAATTAATGGATATTTAAACTAAAAAGACTCACTTAGAGTCATATCAGTCAGATTGTGCATCATATTGAGGTGAGGTTGATTTCTACATGTTGAAAATTACTTATGGATCATTTTCCTAAAGTATAAAAATAATCCGAATGTAGTTTCTTAGTTTTGAGTTGGTCAGTAATCATTTTTACTAAATTTATTGTCAATTTTAAATAAAAATACACACTTGGAGTCATAATGGTCACGCCAGGGATTATATTATGGTGATTCTAATTTCTACTTTTCTACAATTAAATATGATCCATTCCTCTAAATTATCAAAACAATATGAATTTTTTTCCCTGTTTTGAGTATGTTGCTTTTCCTTTTTACTAAAATTGATATCAATTTTAAATTAAAAGATGTACTTGAAGTTATATTAATCACACCATGGGATGGATTAAGGTGTGGGTGATTACAACATGTCACAAAAGACTCATAGATTATTTTACTAAAATATAAAAACAATCTAAATGATTTTTACTGGTTTTCAATACGTCACTTATTCCTTTTTCTACAATTTCATTTTAAACTAGAAACATGCACTTTGACTCATAATACAGATCACATAATGTATCAGTTTGACATGTAACCAATTCATACACATTAAAAATGGATCACGGATAAATTTTCTAAATGATCAAGACAACCTGAGTGTGTTTTCTCAGTTTTCAGTATTCCACTTGTTCCTTTTTCTAAAATTAATGTTAATTTAAAATAAAAATACACACTTGGAGTCATATCGATTACACCGTGCATTGGATTTTTGTGAGGTTGATTCTTATAAATCAAAAATGAATTATGGATCTTTTTAATAATGTATAAAAACAATATGAATTCATTTTATTAGTTTTGAGTTGGTCAGTTATCCTTTTACTAAAATTGATGTCTATTAAAAATAAAAAGATACACTTGGATTCATACCGGTCGCCATGTGTGTCATATTGAAGTGAGGCTGATTCCTATACATCTCAAATGACGTAAGTATAGTTTCTCTAAAGTATTAAAATAATATGAATTTTTTTTCTTGGTTTTGAGTAGGTTAGGTTTCCTTTTTACTAAAATTGATATCAATTTTAGACAATAAGATTTACTTGAGTCATAATGGTCACACCGTTCATCAGATTGAGGTGCGGGTGATTCCTACACATCAAAAATGACTCATGGATCATTTTCCTTAAGTGTCAAAATAATATGACTGTTTTTTCTCAGTTTTCAGAGCATCACTTGTTCCTTTTTCTAAAATGTTTTTTTAAAATAGAAACACAAACTTTGATTCATACCTATCACATAATGTATCAGTTTGATAGGAGACTGATTTCTATACATCACAAATGATTTTTGAATTGATTTCCTAAATTATCAAGACAATATAAGATTGTTTTCTCATATTTCATTAGGCGAAACATTTTGACCTAAAATGTCAATTTTAAAATGATTACAGACACATTGAGTCATACCGAGCACATAGTGTATCAGATTGAGGTGTGTCTAATTCCTAAATGTGAAAAATAACTTATGGATAATTTTCATAAATTATCAAACCAATATGTATATGTTTTTTCAGTTTTGTGTATGGCATTTATATTATTTACTAAAATTAATGTCAATTTTAAATAAATAGAATCACTTCGAGTCATACCGATCACACTGTGTGGTAGATTGAGGTGTGGCTGATTCCTAAACATCTCGAAGTCTCAAAAAATCCTAACTAATAATGTTACAATGATTACTTGGATTACCATTTACTTTCTTTTTCAAACTACCAACAATGCATTTTGACATGATATTCTTAGCCGAAAAACCATTTTCATTATTGAAAACCAAGAGAGTAGAGGAAGATCATGAGGCCATTATATCATTAAAGGTCACCATAATGAGAACATGATATTTCTTTACTCTTATGGATTTCAATGAGAATGGTTTTTTGGTTATGAACATCGACTCAATATGCAGTGTTCGTATCTCGACAAAAAAATAAATGTAAAGAGTAATGTTATGTAAAAATAACTAAATAAGTATTAGATTAAACTGATAAGGAATTAACATACAAATCCTAGATAAAATCATGATAAAATTAATTAAATAATTAATAGTAATTAACCTTTTCATGATGTTTGTACACATTCTAGACCTTTTTCCCTATTATCATTATCTATGTTACAGGCTCGATATCCAATATCTCATGAGCATGAAATGATTCGAACAAACAACCCAAAATCAAACAAAGGAATCCAATTGTATAAGACAATAATTCTTATGTGATTAATACTGAAAAGAAATAAAATAAACATAAATATGAAATAATTCATTACTTCTATGGAAGTCACATATTCATGTTATTTTTGTACATTCGGCTATCAGATATGTTGCCCACTCATTTCTAAGAAAATCTATATCATCTTTTGAATATTATTTTTATATTAATCCTAGTAGTACTAAAAAATATAAATACAAAAATTATTAATATAATTTTTAAATTAAATAGTCATTATCTTTGAAAATACCTCTTTATGTATTCTTGTTTGTTTATGGAATATAAAATCTCTCATAAATTTACAAAAAAACAACCATAATCTTTTCCTTTTGATTGTTTCGTACACTATATAAATATTGAAAAAATGTAATTTATTTTGATCTGTGTTTGGATAGTCAAGTATTATTATATATACCACGATACTTATCAAGTAATAGAACATTTCAGGCTCCTTGTTCTTAATTTCTGTCCTCATGCCATGATTTTCATGATATTTAAACACCAACCTATCATAAAAAATTCTAAATAAAAAATATAAATTATATAACATGTCTTTTAGTTCTAAAAAAATGGATTCAATTTATTAAAAATTAAAAAACAACATCATATGTGGTCAGTTTGTTGAATATTCTTGTAGTGAATCCAAGAAATAAATCGTTGGAGTATCTAAATTGACTACAATGAGCAACTAATGTTTTCTAAAAATATATAAGGGAATAAGTAATTAAAGAGATAAAAATATATTTTATATAACTAAATTATATATTTTTACCCCTACATAATTGTTATTAAAAGGAGTTTGTCAATTGTAAGCCTTATCTCAAACGATTTGTCTAGGTCTGCAACTATTTTATTCAATTTTGCTGAATCTATTTGAGGTAATTCATTAGAAGTGACGTAAGGACTAATGATTCCAAATTTATGTTTATGGGGGTAATCCCTTAAAATACTAATGATATATAT
The DNA here is from genome assembly GCA_963277665.1 of Viscum album. Lineage (NCBI taxonomy): Eukaryota > Viridiplantae > Streptophyta > Magnoliopsida > Santalales > Viscaceae > Viscum > Viscum album. The sequence continues at coordinate 1,174,143,593 of OY728134.1, forward strand.
TCCTAAAAAAATATTAAATGTATTTAGTCAAAATTAACATAGTCTATCATCTTTTGGAGAAATAAATCATGAAAACATACCACATGTATAAATGTACCAATAAGGCTCCTATCCATTCATAGTTGAGTATTTCATTTACATTTTCAAGATAAATTTAGTCTACAATGACAGATTTGTGCATTTTTTTTCTAAAAAAACTATGTGAATACCACAATTTCATAACTTTGTATATTCATGAACATTTATTGTTAGTAAATGTGAATATTGAACATGCGGGTAAATGTGTTTTCAGAAGATATTTTTTATCTGTTGGTTGATTCTTTAGATGATCTCGAGTAAAACTTTCGTTTCACCCCTTCCCTATGTATGTCTATAATACCATTCATCCCTTAAAAACTTTTTTTATTAATTGTTAAAGGTTTAGCTTGAAAAATAAATTAGAAATGAATAACTCCTTATTGATATGTTTTTTACAAGATATGGTTACCATGCAATGAATGTTCTAACATCTTGGTTGATCGTATGAATATATTCATCAATATTTGGAATAGTTATCTCAATGCTCAGTTCATTATCTACGTTGATCTTCACTCTCACATGACCTATTGGAAGTGGTCTGTTGTGTAGATGACCACCTTCGATACTGAACACTACAACCCTTGCAACAACATGCTGAGTGGGTACATCATCCCCCACTAACGCGTAGATCCCTATATCTGACTAACTTCCAACAGAACCCATTACTCTGTTAGATCCCGGATCAAACTGAAGGTGATCACAACCTCCTCGAGCCAACTCTCCGTATCCATATCCAAAATGTTGTCCTCATACTTTCCTAGAGCATACCGCTAGAAATTATGTAACATTTTTTGTGACTAATCATCCTCATGTGCTTAATCAACCCTATATAGATCAACCAGGTTAGCCTACTAAACCTCCACTACCTACACTACATGAGAAAAAATACTGGGTTCTATAGATAAGAAGGTAAATAAGGAATTCCAAAGCCCAAGTATTATGGAATTTTATTTAAGATTCATTTCAATTCATTAAACTCATTTAATTATCCATTTCAAAATTCCTAAAACAACCAAATTTAAATAGGAATGAAAGTCATTTTAATGCATGTGCCTTCTCTAGGGTCTCTACCCTATAAATGGTGTAGCCTTACTTGGCCATTCAGTTGACTCAGAATCCTAGCATCGGATCATGGGGGCCCTAAAATTTTGTGTTCTAGCCGGTCTTCCCTAGTCTATGTCACACACCAAGGTCACCTAACACTGTTTCCATACCAACCCATTAAATCCTCACTATACCTAACTCCAAACTCCATCCTATCTCTCAACCATCACCTTTGATACCATTATGTTGTGACCCCCTCCCTCCAAAGATGCCCCTCCTGAGATGGCAATGAACAGAGAGAGATAATGACCCTCGAGTCCTGCCTCCAGTAGGCCCCAGGGTGGCGAATAGCACCAAGGGTATAAAATCTCACAAAATTGTAGGTATTAACCTTATTATAATAAAACAATATTGGGATATAATATGGTTCATCCCAAGAAACTCCAAGACATATATACATAACAAATAAATCCAAAACCATCCCACATGCATGTCTAAAATATAATTGTTACAAAACAAGTGTCTCTAAAATAAATTCCAAAAACAAGTCTAAGAAATGACATAATAATTGTCCCAAAGACCGATCTAGTAATTCCCAGCATGGTTCACATAGTACTCCTGGAAACCTAAAATCAGTTTTATATACATAGGGTGATCATGCAAGTATACTCAGAAGGGAAAAACCAATGTCTCTCACGTGGGAGAATCATACTAATTCCCCTATGAGAAAACAACATAAACCAAAATCACCTTACAAGGAATACTATCCATACCAACCTCGCCAAAGCACGCTCACCAAATAATTTAAGTCATGTAAAGTAATAAAATAATCACATAGATGTTTGGTTACCCCGCACCACTTCCCACTGGTTAACTAATCATACCCTAATGACAAACATCCTGGTGCTACCACACTCCTCTACAAGCCCCACATCAAAACCTACATATACACACATAGGCCTCAGATCTCATCCCACAACCTGGTCATACAAAGATCCCCACATCCCTCCCCCACACACCTGATCCACAACCATACCACCCCCCCTCTCAGACACCTGGGCCACAACCATACGACATCCCGAAGACACCTTGAAAATCAAAGCACGTCTCATCCCATAGACACCTGGGAAATCACACCTCGACCACAGACACCTGGGCCTCACAACCACACCACAAACTGCATCCTCCCATCGGGATGTTTGGAAAAGTCATCCCCCATGAAGATGGGGGTATTCGGTACATAGTTCTCAACTAGGGTGGGGTGCGTATATAAAACACATGTAAAATACAGGTATATATATATATATATAGTATCAAACACTTATCCCAACCTATTTTGTTTTCAAAAAAACAACCATCCCACAAAACCACCTTTGCAGATAACTCAAAATGCACAACTACACAACAAGATGCAAATCAATTTAAAACCCCGACCAACTCATATAACCAATTATCATTCTTTTTCAAGAAAACCATTTATTAATTTCATCCCTACCTAGGAATCTACTAACCACAACACACAACAAGCCACACAACATAAACCATGAAGGGGAAAAAGAACCAAAGTAAATCAAATCACTTTATATTACCTCTCTATTTAACACCAATACCAAATAAATGTCATCATCATTCTTCAAATTCATTCTGTTTAATCCTTCCTCTAAAAAATCAAACCCCCACATATAGCCAAACCCTACAACACACATCATCACAACCAAACCCAACATCCCCACTGTAAAATAACACCACACCAATCACACCCAGCAAAACAAGCTCATCATAACCCAAACCTTCAGCCTTGTCGCTCAAACACTATCCATCCATTCCACAATCAATAAATCTCTCAGCCTAAGATTCCATTACACCACTCATACCACCCCACCTTACAATCATTCTCTCAACCTCAACACCACACATCCACACAAGGAAAAAAACCACACACAATACACAACCACATCAAACAAGGAAAGTTGTATTCAGATTTAGAAAATTCTTGTTCTTTAATTCGACTTTGATAATTCATGGGTTATCATAGAGCAATTTCGATCCTGAGGTAGCCATTTATTTAACTAGAAATACATGGTAAATCAATTGAATATATATATATATATATATTCATTTTTTCAACACATGATAAACAAAAATCCATCGCAAGTAATATTGAGTGCACAAAGAAAGACCACCAACAACCATGATTTTCAGTAGGCATATAGCCTATAAAACTTGCACGATAAATAACAAAACAGAAGCATGCGCCACTTTTACCATCCCCTGTTTATTGATTTAAAGTCAATTAAATTATATTTATTAAATTTGGATTCAAATAATTTCACATAGAATATATCCATACACCCACACATCATGATACTCAAATAAGAGGGACAAAAGGATCCCTACCTTGAGAAATTGATGACCAGTAATTCCTCCTTGCACCCAGAACAGGGGGTGCATGCTGTTGGAAGAACTGTAGGGAAACAAGTTCCAAAGTACACAACACAAAGCATGATTACTTGGGGAAGAAAGGTTCTGGTATGATTTTTTATCAAGATAAAATAGAAGAAAGAATGAAGGAAATGTGTTTGGATTTGAATGAATAGATCTGAGATCAAGGGATATGAACCCATTTTGAACTCCCTTTTAAAAGAGGATCTTCACCATATATTTTGACTAACTTAAAGCCTCTAGAGAATTAGGAAATTAAATATATAATCTATATCCTCTGAAACATTTTGAAAAACTCTTAAGCGTTGTTTTAATTCCAATTTACATCAAATAAAACACTAATGAATGAAGTTGGAAAAACTGGAGAAAACTGGGAATTTTGAAAAACTATCAAAATGACTCATCATTGGGTGAGTCTCTAGTGGATGAATCGCCACTGGAATGGCCATCATTGAAAGCTACCGGTGATGAGGTACTGATGGAAAGTCATCATTTGTTGAGTCAGTGTTTAGTGAGTCATCGTTCGGTGAGTCACCTTTTGGGGAGTCACCAATTGGCGAGTCATTGTCACAACTCACTATCGCAACCCACCATCAGTGACGCATCGTCAACGAATCACCATTAGGGACTCACCATTGTGAGTCACCGACATGACTCATTATTGGGATTACCTACCATCACCACCTACTGGTGGATGACTCACTGATGCTAGTTTCACGACCCGTCCCCTAGGGCCCATGTTGTGACTACCCAAAGCCTACATCCCATAGGCTAAGGGCTGGAGACTAGGGCCGAGTAGGGATATATCTAACAAATGGGAGGAATTTTCCTAAGAACATAGACACACACACACACACACACAAAAACACACACACACACACAACTCCATGCCACAGATGCTAGAAGGTGAATACACTATGTAAACAAACACAAGGTATGGTAGTATAAAACTGAATGTAAACGGGGCCAAAATACAAACCCAACTAACAAAAAAAGTTACATGAACATGTATCTGGAACTCCACAAAAACCATACATGAAGGGTAGGTACATAAATGCCTATCTAAAGTCACAGAAGAATTTATCATCTATTGGTTCACTCAAGTAACCACCTGGACCTGGTGCACTATAGACTCCGTTAAAGAATCAATCATCTGCACAAGAAACAATACATGAGAGAGAATCCTGTGAAGGGTTGAGTAAAAAAAATACTTAGTAGGGACCCAAAAACACAAAGGTATACCACAAATCAATACACAAATAGGAATACCAAATAGGTACACGAAGTGTACCCTCTAAGAAGTACAGTCAAGAGAGTTACTAGAATCATCTCACACAGGTATAACCTAATGTTTAGAAAGAAAGACTATAATTCGTAACACTTAACACCTTGTACTACTGAAGTACTCATCCTTGATGAGTGCTAAGGGATGTTGGATTACCTAGACCCACTCTTCACATGGGCCTGTTGGATCACTTAGACCCGATCATCTCTTGGGCTAACTTGATCACTTAGACCTAATCATCTCTTGGGCCTGCAGGATCACTTAGACCTGATCATCTATGGGGCCAGTTGGATCACTTAGACCCACTCATCTCTTAGGCCAGATGGATCACTTAGACCCACTTGTCACTGAGGTATATGGGGCCACTGAGGTATGCATGTTACTGAGGTCTCCCAATCCCCTGAGGTCCACTAGTCACTAAGGTCTGCTAGGCTACTAAGGTATACATATCACCGAGGTCTACCGAGCCACTGGGGTCCGCACATCACTAAGGTATGATGGGCCACTAAGGTCCCCTCATTAGTGAGGTCTTCTAGGTCATTGAGTTTCGCATGTCACTGAGGTCTGTTAGGCCACTGAGGTCCACTCGTCACTCAGGTATGTTGGGCCACTGAGTTCTGCACGTCACTGATATCTGATGGCCCACTGGGGTCTTCTTATCACTCAGATCTAATTTTCCATTGAGGTCTCCACATCATTGAGGTCTTATGGGCTACGGAGGTATGCTAGTCAATCAGGTCCGATGGGACACTGAGGTCCACTTGTCACTAAGGTCTTCTAGGACACTGAGGTCTGGTCGTCAATTTTGTCTGTTGGACCACTGAGGTCCAGTCATCACTACGTTCTGCTGGGCCACTAAGGTCTACTCATCACTTCTTTCTAATCATAGCCAGCCATAGGATTTCCACTAGTGGCGTACTTGATTCGGGGAGAATCTAATCCTTAATTCATCGATCATAAATCAACCTATATGGAAACTCACATAGAGTATGTCAAAAGGATTGTACCATCCTGATGGTCCCAATGTCGTAAACGGCTCATCGATTAGACGTATGTTCGGCAAGTTATGACTGCTTTACTAAAAAGTGGCCTGTGTGGTCCGGGTCCAGTCCGACCTGACCCCACCTAGCCAAGGGTCCACCAAACCAACATAGGTCTAACCCACCATGGGTTCGACATAACCTGGACTGGTTGCATCCAGCCCAGACTGGCTAATCCATGGGTCCATCCCGGACCAGCTGGGCCGCTAGCCCTGCCCGCCTTCTCTAACCCAGCCCACTGTGATTGGGCTGCCTTGCCTTTCCCGGACACAGAGGTTGTTTCCACATTCACTCCCAGTAAACACAAAATATTTCTTCCCTAACCACCCCATGGGTCACCACGGGACCATCATATCATGGTCACATTGGACCTCGGTCCTTCGGTCGTGCAACACGGCTCGATGCCACATCCACCAGAGACACCGCCATCGGCCGTTGCCGGAAACCCTCGTCCGCCACCCCGCAACTGATGCCATAGGGACCCCCACCGTCACAGCACGCCACCTCTGTCCTTCACCGGCACCTCCGACGGTGCTGAAAATTCTTCAGCGGGACACCAATCTTACTCTGGTGGCCCATTCTTCGATCTGCATGGACCTCCGGAATCCTTAGGTCATCAATGTCACTACTACATGCTCCAAGTTGTCTCGATGCCAATCTGGGGGTTCAGTCACACTCAGAACCACCTGGAAAAGTCTCATGTGACCATGTGTGTCTGTCGATAAGGAAAGATAGGATAGGGGGTTGGAAGAGCACTGAGAACACCTGAGGGATGGATAGTGGCCTTGTTCGTTCAACCTTCGTTTATCCCATTAGAAGGAAACTGGGAAGTGAGTAATAACCAAATTACTACCCTTCAAGTCTGGAAATATTTAACCCATTCTGCATGAATGAACATCCCATGGATCAACCTATTAGTAGATTGATCCACGTTCTTCATTTGGAATGAAATAATGGGGAATCCAGGTCACAAATAAAAAACCCCATACCTCAAGTTGGATCACTTGGAAACCTAGATTGAAGTCACATTGCCACATCGATTCTTGTTCTGCCAGTGTTTGTCGATTAATCACCGCTTGATTGAACCCTAACCTCTGATTCGTCGTCACCAGTCAGAGAGCCTCCTCCTCCTTTCCTTAGAGAAACTCCAATGTTCCAAATAAATTCTCTAGTGTTGTGAATTATGACACCAGAAACTATCCATATTAATGGAGGAAAGACATAACGCATTTCAACATTACTGTTTCACTTTGAAACAGTATCACCACACTACTTCATTTAGGAATGGATAACAGGTTTCTCTGTCACTGCATCGCAGTGTGACCATGCTGCAAAACATTAAAATGAAATAAAATAAACTTCTTTTAGTTTATTTTATTCATCTTTAAAAAGTCCAAAAATTAACTTTTACCCTCGACCCGCACTAGTTGAGGTCAATTCCTTCTTAAGTAGAAAATCTCCTTATGAACTCAATGGTTGTTTTAAATTTTTAATCTGAGTTACTATTTTAGAGATATGAAGATTTGAAAAATAAAATAATTTTTATTTAAATTTTTTTCTTTTTGGTTACGTCCCAAAAACGAACATTCACAACCAGCCCATGATGGATGGTGTTAGGATTTTCCTAAGGAAAGTGTTCCCTCATGAGCTCAATAGTGGTCTTAGATTTTTAATTTGAGTTACCATTAATGAGTTATAAGTATTGAAAAATTAATTAAATTTATTTTATTATTTTATTTATGGTAGAAAACTACTTCCCATTGTTGGACCACACCAGCCAATGTTAGGCTCTTCCTAAGGAAAGAATGCCCTCACGAGCTCAATGGTGGTCTCAAATTTACAATATGATTCACTGTTCATGAGTTATAAGGATTTCAAAAATAAAATAATTTTTTTTAATATTTTTATTTACGGTTATGTCATATTCAGGTTATCTCACTGAAGACCTGAGCCGACTAAAATTAAGTGGTTCCTAAGGTAAAACCATTACACTGAACACAACGGTTTCCTTGGATTCATGATACGCGCACCCATTTAAGAGTTATTCCACTTTTTCAAGAAAATTTCTCACCTGTGCTATTTAAAAGTTAACATTTTTCAACGAACCATTCTAGGTACATCGGGTCTCAGAATCGCACACCATATCAGCGCCTAGTCTTAGAATAATCCCATATAATTAAAAAAATCATGGAATTATGGTACAGTACATTACCCCCACCTTTAGGGTATTACATCCTCATAATAAAAAACAAAGGCTAAACAAACAAATGAGGGTATGAGTATGAACTTGAGCCTCCCTCTCCCACGTGCTCTCTTAGAGATTCTTGTGGTGCCACCAAACGCACACTTGAAAAATTGATTACCCATGGAGGGTCTTCTCCAGTTGATCCTTGAACTCTATTAGAAACTTCGCAAAAGTTTCCCCATTGTCAAATCTCCAGCACTTAGAGGCATCCCGAGCGCCTTACTAAAATTCGCTCATGGGTAGTTAGGAAGTGGGTCAACTTGGTGGGTTGGTCAATGATCACCTCGAGGGTATCATGTCTCCTAGAAATATGTGGTAAATCCATCATGAAGTATGTTGATATCCCTTCCCACATCCTTCTCGGTACCCCTTGAAAGATAAAGAACAACCCATGAAATAGATTCATACAACCATTCAACTTTTTAACTCAATAGGTAAGCCCAACTTCAACCTATTTCATCATCCCCGATGTTTTACTTGACACCCATACACATACCCAAATGCATCTTGAAAATTTAGGCATCACTACTAAAACAGTTCATCCTCTTTAAAAAACAAAGTGCTCCCCACCTTTTGAATTTCAACCAGGGGTATTCTTTTTTGACAACTGGGCATGTAAAGACTCACAGTTAGTTTAACCATGTTGTGCCTCCCTGACTCGTTTAAGAGTGGATGGGTAAAAACCTATGACTGGAGATAAGATGCTTCATCACCACCCACAGAGGATAACTCTAAGGAGTCCAACTACTGTGTTTCCTCATCCTTCAACTATGAAAAAGATCCTCTTCTAAGAGCATCCACTACCATGTCCCCCTTTCCAAGAGTATAGAGTACTTTGAATTCATACTCATAGATGAGCCCCAACCATCATATATGTATCAAGTTCAAATCCTAATGAGAGAATATATACTTGATACTCTTGTGGTTAGAGGGGACGGTAAATTGTCCTCCCATAAATTAGTGTCACTACATATTCAATGCGATAACTTCCACGGCCAACTCAAGATCATGGGTCGTGTAGTTCTGCTCATGTGGTCTCAATTGGCGTGAACCATAGGCAATCATTATTTTTCTATACATCAGGAAACTACCAAGTCCGGCCACTTATACGTCATAGAATAATATGTAATTGACTCCCTTCTTTGTAAAACTCAAGATAAGGGTGCTCGTCAAACTCTGTCTTAACTATTGAAAAGCCTACAAGCACCTTTCCATCCATGAGAATGGTTTCCCCTTTCAACTGATCGATGCATTCATCATATCTTTAGTAGTGGGTACTCATTATACGCATAAAAACGGTTAAATTTCTGGTAATCCACACATAACCTTGATCATTGGGTCTTAGTAAGCCCTTCCTTGAAAAGTCCCCCACCTACACCCACTGCTCGTGAAGATCTACGAAAGACATCTGATATACTGATGCTGATTTCAGTGCCATATCAGGGTGTAGAGTGATGAAGAAGTCCATATCCCTATGGGTAGGTAACCCTATAAACATCTTTTAGAATTAAGTCCATGTACTCTACCACAACTACCAGGAACTGAAAACTCAAAACATACCCTACTACGTGGGTTAGGATGGCCGCATGCAGCTACCCACTTTACTTGTCCTCCAGCTCCCTGAGCCTGATGTGGACCACATTGGGGTGGTGGTTGTGACATGATAAAATGTATAGCACATCCTGCTACTCTCCCAGCTCCTCTTCCATGTCTGACACCCTACACATTAATCTGTTCCTGTCACCGTCTCTTCCCCGGTGGCCCATCCACTATTTCACTGTCTGCACGACAGGATCGACAATGTCTAGAGAGATGTCCCCTGCCTTCTTTTGAAATTAATTACATATTTCTAGGATTAATAGACTCACCCGATGATCCTTGATCTATATATCCTCTATCTTGGGACCTCTTCTCGGAACGTCTCACACATCCATGTCTCTCAGACTGATGTTGGCTTCCAACTTTCCCTCTACTGACATCCATTGGGTGTATTTGCTCATCCAAAGGACTTTCAGCCAAAAATTTTATCATTGGAACCATAGAATTATTATGAAAACACATAGTAATAGTTCTGGATCATATGTCCCTAAACACATCTCACTTGGAGGTCTGATCCATGAAGCACTAGTCATATCACATTCATTGAGTACCTGGAATGGTCGGTGTGCCTCGATGAATACTTAGATATTGACATGTCTTCCTGCTGAAGCTATAGACTCTATTGGGCATGCATGACCCTTAGATTTTATAGCAATATCCCCTTCTCATAGAATGGATCTCAAGATCTATCCATGGAAAAGTCACCTCATCATAAGATCTGGTAATCTAAACCCTGTCATCACCCTACTGATCCACGTAGAAGGCTCACTACTAGGACCACCATATGATCTAATGGTGTCCTTAATAGATGGAAAACATGGTCACCACCTCAATCCATTCTTTATATTCCTGTGATTCAGGATTACCTCAGAACCTAAAGGGTCTCTGTCACTGAAACGCATGAAGTGCGCTTAGTTTTTGCATCTCATCTACTGGTACTATGAGTACCGTGTGCTACTCCATATGTGGTGGTATAGCTATTACACCACCCAGTGGTGATGCCTATCGTAAGAATACCAGTACCCATATTATCACCCTGTAGATCATCCCCACGATCATGTAGTGGAATCATGATTTCTTATCTACATGGAAGCACCTTGAAACAAAATAAGATATACCATGATCAATAGCGTATACCTGGTGAGCTAACTCAAGGAAATGGAAAACTTAACCCATTCTTATTAGATGCATGTACCATCATTATTCCCCACAACTAGTGTTTTCTTGTACTGAGTCCAAAAGTATAATTCAGGGTCTTGGTGTATGGATACGTCATCCACCACACCGACACTAGATTCCCTGGCCTAAAAGCCTAAATCAAAACGCTTAACAGTATTTCCCCAAACCAAACTCATAGAATATGGGTTCTTAAGTTAGAACTGGCTTTTATTGATACCACTCTATCACAAAACATCCCCCGGGGCCCGTGTTGCGACTACCCCAATCCCGCCACCCACAGGCCAGGGGCTGGCAACTAGCGCCGAGTAGACATATTCCATATAAATGGGAGGCATTTTTCTAAGTACTTGTACACATGCAGACAACTCCACGCCACAGATTATGGAAGGTGAATACACTAAATAAACAAACACAAGGTGTGATAGTAGAAAAATGAAGGTAAATTGGGCCAGAATACAATCCCAAATAAACAGTAAAGTAAAAGTACAAGTATCTGGAACTCCCCCGTAGAAAACCCCACCTAAAGGGTAAGTATAGAAACATATATCTGAAGTTGCAAAATCATGTCTCGTCTGTCGGGTCACTCTAAGAACCACATGGCCTCGATCGACCAAGGAATCCGTCGAAGCATCAATTGTCTGCACAAGACATGATACATGCAGGCGATGCCTGTGCGGGGAGGTGTAAAACAATACTCAGTATGGACCCCAAACCAAAAAGGTATACCACAAAGAAATACACAAATAATACTACCAATGAGGTACATGAAGTGTAACCTCTAAGTGCTATTAGTCGAGAGAGTCACTAGAATCAGCTCACACATGTATAACCTAAAGTATATGATGCTAGACTATCATTTGTAACTCTTAACATCATGTACTACTGAAGCACTCATCCCGGATGAGTGATTCGGGATGCTGGATCACCTAGACCTACTCTTCACAAGGGTGATCTGGATCACTTAGAATCACTCATCTCTTGGGCCAGTTGGATTACTTAGACCCACTCATCTCTTGGGCCAGCTGGATCAATAGACCTGCTCATCTCTGTGGCCACATGGATCACTTAGACCCGCTCATATCTTGGGCCAGCTGGATCACTTAAACTCGATCGTCATTGAGGTATGTGGGGCCACTAAGTTCTGCATGTCTCTAAGGTCTATTGTGCCACAGTGGTCCACTCAACACTAAGTTCTGCTGGGCCACTAAGGTCTTCACCTCACTAATGTCAGCTGGGCCACTAAGGTTTGCACGTCATTGAGGTCTGCTAGGCCTCTGAGGTTTGATCATCACTGAGGTTTGTTAGGCCATAGAGGTCCGCATGTCACTGAGGTCTGTTGGGTCACTAACCTCTTCTTGCCACTCAGGTCTGAAAAGCCACTGAGTTTCTCACGTCACTGAGTTCTGATTAGCCACTGAGGTCTGCTTGTAACTAAGGTCCGTTGGTCCTCTGAGATCAGCACGACACTGAGATCTGTTGGGTCACTGAGGTATTCTCATTAATCATGTCTACTGGTCCACTGAGTTCTACTCATAACTAAGTTCTACGGGCCCACTGAGGTCCTCTCGTCGTGAGGGTCCCAACGCCACAAACGGCTCGTCGATCGGGCGTATGGTATGAATGTTATGAACATTTTACTAAAACGAGGCCTGCGAGGTTCGGGCCCGGTTCGACCCGACCTGGTCCGCTGGGCCTGATCCCAGACTGGCTGGGGCACGATTCCAGCCCACTTGGGCGGCCCAGCCTGATAGGGTGGAAAGACCCGCTGTGAGTGGGCCGACTTGTCTCGTTCGGACGTGCCGACGGTGCTCCAAGTCAACATGGTGAGTTCATCGTGTGACCACCAAATGGGTCACGGTGAGGCCCTCCTATCACGATCCCACTGGACCGCAGTCCTCCGGCTAGGTGATGTGGCTCGATACCGTGTCCGCCAGAGACCCCTCCATCATCCGTTTCTAGCAGCCCTCAACCCCCACCCTGTGGCCAATGCCACAGGGACCTCCACTGTCGTGGTGTGTTTCCAGGGCACGCCGCATCCGGAACGCGGCCGCCACCGCCGATGCCATCACATTGATGGTTTCTTCTACGAGTCACCTGACTTTCTCTATTGTTCCATTCTTCGAATAGCAATCACCACCAGAATCCTCAGGTCATCATCGTCACTACTACGTGCTCCATGTCATCTCGCCACCGATCCTGGGGTTCGGTCGTGGTTGGAACCTCTTGGAAAAGTCTGACATGACCACGTGGGTCCATCGGCGAAGAATGATAGGACAAGGGTAAGAAGAGCACCAAGAACACCTAAGGGATAGACGGTGGACTTGTTCATTCAACATTCATTCATCTCATTAGAAGGTAACTGGGAGGGGAGTAATTACTATGTTCCTACCCTTCGAGTCCCGCAATACTTAACCCATCCCACGTGAACGAACGTCGCACGAATCAACTTGTTAGTGGATTGATCCAAGTTCATCATTTGAAATGAAAGAACAGGGAATCCGGATCACAAATAATAAAACCCCTACGTCGAGTTGGATTGCTTGCAGACTTGGATTGTTGTCACACTGCCACGTTGATCCTTATTCTGCTGGTGTTCATCGATTTGTCATCGCTTGATCGAACCCTGCCCTCTGATCCGTCATCGCTGGAGAGAGAGCCTCCTCCCCCTTTCCTTAGAGAAACTCCAGAGTTCTAGAATTCTCCAGTGTTATGAATTCTGACGCTTAACCATGTTCCCAATTAATGGAGGAAATGTGTTAACACGTTTCAACGTTACTATTTCGATTTGAAATAGCACCGCCACCCTGCTTCATTTATGAAAGGATAACGGGTTTCTTTGTCGCTACATCGCAGCGCCACCATGATACGAAACGTTAAAAGGAAATAAAATAAACTTCATTTGGTTTATTTTATTCTCATTTAAAAAGTCAAAAATTTAACTTTTACCCTTGACTCACGCCAGTTGAGGTTATGTCCTGCTTATGGAGAACATTTCATTACGAACTCAAAGGCAGTCTTTTATTTTTAATTTGAGTTACCGTTTTTGAGTTAAGAGGATTGTAAAAAATATATTTAAATTATTTTATTTACGGTTACGTCCCAAAAAAACAACTTTCATAGCTAGCCCGCGCCAGCCGATGTTAGGCTTCGCCTAAGGAAATCATGCACTCTCAAGCTCAACGGTTGTCTCAGATTTTCAATCCGGGTTACCGTTAATGAGTTATAAGGATTCAAAAATAAAATAACTTTATTTAATTATTTTATTTACGGAAAAAACCTATTTTCCACTATTGGGTCGCGCCAGCCGATGTTAGGCTTTGCCTAAGGAAAGAACACACTCATGAGCTCAACGGTGGTCTCAGATTTTCAATACGAGTCACCGTTCGCGAGTTATAAGGATTTGAAAAATTAAATAATTTTATTTACAATTATGCCATTTTTTGGTTTTCTCATTGGAGACTCATAATGATTAAACATAACTCATACCTAGGGTAAACCCACTACTTTGAACACAAAGGTGCCCTCATATTTCTGACCGAACACCAGTTTAAGAGTTATGTGACTTTTTTAGGAAAACTACTCACAGACGTTATTTAAAACATAACATTTTTCGACAGACCATTCATGACACACCAGGCCTCGGAACCACACGTCGTCTCAGCGCTTAGTCTTAGAATAATTCAATATAATTTTACAAAAAATTCATGGAATTTTGGGACATTATAGCGAGTCACCGGTCCTGACTCGCCGTCAGTGACCTACAGTTCCTGACTCACCATTGGACGACTCACTGGTCCTGACTCACCATCAACGACCTACCGTTCCTGACTCACCGTTGGAGAAAAATAGAATTTTGGAACTCTCAAAATGAGCTACTGTGACCACCTAGAACACCTCAAACACTAGATTTTCACAAAAGAATGGACCAGTGAGGTTCAAGCCATTACATTTATGCAATGAGGTGATCACTAATATTATGCTATGAGGAATATTTTCATATCAATGGTAATTTTTCTTTGCGGATTGAATAGCATTGTTCTTACCATCTATTTCTAAGTTTGAATTTACTAGAAATGTGGATTGAGTGTTTTTAGATTGTATTTTTATGAATTAATCTATGCCTATAATTATTTTTCTAGAACTCTGAAGACTGCATACAAGCTTTTTATGCTAGAAAAAGGAAATTTGATGGGTCTTAACTTGATACAAGAGATATTTTTTATGTTGTGTGGTGGGTTGTTCTCTGAAAATATGTACGAAGACTTGTTTTGATTTTCCTGTTCGTGTGTTTGGAATTCTGTGGATGGTGAATTTTTTTCCCAGGTGATGCAGGGAGCTCTCCGAGGTTCTTGCAATTGGGTAATGGTGAGGCTTTTGGTGTGAAGGATGCTGGGAGATGGGAGATGTGGCTGGTGTAAACACACAAGAAATGTTGGATCTTCATGTTAAAAATAATGTTGCAGATACCTTGCCATTGGAGCAGATAGGGATACTTGCAAGGAAGTCTGCAAGGGCTGGATTTTACCATTTGGAGAGTGTGAACAGGAAACAAGAAGGTCGTATAGTACACATGACATCATGAGAATTATGTGTGGGGCATTCTTAGAGTGAGTTGTGGCTTTTAAAGAAGTATGTAATTAGGATGTTGAGGGGCTAGTTTTCAGTCGTATTCTGATGTTTTAATTTATAAACAAGACAAAATTGTTGAGTATAGAATAATTGTTGTTTCCATTATTAATGATGGAAACTAAGAGTTTGATGAAGTTAGAGAAACCTCACATGAAGGGGGATGAGGGTTACTCTTACTAAAAATCGTAAGTAGATGGAAATCCTTTGATGCAAACAAGGTTGCAGCAGCACGAGTGATAATGACATCGATAAAAATAGTGCTCTTAAATGATTAGATGGGACGAGCTTTTTTGGATGGATGTTACTTGAGCACACATTTTGTAACTACAATGAGGGATTTTTTTTAAAATTTTTTTTAAAAAATATTTTCCAGAAAACGATTAGGGAATTGTTTTTAAAAAAATGCACCTCAATGGCGGCATCTGGGATGCCGCCTTTGCATTTCGGGGGCAAGGCGGCATCCGTGATGCCGCCTTTCTCCTAAAAAATTCTTTTTTTTTGAAATTTTTTATTTTTATTTTGTTTTGTTTTGTTTATATATATAAAAAACAAAAAATTTCAGCAGAATTTCTCTGCTATTTAAGATCCAGCACTACAGCCATTACAGCAGTCTGAATTTCTCTGCTATTAAAAATTTCAGAAAATTTTTTATTTTTATTTTTCTGCATTTCCGATGTGGGATTCTGTTTCAAGTACGTGACTTTGAAATACAATAAAATATAAACTATAAGGCCAATATAAATGAAATTTTAAACATTGATTAAACATATAATAAATAGTTGAAAAAAAAAGAATTTCCTCAAAAATGTTGATGAAAAATAATCTATAACCTTTCAAAACCACCTAATTGAAACTTAAAAATGTTTCAAATACGTGAATTTGAAAGACTGTAAAATATAAACTATAAAACGAATATAATTGAAACTTTAAACATTGATTAAACATATAATAAATAGTTGAAAACAAAATAAATTTCCAAAAAATGTTGATGAAAAGTAATTTATAAGCTTTCAAAACCGCATACTTGAAACTTAAAATTTTTCAAGTGTGTGAATTAGAAAGACCATAAAACATAAAATAGAAGACCAATATAAATGAAACGTTAAACATTGATTAAACATATAATAAATAGTTGAAAACAAAATCAATTTCCAAAAAAATGTTAAAGAAAAATAATTTATAAGCTTTCAAAACCGCCTACTTGAAACTGAAAATTGTTTCAAGTACGTGACTTTGAAAGATTATAATTATATTACTAATTAACTAATTAATTATTATATAATTAATAGTTATATTAATAATTAACTAATTAATTATTATATAAGTAATAATTAATGAGTAATAATTAATAATTAATAATTTAATGAATAGTTATAATTAATATTTATATTACTAATTAACTAATTAATAATTACTAATTACTTATTAATAATTATTAATTACTAATTACTAATTATAATGAATAATTATAATAAATATTTATATTACTAATTAAATAATTAATAATTAATAATGACTAATGAGTAATTAATTAGTTATAATTATTAATTGTATTTCTAATTAACTAAATATTTATTATATATGTAATAATTATATTACTAATTAATTATTATATAATTAATGATAATATTACTAATTAACTAATTAATTATGACATATTTAATTTTTAATAATTACTAATTAATAATTAAGAATTATAATGAATAAATGTAATTAAAAATTATATTACTAATTTACTAATTAATTGTTATATAATTAATAATTATATAACTAATGAACTAACTAACTATTATATAATTAATTATTAATAATTAATAGTTAATAATTATAATGACTAATTGTAATTAATATTTATATTACTAATTAACTAATTAATAATTACTAATTACTAATTACTAATTACTAATTACTAATTACTAATTACTAATTAACAATTAATAATTATAATGAATAAATGTAATTAAATAATTAGTTTACTATTTTAGTAATTTATTATTATATAATTAATAATAATATTACAAATTAACTAACTAATTTTTATATAATTAATTATTATTAATTACTAATTAATAATTATAATGAATAATTATAATTAAAAATCATATTACAAATTTACTAATTAATTATTATAATGATTAATTATAATTAAAAATCATATTACAAATTTACTAATTAATTATTATATAATTAATAATAATATTACTATTTAACTAATTAATTTTTACATAATTATCTATTAATAATTAATAATTAATAATTATAATTACTTATTATAATTAATTATCTTATTTATAATTAACTAATTAATTATTATATAATTAATAATGATATTACTAATTGAATAATTATTTATTATATAGTTAATAATTATATAATTAATCATTATATTACTAATTAAGTATTATATAAATAATAAATATTAATTAATAGTTATAATGAATAATTATAATGAATAAATATATTACTAATTAACTACTTATTTATTATATACTAATTTTTAATAATTACTAATGAATAATTATAATGAATAATTATATTACTAATTAACTATTATATAATTAATTATTAATAATATTAATTTAATAGTTAAATAAATTATTATATATTTAATCCTTGTTTTAACTTTAAATTATATCGGTTTTATAGTTTATATTTTAGTCTTTCAAAACCGCATACTTTAATCATTTGAAGTTTCAAGTAGGTGGTTTTGAAAGCTTATAAATTATTTTTCATGAACATTTTTTACGAAATTCTGTTTATTTTCGACTATTTGTTATATGTATAATCTGTGTTTTATGTTTCATTTATATCGGTCTTATAGTTTACATTTTATAGGATTTCGAAGTCAGGTGCTTGAAACATTTTTAAGTTTTATGTTGGTCGTTTTGAAAGCTTATAAATTATATTTCATCGATATTTTTTAAGAAAATATTTTTATTTTCAAATATTGGTTTTATGTTTAATTCATGTATTAAGTTTCATTTATATTGGTCATATAATTTATATTTTATAAGCTTTCAAAATCACGTACTTGAAACTTCTTATGTTTCAAGTAAGTGGTTTTGAAAGCTTATAAATTATTTTTTATCATCATTTTTTATCATTTTTTTTTGTTTTCAACTATTTTTTATATGTTTCATCGATGTTTTATGTTTCATTTATATTGGCCTTATAGTTTATATTTTATAGTCTTTCAAAGTCACGTACTTGAAAAATTTTAAGTTTCAAGTATGCGGTTTTGAAAGCTTATAAATTACTTTTCATCAACATTTTTTTTGGAAATTTCTTTTGTTTTCAACTATTTATTATATGTTTAATTAATTTTTAAAGTTTCAATTATATTCGTTTTATAGTTTATATTTTACAGTCTTTCAAATTCACGTATTTGAAACATTTTTAAGTTTCAAGTAGGCGGTTTTGAAAGGTTATAGATTATTTTTCATCAACATTTTTGAGAAAATTCTTTTTGTTTTCAACTATTTATTATATGTTTAATCAATGTTTAAAATTTCATTTATATTGGTCTTATAGTTTATATTTTATTGTATTTCAAAGTCACGTACTTGAAACAGAATCACACATCGGAAATGCAGAATGTACTGCGCAGTAAAGGTAGAACATTAATCTCACATCGAAAATGCAGAATGATTTTCAGGGCAAACCCTTTTATAAATGGGAGGTCTGGGTAAGAGTTTCTGTCAGAATCCAGACTGCTGTAATAGCTGTAGCGCTGGATCTTTAATAGCAGAGAAATTGTGCTGAATTTTTTTGTTTTGTTTATATATTAATATAAACAAAAAAAATAAAAATAAAAATAAAAATTTTCAAAAAAACAGATTTTTTTAGGAGAAAGGCGGCATCAAGGATGTCGTCTTTCACCCGCAGCGCAAAGGCGGCATCGCGGATGCCGCCTTGCCCCCGAAATGCAAAGGCGGCATCCGGGGTGCCGACTTTGAGGTGCATTTTAAAAAAAAAAATTTCCCTAAGCGTTTTCTGGATTTTTTTTTTTTTTTAAACGTAAAATAAAAAATCCCTACAATGACTGCATTACATGTTCACGTTCTGGATTTTTAGTCATCATTTATTGGCTACATAACCCATATATAGCAAACTTCATTCTAATAATATTTCTTATTATCGATGGAGCGGCCAACCCATAGCATATTAGCTTGGGCTGCTTGCTGGAATGGGTAAGGCGAGGAAACACAAATAGATTGCAAGTTTTTATTTAGGTTAACGGCAAGGACTTCATGCCGGACGGTGCATGAGGCAACATGCAAACATTACACAAATTTTATTGAAGGCATTGTTCCCTTCTTAATCATCATGAACTTCTTGATTGGTGGTGACCCCGAAGTCGCAGAGGTTGGAGCATGCGACCTTGCAACGCACGGCTTGAGCATCGCCATCTGCACAGGTGCGTATCCACACTTATAAACACTCCAATTACAAATCCCTGGCCTACTCTTGATATTATAATATTAATACGTACCGGAGTTGGGTGGAGTGGTTATGGAAGCGCAATGGGAGGACTCGCAGCCCTGGGTGCAGTATAAATTAGGATAATCAGATGGACATGTTGAGGCTGAGATGATTTTGCAGCCACTCAGTTTGGCACAGCTTTCAGGGGAAGAGCCGAAGAAGCGGCAGTAGTTGTAGATGTTTCGTCCCATGGTGCTGGGGCAGCAGCTCTTTGAATCTACATTGGACAGAAGAAGGGCACCCAGCAGGAGCACAAGGAGCAAGGACGAGGCTCGCGCACCTTCCATCACTGATTCTCTATATATATCAACGGAACGCTTCAAGGCTGGCACACTGCTCACTGATTTCATCACTCTCGCCTCTCCTCTCTCTATATATACCCCCGTCTAACCTTACCGTTTCGGATTTCCTCATCCCAAAAATCTTATCCACACCCACTCCTGTGTGGCTTTCATTGCTGCTTCAATTAACACACACCTCCACCCCGTGCGGCTGCGTTCCACCAATTCTTATTATAGTCATCCCTCCACGCCCACATGCAACTACCCACATGCGCAATTATTTTTAATTAATACTACTGAATAAAAAATAAATAGAAACAATGCATAAATTTTTAATTAAAATTAATTAATTAAATAAAAACTCATCTGTATTAATTGGATAATTATTGAAAAACATCAATTGACTTTTTTTATAAGTTTATTTTTTAAATAATAAGTAAAATAATACTAGGCTAATTTTTTTTAAAAAAAGTAATGCATAAAGATGGCATCGCCAGTGCCCCCTTTGGGTTATCTTGAAAGGCGGCAAGACCGATGCCACATTTGTCTCTCATCGACCCAGATTGATGACCCCCTTGTCCACACTTATTTTACCCACTTCCTCTCTCAATCCACTCCCACCCTCTCTAGACTTTTCCCCCCTTTGTGCATGATGATTTTGGTGACCTAAAAGAAGTGCCAAATTTTGCAAAGCATCATTTAGGAGTATTTTTTCTTATTTATTTTGAAGTAATTTATTTATTTATTTTCATTATTTTTAGTTGGTTTTTAATTTTTTTTTATTTAGTTGTTTAGTTAATTAGATATAGTTTAGAAATAATAGTTAATAAATATATGTAAATAAAATATTATTATTCATTTATGACTTTTGAGTAAATAAATTATAATTAGTCTTAGTAATATATTTAATATTATAATAAGATTTTAATTTAGTATAAGTAAGTAGTTTTTAAATATTAGTGACATAATTTGGAATTAATATTAACTAGATAATGAATAAATATTAGTGACATGATGAGTAAGACATAGTTAATTAAGGATTAACTAATGCTTATCTAACGATTAGCTGATAGTTGGACATTAAATTTTTATTATTAAAAAGTTTGAGAGGAGTGAAACAAGAAAGAAAGAATAAAGTGGAGAGCAAACAGGAGACATGAAAAGTGCACAAAGAACTACGAAGGACGAAAATAGTGGAGGCCAAGTACATCCCCACTAACAATGTTCACATCGTCTGCTGGAAGGGGCCAAAGGCTAGAGAGGCAAATATAACTCACGTCATGGGAAGCCAGAGAAGCAAGATGATCCACAACCATATTTCCCTCACACCAGACACAATGAACCTTCAGTATGCTCTCTGATCAGCCCCTAGATGAGATAAGTAATAGACCAGGGAGTAGTCCTTGTCCTGAGCACGGAGTTGTGGATAGCCGAAGAGTATATCTCTATTGCTACCAGATCAATATTCGCCTCATGGCACATAAGAAGACCCGAGAGTAGCGCAAGAGCTTCAGTTTTCATAGAATCCCCACAACCAAAGTGGGATGAGAAAGCAAGGACGACAGAACTGTTGGGGTCCCGGACCACCCCTCCTCCCAGCATAGTTCCAGAGATGCATTTTTGGGGGGCCACTCCCAATTAGGGAGTGATTTGCAGAGGAAGAATCTATGGAAGGACTCTTGGCTGCCATGTTTTTCTTTTGTCGGCAACAACTACGACATTTTCTTCCATGGTGGGCAGCTGACGTGGTGGACAATAGCCGGCGGTGAGGTGGTTTTTCAAGGGTAGCCGAACCAACCCTTGAACCACTTTCATCTATAAAATCAGAATATACTTTCATGTAATTAGTGTGGTGTAATTGAGTGATCCTCCGACAAGTTTGAGCCAGAGAGAATGAAAGCGACGACCCCATTCTCCCATGGACATAGGTCATCTGACCGAACCACATTAAATCCTCGTGTTCATTCATTTTTCTCTGTTTTTGTATGTTTTGCAGCACCACGCACCACCATAACGCCCTGACAAGTTGTATCACAGTGAGCCAGAGCGATCAGAGTCGAAACGGAGAGCCAGGAGCGAGTTTTTCGGTGACCAGAAAATTGAAAGTGGACATAAAATTTTTCCAAAGCCAAATCCCAGAAGATGACCACAAGACGAATCCAACAGCATAAGGGGTGTTGAAAACGGAGCTGAAACAAAGGAGATAAGCTCGGTCAATGTTTTGTCAAAACTGTGGGGGAACAATAAACGCGTGCTGGGGAAAACGATATTGTTTACACCTCCGAAAAAAATCTAGCAAGATTCCATCAGCTACTCTGGTGTGCCACATCAGCAACACGCCATCGCCACATTGGCAGGCAATCTGGACCGTTGAATTTGTTTTGGCGATATCTCAACCAGTCGATGTCCGATTTTGACGATCCATGAGTCAATTCCGACTATTTCAACCATTCCGGATGCATCTTTGTGGTTTGTTTTTCAAAATTAACGCTCCATAATATGGTTTCATAAGGGTTCGATATTGACTGTAGTGATCGTGTTTTGCGACAATGATGATGCATGGTGGTGGAGCACTACCAATGTTTGAGATCGAGAAGTTTGATGGTCGAAAAAATTTTGGCTTATAGAAAAGCACAACGAAAGATATTTCTTGTGCAGTGTGGCATGATTAGATCATTGATTGAAGAAAATCCTGAGGCAACCAGTAAAGATGATTGGAAAGAGCTTGAGATGTGGGTTGTCTACAAAATTCGACTGTGTCTGGAGAATGAGGTAAAATACTAGATGTTGGAAGAGATATCACCAAAGGAGATCTGGAAGAAGTTAGAGCAGCGGTATTTGAGGATGTCGCTCACCAGAAAATTATTCCAGAAGAATAAATTGTACTAGTTGCGCATAGATGAGGGAACAAATTTTTTACATCACACCAAAAAATTCAACAAAATCCAAACATAATTATTGGGGTTTGTTGTGATGCTTAGATAGGAAGACAAAGCAGTTTTTCTTTTGTCATCACTAAAAAGTTCATTTGATGGACTTGTGACTGCATTGCTCATGGGGAAGGAAACATTGAAGCTGAACGATGTGATGGCATCACTTCAAGATTCAGAGGCTTTCTAAAGACCCACAACACATTCAGGTGAGCAAATCATGGTGATGCGAGATGATCATCATGGGAGGAGTTGATATCAGAAGTCAGGAGGTAAAGAATGGTGACCAAAATCAAGGGGACATGATCATAGTGAAATCATGTGTTTCGGGTGCGAGAGACAGGGTCACTATAAAAGTGACTGTGGAGAGTGCAAAAGGTATGTTGTTGGGAAAGAGAAAGTTGAAGATAAGGATGGAAACATCACAGAATTATCGATAGATGATGAAGTATACGTGACTATAGGAAGCTTTCACTCAGATGAGAGAGTTAAATGGAGAGAAGTAAAATGTCATTACTACCAAAGATTCGAGCACATGAAGCGGTGATGTCATTTTCTAAGAAGGAAGAACGAGTGGGCTCAAAATCCAAAGGAAGACGGGTGGGTTTTGGATTCCGGGAGATCGGTGCACATATGTTCTATGAAAGGTGCATTTAATTCTTTTCAGCAGGTGATAGATTCTGTGAGACTTAGTGATGGGTCAACTTGCAATGTTCGAGGAGTCAGGATGGTGAAATTGAAGACACCTGATGGATGAGTTTTTAAACTGGATGACGTTAAATTCATTCCTAGGATGAGAAAGAACATGGTATCATTAAGTAGGCTCGATGCGAGAGAATATAAGATTTCCATAGTAGGTGGAGTGTTGAAAGTATCACATGGGGATGCAGCGATGCTTACTAGGAAGGAGTATCAGGGGTTGTATCATTTGATGGGGACCGTAGTCAGCCCGAGATCGATTGAATATGGTGGAAGTGCCAAGTCATCTGGCATGAAGAAGCATTTTTGATTTTCTGATGAAGTTTTCAACACCTGAAAGGAGACTACAGGTCACACTTATACCCTAAATTGGTCACAAGAGGGAGATTTTTAGGGGTCCACTCCCAATTAGGGAGTGATTTGTAGAGGAAGAATCCATGGAAATACTGTTGGCTGCAGCATTTTTCTTTGGTTGACAATAGATACAACAACTTCTTCCATAATGGGCAGCCGACGCGGTGGACAACAGTCGGCAGTGAGGTGGGTTTTCAATGGTTGCTCAACCAACCCTTGAACCACTGCGAATGTTTCATCTATAAAATCAGAAGATACTTTCTTGTAATTGGTGTGGTGTAATTGTGTGATACTCGAGAGAGAATAAAAGTGATGACCCCATTCTCCTGTGGATGTAGGTCATTCCACCGAACCACATTAAATCCTTGTGTTCGTTCATTTTTTCCCGTTTTTGTGTGTCTTGTGGTGCCACACACCTCTGGTGTGCCCTGACAGAAAGAACCATCAATATTCAACTTGAGTCCAGAACTATGAGGACACCGTCGAACCCACCGGCCTAGAGTACCACTTTCTCCAGAGTTGCAGGGAACCCCTGTAGCCATAAACTGACCAAGGGATGGGGTGCACCACTAGTTGGGAAGAAGAAGAGACATGTCCAATAGAAGGCTTTGAGATCTGAAAACAAGGGAAGGGTGGGTATAGCTTGCACCTCCATCCTGAGATGAGTTCCTCGCTTTCCAAATACTCTAGTAGCCAAATATATGTATCAATGACCGGGCCTTCAATTTATGACCGATAAAACTCAGGCCCTAGATATAATGATAAGGAAAATACATTCTAGAAGAGACCTGGGATTACAAGTCCATGAACATGCAGAGAGATCTCCGTATAATATGCATCCAGTTGGTCCCAAAGAAAAGTTGGCAATTCATCTCCTCCCAAGGGTTTCTACAACTGTAACATCGAGACACTAAATGGATACCCATACGCTTGATATTGTCTTTGTTGGAGAGTTCCTGGTTCCTAACCCGCCATGTGAGGAAGTTTTACCTAGAAGGAATCTCTGAGCACCATAAGATCTCCCCTCAGGAGTCGACTTCTCAATCCACCAAAGTCACTATTTGATAATTTTTATTTGAGAGGTTACCGATCGAAGAGAAAGTAAAAACACACTGGTCCAGCTTAGAGTTAAGATCAATGAGGTCAAAGGTGCTACGATGATCAGTTTATAGCACCACTTGAATTATGTTTGGGTACGTACTAGCTTGTTTAAAAGTCATGCATGTTGTGGGGTATCCCAGAAAACCATGCTTAGTACCAGCCCAGTTATGGAACCCAAAATTGATGTAACCCTTTCCAACTAGCCATTGAGATTTAGAATTAATATTTGATATATGACGGTGAAGGATATGACATAGGAGGGAATGGTGATTATTAGATAATATCATGTCATTACCATACATTCCCACCATGAATCATCCCCATAGCATACATTTCCTAATAATGTCCCAATCCCTTTTCGCCTGAAACCCATGAATAGTATAAGAAAATTTCATAATGTTTATACCTCCCTCCCCTATATGTTTGGCCATCTTTCTCCAAGATATCCAGTGATGAGTCCCCTCTAATTGAGCTTCCCATATAAAGGTTATAAGGATATTTTCAATTCCTGAGATGACTCCCACTGATACCTTAATAGATGACATGACATGCATAGGAATGGTAGATAAGACACCTTTAACTATGGTGATACTACCTCTGAAGGAAAGAAAACGGTTCTTCCAATCCAAAATTAGATCTGTGATTCTACTAACCAAATAATCAAAGTGTTTAATATGTGAGTAGCCTGGGGAAATTGGGGAACCCAAAAAAGTTCAATAACTAATTAACAAAAACTGATTAACTATTAATTATGGAATGATTAAATAATGAGGAAACTCACTAGAAATGGAATTGACACAAGTTTGAGACCTGACACACTTGAATTTAGATCAAGGCATGAAGCATTCAAGTGGTGGGATGGGCCCAAGATAGGTTTGGTGGGGTGCCTACCTATACCTTATTACCCAATAACTTGTTTAATGAGTAAAAATGGTGAGGTCTCGAGAGATCTTCTTTCGTGAAGATTCTAGCTTCTAGGTTGGGTAATGTCACTCAAATATGTTGATCCCACATTTCATTGGTTATCTCCTTCGGGTAGGAGGCGTGGATGCTGATGGAGGTTAGGGAACTTGTGGATCTCAATGCTTAGGTTACAAATTGTCTGGGGAGGATGAGATGAATTTGTCTCATTGATGTGTGATGGTCACCTCATTTGAGACCAACAGATCTCTGTGGAATGAGATGATGGTGGTCGAGTCGATTTATGCACACCAATATCTGATGATGGAAGCAGATCTGTGATATCTATATCAATCTAAAATGTTGGATGTTGTGGTTAATGTGGACTTTAAATATGTGAATGTGGTAGTAGATTCAAGAAGAGTTAGCATATCTACTGTTATTGAAGTGATTAAGGTGAACCTCCCTCGATCTGTGATGGTGTTGGTGGATGAAGTTGGAGGGTCTCTTCGAAATAGTTCTCTGGAAACAGATGAGGCAGCAGTGGAGAATCCTTTCTAGAGAGGATGATGCACAATGCTGAATAGGGAGGATTATGCACATAGATCTACAATAACCTGGGCATCACCTTCGATTCCTTCTGCTCAATGCAGGACAAAAGTTATTTTGGTTATAGGAGGGAATTCATGTGATGACCTTGATCAAAGGTATGATCATGTTCATCATCCTCTGACAACATTTAAGGATTCCTCTACTAGTAGGATCCTCAATAAAGGTTTATCAACCAAGGTTGATGCTAATCATGAAGCCTTCTCTAGAACATTTAACTTTGGGTAATAACTATCTAATTAGTAGGGTTGCTCTTCCCAAAGTATTGAAGTCCTGGAAGCTTAAAGATCTTGTTTGCAGGATCTCCCTTATGTAGGGGTTTTAGTATTTGAAGTGTATTTCGTTATGAAGAGGTTTTTTCACAGCTTATTTTAGTTAGATGAAGCTATAATCTGTGCATGGTCCACTGGTTCATTACTATTGAAGCCAATAACTCTTCATCTCCATGTGTGGATGATGTATTTTAATTATTATATAGTATTTGACTAATGAATAACATATGATAAAATAATGAGTAAATAATGATTAACTAATAATTAATTAATTATTTACAATTAATTAACTAATCATTACCAGAAATTAAAGAAAGATCCCTTTTTATTAAAAAAGGAAAATAATAGACAAAAGGAGGATGTAGGGGGTCATAAAATCATTCATACCCTCATATTCAAAAGAAGACACAAAAATATTAATGTCACTTTGGTAGGAGGCATCATAACCACCATACCAATCATAATCATAATCTAACAGACCATGTGACCTATTGACCATTGTTGGCTTCATATATGATGTCTTTTCGATGTCCTGCTTTCCTAGGAGGTACCGGTTGAAATCCTTTAGCATCAACAACAACATTTTTACCTTTAGAAAAAACCTGACTATATGTTGGTTTTTTTGTCGAGTCATCCTCATCATCATCCCACCTTCCATGAATTTCATGAAATTCCTTTAATTTTATAATTTCCTCTTGCATCTTTGGAAGGTTCGCTCCATCACTCGAACCAAAGCCTTCCGACTCCTTCTCCAGATTCACTCCTAATGTCATGTGACCCACATCATGATCAAGCACCATATTCAATTCCAAGCCTACCATTGATTCAGTCAAAGTAGGTCTACAGTCCTCCGTTTCATGCACCATCAATCTTTATGATTCTTTAACCACATGATGTTCCCCTTGAGAAACCTCATCAACAGCCTTTAGAACATTGGAACCCATCTTCTCATCACAACTCTTAATAGGGTTTTTTTCATCCAACAAAATTATCTCTGTTCTGTGATGTTTTCATCTGTATCTTCTTCCTACAAAAAGTTACATAGTGGCCTTTTAATAAACAATAGGAACATACAACATTTTTCCTACACATAGATTTTTCATGACCAATAACATGAAAATTAGGTCCGAAGTCAGGAAAGCACTCATACTCCACATTTAACAAAATATAATCATCAAAGGAAGATAGAACAATATTAAGAATCAAGCAAGAACGTAAATCAACTTTTAATAATACCCTCTCATAATGAGAAAATTTTGCAGCCTCATTTGTTCTATCCATTTTAATTTGAATACCCATAGCTTAAGAAATATCATAAATGATTTTAGGGTTCCATAAAATATAATGAAGACCAATAATTTTGATCCAGACTTGAGCCCTAGTCTTTATTATAGAGAAATGATTAAAGCAGAAATCTCATTCTTGAAAGAAAATCATACCTAGATTTAGAGAAATTGACCCAATCCCCCAATCTCTTCACTTGATATTCTTATATTAAAAAATAATGTGAAAAAATCCTCATTCCATAGGTATGAATCTCTAGTGAGAAAATCCCCATACAGAGGATAACTTATGAATTACATCACCAACATTCCAATATTTTTCTCCACCAGGAATAAAAAGTCTAGAAATAATTGAATGATCGCACAACTTAAATATGTCAAGGATGGAATCCCTATTAGAAACAAAACGAGAAGTATCACATTTTCTAACAATTTTTTCATTAACACCATCATGCACAACTATGGAATTCCATCGACCAGAGTCACCTTCAATTACTGCAATGACCATGATGGAGTTTCCCACTACAAATTTACCAGAAACAGATCTCATTATCACTTTATCCAAAGGGTTATTATTCCCCATTGTAGGCCAAACCATTTTCTCCATATGAACTTCAACTTACTTCACAACCTTATCCTCAAAATGTTGTCAGTTAGTGTCAGAAGACACCATAGGGACTCGGCGGTCTCCAACCTCTGCTACATCAACCCTGACAGGTTCATCATCTTTGTCCATCATATGTCTCCACTCAATGACTTGGCGATATTCAAACGCTTCTCCAAAAACCTCCATAGAAGGATTCATTTCAGATCCAGTGGAAGAATTATTCTGATCCTCCAACTTGTCACCTGTTGTTACTCGGCGAACGTCAATCGATTCATCCACAGCCACCACAATCAGATCTGCTTCATATCTATGGGAAAACCCCACATCAATCATACCCAATAAATCAGGGTATTTAAATCCATTGGTCTCTACATAAGAATCCGTATGAGAAACCCCTTCTGGGGTATCATCTCCATCAAGAAGAACTGAACCGATGAATAAGGGAAAGACCATCGTCGAACCCCAGACATGTTGAACACCATCGCCATGAGAGGAGAGAACTGAAGCCATAACCATCTACACCATTAACTAATAATTAGCTATAAAGAAACTATTTGAAATCTATTAATTAATTAATTATTAAGTAGTGAACAATGAATGATTAAGGAATAATTAATATTTGATTAACTAATTCGTAACTAATGATTAGCTAATAATTAACTAATGAATAACATATGATTAAATAATGAATAACATATGATTAACTAATGATTAACTAATAAATAACATAGTATTAACTAATCATTAACTAATGAATAACATATTATTAACTAAGGAATAAAAAATGATTAAATAACAATTAGCTATAAATTAAGTACTATATATCTATTAATTAATTTTAAACTAACTACTAAAGAACTAATAATTAGTGAATGCTTAACTACTGACTTAGTAATTAATAACTAAGGATTGATTTATTATTAAATAATTATTAGTTATTGATTAACTTTGGATTAACATATAATTAACATAGGATGAATTGTAAAGAGTCTTAAATGCACACATGATTTGTTACTCCTGTGATTTAGTTGATTCATACATTATTGCATGCCTAGTTTGATACTATCGAGAGATATGTTTAACATGTTCATTGTCTCTTTATAAACCACTAAACATACCTTTATGAAGATTATAAATTGTACTACAAAACATTAGTTTTATCTTTAAGGATATAAGAAGATGTTCTAAAATTTCAGTATAATAAATATTATGTGGTAGTAAAAGAAATAAAACTTGTGTTTGGATACTAAAAATGGACATGGATCTGGTACATATGTACTTAGGGGTAAAACATAAAAACACTACATTAAGCTAGAATCAATCAGAAACTGGTGTAGACAATGGGCCTTGCCGCACACCTAGTTTGACACTCATGGGGTATATACTTTAGATGATTCATATTTTCTTTATAAACCACAAAACATACCTTTAGGAAGATTAAAAAGTTTACTATGAAAAATTAGTTTCATCTATTCATATATAAGAAGACACTCTAAATTTTTTGTATAATAAGGATTCTATGGTTATCTTAGTAATGAAATACCTGTCTAGATACTACAAGTGGATGTGGCTTGGCACTGATGTACCTAGGGGTAAAACCCAAAAACACCACATTGATCTGGACTCTATCGGGAACTGGTGCATGAATATGAGTCTTTTTGAACACTTTGTTTGAAAATCTAGTAGGATATTCTTAAAATCATTCTTATTTTATTTATAAACTAATGAACATACTTTAGGACGATTAAAAATTGTATTATGAATCATTAGTGTCTTCTTTTTGGATATAAGAAGATTTATAAAATTTATGCATAATAAAGATTGTATGGTCAACACTACATGATTATTCCCCATTTTCAACATTATTTACACTATCATAATCTTGTTCAAAAAACATTTTTCACATATAGAATCATGGCTTCCTGTGTCTAATGATTTGTGGATGTTATACAAACTGAGAAAGAAACATCTTATACTACAAAACCACAAATAATGGTTAGGACATATGATTGTGTAACCCCAAGAGAACTTCCAGAAAGAATTAATGGATGTTTAAATCTAGGACTATATCAAGAGATCCTGTATATTATCTATATACATTTTAAATTCTAGGTTATTCTGTTCCATCTAGCTTGTCCATTATTTGCTGATGAGCACTGGGTCTAAGAAATAAATTTATTTTACAAAAAGGTCATATGGTGCAACGTTGAAGTTATATGTTGAGGTATGTAGAGTAAAACAACAATGACCAATTGTATAAAGATGTACACATACAAGATTGGTTGAAGAAGGACCATCCCAAGAAAATAATTCTATTTCCAATGATTTGGAAAAATAAAACCTAGATGGTCTCCCGTATAAACATCTAAATACAATTTATGATGAGGAATTATCTAATGAATGAATATACAGAGACAACAATGTTTATGAGGAGGAAGTTTTAGAATTTGGGGAGGAAGTTTCTAGAAATTCAGTAGATGTACAAAAGCCTCAACCCATAATAAATCATACACCACTCTTTACATCTTTGTTAGAAGTAATGAAATGTTTTCCTGAATTATACATTAATGTAATCATGCAAGAAAATGAGTTTCCTAGAGTTATATAGGATAGTTTTATTAATATAGAAAAAAATATATATTTTGGAAGGGATTTTCCAAGTAAAGATGAAATGAAAAAAATACTAAAAAGATTTCATATTGAGAGATACTTTAGATGCATTTTTCAAGAATCAATGGGTATAAAATAAATCATATTATGTGATTAATCTATGGATGATTATAGATTCTGATTGAGGGAGATTCCTGACATTGCATTTGGAGGTTTGATAATTTCTAATATTGAGGCTACTCATACTTGTGTTTAGAAAAGCCGGACACAAGATCATACATTATTGGATTTTAAATTTATGTAATCAGTTTTCAATGAGATGATGAGGGCCTACCAATATGTTCTTGTATCCCTTGTGAAAGATAGGATACAAAAAAAATTGGTTATAGGATTTCCAATAATAAGGCATGGATGGAGAAACAGAATGTAATTGTAAAGGTCTATGATGATTGGGATGACTTGTATCAGTTATTGCCATAATTTCTAGACATATTGAGACACAAAGACCAAGTTTTATTCCATCTTTAAAATAATGAACATGTGTCTCAAGATAACCTACTTGATCCATCACATGTAATATTTCATCGGTTTTTTCGGGCATTCCTTATAGGTATTTCGACATTTTTTGTCTACAAACAATTCATATAGATTGATATAACTTTTATATATAGAAAATACACTAGAATATTGTTTATTATGACAAACTAAGATGGTAACTATTCACCTATTCCACTTTCATTTTCCATTTTAGAGAAGGAAAATTATGAATCATGGAGTTGGTTTTTGGCATGTATCAGTAACCATTTCACCTGCATTTGAGGTGTCTATTTGATAACTAATCATTATCTATAAATCAATGAGGTAATCAATGCAGATCCTCATACATGGAGACCCCCAAATTCACATCCTCAGTACTACATTAGACTCATTTCTAGAAACGTGTGAAAAAATTCCAAGATGAACCTAAGAACAAGGTAGTCATGAGGCTTGGTATGCAATATCCTTCTTATTTTTTACTATTTAAATGTAAGGGAAAAATTAATTATGAAAAATATTATCACATCTATGTATAATATAATCCAAATAAGAAAATATTTGAAAAGCATTTTGAAGAGAACCTCAGGGCTAATCAAGGAGCGTCTGATTATATGATACAAATTCTAAAATAAAAGTGGATATTGAAATATGATGGAAGGAAAAGGTACATAAATATGACCACAAACATTGTGGAGTGAATCAATGACATATTCAAGGGTATTCACAAGTTACCTATAATTGTCCAAGTTCAGGAGTCATTTTATCATTGTGTATAGTAATTCATTGATAAAGAAAAATAGACCATAGACGAGATTCAATAGGATCTAAAATACATATTTCACTTTCAAGGAGAGATTGAAAAGAATATTAAAGAAGATCTTTCTTTTTGAGTGCCTCTTTCCACTGAGAAGAATCTTGATTTTAAGTCCAACATTGTCTAGACCCCATCACAAATAGCCATGGTTGATTCTTGGTGGTATTAATGGAAGTTAGATATTGTTAATGTGGAAAAATATAGGCATTACTGTTTCCATGAACACATTCCAGCACAACATGTGCCTCTATGAACATATCATGGCAAAAATATTTTTGATTCAAAAAACCAACTAGACATCATTTCTAACTGCAATGCTGCACCATGGATTCCTATTGGAGAGTTTTGACATTTCCCAATGCCCAAAGACTAGACAATATTGATACCCACTAATATAGAAATGGATTTTAATACTGAACAAAAAGGCTTTTAACCAAGATTAAAAAAAAATTGTTAACCTCGGTACTGATATGGGGGGTCCCCTTTATTAGTGATAGAAATAATGTTGTTAAATTCCCCACCTATTTTAGTGTGTTGTTTATATAACATCACACTACAACAACCTGTACACAAGATATATATTTTAATTGAAATATATTTTACATCATGAATACGGAAAATAAACTGTTATATACATTTCAAAAAAAAATTCTATAATTATATTTACAATTAATATCCAAAAACATTTAAAAACATTAATGTTTCATCATCTTTGGCCCCCCATGATACCCTCTGAAAATGGTATGCCCTTGGTAATAGTTTCCAAACAAATCACATCAACCAGAGCAGAATAATCCACCTATATAAGAAAAAAAATCTTATGTTAGTAATATTATAATGAAATAAATTAAACATTAATATGAAAGAATGCATTAAAAAATATCAAAGTTAAATAAAAAGACACGGTTGAAGTTATATCTATCACACCGTGAGTTGTATTAAGGTGAGGTTGATTCCAACACGTCGCAAATGAGTTATGGAAATCTATCCAAATGTATCAAAACAATTCGAATGCATTTGCTCATTTTTTAGTATGTCAATTATACTTTTTAATGAAATTAATGTAAATTTTAAATAAAGACACACTTCTATTTATATCGGTCACAACGTTCTTGGGATTGACGTTGGGCTAATTCTTACACATAAAAAATTACTCACGGATCATTTTCCTCATTTTACTAAAGTATCAAAAAATTCGAATACACTTTCTTATTTTTGAGTATGTCACTTGTGTTTTTAACTAAAATGTCATTTCAAATTGAAAAGATGCACATTAATTCATACCGGTCATATTTTTTGTTGGTTTTACATGATACTTATTCATACATGTCACAAATTAAATATGAATTTTATTCCTAAATTATAAAGACAATCGGAGTACATTTCCTTGGTTTTCATTGAGTGACACACGTCTTGAACTAAAATTTCAATTTTAAACAGATAACAGGCACTTTGAGTGATAATGGTCACATCATTTATAAGATATAGGTGTGGGTGATTACTATATGTCACAAATGACTCATGGATCATTTTACTAAAGTATCAAAATAATCTGAATGTGTTTTCTTGGTTTGCAGTACGTCACATGTTCCTTCTGCTAAAATTAATGCCAATTTAAAATAAAATGACATAATTGGTGTCATATCAGTCACACCATGCATAATATTGAGTTTCAGTTGATTCCTACACATCAAAAATTACATATAGATCATTTTCCTAAAGTATCAAAAAATATGAATGCATTTTCTCGGTTTTGAGTAGGTCAGTTGTCATTTCAACAAAAATAGTCGTCAATTTTAAATAAAAAGTCACAATTAGAGTAATACTAATTAAACCATGTCTCGAATTGAAGTTTTTATAATTCATACACATCTCCAATGACTTTTTTATCATTTACCAAATGTTTCAAAATAATATGAATGTGTTTTCTCAGTTTTGAGAATGTCAATTTTTATTTTTACAAAAAATGATGTCAATAATAAATAAAAATATACACTTGGAGTCATATCAGTCATACCATGAATTGGATTGAGGTTTGGGTAATTATTCTAGGTCATAAATGAATCTGGGATCTTTTTCTTAAATCATCAAGCTAATCCTAATATGTTTTATTCATTTTTAGTATGTAACTTATTCCTTTTACTAAAATTAAAGGTAATTTAAAATAAAAAGACACACTAGGAGTCATATCGGTCACACGGTGCATCATATTGAGTTTTGGTTGATTTCTACATATCTAAAATTACTTATAGATCATTTTCCTAAAGTATGAAAATAATCTTAATGTAGTTGTTGGGTTTGGAGTAGGAAATTTGTCCTTTTTATTAAAATTGTTGTCAATTTTAAATAAAAATACAAAGTTGGAGTCATAATGGACACACCATGAATTAGATTAAGGTGAGTATGATTTATAAATTTCTAAAATGACCTATGGTCCATTCCCATAAATTATCAAAATAGTACGATTGTGTTTTCTCATTTTTGAGTAGGTCAGTTTTCCTTTTTGGTAAAATTGACATCAATTTTAAATTAAAAGACGCACTTGAAGTCATACCAATCAAACCATGGGTCAGATTATGGTGTTGGTGATTCCTACTTATGACAAAAGACTCATGGATAATTTTCCTAAAGTATAAAAACAATATGAATGAGCTTTTTTGGTTTTCAGTACGTCACTTATTCTTTTTTTCTAAAATGTCATTTTAAACTAGAAACAAATACTTTGACTGATACCGGTCACATTGTGTATAAGTTTGACATGAAACCAATTCCTACATGTCATAAATTAAAAATGGATCGATGTACTAAATGATAATGACAATTTGAGTGTGTTTTCTTAGTTTTCAATATGGAACTTGTTCCTTTTGCTAAAATTAATGTCTATTTAAAGTAAAAACACACACTTGGAGTCATATCAGTTACACCATGTGTCAGATTAATGTGAGGTTGATTCCTACACATAAAAGATGAATTATGGGTCTTCATAATAATGTATCAAAATAATATGAATGAATTTTTTTGGTTTTGAGTAGGTTAGTTGTACTTTTAGTAAATTTGATGTCAATTATAAATAAAAAGACACACTTGGAGTCATATCGGTCACCACATGCATCATATTGAGGTGAGGATGATTCATAAATGTCTCTAATGACTTATAGATAGTTCCCTAATGTATCAAGATAATAAAAATTATTTTTTTGTGGTTTTGAGTTGGATAGTTTTCCTTTTTAAGAAAATTGATATCAATTTTAGATAAAAATATTCTATTGGAGTCATACTGGTCACACCATGCATCGAATTGAGGTGTGAATGATTCCTAAACATAAAAATTGACTCATTGATCATTTTACTTAAGTATCAAAATAATTCCAATGTGTTTTATTGGTTTTCAAAACACCACTTTTTTCTTTTTTCTAAAATGTCATTTTAAAATGGAAACACAAAATTTGATTCATACTGGTCACATCGTGTATCTGTTTGACAGAAGATTGATTCCTACACACCAAAAATTATTTATGAATATATTTCCTAAATTATTTAGAGAATTTAATCATTTACTCTGAGTTTTCATTGAGTGACGCATTTTGAACAAAAATGTTGATTTTAAACTTATAACGGACACTTTGAGTCATACCGAGAACATAGTGTTTCAGATTAAGGTGTGACTAATTCCTACATGTGAAACTTGACTTATGGATCATTTTCATAAATTATCAAAACAATATAAATTTTTTTTCTCAGTTTTGAGTATGTCAGTTGTCCTTTTTACTAAAATTAATGTCAATTTTAAATAAAAAGAATCACTTTGAATCATACTGATCACACAATGTGTTAGATTGAGGTGCGAATGACTCCTAAACATCCCAAAGTCTCAAAACAATCCTAACTGACAAATTTACCATGATTACTATTGCCTTTATTTGTCTAAATTCCAAAAATGCATTTTGAAAGTATGTTCTTAGATGAAACACCATTTTCATTGTTCAAATCCAGCAGAGTAGAGGAAGATCATGTGCCCATTATATCATGAGAAGTCACCATAATGAGAAAATGAGATTCCTATAATCTTATAGATTTAAATGGGAAAATAGTTTTTTTCTATTAACATTGAGTCAATATGCAGTGTCAGTATCTCAACAAATAAAATCAATGTAAAGCATAAAGATCTGTGAAAATAAATAAATAAATATTAGATAAAAATGATAAGGAAATTAACATACAAATAATAGATAAAATGATGATAAAATTAATTAAATAATTAGTAGTAATTAATATTTTCATGATGGTTGTACACAATCCTAACCCATTTCCCTGTTGTCACTATTTCAGTTGCAGGCTCGAAGTCCAATATCTCATGAGAATGGGTAGCTTCAAACAAACCACCACAACTCGAACAAAGGAATACAAATGTATAATAAAATAATTCTTATATGAGTAATAATAATAATAAATAAATTAAACATAAATATGAAGCAATTCATTACTTCTATGGTAGTCACATCTTCATGATATTTGTGTAAATTATGCTATCGGATATGCTGGCCATTCATTTCTAAGAAAATGTATATCATCTTTTGAATATGCTTTTTTTTTGGAAATCATGTTATTTCTAAAATAATATAAGTACACAAAGTATTAATAAATATTTTAAATTAAATAGTAATTATCTACAAAAATACCACTTCAAGTATGCTCGTTTGTTGATGGAATATGACATCTATCGTACATTTATAAAAAAATAACCTAAATCTTTTCCATTTGTTTGTTTTAGAAACTGTATAAATATTCATAAAAATATGTAATTTATTTTTATTAATGTTTGGATAGTGAAATATTATCATATATACCATGATACTTGTCCAGTTATAGAACATTTCTGGCTTCTTGTTCTTAACTCATGTCCTCATTCCATGATTTTCATGATATTTAAGCACTACCCTATTATAACAAAATTCTAAATAAAAAAAATATAAATTATATAACCTGATGTTTAGTTATAAAACATTTGATGTAGTGTATTAAAAATTGAAAAACACCATCATGTGTGGTTAATTTGTTCAATATTCATGTAGTGAATCAGAGAAATAAATCATTGGAGTATCCAAATTAACCTAAATAAGAATCCAATGTTTTATAAAAACATAAAAGGGAATAAATAATGAAAGAGATAAAAATGTATTTGATATAATTAAATTGTAGAGTTTTACACCTATATCATTGCTATTAAAAGGTGTTTGTCGTATGTAAGCCATCTTTTTAATGATTTAGAATGGTCTGTCACTATTTTATTCAGTTTTGTTGAATAAATTTCAGGTTGTTTCATAGAAGTTATGTGAGGAATAATGATTGCAAATTTATTTTAATGGGTTAATCTCTTCAATTTCTATTGATATATATGCCTGAAAAAAATATTAAATGTATTTAGTCATAATTAACATAGTATAACAGGTTTTGGAACAATAAATCATGAAAACATACCTCATGTATAAATGTAAAACTAAGGCTTCTATACCTTCATAGTTGAGGATTTAATTTAAATCTTCAAGAGAAATGTAGTCTATAACGTCATTTTTAGACATTTTTTCTTCAAAATAGTCTACGTGACTACTACCATTTCGTAACATCGTATCTACATGAACCTTTAATGTTAGTAAATGTTAATATTGAACTTGCAGGTAAATGTGTTTTCAGATGATCTTCTAGATCAGTTGGTTGATCCTTTATATGTTCCTGAGTTGAACTTTCATTTCATCCCTTCCCTATGTCTATATGTAATAATATTCATCGCTTTAGACCTTTTTTCCTTAATTTTTAATGGTTTATCATGAAAAATAAATTATAAATTAATACCTCCTTGTTGATATTTTTTTTACAAGATATGGAGACCATGTGATAAATTTTCCAACAGTTTGGTCGACCGTATGAATATCTTCGTCAATAAGTTGAATAGGTAGCTCAGTTCTTGGCTCATGAGCCATGATAATTTCCACTCTCACGTGACCTATTGGAAGTGGTATGTTGTGTATATGATCGTATTCAATACTAAAGACTTTATACCTCGATACAATGTGATGAGTGTGTGTTGATAGATATAAATAAAATTCCTTTTCACCCTATATAATATCAGTACATAGAAGGTATCAGTGTATGTATGATTTACATTTCATTAAAAAAATTATTATAATATTGATAATATTGACTAAGACATCTCTTTTAGGGGAAGGTCTCACCTCAAATATGGTGGGGGTGGGGCGGGATAATCGCACAATGGTTTTCCTTGAGATTTTTCTATTCTTTGCTTCCCCCACCAAAATAGTTTCTAGCAACTCATTCTACCATTGAAATTTTTCTTCAAGGTCAACTCATCTTGATTTGATCTCTTCCATTTCTTTATCATTATCCTATTATTGTTTTTTTTCTCAAAATATGTTTGGGGTGTCACCCCAATACCCGCACCTATGATGCGACCATACTGTTTTGGCCTCTTCAAGGACATCGATAGTAGGTATTCATTTGTTAAAAGTGTTGAAGATTCCTGTGACCAAGTTGGATAGAAAATATTGTAAAATAAGTAATAATTTTTATGTAATAGTGATTTAAATAAAGAAGAAATTATTATCACATACTTACACATGTTTTCCACACTTTTGTTTTGTGTTTTCATATATTAGTATCCCATCTTTATTTAAACATGCCTCCTTCTATAGCACATGGAATTGGATGTAATTTTCTTTGGATTTGGATTCACCAATCTATATATAAATATAGGAACATAATTATGATTTTGTTTCATTTCACATAAAAGTATTATGGTATATTTAAAATATGTACCAATTTTTTTTTCATGCGAAGCGTACCCCATCCTTGCATTAGGGTAGGGGTACATTGTTTTTGTAGCTCATTCCTTATTTTCATCACTCAGTTTATATTTCATAAATAAAAAATTCTAAATGAAAGTGATGAATACATGTATTTTCAAGAAATTTATTACTAGCCACAATGTACCAGAAAATACTTCTTCTCCTGATGGCTAGTAAATGCTGACCACACTTATTGGGGTAACAAGTGTGCATGAATAAGCGATGTTTGTAGGTTTATTTTCCATTAAGCATATTTAATATAACATCCCTTCATATTTTTGCAAAATCCTTTTTGAATCCTTAAATAAAGAATTAATACATATTTCTTGTGGGAGTCATCTACTATAAAGTCACTCATCAAGGGATGATAAAGTCTAATTCAATGTTTCATTATTTTATTTTTTGTAAAATAAAGAAATGATATCATAATGTTATTGTAATCTCTTCCCACATCAGAGTCTTAGGTGTGTTCACAACATGATGTCACAAATCCACATAAATCTAAATGTATTGTCGAGTGACGAGTCTAATGTAACTATTGAATATGGACTTGTTGGGTTTAACAAGTTGGCTCCGAAAATTCCATCCAACCTTGAATTTGATTCCTTTTCTTTTCACCTTAATTATTTTTGAAAAAACCATCAAATTATTGTTCTTCTATTTTTTATACATCATTGATCTTTCATCTCTTTACCGTATCCTCATATTATATGTCTTAAATGCATTGTTCCTCAGGATTGGTAGCATAATTAGGTATAGAAGGTTGTTGTACCTCTGAACTGGGAGCAACAATAGGTTGAGTATCCTATTGTTCCTCTATATTGGGAGCTCCATCAAGTACAGAAGGTCATTGTTCCTCAACACTGGGAGCGACAACAGGTTGAGAGAACTTTTATTTTTTAGGATTGGGAGCTCCAGTGTGTGTAGAAGTCATTATCTATAGAAGTGGTTTAACATTTAATTATGATTACATGAATACAATAGTGAACAGATAATAACATGAGGTTACACAATGTATATTACAAAAAAACATATATAACCTGATTATTGAAATCTGTTTTTTTAAGGATGAAGAGATTTAACCGCTCTATCAAGTATCCTAATCCCTTAATTGTGGTCTCCTCTGACATACAAAACCCTATCAACTTTGGGACTGCTGTAAAATGACTACGGCATCCCAAGTAAACGGTCATCCTTAGTTTAATTTCCTTATTACCCTTCAGTGATTTTTGTCGATAAGAGAACAATTGATCACTTTCAGTTTGTGGGATTTGGAACAAACAATACTTGTACTAGTTGTGATGCCATTATAAATGGTTCATATTTGTACCCCTCCTTACTGTAATTTCCTTTCATGAATTCCAATTCATCTATTTTAATATCACTCATATTATCAACCCACTTGCATTGAAAAATCAACACGTGGAATGTTGTATAATACAACTCCCATATTTGTTTTATGATTGAAAAGTAAGATATATTCATGTTAATTAGATTCCTATCCTTATTACTAGAAACATGCATCGCTTCAGCCAAAATTGTAACTCTACTATTTTTTGTGGTATTTTATTCATCATGTTCCTATGTATAGAATGTATAACCATTCATTACATAACCATTGTAAGATAATACATACACACATGGTTCTCTGGCTATCCATCAAAGTCTTTTTGAAATGGAATCTAGATTCTCATCTGACTCCTTCAAAATATGGTCTCAAAACCATCCTATAAACTATTGATTATGTGTCTTCGATATCTGTATTTTATCCCTTCAAGGTTTAAAATGACTAATAATTTCATTATGGGTTTCAACATATGGGGTAACAACAAAGCCATTACACCAAATATAAAGGTGGTCATGCTCCTGATTTTAATATTGATAAAATTATATTAATTTAAAATCATAAAATATTATACAATTATAAACATGAAACACTTTAAATATGTCCAAATACATTTTCATACCATGCATTTTTAATTGTTCATATAAATTTATTTAAGAAAAAAATTTGATAGATGTTCTATAGAAAAATTATTAATGTTTTTCCTTATTTAATGCATATAAAATAATTTTACAGAAAATTGGCTGTTGTGAAACATTACTTCATTTAATACTAAATGAGTTTTATATTAAATATGGATAATGAAAATATATTCACTATAATTGAACACTATATCATTAATAAAAAATTATAAAATAATAATATTATATATATTCAATTTCTACCCATAAAAATATCTATTAAATCCTCTTATATAGAGATAATTAAATTTGTAATGAACTATATAAAATACATTGGTTCATTATAAGTTTAATTATAAATTATATTTTTAATTATTTTCATTATTGAAATTTCATATTTAGTTTTACTGGGCCATCCCAAGCCATTTAAACATTATTAACCAGTTATTTCGTCACTACACGGGATCTAGATAAAGAAAAATGCTCTCATCTCATTAACTATATAACATTAAATCAACATAATAATTATCCATGGTAGAATATTTCTATATTTCAATTATCATAGAACCATGCTACATGGACAATGAATTTTTCTTCTTATGATAGAAGGGAACAATCACAAACCTTGTGTGGAATTAAGTAGGGCGTGGTCTACCTTTCCCATTCATCAACCCACAATGTACCCAAGTATCATAAAAAAGTAGATCAACTCAAACCAAAAACAAAAAATGCACAACCGTAGTGGATCATTGGGAGAAGAATGGATGAAAGCAACCAAGTAGAATAGAAGGCCTTACCGCTGATCACCAAAGGGAATCCATCAGAACCAACAAAATGAATCTATGGTGTCGCGAAAGAGAAGACAATAGAAGGAGGACAAAGACACACACATATACAAAAGGACGGGAGTTCGGTATGTCGAGAAAAAGTAAATCACGAGCAGGTGATGTATGACTAGAAAAAAAGGTGCAAACAAGATTACATAGCTTACATTTCGAGGTCTGACAACGATAGTTATGTCCAGCGGTGGGTGTAGTGGAGCTTGTAGCAGCATCATAGGTAGCATCGGTGGTGGTAATAGGGTCCGACAACGGGGGTAGTGACAACGACAAGGGTGGAGGTAGCAACAACGGAGGCGACAATGGTGGAGGCTGCAGCAAAGAAGCTCTGGTTATGTGAATTCTTGAGGCACAAGCGGCGGAAGGGTTCTGATAGGGTTCCATTTATAAGAACATGAAAGCTTTTTATCAGTTATTTTTGGAAAGCACTGATAAAGGTGGGTTTTATCAGCGTTGAATTAGAAAGTGTTGATAAAACGAGTCTTTATCACCGCTAAAAAGTGCTGATAAAGTCCTAATGTTAATACTTTATTTATATTATTATATATATTTATACAAGTCTATATATAATAAATATAAATTTATTTATTTATAATTATTACTATGAATAAATATATGGTAATTTATATTTTAAATATATAATAAAAATATTTATTATTTTGGTATATAATTATATAATTATATATATTTATAATATTATAAATAATGTAAATAATTTTTTTATTTATAACTATAAAGTTATAATAAATATATGTATTGTAATTATTATAATAAATATAAATAAATATTGATATATTTAAATAATTAAAAAATATATACTAAATATATTAATTATATATATTAATTATAATTTTATAAATATTTAAATAAATATATATTTTTTATAATTATAAATATAAATAAATATAGATATATATTTAAATAATTAAGAAATTCTAATACATATATATAATTATATAAATTAATTGTATTGTTATAATTATTTTAATATATATATATATATGTGTATATTTATAATTATAAATAAATATTTATTTATTTAAATGACTATAAAACTATATAAAAATATATTTATTATATTTATAATTTTATAAATACATATTTATCACAAATATTTATAAAATTATAAATATAATAAATATATTTATTATAATTTTCTAATTATTTAATAAATAAATATTTATTTATAATTATAACTGTCAATAAATAGTTTTTTTATATTTATAAAATTATAATAAATGTATTTATTAAATTTTTATCTTTATAATTATAAATAATAAGTATATTTATTATAATTATAATATTATTTACATAAATATATATTTATTTATAAATATAATTATTTATATTTATATATATTTATAAATATTTTTATATATTTATACATATATATTTATATAATCATATACAAGTATAAAATTATAAATATAATAAATGTATTTTTTATAATAATTTTATAACTGTTTAAATATATTTATATTTATTATTATAATTATAATATAAATATATTTATAAATATGTGTATTTAATTAAATATATATATGTATATATATATTAATAAATAAATAGATATATGTATAAAATTATAATAAATGTATTTATTGTATTTATATTTATATATATATATGTTTAGTTATAATTATAATTATAAATAATGGATAGAGAGTTTGTAGGTTGAGAGTTTCTCTCTATGAAAATGGTGATTAGGTTTTCTTTCTACGATAAACTTGATCTTGGCTCCTCATTTCCTCCACCATACTGAGCTCAAATGACCATCAAGCACTGACTCCAATGGTGGCCATGATATCCACAAGTGAAACACCTCGGTCCCAAGTTCTCAAGAAAGGCATGATGACCTGAAGGCCGAAATGGGGACTAATGGGGTCGACACCCCGCTAACTGAAACCTAGAAGGACCTGGTGCTTGAGACCTGCTGCTAGTATCCATTCCCATAGAAGAACCATGTTGGCTCCCTTCTCCTGGTAAACCTCCTCCTTAGTGCATCCACTCAACCACCTCCACCTTCTTCTGGACTTCCATGTATGTTAGTAAGGTGAAGGGAGCAACCACA
Organism: Viscum album; assembly: GCA_963277665.1. NCBI lineage: Eukaryota > Viridiplantae > Streptophyta > Magnoliopsida > Santalales > Viscaceae > Viscum > Viscum album. The sequence continues at coordinate 1,174,188,348 of OY728134.1, forward strand.
TATTGAAGAGAAGGGAGAAGTTCCTCCTTTAAGCATCTTGCATGAGACTCCTCATCCAAAAAGGGATTTGGAGAAAACTGAATGAGATCCTTGAACTTGATCCCTAGATCTCCTACCAACATACTCTCTTACTTGATTGAGTGTAACCTCCACCTTTTCACATCCTTCATGGTCGATGAAAGGAACTCCACCATGAACTCCTTCTCATAGTCATCCCAAAAAACATCAGCCTCTTTCCTCTCTTATATGTATAGTGTCCACCCCTGACGTGCATCTCCCCATAATTGACTCACTGCCAAGGGGACCTAGTACTCCGTCAGAGCCCAGATCAGACTGGAGGTGATCACAAGCTCCTCGATCTAATTCTCCATCTTCATATCCAAAACTATACCCTCATAATTTCCTAGAGCAAACCACTAAAAAGAATGTAATGTTTTCTACCACTTATCATCCTTCTCTTCCTGATCAACTCTTTTTCGATCAATCGGGTTTGCCTGCTGAACCTACAATGCCTACACTACATGCGAACGATGAACGAGTTTCATAGATAAAAAGGCGAAAAAGGAATTCATATGACTAAGTGGTATCAAATTTTATTTAAGATTCATTTCAATTCATTTAACTCATTTCTTTATCCATTTCAAATTTCCCAAAATGCCCAAATTTAAACAGGAACACAAGCCATTATGATTCATGTACCTTCTCTAGGGTCTCTACCCTACAAACGGTGTAGCCTTAATTGGTCATTTGGTAGACTCAGATTCCTTTCATTGGATCACAGGGGCCTCTAAAATCTCGTTTCTTAGCCGGTCTTCCCTAACCTATGTCACACACCAAGGTCACCTGACATTATTTCCCTACCAACCCATGAAATCCTCACTCTTCCTAACCCCAAACTCCATCATATCTCTTAACCATCACCTTTGATACCATTCTGTCATGACCCCCTCCCTCCAAAGATGTCATTCCTGAGTTGGTAATGAAGGAAGATAGATAATGACCCCCAAGTCCCGCCTCCAGTAGGCCCCGGGGTGGAGACTAGCACCAAGGGTATAGAATCTCACAAAATGGTAGGTATTACACTTTTTATAGTAAAACAAGATCATGAGATAAGATGGTTCATCCAAAACAACTCTAAGACATATATACATATAAAATAAAGACAAACCCGTCCCACATGCATGTTTAAAATATAACTAATACAAAACAAGAGTCAACAAAATAAATTCCAAAAACAAGTCTATGCAAGGACATGAAAACTATCCCCAAGTCTAAGCTAGTAATGCCCAGCACTGTCCACATAGTCCTCTTGGAAACCTAAAAGAAATTTTATATATGTAGGGTGAGCATACAAGTATTCTTAGAAGGGAAAACCAAAGTCTCTCATGCACTAGTGGGAGAAGAATAGAAATACCACTATGAGAAAACAATAGATTCCAAAAGTACATAACAAGGAATACTATCCATACCAACCTTTCCAAGTTATCTTCCCAAATAACAAAATTCAATTAATGTAATATAATAATGACATCTATTTATGGGTACCCCACACCACTTCACACTAGTTAACTAGTCATACTCTAATAGAAAACATCCTAGTGATACCATGATCTTCTACAAGCCCCACATCCCAACCTACTCATACACACATGGGCCTCGGAGCTATTCTCACAACCTGTGCATACGAATCTCACCACACCCCTCCCACACACACTTGAGTCACAACCATAGCACATCCCACCCGCAAACACCTGGGTCACAACCATACCACATCTCGAAGACACCTAAGAAATCACACCACATATCATCCCGTAGACACCTGGGAAATTACACCTCACCTACAGACACATGGGCCTCACAACCACACTACAACCTGCTCAAAGTGTCACAAACCGTCCTCGGGACCCGTGTCCTAACTACCCCAAGCCCACCTTCCATAGGCTAGGGGCTGGCTACTAGCACCAAAGGCAAATTCCCAATAAAAAGGGAAGACATTGCCTTTAAACCTATAACACGCACTGTCTGAACACAAGTAGTAGAAGCAAAAAGTACTAATATAGAAAAGAAAGGTATGTTGAACGTAAGTGGGCCAGTATACAAACCCAACTGAATAACACGTACAAGTACAAGTAAAAAGGGAAAACAGCTCCTGGATCATCCACCGGGGAAATCACACCTGAAGGGTTGGTATAGATCTCGAACAACTCATCCTTTAGGTACATCCCATCTAGTCCATCTCTGAGCAGCCTCTCATCCGTCACCATCAGCCTCGATCACTGCAGATCGTCATATGCACGGAACACAATAAGGTGTGGGCGAAGCTCGTGCAGGGGTGAGTATAACAATACTCATTAGGGGACCCCGAGACCCCCAAAGTTCTCCCAGAATCCACTAACGATAAAACACAATAGTAAGATACAATCACGAAGTATCAATCATCCATACTTCAGTATATCCCCAAACATATACCTATGTTACCAGTCACAGTCCGACTCCAACTCTCGATCCCAAGCAAAACCCATTCCACAAAGGAAGTAAAGTCAATCATCTCGATGATAACGACTGAATGACAAGACTCAGCTCACACATGGTTTCAACTCATGAAGAGGGGGTACAGATGATTAGATGTATCCACTGAATCATCTCCTCTGTCAAACCCATGTAGGATCCTGGAATAGTATTAGCGCTGTCGAAACCATGTAGGATCCCGGTACAGAAGTCATCACAGTCGAAACCACAGAGGATCCCAGTACAGAAGTCATCGCTGTCGAACCCATCGAGGATCCCGATACAGTATCGTCACCATCAATCCCATGGAGGATCCTAGTACAGTAGTAGGTCCACGTAGGTTCCAATCATCTAAGTCGTATCCAGCCATAGGGTTCCCACACAAAATACACTCGATTCAGGGAGGGTATGCTCCTCAATCCAAGTGTCGATACATCAACTACCACGAAGTCTCAAGTTGATCTATCCCGTAGTCATGTCTCATCATAAGGAACCCATCGCGACAGACGACGTGTCGATCAAATGCTCGAACTGTGAGTTGTTGGCATTTTTGTTCGAGGGGCCCGGTTGGTTTTGAGGTTCAAACCATCCTGGCCATATCCCAACTATGTCTATACCTCATGTGGGGTATTCCAAAAGAACATTCTTGCTCTAAGCCTTCCATCACCACAGACGGTTCGTCGATCAGACACTTATAGCACAAAAATATGGGCGGAAAGGTGAAAACTGGCCAAATAGGTCTGGGTCCGGTCCGACCTAGTCAGATTGACTCGGCCCGACCCTGTCCATACCGGGGTCTGAACTGGTCCACGAATCCAACCTGGTCCGTGGAAGTGTCCTGATCCGAGGGAACAACCTGACCCAAAGCGGCGGTCCGGCCTGACGGGCGGCCCGGCCTGAGGCGGCCCTGTAGAAGGCGGCCTTGCCTGACGACGACTCGTCCCGAGGGTGGCCCGGCTCAAGGGCGGCCTGACCCGTGGGTGGCCCTGCCGAGGGTGGACCGGCATAGGGCGGAATGGCTGAGGAGGTCCTGGCTGAGGGCAGCCCGGCCGGCTGTCCCACATGGCTGGCGGCTGGCCCGCGTGGCTGGCGACTGGCCCGCGTGATCGGCTGACCACGCATGGGGGGTTACGCCCCTGGTTCTGAACCGAACTATTGCTAGGTGTCAGTTCTATTTTCCACGGGACATGGGGGGTACCGCCTTGTCCAGCTAGCTGAGCGGCCAGCTGGCTCTGCCCTTCGGCGCGACACGATGGTGTCGCTTCCCTCCGCCGCGACCCGGCTAGTCGCGGCCCTCTACTGGCCTCAGTGCAGCGTGACAACACCGCACACCTCCACCGCGGCTCTTCATGGCCACGACTCCCCATCTGCACTGCACGACGGTTCTGTGCCCTCTTGGAGACCCGGGTGCCTTGCGCCACAGGTTTTTCTTCGTGGTCCGCCTCCGTCGTCAACAAACAAGAACAACTAAAGGGGGAGGGTCGAGCCGTGTTCGTTCAGTCCGAGCCCTCCTTATCATGGTGATATCATTTGGAAAACCATAATCTAGACATTTTAATGACGAAGAACAGAGGTTTACTCATATATAAAATTACCCAAATCCCCCTACCTCGAGTTCAGTGATCGTTGACGGAGTCATGGTAAGGTGGACGTCGTTCCGTTGACTTCAAGAAGCATTCGAGGTAGGAGATTGAGGAAGAAGTGTCATTGGCATTCTTCGTGGTTGGATCCTTCTCTTTTGACTTTGTCAAAGATCAAAGGAGAAGTTCGTCATTCTTTGGTGGTTCTACGTTGGAAGGATGAATCTATCCTCTTTCAAGCTTTTCCAAAAGATTATTCCAACCACAAAAATAATAATGGAAGTTCTCTATTAATTATTTGGCACAACAACACAAAGTTGTGTTTAATTAAACGAGGAAAATCACTTAATTAATGGTAAGGAATGGTTCAAATTCAAAATTAGAGAAGGTGAGGATTTCCAATTAATGAAGAGAGGTGTCCAATTAATAATGGGGAGTTAATGGGGGTGAGAAGCTCGTGGGACCCCACCTAAAAATATCCTTCCAAGGGAGGTTATGTGCGGGTGGCCCCACCACCATTACCTCTCATGGGAGGTTAGGGTGTCGTGGCCCCCACCTCCAACCTCCACATGGAGGATTAAACCGCCACAAATAAAAATAAAGTTACACTTTTTTTTATTAAATTTTATTAGAAACCCCAAAAACTAGCTTCCATTCTCGTCAGAACGCAACTGCGGTGAAGGTCTCACTAAGAAATCACTGATGATACAAGTTCAATGGTGCCCTCGAATTTCAATTTCGAGCACCGATTCAAAAGATATAAAATCCCGCTCATATGTTTACTGAACGTACCCGAAACAAAACTTCAAAAATTGATTCCAAGAACACTGGGCCTCGGAATCAATCACCGTCAAGAAACTACGGACTCGTAAAATTCCCATGAATTAAAGAAAAACCTTTCCATGGAATTTCAGATTCTTTACATTCTCCCCACCCCAGGGCTTTATATCCCCGTAAGCTACAACTCACACTAATGAAACAAATGGGGGTACTGAGAACACATCTGAGCCTCCCGATCCCATGTTCTCTCCTGGAGGATCCCGTGCTGCCAGCGAACGCGCACCAGTGGTATCGACCATCCACGCAGGACCCGCTCCTGTCGATCCTCAATATCCACTGCAACCTTCATGAAAGTCACCCATCATCGATGTCCAGCTCCCCATTGTCGCTGATGTGAGAAAGGTAATTCACGTATCTCCTCAGCTAAGATACGTGGAAGACGTCATGCACCCGGTGCAATTGAGGTAGATGATCCAAGTGGTAAGGCACCTCTCCTACTCTAATGAGGACCTAGAAAGATCTGATTAATCATGGAGATAACATTCCACCTCAGCCGAATCTCCGTAGACCTCATCGAGGTGAGACCCGTTGAAAGACGTGGTCGCCATCCTCAAACTCCAGTGGTCTTTGTCTCCTATTGGCATAGGACTTCTGCCTGCTCTGTGAGGTCTTCATCTGCTCCTGGTTGATCTGCACCTTCTCTGTCGTAGCCTGCACCATCTTTGGTCCCATAAATGCGGACTCCCCTGTGTCAGTCCAGCACATAGGCGATCTGCAAGGTTGGTCATAATGTGCCTCGAAAGGTGCCATCCTGATGGTGGAGTGATAGATGTTGTTATACGTAAACTCTACCAAGGGTAAATGATCCTACCAACTGTGACTGCAGTCAAGGACGCATGTACAGAGCATGTCCTCAAGAGTCTGAATGGTCCTCTCAGTCTGACCATCCGTCTGAGGATGGAAGGCAGTGCTCAAGCGAAGCTACATCCCGAAAGCCTCCTACAACCCCTTCTATAGCCTGAAAGTGAAACTAGAAACTCGATCGGAGATGATCATCGATGGAACACCATGAAGTTGTACGATCTCACACACGTAGAGGCATCCCAAGCTCTCTACTATACCCTTCTCTCTAATCGGTAAGAAGTGTACCAACTTGGTGAGTCGGTCGACAATCACCATGATAGAGTCGTGTCCTCTGGATGTACATGGAAGTCCCGTCACAAAATCCATGGATATCCCATCCCACTTCCACTATGGGACCTCTACGGGCTGAACTAATCCTGCTGGAACCTGGTGCTCCGCCTTCACTTGCTGACAAGTAAGGCATCGTGAGACAAACTATGCTAATACCTTCTTCATACCTGGCCACCAGTGCTATCGTCGGAGGTCCTGATACATCTTCTGCACTCCAAGATGTACCACCAAAGGAGATGTGTGGAACTCCCTCAACACTTCCTCCTGAAGTGCTACTTGTACTATAGTATGCCCTCTGAAGAGAATGACATGCTCCCCACCTACAGAAAATCCATGAGGTACCTGCCCTATGGATATCTGTGCACGTCGAGCGTCGCAGTCAACATCGCCACACAGCTCCTCCCTAACTCTCTGAAGAAGTGGAGGTGTGACTGTAAGAGGCTGCAGAAAGTCTACTCCATCTCTATCCATAAAGGATATATGCAACCCGGCTAGCTGCTCCGTCGCCTCTCCTAGCAGCTGAACACCTAATCTTTTACTGAGTGCATCTTCTACAACGTTCCACTTCTCATGAATATATACTATCTTGAAGTTATAGTCCTAGAGGAACTCAAGCCAACGCCACTGTCTCAGGTTCAGGTCATTCTGTGAGAAGATGTACCTGAGACTCTGGTGGACATAGTTGACTGTAAAACTATCACCCATCATATAGTGCCGCAACATCTTCAAGGAAAAGACCAATGCTACTAAATATAGGCCATGGGAAGCGTAGTTTTGCTCATTCTATCTCAACTTCCGAGAACCATATGCGATCACAGCTTTCTCTTGCATCAGGACACACCCGAGTCCAGTCCCTGAGGCATCACAGTAATCTACGTACCCTACGCCCTCCTCTAGAAGTCTCAATATGGGGGCACTATTCAACCTCTACTTTAGCTCCTGAAAGTTCTACTGGCATCTCTCTGACCACACGAAGGATTTCCCCTTCTTCGTCAAGACTGAAATCGGTGCTGCAACTCTGGAGAAGTATGGCACAAATCTCTGATAGTACCCAGCCAGTCCCAGAAAACTACATACCTCCATCACAATCCTGGGTGGATCCCAAGAAAGTACTACCTTGATCTTTGCTGGATCCACTGCAACTCTATCCTCTGAGATGACATGTCCCAGAAATTGTACCTCTTGGATCCAGAACTGGCACTTCGAGAGCTTACCATAAAGCTGGTGTTCTCGAAGTGTGTCCAGTACTACCCGCAAATGGTAGGTGTGCTTCTCCTCAGTAGTTGAGTAGATTAGGATGTCATCGATGAAGACTGCCACAAATCAATCAATGTATGGCTGAAATATACTGTTCTTGAGTCCCATGAACATTGTTGGTGCGTTGATTATGCCAAATGGGATAACCAAGAACTCGTAGTGGCCATACCGGCATCTGAAGGCTGTCTTCTTCACATAATCATCTCGTACTCTGAGCTGGTGATAACCCGACCGAAGCTCTATCTTCGAGAACCAACGTGCTCCCTTAAGCTGATGAAAGATGTCGTCAATCCTCGATAGTGGGTACTTTTTCATCACGGTCACCTAGTTCAAGAGCCGATAATCAACACATAGACGCAAGTTCCCATCCACCTTCTTGGTGAACAAAATCAAGGATGCCTAGGGTGAAACACTGGGTCGGATAAATCTCTTCCCCTGCAAGTCCTCCAGCTGTACCCACAACTCATGAAGATCCGCAGGAGCCATCTGATATGCTGGAGTAGTTATCAGTGTCATCCCGGGGTATATGTCAATGTAGAATTCCACCTCTCTACGAGGAGGTATTCTTAGTACATTGTTAGGGAAAACATCCGCGTACTGATCCACCACAATAGGAAAACTCAAACTCTGTAATCAACTGCTCTGAGAATGAGGCTATCCAACTGATGTGTGGTTGACTTCCCCCTCCTCTAGGAAAGTCTATCCTATGCTGAAAAGGCTCCCTTCTCGCTGGTGAAGGTAAACCTAATCCCATACTCGTGGATACACCACACTTTCTGCCTAATACAATCGATCTAAGCATGGACTGTAGATAACCAGTCCATACCCAAGATGACGTCGTAAGGCCTCGACGCCGCTATGAGGTGATCCTAGCCGAACCTCTCTCCTCCTAGAGTAAGCTCACACTACCAGTGCCATTGCGTAATCATCTAGTCTTCTCCCGTAGGAGTCTCTAGCTGTAAGGATCAAGCCAACGGCTTCGTTGGAATCTCTGAGATCCGAACGAGGGCAGCAACAATAAAAGAATGACTTGAACATGTGTCTATAAGTACTGCAACAAGGGTGGAGTAGAAAAAGATAGTACCTCGAATCATCTCAGGTGTGTCGTGGTTGTAGGCCTCGAATGCCTGGAGATGAGCCCGTCTCTGTCCGCCAGCTCCCTATGGTCGGGGTGGTACTCCTCCTGGTGGTGGTGGTAGGGCCTCGAAACGTCGTCCACCACCTGCTGCTCGGCCAGCTCCTCTACCTCATCCGCCTGCTCCCAGCAGACCACCACAGTCGAACCTCTGCCTCTACCTGGGTGGTACCTCCACTGTATGCTGCTCATCTTCATGGTGGGTCGGGTAGTCAAGAGACATGTGATCCTACCCGCTGCATGCATAGCACTGCCTGCTCCTCGTATGGCTGGCTTTGTCTCGTGTGCCCCGTACAACCGAACCTGTATCTTTGGATCTCCCACCTAATGGCCTGGTCCGCTTGGACCTCTACGACATCTGTCTATTACCGGCTACAGAATACTATGCTACGAGTCACCCGGTGGTGGGTCTCGCTACTAGTGACTGCTCAGCAAGAAAACTCTTCAATAGAAGGGCTCGCTCCAGTACCCCCGCCCGTGTCGGAATGTTGAGGGAGATCATCGAAGCCCTGATCTCATGCATGTGTCCCTACTCGATGGTCTGTGCCCTAAAGAATGTGTTCTATATCATATCAGTGGAGTAGCGTGAGAGGTCGGTGAACCTCGTTGAGTACTGAGCTACCGTCATGCTACCCTGTTCTGGATGCAGTAACTCCTGTATCCGCACCGAAAGAAGGGTGGATAGAACAAAATCTAACCAGAAGAGACTCTCAAAGTCTTCCCAGATTAGTGATGATTTGTCAGGCACTTGGAGCATCAGGATCAACCATCTGCCTGCTACTGCATGCATGAGACTCGTGGCAACGATCACCATGAGGTCGGCTGGTGTCCCTACTAATCTGAAAACTCTCACAACAGCCTCCATAAAATCCTCAGCTGCCTGTGGGTCCGTCTATCCCCTGAACCTGGGCGGCCTCTGGCACTGGAACTCATGAAACACACTCAGACGGCATTCACTCTCTGCTGCTGGAGCTGGTGGTATCGGTGTCCCAGTGGGTAGTGGTATCGTTGGTACCTCCGCTATGATGGGGCCCTGCATCGAGGCCTCGTCGCTCGATGGGCTACCATCTCGTATGAATCTCGGAACCCTAGCTGGCTGCCTACGTGGGGCCATCCTGAAAAGAAATAGGTGCACCACGGTCAAAAAAATATACCTGGTGAGCTGACTCAATGTAATCACGAAGAAAAATTTTCAAAGGAAACACACAAGCAATCATTGTTTTCGTGCACTGAGTTGGAAATCAGAAGTCAGAGTCCTAGTGTATGGATACGTCGACCACCACACCATCACCGGTTTTCCTAAACTAAAAACCACACCCAAAACACTTAACACAATTTCCATTAAAATAATCAGAGTCCAAGTTCTGTGGTAGAACCAACTCCTCTGATACCAATTTGTGACGACCCGTCCTCGGGGCCCGTGCCGTGACTACCCCAAGCCCGCCTTCCATAGGCCAGGGGCTGGAGACTAGCACCAAAGGCGAATTCCTGATAAAAAGGGAAGGAATTTCATTTAAACCTATAACACACATAGTCTGAACACAAGAAATATAAGAAACAAGTACTAATATAGAAAAGAAAGGTATGGTGAAACTAAGTGATCCAGTATACAAACCCAACTGACAACAAGTACAAGTAAAAGTAAAAATGGAAAACAGCTCCTGGATCATCCATCAGGGAAATCCTACCTGGAGGGTAGGTACAGATCTCGAAAAACTCGTCCCTAAGGTACGTTCCGTCTAGTCCAGCTTTGAGCAGCCTCTCATCAGTCACCCTCATCCTCGATCACTACTGACCGTTGTTTTCACAGAACACAACAAGGTTTGGGGGAAGCCTGTGCAGGGGTGAGTAAAATAATACTCAGTAGGGGACCCCGAGACCCCCAAAGGTCTCCCAGGATCCACTAAGGATTGGCCACAATAGTAAGATACAATCACGAAGTATCAATCATCCCTACATAGTTATATGACCATATATATACCTAAGTTACCAGTCACAGTCCGAATCCAACTCTCAAGCCCAAGCACAACCCATTCCTCAAAGGAAGTAAAGTCAATCATCTTGATGATAACGACTGAATGACAAGACTCATCTCACATAGGTATTCAACTCATGAAAAGGTGGTGGAGATAATTAGATGTATCCACTGAATCATCTCTTCTGTTGAACCCACGTAGGATCCTGGAACAGTATCAGTGTTGTCGAACCCACGGAGGATCCCGGTACAGAGGTCATCGTAGTCAAACCCATGGAGGATCCCAGTACAGAAGTCATCGCTATCGAACCCACGGAGGATCCCGGTATAGTACCGTCACTGTCGAACCCACGGAGAATCCTGGTACAGTAGTAGGTCCATGTAGGTTCCTATCATCTCAGTCGTAGCCAGCCATAGGGTTCCCACACAACGCACGCTCGATTCCGGGAGGGTCCAATCCTCGAGCCAAGTGTCGATACATCAAATACCATGAAGTCTCGAGTTGATATATCCTATAGTTCCATCTCATCATAAGGAAACTATCGCGACAGACGGCGCGTCAATCGGATGCTCGGTCTGTGAGTTATTGGCATTTCCATTCTAGGGGCCCAGTTGGGTTTTAGGTTCAAACCAACCTGGATGTACCTCAATTACATCCAAATCTCAATTGGGGTATTCCAAAATAACCATCTTTCTCTAAGCCTTTCGTCGCCATAGACGGTTCATTGATCGGACACCCATAGCCCAAAAATAGGGGTGGAAAGGTGAAAACTGGCCAAACGGGTCCGGGTCCGGTCTGACCCAGTCAAACTGACCCGGTCTGACCTGGTCTGTACCGGGGTCCAACCCAGTCTGTGGATCTGACCCAGTCCGAGGAAGTGGCCTGTGCCGAGGGAATGACCCGACCCGAAGGGGCGGCCCGGCATGACGGGCGGCCCAGCCCGAGGCGGACCGGCTCGCGGGTGGCCCGACCAAGGGAGGCCCGACCGAGGGCAACCTGATCAAGGGGGGCCCAGCCAGCTGGCCCGTGTGGTTGGTGGCTAGCCCGCAGGGTCGGCTGGCCACACATGGGGGGTTACACCCCCTGATTCCGAACCAAACAGGCACTAGGCGTCGGTTCTGTTTTCCGCAGGACCTGGGGGGGTCCCGCCTTGTCTGGATGGCCGAGCGGCCTGCCAGATCCGCCCTTCGGCACAACATGATGGTGTTGCACCCCTTCACCACGGCCTGCCCTGACCGCGGTTCTGCATCACCAGTGAGGCGTGACGGCACCGCGCACCTCCGTCGGGGCCCGTCGTGGCCGCGGCTCCCCTTCCGCGGGGCACAACGGTGTCGCGCCCTCTTGGCAACCCAACGGCCTGACACCACTTGTTTTTATTAACGGTCCACCTTCATCATCAACAAACAAGAAAAACCAAAGGGTGAGGGTCAGGTTATGTTCGTGCAGTCTGAGCCCTCCTCGTCATGGCGATATCATTTGGCACACCATAATCCAGAAATTTGAATGACAAAGAATGGAGGTTTACTCATATATAAAATAACTCAAATCCTCCTACCTCGAGTTCGATGATCATTGATAGAGTCATGGTAAGGCGGACGTCATTCCGTTGACGTCGAGAAGCGTTCGGGGTAGGAGATGGAGGAAGAAGCGTCATTGGCATTCTTCGCGTTTAGCTCCTTCTCTTTTGACTCAGTCGAACATCATAGGAGAAGTTCATCGTTCTTCAGTGGTTCTTCATTGGAAGGATGAAGCTCTCCTCTCTCAAGCCTTTCCAAAAGATTATGCCAACCACAAAAATAATAAAGGAAGTTCTCTATTAATTCTTTGTAAAAACAACACAAAGTTCTGTTTAATTAAATGAGGAAACTCACTTAATTAATGGTAAGGAATGGTTCAAAATCAAAATTAGAGAAGGTGAGGAGTTCCAATTAATGAAGAGAGGTGTCCAATTAATAATGGGGAGTTAATGGGGGTAAGAAGCTCGTGGGGGCCACACCTAATAATATCCTCCGAAGGGAGGTTATGTGTGGGTGGGCCCCACCACCATAACCTCTCTAGGGAGGTTATGGTGTCATGGCCCCCACCTCCAACCTCTACTTGGAGGATTAAACCGCCACAAAAAAATATAGTAACACTTTATTTTTATTTAATTTTATTAAAAACCCCAAAAACTAACTTCCATTCTCGTCAGAACACAACTGCAGTGAAGGTATCACTAAGAAATCACCGACACTGTGAGTTCAACGGTGGCCTCATATTTCAATTCTGAGCACCAGTTCAAAAGATATAAAATCCCGCTCATACGTTTACTGAACGTACCTAAACAAAACTTCAGAAATTGATTCCGGGCACACCGGGTCTCAGAATCAATCGCTGTTAGAAACTACAGACTGGTAAAATTCTCATGAAATTAAGAAAAAAAAATTCATGGAATTTCCTGGTATTTACACGAATATTCTTGGGCTACCAAATCCTAAAAGTGGGAGTAGGGAATATACAATAACCATCCATCCATCCTCCCATCGGGATGTGGGGAAAAGTCATCCCCCCATGATGATGGGGGTGTTCGGTACATACTGCTCTACTAGGGTGGGGTGAATATATAAAACACAAAGAAAATATATGTATATATATATATATATATTTAGTATGAAACAATCAACTCAAACAATGTTTTTTTCAATAAACCAATCCACAAAACCACCATTGCTCCTACCTCTAAATGTACAAATAAACAACAAGCCACAAATCAATTCATAACCCCAGCCAACTCATATAGACAATTATCATCCATATCCAAAATTCTATCCTCATACTTTCCTAGAGCATACCGCTAGAAATTATGTAACATTTTTTGTGACTGATCATCCTCCTGTGCTTGATCAACCCTATATCGATCAACTGGGTTTGCCTACTAAACCTCCACTGCCTACACTACACGCGGACAATGACCGGGTTCCATAGATAAAAAAGGAAAACAATGAATTCCTAAGCCCAAGTATTATGGAATTTTATTTAAGATTCATTTCAATTCATTCAACTCATTTCATTATCCATTTCAAATTTCCCAAAACAACCAAATTTAAACAGGAACGCAAGTAATTATGATGCATACACCTTCTCTAGGGTCTCTACCCTACCTATGGTGTAGCCTTACTTGGCCATTCAGTTGACTCAAAATCTTAGCATTGGATCATGGGGGGACCCTAAAATTTTGTGTCCTAGCCAGTCTTCCCTATCCTATGTCACACACCAAGGTCACCTAAAACCGTTGTTGGTGCCAAAATATTGCGCGAAAGGAAGGGATGAAAAAGAAGGCTGGCACGCTGCCTCACGAAGCACCGACACGAAGCACTGACGTGAAGCACCCCGAGCATCGCAGTCTCGCGATGCTCCAGAGGCAGTAACTCTCCGTGAATGCATTTGACGTTCACGAGCCCGCCGCGAAGCTCTAGAGGCGGTAACTCTCTGCGAACGCATTTGACGTTCACGAGCCCGCCACGAAGCTCCAGAGGCGGTAACTCTTCACGGACGATGTTGACGTTCGCGAGCGCGCCGCGAAGCACCTGAGGCGGCGCGCGAGTTCTGCTTCACGGCGCCCCTTCCCTATAAATAATGGACTCCCCCTGAGTCCCGAGGATGGACAATCCAACCATTCAGATTCTCCTCTCCCGAATCACGAAGCACTCTTTTCCCCGAGAATCATGAGCTCCGCGAGGTACTTCTAATTCGCGAGATGCCTTTACTTTGTCTCGTTTTGAGCCCCTCTTCCGAGAGGGATGCCCTTCGCAAAGCTCAAGGGCATTCGCGAAGGAAGGGGATTCCCAAGGGAACCCGGGCAGCTGCGAAGCGTTTATGCTTCGCGAAACACCCAAGCTGTACTAAGGATCCCTATGCTAAGGCAGGATCGCTACGCATCGCGAAGCACACTGCTTTGCAGCACCCTGCTTCGCGAGGCACCCCTTCTTCACGAGGCAGTGCTCTGCAAATACTGTTCCACTTTGCAAAGCACACTCCACTCACACCTATACCCCATTATAAGTCCAAGGCACTCTACTTCGCGAAGCACACTCCTTTTCTTGGCAATTCATCTTCCCGTGCGACCCTCCAGGTTTGCACGATGTGATTTCAAAGTCCGATGGACAATACCACCCATAGCGTTGCTTCGCCTAATGCTTCTTCGCATAGGCACGCTAAAGGCTATTACTTCTTCGCATAGCCACGCTAACGTGGACCCCTTGATGGATCGCTCCACAACCTCTCTTGACTATGGCCTTAATAGTACCTTCCCTTCCCCAAGGACCAAAGGGTACCGGTTATGTAAGTCCTAGGGGTGCGGAGTGAACCCACCTCGTCCGAGCTGCAGGACGTTAAACGGCCAAGCACCACGTCCTCAACACATGACGTTAAACTGTGACCCGGCCTCAAACCTCTCACGAAGGGTCCCCCCAGCTCGAACATTCTTTACGCCACTCGTCACCACGAGAGCGGACTCCCCCTCACATGGAATGAGATCCTCCTTGTCGGAGCGGCGTTTGTCCGTGGGGGAAGGGCTGCCTCAGAGCGTAAGCCCCTAGCCTTTCCAACAGATGGTTGCACCCCTGCATCTCCGTACTTCCCCACTACCAAGGTCAGTGGAGGGCATGATAGGGAACGAGGAACCTCCCATCATTGGTCCCGAGTCCCTCTTTTGCTGCGCTTTGTCACACTCTGGGCCACCATCCTGGAGTAAGTCCCAGCACCATGGGCTGCCTAACGCGTAATCCGCTCTTCGCTTATCACGGATGCATCCTTTGCGACGTGATCGTTAGGTCCTTGCAACCTCTTGTTTCTCACACTGAGCATGACTCACGTGGGCTTAGAGTGAGCACTGACCCTGACCCCTACCCATAGCGAACTACGAGGACATTGATCCATGTCAATGCATGGTACGTAGGAAGCCTCCATAAGGTTCAAGCCACATTACTCGGTCGTTCATCCACGTCGAGTTTCGCCCTCGTCCCGTATGACATTAAACTGCACGCCCTCATCCAGCATGACGTAAAACTGTATGCCCCTTGTCCCGCATGACATTAAACTGCACACCCATTTGAACTACGATGTCTTTGATCCATGTCAAGGCGTGGTACGTAGGAAGCCTTCCTGAGGTTCAAGCCCACCCATCATCCAATTCACGTCGAGTTCTACCTTCGTCCAGCATGACTTTAAACTGCATTCCAGTCCGACGGCAAGCCGTTGTGACTCACCCGAACTACGAGGACTTTGATCCATGTCAAGGCGTGGTATGTAAGAAGCCTCTACGAGGTTCAAACCCACCATCCGGTCGTTCCGACCTCATTCACGTCGGTTCACCCCCGTCCCGCATGACGTTAAACTGTATTCCACAACCCGAACTACAAGGACTTTGATCCGTGTCAAGGCATGGTACGTAGGAAGCCTCTTCAAGGTTCAGGCCCAACAATCATTGTCCCAGACCGTCTCCTTGTCGGTGTGCCAACCCCCCCCCCCATTTTCACCCAAACTACGAGGACTTTGATCCATGTCAAGGCATGGTATGTAGGAATCATCCCAGAGGTTCAAGCCCATCTCCAATCAGAACAAGGTCCCTCATTTATGTCGGTTCACCGACACCCACCACCCATCGTTTATTCACGTCAGGGTTCACTACTGTCCCGCATGACGTTAAACTGTATTCCATCAATCCTTTGAACTACGAGGACTTTGATCCATGTCAAGGCATGGTACGTAGGAAACCTTCCCAAGGTTCAAGCCCACCACTAGTGGACCCACGGGTCAACTTTCCCGTCGGTTCACCGATGAAACCCTTTGAACTACGAGGCCTTTGATCCATGTCATGGCATGGTACGTAGGAAGCCTCCCCAAGGTTCAAGCCCACCACCCATCGGACCAAGGTCCACCTTCACGTGGGTTCACTGACGATGCCCATCGGACCAAGGTCCACCTTCACGTCGGTTTGCTGATGATGCCCATTGGACCAAGGTCCACCTTCACGTCGGTTCGCTGACAATGCCCATCGGACCAAGGTCCACCTTCACGTCGGCTCTACGACGCATCGGACCAAGGTCCACCTTTACGTTGGTTCGCTGACGACATCCATCGGACCAAGGTCCACCTTCACATCGGTTCGCTGACAATGCCCATCGGACCAAGGTCCACCTTCACGTCGGTTCGACAATGCATCGGACCAAGGTCCACCTTTACGTTGGTTTGCTGATGACATCCATCGGGCCAAGGTCCAACTTCACATCAGTTCACCGGCACCATCCCGAACTACGCGGACTTTGATTCCCTGCCACGGGGATACGTAGGAAGCCTCTTCAAGGCTCAAGCCCAACTTCACTGTCGCCCTTGCGATGGTCCCATTTCATTCCCCCCTCCACTTCATTCATCCATCTATCACCCATCCTGATTCTCACCTAGACCATCATATCTCGGTGAGAACATGTCGATACGCTCCTCTTCATAGTCTCCCATGGGCTGGTCCCGGTATCGGCACCCCTTCAAAGGAAACCCCTCAATCCGATCTATTCTAGCTATTGCTCCGATCGGGCTGATCGTTCTCCGCTAGATGTTAAACTCGAGGCGTATCCTGTGTTAAACACAGGAAGCTGAGGAAAACCTCAAATATGTGTCTATGGAATATAATTACCCGCGCTCGATGTGGGATGCCTCAGGCTTCCACGCCCTCGAGAAGCCCTGCGACCAGGGATAATAGACAGACATGCCAGGTTCCCCAGCAACCAGACATGCTACTGATGCCTCAACGTGACTACTCCCCCGACTAAAGGTTGCTGCTCTGACCAGACCCTTTGGAATGTCCCGACAGAAGCAGTGTAATTAACCAGCATCCATGGAAACATGGCACTGGGAAGAGTTTCACGAACTACGTATTAAATCTATGAGGGAGACCTGGACTAGGTGACGAGTTCTGAGGAGGAATCCACAGAAGGAAGAACTGACATCCCATCATACCGTTTCGATCAAGGAGCAGACGTCCCTAAATAAGGACAGAATGCCGCCCGCCTTTGGATAGCGGGAACGTGGGGCAACAAGCGCAGCGCGTCCTCCTCCGCGGACAGACGGATGCACGCGCCCCGGTGAAAGCGTCTGAAACAGAAATGGTGAACCCGACGTGAAATTATTCTCCTCAATATGGAGATTAGTAGTGTTCGAGACACCATTAGATTGACGTGTCACCGGATCTAGATATCCGGTGCCTGGTCCCGCCAGGAAAATAGCGGGCATGTCGTGAAACTCACTGGAAGTCGGGGCAATAGAACGTGGGGCACTCCGTTCTGCAGCGCGTTGGCATGGATCCTTGTTACAGACATGGAGAATGGAATGACACTGGGGCACAGAGATGCGATCATCGCCCGCTAGACTACGCAGGGGCAGGGGGAACACCGCCACAGCCACCCCACATTGGGCCGCTACCGCCACGACGACCGCCACATCGCGGAATACGGGGCACCCACATCCCCTTTCCCCATAAGAGGTCATCCAATGAAGGGTGATCAACAACCTCGTGCGCAGGTACGAGGAGGAAGGGGTCATCCCAACTCGGGATATGGCCCGCCTGGACCTAGAGGCATCCAGGCCCCGCCGTCAACACTGCCCTAACAAGCCGTGCAGGGATCCCCTGCTCCCCACCCCAACGTTCAACTGTTTCGGGAGCCTGTCCCCGGAACGCCTTGACGATTCCTCGCCTTACGCTAATGAGGCGGGCGCTGTCCGGCTCAACCCGATTAGGGTCCCGACCCAAGGGCTCCTGGAAAGAGCTCCCACCCGGCCGCATCAGCGCCGCCGTCCGACTCCACAGGAAGAGAAGGCAGGCCATGCCCCTGCACCACCTACACCCGCTCGTCTGACCCGACGTCAGCGCCGGGCCCGAACTGAGGACGCTCGCCCAGGTGCATCGACGCCAACAACTACAGTGGCCCGCGCCACCTCCAACGTGCATCATTAAGTCCCTGCATACACTGAACAGGGGAACTCCTACACCCAAACAGGATCAGGACCCCAACCGCCCCACGGGCAGGCTGGGTTGACTCTCCGGGTTGCAGGCCCGAGTGGTGATCGCCGCGAACTAACCCGCGGTGATGTCAACCCGTACGGAGGCCCTCCCCGTACCACTACTCCACAGAGCGTGGGCCTTCCCCACTCCGAAGCTCGTCATGGAGTTATGCCTCGTGCTACCCCCATCCCGAAGGAAGACCTTCCCCGCGACAGTGACACTCGGCGCGGAAACCTTTCTCGCGCCCACTATACAGGGTATGGAGTCCATCCTCCTGCCCTTGACCGCCGATCTGAAGGCACTGCCCGTCCAGTCCTTCTCCAATGTGGGGGACCTCCCTACGTCCTATCTGCAACCAACGAAGGTCCTATTCTCCCCAGCAACTCGAGAAGTGAAGGTCAGCCTCGCTCCGCCTGTATCGACCATGGAGGTCCTCCCCATGCTCCTGCTGATTCCAACAGAGGCTCCGCCCACATGGGTGCTATCCATGGAGGTTCTCCCCATGTACCCTTCGACATTTGCCCCGGTGCCCCTCGCACCTCATCTATCTTGAGTGGGGGTCCTCTCCGCCACGGCGCCAACGCCGTCCCGAGACTACATGATAGGGATCAACCCTATCCCGAAGAGCCACCCCGGGGTAAGAGAGCGGGTCGTCGCCACCACAAGAAGAGTCCTAGGAAGGCCCGGGTGGAGATCAAACCTGCCCGCTTCTCCGACTCTGAAGCGGAATGCGACTCAACGATGGAACCTTCTCCCCGCTCCTCCGTATCAAGGACTAGGGCAGGAACCAGACGTGTTAGCCTCATTCTCCTAGAATATGAGGTCCACAAGATTCCCATCTCTATCTGTAGGTACATCCAGGAGAAAGAAATCTTGGGAATTCCGCAAGTCTCGACCACGCAATCACCGCCATTGTCACCGGAAGCGCCCTCTACCTCTACCAGAGATCACAGAGAGCTATTTTTGGGGCCAAAGACGGTAGAGAGACGACATGACCTATCGCCGGTAGCCGCGATTCCTGTGCTGGAAGTTGTGGCTATCAGCCCATCATATCGTGACATCGTGGCCAGGTCACCTCACTCTTCAGAGGATGGCCCAGAATTCGGTGGCCAGTCAGCTCATTCGCCGTATTCTCTGCCGCCGAGTTTACTATCCCAGAGGTCCGCCTCAGTACCGCTACCAGTCCCTCAGCCGCCCCCAGTTGATGAGTGGGGCAATACAGGGCCAGACCCCGAGTCCGAAACTAGGAGCTTCTAGAGTATTCTTGCAGCGGATTACTTTCCGGAGAAGTTCTGGCCGACGGCGGCGCTGAACTTTCCCACACCAGAGTCCCTTACCTCTAAAGAAGTAGGGTGATTTTGTCAAACCCTATGGGCGACACACTTCCGCCTTCCTTACGAATGGGTGGTGTACCCCAGATGTCGAGAGCACGTCGAAGAAATCTGCGAGCAATGCCGCCTGATCGATTCGGCCGCACTCCTTGTGGCCCAGCACCCCGAGTCGACAGGCCGTCAGAGCGCCCTTCAACAGAAATGTGTTCAGAGTTTTAAAGTACTCTGCAGAATTGTCAGGGAAGCTACCCCCCATGTGCAAGTCTGTGGTTGGAGAAACTATGCCACTCTCCTCTTCGACCCTATCCGACGACAGCCCGA
Source organism: Viscum album (assembly GCA_963277665.1). Lineage (NCBI taxonomy): Eukaryota > Viridiplantae > Streptophyta > Magnoliopsida > Santalales > Viscaceae > Viscum > Viscum album. Next base: position 1,174,208,465 of record OY728134.1, read on the forward strand.
TTCGCTATGCAACATCGAGGACATTCCCTTGAGAGGGGTCGCGGTCCACAAGGCTGACGTAGTGGACAAGGAAGACGAGCTTGAATTACTTTATGGAGACTTACCCCCCAAGGGCGTACCACCACTTATGGACCCATCAGGGAGGGTTACCCGTCAGCAGATGAATCTGCTAGGCCTCCCCGTACCCACCGAGTCACTGGTACTCGGTCGAAATACTGGAAAGGGTAAGGAGCACGTTGGAATGGTCAAGCGCTCCGACCGGTCTGCCTCTATGCATAAAATGGACGAAGATCCCGAGAAGGCCACGTTACGGCAGCAGCTTGGTGAGCAGAGAGGCTGGTTGACGAACTCTTGGCTGAGCGCGTCGTAGAGCGGCGACCCGACTATGGTAATCCCAGGCCGGGGCAGCAGGGGCAGGAACAATTTACCCCCAGTGAGATGCCTCCGGGCAACCCTGATCATGCTACGGCCATAGACAGGTCCAAATCCAGAACTTACGGCAAGAGGGCGCGATACTTCTTGCCAAACCCCCCCCCCCCCCCCCGAACGACGGGGAAATCTGAAGAATCCAGTCCGGGTTCCCACAGTCGCCCCGCAGGTCGTTCCACCAGTTGATCCACGAGCTGCCGAAGCCATATACCGTGTTGAAGAACCTGGAAATGCACTTGTGGTTAGGGATCCCCGTCAAGACAGGGACCCCCACCCGGATGATCTTATTGTGGCACTCACAGCCTGCCTCGAAGCGTTGGAAACGCGACAGGTGGCGGTCCCACCAGATGGCAAGCCTTATCCCGCGTGGGTGGATGATATGCCTGCACCTCCGAGTTTTGGGAACCCCACTTTCTCGCCCTTCAACGGGACATGGGACCCACCATAGCACTTGGCACATTTTTCTTCCAGGTGTGGCCCCATGCTGGGGACCCCGGCTCAGCAAGAAGCCGCCAAACTCCGGTGTTTCGTACAGACATTGGAAGGTCTAGCATTCATCTGGTACAACCAGCTCCCTATCGGATCAGTGACCATTTGGGAGGACCTCCGTCGGCAGTTCCTATACCAGTTCAGCTCCACCACGCGGAAGACCAGCATTACAGACCTCTTCAAGTGCAAGAAAATTCCTGATGAGCGGGTTGCAGATTTCATCGCCCGGTGGAAGGGACTTACGTATTCCATCGATATGCCACTGAATCAGGAGAAATTACTGACGATGTGTGTGGGGAATTTCAAAACGGAGCTAGTACCCTCTCTGATTACCCAGAACTACCTTGGAGGGTTCAGAGATTTCTCAGATAAGGCTTAGCGGCTTGAGGAAGCTCTACAATAGGCTAGCCAGGCATGTTTAAAGACTGGCTTCAAGAACAAGTCAACAACAACATAGTCAAGTTGGGCTCGGTGGGTGTCTTTGCATGATCAGAGATCAGCAACGACAGCGAAGGCGAGTGGCAGCAGGTTCCCAGCCGCGGATCCCGGAAATACGACGACTGGATGGCTCAAAAAACTGTCGTCCATGCCCACGGTATCATTCGGGCATGCTTGAAGCGGCCAGAACCTTCAGAAGAAGTAGCTGGTACCTCCGCATCGTCTTCACAGTCGACCTCTTCCCAAAAGGGCAAGTAGCGGCGACGCAAGAAGAAGCAATGCGCACCGCCATTGTCGTCGTCATCCCGCACTCTCAGCGACTTTATGCCCCCTGAAATGGGGATTCCTCCCAGAATCCGCCTGGTACTAGATTACTCCTCGAGCGACAGCCAGGGGTACGCTTTGGTTAACACCGTGGAGCTGGTAAAGCCCTATATGACCCCCGATGAGGGGGAATGCCAGGCGGACCTCCCCAACGTTTCCAGCCAACGTCAACGTCAGCGGAATCGCAATCGCACCGGTCATCGAGGTACGCCAGCGGGCACTTTCAGCCAAGCCGTGCACGCTACTGAGACCAGACAGCATGCCCAGCGCAGATCTCAGCACGCGCAACCCCATCTAACGCCCTCGTCTCTACCTCCACCGCCGTTTGTTCTACTAGATTAGGGAGAGCTTCCTCGTTCGTATCACAGTCAGTCTTTCCCGGATATAGTCCAGCCTCCGCTGTCCAATCCTAGTCTGGCGACTACTCTCGAGGCTTCAACTAGCAGGCAGCAGAATGTACCCAGTACTAGCCGATCGCCGGTTCAACCGACAGGACCCGCTATGCCTCCAAATTCCAAACAACCTCCTATAAGCAGAGGTTCGTGTTTGGCATGAAAGTATGATGTCCTCAAGAACCTGTCCGGAATTTCGGCAAGGCTTTATAACCTTGAGGCCCTTCACCTATCATCCGAAATGTGCGAGGCACTTGCCGAAGCCCTAAGGAGCCCCCTCCAGCTTGAGATGGAGGTAGCAGCTGCAGAAGCCTTCCATACCGAGACGATTGAAAACGCCGAATGTTAGGCGGTTATCTCATTCTCCGGTGAAGATGAGGACCCTCCTATACAGGGGCACATTCTCCTACTGTACATCACTGGCCACTTCAATGGTGTGGATGTCCGTCGTTGCCTCGTTGACACGGGTTCCGGAATTAATCTAATTCCGACTTAGATGTGGCGAAAGTTGGGTCTGTCTGAAGGTGATTTAACTCCCTCTGACCTCAGAATCCAGGGGTACGATAGGACCGAGCAAACCCCAGTCGACAAGATCCGCCTGAAGACTCAGTTCGGTGGCTTAATTTCCAGCACCGAGTTCATGGTCGTCTCTCAAGACACCGCCTACAATGCGTTGATGGGTAGGCCATGGCTCCATCTGCATATAGCGGTCCCTTCATCATATCACCAGTGCCTCAAATACTCACTCAACGATCAAGTAGGCGTTCTCCAAGGAGATGCGTCTCCTTTCGCTTCTTGTGAGGCCCGCTATCTAGATGCGGGTTATTACAAATGTAAGGATAAGAAAATCCTAGTAAGTGAGGATGAACCTGCCCCGGTCACAAGTGATCCCTGTCCAAGAATGGATGACGCCTACGTCCTCCCGATCCACTGATTGGAGGCCATGACCCTCGACATGGGGAAATGTTTTTTTGTTTCGGGTACACATGGAAGGCATGTTCCCGTGTCCAAGCGACGGCGGAAAATCACCTCGTACTCCTACATCAACCAGGATCAGGTGATCCCGGAACCTCCTACCCTTGTACGGTACCGAAACGTCAAGATTATGACAACGGCGGTACTCCATACGTGTCTCTTCCACCGGGCTAGAATCCACCGACTCAGGATGACACATCACCACTCCTTTGATATCATCAAACGTGGCCCCTTAGGATGAAGGCCAGATGTGATAGGGTCGACTGCCTTCATTTCTATGGTCTCAATGGCAAGTGAGTCTCCTGATATGATGACCACTGCTGCCCGAGCCGACACCAGCTTCCCCCAAGGTTTTGATAGCCCGGAAGTATCTCTCGTCACGGGAAATCCCCCCACGGGTGGGGAGGAAGACCTGGAGGATGCTCCCCCCGCCTTTCAGGAAGGCGTCTCTAACACGGTTGATGAACTGGTACAGGTGAACCTTGGTAGCAAGGCAGATCCGAAACCCACCTTGATTAGTGCAGCCATGTCCCCCAAGGAGCGGCAGCAGTACGTAGACTTCCTCAAACAACACCGTGACGTGTTTTCCTGGAGTTACAACGAGATGTCAGGACTAGATCCCCAGGTATTCCTTCACCGTCTGGGCCTCCCGGAAAAACATCGTGGGTTTAATCAGCCTCCCAGGAAAATGCACCCTTCTCATGGTGCTATGGTTGAGGCTGAAGTTGACAAGCTTATCAAAGCCAACATCATTAAGGAAGTCCAGTACCCCAAGTGGCTTTCCAACATTGTGCCAGTCAGGAATAAGAATGGGCAGATCAGAGTTTGCTTCGACTTCCGCGATCTTAATCGCCACTGGCCAAAGGATGACTTCCCACTCCTGGTGACAGAGTTATTGATTGACGCCACAGTCGGGTTCCAAGCTCTCTCTTTCATGGATGGGTATTCCGGGTACAACCAGATCCGGATGGACCCCGAAGACGAGGAGTCCACTGCCTTCAGGGCACCCCAAGGTACCTTTTGGTACCAGGTTATGCCATTCGGCTCGAAAAATTTAGGTGCCACTTATCAGAGAGCCATGCACTGCATATTCAAGCCGATTCTCAGGACATTGGTGGAATGCTACATAGATGATATCGTAGTCAAATCATGTCAGTGCCAGAACCATCTCAAAGACCTTGAGAAGGTGTTCGGTTTCCTTCGTTCCCGTCACCTGAAGATGAACCCGTTGAAGTGTTCCTTCGGGGTCACCTCTAGGAAGTTTCTGGGCTTTGTTGTCAGATACCGAGGTATCGAGATCGACCCGGAGAATATCAAGGCCATCATCCAAATGCCTCCCCCGAGCAACATTCGGGAACTTCGAGGCCTTCAAGGCCACTTAACCTATATACGCCGATTCATCGCGATTCTGGATGACAAGTTTAAGCCCTTTTCCCGGCTCATGAAGAAGGGCTCCGCCTACGAATGGGATGAAGAGTGTCAGACCACCTTTGAGGAAATCAAGCAGTATCTGCTCCAACCTCTGTTCTTGATGCCACCTGTCTCTGGAAAGCCGCTGGTCCTTTACGTGATCACCTTAGAAAGATCCCTCGGTGTGCTGCTCGCCCAGAAGAATAACGAGGGTACTGAGAACAGTCTCTACTATCTCAGCTGCATGCTTCTCGATACGGAGGTCAGATACTCCCCTATAGAAAATAGATGCCTTGTGCTCGTCTTCGCCGTGCAGAAGTTGTGACATTACCTGCAACACCATGAGGTGAAATTGGTCTCCTGGGTAGACCCACTGAAGTACATCCTGAACCACCCCATGCTGACTGGCCGACTGGCATGGTGGGTAGTGATTCTCCAGCAGTTTGATATCCGGTTCGTACCTCAGAAGGCCATTATGGGACAGGCGTTGGAAGACTTTTTATCTGCCCATCCAACCTCCGCAGATCAATCCCTGGACCTGGATTTTCCTGATGAGACGATCCTATCAGTCGATCATGGCATCCCGTGTTGGAAAATGCATTTCGACGGCGCCTCCAAGAGCCCCACCGGTAGGCGTCTCAACGATCCTAAGCTCAATAGAGTGGGCCTGGGTATTATCTTCATTACCCCGCGCGCAAGCCGTCCTGCCATACTCGTTCCTGTTGTCAGAAGGCTGTACGAACAACGAGGTAGAGTACCAGGCTCTCATCATCAGCCTCGAGTTGTCCCTTGAGATCCATGTGCCCCATCTACATGTTAAGGGAGATTATGAGCTCGTAATCAAACAGGTTAATGGAAACTATGTCATCAAGAAGCCGGAGCTTGCACCATTGTTGGAGTACACCCTCTGCCTAATAGCCCAGTTCTCTTCTCAACTAGAGGTTACCCATATCCGACAGTCACAGAACGGTCAAGCAGACGCCTTGGCTGGCTTAGCCGCGTCGCTCGCAGAACCCGAGCAAGATGATTTGATCATACATGTGGCACACCAGAGAGTCATTTCCCCCGTCACCCAAGAGGACAATGATGGCCTACGGGTAGGTCATCTCACCGCCGGACCCTCCACGTTAGGGGTCTCGGGTTCGTTAGGCACAGTGGTTGAAGCCACTCCCGATTGGAGGGCACCTTTTGTTGAGTACCTCCAAAATGGTTTCCTCTCGGATGACCGGGCTGAGCGCAAGCGAATCCGACACTGTGCGTTGCAATTTATCCTCCAGAGCGGCCCCAGTCTTGAATAGATCCTTTATAAGCGGTGTTTCGATGGCATCCTCCTCCGTTGCATCCAAGGAGTAGAGATACCTCAAGTTATGGAAGAGGTTCATGCCGGTTCCTGTGGAACCCATCAAGCTGGGCCGAAGCTGTCCCATCAAATCCGGAGGTTGGTGTAATTTTGGCCCACTATGATCCATGATTGTATTGGGTATGCCAAGAGATGCCACGCGTGCCAAGTTCACGCCATCTTCCTGCATCGGCCGCCGGAGCCCCTCCACCCCACCAAGTACTCTTGGCCATTTGCGGTATGGGGACTTGATGTAGTGGGACCATATCCACGGGCAACAGCCCGCCAGTGTAGGTTCATCCTGACTGCTACAGATTTCTTCTCCAAGTGGGAAGAGGCAGTTTCACTCAAAGAGGTCAAGGCCCGTTCCATCGTTGACTTTGTGAGCTCCAATATTATCCACCGGTTTGGGGTCCCTCACGCCGTCCTCACCGATAACGGCACCAACTTCCGAGCGGCTGAACTAAAGAAATTGTACGCCAAGTATGACATCCGTTCGAACCATACCTCCTGCTACCACACGCAGGCAAATGGACAGATCAAGGCATTCAACAAAACCCTCTCTAACATTCTGCAGAAGATGGTTAGTCATAACAAGAAAAGTTGGCCGGACAAGCTCCCTAACGCCCTCTGGGCTTGTCGGACGACGACTCACAACTCTACCCAGGTGACTCCATATTCCCTGGTGTATGGAGCTGAGGTCGTCCTACCCATTGAGATACAGCTGCCATCGTTACGCACTGTAGTCTATGATCACCAGAATCAGATGAGGTAGCCGAAATCCATCTAGCTGAATTAGAAGCACTGGACGAGAACCGGCTTCGTGCCCTGCACAATCTGGAAAGGCATCAGGATAAGATAGTGAGGGCCTTCAATAAGAAGGTTCATCTCCGTTCCTTCCTACAATGCGACCTAGTACTAGCCCTTCGAGCTCCAATGATTCCCGGTAGGAAACCACCCAAATTAGAACCCAAATGGTAAGGGACTTATATCATCCATAAGGTTTACCCCAATGGAGCATACTCCTTGGTGACCACGGATGGAGAGCGCATAACCCCTCCCACCAATGCCAAGTTCCTTAAGCGATACTTTCCCTAGGGAAACAGGGTCCTGCACGACCTTAAACTGTGAGAGGGTCACGCATGACCTTAAACTGCACGTTAGGGTCCTGCACGACCTTAAACTACATCTTTTTCCATCATGACGTTAAACTGTACATTATCGTCCAGCAAGACTTTAAACTGCACCTTGGTCCTGCATGACCTTAAACTATATGGTTATGGTCCCACATGACCTTAAACTGCACGTTATGGTCCAACACGACCTTAAACTGTAGGGTCTTGCACGACCTTAAACTGCATCTTTGTCCTGCAAGACGATAAACTGTGAAATGGTCCCGCATGACCTTAAACTGCACGTTATGGTCCAACACGACCTTAAACTGTAAGGTCCTGCATGACCTTAAACTTCATATTCGTCCTGCAAGATGATAAACTGCAAAATGGTCCGAGCTCTACGACTTTAAACTAAGTTCTCCCCCCGTCCTTACTGCAAGACGTTAAACTGCAAGCCAGTCATGCCTTCCTGACCGAGGCTCAGCCTCAGGCCCCTTGGCCTCCTCGGGCCCCCCGGCCCTCATCCTTAATGTAAGACGTTAAACTGCAAGACAGTTAGGACTTCCTGACCGAGGCTCAGCCTCAGGTCCCTTGGCCTCCTCGGGCCCACGACCCCGTCTTCACCGCGAGACGTTAAACTGCAAGCTGGTTAGGTCTCCTTGACCGCGGTCTGGCCTCAGGCCCCTCGGTTGTCCCCGACTTACCCTCTTACGGGATTGTACATTATGGTGTGGGACTACGTCCTCATTCACGTCGGATTACTTTTCGTACCTTACATATCCCCAAATGAGATGAATCCTTGTCCCGCATGACGTTAAACTACATCTCAAGAACTACGTGTGGATTGATTCTCATCCTCATGAGATACGTAGGAATGCTCGGACGCCTCGTCTTGAGCCCAACCCCAAGCTTTTCTCTTCCACTATCCCCCCTGGGAATAGTTTCCTCAGAGGCTCCTTGTGTAGCGAGGGGTAGGCTTTCATAGCCTCACTCATACAACCCCTCTCACACAAGGATTGTAAGGGTTGCACCATGTTCCCACTCCCGTTCTTCTATCCCCCCACGTCCTCACCGCATGACGCTAAACTGCATGGCCTTCATGAACTACTTATGTCTTGATTCCCATCCTAATGGTATACGTAGGAACGCCCGGGAATTTCATCTGTTGGCCCAGCCCAAAAGCCAAAATCTTCCCCTCGGGTCAAGGCATATGGCAGGGTGCACACTTTTTCCCCAAATCACATCGAGAAAGCCTCGACCCGGCTGCACATCCCCCTGGAGATGTTTGCCTCTTTCATGGATGGATACAGCTATGCTTCACCCACTCCTTGACTGGGATTCCATCATTTTTTCACACCCAGAGGGACCCCCAATAAAGGCCTGGATACTACGCCCAAGGGCTCTCCTACCGATACGAGCCAACGCCCCCGAGGGGTTTTCAATCAACAAGCCGATACAAGTCCCGCGTTGCGAATTTGGTCCACGGTCGATGCTCATTTTTTTCTCCCATATCAGGTTACCATAGGAACGTTGTGTTTCGAACATGGTCAACAGTGTCATAGATATTCAGATCCACCCCGAGATGTCCCAGACATCGAGTGTAGTGATTCATTCTAACCCATCCCGAAGTAACAAGCTCCTCCTCGGGTGGCGCTAGCAATCGGGCCCACGGCCCCGATTCCCTATAGGGGTGTACGGTGTGGTGTAGGACTACGTCCTCATTCATGTTGGGATCATGTACCATGTCGTACGCCTTCCCTTACGAGGCCCAGCCTCAATCCCCTTGGCCTTCTCGGGTCCCCGACCCCCGTACTCATGTAAGACGTTAAACTACAGACCTGTCAAGACTTCTTGACTGATGCCTAACCTTAGGCCCCTTGTCCTTCTCAGGCCCCTCCGCCCAACCTCTTACCCAGGGTGTACGGTGTGGTGTGGGACTACGTCCTCATTCACGTTGGGATCATGTACCATGTCGTATGCCTTCCCTTACGAGGCCCGGCCTCAGGCCCCTTGGTCTTCTCGGGTCCCCGACCCCCATCCTCATGTAAGACGTTAAACTGCAGACCCGTCAGGCCTTCCTAACTGATGCCTGACCTTAGGCCCCTTGGCCTTCTCGGGCCCCTCTGCCCAAACTCTTACCCAGGGTGTACGGTGTGGTGTGGGAATATGTCCTCATTCATGTAGGGATCATGTACCTTGCCATACTCCTTCCCTTACGAGGACCAGCCACAAGCCCCTTGGCCTCCTCGGGTCCCCGACCCTTGTCCTCACTGCAAGACGTTAAACTGCAAGCAGGTCGGGCCTTCCTGACCAATGCCTAACCATCAGCCCCTTGGCCTTTCCGGGCCCCGACCCAGGTCCTCTCTTATAGGAGTGTATGGTGTGGCGTGAGGTTATTTTCTCATTCACGTCGGTCTCTTAATGACCACACCACGTACCTCTCCCTCCTGAGCTGTTTTGTCGATCCCTTTTCGGCAGTTCACCAATGTGCCTAAGAGTACTCTGGTTTATTACCTGGAATGCCAAGCTTTACTTGGACACGTCTGCACTCGCTTTCCAGGCTTTGTGTATCCCTGCATCAGGGCTTCCATCATCTTTCACACCCGGAGGGACCCCCAAGAACGGCCTGGATACTACGCCCAAGGGCTCTCCTACCGTTATGGGCCAACTCCCCCGAGGGTTTCAGAAAACAAATCGATAAAATCCCGCGTTCTGAGTATGGTCAGCGGTCGATGCTCGTTTTTTGTTCCCACCTCAGGCTAACATGATATGGATGCTACGTTTCCACCATGGTTAACAGTGTTCCTCTATCGCCATGCCAACCCATTGGGCCCAAAATGTCGGGTGCACAATTCACACCCTTCATCACTTCACCGTGTCCATGTAGAGTCTCGGAACTCTTGGTACTTTTCCTCCGTGCACGTCTGCGTGTTGGGGAAACAAGCCGCGTCAAAGGTGTCCTTCGGGGCTCTCTGCCGAATTCCCTCTTATGGACGCCCCAAGTATGCAATAAGGATCTCCCCCCCTTGTTTCCCACACTGAGTTTAACTCACGTGGGCTTAGGGATCGGGTTGACGTCTGCGCTAACTTGGGATGTTGTTACCATTCATGGTCCGAGTTCTATGACCATAAACTAAGATCCTCTCATAACTACGTTCAGCTTGATTCCCATCCTAATGGGATGCGTAGGAATGCCCAGGCCTCCTGTCTTTGGGTCCAGCTTGAGTTCAGCTAATTCGCCTCTCTGGTCCTGCCATCGGGACCCCGACTACGGGACCGCGTGGAGTAGTGCGGGATTATGTCCTCATTCACGTCAGGTTTGCAATAGCTGCACCACACGCACCCCCGTTATGAGAGTTATCCCTCCTATTCCTTGTCCCGCATGACATTAAATGGAACCCTTCAGAACTATGTGTGGCTTGATTCCCATCCTCATGGGATACGTAGGACCACCTGAATGTCTAGGCTTCGGGTCCAGCCCCACCTCTTAGAGATCTCCTGATCTCCCGGTCACCTAGGGCACTTGGCCTATCCCTCTCTAGGAGGGGGATATGTAGGTATGATACAAGGTTTTGGGCACCATTCCCCCCTTCTCCTGAGAACCTGCCATCTCTTGGTTACCCTCAAGTTGAGTCTCTTGACCCCTTGCAGTGGTTCACCCATGTGTTAAGAGTACTCTGGTGTAGGACCAAGAGTGTCAGATTCAACTTGATCAAGTTCCTTCCACTTGTCAAGCTTTGTGTTCCCCTCCATTCGGGCTTCCATTACCTTTCACACCCAGAGGGACCCCCATAATGGCCTGGATACAATGCCCAAGGGATCTCCTACCGTTACGGGCCAACACCCCCGGGGGTTTCGGACAACAAATCGATAAAATCCAGCGTTGTGAATATGGTCAGTGATCGATGCTCATTTGTTTGTCCCCATTTCAGGCTAATGCGACAGGATGCTGTGTTGCGAAGATGGTCAGCAGTAATCCTCTGTCGTCACACCATCCCCTTCAGTCCTCGAATGTTGGTTGAATGATTCACATCATTTTGCACCCCATCATGTCCAGGTGGAATCTCGACACTTTTGGCGCTATCCCTCAGTGCACCTTTGCATGTCAGGGGGACAAAGCTGCAATATGGCATCCTTCGGGGCTCCCATGGTCCGAGCTCTAAGACCATAAACTAAGATCCATCCGGGACTACGTTCAACTTGATTCCCATCCTCATGGGATATGTAGGACTGCCCGGACGCCCTGTCTTCAGGTACAACCCATTTAGGGACCCAGTCTCTTCCCCCTGTTTCACCTCTTACCTCTATACAGGCCCCTCGGCCTAAGGTCTCCCTCTTCGAGTGGCATAAAATGTGATGTGGGATCATGTCTCCATCAATTGTGTTTTATAACACTATGCACATTCCCCGCCTAGCATCGTCTCTGCTGTGTCTGCGCTGCATGACGATAAAATGCATTCTTGGTCCTATCATACGAACCTAAAATGTGACATTATCGTCCTGGATGCACGACGAAAAACGTCACTGCATTGTGGTGACCTCGTTGTATAGGACATCACGTTGGGTATTGGTCACGTGCCATGCCATTTGTCAATGCCTATAACGACTTGATTCTTGTGCCGACACCAGGTCCTGCTACCCTAGGCCTGTCGCTTCACAAAAAAAACCATTCACCTTAAAGAACAAACAAGATTTATCAAATTCCACTTCTTTTAGTGCAATGGCCACGAACGCACTACCCTTTTCCCCCGGCACTGGTATCTTACCATGTCACCCTCAAGAACTACGTGAGGCTTGATTCTCATCCTCACGAGATACGTAGGAGCGCCCGGGCACTTCCCCGTGGGCCCATCCTAACTTTCACTTTTGGTCCCTTGACATAAAGCCTCTCCCAAGGGGGTCGGGCGGCGTGATATGGGATTACGTCCTCATTCATGTCAGGTTGTTCACCGCACCGTACACACCCCCTATTCCCATTCACACCAGGTGTTTGAGTTACTCCACCATGTGCCTCTTATGTCTCCTCCCATCCATGGTCCGAATTCTACGACCCTAAACTAAGATCTCCCTATGGGAAAGGAATCTGCTCCCTCTATCTAATACGTCTCGTTGTCGTATTCAGATGTGTTTTGACAAAGAGCCCGAAGTGTGGGATTTTCATAGGGACATCCCCTTCATCCCATGACCAAGCTTATTGAGCTGGCTATTCGGATCCTCATCTTCTTCCACATCCAAAAGGACCCTCAGACGACATGGATACTAGGATTAAGGGCTCTCCATGAATGCTGGACCTAAGGGCCCTCCAATCGTTTCGGGCCAACGTCCCTACGGATATCTGACAACATTTGTGACATGGTCCCGTGTTTAGAACATGGTCAACGGTCAACCCTCATTTGTTTGTCCCCATTCTAGGCTAACGCGATATGGATGCTGGGTTTCCGCCACTGTCAACAGTTATCCTCCATCGTCACGCCGCCATCATCGTGATATGAATCTCGAGCTCCATGATTCACACATTTCCACTTCCTCATGTTCAAGTGGAATTCCATCATACTCTGCTCTTTCTCTTCGCACATCTAGGTGCGCTAAATGATCGTGTTAGTGTCACTGGGCCGGTATTCACCGAGCGTCCCTTTGCCCTAACCTGCCCCTTTTTGGCGGGATGTGTACCAACACGGCCAGGCTTCTCATCGTCCCTCACGACGTTAAACTATGCTTTCAGAACTACGTATGGATTGATTCCCATCCTCGTGGGGTACGTAGGAACGCCCGACCACTCTGCTTCGGGCCCAGCCGAATCCTCACTCTTGGTCCCTCAACCTGAAGAGTTTCCTCCGGGGGTATGTGGTGTGATTTGGACTCCAAGTCCTCATTCACGTCGGTTTCATATCTACCGCACCGCACGCTCCCTGGGATCTTCCCTTTTATTCCACGTCCTATCGTATGACGTTAAACTACAGGAGTCCATGTGTCCTCAACGCATGACACTAAACTACGGTTCTACCCTGAACAAGTTCAGGATGCCCCATTTTAATCATGGGATGCACCAGAGCCTCTACTAGAGAGGATTTCACCTATCAGTGTTGGTCTACGACTGCATTGTGCTTCCAGAACTACGTACGGATTGATTCCCATCCTCATGGGATACGTAGAGACACCCAGGCATTTCACCTATGGTCCTACCTCAGGAATCGCAAGATCCTGTTCCTCCCCATTTCCGGCCCTCTGGCATGACCCCTCGGGGGGAACTATGTAGCTGTAATTTTTCCCTGAACATGTTCAGGATTCCCCAAGATCCCATTGGGAAGTGACAGACCCCCTCTCCAGAGAGGCCCTATCTGAAATAAGGAATGATCCATGATCAAACCAATGCGCCCATATGGTGTACTCCCACCACGGTGGTGTAACTACATAAGTTTTGGATTCTGTTCAGACAAACCATCACTCCATATTCCACGCTTTGTGTGCCCCTTATTTGGACCCTCGTCCCCATTCATGTCCCACGGGACCCCCTAACGGACCAGTCTCATTCCGCATCGGCTCATATACCGTCCTGGGCCAACGTTCCGGAAGACTGGTCATGTTTGGAAGGACCCCCTAACAGTATGGATGTTTGACCTATGGTCCGCCAACTGTCCTGGGTCAATGTACCGAAATATTGACCGATAATATTTTTGACATGGTCCCGTGTTTCGAACGTGGTCAACGGTTGACCCTCATTTTTGTCCCCATTACAGGATAACGTAGTAAGGATACCGCTTCTCCACCATGGTTAACGATTGTCCTTTATTGTCACGCCATCCCCACAGTGCTCCGAATCTTGGGTATCGTGATTCACACTTCCCATTTTCATCTGTTTGGACCGATTTCAGCGCCCCTGGAATTGCACCATTCGTGCATAAGAGCACGCTGAAGAAACGGTAATTCGGCTGTCCTGGTAACTTCCTTCTCCGATCAAGCCTCTCCCATCTTTCGGAAATCCGGACTGGTAATCCGAATCCCGGATGCCCAGAGTATGGTCTCCACTCCTATGTTAGGTGGGACGAGAAGGCAACTATCTCCTGTTTCTCACATCGAGCTCGACCCACATGGGCTTGGGGAATTGTCGCCAAACGTCCTGCAAACATTGTAGGGATGTAACAAGGCGATTCAAACAGTGGAAATCGTGCGCGCTACGACATTCATAGCAAAGAAAGAAAAAATTGAGGCACTAAAGTACCAATTAAAGGTTTTTTGGTTTGTTAAAATACCCGGGGTCGACTCCCCCCATGGACGGGTTGACCCCTTCAAAACAGCATTGCAGCTCCGCCACCCGTTGGCTTGTGGCGTCCAAGGTTTGCTGCCGCTGACTTAGCTCCCGATCCTCCTCAGCAACGACGGGGCGCAGTTCGTCAGCCTTGGATTTGGCCCTCTCTGTGCCAGCTTTAACAGCAACCATCTTTCTAGAGGCCTGCCTCATATGCTCTTCAACCTCTACTAGCTGGGCCTTCAACCATGAGACCAGCTCAGATTGTGCATTAAGAGAGGCTGAAAGCTCATCTGCCCGGGTCTGCATCTGTTGGACCTTGCCTTCAGCCTCCTGGAGCTTCTTGATGTTGGTCGCCTTCCTCCGCTGCCAGCCCACGCTGAGCCCACGATCATGCTCCCTGATCTTCTCAGCCATAAGATCTCGGATGAGTACGTGAGGACGTTGGGCATCTACTCCCCCAGCGCACAGTTCGCGCAACCGCGAGTGGAGTCTGTCCATTTCGGGCAGCCATTACACTTGGGGGGTGTCCTTGATGAAGCGTGTGACTAGAATCCACGACCGGCGTCAGACTATGCTGCTGTCTTCCTCGTCAGAGGCCGTTTCATCCTAGTCTGCACGATTGGCAGGGTCGTACGCGGGATACGCCCGCAAGAAATCCTCGGCAGGATCTACATTTGATGTTGAATCCAGTACGACACCTGGCACCGAAGCAGGCGTGACAGGACTGGGACCAACCGGTTGATCCTCTTCATCAGATTCCACCTCGATGACCTCAGGCACGACCCTACTGGTGGTCCCGCCAGTGATTATGTGTGTCAAAGCTTGAGAAGATGGGGAGACTATCGCCACTATCACCGGCATGCCCCTAGGAGGGACGCCACCAGACATCCCGACCAGTCTTTCCATAGCAGCCCACGCCAGTCGGAGAACTGTACGACAGAGAGGGACATAAACGTAAGTTGGCGGGCATAGTCTACATGTGACGACGAGGAAACTAGTAGAAGAGACATACGGAGATCGACCTCCTGGCGCTGTTCTTGAGCCGGTACTGACGGAACCCCGAGGCGAGGCCCTCCGTATACTGTTGGAAGGTCTGGAGATTCTGAAGGAGCCACCTCGGGTTCTCTGGTCCCACCAGATGCGGAACTGGATGCAGCCATAGGCGCGGGTTCTAAAGGTCCCGCATCATCACCCGCCGAGGGGCGAGAACGAGGCCTGCGAACAAGTTCCTCCTGCATGGATCAAACATCGGTGAGAAGTCCATAGTGACCCAAGAACGGATCGTATGGAAAGAAGTTCGGAATCCCACCTCGAGAGCCTCTGTGAAATTGTCAGAATCTGAGCCTTGATCTCCGACCTCGCCCTCCTCCAACGGGCTCCCTCCTCCAGCCTCATCCTCCCGAGAGGAGTTCTCTGATTCTTCTGGAAGGGGGAAGTACTCCCTCATATTGGTAGCCGATAACTATGGGGGGACCGTTTGATTCAACAGTACCCTCACCCGGTCTGTCATTGGGAAAGGGACACCACTAGAGTGGATGTAATCCTCTAGCTCATCCAGGTACTATTCTGCCTCCGCTAGAGATGCCATGAATCCAGCCCAGACTGGGCCTATGCTCGGTAATTCCATCCTGAGGCGATTCAGGTGGGCCCATATCTCAGGTGGGCCGAGGAACTGTCGGTTGACGTCCCAAATTTCCCAGGCTTCCGGGAAGACGACATCCTCTGCCATTTCGATATGACGCAGGCGCTTCCCCGGAGCCTGAGTGGATATCCTATGAAATCCCAATGGTGGCTGCCCCTCCGGATGGCCCTGCTCTTCTAGAATCACCGGATCCACCGCTGCTGCCATACCCTCAGCTGGTGCGGGTCTCGCCGCCATGGCAGCCCCGCTACCGCGAGCGGCCCTAGCCGCCCTCCGACCCCGACCTCGAGATAGAGGAGGCCCACCGTCATCGACCCGAATAGTTGGTTGCTTCAGCATCTCCCCTGGGTAAGCATCCTCCCAACTAATGGCATACTCCCTCACCAATCTAAAAGCAGCGGTGGATGGAGGCAATGCAATTCACATCTTCCCATCTTCCCATGTGAACATGAGCCACAACTGCCTCATCACACACGGGTACTCCTCATGACGCACCTCCCAGTAGACCTGCGGGGTCAGCCGCTGGAGGCACCAGAACTGCCTCGCAAACCGATACGGGGTGTACGGTTCGCAGAGTGGCTCACGATCTATTCGTTCCACCAAAACTCTGCCTCGAAAGGCCAGGAGGTAAGCCCGATGTTCTTACGTTCCCCGCCCGTCATCAGTAAGTATCCCTGTCGGCAATGGGAAGGGGTAGAAATTAAACTCATCCGCCCTCCACACCCGATTCAGCACCATCGGCACGACCAGTTTGAACGGGAAGCTCCCGACCGCATTTAGGATGGAGGGGCGGAAGTTCGATCCTGGCGGCGAAATGGGGTTTGGATACTCGTAAATCCCCCTGATGTGTGCTGCGATCCACCCATACAGGAGGTGGAATGTCCCACATATCCTTGGCGGCTTCTTGCCCTCACTAATGTGCCGCAGCATTCTGTACAGTTTGGCGAGCATCGGAATCCTCAGATTGATCTGCTGCCCCACGACCAACATGGACGCCATAATAAACGAGCTGGGCCGCACCCCCATGCTTGTATCCCTCACCGGTAGGATCCAACCATAGATGAGAGCCGCGATGAATGCCGCCAGCCTGACTATCGACTGTTGTTCAGTGCTGACACTGAAACCCCAAGTCTTCCATTGGCTGTCCTCCAAGACATGCCAATACGAGTGCCCCTTGCCCAGTTGGGCTGCCCTCAGACAAGTTCGAGGCCTCGGAGGGAACTCTCGATTCTCTGGGAAATTCAAGAAGCACTTGAACCATATTCTAAAGTGGACATCCCTCACTGCATCCTTGTACTCTCCAGGGACAAGCGCCATCAGTGCTGACGCCAGTCGAGGAATTTGCTCTGTATCCTCCCACACGCTCATGACAGGGAGGAACTCATCATACATGGCCCCCAAGATCAGAACCCCAGAAATTTGGTGGACATCCCACAGGCTGATGCCCACCTCCCCGTGGTGCAGGTGAAAGGTATTGGTCCTAGACGACCATCTGCTCAGCAATTTCAGCATCAATTGCTTTGGTTGGTAAATGTGGAATTGGGAGGCCCATGCCGCCACATACAACCCCACTCTCCTCAGCTCGGCCCCAAACTCCTCGGATGAGGCACCTACCCAGTAGGCCCAGGACCAGTCATCAGTAATGTTGCCACCCTGGCACAGGTCCCACTCATCGGACCATCCCTTCTTCAAATCCTGCAAAGCCGCCTTCAGCATGGTGCGGTAGAGAGGAGGGGACGTCTCCGGTTGTAGTGGCTTCCCGTCAATATCATTCAAATGGTTGTAGAGACAGTCAATGGTGATGGGTGTGAAGTCCTCCTGCGCATGACCATTGGCCGCCCTGAACCATTGGTGCTGGCATGGTGTGCTCCTGAACCAGCAAGCTAGTTCGTCCCTACTCGCATCAGGGATGAAGACGTCATCCCTCAACCCGAAGCCGTACAATGGCAGTTTCTTGCACTATGGATAATCCTTCTGACCCTCTGATAGTAGATATGTTAAAGAAGCGTTGTCTGAATGGCTTCAGACCATCTCCCCAAGGCCTGGACAGTTGGCCATCTCATCCCGACGAGCGGCATCTGCAAGCACCCCCAATACAGCCTCTTGATGGGCCATTTCGATTCCGGCCCTCAGAAAATAATTTTTCAGAATGGATCACGAAGCGGGATCACGAATCCGGATCACGAAGGTCGGTCGCGAGACCAAGCCGTGAAGTCTGGCCTAGGCCGACAAGCAGAAGTTCACTTGGTGCGGACGTGGAGTCGGAGACCCGCGGTTCGCCGCGAAGCTCGATTCGCGGAGGGCTGTCACGGAGTACGCGGAGCTTCGCGAAGTCGAGAGCACAAAAAGACAAGGAAGTCACGTGAAGCCAAAAGAGGTAAACCCCCCTATTTATAGGCAGCGACCCCGGAGCATCGCGGTGCGCCTCACCCGCACGTAGCATCACGGTGCGTCCGGATCCGTGGCCCCAGTCAGCACCGCGGGCCCCCTTCGCGAAGCTGCATCGCGAACCACCGACAATTTTTGCGATTTTCCCTTAGACTTCGACCCTTAACTCTCCGCGGCTCCAAGTCTGAGGGGGGGAATTTGTTGGCGCCAAAATATTGCACGAAAGGGAGGGACGAAAAAGAAGGCTGGCACACTGCCTCGCGAAGCACCGACGCGAAGCACTGATGCGAAGCATCCCGAGCATCGCGGTCTCACGAAGCTCCAGAGGCGGTAACTCTCCGCGAACACATTTGACGTTCGTGAGCCCACTGCGAAGCTCCAGAGGCGGTAACTCTCCATGAACGCATTTGACATTCTCGAGCCCGTCGCGAAGCTCCAGAGGCGGTAACTCTCTGCGAACACATTTGACGTTCGTGAGCCTGCCGCGAAGCTCCAGAGGCGGTAAATCTTCGCAGACGACGTTGATGTTCGCGAACGCGCCGTGAAGCACCTGAGGCGGTGCACGATTTATTCTTCACGGCGCCCCTTCCCTATAAATACTGGACTCTCCCTGAGTCCTGAGGATAGAAAATCTGACCTTTCGGCTTCTCCTCTCCCGAATCGTGAAGCACACTTTGCCCTGGGAATCATGAGCTCCGCGAGGTACTTTTACTTCGCGAGATGCCTTTACTTTGTCTCGTTTTGAGCCCCTCTTCCGAGAGGGATGCCCTTCGCGAAGCTCAAGGGAATTCGTGAAGGAAGGGGATTCCCAAGGGAACCCGGGCAGCCGCGGAGCGTTTATGCTTCGTGAAACACCCAAGTTGTACTAGTGATCCCTATGCTAAGGCAGGATCGCTACGCATCGCGAAGCACACTGCTTCGCAGCACCCTGCTTCGCGAGGCACCCCTTCTTCACGAGGCAGTGCTCCACGAATACAGTTCCACTTCGCGAAGAACACTCCACTCACACCTATGCCCCATGCTAAGGCCAAGGCACTCTACTTCGTGAAGCACACTCCTTTGCTTGGCAATTCCTCTTCCTATGTGACCCTCCAGGTTTGCACGATGTGATTTCAAAGTCCCATGGACAATACCACCCGTAGCGTTGCTTCGCCTAATGCTTCTTCGCATAGGCACGCTAACGGCTATTGCATCTTCGCATAGCCAGGGTAACATGGACCCCTTGATGGTTCTCTCCACAACCCCCCTTGACTATGGCCTTACTGGTACCTTCCCTTCCCCAAGGACCATAGGGTACCAGTTATGTAAGTCCTAGGGGTGCGGAGTGAACCCACCTCGTCCGAGCTGCAGGACGTTAAACTGCCAAGCACCACGTCCTCAACACATGATGTTAAACTGTGACCCGGCCTCGTGCCTCTCACGAAGGGTCCCCCCAGCTCGAACATTCTTTACGCCATTCATCTCCACGGGAGCGGATTCCCCCTAACATGGAATGAGATCCTCCTTTTCGGAGCGACGTTTGTCCGTGGGGGAAGGGCTGCCTCAGTGCGTAAGCCCCTAGCCTTTCCAATGGATGGTTGCACCCCTGTATCTCCGTACTTCCCCACTACCAAGGTCAGTGTAGGGCGTGGTAGGGAACGAGGCACCTCCCATCATTGGTCCCGAGTCCCTCTTTCGCTGCGCTTTGTCGCACTCTAGCCCTCCATCCTGGAGTAAGTCCCAGCACCATGGGCCGCCTAATGCATAAGCCCCTCTTCACTTCTCATGGATGCATCCTTCGCGACGTGAACGTCAGGTCCTTGCAACCTCTTGTTTCTCTCACCGAGCATGACTCATGTGGGCTTAGAGTGAGCACCGACCCTGACCCCTACCCATAGAGAACTACGAGGACTTTGATCCATATCAAGGCATGGTACGTAGGAATCCTCCATGAGGTTCAAGCCACATTACTCGGTCGTTCATTCACGTCGAGTTTCGCCCTCATCCCGTATGATGTTAAACTGCACGCCCTCATCCAGCATGACGTTAAACCGTATGCCCTATGTCCCGCATGACATTAAATTGCACACCCATTTGAACTACGAGGTCTTTGATCCATGTCAAGGCGTGGTACGTAGGAAGCCTTCCTAAGGTTCAAGCCCACCCATCATCCAATTCACGCCGAGTTTTACCTTGGTCCAGCATGACTTTAAACTGCATTCCAGTCTGACGGCAAGCTGTTGTGACTAACCCGAACTACGAGGACTTTGATCCATGTCAAGGCGTGGTACGTAGGAAGCCTCTATGAGGTTCAAACCCACCATCCGGTCGTTCCGACCTCATTCACGTCGGTTCACCCCCGTCCCGCATGACGTTAAACTGTATTCCACAACCCAAACTACGAGGACTTTGATCCGTGTCAAGGCATGGTACGTAGGAAGCCTCCCAGAGGTTCAGGCCCAATAATCATTGGCCCAGACCGTCTCCTTGTTGGTGTGCCAACCCCCCCCCCCATTTTCACCCGAACTAGGAGGACTTTGATCCATGTCAAGGCATGGTGCGTAGGAATCCTCCCAGAGGTTCAAGCCCATCTCCAATCGGACCAAGGTACCTCATTTACGTTGGTTCACTGACACCCACCGCCCGTCGTTTATTCACGTCAGGGTTCACTACCGTCCCGCATGACGTTAAACTGTATTCCATCAATCCTTTGAACTACGAGGACTTTGATCCATGTCAAGGCATGGTACGTAGGAAACCTTCCCAAGGTTCAAGCCCACTACTAGTGGACCCACGGGTCTACTTTCAC
Source organism: Viscum album (assembly GCA_963277665.1). Taxonomy (NCBI): domain Eukaryota; kingdom Viridiplantae; phylum Streptophyta; class Magnoliopsida; order Santalales; family Viscaceae; genus Viscum; species Viscum album. The sequence goes on from OY728134.1 coordinate 1,174,229,443, forward strand.
GTCAGTTCACTGATGAAACCCTTTGAACTATGAGGTCTTCGATCCATGTCAAGGCATGGTATGTAGGAAGCCTCCCCGAGGTTCAAGCCCACCACACATCGAACCAAGGTCCACCTTCACGTCGGTTCGCTGACGATGCCCATCGGACCAAGGTCCACCTTCACGTCGGTTTGCTGAAAATGCCCATCGGACCAAGGTCCACCTTCACGTCGGTTCGATGAAGAAATGGACCAAGGTCCACCTTTACATTTGTTCGCTGACGACATCCATCGGACCAAGGTCCACCTTTACATCGGTTCGCTGACAATGCCCAGCGAACCAAGGTCCACCTTCACGTCGGTTCGACGACGCATCAGACCAAGGTCCACCTTTACATTGGTTCGCTGATGACATCCATCGGGCCAAGGTCCACATTCACGTCATTTCACCGGCACCATCCCGAACTACGCGGAATTTGATTCCCTTCCACAGGGATACGTAGGAAGCCTCTTCAAGGCTCAAGCCCAACTTCACTGTCGCCCTTGCGATGGTCCCATTTCATTCCCCCCTCCACTCCATTCATCCATCTATCACCCATCCTGATTCTCGCCCGGACTGTCATATCTCGGTGAGACCATGTCGATACGCTCCTCTTCACAGCCGCCCATGGGCTGGTCCTAGTATCGGCACCCCTTCAAAGGAAACCCCTCAATCAGATCTATTCTAACTATTGCTCTGATCGGGATGATCCGTCTCCGCTGGAAGTTAAACTCGCGCCGTACCCTGTGTTAAACACGGGAAGCTGAGGAAAACCTCAGATATGTGTCTATGGCATATAATTCCCTGTGCTCGATGTGGGATGCCTCAGGCTTCCACGCCCTCGAGAAGCCCTGTGACCAGGGATAATAGATAGACATGCCAGGTTCCCCAGCATCCAGACACGCTACTGATGCCTCAACGTGACTACTCCTCCGACTGAAGGTTGCTGCCCTGACCGGACCCTTTGGAATGTCCCGACAGAAGCAATGTAATTAACCGGCGTCCATGGAAACATGGCACTGGGAAGAGTTTCAGGAACTACGTATTAAATCTATGAGGGAGACCCGGACTAGGTGACGATTTCTGAGGAGGAATCCATAGAAGGAAGAACCGACATCCCATCATCCCGTTTCGATCAAGGAGCAGACGTCCCTGAATAAGGAGTGAATGCCACCCGCCTTTGGAAAGCGGGAACACGGGGCAACAAGTGCAGCACGTCCTCCTCCGCGGACGGACGGATGCGTGCGCCCCGGCGAACGCGTCGGAAACAACCTTTTCCATACTAACCCATTAAATCCCCACTATACCTAACTCCAAAATCCATCCTATCTCTCAACCATCACCTTTGATACCATTCTGTCACAACCCCCTCCCTCCAAAGATGCCCCTCCTGAGCTAGCAATGAACGGAGAGAGATAATGACCCTCGAGTCCCGTATCCAGTAGTCCCTAGGGTGGCAACTAGCACCATGGGTATAAAATATCACATATTGTAGGTAATTCCCCTATTATAATAAAACATGATCGGTAGATATTATGGTTCATCCCAAACAACTCCAAGACATATATACATATAAAAGAAATCCAAAACCATCCCACATGCATGTTTAAAATATAATTTTTACAAAACAAGAGTATCTAAAATAAATTCCAAAAACAAGTCTAAGCAGCGAGACAACAACTGTCCCAAAGCTTTAGCTAGTAATGCCTAGCACGGTCCATGTAGTACTCCTAGAAACCTAAAATAAATTTTATATACATAGGGTGAGCATGCAAGTATACTCAGAAGGGAAAATCCAATGTCTCTCATGCACAAGTGGGAGAATCATACTAATTCCCCTATGAGAAAACAGCAGAAACCAAAATCAGCTTATAAGGAATAAAATCCATCCCAACCACACCAAGGCATGCTCACCAAATAATGTCAGTCATGTAAAGTAATATAATAATCACATCGATGTTTGGGTAGCCCACACTATTTCCCACTAGTTAACTGCTCATACCCTAATGATAAACGTCCTGGTGCTACCACACTCTTCTACAAGCCCCACATCACAACCCGCATATACACACATGGGCCTCAGATCTCGTCCCGCAACCTGAGAATGCAAAGATTACCACATCCCTCCCCCACACACCTAATCCACAACCATACCACCCCCCACTCACAGACACCTGGGCCACAACTATACCACATACTGAAGACACCTATGAAATCCTAGCACATCTCAACCCGTAGAACCCTAGGAACGAACACATCACCCGAAGACACTTTGGCCTCACAACCACACCACAAACTGCATCCTCCCATCGGGATGTTTGGAAAATTCATCCCCCCCATGATGATGGGGGTATTCAGTACATAGTTCTCAAATAGGGTGGGGTGCGTATAGAAAACACAAGGAAAATACAGGTATATATATATATAGTATCAAACACTTATCCCAACCTATATTTTTTTCACAAAAACAACCATCTCACAAAACCGCCTTTGCATATACCTCAAAATGAACAACTACAGAACAAGATGAAAATCAATTTAAAACCCCAACCAACTCATATAACCAATTATCATTCTTTTTAAAGAAAACCATTTATTAATTTTATCCCTACCTAGGAAACTACTAACCACATCACACAACAATCCACACAACATAAACCATGAAGGGGAAAAAGAACCACAGTAAAGAAACTCACTTTATATTTCCTCTCTATTTAACACCAATACCAAAAAAATGCCATCATCATTCTTCAAATTCATTTTGCTTAATCCTTCCTATCAACAATCATACACCCACTTACAGCCAAACCCTGCAACACACCTCATCATAAGAAATCCCAAAATCCCCACTGTAAAACAACACCACATCCATCACACCCAGCAAAATAAGCACAACATAACCCAAAACTTCATCCCTATTGCTCAAAAACTATCCATCCATTCCAAAATAAATCAATCCCTCAACCTAAGATTCCATTACACCACTCATACCACCCCACCTTACAATCATACTCTCAACCTCAGCACCACATAACCACACAATGAAAAAAAATAAAAAAACCACACACATCACACAACCATATCAAACAAGGTAGGGTGTATTCAGATTTGGAAAATTCTCATTCTTTAATTCCACTTCGATAATTCGGGGGTTATCAGAGAGCAAGTTTGATCCTGAGGCATCCATATATTTAACTAGGTATACATGGTAAATCAATTATATATATATATATATATATACATTTTTTCAACACATGATAAACAAAAATTAATCACAAGTAATCTCAAGTGAACATACAAAGACCACCAACAACCATGATTTTCAGTAGGCATATAGCCCATACAACTCACAATATCGATAAATAACAAAACAAAATCATGCGTTGCTTTTCCCCAGCCCCTGTTTATTGATTTAAAGTTGATTCAATTAAATTTATTAAATTTGGATTCAAATGAATTCACATGGAATATATTCATACACCCATACATCATGTTGCGCAAATAAGAGGGATAAAGGGGTCCCTACCTCAAGAAATTGATGATCAGCAATTCCATCTTGCACCCAGAACAGGGGGGATGCATGCAGTTGGAAGAAATCGAGGGAAACAAGATCCAAAGTACACAAAACAAATCATGATTACATGGGGAATAAAGGTTCTGGGATGCTTTTTTATCAAGATAAAATAGAAGAGAGAATAAAGGAAATGTGTTCATCTTTGAATGAATAGATCTGAGATCATGGGATATGAAACCATTTTGAACTCTCCTTTAAAAGCGGATCTTGACTACATATTTTGACCAACTTAAAGCCTCTAGAAAATTAGGAAATTAAATATATATTTTATATCCGTTGAAATAGTTTCAAAAACACTTAAACATGGTTTTAATCCCAATTTACGTCAAATAAATCACTAATGGGTGAAACTAAAAAATTGGAGAAAACTGGGGATTTTGAAAAACTATCGAAATGACTCATAATTGGGTGAGTCTCTAGTGGATGAATCACCATAGGAAAGGTCATTAGTTCAATCTATAGGTGATGAGGTACTGATGGAAATTCATCGTTTGGGGAGTCAGTGTTCAGCGAGTCACCGTTCGGCGAGTCAGCTTTCGGGGAGTCACCAATTGGCAGGTAATCATCACAACTCACTATCGCAACCCACCATTAGTGATGCATCGTCAGTGAATCACCATTAGCAACTCACCATTGCGATTCAATAATGTGACTCGCTGTTGGGATGGCCTACCGTCACCACCTACCGGTGGATGACTCACCAATGCCAGTGTCACGACCCGTCCCCCAGGGCCCATGTTGTGACTTCCCCAAGCCTGCCTCCCATAGGCTAAGGGATGGAGACTAGTGCCGAGTAGGAATATCTCTAACAAATGGGAGGAATTTTTCTAAGTACCTTTACACACACACACACAACTCCATGCCATAGATGCTGGAAAGTGAATACACTATGTCAACAAACACAAGGTATGATTGTAGAAAATTGAAGGTAAATAGGGCCAGAATACAAACCCAACTAACACAAAAAGGTACATGTACATGTATCTAGAACTCCACAAAAAACCCTACCTGAAGGGTAGGTATATAAATACCTATTTAAAGTCATATAAGAACATATCATTTGTCGGTTCACTCAAAGAACCACCTGGCCCCGGTGCACCAAGGACCCCGTCAAAGCATCGATCATCTGCACAAGACACAATACATGAGAGAGAATCCTATGAAGTGTTGAGTAAAAAAAATACTTATTAGGGACCCCAAAACACAAAGGTATACCACAAGTCAATACAAAAAGTGGAATACCAATGAGGTAAACAAAGTGTAACCTCTAAGAAGTACAGTCAAGAGAGTTACTAGAGTCATCTCACATAGGTATAACCTAAAGTGTAGAAAGAAAGACTATAATTCGTAACACTTAACACCTTGTACTACTGAAGTAGTCATCCTTGATGAGTGCTAAGGGATGCTGGATCACCTAGACCCACTCTTCACATGGGCCTGTTGGATAAATTAGACCCGATCATCTCTTGGTCCAACTTGATCACTTATACCTAATCATCTCTTGGGCCGGCTGGATCTCTTAGACCTGATTGTCTCTAGGGCCAGTTGGATCACATAGACCCTCTCGTGACTTAGGCCAGATGGATCACTTAGACCCACTCCTCACTGAGGTCTGTGGGTCCATTGAGGTCTGTATGTTACTGAGGTCTCTCATGCCACTAAGTTCCACTAGTTACTAAGGTCATCTAGGCTACTAAGGTCTGCATATCATTGAGGTCTGCCGATCCACTAGGGTCCGCACATCACTGAGGAATGTTGGGCCATTGAGGATCCCGCATCAGTGAGGTATTCTAGGCCATTGAGTTTCGCATTTCACTGAGGTTTTCTAGGCCACTGAGGTCCACTCATCACTCATGTCTGTTGGGCCACTGAGTTCTGCACGATACTGATATCTGATGGGCCACTGAGGTCATCTTGTCACTCAGGTCTACATGGCCACTGAGGTCCCCATGTCATTTAGGTATGATGGGATACTGAGTTATGCTCTTCAATCAGGTCTGTTGGGCCACTGATGTATGCTCATCACTAATTTCTTCTAGGATACTGAGGTCTACCTGTCAATATTGTCTATTGGACCATGAAAGTCCATCCATCACTAAGTTCTGCTTGGCTACTAAGGTCTTCTAGTCACTTCCTTCTCATTACAACCATCCATAGGATTTCCACTAGAAACACACTTGATTCTAGGAGAATCTAATCCTCAGTCCGTCAGTCATAAATCAAACTATACGGAAACTCACTTAGAGTATTTCAAAAGGTTTTTCCCATCCGGATGGTCCCAATGTCGTAAACGGCTCGTCGATTGGACGTATGGTCTGTAAGTTATGACTGCTTTACTAAAAAGTGGCCTGTGTGGTCTAGGTCTAGTCTGACCTGACCCAACAAAGCTAAGGGTCCACCAAACCAACCTAGGATTGACCCACTATGGGTTTGACCCGACCTGGACTGGCTGCATCTAGGCCAGACCAGTTGGGCTATGGGTCCATCCCGGACCAGCTGGTCCGCTGGTCCTGCCCGCTTTCTCCTACCGGACCCACTGTGAGTGGGTCATCTTGTCTTTCCCAGATGCAGTGGTGGTTCCCATGTTCACTCCCAGAAAACACAACAAATTTGGTCAATAACCACCCCACAGGTCACCGCGGGACCCTCCTATCATGGTCACGCAGGGTCCCGGTCCTTCGGTCGTGCAACATAGCTCGATGCCACATCCACCAGAGACTATGCCACCGGCTGTTTCTGGCAACCCTCATCTTCCACCCCGTATACGAGGCTGTAGGGACCTCCACCATCGTGCCACGCTGCCATTGTCCTTCGCCGAAACCTCTGTTGGTGCTGACAGTTCTTCCCCGGGACACCAAACATACTCTGGTGGCCCATTATTTGATCTGCATGAACCTCTAAAATCCTTAGGTCATCACGGTCACTAATACATGCTCCAAGTTGTCTCGTTGCCGATCTGGGGGTTCAGTCACACTCAGAACCTCCTGGAAAAGTCTCATGTGACCACATGTGTCTGTTGACAAAAACGATAGGACGGGGGGGTAGGAAGATCACCAAGAACACCTGAGGGATGGATGGTGGCCTTGTTCATTCAACCTTCATTTGTCCCATTATAAGGAAACTGGGAAGGGAGTAATTACCAAATTCCTACCCTTCAAGTCACACAATATTTAACCCATTCTACATGAATGAACGTCCCATGAATCAACCTATTAGTGGATTGATCCACGTTCTTCATTTGGAATGAAATAATGGGGAATCCAGATCACAAATAAAAAACCCCAACATCAAGATGGATCGCTTGCAAGCCTAGATTGAAGTCGCGTCGCCAAATCAATCCTTGTTCTACCAGTGTTTGTCGATTCATCATTGTTTGGTCAAAATATGACCTCTGATCTGTCATCACAAGTTAGAGATCCTCCTCCCCCTTTCCTTAGGGAAACTCCAATGTTCCAAAGGAATTATCCAGCGTTATGAATTCTGATGTTGGACACTGCCCACAATTAATGGAGGAAACATGTAACGTGTTTCGACGTTACTGTTTCACTTTCAAACACCATCACCATGCTTCTTCATTTATGGAAGGATAACAGGTTGCTCTGTCATTGCATCACAGCATCGCCATGCTGCAAAACATTAAAATGAAATAAAATAAACATCATTTAGTTTATTTTATTATTCTTTAAAAAGTCCAAAAATTAACTTTTACCCTCAACCCGCACTGGTTGAGGTCAAGTCCTTCTTAAGGAGAACATATCATTATGAACTCAATGGTTGTTTCACATTTTTAATCTGAGCTACTGTTTTTGAGTTATGAGGATTAAAAAAATAAAATAATTTTTATTTAAATTTTTTTCTTTGCCGCTACGTCCCAAAAACAAACATTCACAATCGGCCCATGCTGGACAATGTTAGGATTTACCTATGGAAAGTGTTCCCTCATGAGCTCAATGGAGGTCTTATATTTTTAATTTGAGTTTCCATTAATGAGTTATAAGTATTCCAAAATTAAATAAATTTATTTAATTATTTTATTTACGGAAAAAAAATAATTCCCACCGTTGGCCCACACCGGCCAATGTTAGGCTCTTCCTAAGGAAAGAACACCCTCACGAGCTCAACATGGGTCTCAAATTTATAATATGTGTCACCGTTCATGAATTATAAGTATTTCAAAAATAAAATTATTTTATTAATAATTTTATTTACGGTTATGTCATATTCAGGTTTTCTCACTAGAGACCTGCGTCGACTAAACTTAAGTTGTTCCTAAGGTAAAACCATTACACTGAACACAAAGGTTCCCTCAGATTTATGATCCAGGCACCCATTTAAGAGTTATTACACTTTTTTAGGAAAACTACTCACCTTCACTATTTAAAAGTTAACATTTTTCAACAGACAATTCTGGGAACACCGAGTCTCAGAATCGCACACCATATCAGCTCCTGGTCTTAGAATAATCCACTGTAATTAAAAACAATCTTGTAATTTTTGGACAGTACATTACACCCACCTTTATGGCTTTTTCATCCTTGTAATAAAAAACAAAGGATAAACAAACAAATGCGGGTACGAACATGAACTTGAGCCTCCCACTCCCACATTCTCTCTTAGATATTCCTATGGTTCCACTGAATGAGCACTTGATGAATTGAATACCCATGGAGGGTCCTCTCCAGTCGATCCTTGAACTCTATTAGAAACTTCTCAAAAGTTTCCCCATCGTCAAATCTCTAGCACGTAGAGGCATCGTGAGCCCCCTACTAAAATTCAATCCTTTGTAGTTAGGAAGTGGGTCGACTTAGTGGGTTGGTCAATGATCACCCCAAGGGTATCGTGTCTCCTAGAAATATGTGGTAAATCTGTCATAAAGTACATCGATATCTCTTCCCACATCCTTCCCGGTACCCCTTTAAAGATAAATAACAACCCATGAAACTGATTCATACAATCATTCAACTTTTTATCTCAATAGGTAAGCACAACATCAACTTGTTTAATCATCCCTGATGTTTTACTTGACACCCATACACATACCCCAATGCATCTTTCCAAAGTAGGAATCACTACTAAAATAGTTCATCCTATGAAAAGAACAACGTGCTCCCCACCTTTTGAATTTCCACCAGGGGTATTTCTTTTTGACAACTGTGCTTGTAAAGACTCACAGTCAATTTCACCAAGTTGTGTCTCCATGACTCATTTAAGAGTGGATGGGTAAAAACCAACGACTGGAGATAAGATGCTTCATCACCACCCATGAAGGTTAATTTTATGGAGGAAAACTACTCGGTTTCCTTTTCCAGTAACTATGAACATGATTTTCTACTAAGACCATCCACTACCATGTCCCCCTTTCCAAGAGTAAAGAGTAATTTGAAGTCATACTCCAAGATGAACCCCAACCATCATATCTGTCTCAAGTTCAAATTCATCTGAGAGAATATATACTTGGTACTCTTGTGCTTAGAGGGGACGGTGAACCTTACACCCATAAATTAGTGTTGCTACATCTTCAATGCGATAACTACCACTACCAACTCAAGATCGTGGGTCGTGTAGTTCTACTCATGTGGTCTCAATTAATGTGAACCAAAGGCAATCACTGCTTTCCTATACATCCGGGCACAACCAAGTCTAGACACTGATGCATCACAGAACACTATGTACTTGACTCCATCCTTTGTAAAACTCAATATAATGGTGATTATCAAACTCTGTCTTAACTATTGAAAATCCTGCGGGAACCTTTCCATCCCTGAGAATGGTTTCCCCTTTCAACTGATCGATGCTTTCATCATCCGTTTATTAGTGGGTACTCATTATTTTCACAAACTTTGTTAAAGTTCTGGTAATCCACACATAACCTTGAACACTGGGTCTTACTAAGACCTTCCTTGAAAAGTCCCCCACCTACACCCACTGCTCGCAAATCTCTACGAAAGACATCTAATATACTGATGCTGATTTTGGTGCCATGTCAGGGTGCAGAGTGATGAATAATTCCATCTCCCTATGAAGAGGTAACCCTAGAAACATCTTTTGGAATGACTTCCTTGTACTCTACCACAACTACCAGAAAATGAAAACTCAAAACATACACTACTACATGGGTAAGGATGGCCACATGAAGCTACCCACTTTACTTGTCCTCCAGCTCCCTGAGACTGATGTGGATCAATTGGGGTGGTGGTTGTAACATGATAAAATGTTTACCACATCCTGCTACTCTCTCAACTCATATTCTACGTCTTCCATCATGAAAATTAATCTTTTTCTGTCACCGTCTCTTCCCCGGTGGCCTATCCACTATTTCAATGTCTGAAAGACGGTCTAGACAATGTCTAGAGAGATGTCCCCTGCCTTCTTTTGAAAATAATTACATATTTCTAGGCCGAATAGACTCACCCTATGATCCTTGAGTTTTAGATCCCTTATCTTGGGACCTCTTCTCAGAATGTCTCACACGTCCATGTCTCTAAGACTGATGTCTGCTTCTGGCTTTCCCACTACTGACATCAACTGGGTGTATCTTCTTGGACAAAGGACTTTTGACCAAAAAGATTATCTCTGGAACCATAGCATAATTATGAACACAAAGAGGAATATTTCTGGATCAGATGTACCTAAACACATCTCACACGAAGGATTGATCCCTGAAGAACTAGTCGTATCACATTCATTGAGTACTTAGAATGGTTGGTGCACCTCGATGAATAATCAGATACTGACATGTCATCTTTCTAAAGCAATAGAATCAATTGGGCATGCATGACCCTTAGATTTTATGGCAAGATCCCCTTCTCTTAGAATGGTTCCCAAGATCTATCCATGGAAAAGTTACCTCATCATAATATCGGGTAATCTAAACCCCGCCATCACCCTACTAAGCCACATAGAAGGCTCAATATTAGGACCACCATATGAGATAATGGTGTCCTTAATAGATCTAAAACATGGTCACCACCTCAGTCCTTAGATGCCTGTGAGTCAGGATCTCCTCAGAACATAAAGGGTCTATGTCACTAAAACTCGTGAAGTGCACTCATTTTGTGCATCTCATCTACTGGTACTATGAGTACCGTGTTATACTCCATAGGTGGTGGTATAGATGGTACACCACCCAGTGGTGCTGTCTCTGGTAAGAATACAAGTACCCATATTGTCACTCTGTAGATCATCCCTACGATCATGTAGGGGAATCATGAATGGATATCTACAAGGAAGCACCTTGAAACAAAATAAGATATACCATGATCAATAGAGTATACCTGGTGAGCTAACTCAAGGACATGGAAAACTCAACCCATTCTTATAGGATGCATGTACCATCATTATTCGCCACAACTAGTGTTTTCATGTACTGAGTCCAATAGTATAATTCAGGGTCCTGGTGTATGGATACGTTGGCCACCACACCAACACTAGATTCCCTGGCCTAAAAGAGAAACTCGAAACACTTAACATTATTTCCCCAAACCAAACTCATACACTATGGGTTATTAAGTTTGAACCGACCTCTATTGATACCACTCTGTCACAACACGTCCCCTAGGGCCCGTTTTTTGACAGCCCCAAGGCCACCTCACATAGGCTAGGGGCTAGCAACTAGCACCGAGTAGACATATCCCAAATAAATGGGAGGCATTTTCCTAAGTAATTGTACACATGAACACAAATCCACGCCATAGATGATGGAAGGTGAATACACTAAGTAAATAAACACAAGGTGCGATAGTAGAAAACTGAAGGTAAATTGGGCCAGAATACAATCCCAAATAAAGAGTAAAGTAAAAGTACAAGTATCTGGAACTCCTCCGTAGAAAATCCTACCTAATGGGTAGGTATAAAAACATCTATCTGAAGTCACAGAAGCATGAATCGTCTGTCGAGTCACTCTAAGAACCACATGGCCCCGGTCCACCAAGGACTCCATCAAAGCATCAATTGTCTGCACAAGACACGATACATGCAGGTGATGCCCTTGTAGGGATGAGTAAAACAATACTCAGAAGGGACCCCAAACCACAAAGGTATACCACAATGCAATACACAAAGAAGACTACCAAAGTGGTAGACAAAGTGTAACCTCAAAGATGTCTAGTTGAGAGAGTCACTAGAGTCAGCTCACACATGTATACCCTAAAGTATAGAAAGCAAGACTATAATTCGTAACTCTTAACACCATGTACTATTGAAGAACTCATCTCTGATGAGTGATTTGGGATGTTGGATCACATAAACATGCTCTTAAAAAGGGCTAGATGAATCACTTAGACTCACTCATCTCTTGGGCCAGTTGGATTACTTAGACCCACTAATCTCTTGGGCCAGCTAGATCACATAGACCCACTCGTCTATGTGGCCAGATGGATCACTTAAACCTACTCGTCTCTTGGGCCAGCTGGATCACATAAACCTGATCTTCATTGAGGTCTTTGAGGCCACTATGTTATGTATGTCTCTATGTTCTGTTGGGCCACAGACGTCCACTCATCACTAAGGTCTGTTGGGACACTAAGGTCTGCACCTCACTGAGGTCAGCTGGGCCACTGAGGTCTGCACGTCATTTGAGGTCTGCTGGGCCTCTGAGGTTTGATCATCACTGAGGTCTGTTGGTCCACATAGGTCTATATGTCACTAACGTTTGTTGGGTCACTAACCTGTTCTTATCACTTAGGTCTGATAGGCCACTGAGTTCTACACATCACTGAGTTCTGATGGGCCATTGAGGTTCGCTCGTCCCTGAGGTCCGCTGGGTCATTGAGATCAGCACATCACTGAGATCTACTGGGATACAGAGGTATGATCATAACTCACGTCTACTGGGCCACTGAGGTATACTCACCACTAAGCTCTATAGGGCCACTGAGGTCCACTTATCGCAAGGGTCCCAACACTGCAAACGACTCGTCGATCGGACGTATGGTATGAAAGTTATGACCATTTTACTAAAATGAGGCCCGCTAGGTTTGGGCCTGGGTCGACCGGACCCGGGCCCGACCCGGTCCGTTGGACCTGATCCCAGACCGGCTGGGCTATGGTTCCGGTCCACTGGGGCGTCCCGACCTGCTAGGGTGGCCCGACCGGCTGTGAGTGGGTCGTCTTGTCTCGTTCGGACGTGGCGACGGTCACCACGTCAGCTCCCAGTCAACATGGTGAGTTCATTGTGTGACCACCACATGGGTCACCGTGGGGCCCTCCTATCGCGGTCCTGCTAGACTGTAGTACTCTGACCAGGTAACACGGCTCGATGTCGTGTCCTCCAGAGACCCCGCCATCAGCTGTTGCTGGAAGCCCTCATCACCCACCCTGTGGCCAATGTTGTAGGGACCTCCATCACAATGGTGAATTTCCATGGCATGTCGCATCCCGTACGTATCTGAAAGCACGACCGATTGTCGGCTATCGACCGTTCAAGGTTCCGGTGCTCTGCTAATGTGTATAGCAGCACTCGGGTTGAATCCACGGCGATGGTACAATTTTTTATAGTTGATTGTTTTTTAATTGTGTTTTGATTTGGGGGTTTGTTTGCAGAGCTTTAATTGAAATGATTGATTGATTAATATTGATTTAACAATTTGATAAATATTTGGGTGAGTTCATCATTAGGTAGTTAAGCTAATGATATCCTTGAGCTTTGCTTTATATTGCATTAAATTAACACCCATGTCACAAGTTGACATTGATTGGAATTCCGAAGTGTTAAGGCTTTAATCCAAGCATTGACATAACTCAGGGTTATAATCTTAATCATATCTTGTTTATGGTAGCATATTTATGGTTCCAATAATCCATGGAAACCACATGTTAAACAAAACAAGTCATTAATCCATGACATGCTAAGTCCAACATACCAAATGTTAATTCAAAGAATACACATCGAGCAAAAGCTCTCCATCGCTTAACATACATAAATTATAACTCACCCCAATGAGAGATTTACTCAGCCATTAGGATGGTTATTAATCTGGTAGGGATGTTTATAGTATTAGGGTATGATAATAAGAGGAAGAAGAATTGGACAAGAAAAGAGTGGTGTGCCGAACACACACACGAACTACAAAGAACCTGAATGAAACACGTGTTTTGATTGAATAAGAAATCACTTAAAGGAAATGGTTTTAAGATTGATTTTTAACAATTAAGAAACTATTAATATTAAACTACATAATGTGTATGATAATTATAAGTGATGAAGGAAAACTAATATTAAAACTCAAAAGAAATTACAAGTACACTAAAACAATTACAAAGGAAAGAGCATGAAATACATGGAAAGAAATGAAGGAGGAAAGGTTTCTCAAGTAAAAAATTGAGTATGGAAGATCCTCCCAAGCCCTTGGAAATGACTTGGTCATTCCAATATATCCTCCTAAGTTCCAAAGTGCCAACCTCTTGCAAGGAGAAGAGGGGAGTGTATTTATAGCCAAAGGTAGTGGACTGTTTTCATTCCCAAACATCCCCTCAAGTTGGCCCGCCAATATGACCTTTCAGACAGCAGAATCTCGAGAGATATCCTTCTTCAATATTGTAGATATGAATTTTTAATAGTCACCCTAAAAAGTTTTCTGTCATTGGACGTTTGTGGCCAAAGTTATGTCCGGATTACTAAAAACTTTTCTACTGTCCAATTTTTTCCAGAAAGTTTCCATGACCTAAATATGAATGCATTTATGTCTATGGAGATACCTTCAATTCCGAACCATTTCTTCTGGAAAGTTTATCCTCCATATCTTATCTTTCCCACCACAAAATATGAGCTTCTTTGGACAAGTGGATTAGTTGAAAAGTCAATAATGGTGGGCTGATTTAAAATCCCGGACAGAATGGTGGGCTTGATTTCAATGGATCGATTGGGCCCCAAAATGGTAGAGTTGGGCCTTTAAATTTTAATCCATGACTCCTTAGGAAATTCACGAGTTTGAAAAAGAATATCCACTCATTTGGGCTGGGAAATGTAGCCCAGTAATGAAATCTTCAAGGCTGGTCCAGAAATTAGGCAGATCCGGTGGGTCATCTTGTGTGGTCCATATGGACCTTCAAATGGCCGAATTAGCCAATGCTCCAGTTGAGTGATTTGTAGGAAATTGAATTTATAACCATACAAGACAAGAATCACACAATTTGGATTAGTAGGGTGAGAGGTATATTTAAAATACTAAACAGACATGAATCTGTATTATTCGAAACAATACTCCAAAATAATATTTAATATTAAAGCACTAGTATTTCACATAAGTTATGCTCATTTAATTGAAAATCAGTAGAGGGAGTATATAAAATGATATTAATAAATGAATAACATCAACTCCTCCACACTTAATATTGTGCATGTCCTCATGTGCAACAAACACAAAAGAAAATCAAAACAAAACCATATTCATTCACCAACAAATATTAAAATTTTGTTTTCACCAATCAGGGGAGGTTTAGAATATTTCACTCATCCATATTGAATTCCATCACAAATTTGGTTCACAATAATGCATCAGAAACAATTCATTTTTTCATGTTCAAGGTTTGAATTGGAAAATGTAGGCACTCAAAACTTGCTCCTCTCAAGATGATAAAAATGTATTTTAGGAGGTTCACTCATTCACCAACAAAAAGTGAAAATCAAGAGTTTGTAAGAGATCTCAGCTTCCATTCCCAAATCTAATGTGTACAAGAATCAAGTGGTCTTTTAAGGGGTTTTTTAGTGGCTATGGGACGGTAGGTATATAACGTCCAAAGGAAAAGAGGGGTTAAAAACACCAACATGGAAAAATCAATGCACATTTTTTTGAAATTTTATTTGAAAGGAAATCGAAACACATATTTACAAGGGCATGAATGTGTGATGAATGAAAAGTGAGGGAGATAGAAAATGGAATAGGGTGAGATGATGGAATATGTACAACATGGAAGACTTCCAATAATGACACAATACAAGATGATTCAAGTGTTCTTTTTTTTCACTTTTTGCTTTTTTTCGAAAGTTGTACTTGAAACAAGTCTCACAGTCATCTCCCAACCCATGCTTGATCTCCTCATGGAACTAATTTTAGTATTTATAACACGAACAAAGGTTGATGATGAATGATTTTTGACCCACCCAAGACACAACCCATTCCTTTTTTTTTCATTTTTTTATATAATTTTTTTTTCATTTTTTTGAACACTTTTCAATGACTTTTGTACAAATGACAATTACACATATACACCCCAAAGCTCGCAGAATTACAACCTCTCCCCCACACTTGAATGGATGCTTGCCCTCAAGCATATGATGACACATTGGAAATCAATGAAAGTACGCCCAAAAATGAAGTCCATCCCCCCACACTTAAATTTCAATAAATTGTACAATGAAAATCCATGAAGATGTTGGGTGGGACAAGGTATTAGGCTTGTAATGTGGCTATCAAAAGAAAGGTTTTCATAGGCTCAAAGGGGATTTCAAAAGTAGGATCAATGTAAGGGTAACAGGAGGCTATTTGGCTATTCTGATTCTCAGGTGGCTTAGAAAATGCCTCTATCATATTAATGCGCACAAAAGATGGAAATTCAGCTCGAAGGTCCACAAACTCAAGACTCGCAATCAGTGGTGAAGACACAAAATGAAAAAGATGGCCATAGATGACCTTGGCATGAAGGCTAATGTTATTCCTCATGGTAGGGGAGAATCATTTTCCACCAAAAAGTGTTCATTCAAAATGTTTGTTATTGACACAAAATTTTTTACCCAAGTTTAAGATAAAAATTCAATATATTTGAGTTTAAAACAAGCCTTTTGACTCCCCAAAATGGTTGGACAAAATTTCAATATTGGATGATGAGTAATTATGACACCCTTTTTTTTAATTTTCATTTTTTTAATTAATTATTTTTTTTTATTTTTAATGACACATCCACACAAAAGAGAAAATAGAAAAAAGGTTGTGGAAGAATGTTGTAAAAAAAATGAGAGGGAGAGAGGAAGAAGAAGAAATAGAGAGAAGAAGAGAGGGAAGAGAGATTGAGAGAGAGAGAGAGTTAAAGGGAAAGAGGTTCCCCCTAGTTTGGATTTGGTGGGTCGCCGTTTCCATCTAGTGGTGGGTCAATGGAAGTCGATGTGGAACTTGTAGTGAATGGCCTCTCATGGTGATGCTTTAACCGGTGTCCATTTACCGTGAATGTTCTTTTTGAAGAAGGGTCTTTGACTTGCACTGCACCAAATGGGTAAACATTAGTAATAATAAAAGGCCCATCCCAACGAGAATTGAGCTTACCTGGGTGAAGTCGAAATCGAGAATTGAAGAGCATTACCTTTTCACCTTCATGAAATACCTTTCGAAGAATGTGCTTGTCATGGAGTGACTTTGCCTTTTCTTTGTAGAGAATGGAGTTCTCATACGAATCGAGTTGAAGCTCCTCTAATTCAGTCAACTGCAACAATCTTTCTTCACCAGATTTTTCACAATCAAAATTACATGTTTTGACAGCCCAAAATGACTTATGTTGGATTTCAACTGGTAAATGACAGGCTTTACCAAAAACTAGCCTAAATGGAGACATCCCAATGGGTGTCTTATAGGCTGTTTGATAGGCCCAAAGTGCTTCACCAAGTCTATCGGGCCAGTCTTTTCTTGTGGGCTTAACTATTCTTTCAAGAACTCTTTTCACTTATCTGTTAGAAAGTTCAGCCATTCCATTTGTTTGAGGGTGATATGTAGTGGATGTTTTATGTACAACCCCATTCTTTTTCAAAAGTGACTCAATGGTTATATTACAGAAATGAGTTCCTAAGTCACTTATCAAAGCACGTGGTGTTCCGAATCGATGGAAGATATGGGTTTTGAGGAACTCACTCACAGTTTGAGCATCATCTTTCCTAGTGGTTTTGGCCTCGACCCACCTAGAAACATAGTCAACAGCAAGGAGAATGTAGGATAATCCATTGGAAGGGGGAAAAGGTCCCATGAAATCGATGCCCCAAACATCGAAAAGCTCACAGAAGATTAATGGCTTTTGAGGCATTTCGTTTCTTTTGGAAATTGTGCCGAACTTTTGGCATGTGGGACATGATTGATAGAACTCGTGTGAGTCCTTGAAGAGTGAAGGCCAAAAGAATCCATAATCTAGGACCTTTCGAGAAGTCCTTTGTGGTCCAAAGTGGCCACCTCCAGGCATTGAGTGGTAGAGTTCCAAGATGGAGGATTGTTCAGTTTCATCAACACATCTCCTAATTACCATGTCAGCCCCATTTTTCCAAAGTTTATTATCTTCCCAAAAATAATGCTTTGAATCACTTTTCATCTTTTCTTTTTGTTATTTTGAAAAACATTCAGGGAAAACACCAGAAACCAAGTAATTGACAATTGGGGCATACCATGGTAACTTTGGAGTGAGAGATGAGAGGTGCTCAGTTGGAAATTCAGGATCAATTATTTCAGAATGAGAAGAATTAGAAATTCTACTCAGGTGGTCAGCCACATGGTTTTCTTTTCCAAGTTTATCTTTTATCACAAGGTCAAACTCTTGGATCATTAAAATCAATCTTATTAGCCTTGGTTTGGAATCACTTTTCTTAAGTAAGAACTTTAATGCTGAGTGGTCTGTGAAGATGATGATTTTGGCACCTAAGAGATAGGGCCGGAATTTATCCAAGGCAAAAACCACAGCTAATAGTTCTTTTTCAGTCACAGTGTAGTGTGATTGAGTTTCATCCAATGTTTTTGAGTCATAAAAGATGACATGAGGAATGTTTTATCTTCTTTGACCAAGAACAGCCCCAATGACCCTATCAGAAGCATCACACATCAATTCAATTGGTAAGGACCAATCTGGGGGTTGGATTATTGGAGAAGATGTGAGAGCAGATTTGAGTTCAATGAAGGCTCTCTTGCAAGCCTAATAAAAATTGAATGTGACATCATTTTGAAGTAAACGAGTGAGTGGGAGGGAAATCTTGCTGAAGTTCTGAATGAATCGCCGATAGAAACCGGCATGACCAAGGAAGGACCGAATGTATCGAACTGATTTGGGTTCAGGAAGTGATTGGATCACCTCAATTTTGGCTGGATCAACTTGGATACCCTCTTGAGAAATTATGTGCCCTAGAACAATCCCATTTGAAACCATGAAGTGACATTTTTCAAAATTCAGCACACGGTTGCACTTGACACACTTTTGAAGGACCAAAGAGAGTGAATGTAAGCAAGATTCAAATGAATCACCATAAATGGTAAAGTCATCCATGAATACCTCCATGCAATTCTCAATGAATTCAGAAAAGATACTCATCATACGCCGCTGGAATGTTGCAGGAGCATTACAAATGCCAAAAGGCATTCGCCTATAGGCATAGGTTCCGAAGGGGCAAGTGAATGTGGTCTTTTCTTGGTCTTGAGGTGCGATTGGAATTTGGAAGTAGCTGGTGTAACCATCAAGAAAGCAATAGTGTGACTTTCTGGCCAATCTCTCAAGAATTTGGTCAAGGAAAGGAAGTGGGTAGTGATCTTTTCGTGTTTCAGCATTCAATTTGCGATAATCGATGCACACACGCCATTTGTTTTTCACTCGAGTTGTGACCACTTCTCCATGTTCATTTGTGACAACTGTTATCCCGCCCTTTTTAGGAACGACTTGAATTGGACTAAACCATTCACTATCAGAAATTGGGTAGATAATACCAGCTTGAAGAAGCTTGGTAATCTCTTCCATAACTACCTCAAGTATGAGTGGATTGAGTCTTCTTTGAGGTTGCCTAATTGGTTTGGATGATTCCTCTAGATGGATGTGATGCATGCAAAGGGCAGGGTTGATTCCTGGAATATCCTCTAGGGTCCAACCTAAGGAATTTTTGTTTTCCTCTAACACTTGAACAAGTTGGGACTCCTTAGTTTCAGAAAGTGAAGCAGAGATAATGACAGGGTAGGAGGGATCATGGAAAAGGAATGCATACTTGAGGTGTGAAGGAAGTGGTTTTAGATCTGTTTCAGCCTTGATTTGAGATCTAGACAAGTTAGGATCAGGAGAAGGGATTCCAGATGGGTTTGGTTCATTTTCCTCAACATTGTCCAAGGTGGAGCAGTAGAGATCAGAGTTGATGTGGGATTCAAGGGAGTTTTCAAGTTCACTTTGATTGATGGAGTCTATGAAAGAAAGGTCAACATAAACTTCTCCATTTATAACTTGGTTAATCATTGAGAAGATTTCATAGTCTCCACTATCATTAGAACATGATGAGCATGAAGAAATGGAGGTGATTTGATTCTCAGAAGTGTCATCAGATGCATGAATAGAGAATGCAGAGTGATTCTCTGATGGGTATCGCATGGCTTGAAAAATGTTGAACTTGACCACTTGGTCACCAAATTCCATGGATAAGATTCCTGAATGGACATCGATCTTGGTTCTAGCAGTCATGAGGAATAGTCTTCCTAGAATTAGGGGAGATCGAGAAGAGGTCATCTCACCTTCCATGTCAAGGAGATAGAAATCATCTGGGAAGATAAGATCATTGACCCGAACAAGAACATCCTCAATTATCCCTTTAGGACTGGCAGTGCTTCGATTAGCTAATTGAATGACAACACCTGTTGGGTGCAAGGGACCTAGACCAAGGCTGGAGAAAATGGATTTGGGCATGAAATTTATTGAGGCTCCAAGGTCTATGAGTTCATCATCAAAGTTGGAACTCCCTATTTGACATGGAACCGTGAAGGTCCCTGGATCTTTGCACTTCATGGGAATGGACTGTTGGGTTGAAACATTTTCAATGTTCCTAAGTTGCCTCTTATGGGTGCACAATTCCTGAAGAAACTTTGCATACTTAGGGATTTTTTTGATGGCATCTAAGAGGGGGATGTTTACTTCAACACGTCTAAACATGTCAAGCATTTCAGGATCAGGTTCAAAGGACTTATAAGGCTTGGAGATGGCTTGAGGAAAAGGAATTGGGTTCCTTAAAGGAATGGAAGGAGGTGAAGGAGTGGATTGAAGTTCCGTTTCCAACTTTTTGTTCTTTTCATTTTCTAGATCAACATCGAAAGGGGAGGTAGAGGAATCAACATGGGGCATAGCAATTTGCTTTCCCGATCTAAGTGTAATTGCACTTACATTACCCTTAGGGTTGGGTAATGGTTGAGCTGGAAGTTGGGATGAATTGGATGGTTGTTGCTGGCTAAGGTGGGATGCAAGTTGACCTATTTAGGTTTCAATGCTCTTGAGGCTAGAACGGGTGAAGGAAGAAAGATCCTCTACAGCACTTTCCCATGGTTGTTTAGAAGAAGAGGCTTGTCCCAAATTGGGTTGGCCTTGATTTTGGTTCTTGGGAAAGCGATTGTATTGGGTGGGGAATTGGGAAGGCTCGTTAGGATAGTGGAATCTAGGAGGAGGATTGTTCCTTTGGGGTTGAGGAACAAAAGGATAAGGTTGATGGATGTTACCACCACTTTGACCATATTGGAACTGGTTTGTATTTTGATGAGGGAACTGAGGAGGATGAGAAATGGGATTACCATACCTCAGAGGTGGGTTAAAGGTAGAAGAGAATGGCTCAGAGTGGGGTTGGTTGAAGTTTCTAACAAAATGACTTGATTGTTGAGGGTTGAAGTTTCGCTGAGCATATGCCGCATTGATCTGCATTGGACTAGATGAATCAGATGGATCATCTTGAAGTTGTGGACATGTGTCAGTCGGATGAGTTGGTGAGTTGCAGATTCCACAGTTCTTGACAGGCCTAGTGAAAAGAGATTGTTGAGGAGAGGAGTTTGGGGCTTTGGAAGCCACAGCTAGTTGACGTACAAGACCTGTAAGTTCACTCATCCACTCAGTCATTTTGTTGGGCTATATGGATTGATTCTCTTGGGCTTCTTTCCCTTGAGCATGTGCTCGAGTATGGAGTTGCTGCGTTTTTGCAGCCATGTTGCTTATGAGTTCTCGTGCAGCTGCAGGAGTTTTTTCAATAAGAGCACCGCCACTTGTGGCATCAATGAGAGTTCGCTCCATAGCCAATAACCCCTCATAGAAGTATTGGATCAGGAGTTGGTCAGGGATTTGATGGTGTGGACAAGTTTCCACAAGCTTTTTGAACCTCTCCCAATACTCATGGAGTGATTCATTATGGAATTGACAGATGCCACTTATTTCCTTTCGGATAGAAGCAGTTCGGGAAGCAGGAAAGAACTTCTCAAGGAAAAGTCTCTTCATGTCAACCCATGAGTTTATGGAACCAGGTGGGAGGTAGTAGAGCCAAGACTTGGAAGAATCCGCTAGGTAAAAGGGGAAAGCTCTAAGCTTTATTTGTTCTTCAGAAACCCCTTGAGGTTTCATGGTTGAGCAGACCACTTGGAACTCTTTGAGGTGAAGATGATGATCCTCACCAGCTAGCCCATGGAAATGAGGAAGAAGATGAATCAAACCTGATTTGAGTTCAAAATCAGCCTCGATATTTGGATATTGAATACCAAGAGGTTGGTAATTCATATCGGGGGCAGCGAGTTCTTTAAGGGTCTGTTCCCTAGGATTAGCCATCTCTAAATCAATTGGTCTAGGAATGAGTGGGCCTTGGTTGTTTTGATTGTCCCTAAAGTTCCTCCTAATTCGGTGAATAGTTCACTCAATCTCAGGATCAAAAAAATCCGAGGGATTGTTTGGGAGGCTACGGGGCATCAAGAGCAGAGTAAGACTTGAAGATGATGAAGGGATTTTCTCTGTGTAATATTTTTTTTTTGTGGGTTATTTGATTTTTTTGGTCTTTTTTTCCAAAAACCAGAAACTATGAACTACAATTATGCACCATCCCTGGCAACGGATCCATTTGAAAGCACGGCCGATTGTCGCCTATCGACCGTTCAAGGTTCCGGTGCTCTGCTAATGTGTATAGCAGCACTCGGGTCGAATCCTCAGCGATGGTACAATTTTTTATAGTTGATTGTTTTTGAATTGTGTTTTGATTTGGGGGTTTCTTTGTAGAGCTTTAATTGAAATGATTGATTGATTAATATTGATTTAAAAATTTGATAAATATTGGGGTGAGTTCATCATTAGGTAGTTAAGCTTGTGATATCCTTGAGCTTTGCTTTATATTGCATTAAATTAACACCCATGTCACAAGTTGACATTGATTGGAATTCCCAAGTGTTAAGGCTTTAATCCAAGCCTTGACTTAACTCAGGGTTCTAATCATAATAATATCATGTTTATGGTAGCATATTTATGGTTTCAATAATCCATGGAAACCACATGTTAAACAAAACAAGTCATTAATCCATGACATGCTAAGTCCAACATACGCAATGTTAATTCAAAGAATACACATCGAGTAAAAGCTCTCCATCACTTAACATACCTAAATTATAACTCACCCCAATGAGAGATTTACTCATCCATTAGGATGGTTATTAATCTGGTAGAGATTTTTATTGTTTTAGGGTATGAGAATAAGAGGAAGAAGAATTGGACAAGAAAAGAGTGGTGTGCCGAACACACACACGAACTACAAAGAACGTGAATGAAACATGTGTTTTGATTGAATAAGAAATCACTTAAAGGAAATCGTTTTAAGATTGATTTTTAACAATTAAGAAACTATTAATATTAAACTACAGAAGGTGTATGATAATTAGAAGTGATGAAGGAGAAACTTTCATTAAAACTCAAAAGAAATTACAAGTACACTAAAACAATTACAAAGGAAAGAGCATGAAATACTTGGAAAGAAATGAAGGAGGAAAGGATTCTCAAGTAAAAACATGAGTATGGCAGATCCTCCCAAGCCCTTGGCAATGACTTGGTCGTGCCAATATATCCTCCTAAGTGCCAAAGTGCCAACCTCTTGTAAGAAGAATAGGGGAGTGTATTTATAGCCAAAGGTAGTGGACTGTTTTCATTCCCAAACTTCCCCTCAAGTTGGCCCGCCAATGTGACCTTTCATACAACAGAATCTCGAGAGATATCCTTCTTTAATATTGTATATATGGATATGGAATAGTCACCCTCAAAATGTGGCTGTCATTGGACGTTTGTGGCCAAAGTTATGGCCGGATTACTAAAAACATTTCTACAGTCCAATTTTTTCCAGAAAGTTTCCATGGCCTAAATGTGAATGCATTTATGGCTATGGAGATGCCTTCAAATCCGAACCATTTATTCTGGAACGTTGATCCTCCATAGCTTATATTTCACACCAAAAAATATGAGCTTCTTTGGACAAGTGGATTAGTTGAAAAGTCAATAATGGTGGGCTGATTTAAAATCCCGGACAGAATGGTGGGCTTGATTTCAATGTATCCATTGGGCCCCAAAATGGTAGAGTTGGGCCTTTAAATTTTAATCCATGACTCCTTAGGAAATTCCCGAGCTTGAAAAATAATATCCACTCATTTGGGATGGGAAATTGAGCCCAGTAATGAAATCTTCAAGGCTGGTCCAGAAATTAGGCAGATCCGGTGGGTCATCTTGTGTGGTCCATATGGCCCTTCAAATGGCCGAATTAGCCAATGCTCCAGTTGAGTGATTTGTAGGAAATTGAATTTAGAACCCTAAAAGACAATAATCACACAATTTGGATTAGTAGGGTGAGAGTTATATTTAAAACACTAAACAGACATGAATCTGTATAATTCGAAACAATACTCCAAAATAATATTTAATATTAAAGCACTAGTATTTCAGATAAGTTATGCTCATTTAATTGAAAATCAGTAGAGGGAGTATATAAAATGATATTAATAAATGAATAACATCAGCGGCTTCCACCACTGATGCCATCGCGTTGATGGTTTCTTCTATGGGCCACCATACTTTCTCCATTTTTCCGTTCTTCGATCCGCAAGCACCACCAGAATCCTCAGGTCATCATTGTCACTACTACGTTCTCCATGTCATCTCACCACCGATCCTATGGTTTGGTCATGCTTGGAACCTCTTGAAAAAGTCCGACGTGACCACACATGTCCATCGGTGAAGAACGATAGGACAGGGGTAAGAAGAGAACCAAGAACACCCGAGGGACAGATGGTGGCCTTGTTCATTCGGCATTCATTCATCACATTAGAAGGTAACAGGGAGGGGAGTAATTACTAAGTTTCTACCCTTAAAGTCCCGCAATATTTAACCCATCCCACATGAACAAACGTCGCGTGAATCAACCTGTTAGTGGATTGATCCAAGTTCGTCAATTGAAATGAAAGAACGGGGAATCCAGATCACAAATAATAAAACCCCTACCTCGAGTTGGATTGCCTGCAGACGTGGATTGATGTCGCTTTACCACATCAATCCTTGTTCCGCTGATGTTCATTGATTTGTCATCACTTGATCGAACCCTACCCTCTGATCCTTCATCGCTGGCGAGAGAGCCTCCTCCCCCTTTCCTTAGTGAAACTCTATAGTTCTAGAATTATCCTGTGTTATGAATTCTGACGCTTGACCATGTTCCCAATTAATGGAGGAAATGTGTTAATGTGTTTAAACATTACTATTTCTCTTTGAAATAGCACCGCCACCCTGCTTCATTTATGAAATGATAACGGGTTTCTCTGTCGCTACGTTGCAGCGTCACCATTCTGCGAAATGTTAAAAGGAAATAAAATAAACATCTTTTAGTTTATTTTATTCTCATTTAAAAAGTCAAAAAAATTAACTTTTACCCTCGAATCGTGCCAGTTGAGGTTAAGTCCTGCTTAAGGAGAACATTTCATTATGAACTCAAAGGCGGTCTTATATTTTTAATACGAGTTACCATTTTTCGGTTATGAAGATTCTAAAAAATATATTTAAATTATTTTATTTATAGTTACGTCCCAAAAAACAACTTTCATAGCTAGCCCGTGCCATCCGATGTTAGGATTCGCCTAATGATATCATGCCTCCCGAGCTCAATGGTTGTCTTGTATTTTTAATCTGGGTTACCGTTCAGGAGTTATAAGGATTCAAAAGTAAAACAAATTTATTTAATTTTTTTATTTATGGCAAAAAACTATTTTCCACTATTGGGCCATGTCGACCAATGTTAGGCTCTGGATAAGGAAAGTACACACTCATGAGCTCAACGGTGGTCTCATATTTTCAATATGAGTCACCGTTCACGAGTTATAAGGATTTGAAAAATAAAATAAAATAATTTTATTATTTTATTTACGGTTCTGCCATTTTTTGGTTTTCTCACTGGAGACTCATACCGACTAAACATAAGTCATACATAGGGTAAACCCTCTACTTTGAACACAACAGTGCCCTCATATTTCTGATATGAGCACCATTTTAAGAGTTATGCCATTTTTTAGGAAAACTACTCACATGCTCTATTTAAAATTATAACATTTTTCGACGGACCATTCCTGGAAAACCGGGCCTCGGAACCACACGTCGTCTCAGCGCTTTGTTTTAGAATAATCCACTATAATTTTAAAAAAAATCATGGAATTTTGGGACATTATAGCAAGTCACAGGTCCTGACTCATCGTCAGTGACCTACCTTTCCTGACTCACCATTGGATGACTCACTGGTGCGAGTCACTGGTCCTGACTCACCATCAGTGATCTACCGTTCCTGACTCATCGTTGAAAAAAAAATAGAATTATGGAACTCTCAAAATGAGCTATGGTGGCCTCTTGGAACACCTCAAACACTCGATTTTCACAAAGGAATGGACGAGTGTGGTTTGAGCCATTACATTTATGCAATGATGTGATCGATAAGATTATGCTATGAGGAATATTTTCATATGAATGGTAATTTTTCATTGTGGATTGAATAGTATTGTTCTTACCATCTATTTCTAAGTTTGAATTTACTGGAAATGTGGATTGGGTGTTTTTAGATTGGATTTTAAGAATTAATCTATGCCTATAATAATTTTTTAGATCTTTGAAGACTGCATACCAGTTTTTATGCTAGAAATAATAAATTTCCAGGGTCTTAGCTTGATACAAGTGATATTATGTTTTTTGGTGGGTTGTTCTCTGAAAATATGTACGAAGAATTATTTTGATTTTCCTGTTCATGTGTTTGGATGTCTGTTGATGGTGAATTTTCCTTCTTTGTGACGCAACGAGCTCTCCCAAGTTCTTGGAATTGGGTGATCATGAGGCTTTTGCTGTGAAGGATGCTGGGTGATGCGGCTGGTGTGAACACACAAGAAATGTTGGATCATCAAGTTAAAAATAATGCTGCAGATCCCTTGGCATTGGAGCTGATAGGGATATGTGCAAGGAAGTTTGCAAGTGCTGCATTTTACCATTTGGAGAGTGTGAATAGGAAACAAGAGGGTCGTACTACACATGACATGATGACAGCATGCAAACATTACACAAATTTTATTGAAGACATCGTTCCCTGCTTAATCATCATGGACTTCTTGATTGGTGGTGACCCTGAAGTCGTAGAGGTTGGAGCATGCGACTTTGCAACGCACGGCTTGAGCATCTCCATCTGCACACGAACCCACACTTGTAAATACGACAATTACAAATCACTGTGCTACTCTTGATATTATATTATTAATACGTACCGAAGTTGGGTGAAGTGGTTATGGAAGTGCACTGGGAGGACTTGCAGCCCTGGGAGCAATATAATTTAGGATAATCAGATGGACATGTTGAGGCTAAGATGATTTTTGTAGCCACTCATTTTTGCATAGATTTCAGGGGAAGAGCCGAAGAAGCGGCATGAGTTGTAGATGTTTCGTCGCGCGGTGCTGGGGTAGCAATTCTTTGACTCTACATTGGACAGAAGAAGGGCACCCAATAGTAGCACAAGGAGCAACGATGAGGCTCTCACACCTTCCATCATCGATTCTCTATATATCAACGCTTCAAGGCTCGCACAATGCTCACTGATTTCATCACTCTGGCTTCTCCTCTATCTATATATACCCCCATCTAACCATATCGTTTCGGATTTCCTCATCCCAAATATCTTATCCACACCCAATCCTCTGTGGCATTCATTGCTGCTTCTGTTATTACACACCTCCACCCTGTGCGGTTGCATTCCACCATTTCTTATTATAATCATCCCTCCAGGCCCACATGCAACTACCCACATGCTCAATTATTTTTAATTAATACTAATTAATAATTAAACAAATAAAAACAATGAATTAATTTTTAATTAATATTTATTAATTAAATAAAAACTCAACAGTATTAAGTAGATAATTTTAAAAAAACATTAATTGACTTTTTTACAAGTATATTTTTAAAATAATTTGTAAAATAATACTAGGTTAATTTTTTTAAAAGCATTCTGGAAATATGGCATCACTTGTGCCTCCTTTGGGTTATTTTGAAAGTCACCAAAGTCGATGAAACCTTTGTCTCTCATCCACCCAGATTGATGACCAACTTCTCCACACTTATTTCACATACTCCCTCTCTGAATCCACTCTCACTCTCTATAGACATTTCCCTCCTTTGTGTGGAACGATTTTGGTGACTTAAAAGGAGTTGCAAATTTTGAAAAGCATCATTTATGGGAATTTATTCTAATTTATTTTGAATTAATTAATTTATTTAATTTTTTCATTTTTAGTTAGTTTTTAATGTGTTATTTATTTAGTTGTTTAGTTATTTAGATATAGTTTAGAAATAATAGTTAATATAAGTAAATAAAATTTTATTATTCCATTAAGACATTGGAGTAAATAAATTATAATTAGTCTTAGTAATGGATTTGATATTATAATAAGATTATTATTTAGTATAACTTAGTAGTTTTTAAATATTGGTGACATAATTTTGAATTAATGTTAACTAGATAAAGAATAAATATTTTTGACACAATGAGTAAGGCATAGTTAATTTTGGATAAACTAATGCTTAACTAACGATTATCTAATAGCCGAACATGAACATTTTATTATTTAAAAGGCTGAGAGGAGAGAAAAAATAAAGAAAGAAAAAATAGGAGAGAAAAGAGGAGACAAGAAAAGAGCACAGAGACGATCCACAACTTTATTGACCTCACATCATGGGAAGATAGAAAATAAAGATGATCCACAACTTTAATGCCCTCACGCCAGACACGAAGAACCTTAGTATGCTCTCTAATCAGACCCATACATTTACATATGAGTTGAGTAATTGACCAAGGACTTGTCCTTGACCAGACCAGGGAGCTGTGGATAGTCAAAGAGTCCACTTCCACTACTTCCAGATCATTATTTTCCGCATGGCATATACAAAGGACCAAGAGTAGCACAACAGCTTCAGCCTGCATGGAATACCCACAGCCAAATTTAGACGAGAAATCAAGGACGATAGAACTGTTGGGGTCCTAAACCACCCCTCCTCCTCGCATGGTACCAGATATGCAAGAACCACCAGTATTAAACTTGAGTCTAGAACTATGAGGACACCACTGAACCCACCGGCCTAGAGTACCACTTCCGCATGAGTTGCAAGGACCCCATCCAGTCATAAAACGACCAAGGGATGGGGTGAACCACTAGTTGGAAACACTACGAGATAAATGAATTTTTGCGACGGGTTATCTGCTATGGGAAATCACTGCCCGTCGCAAAAGGTTTGGTGAAAACTACACCCCAAACTGCGGGTAAGGTTATTTGTGACAGGTTCTTATTCTCGTCACAAATAACCGGTTTTGGTTTTTAGTATTTTTGATGGGATACTTGTTCCTTCGCAAATACCTTGTCGGCAGGTACTATTTGTGATGGGCCCCATCACAATTAAGTTTTTAATGGCCCACGGTAATTAATGCAGGCCGAGATATTTGCGACGGACTACCCGTCCCAAATAACCCTGTCGCAAATAATCACTACTACAAAAACAGGCAAGGGAAGCGCCACCTTTTACCAGTGCTATGAAAAAAGCGCTGATAAAAGAACCCTGTATAAACGCTAAAATTTTAGCGCTGATAGAGGGATGCTTTATCTGAACTTTTCTAGCCCTGATAAAGAAGCCCTTTATTAGCGCTAGAAAAGGTCTGATAAATCATCCCTCTATCAGCGCTAAAATTTTAGTTCTTATAAAGGATACCCTTTATCCGCGCTTTTGTAGCGCTGATAAAACCGTAGTCCAATATTTTATAAAATTGGGCACACGGTATCATCTGTTTATCGCGCCCTCAAGCTCTTGTGGTGTTGTATGTAACACCGCCAAATGATAAAGGGTTAAATGAATAAATGATATGACTCATTTCAACAACGTGCACCTTCCTTTTCAGGAGCCTGTCTGATTAGAACTCCACATTTAAGTGTGCATGGCTTGGAGTAGTGGCCAGGATGGGTGACCTTTGGGGAAGTTTCTGAGGGTGTCTGTGAGTGAGGACAAAGCACACTGGAAAAGAAAAGTGTTGGAAAGTGGGAACTTTCATTAGTCAGATGACCCATTCGGGTACATTGGTGGGACCCATGGTGGGGACCATGTGTCTGTGGGGCAACTGGTGGTACCTGACAGGCCGGGACCCAACAGCCATGTTAAGGCGGGGTATCTGTGCTGTCACCGGGAGCTGGTTTTCACATTTGGTATCAGAGTTGGTACCCAGCCTTAAGTGTAGTGCACTGCCTGGGTTGAGATGTAGGGCCCACAACGAGGACATTATGCTCTAAAGGCGGGGTGATTGTAACACCCCCAAATGATAAAGGGTTAAATGACTAAATGATATGACTCATGTCAACAAGGTTCACATTCCTTTTCGGGAGCCTATCTGATTAGAACTCCAGAGTTAAGTGTGCTTGCCCTGGAGTAGTGGTTGGGATGGGCTCCCTTCTGGGATGTTTCCTAGGGTCTGTGTGGGTGAGGACAAAGCACACTAAAAAGGATAAGTGTTGGCCTATGGGGACTGTCATTAGTTAGATGACCCATTCAGGTACGTGGGTGGGACCCATTGTGGGGACCATGTGTCTGCGGGGAAACTGGTGGTACCTGGAGGGACGGGACCCGAGGTCCATGTTAAGGCGGGCTATCTGTGCTGTCACTGGGACCCAGTTGTCACACTGTACCCCTGCGACAACTCCCCTCCCCCCCGATCTTCTCATTGCCGGACCTCTGCCTCTAGCCCTACTCCTAATCCTCCCCCTTGAACTCCTTCTATGGATCATCCTCCCCACAAACCCTACTTCTCCTCCTCTCCTCTCGACCCTACTCCCCACAAAACCTACTCCTCCATTTCTCAACAGTTGGTGGCTCCTCCTGTGCACCTCCTCCTCTGGCGGTCGCGCCTTCCCCTCCCGACGTAGCGCAGAAGGCTCCCTGACCACTCGACACTTCTTCTCTCCCTGCATCGCGGGTGAAATCTACTCTAGGTAAATCTCCCACTTCTCTTTTTAGGTTTATTTTTGGTGAATAGGTTTTGAAGTGTAATTTATGTTGCTGCATGAAGTTGTTTTGTCATGATTTAAAGATCACTAGGTTATTCTTATATAGGGATTTCCCTAGACTAATCCAATATACTCCCTTTTGGGCTTATCCTATGCGATCTTAGTTGTGCTGTGAGGGGTGGTAATGCGGTGTGATGTTCTTAAGCTTTTTAAGTTCATCTTACATGATCCTTTTGGTTAATCTTCCATAAGGGGTATATAGAATGATTATCCTTTCTACGACCCTACTCCCCACAAAACCTACCCCTCCATTTCTCAATAGTTGGTGGCTCCTCCTATGCACCTCCTCCTCTGGCGGTCGCGCCTTCCCCTCCCGACGTAGCGCAGAAGGCTCCCTGACCACTCGACACTTATTCTCTCCCTGCATTGCGGGTGCAATCTACTCTAGGTAAATCTCCCCCTTCTCCTTTTAGGTTTATTTTTGGTGGATAGGTTTTGAAGTGTAATTTTGGTTGCTGGATGAAGTTGTTTTGTCACGATGTAAAGATCACTAGGTTATTCTTATATAGGGATTTCCCTAGATTAATCCAATATACTCCCTTTTGGGCTTATCCTATGTGATCTTAGTTGTGCTGTGAGGGGTGGTAATGCGGTGTGATGTTCTTAAGTTTTTTAAGTTCATATTACATGAGCCTTTTGGTTAATCTTCCATAAGGGGTATTATATAATGATTATCCTTTCTACGATATGGAAACCTGGGTGGTAATTTTCTAAGTTGTGTCTATTTGAGTTCTGTTTCACTATACTACCTTCTATTGCATCGTGGTTTTGTTTAAGGTTCTCTGAGTTAGAGGGAGGAGATTGAGGATCACACTATGATCCTAGATAGTTTGAGTGCCATGACATGGTTCAATTGTTTTTTTCATGGACCTTATTATATTAATATCAATTTTAATGTGGTTTGACCCTATAGATTCAAGGGATAACATGCCATGGTTTTTGGATCAGAGTTGTATTATGGAATGGTGAATTGTTTCACATCATTATCCTTTAATTTTATAGAATGGTTATAAATTTAGTTCTCATATCAAATTATTTATTATTTAAAAAACATTCCTAGAACCCTAGGTGATTAGTGATGTATATTTGGATATCTTTATCCACCCTTTGATTGGTTTTCTTCCACAATTTTAAGAGATCAGACTCTTTAAAATCTAAGGTGAATTTCTTTTCTCTTATTCTTGATTCTCTTCTTGAACTTTCTTCTTAGGAAGGATATGACAACAATGATGATTCAGTTTTTGTGTTTTTTTTGTTATGGTTTTAATGGTTAATGGTCATACATAGGCCTTTTAGATTACCCTCATGTGTTAAGTCATGTTTTATTTGAGTATTCTTCTCATTATTATGAAATATTTGTTAAATATTTAGATGAAATTGGGGACATGAAATTTCTCCTTCTTTATTATGTGTAAATTGCAGAATTATCATGTTATTTTGTTTCCATTGGATGGATAGTACTGATTAACCTAAATACTATAAAAAATTACACTAAATTAAATTAAAGTGAAGAGGGAGTTTTTCGTGTGATTTATGAAGTTCCATAATATTTCATATATTTTTACGGATTTATTGGTGTTGTTACTAAGTGATTTATTCTTGATGTTGTGAAAGAAATTTCTTACTACAAATAATATGTTATAATCACCTTTCATAATTTTCTAGTAAATTAAGCTAGGTAATGAATTGGTTGTATAGAAATCTGTAATTAAAGTGTTATATTTAAACTATATATTCTACTTTAATATGAAAGAATGTTTAAGGGGGAGTTTTTAGGGTGAATTTATTATATGTTTTCCCTTTCATGTATGGGGTATTTATAACTATGATTATAAGGGTGATGTTTGATTGATGTGGTTGGGATCATGTGGTGTGGTAATTAATACGGTAGTGATGGATGTATTATTGTGTGGTTATGATAGCAATTATATGGCTATATTGGCAGAAAATAAGTGGTTTTATGGATTTTAGAATGTGTTTAGTGGTATTTCATGTCATGAAAATTTATTTGTTATTGGGGGGTATTATAGTTTCTTTTTGGCATGGAATATGGTTGGAATAAATGAAAATAGTAATAGGTGATGGGTTTCAAAGGATAAATGGTGGTTTGTTAAATGATTAATGATAATGATTGGAATAATTATGATTAATAAATGGTTAAACATTGAATAAATGTTATTAATGATTAATGAATGGATTATATTGGGTAGTGATTTAATGATTGGTTTTACATTAAAATTGTTAACAATTGAAATACATTTGGTAATAAAAATCCATGAAATTATAATGTTATATGAAATGAGAAGTTGGTAATGTTGATATGTATACTTATGTGATTTGTTGGGGATTATTTGTGGCATTATAATGGAAGTGGTTATTAGAGGGTGGTAGTAACAAGGAAATGGTTGACGTGGGTGTTTTCAATGTTAGTTTGAAGTAAAACCTTAGGAAAAATTTATGTGTTACTATATACGTATTATATTTTCTTATTATTTCTTATGAACCACCACTTGAGTAGAGTAACCTGATTGAAATCCATATGGGTACTTTGGTTCTGAGTGTTTTTTTCAATATATAGGTTATAGAGGGAACACATATAGAACCACTCCCTCTTCCCTTCCCCCCTTCACACTTAGTATGAGTTGTAATGGATCACAATGGGTGTATATATATGACCAACAAAAATTTTATATTTTTATGTATATATATTCTTGTTTAAATGATTATGTGTATTTGGTGTGGATACATAGTGGGGGTTGTGCATTGTAGTAGGAGAGTATGATGTTTATGTCCTTCATGTTCACGATATCATACTGTGATGAGGATGTGATGTGTGGTTGTGAGTGTGGAATATGGTTATGAAATTATATATAAGGGGTTGAAGTATAAGGAATATCCCATAAGAGTGAGAATGACCAGATTAGTGGGGAAGTGGATGTGGGGTAATTTATTAATATATATTCTTTTGATATTATGTTACTATACATGAATGTGATATTGGGTGAGTGATCCTTGGTGAGGTTGGGTGATATATGACCATATATTGGCGTGTATTAGTTCTGTTATTTATTCACTAAGGCATTAATATATTTCATACACATTTACATGAGATATTTTCAGAAGGATCCTACTAAGTATACTTGTATTCTCACTCCTATTTATATAATTATTTTTATATGTTTTTGAAGATGGATTTGGTGACCAAGATGGAAATTACTATCTTGAGGCTATGAGTTACTTCCAGAGCCACTAGTGTAGGATTTGTTTTTGATATTTTATTTTAGATACCTTTTTATGTATGAAGTTCACATGAATTATGGATTGGGTTTTATTTTAAATTATATGGAGTTGATTGGTGGTTTATCCTTGTTCTTAGGATTTATGAGGGAAAGACCTCGCATTTCTTTATTTTATACCCTCAATGTGAGCCTCCAACCTATGTACTATTAGATGTAGGATTCATGAATTATACTTATTTTCACTGCCATTTTAGGAGCGGTTCCTAGTGGTGGTGAGTTATGATAGTGTGGTATCAGAGCTTTAATTAAGAGTTAAGATGGAGTTTGGACTTAGACACTCATGAGGATTGAATGGGATGATAAGTTAATAATATTTGTTAAAATTTTAATATGGAGTAACATGGGATACAATCTATGACATAAGTGATTATCCCCTGTGTGATTTAAAGTAAGTAAATTGAGCTTACCAAAAATATTAGGCATGGTGATATTGAATGTATGGTAGAGACCTAGGAGTGGTAGATGTATCATTATTGATTATTCTTGTATTTGGAAGTCTTGTTTTGTGTATTTGAACCATAAATACTAATATTTGAGATTCAAATAGGATGGAGATGAATAAATATTGGATGGATTCTAATCATTTGACAATAGAGTATGAGAATGGAGTGAAAGAGTTCATCAAATTTGCAAAGGATCTCACAACGAATCCTTCTCAAATCCTTTGTCTGTGTTTATGTTTTTGTTATTCTATAATTATTACTCCAGAGGAATTAGAAGAACATTTGATATGTCACAGAATAGATCATAGTTGTAAATGTTGGAATAAACACGGAGAAAAGTCTAATGTAGCTACTGGTTGGGATAAAATTGTTTTTTATGGATCATCAAATATGAATACAAATATGGATAATGAAGAAGACATTATGGAGGATGTGATTACATATGTCAATGATGATGAAGATCGAATTGAAGAAATGGTAAGGAAAATTGAAGAAGAACTCTGTGATTGACCAAAATTGTTTGAGAAGTTAAAGAGTTCTGCAAAGGCTCCGTTTTATGCTTGTTGCACTAAATATACAGCATTGTTAGCTGTACTGAAGTTGTATAAATTGAAAGAAAGCAACAGATGGAGTGATTTCAGTTTTACGGAACTAATTTCTCTCTTGAATGACATTCTCTCAGAATATAATGATCTCCCAAGCCAGACATATGAAGCTAAACGAATGCTATGCTCGATGGGTATGATTTCTAAATGAATACATGCCTACCTCAAAAAATGTATATTGTTTTTCAAGGAGAAAAAAACACTTTTAGAATGACCAAAGTGTGGTGCTTCTCGATACAAGAAAGATGGGCCCAGTCCTACAAAAGTTGTATGATACTTTCCAATCATTTCAAGGTTTAGGCGTCTATATGGAAGTGAAGAAACTTCAAGACAATTATCGTGGCATGCATATGAAAAAAAATAAAGATGGGAAATTACGTCATCCGACCGACACTCTTCAATAAAATAAAATTGATCATTAGTATCCTAAATTTGGAAAAGATCCGAGAAACCTTCGTCTTGAGTTATCTACAGATGGAGTGAATCCATTTGGTTTTCAAACAAGCACTCACAGTACATGGCCAGTTATGTTGGTAAATTATAAATTTCCACCCTAGTTATGCATGAAGCGGAAATTCATCATGTTATCTATGCTTATATCAGGACCAAAACAACTAGATAACGATATTGATGTTTATTTGGATCCTTTTATCATGGATTTGAAGTTATTGTGGGATTCAGGTGTTATGCTGTATAATGCTTATAAAAGTGAATACTTCATGTTGGGAGCGATGTATTATGAGACAATAAATGATTTCCCTACTTATGGAAATTTTTCAGGATATAACATTAAACGAACTCAAGGGTGTCCCATGTGCGAAGAAGATACAGAATCAATTACGTTAAAACATTAATCCAAATTGGTGTTTCTAGGACATCGTAGATTTATACCTCGTCGGTATAAGTACCGATCTTGGACGACAGCATTCAATGGAAGTTTAGAACAACGCACAACACCGTCTCCACTAACAGGTGATAAACTATTTGAGAATGTAAAATATGTGAACACTGTTTTGGTAAACCATTTTCGAAAAACCTTACAAAAATCGGTTGAAAAAAAGAGATCAGTTTTTTTTGAATTACTATACTGAAATTGTTTGTACATCAAACATTTTCTTGATGCAATTCATGTGGAAAAAAATGTATGTGATAGTGTTATCAGAACTTTACTAAATTCCCCTGAAAAAAATTATGGAATTAAGGCATGGTTAGACATGGTTGACATGGGAATACGAGAAGAGTTTACTCCTATGAAGGGTGAAAATCGAATGTTTATTCCTCCAGTTCCTTACACTCTTTCTAGGGAGGAGAGATTTTTTTTTCAACTTCTTCAATGATATAAATGTTTCAGAGGGATATTCATCAAATATCATGTACATTGTGTCAATGAATGATTTGAAGTTAAATGGTTTGAAATCACATGACTTCCCTATTTTGATGCAAGATTTAGTTCCTGTAGCTTTACATTGCATTTTTCCCAAGAATGTTCTTCATACGTTAACCAAACTTTATTTCCTTTTCAATGATATATGTAGCAATGTTTTAGACCCATCAAAATTTCCAGATATGGAAAAAGAAATTGTTATCATATTATGTGAATTAGAAATGTCATTCCTTCCAAAATTATTTGAAATGATGGTTCATTTAATGATTCACTTGGTGAGAGAGATTCAAATTTGTGGTCCTATGCACAATAGATTGATGTACCTTGTTGAATAGTATATGAATATTCTGAAAGGGTATGTCAAAAATAGAAGTTGTCCAGAGGGTTGTATAGTGGAGCGATATATTGTTGAGGAAGCCATTGAATTCTGCACTGAATACGCATATGATGTGGAAAGCATTGGTCTCCCAAAATCTCATCACACTGGAAACATTGAGGGTGAGGGAATTTCTAGATGATATGTTGTGACAATCAGTATTACAGATCGGGATCAGGCCCACCTTTATATTTTTCATAACAGTTGGGGGGTTGCTCCATATATTGAAACTCACAAAGAAATTCTTAGGTAGTTGAATCCATGAAGGGATAAAAAATGGATATCAAATACACATAATCACCAGTTTGTAGGATGGTTTCAGGACCATATTTTTAAGGAGTTAGATGAAAATACAAATTCAATTTCAGAACGACTTAGATGGCTAGCCACTGGACCAAGTGTGTGTGTGTTATTTTACAATGGTTATGTAATTAATGGTTACACATTCTATATAGATGGACGTGATGAACATAGTACCATAGAAAAATAGTGTAGTTACACTTGTGCCCAAAGCAATGCATGTTTCAGGTAGTAAGGATAGAAATTTAATTTATGAAAATATTTCATACTTTGGAATTATCAAAAAAATATGGGAGTTAGATTATACAACATTCCAATTGCCAATTTTTCAATGAAAATGGGTTGATAACAACAGTGGTGTTAAAAAAGATGAATGGGGTTTTATGAAAGTTGATTTCAGTAAATAAGGGTACAAATACGAATAGTTTATAATGGAATCATAAGAGGTACAATTTTTTTATGTTTCTGATCCCACAAACTAAAAGTGCTCGATTGTTCTGTTAACATCAATAACTACTGAAGGGTCTGATGAATATTCAGTTGAGGACGATCCTTTCAGTGGTATGTCATAATCATTTTGCAGAGGTCCCAATGTAGATGATGTTTTTAATGTTATAGGAGACCTTAATGAAGGGATTTGGATAATCGATAGAGGTGTCAAATCCCATTAGCCTTTGAAAAAAATAAATAGAGTTCAATAAACAGGTTATTTTGTTGTAATATAGATCTTGTTATCTCATGTTATTATCTTATCATTACTGAATTTATGTAATCTAAATTAACTATTCAACCACTTTTGTAGATAATGACTTCTGTACATTCTGGTGCTCCTAACCTCAAGGCTGAACAAGTCTCTCAAGATGTTGCTGCTGCTTCTGCTGTGGCTTCTCACAATGCAGAGCAACAACATGTTTATGAACTTGTTGATGCTCCTAGTGTTGAGGACCAAAAACCATTAACACATTCCATTTCTACCATTCTATATGAACATATAGATGATGTTGATATCGATGAAATGGTTGGGGATGAAGGACCGACGTCATAGAAAACAATGGTGTGTCGTAGTTTGATGGTGTTAGCCAAAGTTCTTATGGTGAAAAGCAAAGGCATAAAATATGATGTCATATGGAATGAATGAGGACAACATGTGAATCCCAGCAATGCTATGTTTAGTAGTTACATTGGAATTTTCCCTAGGTAACACGTGACAATTTACATAGATTCATGGCACCATGTTGTGTCTGGGCAGAAGGCTGTGATTTGGGAAGAAATTATGGTAACATTATGATATTATTTCTTTAATTTACTAGGAAATAAAATAATGAAACAATGTTTTACTCTTCTCAATATCTTGCAGAGTACATTTATAATAGATGATTCACACAATAATTATGTACTAAGGCTTTAAGGAAGGACTCATCTAGGTTTTCGCACTATTTTAACAAAATGCCACCTTAAAGATCCCAAAGGTAAAATAAAACCACACCCACCCCTTGTCTACACTCACCTGATTTCCCAAGAAGCATGGGATACGTGTATTCATCACTTTGATTGTCAATATTTCATTTATGAAACAAAAACTCATTACTGAAAATAAGTAATGTGCATCAAAACCAACATACCCCTATCATAAAGCAAGGATGGGGTACACTTCACTAGAAAAGAGAATGGTATATATTTTAAATTTACAGTAATATTTTTAGGTGCCAAGAAACAACATCATAATTATCTTTCTATATTTATATGTAGATCGATGAGTCTAAAACCAAAGATACTTCCATCCCACATCATGTGCTATGGAAGGAGGAACGTGTGAATAAGGTAGGGAAGCTAGTAGATGAAAACACAAAAAAGTGTGGGAAATATGTGTAAGGATGACACGACAATAAAAAGATTGATTTTAAATTTATATTACATAAAAATAATTAGTTATTTTCCAATATCCGACAATCACAGGAATCAGATACTCTTTTAATGGATGCAACCCTATTATCGATGGCTTTAAAGCATCCAGAACAATATGATCATGTCAGAGGTGCGGGGTTCAGGGTGACACACTGAGTATATTATGTGAAAAAAAAGAAACAGGTGATAGAGATGAAAAATTTAAACAAATGAGAGAAATACTAGAAACTCTTGATGGAAAATCTCAATGGCAGGGAGAGTTGCTAGAAACTTTTATTAGTTGGAAGCAAGAAGAAGACACAACTTAGGAACAACCAGCATGTGAAGATCCCACCCCACCCCAACCTGATTTAAGGTGAGCCATTCCCCTAAAAGAGCTGTCTTAGCTGTGGTAATCAATATTCTAATAATTGTTCCCATGAAATGTGAATTAGAAAAACACTGATACTTTTCCTATACTGATCTTATAAATTGTGATAGTCACTATGATTTATATCTGTCAACACCTACCTATCACCTTGTAGTGAGGGCTACAGTGTTCAACATCCCAGAGGACAAGCTGCATAACAGACCACTTCTGAAAGTTCATCTGAAAGTGACGATTACTGTAGCTCATGATCCAAATGCAGAGCTACCTATTCCACTTGATGACAATGATATTTATATGTTCAAAAAGGCTACTGGGACATTCATTGCATGGCCATCAAAAATTTTAAGAGTACACGGGAACAAAGACGTATTTATTATCTTTTTTTCAAGATAAACCTTTAAAAATTATTAAAGAAGGGTCTGAACTAATGAATGCTATTATATATGGAGAAAGGGAAGGGGGTGAAAAGAAACGTTGGATCAAAAGAGTATAATGGATTGACCAACCAATCCCAAAGAGCTATTGAAAGAACAATAACACCACCAGTTATCTATCCACATTTACTAGCATTGAAGACTCATGTGGATATGATGCTAAGAGGTGGTAGTAGTCATATAGTGGTTTTCAAAAAGAATATACACGAAGAGGAAAGTCTGGATTTCATTTCAACTGAAATTGTAAATGAGATCCTTGTAAATGGTTGGCTATGTGTCACAGTTGTAAATTTATATATGAGGTATGTTTTCATTAATTGATTTTCTAAAAGCTGATATAATGTGAAAATAATGACTAAATGCATTTTATATTATTGACAGACGTATATATGAAAATAATTTAAAGGAATTTCCCCATGAGACAAAATTCAGACTCATTAGTCCTCACACCAAATCAACACATCTAACGAAATTAGTGACATCAAAAAAGGATGAAATAGTGAATGACTTGCGGAAAGCATTTGAAAGCAAGATTACAGATGACATAATCTTCCTAATAGCAACCATGCAAGGGTAAAAATCTACGATTAAATCACATCAATTATATTTTCACTTCTTTTATTATCTATTCCATTTTGTGTTTTTAGGAAACATTGGATGCTAATTGAGGTGAAATTGGATACTACAAAGATTTATTTTCTGGATTCAATGCAAGGATATCCAACAAACTGGCCACACATGATGGAGTTTGTGAATCTGTAAGACACTACATCCTACATTTCAGGTCTAAAAATCAAGTAATATAATTTATAATGTATTTTACTGAGGATTCTGTTATGATAGGGTAGTGTATCATTATCGTCTAAAAAAATGATTGAGGATAGGGGCTAAGCATAAGGTGGCGAGCAAGTACTACGTATGGAAAAATATGATGGTATTAATAATAAAATTTCCCTATCCAAACACATATCAAAACAAGTTACCTATTCTCCAAATGATAAATTTTTTTGCATTTTCCAAAACAAACAAACAATAATTATTGGGGTTATTATGTTTGTAAATTTATGAAAGAGATCATTTTTCATCAACAAACCAGCATCCCTAAAGAGGTATTTTCAAAAACAACTACTATTTCATTTAATTTATTTATTAACTCTTTATTTATATATTTTGCAGTACTACTATGACTACCAAAAAGCCTCATACTCACATGACGATATATATTTGTTCAGAAACGAGTGGGTTTCATACTTGATGGAAGATTGTACACGAATAGCATGAAGATCTGACTTGGGGACGTGTACAATTGGCGATAATTTTTGAGAGGGGTTAAGGGGATCAAAAGATGAAACTTTGTAGTATGTATATGTTTTTAGGAAAATTGTAATTGTAATTAACTAAAACATCCTTTATCCAATGAGTCATTTTCCCATTTTAACAGATGAGATGCACTAGCAACATGCAATAATGATGATCCACTTTTCTTTGGGCTTTGGATAAGAAAAACCAGTAAAATATCCAAAATACCTTCATATCCAACAAAACTCATTTGAATTGTGTTGATCCTTTAGGATAATGATACATGGGTGTGTTGGTGACATGTACGAGTCATCACTGCCTCAATCTGAGGCATGTTTTGGTTGGTATCACTCAAAGTGTCTCTCTTTTGTTTAAAATGGACAAGATTTTAAGTGAAAACAACGACTGAACTACGGAAATCCAACCATACTCATTTAAATTGTGTTGATCCTTTAGTATAACGATCCATGGGTCATTTTTGATGTATATGAGTCAACCCCACTTCAATCCGAGGCACGGTGTGGCCGATATCACTCAAAGTGTCTCACTTTTGTTTAAAATGGACAAAATTTTAAGTGAAAACAACAACTGACCTATGGAAATCCAACCAAACGCATATTTATTATGTTGTTACTTTAGGATAAAGATCCATGGGTGAATTGGTGATGTGTACAAGTAAACCTCGCCTCAATCTGAGGCACGGTGTGACCGTTATCACTCAAAGTGTCTCTTTTTTGTTTAAAATGTTCAAAATTTGAAAACAAATGACCTAAGGAAATAAGACCTAATGAATTAAGATTGTGTTGGTACTTTATTATAACAATACATGGGTGCATTGGTGACATGCACGAGTCAACCCCGCCTTAATCTGAGGTACATTGTGACCAGTATCACTCAAAGTGTCTCTCTTTTGTTTCAAATGAACAAAATTTTAAGTGAAAACAACAACTGACCTACGGAAATCCAACCAAATGCATTCGTATTGTGTTGGTCATTTAGGATAACGGTCCATGGGTTATTTTTAACATGTAAGAGTAAACCATGCCTCAATCCGAGGCATGATGTGGCCGATATCACTCCAAGTGCCTCTCTTTTGTTTAAAATGGATAGACTTTTAAGTGAAAACAACAACTCACCTATGGAAATCCCACCAAACACATTCGAATTGTGTTTATCCTTTAGGAGAAAGATCCATGGTTATGTTGGTGATGTGTACAAGTCAACCCCTCCTCAATCCGAGGGATGGTGTGTCCGGAATCAGTCAAAGTGTATCTCTTTTGTTTAAAATATGTAGAATTTTAAGTGAAAACAAAAACTAACGTACAGAAATCCAACAAAACACATTCGTATTGTTTTGATCCTTTAGGAGAATGATACATGGGTAATTTTGACATGTATGAGTCAACCCTACCTCAATCCGAGGCACGGTGTGGCCAGTATCACTCAAAGTGTCTCTCATTTGATTAAAATGGACTTAATTTTACGTGAAAACAACAAATAACCTACAGAAATCTGACCAAACACATTTTGATTGTGTTGATCCTATATGAGAATGATCCATGGCTTCGTTGATAACGTGTATGAGTCAACTCCACCTCAATCTGAGGCATGGTGTGGCCGATATCACTCAAAGTGTCTCTCTTTTGATTAAAATAGACAAAATTTTAAGTGAAAACAACAACTAACGTACGGAAATATTACCAAACTCATTTGTATTGTGTTGATCCTTTAAGAGAATGATCCATGGTACATTTTTGGATTTTATGAGTCAACCCTGCCTCTATCAAAGCCATTTTGTGGCCGGTATCACTCAAAGTGTCTCTCTTTTGTTTAAAATTGACATAATTTTAAGTGAAAACAACAACTAACCTACGAAAATCCAACCAAATGCGTTTGGATTATGTTGATCCTTTAGGAGAACGATCCATGGGTGCATTGGTGATGTGTACGAGTTAACCCCACCTCAATCTGAGGCACAGTGTGACCGGTATCACTCAAGGTGTCTCTCTTTTGTTTAAAATGGACGGAATTTTAAGTGAAAACAACAACTGACGTACATAAATCTGACCAAACGCATTCGGATTGTGTTGATCCTTTAGGAAAACAATCCATGGGCCATTTGTGTACGAGTCAACCCCCAAGACACCATTCCACCCCCTGGACACCTACCAACCCCCCTGGACGGCACCCCCACCCCTCCTAGACACCACCCCACCACCTGGACAACCCCCACTAACCTGGAAAACCCCCTCCCCCAAACCCCATGGACACCCCCAACCCCCTGGACGACCCCCACCGCCTGGATGCCCCCACCCCTCCTAGACACCACCCCACCACTTGGACACCTCACCCACCCCCTGGACACCCCCATCCCCATGGAAATCCACCCCCACACCCTGGACACCCCCACCCCCTAGAAAGCCCCCCCAACCCCCTAAACACCCCCACCCCCTGGACACCCCCAAGGGTAGCCCCCCCCGGAAACCCCCCATGGACACCACCCACCACACTCGAGAGTCCCCCCCCCCAGATGACCCCCCAACCCCCTGGATAACCCCCACCCCATGGATGCCCCAACCCTCCTAGACACCACCCCACCACCTGGACACCTCCCCCACCCCCTGGACACCCCACCCCCATGGACAACCACCCCTACCCCCTGGACACCACCGTAGCCCCCTGGAAAGCCCTAACAAACCCTGGACCACCCCCACCCCCAGGACACCACCCCACCGCTGGACACCCCCACCCCTCTGCAAACCCCACCCCCAGGACACCCCCATGGGCAACCCCCCTGGACAACCCCCAAGACCACCCCCCGGACACCCCCCTCCGAGACACCACCCCACCACCTGGACACCTCCCTCACCTACCCTGGACACCCCCGCCCCCATGGATAGCCACCCCCACCCCATAGACACCACCCACTCCCCTTGGACAGCCGCACCAACCCCTTGGACCACCCCACCCCCTGAACATCACCCCACCCCCTGGACACCCCCACCCCTCTGGACACCCCACCCCTGGAAAGCCCCCCCAACTTCCTAGACACCCCACCCCCTGGACACTCCCATGGACAGCCCCCCCGAACCCCTAGACACCCACCCCCCTGGACACCCCCCCACCCTGGACACCCCCAACCCCCCTAGACGGCCCCCACCCCTAGATGCCCCTCCCCTCCTAGACACCACCCCACCACCTGGACACCTCCCCCACCCAATAGACAGCCACCCCACCCCCCTGGACACCACCCCACCCCCCTTGGACAGCCCCACCAACACCCTGGACCGCCCCACCCCCCTAGAGACCACCCCCACCCTCTGGAAACCCCCACCCCAATGGACACCCCACCCCCTGTATAGCCCGCAAACTCCCTAGACACACCACTCCCCTAGACACCCCCCATGGACTGCACCCCCGACCCCCCTGGACCCCCTGGAAACCCAAAAAACCCCTGGACAACACCCCCACCCCTCATAGACACCACCCCACCACCTAGACACCCCCACCCC
The DNA here is from genome assembly GCA_963277665.1 of Viscum album. Classification (NCBI taxonomy): domain Eukaryota; kingdom Viridiplantae; phylum Streptophyta; class Magnoliopsida; order Santalales; family Viscaceae; genus Viscum; species Viscum album. The sequence goes on from OY728134.1 coordinate 1,174,274,279, forward strand.
TGGACACCCCCACCCTCTTGGACAGCACCCCACCCCCTTGGATAGCCCCCCAACCTCCTGGACCAACCCCACCCCCCTGGACACCACTATCCACCCGAACACCCCCCCATCCCCCCAAACACCCCCCATCCCCCCTTGGACAGCCACCCCAAACCCCTGAACAACCCCCAACCCCTGAATTCTGAATTGAATTCTTTATGTATTTAATTAACTTTTGAATTATTTGTCAATGGTGTATGGCTATTCTTGGTGTAATTACCTTATGAATTATGTGTTAATTTTGTATGGGTATACTTATTGAGATGCTGAATTTTTTACAGGTCTTGTTTGGGTGTACTGCTGCAAAATTTGATGTTACAGCAAACATGGCATTTATCAGCGCTAAAAAAGCACTCATAAAAAACACATTTATAAGCTCCTTTTTAGTGCTGATAAAGTTTCCCTTCATTAGTGCTTTTTTAGTGCTGATAAAGGCATCCTTTATCAACGTTTTTTAGTGCTGATAAAGGGGATCCCCCTTTATCTACGCTGAGCTTTATAGTGCTTTTTTAGCGCTGTTAAAGCCCGTTTTGAGCACTGATAAAGCCCGTTTTTGTAGTAGTGAATCTAACCTATATATACCACATCCGTTTTGCTCTCTCATTTCACTATTTTCTGAACTCCTCTCCCTATCTCTACTGAAAAATTTTCTTCTAAATTTTTTCATAATTTAAAGTTTTAAATCTGACCATTTTCTGCGACTGTAAAACTCCAAAAGCTTTAGTTTCAAGGTATTTATCGATTTTTTTAATGTTTAGTCAATTTATTTTATTTTCAATTATTTATAATCTTTGTTAATTAAATATAAATTAATCAAATTATAATTAACTATTTTTTCAGTATTTATTATTATGAATAATTATATCTAAGTATTAATTAGCAATAAATTGTAATAAATTGTAAGAATTTTAAATAATTTGTAATAATTATTAATAACTACTATTAATTAATAGCAACTAGCAATAAATTGTATTACTTAAAAATAAATAGAAATAAATACTAATAAATAGTAATAATTAGTAATAATTAGTAATAATTTCTAATAAATTGTAATAAATTGTAATAATAGTAAGAATTAGTAATAATTAGAAATAATTAGAAATAATTAGAAATAATTAGAAATAATTAGTAATAATTAGTAACAATCAGAAATAAATTAAAATAAATAGAAATAAATACAATTAATTAGAAATAATTAGTAATAAATAGTAATAAATAATAATAAATTGTAATAAAAAGTAATAAATAGTAATAATTAGTAATAAAAAGTAATAAATTGTAATAATAAGTAATAAATAGTAATAATTAGGATTAATTAGTAATAATTAGTAATAAACCGTAATAAATTGCAATAAATAGTAATAAATAGTAATAAATAGTAATAAATAGTAACAAATAGTAATAATTAGTAATAATTAGTAATAATTATAAATAATTAGAAATAAAAAAAATAAATATAAATAAATAAAAAATTAGTGATAATTAGTAATAATTAGTAATAAATTGTAATAAATTGTACTAAACTGTAATAAATAGAAATAAATAGCAATAATTAATAATAATTAGTAATAATTTGAAATAATAAGAAATAAATAGAAATAAATAGAAATAATTTGTAATAATTAGTAATAATTAGTAATAATTAGTACTAAATAGTCATAAATAGGGATAATTAGTAATAATTAGTTATAATTAGTAATAATATGGAATAATGAGTAATAATTAGTAATAATTAGTAATAATTAGTAATAAGTAATAATAATTTGTAATAAATAGTAATAAATAGTAACAAATTGTAATAAAGAGTAATAATTCGTAATAATTCGTAATAATTCGTAATAATTAGTAATAATTAGTAATAATTAGTAATAATTAGTAATAATTAGTAATAATTATTAATAATTAATATTAATAAGGAATAATTAGGAATAATTAGGAATAATTAGGAATACTTAAAAATAATTAAGAATAAATAGCAATAAATAGCAATAAATAGTAATTAATAGTAATAAATAGCAATAAATAGCAATAATTAGCAATAATTAGAAATAATTAGAATTAATCATCATTAATTAGAATTAATGAGAAATAATTTGTAACAACTTACCATAATTAGAAATAATTACCGATAATTACCAATAAATAAAAATAGATAGTAATAAATACCAATAAATACCAATAAATACAAATAAATACCAATAATTGGCAATAATTAGCAATAAATACAAATAATTAGAAATAAATACCAATAATTAGTAATAAATGCCAATAAATTGAAATAATTATCAATAAGTATTAATAATTAGTAATATATCTTAATAATTAGTAATAAATATTAATAAATCTTAATAAATTTGAGTGCATTGATAAACTAGCATAATTTCCAATGAATTGGTGGCATTCCTTTTGATCAACGCCTCTACTATTTTCAACCTTTTCCACTGAAATAAATATAAAAAATCTATTTAGACATACATCGGAGCATATTTTCTATACTGATTTATGTCTGAGAAAGTTTCAAGGTGGTGAGCTGTCAGAAAAAAGAGGCTCTTTTGTCCAACCACTCATCTCCTGACAACTTTCTCAGACTTAATGCACTATGAATAGTCTACTCTAACGTATGAATATCCATTTTCGTATGCACAAGAGCATGGAGATCACTGCTCCATGCACTCATGCATACGATAATGGATATTCGTACATCAGAGAAGACTATTCATAGTGCATTAAGTCATAGAAAGTTGCATGGGGATGATTCGTCAGAAAAAAGAGCTGTCACCAATCTGTTGGAAATTATGCCGCCGATAATTAAGCATAATTAGTAAAAAATACTTGAAATTAATAATAATTAGTAGTAATTAGTATAATGTTTTATAAATGAGTGTAAATTAGTATAAAAGCTTAAAAAATAGTATAAATTACAATAAAATAATAAAAAATATTATAAATTGTTAGAAAATAGAATTTAATTGTCTTCTCTTTTTTGGATAGTGTTTATCTTATATCTTATTATACAAAATAACTAATTATTTCATATTTTTTAGAAAAAAATGGAACGAGGATGTCGACAATAGTCATTATTAGATGATTGTGTTTGGATAACTCCATACAATAATCCAAACAGTTCTGGTTTAAATCCTGTATATATTGAGGGTGTTCAAGCATTCTTATAATTTGCATCATCGAAACCAAAATTTGTTTCGGAAGGTACAATTAAGCATCCTAGTAAAAAATGTGTTTTGGTGACATATGAAACATTTTGCAACATTGGAGCTCATTTAATGTGTTTTGGTTTTCATGTAGATTATGTTTTTTGGTACCAACATGGTGAATGTAGTTCTTGAGAAGATATTAATAATTTGGTGCCATATCCAACACAATTTCAAAGTTTAGTACATGATGTGGCAGGTCCGTCTGTTCAAAAAACTAAAACACAGGATGATGTTGATTTAACCCATGAGTTAGAACCATCTCATTTATATAAGATGTTGAGGACCACTGAGGATGCCTTATATCCTAGTGGTAAGATGATAATGTTTGAAGTTGTTTCTAAATTTATGTCCACTAAATCAGATAATGGAATGTCAACTAGTTGTTTTTATCAGATATTATCTTTATTAAAAATACTGCTACCTGAAGGAAATGTGTTTCCTGAAAATTTTTATGAGAGCAACTGGTAGGTTCATAATCTGGGTCTTGGTTATCCGAAGATTCATGCATGTTCAAATGACTGTATCTCATATTATGGTGAAAATGAGTTGTTGGATAGTTGTTCTACATGTGGACAATCAAGGTATAAATAAACTCAACTAGGGAAGTCTAGATTTGTTCTTGTAGAACAATGGAGATATTTCCCACTCACACCCAGTTTTCAATATTTATTTATGTCTCAGAACACAACATCATTGATGTCATGGCATAAAACCAACATTTTAACAAGTAAAAGATTAAATCATCCCTTTAATGGTGATTCATGGAAACAGTTTGACCAAGTGCATCTATCATTTTCTTTATAAGACCACAATGTACTATTGGGTCTTTTTACAGACAGTTTCTATCCATTTAGATCTTATTGTAATCAGTATTCATGTTGGCCTATATTTATAACTCCATATAATTTACCTCCATAGATGTTAATGAAGGATCCATATATCTCTTTGACCTTATTAATTCGAGGTCATCTGAAAAAAATATCGATATTTATTTGAAACCATTGATTGATGAGTTAAATTCACTGTGGAGTAAAGGTGTCAGTATATATAATGTTTCTGTGAAATAAAACATCCTATTGATAGCTACAATGATGTGGAAAATTATCAACTTCCCAGCATATGGAATGTTATCTGGCTAGAGTACACGTGGTCCAAAATCATTTATGCACTGTATGAGAGATAGAAAAGCGTTTATGCTTGTTAATGGTAAAAAACCTTTTTTTGACTATCATCACATATTTCTTCCAACCAATCATCCTTTTTGAAGGAAAAAAATATCATTTTAGTAAAAGAATAGTAGAAAAAGTTTGGCCTTCAAGAATGATCTCAGGTACATAGTTGAAATCAGATATATCTTCATTACCTACCATCACATTTAGACCAATAATAAATCAACGGAAAATTGATGGGTTTGGGAAAGATCATAATTGGATAAAACGAAGAATTTTTTGAGATTTTCTATATTGGTCTGATTTTTTGGTCAATCACATGTTGGATGTGATGCATATTGAGAATAACTATTTTGATAATTTATTTCATATAGTTTTGAATACTCTATGAAATACCAAAGATAATGTAAAGGCACAATTAGATCTTTCCCAAATTTGTATGTGAGAAAAACATGAACTATTTGAAAATGTTGGATCATAGAAGTTAATGAATCCAAAATAAGCTTATACATTTTCCAAAGAGAGTCGCTTATTATTTTGTCAGTGGATTGCAGATTTTAGTCTTCCAGATGGGTATGCTTCCAATTTGGGAAGATGTGTCAGAAATGGTCATATTACTGGATTGAAAAGTCATGACTGTCATGTTTTAATGGAAAGACTTCAACTAATTATATTGAGAGGTTTGTTAAATCCTATGATTTGGTATGCCCTAACAAACATACCATATTTTTTTCGAGACATTTGGGCATCAACAACAGACTAGGATGTTGTAATCAAACTACAAGAAGATGTTGTTTTAATTTTATGTAAACTGAAAAAAAAATATTCCCACCAAGTTTTTTCGACTCAATGGAAAAATTAATAATACATTTGCCTCATGAAGAAATGTGGATGTTTGGTACAGTTTCAATGGATGTACCCATTTGAAATACGCATGCAGAAATTGAAAAAAATGTACGTAACATATCATGAGTTGAAGGCTCAATTGCATAATCTTATTTGCAAGGGGAAATTTATTTTTTCTAATCTCATTACATTCAATCTAAATATACATAAAAACACAACCATATGAGCTGTAATGAGTGAAATGATGATGATTTCATGAAAAATAAATTATCAGTTTTCAATTATCCCGAACTTGTGTTCGGTGGAGTTCATGAACGATGGCTTTCAGATGATGAACATCATAGAGTCCATACATATATTCTGCTCAACTATGAAGAAATCACATAATTTTTACTGTATGTGATTCTATCACTTATTCTATAATTTTTATAACAATAAATTAATTTTTTTTATTTATTGGTTATATGATAATCATATCAAGAAATAATTTCCACAAGTTATAGTAGCTGCTCTTGAAGAATGACGTCAAATGTTTTTTTTCTACTGGTTTGAAAAACTGGTTACATAAATTATTTTTAATTTCACATAAAAAATCAATTTCATATTTTTTATATTGATATTTGTTTTATAAATTTTCAGGTATCTCAACATGCTGATAAATTTGACAATCGATTGTCTATATTGAGTAACCCACCATAAAAATGGTTAAATCATAAAATGAATATGTGGAGAATGGTTTTTTATTTCATACACATGAATATGGGGAATAAAAAAAAATGAATAGTGGTGTTTTCTTAAGAGGATCAAATCATAGAGAAACTGAAGTTGAATTTTATGGAATGTTGGAAGAAATCATTGAACTGTGTTATCTGGGAAAACATTACATAATGATGTTTAAATGTTAGTGGTTGGATAATGAGGGAGGATTATGTGTTCATCTGATCCATGGAATCATTGATATTAAATATAAAAGTCTTTTTTTAGTAAATGACCCCTTTTTATTGGCTCATTAGGCACATCAAATTTATTATGAAAATTACTATGCTAGTTCAATGGAGTTGGGTGATTGGTGGAGCAGAATAAAAATTAAATCTCGAGAGAATCTGTTTAACGAAAGTGAATGTGGTTACACTGAAGTGAAAGGAATTGAAATTTTTAAAGATACTACTCTGAATCCATCTTTTTAAAGAAGATACATGAATATCATTAATGCCACTTCATAGTTAAGGGCCAATGGTGACGATGATGTTAATGATGTTACAACTGAATTTGAAATGACCAGAGGCAATGAAACTGAAACTAATATAGAAATATATGATGCTGAGGAGGAAGATGAAGATATTGACATCCATAACTATGAATATGAGGATGAAGATGGACATTGACATAGTAAAACATTCGTTATAATCATATATAATATATATCTATATATAATAGTTGTTTTCAACTATTTTCTAACAATAATCATTTTTTGTTTTAGATGGATGAGGATATGTATCATATATTACAGGAGTATGATCTACCTTTAGATGAGTATGTGGTCATATCAGCAGACCCTCAGACTGTTTGCAGTTCAGGGGCACCCGAAGGGGGCATGGTCTTTCCTGACTCATGATTCCCGACCCTATACCCAAGTGACGTCCACATTTTGGTCTCGACCCACACACACACAGATGTATGTTTACCTATAAATTTTAGTTTGTTTCAATTAATTAATTTATATTCTAATTTTTTGATTAATTATTCTTTTTTTTCTGCATCTTTACACATATAGAAGTTGGATAGGGGAGCACTATATTATGCAATTATTTTTTTGATTCATGGGTGTCATGGGATCAGGTTCCCACTGATGTTTAGCAGTGTATGTTCAAGCATTGGCTGGTACCTGAAAAATAATATTTATTTTGAAATTAATTTAATTAATAACATGAATTAATTAATTATTTTAAGGTTTTATGTTATCCCATTGAGGAGAGCATGCATGAGACATTTTGGAAGGCATGGTAGGGAGCTATGTGTATGCGTTTCAATTACTTTTTACCCAATTTGAAAAGCAAAGAAATGGAGAAAGCAGGAGTGCAAGAGTTTGATGAGACATTTCACATTCACCGACCTAATTATATTTCATTTCATGTTTGGGATGGATTAAATACACACTGGTTGAGTAGGCAGTTTCAAAGTAGATCATCAGTAGGTCTGCAAAACTAGGGGGAGAGGAGGTGACACATCGAGCTGGTAGTCGTACATTCAGTACAGATAGAGATCATATGGTAAGTCCAATTTTTTAAATATTTTATATAACTTTAAATGTAAACGGTTTATTTTATATTAATATAGGTAGTTGCACAACCTGATATTACAGAGTACGATGTTTATAGGATGATGTACATTGATCCAGCCACTGGGGAGATTAGAGGAGCTTGAAAACATCAGATTGTGGTAAGTATATGTTTTTTTGAGTACTAAATTTAACTAAAAATAATATTTTAACTATTTTAATTTTAAATTGAAATTGAAGGAGTCATATGAAGTTGCGAAATCTCAGAAAAATGTTGAGAGTCAGGCTGAGATTGATGGTCAGACTAGTGCCCCTTGATTTGATGAGGCAATATAGATGCAGGTAACTTAGTATGGCTTTGAGAAAGGCCGAGTTGTTGGTATTGGCTCTCTCGAGTGACCCCTGGGGGTTTTTATGGCATATCTGCAATGTCGGTGTCCCACTCAATAGGAGCTCACGGTGTGTCATCCTCATCTCATGCACAGTATTAGGAGCAGCTACGATCTCAGAGTGAGATTATCGAGACTACATGTAGGGAGAAGGAGGAGAAGCATCAGTGGCAGCAACCATAATAGGTAGAGTTCCTCCAATAGTAGCAGTAGCAGCAGCAACAGATGCAAGATAAGATGCATTGATGGTGGCAGGAGCAGGAGCAGGAGAAAATAGAGGACATACGACGTCTGACTCACAATTTAGGGATGGAGTTCCCTCCACCATCTCCTTCAGCTTCTCTGGACGACCCTCCCCCTAACCAGTGATGTATTTTTAATTTATGATAAAACATTTGAATGTATTTTTTTTAAATATTAACTTTTCTATGTTTTAAAAAGTGTGTTTTATATTTTCTTGAAAATTATAGTTTTTTATTCTTAATTTAATTTTATTATTATTAATTTAATTTTTTTTATTACTTTATTTTTTTATGATATTTATTATTTCATTAACTAATATATTTTTATATTTTTGTTAATACTAAGGCTTTATTATATTACAAATACTATTATTACATTAATATTAATAATTTCCAACTAGCTTGTGCCCAAGTGGTACAGGCTCCTCCTTGGTATCCAAAAGACCCAGGATCAAATCTGGGTAAGGATGAATTTCCAAGGTACTGTAGCCGACTGTAGCAGGGTACATGTAGCACTACTGTAGCAGTGGTGAAACTGTAGCAGCGTTGACGCTGTAGTAGTGGCGACACTATAGCGGTGGAGGGACTTTAGCGGTGGTAGTACTATAGCAGCTCAGGTATTGTAGCAGTATTTTTCACCGAACGACCATTTGAGTCTAAAAAATGGGATTTCAATCCTAGTATTCAGGCCAGTTGGCCTTGGACCTTCATGTTATGTAATGGGTCTCCCTTTACCTAGTCAAAAAGTTTACTTTACTTTAATAATAAAATGAGGCTTCATCCCAAACCTTTAAAAAAACATTAGTATTAATAATAATATTATATTAATTAATTATTTTAGAATGAATTTAATTTTTTTATTATATTTAATTTTTTATTTACCAATATATTTTTATATTTTTTTGAATACTCAGCTTTTTATTATTTTACTAATATTATAATTACCTTAATATTAATAATATTATTAAATTAATTAATTATTTTAGAAATAATATTATTTTACAAATATTAATATTAATATTATTAATATTAATATTATATTATATTCATTATTTGATAAATAATATTATTCTACTAATATTAATATTGTGATTATATTTATATTTATATTATATTATATTAAAATAATATTATTGTTAATATTAATTTTTTTTATCATTTTTAAAAATATTTTGACATTTTGCAACAGACAGTTGCAAATACTAATTGCGACATTCCATCGCAAAAAGTTATTTTTTATTTATATTTTGAGATGTAATTGCAATGGTTTGTCACAATTACTAATTGCAACGAACCGTCTCAAAAGAGTAATAACTGGAGAAGCGATCTGTGACAGGTTCTTGGCCCATCGCAAATAGTTTCTTAAAAGATCTAGCGAATTTTTTTTGTGAAGGTTCAAATGATCGTCGAAAATAATCATTTTTTATGATGTCCCATCACAAACAATAATATTTGCGACGCCATTTTTCATGACAGGTTATTTGCGACGAGACCCCATCTCAAAAGACTAATTGCAATGTAGTCCCGTCGCAAATAACCTGTCGTAAATATTCAATTTTCCCATAGTGGAAGAAGACGAGTTAGGTCTGATAGAAGGATATGAGATATTGGAATAAGGGCTGGGTGAGTAAAGCTTTCACCTTCATGCCGAGACTAGTTCTTTGCCCAAATTCCCTAGAAGACAACTATACGTATCAGTGAGCAGGCCTTCAATTCATTACCGATAACGACTAGGCCCTGAATCAAAGGATAAGGAAAAGACATTCTAGTAGAGACCTAGGTCGATAAGTCTATGAACGTGCAGAGAGATCTTCATATAATATGCATCCAGTTGCTCCCAAAGAAAAGGTAGGAAGTCATCTCCTCCCAGGGGTTCCTACAACAGTAACATGAAGACACTAAAGGGATACCCATACACTTGATATTGTCAACCGTGGGGAGTTCTAGGCTCCTAACCTACCGAGTGAGGATGTTATACCTAGTAGGAATCTCCAATAACCACAAGATCTCCCCTCAGGAGTTGATTTCTATTTCAACCAAAGTCACTCTCTGATAATTCTTATTTGAGAGGTTACCAGTCACAGAGCCAATAAAAACACACCGGTATGGCTCAGAGTTGAGCTCAATGAGGTCAAAGGTGTTATGCTGATTACTGCCCAGTACTACCTGAATGATGTTCAGGTATATACAAGCTTCATTGAAAGTCATTCAAGCTATGGGGTAGCCCATAAATTCGAGCTTAGTACCATCCCATTTGTGGAACTAAAAATTGATGTCACCCCTACCAACTGGCCATTGAGAGTGTGAATTAATATTTGATATATGAGGTTGAAGCATACAACACAGAGGGGAAGAGTGATTATTTGTTATGCTCATGTCATTACTATAAATTCACACCATAATTCTTCCCCATATCATACATTTATCAATAATGACCCATGAATTTTTTCACATGCAATCCATGAATAATAGTGGAACATTTCCTGATGTTAATACCTCCCTCCCCACTACCGTATAATGGGGCAAGTGCAAGCACTAGGTTTTATCAAAGCTAAGCAGAAAGCGCTCATTAAGGTGGGGGGCTTTATCGGCACTAACAAAAAGCACTTATAAATGATTGATTTATTGGTTCTAAATTGAGCACTGATAAAAGTTTCTAATAAAATATTTTATTAATTTATATAAAATTATTATATTTATATTCAAAAATATTGTTTATCTGTATACATTAAATAAAATATACATGTTTATAATTAAAATATATTTTTAATAATTCAAATTTATATAAAATGTTTTCAAAAAAGTTTTTCTAAGATTATAATTTAATATATATATATATATATAAATAATTATAAGATTATAATAAATTTTATTAAATAATGAATATATTTATTATATTTATTAGATTTATTAGATTTATTAGATTTACTAGACTGGTTATATTCATTATATATATTATATATTTATTATATATTTATTATATTTATTATATTTATAATTAATATATTAATTTAATTTGTTAGATTTGTTAGATTTATTAGATACATTAGATTTATTAGATTTATTAAATTCATTAAATTCAATAAATTTTTTATATATTTTATATATTTTATATTTATTTTTTTATAATTAACATATATATATATATAATTTTTAAATATATATATATATATTATAATTATTAACTATATATGTGTTTTCAATGAATTTGGTCAATAAATATATTGATCGATCATGTGTGCATATATGTTATGTATCATCATAAATGTTCATTTATACATTAAACCCTTCTTATTATTCATGATGTCCATTGATGGATCGTTTTTTATTGTTTATATTTTATTACTAGGTATATACCATAAAAGTGGGATCATGGTGGTGAATACATGATCTATAAAATTATTATTAAAATAAAGGGCTAACATACAAGAAAGGAAAGAGATTCATGGTAAAAATGATAATCCAAACAGAAATCAACCATTGTTCCCTCCACCTCTTCCACTCCTTCCATGAAGACTCCCATGCCCTTTTGGATTCCTATCTCTTCTCCATTGATTTAGAGTCTTCAATGCATCACCCTGATGATCCGCACATCCATCATCAAAGTCATGATCATCATGCTGGACATCAACTGGATTATCCATAGTGTCAACATGAATGACATCATGAACATTTCCAACAGTGCCTTGATCCCTATCTTCCAGATTCTCCTTAGTATAGGGATGTCCAACCTTCTCATCACTAGCCTGTGAAACCAAATAAGGGGCATCAATAATAGGATTTTTCATTCTAGCATTAGATTTCCTCTCACGACTCTCCATATAGAACATATCAAAGTCAACGGAGTTCATTGAATCCAGCATGGAAAAGAAATTTGTAGCACCAGTGTTAGTAGTAAATTCCACAACACCAATGTTAGGAGTCACTACCATTTTGGTGGCAGGTTCATCCAAAGGCACCTGGCGAGCAAGTGACAAATTAGAAGCTCCTTCATCCAAGGCATGAAGAGTCTTTTCATCAAAAGGAGGTAGTATAGATTCCTGCACAGCAGAGGCCTCAAGTGAGGTTGTTATAATGGCGACAGTTTCACCCAAAGGCACATAATCATGCCCAGTATGGGCCTCAAAAGATACTTCTATATCATCCATTTGGGCAGTCTGCTCATTTTTGCAACCAGATGGAGCGTGCACATCCCCCATGTGCCCAGGTGACACAACAACTGTTGTGAGGACAACAACAGGAGAACCAGAAGCCTGCAAGGCCTTTACTATATGATCAACAATAGGAAAAACGACGGATTTCTTAGAATTATAATCTTGCACACCCCTTTGTGAAACAGAATGATCAAAATGTTTAGTGAAATTAGTGCCTCACCCACAAGATGGAAAGCTACCCAACTAACCATTAGAAATGAATTTCTCCTCCATCGAAACAACATGATCCATCTCCTGATCACTATCAGCACTACTAGAACAAATATCACCCCATTTAGGGGGTTCCCCATGTTCAATTGGAGACAAGCTATAAACATGGAGTGTGCCATCACCTAAAGGATTAGACATCACACCCCACCTTGCTGACCATCCAGATGTTTGTAAGTGAGATTCTTAATAGCTACAACATCAGAAAAAGAAACAAATCCCCCATTCCTAGATGTAGATTAATTATTTTGCACCAAATCCCCCTTGATGGATGAAGGTGTGGTACCCTTCCCACCATTAGGGGTACCCTTCTTCCTAGAAAAAGGCATTGGTGTAGCATTACAGACACCCTTCCCCCCCTCAGGGGTCCCCTCTATCACAGAAAAATGCATTGACAGAGTCGGAGCACATGGTACTTTGAATTTACAGCTTTCAACAAGTTGTACATACTATTTACAGTTGGAACATCGCAGTCCTCTATTACATTTTTCTCTAACATGTCCTATAGATTAGTAGGTATATATGACTAATATAGGTTACCTATATATAATATTTTGTTCTAAAAAATAAATATAAAATTACATTAAATATATTTGAATAATAAATATATGTATTATATTTATAATTATTAAATATAAATTATATGTAAATACTTTTTAAATATATTTATATTTAATTATATTTGAAATAATATATATTTAAATAATTATAGAATTACAATAAATACATATACTATAATTTTGTAAATAAATATATAATTATATATAATTATATATAAATATTTATAAAAATATTTATTTATAGTTATAATTATAATTATAAATTAATATATATATTTGTAAATAATTTTAAATTATAATAAATATTTATGGTATACTACTTATAAAGTTATAAATATATAATTAAATAAATATATTTATAAATAAATACACTTATTTATAAATATATATCTAAAAAAATGTAGATATATTTAAATAATTAAGAAATTATAATAAATATATCAATTATATATATTTATAAATTTATAAATATTTTTATTATAATTTTATAATTATATATATATAGATCTATTTATACTAGCAACTATAAATAAATATTTATTTATTATAATTTTAAATAAAAAATAAATATATATTTATTTAGTAGTTATAATTACAAATAAATATATATTTATTTAAATAATTATAAAATTATAATAAATATATTTATAAAATAATAAATATTGTAGATGTAAATTTTTTATAATTTTATAGTTATTTAAATAAGTAAATACATATTCATTTATAATTATAATTAAATATACATATATATATTCATACAAATAAATATAAAATTTGAAGAAGTATAGTTGTATATATCTATAATCTTATAAATATATGTATAATTAATATATTTATTATATATATTTCTAAGATTATAAATCTAATAAGTATATTTCTTATAAATTTATAATTATTTAAATTATAATTTTATAAATAATTATATATATAGTGACAATTATGAATAAACAAATATATATATTTATCATATATATAATATTATAAATATATATAATAATAAAAATAAATTAGTAACATTGTTTCTTTATCATCACTTGTTTAGTGCTGATAAAGGCCTATATTTATCAACACTAAAAAAGAACTTATAAAAGGAGCCTTTATTAGTGCAATGTTTTTAGCATTGATAAAGAAATTTTTATTAGGGATTTTTTAGCACTGATAATGGAATGTTTTATCACCACTTTCAATTTTAGCGCTGATAAAACATACCATTATCTGCGCTTTTTAGCTAGCGGTAATAAAAGGTTTGCTTGGTTTTATAAAAAAATCCTGATTTCACCTCCTTCCTCGCACCCCTCATGCTCTCTTAGAAGCTGATAATCACTGTCGTGCCTCTTCCTCATCCTCCTCCTCTCCTGCCACCTCTCCTCTACCACGAACCACACCTCCACTGTGCGCCTCTCCTCCATCGTGTGCCACTCCACCACCGTGCATGAATCAGACCATCGTGCACCTCTCCTCCACTGCGTGCCACACCTTTTTTGTGTGACACACCTCCATTGTGCTCCTCTCTTCTACTAAATGCCTCTCCTCTACCGGCGTCTCTCCCCTTCCATGAACACACCTCAGCTACATGCTGAACTACACCTCCGTGCTAAGTTTTCTCCTCTTTGTCATCAGTTTCTTCTTGTTCTCATGTAATTATAGTTTGATATTGATGGTATGTTGTGAATTTTAACGGTGGAATGCCCCTCTGAAAATTGGGGCTGTTGGTGGGTCTTGTTTGCACACTAAATGAATTACATGTTGGTTGGTGTTCCTCTTCATATTTTGTCCTTTGATTTTGTGTGACCTAGTTACGGATTTGAAGTGTGATTCCACTAGATCATAGTGTAATTTCTTATTAATGATGATGATTTTTGTCATTAGGGATTGAGTAGTATGTCACTTGACATATTTATGTGTTCTCCATTAATGTCGCATGTTTTAGCTTCAATTTTACTTGAGTGAGGTCAGTGTTTCTTTAGAACTCCCTTGTAATACATGTTATAAATTTCTTGTATGTTTTTAAATGATTTCTTAGAAATTATAATCCTATTTTTGCACTTTTTCAGGTTTCAATTAGCTTGAAAACGGTTTTAAGACTTGGCATAGACTTACGTCACATGCCAAGTGTTTTGTAAAATGCCCGACTGGATTTTTTAAAGGAATTTAAATATTTGGAAAGTTTGTTCATAATTTTTTTCTTTAAAGTGAATATTCTATATTTTAAAGTCATGTTTTGCAAAACGAATGGAATTGACCTTAAACCTATTTAAATGGTTTTGAGACCCTTAACTCTTCTGGTGGATTAAGATGTTTTCAAAAGGATATTGAATCTTAATAAAAGGGTTCTTAGCACATATTTCCTTCAAAAACAAAAGGGTTATTATTTTATTAATTTATTTGTAGAAAATGGTTGGGTTTCCAAATGGGATTTTTAGTACATTTTGATATATTTTTTTAGATGAAATTTTAAACGTTGTTCTCAAATGGGGTGAAAATGGATTGGCTTCTCGATCAAATTTGTAAAATATTATCCGGTAATTTATATAAATTTATAAAATAAATATGAGAGACCCTAAATTGAGCTCCATTAAATTAATGTTCCCGTTGGGGCTCATAACCCCATGGGGGATTCTTTATATTCTTATGCTTATTGTGAAGGTTATAAAAGGATGTGAAAGGGACTATTTCTTGTGAGGGTGTAGGAGGCGGGATGAGGTAAAATATTCTAATTATTGGAATTATATTCATGTAATGATCTATTATTTTATTGGTTTTTCACCTTCCCTATTTAAATGTGATGACTTTCCTAGGAGATCGGTAGGGATCCATATAAGTGAAATCCCTGGTGTGGAGTGTGCTACCTTGTGTAAGGACCCAGTTAGATCGAATAAATTTCTAAGATGTTTTAGTGTCCCTAGAATGTACTAGAAGGGACCAGGGTTTCTTTTGATCCTGTTATCATGATAGATCCAAGTGAGTTCTATAGGACACTTGGATATGACAAGTTAAATAGTATCAACCTAGGTCCCTCATCTCCAGTTCAGGATCCAAATACATGAGTCTTAGTATGTTTTAAATGATGGTTATATCATTCTTAAGACATTAGGATATATTTTCTTGGCTTTGTTGCATTCCCCTAGTTTTTTTTATTATATGGAACCATCATTTGGTTGTTTTTTAGATTATGTTTCCTTGATTTCTTAGTGCCCAAGTATGATCATTGTTTCAATTTGAGTGTGTATTTTCTTACTTTCAAATAGTTTGATTTAAATGGTTAAAAAGTTTTTTCTAAATGAAAAAAATTGGTTATTTGTTAAATTAGTTTTACAAAAATAGCTTTTCCCTGTGGTTATTTATGAAAAATAGTTTTTTTAAGAAATGTTCTAAAAGAGGGATAAATTGTGATTTGACATATCTTATAAGGTTTTAAAGGCCCTCTTTCCATTTTTTAATATTTTTATTTCAAATTTTTAGTCATCTTTGTTTTTATATTATAAAAAGGGTGTTTGTTTGAAAATATTTATGTTTATTGTTTTTACACTTGTTTTATAATTCATGTGAAAATATATTTTATACCTTATGTTCAATCTATCACTTTATGAACTATATTATTATGGGATTCATTGATAATTCTTTATGAGATCATGCAAATAATTTTTGGCTCACACCTTACATATAAACTGATGGATGAGAGTGTATGAAACTCTTATATCTCCTTTTTTAGTGCAATTTTTATTCTTGATGCTCAGATTGGTCCATGGTTGGATGATGGGATGTGGCGAGTTATTGAGGGTCACTAGTGTTGATGTTGGAGTTGTTTGGGTTTTTATTCTCTTTTAACTTTCCTTTTAGGATGTTTTAGTAAGAATGATTAATGATTTTTTAGGAATTAGGTGATCGGTCTGGAGTGGGTTATTAATCACTACCCATTGTAACGATGCTTAAGTTTCCATAGGCTTGTTATACTCGCTAAATTGATGCTCTGGATAAGGAATGTAGTAGATAAGTCTTTATATGAGATGGTGGAGGATTCTAAGATGATATTTGAATTATATGTGATAGGGATGAACTACCAACTTCAAATTTCCATCTATGATAATACCATTGAAATAGGCATGATATTATACGAGGCCTGGCCTAAGTTGTGTATCTCAATATGATTATTTAGATGTTCATGAGAGATACTTCTAATATATTAATGGATGATTGATGAAAACATCAATCTTAACCATAAATGAGATGGGTAATGAGTATGGATTATGTTGTGATGTATCAGGAGTTAGGATTTGAATAGATTTTGTCCATGATGGTCATGTGGTTTCTTATGGGTCCAAAAAAATTAAGAACACATAAGAGAAACTTCCCAAATCCTTCCCAGATTTGGAAACAGTGGTGCTTTCTAAGAGGTTTTATTGGAATACACTAAAAAAATTATTTGGAAAATGTGTTCAACATACCTTTTTTTGTTTTAAATAACTTTAAAATTATTTAAACACCTTTCATGGACTTAGGATTCATGCGAAGTGTTTCTCAACTCACATGATTAGATTTCATAAAGGGATGTGAATGTTTTGAACATGTATGTAATGATGGTTTCATTTTAACAATGGGTGTGTGAAGTTTTAAATGAAAATTTGAAAAATATTGAGGGTTGTATCTCATTTTAAATCATTTAAATTATTGGGTCATGATGCTGCCTTGAATTATTTATAAAAAGTAATTGGGGTTTTGAGAAAGAGTGTTTGAAAATGATTGGTTTATTTTAAAAAGTGCTTGTTATTTTAAAGATAAATTTTCATAAATGGTTTTTTAATGGGATTTCAATTGTGATTTTTTAAATAGTTTTCAAAGGAGACTTAAACTCTATAACTATTTTTGTCCTTTTTTAATTTTAATATCAACATTTTTTCTATTTATTTAGTTAAATATTAATATCACCAAATCAAATAGGATGGATATGAATAAAGATTGGATGGATACCAATCATTTGATAAGAGAGTATTAAGATGGAGTGAAAGAGTTCATCAAGTTTGAAAAAGATCATGCATATGAGGCTTCTAAAATCCTTTGTCCATGTTTATGCTATTTTTATTAAAGTAAAGTTAGTCTAGAGGAGTTGTAAGAACACTTGATCGATCATAAAATAGATAGAAGTTATAAATGTTTAAATAAACATGGGAAAAAAGCCAATGTAGCTAGTGGTTGGGATACCATTGCATTTTATGGATCATCTGATATGATTACAAGTGTAGCAAATAATGAAAACAGTATCGAGTATGTCATTTTAGTTGTGAATGATAATGAAGATCATATTGAGGTAATGAAAAGGATATTTGAAGATAAAATTCATGATTTCCCGAGATTGTTTGAGCAGTTAAAGAGTTTTGTAAAGAAGACTTTGTATGGTGGTTTCATTAAATATATAGTATTGTCAGGCATACTAAAGCTGTATAATTTGAAAGTAGGGAAAGGATGGAGTGATGCTAGTTTTACAGAATTACTTTCACACTTGAATTACATGCTCCTAGAAGATAATTATCTCTCTAGATGAACAAATGATGCCAAACGAATGTTATGTTTGATGAGTATGATCTCTAAATGAATACACGATTTCCCAAATGACTGTATAATATTTCTCAAGGACCAAAAATCACTTAGAGAATGTCCAAAGTGTGGTTGTTCTCAATACAAGAAAGATGAATCTATTCCTATAAAAATGTATGGATCTTTCCAATCATTCCAAGGTTTAGGAGCCTATATAGAAGTTAGGAGACCAGAGGGCCATTGACATGGCACATAGAAAGAATAAATAAATTAGGAAAACTATATCACATAGAAGATTATCCTAAATGGAAGAGAATCGATCATGAGTATCCTAATTTCAAAAATGAGTCGATAAACCATCATCTTGCGTTATCTACAAATGGAGTGAATCATTTTGGTTTTCAAAGTAGCACTCATTGTACATGGCCGGTTATATTGGTAAACTATAACTTTCCACTGCGATTATGCATGAAATGAAAACACATCCTGATATCTATGCTTATATTAGGACCAAAACCACCAGGTTATGATATTGATGTTTTTTTGGATTCATTGATTGAGGATGTGAAATTATTATGGGATTCAGGTGTTACGTAGTATGATGCTTATAGAAATATATATTCCATGTTGAGAGCCATGTTGTATGGGATAATAAATGACTTTCCTGCTTGTGAGAATTTTTTAGGATATATAATTAAAGAAATTCATGGGTGTACTATCTGTGCACAAGGTACACATTCAATTAGGTTGAAACATTCATCGAAAACAGTGTTTCTAGGACATCGTAGATTTCTACCCTGTTGAAATAAGTACCGATCTTGGAAGGCATCATTCGATGGAAGTTTAGAAGAATGTAAAACACTATCTCCACTATCTTTTGATCAACTATTTGATAAAGTAAAATATGTGGACACTAATTTTGGTAAACTGTTTTTGAAAAACCACATGAAAAGTAATTGGAAGAAGAGGTCAATTTATTTTTAATTACCATACCGGGATTGTCTATACCCCAGAAACTTTCTTGATGTTATGCTTGTTGAAGAAAAATGTATGTCAAATTTTCATCAGAACATTTATAAATGCACCTAACAAAACAAAGGATGGAATTATGGCTTAGTTGGACATGGTTGACATGAGAATACAAGAAGAGTTGGCACCAGGGAAGGGTGAAAAACGAAATTTTCTTCCTCCAGTAGCTTGTAATCTTTCTAGGAAGACGATATATCGATTTTGTAACTTCTAGAATGATGTAAAGGTTCTAGATGGGTATTTATAGAATATAAAGAACATCATGTCAATGACCGATTTAAATTTAAAGGGTTTGAAATCACATGACTACCACGTTTTGATACAAGATCCAATTCCTATTACTTTACATTGCATTTTTCATAATAATTTTCATTATACATTAACGAAGATATATTTCTTCTTCAAAGCTATTTGTATAAAAGTTATAGACCCAGAAAAATTACCATGGAAAGAAATTTTTTTGTCATATTATGTGAATTGAAAATATTCTTCCCACCGCCATTCATTGATATGGTGTTTCATATGATGGTTCACTTGGTTAGAGATATTCAACTATGTGGTCTCATACACTATATATGGATGTACCCCATTTAACAATATATGAATATTTTGAAAGGGTATGTAAAAATTCAAAGTCGGCCAGAGGGATGAATTGTAAAGGGATATATTGTTGAGGAAGCCATTGAATTCTGTATCGAATACCTTTTTAGTTTTTAAAGCATTGGTCAATTTAAATTTCATAATACTGGGAAACTTGCAGGTGAAGGAATATCTGGAATAGAGGTTGTTACAATAAATTTTACAGATTGGGAGAAGGCACACCTTTAAATTTGTCTTAACAGTTTTGAGGTTGACCCATATGTAAAAACCCACAAAGAAATTATTAGTAATTTAAATCCGTCAAGGTCTAAAAAATGGATATCAAATACACATAATCGATAGTTTATAGGATGGTTTTAGGAAAATATATTTAATTTGTCATATGAAAATCTAGACTCAATTTCAGAATGACATAAATGTCTATCTGGAGAACCAAGTGTGTATGTATTATCTTATAATCGTTATGTAATTAATAGTTATACATTTTATACTAATAAACATAATGAAGATAGTACCATTAAGAATAGTGGAGTTACACTTGTGGTTGAAGTGATGCATGTTTATAGTGATAATGTCATAAATAAAATTTATGCGAATATGTTATACTTTGGTATCATCAAAAGAATAAGGGAGTTGGATTATACAGACTTCCAAGTGCCAATTGTTCAATGTAAGTGGGTTGATAACAAGAGTTCTATTAAAATCGATGAGTTGGGGTTCATGAATGTTGATTTTAGTAAGGAAGGGTACAAATAAGAACTATTTATAATGGCATCACTAGTAGTACGAGTATTTTATGTTCTAGATCCTGGAAACTGAAACAGGTCAATTGTTCTATTATCCACAAAAACCCCTGAAGGTCTAGATGAAAATTAAAATGAGGATGTGTCACGACCCGTCCTCGGGGCTCGTGTCGTGACTTCCCCAAGCCCTCCATCCATAGGCCAGGGGCTGACGACGAGCACCAAAGGCGTAAATTCCGATAACTGGGAAGGCACTGCCTTTATAAAAGTAAACAAAACACCACAGAGTAAAAGCGGAAGTAAAACACTAAGTGCAAAAGAAGTGATGAAAAGTAAAGGGCCAGAATACAAACCCAACTGAAAAGTACAGCTACAAATGAACGAAAGTACAACAGAAAAGACAACTAACTGGAAGAATAGAAACATCTCATGGGTCGCCACCTCGGATCCTACCTGAAGGGTAGGTACAGATAGAGCAGCTCCTAAATCGTCCACCATGAATCCTACCTGAAGGGTAAGTACAGATGGTGTAGCTCCTGGATCGTCCACCATGGATCCTACCTGAAGGGTAGGTACAGATAGCCTCCAGAATGCTCTCGCCCGTCAACCTCCTCCGAGTATCGTCAAGTCGTGAAGTCCACCTCCAGATACTGACTCGTCGTGAGATCCACCTCCGGGTACCATCCAGTCCTCAAACACTCGGCCTCTGTCAGCGCTGCCCGTTGTCTGCAACCAACACAACGAGGTGCGGGCATAGCCCGTGCAGGGGTGAGTATAACGATACTCAGTAGGGACCCAGATACCCTTAAGGTCTCACTAAATCCAACAAGGATAACCACAAAGAAAGATCTCAACAGATAACCTCTACTTAGGTATATATCCATTCATATACCAAAGTTATCAAGTAACCCATCTCAATCATGAGGAAACACAAAGATTATGAAATCAATGGATAACCACTACCCAGGTATATGCCCATTCATAAACCTAAGTTATCAAGTGACCCATCTTAATCATGAGGTAAATACAAGATCATAGTCTCAGCTCAAACCAGGATTTTCATTTTTGAAACCGTAACTACTGAAGAGCCCCGTCTCTGGAGTGTATAGTGGTCCTGTCATGACTCTGAGGTACTGCTCACTAACCTAAGACTACTGAGGTACTCCTCCTATCGAGTACCGTGGGTCAGCCACCAAAACACAGTAGTGCTTCCCACCGGGTATGCCACACAAACACAGTAGTGCACACCCCCTAATAGCCTGTAGAGGTACTCTCCGGATGAGTACCGCGGGTCTGCACTTTCACACAGTAGTGCTCCGTCCGCCATGGGTCTGCACCCAAACATAGTAGTGCTATGTCCACTGGGCTAGTTGACTCACTCCAAGTCGAGTCGGTCAAGCAGTCATCAGGTCTCAGCCGGCTACACGGTCTCCGTACTCCGTACGATCATCTCCGGGAGGGTCCGCTCCATGAGCTACAGGTTGATACTCTAAGTATCTCAAAGTCCCATGAAGAAGTATCTCAAATGACCGCCTCGTCATAGGGGTCTCAATGCAACAGACAGCGCGTCAACTGGACGCCCCATCTGTGAGTTATTAGCCTTTCCATCCCAGGGGCCCGGTTGGTTTCCTGTGCGAACCAACCTGGCCGTATCTCAACTGTACCCCGAACTCTCATAGGGTATACTCATAGGGACCTTTTCTCAACGTGATCACCAATGCCACTGACGGTTCGTCAAACAGACATCCGGTCTGAAAGTTATCAACTTTTCCGTTCTAGGGGCCCGGTTGGATTTCGGGTACAATCCAACCCGACCATATTCTAACTACGTCCAAACATCAGGATAAGTATTCCAAAAGTTCTATCTCATCAAGAGTAATCCAACAAAGCCGACGACACGTCAATCAAATTTCCGGAACTCAAGATATAAGCATTTTCGTTCTGAGGGCCCTGTTGGTTTCGTGTTCGAACCAACCCGGCCATACCCAAAGTTCTCCGAAACCCTGAGTGTAATATACCTAAATGACCGTCTCGATCCAAGGATTACATCGTAACTGGAGGTGCATCGATCGAAGGTCCGAGACCCATGATATAAGCATTTGAACGAAAACTGCCTGAAAATAGGGGGTTTGGGCCCGGTCCGACCCGGCCCGAGACCCCCTGGGTCGTGCCGCACCGGGTCGCCCCAACCCCGGGTCTGGTTCTGGCCCGGCCTGGGCGCGACCCGGCCGTCTGGCCTGCCACGCTGGCCCGGCCGCCTGCCCGCTCGGCTGTCTAGCTGAACGGAATAGGGGGGGGGGGTGCGGTTTTCCCCTGTGAAAGAAGTCGCAGCCCCCACGTGGGGGCCGCTCTCTGCCAGCGACGCGGCCTAGCGACGCGTCGTCCTTTGTCCCACGCGGTCGCGGGACCAGCCGCCAGCCTCCGCGGCGGCCCTTCCCGGCGGCCGGCGGGATTTTCCACGGACCACCAGACGCGCTCCGGTGGTCCGTTTTTCTCGCCACCTTCGCCAACGGTCTTCCTGGGACTCGACCTTCACTATGGAGGCTTAAAATTGACTTTGTGGCCTCGTTTGTCATCGCTCGTCAATCCGCACACAATGATCAACCAGAGGAGTCTTGGAATCGCCTCCGCGGCCCCGACTCCGGCCGCGGTTTTGTTCGGCCTCAACAGCGCGGCGCGACGGCACCGCGCTTCTTCGTCGCTTTCTTTCTTGATTCCATGCGGTGCCGTTGCACCGCGCTGCCTTTGTTCATGCCGCAACAAACAAAAGAACAAAGGGGAGGAGAGTCGGCCATGTTTGTTCGGTCCGACCTCCTCCCATTAAGTAGATAACAAGCGGCCCAAAAGACGAAGAACGACAAACGATTTTTCACGAACAAAAGTAATCAACCCCAACAGTTTTCCCCGCAATCAAGAATTCCCAACCCACAAACATATTCTCCGCGGATCAACTTAATATTTAGTTGATCCGCGTTCTTTGATTTAGAAGGAAGTAACATGTGGTTCATTGATATTCACAAGTTAATTCCCTACCTCGAAAAAACGTCGCATGTTGTCGTGCCGCGGAAAGAGGCAAGCGTCGCGATGATCAGTCATCGCGGAAGATCGGTGTCGATCTGTTGTCATCGGAGGAAGAGCCGTCATCGATGGCGACATTTCCCATGGTGGTGTCTCCTACCTTGATGCAGAGAAAGAAGAAGAGAATGCAAGTCGTCGGTGTCTTCGCGTTCTCCATCGGAGGCGTTCTTCATCGACGAGTCGGTGTTCTTCCCAAAAAACTCAAGATCTCCCACCCAAGAAGTTTTCCCCCAAATAAAATAATAAGCTACCGTATTATTTTATTTAATACAAGCCACTTCAAAATTCAAACTATTCAAATAAAAATTAATTAAAGATGTTGAACTCCTTAATTACAAAGTGTTGGCATGTATTTAATGTGAAAGGAAGTCACATCATTTAATACAAGGGAGTTTTAAGGGGAAGAGTTAAGGGGGTTACAGAATTTGAAGGGGTGGGGTTCGTGTGGGTCCCACCTAAAATTTAACCTCACTTAGGTAGTTAGGTTCACCCAACCTCCATCCTTAGGATTTAACAACTTAAAAGAAATAAAATTAGTTGCACAAATTTTATTTCTCGGAAGTCTTTATCCACAAAACTAAACAACTCATCCTGAGTAAACGCAACTCTGGAAAAGGTCTTCTTAAGAAATTACCGGCGCTGTGAGTTCATCGGTTCCCTCAGATTTCAATTCCGAGCACTGGTTTTAAAGTTAGAAAATCCCACTCCTTCATTCCCTGAATGTACCCGAGCCTAACTTCGGAAATTAATTCCTTGTACACCGGTTCTCGTAATCAGGTGCCGTCAGAAACTACATTCTTGTAAAATCCCAAAGAAAATTAAGAAAAAATTTCTGTTGAATTTTATGGGTCTTTACAGGATGAACCTTTCATTAGGATGTCACAATCATTTCACAATGGTCCTAATATAGATATAATTTTGTTTGTCAGAGGAGACCACAATGAATGGATTTGGATAGTCGATAGAGGGGTCAAATCCCTTCAAACTTTAAAAAAAAGAGTTCAATAATCAAGTTATTTTTTTTGTAATATAAATTGTGTTACCTTATGTTATTATCTATTCGCTGATAATTTCATATAATCTAAATTAAATGTTGAAACACTTCTACTGCTAATGACTTCTGCATGTGTAGGTGCTCCTAATCCCAAGGCACAACAGGTCTCTCAACCTGCTACTACTCGCACTGCAAAGGACCAATAGGTTTCTAAACCTGTTGTTGCTACTTCTCCCAGTGCGGATGTAAAACAACCATCTCCACATGTCTATGATAGCGCTCTGAAGTAACATATTGATGAAGTTGAAACCGAGGAAATGGTAGGAACCAAAACACTAGCGGTAAAAAAAAAACAACATTGTCATAGTTTGACGATGTTAGAAAATATCCTTATGAAAAAATCAAAAGGCATAAAATACGAGGTCAGATGGAATAATTAGGTCCAACATGTTAATCCCAACAAGGCCATGTTCAATAGTCACATTGGAATCGTCACTCGGCAAGGTGTGCTGATTGATGTACAGTCATGGAACCATGTTGTAACTGGGATTAATACACTAATATGGGGTGATATTACAGTAAAATTATGATATCATTTCTTTAATTTACTAAAAAATAAAATAATGAAACATTTAATTACTCTTCATCATCCCTTATAGAGTGAATTTATAGTGGGTTACTCAAATAAGGACAATGTATTAAGGGTGGCTGGAAAGATTCATAGAGGTTTTCTCACAATTTTAACCAAATGTCATCTTAATGAAGCTGAATGGAAAATAAAACCACACCAATCTCCAATTTATGCACTCCTAATATAGGTTTTATAACAATTTTATACATGAGGTACGTTTTTAGGATTTGATTTTCCAAATTAGGATATACATTGATAATTTTGAATAAATACATTTTATATTTTTCGCAGGTGTATATATGAAAAAAATTGAAGGGATTTCCCCATGAACAAAAATTTGGACTCATTAGCCCTTAAGTCACCTATACATAACAAAAAGAAATAAAATCCAAGAAAGAGGGTGAAGTAGTGGTAGGACTTCTCAAATCATTTAACAGAAAAATTATGCATGACAAAATCTTCTTAATACCAATGATTCAAGGGTAAAACTCTAAAATTTAATCATATAAAATATATTTTAATTTCTTTCATTAATTATTATTTTTTGTGTTATTAGGATGCATTGGATTATCATTGTGGTAAATTTGTATAATCCAAATATTTATTTCCTGGATTCAATGCATGGATATCTAAAAAACCGACCACAGATGATGGCAGTTTTCAATTTGTAATACACTACATCCATCATTTTAGAACTGAACATCTTTTTAAATAATTTATATTATCTTTTAATGAGTATTATGTTATGATATTGAGGTTCTTGAATATTGTCTGCATCCTGGAATGAGGCAAGGGTAAAAGGACAAGGAATACCAAAAGTACTACGGATGGATACAATTCATGGTATATATAATAAAATTTCACTATCCAAACACATATAAAAAATTAATTATTTTTCTCATTGTTTCTTGAAGTGTGTAAAAAAAATACTTTGGTTATTAAGTTTCTAAATTTATGAAATAGATCACATTCCTTGAACAAACTGGAATTCTAGAAGAGGTATTTTTGAAGATAATTAATTTTTTGTTTAAAATATTTATTAATCCTTTGTGTATTTATATTTTTTCAGTACTACCATGATTTTTGAAAAGAACCCTATTCACAATATAGGATAGATTTGTTTATAAATGAATGGGAATCATAACTGATGGAAGAATATATATAAATAACATGAAGTTGTAACCGGTATGACTCAAAGTGTCTATTTTTATTTAAAATCATCAGTATTTTTAGTAAAAAGAATAAGTTACATACTAAAAACTGAGAAAACACATTAGGATTGTTTTGGTACACAAGGAAAATGATTCAAAAGTCATTTGTGATGTGCATGAATCAACCACACCTAAATCTGACACATGGTGTGACCTTTATGACATTAAGTGTGTATTTTTACAATAAATTAACAATAAATGTTGAAAAAAGAACAAGTGACATACTAAAAACCAAGAAAACGAATTTTGTTTTTTTGATACTAGAGGAAAATGATCCATCAGTAATTTTTGATGTGTATGAATCAACCACACGTCAATCTGAAAAATGGTGTGACCGATATGACTAAAAGTGTCTGTTATTAGTTTAAAATTGGAATTTACCTCAAAACAAATCACTCACTAAAAACCAAGAAAACTAACTCTGATAGTCTTTATAATTTCGGACTATAATCCATATGTTCTTAGTGATGTGTATGAAGTAGTCTCATATAAAACCAATGCACGATGTGACTAGTATGACTTAAAATGTGTGTTTCTAGATTGAAATGATATTTTAGTAAAGAAAAACAACTGGGATGCTAAAAAAATGAAAATGAATTAATATTGTTTTGGTAGTTTAGGATAATGATCTATAAGTAATTTGTGACATGTAATAATCAACCACACCTCAATTTGACACACAGTTTGTCTAATATGACTCAAAGTGTCTCATTTTTTTAAATTTGACATTAATTTTTGTAAAAAAAACACAGCTGGCATACTGAAAACCAAGAAAATGCATTTGGATTGTTTTGATAATTTAAGAAAACAATATATGAGTCATTTGTGGAATGTAGGAATCAACCCACCTCAATACTACACACGATGTGACTGGTATAAATCTAAATGTGTATTTTTATTTAAAATTGACATTAATTTAAGTAAAAAGAACTACTGACATATTGAAAACCAGAAAATGCATTCTTAATGTTTTTTATAGTTTAGGAAAATGATACATGAGTCATTTGTGACATGTAGGAATCAACCTATCCTCAATCTGATGCACGATGTGACTGGTATGACTAAAAGTGTCTGTTATCAGTTTAAAACTTACATTTTAGTTCAAAACATGTCACTCACTAAAAACCAAGAAAATGCTTTCTGATTGGATTCATAATTTAGGACAGTGATTATTAATTCCTTTCTCATGTGTATGAAGTATTCTCACATCAAACCGATGCACAATGTGACTAGTATGACTCAAAAAGCATGTTTTCATTTTAAATTTATATTTTAGTAAAAAAACACAACTGACATACTATAAATCGAGCAAATGCATTTAGATTTTTTGATACCTCATAAAAATTATCCATAAGCCATTTTTGATGTATAAAAATCATCCAAACCTCAATCTAACGAACGATGTGACCGGTATAAATCCAAATGAGATTTTATTTAAATTTAATATTAATTTAAGTAAAACGAACAAGTGACATACTGAAAAACAAAAAAAATAATTCATATTGTTTTGATAATTTAAGAAAATAATCCATGAGTCATTTTTGATGTTTAGGAATCAACCACACCTCAATCTGACACATGATGTGACCAGTATGATTAAAAGTGTTTGTTATGAGTTTAATATTTACATTTTAGTAGAAAACATTTCACTCACTGAAAACCATGATAATACCCTCGAATTGTATTAATAATTTAGGAGAGAGATTTTTAATTTCTTTGTGTTGTGTATGAAGCAGTCTCACCTCAAATTGATGCACAATGAAACCGGTATGACTCAAAATGGGTGAATCTGATTTGAAATGATATTTTTGTAAAAAAAGAACAGTCATACTGAAAACTGATAAAACCCATTAGGATTATTTTAATACTTTAGAAAAATGATCCATGAGTCATTGGTGATGTATAGGAATCAACCACACATCAATGAGATGAATGATGTGACCATTATAAATGAAAGTATTTCATTAAAATATGATATTAATTTTAGTAAAAAAGGGACATACTCAAAACCAATAAACCCCATTCATATGTTTTTGATATTTTAGGACAATGATCCATAACTCATTTGTGATGTGTATGAATCAACCCCACCTCAATAAAATACACGGTGTGACCTGTATAACTCCAAATGCATTTTTTTATTAAAAATTCTAATTTTATTAATGTATTCTTTCATACTAATGTTTAATTTAGTTCTTTATAATATTACAAACATAATATTTGTTTTATTATATAGGTGTAACCTTTTTATTGAGTTGGGATGATTTTCTCGCCAACTAATACCATGGGCATACATTTTTGATAGGGGATCACAGATGTCAAAGGATGAAACATTAATGTTTTTTACTATTTTTGGATAATTGTAACTGTAATTATATAATTTTTAAATGCATATAACATTGTTTTCTAACCCTTGTGTGCACTGCTTTGTTATTGTGTGCACTGTTGTGTATGCTGCTTTGTTCTTATGTGCACTATGCAGGTGATGTTTAGTGCAGGTGGTGTCTGTGTGCTATGCATGCACTGCTGGTGGGTGTGCTATTATATAAATAGCACATCACAAGAATTAGGCCTTTATCAGCGCTATTTTCAGCACAGATAAAGGCCCCCTTTATCAGTGCTACTTTGAGCATTGATAAAGGCACCCTTTATCATCACTATTTCACATGCTAATAAAGGCACCATTTATCAGTGCTAATTAAAGCACTGATAAAGTGGATTTTACTAGCTCTAAAATATCATGGATAAAGGGGGTCCTTTATCAGTTCTTTTTTAGTGTGGATAAAGGACATCCTTTTTAGTTCTTTTTTTGCATTGTTAAAGGGGATCCCTCTTTATCTTTGTTGAGATTAATAGTTCTTTTCTAGAGCTGTTAAAATAATTTTTTGGAACTGCTAAAAGCACTATCTATAGTAGTGCCCCTAAAGGTTTGGCCATCTTACTCCAAGAGATCCAGGGATAAATCCCCTCTAATTTAGCATACCATATGATGGATATAAGGATCTTTTAAATTCATGATATGACTCCCTTTGGTACCTTAAAAGATGATATTACATGCATATGAATAGAAGATAAGACACTTTTGACCAAGGTGATACTACCACAGAATGAAATAAAATGGTTCTTCCAATCCAAAATTGGACACGTGATTATACCAACCAAAGAATCAATGTATTTAATATGAAAGTTACCTTAGGAAATTGGGGTACCAAGATAGTTTAATAACTAATTAACAATAAATAATTAAATAATGATTAAATACAGTGGCCACTCCCTGGAAAAAAACTCGGGAAAGTTTGAGTCCTACCACACTAAAATTTAGCTGGAGGCGTGCAACATGTAGGTGGTGGGATATGCCGAGGATAGGTGTGGGGTGGTTCCCACCAATACCTTATTACCCAATAACGTGTTTGATGAGGAAAAATGGTGAGGGTTTGGGATCTATGCTTTTGTGGAGATTCTACCATTCAGGTTAGGTAATGTTACTCAAATATGTTGATCCTCCATTTCCTTGGTGATATCTTTTGGATAGGATGTGTGGACGTTGTACTTGTGGATATCAATGCATAGGTTACAGAGTGGCTGGGGTGGATGAGATGAATTTGTCTCATCGATGTGCGATGTTCACCTCATTTGAGACCAGAAGATCTTCGCCGAATGAGGGGGTGGTGGTTGAAGTAATTCATTCACGCCAATATCTGACGATGGTAGCAGATATATGAGATCTAAATCGATCTGAAATGTTGTAAGCTGAGGTGAATGTGGACTATAAATGAAAAAATGTGGCAACAAATTCGAGCAGAGTATTCAAATATATTGTTATTGAAGTGATTAATGTGAACCTCCCTCAATCAGTGATGGTGTTGGTGGATGAAGTGGGAGGGCCTCATCGACCTAGTTCTCTAGAAACAAAAGAGGAAACATTGGTGAAAACTTATCGGAGAGGAAGATGAATTATGTTTAATGGGGAGGATTATGCACATAGATCTATAGTGACTTGGGTTCCACCTTCAATTCCTTCTAATCGATGCGAGACTAAAGGGGTTTCTGTTGCAGAATGACATTCATGTGATGCCCTTGACTGAAGGGATTATCTATTCATCATCCTCTAGAAGAATTTAAGGATTCCTATACTGGTAGGGTTCTCAAGGAAGGTTCATCATCCCATATTGCAACTGATCAGGAAGCCTTCTTAGAACATCTAACTTTGGGTAAAAACTCTCTAATTGGTAGGGTTGTTGTTCCCAATGGTCAGAAGTCATGGTAGCTTAAAGATCTCATTTGTAGGATCTCCTTTATGTGGGGGGGGGGGTTGTATTGGTAGTGTATTTCGTTAGGAAGATGTTTTTTCATAGCTTATTTCAGTCAGATGAAGCTAAAATCCATTCATGGTCCTCTAGTTCATTAATTTTTATGCCAATAACACTTCATCTCCATGAATGGAAGAAGGATTTGAAGGATTAGATAGTATTTAACTAATGAATAACATTTGATAAAATAATGAGTAAAAAATGATTAACTAATAATTAATTAATGGTTTATAATTAATTAACTAATAATTAGGTATAAAGAAACTATTTGATATCTATTAATTATGTAATTATTAACTAGTGATTAATGAATGATTAAGGAATAATTAATATTTGATTAACTAATTCTTATATAATGATTAGCTAATAATTAACTAAGGAATAAAATATGTTTAAAAAATGATGAACTGATGAATAACATATGATTAACTAATGATTAACTAATGAATAACATAGTATTAACTAATGATTAACTAATGAATAACATATGATTAACTAATTAATAAAAATGATTAACTAAAAATTAGATATAAAGTAAGTAATTGAAATATATTAATTAATTTTAAAGTAACTACTCAATAACTAATAATTAATGAATGCTTAACTAATTACATAGTAATGAATAACTACGGATTGATTTATTGTTAAATAATCATAAGTTATTAATTAACTTTGCATTAACATTGAATTAACATTGGATTAAAGATGAATAACTAGATGGTAAAGAGTATTAAATGCACACATGATTTGTCGGTCCTATGATTTAGATGATTGATACTTTATTTCATGCATGGTTTGATACTATTGAGAGATATGTTTAAGATGATTCATAGTCTCTTTATAAACCACTAAACATACCTTTATGAATATTAAAAATTGTAATAATAAACATTAGTTTCATCTTTAAGGATATAAGAAGATGTTATAAAATTTAAATTTAATAAATATTATGTGGTAATATAAGAAATGAATCATGTTTCTGGATACTAAAAATGGACGTGACTCTGGTACAAATGTACATA
This sequence comes from Viscum album, assembly GCA_963277665.1. Classification (NCBI taxonomy): domain Eukaryota; kingdom Viridiplantae; phylum Streptophyta; class Magnoliopsida; order Santalales; family Viscaceae; genus Viscum; species Viscum album. The sequence goes on from OY728134.1 coordinate 1,174,306,585, forward strand.
GGGGTAAAACCCAAAACAATACATTGAGATAGACTTAATCATGAAATGGTGTAGACAATGGGCCTTATCACAAACCTGTTTTGACACTCTTGGGGGATATGGTTTAGATGATTCATATTTTCATTATAAACCACTGAACATTCCTTTAGGAAGATTAAAAAGTTTACTATAAAACATTAGTTTCGTATTTTAAGAAACAATAGACACTCTAAAATTTTTGTATAATAACTATTATGTGGTTATCTAAGCAATTAAATTCCAATCTAGATACTACGAGTAGATGTGGATTTGGTACTGATGTACCTAGGTTTAAAAACCCAAAATACCACATTGAGCTAGACTCTATCGGGAATTAGGGCACAAAAAATGGGCCTTATTTCACACCTGGTTTGAAAATCTAGAGGGATATTATTTAGATTATTCATATTTTATTTATTAAATAATGAAAATACATTAGGATGATTAAATTTTTTATGAATCATTAGTTTCATCTTTTTGGATATAAGAAGATTTCTAAAATTTCGGTATAATAAAGATTATATGGTCAACACTGCATGATTATTCCTCCTTTTCAACATTATTTACACTATCATAATTTTGATCATTAAAACTTTTCACAAGGAGAATCATGTTTTCCTCTCTCTACTGCTATGTGGATGTTATTCCAACTGAGAAAGGAACATCTTATAGTACACAACCAACAGTAATGGTTAGAAAATATGATTACGTAACCCTAAGAGAACTTCAAGAAAGAATTCATGGTTGTTTAAATCTTGTAATAGATCAATATATCCATTCTATTAGTTATATACATTTTCAATTCTCAGCTACACTATGTCATCTAGATTTTCCATTGTCTGTTGATGAGCACTGAGTCCAAGCAATAACTTTATTTTACCTATGGTCAGATGGTTGTATGATGAATTTATATGTTGTGGTTTGTAGAGTATAACAACAATGCCCAATTTTATAAGAACGTAGACATACAAGAGTGGTTTAAGAAGGTTCATCCCAAGAAAATGAGGCTATTCCATATGATGTAGAAGAATAAAACCTAGTTGATCTCCTAAATAAACATCAAAATCCAATTTTTTTATGAGGAATTATCTAATGATTTAATAGATAGATTCAAAAAAGCTGATGAGAAAGAAGTTTCAGAATTTGGGGAGGAAGTTTCTAGAATTTTAGTAGACGTACAACAGTCTCAACCCACAACAAATCATCCACTACTCTTCCCGTTTTGGTCGGAATTAATGACGCGTTTTCCAAAATTAGACTGGAATGTTATCACACCTAAACACGAGTTTCCTAGATTTATAGAGTGTAGGTTTATTATGTTGGAAAAACATTATATTTTGGTAGGGATTTTCCAAGTAAATATACAATGAAAAATGTACTAAAAAGATTTCATATTGAGAGATACTGTAGATATTTAGTTCAACAATCAAGGAATATAAAATAAATCATATTATGTTATTAATATGGGGATGATTGTAGATTCTGATTGAGGGAGATTCTTGACATTGCATTTAGAGGTTGGATAATTTCTAAGATTGAGACAGTTCATACTTGTGTTCATCAAAACTTGACACAAGACCATACTTCATTGGTTGATGAATTTGTGTAATCAATTATCATTGAGATGATTTGGGCCTACCAAGAGGTTCATGTATCCCTTGTTCAAGATAGGATACAACAAAAGTTTGGTTATAATATTTCCTGAAATAAGACATGGATAGGGACACATAAGGTAATTTTAAAGTTCTATGATGATTGGGACAACTCATATCGAGTGTTGCCGTAATTTCTAGCCCTACCAAGATAAAAAGACCATTTTTCTTCCATATTGAAAATAACGAACATGTGTCTCAAGATAACTAACTTTATCCATCATATGTCACATTTCATTGGTTGTTCTGGGCATTCCTTTTATGTATTTCTACATTTTGTGTCTTTAAAAAGTTTTTATAGATTGATATAGAATTTCTATATAGAAAAAATAGAATATTATTGATTAAGACAACCTAATATGGTAACTCTTCACCTCTTCTACTTGCATTTTCTATTATAGAGAAGGAAAATTATGAATCATGGAGCTGATTTTTGGCATGTATTAGTAACCATTTCACCCATATTCAAGGTGTATGTTTGATTTCTGAATATTATCAGTAAATCAATGAGGTAATAAATGTAGATCCTCATACATGGATACCCCCAAATTCATATCCTCAGTACTACATTAGAAACATTTCTAGAAATGTGTAAAAAAATTCCATGATGAACCTATGAACAAGGCAATCATTTGGATTGGTATGCAATATCTTTATTATTTTTTACTATTTAGATGTATTGAAAAAATTAATTTAGGTGATATATGATCACGTATGTGTATAATATGAGCCGAATCATTGAATATTTGAACAATGTTTTGAAGAAAACCCTAGGGCTAATCAGGGAGTTTATGATTATATGATGAAAATTCTAAAATATAAGTAGATGTTGACATATGATGGAGGGAAGAGGTACAGAAACATGACCAAAAACATTGCAGAGTGAATCAATGATATATTCAATGGTATTGACAAGTTACATATAATTGGTCTAGATCAGTAGACATTTTGTCATTGTATTAATTAATTCATTGATAAAGAAAGATAGACCATAAATGAGATTCAATAGGGTCTAAGGTACCTATAGAACATTCAATGAGAGATTTAATAGAATATTGAAGAAGATTGTTGTTTTTGATTATGTATTTTTTACTAAAAAGACTATCGATTTGAAGTTCAATACTGTCCAAATCACAAATACCAGTGGTCGAGTCTTTGTGGTATTACTGGAAGTGAGGTAATGTCAATGTGGAAACTTCTAGGAATTACACTTTCCATGCACACATGCCATTGCAATATGTGCCTCTATTAACATATCATAGGAAAATATTATGATCCAAAAAACTAGGTAGACATCATTGATAACTGTTATTCGGCACCATAGATTCCTATTGGGATGTTTCGACATTTCCCAATTCCCAAAGACCAGACAATATTGATACCCACTACTACTTAAATGGATTTTAATAGCACTCTAAAAGGATTTTAACCATGATAAACAAGCATTCTTAACCTAAATACTGATATGGGGGTTCCCTTTATCATTGATAGAAATAACATTGATAAAGGACCCACCGTTTTAGTGTGACGTCTATATAAAAACACACTATAACAACCTATACACATGATATATAATTTAATTGAAACAAATTTTACGTCATGAATATGAAAAAACACTACAATATACATTTAAAACAATATTTTCTATAATTATATTTTCAATTAATATCCACAAAATATAAAAAAATCAATGTTTCATCATCTTTTCCCCCCCTCATACTATCTCAAAAAGGTATTCCCAAGGTATCCATTGCCGAAAAAACACCTCAACTAGAGAAAAAGAATCCATCTATATAAGAAAACATATTTTATGTTAGTAATATCATAAATAAATAGATTAAAAATTAATATGAAAGAATACATTAAAAAATTTCTAGTTTATAAAAAAAGACATAGTTGAAGTTATATCGGTTACAACATGAGTTTTATTGAGGTGAGGTTTATTCCAGCACATCACAAATGAGTTATGTATAGATTTCCTAAAGTATCAAAAAAATTCGAATGTGTTTGCTCATTTTTTAGTCTATCAATTGATCATTTTAATAAAATTAATGTCAATTTTAAATAAGGACACCCTTGGAGTTATACGAGTCACAACATTAGTGGAATTGAGATGTAGATGATTCCTACACATCAAAAATTACTTATGGATCATTATTCTAAATTATCAAAATAATCTGAATTTCCTTTCTTGTTTTTCAGTTTGTCACTTTAGTTTTTTAATTAAATGTCATTTCAAACTGAAAAAATTCACTTTGAGTCATACTAGTCATATAGTGTGTCTATTTGATATGATACTTATTCGTACATGTCACAAATTACTTATGAATTTTTTTAAAAAATTATCAAGGCATTTAGATTTCATTTTCTTGGTTTTCAGTGGGTGACGCATGTCTTTATCTAAAATTTCAATTTTAAACTAATAACAAGCACTTTGAGTCATTAAGGTCACATATTGAATCAGATTTAGGTGCGGGTGATTACTATATTCCAAATATTACTCATTGATCTTTTTACTGAAGTATCAAAACAATCTGAATGCATTTTCTTAGTTTTTAGTACGTCAATTGTTTATTTTGCTAAAATTAATGTCAATTAAAAATAAAATGACATAATTGGAGTCATATTAGTCACACCACATGTCAGATTGAGGTTCAGTTGATTCCTATACATCAAAAATGACATATGGATCATTTTACTAAAGTATCAAAACAATCTGAATGCATTTTCTCGGGTTTGAGTAAGATAATTGGAATTTTTACTATTTTTTGTAAATTTTAAATAAAAATATGAACTTGGAGTAATAAATATCACACCATGTGTAAAATTTAAGTTTGTTTAATTCTTACACATCTAAAATTACTTATGGATCATTTACCTAATGTATCGAAAATAATTCAAATATGTTTTCTCCATTTTTAGTAGGTCATTTTTCCTTTTGACTAAAATTGATGTCAAATTTAAATAAAAAGATGTAATTGGAGTCATACTAGTCATACCATTAATTGGATTGAGGTTTTAGTAATTCTTATCATTGATAAATGACTAATGGATCATTTTCATAAAGTATCAAACCAATCTTAATTCATTTTATTCATTTTCAGTATGTCACTTATTCATTTTACTAAAATTAATAGATATTTAAACTAAGAAGACACACTTGGAGTCATATTGGTCACACTATGAATCATGATGATGTGGGGTTGATTTCTACATTTTGAAAATTACTTATGCATTATTTTCCTAAAGTATAAAAATAATATGAACGAAATTACTCAGTTTTGAGTTGGTAAGTTGTCATTTTTAAAAAATTATTGTCATTTTTAAATAAAAATACACACTTGTAGTCATAACAGTCACACCATGCATAAGATTTTGGTGATACTAATTCCTACATTTCTAAAATGACATTTGGTCCATTCCCCTAAATTATCAAAACAATTTGAATTTATTTTCTCAGTTTTGAGTAGGTTAGTTTTCCTTTTTAATAAAATTGATATCAATTTTAAATTAAAAGACGCGCTTGAAGTTGTACCAATCACACCATGGGATGTATTAAGGTGTGGATGATTCCAACATGTCATAAAAGACTCATGGATGATTGTACTAAAATATAAAAACAATACAAATGAGTTTTCTTGGTTTTTAGTATGTCACTTATTCCTTTTTATAAAATGTCATTTTAAACTAGAAACATGTACTTTGATTAATACTGGTCATATCATGTATCATACTTACACGAAACCATTCCTACACACCAAGAATGAATTATGGATCGATGTACTAAATGATCAAGACAATATGAGTGTGTTTGCTAACTTTTTAGTATGCCACTTGTTCCTTTTGCAAAAATTAATGTCTATTTTAAAAAAAAGACACAATTTATGTCTTATCAATTACACCATGCATCATATTTATGTGAGGTTGATTCCTACACATAAAAAATGAATTATGGGTATTTTTAGTAATGTATCAAAATAACATGAATTTATTTTCTTGGTTTTGAGTAGGTTAGTTGTCCTTTTACAAAAATTAATGTCAATTATAAATAAAAAGATGCACTTGGATTCAAACTGGTCACCATGTCCGTAAAATTGAGGTGATTCTGATTCCTACATGTCTTAAATGACATAAGGATAAATTCCCTAAAGTATTAAAATAATATGAATGTGTCTTCTTGGTTTTGAGTAGGATAGTTTTACTTTTTACAAAAATTGATATCAATTTTAGATAAAAAGATTCACTTGAGTCATATTGGTCACACTGTGCATCGGATTGAGGTGTGGGTGATTTATACACAACAAAAATGACTCATGGATCATTTTCCTTAAATTTAAAAATAATCCGATTGTGTTTTCTTAGCTTTCATAGCATCACTTGTTTATTTTGCTAAAATGTTATTTTAAAATGAAAACACAAACTTTGATTCTGACCTACCAAATCGTGTATCAGTTTGATAGGATAATAATTCCTACACATCACATATTATTTATGAATTTATTTCCTAAATTATCAAGACAATCTAAGCATGTTTTCTCAGATTTCATTTAGTGAAACATTTTGAACTAAAATTTCCATTTTAAACTGATAATAGACACTTTGAGTCATACTTAGCACATAGTGTATCAGATTGAGGTGCGACTGATTACTACATGTGAAAAATGACTTATGGATAATTTTAATAAATTATAAAACCAATATGAATATGTTTTCCCAGTTTTGAGTATGTCAGTTATATTTTTTACAAAAATTAATTTCAATTTTAAATAAAAAGAATCCCTTAGAGTCATACTGATCACACTATGTATTAGATTTAGGTTTGGTTAATTCCTAATCATCCCTATTTCACAAAAAGTCCTAGCTGACAATGTTACCATGATTACCATTGCATTTTTAAAACTACCAACAATTCATTTTGACATGATGTTTTTAGCTGAAAAAGTATTATCATTGTTGAAATCTATGAGAGGAGAGGAAGATCATGTGGCCATTATATCATGAGAAGTCACCATAATGAGAACATGAGATTCCTATACTCTTCTTCATTTCAATGAGAATGGTTTTTTGGCTATGAAAATTGTCTCAATATGCAGTGTTGGTAGCTCAACAAATAAAATCAATGTAAAGCGTAAAGTTCTATGAAAATAACTAAATATGTATTAGATTATAATGATAAGGAATTAACATACAAATCATAGATAAAATAATGATAAAATTAATTAAGTAATTAGTTTTAATTAACCTTTTCATGATGGTTGTACACATTCTTAACCCATTTCCTTATTGACACTATCTCTGTTGAAGGCTCGAATTCTAATATCTCATGAGTATGGGAAACTTAAAACAAACCAACCTAACTCAAACAAAGTAATCAAACTATATAAGAAATTAATTCTTATGTGAGTAATATTAAAAATAAATAAATAAAATGTAAATATGAAACAATTCATTACTTCTATGGAAGTCACATCTTCATGTTATTTGTGTACATTCTGCTATAAGATATGTTGACCAATTGTTCCTAAGAAAATCTATATCATCTTTTGAATATGATTTTTCTTGAAATAATATTAGTAATAAATAAATATAAATACATAAAGTATTAATAGACATTTTAAATGAAATAGTAATTAACTTTGAAAATACCTCTTCACGTATGCTTGTTTTTTAATGGAATATGATATCTCTCATAAATTTACATACAAAATAACCATAATAATTTCCATTTGTTCTTTTGAAAACTATATAAATATTGAAAAAAAATATTTAATTTATTTTTATATGTGTTTGGATAGTGAAATTTGTTTTTATATACCACAATACTTATCCAGTTATAGAACATTTCCGGCTCCTTGTTCTTAACACCTGTCCTCATGCCATGATTTTCATGATATTTAAACACCACCCTATCATAAAAAAATTATAAATAAAAAAAAATATAAATTATATAGCATGAATTTTAGTTATAAAAAATTGGATGTAGTGTATTAAAAATTGAAAAACACCACCATGAGTGGTCAGTTTGTTTAATATTCTTGTAGTGAATCTAGGAAATAAGTCTTTGGTGTATCTAAATTGACTGCAATGAGAATACATTGTTTTTTATAAAAATAAAAGGGAATAATTAATGAAAGAGATAAAAATATATTTTATATAATTAAATTTTATAGTTTTACTCATACATCATTTTTATTAAAAGGAGTTTTTCAACTATAAGCCTTGTTTTAAATGATTTGGCTAGGTCTGCCACTATTTTATTCAATTTTGTTGAATCTATTTGAGGTCATTCAGTAGAAATGATGTAAGTACTAATGATTCCAAATTTATATTCATGGGGTAATCCCTTAAATTACTATCTATATATATTCTGGAAAAAAATATTAAATCTCATTAGTCATAATTGACATAGAATATCATCTTTTGGAAAAATAATTCATGAAAACATACCTAATGTATACATGTGCCACTAAGGATCCTATCCATTCATAGTTGAGGATTTCATTTACATTTTAAAAATAAATGTAGTCTATAATGACATATTCATGCATTTGTTCTTCAAAATAAACTACGTGATTACTACAATTTCATAACTTTGTATTTGCATGAACCTTTAATGTTAGAAAATGTGAATATTGAACATGTGGGTAAATGTGTTTTTAGAAGATATTTTTGGATCATTTGGTTTATCCTTTATATGGTCTCAAGTCAAACTTTCATTTTTCCCCTTCCCTATGTTAGTCTGTAATAACATAATTACATCAGACCTTTTTTCATTAATTGTTAATGTTTTAGCCTGAAAAATAATTGGGAAATGAATACCACCTTATTGATATGTTTTTTACAAGATCTGGTGACCATGAAATTAATGTTACAACAACTTCATTGACTTTAGTAATATATTAATCAATAAGTGTAATAGGTCGCTCAGTGGTCAGATCATTATCTATGCTAATATCCACTCTCACATGACCTATTGGAAGTGTTATGTTTTGTAGATGACCACCTTCGATACTGAACACTATATCCCTCACTACAATGTGATGAGTGGGTGTTGATAGATATAAATCATAGTCATTTTCACCCTGTATAATATTAGTAATGAAAAGGTATCAGTGTATGTCTGATTCAAATTTCATAATTACAATTATTAGAATATTGATTATCTCAACTAATATATCTTTTTTAGGTGAAGGGATCACCTCAAAGGTGGTGAGGGTGGGGCAGGATCATCACAGAATGGTTGTTCTTGATTTTTTTCTTTTCTTTGCTCCCCCCTCCATTACAGTTTCTAGAAGCTCATTCATCCATTGAAAATTTTCTTCAAGGTCCGCTAATCTTTCTTTCATCTCTTCCATTTATTTACCATTATCCTCCTCTTGTTTTTTTCTCAAAATATGTTCAGGGTGTCACCCCAATACCCGCACCACTGACATAGACATGCCGTTTCGGCCTCTTCAAGGACAATAATAGTAGACGTTCATCTGGTACATGTGTTGATGATTCTTGTGACTAATTTTGATAGAATATTTAGGAAAATAAGTAATCATTTATATGTAATAGTGATTTTAAAAACGTATTATTCCATACATACACATGTTTCTCACACTTTTTGTGTGTTTTCATATATTAGTGTCCCATCTTTACACATGACTCCTTCTATAGAAAATGGAATGGTATGGAAGTGGATTTGGATTTGGATTATTCAATCTACATATAAATAGAGGAACATAATTATGATGTTTTTTCATGTCATATAAAAGTATTAGCGTAGATTTAAAATACGTACCAATTTTTTTTTTCAAGTGAAGTGTACCCCATCATTACGTTAGTGTAGGGGTAAGTTGTTTTTTTAGCTCGTTCCTTATTTTTTGCACTTAGTGTCTACTTAATAAATAAAAAATTCTCAATAAAAATGATGAATACATGTATTTTCAGGAAATGTATTACCCACCACAATGTACCTAAAAATACATCTTCACACAATGGCTAGTAAACACATCCCACACTTATTGGGTTATCAAGTGTGCATACATAAATGATGGGTGTAAGTTTAGTTTTTACTATAGAATCTTTAATATGAAATCTCATCAGATTTGTGTGAAATCCTTTTTGAATCCCTTCATCATGCATTAATAGATATTTCCTATGGGAGTTATCTAATATAAATTCATTCAGCAAGGGATGATAAATTGTAAGTCAATATTTCATTATTTTATTTATTTTTTAAATAAAGAAATGATATCATAATTTTACTATAATATCTTACCACATTAAAGCATTAAGAGTGTGCACAACGTGATGCCACAAATCCACATAAATAGAAATTAATTTCCAATTGGTGTTTCCAACATAACTACTAAACATGGAATTTTTGTGTTTATAAGTTTATCCCTACACATTCCATCTAACCTCGAATTTGATGACTTTTCTTTTCACCTTAATGTTTTTTGCAAACACCGTCAAATTACAGTTATCCTTTTTTTCATCACTAGTCTTTCATCACATACCATATCCTCAGGTTCAAAATCATCATTGTGTTGTTCCTTTAGATTGGTAGCATCATCATGTAAAAAAGGACGTTGTACCTCTGAATTGGGAGTTGCAGCAGGTTGAGAAACTTGTTGTTCATCTGGATTGGGAGCACCAACACGTGCATAAAGTCATTGTTCCTCTACACTAGGAGTAACAACAGGTTGATAGAACTTTTCTTTCATAGGATTGGGAGCACTCGCATGTTTATAAGTCATTATATACAAAATTGGTTTAACATTTAATTAAGATTACTTAAATGTAGTATTTAACAGATAATAATATGAGGTCACACAATGTATATTACAAAAAAAATATAACATGTTTATTAAAATATCTTTATTTAAGGCCAAATATATTTTACCCCTCTATTGAGTATCCAAATCTCTTAATTTTGGTCTCATATGACACAAAAACCATCTAAACATTGGGACTGCTACGAAATGATTACGATGTACAAATTAAATGTTCATCCTTAGTTGAATTTTCATCTGAACCTTAAGTGAATTTGATCGATAAGAGAACAATTGATAACTTTCAATTTGTGGGATTTGGAACAAAAAATAAATTTACTAGTTGTGATTCCATTACAAATGGTTTATTGTTGTACCCCTCCTTATTAAAATCAACTTTCATAAATTCTAATTCATCTATTTTAATAGCACTCATATTATCAACCCACATGCATTAAAAAATCAGCACTTGGAATGTGGTACAATCCAACTCACATATTTGTTTGATGGTTCCAAAGTATGACATATTCATGTAAATTTTATTTTTTTCCTTAGTACCAAAAACATGAATCACTTTAGCCACAAGTTTAACTCTATTATTTTTCATGGTATTGACATCATCATGTTCATTGTATAGAATGTATAAACATTAATTAAATAAACATTGTAAGATAATACATACACTCATGGTCCTATGACTATCCATTAATGTCTTTTTGAAATTGAATCTGGATTCTCATATGACTCCTTAAAAATATGTTCTCAAAACCATTCTATAAACTATTGATTATGTGTCATTGATATCCATCTTTTATACCTTAATGGATTCAAATGACTTATAATTTTTTTATGGGTCTCAACGTATGGGGTAACCTACAAGACGTTATAAAAAATGTATAGGTGAGCCTGGTCTCAATCTATAATATTGATAAAATTATATTAATTTAAAATCATAAAATAATTATAAAATTATAAACCTTAAACACTTTAAATATGTCAAAATACATTTTATTACGATGCATTTTAAGTGCTTCGTATATTTTTTAAGAAAAAAATCAAATGGATGGTTTATAGACAAATTATTAATGTTTATCCTTATTAAATAAATATAATATAATTTAATAAAAAATTGGTTGATGTGAAACATTACTTCATTTAATACAAAATGTGTTTTATATGAATTATGGTTAATTAAAATATATTCATTGTAATCGAGCACTATATCATTAATAAAAAATTATAAAATAACTTTAATATATATATTCCATTTCCATCCCTCAAAATATATAGAAAATAATCTTATATGGGAATAACTATATTTGTAATGAAATTTATAAAATACATTGGTGAATTATAAATTAAATTATAAATTATATTTTTAATGGTTTTCTTTATTGAAATTTAATACTTAGTTTTATTGGGGCATCCCAATATATTAAAATATTTTTAACCAGTTATTTCATCACTACATGGGATCTAGAAAAATAAAAACCCTCTCATCTCATACACCACATAACATTAAAGCCACATAATCATTATCCATGGTAAAATATTTTCAAATTCCAATTATCATAGAACCATGCTGCATGGACAAAGAATTTTTATTTTTATGATAAGGGAAAAATAAAAAACTTTTGTGGAATTAAGTTGGGGAATTGTCTACCTTTCTGATTCATCAACCCAAACTGCACCCAAGTATCATCAAAATGTAGATAAACTCAAACAAAAAAGAAAAACATCACAACCATAGTGTAACATTGGGAGAAGAATAGATAAAAGAAATCGGTAGAATAGAAGACCTTACCACCGATCACCAACAAGAATCCATTAGAACCAACAAATTGAAACTAGGTTGTCAAGAAAGAGAAGACTATAGAAGGAGGACTAAGATTTACACATACACAAAAGGATGGGAGTTTGGTTTGTCGAGAAAAAGTGAATCATGAGCAGGAGATGTACAAAAAAAACAGGTGAAAAAAAGATAACACACCTTAAATTTGGAGGTCCGACGATGACAGTAGTGTCCAGTGATGCAGGTAGCGAAGGTGGGAGTGACATCAGAGGCAACATCGACAATGGTAGTAGGGTCTGGCAGTGGGGGCAGCGACAGTGGTAGTGGTGGAGGTGACAACAACGGAGGCAACAACAGTGGAGGTGGCAACAACGAAGCTCTGGTTATGAGAATTATTATGGAACACGTAGCAGAAGGGTTCTAATAGGGTTCCATTTATAATAACACGAAAGACTTTTATCAGAGCTTTTGGGAAAGTTCTGATAAAGGTGGGTTTTATCAGCGCTAAAATAGAATGCTATGATAAAATGAGTCTTTACCACTGCTAAAAAAGTGTTAATAAAGTCCTAATGTTAATACTTTCTTTATATTATAATATATATTTATAAAATTATATATATAATAAATATAAATTTATTTATTTATAATTATAGCTATAAATAAAATATATTGATTTATAATTAAATTTATAAGAGATATATTTAAATTTTTTTTATATATTTATATTATTATATATACTTATATAATTATAAATATTATAAATAAATATTTTTTATTTATAATTGTAACCCCCTGAACCCAGTTACCCAGAGTCAGTGCATTATTACATAATATTGGCAATATCCGAAAGGGACATGTCCCGAAACACCAATTAGTTTAGTAGCCTTGGAAGTACTAGTTACATACATAAGTTTACATTACACCATGAAATAAAAAACAACAACAACAACAACATTGTGTCCCCTTTGAACCACTTATATCCCTTAGCCTATCCTTGAAGTTCAATCATAATATGCTTCTTCACATCCTTGGAAATGAAAACATAAGAATGGGTGAGAACAAATGCTCAGGAAGGATAACAATATAGACGAAACTATCATAAATAAGCATAAACATTTATGGAAATGTACAAGACTAAAACACAAGCTTTTTAAACATAAAATTCAGAATAATATAGAAAATATAAATCAAAATAATTCCATTTACTTATCCACATGTAAATTCTACTAGTCGAATAATCACATGTAATATCAAAAGCTAATTTAATAATGATGGAATGCATAATGTCGGACATCATAACCACATAGTCAAGGCCTCGTGCCAGGACTAAAAATGAAAATTCTTTAAGGAATTATGGCAAGACACTAGTTTGTCTCATGAGACCTAATGATGCATCAGGGAGCTATATCAGGCTCCACCCGTCACTTACTATGTTCAATCCATTCCTCATATGAAAATGTTGAAACATAATTGAAACATTCATATTAAAACTAGCATACGAAATGTCAATAATTTAACCATAAACCATGAATGGTATAAAAATAATACATCCACATTCAAACATATCACAAAACCTTCAATACAATATCGATGATTTTATCATAATAAATCAACTTAAAACAAGTGTAAAATCTATCAAAGGATGCTGACATAGATGATATTTGAGAGAAATATCACTTTATATTTTTAAATAATTTAAAAGTCATGTAATTATAAAAGAAAAAATTTATTTTCAAAATATTCTTATAAGCCTATAAGCGAATCTTTGAAGGAGTTATAATGGTGGAAAATAGCCACACCCACCGTATAAGTTAAAAAAACATTCTTTCCTTAATTTTGTAAAAAGGTCACAAAGTACCTAGTTTGGAAAACAATGAAAAGATTTATTTAAAACCATTTTATAAAATTTTTAAAAAAAAGGTATAAATTAATTTAAACCACAGTCTAGTACATAGTAAAAATGTTTTGAAATACATTTTTAAGAAACATGGATGTGGATGATAAAGAGGTCCCAGTAGATACTTACGTATAAACAACCTCGGATAATAAAGAGATTATAAATTTAACCCTAACCTTGTACTTTTCCTTGGTCTATGGTTCATTAAATTACTTTATAATGGTTAAATTATTGTTATTAAATTATACATGAACCATATACATAAATATGATATCATATATGATCCTCTAATGTTGCTTTGTTGACAATATTTCTGTAGTATCATTGTTTTAGTTGTTAACTTATTCGTTTTCCTTTATATTTTCTGTTTCATAAGGCATGTTTTCTATGGATAGGATGTATTTGATTAATATACAGAATGATATTAAGTTATTAAACATTATTATTAATCATAAAATGAAAATTATTCTTGAATGGTTACAATGGGGAATGAATCTCATCACGTTCCTGGAGATGGTAATCCTTACGTACGCACGAGTGATAATATCATTATATTGATGGTAAAAACATATGTAATTGGATGGTAAATTACATATAAATAATCATTAACATATTATATTAATTATTTATATCAATTATACTCATTATTCTAAACATCCATATAATGGAGTGTTGAATAACAAACTACACCATGACGTGGAGACGGTAAGCCGTACGTACGCACGCATGGTGACTTTGTCATTCATAGGATAAATAGAATAATGAATATGGTTATAAAATATTTATAATAACATATAAGTATGTATAAGGTACTCGAGTTATTATTTTAGTATGGAAACAACAAAGAAAGAGGAAGTGGAAGAAGAAAGGAACTTTGAAATAGGTGATGAAATTATTATCTGTTCTTCGGGTGCTTCCTTTGGATTGGATCAAAAGGGCTCTGTAAGTTGGATTTCTGATCAAATTAAGGACTCTAAGTTTTAGTGAGGGTATTTGGGATGATATTTTGGTAGGTTTTGGCACATCCAAAAGGCTTTATAGGTGTGAAATTAATAGAAATGGAAGTAGCCTTTTATAAGAGAGGTGAAGGTCACTTTAGGAAAAGCTTGAAATATTATTTTATTATAAAATCATTTTCAATTTATAATGGATAAAAATGGATTTATATCTAGGATAAGATAGGATGGGTCGAAATATTCTCAAAAAATAGGTTTTATACAAGTTTAGGTCACCATATTAACCTTATCGTTAATATTTAACTCTTGGATAAATACTTTACCATTTACCATGTCTTCTCGTATTTTTAAATTTTATGGTTAATAAACTTACTATAAAAAGCTAAGAGAACCCCAAATGGTTCATTATTGAAATATCTAACCTTATATAATTAATTTGGCCAAACGTTAGACTTTTATAAATATTATATCATTTTGTAATAAAGTATTTGTTTGAAAAACTCATTTTTGTCAATTTTGACACTATTTAGTATTTGGTTTTTTTGAAACTCATAAAGACTTTATTACTTCAAAAAACATTCATTGAATCAACCATAACATTTCATATTAACATTTTATATTTGTGGAATGCATCAAAATTTTAAATTTAAATTTATTTTAATATTTAAAATATGGAATATTTTAAACTTTCATTAATAAGATAATTACTGCATCATCATTGTGTCATAATAAATTAAATTATTTAATGTCTAAAAATTATAAATAAAATAAAATGATGTAGGAAATATTTTAATCTTTATAATTAATATTTATAGTCTAATTCTTCTTATGTATAACCCTATATTAAAAATGGTTTAGTTATTAAAATTTAAATTTTACACTTTTAACTATTCTTTAAATAAAATAATAATAAATGTCCTAATCTAATCCATGTGGATCAAATAGGATCATAATTTATTACTGAGGTTGATTTTTTTTGAAATAAACTTATCCAATTGAATTAGGACTTGTGTTAGGGTAATTATAATATCATTTTTACCTTTAATTACCCTATTTACTTTTAACCGTGGTAAATAAAATTCAAAAGCTACTATTCACCAAAAATTATTTTCATCCTATTGAACCAAATTTTACATAATAATATCAATATTTTTTTTTGATTTTATAAAATCAATTCACAGAATCATTAAAATTGTGTTTTATGCAAATTTGCAAATGTGCCTAGAAGATTGGTAAAAGACATTAAAGAGTTCAATACAATTTTATATATCCAATTTTATTATAAAATGACTCTAATGAATTACATTGGGTTAATATATGTATTATGTATCTATTTTTACATTAAAATAAATTTAAATAAAATAAATAATTCTTTAAATAAAAATTTGGATTTAAATAATAAGTCAGTGTTTTTCACTATTCATCAAAAATTGAATGTTTTTAGAAACATAAAAAACGTTCACCTTAATCGAATATTGATATTAAAAATCGAAAAATGAAGTCCATTTTGAAAAATTAAATTTATAAAATTTAAAAAAGTTGGTATTACTATTCATAACGACTAGTTTGATTAGTCGTGGTGTGATAGAACTCAAAGTTGTGTACAACGCAAGCTATTGAATTATTCAAAGAGAATAATATTATGGAAGATTTGGGTGTTACATTATCCCCACCTTCAAATAATTTTGTCCTCAAAATTTCTAGAATATTACTACATAAAAAGATTTGGGTGGTCTTCATCATAAGTTCCTTAGGTTCCCATGTTGCCTCTTCCATTTTATGGTTTCTCCATGGAACATTCACCAGACGAGTCGTCCGGTTTCTCAACACTTGGTCTCTGGTATCAAGAATCCTTATAGGTTCTTCAGAATAAGGCAGATCAGGTTCCAGATCTAATTCATCATAGGTGAGTACATGCGTTGGGTCAGGCATGTATTGTCTCAACAGTGATACATGGAAACATCATGAACTTTTTAGAGACTTGGCAGCATTTCCAAATGGTAAGCCACAACTCCAATTTGTTCTAGAATCACTAATACAAATATGGATTTTATCAGCGCTAAAAATGGCCTTTAACAGCTCTAGAAAAGCACTGTTAATTCCGGAGAAGATAAAGGGGGGTCCCCTTTATCAGTGCTCCAAAAAGCACTGATAAAGACCCCTTTTATCAGTGCTAAAAAAAGTGCTGATAAAAGGGGTCTTTTATCAACGCTAAAACAAAGCGTTGATAAAAGGGTCTTTTATCATGGCTTTATTTTTAACACTGATAAAAGACCGATTTTATCAGCGTTTTTTTTAGCGGTGATAAAACTAAAAAAAATTAAAAAATTATAAAAAGACTGCCAATCTCGGGGGGGGGGGGCTTTTTACAGCGATTGATCCCCCCTTTATCAGTGCTTTCCCACACCTCCAGAACCCGCATGCACCGCCTACACACTTTATTTGTGTTATCCCCTCTAAATCACCCTTGCGCGTGCAGCCCTGCTTCCACCCAGATTTGACCTTGAGACCTCCCCCCTGTGCGCCTAAAGCCTTTGCCACTCCCCAATATTGATTTGTTCTCTTGTTTATGATATATCTATTTATTTATATATATATTTAGTTATATTTATTCGTATAGTAATATATATTTATATTAATATATATATTTATATTAATATATATAGTTATATTAATATATATAGAGTTATATTAATATATATATTTATAGTTATATTAATATATATATAGTTGTATTAATATATATATATATAGTTATATTAATATATATATAGTTATATTAATATATATTTATATAAATATTCATATATTGGTATTTTAAATAAAATGGATATTACTTATTATTTAGATAAAGCTAATATATTTTATATGTAAATATGTTTAATTATTTATTTAAAAAATTAAATTTTTAGGTGTGAATATGTAAAAAATATGTACATATTGTTATATATTTGATTATAAATAGTTGTGAATTATAAAAAACGATAAAAATTTCAGTGTCATAATATCAATATGAATGTAATACCTTGGAATAAATTCAGTCCCCACCAAAAAAGGACAATAATACCTCCTTCAACGAGGCTGAAAATCCCCAAAATGTTAAAAAATCGGGGTACCCCGACTAAAAAATCAGTTTTGGAGGCCTTCTAGGCCTTTTTTGGCATTAAAAAAACCTTGATATAGGCTCCTTATAAACATAGAGACCTAGATCTCTTCGCAAGCTTCAATTTGATATGTGGTAGAGCTCAAACGGACACCCGGATCAAAAGTTATGGCCGTTTGAAGTTCGAGTTGCGTTTTCAACATATTTTGGAACTTTTTTTAATTATTTTTATTTTTTTAGACTTAAAATTGTTATTATATGACAATTACTCCATAATAATTAGTAAATTTTTAATTAAAAATATTTTTTAAATTTTTTATAAGCCATTTTCACTAAATATCTTATATATTAAGTATATTAAGTGTAGATGTATATTTATACTTATCTAAAATATATTTAAAAATTATATATTATATTATATCAATATAACTATATATCTATATTTATATATTAATATATTCCTTTTAATTAATTTTTTTTTGAATTCGACCCTTTATCAGAGCTTTAAAAAAAATGCTTATAAAGGCTCCCCCTTTATCAACACTACTAAAAAAGCGCTGATAAAGGGGGTCCCTTTATTAGCGCTAAAAAAAGCGCTGATAAAGGGGCGCTTTTATCAGTGCTTTTTTAGCACTGATAAAGGGACCCTTTATCACCTCTTTTTTTAGCACTGATAGAGGTACCCCCCCCCCACACGCTTTATCAGTTCTTTTTTATTAGTGTTGATAATGGAGTGGCACTGGCCTTGCCCGGTTTTGTGTTAGTGAATTTCGAAATGTCTGATGTACCTGGGACTCAATTTACCCTTCTTACCGAATCGTATACCACCCTTCCATGGAGATAACTTCAAGAAAACATGATCTCCTACTTGAAATTCAAAATCCTTCTTTTGGTTATTGGCATAGCTCTTTTTCATACTTTGAGACTCTTTGATGTGGGTTTGGATAATCATCACATTTTTCATTGTTTTCACAACAAGTTCTGGTCCTATGAGTTTTCTTTCACCAATATCATCCCAATAAGTTGGAGTGCGACATCTCTTTCCATATAATGCTTCATATGGTGCCATATGAATACTTTAATGGAAGCTATTGTTATAGAAAAATTCTACCAGAGGTAAATATTGATCCCAAATACGTTGAAAGTCAGGTGACCAAGATCTCAATTTGTATTCTAAGGTTTTAATATTCCATTTTTATTGTCCATCAGTTTGAGGGTGGTCGACAGTGCTCAAATAAAGTTTAGTATCCAGGGATTTCTATAGAAATTTACAGAATATTAATGTAAAATGGGGATCACTATCAGAACAAATAGATAGGGGTACACCAAGAAGTCTTACAACTTAATTAATATATAGACTTTATAAATGTTAAAGTGGTAAATAATCTCTTATAGAAAGAAAATGTTTTGACTTGGTAGGATGATCAACAATGACCCATATTGCATAATCCCTTTTAGGAGTATTTGGTATCCCCATTAAAAAGTCCATCATAATATCTTCCCATTTCCACTCAGGTATGGGAAGAGGTCTCATGACTTGTCCAGGATGTTGTCTTCTATCCATCACCTATTGAAAACCCATACATCATGACATACAATCAGCAATCTACCTCTTTATGTTGTGCCACCCAAAATGTTCCATCAAATATCTATAAATATTAGTGCTACTTGGGTGTGTAGAGAAATTTGTGCTATGTGCATCATCCAACAATTCCTTTTTTAGATCAGGTATATCAGGAACAAAAATCCTTTTCCTAAATATCAAAATTCCATCTTCATATACGAAGTCGATCAATATCCCATCATTCACAACTATAATTTTCTTTTGAAACTCCTCATCATCATCTTGAGAACTTTTTATTCTTTCTAGTAAAGATGGTTTGGAAACCATTTGAAAAAGTATTGATGTTTCAACATCCATGATTATTCCCATATCCAACTTTACTAGATCCATGAACATAGGATCCCTTTCAACTACCATCTTTTTCAGAACTCCATGATCCTTTTTTCTCAAATAATCTTCCACATTATTTTCCTTCACTAGGTGGTAGTGTATAGTGAAATCATAATCCTTGAGTGGTTCAAACCATCGACTTTGCCTCATATTGAGTTATGTTTGTGAGAAAATATACTTCAAACTCTTGTGATCATTATATATCTCACCTTTTTCACCATAGATATAGTGTCTCCCTATCTTCAGACCAATAATTATAGCTTCTAACTCAAGATCATGAGTGTGATACTTTTGTTCATGAATTTTTAGCTGCCGTGATGCATAGGCAAAAACTCTATCATTCTGCATAAGGACACAACCAAGTGCTTTCTTTAATGAATCACTATAAATAACAAACCCATCATTCAACCATGGTAAATTAAATATATGATCATTGAATAATCTTATCTTCAATTCCTCAAAACATTATTCACACTCTTTTTTTCTAAAAAAAATTAACCCCTTTATGTGTGAGCATCATTAATGGGTTAGCTGATCAGGCAAAAATTTGGACGAAATGCCGATAATAACCTACTAAAACAATAAAATTGTGTACCTTAGTTATACTCATCGGTACATGCCACTCTTTAATTTTCTTGTATTTGATGGATCAACAGAGATTAAATCCTTAGAGACAATATGGACAAGAAAAGAAATATCTTGAATCTAGAATTCACACTTGCTAAACATCCAATATATTTCATTTCTTCTAAGAGTCTTTAGAATAATGCGCAAGTGATTTTCATGATCTTGATAACCTTTGGAGTATACTAAGATATCATCAATAATTACCACTACAAATTCATCAAGATATTTCTTGAAAACTCTATTCATTAGATCCATGAAAACAGATGGTGAATTAGTTAGTCCAAAAGGCATTATTGTAAACTCGTAATGCCCGCACCTGGTTCGAAATGCTGTATTTGGAATGTCTTCCTTCTTCATGCACAACTGATGATATCCAAATCGAAGGTCAATATTTGAAAAATATTGATCTCCATGATGTTGATAAAATAAATCATCAATGAAAGGCAGGGGATACTTTTTCTTTATTTCTATAGCATTGATATCCTTGTAGTCAATGCACAACCTCGTAGATCCATCCTTTTTATTAACTAAAAGAACAGGGGATATCCATATAGAAACACTAGGGAAAATAAATCCTTTATTACTCAATTCCTCTAGATGTTTCTTTAGTTCTATTAATTCCACATTGGACATTCTATAGGGGGTTTTTGATATGGACCATAAACCAAGAATTAAGTCAATTGGAAACTCAATTTCCCATTCTGGAGGATGTCTAGGTAAATCCTCTGGAAACGCATCAAAATATTCTTGCACAATAGGTACATCCTCTATTTGAACATTCTTTTACTCACCCATAGTTATTTCACTCCCTTCCTCCCTAGTAATTAAATTTAGTAGAGCTACTGGGTGTGGATCTAGATAAGAATCAGATGGTGGCGTTTCTTCTCCAAAGATAAGGTATACCTTATCATCATAAAAAATTGTAAGCTGCTTCTTCTTACAATAAATTTTTGCATCATGGTCCGAAATCCAATCCATATAGAAGAATATATCAAATTAAATCATGGGTATGAAAATAATATCATCAGATAAAGCATGTTTTTAGGCCATAATGGAAACTGATTGACAAAATTTTGTTACAATGATACTTCCCTTAGGAGTTTTGACTGAAAACTCCCTTGTTAAGTCAAATTGGAAATATCTATTTTTTTTTGGAAAACTGGGAAGATATGAAAGAATGTGATGATCCAAAATAAAATAAAACACTACCTAATTTTGAGGAAATGATTAAAGTTCCAGCCATCACGTCATTCAGAGATTCAACCTCAGCTGTAGTAATAACATAAGCTTGGACTTTCTCCCTTGGCCTTTTATGAGGTATGTTTCCTTGGAGCTTAGGAAATTCATTTTCATAATGCCCCATTTCTCTACAATTGTCGCATTCAACATTGAAATCCTCTTTCTTCCCCTTTCAATAAAAATCTTGGTGGCCTTTTTATCCACACTTGTAACAAAATCCCATTCCATTTCGGCAAGTATCTGGGTGTTTCTTCCTACATTTACCACATGATGAAAATTCAACATTTCCCTTCTTCCCTTTATTTCCATTTCCATAGTGTTCAGTAGATCTCTTCTTCTCATTCTTTTCTTTTAAATTTATAAGACTTAGAGAATTCATTTTTTTGTATTGATAGCACATGAGACTATATCTTCGTATGATGAGAAGGATTGCGAGACAAATGCTCGATATAGAAATGGTTTTAACCCATAAAAGAATCAATCAATCTTATAAATTGGGTTACGTATATAATCTGCAGCATGCCTTTCTAACCTCATAATGTTAGCCTCATACTTTTCAACATTCTCATCCTCCTTTTACCTCATACTCAAAAATTACCTTTTGATATCTGCTCGATGTTCATGAGGAAAGTATTTTCCTAAGAAAATATCTTTAAACTCTCTCTATTCCATATTTGATATTTCATCATCTTTCTTTGTGTTTTGAATAAACGACCACTATTGATCTGCAACTCATGTGAGGTGATAAACTGGCATGAAAATTTTTTCCATTTCATTACTCCCCAAAGCATGAAATATTTTCTTTAAGGAACTTATCCATTTCTCAGCTACAAATGGACTTGTAGTTCCATTGAATTTTGGTGGTTGTTTCCTCAGGAATCGGTCTAACATTGATCCTCCATGTTGTAGATCAGAGTGATCTATATGAGTAAGATTATTATTCATAACCTGAGTGAGTTTTCCCAGTATGGTTATTAGCTATTCAACACCAGTTTAATCACCCGATCCACTACAATTATCTTCAGTAGGAGTTCAATACCTACATAGATTACGTGTGTTGATACGGTTTTCATTTATTCCATTATTCTCCATTTCTAAATAGTGGCATACACTAGGTTAGTTGATGAATCACAATGCATAATTCCAAACATATAAAATACCTAACATAAATTGAACTATTTATGTATATAACCCATAATCATAAAAAATGTTTTCTTTGAGGAAGTATTTACACATAAATCCTTCATAATGGTTTGTAAAGAAAATGTGAATTATCTAAAGAATATCCCTCAGGAGTGTCATAACCAGGAGTACAACAAAGCCTGTTTTCGTGTACCAGGATACCCCGAGTCAAGCCCGAAACTCCTTGTCAGAGTTTTAACTCCTAGGTACATTTGTTCCAGAGCCTCCTCTTCCTGATCATATCTAGAAAGGAATGTATTGTTTGGAAAATTCACAAAATCTCTACATTACCAAAATTTTAGGAAGTTCTTCTATACTAATCCTCAATATTTATATTAGGGTAATGTTATCTAATCCGTGTTTTTCTGAATATAGTTTCCAAGGCTGGTACAAAAATTCCTTTGATACTAATTGTAACACCCCAACCCCAGTAACTTATAGTACGTGCATTATTACATAACATTGGCCTGATCACAAAGGATCATGTCCCGAAAGACCGATCAGTTTAGTTGCCTTAGAAGTACTAGATACATACATAAGTTTTACATTACATCATGAAATAAAAAAAACAACAAAAAAAATGTGTCCCATTTGAACAAACTTATATCCCTTATCTTAACCCTGATAGTCAATCATAATATACTTCTTCACATCTTGGGAAATGAAAACATAAGAAAGGGGTGAGCAATAATGTGCAGTAAGGATAAAAATATAGCTGAAACTATCATAAATAAGTATTAACATTTGAGGTAATGTAAAAGACTAAAACACAAGACTTTTAAACCTAAACTTCAGCATAATATGGAACATATAAATCAAAATAATTCTATTTAATTGTTCACATTGATATTCTACTAATCGAATAATCAAATGTAATATCAAAATCTAATTTTATAATGATGGAATGCATAATGCCAGACATCAGAACCACATAGTCAAAGCCTCATGCCAAGACTACAAATAAGATTTTGTCAAGGCCTTGTGCCAAGAAACTAGTTTGTATCAAGAGACATACTGATGCATTGAGGAGCTATATTGGACTCCATTCGTCACATACTATGTTCAATGCATTCCTCATATGAAAAGGTTGAAACATAATATAAACATTCGAATTAAAACTAGCCTACAAAATGTCAATACATTAACCATAAACCATGGATGGTATAAAATAATATTTCTATAGTCAAACATATCACAAAACCTTCAATACTATATGGAAGATTTTATCAGAATAAATCAACTTCAAACAAGTGTAAAATCCATCAAAGGATGTTGACATAGATTAAATCAAAAATATTTGAGAGAAATATCTCTTTCTATTTTGAAATCATTTAAACATCATGTAATTATAAAAGAAAAAATTTAATTTGAAAATATTCTTAAAATATTGTAAGGTAATTTTTAAAGTTTTTATAATGACAGAAAATAGGTGCACCCTCTGTATAAGTTAAAAAAACATTGTTTCCCTAATTTTGTCGAAAAGGTCAAAAAGTACCTTGTTTGGAAAGCAACGGAAAGATTCAGGTCAAACCATTTTATAAAAAGTAAAACATGGGTATACATTAATTTAACCCATATTATAGTACATAGTAAAAATGTTTCCAAATACATTTTTAAAAAACACAGATGTGGATGATAAAGAGGTCTCAGTAGATACTTATGTATAAACAACCTCAGATAATAAAGGGATTGTAAAATTAACCCTTACCTTGTACTTTTCCTTGTTTGAGGGTACGTTTACCTCATTTATAATGGTTAAATAATTGTTGTTAAATTATATAAGAACCAAAAACATAAATATGATATCATATATGATCTTATAATATTGCATTGTTAATAATATTTCAGTAGTATCATTATTTCGGTTGTTAAATGATTCATTATCTGTTATATGTTTTGTTATGTAAGTCATGTTTGTTATGGATATGATGTATATGATTCTTATCTAGAATGATATTAATTTCTTAAACATTATTTTTAATCAGAAAATGAAAATTATACTATAATGGTTACGATGGGGAATGAATCTCATCGTGTTCGTGTAGACGGTAATCCGTACGTATGCACGAGCGATAATATAATTATATTTATGGTGAAAACGTATGTAATTGGATGGTATATTACATATAAATAATCATTAAAATGTTATATTCATTATTTTTTTCAATTATACTAATTATTATACCCATTAAAATAATTATGTTTTGAGTAACAAACTACACCACGATGTAGAGACGGTAAGTTGTACGTACGCACATATGGTGACTTTGTCATTCATTGGATGGATAAAAAAATGAATATGGTTCTACCATATTCATAATAAAATATTATTATGTAGAAGGTACTGGATCTATTATTTTATTAAGGAAACAACAATGAAAAAGTAAGTGGAAGAAGAAAATAACTTTGAAAGAGGTGATGAAATTATTATCTCTTCTTCGGGTGCTTCCTTTTGATTTGATAAAAAGGGCTCCTTAGGTTGGATTTATGATTAAAGTAAGGCATGTAAGTTGAATTTAGGGTAGTTGGGAGGATATTTTGGTAGGGGTTGGATGAGAAAAATTGCTTTGGAGGTGTGAAATTAAGAGAAGGGGAAGTACCCTTTTATAATAGTGTTGAGGGTCACTTTACGAAAAGATTGAAATATTATTTTATTATAAAATAATTTTCGGTTTCTCGTGGATCCAAATGTATTTATTTCTAGGATAAGGTGGGTATGGGTCGAAATATTTTCAACAAATAGGTTTTAGAAGATTTTAGGTCACCATATTAACCTTATCTTTTAGATTTAACTCCTCGTTAAGTAGTTTAACATTTACCACGTCTCCTTGTATGTTTATATTATATGGTAAATAAACTTACTATAAAAATCCAAGAGAACACCAAGTGGTTCATTATTGAAATATATAACCTTATATAAGTCCTTTTTTGAACGTTAAATTTTTAGGGATATTATATCATTTAATAATATAGTATTTTTTTTGAAAACTCATTTATGTCAGTTTTGACACAATTTAGAATTTTGTATTTATGAAAGTCAAAAAAATTATTACTTAGAAAAAAATTCATTGAATCTAACCTAACATTTCATATTAACATAGAAAATTCGTGGAATGTACCAAAAGATTCAATTTACATTTATTTTAATATTTATAATATCTTTTATTTTAATGCATCATTCATAAGGTGATTACTGCATCATCATTGTGTCATAAATAAATTTAATTACATAATGCCTAAAAATTATAAATAGAATATAATTATATAGGAATTTATTTATCTATATAATGAATATTTATATTCAAATTTATCTTATGTATAACACTATATGACAAATGGTTTAGTTATTAAAATTTGAATTTTACACTTTTAACTCTTCTTTAAATAAAATAATAACAAATGTCTTAATCTAATCCCAATGGATCAAAGAGGATCATAATTTATTCATAAGGTTGATTTTGGCGGAAATAAACTTATCTAACAGAATTAAGACATGTGTTAAGGAAATTATAATATCATTTTCACCTTTCATTACCCAATTTAATTTTAACCGTGGTAAATAAAATTCAAAAGATACTATTCATCAAAAATTATTTTCATCCTATTGAACAAAATTTTACATAATGATATCAACCAGGTCTCTAGGATTTTTGAAATTCAATTCACAGAAGCGGTAAAATTGTGTTTTGTGAAAATTTCCAAATTTTCCTAGAAGGTCGGTAAAAGGCGTTAAAGAGTTCAATAAAATTTTATATATCTAATCTTAATATAAAATGACTCCAATGAATTACATTGGATTAATATAGGTATTATGTTTCTATTTTGAAATTAAAATAAATTAAAATAAATTAAAATAAATTAAAATAAATTAAAATAAATTAAAATAAAATAAATAATTATTTAAATAAAAATTTTGTTTTAAACAATAATGTAGTGTTTTTCACTATTCATAAAAAATTGAATGTTTTCAGAAAAATATCAAAAATTCACCATAAGATAATTTTGATATTCTGAATCCAAAAATGAAGTCCATTTTGAAAAATAAAATATATATAATTTGAAAAATTGTGTATTACTATTCATAATGGCTAGTTTGATTGGTTATGGTGTGCTGGAACTCAAATTTGTGTACGACAGAAGCTATTGCCTTATTTAAAGAGAAGTGTACCATGGAAGCTTGGGGTGTTACAATGATTATAAAACTATAATTAATCTATGTATTATATTTAGAATCATAAATATAAATAAATATAGATGTATTTAATTATTAAAAAATTATACTAAATATATTAATTATATATATTAATTATAATTTTATAATTATTCTAATAAATATATATTTTTAATAATTAAAATTTTAAATAAATATAGATATATTTAAATAATTAAAAAGTTATAACAAATATATTAATTATATATATTTATTATAATGTTTTATTTATATTAATATATATATATATATATATATGTATTTATATTTATAATTATAAATATATATATATATATTGAAATGATTATAGAACTATAATAAATATATTTATTATATTTATAATTTTATAATTACATATTTATCACATATAATTATAAAATTATAAATATAATTAATATATTTATTATAAATTTTTAATTATTTAAACAAATAAATACTTATTTATTATTAAAACTATAAATAAATAAATATATTTTTGACATTTATAAAATTATAATAAATGTATTTATTATATTTATAACTTTATAATTATATATAATAAGTATATTTTTTATAATTTTACATTAATTTAAATATATATATAATTATAATTAAAATTATAAAAATTTATATAAATATATAAATATTTGTATATATTTATGTAATTATATATATTTTTAAAATTATAAACATAAAAAATTTATTTTTTATAATAATTTTATAATTATTTAAACATATATCTATATATATTTATAATTATAATTATAAATAAATATATTTATAAATAAATATATTTATAAATACGTGCATTTAATTATATATATATATATATATTAATAAATAAATAGATATATTTCTAAAATTATAATAAATGCATTTATTGTATTTGAATATATATATATATGTGTGTGTGTTTAGTTATAATTATAATTATAAATAATGGATGGAGAGTTTGCAAGTCAAGAGTTTCTATCTCTACGAAAATGACGATTAGGTTTACTTTCTATGAAGAACTCGATCTCAGCTCTTAATTTCCTCTACCATACTATGCTCAAATAGCCATCAGACATTGACTCAAAAGATGGACACAAGATCCACAAGTGAAACACCTCGTACCCAAGTTCCCAAGTAAGGCATGAGGACCTGAAGGCTGAAATGGGAACTGCTAGGGTCGACTCCCCACTGGAAAAAGCCTAGAAGGCCCTGGTGTCTGAGACATACTGCTTGTATCCTTTCCCATAGAAGAACCATACTGGATCCCCTTTCATGGTAAACCTCCTCATTAGGGCATCCGCTCAACCAAATCTTCCTTATTATGGACTTCCAAGTATGTAGGTAAGGTAAAGGGAGTAATCACGTATTGGAGAGAAGGATAAAGTTCCTCTTATAAGAGTCTCGCATGAGACTCCACATTTGAAAAGTGATCTATATAAAACTGAATGAGATCCTTGAACTTGATCCCCATATCTCGTACTGACATACTCCCTTTCTGGATGGAGAGTAACTGCTGCCTTTTCTCATCTTTCTTGGTGGATGAAAGGAACTTCACCCTAAAATCATTTTCATAGTCATCCCACAAAACATCAACCTCTTTCTTATCTCATAGGTACATCGTCCACCACTAACTTGCAACTCCCTGCGTCTGACTCCCCTCCAAAGGAACCCATTACTGTGTTGGAGCCTAGATCAGACCAAAGGTGATCACAACCTCCTCATGACAACTCTCTATCTCTATATCCAAAACACTACCCTCATACATTCTGAGAGCATACTGTTGGAAATCATGTAACGTTTTCTACGACTGGTTATCCTTCTCTGTTCGATCAACCCTTTATCGATCAATCGGGTTAGCTTACTGAACATCCACTGCCTACACTAAATTCGTACAATGACCGGGTTCTATATCTAAAAAGGTGAACAAGGAATTCCAAAGACCAAGTATTATTGAATTTTATTTAATATTCATTTCAATTCATTCAAATCATTTTGTTATTCATTTAAAATTTACCAAAACACCACAATTTAAACAGGAACACAAGTCATTATGATGCATGTTCCTTCTTTAGGGACTCTACCCTACAAATGTTGTAGCCTTAATTCGCCGTTTGGTTGAATCAGAATCCAAGCATTGGATCATGGCCCCCCTACATTTTCATGTCCTAGCCGGTCTTCCCTATCCTATGTCATGCACCAAGGTCACCTAAAACGGTTTCCCTACCAACCCATGAAATCCTCACTGTACCAAACACAAGACTCCATCCTATCTCTCAACCATCAACTTTGATACCATTCTGTCAAGACCCCTCCCTCCAAAGATTTCCCTCCTGTGCTTGCAATGAAGGAAGAGAGATAATTAACCCCTAGTCCCGCCTCCAATAGGACCCATGGTGGTGACTAGCACCAAGGGTATAGAATATCACAAAATGGGTGGTGTTACCCTTATTATAAGAAAACAAGATCGGGAGATAATATGGTTTATCCCAAACAACTCCACGACGTATATACATATAAAAGAAATCCAAAAACATCCCACATGCATGTTTAAAATATAATTTCTACCAAACAAGAGTCTACAAACTAAATTCCAGAAACAATTCTCAGCAGCAATACAACAACTGTCCCAAATCCTGAGCTAGTAATGCTGAGAATGGTCCACATAGTCCTCCTAGAAACCTAAAATTAGTTTTATATACATAGGGTGAGCATACAAGTATACTCAGAAGGGAAAAACCAAAGTCTCTTATGCACAATTGGGAGAATCATACTAATTTTCCAAGGAGAAAACAATAGAATCCAAGAGAACGTACAAGGAATGATATCCATCACAACCTAACCAAGCCACAATCACCAAATAACGCAAGTCATGTAAAGAAATATAATAAGAACAACAATGTTTGGGTACCCCGCACCACTTCCCAGTGGTTAACTTCTCATAATCTAATGAAAAATGTCATGGTGCTACCACACTCTTCCACAAGACTCACATCACAACCTTCCCCTACACACATGGGCCTTAGAGCTAGTCCCACAACCTGGCCATACGAAGATCACCACATTCCTCCCACACACACCTAAGCCACAACTATACCACATTCCCCCTACAGAAACCTAGGCCCCAACCATACAAAATCCCCAAGACACCTGGTAAATCATGCCACATCTCATCCTATAGACACCTGGGAAAGCACACCTCTCCCGCAGACACCTGGGCCTCACAACCGCACCACAGATTACTCAAATAGTCTTGGGATACCAATTCCTAAAAGGGGGACTAAGGAAGATACAATAACCATCCATCCATCCCCCCATCCAGATGTTAGGAAAAGTCATCCCCCAATGATGATGGGGTTGTTCAGTACATAGTGATCAACTAGGGTAGGGCGCGTATGGAAAACACAAGAAAAATACAGGTATATATATATATATATATATATATTCAGCATCAAACACTCATCCCAACCTATGTGTTTTTTTTTCAAAAAAACAGACAGCCCACTAAACCACCTTTGAAACTACCTCAAAATGAACAACTACACAATAAGATTCAAATCAATTTATTACCCCAACCAACTCATATAATCAATTATCATTCTTTTTTAAGAAAACCATTTATTAATTCTGTCCCTACCAGGGAAACTACTAACCACAACATGAAAAAAACCACACAACATAAACCATGTAGGGGGAAAAGAACCAATTTAAAGAAACTCACATTATATTTCCTCTTCATTTAACACCCAGACCAAAAAATTACATCATCATTCTTCAAATTAATTCTTACCAATCCTTCCTCTCAACAATAAAACCCCCATTTATTGACATACCCTGCAACACACATCATCACAACCAAAACCAAAATCCCCACTGTAAAACAACACCACACCCTTCACAACTAGAAAGATAAACATAGAATAACCCACACCTGCAGACCTGTTACTCAAACACTATCCATCCATTCCATAATCAATCAATATTTCAACATAAGATTCCATTACACCACCCGTACCACCCCACCTTATAACTGTTCTCTCAAACTCATCACCACACAACCACACCATAAAAAAACATAAAAAAACCCCACACCGCACATAACCACATCATACAAGACAGGGTGTATTTAGATTTTGAAAAAACTCATTCTTTAATTCCACTTTGATAATTCAGGGGTTATCACAGAGAAAGTTCAATCCCGAGGAATCCATTTATTTATCAAGGTATACATGGTAAATAAATTTCACACACACACACACAGAGATATATATATATACAGTCATTCAACACCTGATAAACAAAAATTCATCACAATTCATCCAGACTGCACAAACAAAGACCACCAGTGACCATGATTTTTAGTAGGCATAAATCCCATTAAACTCACAATATCAATAAATAACATAACAAAAGCATCTTTCACTTTTTCCCAACCCCTATTTATTGAATTAAATCCAATTCAATTATCTTTATTGAATTTAGATTCAACTGTATTCACATGGAATACATTCATACAACCACACCTAATGATACACAAATAAGAGGGATGAAGGTATCCCTACCTTAAGAAATAGATTATCAATAATTCCTACTTGCACCTATAATAGGGGGGAACATGCAGTAGAAAGAACTCTAGGGAAACAAGACCTGGATTAAACAACATAAAGCACGATTTCTTAGGGAATAAAGGTTATCAGATGCTTGGTTATCAATATAAAAGGGAAGAAAGAATTAAGTAAATGTGTCTAGCTTTGAATGACTTGATCTGAAACTCAAGGGATATAAAACCTTTTTGAACTCCCCATAAAAAGTTGATCTTGACAACAAATTTTGACTAACAAAAAGACTATAAAGCATTAAAAAATTAATTATATAATTTATATCCTTTGAAACGGTTTAAAAAAACATAAACATGGTTTTAATCCCAATATATATCAAATAAAACATTAATGGGTGAAATTGGAAAAACTGGAGAAAACATGGAATTTTTAAAAACTATCAAAATGAATCACCATTTGTTGAGTCACCAGTGGATAAATCACCATTGGACGAGTCATCAGTGCAAGATACTAGTGATGAGGTACTACTGGGGAGCCATCATTTGGGGAGTCAGTGTTAGGAAAGTTACATTTTGGGGAGTCACCATTCATCGAGTCACCATCACAACTCACTATCACAACCCACCATCAACGACACATCATCAACGACTCACCGTTAGAGACTCACCATTAAGAGTCACTAACATCACTCAGTATTGGGATGACCTACCATTTCCACCTACTGGTGGATGACTCAACGATGCCAGTGTCACGACCCTTCCCCCGGGGTGCAAGTCGTGACTACCCCAAGCCTGCCTCCCATAGGCCAGGAGATGAAGACTAGCACCAAGTAAGAATATACCCAACAAATGGGAGGCATTTTTTATGTACCTGCACATACACACAACTTCAAGCAATAGATCCTGGAAGGTGAATACACTATTTAAACAAACACAAGGTATGATAGTAGAAAATTGAAGGAAAAAATGGCCGTAATACAAGCCTAACTAAAACAAAAAAGTAAAAGTACAAGTCTATGGAACTCCTCTACAGAAAACCCTACCTGGAGGGTAGGTACATACATAGATATCTAAAGACGCAGAAGAATGTCTCATCTATTGGGTCACTCTAGGAACCACCTGGCCTCGGTGCACCAAGAAATCCATCAAAGCATTGATCGTCTGCACAAGACACAATACATGCGAAAGAAGCTCATACAGGCTTGAGTAAAACAATACATAGAAGGGACCCCAAAACACAAAGGTATTCCACAAAGAAATAAACAAAGAGGAATACCAAATAGGTACATGAAGTTTCACCTCTAATAAGTATATTCAATAGAGTTACGAGAGTTATATCACACAGATATAACCTAAAGTGTAGAAAGAAAAAATATCATTTTTAATACTTGACACCTTGTACTATTCACATAGAAATTGATTAATATATACTAGTGAAGATGGTTTGAGCTCAACAAGGATTTTGATTTGTCAATCCACTACCATCCTAGTAAACCAAATAAGGTGTAAGATTCTATAAGTAGAAAAGATCATGAAACTTTATCAATGATGAGAATCGAGAAGGATCTAATATTTTTAGATCTGTAAAGGATATACCTGGTAATTATTAAGAAAGGAATACAATCAACCCTTTCTCAAATGATTGCTAAAGCACCCCTCATGGAAAAAATAAAGGATGCTCAAAGAAATTATATGGAAATTCAGAAGAATGTGGAATATATGGGAAAGGGGAAATACTCATAATTTAAAATTTATGAAGAAGGAATTGTGGATTTTTTTAACATTATTAATTCCATCAAATCCTTTGTTTAAGAAGGAACTATTGGAAGATGCGCATAGTTAAAATTTCTCCATTCACCCAGGAAGAAAAAAGATGTATCATGATCTATATGAGAACTATTTCTACGTTAACATGAAGAAGGATATCATGGAATATACATAAAAGTGAATGTTATATCAGAAAGTGAAGACTAAAAGTTAGATGTCTAAGTGGATTATGAAACCATTACCCATACGAACATGGAAATGGGAGAACATCACCATGGACTTTTTTAACGAAATTCTAAAGAAATATAGTAGAAACAATGTTATATGGGTGTTTTTGGATCATCATTAAATGACTTCCCACATTAGCACAATTCAAGATAAATTATCATGGGATCAACTGGAAATGTCCCAGGATCAAATCCGAGTAGGGGAGAATCCTCAGGTACTGTACCAGGGCACTGTAACAGCACTGTAGCAGGGCACTGTAGTAGTATTGTAGCGGCGGTGGACTGTAGCAGTGGAATCACTATAGTAGTGGAGGGTTTGTAGTAGGTACTGTAGCGGCGACAGCACTATAACAGGCACTGTAGAAGCATGGGTACAATAGCAGTACTGTTCACCAAGGGTATTTTGGGCCAAATAATGGGCTTTCTAGCCTTGTATTCAGGCCACTTGTCCTTGGGCCTTCAGGTTATGTTATGGTTCACCCTATACCTAATCAAAAGAGTTATTTTCTTTAATAATAAATTGAGGCTTCGGCCCCAACATTTAAAAAAATAGAGAAATAAATTAGAAAAGTTTTAAGGATTCATGAAGTACCTCTATCCATTGTATCCAAATGAGATCCAAGATCCACCTACATGTTCTAGAAAGGTCACTAACATGTTATAAGCACTAAAATAAACTTCATCACTACCTATCATCCTCCAAATACTGTCTAATATGAAAATACTATTCATACAATAAAAGACATGTTACAAGAATGTTATATGAACTTCCAAGGTGGATGGGACCAACAACTTCCTTTGGCCGAGTTCTCTTACAAAAAATAGTTTCCACTCGAGAATCCAAATGGATACCTGTAAAGAACTTATTGGGAAGCGATGAAGAACATCTTCTTTTTTGTGATAAAGTTAGGGAACTAAAACTTCTAGCTCTAGAAATGGTCGAGTAAATAATGGAAAAGGTTAAGACAATTCAGCAGCACATTAAGGCTCCTCAGAGTCAATAAAAAATTTATGATGAAATCCATCAACAAGACCTATAGTTTTATGTTTGAGACATGGTATTCCTCTTTTTACATCCTTGGAAGAAGGTGATGATAATTGGGGGGAATAGAATGCTTATTCCAAGATACATTAGCCCATTTGAGATCCTTGATCACATTAGAGTGTTGGCCTATTGACTTGCACTCCCACCAAACCTATCTCATATAAATGATGTATTCCATGTATCCATCTTGAGGAACTACATACCAAACCCATCACATGTACTCAATATAGAGGTGGTACCATTTGAGAATCAAAATTTACTTTGAAGAGTAGCTGATTAAGATCTTAGATCATAGATAAAAAGTTCTACGAAATAAAGCAATGAATCTTTTCAAAGTGTTGTAGAGAAACCAAAAGATTTAATCAATGTGGAAACCATTAGATGTGATGAAGTAGAGTTACCCTAATCTATTTTTCCATGGTAAAAGAAAATTTCAAGGGAGAAATTTCTTACAAGGGAGAATTGTAAAGAACCAAGCTATTATAAATAATATTCCCTTTTTGATTTATTTAAGTAATTATTTTATAAAATGATTATAGAAAACAAATGAATTGTATTGGTTTTTTTCTATCATATTTAACTGACCATAATGAATCATTGCCATTGATAATATAGTCATTTAATAGTGATCACATGATTAGTATAAGTGTAGGGTTTTAATAAATCCAATTTCCATAGACAAAGATATTGATGGCCTCAACCAGCTGGATCATACCCTATGAAGTCCGTTTATCAGAGATTACATGGGAGATAGATTTTTTGGCCTTTTCTCTAGACAATTCCCAAGACTATATTCAATAAATTTAGCATTTGAGAAACTGTTAATAGGAGAAGTTCAAGCTCATCGAGATCACAACCTATACCATGCTTTCCAAACTATCCCATGAAAGTCCAACCATCGTGCACCTTACTCTTTGGGTGTTTACTGGTGTATTAAAGGGGAATGTATCAAGATCCTATAAATATGAGTATGTAGATTATTTTTTATAGAATAATGAATATATTTTCTCTGTATCACTTTTACTTTGTAAATGATTTGTATATAATAATGCACATATTATATTTCTTGTTAATATTCATATTAAATAAATGAATTTATAAATTAATGGATTTTTGAAATAAATAATATTTTAATAGAAATTTTTATTAAACAAGTTTAATAAAAAATAAATGATTATAAAATATGTATGAATCTAAATGTAATTTTTTTATTAGGTTTAAGAAATAGTTATTACCAAAAAACCCACTATTTTCAATAAATATCAATTATTATTTTAAAACAAAAAAAATCAAATATTTATAAAATTATTCAAATAAAATGAATACTATTTTTGGAATCAGAATTTTAAAAGTATCCAACTGTGAATTTTTTATAATTTCTTGAGACAGTCAAATTTTCATGTAAAAATTAAATAATTTATAAATATACTGTATGTATTCTGACATCCTAATGACCTAAAAGTGATGTAATGATTACTATAAATGGTATCCATGACCAAATATATGTTTTTCCTTTAAAATAATATTATTTTATGTTTATTTTATTTATTTTATAAATTCTTTTTTAGTCCTCCAAAACATAATATATATTTTAAGATTTTAAAATCATTTCTTTAAGAGTTTGACTCACCTCCAAATCATAAATGGAAATATTTTTTTATAATTTTTAATTGTGGACTTATAAAATAATGTTATAAAATCCCATTTGGTAGAGTGTGAAACCTAAATAATAAAGAAATCTCCCTGTATTACTATATAACCTCCCCCCATATCTCATTTCTCATCACTAATACTCCTTGTAGAACATACATAACCTGACATCCACTATATAGTGTCCTTCCAAGGTTCCCTAGATCTCTCCATAAGTCTTTCCCAATCCATTGGAGTCACACATTCAAATAAGGGATCTTTGAATCTCCATTTTATTCAAGAAATTCTTTTTTGTTATGGTTCTTAATTTCCATTTTTTTCATTTTGGGATATGCTCTTCCATATTCCAAATACTATACTATTTATTTATAAATTATTAGAGACCCCTTTCACTCTCATTAATCCTCCCATGTTCTTTTATGTACACCTATTACCATGCCAAAATTTCATAAGATATTTCTCTTTTCTCAATTCCATTCAGTAACTTCTTTTAAGTTATGTCTCGTGAATTCTATTTTCATATTTTTTTAATATGTTCTTACATACTAATATTAAATTCCATTTAATCTATTAATTATGTGATAAACATTCCCTCTTATTAATCCTCCCATGATCCTTTATAGGAACATGCTACCAAGCCAAAATGTAGTTAGGATTCTATTCTCTATTTATGTTTCTCCATTACCATATGACTAATATTTCCAAATTTCTAATATTATAATATGGTTTTTCATTTCCCTATTACTATCCATTTTAATTTATATGTGATTAGATACTCATTTCCCTCTCATAAATCCATTTTTATGAATCATTAAGTGATGTTGTTTTGCTACATAAATTTCACTGTGATTTTTCATACTAAAACAATTGTATAGTGAATATCGTACCCATTTTTCTATCAAGGTTATTCACCTTTAAGAACATAAACTTATTTATTGTGGACTTAAATATATTCATTACACATTCCTCAATCATTAAAATAATTATGATGATGAATGAACCCATGTTTTATGATCTATGTGTCCCACTTAAGAATGAGAATGAAATGAATGTGATGTGTGTGACCAGATAACTCTCCAATGCATTAGTTGATGTTTAGTATCATGATACATTGTGTTGGGATAGGTATGTACCTGATTCATTTGTGGTACTTTTACCATGATGAAGTCTTGGTAGATTTATCCTTTACTTATGTTAATGATGTAGTGTTTTAAGTTGTTTCCAAATTTCCCATGTTGCATTTATGATTACCATGATTTATCATGTATAATTTTTTATGATTATTATTCCTACTATTTCTACTCTCTTTTGATATTCCTACTGTCTAACATGTATCATTATCTTCAGGTTAGGTCATGCTTAATCCCTTACTGGACTTTATAGCTCAACCCTTTCTTATGTATTTCCCTAGGTTATCCCATGAAGTTTGATGTTTTTTGGAGTATTGTGATCACTTAAATTAAGTTTGGAATATTGTTTTTTATCCTATTTTATAATTTATTATGTAATGTACCTAATTCCCCAAGACACTATAATTCTCGATCATTTCGGTTGTACTATGTGTACTTTTATGAAATAAAACATATACTCGTGTGAAATAATGATAAGGGTTTTTATAATCGATATGTATGATTTATTCATAATGAATAAATGTAATATTAATATATTATTTTCATTTATTTATGTCTCCAGAACTTTTATTTTATTCTCAGTAAACATATACCATATGGTCTCCATTTAGTCTCATTATATAGACATATACAGTAAGGTTTCCTCTAATTAAGGTGGCCTTGACAACAAATTTTCTAAATGATGATCATATAAATATGATTTTAAAAAGTATAATTCTTCAAGGAATTTATTTATGATTATTGGTGTATATGTTTTTTCATATACTATATCATTAAAAAACAATATTTCTTTATTAGTACCCTTTTGTACCATCCATGTCAAGTTTCTCTTTAATACACCCCAACATTATCAAGTCTTAGAAAAATTAAAATGTGAATTCCCTGAATATTGATAAATCGGTCCCATTAATTGAATTTATACATACTCATGAACCTTATTATATTTTCATGTACTATATTATTATAGGAATATTTATTCTAAATTAATAATAAATGTATCACCCATCATGGTGAACATAAACCACCTCTTTGGTTATAAATTCCTATGTAGTATGTGTATCTCAAACTACTCCTTCCACTAAGCTATGAGGAGCCTATTATTCCTATACAAACTCATGTGTATCCATAGAATTAACTCATAGAAACCAAGTTTGGTCCCACTATTTTCAAAGAGATAGGCTTCCGTTATGAAAATCTAGTTAATCTTGACTAGATGTTAATATCATCAATGTCCATAGTGTAACGACCCAAAGTTTCATTAATGGAAAATCCCACGTGATCTTATTAAATGTCTCTTTATATAATTTTTTTTATAAAATGTAAACTTCTTTGGTTTTATGTTAATAATTTTTACCATTTCTAATATAGCCGTTTAACAGTGATCACATGATTAGTATAAATATAGGACTTTAACAAATCCAATTTACTGAGACAAAGGAAGCGATGGCCTCATCCAATAGAATTGCACTATACAAAGCCCATTTTTCAGAGCTCGAAAAAGAGGTGGAATCTTTGGGCTTCGCCCTTGACCATGCCCAAGATGAGCTTCATCATGTCAAGCTCAAACGTGACCGTTTACGGGAAAAGTGGAAGTTGATTGAAATTACCACTCGAGCGATTTTATCGGAGCCACCCCAAGAGTCTGTCACCATCGCACACCTTACCCTTAGGTCTTATATGGCTGTTTTAAGGGGTTATGTAACAAATATGTAGTACTATGTTCATGTAAATTATTTTTGTATATAATAATAATATAATTTCTAGTCATTTTTGATAAATGGTAAATAGTTTTTAAAGTACAAATGGTGTTTTTAGTTATTATTTAATTGAGAAGTCTATTTTATTAAATTAATGGATTTTTGAAATAAATAATATTTTAATAAAATAATATTATTATTATTAAACTAAATATTATTAAATATAAATGATCTTATAATTTTATGAATGCAATTAAAATTTTTATTAAGGTTTGAAAGCCATTTTTGTCAAAATCCGTGAATTTTTGATAAATGTCGGTTTTTATTTTAAAAGTGAAAATTAACATATTTAGAGAATTATTTAGATAAAATAAATGTTATTTTTGGAATCAGGATGTTGAAATTATCCAACGGTGAATTTTTCATAATTTTCTGAGACAGTCAAATGTTTTACTAAAAATTAAATACCGTTTAAATATATTATGTGTTTTATGACATCAGAATGACCCAATAGTGATTTAATAAAATACTATAATCTTTATGTTCGGCCAATATATGTTTTAAAATTAAAATAATGTTATTTTGGGTTTGTTTGACTTACTTTTCAAAGCATTAATGGACCCCTCAAGACTTATTCAACACCTTGCCTTCTTAAATTAATTTCCATGGGAATGTGACTCACCTCCACATAAGCACCCCTAATATTTTAAGAATTTCGGACTTTGGCCTTTTAAAATATTTTTTTCCTCTTCTGTTTGCCAAAAACCATGGGCAAAAACCATGGTATGGTTTGTGGTTTGGATTAATTTAATGTAAGGGGACCCAAACCTAAATAATAAAGAATTCACTCACCTTTCGTATATAAACCAACCCAAGCTCCCACTTCATCCCCACTAAAAGCCTTTTGAGTTCATCCAAAATTTTCCCTACTCTCTATATAATCCTCCCAAGGTTCCCCAATCTCCCAAGAATCCTCTCACAAGCCTCTCTCTAGCCTTTGGAAGCAGACTTCCAAGTAAGGGTTTTTTCTTCCTTTCTCATTTTTGTCAATTTTCTTTAAGTTGTATTGCCCTTTTAATTTCAATTATGAATGTTGGGGCATGGTTTCTCACCTACCCCATACTTCCATCTTATTTGTTTAATGATGGTAGACCCTTTTATCTCTCATTAAATGCCTCCCATATACACCCGTTACTATGCCAAAATTCCGAAAGGAACTTCTCTCTCTTCTTTTACATTCAAGCAATAATTTTGTATCATGAATCTAAATTCCATTAAAATTGTTGGGAAATGTATCTATATGACCTCCTTACTGTCCATTACATGTAAATATTATGAGGAACCCCTTTATCTCTCATTAAATGCCTCCCATATACCCCCTTTACTATGCCCAAATTCCAAAAGGAACTTCTCTCTCTTCTTTTACATTCAAGCAATAAATTTGTATCATGAATCTAAATTCCATTAAAATTTCTGGGACATGTATCTATATGACCTCCTTAATGTACATTACATGTAAATATTATGAGGAACCACTTTTTCTCTCATCAACCATTTTTATGAATTCTTATGTCATGCCGTTACGCTGCCGAAATAGCACCGATTTTCTAAGCCAATTCCATTGTGTAGTGGATACCATACCGATTTCTCCATCAAGGGTATCCACCTTTATGCACCTTTACATATTGATTACAATGTTTCATGTATGAATTATACATTATTTTATCGTGGAAAAAATGATTATGTTTTATGAATCCATGTTTTATGATCCATGTGGCACACTTATGCATGAAATGAAATGTTTAAGAAGGGTGCGCCCTTATAGCGCTCCAATGCATTGGGTAATGTTTAGTATCATGATACATCATGTGAAATGAGTGTTGACTCATGATAATTCAAGTGAAATGAGGGTTTACTGGGGCTTTATGTGCAAGGAGGATTTACTCATGCTCCATGTGCAATGAGCCTTTCCTCATGCTAATTCCATGTTAAGTATTGTTGACACATTTCCATGTTATGATTATCATGCTTTATCATGCCTTTATGTTCATGTTTTTCTTATGCCCTATTGATATGCCTATTTTCTAACATGTATTGTACTCCTCATGTTATTCCATGTGTACTCCCTTACTGGGCTTTATAGCTCACCCTTTTCTTATGCATGTCCTGAGGTTATCCCATGCAATGCTATGTACGAAGGAATTTAGTGGTCATGTAAAGGAAGTTTTCAATAAAGATGTTGTATTTAATGTTTCATGTTTTTATGTAATGATCTTAATCCCCAAAGACACTAAACCTCTTGATCTTCTTTGTTGTATCAAGTGGTGTTTTATGTAATAAATCATGTTTATGTTTGTAATAAAAGCAGGGTTGTCATAGTTGGTATCAGAGGATAGGTTTAGTTATTTTTGGGATTAGGAAATCCTAGTAAAGCCTTAGATACAAGAATAAGTATAATAAAAACATCCATAAGTTTTGTTAAGTACTGAGTAAGTGTTTTATCAAACAAATACATCCCTTTCTGGATACGAGCAGGTAGAGGCGGCTCTGGAACAGATGTATCCTAGGGCTAAAACTGGAAAACACCACTTTGAGCTAGACTTGAACAGGAACTGGTGCACAACAACGGGGCTTGCTGCACTCTTAGTTACTACACTCCCGAGGGATATGTTTTGATAAATTCATAAGCTTAGTATGAACCCTTATTAAGGGAATTCAAAAAAAAATGACCCTAAGAATATATGTTAGAAAGTAGATCATGAAAAGCCTAGATTGAAGCCTATAGACTCGTGAGTTAAGGAAATGAATGTTTATATATAAGTCATAAAATTTTGAATTTGGATTACCCTTTATGTGTTACCCCTAACCTTCCTTTTATTCCATCCAATGGTCGGTAATAGGAGGACTCGGGCTAACAACCATTGTGAAGATCAGTGTGATGACTGTACTAATGAGATGCCAAATCCAATGGGAGCGGGAATCACAAACTTTGTCATGCTTATCTCTCAGCTAACTCAAGTTTTGAATAGAAACACGGTTCAAGAGGAACATTCAACCCCCCCCCCCCCTAAGAATGAACAAGTCACTATCGAGAGCTTCATGAGACAATGGCCTCCTACTTTTAGTGGATCATCTGATCCCACGATCGCTGAACAATGGATCAACTCCATTGAAAAGATCTTCTCCATCCTCTAATGTTCTGAACAAGAGAATTTTCTCCTGGCTACTTATCGTATGGAGGGTGAAACTGATCAATGGTGGAAGTTGATCAAAAATACGAAGCCTGAGGAGGAGATCTAGGCATTGGAATGGAAGGATTTCCGGAAGATGTTTTTCGATAAATATTTTCCATGCACCCTCCAGCTTAAGATGGAAAGGTACTTCCTTTCCCTCAAGTAAAAAAGATGAAGAATCTGTTGGATCGTATGAGGAAACCTTCAAAAGGCTTGAACGATATGCTTCTGGATTTGTCGTTACCCCCGAATGAAAATTTGACCGCTTCTTTGGTGGGCTGAAGCCTAGCTTGCGAAAAGTATTAGCGATCCGTGACATTGACAACTATGAGGAAATTGTCTGATGTTCCCTCAAGGTTGAAATGGAGTTCGGGGAATCACATGGGTATTATGGGGATAAGAAGCATAAGGTGGACTTCAATGCTGTCAGTTCGATGGATATATCCAACGGTCCTAAGAAGATCCAGCACCCCACTTTCCAAAAGTGCGGAAAGAAGCACCCTAGAAATTGCCTTAAGGGGACGAGGAAATGCTTCATGTGTGGAAGAGAAGGGCACCTAGCTGTTAACTGTCGGCAAGAAAGACCCGCGGCTGCAACATAGGAGAGGAACGCTCTGTTCGATCCTCAACGCATTGTTCAATAATACAAATGCAAAGAACTGGGTCATTTGGAAAATCAGTGCCCTAATCCAAGGGTTTTTAGAGGCAACCAACAACCTCCAAGGCAGCAAGGAAGAGATTTTGCCATCACATCTGCCGAAGTGAACCCCAACAATGAAGTGGTGACAGGTATGCTAGTTACTCGTTCAAGAATAGCGAACGTACTTTTGATTCAGCTTCTACACATTCTTTTATATATCGAAAGTTT
The DNA here is from genome assembly GCA_963277665.1 of Viscum album. Taxonomy (NCBI): domain Eukaryota; kingdom Viridiplantae; phylum Streptophyta; class Magnoliopsida; order Santalales; family Viscaceae; genus Viscum; species Viscum album. Next base: position 1,174,350,122 of record OY728134.1, read on the forward strand.
AGTAGAACAATCCCAGCACCACCACAAATCATGGAAGTGAAGATGTTGGTGAGTACGGAAAATGGGGAAATCATTGCATCCCATTAATATAAGTCCTCCCCTGTTATAATATGTGGATTTAATTTCCCATTTAACCTCTTCATACTCCATCTGGTGGAATTTGATGTAATTCTTGGCATGGATTGGCTTTCCTTATATAGAGCCAATATAAATTTTCGGGAGAGGGAAATCACACTCCATATGGAGAATCGACCCCCGATTCTTTACAAGTTTCAGGAGGAAGATGAATCTCCTTTAGCTCCATCATCTCAAGAATGGATATTACTACCCTCTGAGCACGCATATATGGCTCAGATGATTGAGTCCAAGGAAGAAACCATCCTTGAAGAAATTCCTATTGTGAGGGAATTCACGGAAGTGTTTCCCGAGTAACTGCCTGGTCTTCCTCCTAGAAGAGATGTTGAGTTCTCAATTGAACATATACCTGGGACATTACCAATATCCAAGACTCCATATAGAATGTTTGTTGTTGAGATTGAAGAGCTGAAGAAACAACTACAGGAGAATCTGGATAAAAGGGAATATACGCCCACGTGCTTCACCATGGGGTGCACCAGTCCTCTTCGTCAAGATGAAGGATGGGTCAATGCGGCTTTGCATCGATTATCGTGAACTTACCAAAATCACGATAAAGAACAAGTATCCTCTTCCATGGATCGATGACTTGCTTGATCAGCTGTGTGGAGCACAATACTTCTCCAAGGTGGACTTGCAGTCGGAATATTATCAAGTAAGGGTGAAGAAGGAAGATATCCCCAAGACTGCTTTTCGCACAAGATACGGGCACTATGAATTCATAGTAATGCCTTTTGGACTCACCAATGCTCCAGAAATATTCATGAACTTAATTAATAGAGTCTCTAGAGATTACCTTGACAAATTTGTGGTAGTCTTTATAGATGATATTCTAATATACTCCAAAACATAGAGGATCATGAGGAGCATTTAAAAATTGTACTGGAGACTTTGTGCATGGAGAAGCTCTATGAAAAGTACAGAAAGTGTGAGTTATGTTTGAAGGAGGTATCATTCATGGGCCATATCATCACAATCAATAGGATATCTATGGACCCCTCCAAAACAGATGTAATTTAGAGATAGCTGAGGCCAACATTGGTAACAGATATCCATAGCTTCTTGGGGTTAGCTGGATATTATTGACGATTTGTGAGGAATTTCTCACGATTGTTCAACCCTCTTTCCAAGCTAACTCGGAAGGGAGTAAAGTTTTCTTGGAGTGATTTATGCGAAGAAAGCTTCATGGAGTTGAAAAGGAGGCTTATCACTTCGCCCGTGATCACTTTACCCACAAGTGGGGAACTTTTTGTGGTATTCAGTGATTCTTCAAAGAAGGTATTAGGTTGTGTGCTGATGCAGAATGATAAAGTGGTATCCTATGCCTCAAGGTAGTTGAAAATCCATGAGCGAAACTATCCAACACATGATCTCGAGTTGGCAGCTGTGATCTTTGCCTTAAAAATCTGGTGGCATTATCTATATAGAGAGAAATGTGAGATATATACTGACCACAAGAGTCTTAAATATATATTCCCACATAAAGAGCTTAATATGCGCCAGAGAAGATGGATATAGCTCATCAAGGATTATAACTGTTCAATACATTACCACCCTGAGAAAGAAAACAAGGTGGCATATTCCCTACGTAGAAAGGACCCAGCAATTCTATCAATGATGAGAATTTAGAAGGATCCAATCTTCTTATGCTTGATGAAGATGGACATGTGAATCATAGAGAAGGTAAAATCATCAATCCTTTCACAAATGATTTCTCAACCGTCTCTTTCGGAAAGGTTAAAGGATGCTCAAAAGGATGATGTGGGAATTGAAGGAAAAGAGAAAGCTATCAAAAAGGGGAAATCCTCAGAGTTTAATGTTAATGAAAAAGGAATTGTGTGGTTTGGGAAAATACTATGTGTTACATCATGTCCGGAGCTGAAGATGGATCTTTTGGATGATGCACATAGTTCAAATTTCTCTATTCACCCAGAGAGCACAAATATGTATCGAGATCTCCGAGAAATCTTTTGGTGGTATAATATGAAGAAGGAGATCGCCGAATATACATCAAAGTGCCTGGTGTGTCAGCAAGTGAAGGCAGAGAGGTAGAAGTATAAGGGGATGATGCAACCATTGCCCATACCAGAATGGAAATGGGAGAACATCACGATAGACTTTGTCACCGGACTTACAAGGACATCCAAAGGCAACAATGCAATCTCTGTTGTTGTGGATCGTTTTACAAAGACAGCACACTTCATTGCTATTCGGGAGGATTTCTAATTGGATCAACTAGCAGGGATATATATCAGGGAAGTGGTAAGGTTTCATGGAGTACCACTATATATTGTGTCTGACCGAGATCCAAGATTCACCTCTATGTTTTAGAAGAGTCTTCAACATGCTCTGAATATTGAACTAAACTTCAGTACGGCCTATCATCCTCAAACTGATGTCCAATCTGAGTGGACTATCCAAACACTTGAGGATATGTTGAGAGCATTCTCAATGGACATTAAAGGAGGATGGGATCGACATCTTCCTCTGGTTGAGTTCTCTTATAACAATAGTTTCCACTCGAGCATCCAAATGGCACCATATGAAGCCATGTATGGGAAAAGGTGCCGAACACTGGCATGTTGGGATGAGGTCAGTGAACGTAAGATGCTTGGACCAGAAATGGTCAAGGAAATGGTGGAGAAGGTGAAAACCATTCAGCAGCATATCCAGGCAGCCCAAAGTTGACAGAAGAGTTATGCAGATAATCGTCGATGAGACCTTGAGTTTAAAGTTGGAGATAAGGTGTTTCTATGCATATCTCCATGGAATAAGGTCATGAGGTTTGGAAGGAAATGGAAGTTAAGTCCAAGGTACATCGGCCCCTTAGATATTCTTGATTATGTCAGGGCTGTGGCCTATCAACTAGCACTTCTACCTACTATGTCCAAAGTACATGATGTCTTTCATGTATGCCTCTTAAGGAAGTACATACCGGACCCTTCACATGTACTCTCTTCTGAGGTGGTGCAATTGGAAGATGATCTCTCTTATGAGGAGCAACCAGTGAAGATCTTAGATTGTAGATAAAAAGTTCTATGAAATAAGACAATGCCCCTCATCAAGGTGTTGTGGAGAAACAACAAGTTTGAATAAGCGACTTGGGAATTGAAGAATATGATGAAGCTGAGTTACCCACATTTGTTTTAGTGTGGGAAAAGAAAATTTTCGAGGGCGAAATTTCTTAAGGGGGGAATATTGTAACGACCCAAAGTTTCATTAATGGAAAATCCCTCTTGATCTTATTAAATGTCTCTTTATATAAAATGTTTTTATAAAATGTCAACTTATTTTGTTTTATGTTTAGAATTTTTACCGTTGCTAATATAGCCGTTGAACAGTGATCACATGATTAGTATGAATATAGGACTTTAACAAATCCAATTTACTCAGACAAAGGAAGTGATGGCCTCATCCAGTAGAATTGCACCATACGAAGCCCATTTGTCAGAGCTCGGAAAAGAGGTGGAATCTTTGGGCTTTTCCCTTAACCAAGCCCAAGCTGAGCTTCATCATGTCAAGCTAGAACGTGACCATCTACGGGAAAAGTAGAAGTTGATTGAAATTACCACTCGAGCGATGTTATCCGAGCCACCCCAAGAGTCTGTCACCATTGCACACCTTACCCTTAGGTCTTATGCGGTTTTTTTAAGGGGTTATGTAACAAATAAGTAGTACTCTGTTCATGTACGTTATTTTTTATATAATAATGAATATAATTTCTAGTCATTTTTGATACATTGTAAATAGTTTTTAAAGTGCAAATGGTGTTTTTAGTTATTATTTAATTGAGAAATCTATTTTATTAAATTAAGAGATTTTTGAATTAAATAATATTTTAATAAAATAATATTATTATTATTAAATTAATTTTTATTAAATATAAATGATCTTATATTTGTATGAATGCAATTAATATTTTTTTTAAGGATTGAAAGCCATTTTTTTCAAAACCCGTGAATTTTTTATAAATTTAGATTTTTATTTTAAAAGTGAAAATTAACATATTTAGAAAATTATTTAGATAAAAGAAATGTTATTTTTGGAATCACGACGTCAAAATTATCCAACAGTGAATTTTTCATAATGTTCTAAGATAGTAAAAGTTTTGAGTAAAAATTTAATACCGTTTAAATATATAATGTGTTTTATGACATCATAATGACCCAATAGTGATGTAATAAAAAACTAAAATCTTTATGTTTGGCAAATATATGTTTTAACATTTAAATAATGTGATTTCGGGTTTGTTTGACTTACTTTTCAAAGCATTAATGGACCCCTCAAGACTTATTCAACACCTTTCCTTTTTAAATTAATTTCCATTGGAGTGTGACTCACCTCCACATAAGCAACCCTAATATTTTAAGAAGTTCAGATTTTGGCCTTATAAAATATTGTTTTCATATTCCCGTTTCCAAAAACCATGGTCAAAAACCATGGGATGGTTTGTGGTTTGGATTAATTTAATGTAAGGGGATCCAAACCTAAATAATAAAGAATTCCCTCACCTTTCCTATATAAACCCACCCAAGCTCCCACTTACTCCCCACTAAAAGCCTTTGGATTTCGTCCAACCTCTGCCCTACTCTCTCTAGAATCCTCCCAAGGTTCCCCAAGCTCCCAAGAAGCCTCTTATAAGCCTCTCTCTTGCCTTTGGAAGCACACTTCCATGTAAGGGTTTTTTCTTCCTTTCTCATTTTTGTCAATTTTTTGTAAGTTGTATTGACCTTTTAATTTCAATTATGAATGTTGGGGTATGGTTTCACACCTCCCCCATAATTACCTCTTATTTTTTTAATGATGATATACCCCTTTATCTCTCATTAAATTCCTCCCATATACACCTGTTACTATGCCAAAATTCTGAAAGGAACTTCTCTCTCTTCTTTTACATTCAAGCAATAATTTTGTATCATGAATCTAAATTCCATTACAATTGTTGGGAAATGTATATATATGACCTCCTTACTGTCCATTACATGTAAATATGATGAGGAACCCCTTTCTTTCTCATTAAATTCCTCCCATATACACCCGTTACTATGCCAAAATTCTGAAAGGAACTTCTCTCTCTTCTTTTACATTCAAGCAATAATTTTGTATCTTGAATCTAAATTCCATTAAAATTGTTGGGACATGTATATATATGACCTCCTTACTATCCATTACATTTAAATATGATGAGGAACCCATTTCTCTCTCATCAACCATTTTTATGAATTCTTATGTCATGCCGTTACGCTGCCGAAATCGCACCGATTTTCTAAGCCAATGCCATTGTGTAGTGGATACCATGCCCATTTATCCATCAAGGGTATCCACCTTTATGCACCTTTACTTATTTATTACAATGTTTAATGTATGAATTCCACATTCCTTTATCATGTAATAAATAATTATGTTTTATGAATCCATGTTTTATGATCCATGTGGCACACTTATGCATGAAACGGAATGTTTAAGAAGGGTGCGCCCTTATAGCGATCCAATGCATTGGGTAAAGTATAGTATCATGATACGTCATGTGAAATGAGTGTTTAATCATGCTAATTCAAGTGCAACGAGGGTTTACTCGTGCTTTATGGGCAATGAGGATTTACTCATGCTCCATGTGTAATGTGCCTTGGCTCATGCTAATTACATGTTAAGTGTTGTTGCCACATTTCCATGTTATTATTATCAAGATTTATCATGACTTTATGTTCATGTTTTTCTTATGCCCTATTGATATTCCTATTGTCTAACATATATTTTACTCCTCATGTTATTCCATGTGTACTCCCTTACTGGGCTTTATAGCTCACCCTTTTCTTATGCATGTCCTCAGGTTATCCCATGCAATGCTAAGTACGAAGAAATGTAGTGGTCATATAAAGGAATTTTTCAATAAAGATGTTGTCTTTCATGTTTCAAGTTTTTATGTAATGATCCTAATCCCCAAATACACTAAACCTCTTGATCTTCATCGTTGTATCAAGTGATGTTTTATGTAATAAATCATGTTTAAGTTTGTAATAAAAGAAGGGTTTTTATACATAGGATCATTAACTCAAATTCACCTAAGTGCTTTGATGTTCATTTTTAGATAAGAACATCTTTTAATAAATATTTTTCAACAAAAAATTGTGGTAATGTCTTAAAATATTCTTATCATATCACAATTTACATGATATCCATTATATTATTTACTTGTAATATGGTTTAGTTGTTGCACATTTATTTTCAAAAAATTAATAGAAGAAATAATGGGATATTTGAAATATATATAAGAATTACCATTTATCTCACTTTTAAAACCATAATGACAATTATTAATAAAAAATGGGAGTTTTCGATTACCATTACCTTATATATATTATCATTGAATACTTAGATAAGGTGTTCCTAAAAATCTAACTCATAGGTTCCTTAATCTTTACCAAGTACACTTATTTACTTAATTTAAAAATTTAAAAATTTTATAAAATAATATCATTAAGTAAATAAAGTTACCTTTATCTTTATAATAGTTCACATGATTGTGTTGAAATAACTCTAAATTTTTTGTGACATACGTTTTTTATAAAGGTTTCTTTATCTGAAAAATGATAAGTAGTTTTTTTTATCCAGTATCTCAGCTCAATTAATACTAAATAAATTTATGGATATTAAGTGTTCAAATACTTAATGTTTTGTATGAAAAATAATTATCTTTACATAATTTGGAAAGATTATTATATTCTGTTTATATTCATCATTTGTTACAGTGGATTTTTTTGATTCAAGAGTTACTGAACTATTAGTTTAGTATTTAAGTAGCATAACAACATTTATTCTAAAAATTAAATAATGTCTCATTATGTAAATATAGAAACTGAAATAATTTTTTTATAACACTTATTAAAAATTTCATTCAATGTAATTTGGCAATGATAAATAGAGATCTTCTCTTGGATTATATAGGAATCACCCTTTCTTGGCTCCTTTTGAGTTCAGTCTATAGCCTTTCTATACTTCAACATTTATTGTATTTAAATACATGTATGTTTTAAGAATGTTGTATTTAAATAGAATATATGAATATAATCTTGGGTAATATTACAAAAGTGAACACAACTTCATTTTTCTTGAATTCATTGCACTTTCTTTTCCAGTGTCCATTCTATCAACATAAGAAGTGAGTAGCTTCCTGTTCATTATACTACCTTTGAATCTTTTTCATATTTTTAGGAAGACATAAAGGATCTATTGGATTTATATTATCCTTTTTTTCTTTTTCTTTTACTTTAAAACTTATTACCCAAAGGGGTGGAGAAATAGGTTTCAACTAATCCTTATGTTCATGGTGATGTATGGACAAAATTTTGCAGAAAAACTTATCCATTTTATTTATCTAGTCATATAAAAATAAATATAATCTAGGTGGTAAGGCTATTAAGAAAATATTCATGTATAAATTTTTATCCAACTGGAAGAAATTTTTCACCAACTAATCAATATAACCAAGTGTTTTGAATGCATGACCAACAGCCAGATTACATTCTTCCAAATTTTGATGATATAGTACATTAAAAATATTATAAATTGCAAGAATTTATTTATTTTCCTTAAGTTATTTTCGAAGATATATTATAGTGTAAGATTCCATGTCCTTAATTTATATAATCATCTCCCAATATATAGTTGATAATATAATATAATGGACGTAGGAAGAATCCTCAACATATCACTGGTAGGATACCTTTTTCATATTCACTCACTTGCTGAGGTGGAATAACAAGAATAGGGGATTACAACACACAATAAAATTGATTAGATAATAGTTAATCATATAAATTATTATACCATATATAAAAAAATTTATTTTTAAAGAAATATCCTAATATAAGGAAGGATTGCACTATTTTTGTGGTTTTTCATTACATTTTCTAAAATAATGAAAATTGATTATTAGTAGATTAATTGATTATAAATTGTGGATGAAATAATTTATTAATTGATTTTAATTAATCACTAAATATTTTATCAGATCTCAATATCCCTCACTATTGAGCTCAAAATGTCTAGTTTCAAGGACATTCATGTGGTAAGGATCCATATTACTTTTCTTAAGGATCTAGTCTTTGGCCATGAAAAAAAGAACATGGTATTCAAGTAAGTGGTCTTACCAACTATGGGATTTCATCTATTTGATCTATTAAGTAAAATCCCCAATCCTGAAATCCTTAATTGGATTACCTCAACACCTTCCTCTAAATTTTTATTGAACAGAATATGGCCATTAAATCCAACAAAAGTTTGGTTAAGTCAACCCAAAACCACCATAATAACACCCTGATTGGAGTAAGTGACTATAAATTTTCTATGTAAACACATAGTTTGATGGTTACATTCCCAATAAAAAAATAGATGGCATAGTCTAACTTAATATTCAGTTGATAAATGTTAATTTATTATGTATAAATTTTATTTTTTCATATCCTTTACATATCTTGTTAATATTAAGTGGATTTTTCTTAATTAATTAACCATGTTGGATAAAACATTTAATTATAATATAATTATTTAAATTCTATATTTACACATTAATTCATTTATTTATGTGATCATGGTTTGGCATCAACAAAATAAATAATGAATAGGAAAAAATAAATAAATTACCTGATCATGAGCTTATCTAATGGTTGATTTAATGATTGCACAATAAATATACCTTTTACCTAGAGGAATCAATCATATTTCTAGTCATGGAAAGAGTTGGAACATTCTACCTATCTACATATGCATCACTTGGATTGGCATCATTATGGTTCCTTCTTGAACCTCCTACAAGCACAATAGGATGATCCATTTATTACATAATTTATAACTCACACACAGGTGAGGGGAACCAAAGGATTTATTAATGGTTATTACATAAATAAATATGGACATGTAGGTCCTTCATAATAAAGTAGGGAGAGATGACACACAATCCATCAAATTTATAATTTTTAATAATTTAAAACTCATGAAATAAATTAAATTAAATCAAGAAACACATATATAGGTCTTGTTAAAGGTTATGAATGATCATACATGCAACGTATACAAAAATGTAATTGGTTAACATTCATTTGTTATTGATTATTTATTATTAAGATAAAAATGTTTGAATTAATTAATTAATTAATTAAATTTCATATTAATGAACATCTGAACATATTTGGAGATACGTATCATTAATGCCAGGCATTGAAAATAAACAGAAGAAACAATTATTATAGATTTATTATAGTAAATTAATTGGGAATTTGAAATTATTTAAAACCGTTATTATATTCTCATATACAAGAGGTTCCAATAAATAATATAATATTTTAATGAATCATTTGTAAATTTAATGTGATTTAATTATGATATTAATTGGGATACTGTACAACATGTATTTACAAGTTACACGCCAGGTATCTCAGTTTCCATGTATATAGGTTACACACATGGGGATTTATTGTGTTAATATATTGGACTATATGATGTGTACAAGACAATTTCATGTTGTGTATCACTCTTGATATGTGTATGTGCAACCCACCAAAAGACTCAGTGTGTTATTCAGATGAAAAAGCACACGACATGTACGCTAGCTACACAACATGTGTTCTACTTAATGTATGTCGGTTTGACTCAATGAATTCCTCAACATGTATATAGGATGCTGGAAATGATGAAGTATGTATCGTGTACATAGCATACACGTCTTCTATATCATTAATGATCCGGGATATTAGTCTCAGATAGTTTGACTGTGTATAATAACCCCCCAAATTGCATTAATTTCACCACTATCCCAAGTTGAATACATGGTGTGTATGCCAATTATACACCCTATAATCTAACATGTCATATTCCAAGTTGGTCTAGTCTACATCAAGGTGGTAGTCGAGATGTACATACGAGTGACATTATCGTTTTCCCATGGATTCGAGTCTAAGAAGGTAGATATTATATTATATTTCCAAAAGTATAAGTATGTCACATAAATCATATATATTCATTATTTCTATCATTATGACCATCCAAGTATAAGGGTTATGGAAAACGAATTGCACCACTCCATGGAGACAGTAAGTTGTACGTACGTACGAGTGATGTTTTTATTTTTCATAGGATAGAAAAGAGATGGAAATTAGTTGTCTCTATAAGAATACAAAATTTTATACAGATGCCTCAGGCTTGTTTTTAGGTACTATTTTGCTTTTTTTAATACTTTTTTATTGGTAAAATTTTTAGGGATTTTTTGGATGATTTTGAGAATTTTGGAAGAAAGTAGGACAGTTCATGGTTGGCACACAGTTTTCCCAAACTATGCCCCATAGAACAATTAATCATATGAACCAAGGAAAAAGTGATTTTCATGGTTAGTGCATGGTTTGGAAAATCATGTTCCATAAAAGGATAAAATATGAACCCCCTAGAATATACGCATGATTAAGGCACACAATTAGGGGAAATCGTATGCCCCGAGCGGCTAATAGTGCATGTTGTTTTAATTAACCCAAAAATTAGATTTCAAAAAACCAGAACCCATGTATTCGCCCCAAATCAGCCCCAAATCATCCTATAATGATTCTTATCGATTTTGGAGGCTCCCAAATGATTTCCTAGGTCTTCTAATCTATGTTATAACAAAATAGAAGTGTGATTCATGATCTACACCTACCCAGGTAAGTGGTTTCTTCCCATTTAGATCTCCTATTCTCTCCAGGTCCTCTTCCCGAATAAAAGAGTGATGTTTATCCACAATTAGACCTGGATTTAGATCTGTGTTTGTTAGATATTGATTCATTTATATCTTGGATCTAGGAATTGAATTAAAATCCCATTCTTCATCATTGTGCCGCTTAAATTTTGGAAATTTCTATTGGGTGATCATTTGTTAACGAATTGAGGTAGGTGGTGTATAATTCAAATCACAAATCCTTGATTGAAATTATGTATATGTAATTATATAATAACTATTATATGTTTACAAATTGATTTATTGATTGAATTAATTAATTTTTGGAATTAACAATTTGATGTTAATTTCAAATTTGGGATATTGGTATTATATATTGTTTTTTTGAATTATTAATTAATGAATTAATTTGGAGATATTGAATTGATTGAGATGTAAAAATTAAATTATGAATTATTTGGGAATATTTAATTGATTTAGATGGAATAATTAATTGAGGAATGAATTAGGGGTAATTGAATTTATTGAGATGAATAAGTTAATTGAGGAATTAATTAAGGATATTAAATTAGTTAATGGATTAATTAATTGAAGAATTAATAAATATTAGTAGTGTGATTATTTGAATTGTTAAATTAAATAATAGTATTGATGGATTAATTAATTGATGATTTAATTAAGGGATATAATGTGATTATTTAATTATTGATTTAAATAATGGGATTTATGTAATTAATTGATTGATAAATTAATTTATGGAGTAATGTGATTATTTAATAGTATAATTAAATAATGGGATTGATGAGATTAATTAATTAAAGAATTAATTAATGGAATGAATTTGAATATTTAATTTTTGAATTAAATAATGGGATTTATGGGAATAATTAATTGATGAATTAATTAACTGAGTAATGTGATTAATTAATTATTGAATGAAATAATTTCATTGATGGGAAAAATTAATTGATTAATTAATTAATGGAGCAATGTGATTATTTATTTTTTGAATTAAATAATTGGATAAATTAATTAATTATTTAATGAAAGTAATGTGACTATAAAATTGTCGAATTAAATAATAGGATTTATGGGATTAATTAATTGATGATTTAATTAATGGAAGTAATGTGATTAATTAATTGTGAATTTATTAATTATTTTGATGTGAACAATTAATTGGTAAATTAATTGAAGGGACTAAATATGATTAATTAATTATAGAATTAATTATTGGAAATGATGAGAACAATTAATTGGTGAATTAATTAAAGTTATTTAATATGATTAAATAATTGTGAATTAATTAATGTAATTTTACATGGTTAATTATTTGGTGAATTAATTGAATGGATTGAATGTGATTAATTAATTATTAATTAATGGAATTTGAAATGAACAAATAATTAGATAATTAATTGAAGGGGTTTGATGTGATTTATTAATTGTGGAATTATTGAATTAAAATTATGTGAACAATTAATTGGTGAACTAATTGAAGGAATTGAACATGATTAATTAATTGTAGAATCAATTAATGCAATTGACATAAATAATTAATTGGTGAATCAATTGATGGATGTAATTTTATGATTGTTTATTTAGATTAATTAGTTGTTGAATTAATTAATGGATCATTGATCTTATGGAAACAGTAAATTGGATAATTAATTTTTGAAATAATTATTAGAGTATTGAAATTGTACGATTTAGGGGAATAATTAATTGCAATATTAATTATGGAATATTGAATTGTGAATTGGAATTAATTATTCTTGAAGTAATTATGGGATAATGAGATGTCCAATTGAATAATAAATTGATGAATTAATTATGGAATATTGAGATTGTGAATTGAATAATTAATTGATTGATTGATTATGGGATATTGAGATAGTAAATTGAATAATTAATTGATAAATTAATTATGATATATCGAGGATGTGAATTGAATAATTAATTGATGAATTCATTATGGGATATTGATATATCTAATTGAATATTTATTTTTTGAATTAATTACGGGACACTTTTATTGTAAATTGGTTAATTAATTATTTGATTAATTAATGGATTTTTTTATTTTGTCATTTATTGAATTGAATTATTTAATTATTTAATTATTTAATTGGATGTTTGATTGTGGAAGGTGGTAAGAAGGTTAATTTTTATTAACCATGATTGATTTTATACACTAATTATTGAATTAGTAATGAATTTGATGTGATTAATTAATTGTTAAATTAATTAATAGAGTTGATGTTATTAATTAAATATTGAATTAATTAGTAGATTTGAGAAGATTAATTATTTTTTTAATTATTTAATAGAGTTGAGAAGATTAATTAATTAATTTTTGAATTAATAAATAATGTTTATAAGATTAATTAATTTTTGAATTAATTAATAGAGTTAAAAAAATTAATTAGTTGTTGAATTAATTTATAGAGTTATGAATATTAATTAATTATTTAATTGATTAATAGAGTGAATATTATTAATTAATTATTGAATATATTAATTGAATGATATTGTAGTTACTCTGATTTTTACCTGTAAGAATTTAGAATAAATTAAAATATTTTTATGAAGCTCGGCACTGAGTCGGAGAGGGAATCAGGGGCCCGTGGAGCCTTGGTGTAGTGATTTTAAAAACATTAAATATATTTTTTCATTCAAGTACAATTTCTCTTAAAAAATGAATAACTCTTGGGTGGATTCATTAATAAGATTTATAAGACTGAAATTTATTTCACAACATTGTGTTTACCATAGGCACAACCTAATGTCATTCATTCCGAGAGTTTCAATCGGGGGAGTTTTGGTGACAAGGTGTTAAAAGGGGAGTTAATTGATTTCAATTGATTAAAATAAATACCCCCCCCCAAATTCCTTGGCGTGCATAACAAAAGTACGAGAAACCCCTCTTCCTCTCCCACTTTGGCCGAAAGATGTAAACAAACCAAAATCAAAGCGATGTTGATCTACATTCATGGCATCGATTTTCATCACATCGAAGAGAAACAAGAGCCGAGTATCATTCTAAACCAAAATATTTGGTGTTTCAAAATCTAGGTAGTAATATTTGAGTTTTTTTAGACTCAATACCCTTTTATATGATTTTTTTAAGGTTTTAGATACCCAAAACAATTTCTAGAGATCCTACGTAGGTTGATCTGCAGATTTCAAGGTAAACCGGGGGAAATCGGGTGATTTCAGAGGTAATTTCTAACTGGAATTACCATCTACAAGGTGAATAGTCTAGGTAGACACACATTGTATCCTTTTCTATTTTGGGAATATGAAAATTTGGGTATAAACAACATGTACCGTGGTTAAATTTCGTGTAGTGACCCAAAGCTTGTGCCCAAGGGACATGGATTTGGATAGTCATGTAAAAGTACTTGGACATGTACAACTACATGGCCACAGTACACGGACATGGGGTCCGGTACACGAACACAGAAAAACCAAATATCTAGGTGGATATTCATCTTGAACATGCCATGTATTATGGGATACATGGCATTTGAGGGACACGGTTGGATGACCATGTGGAAGAGGGACACGACCAGGGGGTGGGTGAATTAGGACATGATGTGTAGTAACTCTACATGTCATGTACCCATACATGTGTTGAGGCCTCTGTTTCATCCTAGGATATATGAGGTTTCATGAATAGAGGATGAATCTTGTGAAGCAGTTCTTAACAAATGATGAAAATCAGTTTGTTACTTCAGATAGATGTTGAAAATGGTACTCCCCTATATCATCTTGGTGTGGGTTTCCCTTAACTCTCTTCTTTGGTAGATATGGGACTCTCCATATTGTGGGTCCAGTTTATTTAATGTTCGGGTAGTTCTTCCATGGTTAGAAGACCCCAAATAGATTAGGGTGCGGCTTCCCAATATTTTTTTGAGTAGTTGGAGATAGCTCTGCCCTACCATTCAAGGGCAAGGGACTTCCATAATCATTTTCCAAATAGATTAGGTAATCCCCTATTAGACTAGGCTCTGGGTCCTCTACCGGTGGAGTTGGTACTCCCCTATTGTGTTCGGGAGAGGGTCCTCCAAATGTGATGTTTCGATAGAGTGGGTATTCACATATCATGTTAGGGTGTGGTTCATATATCCTTGGAGTTGTAACTCTATCATTTTATAGTGAGGGTCCTCTATAAGTATTTTTCGGTAGAGTTGGTACTCCCCTGTCAAACCAGGGAGTGGGTCCTCTATAAAGGGGTTGGTAGTTCCCTATCATGTTAGGGCATGGGTCCCCTATAGTATTTGAGATGGTTAAGTATTACTCCCCTAATGAACCAATATTTGGTTCCTCTATCCACATAGTGGTAACCCATTCCATTCCATGGTGTAGGTCACCTATCCTTGGAGTTGTACACCCCTTTCATTCCAAGGTGCAAAAAATCATCAACGGATTACTACTCCCCCATCTTTGAGTAGTTGTGTGGAGTGGGTCATCCTTTCGAGTTATTCTCCCTCTTCTATCGAGTAAATTATGATGAGTGGACCCCTCCACTAGTTAAGTGTGATACATGGTTAGGATTTAGTTCCCTATTGATATAATGAGGTGAGATACACTCCAAATTGAAGATATATTGGTTTCTTGGGTTTGTTTAGGATCTAGTACTCTCTCAGTTGTAGGGTAGTGGTGAGGTTTGGGTCCCTCCATTCTCTCTCGATACAGAGGATGAAAATGATGCATAGTCTGGAGGAGTTCTCCCTCAACTATGTGAAACGGTGAGTGGAAGGCATCTACACCTGTTTCTCTCTAGATTTTTCTATACATGAGGTATCAATGGAAGGACCTATAGTTATATTCACTAGAGTTGTACCAAGTGATTTGTTCCTGATGGAATGTATCTCTCGGACAGGTGCCATCTGGGATGGATGAGATCATGGAGTGTGTTCTCCTGGGGGTGTATTACCTTTTTAGAATTTTTTATAATCCTAATTCTTGTTATAATGTTGTAACCTCATGATACATGGAATCTGGGATGAGTATATCTCGGTGATTTCTGGGATCCCTTATAGTGTTGTCACATTTTGGGTTGACACCCCTTGTAGACTAAGTATAAATTTTTCTTCTATGTCCACACCTAAATTTTGGTTACTATCATTCCAAGGGAAGAAAATATACAAAGGGCATTCCTCGTGGTTTTTATGTTTATATTCTTGTGGTTTGATGTGTTCACTCTCCTATTAGGGGTGGAAAAGACTCAATGGGTAGTTCATCCACTCACTATTTTGAGCCCCCTATATTTGGATGAGGATACATATTTTTCAGTTGAGTTTTGGGAAGTATTTTCCCTTAATCTTCAATTTGGGTTTCTTTTTCCTTAACTGAAATTTCATGTATAGTTGAGGATGGTTTGAGATGGGGTTTCTCTCTCGACTGGGTTCCCATAGGCTAGGTCGAAAAGAATTTTTCCTTGTAGTTGATCCCTTTTTCTTTGGTGTTTATTGGGTGTCTACTAAGTATTTTTATTCTAAACCATGCATGATATTTTCTTTCATGCATTGAGTCTTGTGTAGACCACATGCCTTTTGATGGAGTCCCTAGAGGACCCGAGGCATGAAGATCATAGTGAGTTTGACTAAACAAGGATATTTTCAGTAGTTCCTTTTGGTAGTAATCCCCTCCTTCAGAGTAGGTTCAATGATTACAGTTTTCCTTTGGTGGGTGTGTGTTTTCCCTTTCTACTCTTTCATTACTTCTATTGTTCTTTTTTATGAGATATATGCATGCATGCATTTTTAGTTTCCAACTTTTTTTATATCATTTCACTATTGTATCAAGATGTTTTTAGGTTTCTACATACAGGTTCTCTAGGAAAAGGCCTCACCAAGATTAGTTATTCCTTCGGTTCTTGTATCCACCCCTTGGACAATAGAGGTGGGATTTGGGTAGTTAGATCTTGAGACCCGGCTTGGGTTGTGTTATCAATGATTGATATAAGAGAAATTTCATTCTTTTGAATTTTTTTCATAGATATCCCATTAAGGGGATTGGTTGGGTTTAGGGAAATAGCGTCAAAGTGTGTTGTGTGTGGCTATCAAGCCAGGAAGTCTAGTAAGGGTGTAGCGGTCAATGTATCCATTCAGCATGACCTTGAATACCTTCTTGTAAACTCATAATGTCAATAAAATTTTTTTCTGGGATTAATGGTACATGCATTATATAGGACTGTGTTTTTGTTTTTTCCTTTTCCTTCTTGAGTCTTCTCCATAGATAAACTCTTTGACCATGGTAAATCTTGATTTTGTTTTAGGATACATCTACGAAGATAGATATATAGGTTTCCATGGTGTGATTGTGATAAAAATTCAGCCCATGAAGAGGCTTCAGTGTAGGTCGCTGATTCTGAGGTGGTTTTACTATGTGGTTTGCTGGTGGAGCCACAACCCACTAAGCAACTTGTAGTGCAGCTAGTTTTGTAGGAGGATGTACAATTCATTATTGCACTTCCCAAGATCCAAAGGCAGCAACCTATGATGTACCAGGGTGATCTAGACACCCAGGTATCTAATGACTGGCTCGAGGTATTCATGCATGTTTTCTACCTTGTGAGGACACCTCCCAATCATATGGTGATCCTAAAGAGAAGCCTTCTACAGGTTTTGGTTGTGATATTGTAATTTTTAGTGATAAAGTACCATGGTGAAGTAACACTAATTTGGGTAAAGTTTTAGGGACTCCTAATGGAAGATTTATACCCAGTAATGTCGAGTTTAGTGTGTATTCTGGATCTTCGATAACTTCAATAGTTTAGTATGAAGGTGGAAGGGTACTCGGTGTAGTTCACAGAACTATCATGTTACTCCTAGATATGGTTCAAGACTCATTATTCAGAGCTTAAACCTTTGAGTAGGGTCTATGTATAGACTTCAGAGTAGGTGTGGTCTCCCGATTCCTTCTCTCTTATATGGGGATACTGTAGCGGTCTCTTATTGTAGAGAACTTCTTGGTAGAGGGACAAGATGATGTATCCCGTAGTGGTGGTCAGGAGTTTGAGGGATCTGTAGTATTTGTTAGATAATATAATACAAAATCACAGTGTAGGAGTCATACCTATTCCCATACTAAGGCATGTGGGCCTATGATGCAGGAGTCACACCCTAGATTAGGTCAATATTAGGAGTGATGTTGTTAAACTTGGGATGAATGAGGAAACCTAGTTAGATATTTTCTTACTTGTCATGATGCTGAGAGGGTGATAGTAGATGTACCTCCTTGGTAGAGGAAACATTTTGAGTATGGAGTTCTATAAGATAAAGATGAGTTGGAGGAGCGAGGATAGCAGAAAGAGGTGGAACACAATTTGAGGTGCTTCCACCAGCACGCCCTAACGGTCCGCACCAAGATCAAGGAGTCGGATGATGCGTGCGAGGAAAACTATAGGATATAGATTACTATTTTCCAAAATCTTTGAGGATAAATAGAATTAATATCTATTTCTTTTCTACTTTATACAATAGTATTGATAGAAACTATTATGAGTTACTCTTTTTATTTCTTCTTCTTTCTTGAGTTTTTCCTGGGATGATATAGGTTGTTAGTGTAACACTATATGGTTTTTATGTACCTTTAAATACATAATTAATAGGGTTCCTTCCCCCAATGAAGGCACAATTTTTATATGCAATAAAAATCATAAGGTAGACTCAGTGCTTCCCATAGCAGATAGTATCGATGTGTGGTGGACTAGTCCTTCTGACATGTGTGTTTAGATCCGGCTAACGTGTTGGTGGTTTGTAGACAGAGGGCCTGAGAATACCCATTTGATCATTTGGTAATCCCTTTATTTGTTTTTAATACCCTCATGTGCATGTCATTAGCTTTTTATGTGAGACGTTCAATGAGGACATGGAATAGTTTGACGTAGTTTGGACTCATGAGGATGTGGGATTCTTTCCCCACCAAGAATTGTTTTTTCACATGATCAAAACCATGTGGGTAAGTCAATTCCATCCAAAGAGGATAGTATCAAGGTTCTATGAACGAGTTCCTTAAAATTGTGTGTTCACGGTGAGGTTGTGCGATGGAGTGTCGAAGTAGGTCTTGGCCTTTCCAGTAGATCTTTTCTTCTTGACCCTTCCTCTTGGCAGCCCTAGTAAAGGGATAAATTTTCTTAGAACCATTCTGCAGTGGTAGAGTTAAACCCTATAATGTTTTCATAGTGTGTATTAGTTTCTTACCATCCATACACATATGGTATACCAATAGTGTGTGTGCCAATGTTTTTTTTTCAGTACGGTGTATTATAGCTGAAGGTTCACCGAAGAAGGGTCTGATAATACCCAGTGTTTACACTTGAGAAGTAATTTTTAGTTCAATGTTACCCTTATGTGATCAGTGTCGAAAATGAATTCAAGATGCTTAAGGAGTTTTTCAAATAGTTTATCCAAGGGAGGATCTGAACTATGGGGTTACACTGGTATCTATGTCATGTTAGTGAAGTGGAATATTGTTGGACCATATGACTACAGATGGACTGTGGTGCTTGGTTCTTTTCACCTATATTAGTAGAAGAGACATATTCCACATAGTTTCACAATGTCGTCTAGTTATATCTAGACATAAGAGTGGCTTGAAATTTGGTGGTTCCTCCATGTGCATGCTTGGCAGCAGCACATGAACCATAGATGAGATCGTTCGCATGGGAGTTATGATGGAGAGCTCAGCTTCTTTTTCCAATGAATGGCCTATTTACTTGTCTATGTTGAAAATCCTTAAGGATGTATTGATTTAGTGACTCATATTTTGACCTGTTAGAATCTAGAATATATATAATGATATTTATGAATCCATCTGCTGATTCAGTGGGGGATATAGGGCCTGGGGAGCCTCAGCATGGTGATTTTAAAAATATTTAATATATTTTTTCACGCACGAATAGTTTCTATTAAAATATGAATAACTCTCAAGTGGAGTCATGGATCGAATTTTTGAGACCACAGTTGAGTTCCTAATGTTGTGTTTACCCTAGGTGAGACCTAAATTCATCAACATCTAGAGTTTTGATTGG
This sequence comes from Viscum album, assembly GCA_963277665.1. Classification (NCBI taxonomy): domain Eukaryota; kingdom Viridiplantae; phylum Streptophyta; class Magnoliopsida; order Santalales; family Viscaceae; genus Viscum; species Viscum album. Next base: position 1,174,370,002 of record OY728134.1, read on the forward strand.
GGGAGTTTTGGGGACATGGAATTAAAAGGGGAGTAAATTGGTTTTAATTGATTAAAATCAACCCCCCACCCCTTGGTGTGCATGAATCAAGTAGAAGGAACCCATATTTCCCCCTCTCTTTGTCTTATAGACAAAAATGATCCAAAATCAATATGAAGAAGCATTATCGATCTCCGTTCATGGTGTCGATCATCATCATATCAAGGAGCATCACAATCCGAGATTTGTTCTACACTCGAATATTTTATGTTTCTCCCTCGAGGTAGGAAGATTTTAGTTTTGGTCCTGATCCCCTTATTTATGATTTTTTTTTATGTTTTTAGATCCCAAATACTATTTCTAGATATCCATCCAAGGTTGATATGTAGGTTTTGAGGTAAACTAGGGAGAATCGTGCATTTTGCGAGGTAATTCATCACTTTAATTATTGTTTACATTGGGTCTAGTTTAGTCAAAAATTCCATGTACCCCTTCCTACTTGGGGATGAAGAAATTTGGGGTCCACAAACCATGTACCAGGGTTAAAATCCATGTAGTGACCCAAACCATGTGACCATGGGACATGGATTGGGATAGTCATGTAAAAGTACATGGTTGTGTAAATCTACATAGATAAAGTACACAAACACAGGGTCTGATACATAAACACGTGCCAACCACTTGTCTAGGTGTCCATTCATCCTAAACACACTATGTAGTATGGGATACATGACATGTGAGGGATAGGTTTGGACGGTTGTATGGAAGAAGGACACGTCTAGGGGTTGGGTGAAGTAGGATACAGTGTGTACCGACTCACCAATTGTTGTACACCTACATGGGTTGGAAAACTATCTAGACAAGATATGCAACCAGGTTCTCAGGTGGGTGCACACACCGTGTGGACCCCGTGCACATCATGTACTCCTTGAAGATAATATTGAGATCATCCTCCTTCCGTATCCCCTTCTTGGGAACTCATATTAAATCTTCTGAGTAGCCTATCCTAAGCAGTTTTCCACATAGAAAGTGATGGTGGCCTCCTGTTTGGAATGTGAGATATGAGGTAGCATTAATCGAGTAAGAATATTGTAAATCATTGCTTAACCAATGTCAAAGATCAGTGTGTTCATTCATAGAGATGTTGAGACCGGTACTCCCCTATGGCATTATGGTGCGGGTTTCCCTTACCTCAATACATTGGTAGAGAAGGGAATCATTATGTTGTGGGTATGGTTTCTTTTACCTTTGGACAGTTCTTTTGTGGTTGGTACTCCCATAATAGATTAGGGCGTGGGTTCCCCATGTCGTTTGTGTAGTTATAGATATCACTCTCCTGTAGTGCCAGTGTGTTGACCCTCTATACTCTTTGTTCATATAGAGTAGGTACTCCCCTGTGGAACCAGGGTGTGGGTCCTCTATCTGTGGAGTTGGTACTGCCCTACCGTGTCAGGGAAAGGGTCCTCCAGACATGAAAAGTAGATATATTGGGTACTCCCCTATCATGTTAGGGTGCGGGTCCTTTATCCTTTAATTCTTAACTCCATTGTTGTTCTAGGGTGTGGGTACTTGATATGTGTTATACTATTTGAGTTGGTACTCCCTTATTATACCAGGGAGTGGGTCCTATTTCCCTAGATTGATACTCCTCTATCTTGTTAGGGCATGGGTCCCCCACAATAATCGAGCTGGTTGAGTTTTAATCCCCTGTTGGACTAGGGTTTGGGTTCTCTAGCCACATATTGGTACTCCCCATTCATACCAAAGTATAGGTCTTCTATCTTTTAAGTTTTACTCCCCGATCATGCTAGGGTGTGAGTCCTTATATACGGAGTAGTACCCTTGTCTCCAAGTAGTATCAGGGTGTGGGTCCTCCATTGGAGTTGTCCCCCCTCTTCTATGGAGTAAAATATGGGGATTCGAACCCTCCACTAGTTACATGTGATTCCTGGTTGGGAGTCAGTGCTCCCTCAATGAACTTATTGTAGTTTGTGTTCATAGACCAACGATTTTTATGTTAATTACATAATTATTTGATGTATTTAATATTAATGAAACTTAATATTAAAAATTGTTTGTAGTTCGGCATGACTCTAATGTAATAATATCCTATAGTATATGTTTCATTGATAAGTCCATAGAAGTTCCCCGCTATGATAAGAACTTTGATGTGATACAAATATATTCTCAAATAATGTTCTGCAGTTGGATAACATACTATAATGGGACACATAGTACATAGACTGTCAAGTGAAAATACTTTTAAGAATATGAGTCTTATTCTCATAAATTTCACCCTTAGTAATATCCAATATGGGATATTATGAGAACATACCCACTAGTAATAATTCCTCATGTTTTGGTGTCATCATAAAATTCATATCTATGAGAAGGTGTAATGATTCTTGGACTTCAAGATTATTAGCAATGATTGTTACAAATCATGTACTTGGAAATATTTCGTAAACCATGTAGATAATAGCTCATCATTATGTTGGATACGTTGGGTGTGTTATGAGTGGCATGTCATTAAATAATAATTCAAGGAATTATTTTCTTCTTCTATCTTTACAAATGATGATATCTTATTACTTTTATTGGAATAGAATTGTCGCATTAAATTCCATCGTCATGGAAAAAGGTTGTGTTTATTTTAGATAATCAAAGAAATACATATTGAGCATATTGGTTGGTGACATGGATGTGAAACCTTCTCGATGAGATATTCTTAAAAAGGTATTATATTACATATTGAGCATTCGTATGTGGTTTTTGATGTTGTTACATTAAGTTATTTCTCTGGGGTGCCTTAACCCATTTCTATATAATAATCTTGGACTTTAGGCAATCCTTCCTAATTATAATGAGAAAGAATCCTAGAGGGTCACATATTAAGTGTTTTTGTTGATCTTGACTATATTATATTTGAGTTTAATTAATTGAATAAATATTATTCTCAAGTCTGAGGAATAATTTTATTCAATTTTTATTGATCACGTTAATTAAGAAAATATTTATTCACCGTCATGTAAATAATGTAACTATTTTATTTATTGAATATATTAATATATATTTATTTTCTATATTGTGATTAAAATATTTATTTATGAATTAAATATTTATTCAGTTATTTAATAAATGTTATAGGAGTTAAAATGGACCAAGACCGAGTCTGGTGAAAAATATTAATTAACAATACCGTTACATAATATTTGTTATTTTGTAAGTTGGAACACACTGAAAAATAGTAATAATATAATTATTATTATGTGGGATGGGGTTTATGAAAGTTAATAAATGTTATTTATTATTCGACATGCAATAAAATATTATTTTAACTTAAATATTAACTCTATAAATAGATGGTTAGGTCTATTGTATAGAATATCCAAAGTTGTGAATAGAGACTTCTTGTACACAAATAATTCTCTATCAAGTACTCCTCTCTCCCTCTCAATAATGAGAAGTTTAAGAGATATTTCTTTTTGACCAAATAACCATATATCAAGAATTAACAATGAAAGACATTCGACTCACTACGCTAGCATCCAAAGATCTAGTGGTGTTGCTCAGAGATCATAGGAGCATGTGTGGATCACCGCTAGAGGGATTCACTTAGATCCTCATAGAGAAATAATGGTAATCTGAAAGGGTCTTTTTAGAAGAAAAAAATTTACCAACAAAAAAATTTCCAAAGCCAAATTCTTATTTCTTCAAATAATAAATAAATTAATTATAAATTTTATGTGAACGATCCTCAATATTGGTTTCAAGAAATGATTACTAAAATAAATTTTAATTGATCTCCCACATCTACAAACTTCCACTACACCCCAAATCATCAAGTGGAATCATAGGGGTCACGCTTAAATTTATAATTATTTATTTGATTTTGAATATGTGTGAAATTGAGGTTAGATATTCATTTCTTGTTGTTCATTATTCAATCTGATTTAAATTAACATGTTATCGAGAAAATAATCATGATCATTAAGTGTTTCATTTTATTAAAAGTTTAATAACAATTGAAGTATGACTAGAGATTCCACTATGAAGTTTCAAATCATTGGCCGGTAAAACTGGGTGACATGAAGTGCGATCGGTCCACATTCTTTATACCCATGCACATTTTTTTCTGATGCAATGAGAAATTAATTACATGCGGTGCTTTTATTTCACAACATGTGTTGACCGGGCCAACCTGTCACATGGAAAGAAGATACAAGTTGTGTAGCTAACATGTACACACTATTTTGTTCGGATGCATTAACACACCAAATCCCGAGGTGTGTGAATTGGATATACGACAACCAAGGTACATGGATGAATGTAAACACCGTGTATTCTCCCAGTAATGGAAAAATTAAGATTACTTTAAATTTGAAAATTGCATCATCAAAACATTATTTTATTGATTGCACACCATTGTGTGTTTAAAATTTTAATATTGGTTTTAAATAATTTTTGATCAATTAATTTATTTTAATTAATAGGTCATTATTGATTCTATATTTAATTTTTCATGAATTTCATTAATTATGGGTATCTCTAAATAAGATCAAATGATCATTAAAATGAATTTTAATTAATTAATTAAAGTATGATTATATTTAATAATACAATAAGGAAATAATGAATGAATTCTAGTAGTTTACTTCTACGTATTCGTTTAATATATGACTAATCATGAACATGAAAAGGAATTATGCATGTGTTTTATGTTTTAATTTAATTTATTACATGATTTTTAAATTATTTAATATTAAATTAAATGATTTCATGTGAGTCATACCTCCCTCCATTATTATGTAGTACTAATGTGTCCAATGATATTTATGTAAACCCATTTAACCAATAATTTGTTTCCCCATACATGGGTGTGTGTATTAAATATTTTAAATTAATGGAGAATCCCAAGGTGCATGGAGGCATTTCAAGATAGAACCATAATATTTCTAACCCAGGTGATACATAGGTGGATGGGTGGAATGTTGTAACACATTCCAAGACCAGCAATATGTGTTATTTCTCCTTGCTCAAAGGTCTGCACATTAAATAAACCATTATCTAAATCTCATTAATGATTCATTTAATTATTTATTTATTTATGTCTATGTAAATATTTATTTTATATAGGCAAGATTGTGATCAGATAAATAAATGAATTAATTTTCAAATATAGAAATTAAATAATTGAACTATGCACAAATGTAATATCCAGCAAGGTTAATTAATTAACATCCACTAAATATTAACAAGATGTGTAAAGGATAAAACAAAAAAAAATTATGAATAATAAGTTTAAATCCCACTATTAAATATTATGTCAGACTAATACTTCTATTAATTGATTGGGAATAAAACCATAGAACTGAGAGTAGTACCTAGACAAAGTCTAGACACTTACTTTTATGTGGGATTCACAATGAGAGTTTTGGTTTGACTTGACCAAAATTGTACTGAGTTTAATAGATAAATTATATTCAATGAAAATTTGGTGGCATGTGTTGAGGAAATCCATGTCTGGATTTATTGAAAGGGAAATCCACTCAACAGATCCTGGAGATGCATGTCTGTAGTTGGAATGACCGCCTACTTAATTAGTATATTATGTTTTTCATGGGAAAAGTCAGGATCATTAATAAATGTAATGGGATCCTTCCCACAAAAATGTTAAAGAATCTAAACATTCTGAGTTCAATGGTGATGGATATTGAGACTTGATAAAATAGTGGGTTATTTAATAAAAACACTTAATTTATTAAATCTCACTTATTTTTTAATCAAGAAACTTATTAGTAATTGACTCTTTTTAATTGTAGAATAAAATGACAACTTCATCATCCATACTATCCCTATGATAAATATTTGAGAAATATAACCTCCAAACTGGCAGAAACATCTAGGAGTGGTTTCGACGCCTTTGGGTTGTGAACCACCATGAATGGAAATATTACATGTTATAATACTCAATGCCTTATTTTTCTTCTAAAGAAGCAAGTGCTGAAGAGCTAATTTTCTATGAAAAAAATTGAGTGACACGATCGAGGTTCAATGTTTTATTCTTTCATTGATGTGAAATGAACTAGTAAAGTCTCACGAAAACATAGATGTGTACAGAATTATTGAGCACCACCATAGTATTTACCAGGAGAGAACTAGACAGGAATGGTTTCAGATTTCCAAGGAACTATTTCAGAGAAAGATTGGAGAGGGCACCCCATCTGGGCCTCCTGTAGTCAAGCTCATTGGCTACATTTATCACTTAGAGGTTTCATGTTTTAAACACCTTGAAGAACTGGGCACGAAACACATTCAAGAATCACTCCCTCAGAGATTCTCCAGCTTTATTGTGAATTTTAATACGAAAAACATTGAGAATTTTATGCCAGATCTTCTTACTCTTCTTCTCCAAGTAGATAGAGATAAGAAGAGTGAAAAACCATCCTTCCTTATGGTGAACAATCAAAAAAGGAAATTGAATAGATTCAATACCAAAGATTCTTCCCATCCTTCCAAGAATAGAAATATCAAGGGGAAAGAAAGGGAACAAGATTTTTCCTTTTCGCATGCGGAAAGAAGTGACACAGGAAGAAAAATTACATCCAACCAAAGAAGTTAGGAGAAGCTTCAGATGCATTTGTTATCGAGTAAAATTTATATGTTACTACAAATTGGGTATTAGAAAAATATTTTTGTGCTCATATATGTATTCAAATATTGTATCCACGTAGATTCAAAAAATATTGACTGATTAGAGGTAGATCTTTGAGCAACCAACAGAGCTAAACATGTTATTGCGGCTATTGGGGACAACCACCTCATATTCCCAATCATAATGATCTTGGTTCTAAATGGTTTTTATTAAGTTCCTTCAGTTACCAAAAATATTAATTTTGTATCCAAACTTGATACAGATGGATTTATTTTTAAATTTGGGAATAAATGTTTCTTATTTTATAAAGATATCATTTTTTATGGTAAGGAACATTTAAATAACGGTCTTTATGTGTTGAATTATATGAACCAAATAATGTAAATTGATAAGGAATTAACTTCACAAGACTCATACCACCCCCAACTTTTTCATCACCAGCTATCTCATGTAAATGAAAAGTACTTGACTAAATTATATCAAGATGGATATTTAGATTATTTTGAACTAAACCACTTGGTGTATGCCATGCATGTTTATAATGAAAAATTACCAATTCCCCATTTAGTGGGAAAGGTGAAAGGGTTGATGAACTTCTTGAAATAGTTCATACTGATGTGTGTGAACCCTTTCCTATTGAAAGAATGGGTGGGTACTAATACTTCATAACTTATACAGATGATTTTAGTAAATATAGTATGTCTAATTAAATATGTATAAGTCATATTCATTTGAAAAAATTCATGTAATACAATAATGAAGTTGAGAACTATCATGGTATGATGATTAAAGAACTTTTCTTAGACCGCGGTGAAGAATATCTTAATCAAGACTTCATTGATTATCTACAGAAGTGTGGGATTTAATATCAACTCACTCCTCCTTATATGACTTAGTGTAATGGTGTTATTAAAAGTTTGAAATGTACGTAGTTGGAAAGGGTTAGATAAATGATGAGTCGTACAAGTCTTTCTTTTTCTTTTTGGGGATAATCATTCAAAACTGCAACATACATACTAAAATAAGTTCCATCTAAAGCAAAATACAGTACAACATGCCAATTATGGAATTGAAATAAACCTAGGTTGTCTTACTTACATGTGTGTATTTTCAAAGTATTTGTTAATGACTCTTCAGGTAACAAGGTATCACCTCGATGTACAATGTGTATCTTTATATGATATCCCAAAAAAATGGATATTACCTTTACAGTCATTCAGAAAAAAGGTTTTGGTTAAATGATGTCACAAATTTCTTGAAGAGGATATTATCTCTAAAATAGATAGTGGGATCAATATAGAATTTGATAAATTCTAGGATCCAGATGCAGAAGTGATGGCACAAGAACAAATTCCACAATGCCTTGTGGAAGAAGAAATTGTTCTAGATACACAATTACTATTTAGAATTACTAGAGAGGTTATAAAATCACAATGGTATGATTTTCTATTCATTGAGGATGCTGACCCATTATTAGTTCATAATAATAATACTCTATCCTAAAAATATGTAGTCAGTGTCACATATGTTTCCAAGTGGAAATAATCCATGAATTCTGAAATGGATTCCATGTAACAAAATCATGTTTTTATTTTGGTATTCCCTCTATTATATCTAAATCCCATTGGTTGTAAATGGATATTCAAGAAGAAACTAGACATGGGAGGACAAGTCAGTACCTAAAATATGTGACTGGTTGCAAAAGAGTATGAAAAACATAAAGGCATTGACTATGATGAATCCTTTTTACTAGTTATAAGGATAAACTTTATCACAATTCTACTTTCCATTGAATATTTACATTATTAGAGATTTGGAAAATGGATGTGAAAATAATCCTTTTTAATGGCTACCTTCAAGAAGATTACTATATGATGTAACTTGAAGGGTTTGAGACTCAAAAGGATTCTAATAAAGTATTCAAGTTGTAAGGATCCATTTATGGATTAAATGAAGCATCTAGGCCATGGAAAATTAGGTTTGATGAGGCCATAATGTAATTTGTTTTCATAATGATCTAATATGAGTGTGTGTATATAAACGGTTTAGTGGGGTTGCATTCGTTTTCCTAATAGTCTATATTGATGACATATCAATCATTATAAATGAAATAACAGCCTTACAGTCTATTAAGTCATGGTTGAATATATTATTTTACATGAAGGTCTTGGGAGAGGAATCACATATTCATGGGATCAAGATCCATCATGATACATCCAAGAGGTTGCTCAGACTATGTCAATGTATATACATTGAAATAATACTAAAGAGATTTAGTATGGAAGAATCCAATAGGGGATTGTTTCTAGCGTTACATGAAATTCATATTTATAAGAAAATGTGTCCTCGCACATATGAGGAAATAAATAGAATGATAATGATTCTATACACATCAGCGATTGGGTTAGTCATGTATGTTATGCTATGTACTAGAATAGATATCTCCTACACATTATTGGTAGTTGGAATATATCAAGATGATCTAGGTGACCACCATTGGAGGGAACTCAAGGCTACCCTTAAGTATCTAAGTCATACTAAGTAAATGTTGCCAGTTTATAGAGGATATGACTATCTAGTCATCAGAGGATATGTAGATACTAGTTTCCAAATTGATCAAAATGACATGAATTCACAAACGGGAAACATATTCACTTTGAATAGTGGTGTTGTGAGCTGGATGAGATCAAATCATTATGGGGTTGCAGATTGTATAGTATAGTTGGAGTACATTACGGCTTCTAAGGATGCTAAAGAAGAATTATGCATGTGAAACATTATATGATATCTGGTTGTGTTACCTTTCCTTAAAGATCCTATCAAACTCTATTGTGATAAAACTATAGTTGTGGCTCTTGGAAGAGTTCCAAGGTTGCATCAATGGATGAAACACACACTTCAGAAGTATCATCTCTTAAGGGATTTTTATAAGAGAGGTGAAGTTGTAGTGAGCAGTATTTCCATTGAAGATAAGGTAACAAACACATTAACTAATGCCTTGACTCAATAGAAATATAACTATCGTGTGAGGTCTAGAGGACTGAAGGTCCTATATAGTTAGCTCTAGTCTATGTGGGATTTTTTTGTAGTTGGTGTCCTAGGAATTTTTTTTTGTACTCTGATTAGATAAATATTCAATGTATTGAATATTAATAAAACTGATTATTACATATCGTTTGTTTTTATTCATTAATCTACTATAATAATGTCATAGATTATACATTGCATTGATAAGGTAATAGTAGTACCCTGCTATGATGAGAACCTTGATGTGCTACGATGATATTATCAAATAATGTTCTTTGGTCGGATAACATCCTATGATGGGACACATATTACATATAATATTAGATGAGACTACTCATAAGTAAATGAGGCTTTTCTCATGAAGTTCTCTCATGTTAATCTCTAATACGGGATATTATGAGAACAAACCCTCAAGTAGGAATTATTCTTGTTTTAGTGTCATCGTACATTCCTATCTATGATCAGGTGTGATGGTCCTTAATATTTTATATTATTATCAATTCATGTTACAACTCTTGTACTTAGATGTATTTTCTAAACCATAATGATAAAAGTTCCAGGATACGTGGGATACATTGGGTGCGTCACGAGTGACATGTCATTGATGAATAAGTAGAGGAAGGATTTGTGCCTTCCATATTTATGGAATATGACATCTAGACCCTTAGATTGGAATATAACCATCACATTAAATTCCATTGATATTGTGTAATGACATGTTTATATCAGATAGTCAAAGAAATATATATCAATCATATAGGTTGGTGACACAGATGTGTAGCCTTCCTGATGAGATATTGGGACAAAGGGATTATATTACAGAGTGAGAATTTTTCTGTTGTTGTCAATATTGAGACATTATGCTCTTTCTATTGGTTTTCTTGACCAATTTCTAGATAGTAATCTTGGTGTTTAGGCAAGCCCGCCTAATTCCAACGAGAAAGAATCCTAGAGGGCCACACACTAAGTGTTTCCAATGATCTGAACTAAATTATATATGATTTTAATTAATGAGATCAATATTATTCCCACGTCCAAGAAATAATTTTATTCAAGTTATATTGATCACATAAATTAAATAAATATTTATTTGTCGAAATGTGGTAAAATATTTATTTTATTTATTGAGTATTTTAATAAATATTTATATGCTATATTTTGAAAAAAATATTTTTTTATGAAAAAAATATTCATTTGGTTATTCAATAATATCTAGAGGAGTTCAAATGGACCAAGACTGACTCTGGTGAAAAATATTAATTAATAATACCATTGCATAATATTTTTTATTCCGCAAGTTAGCACTAACCACAAAATAGTAATAATATATTTATTATTATGTGGAATTGGTATTATGAAAGGTAATAAATGTTATTTAATGGCTGATATGCAATTAAATAACATTTTAACTTAAATAAAAACTCTATAAATTTATAGCTGTGTCTATTGTGTAGAGTGTCCAAAATTGAGAATAGAGAATTTTTTTATCACAAAAAATTCTCTCTCAACTCATCCTTTCCTCACTATCAAGAATAGGAATCTTAAGAGAGATTTCATTAATAATTAAGAATGAGAGATCAAGAATGAAAAAATCAATATATTCGACCCGTCGTGCTATAACCTGTAGATTTATTATTGTTGCTCAGAGATCATAGGTGTGCATCCAGATCACCGCAAGATGGATTCTATAATTGGACCCTCATAGTGCAATGAAGGTAATCCAAAAGGTTCTTTTTGGAAGATCATCATCCACTAATAAATTATGTTTCTAAGCCTAGTTATTTATTTCTTCAAATAATAAAAAAATTAATTATAAATATGATGTGAAATATCTTCTCTCTTGGTTTGAGGCAACGATTATTAAATGAAATTTTAATATATCGAACACCTCTACACACTTTCACTATTCCCAAAACCATCAAAACTGAGGTGCAGGACACTCCATTAAGGAGCGATAGAGTTTTAATGGGTTAGTTTAGGAGTTAATACTCATTTGGATACATTGTATCGGTGAGGTTTGAGTCCCTCAAATCGATCTCGATAGAGAGGATGCACATGATGCATATTTTGGAGTAGTGGTCTCTTATCTCTTTGCACTGGTGATGGGAGGGACTCTCCACTTGGGTCTCTCTAGCTTATAGTGGGCTCGAGGTAGCAATGGCAGGACCTCTAGTGCTAGGAACTAGGGATGGTCCAAGTGAGTTGTTCATGATGAAGCATATCTCTCAGAAGGGTTCCATATGTGATGGTTGATCTCATGGATTGTGTTCTCCTGGTTGTCTGTTACCTTCATAACATAGAGTATAATCTTATTTCTTGCTATAAGGTTTTAACCTCATGAGACTTGGAGTTTGATATGAATATATCTGGGTGATTTATGGGAGACCTTGTTTGGTTGTCATGTTTAGGGTTGACACTCATTATGGACTGAGTATACAAGATTCTTATGTGCCCACACCTCAATTTTGGTTAATATATTTCCATGGGAGGTGAATATGAGTTGTGTATTACATGTGATTTCTGTGTTTAGATTCTCATGGTTGGATGAGTTCACTCTCCTTCTTGGGGGAAAATACTCAATGTGTACTTCATCTACTCATCGTGTTGAGCCCCCTATGTTTTGATGAGATTACATCTTTTTTGGGTTGATCTATGGGATACAGTTTTACTTACTCTTTCATTTGGATTTCTTTTGACTTATATGACTATTCATGTACAACTAAGTATGGTTTTAGATGGAGTTTCTCACTCTATTGGGTTCCCTCATGCTTGGTTGAGTAGACTATTTCCTTTCAGTTTCTCCCTTTTTCTTTTGGGTTTTTGGGATCCTACTCTATATTTTTATACTCACCCTTGCCCAGGATTTCCCTACATGTGTTATGTCTTATTCAAACAACATTCCATTTGATGAATTCCCTAGAGGAACCAAGGAAAGTGAAACATAGTGAGTTTTAATGACTAAGGAGGTTCATGGAATTTGATTCTGACATTGATCCCCTCTTTCATAATGGGTTTTACACTTTTACAGTTTTCTTTTGGTGGGAGTATGTTTTTCCCTTTTCACTCTATCAGTACTTCTATTGTACTCTGGTTTGGGATAGATTTATGCATGAATTTTTATTTTCTAGATTCTTTTATGTCTTTTTATTGTTTCATTGAGTTTTTTGTGGGTGGGTTTGTTTTAGTACTCTATGTCCTCCCTAATTTTAGTTATTCCTTCGGTGCTTGTCACAACCCCCTTGCCTATGGAGGCAGGCTTGGGGTAGTTGTCGATCGAACCCCATCCTGGGTCAAGTTATGATAGATATAAGATAATAAATGGTAACAATGTCATTTATGTGTTAGCTGAGAATAATAAATGGTAAAAATGTTATTTATGTGTAAATTGAGAACAATAAATGGTAACAATAGCATTTATGTGTTAATTGAGAATAATGAATGGTAACAATGGAATTCATGTGTTTATTGAGAACAATTAATATTAACAATAGAATCCATGTGTTTATTGAGAAGAAGAATATTACAATGGATCGGGCTCTGACATGAGGTCAAGCAGGTAGTGTGGAACACGTGTCTATAGGGAACTGAGGATTTATGAGGTTAAATAAAGATGAATTGATAATGTGATAAATATTTAATTATTCATTATAATTATTTATATAGACAACTACATACTTTTTTTGACTAGATATTTTTTTAGATTTCATTGGCGGTGGCCTATTGAGTTGTACTCACACCCTACTTGGGCTACCTGATTAGTACCTGAATTGATTACATGATAGGAGGATAGGTGAAGGGAAAAGGCCCTATGTAGGATAAATGACTAGGATGGAGCATGGATGAGAGAACTAGATATGGTTTGAGACCCACTTGGGAATTGTCAGTGTCTTTACTTTTTAGTTTCATTTTGACACTTGGAACATAATTTATCACGGCATATCTACTATCTAGTTTTGATATTGTATTTTTAATTTTCATCATATTGTGATACTGAATGGTTCAAGTTATGTTATATAATTATTTATTTATCATCTATTAAGTTTCACTAGTATTTTAATATGATAAAAAAAGAGGTTATAGTCTCATTATAATCTATATTAGACCCTCACTAATAGTCGATATCCTCTGGCTTAATGGGATCCAAACATGAGGCCATGTGACCGACCGACTCTAGGAACCAGTGCATGACACCTAGGTCATGACTTTACAAAATGTTATTAGAGCCAATTTTTCTTGTCTTTTTCTTTCTTCATACTATTTGGGAAAGGTAGACATGAGACTAGGAATATTCAGGGCTTGGTTATGAGATCATTCATGGGAGTAACTAGCCCATGTACAAGGTAGAACCAATCTACCCATGTTGGGATTGTTGTTATTGATTTTTTTGTTACGGTTGAAAATTATTTCACCTTGGGTTACTCAATTGTAGTGTTATGTGATAATTATTTTTATATTTTTCTGGGTTTTCACTCATGGCCCAGTATAGCATGAGATTTGAGTTTTCATGCATCATTCTAGGCATTAATGGTTATTTTTTTGCATACATCATCTTAGGCACACACACAAAATTGGTTTTGGGTAAGTTGTTGAACTTTAACTCTTTTCCCATTCTTGTGAAATTGAAATGAAAGGGTTCCTAATGTGATATTGAGAAATATTTTAAAATAAATTAAGTTGAGAATAAATTGGTTTCTATAAGATAAACTTGAATGATGAGAATATTATTAACCTTTTTTGACCATGACCTTGGTGTAGGATGGTGTAGGGTAGTGATAGTGCATTGGTTTTGGATGTTTAGTGAGAAAATGGGGGGAATACTTTTTATAGTTTTGTGTTAATCCATCTTGTTAGCTGTGTTAATGTTGTGAAATAGGAATCCTTTGTGTTGTTTATTTGGCCCTTGATGTGGCTGGTTTGGGTAGTGAGAATGCCCTAGTTTGAGAACATTGTTTTAAGTTTTGCATGGGACTGTCTGGTATTCAATTGGTGGGGTGAGATGTTGGACGGCTGGGAATCCCAAGACATTTGACAGATTAAGGTGTTTTCATAGTATGAGGTAACATTAGTGATGGAGGATTTTTTCTGTTTTCCAAGAATGACTTCTTAACATACTTTTAATTAGTGATGCTAATGTCCCCTGCCTTGACATCATCCCGGGTACATTGAGAAATATATAGATTTACACCTAGGTACATAAAATGTTTTGGTAGGATATGGGGCCTCTTAGAGGTCGCTCTTATGAAGTGGTATTTGTGGTGTTGGGTGGTGGGTGGTACGCCTTCGAAAGTTTATAAATGAAAAACTTGTAAAGAGAATGTATAAATTATTTTGGGAAAGGCCAGGGGGGCTTGGAGATGGTGGATGTACGTTCAGACCATGTGGTTTTTGATGGAAAGGATAAGTTCCAATATTGGATGGTGTTCTTGCTGTTGTTGGGAAATATGAGATGGGAAACACATAAGGTATGTTGTGGATGTTTATCTTGAGACTAATGCATCCTTTGAGGAGCATCTGATACGTGTGTTAGATTGCAATGAGAAAGTGTTATAGGGAAAGGCCATGTTAATATTTCCTGTGTTGATAAAATATGGACAGTTTCAAAAGGAATCATGGGAGAGAGAAGAATATGTGGGGTCTTAGTTACATGATCTTTTGAACTCGGAATCTTAGATATTCATGGGGGTACAATTCAAGGACGAGCTATTATAAGGTGGGGATATTGTAAGAACCAAAATTTTTCATGAGATTCCTCGGGCTTTTTTTCAGGTACCATTTTTTCTAGTTGTGAGTACTTTTTGATTTGAAAAATTCTTGGGGAGTTTTTTAGGTGAATATTTAGAATTTATGATGAAATAAGGGAAATACACAGTTGGCACATGGGTTTTCCAAACTGTGCACCACACCCCGGATAACCGTGCAAACTCTGGAAGAGGGGATTCACATGGCTGGAAAATGATCTGGAAAATCGTGTGCCCTAAAAAGATAAACTATGAACCCCCTAGAAGAGGTTCATGATTGAGGAACATGATTTGGGGAAATTGTGTCCCCTTGAGCAGAAAACAATGTGAAAATTTCTAGTTAACCCTAAAATTAGATTTTAAAAAACCTGTACCCCTACATTAACCCCTAATCGACCCCACTCATTCCCTAATGATAAATCATGATTTTGGAAGCTCTAGGATGAATTTCTAGGGCTCTTGATCTACGTTTATGGAAAATCAAAGGACAAATTCATGATCTTCACCTCCGAGGTAAGTGGTTACTTCCCATGTAGATCTCTCTTTATCTCATGCTCCTCTTCCTGGATAAAAGAGTGATAGTTATCCTATATTGGATTTAGATTTATATCTAGGTTTTTAGATATTTATTTATTTAAATCTTGGTTCTAGGAATTGAATCAATATTTGGTTCTTTATTGTTATTCCGCACAAAATTTTGGATATTTCTGTTGGACGATCATTCGTCAACGAATTAAGATGGGTGTTCTATAATATAAATCCGAAAGTCTTGATTCCAATTATGTATATGTAATTGTATAATTGATATTAGATGTTTAGTAATTGAGTTCAGGATTTAATTAATCAATTTGGTGAATTAATTAGTTGAGGGAAATGTTAAATTGGGATGTTGGGATTATAGATTGTTATTTATAATTAATTGAGGAATTATTTGGTAGATATCGAATTAATTAAGGTAGAATAATTAATTAACGAATTAATTGGGGAAATTTAACGAATTTAGATGGAATAATTTATTGAGGATTTAATTTGGGAAATTGAATTGATTGAGATAGAGAAATTAATTGAGGAAATAATATAGGATATTTAATTGATTGATGGAATAATTAGTTGAAGAATTAATTAATTAAAGTAAAATTATGATTTAATTATTGAATTAAATAATATTATTGATGGATTGATTAATTTATGAATTGATTAATGAAAGTAATGTGATTATTGAATTGTTGAATTAAATAGTGGGATTTATGGGATCAATTAATTGATTGACTAATTTATGGGGTAATGTGATTATTTTATTATGGAATTAAATAGTGGGGTTACTGAGATTATTTAATTGATGAATTTATTAATGTAAGTAATGTGATTATTTAATTATTTAATTAAATAATGGGATTTATGGGATCATTTAATTGATGAATTAATTAATGTAGTAATGTGATTATTTAATTTTTTAATTAAATAGTGGTACTTGTGGGATTAATTAATTGATGAATTAATTAATATAATAATGTGATTATTTAATTGTTTAATTAAATAATGGGATTAATGTTATTAAATAATTGATGAATTAATTAATGGAACTAATGTGATTATTTAATTATTGAATTAAATAATGGGATTTACGATATTAGTTAATAAATTAAAAAATTAATGGAAGTAATGTGATTAATTAATTGTGAATTAATTACTAAATGTGATTAATTAATTAATGTAAATGATGTGGACAGTTAATTGGTTAATTAATTCAAAGGACTGAATGTGATTAATTAGTTGTGAATTAATTAATGGAATTTGACATTGATAAATAATTTGTTAGTTAATTAAAGGGATTGAGTGTGATTAATTAATTGTGAATTAATTAATGGAATTTGACATGGACAGTTACATTCCAAATTAATTGAAGGGATTGAATGTTATTAATTAATTTTAGAATAAATTAATGTATTTGATGTCAACAATTAATTAGTTAATTAATTGAAGGGGTTGAATATGACTAGTTAATTATGAAATTAATTAATGCAATTGACTTGAAAAAATAATTGGTAAATTAATTGATGGATGTAATTTTATGATTATTTATTTAGATTAATTAGTTTTTGAATTAATTAATGGGTCATTTTTATTATCTAAATGGTGAATTTGAAAATTAATTGTTGAATTAATTATCAAAGTATTGAAATTGTGGGATTTGGAGGAATAATTAATTGTTGAATTAATTATGGAATATTGTATTGGGAATTGTAATAATTAATTGTTGAATTTATTATTTTATAATGAGACTTTCAATTGAATAGTTAATTGATAAATTAATTATGGGATATTGGGATTGTGAATGGAATAATTAATTGATGAATTAATTATGGGATTTTGAGATATTGAATTGAATAATTAATTGAAGTATCTATTATGAGATATTAAGGTTTTGAATTTAATAATTAATTGAAGAATTAATTATAGGATATTGAGATTTTCAATTGAATAATTAATTTTTGAATTAATTAAGGGATATTGGTATCGTGAATTGATTAATTAATTATTGGATTAATTAATGGAATTATTGTGATTTTACCATTGATTGAAATTTATTATTTAATATTTGAATTAATCAATTAGATGTTTGATTATGTAATGTGGTAAGAGTGTTAATTTTGGTTAGCCTCCATTGATGTGATAAACTAATTTTTGAATAAGTAATGAATTTTTTGAGATTAATTAATTATTGAAGTAATTAATGGTGTCCATGTGGTTAATTAATTTTTAAATTAATTAATATAGTTGAGAAGATTAACCAATTATCAAATTAATTAATTTAGTTGAGAAGATTAATTGATTGGGGAATTAATTATAAATTTTATAAGATTAATTAATTTTTAATTTAATTAATAGAGGTGAGAAGATTAATTAATTATTGAATTAATTAATGGAGTTGTGGAGATTAATTAATTTTTGAACTAATTAATATATTTAAGATAATTGATGAATTTTTGAATTAATTAATGGGTCTATATGAGATAATAAATGGTAAAAATTAAATTTATGTGTTAATTGAGAACAATAAATGGTAACAATAGAATTTTTGTGTTAATTGAGAATAATAAATGGTTAAAATGAAATTTATGTGTTAACTGAGAATAATAAATGGTACCAATAGAATTTGTGTGTTAATTGAGAATAATAAATGGTAACAATGGAATTCATGTGTCTATTGTGAAAAATGAATGGTAACAATGACCATCATGTGTTGATTCAAATGAATAATAATACAATGGTTCGGGCTCCAGCATGAGTTGTAGTAGTTATTGTGGCATGTGTGTCCATAGGGACCCAAGGGTTTATGTGGTTAAATAATTATTAATTTATAATGTGATAACTATTTACTTATACATTGTAATTATTTCTATATACAACTACAGAAACATTCTGAATGGATATTGTTTTAGACGTTGTTGGAGGTGACCTACTATGTTGTGTTGACACCCTACTCAGGCTACCTGATCAGTACCTGAATAGATTACCTGATTGCAGGACATGTTAAGGGAAAAGCCCTATGCTAGATGGATGATTTGGATAGAGCATAGATGATGGAACCAAAAGGGTTTTGGGACCCTCTCGGGAGTTTTTAGTGTATTTAATTTTGAGTTTCATTTTGAGACATGACATGTACCTCAGCACGGAATATCTATTATCTAGTTTTGATATTGAATTTCTAGTTTTGGTCATCTTGTGATTCATAATTATTCTGGTTATGTTATATCATTAGTTAGTTATATTCTATCCATTTCTGGTGGTTTTTTTCTCTAATAATGAAAAGGGGGGGTATAGTCTCCCCATGATTGATATTAGACCCTCGCTGCAAGTTAGAAGCCTATGGAATATAAGGAGGTGGGCTTGAGATCATGTGACCAACTAGTTCGGTGCACCTGTGTCTGACAATCGGGCTAGGACATTACAATCTCATAATCATAACAACATCTAAGAATATTTATGATAGTGGAGTGATTATATTTGGATGGGTACAACATATTTAGGTGAAGTATAAGAACAAAGAAATGTGAAAGAGTCGATATGGATGATTACCTATTTTTCGATAAACCTCCTTGAGATCCCTTTATATGGACCCTTGGAATATTATTTTATGAAGACTAGTAGCTCTACGTAGTGGCTAGGGATGTTGATAAAAGAAATAATTTGGGGTTGATCAATCTAGATGACTCAATGTGGTGTGAAGAATTGATAGAAATGGGTGTACCTTTATAAGTGATGGAAATGACTTGCATGGAATTTATAAAAACAATAAAATATAATTAATTTATTCTCAATATAAATGCTTCTAAATGGATGGTAATTTAAAGAAATAGTGGTTAAGGTCAAAATATATTTATCCAATGAAATTTAGACAGGTTTTGGTGTCATTTTAAACCTTATTTTTGGTTTGACCCCTCAGTTAAGAAATTCTAAATTTAATTATGGTAACAACCTTTTATATATTAAAAGGTTTATAATTTACTTATACAGTTAGAATTTTCTCATAAATGGAAAAGTGGTGACATTATTGACCATATCTTATCCCCCAAACCCTCTTTAAAATTTTTATGATTTTTAAATAGTTTAATAAATTATTATTTTCATGAAATCTTAATAATTTCATTTTCAGACAATATTCATTTAATTTTTCTTAAGATACATCAAGAAATATTTGTAATTAGAATATATACTTTTAACATAATTCTAATTTTTTATATAAACCTATAAAATTAATCTAAAACTATAACCCATCAAATTGTATTTCTTTTAATATTTCTAAAATTAATTTTTTTAATTGAACAAATATTATATTGGTTATTAATGATCATTTAATTTAATTATTCTATCACTAAAAATAAAAAAAATGACTATGATAAAAATAAATAAATTACAATCCATATAATATTTTATATTCATTAATAACATATTCTTATTCTTATGTGAACATAAAATAAAGATACATTTTTGGATATTTCTTTACATAAAATAATATAAATTTCATTACCATGGTTAAATGTCTCTAAAATAAAATATATTTGGTAATCAAGGAGGGGGTCTTTGGGGTGATTGGGGATGTATATATCAGTTTCTGGATGGGGGAGGGTTAATTAGGCTGGATATAGTGACATTTTAAATAAAACTACTGCTATATTGAAAAATATTTCATAAATAGTGGTAGTTTTGTGAAATCATTACATCATTTAAAATAATATTAAAAAAATTAATTATTGGAAGTTATAAAAAATATCGTTAATACACTGCCCCTAAGAACACTTTTTTCTTATTTCCCACATCCCCCACTTTTGTTATCAAATTTGTCATTATTTCCTTTTAGATACATAGTAATTTAGACCACTAGTAGTAGCCAGTAAAGAACACTATTATGGTAGAGGATATCAAAGTTTCTACAGTTATTGGGAGACAATTCCTCTTTGTGACTTGTTTGATGTGTCTATACTATTCATTGAATCCTATCAAAAACCTATACATGTTGATATAAGGCCTCACATATGGGAGGATTTGTCTCAAATTTACCCTTTGGAGACACATATTTTTTATTTTTTTTATTAGTGATATATATATATATATATTTAATTTTAACAATATAACATTATACATTTAATGCTCTCTATACCCATATGAAAAACCTAGAAAAAAACCATACCAGAAATCTCATCATTTCTGGTTGATTTTATAGACTTTTCCTAGTATATTTTAGTGAGCTTGTGTTACATGGTGCGTCTTCATTCAAAAAATTCTCCTTAGTTGACCATTTTGGGAAAATACTACCTTTTAGAAGCATTTAACCCCAAATTTATAATGTTCAAATGTACAAATCTTGAAAATTTATTCAAATTTAGTTAATAATGTGATCACTAGTTCACCAAGTAAAAAACTCATTATTAATGATGTAAATTAAGAGGTTGATGAAGTCAGATAAACCTCACATGATGGGGGATGAGTGTTACTCTGACTGCAAATCAAAATAATATGCTAATACTTTGATAAAAACAAGGTTTATAATAGCAGGAGTGTTCATAAAATCGATAAAAATAGAGATCATAAAAGATTATTTATGAAAAAAAAAATTATATGGATGTGACTTGTGCATATATTTTGTTTCTACAATGACTGCATTACTATTCCAATTTTTCACATTGTGGGTTTTTAGTCATCATTTATTGGTTACATAACCCATAAAATTAACTTCATTCTAAAATTTTTTATTATTATGGATGGAGTGACCAACCATTGAGTTCATCACACTCACCTCTCCAGTTTCGCTTTCATTACTAGTGAAATTATTACAAACCTACACCTTGTATGGATACATTCCACTTATTTTTATTATAATGACCCCACCATGTCCACATGAATAACTCACTATTAGTTAGTTGACTGATCAATTTATGAGAAATTAATACTAATAAATAAATGAAACCAACGAATTAATTTTTAATTAATATTAATTAATTATATAAAAACTCAGCAGTATTAATTAGTTAATTATTAAAGAAATTTAATTATTTAGTTGTTGAATAATTACCCCATGTAGGGTGGACTACTACAAAACAGGTTTTCACTAGTAGGAATAGGACCTATACCAATGGTTTTTCCAAACCATTGGTGTAGGTCACTAATTTGGACCTATACCAAAGGTTTGGCCAAAACCATTGTTATAGGTCGCTTATTTAGACGTATATCAATGGTTTGGCCAAAATTGTTGGTGGATGTCACTAAATTGGACCTATACCAATGGTTTCCCCAAAACTGTTGGTATAGATTGAAAAATAAAAGAACCTATACCAATGGTTTTGAGAACCATTGGTATAGGTACACATATTTTTTTTGGAATCTTTTTTCAAATAAGATTAAATTAATCATAAGTTAAAATACTTGTGAATATATATATATATATATATGGAATTATGTTCTCAAAAGTCAAGTTAGTTTAGTGATTTGGTTGTTTAATTATAAATGATAGGTGCTTAGATAAAAACCAACATGGGTTTTTTTTAATTATCTATACCAACGATTTTATGAAACCATAGGTATAGGTTTTTCATATGACCTATACCAGTGGTTTTCCCAGAACCATTGGTATATACCTATCCCAACGCCAAACTGGGCCATGGTCCTCCAAACCATTGGTATAGGATATACCAATGGTTTGGAGACCTATACCAATGGATTCAAACTATTGGTATAGGGTATTTTTATATTCGTTATTTTATCACTATGAAACAATCTTGTATCAGTGCAAAAGAAGTGCAAATAATCAAGGCACTATTAAAGGGGGTTCCCTTTTATCAGTGCTAAAAAATCACTGAAAAATTCCCCTTTTATCAGGGATAAAAAAAAGCACTGATAAAATACCCCGATTATTATCACTTTTTAAAAAACACATATAAAAGTCAAAAAGAAATTTAAAATAAAAAGTTATCTAAATTGGAGGGTACCCAGCCCCCTTTTAAAAGCACATGACCCCCATTAAACAATGCTTGGAAGCCACGCTCGTTCCCCCAGAACTGTTGGTATTGACCTATCCAAATGACAAAATTGCCAACGGTCCTATGAACCATTGTTATAGGCTATACCAAGGGTTTGGAGACCTATACGAATGGTTCTAAACCATTAGTATAGGGTATTTTTATATTAGTTGTTTTATCACCGCTAAAAACCCCTTTATCAGTGCAAAAAAGGTGCTGATAATAAAAAAAGTATTAAATGGTGGGTCCCTTTTATCAGTGATAAAAAAGCATTGATAAAGGCCAATTTTATCAGGGTTAAAAAAAGAACTGATAAAATACCCATATTATTAGGGCCTTTTAAAACACTGATAAAAGTCAAAAAGATTTTTTTTTAAAAATCTCTAAATTTGAGGGTACCCAACCCCTTTTTAACAGCGTTTGACCCCCTTTAAATAGTTCTTGGAAGCACTTCCCATGCCACCTCCACACCATTAATAGTTTCAGGCACACCCCCATCCCCACCCTTTAACAGCGCTAGCCCCCTACACCCGCCCACAAACCCCTGCCTCCACTTTGATTCAAACTCGAGACCTCTCACTTGCATGCCTGCACCTTTACCACTCATCCATCTTGTTTTTCACTCCATTTAATGATATATCTATTAACTTATATATATATTTATACTTATTTTTATATTAATATAGAATAATAATAAATATATAGTTATATTAATATATATATATATATTTATTTATTTTAATATTAATATATATTTTAACTGTGTATTAATATATATATATATATATGTATATATATTTAGTAATATTTTTTATCCACATTTTTATCCATCTATTAATATATATTTATAATATTAGTTTTAAATACATTTATCAAATATGTTTTTGTTTGTGTGGGTATATAAATAAATTATTTATATATTTGTTTCTAAAATAATTTTTTAATTTGTGAATGTATAAAAAATATGTTTATATTGTAATATATTTGATTATAAATCACAGTAATTTATAAAAATTGAAAAAAATTCTATATTAAAATTTTAATATGAATTTAATCCCTGTGAAAAATTTTAGTCCCCACTGAAAAATGAAAAATATGACCCCTTAAACAACGCTGAAAATCCATCAAATGATAATAAACTAGGGTAACCCGAATAAAAACTCAATTTTGGAGGCCTTTTGGGATTTATTGGAATCAAAATATGCGGCATATGGTTACCTATGTCAATGATAGTTTAGATCCCCTCATAGGCTTCAATTTCATATGTGTTAGAGCTCAAATGGGCACTCAGATCAAAAGTTATGGTAGTTTTAAGTTTGAGTTATGTTTTCAACTTATTTTAGATCTTTTATTAATTTTTTGTTATTTGGTGTCCTTAAATTGTTATTAAATTATTATTAATCAATATTAATTATCAAATTATAAATTAATAATATTTTTTAAAATATTTTATAAGTCATTTTCACTAAATATCATATATATTAAATGTAAATGTCTATTTATACTTATCTAAAACTTATTTTAAAAATATATATTACATTTATATCCATATAAATATTTTTTTATCCATATAAATATATTTATATCAATATATATTTATTTATATATCTATATATTAATATATATATATATTTTTTTAATGAATTTTTTGAACTATACCCTTTATCAATGCTACTAAAAAAAGCACTGATAAAGACCCCCCTTTATCAGTGCAACAAAAAACGTTTGTAAAGGGGGTCCCATTAATAGTACTAAAAATGTGCTGATAAAGGGGGTACCTTTATCATCATTAAAAAAATCACTGATAATGGTACCCACTTTATCAACACTTTTTTAGCGATGTTAAAGGGTGGTGCTGTGAAAACTAATTTTTTGTTGAAGTGGAGGTTCTGTGGCCTGTAGTCTTCATCTCATTAGTAGTCAGATCGAATCATAAATACACCCCCTCCTACCCATTTGACAGTGCATGGGCCATAGAAGTTTTACCTGGTTCAATTCTCTAAAACACATTTGAGACTGGGGTCCTTTAACCATCATAACAGGGGGAAACTTAATTGGGGAAAATATTTAATTAAATAATTATATTCATTTAAATATAGGTATATATATTATGTATATTTTTGTGATTAACTAATAATTTAATTGAATTAATAATATTTTTTTCACAACCAAGGTCCTTGAGGTTTGATCACAATAAAACTCATAATCATAACCTAAACTTAATAATGACCGACAAAAATAATATATTACGAAAAAAAAATTGAAATAACTCATTCTAGTACAAGGTGAACCCAGATCAAAATAATCTCCCAACATAACACTACATGAAATCAAGCATTTAGCAATAAATTTTTCACCTTTTTTGTCAGTCAATTGGTAGCTCCTTTCATTATTTAGTTGTGGTTTTCAAAAACCAATGCAAAATAATCCTTTAGCGACAATTATATTAAATTAACGATAATGATTAAAACATAAATAATTAAAAAAATATTCTCCACTACAAAAAAGCGCAATAAAAATGGTTGGATTTTATCAGTACTATTAAATAGTAACATTTATCGGCACTTTTTTAGTGCTGATAAAGCACACCATTTATGAGCGCTTTTATTTAGCAATGACAAAGAGTAAATTCCATTAAAATTTTGAATCATTAAAAATCACATATTAATATATAAATATATTTATATAGAACAAATATGACATATTCTTTCAATATGAATTATATTTGACTAAATTTTCATTTTCACTTCGTATATAAAATATTTAAGTTAAAATGTCATATAATATATATATATATATACTTTTCTAAAATATTATGTATATAATACAAAAAATGTATTATAAATCATATAAATTTTTATGTCATATATTTAGTGAAAACGGTGTATTAATTTAATTAAAAATATTTTAAAATAATTAACTAATATTTTCTAATTAAAAAATTTTGTTTTGTTAATGTTATTTGTTTTATGAATTTGACATATATATCAAATAATAAATATTTACTTATTAATAATTTTTTTTACAAAATATGTTACTCTTAATATGTCATATAATAATTTCACATGTATACATATAAGAAATTAATTATAATTTTATAGAGACAAACATACACCGATAATATAAATTGTTAATATTATCATTTTATATCTTTATTTAAACATATTTAATATTAAATATAATATTATTTTAATAAATAAATTTTATTCATTACCTATATTTATATTTAATATATAATATTTTTCATTATTTATAATTAATATATATATATATATTAAATTTATTCATTTTTATAAATAATTATTTCATTAATAAATTTTTTAATATTTTTTTAATTTATTCATTTTTAATATCTATTTGTTTATTTTTTTGATTTTATTTATTTATTATTAATTTATATATATTAATTGACATTTAATGTTTTTAATATAGTTTTAATTTACATAATTAATATATATTCATTTTCATTTAAACATATATTCATTTTTATTTTTTAATAATTTATATAATTAATCTCTTATTAATTTTTTTTTGAATAGTTTTTCAATCAATTAATCATTTAGTTAAATTTCACTCATTTTTTACATGCATTAATTTAATATTATTTACACTACTAGAGAATGGGTGTGTACCCATGAACCTATACCCGTGGTTGAGAGAATATGTGGGGATAAATGTGCTAGCTAAAGATATACCCATAGTTTAATTTGAACCATAGGTATATTTTGAGATATACCCACAGTTTTAATGAAACAGTGTGTATACATTCCCCTTATTCTTCAATTCCATCGCATTGATCCCCTACATGAACCCTCTCCCTCCCCCACCAACTGACATCTCCCTCCATTCCTCTATCCTCCATCATGCTCATCCCCCATGTGAACCCTCTCCTCTCCCCCGCCAGCCCTCTTCTCCCATGATTCCTCTATCATCCATCATGCTAATCCCCCATGTGACCCATATCCTATCCCCCACCAACCCATGTCTCACCTGATTCTTCTACCATCCATCATTCTCATCTCACTCAATGTCAAAACCTTATCTCGACGCTCCGCTTCATTCGAATTTCTCTATTCCACCTTTGACTTCCATAGTCCCCATTAATTCTCAAAGCCTTACCAGTTTATGGTGTGATATTCATGGTTTATGGTTGGATGACCAATGTTTTGTCTCCAGTTCATTTTCACCTTTTTTGCGAGTTTTCCTTCTCTGCTATCATGTTTGGTTTTTTTAACCCTAGTTAAAGAGGTTTACCCAATGTTTTTGGTTTATTTGGTATTTAGGGTTCATGTTTGTTTATTATTAGTTTTTTTTCATCCATTATCTAAGAAGATTCATTCTGGCTCATTTGTCATTTATTTAAGGTAGGTTTTCTCAGTCCCTAGCAATTAATTTTGAAACTATTGATTCCTTAGTGTTTTGATCTAATGTATTAATTATTAAATTATAATTTTAATTAAGGTTATTGGATTTCCAAGGTACAAAGTTTTATTTATCTAATATTTATTTGAAATAGAAATGTTTTACTATTTTAAGGGAAAGTCCAAATCTAATTTGTTGTGACTGGTCCCACCGTGTATTTATGAGATTGTTGAAATTTCCCTGGAAAATAGTATTTTAAATTTATAAATATGATTTGGCTTTCAAAGTGATTTATCAAAGGTATCACTTATAATTTCATGTGATACATGAAAATCGATTCATTATAATAGGATTTCAATAATTTTTTTGAACAAAATGTAAGGGTTTTAAATGGTTTAACCCCATTTGGGAATGAATTAAATTAAAGGGTGATGTTTGAAACCATGGAGGTTTTGGGATAAATATTTATTTCCAAATTTTTTTAGATACATAGGGTGATTTTGAAATGGATTTCGTTATGTTTTGAAATGGTTTGTTTTTAAAAGATGTTTGAAATGAGATTCTAAATGATTTAAATAAATGGGTAAAGTAGTTTAGAATCATGACTGTTACGTTTTAACATAATGTTTTTCACTTTAAGTGATTTTTTGAAGTTTATGAGCGACTCATTAAACACATGTGACTATTTTTACCATTCCCCTATATTTTCATGGTAGTCATACATATGATGAGATAACCAGGGTTTTTAGCTTTCATTATATTATTAATGTCTAACTGCAAGCAGTTGTTGAGTTTTGACTGTTTTTATTTATTAACACTTTAATTTCTACCCTTATGTTTATTTGTTATTTTATTTTTATTTTATTTTATATTAATTTATATATATTTAATTATTTTCTATGATATATGATATTTTGTTTCATTGTAGATTGCAGAACAATCAATTCCTTCTTACTTCGAATAGACTGACTATCATTATCATCAAGGGATGCTTTTAATAAAAACAAAATATACAAATAGATTTTTCATAACTACTCTAATATCTTGAAGGTTTAATTTTTTTTCAATGAATGAATACTATATTTCTACTATTATAAATATTCATTTATTACTGTATACTTTTAAAAACTGTCATTTTTTTATGTTTAATGTTAAACAATTAAATTTAATACTATCTACTAGTATACACTATCATTTTTTATATATACTGTTATATGCTATCATTTAATACTTTCTACCATTATACACTATCATTTAGTACTCTCTTATGTTATAGACTACCCATTTAATGTTCTAAATATAATTATACACCATAATGTTTTCAAATACTTGGTGTTATTGATATTTATAAATTTCATAGGAGGACCTTCCCATTTATTTTCATGGATGTGATAACTAATAAATCACAAGATTTTGTTTTTTTAATACATCATTGATTTATTATCAATCCCATCTACTAAAATGTCAAATAATAAATGGTCTTGTCCTTCATCTATTATCTATCTCATCAACTATTGTATCTCACTAAAATACGTAGGAATATACCCAAATTTTGGTATCTTCAAAAGTACTTGCTCTTACAAATACATATTTCAAATTCAAAACCCAATGTATAAAAATGAATTATTGTTGGGTTTTTTTATAATATTTTTTTCATTATAATTTTTTTAGAAATGAAATCCCGATACACTTTATATGTTTTTAAATAAATTTTCCTTATTACGCATTTAAAAATAATGATTTAGTATGCTTTAAATAAAAATTTCTTATAGACAACTATTTGATGTTATCATTTTTGGATGTTTGAGTATCTTAAAGTCAATTTTTTCAAATTTTATTTTTTATTAGTATCATTTGTTCAATAATCCTCATAATAATTTTTTGAAGTTGAGGGAAACCATGTTATTTAGTGCTCCTATTTTGTTTCCTCGTGATAAAATGCTTTAAGGAGTAATGTTTTATTTATCATGTGTTTTCTTCATGATGGATTGAATTATGTGATATTTTTTGTTTCCTATTCACTATTCATTTCATTTTTTACCAATGTAACTAATCCTTAACTCATATAGGGGGGGGGGTTTATTTTGGTTGATTCTTGATGTTTAGGGATCTTGGGTCCCATTGAGGCTAGTTCTATCCACCACCATCTAGGAAAGTGGTTTCAACATGGGTTTTGAGTATGTTTTGTTTTATTTCAATTCGTTTCCTCTTTTAATTTATGGGTTTTGGGGTTTTGGGGTTTTGAGTTTCTGGTGTTTTTCTAGAGTATTTTGGACCTACTGTCGTGGTTTCAGGTTGTTGTTGTCAAAGGAGACTTGCAGATGTATGAATAGGTAGGCATATACATAAATAAGTTCTCCCATATATATATATATATATATATATATATATATATATATATTTATTCAATCTTCGTGATAGGAATATAAATATACGGGCTAGGTTTGCTTATGTATATATGTGAAAAATGCATATGTGTGCAATATAAAGGGGTATATTCAAGTAGAATTATATATTTAAAGATCCCCATATACATATTTTCTCTTCAAAATATGTACATTGGGGTTATTGTTCCTTATATATGTGAACGTGCATATGTGTGTAAGTGGTGAATGAAATATTTGTGTTGTCTTTATCATAAGAAGATAACCCTGAGTTTAAGGTATGTTCCCTTATGCATTGGCCATTAAATTTAATGAATCGCATATTTATTTTACACATGACGTTTCTATACTAATGATTGATATAGATTTTTTAAAATAATTGTATCGAACAAACTTGAAGAAAACAAAAGTAACCTATTTAAAATTGTGCTACATTGAATCATACTAAATTGAATGAAATATTACATAATATAACTTGGGAAAAACTGAAATAATCTGAATTTAATTAACCTATAAAAAGTAAAACTGAATATTCCTAAATGATTCTAGAATAAATTAAATTAGCCTATAATGAATAGATTAATAAAAACTAACCAGATCTAAAACAAATAATTCCATGCTATACCAAATTGAATTATACAAAGTCAGTATAATCTAGTTAGACCTCTCCTGACCCACCTCAATTTGAATTAAATCAAACATAATGAACCAAGATAGACTAAAAGAAAACAATCCAAATATGATTAACTATATTAAACCCAAATTGATTTGATATAAATAATGTCGAATTATACAAACCCACAATGGATAGATAAAACTGAATAAAAATAGAATCATGCATTTAAAAAGAACATTCCTAAACTAACCAAACCATATTGGTATAAATGTAATTCATGTCAACCAAAATAGATCTAGAATGATAAAAATACAGAAAATATAATTCAAATTGAAAAAAATGGATGAAACTAATTTGGACCAATTCAAACTAATCTAACTTGAACTAATCTGATTTTAAAAACGAGGAATAAAATTGGACCAAATATAATAAATTCAAACCAGTATGAACACAACTAACATGAACTAAACTGAAATTAACCAAAATTATATGAACCAAATATAATCAGACTGAATTAATTAAAACCCAAATGAATGAAATTTTACTAGATAATATAAACAAAAACATGAAAAACTAAATATAATGAAAATGTCCCAAAATATTTTGATTCAAAAAAACTAACCCAACAATTCTTAGTTTATGATAATCCAATACAAACTAAAATTAATTGAAAAAACCTAAAATGAACCATACATTGAAAATAAATAACTAAAACAAAAAAAACATAATTTAATTGAACATAATAAATTAGAATTGGTATGAAAAAAATTGAAGTGTGCCAAACATAAGTAATGAGAACTGGACTAAATAGAAAAAACCAGTATCAACCAAATTAAACTATAGATATAATAACCAAGAATAATTGAGCCTGGATGAAAAAAATAAAAAAAGTTATGGAACCACATCCTCTTGAACTAATCTCAGTTGTTTCCCCCTTGATTTTAGGAACATGTTTTGACCCATGGGGCGTTGTGTTTCTTTTATGTTGGTTGGTGACTTGTATAGTCATATGTGACAGTTATATTTTAGTTTAGTTTTTATTTTATATTATTTATCGCATCATCCACTTAGGAATTTTACTACTTTCTAAGATTGTTAGGTAGTTATATTTTGTGAAGGGGGTCGGAAGGGCACTGGAGGCGGCTATGAGGTTTTCTTTTTAGGGGAGGGAGATCATGGTAGTTGAGTGATAAATTAGTGTGTTTCAATTTTTTATCCCTTTATACCATGTTGCTTTTTTTATTTTATTTTCCTTTAGCGTGGAAGTCTGACGTACAGATGGGTAATGCCAAATTTTTAAACACCTATATTTGGATCAGGAAATTGGACTACCACAATAACTTGATTATTTTGAAATGATGATGTTATTTCATACACCAGTTTCTCATTAATATATTTAGGAGTTTCCTAATTAAATCTTAAGTTCTCAATTTTCATTTTTAGTTCTTAATAGTTTTTTATATATTTCCTTGAGATCACGGTTGAAGTATAACTTTCCATATGAATAATATGTTTCATACGACTTACTCAGGTAATAACATTATTGATAATGGTGAACTATGGTTGTCTAAGTTCACCTTAGGAGACTGTGTTATTTAATAATAGTGGTCCCATCGTAGAACCCAGCTTCCTGGATTAGGGTGAAACCCAGTGTGGATGGGCATGGAGTAGTTTGGAAATGATATATAGATAGTTATAACACTAGAATCATGTAGAGTGGGAATTAGTTCAATGAGAAAGTGAGACACACATGATGGATGTCATAAACCAAAAAAACTAGACACACCTAGAACTATATTGCATTGAACCAAATCTAACAACAATAAATAAATCCCAACTAAATAAAACAAATTTTTTTAAATGAACCAAACAATCATGATTTGAGTAGAACCAAAATATACCGAATTGAATCAAATTTAATCAAATTAACCTGATCTATATAAAAAACATACCAAATTAAATGAAACCAAAATGAACTCAAGAAATTTTAAATGGACAAAAAATAATGAAAATATAATAAAATAAAACATATTAAAATAAAACAAACTAATTTAATTGTCTTGAATGAATGAAATTTTCCAAGATAATATAAACAAGAAAAGATAAAATATTTCTATTGAAAATATACCAATCAAACATTTATAAAAAACCTACCCAAAATTTCTTAGTTTATGATAATTCAATGAAAACTAAAATAAATGTAAAAAATTAAAATGAACCATATATTAAAAATGCATACCTAAAACAAAAACTAACTTAATTTAATTGAACATAATCAATTGTAATTTACATGAAATAAATAAAACAAATTTTAAGTGTACAAAACTAAATCAATGTGAACATGACTAAATAGAAATATAAAGTATCAACCAAATTAAATTATACATAACATAAACAAGAAAATCAATCATAGCTAAACAAAACCAAAAAAAATAGATGAAACCACTTCCTCTTGAACTAATCTAATCTATATTGGAACTAAACAAATTAAGCTGAAACTCAAGACTAACATACGATATGGACTAAGGGGACCAACTATGAAACATATATATGAGGACCCCTATGATCTAATATAAAAGCATTTAAATTCTAAAAAAGTGAAAGAATAACCATTTTAGGGTTGAAATCAAAGGTAGTTACATTCATAATCTTTATTAGATGTATCACTGTATTTATTATAAACCGTATCGTTATTCATTACTAATATTTTTGATGATTTTTACTTTTCATACAAACTTATTATATACCATTAATAAGAAGGGTAATTGTTAATTTATAATAATATACTATTTGAAAATATCATTTTGAAACATTGATATAATTCCCCCTTTCTTGTAGAAACATGTTTCCTAGTGAATTGATTTTTCATTTTTTCTTAATGTTTTTAATATGATAATATGTTCCCAAGATGTTTATAATTGTTAGTAAAATATTCCTAAATTAATCTTATTATTTGTAATTTCATATTTTTTAGATAGATTATAAAATTATTTTTGGTTATATTGTTTCATGTTGATTGGATGAGTAGGTTTGTTTTGTTTAAATTTTTATATATAAATTAATTCTTGTACAGGTTGGTATGTCAACTATTTCCATTCACTCATAATATCTATCATGTATTATGTTCTGTATGTTTTTTTTATTTTTTATAGGTTTAGGATTACAGGTTCCTAATGGAAGGTAAGTTGCTAATGCTTATTTGGGAAAGGTATTTATACCCATGGTCTAATGACTCATGGGTATATTATGTCTAGTGTAATAATATATAACTACAATTTTTTTAACTGTGGGTCTAGATATATTCCCATGGTTTAACTAAAACCATGGGTATTATGGAAATTTCCAAGTCTATACACAAGTTTTCTATAGAAATTGTGGGTATTGATCTATACTAATGCCTCCTAAGGCCATGATTTATTAAACTATGGGTATAGCCTATACCCATGATTTTAGGGGCTATACCAACAATTCTAAACAGTGGGTATATC
This sequence comes from Viscum album, assembly GCA_963277665.1. Taxonomy (NCBI): domain Eukaryota; kingdom Viridiplantae; phylum Streptophyta; class Magnoliopsida; order Santalales; family Viscaceae; genus Viscum; species Viscum album. Next base: position 1,174,403,768 of record OY728134.1, read on the forward strand.
TAATGTTTCTAGTAGTGTTATTCAGTAATAATTATATGTTTTTTCCTTTTTTATAATTAATAAATTTTATATATTAATTAATTTAATAACTTTTTAAATTTATTCCTTTTTATGTTTTCATACATAATTAACTGTTAATTTATGTAGTATTTTTACTATTGAAATATATTCACACACAAACCAACACACACACACACATATATATATATATATAATATTTCTTTAAGGGGGGTTTCATTACTATTTTGGAACCTCTTCCATGAATGTGACGATGATGGCATCTAGGGATAAGTTCTTCAATGGAGATTATACACTACCTTGGCTCAAAACTCCTCTCTGGAGGGATTTCTCAGGTGTCACCTTAAATTCATATTATCTCTCAGTGTATGATTGAAGGGTCCTCATCTATAAGTGGGAAATTGGTTAAAATACCAAATCTAAGGGTTTTTCTTAATCAATGTCTATTGTTGGATTTTTAGGGTTTCTTTACTGGTTGTATCTTCATGAAAGGATCATTGGACCACATTGAAGATAGCCTAGAATCCTTCCCATAACGTTTGGATATGGGAAAGAATTCGTTAATCACTTTGATATTCCTCCCCAAAGGTGAGAGGACATAGAGTATTGAAGTTCATTTTTGCAATATTTTTTTATTTTGGGGTTTTCATATTGGAAGTGTATTTCATTAGGTAGAGGTTTCTTCCATTTCATTTTTTGATTTAGATGAAGCCATAATACATGAATGGTCCTATGGTTCATTACTTTTGAATATTGTAATGATCTATCTCCATGAATGGATGATGAATTTCAATGTTTCATGGGTTAAGAATTCATTTTCATAGGTATGGACAAAGTTACATGATCTCAATTAGATTTTATGGAATCCAAAAATCCTACATGGCATTGTTGCTACTATTGGCATCCTTATTTTCTAGGATAAGGAGACAGAATACATCATGTATGGAAACTTTGGAAGAAGTATTGTTTAAATTGATTTGATTTCCATTCTCATTAATAATGGGACTCTCACTACTTTCATTGATGATATAAAAATCAGCATGGAGTATAATAAATTTCTTGAATTCTATCAGAATTAAAAATTTGTTGGTCATTTGGCTATGAAATCCATGAGGAAGGTTTGTGATTTTTGTGTTTCAAAGGGGAATACTTATAATGGCTATAATTTTAATTGTAAAAGGGATTATTTCTAGCTACATGGGTAGCTCTATCTACCTAGGAAGACAAGGATGCATCTGGTGTAATCTCTAGATAAGATTGCACGGACCCAAGGGGCCTCAACCGGCAAGAATAAATCATTGGCAGAGAATCAGGAGCATGAATGTATTTTCATGGCTACTTATTTCTCCTTTTCCATCCCTGAACATGATTTTAAAATTATGGTAATAGGAATGGGACTCAACGGGCCACTGCAAGAGCTACAGGTGATATCTCCTATGTTGTTGTGCTCAAGTATTCCACTCCTATAGGGTCTATTTCCCTTACTAGAGAAATTGGTTTGGGGAATGGAATGGGGTAGACTTATGATGAAAAATATATTATTATTAGTTATCTTAATATTTGAATAACAATTGTTGATGTTGGGAACTGGGTAGGCTGTGAAACATCTTCAGACATGATGGATTTATAGGCAGATATTGTAACTGATGAGGAAGTAGACATGTAGTATGATCATGAGGTTGTTGTCAAAGAGAATGTTGATTATGACATCTGACATGGTTTATTATTTTCTTTTAATAAGAAGGGTAAGCCTAATTTGGTGGATAATGAGGTATTTTAACTATTCTCTAATAAAAAATCAATGCTTCATCACTTGTCCATAGACAAATTTCAACTACACAACATGAGGAGTATGATTAAGAGAAGGTTCAAAATACTGCTCCTAAAGATGTTTAGGTGGAAATGTATAAAAAGGAATATGTGGAACCCTCTCAAGGTGATATCCCAGCTAGCCGACACTCTTTAAAGGGGTGAGTAAAGTGATGAGACTACCATTTCTCCTCTAGATCAGGTATTAATAAAAATAAATTTAACTTTCATGATATTTTACACAGATCCAAGATTATAGAAGTGTTCCATGATGAGTTTTTTAATTCCTATGGATCTCTTCACGTTGGAGGAAAAAACTCAGATATTGATATTTGTAGCACTAAGACACATGATAAACAATATAAGTCAGCGGATATAGATGATTCGGTTGGTACATAGAAAGATACAAAGTAATGGAAGAGGGGTCGACACCTGAGAAACTAGAGGCCCAAAGGATGGGGTGTAGAAATAAAATAAGGTGATCATTGTAGTTCATTGTGTCTTTGGTGGCATTATTCCATTTTGGGACATTTCAATATCATGTCTCTTTTGCATGTACTCTTCTTTCTATTAATAAATTTTCTAGGGCCATGGGTTTTAACCCATGGCTCGTGCCATTCCTTATATAATATCTCATTAATTATGATTTATATAATACAAAATATGTATATTTACATTAAATAACTCATATATTAAGTGAAAATGGTTTATAATTAAATGTTAATATTAATTAAAAATACCGACTAATTGTATCGAGTAATGTAAGTTTAATTTTATTTTATTTATATATAAAATATATCAAATATGTGTTACTTTAATTTCACACATACATATATGTAAATAATATATTTTTTTATAGAACACACACACAAATAACATTTATATAATTTATTTAATTTTTAATATTCAATTTAGAATTATATTTATTAACATAATATATTAAATATATATTATGGTTCAAATTGGTATATTTTATTCATTTTTAATAATTTTATTTAATCTATACTATTTATTACTATCTATTCTTCTTAATTTATTCTGGTTTAATATTATTTATCCATTAAAAATAATAATTCATTTTAATATTTTGGTAATTTATTCATATTTAATTTTCTATTGATTAATATTTTTTAAAATTTTAACGATTTTTAATATTTATTTATACATGTTTATTAATTAACATTTAATTTTTTTCACATGGTTGTAATTTATATAAATAATATGTATTCATTTTCATTTTAACATATATTCATTTCAACTTTTTTTATAATCTCTATAATTATTAGCACAAGTTCATTTTTGTAATATTTTTACAATCTACTGAATTTTTAATTATTAAATTTCACTCATATTTATCATTCATTAATTTAATATCATTTTTTATTATTTATTCACTAATAATGTTACTTAATTTTTTACATTTCTTTATAATGTATTAGATTTAAATAATTATTCTTTTAAGATTTTTTGTAATTTATTCATTTTTATTATTAATTTATACATATTTATTCATTAGCATTTATGTTTTTTATTATGGTTATAATTTACGTACATAATATAAATTAATTTAATTTTAATATATATTCATCTTAAATTTTTTAATAATTTATATAAGTAACAACACTTTCATTTGTAAATATTTTTTAAATCAATTCATTTTTAGTTATCAAATTTAACTCATTTATAACATTCATGCATTTAATATTATGGATTGATTAATAATGTTAATTAATTTTTACCATTTTTATTACTTATTTATTTTTGAAAAATATTTGTTTAATATTTTTTATTTTTTTTTATTTTTTTAAGAGTGTTTTCCAAAGAGTACTGATAAATATATCTTTTGTTAGCACTGAAATTAAAGCATTGACAAAACCTTTCCTTGTGAGATATTTTTGAAAAAAACTAATAAAGATCAGTTTTTTGAGCGCTATAATGAAATGATAAAGACCCATCTTTATCGATGCTAAGTGGTACTATTTGTAAAATCTATCTTTATCCACGCTTTTTGGAAAGGACCGAAAAATATCTATTTTTTAGCCTTAAAAATCATTGACAAAGTGTGGCCCTTATGAGCACTTTCTATTTTAGAACAGATAAATATGGTTCTCTATCAACTCTTTTTAAAAAGTGTTGATAAAAACTTTACTGTCTTTTAAATAGAACCCTAATAGAGGACCTGATCTCTCTCACCATTCAAGATCATGCAGAACTAAAATTTCACTGTCACTCTCCATTGAACACCTTGGATGATCAATACTTTCAAAACCCATGGTATGTGACTTCTAATTCATCATTCAAGAATTTTCATTATTTTATCTTTTTTAGTTCTTATTTGGCTATTTTAAATATTCCAAATGGATTTGAATGGTGTTTTCGAGTTATTTAAACTCATTCTACCTTCCTGATTCTCTACCCAATCTCCCTCTCCTTGAAACACTATTTCTTCACCCACTCACTCGCCCTCACATTTATTAACCATTTTCCTAAAATGAGGATAAGTTGTTTTTTAATACATTATTGTAAATTGTGTTTATCTATCTAATTAGGATGTATATAAAACTATAATTATTTGATTTTTTTAGTATATTTTATAAAAGTTTAAATTCATTCATGATTTAGATATAGTTGTAATGTCAAATTTGAAATTTTTTTGTTCAAAATTTTCAATAGATCTATTGAAGTTTCCTAAGGAGTACATGTTGATTTTTTCAAGTCTAGTTATGTAGGATTTAAAAAGAAAACTGACAATTAATAATTTTTTTTGAGTTTTATGTGCTAAAAGTTTCACAAAAATGTATCCTTTGAAGTTAAACTTAACCATGTTTTATATAAAGTAGTTTTTTGAATTGGTTTTTAGGAAAAGTTGAGTGGAGTTCTTAAATACGTCTTATAAAAAAATAGTTATAAATTGGATTTTTTTCAATTTATATAGAGTGAAACTTTAAATAGGATGATAATTATTTTTTAAAATCATATTTATTAATATCATAATAAGTGTGTATATGGTATTATTTTTTAATTTAAATCATTTTTAAAAAATACATCATGCCAAAAAAATATTTAGAGAACTTACATTTTACTAATTTATTGGAATAAAATTTCTTAATATTTTATTATTATATTTTTTATAACCTTGTGTAAATTTATTTATATTTATGTATAAATTTATTTACAAAATTAATAACTTATTATACATCACCATATCTCTTTTATCAGTGTCCTTATCCATGTGATAATGTACTCAATGTGCACCACCTCCAACACACATAGATGATATTGAACCACCATCACATGCTATCTCGTACAGTCCCAACAATGTCCTCATCAGGTGGGGCTATTGTTGGTTATGGGCACAGTAGAAGCATAAAGTGGGGGGAGATATATTAAAATTTATTTTAATATTTAGTTTCTTGAAACCCCAAGTGAGGATCATAGACATAAAATTTATCATTAATTTATTTATTATCAGAATAAATGATTTCTTAATCTGATATTTTTTTTCAATATAGATGTCGATCGATGGAAAATAATCATTCAGATTACCTTCAAAGCATTTTTAGTATCCAAGGAAATTATCCATCTAGTGGTGATCCACACTTTCTCCTTTGATCTGTAAGCAATTCCAATTGATTATTGGGTTCTAGAAAAGTGATTTAATTGTCTTTCATTGTTAATTTTGATCCCTCGTCCTTAGATCTTGAAGGGATATCACTTTAATTTCTCATTCTTGATAGGAAGATAGAAAAGGTAATTTGAGATAGTTTATTTTGTGAGAAACAATTTTAAAGTATTTATTTATTGGATTCCATACAGAATAGACATAATGGTCGATTTATAAAGCTGAAATAATTATATAATATCATTATGGCCCATAAATAATTCGATAGTCCTTAATAAACCCAATGACATATAATATTATTATTATTATTTTGTATACTCTAACTTGTGAGATAAAAAATATTATTTACCTGACTTGTTAATTAATATTTTACACCAGACATGATTTTACTCTATTAAAACTCCTTTGGAATTTATTGAACTATACAATAAATATTTAATTTAAATATTTCACTCATCAATAAACATTTTCGATAGAAAAAACATGTTTAAATTTATCCCTTGGCCATGAGAGTATTGTTTATTCAGTTAATGAAATTCATATATAATTTAATTGATATCGTCAAAAACACTTAGTGTGTAACCCTATAATATTCTTTCGCATTAGAATTAGATGGGTTTACCTATTGTCCAAGATTACTATCTAGAAATGGTTCAATACACAAAATAGAAATAACTTAATATCATAATGACAAAAACCACATCTGAATGATCACTATTTAGTATAATCACTTTATCACAATATCTCATCAAGTGGGTTTCACATCTATGTCACCAAACTATATGCTCGATATGTATTTCTTTGATAATATGAAATAAACTCATTTTTACACCATGGACATAGAATTTAGTGTGATGATTATATTCCAATCAAAGGGCCAAGATATTAGATTCCTTAAAGATATAAGGGATAAATTTTTCCTCAATTTATCTATTAATAACATTTCATTCAAGACACACCCAATATACCCTACTTTACACTAAAATATGGTGTGAGGATTTTAATAAGCAAATATAAATTCATGAGTTGTGAAATGAATTAATGATAATCTTAATCTTTAAGGACCATTACACGTTCTCTCAATTAGGATTATTTGATGACACCAAAACATGAAGAATTATTATTTGTGGGTTTGTTCTCATAATCTCCCATCTTAGAGATTACTAAGTGTGAACTTCATGATAAGAATCCTCATCAACTTATGATTACTCACACCAGATAGTCAATGTACTATGTGTCCTATTTTAGTATGTTATCTAACTAAAGAAAATTATTTAAGAATATCATAACATCACATCAAGTTTCACCTCATAGTGGGGAACTAATATGACTTTGTGAATATAACATATACTCTAGGAAATTATTATATTTGTGTCATGCAGGAAAAATGAACATTATGTAATGAGAAGTTTTATTAATATTCAAAACATTGGATATTCATGAAATCAAAGTAAAAACAGTTAGTCCTAGGACACCAACTCCATCAAACTCCCAATTATACTAAATCCAATTTCTTAAGATATTTTTTAGATTAAACTCTCAAGATAATCATGTTTATCCTAAGTCAAGGAATTATTCAAGGGTTCGTACACTTTATCTTCTATGGAAATAATGGTCACTTAAATTTTACCTCTATTAGAAATATCCATAAAGTTATGATACTTATGAAGAATGAGATTCATCTACTGATATGACCTTTTCTTTTTTGTGAGAACCACCACTGTAGAATTATCATAGATAAGTGTGATAGGATCCTTAGTACTAGTTTCCACATTAAGATCTTAGATGAAGATGTGTCTCTATACTTCTTCTTTATCTTCCTCTAAAGCTATAATATACTCAAACTCTATGGTGGAATTTGTATCATCCTAAGAAATTCCAATGGTAATATTATTTTAAATTTTATAGTTTTTTATAATTTAAAACTAATAAATAATGTTAAGTAAAAACATTCATGAAACCTATAAGTTTTGTTTAATCAAAATAATATTTCTTTACAATTATGTATTATTACTTTTTATTTCATGAAATATTATTCTTATAAAAATAAATTAATAAATGTATTTTTATTAAAAAAAAGAAGAAAAGGATATTTATTGTTTAATTAATTTTTTGAATATATCATATTATTTTAAATGAAAAAATCTTGAAGTAATTTTTATAATTATAATTTGAAGAAAACTATTTAATCTTCAAAAAACTATTTACTTTGCAATTTCTAAAATTCTAATGATGAAAATAATATTATTATAATATATTAATTTGTTATGTTGATTATTTTAATAAAAAAACATTAGTAGGTCAACTAAAACATCACTTTGATATAATTTTAGTTAAAACATACATCACATAATAAATACTTGTGTTTATTTAGAAATAATTTTATTTATAGTTATCATAATTTGAGTACATTAAATAAATTATTAGTTTTAGTTATGTCAAAGGTTTCTAAGTGACATTATTTTGATGTAGGTGTTATAAAATAAAATAATTGTCTATACTCCAAAATATATTCCATAAAATTTATTGGAATGTATTAAATTTTGTGTATTTTTTCAGTTTCTTTTATAAAAAAAATATTCAACAATTATATGTACTGAACCCGAAAGTGCAGGTTCGGGTTGTCACAACTTTTATTAGAGAAATAGTCTAAACAACATTAGAGATTAGATGTTAAAATCCAAATGGTTGATTTTAGAATTTTAACAATTCTATAATTTCTTAATTATTAAGATGAAAATTTAGAATTTTAAAAAATCAAAATAATTAATTGTGAGGGTACAATTCTTTTAAGTTGGGAAGAATATCACATCCTAATAAATTCAAATAGTAATTTTATTTTAAATTTTATTATTTTTTTTATAATTTAAAACTAAGAAAAACTTTTAAATAAAAACATTTATTAAATATATAAGTTTTGTATAATCCAAATAAGTTATGTTTCAAATTATATAGTATTAATTTGTATTTCAATAAATATGATTCTTATAAAAATAAATTAATAAAGGTATTTTTCATTAAAAAAAACTAAAAACTGGGTTCTTTATTTCATATTTAACATTTCGAATATATTATTTTATTTTAAGGAAAACTATTTTGAAGTAATTTTTGTAATTATAATTTAAATAAAAGAATTTAATATTTAAATAAACTATTTACTTTGAAATTTCTAAAACATTAATAATATAAATAATGTTAGTATGATATATTAATATGTTGTATGTTGTATTGATTATTTTAATAAACAAATACATGAGTAGATGAACAAAAACATCACTTTGACATATGTGTGGTTAAAACCAACTTCTCATAATAAATACATGTTTTTATTTAGAAATACATTTACTTATGGTATTTATAATTTGATCGCATTAAATAAATTTTTATTTTTAATTATGTTAAAGGTTTTTAAGTGACTTTATTTTAATATAAGTGTTATAAAAGAAAATAATTGTCTATTCTCCAAAACCTTGAATGGAAAAGTTCCTGGAATGTATTAAATGTTGTGTATTTTTTCAGTTTATTTTATAAAAAATACAAAGCATTTATATGTGATGAACTCAAAAGCGTGAGTTTGGGTCCTCAGAGAATCTGTGTCCACAACTTTCTTTGAGATTATTCAACTCAGAACACCTCCATTCAAAGTGAAGATGTATCCCAGTTTTTACTCCATGTCATCTTGATCAATTTAAAACTATCATTTTCACACCATTTGAAGACTAATTCCTCGTCCCCTCTATAAACCAGGAACATATACTTAGTAAACCTTACATACATAAGGATGGTCTTAACTCTCGACTAATACTGGTCACATAGTTAAGCTTGATATCTTCTTGCATCACTTAATTCATAGGTGACATCAATCCTAGTTCATAACATAACCTACATGATTGACCCAATTACTGATGCATATGTAATCCTTTCCATTATATTTCTTTCCTTGTGGGTCTATGGACATAATTTCTTAGAAGGATTAATGTTGTTCTAGAGAATATATACTACCTATCCCAAGTCCTTCATAGAGAAGAATTTATTCATCCATGCATTAAAATACTGTAGGTTCGGTATTTAATTTCCAATAAGTAATATGTAATTGACATATACTATTATAAAAATCACTAAATTCATACTAAACCTTTTTCATACACAAGGATCACATAAATTATTTTTGAAACCAAATTCCTTTATTGATTCATCCCAATCAATTTTCAATGGCCTAGCTGATTTCATTTATTCATAAATGTATTTTTTTAAATTTATCTATTTTGTTGGAATCCTTTGGAGTCACAAACCCATCTGGTTGTGTCATATAGACATATTAATTAAGGTTCTAATTAAGGAAAGTTATTTTGAAATTATTTTTCCAAATCTCAAAGTCATGGTAAGCTATAATGCTAAGTATAGTTCTAATGGATTTTAGTATTTTAATGGGTGAAAAGGTTTTTTCATAGTCAATTCATTTCCACTATTTATACCCTTTTGAAACTATTCATGCCTTATAGGTATTGAAATTTCCTTCAATTTCTAGTTTCTTCTTGAATAACCATTTACAACCAACAAGCTTTACATCTAATATAGGATCTACCAAAATATGGTTTTGGTTTTGGTGTATGGAATCTATTTTAAAATTCATTCCTTCTTTCCACATGGAAATATATTTTCCACTTATTTATTTCTTGTAGGTTAGAGGATAATTGTTATCAACTAATAATGAGTCACCATCCTCAGTGACTAGAAAACCATGTCATTTTGGTTCTACAACCTCTCTTTTACACCTACATATTATTTGTGTCACTATAACATTTTCTTCATCAATGGGGATTTTTGGAATCTATTTCTATGCCAACTCTATTGTACCCTAATCCTCAAATTTATTGAATTCTATATCACTCCCATCATATCTTTTAGATATGTTATCCCTATCAATGAAAATGGAATTTCTTTCCACTATTACCTTCTTTTCTAAGGGGACGTATAGCTAATATCCCTTTTTTACATGGAGTATCCTATAAAGTTACCCATTATTCCTTGGGGTGCATGTTTGTAACTTGAATAGGCCTTAAAAAATTCTTCACTTCCACACACATGTAAAATTCACAACATGCTTTTTCTTCCACTCCAAAATTCATATGGAATTAAATTTATTAGTTTAGTTGGTACTTATTTTAGTATATACGATTCTATTTGTAACATGTATCCCCAAAAGGATAATGAAAGGCTTTCATGACTCATCATTAATCTCACAATGTAAAAAAATGTGTGGTTTCTCCTTTCTCTTACACCATTCCACTAAGGTGTATAATGAGGAGTGAGTTTGTATTGGATCCCAAACTCCTGTAGGTATGCATTTATATCTTGACTAAGATATTATACATCACGGTCTAAGAGGGGTTTCTTAATATTTTTACCAAGCTTGTTTTCAAATTAATTATTATATTACATGAATTTATAAAAATAATCTGACTTATACATCATTTAGTAGATATATCTATATCTACTAAAATCATTAGTAAAAGAAATGAAGTATGACTTATCATCCCCTTTCTTCAATAGTAAATGGTTCAAACGCATCATTATAAACTAATTTGAGAATCTATTTATCCAATTCACCTTTCCCGCTAAATGGGGATTTGGTCATTTTTCCTTGTAAACATGCATGACATACACAAAGTGATTTTAGTTAAAAATAATCTAAATATCCATCTTGAGGTAATTTAGTCATGAACTTTTTTTTACATAACCTAGCTGATGATGACATAGTTGGGTGTGGTATTATTCATGTGATGTAACCTCATTATCTATTTCTATTACTTGGTTTGTGTAATCTAACAAATAAACACTATTATTTAAATTTGATTAACCAAAAAATCTATATTTATAAAAGAAACAAAATTTATTCCTAAATTTGAAAATAAATCCATCTGTATCAAGTCTGGATATAAAAATAATGTTTTTGATAATGGATGGAACTTGATAAAAACCTTTCAAAACCAAAATCATTCTAGTAAGAAATGTGAGGTTGTAGTCTCTGATAGCTATAAAAATATACATAGCTCCATTGGACATTCATAGATCTAAATCCCATCAGTAAATCATAATGAATCCACTTGGTTCATATATTTGAAAACATATGTGAGAACCAAAAGTTGTATCTAATACAAAATTTTTAAAAATAGATAAAAGTCACATGATAAAAATTGCACTAGAATATTCCCATTTTATCTTTGGTTGGGAATAATGTTTATTCCAATGTCCCTTCTTACCACATGCAAAACAGATACCATCTAGTTCCCTTTCTTTCCCCTTTATATTCCTATTCTTAAAATGGTGTGAAGAGTCATTGGGCTCAGATCTCTTCTCTTGTTCTTTCTATTTGTTCACCATAAGTATTAAATTATTTTTGTGCTTCATATCATTATATACTCGAAGAATATGAGTGAGAATATCTAGTAGAAATTTCTCAATGTTTTTAATATTAATATTTTCAACAAAGCTAGAGAAGCTCTCAGGAAGTGATTTTATAATGAGATAGGTGCCTATATCTTTAGGGATTTTAAACCCTAGAACATATAATTCATCATTATATCTAATGATCATAACTATGTTGGGACCAAAGGGGAACCCACACTAATCTTGCTCTGAAAGAGCGTATTGGAAATATCTAACCATTTATATCTATATCTATCTTAGTAAAGACTATGGAGGTTCTCAATCATGTTAAACACATTCATTCGTTCATTTGACTTCATGGGTTTACCAAACATAGATGATGTAATTTAACACTGAATATCAACCATGTTTCTCAAATTGTTTTCATAGATAAGGAACTCTTCATCACTCACCTCCTTGGTAGGCAGATCAGACATTGAAGATTCTATCACGTAAGCATTCTGTTCTTGGTGAAGCATAACCTGAAGGCATCTAAACCCCACTTGGAAGTTTCTAACAGTGAGGAGGTTGTCCTTATATACTATTGATCTTAGAGATCATGTGGATGATTAGATTTATATTTCATTCTATAATTAAAGATAATATTATTAGTACTTGATTCTTGATTAAAAATTATATGTGAAATAATAATAATTAATTTTAATAAGTCTCCCACTATTTTAACAATTCACAATAGCCATCACCATTGAACTCACAATGTCTAGTTTCTATGAAATTATAGTTTCAAGGATCCATATTCCCCTTCCCATAACCCCAAAAAGGTTTGATCAAGCTACTTGAAGGCATTTAGGTAGGAAGGCCTTTTCCAACTACGGGCTTCTATCTCCTTTATCTGTTGAGTGGATTCCCCAATCCTAGAATTTTGACTTGGTTTCCCTCAAAACATGCCTCAAAATTACACCAGTTAAAGAAATGGATAATCCTCTTGATGTAAAATGGTCAAGTCAACCCAAAATAGTCATAATAACTCCCCTTATAAATGTAAGGTTCTCAATAAGGGTTGGAAAACACATGGTTCAATTGTGTTTCATTCCTAATCAAGTAATGGAAGGAAAAATATCACTTTATATTTAGTTGAGATATTATTTTTATTTTATTTTTCATAAATTTATTCGTGTTTTATCATTTTCGTGACTTTTTAATAATAAGTGGATGTTACTTAATTAATTAACCATGTTGGATATAACATTTATTCATAATATATTTATTTAAATTCCTTCATTCACATTAATTCATTTATTTATGTGATCATATTCATACATCCATAAAATAAATTATACATAGACATAAATAAATAATTAATTAAATGGAATGTTCAAGAGATTTATCTAATGCTTGATTTAATGAGCAGATATTAAATCAATATGTGGCCTAGGGGAAATAACTCATGTTTTTGGTACTGGAATTATTTATAGCATTTCACCTATCCACCTTTGTAACACCTGGGTTGGCATCATTGTGGTTCCATCTAGAAATGTCTCCAAATGTCTTCAGAAAATTCACTAATTTCATGTATTTATTGTAACACCCCAAGATTTTATAGTGTGTTATTTCTTCAAAATAATTCAATAACATGCACTACACGCAACACCGAGTTCAATCACACCATGACTTACAAAAAAAAGCCATTAAAAGAGGACATGAATAACATTAACTACATTTTAAATTTTATATAATCCTTATAATTTTAGAATCCATATTATGAGTTTCTTAGTCATAATGCAAGAACAGATTCATTTTCAGTATTGCACTTTTATCAACTTTTGATAGTGAAACCTTTTTAAATACAATATTTTAAACTTTTTGACTAAATGGAGACATCAAAAAATTTAAAATGAAACATCCCAAGCTTCCACGGTACGCTTTCCTTTGAATAAAACAGTAGCGTGTGTTGTACGCAACCTCGAGTTCTAACACACACCACAACTAATTAAACTAGCCGTTGTGAATAGTAATACCTACTTTTTGAAATCATATATATTCAATATTTCAAAATGGACTTCATTTTTAGATTCGGAATATCAGAATTAGCCTAGGGTGAAATTTTGGTACATTTCGGATAACTTTCATATTTCGATGAATAGTGAAAATTTCTAAATTTTAATTAAAAACAACTTTTTAATCAAAATAATTAATAGTGATAAATTGTGATTTTGAGTGGTTTTAAAGTATATTTAGAATATATTTTTACCATTTAATATAATGTTGGTCATTGGACATAATTTTACAATTAAACCGAACATAAACAAGTGTCAATCTTTTGATAGTTATTATCTCTTAAAAACGCGCTTTTTGTTTTGACAGCGGGAATTAATTTTAAATTAATTTCTGCCACTTATGTGTTTTGAATTTAGAAAAATGGATTCCATATTTGGAATCAGGATGTTCAAATTGTGTAAATAGGTAACTTTTATTTTTAGACATTTTGAATAATTACTGCGGTAAATATTTTATTTACCATGGTTAAGGGTAAATCCGGTAAATAAGGGTAAAACAAATAATATTATAATAATACTAAATTACCCTAAAACGTGTCTTAACCCTATTGGTTGATACATGGTCGACCATGGGCATCTTTGGGTCGATTTTTGGACCCCATGGATCCACTTGTAAGTGATAATGACACTTTATTTTAATTAAGTTAAATTGAATACAAAAATGACACAAGCATATATATCTTTTAGAAAAACAATTGTTACATAGGGTTATACATGTTGTATTTTCGATTATAAATATTCATTATAAAGCTAAAAAGATTTCCTACATAATGATATTTTATTTATAATTTTTAGACATTAAATAATGTATTTTATTTATGACACAATGATGATGAAGTAATTACTATAATAGTGAAAAATTAAAATAAGTGATATTATAAATACCCAAATAAATATAATATGAAACTTTTAATGAATTAAACTAATTTTCTAGGATAATATGCTATATTAGGATTGATTTAATTGACTTTTTTCGAAGTAATCAATCTGTTATGAGTTTCACAAAAATCAACTAATGAATAGTGTCAAAATTGACATAAAAGAGTTCTTAAAACAAATATTATATTATTAATTGATATTAAATTCCTAAAAATCTAAGGTTCGGCCAAGAGACTTATATCATGATAGGTTAATCATTAATGGAACACTTGGGGGTCTCTTGGATGTATATGGTAAGTTTATTAACCATATAATATAAAAATACAAAGAGACATTGTAAAAGTGAAACTAATTAACTTAGAGTTAATACTTAAAGATAAGGTTAATATAAGTACCCAAACCTGTCTAAATTCTATTGGATGAGTTGTTTTCGACCTATCCCCACCTCATCCTTTGAATAGTCAACTTTGGAGCCTTTGGAAACCGAATATGAATTTATTATAAATTAATATTTCTAGCTCTTCCAAAGGTGCCCCTCACCCCTCTTATAAAAGGGCACTCCTCCTTCTCTTTTCCTCACACCTCTCAAGCCACTTGGCTCGTCCAAACTCTGCCCAACTAAGCTCTCCACATCCCTCTACTCCTCCTTGAAGCTTCTCCTTAGGCAGAAACCATTTCAAGAAGTCCTTTGGTTCCAACCAAAGTGAGTTACCTAAATTAAAGGTAACGATTTCTCTTAAATTATTTTCATTTATTTTGATTCTTCAACCCCCAAACTCTTTTTATTTCCTTTCTTTTGTAACAACACCAGTATCCACAATATACTAGGATGTTGTTATAAGAAGGATTCAAACTACACATACACACAAATCCATCTAATGGATGATGAACATAATGTTTCTGTGGATGGCAAACTAACGCCTCACGAAACGATGATTGTTCAAATACATCTTACCACCTCTCATGGTGGCCATTATGATGGCACTGTAATTAAATATGATATTAATGATATATATTTTATATATAAGCTTCTGTAATTCCATTTTATTTCATACCATTATTCGTTTCATGTTGTATATACATACGATAATTTCATTTGAGGAAGTGCGGACTACCGCCCCCTTAAAATGATATGACTCGTTCTTACCACACATGGAACGTATAAAGGATGGTGTTAATGAACTTAAGTAACATATATAAAATATTATATTATACTAATATACCTATGTATCATTTGGATTTGATTCTTTTAAAATAAAAATTAAATGGAAGTAGCGTTCGTGCGTACGTACGGACTACCGTCTCCACGAACGCGATAAGATTCATTCTCCATCATATCCATTCAAGTATTATTCTCATTTTAGGGTTAAAAATAATGTTAATATCATTCTGATTATGAATAAGATATAATCTATCCATTACAAACATGTCTTACGTAACCAAACATTTAAGAAGAACGAATCGATTATCACCCGAAACGGCGATAATACTAAGATATTATTATCAAATCAATATTAAAAGATCATATATGATATCATATTAATGTATATGATTCTTTTATAATTTAATAACAATTATTTCACCATTATACAGGAGGTTAACCTACCCCAACCAAGGAAAAGTACAAGGTAAGGGTTATTTCACAATCTCTTCATTATCCGAGGTTGTTTATACGTAATAATCTACTGGGATCTCTTTATCATCCACATCCATGTTTCTTAAAAGTGTATTTCAAAACATTTTTACTATTTACTAAAATATGAGTTAAAGTCATTTATACCCTTTTTGACTTTTGTAAGTGGTTTATAAATGAATCTTTCCGTCATTTTCAAAACAAGGTCCTTTTTAACCTTTTCGACAGAATTGAGGTAAGAATGTTTTTTTTAACTTATACAGCGGGTGCGGTTATTTTACGCCGTTATAAAATCTTCAAAGCTTTCCTTACAAGCTTATAAGAATATTTTCAAAGAAAAAGTTTTATTTTATATGGATCTTAAATGATTTCAAAATAAAAGGAGATATTTCTTTAAAAAGAATTTTGATTTTATCTTTGTCAACATCCTTTGATGGATTTTAAGATTATTTGAAGTTGATTTATTATGATACAAAACTTCTATATTGTATTGAAGGTTTTGTGATATGTTTGACTATGGATGTGCTATTTTTATACCATTCATAGTTTATGGTGAAATTATTGACATTTCGTATGCTAGTTTTAATACGAATGTTTATGTTATGTTTAAACCTTTTCATATGGGAATGCATTGGACTTAATAAGTGACGGGTGGAGCCCGCTATAGCTCCTCGATGCATCGGTAGGTCTCATGAGACAAACTAGTGTCTTGGCACAAGGCCTTGACAAAATCTTATTTTTAGTCTTGGCACGAGGCCTTGACTATGTGGTTATGATAGTCTGGCATTATGCATTCCAACATTATGAAAGTGGTTATTGATTTTTGCATGTGATTATTCGATTAGTAGAATATCCATGTGAATAAGTAAATGACATTATTTCATTTTTACTTTTGCCATACTATGTTGAAGTTCAAGTTTAAAAGGCTTTTGTTTTAGTAATGCATTGCCTTAAATGTTTATTCTTATTTATGAAAGTTTCCGCTATATTGTTATCCTTACTGGGCATTTGAGCTCACCCCTTTTCTATGTTTTATTTTTCCCAGGAAGTGAAGATGTAAGTTATGAATGACCTGCAGGGATATTATGAGGGGATTATAGTGTGGACTGTGGAAACATTATGTTGTTGTAGTAGTTTTTCATTTTATGATGTAATGTAAAACTTATGAATATATCTAGTGTTTCCAAGGCTACTAAACCAATCGGTCTTTCGAGATTTGATCTTTCTTGTGATCATGCCAATGTTATGAAGTAATGCACCGACTCTGGGTAGCTGGGGTCGGGGCGTTACAGTTGGTATCGGAGGAAGTTTAGTACAAACCTTGGAAGCTAGATTTAGATAAACTCTGATTAGATCACGTAGACCTAAGATGAACTTTGAGGATTAGTATAGAAGAACTTCCTAGAATTTTGGTATTTTAGAGATTTTGTGAGTTTTCCAAGCAATACATCCCTGTCTGGATACGAGCAGGTAGAGGCGGCTCTGGCACAGATGTACCTAGGGGTAAAACCCAAAAACACCGCTTTGAGCTAGACTCGAACGGGAACTGGTGCACGACAATGGGCCTTGCTGCACTCTTGGTTACGACACTCCCGGGGGATATGCTTAGGATAACTCTCATTTTCTTTACAAATCATTATGAAGGGTTTATGAGTATATACGTCCTCAAAGGAAACATTCTTATGATTATGGATTATATCCATAAATAGTTCAATTTATGTTAAGTGTTTTATAAGTATGGGATTATGTATTTTGATTCATAAACTGATCTAGTGTATGCCATTGTTTAGAAATGGCGCCCAGTAGAAGGAATGAGAACTCCAGCAATGCACATGATCCAAAGAGAAAGAAGGATCATATCTTTCATGGTCTTAAGCCAGAATTTATAAGAGAAATAGTCTCCCATGTATTATCATTATATGAAGAAATAATATCATGTGTTGATAAGATAAGTAAAGAGTTTACTGAGTCCTATGGCTTTGAAGGGAAGAAAGAGAAGAAAAGGATGGAAGAGAGAAAGATGGATAAAGGGAAGAGGGAAAAGAAGAATTTTCTCATATGTGGTAACTGTGGAAAGAAACACCCTGGAACTTGCCTGAATGGAATGGGAGTTTGTTATAAGTGTGGAGGAAAAGGGCACAAAGTACGTGACTGCAAGGGTAAGAAAATGGTTTCAAATGTACAATGCTTCATTTGCAAGGAGTTTGGACACTACGCGAGCCTATGTCCCAGTCATTAGACTATGCCGCAAATGATGTTATTGGATAATAATCAAGTTATGATACTACCACAGATGAAGAGGAATGATTAGAGTTCTTATGTTGATTATGTCAATTGAGTGTTGTATCAACAATGTACTTGTTATAATAATTATGGAGTATATAAGGATTGTACTGCAGTACTATTTCATTAAGGACTTGAGATTGTGTGGAACAAAGAAAAGTGACTCAATAGCAGGATAAATTTTTGGAAAATATATGGTTGAGTGAAAGATAAACCATAATATGATTGTTTTGGATAAATTATATTGGATATTATTGACTACCTTGGAAATGATTAATGATTTGTATATTCCATCATTGTTGGGGTTTAAAACATTTTTGGATTAATGATGTATATCCAGCATTCTATATGGAATAAGGGAGAATGAATGTAATTAATAAGGAATATGGTAATACATGATGAAGGTATTCATATGCTATTACGGGGTAAAAAGGATCTATATTATGTTTACCTTCCTTATAAATGTTGGACTGTGAGTTTGGACAGAAGTATTTTGGATAGTTCTAGTTTGGATTATTTTGGATTGCCATAAAAGGACAACCCGGAGGTTGGGCGGCAACCCGTCGCGTCCGGCAAAGCTGCGAGACTTGAACCCGCAACTGAAGGGCGACAAGGGTGTATCACCTACCACTAGCCCATGAGATGTCCTGGATTAAATAATGTTGTTTTTTTAAAGATCTGGTAGATTAATTATAAATTCATTTATTTTGGAACCCTGTACGAATAGTATAAATAAATAAAAAATTACATTCTATTATCTTTTAGAGTGAAAGATGAGTTTGTGGTAGAAACTTATTAAAGGATAAAACTCTGATTATAAAGTAAGTATATCTCCTTATGATCTTAGCCAATCTCATAAATAAATTCCTCAACATTAATAAAAGGAACTTAGAACAAAAATGTTTCCCTAGATGGTACCTTAAATCATCACTAATTTATGGCTTTGGGATTGTTGGCCATTTCATAGCCATGTTCTCTACCACTCTCCATCAGATGATTGATGGTTAGATTTCTCTTCCATATCCATATTTTCCTACATGGAACCCTAGTATGTGTTATTTTCGGTAATCTTCATACTTTCCACTCTTTATTTTAAATAGAGGCCTCGTTAATTCATTTTTCGATGTGGTATTTCAACTATGATATTTTGAAACGTCAAAAATGTGTTATCCTAATACCCTATGTTTTGTTGAACCGATGGTATTTCAAATCATCATAGATTGATGAATTTAAGGACCTCAATTATAAACTTGTTTGTGATTGATGATCTCAATCACTACCTATAAATATTTACGTTTTTCCTCCAATTATATGTCTCTAATTGCCACCAATGTTCTCCTAATCGAGATCATAATTTGGTGGTGACTCTTTCATTTCTCTTTTCCTCATATTAAGACTAAATTTTAGTAACCTAATTTCCGATGTGGGTTTTCCCACAAAGATATTTTCTATTTTCAACCTTTTATTTTCGAAGAACAATTTCAAATTGCGAGGACGCAATTTATTGAAGGAGAGGAGAATGTAACACCCCAAGATTTTATAGTGTGTTATTTCTTCAAAATAATTCAATAACTTGCACTACACGCAACACCGAGTTCAATCACACCATGACTTACAAAAAAAAAGCTATTAAAAGAGGACATGAATAACATTAACTACATTTTAAATTTTATATAATCCTTATAATTTTAGAATCCATATTATGAGTTTCTTAGTCATAATGCAAGAACAGATTCATTTTCAGTATTGCACTTTTATCAACTTTTGATAGTGAAACCTTTTTAAATACAATATTTTAAACTTTTTGACTAAATGGAGACATCAAAAAATTTAAAATGAAACATCCCAAGCTTCCACGGTACGCTTTCCTTTGAATAAAACAGTAGTGTGTGTTGTACGCAACCTCGAGTTCTAACACACACCACAACTAATTAAACTAGCCGTTGTGAATAGTAATACCTACTTTTTGAAATCATATATATTCAATATTTCAAAATGGACTTCATTTTTAGATTCGGAATATCAAAATTAGCCTAGGGTGAAATTTTGGTACATTTCGGATAACTTTCATATTTTGATGAATAGTGAAAATTTCTAAATTTTAATTAAAAACAACTTTTTAATCAAAATAATTAATAGTGATAAATTGTGATTTTGAGTGGTTTTAAAGTATATTTAGAATATATTTTTACCATTTAATATAATTTTGTTCATTGGACATAATTTTACAATTAAACCGAACATAAACAAGTGTCAATCTTTTGATAGTTATTATCTCTTAAAAACACGCTTTTTGTTTTGACAGCGGGAATTAATTTTAAATTAATTTCTGCCACTTCTGTGTTTTGAATTTAGAAAAATGGATTCCATATTTGGAATCAGGATGTTCAAATTGTGTAAATTGGTAACTTTTATTTTTAGACATTTTGAATAATTACTGCGGTAAATATTTTATTTACCATGGTTAAGGGTAAATCCGATAAATAAGGGTAAACAATAATAAGATTATAATAATACTAAATTACCCTAAAACGTGTCTTAACCCTATTGGTTGATACATGGTCGACCATGGGCATCTTTGGGTCGATTTTGGGACCCCATGGATCCACTTGTAAGTGATAATGACACTTTATTTTAATTAAGTTAAATTGAATACAAAAATGACACAAGCATATATCTTTTAGCAAAACAATTGTTACATAGGGTTATACATGTTGGATTTTAGATTATAAATATTCATTATAAAGCTAAAAATATTTCCTACATAAAGATATTTTATTTATAATTTTTAGACATTAAATAATTTATTTTATTTATGACACAATGATGATGCAATAATTACTATAATAGTGAAAAATTAAAATAAGTGATATTATAAATACCCAAATAAATATAATATGAAACTTTTAATGAATTAAACTAATTTTCTAGGATAATATGATATATTAGGATTGATTTAATTGACTTTTTTCGAAGTAATCAATCTGTTATGAGTTTCACAAAAATCAACTAATGAATAGTGTCAAAATTGACATAAAAGAGTTCTTAAAACAAATATTATATTATTAATTGATATTAAATTCCTAAAAATCTAAGGTTAGGCCAAGAGACTTATATCATGATAGGTTAATCATTAATGGACCACTTGGGGGTCGCTTGGATGTATATGGTAAGTTTATTAACCATATAATATAAAAATACAAAGAGACATTGTAAAAGTGAAACTAATTAACTTAGAGTTAATACTTAAAGATAAGGTTAATATAAGTACCCAAACCTGTC
Organism: Viscum album; assembly: GCA_963277665.1. NCBI lineage: Eukaryota > Viridiplantae > Streptophyta > Magnoliopsida > Santalales > Viscaceae > Viscum > Viscum album. The sequence continues at coordinate 1,174,425,741 of OY728134.1, forward strand.
TAAATTCTATTGGATGAGTTGTTTTCGACCTATCCCCACCTCATCCTTTGAATAGTCAACTTTGGAGCCTTTGGAAACCGAATATGAATTTATTATAAATTAATATTTCTAGCTTTTCCAAAGGTGCCCCTCACCCCTCTTATAAAAGGGCACTCCTCCTTCTCTTTTCCTCACACCTCTCAAGCCACTTGGATCGTCCAAACTCTGCCCAACTAAGCTCCCCACATCCCTCTCCTCCTCCTTGAAGCTTCTCCTTAGGCAGAAACCATTTCAAGAAGTCCTTTGGTTCCAACCAAAGTGAGTTACCTAAATTAAAGGTAACGATTTCTCTTAAATTATTTTCATTTATTTTGCTTCTTCAACCCCCAAACTCTTTTTATTTCCTTTCTTTTGTAACAACACCAGTATCCACAATATACTAGGATGTTGTTATAAGAAGGATTAAAACTACACATACACACAACTCCATCTAATGGATGATGAACATAATGTTTCTGTGGATGGCAAACTAACGCCTCACGAAACGATGATTGTTCAAATACATCTTACCACCTCTCATGGTGGCCATTATGATGGCACTGTAATTAAATATGATATTAATGATATATATTTTATATATAAGCTTCTGTAATTCCATTTTATTTCATACCATTATTCGTTTCATGTTGTATATACATACGATAATTTCATTTGAGGAAGTGCGGACTACCGCCCCCTTAAAATGATATGACGCGTTCATACCACACATGGAACGTATAAAGGATGGTGTTAATGAACTTAAGTAACATATATAAAATATTATATTATACTAATATACCTATGTATCATTTGGATTTGATTCTTTTAAAATAAAAATTAAATGGAAGTAGCGTTCGTGCGTACGTACGGACTACCGTCTCCACGAACGCGATAAGATTCATTCTCCATCATATCCATTCAAGTATTATTCTCATTTTAGGGTTAAAAATAATGTTAATATCATTCTGATTATGAATAAGATATAATCTATCCATTACAAACATGTCTTACGTAACCAAACATTTAAGAAGAACGAATCGATTATCACCCGAAACGGCGATAATACTAAGATATTATTATCAAATCAATATTAAAAGATCATATATGATATCATATTAATGTATATGATTCTTTTATAATTTAATAACAATTATTTGACCATTATACAGGAGGTTAACCTACCCCAACCAAGGAAAAGTACAAGGTAAGGGTTATTTCACAATCTCTTCATTATCCGAGGTTGTTTATACGTAATAATCTACTGGGATCTCTTTATCATCCACATCCATGTTTCTTAAAAGTGTATTTCAAAACATTTTTACTACTTACTAAAATATGAGTTAAAGTCATTTATACCCTTTTTGACTTTTATAAGTGGTTTATAAATGAATCTTTCCGTCATTTTCAAAACAAGGTCCTTTTTAACCTTTTCGACAGAATTGAGGTAAGAATGTTTTTTTTAACTTATACGGCGGGTGCGGTTATTTTACGCCGTTATAAAATCTTCAAAGCTTTCCTTACAAGCTTATAAGAATATTTTCAAAGAAAATGTTTTATTTTATATGGATCTTAAATGATTTCAAAATAAAAGGAGATATTTCTTTAAAAAGAATTTTGATTTTATCTTTGTCAACATCCTTTGATGGATTTTAAGATTATTTGAAGTTGATTTATTATGATACAAAACTTCTATATTGTATTGAAGGTTTTGTGATATGTTTGACTATGGATGTGCTATTTTTATACCATTCATAGTTTATGGTGAAATTATTGACATTTCGTATGCTAGTTTTAATACGAATGTTTATGTTATGTTTAAACCTTTTCATATGGGAATGCATTGGACTTAATAAGTGACGGGTGGAGCCCGCTATAGCTCCTCGATGCATCGGTAGGTCTCATGAGACAAACTAGTGTCTTGGCACAAGGCCTTGACAAAATCTTATTTGTAGTCTTGGCACGAGGCCTTGACTATGTGGTTATGATAGTCTGGCATTATGCATTCCAACATTATGAAAGTGGTTATTGATTTTTGCATGTGATTATTCGATTAGTAGAATATCCATGTGAATAAGTAAATGGCATTATTTCATTTTTACTTTTGCCATACTATGTTGAAGTTCAAGTTTAAAAGGCTTTTGTTTTAGTAATGCATTGCCTTAAATGTTTATTCTTATTTATGAAAGTTTCCGCTATATTGTTATCCTTACTGGGCATTTGAGCTCACCCCTTTTCTATGTTTTATTTTTCCCAGGAAGTGAAGATGTAAGTTATGAATGACCTGCAGGGATATTATGAGGGGATTATAGTGTGGACTGTGGAAACATTATGTTGTTGTAGTAGTTTTTCATTTTATGATGTAATGTAAAACTTATGAATATATCTAGTGTTTCCAAGGCTACTAAACCAATCGGTCTTTCGAGATTTGATCTTTCTTGTGATCATGCCAATGTTATGAAGTAATGCACCGACTCTGGGTAGCTGGGGTCGGGGCGTTACATTTATAATTTACATGAAGGTGAGGGGAACTAGATGATTGGTTAAAGGGGTATTTCATAAATATCGTTGGACACACATGTCCTATATAATAATGGAGGGATAGATTACTCAAAGTACATTAAACTTAATTTAATAATAATTAATTTAAATCCAATGAAATTAACTAAATTAAAAAAATTCCAACACATACAATGGTCTTGGTCTAACTCATGAATGTTCATACATACAACATATACATAATCTAAAGGGATAACATTCAATTATTTATATGTTCCTTATTATTAATATATATTCGATTGCATTTGTTAATATATTAATTAATTATTTCCCTTTCATCTTAATAACCATGTGAGTCCTCTTTGATATAACCATCATAAATGAATTAATGGAAAATAAATGGAAATATAATTTTAGTAGAATTATTGCAGTAAATTAATTGATCATTTAAAATATTAAAAACCATTTATAATTTGTCAAACGGATAAAAGTTCCAATCAAATCTATAAGGTTTTAATGTTGAAAATTAAATTTAATGTCATTTTAATTATTCCAGTAATTGGAAAACTACACGGCATGTACTATCCAGCTATAGGAAATGTACCTCAGTTTCCATATATCCACATTACACACCTGAGGAATTGGTGTGTAGACTCAGACAGACTATATAGTGTGTACATGCTAGATATATTCCATGTATCTACTATATGTGTGCATGAGATACTCGCATGGGTCATTGGCATGTATCTGAGGGGGATCATATGACATGTATAGGCCATCTACACACCGTGTGGTCTGAATTCCATGTTCCAATGAAACCTTTGAAAGACTCAAGGTGTTCTAATTTGAGAGACTACATAGCGTGTACTGCAAGATTAATGTCGTGTATCTCTAATTTTGTGTGTCTAGATAACAAGGCCTAAGACTCGGTGTGTATCTCAGATGCATGAATTTATGAACTACACACCGTGTACTTTTCATAAACATCATGTGCATCATAAATACTCTAGGTTGTCATTCTCACATTGTTTAACTATGTATAATGGCCACATTGATTGCACAATTTATGCCGCTAACCCGTGCAGACTACATGACATGCATTCCATATACACTCTATATAATCCAATAATTGTGTGCAGGGATGGACAATCCGCACACGACATACACCACATGTAATAACTATGTGGCATGTTATGTATCCCGCAATATGAACAAGTGTAGCATACTTGGGTACACAACATGTACTTATACAACTCGCTATATAACTCTGTCTTACCAAAAAATAAATTGGCAGTTCCTGATTGAATCTCTGGACATTCTTCATCTATTCTTAGAAATTTAAGAAAATAAAACACTATACTAACATGATTAATATGTCGACGACATGTTAATTTAAAATTTATTAAAAAATTAATAATATGAAATGAAAATTCAACCATGGTTTCATATGGATCAACGGTAAAATAAAAAATTATAGATTTAAACAAGATCCCTTTGATAACACTTTTTTGTTCCATTAATAATTGAATCATATGGTGGTGGAAGATATATTAAAATTTATTTTAATATTGGGTTTCCCATAACCCAAAGTGAGGATGTTAGCCCTAAAATTTATAATTAATTTTTTTTACTATTGGATGAAATTAGAACCTGATTTTAGAATTCTTTCTTCGATGTAGATGTTGATCCTCCATAAATACATTTTCATATTTTAATTATTTCACGGTGATGATACAATGATAGAATCCCTATAGTGGTGATCCGCACATTCTCCTTTGATATCTGAGAAATTCCAATCGATCTTCAGGTACTAGGGTAGTGATTCAATTTTCTTGTGTTATTCTTATTGATCTCACATCCTTCAATCTTGAAGGGACCTCTCTTGTATTTCTCATTATTGAGAGTAATAGATAAAGGAGGAGTTGAGAGAGAGTTTCATTGTGCACAATGATTCTTATGTATCAATATTGTAGATTCCACACAAAATAGACTTAATTGTCTATTTATAGAGCTAGGGTTTAAGTAAAAATATTTATTCATTTACATGCCAACCCTTAAATAATAGAATAATCCCTAAGAAACCCCATTCAATATAATATTATTCTTATTATGTTTTTTTTGGGCCAACTTTTATAATAACAAATATTATTTAACATCCTTTTTAGTTTATATTTTCCACCAAAATCGACCTTGGTCCTTTATAACTCCTCTAGCATTTATTATAATTCAAAAAAAATATTTAATTTAAATATTTCATTCATCAATAATCATTTGTGATCAATAAAACATGAATAAAAATATCCCTCATTCTTGAGAATAATATTTATTCATTTAATTAAAATCAAATTTAATTTAATCAATATCATTAAAAAAAATTAATGTGTGACCCTCTAGGATTACTTCTAATTTAGATTAGGTGGGCATTCCTAAATTCCAGGATTAAAATCTTGAAATAGGTAAAGGAACCCAAAAAATGAACTTAATTTCACAATTATGGCAGCCACATACAAATGCTCACTGTGTAATATATTCCCTATGTTACAATATCTCATCAAGTAGTTTTCACATCTATGTCATAGACCGATATGATCGATACGTCTTTATTTGACTATTTGAAATAAACTCATAATTACACCATGAAAATGGAATTTAGGGAGATGGATCTATTCCAATCAAAGGGCCACGATATCAGTTTCCTTAAATATGGATGGGATATATCATTAATTGACTTATCCATTAATAATATGTCATTTATGATGCACCCAATGCAACCTAATTCCCACCAATATATAGCATGATGATTTTTGTAAGAAAATCAAAGTTCATGATTCATCGCATGCATTAAAGATAAACTTAAATTCAAAGAACCATTACACACACTTGTAAATAGTAATATATGATGACACCAAAACATGTGAAATTCCTAATGGGGGTATTTTCTCATAATATCACATCTTGGTGATTACGAAGTGTGAAATTCATGAGAAGAATCCACATACACTTATGAGCACTCACACCTTACTTTAAATTTATTATGTTCCCCATCATAGTACGTTATCAAACTACAAAACATTATTTTATTATATCATCATAGCAATTCAAGGATTTCATCATAGTAAGGAACTATTATGGCCTTATCAATTCGATGTATACTCAATGAAATTATTACATCAGAGTCTTGTATGAAAATGAAAAATATGTAAAAAGAAGTTTTATTAATTTTCAATACGTTGAATATACATATAATCAAATTATAAATAGTTTTTCCTAGGACACCAACTCTAAAAATAGTCACCTGGTTCACCCCTAAACTCACACTTATGCATGTACACTCAATTCTTCCCAGCCTTATTATGTTATTTTGATTTAATGTTTGGGTAAATGATACTTTTCAATTGAAAAATTTTATATATGATTTCAATTACATTCTTTTTTTGGATCCTTTATATCCAATAAATTGAGATATCTTAAAATTAAACATACATTATATTTTTCCACTGATAAGTGTATGTATCCAAATATTTCCCACTCCTTACACATCATGATGTAATTTTCAAAAAAAGACTTGGATCAAACTTCAAGATCAATGGAGAAGAATCTATGTTCCAAGTATACCTACTATTATCATAGATTAAAATCAAGTTTTTTTCCCATTCTGATCCATTAACCAGAAAGAGGACCTCAATTATTTTAATATTTTTATTACTGTGAAAATTCATGATAGGCATTTTGAAACAAAAACTGATAACATCATGTTCATTTGAAATTTCCATTCTTTTTATAAATATATAAAAAATTGATTATACACAATATAAAGTTTAATATCATTATTAAGTAGGTTAATTCAACTTATTTTTCATTTATAGAACCCCGGTTATATAAATATCTACTTGCAGTACTTGTTCCCACCTATTGGCCACATATAAAACTTCCATGTCTTCTTCTATCATGTGTAAACATCACTCTAGATTTCTGCTCTAGAATTTCATTAGTGTTTATTCTCTCTATTGGTTCCACTGAGGTAGATTTTTGTTTTTATGTAATCCCAGGTAGTTGGGATTACACTCAAATCATTGGTTTAAGATAATGATTTCTATTAATCCCATTGGGACACTTTTTCAACTTCTATTAAATTTGATAGTTTCATCATCTGATAAAAGATCATAAACATCAGTTCCTAAGAACCCCATCATCGAAAAACAAACTGACCCACCATATACCATGTGAATAAATGAATAATCACCAAATCCACCCTCTTTTTGTTCTCCCAACAATAAATATTATAGAAACCATATTAGAGTTGTATATTTTTTCCCACAAAACATCAAATTGTGACCTTGAAAAAAAACACTTGTTTACCCCAAGTTGTTTATTTTCATGTCACCTTTGTGTAATATGATAACATATTAAGAATCATCACTAATAACATTCAAATTTTGGGTTCCCCAGATTTTAAGTATATATAACTTTCTCCTTTGATTATGTATATCTTATGTTTATTTATTTATTTTTTATACAAAATGAATATTTTATGAACCTAATTAGATGTATATGAATCGAAAATAAGTAAGCACTATTATTATGACAAGATAGTATGAGGATAGGGTTAAAGATTTTATCAATTTTGTAATGTAGCATGTATACGACCCTAATCGGATCCTTTGTATGTGAATATGTTGTAGTTATTCAAGAAAAATTAGTCCAGAAGAGTTGGAAGGACATTTGATTTTTTCTGGAATAGATCATAGTTATAAATTTTGGAAAAACACTGGAGAAACTGTATGTGAAAACGGATTTCAATGACACTATGATTTATAGATCATTTGATATGAATACCAGTGAAAATGATGATCAGGATCATATGGAAGAACTTACAATGTCAATTGAAGAAGACCTTCATGATTCTACAAAGTTGATTGTGAAGTAAAATAGTTGTTTTAAGAGACCATTGTATACTGGTTGTACTAAATAAAAAAAATAAATAGTATATAGGTTATATAATTTGAATTCTTGTAGTGAATGGAGAAACAATAGCTTAACAAAGCTACTCTATTTCCTGAATGATAAGATACAGAGGAAAATGAGCCTCCTTGTCAAACATATGACACTCAGAAAATGCAATTTTCAATTGGAATCTTCTAATATATATATATATATGAATTTTCAAATGATGTTATATTGTTTATCAAGGACCATGAATCACTCATAAAATTCCCTAAGTGTTTTGTGAATCAATGAAAGAAAGGTGAATCAAGTAATTCAAAATATTTATGGTACTTTCCTATCATACCATTGTTTAGAAGACTATATAGATGTTAGGAAACTGCTAGAAATTTGACATGGAATAAATATTCAAGAATTATATATGGGAAACTACATCACTCAGAAGGCTCTCCTCAGAAGAAATAAATTGATTATGAGTATCCTGAATTTGGAAATGTGTAATGAAACCTTTTTCTTCCATTATCTATTGATGGAATAAATCCATTTTGTGTAATGAGTAGTACTCAAAATTCATGAACAGTTATGTTGGAAAATTATAACTTCCTACCATGGTTATACATTAAAAGAAAATAAATTATGTTGTCTCTACTTATATTTGGATCAAAACAACTTGTTAATGATATTGATGTTTATTTGTATCCATTGAATGAATATTTGAAATTGATATGGGATATAGGTGTTACATTTTATAATTCTCATATAACTGAATAATTCATAATGAGATCCATGTCTTATAGTATGATAAGTGAGTTTACTTCTTCTGGAAGGTTTTTAGGATATAGAATTAAATGAATGTTGGGGTGTCCTATTTATAAAGAATTCATGTACTCAGTTTAGTTGAAACATTCCTCTATGGATGTGTTTTTAGAAAATAGGAAATTTTTATCTCAACGACATAAATTATAATCCTATATGACATCATTTTATAGGAATATAAAACATGGTACAACATTATCTTCACTAAAATGTGATCAAATTTTCAATAAATTAAAGGATATTAACACTATTTTTGGAAAAAAATTCTAAAAAACCATACAAAATTATGTTGGAAAAAGAGTACAATTTTTTTTGAATTATAATATTTGAATTTTTTAATGTCATAAATTTTCTTGATGTCAAGAATGTAGAAAAATATTGATATTGTTATTGGCACATTACTAAATGTTCCTAAAAAAGAGATGGCATATTGGCTAGGTTGTACATGATTGATATGGGTTTAAAGTAATAGTTAGCACTAGTGAAGGTTGAAAGGTGGAATATTCTTCCTCCAACTTCTTACACTCTATCCAAAAAAAGAAAATTTTTAAATTATAAATTTTTTCAATGGTCTATAAGTTCCAGAGGTTTATTCCTCAAATATGGATAATTTCATTTTAGGGACTAATTTGAAGTTACAGGGTCTAAAATAACACGACTGTCATGTTTTCTGAATGATTTGATGCACATTTCATTACATCGGATTCTATCTAAAAATATATGATATACTTTAACCCAACTATAATTATATTTTCAAATTCATATGTAGTAATTTTATTGATCCGGAAATGATTCTAATCATGAATAAAATGATTTCAATCATATTATATGAATTAGATATGTTCTTACCACCATTATTCTTTGATATAATGGTCTACCTGATGGTTCACTTGGTTTTAGAGGTTTAACTATGTGTTTCTATCCATCACTAATAGATATACCCAATTGAATGATATATGATGATTTTGAAAGGTAACATTAAGAATCAAAGTTTTCTAGGAGGATGTATTGTAGAAAAATATATTGTTTAAGAAGATGTTGAATTCCATAATGACCATATATCTGATGTTGATAGAATCAATCTCCCAAAGTCTCATCCCAGTGGAGGCCTTATGAGTGAATGTATTTCTAAAAGAAATATTGTTATAATTACCATCACTGAGTGGGTGTGAGATAACCATTACATTTTACTTAATAGTGATGAGGTTTCTCCATACGTTGAAGCCCACAAAATTAATTATTAGACATTTGAATCCATCAAGGGATGATAGATGGATATCAAATACACATAATCAATAGTTTCTTGGATGGCTCTGATATCATATTTATAAAGAGTTATCTGAAAATACAAATTCAATATTCGAACAACTCTGATGGCTATCCATGGCTCCAAATGTAAATTTTATATCTTATATAGGTTTTTTTAATTAATGGTTATACATTATATACACTAGAACAAGATCAATATAGTTAGATAAAAAATAGTTGAGTTATTCTTGTGGTCGAAGAAATTTACATATCTAGTTCTAGGGATAGAAATATAATTTATGCAAATATGGCATATTTCTGCATCATCTAAAAAATATAAAAGTTGGATTATAGAACATTTCAAGTGATGATTTTCCATTTCAAATGGGTTTATAAAATGATTGTATTGAAAGTTGATGAATTGGGCTTCGTGGAGGTGAATTTTAGTGTGGAAGGGTATAAGGATAATCTGGTCATAATTGAATCACAAGATGTGAAGCTAGTTTATGTCTTAAACTAGAAAATAAGAATCAGTTGATTGTATTGTTCTCAATTAATAGAATTGTAGGGTTTGATTAAAATTCAATTGAGGGTGACCCTTTCATTAGGATATCATAATCACTTTATAGTGGTACCAATATATATAATTCCTTGTATGTTAGAGGTCACCACAAAGAGGGGATTGGGGTACTTGATAGAGGAGCTAAATCCCACTAAACATTAATGAAAAAAGAGAGTTCAATGATAATTTCAAAGTGTTTATTAAAATACTATTATCTTCCTCATAATATTATGTGTTCTCTACTAAATTTATATAATCTAAATTAATTGTTCGACAACCCATGCATGTGATGAATTCTACACATGATGATTTTACCAATCTCGATGAATAATAGATGATTGATTCTAAAACTATAGAATTATTAGAGGGTAAAAAACATGTTAATGAAAAAATAATATTTACCTAGCTTCATTGTGTTAAATAAAATTATCAAGGAAATAATCAAGGGTTTAAAATTTCAGGTTGGTTGGAATAAATTCATCCAACCTTTGGACCCCAACAAGTCAGTTTTCATTAGTAATGTTGGTATTATAACAGGAATGTATGTTTCAATTCATATAGATACATGGAACCATGTATTTTCTGTATTGAAGTAAATAATTTTGGAAGATATTAATGTAATGTTATGACATAATCTCTCAATTTTAAAGAAAATTTATATAATGAAATGTTGATTTAATTTTTATTATACTCTAAAGACTTAATTTATTTTAGATAATTTCTATAAGAAATATATCTTAATGGTTACTATAAAATTTCATAGAGGCTTCCAAAAACATCATGCAAAACATTATCTTATGGATGCTAAGGTTAAATCAATGCCCCACCCAACAGTTATGTAAGGACACATTATAAAATCTGATACATGGAATTATTTCATTATTCATCACGATGAGAAATCACTTTGAGTATAATGTAGTCGATCATATTTTATTTTATATTATTTATTTAATCCACATAAATTCAAAAAAATTAATTTATGTAATAGAAAAAGAGTGTTGAGAATAAATAATTTGTTTTAAAACCTATACACCCCTATCATAAAGCAAGGGTGGGGTACACTTCACTTGAAAAAAATGTTGTATTTATTTTAAATCTACAATAAAAGTTTTATGTGATATGAAATAAAATTTATTAATTTTTTATATATAGATTGATAAATAAAAAATCTAAATCCACTTCCATCCCACATCAATTTTTATAGGAGGAGGCTCACATCAATAAATAGGGTAAACTAGTATATGATAACGAAAAATTTATAGGAATCACATTTAAGCATGAAATAATAGTAATTATTTATGATTTATAAAAATGTTACATAAAAATACATTTTTATTTTTTTATTTTTTATAATGTTTTAAAAAAATAATCATCATCGACTATACGTGAATAAAAACTACTTCCAATATATTTAAATTCATTAGAACAATATGGCCGCATTAGAGGTTCAGGTTTTAGAGTGTCACCTCAAATGTATTTTGAAAAGAAAAAGCCACAAGGGGATACATAAGAGATGATAAAAGGACTACAATAATTGATAGAATCATTGAATGATATTATTTTATGGTTTGGTTGGGTGGATCAATATATGTGGAATAATCAAATCAAACAAATAGTGGAACAAGGATCAGTAACTGAGGAAAAAAATAACCCCATTATCTTTGAGGCTATCCATTCCCCTTAACCATATACCTTACCCAAGGTAATTAATTTTTTCATTACTCTTTATCCTAAATGTGAATCAAAAAACTTTTGATAACTTTATATTACTAAAATTATACAGGGTGAATTTTTATGTGATTTATATCTATCAACACCCACACGTCATCTCATTGTGAGAGGTATAATGTATAATATCATAGGAGACATTCTACATAACAAAGAACTCACAAAATATCACATGATAGTGGGGATTTAAATATATCCTGAGATGATTTCTGAGTTTCCTATTTCACTTGATCATATAGATATTACAAAAATCAATAATGTTGTTGGAACATTCATATAATAAATGTCTAATCTTAGAAAGATAGATGAGGTAACTCATTAACAATTTTTTTAAAATGAAAAACCATTAACAATTGATGAAAAATGTTTGAAATGAGGTATGTTAAATGGATAAAATGTAGGATAAACATAAGGTCTAATTAATAAAATCCATTTAATCAATTACTCAATCAAAAGGACCTTCCATGATTTTCATCTCTCCTCCAGTTCAATAGCCACATATATTAACATTACAAGTCCATACAGACACAACATTCAAAGATGGAAATATATCCTACATTCAATATGAATAAGAAGTATTAATGGAATTCATTACATAAGCATTTGGTTCAGAGAGTATAAATGAGATTATCAAGTGTGAATGGATTTAATGTCTTAGTTAGGAATAAACACAAGAAGTACATTTTCATAATCCTTCTATCAAAAAAATGATATACTATCGTCATTATGGTTTAAAAATAATCATATTTTATATAGAAATATATATAACTTCTATATAAAGGGAACCCCTTGAGAAGAAATATTTATACTCATTAATCCTTGTATCATATCAATTCACAAACATTATTTGGAATTAAAAGAAATTGAAAATAAAAAAGATACACTGAGTGAGAATTTTGGGAAGAAAATAACAGATGATAGAATCTACATGATGCCTATAATGCAGGGGTAAAACTATAAAATCTGATCATCTGTATTATATTCTTATATTTTTCATTTATTATTATTTTTTAGGAATCATAGGATGTTCGTTATAATCAATTTGGATACCCCAAATGTTTATTTTTTTTGTATCCAATGAATGTATTTCCATCAAACTGACCACACATGTTGTCTATTGTGAATTTTTAATGCACTACAATCAAAATTTTACATATATAATTTGAATTGAATGTTTTAGATTGTGTTTTACCAAGATTTTTTTATGATAGGGATATCTAAAAATATTGACTAAATATTCTATGAGGTAAGTGACTTGACATAATAAACCTATGGATTTGTTCAATTGAATATAGATTAAGTTATAGAGTAAGATTTAACTATAAAAATACATTTAAAAATAATAATTATTTTTTTCATTGTTTTTGCAATGTTTGAAGAAAAATAATGAAAACGATTATGGATATTACATTTTCAAATTTAGGAAAGATATCATATATCATCAAAATAATAGCATCCCTAAATAGGAAATTTATGAATGTAATTATAATTTCATTATAAATAGTTTTTAATCATTTTTCTATCTTTATTTTCTTAGTATTACCAATATTTATGATAATATATATACTCAAAAAAATAATTACATTTATTTAGAGATGATTTGACAGAGTACATGGTGTCAGAATATTTTCTGACATAGAATTTAGGCGATTACAGATTATGCTTGTGATATAGTATGGGATATGACCTTATATATACATTGGGGATATGAAACATTAGTATCTAACTGCTTATATATTATTTTTGACCTGTTTCTCATAGATATTTATAATGTAGTGTTATGATCCATGGATTCTTGTAGGGCTGGTAACGTGTCTGAAGTTTCTCATTCTCATGAGATATTGGACTTAGAGGATGAAACTGAGATAACGGTGATAGGGAAATGGGAAAATAAATTATACAGAGATCATGAAAAGAAGACTTCATACTACTTATTTAGTTAATTTCCAATGAGGTAATTCTTAATGATGAATAAGAAATAGTATGATGGTAGAAGTCTTATTGTTCTAAAAATCATGTTCTCTTGAATTATCTCACATCCATGTTGAGTATTTATTATCACGATGAATGTGAGCTAATTCGAGAGAACATAATTTTCATAAAAATATGAAATGGTGTCTCATGTTGGAGTCAACCACACCTCAATATGATACATGGTTTTCCTAGTATGATATCAAGTATATGTTTTTAGTTTAAAATTTATACTTTAGGTCAAAATACATGTAACATTATCAAAACTGATAAAAGTATTTAGATGCTTATGATAAATTATGAAAACAATCCATAAGTCAATTGAGCAGATAGGTGGGTGGTACGGTGGATGGTGCGCGGCTCGAGGCCCTGCTTTGAATTTTTGAAATTTGAAATTTGAATGTTTTGGATGCTTGGTTGTGGTGCTTTGGATGCGGCTGTATTAGGTACCGAAAACCCTTAAACCGGCCATTAGAAATCAAAAAATGATTAGCATCATGTACTAGGTATTACTCAAAGTGCATTTTTTTGTTAAAATTTGATGTTTTGGTTCAAAACACACATCACGTATGAAGGTTCTAGGTGCACTTGAAGCACATGTTGTGGGTATTAAAATAAAATTTAATTTAATTAGAGACTCTTAAAACCCTGAGATAGGATCCTTGATGTTAAATTTATAATTAATTTATTTAGATTGGGAATAAATTATTACCTCATCTTAGGATCCATTATTTGATGATGTTTTTGATCTCCTGAGAATACCTTCCGATTACCTTTGTTGTGATGTAAGGATTCAAGTATAGAATCTCTCTAGTAGTGATCCACACATTCTCCTTTGATATCCAAACAACTCTAATTTATTTATGGGTACTAGTTCACAAAATAAAATGATTTTCATTATTTTTCATGGTCACTCCATGATCCTTTGAGATTGAAGGAGTTCTTCTCATAATTAAGAGGAAGAGATATGTAATTCGAGAGAGATAAGTCTGTTATGTGAAATAATTATCTATCCTAAATATTTTATTAACCTTATACAATAGACATGACCAGCTATTTATAGATCTGGGGTTTAGGTAAAAAATATTATTTATTTTTATACCATCCCTTTAATAATATTATAATATTTTATAAACCCCATGAAAAAAATATTAATATTAATATTAATATTTTACAGCTTGTTCCAAGTCACTCAATGATAAATATTATTTTACCAGATTTTAAATGAATATTTATAACTATATATGATCTTGGTCCACTCAAACACCTCAAAATATATTGAATACCTGAATAAAATTTTATTCAATTAAAAAATTATTTTTTCCACAAAAAAAACCAATAAATATTTATTAAACATTCAATAAATAAAATAAATATTTTATGTACAATATAAAAAATTAATATTTATTAAATATTCAAATAATTAAATACATTATTAAATAAATTAATAAATAAATATTTATTACCTTGGGAATATTAGCGATCAATAAAACATAAATAAAATTATTCCTTGGTCATGAGAATAATATTTATTGCAATAATTAAATTCAAATTGAATTTAATTGAAATCAATGGAAACACTTAGAGTGTGACTGTAAAGTATTCTTTCTCATAATAATTTGGTAGGTATGCATAATGTTTGACATTACTTGTGATGACCCGGACTCTCTTGGTCCTTCCCTTTGCCAAAATCCGGGTTCTAAAGGAGTGGCGTCTCGGTGAGACCGATCGGCGAGACCGATCGGTGAGACCGATAGGTGAGACCGATCGGGGAGACCGATCGGCGCGACCGATCGGTGAGACCGATCGGTGTCACCCGGCCTTGTCAAGTTGTTTCCAGTAGCGCTCCTTTGGGTAAATAGGGTTTTAAACCTTATTCGGACTCGTTTAAGAGTGTTTTTAAGACCCTTAATGCCCATAAGAGTTTTAATTAAATACTTCATCAATTCATGAGTCGGCTTAAACCACCCGACCCCCTTTTGTGACGAGTGGAGCCGCGTGGTCAACCCACGGCCCCCGTGCCTTACGCGGTTTCGTGTTTTCACCTCAACCGTCCCCGGCTCTTATAAACTAAGGGTTAGCCGTGGTTTCTCTTTTCCTCGATCTTGGCTTTTCACAAACAGCTTCTGGTGCATTGGGCGCATCGCCATCCGTAAAGTTCCGCGCCCCCGGCTTAAACGTCGATCATCTATCAACAAGTAGGTAATTTCTCCATTGTCTCTCTCTTTTGTGTATCATGCGGGGTGGGTGTGCTTTTGATCCTGTAGAATTGGGTAAACCAGACCTAATTAAAGATAATAAATGAATTTTATAAAGAAAGAAGAGGGGGGCTGTGATTGTTGATGTTGTCTTATACTTTGATGTTGTTTCTTCTATGACCATCTTGTTGAGTTGTGCTGGCTATGCCTCCTGAAAATCGAGGCCGTTGGTGGTCGTTGTTTGTGCACTGATGAACACTGCTGATGTTTTAAATGGCTTGTTTGTGGTTGTAAACTCTTGCTGTGAAAAGTAAATCTGTTAATCACGTATATCCGGCTGAATAATTGAAAGCACCAGGATCAACCCTTCTGTGATAACTCCCGGTTATAACACACGGAATTTGAAATCATGGAGTGTGTTAAGTTGTTTAAATCTGAAAATCCCTAACTAGCGTTGGTGGTGGTAGTTGGTTGTTTTCCTTTCGGGCCGATTGCTGGAAATGTGGGAGGGGATGGGATCCCCTGTTCTTTTATACTCTCGGTGGTTGTGTGAATTTGGGGGATGGGATCTTCTGTTGGTATGGGTTCGGTGGTTGTGAGTTTCAAGATCGGGTGGTTACTTGTTTATATCACAAATTGGGGTGGAATCCTTTATTGTTGAGAACCAGGAGTGGGCGTTTTGGTCGTTGTTTGACTGTTTACTTCCTGGACTTATGCCTATGCCTACTAGTTTCCCAGTAGTGCTTAAACATAAACATTGTTACTGAATGTGAAATAAGAAAGGGGACACATGGGTTGTTGGCATGAGTCGTGACTCGAACTTGAGTGTTGTTGTGATCTGTAGGCTGTCTGAAGAAAAAAACCTAGCTTTGGGTGAGTGCTTGTTACATATATATATATATATATAGCTTTGTGTTTCTTATTCGTGCCCCACCCAAGTTGAGCACTTAGTGCCGAACACCCCCATTTCATGGGGGAGGGTGTTTTTCCCAACACTATTCTTAGTGGCTGGTTATTAGCTCCTTTTCTGCTCCCTTTCCCGGATATCCCAAGTATCTTCGGGCATGCTGTGATGGCCTGAAGTCCATTATTAGCCCAAGAACCTTCGGGCGGGGTAGTGTGGTGGTTGGCCAGGTGTGTGCAGCAGGTGGTTTCCCAAGCGTCTTCGGGATGAGGCCCAGGTGTCTTCGGGCGTGGTAGTGGATCCTTTAGCCCATGTGTCTTCGGGCGTGGTGGTGGTTGTTCTGGCCTAGGTGTTTGCAGGCATGGTTACATGTGACTATTGTGTCCCAAGTGTGTGCGGGCGGGATTCAGCAGTGGGACTGCATGCGGTTGAGGCCCAGGTGTGTGCGGGCAGGATTTCGGCAGTGGGACTACGTGTGGTTGTGGCCCAGGTGTGTATGGGAGGGTGTGGCAGTGGGACTGCGGTGAGAATGGCAGGATTGGTCCGATGCGTAGGATGTCTCAATAACTAGTGGGAAAGTGGCGCGGGGTACCCAAATATCGATGTGCTCTTATTATATATATTACTTGACTTGCGTTATTTGGGGAGTGGGCCTTGGTGAGGCCTAGGGTGGATATTTTTCCTTTTTAGGTGTTTGGTTTACTCTTTTTCCCATGGGACTTTAGTACGTTCCCCCACTTGTGCACGAGAGTCTTGGTTTTCCCTACTGAGTGTACTTGTATACTCACTCTACGTATATAAAACTGCTTTTAGGTTTCCAGGAGGACTTAGGGGATCACGCAGGGCCTTACTAGCTCGGACCTTTGGAGCAGTTTCAGTTGTTGTTTTCTTTTCCTTTTTGGTACTTACCTTGTAATCACCTTTTTCACTTTGTGGATTTTACTTTTGAAACATGCATGTGGGAATGGTTTACTTTTGGCTTTACTTTTCTTTCTACCTTGGTGTTGTTGGGTTTTATTCTCCTTATCTCTCGATCCTATAAAATAAAAAGGGTAATGCCTTCCATTTGTGAGAAATTTCTATACCCTTGGTGCTAGTCGCCACTTCGGGACCTATTGAAGGCGGGTTTCGGGGGTCATTATCTCTCCTTCAACATGAAGAAGGAAGGGCCTGACAATCTGCTGACCCTTACCTCCTTTTTGGTGAAGGCGGGTCGTGACAGAATGGTATCAGAGGTGATGGTTGAGAGATAGGATGGAGTTTGGAGTTAGGCACAGTGAGGATTGCATGGGATGGTAAGGCAACGGTGTTGGGTGACCTTGGAGTGTGAATTAGGCAAGGGAAGACCGTCTAGGACACGTGATTTTAGGGCCCCCTGTGATCCGATGCAAGGACACTGGACCTACCGAACGACCAAGTGAGGCCACACTGATTGCAGGGTAGAGACCCTAGGAAAGGTACATGCATCATAATGACTTGTGTTCTTGTGTTTCTGGGATTTCATGGGAGTTAAGAATAAGTTAAATTTTAAGAAGTTTTAAGAATGATATTCTGCACTACTTGGGCTTAGGCATTCCTTGTTTACCTTGCAGTTATGGCACCTGGAAGGAGACCACGTGTGGTACAGGCGATCGAGGCCCCGGAGACTACTTTGGCCAATTGGCAGAGAGCTCATCGAGAGGAAGAGGATGACCAGTGGCAGAAGACTCTTCGAGCCTTCCAGCGACAGGCCCTCGAAATGTATGAGGGCAGCACCTCGGATATGAAGACGAAAGGCTGGCTAGAGGATCTAGTTATATCCTTCGGCCTGATTCGGGCCCCGACCGGGTACTGGGTTCCTCTGGCCATTAGCCAGATGCAGGTAGCGACACGTCAGTGTTGGATGCTTTACCTAGGGGAGAGGAGAGAGTCTGAGGTGGCTTGGGTGGATTTCGAGAAGGAGTTCCTGGCGGAATTCTTCTCCTCGACGATGAAGGCAGAAAAGAGGCAGGAACTACTCTCCCTCTAGCAGGGGAGTATGTCTGTGAGGGAGCTAGGGATCAAGTTCAAGGACCTCCTACGTTTTTCTCCAGACCTCTTTCCCGATGAGGAGTCTCGGGCAAGATGTTTGGAGGAGGCACTCCGACCCTCCCTCCAGTATGTTGTTACCCCCTTTACCCTGCCGACGTACTTGGAGGTCCAGAAGAAGGCCGAAGTGGTGGAGCGGATGCATGCTCTAGGGGGAGTGTCGCGAGAGGGGATCCAGCTGGGACCATCAAAGCGGAAATCCATCAGCACTAGGACTCTAGCGTCAGGACCCTCTAGGTTCCAACCCGTAGGGAGCAGGCCGCAACAGTTTCAGTTTCGATCCCCCATCCCTCGCCCTTTTCCTACGGGCCCAGGACCGCGGTGCTTCATCTGTGGGAGCCCTGGGATTCTCCAGAGTCAGTGCCCAGACCGGGTATAGTACAGCAGTGCCAGTCAGCCCCAGCACCCGCCCCAGCAGCAGCTTCCAACCAAACCTTTCCAGCAGCAGCAGCAGGGACAGCGAGCTCCCGCTCCTCCGAGGGCAGACGTAGGAGGAGGAGGCCGACCCCAAGGCGATCCACAAGGACCTCGACTAGGTCATGGTCGGGGAGGTGGCCGACAGCCGAGTGGCAGGGGAGATGGGCGTGGACAGTTGCACGCTACAGAGGCAGCAGTTCCAGCAGGGCAAGAGGTTGTTCGAGGTACGATCAGTCTGTTTAGCACTCTTTCTTATGCTTTGTTTGATACCGGAGCTTCGCACTCCTTCGTTGCACCCAGTCCAGCCCGTGCCTTGGGTCTAGATGCCGAGAGACTTCCAGTTCCCCTGGTGTTGAGCACACCAGTTAGAGGCCAGACCGACTTGTTGTTCGTTTTTCGGGGATGTAGACTAATGATAGGGCCACATCAGTCGATTAGGGATCTTCTTCTGCTACAGATTCAGCCATACGATGTCATCCTAGGCATCGACTATCTATTTTCTGTGTGCTCCGTCATCGACTGTTTTCAAAGAAGGGTGGTGTTCTCAGAATTGGACAGCTGGCATGTCACCTTCACCGGCGAGCGGAGCAGTCCAAAGGGAAATAGGAGAGAGGAACCTCTCCTCTCCTTGTTGACCGAGCTGACAGTGGAATCAGTAGATGCTGAAATGGTGGAAGTGCCAGAGATCATCCGTGAGTTTATGGACATCTTTCCTAAGGAGGTGACGACTCTACCCCCTTGACGTGATATCGATTTCGGGATAGACCTGCAGCCCAACGCTCATCCAATCTCGATGGATCCTTACCGGATGGCACCTTCGGAGCTACGAGAGTTACGGATACAGATTGAAGATCTGATGAAGAGGGGTCATGTTCATCCGAGTGCATCACCGTGGGGGTGCTCCGGTCTTGTTTGAAAAGAAGGCAGATGGTGGCCTTAGGTTGTGCATAGACTACAGGAGGTTGAATTAGGTGACGATCAAGAATCGCTACCCTCTCCCAAGGAAAGATGATCTTTTTGACCAACTGAAGGGGGTAGGAAGGTTCTCGAAGATCGACCTGCGATCTGGGTACCACCAGCTGAGGGTGAAAGAGACCGACATCCCGAAAACAGCATTCAGGTGCAGGTATGGACACTTCGAGTTCGTGGTCATGCCCTTAGGTGTTACGAACGCCCCGGCTGTGTTCATGGGACTTATGAACTCCATCTTCTGGGAGTACCTGGATTGGTTCATGGTTGTGTTCATCGATGACATCTCGGTCTACTCTAGATCAGAGGAGGACCATGAAGAGCACCTGAGGACAGTTTTGGAGGTCCTCCGACAGCACCAACTCTATGGTAAGCTGTCAAAATGCATGTTCTGGACACAAGAAGTGCACTTCCTTGGGAACGTGGTGTCCGTGAAGGGGTAGCGATGGACCCATCAAAGGTTGAGGCAGTTGTTTCTTGGGCAGCACCCAAGAATGTGGCAGAAGTCCGAAGTTTCCTCGGGCTGGCGGGTTACTACTAGAGATTCGTACCCAACTTCTCCCGAGTAGCAGCCCCTTTGACGGCTCTGACCAAGAATGACTAGGCTTTCGTATGGAGTGAGCAGTGCCAGTCAGCCTTCAGCTATCTGAAAGAGAAGCTAGTCAGTGCCCTAGTGCTGAGATTACCAGAAGAAGGGGTGGCCTATGAGGTATTCTGTGATGCTTCGGGACAGGGCCTGGGATGTGTGTTGATGCAGCGATGAGGGGTGATCTCTTATGGGTCCAGGCAGCTGCATTCCCATGAGCGTAATTATGCCACCCACGACCTAGAGATTGCAGTGGTCGTTTTTGCGCTAAAGTTATGGCGGCACTACCTCATCGGGGAACACTTTGTGGTCTTCATGGATCACAAAAGCTTGAGGTATATCTTCTCCCAGTGGGACTTAAACTTGCGACAGCAGAGATGGGTGGAGTTCCTCCAGGATTACGACTTCGAGATCTCTTATACTGAGGGCAAGGGAAATGTGGTGGTCGATGCCTTGAGAAGGAGGATGCAGAAGGATGCGGTCCGAGAGTCGGCGGACGCCTGGAAGGTAATGGAAGAGTTGGCTGCCTTACACCTGGATGCGATGATGGATAGCAGCAGAGGCTGCCTATATCAGATGACAGTGCAGTCATCCCTATTTCAGCAGGTGGAGGAGTCTCAGTGGGGAGACATAGAGTGTGAGGTGATGTGTGACCAAGTTGACCAGGGCAATGCTCCGGGAGGATGGACTGAGGATGGTCAGAACCGGATGCTTTTCCAGGGAAGGTTGTTTGTCCCAGAGGCGATGCGCGGCAAGGTTTTCAGTGAGTTCCACAACTCACCCCTAGCGGTAAACCCAAGAGTTTCCAAGATTTACCAAGGTTTTAAGAGGCAGTTTTGGTTGCTCAGATTTAAGCAAGCGGTGGCAGAGTTTGTGGCCAAGTGCCTAGTGTGTCAGCAAGTGAAGGCTGAACACCGAGTTCCAGGCAGCCTACTACAACCC
Organism: Viscum album; assembly: GCA_963277665.1. Classification (NCBI taxonomy): domain Eukaryota; kingdom Viridiplantae; phylum Streptophyta; class Magnoliopsida; order Santalales; family Viscaceae; genus Viscum; species Viscum album. The sequence goes on from OY728134.1 coordinate 1,174,447,607, forward strand.
CTAGATGTCTTCGAGTGGAAGTGGGATGACATCTCAATGGATTTCGTCATGGGACTACCCAAGGTCCAAGGAGGGTACGACGCCATCTAGGTGGTAGTGGAAAGGTTGACGAAATCGGCTCACTTTCTAGCGATCAGGGATTCAAGTGTTGTGGATGCTTTGGCACGAAAGTACGTGGATGAGGTGGTGCAATTTCATGGAGTTCTGAGGTCTATAGTCTCGGATAGGGATGCACGGTTTACCTCGCGGGTCTGGAGGGGATTGTAGCATGCGTTTGGCACCCAGTTACGCCTTAGCACTGCTTTCCATCCCCGGACATATGGAAAAACAGAGCGCACCATCCAAACCTTGGAGGATATGCTACTATCATGTGTTCTGGACTCAGGAGGGTCATGGGTGAAATAATTGCCTCTGGTAGAGTTTTCCTACAACAATAGATACCACTCTACCATTGGCATGGCCCCGTTTGAAGCTTTGTATGGGAGGCCATGTCGTTCGCCTGTGTGTTTGACCGAAGTAGGAGAGGCAGATATCCTTGGTCCGGAGGTGGTGCAGAACACGGCAGAGAAGGTTCAGCTCATACGGGAAAGGATGATGGCGGCCCATAACCGACAGAAGTCATAGGCTGATACCATGAGGAGGCCCTTGGAGTTTGAGGTTAGGGACCACGTGTTCTTAAAGGTCTCCCCTCGGCGTGGGCAGCGGAGGTTCGGCAAAGGGAGTAATCTTTCTCCCAGATTCATCGGACCCTTCCAAGTGTTGCGGCGGGTCGGCGAAGTGGCTTACCAGCTAGTGTTGCCACCGCCGCTACTAAGGATACATGATGTCTTTCATGTGTCCCAGCTCCGTCGGTATCTGCATGACGATTCACACATCCTTGATTGGGGTGAGCTGGACATCGAGGACGACGTGACCTTTTTGGAGAGACCAGTGGTGATCAAGGATCGCAAAGAAAAGGTGCTTCGCGGACGAACCATTCCCTTGGTTCGCGTGTTGTGGAGACATGGTGGTCTTGAGGAGAGTACGTGGGAAACGGAAGAACAGATGCGTACCCATTACCCAGAGTTGTTTTAAGCTTTGTTCCACGGTGTACCTATTATGATAGAACGTTTTGTCTTTTGGCTATGAAATGTACTGGTTTTCTTCCTCTGCTTGTGTGTGAAAACCCCCAGCTATTGCGAAGGAGAGAACCCGACCCATAATCAAGACGCATTAAGGTGGATGCGATTAAACCCGTGCGGGAAAGTCAGTGCTGCCCAAAGTGGATAATATCTTGACATGGGGGAAGAGACTCCCCAACCCACGTGCCCGGGCAGTTTGGCTTGGTATGTTGCTTGGTTCGTGACAGGAAGATGTTCTTAGTTAGCGATGAGGTTCACTCTTGAGAGGTATCTTTTGGGGGTGGTTGTTCGGACCCGCCCTTTCCTTATGGGTTGTTCAAATTCTCGAGGACGAGAATAGTTTGAGAGGTATCTGATGTGATGACCCAGACTCTCTTGGTCCTTCCCTTTGCCAAAATCTAGGTTCTAAAGGAGTGGCGTCTCGGTGAGACCGATCGGTGAGACCGATCGGGGAGACCGATCGGCGTCACCCGGCCTTGTCAAGTTGTTTCCAGTAGCGCTCCTTTGCGTAAATAGGGTTTTAAACCCTATTCTGACTCGTTTAAGCGTGTTTTTAAGACCCGTAACACCCATAAGAGTTTTAATTAAATACTTCATAAATTCATGAGTCGGCTTAAACCACCCGACCCCCTTTTGTGACGAGTGGAGCCGCGTGGTCAACCCATGACCCCCGCGCCTTACGCGGTTTCGTGTTTTCACCTCAACGGTCCTCGGCTCTTATAAGCTAAGGGTTAGCCATGGTTTCTCCTTTCCTCGATCGTGGCTTTTCACAAACAGCTTCTAGTGCATCGGGCACATCGTCATCCATAAAGTTTCGCGCCCCCGGCCTAAACGTTGATCATCTATCAACAAGTAGGGAATTTCTCCTTCGTCTCTCTCTTTTGTGTATCATGCAGGGTGGGCGTGCTTTTTATCCTATAGAATTGTGTAAACCAGACCTAATTAAAGATAATAAACGAATTCTATAAAGAAAGAAGAGGGGGGGATGTGATTGTTGATGTTGTCTTATACTTTGATGTTGTTTCCTCTATGAACATCTTGTTGAGTTGTGCTGGCTATGCCTCCTGAAAATCGAGGCTGTTGGTGGTCGTTGTTTGTGCACTGATGAACCCTGCTGATGTTTTAAATGGATTGTTTGTGGTTGTAAACTCCTGCTTTGAAAAGTAAATCGGTTAATCAAGTATATCCGGCTGAATAATTGAAAGCACCAGGATCAACCCTTCTGTGATAACTCCCAGTTATAACACATGGAATTTGAAATCATGGAGTGTGTTAAGTCATTTAAATCAGAAAATCCCTGACTAGCGTTGGTGGTGGTAGTTGGTTGTTTTCCTTTTGGGCCGATTTCTGGAAATGTGGGAGGGGATGGGATCCCCTGTTCTTTTATACTCTCGGTGGTTGTGTGAATTTGGGGGATGGGATCTCCTATTGGTATGGGTTCGGTGGTTGTGAGTTTCAAGACCGGGTGGTTACTTGTTTATATCACAAATTGGGGTGGAATCCTCTGTTGTTGAGAACTAGGTGTGGACGTTTTGGTTGTTGTTTGACTGTTTACTTCCTGGACTTATGCCTATGCCTACTAGTTTCTCAGTAGTGCTTAAACATAAACATTATTAATGAATGTGAAATAATAAAGGGGACACATGGGTTCTTGGCATGAGTCGTGAGTCGGACTTGAGTGTTGTTGTGATCTGTAGGTTGTCTGAAGAAAAGAACCTAGCTTTGGGTGAGTGCTTGTTACATATATATATATATATATATATATATATATAGCTTTGTGTTTCTTATTCGTGCCCCACCCAAGTTGAGGACTTAGTGTCGAACACTCCCATTTCACGGGGGAGGGTGTTTTTCCCAACACTATTCTTAGTGGCTGGTAATTACCTCCTTTTCTTCTCCCTTTCCCAGATAGCCCAAGTATCTTCGGGCAGGCTGTGATGGCCTGAAGTCCATTATTAGCCCATGAACCTTCGTGTGGGGTAGTGTGGTGGTTGGCTAGGTGTGTGCGGCAGGTGGTTTCCCAAGCATCTTCGGGATGAGTCCCAGGTGTCTTTGGGTGTGGCAGTGGATCCTTTAGCCCAGGTGTCTTCGGGCGTGGTGGTGGTTGTTCTGGCCTAGGTGTTTGCAGGCATGGTTACATGTGACAGTTGTGGCCCAGGTGTGTGCGGGCGGGATTCAGCAGTGGGACTGCGTGGGGTTGAGGCCCAGGTGTGTGCGGGTGGGATTTCGGCAGTGGGGCTGTGTGTGGTTGTGGCCCAGGTGTGTGCGGGCGGGTGTGGCAGTGGGACTACGGTGAGAATGGCGGGATTGGTCCGATGCGTAGGATGTCTCAATAACGAGTGGGAAAGTGGCGTGGGGTACCCAAACATCGATGTGCTCTTATTATATATATTACTTGACTTGCGTTATTTGGGGAGTGAGCCTTGGTGAGGCCTGGGATGGATAGTTTGTCTTGTTAGGTGTTTGGTTTACTCTTTTTCTCATGGGACTTTAGTACGTTCCCCCACTTGTGCACGAGAGTCTTGGTTTTCCCTACTGAGTGTACTTGTATGCTCACCCTACGTATATAAAACTGCTTTCAGGTTTCCAGGAGGACTTCAGGGATCACGCAGGGCCTTACTAGCTCGGACCTTTGGAGCAGTTGCAGTTTTTGTTTTCTTTTCCTTTTTGGTACTTACCTTGTAGTCACCCTTTTCACTTTTTGGCTTTTACTTTTGAAACATGCATTTGGGAATGGTTTAATTTTGGATTTACTTTTCTTTCTACCTTGGTGTTGTTGGGTTTTCTTCTCCTTATCTCTCAATCCTATAACATAAAAAGGGTAATGCCTTCCATTTGTGAGAAATTTTTATACACTTGGTGCTAGTCGCCACTCCGGGACCTATTGAAGGCGGGTTTCGGGGGTCATTATCTCTCTTTCAACTTAAAGAAGGAAGGGCCTGGAAATCTGCTGACCCTTCCCACCTTTTTGGTGAAGGCGGGTCGTGACATTACTATCTAGAAACTGGTCAAGAAACCCAATAGAAATAACATAATGTCTTAATGTCGACAATCACATATGAATTCTCACATTATAATAAAATCCCATTTTCTCAATATCTCATCAATTAGGTTTCACATCTATTTCAACAATATATATGCTCGATAGGTCTTTTTTTAATATAAAATAAACATTATTACACTATAACCATGTAATTTAATTACGCAGTTATATTTCAATCAAAGGGATGAGATATCAATATTTAGAAATATGGAAGGGAAAAATCCTTCCTTGGATTATTAATTAACAACATGAAATCCATGACACAACTAACATATCTAACTTATCTATGAACTATCATTCAAATGGTTTATGAAATACAACTAAGTGTGAGAGAAATAACATGCATTAATACAATCTTAATGTCAAAGGATCATTACACCCGATCAAATATAGAAATATATGATGACATAAAAACATGAATAATTCCTATTGGTGGGTCTATTCTCATGATCTACCATATAGTAGATTACCATGTGTGAACGTCATTACAATAATCTTTATAAGATAATTAGTAATAGCACCTTGCGATCTATATACTATGTGCCTTATCATAGTACATTATCCAACTGTAGAATATCATATTAAAATTTTAAGGATCTCATCATAGTGGGGAACTGATATAACCTTATCAATGTGACAGATACTCTAGGATATTATCACATCAATGTTCAGAATAATAAAAATCAATATTTTATAAGATATTTATATTAAAATTTAATCCTTTTAAGAATCATGAAATCTAAAGTATAAAGAAGTTGGGTATTGGAAACCATATCCAACAAAATCCAACTTGCAATAGAGACAACAACTAATGAATGGTTAGTCCTCACCTGAAAAACATGCTTCTCATTAGTATGGTTATATCTTTTAGGCCAACAATGTTTATGTGTCTAGGTTTAGTAAATATATGCATCTGTGAAGTAAATATTTTTACTGAAACATTACTATCTTGAGAAAATCTCTCAAGTAGTGATATAATCAGGTATCCACCTCGAATTTCGATGTTAGAATCCTAACATCCTGACTAAATCCATAGTCAAATATTATCATAAAATGATAAATATATTTCTTTCGGTATAACCCAAAATTGGAACAGGACATTGAAAAAACAACTTCTTAAGCTGCATCAGAAGTCGCAACATACTCATATATTGTAGATATGAAAATCACTGAATGTAATATTTTTTTTCTTGAATATTACCTTATCCATTTCTATGATACTTGATTAAATTTACCTAAATTAATACAATAGTTCAATTCACTTGATCACTAGTATTCCCACTTCTCTAGACAACATTAAAACATCTAATATTATATTGTAATGTTCTGTTAGATAGTTATAACTACATTTCGATGCACTTATGTTGGATCTATTTGATATTTTCATATTATTCATCATGAATAATTAATATAAAACATCAGTACATATCATGTTACATGAGATAAATTCCTAGACCTTAATCTTATGAAATTATATTAATCTCAATAATATCTTACTATGACTATATGTGTACTTATGGAAGGATTATATGCCAACTATAATTCAATCTTGAATTTTTAGGATTTTTATTATTATAAACATTTCTAATATATGTACAATGAATAAATTGAACAAACTTTTGGATATATCTTATAAATAATTTTCCCTGGAACATGGTTTCTACAATAAGTCATACTTGAAGAAATTTTATTTCTCAGTCTTAACAAATTGGTTATATATAACAATTTTTTTATATATGTTATCAGCATATCTATCTTGAAAACTTATAGTAATCACACTAACTAGATAGATACAAATATCACTCATTCATTTTTAAATTAATATTATATGATAACTATGCATTATTTATTCATAAATGAATTTATGTAATATGGATATCTTATTGGAATTTATTTTTGTCACTAACCCATTTAAGTTATTCCTAGTAGACATATACCATAGATTCTCATTTTGGTCAAATCATACAGACATATAACATATGGTTTCCTCTATGTGAGGTGGCCTTGATAATCAATTTACCAATATGATGATCATATAAATATTATATGAAAAAGTATAATTCAAGAAGTATTTTATTCATGATTATTGGTGTATAGGTTGTTTCCTAGAGTAGACCTTTCAAAAATTAATATTTCTTTATTAGTATCATCTTTTACCATCCATGTCTAATTTATATTATATAATCTATATCAGTATCAAGTCTTAGAAACATTCAAAATATGGATTCCTGGTATCATGGTACATGGATTCTATTAGTGGAATTTTTACATACTCGTCAACCTTAGTATACTACGATTTACTACTACATTGTAAGAATATTTATTCTAAATGAATAACACATGAATAATCTATTGTGGTGAAAATAAACCAACTTTTGTTTATAAATTACCATGTACTATGTTTTACTTGAACTGATCCTACTACTAAGCTATGTGGATCCAAATATTCCTATTCCAACTCATTGGAATCCATAGCCTTAACTTGTAGAAGTAAAGTCTACTTCCACTATCTTCAAAGATATAAGATTATTTTATAGAAATATAATAGATCTTGAATAGACATTAATATCCTCAATTTCCATATGATCATTAACTTAGATTCACCTAAGTGTTTTGATGTTAAATTATAGCTAAGGACATCTTTTAATAAACAGTTATCAATAAACACTTGTGGTAATGTCTTAAATGATTCCTATAATATAACAGTTAATATGATATCCATTATATAATTTAGTTGGAATATGGGTTAGTTGTATCACTTCTATTTAAAAAACATTCCTTGGAATAAATAAATAAATATTTACAATATATATAATACTCTCCATTGACCTTCCTTTTAAAACGATCATTCCAATTATGCACATAAGAATGTGTGTGTGACGCCCCATGCTTTATGAACTGGTCCAAGTGAACAATGTTATGCTTTAAAATATGTCTCTTGTTTTATTTTGTGCTTTCTGTTCTAATAAAGATTTTGAAACGAAATAAAACATGGAGAAAATGGTAAACTGGTATATATTTAAAAATTACATTGCAAAAAGACCCAACTAGTTAAAAATACCATGCACAAAACCTAACACATCCACAACAAGACTACTAAGAATCACAACTCAAGTAATCAGATAGTCGTCGTCTTCAGGGTCCATCAGTGTGAAAAATATATCATCCAGAGCCACGGCACACATACTCAACACCAAAGGTATAAGAAGAGCCATCCTTCCTAGTTCAAGTGTTTTGATTTTGTGAAATGCCCCTTATTTTTATAATGGTCATTTAATTTATGACCGTTAAATATATATATATATATATATATAGTCGTTGGGTTTTCAAAACCACCTTTGGGTTTCGATTGGTAAAGTTTATCTTTATATGAAAACTTGGTTTTTATCCTCTTATAATTTATGATATTATTATAATGTATTTTCCACACAAAAAATCATATTTTTAAAATAAAAAGAATATTCTTGGAAATAAATCTTTTTTTATAAAAATCTTGATAGATACCTATATAGTAAAACACTTAGTATTCTTTTTATAAAAGATATGTTTGAAGGGTATCTATAATAGTTATATCTTTTGACCTCTAAAATTATGTATTTTTTAATTAACTTTTTGTCTTTTAAATTTTATGAAACAGATGGTGGTGTATTTTAAAGATCTTAATAATTATAATGGGTTCTTATGTAAAATATGAACGGAATACCTTTTAAAATAATTATATATGAAATATTTTAATAAGCTAAAAAATGGAGTTAGATTTTAAATTAAAACTATTTGTTTTTATTGTATATTGATTCTTTTAGTACAAATTTTTGTGTTACACACTTTTTTTTACTAAGTATACTTATGCTAGTTACACTACTGGAAAACTAACCTTTACCAACGGTTTGGAACCGTTGGTATAGGCCTCCAAACCATTGGTATATCCTATACCAACGGTTTGGAGAACCGTAGCCAAGTAAGTCGTTGGGATAGGTCTATACCAACAGTTTTCCAAAAACCGTTGGTATAGGTAATATGAAATCTTTACCAACGGTAATGGAACCGTTGGTTTATAAATTCCAAAAATAAAACATCCGCTGGGATTTGATCCCAGGACCCCTCGTTTATAATCGAACGACTTAACCACTAAGATAACATCACTTTTGTAAACATAATTTCATAAATATATATATGTATTATCATAATTATTTAAAATTTTGATTTATATAATGATCTCGGTTAGTAGATCTGGAAAAAAAATTAAAGAACCTATCCTAATGGTTTTCAAAACCATTGGGATAGCCCTATCCCAATGGTTTTCAAAACCGTTGGGATAGGTTAGGGGTGGGTTGAGTTTTTTAGGCCGAACGTTGGTTTTTTGGGTGTTTTTTCCCAACGGTTTTGGTGAACCGTTAGGAAAGAGGCTCAAAACACACCCTTTCCCAATGGTTTAACATAAACTGTTGGGAAAGAGTGACCCTTTCCCAATGTTTTTCCAAACCGTTGGGAAAGGTGGGGAAATCTATGGATTTCCCAATAGTTTTGGTGAACCGTTGGGAAATGGTAGCTATACCAACAGTTTTTACAAACAGTTGGTATAGAAGTGTTGGGAAAGATCATCTTTCCAGTAGTGTTATTTAGTAAATCTAAATAAGTTTTTTAAAAAAAATAGGTTGGGGTTGGCCAAGCCGAGGGCATCACTTTGTGACAAGCCCTCTAGGTCGAGACCAATCCCCAAGGGACACGAAGTGCCAACCATCGGGGTCCCAAGAAAGTTTAGTTGGTGTCCAACCAGGTCCCGAGCGGAGCATAGGTCTACTAGGTCGCACGCAGGCCCGTGTGTAAGGCATGCGGCGCACGCTACATGGGGTTGGGCCGAAGCCCGCATGGGGCCCATGTATAAGGCCACAGTGTCTATGTGTTCGTGTTATTGCACAGGAGGTGGCAATCTTTGTTTTATAAACCGTTCCTCAACCGCATTCCTTTTCGATGTGGGATGCGCTCCGCGCGATGAGGACCGTCCGATCGACTTCTGTGTCGATCTCATCCGTCCAAACCTTTTAATCGTCCGATCTCTCCCGGGATATAATCCCAGCCCACGGTTTATTTAAAACGCTCAACACACCTCCCGCATCCCTCCCTTCGTCCGATCATGAATGGAACTAATCGAGGCCATCCATTTCTTTACCGCGTCGACCTCGTCGTCTTCTTCCTCGCACAGGGGTCCCGAATAGTAGGCCTGCTCAAGGACGCCTCGGCTCCTACTTTGGCACTGCTTCTCTTGACCCTCACACACCCCCTCCAAGGTCACTGTAATCTCGTCTTTCCCTCTCCGGTCTAACCTCTTGGGTTGAGTCACCCAAGGTACACTGAAGCCTTTAAAAAACCCCTGCTTCATTGAAGCCCCGGGCAGCTTCTTCTCCTTCAGACCTCCTTTCGAACCCTCCAGCAAAGCCAACGAACATCCTCCTTAATCAAGGTAAGGGTTCTTGCATGCATTCTTTTGGAGAAAACCTTCGTTTTTTACTCCCAGTGTGTAGATATACAGTTTATATACATATAAAAAATCAAATATATACCCCTCGGATTGTATGGCCTTCAAGGGTTTTGCTGCCGTATGGTGCATGAGTAATGTCCCTTGCATGCTTTCCATCTTTTGAAGAAAATATTCATTATGTACTCCAAAAAATATAGTTTATATATATATATATATATATGTATACTTAATGTAAACCCCTCGTTTTTTCCTTCAAGGAGTTTAGCCTTCGTGTTTCCAATGGGGTGAAAATGTAAGGGTCCATATACACTTTGTTTTCATTTTGAGAAACCTGTACACGATATATACTATTTATATATGAATATGTACATAATACAAATCCATCAGTTTGTATATTGTGTATATATGGTTTCATATATATGTAGACGGTATATACACTTTATATATGTACATTTACATAATACAAATCCCTGGGTGGTATATTGTTTTTACATACGGTATATACAGTTTTATTATACTGTTTTCCAAAACCTCAAACTTATATTTAATGTATATAGTATATATATATATAGTTTCATGAGTGTTTTCTCATAACCTAACCCAGCCTATTTTTGGGTATCAATCTTTAAATAAATTTTTTAATTGATATATGAAAACTATGTTTAAGAGGAGTTATGTTTGTAAAACCTTAGTTTTTATACATATGCTTTCATTTATAACAAACCTTATATGGATTTAGTTTTCAACCATGTAATTGATTTATGGTTGGAGACCTTCAGTACCTAAGGAATTTAATAGAATTTGTTATGAATTGTGTCAAACCCGTATATACACTTCGAGTATTTATTGGTATGTGTATATGTATTTATAAGAATAATTTCCAAACACTATTGTATTCTTTTATAAATAATAGGACTTAATTTATTATTTGATCTAGGTAATATTTTATTACGATATAATTTGTGTGATAACTAAACCAACATGTTTTTTTTAAATACACACAAATGGTCATGTTTTATAAAACAAGTTTATCTAATGTTGCCCCTGATGCATTTTATGAAAAAGTATGTATTTTGGTTTGATTTAAATATATTAGAGGATTTAAGATTTAATGGGACATGATATCATGTTATGTTCTTTTATTTACTAAAGACAAAATGAACCTACTTTGGTGAATTCATTAATTAATCATGTTGTGGTTTTCTTTATTTACATGTTCAAGGGCCTATTTATCACTATCACTGATTTCAAGGGTTTTCTTTAAGCACTCCATTTCCATGGAATAATAATTTCAACGATTCATCATTTATTATGTCATCATTTTATATGCTTTAAGTAATTATCTTATGTGAAGAGAATGTCTTACTAAGCTGTGAATGCCTTAGATTAGTTATTGACATATTTTACAATGTTAATTTTCATATCATGTATTAGTAAAATGTGTAATGGTTCATTTTTTTTATTTGAGTTATAATTGTATACAATGCATAATGATGACATATCACAAAATGAACTAAGAAAATAGATTAACCAAAGTGGTATGGGACACCTTGGGTAATATGAAAATAAATGAGTTAATCAAGGTGGTATTGGACATCTTGAATATACAAACCATTTAAGTAAGGCATGAATGATGTGTCTCACATGATAATAAAGACATGTCAAGGGTGCACCCTGATAGCGCTCAAATGCATTGGGTAAAGACTTAATCTCTAGAGATGACCAATTTAATGACGCCTTGGTGATGGACCTTGGTAATGTTTTCAAATGACACCTTGGGGATGGACCTTGGTGATACGGAAATGATTGTCTAAGTTAAAATGTTGATACCACATGATTCAAGTTATGTCCCAAGTTCTTTTCAAGATAATGTGCACATTATTTCATGACCATTGCCATTATGATTTCATAAAGTTCTTATTTCACTGGTATAAGTTGGAGCATGATTTGTTATTATCATTTAGTAAAATAGTAACCAGCATATGAGAATTTAAGTTGTTTCCTTTATGCGCAACTCTAATTATGCATTTCTCTTAACTGTATAATTTATGCTTAAGTAAATCACATGTCGTACTTTTTTATGATAGCCATTATTTCTCCTTCGAGAATTGGCATAATTGTTTCATGTTCTTCTTGAAAACCTTGATTTAACATATTTATGTTATGTGTTATAATTTTCCTTTAGTGAGTGTTCAATCTATTTTAAAAGAATGTTTTCAAATGTTACACTATTTTCATTTCTTTTTAAAACCCCTTACAGAGTATTTCAATTCTCACCCTACATTTTGATTTAAAATTTTTAGGTATCAGCTCTTAAAAGATGAACTGTTTCATAAGTTTCCGGTTTCCTAGTACCCAAACCGCACACGATCCTCTGTATGGGACTTGATGTATAGTTAACAATGTGTATTTTATTTTAAACCAACACATCATGTTCAGAAGGAACCGACTCCTGGGTTTCTGGGGTCGGGGTCTCTACAGTTTGAATCGTAGGTTCGGTTTGGATAACTCTAGAAGGCCAGAAACTGAAACAGAAATATATATATATATATATATATATATACTTAAATTTTATTTAAAAAAATGGGTTTTTCTTAAATTTCATATGGAAAATGAAGGCACAAATATCTTATCTCTCCCCACAGAGGCCCTAGAGACCATTGTGTCTTTAGCTAGCCGTGAGGATTTTCTAAACTATGCCCATATCTGCATTACATGCAAACACCTTTACGACGTATCCAATTCTCCACAGGTGCTTCAGTTACACCAGGGGGTAGGAATAGATTACCTCCTTATGATGATGACCCAGTTTCCCTCCTATGTACATCGAGGAAGGTACTATGAGGGACTTTTCCAAATTTTCACGGTGGGTGAGGGCTTTGGCACTATGATTGATAACCCTTTCCAAGAGGCTACTACTGACGGGGACCTCCGAGCTAGCTACCTTTGTCAGATTTTAAACGACGTCTTCTGGGGTCAGTTGTTGGACATCAGAAGGTTAGAAGATGAGTCCACCCGACTGTCTTGCAGACAACAAGTGTATGTAGATGTCTCCCAACTTAATAACTCTCATGCTAGACTCATAATACATCATAGGTTCCCCCATGAGTTTTTCCCTGAATGCTCAGCCTGTGTTTGGTTCGAAGAGTTAGGGAGTTTTTCTTCTCTGTGTGGAGTTCGTTTAGTCGGTGGTTAAGGGAAACTCAAGTGCTAATGTTTAATAATAAACTTAGGTTTATTGAAATGTTGTCTTTCCGCTTCCTTGTCTTTACTTTTTATTTATCCTTGAATGGTTTTCAAGTGATTGAACTCCTGACTTAAATCTTTCAAATGGAAGGACAAACCCACCTGTTATCTCTCCCCACTGAGATTCTGGAAATCATTGCAATCAAAACGTGTGAGGATGAGTATGACCCCTTTGAAAATTTGCGAAAAACGTGCAAGAAGTGGTTTGAGGTAAAAAAGGGTCCAAAGATTCTCCGCACCTACCAGGGGAATGCCTCCATCTATTACCACATTGGCTCTGCGCAGCTGTCCGGACATGAACGAAGAGGATGTTACCCTGAAGGGCTCTTTTTATGTTTCACCCTAGGCCGAAACTACATGGCCAGAGTGAAATTTCAGGAGTCTGAGTTAGAGGGAAATATTTGTGTGGCTTATATGCTCCAACTTATCAGCTTTATCCTGTTTGAACGCATCTATGGCTTCAATGTCCTCGACTGAGACATAATTTGGTGAGTCCTTCGTATGACAACCCTACTTTCTATTACAACTTAAACATGATTTATTACATATAACTTCATTTGATACAACAAAGAAGATCAAGAGGTTTAGTGTCTTTGGGGCTTAGGATCATTACATTAAAACATTAAACTTGAAATACAACATCTTTATTTAAAACTTCCTTTACATGACCACTACATTCCTTCGTACTTAGCATTGCATGGGATAACCTGAGGACATGCATAAGAAAAGGGTGAGCTATAAAGCCCAGTAAGGGAGTACAAAATGAATAACATGAGGAGTTCAATACATGTTAGGCAATAGGAACATAAATAGGGCATAAGAGTAACATGAACATAAAGGCATGATAAAGCATGATAATCAAAACATGGAAATGTGGCAACAACACTTAACATTGAATTAGCATGAGCCAAGGCTCATTGCACATGGATCATGAGTAAACCCTCATTGCACTTGAAGCATGTGTAAACCCTCATTGCACTTGAATTAGCATGATTCAACACTCATTGCACATGATGTATCATGATACTATACTTTACCCAATGCATTGGAGCGCTATAAGGGCGCACCCTTCTTAAACATTTCATTTCATGCATAAGTGTGCCACATGGATCATAAAACATGGATTCATAGAACATAATCATTTATTCCACGATAAAGGAATGTAGAATTAATACATGAAACTTTATAATCAATAAGTAAATGTGCATAAAGGTGAATACCCTTGATGGAGAAATAGTCATGGTATTCACTACACAATGATATTGGCTTAGAAAATCGGTGTGATTTAGGCAGCGTAACGGCATGACATAAGAATTCATAAAAATGGATGATGAGAGAGAAAGGGATTCCTCATCATATTTACATGTAATGGAAAGTAAGGAGGTCATATATATACATGTCCCAACAATTGAAAAGGAATTTAGATTCATGATACAAAATTATTGCTTGAATATAAAAGAGGAGAAAAAAGTTCCTTTCGGAATTTCGGCATAGTAACAGGTGTACATGGGAGGCATTTAATGAGAGAGAAAGGGGTCTCCCATCATTAAAAAAATAAGAGGGCAGTATGGGGGAGGTGCAAAACCATACCCCAGCATTCATAATTGAAATTAAAAGGGCAATACAACTTAAATAAAATTGACAAAAATGAGAAAGGAAGAAAAAACCCTTACTTGGATGTGTTCTTCCAAAGGCTAGAGAGAGGCTTGTGAGAGGATTTTTTGGATCTTGGGGAACCTTGAGAGGATTATAGAGAGAGTAGGGCAGTGGTTGGATGAACTCCAAGGTCTTTGAGTGAGGAGGAAGTGGGAGATTGGGTGGGTTTATATAGTAAAGGTGAGAGAATTCTTTATTATTTAGGTTTGGGACCCCTTATATTAAAATAATCCAAACCACAAACCATCCCATGGTTTTTGGAAAAGGAAATAGGAAAAAAATATTTTACAAGGACAAGGTCCGAACTTATTAAAAAATTAGGGTTTCTTATGTGGAGGTGAGTCACACTCACATGGAAATTAATTTAAAAAACCAAAGTGTTGAATAAGTCTTGAGGGCTCCATTAATGCTTTGAAAAGTAAGTCAAACATACCCAAAACCTCATTATTTTAATGATAAAAAACATATTGGCCGAACATAAGGATTATGGTATTTTATTACATCACCATTGGGTTATTATGATGTCATAAAACACATTATATATTTAAATGGTATTTAATTATTACCCAAAAATTTGACTGTCTCAGAAAATTATGAAAAATTCACCGTTGGATAATTTCGACGTCCTGATTCCAAAAATAATATTTATTTTATCTAAATAATTTTCTAAATATGTGAATTTTGATTTTTAAAATAAAAACCGACATTTATAAAAAATTCACGGGTTTTGACAGAAATGGCTTTCAAACCTTAATAAAAATTTTAATTGCATTCATAAAATTATAAGATCATTTATATTTAATAAAAATTAATTTAATATTAATAATAATATTTTTTTAAAATATTATTTAATTCAAAAATCCTTTAATTTAATAAAATATAATTCTTAATTAAATAATAACTAAAAACACCATTTGTACTTTAAAAACTAATTACAATGTATCAGAAATGACTAGAAATTATATTCATTATTATATACAAAAATAATGTACATGAACATGGTGCTACTTATTTGTTACATAACCCCTTAAAATAGCCTCATAAGACCTAAGGGTAAGGTGTGCGATGGTGACAGACTCTTGGGGTGGCTCGGATAACATCGCTCGAGTTGTAATCTCTATCAACTTCCACTTTTCCCGTAGACGGTCCCGTTCAAGCTTGACATAATGAAGCTCAGCTTGGGCTTGGTCAAGGGCGAAGCCCAAAGACGCCACCTCTTTTCCGAGATCTAACAAATGGGCTTCGTAAGGGGAAATTCTACTGGATGAGGCCATCGCTTCCTTTTTCTGAGTATAAATGGGTTCGTTAAAGCCTTATATTTATACTACTCAGATGATCACTGTTCAAAGGCTTTAAAAGTAACGGTCACAAATCATAACATAAAACTAAAGAAGCTAACATCTTATAAAAACATTTTTCATAAAGAAACATTTAACTGGATCAAGAGGGATTTTCAATTAATGAAACATTGGGTCGTTACAATTCGTACGTTGGTCTGTAATGACATTTCAGAACTTTGTACTATTCAAGCTTCCCCCTGGAAGCCTGAAGGCCCGAACCATAAGTACAATCCCTACTGTCTTAGGTGTATCTGGGATAGGGAACTGGAAGTGGTGAGCATCGCTACCGGGGTTCCGCTAAATGTACCTGTTGACCCTATACATTGGTGGAGATGGTGAGGACATTGCAGAGCCTTTTGGTTTTGTGAAATAAATTTTGAGGACGCAATTTTCTAAAGGGGGGATAATGTGACGCCCTAGGCTTTATGAACTGGTCCAAGTGAACAATGTTATGATTTTAATGATGTCTCTTGTTTTATTTTGTTCTTTGTGTGCTAATAAGTAATTTGAAATGATATAAAACATGGAGAATACGGTAAACTGGTATATATTTAAAAATTACATTGCAAAAAGAACCAACTAGTTGAAAATACCATGCACAAGACCTAACACAGCCACAACAAGACTACTAAGAATCACAACTCGAGTAATTGAATAGTCGTCATCTTCAGGGTCCATTAGTGTGAAAAATATAACAGCCAGAGCCACGAAATACATACTCAACACCAAAGGTATGAGGTGAGCCATCCTTCCTGGTTCAAGTGTTTTGATTTTGTGAAATGACCCTTCTTTTTATAATTGTCCTTTATGTTATGACCGTTAAATATATATATAGCCGTTGGTTTTCCAAAACCACCTTTGGGTTTCAATTGATAAAGTTTATCTTTATATGAAAACTTGGTTTTTATGCTCTTATAATTTATGTTATTATTATAATGTATTTTCCACAAAAAAATCATATTTTTAAAATAAAAAGAGTATTCTTGGAAATAAATATTTTTGTTTTTATAAAAATCCCAATAGATACCTATATATTTAAAAACATAGTATTATTTTTATAAAATATATGTTTGAAGGGTATCTATAATAATTATATATTTTGACCTCTAAAATTATGTATTTTTGAATTAACTTTTGGTCTTTGAAATTTTATGAAATGGATGGTGGTGTATTTTAAAGATCCTAATAATTACAATGGGTTCGTATGTAAAATATGAAAGGAATACCTTTTAAAAGAACTATATATGAAATATTTTACATATGATAAAAAATGGAGTTATATTTTAAATTAAAAATAGTTGTTTTTATTTTATATTGACTATTTTTGTACAAATTTTTGTGTTACACACTATTTTTTTACTAAGTATACTTATACTAGTTATTTAGTAAATCTAAATAAGTTTTCAACAAAAAACTAGGTTGGGGCCGGCCAAACCGAGGGAATCCCTTTGGGACAAGCCCTCTAGGCCGAGACCAAGCCCCAAGGGACCCGAGGTGCCGACCATCGGGGTCCCAAGTAAGTTTAGTGGGTGTCCAACCAGGTCCCGAGCGGAGCATAGGTCTAATAGGTCGCACGCAGACCCGTGTGTAAGGCCCGCGGCATGCGCTGCGTGGGGTTGGGCCGAAGCCCGCATGGGGCCCATGTATAAGGCCCTGGTGTCTGTGTGTTCATGTTATTTCACAGGAGGTGGCACGCTTTGTTTTATAAATTGCACCTCAACCGCATTCCATTTCGATATGGGAGGCACTCCACCCGATGAGGACTGTCCGATCGAATTCTGTGTCGATCTCGTCCGTCCAAACCTTTTAACCATCCAATCTATCCCGGGATCTAATCCCAACCCTTGGTTTCTTTTAAACGCTCAACACACCTCCCGTGTCCCTCCCGTCGTCCGATCATGCATGGAACAAATCGAGGCCATCCATTTCTTTACCGCGTCGACCCCGTCATCTTCTTCCTCGCACAAGGGTCCCGACTAGTAGGCCTGCTCAAGGATGCCCCGACTCCTACTTTGTCACTGCTTCTCTTGACCCTCACACACCCCCTCCTAGTTCACTGTAATCTCGTCTTTCCCAGGCCGGTCTAACCTCTTGGGTCAAGTCACTTAAGGTACACCGAGGCCTTTATAAACCCCCTGCTTCATTGAAGCCCCGGGCAGCTTCTTCTCCTTCGGACCTCCTTTCGAACCCTCCAGCAAAGCCAAAAAACATCCTCCTTAATCAAGGTAAGGGTTCTTTCATGCATTCTTTCAGATAAAACATTCGTTTTTTTACTCCCGGTCTGTAGATATACAGTTTATATACATATAAAAAATCAAATATATACCCCTCGGGTTGTATGGCCTTCAAGGGTTTTGTTGTCGTATGGGGCATGAGTAAGGGCCCTTTCATGCTTGCCATCTTTTGAAGAAAATCTTCATTATGTACTCCCAGCAAATATAGTTTATATATATATATATATGTATACTTAATGTAAACCCCTCGGTTTTGCCTTCAAGGAGTTTGGCCTTCGTGTTTCCAATGGGGTGCATATGTAAGGGTGCGTATACACTTTGTTTTCATTTTGAGAAAAATGTACATGGTATATACTATTTATATATGCATATGTAAATAATAAAAATCCATCCATTTGTATATTGTGTATATACGGTTTCATATATATGTAGACGGTATATACAGTTTATATATGTACATTTACATAATACAAATCCCCGGGTGGTATATTGTTTTTACATATGGTATATACATTTTTATTATACATTTTTCCAAAACCTCAAACTTATATTTAATGTATATGGTATATATATATATAGTGTTTCATGAGTGGTTTCTCATAACCTAACCCGGCCTATTTTGGGGTATCAATCTTTAAATAAATTTTTTAATTGATATATGAAAACTATGTTTAATAGGAGTTATGTTTGTAAAACCTTAGTTTTTATACATATGCTTACATTTATAACAAACCTTATATGGATTTAGTTTTCAACCATGTAATTGATTTATGGTTGGAAACCTTCAGTACCTAAAGAATTTAATAGACTTTGTTATGAATTATGTCAAACCCATATATACACTTCGGGTATATATGGGTATGTGTATATGTATTTATAGGAATAATTTCCAAACCCTATTGTATTCTTTTATAAATAATAGGAAATAATTTATTCTTTGATGAAGGTAATATTTTATTAAGATATAATTTTTGTGATTGCTAAACAAACATGTTTTTTTAAAAATACACACATATGGGCATGTTTTATTAAAGAAGATTATCTAACATTTCCCCTGATGCGTTTTATGACAATGTATGTATTTTGGTTTGATTTAAATATATTAGATGATATAAGATTTAATGGGACATGATATCATGTTATGTTCATTTATTTCCTAGAGACAAAATGAACCTACTTTGGTGAATGCATTAATTAATAAAGTTATGGTTTGCTTTATTTACAAGTTCAAGGCCCTATTTATCACTATAACTGATTTCAAGTGTTTTCTTTAAGCACTCCATTTCCATGGAATAATAATTTCAACGATTCATAATTTATTATTTCATCATTTTATATGCTTTAAGTAATTAGCTTATGTGAAGAGAATGTTTTACTAAGTTGTGAATGCCTTCGATTAGTTATTGACATATTTTACAATGTTAACTGTCATATCATGTATTAGTAAAATGTGTAATGGTTCATTTTTTTTATTTGAGTTATAATTGTATACAATGCAAAATGATGACATATCACAAAATGAAATAAGAAAATAGATTAACCAAAGTGGTATGGGATACATTTGGAAATATAAAAATAAATGAGTTATTCAAGGTGGTATGGGACATCTTGAATATACAAACCATTTAAGTAAAGCATGAACTATGTGGCTCACATGATAATAAAGACATGTCAAGGGTGAACCATGATAGTGCTCCAATGCATTGGGTAAAAACTTAATCTCTAGAGATGACTAATTTAATGAGGCCTTGGGGATGGACCTTGGTAATATTTTCAAATGACACCTTGGGGATGGACCTTGGTTATACGGAAATGATTGTTTATGTTAAAATTTTGATGCCACATGATTCAAGTTATGTCACAAGTTCTTTTCAAGATAAAGTGCCCATTCTTTCATGACCATTTCCTGTATGCTTTCATAAAGTTCTTATTTCACTGGTATAAGTTGGAGCATGATTTGTGATTATCATTTAGTAAAATAGTAACCAACATATGAGAATTTAATTTGCTTTCTTTATGCGCAACTCTGATTATGAATTTATCTTAACTGTTTCATTTATTCTTAAGTAACTCATATGTCATACTTGTTTATGATAACCATTATTTCTCCTTCGATAATTGACATAATTTTTTCATGTTCTTCTTGAAAACGTTGATTGAACATTTTTATCTTATGTGTTATAATTTTCCTTTAGTGAGTGTTCAATCTCTTTTAAAAGAATGTTTTCAAATGTTACACTGTTTTAATTTCTTTTTAAAACCCCTTACTGAGTATTTCAATGCTCACCCTACGTTTTGATTTAAAATTTTCAGGAATCAGCTCTTAAAAGATGATCTTTTTCTGAAGTCGTCGGTTTCCCAGTACTCGAACCGTGCAATATCCTCTGTATGGGACATGATGTGTATTTAAAAATGTGTGTTTTATTTTAAACCAACACATCATGTTCAGAAGGCATCGACTCCTGGGTTTCTGGGGTCGGGGTCTCTACAGTTGGTATCAGAGGTTTGGTTTGGATAACTCTGGAAAGCCATAAACTGAAACAGAAATATATATATGGATATATACTTCAATTTTATTTAAAAAATGGGTTTTTCTTAAATTTCAGATGGAAAATTGAGGCACAAATCTCTTATCTCCCCCCATAGAGTCCCTAGAGATTATTGTGTCTTTAGCTAGCCGTGAGGATTCTCTAAACTACGCCCATATCCGCATGACATGCAAACACCTTTAAGACGTATCCAATTCTTCACGGGTGCTTCAGTTACACCAGGGGGTAGGAATAGATTACCTCCCTATGATGATGACCCAGTTTCCCTCCTATGTACGTAGAGGAAGGTACTACGAGTGACTTTTCCTAATTTTCACGGTGGGTGAGGGATTTGGCACTATGATTCATAACCCTTTCCAAGAAGCTGCTGCTGATGGGGACCTCCGAGCTGGCTACCTATTTCAGATTTTAAACTACGGCTTCTAGGGTCAGTTGTTGGACTTCGAAAGGTTATAAGATGTATATCATCCCGCCTTTTTATCACATAAACTTTTATTACATTTTACAAAACCGGGGATCTTTAAGGTTTAGTGTCTTGGAAACCAGGAACATAAAACATGAAAACATAAAACATTATTCTTAAACACATGAAAGGATTCTCCTCATGTTCATACTAGGTTCATTACTGCATCTCATAGCCTGGGGACATACATCAAATGAAAGGGTGAGTAGAAGGCCCAGTAAGGGAATCAAGGGAAACATTTAACATGTGAACTTGAGATACATCAACTATGTCATGAAAAAGAACTTTAAGGCATGAGAAAGAAATCATGTGGCATATAAAAATAACATTTTTCATAACATTAAGATTTGGATACATCATTTAACATAGACAATCATGAACATATCACAATGGTCCATCCCCAAGGTGACATTTGAAAATTACCAAGGTTATTCACCAAGATATCGTGAAAATTGTAATCTCTAGTGGTTACATCATTACCCAATGCATTGGAGAGCTATATGGGTGCACCCTTAAATTTGCCTTTATTATCATGTGAGACACATATATCATCATAAATAATTTCATAAACAACACAAATATCATAAAATTAATGGGTTTCATTTCATAATCATAACATTTTAAAAACTTCTTTAAAGACATGATCTTTATGTCACTTTAAACCCACAGAAAAGAAAAGTGGGTTTCATGTATGTAAATCCTAGAATTTAAAATAGAACATTTTGGTATATATGTGAATACCCCTGTAGAAATAAGTGCTTTGATTATTCACTTTATAACAGAAAATAATTTTGAAAAAAGAGAGAGGCATTTTGAGATGAAAATTCTCCAGCATAACGGCTATGTTTCGGGTTTTTAGAAAACATTGAAAAGAGAGGGGACATGAGCCAAACATTCATAAATGACCCATAAAACAGTATAGGGATAGAATAAGAAGGATATATAAACATGGTAATGAAATTTGAAGGACATACCATTTGAAATGATAAACATGGAGGGAAGACAAAAATAAGATTTCTCTTATGAAAATTCGGTTGCCTAACAGCATCACTTAAAACATCAACAAAAATGAATTTATGAGATTAAATAGGGTCTCTCATCATGTGACCATAAGGGATAAGTATGATAGATATATATATCATACCCCAACATAACAAAAAGAAACTTGAAAGACATGACCAGCAAATAGAACTTGAAAATGAGAAGGGTGAAAGAATCCCTTAAAAATTCGGCAGCCTAACTGCACCACTTAAACTTCAAGAAAAATGAATTGACGAGAACAAATGGGGTATCTCATCATATGATCATAAAATATCAGTATTATAGATATATATATCATACCCCAACATAATAAAAAGGAACTTTAAATACTTGACATGAAAGTAGAACTTGAAAACGAGAAGGGTGAAAGAATCCCTTAAAAATTTGGCAGCCTAACGACGCCACTTAAAACATCAAAATACTAAATTGAAGAGATCAAATAGGGTCTCTCAGAATATGATCATAAAAGATAAGTATGATAAATTTAGAGATCATAACCCCAACATAATAAAAAGGAATTTGAAATACTTTACATGAAAATAGATCTCAAAAAAATGAGAAGGGAGAAAGAATCTGTTACAAAAGTTTTGGCAGCCTAACGGCGCCACTTAATACTTCATAAAACGAAATAATGACAGTAAGAGGGGATCTCTCATTATATGAACATGAAAAGGGCATTAATAGGAGTATAAAAGAACATCCTTTAACATAAGAACATGGAGCATAAATGAAATGACATAAAAGAGATTTCTTGAAAAGAAAGAGAGAGGTCGGATCTCTTACCTTAAAAGGTAACTCTTAAAACTCAAAGGTTGGGACCTTGAGGGCTTGAGGGCACCTTGGGAGGACTCCTTGGGAGGTAATGAGACCAGAACATAGTTGGGGGAGGGTGTGGAGTCGAAATGATGAGAGGATTGCTTGGTATTTATAGGAAATGTGAGGGGACAAGGCATTAATGGCCAAGGGACACCTCAAAAGTGGTTTTCTCAAAAGCATGGGCCCCCCCATGGTACTTCCCATAAAGTTAGGCCACATGAGGACCCCCACACAATAATTCATACTCTTTAGTCTACCATCCCTTAAAATATCTCATGACATCATCATGACACAGTTATGATGTCATTAAACATACCGAAACCCTAAAACTGTATTTTTACTATTCACTGAAAATTCAACTTTCTCAGAAAAATCCCAAAATTTCACATTAACCAAATATCAATGCTCTGATTTCAAAAATGAACTCCATTTTATAAAAATTATTTTCTAAATATTTTTCATTTTATTCTAAATAAATACACAATTCACCGAAAATTCATTTTTTTCAAAAAATCCCCAAAAATTACCTTAACATAATATCGATGCTCTGAGTTCAAAAATGAAATCCATTTTATAAAAATATTTTTATAAATATTTTTATTTTTATTTTTAATTAAAAAACACTATTCACCCAAAAAACTAATACATGAATAATAATTTATGAAACCGTTATTTAACCATTTTATTAAATCACATTACTTAATCAAGGTGCCTAGATTATATAAATACTTTTTTTAAGTGAGATTATTAATCCATTTGGACACATTACTAATCCTAATCATAAAATCACTATTCGTAATTTACTATTCATCAAAAATCAAGTTGATCTTATTAGACACCAAATTTCGTACTGAACATAATTGTAGAAGACCATTTTTTGAAAATCAATACACATTTTTAATTATTTAAGGTTTACATAAACATTTTTAAAATTTCCTTCTTCTAAAAGTCATCAAAAATATGCAAACTATATTTATCCGGACATTTGAAAATTCATAAACATCATCATAGGAAGAAATCCCAATTTTTATTTAAAACAGTGGATTACACAAGGCAGATACGGTCTCCTTACATAGCCTCTGATCACACCAGCATAGGACCTAAGATTAAGGTGGGCTAAGTTGAGAGAATATGAGGGAGGCTCGGCCAACATCGCACGAGTAGTAATTTCTATCAGTTTGAACTTCTCGCAAAGGCGATTCCGTTCTAGCTTCACACGATGAAGTTCGGCTTGGGTTTGGTCCAGAGCAAAGCCCGGTTGTGCTACCTCTTTCCCAAGTTCTATTAGATGGTCTTCGATCGGTCCAAGACTACTGGGTGAGGCCATCAAATATTCTTTCTATAATAATTAACCAAGATTAATTGTATTTAGAGGCAATAATCAAAATGTTTAGTTTCCAGCGGTCATATTGACCAATGCTCATACAACAGTCAATACCCAACGGTCTCATTTTAATTATACTCATGTTATTAAATGAAACATTTTTTTGAGTATAAATATAAAATAAAATAACACATAAAATTAGGAAACAAGATTTATTCAAAATTTCGGGTCGTTACAATGTTTCCCCCTTAAGAAATTGCGTCCTTGCAATTTTTAAAAATTTGGGTTTTGAAATTTTATTGAATGTCCCACATCGGAAAAGGAGTCAGTAAAAATATTACTTTAAAATAAAGAAAGGGAAGTACAAAGGTCACCCGAGTTAACCCACATTAGGATTCCATGTAGGAAAACATGGACATGGAGGAGAAAACAAAGGGTCAAGTTCTGAGGGAGAGTGATAGAAACCATGATTAGGATAAAGTTAACCATAATAAAATCCCAAACTTATGATGTGTGTAAACGGTCTTTGATTAACTATTAGGAAACGTAAACCAACAATTTTTTCATTTTACGTTCCTTTTCATATTTTTTGAGGAATTCATTTACTACACAGAACAAAAACATAATAAAATATACCTACCTTCGTGTAGAGTTTCATCCTTTAATAAGTTTCTACCAAAACTAATCTTTTCTCAAAACGATGAGCATTCAAAACTACTTGGTCTCATCAAAACAGAAGAATCATCTTCTAGAGAATCACATAATCCACAAAATATTGACTATCTATTTCTTCAATCTTTAAACATTATCCCAAAAACGGAAAGGGTAAGGTAAAACAACTCTTCAAAAAGAAAGAATACCATAAGAATGGAAACTACTTTTAAATCTTCAAAGTTCCATGGTACTACCCAAAGTTCATCATAGACAATTCCATAAATAATGGTCCTTAATATTCCTCAAAATAAACCAAACTAAGATTGAAACCCAAATACAAGAAGGAATTGATAACATAATCTTCCAAAATAAACTTCATTGTTCATCTCCAAACAACATCAACCACTCCTAACATCTTATAACAAAAGTAGCAAACCTAAACATATTTTACCCAAGATAGGTTAATCATTCCCATAAGTAACCTAAATTACTATAAGTCCACCTTAAATTCATAGATTATTCAAAATATAAGTCAACCTTACTCCTCAATGAAAATACAGTAGTAATCTATTAACCTCGCTCATATAGGGTCCCCAAAATAGTGAATGTCTTCCAAAACCAAAATCATCTTTTAATCCCCTAATCATCTCTGTCATATTAATATGGAAATCATCGCATTTCCTATCATATTGTTTGTTGGGACATGTTCTTCCATTTCCCACCATTAACTAAGAAAAGAAACTATAATTAGGGGCATAAATACTTAGCCAATAATCATGAAAAGGAAACTTTAAGCATAAAAGGATAAACTTGTAGAATAAAAGTATATCCTAACTTGTGATCCCCTAGGTTCCAATCTAGATTATCCATGATCATATATTCTTATGTGAATATTTATTTTATTTTATCTTTGTTCCTTTAATAATGGTTCATACTAAGCTTATGAATTTACCAAAGCATATCCCCCGGGAGTGTCGTAACCAAGAGTGCAGCAAGGCCCGTTGTCGTGTACCAGTTCTCGTTTGAGTCTAGCTCAAAGCGGTGTTTTCAGGTTTTACCCCTATATACATCTGTGCCAATTCCACCTCAACCTGCTCGTATCCAAACATGGATGGATTTTCTTGGCAACCCATTACTCAATACTCACCAAAATACCAGGAAGATTTCCTATATATAAACTTTTCTATAGGCTTCTTACTAAAGTATTCATATCCTAATTTCCACAAATAACTAAACCTCCCTTTGATACCGACTATAGCATCCCGCATTTTTATCACATAAACTTTCATTACATTTTAAAAAACCGAGGATCTTTAAGGTTTAGTGTCTTGGAAACTAGGAACATAAAACATGAAAACATAAAACATTATTCTTCAACACTTGAAAGGATTCTCCTCATGTTTATACTAGGTTCATTACTCATCTCATAACCTGGGGACATACATCAAATGAAAGGGTGAGCAGAAGGCCCAGTAAGGGAATCAAGGGAAACATTTAACACGTGAACTTGAGATACATCAACTATGTCATGAAAAAGAACTTTAAGGCATGAGAAAGAAATCACGTGGCATATAAAAATAACATTTTTCATAACTTTATGAAGTGTCTACATCATTTATCATATACAATCATAAACATATCACCAAGGTCCATCCCCAAGGTGTCATTTGAAAATTACCAAGGTTATTCACCAAGATATCGTGAAAATTGTAATCTCTAGTGGTTACATCATTACCCAATGCATTGGAGTGCTATAAGGGCGCACCCTTAAATTTTCCTTTATTATCATGTGAGACACATATATCATCATAAATAATTTCATAAACAACCCACATAGAATAAAAGAAATGGGTTTCATTTCATAATCATAACGTTTTAAAAACTGTTTTAAAGACATGATCTTTATGTCACTTTAAACCCATGGAAAGGGAAAGCGGGTTTCTTGTATGTAAATACCAAAATTTAAAATAGAAAATTTTGGTATATATGTGAATACCCCTGTAGAAATACTAGATTTGAGTATTAACTTTATAACATAAAATAATTTTGAGAAAAGAGAGGCATTTTGAGACGAAAATTCTGCAGCATAACGGCTATGTTTTGGGTCTTTAGAAAACATTGAAAAGAGAGGGGACATGGGTCAAACATTCATAAATCACCCATAAAACAGTATAGGGACAGAATAAGAAGGATATATGAACATGGTAATGAAATTTTAAGGACATAATATTTGAAATGAAAAACATTGAGGGAAGACAAAAATAAGGTTTCTCTTATGAAAATTCGGTTGCCTAACAGCATCACTTAAAACTTCAACAAAAATGAATTTATGAGATCAAATAGGGTCTCTCATCATGTGAACATAAAGGGTCAGTATGATAGATATAGATATCATACCCCAACATAACAAAAAGGAACTTGAAAGACATGACCAGAAAATAGAACTTGAAAATGAGAAGGGTGAAAGAATCATTTAAAAATTCGGCAGCCTAACGACGCTACTTAAACTTCAACAAAAATGAATTGACGAGAACAAATGGGGTCTCTCATCATATGATCATAAAATATAAGTATGATATATATAGATATCATACCCCAACATAATAAAAAGGAACTTTAAATACTTGACATGAAAGTAGAACTTGAAAACGAGAAGGGTGAAAGAATCCCTTAAAAATTTGGCAGCCTAACGGCGCCACTTAAAACTTCAAAATACTGAATTGAAGAGATCAAATAGGATCTCTCATAATATGATCATAAAAGATCCGTATGATAAATTTAGAGATCATACCACAACATAATAAAAAGGAACTTGAAATAATTTACATGAAAATATATCTTGAAAAAAAATGAGAAGGGAGAAAAAATCCGTTACAAAAATTTCGGCAGCCTAACTGCGCCACTTAAAACTTCATAAAACGGAATAATGAGAGTAAGAGGGGATCTCTCATTATATGAACATGAAAAGGGAAGTAATAGGAGTATAAAATAACATCCTTTAACATAAGAACATAGAGCATAAAGGAAATGACATAAAAGAGATTTCTTGAAAAGAAAGAGAGAGGTCAGATCCCTTACCTTAAAACGTAACTCTTAAAACTCAAAGGTTGGGACCTTGAGGGCTTGGGGGCACCTTGGGAGGACTCCTTGGGAGGTAATGAGACCAGAACTTCGTTGGGGGAGGGTGGGGAGTCGAAAGGATGATAGGATTGCTTGGTATTTATAGGGAATGTGAGGGGACAAGGCATTAATGGCCAAGGGACACCTCAAAAGTGGTTTTCTCAAAAGCATGGGCCCTCCCATGGTACTTCCCATGGAGTTAGGCCACATGGGGACCCCCACACAATAATTCAAACTCTTTATTCTACCATCCCTTAAAATATCTCATGACATCATCATGACACAATTATGATGTCATCAAACATACTGAAACCCTAAAACTGTATTTTTACTATTCACTGAAAATTCAACTTTCTCAGAAAAAACCCAAAATTTCAAATTAACCAAATATCAATGCTCTGATTTCAAAAATGAACTCCATTTTATAAAAATTATTTTCTAAATATTTTTAATTTTATTCTAAATAAATACACTATTCACCGAAAATTCATTTTTTTCAGATAAATCCCCAAAAATAACCTTAACATAATATCGATGATCTGAGTTCAAAAATGAAATCCATTTTATAAAAATAATTTTCTAAATATTTTTAATTTAATTTTTAATTAAAAAACACTATTCACCCAAAAAAACTAATACTTGAATAATAATTTATGAAACCGTTATTTAACCATTTTATTGAATCACATTACTTAATCAAGGTGCCTAGATTATATTAATACTTTCTTTAAGTGAGATTACTAATCCATTTGGACACATTACTAATCCTAATCATAAAATCACTATTCATAATTTACTATTCATTAAAAATCAAGTTGATCTTATTAGACTCTAAATTTTGTACTGAACATAATTGTAGAAGACCATTTTTTGAAAATCATTACACATTTTTAATTATTTAAGGTTTACATAAACATTTTTAAAATATCCCTTTTCTAAAATTCATCAAAAATATGCATACTATATTTATCCGAACATTTGAAAAGTCATAAACATCATCATAGGAAGAAATCCCAATTTTTATTTAAAACAAAGGATTACACAAGGTAGTTACGGTCTCCTTACATAGCCCCTTATCACACCAGCATAGGACCTAAGTGTAAGGTGGGCTAAGGTGAGAGAATCCGAGGAAGGCTCGGCCAACATCGCACGAGTAGTAATTTCTATCAGTTTGAACTTCTCGCAAAGGCGATTCCATTCTAGCTTCACACGATGAAGTTTGGCTTGGGTTTGGTCCAGAGGAAAGCCCAGTGGTGCTACCTCCTTCCCAAGTTCTGTTAGATGGGCTTCGATCGGTCCAAGACTACTGGGTGAGGCCATCAAATCTTCTTTCTATAATAATTAACCAAGATTAATTGTATTTAGATACAATAATCAAAATGTTTAGTTTCCAACGGTCATATTGACCAATGGTCATATAACAGTCATAACCCAACGGTCTCATTTTAATTATACTCATGTTATTAAATGAAACATTTTTGTTGAGTATAAAAATAAAATAAAATAACACATAAAATTAGGAAACAAGATTTATTCAAAATTTCGGGTCATTACAAGACAAGTCCACCTGACTGTCTTGCAGAAAACAAGTGTATGTAGATGTCTCCCAACTTCATACCTCTCATTATAGACTCATAAGACATCATAGGTGCCCCCCATGATTTTTTTCATGAATGCTCAGCCTGTGTTTGGTTCGAAGAGTTAGGGAGTTTTTCCTCTCTGTGTGGAGTTCGTTTAGTCAGTGGTTAAGGGAAACTCAAGTGCTAATGTTTAATAATAAACTTATGTTTATTGAAATGTTGTCTTTCCCCTTCCTTGTCTTTACTTTGTATTTATCCTTGAATGGTTTTCAAGTGATTGAACTCCTGCCTTAAAATTTTCAGATGGAAGGAAAAACCTACTTGTTATCTCTCCCCACTGAGATTCTGGAAATCATTGCAATCAAAACATGTGAGGACTAGTATGACCCCTTCACAAATTTGAGAAAAATGTGCAAGCAGTGGTTTGAGGTAACAAACGGTTCGGAGATTCTCTACACCTTCCAGGGGAATGCCTCCATCTCTTACTGCATTGGCTCTGCGCAGCTGGCTGGACGTGAACGAAGAGGAAGTTACCATGAAGGGATCTTTTTATGTTTCACCATAGGCTGAAACTACACGGTCAGAGTGAAATTTCAGGAGGCTACGTTAGAGGGAAATCTTCGTGCATCTTATATGCTCCAACTTCTCAGCTTTATCCTGTTTGACCGCATCTATGGCTTCAATGTCCTCGACCAAGACATAATCCAGAGAGTCCTTCGTACGTTGGTCTGTAATGACATTTCAGAACTTTGTATGTTCAACCTTCCCTCTCGAATCCTGAAGGCCCGAACCATAAGGGCAACCCCTCCTGTCTTAGGTGTATCTGGGTTTGGTAACTTGAAGAGGTGAGCATCGCTACAGGGGTTCTGCTAAATTCACCTGTTGACCCTATACGTTGGTGGAGATGGTGAGGACATTACAGAACCTTGTGGTTTTGTGAAATAAATTGTGAGGACGCAATTTTCTAAATGGGGGGGGGGATAATGTGATGCCCCGGGCTTTATGAACTGGTCCAAGTGAATAATATTATGCTTTTAATGATGTCTCTTGTTTTATTTTGTGCTTTGTGTGCTAATAAAGAATTTGAAATGAAATAAAACATGGAGAATACGGCAAACTTGTATATATTTAAAAATTACATTGCAACAAGACCCAACTAGTTGAAAATACCATGCACAAGACCTAACACAGCCACAACAAGACTACTAAGAATCACAACTCGAGTAATCAGATAGTCTTTGTCTTCAAGGTACATCAATGTGAAAAATATAACAGCCAGAGCCATGGAACACATACTCAACACCAATGTTATGAGGAGAGCCATCCTTCCTGGTTCAAGTGTTTTGATTTTGTGAAATTCCCCTTCTTTTTATAATGGTCCTTTAAGTTATGACCATTAAATATATATATAGTTGTTGGGTTTTCAAAACCACCTTTGGATTTCGATTGATAAATTTTATCTTTATATGAAAACTTGGTTTTTATGCTCTTATAATTTATGATATTATTATAATGTATTTTCCACATAAAAATTCATAGTTTTAAAATAAAAAGAGTATTCTTGGAAATAAATCTTTTTGTTTTTATAAAAATCCTGATAGATACCTATATAGTTAAAAACTTAGTATTCATTTTATAAAAGATATGTCTGAAGGGTGTCTATAATAATTATATCTTTGGACCTCTAAAATTATGTATTTTTGAATTATCTTTTGGTCTTTTAAATTTTATGAAACGGATGGTGGTGTATTTTAAAGATCCTAATAATTATAATGGGTTCGTATGTAAAATATGAAAGGAATACCTTTTAAAAGAATTATATATGAAATATTTTATAGAATCTAAAAAATGGAGTTAGATTTTAAATTAAAACTATATGTTTTTATTTTATATTGACTCTTTTTGTACAACTTTTTGTGTTACACACTATTTTTTTACTAAGTATACTTATACTAGTTATTTAGTAAATCTAAATAAGTTTTTAAGAAAAAATTAGGTTCGGGCCGGCCAAGCCAAGGGTATCCCTTTGGGACAAGCCCTCTAGTCCGAGACCGAGCCACAAGGGACCCGAGGTGCCGACCATCGGGGTCCCAATAAAGTTTAGTGGGTGTCCAACCAGGTCCCGAGCAGAGCATAGGTCTACTAGGTCGCACGCAGGCCTGTGTGTAAGGCATGCGGCGAGCGCTGCATGGGGTTGGGCCGAAGCCCGCATGGGGCCCGTGTATAAGGCTCCGGTGTCTGTGTGCTCATGTTATTCCACAGGAGGCGGAAAGCTTTGTTTTATAAACCGCGCCTCAACCGCATTCCGTTTTGATGTGGGACGCGCTCCACGCGACGAGAACCGTCCGATCGAATTCTGTGTCGATCTCGTCTATCCAAACAATTTAACCATCCGATCTCTCCCAGGATCTAATCCCAGCCCTCGGTTTCTTTTAAACGCTCAACACACCTACCGTGTCCCTCCCACCGTCCGATCATGCATGGAACTAATCGAGGCCATCCATTTCTTTACCGCATCGACCCCGTCGTCTTCTTCCTTGCACAGGGGTCCCAACCAATAGGCCTGCTCAAGGACGCCTCGGCTCCTACTTTGGTACTTCTTATCTTGACCCTCACACACCCCCTCCTAGGACACTGTAATCTCGTCTTTCCCATAGCGTTCTAACCTCATGGGTCTAGTCACCCAAGGTACACCGAGGCCTTTATAAACCCCCTGCTTCATTGAACCCTGGGAAGCTTCTTCTCCTTTGGACCTCCTTTCGAACCCTCCAGAAAAGCCAACGAACATCCTCCTTAATCAAGGTAAGGGATCTTTCATGCATTCTTTTAGAGAAAACCTTCATTTTTTTTACTCCTGGTTTGTAGATATACAGTTTATATACATATAAAAAATCAAATATATACCCCTCGGGTTGTATGGCCTTCAAGGGTTTTGCTTCCGTATGGGGCATGAGTAAGGGCCATTTCATGCTTGCCATATTTTGAAGAAAATATTCATGATGTACTCCCAGAAAACACAGTTTATATATATATATATATATGTATACTTAATGTAAACCCCTAGATTTTTCCTTCAAGGAGTTTGGCCTTCGTGTTTCCAATGGGGTGCATATATAAGGGCGCGTATACACTTTGTTTTCATTTTGAGAAACATGTACATGGTACATACTGTTTATATATGCATATGTACATAATACAAATCCATCGGTTTGTATATTGTGTATATACGGTTTCATATATATGTAGACGGTATATACAGTTTATATATGTACATTTACATAATACAAATCACCGGGTGGTATATTGTTTTTACATACGGTATATACAGTTTTATTATACAGTTTTTCAAAACCTCAAACTTATATTTAATGTATATGGTATATATATATATATAGTTTCATGAGTGTTTTCTCATAACCTAAGCCGGCCTATTTTGGGGAATCAATCTTTAAATAAATTTTTTAATTGATATATTCAAACTATGTTTAAGAGGATTTATGTTTGTAAAACCTTAGTTTTTATACATATTCATACATTTATAACAAACCTTATATGGATTTAGATTTTAACGCTGTAATTGATTTATGGTTGGAAACCTTCAGTACCTATGGAATTTAATAGACATTGTTATGAATTGTGTCAAACCTATATATACACTTCGGGTATATATGGGTATGTGTATATTTATTTATAGGATTAATTTCCAAACCATATTTTATTCTTTTATAAATAACAGGACTTAATTTATTATTTGATGTAGGTAAGATTTTATTAAGATATAATTTTTTGATTTCTAAACCAACATGTTTTTTTTAAATACACACAAATGGGCATGTTTTATTAAAGAAGTTTATCTAACATTTCCCTTGATGAGTTTTATGAAAAAGTATGTATTTTGGTTTGATTTAAATATATTAGAGGATTTAAGATTTAATGAGACATGATATCATGTTATGTTCATTTATTGCCTAAAGAAAAAATGAACCTACTTTGTTGAATTCATTAATTAATCAAGTTGTGGTTTGCTTTATTTACAAGTTCAAGGGCCTATTTATCACTATAACTGATTTCAAGTGTTTTCTTTAAGCACTCCATTTACATGGAATAATAATTTCAACGATTCATCATTTATTATGTCATCATTTTATATGCTTTAAGTAATTAGCTTATGTGAAGAGAATGTTTTACTAAGCTGTGAATGCCTTCGATTAGTTATTGACATATTTTACAATTTTAACTCTCATATCATGTATTAGTAAAATGTGTAATGGTTCATTTTTTTTATTTGAGTTATAATTGTATACAATGCATACCGATGACATATCACAAAATGAACAAAGAAAATAGATTAACCAAAGTGGTATGGGGCACCTTGGGTAATATGAAAATAAATGAGTTATTCAAGGTGGTATGGGACATCTTGAATATAAAAACCGTTTAAGTAAAGCATGAACGATGTGGCTCACATGATAATAAATACATGTCAAGGGTGCACCCTGATAGCGCTCCAATGCATTGGGTAAAGACTTAATCTCTAGAGATGACCAATTTAATGAAGCCTTAGGGATGGACCTTGATAATGTCTTCAAATGACACCTTGTGGATGGACCTTGGTGATACAGAAATGATTGTCTAAGTTAAAATGTTGATTCCACATGATTCAAGTAATGTCATAAGTTCATTTCAAGATAAAGTGCACATTCTTTCATGACCATTGCCTTTATGCTTTCATAAAGTTCTTATTTCACTGGTATAAGTTGGGGCATGATTTTTGATTATCATTTAGTAAAATAGTAAGCAACATATGAGAATTTAGGTTGTTTCCATTATGCGCAAATCTAATTATGGATTTCTATTAACTGTTTAATTTATGCTTAAGTAAATCATATGTCGTACTTTTTTATGATAACCATTATTTCTCCTTTGAGAATTGAAACAATTGTTTGATGTTCTTCTTGAAAACCTTTATTGAACATTTTTATGTTATCTGTTATAATTTTCCTTTAGTGAGTGTTCAATCTCTTTTAAAAGAATGTTTTTCAAATGTTACACTGTTTTCATTTCTTTTTAAAACCCCTTACTAATTATTCCAATGCTCACCCTACGTTTTGATTTAAAATTTTCAGGTATCAGCTCTTAAAAGATGAACTGTTTCAGAAGTTGTCGGTTTCCCAGTACCCGAACCGCACACGATCCTCTGTACGGGACATGATGTGTAGTTAACAATGTGTGTTTTATTTTAAACCAAAACATCATGTTCAGAAGGCACCGACTCCTGGGTTTCTGGGGTCGGGGTCTCTACAGTTGGTATCAGAGGTTCGGTTTGGATAACTCCGGAAAGCCAGAAACTGAAACAG
This sequence comes from Viscum album, assembly GCA_963277665.1. Classification (NCBI taxonomy): domain Eukaryota; kingdom Viridiplantae; phylum Streptophyta; class Magnoliopsida; order Santalales; family Viscaceae; genus Viscum; species Viscum album. Next base: position 1,174,482,630 of record OY728134.1, read on the forward strand.
AAATATATATATGGATATATACTTCAATTTTATTTAAAAAATGGGTTTTTCTTAAATTTCAGAAGGAAAACGAAGGCATAAATATCTTATCTCTCCCCACAGAGGCCCTAGAGACCATTGTGTCTTTAGCTAGCCGTGAGGATTTTCTAAACTACTCCCATGTCCGAATGACATTCAAACACCTTTACGACGTATCCAATTATCCACGGGTGCTTCAGTTACACCAGAGGGTAGGAATTGATTACCTCCTTATGATGATGACGCAGTTTCCCTCCTATGTACATCGAGGAAGGTACTATGAGGGACTTTTCTGAATTTTCACGGTGGGTGAGGGCTTTGGCACTCTGATTGATAACCCTTTCCAAGAAGCTACTGCTGGCGGGGACCACTAAGCTGGAAACCTTTGTCAGATTTTAAACTACAGCTTCTGGGGTCAGTTTTTGGACTTCATAAGGTTAGAAGACGAGTCCACCTGGCTATCTTGCAAATAACAAGTGTATATAGATGTCTCCCAAATTCATACCTATTATGCTAGACTCATAAGGCCTCATGGGTTCCCCCATGAGTTTTTCCATGAATGCTCAGCCTGTGTTTGGTTCGAAGAGTTAGGGAGTTTTTCTTCTCTGTGTGGAGTTCGTTTAGTCGGTGGTTAAGGGAAACTCAAGTGCTAATGTTTAATAATAAACTTATGTTTATTGAAATGTTGTCTTTCCCCTTCCTTGTCTTTACATTGTATTTATCCTTGATTGGTTTTCAAGTGATTGAACTCCTACCTTAAAACATTCATATGGAAGGACAAACCCACCTGTTATCTCTCCCCACTGAGATTCTGGAAATCATTGCAATCAAAACGTTTGAGGACGAGTATGACCACTTCGCAAATTTTTGAAAAACATGCAAGCAGTGGTTTGAGGTAACAAATGGTCCGGACATTCTCCGCACCTACCAGGGGAATGCCTCCATCTATTACCGCATTGGCTCTGCGCAGCTGGCCGGAAGTGAATGAAGAGGAAGTTACCACGAAGGGCTCTTTTTTATGTTTCACCCTAGGCCGAAAATACATGATCATAGTGAAATTTTAGGAGGCTGCGTTAGAGGGAAATCTTTGTGCAGCTTATATGCTCCAACTTCTCAGATTTAGCATGTTTGACCACATCTATGGTTTCAATGTCCTCGACCGAGACATAATTCTGTGAGTCCTTTGTACGTTGGTCTGTAATGACATTTCAGAACTTTTTATTGTTCAAGCTTCCCTCTGGAAGCCTGAAGGCCCAAACCATAAGTGCAACCCCTCCTGTTTTAGGTGTATCTGGGTTAGGGAACTGGAAGAGGTGAGCATCGCTACAGGGGTTCCGCTAAATGCACCTGTTGACCCTATACATTGGTGGAGATGGTGAGGACGTTACAGAACCTTTTGGTTTTGTGAAATAAAGTTCAAGGATGCAATTTTCTAATGGGAGGGATAATGTGACACCTCAGGATTTATGAAATGGTCCAAGTGAATAATGTTATGCTTTTAATGATGTCTCTTGTTTTATTTTGTTCTTTGTGTTCTAATAAAGAATTTGAAATGAAATAAAACATGGAGATTATGGTAAACTGGAATATATTTAAAAATTAAATTGCCACAAGACCCAACTAGTTGAAAATACCATGCAAAAGACCTAACACAGCCACAACAAGACTACTAAGAATCACAACTCGATTAATCGGATAGTCTTCATCTTCAGGGTCAATCGGTGTGAAACATATAACAGCCAGAGCCATGGCACACATACTCAACACCAAAGGTATGAGGAGATCCATCCTTCCTGGTTCAAGTTTTTTGATTTTTGTGAAATTCCCCTTGTTTTTATAATGGTCTTTTAAGTTATGACCATTAAATATATATATAGTCGTTGGGTTTTCAAAACCACCTTTGGTTTTTGATTGATAAATTTTATCTTTATATGAAAACTTGGTTTTTATGCTCTTATAATTTATGAAATTATTATAATGTTTTTTCCACAAAAAAATCATAGTTTTAAAATAAAAAGAGTATTCTTGGAAATAAATCTTTTTGTTTTTATAAAAATAATGATAGGCACCTATATAGTTAAAAACATAGTATTCTTTTTATAAAAGATATGTTTGAAGGGTATCTATAATAATTATATCTTTTGACCTCCAAAATTATGTATTTTTGAATTAACTTTTGGTCTTTTAAATTTTATGAAACGGATGGTGGTGTATTTTAAAGATCCTAATAATTATAATGGGTTCGTATGTAAAATATGAAAGGAATACCTTTTAAAAGAATTATATATGAAATATTTTACATAAGCTAAAAAATGGAGTTAGATTTTAAATTAAAACTATATGTTTTTATTGTATATTGACTCTTTTTTTACAAATTTTTGTGTTACACACTATTTTTTTACTAAGTATACATATACTAGTTATTTAGTAAATCTAAATAAGTTTTTAACAATAAAATAGGTTGGTTCTGGCCAAGCCGAGGGCATCCCTTTGGGACATGCCCTCTAGGCTGAGACCAAGCCCCACGGGACCCGAGGTGCGGACCATCGGGGTCCCAAGCAAGTTTAGTAGGTGTCCAACCAGGTCCCAAGCGGAGCATAGGTCTACTAGGTCGCACGCAGGCCCATGTGTAAGGCCCACAGCGCGCGCTGCGTGGGGTTGGGCCGAAGCCCGCATGGGGCCCGTGTATAAGGCCCCGGTGTTTGTGTGTTCATGTTATTGCACATGAGGTGGAAATCTTTGTTTTATAAACCACACCTCAACCGCATTCCGTTTTGATGTGGGACGCGTTCCGCGCGATGAGGACCGTCTAATCGACATCCATGTCGATCTCGTTCGTCCAATCCTTTTAACCATCTGAGCTCTCCCGGGATCTAATCCCAGCCCTCTATTTCTTTTAAACGTTCAACACACCTCCCGCGTCCCTCCCGCCATCTGATCATGCATGGAACTAATCGAGGTCATACATTTCTTTACCGCATCGACCCCGTCGTCTTCTTCCTCGCACAGGGGTCCCGACCAGTAGGCCTGCTCAAGGATTCCTTGGATCCTACTTTGGCACTGCTTCTCTTGACCCTCACACACCCCCTCCTAGGTCACTATAATCTCATAATTCGCACGCCGGTCTAACCTCTTGGGTCGAGTCACCCAAGGTACACCGAGACCATTATAAACCCCCTGCTTCATTGAAGCCCTGGGCAGCTTCATCTCCTTCGGACCTCCATTCGAACCCTTGAGCAAAGCCAACGAACATCCTCTTTAATCAAGGTAAGGGTTCTTTCATGCATTCTTTCAGAGAAAGCCTTCATTTTTTTACTCCCGGTGTGTAGATATATAGTTTATATACATATACAAAATCAAATATATACCCCTCAGGCTATATGGCCTTCAAGGGTTTTCCTTTCATACGGTGCATGAGTAAGGGCCCTTTCATGCTTGCCGTCTTTTGATGAAAATCTACATTATGTACTCCAAAAAAATACAGATTATATATATATGTATACTTAATTTAAACCCCTCGTTTTTTCCTTCATGGAGATTGGACTTCGTGTTTCCAATGGGGTTCATATTTAAGGGTGCGTATGCACTTTGTTTTCATTTTGAGAAACCTGTACACGGTATATACTATTTATATATTCATATGTACATAATAAAAATCCATTGGTTTGTATATTGTGTATATACGGTTTCATATATATGTAGATGGTATATGCAGTTTATATATGTACATTTACATAATACAAATCCCCGGGTGTTATATTGTTTTTACATACGGTATATACAGTTTTATTATACAGTTTTCCAAAACCTCAAACTTATATTTAATGTATATGGTATATATATATATAGTTTCATGAGTGTTTTCTCATAACCTAACCCGGCCTATTTTGGGGTATCAATCTTTAAATAAATTTTTTAATTGATATATGCAAACTATGTTTAAGAGGTGTTATGTTTGTAAAACCTTAGTTTTTATACATATGCTTACATTTATAACAAACCTTACATGGATTTAGTTTTCAACCATGTAATTGATTTTTGTTTGGAAACCTTCAGTACCTAAGGAATTTAATAGACTTTGTTATGAATTGTGTCAAACCCATATATACACTTCGGGGATATATGGGTATGTATATATGTATTTATAGGAATAATTTCCAAATCCTATTTTATTCTTTTATAAATAACAGGACTTAATTTATTCTTTGATGTAGGTAATATTTTATTAAGATATAATTTGTGTGATTGCTAAACCAACATGTTTTTAAAAAAAATACACACAAATGGCCATGTTTTTTAAAAGAAGTTTATCTAACATTTCCCCTAATGTGTTTTATGAAAAAGTATGTATTTTGGTTTGATTTAAATATATTAGAGAATTTAAGATTTAATGGGACATGAAATCATGTTATGTTCATTTATTGCCTAAAGAAAAAATGAACCTACTTTGGTGAATGCATTAATTAATCAAGTTATGGTTTTCTTTATTTACAAGTTCAAGGGCCTATTTATCACCATAACTGATTTCAAGTGTTTTCTTTAAGCACTCCATTTACATGGAATTATAATTTCAACGATTCATCATTTATTATGTCATCATTTTATATGATTTAAGTAATTAGATTATGTGAAGAGAATGTTTTACTAAGCTGTGAATGCCTTTGATTAGTTATTGAAATATTTTACAATGTTAACTGCCATATCATGTATTATTAAAATGTGTAATGGTTCATTTTGTTTATTTGAGATATAATTGTATACAATGCATACTGATGACATATCACAAAATGAACTAAGAAAATAGATTACCCAAAGTAGTATGGGACACCTTGGGTAATATGAAAATAAATGAGTTATTCAAGGTGGTATTGGACATCTTGAATATACAAACCATTTAAGTAAAGCATGAACGATGTGGCTCACATGATAATAAAGACATGTAAAGGGTGCACCCTGATATCACTCCAGTGCATTGGGTAAAGACTTAATCTCTATAGATTACCAATTTAATGAAGTATTGGGGATGGACCTTGGTAATGTTTTCAAATGACACCTTGGGGATGGACCTTGGTGATACGGAAATGATTGTCTAAGTTGAAATGTTTATGCCACATGATTCAAGTTATGTCACAAGTTCTTTCCAAGATAAAGTGCCCATTATTTCATGACCATTGCCTTTATGCTTTCATAAAGTTTTTATTTCACTAGTAAAAGTTGGAGCATGATTTGTGATTATCATTTAGTAAAATAGATACCAGAATATGAGAATTTAAGTTGTTTCCTTTATGCGCAACTCTGATTATTCATTTCTCTTAACTGTTTAATTTATGATTATGTAAATCACATGTCGTACTTGTTTATGATAACCATTATTTCTCCTTCGACAATTGACATAATTGTTTCATGTTCTTCTTGAAAACCTTGATTGAACATTTTTATGTTATGTGTTATAATTTTCCTTTAGTGAGTGATCAATCTTTTTTAAAAGAATGTTTTCAAACGTTACACTGTTTTCATTTATTTTTAAAACCCCTTACCGAGTATTTCAATGCTCACCCTACGTTTTGATTTAAAATTTTCAGGTATCAGCTCTTAAAAGATGAACTGTTTCAGAAGTTTCCGGTTTCCCAGTACCTGAACCGCACACGATCTTCTGTATGGGACATGATGTGTAGTTAACAACCTGTGTTTTATTTTAAACCAACACATCATGTTCAGAAGGCACTGACTCCTGGGTTTCTGGGGTCGGGGTCTCTACAGTGTGGGTTCTTTATTATCTTTACTATATATATATGATCAATTAATACATGGATAATATATTCTCCTGTAATCCAGCTTAGAAGTTACTTAATATTAACCAAGTATTCTCATTTAGTTCATTGAGAATTTTTAAAATTTCATAAAGAAATATCATGAAGCATAAGAAGTTATATTTAAATTTAGAATACTTCACAAGGCTATGTTGAATGAACTCTAAATGTTTTGTGACGTACCTTTTTTTTATAAAGCTTTCTTTGTCTAAAACATGATAATTAGTTTGTTGGTCTATATATAAACATATCTCAATTAAGAAAAAAACTATTTTATTGGCACAAGTAGGTTAACTAATTTCAGTTTTTTTTCAAGAAGATTTATCTTTCCATAATTAGGTAAGTTCATTATATTTTTTTTATATTCATCATTCATTATAATGGATTATTTTGAATCAATAGTAATTGAACTATTAGTTTAGAATTTAAGTACCATAACAAAATTTATTCTAAAAACGAAATAATGTCTCATTATTTCAATCCAAAAACTGAGATAAATTTTTCCATCAAACTTATTAAAAAAATTAATAAATCCAATCTGGCGATGATAACTAGTGATCTTCTATTTGACGACATAAGAATCACCCTTTCTTATCTCCTTCTAAGTTAACTCTATATCTTTTCTATTCTTGATCGTTTCTTGTATTTGAATACATGTATTTTTTATGATTATTTTATTTAATACACAAGTGATGAGTAGAAACTCTTGGAATATTCCTAAAGAAGATGAAACTTCTTTCTTATTTAATTCATTGCAATTTCTTGTCCAGTTTGAATTCTTTCAACATAAGAAGAAAATATTCTCCTATTCATTCTTTTGCATTTGAATTTTTTGACTCTTTATAGGGCTCTATAAATGATATATTACCATTATATTATCCCTGGTATCTTCATCCTTTTCAGTCAAAATATTCACCAAAAGGTGTGGAAAAATAGGTTTCGACCAATACTTATTTTCATGGTGAAGTATGAAAAAACGTTTCCTGAGAAACATATCCATTTTGTTTATCTAGGATTGGAAAAATAAAGATAATCTAAAAAGTAAGGATAATAAGATAATATTTATGGATAATATTTTTATCTGATTGGAATCCAAATTTATCCAATTGATCAATACACCCATGCACTTTAAAATCATGATCATTAGCTAGATTTCCTTCTTCTAGTTTACACTATTATAGTGCATTGAAAATCTTATCTATTTCAAAAATTTCTTTCTTTTTCTCAAGTGATTGGAGTGTAGATATTATAGTGTAATAATCCATGTATTTATATTGTATCACCATGTCTCTGGACATATTTTATGATATAATACAATGGACATTGGATGCATCCTCAGCATATCTCTATTATGCTACCTTTTTTATCATCACTCACTTTTTGGGGTGGAATAATTAGAATAGGGGATTAAAACACATAATAAAATTTTTTAGATAACAGTTCATCATATAACGTATTATACCATATCCCAAAATTTGTATTTATAAGGACATACCCTGAGTTAAAAAATGATCACATTGTTTTTGTGGTTTTTATTTCCATTTTTTAAAATAAATAAAATGGTTGATTTGTAATTAACTTGATTATAAATCATGTGAGAAATAATAAATTAACTTATTTTATTAAATCTCCCACAATTTTATCAGGTCTCAATATCCCTCACCATTAAACTTAGAATTTCTAGTTTTCAGGTCATTCAAGTGTCAAGGATGTATTTTATATTTCTTAATGATCCTGACTTTGTCCATGAAAACCATATGAAGGTATTCAGGTATATGGTCTTTCCAATTGTGGGATTTTAACTCTTTAATATTTATAATGGACTCCCCAGTCCTAAAATAAGGACTTGGATCTCCTCAACACTTGCCTCAAATTTTGTATTTAATAGAATTTGGCAGCTAAATTAAATACCAGTTTGGTTAAGTCAACCAAAACCCTAATAAGAACTCCCTGATAAAAGTAAGTGTCCAGAATATGGCTAGGAAAACACTTAGTTCTATGGATACATTCCCAATCAAGTAATATAAGGCTTAGTGTAACATAATATTATGTGTATAGATTTTAATTTATTCTTCATAAATTTTATCTTTTTTATCCTTTAGATATCCTGTTAATATTAAGTGTATTTTAAGTAATTAATTAACCATGTTGGATAAAAATTTTACACATAATATAATTATTTAAATTCCATATTTTCACAATAATTTATTTATTTATGTGTCCATGGTCTTTCATAAACAAAATAAATAAAGCATAGAAATAAATAAATGACCCAATATGATGCTTATCTAATGGTTGATTTATTTAACAGATAATAAAACTACCTTTGACCCTAGGGAATAACTCATATTGCTGTTCATGTCATGAGTTTGAACATTCCACCTATCGACCTATGTGTCACCTAGGTTGGAATCATTATGGTTCTATCTTGAACCACCTCAATGCACCTTGGGATGATCCATTTATTACATCATTTATAATTCACACGTAGGTGAGGGGAACCAAAGTATTGGTTAATGGGTATTACATATATTACCATGGACACGTAGGTCCTACATAATAATGGAGAGATATGTAACACACAATCCATCAAATTTAATTTCATTTTAAATAATTGAAAACCTATGCAATAAATTAAATTAAAACTTCCAACACATATATAGGTCTTGGCCAATATTATGAATGATCCTACATGAAACGTACATGAAAATGATACTGGATAACATTCATTTATTATTCATTATCTATTATTAAGATAAAAACCATTGTATAAATCAATTAGTTAATTAATTACCTTTTATATTAATGACCATCTGAGCTTATTTAAATATGCCTATCTTTAATGGAATTCATTAAAACTAAATAGTAGATCCAATAATGGTAGATTTATTATAGTAAATTAATTTTTCATTTGGAATTATTTGAAACCATTATTAAAATGTCAAACACAATAAATATTAATCAATAAAATAAGGGTTTAATGCTACAGTTGTCAAATTAATGTAATACAATTATTCCATTAATTTGAAGACTACGCGATGTGTATTTAGGAGTAACACACCATGTATATTAGTTTCCATCAATCCAGGTTACATGCTTAGGGCTTTGGTGTGTTCCTATATTGGACTACATGATGTCTACAAGACAACTATATTCCATGTATCAGTCTTTTCATGTGTACATGCAACCCATTGAATGACTCAGTGTGTTCTTTGGATGTATAAGAAAAAACATGTACACCAGCTACACAACATTTGATTTGTTTACTATGTGTCCATTTGACTCTCTAAATGTCTCAACATGTATCTAGGATGCGGGAACTGATGAACTATATACTGTGTACATAACATAGATGTCATATATATCATTAATTCTCCAAGATATCAGTCTCTCATGATTTAACTGTGTATAATATCCACATAGATTGCATGAATTTTTCCGATAACCCATATAGACTACACAATGTGTATGCCAGCTACACGCCATGTAATATGACATGTTGTGTACCAAGTTGGCCTAGTCTATGTTGAGGTGGTAGTCCACACGTATACATGATTGATATTATCGTTTACAAAGGATTGGAATCTTTGAAGGTAGGTATGATAATATATTTCTTGATTTATAATTATGTCACATATATCAGATATATTCATTAGTTCCATCATTATGTCCATCTAAGTAAAAGGGTTATTAAAAATGAATTACACTGCTACATGGAGATGGTGAGCTGTACGTATGCATAAGCAATTTTTTCATTTTTTATAGGTTGAAAAAGAGATAAAAATGGTTTTCTCATAATTATACTAACATCTCAGAATATATGATACTAGAGTAATTATTTTTGGATGTGTACAACCGATTTAGGTGAAGTCAAAAGAACAAAGAAATTTAAGAGATTCGGTGTGGATGATTACCTCTTCTTCAATTGACCTCATATAGAACCCTTCACATGGACCCTTGAAATGGTATTTTAAAAAGACCATCACCTCTACATAGTGGCAAGGGATTTTGATTAGAGAAATAAGTTGGTGTTGTTTGAGCTAGATGGCGCAATGTGGGGTGAAGAATTGATATAAATGGGTGAACCTTGATAAGGGAGGGAAATGAAATGGTAGAAATTTCTAAAAAGAGTAAAATATAATTAATTAATTCCCAATCTAAATGCTTCTAAATGAACTGAGATTCTAAGAAAAATAGGTAAAGGTCAAAATATCTCCATCAAAGAAATTGATATAGGTTTTGTTATCATTTTAAATAATATCTTATATTTAAACCCCCTCAGTTAACCAATTCTAATTTTAACTATGGTGACAAATTTTTAAATATTAATGGATTATAATATAACAATTAATTTACGTATTTTCTAATAAATGGGTGTTGGATGATATTACTGACCATATATTATCTACATGACCGCTTTTGATGTTTTTATTATTTTTAAATAGTCTAATAAAATATTATTTGTATAAAATTTCAATAAATCCATTTTTTACACTATTCATTTAATTTGTCTTTAAATAACTCAAGAGGGTATGAGTATGAGTTGGAAATCCAATCCAAACTCACCAAAAATATTATAAAAATAGCATAGTATAACAAATATAGGAGGTTGATACACAGTAGAATTAGAAAAATCCCTCAAACAAGAAAAAACAAAAGATCAGAACCTGCCACTCCCTCTGGATCCCAAGTTCCTAGGGTACTGACCTCTATCCTTTGGGTTTCACCCTCTCTGCCATGACTGATTTCGTTGGGGAAGCACAAGCTCATCACTTGATGATGTGCCCAAGGAGTCATCTGAAATGATGTTTCTCATGTATTACCATTAAAGGCCCTAAAATTTATACCTTATATGAAGCTAACAACCATCTTAATGTTCTTTGATAATAATTTTTGGACTGTTAAATAGTCCATGTTTCCCAAAACATATGGCTCCCTCTTGTCAAAGGAAACATCCATCCATTAGTCAACCATTAATACATTTCATCTATAATGCCCAGGGGGTACTTCTCACCCTCATAATCAGGTAGAGGGGACTTGACATTTTTTCTGTTGTAGTTTCACATTCCATGAGTGAGCCCATTCCAAATGAGTCGAAAGCATAATTCTTGAGATTGGAATATTGGGATGGATAAGACCAATCCCCTCCTACTTCCCAACATACCTCATCAATTTCTAGAGGTTGCAATAATAAAAACCCTTATAGATCATCGGCAGCATGAGGGACCATCTAAACATGAGACTCACCACTTCCTCCAGGTTTCACACATACCTTCACAAGAGAAACTTTATTGCTATCATATGCCTTGGCACTAGCAAAAGGGGCATCCACCACCACATCTATCTAAAAAATGTTCCCATTATTAGATGGATTGGAATACCTGGTATTTCTAGGAAAGACCATTCAATAGGTCACATTATCCATAACTTTCTTTCCTTTGGCCATATACCTCTCTGCCACCATATCTAAAGGCAGTGGAGACTGAGCTAAAACCACTCGATCCTCACTTACAACACCTTCAGCATTGTCCAGTGTACCAGAGCCTCTAGTGTCATGATAATTACCTTCATTATGAATACATGATAAAGAAATATGACCCCCACCCTTTTCAGTCATAGGCATTACTAAGTCAGAAACATTATCAGTAGGATTATGTTCAACCTGATTTTTGGATCCTAATGATAACACACCAGTAAATGAATTTTTACACATTGTACCATCATGTGAAGTAAGATAACCACTACTACTTTCATGCCTATTAAACCTACCACCACCATACTTCTTAATATTTTTCCCTGCATCATTATTGGTAGCAATGGGGGAGCTTATATTTACAATCCTCGGTCTGATGCCCATGCTTCCTACATGTGAATCATCTCAATACCCATTGATAATTAGCTCTGACATGACCAATTGACATGTTGTTATAGAACAAATTCATAACTGATTCATACTCAATTCCTAGTTCAAATTTAAAATCTCCAACATTCAAATAATCTATCTTATCCAATGTTGAACTAAAGATATATTCGACCATAATTCTAGAAAAGTGAACATATAGAGGCAATTCAATTTCTTCATCAGACGTTATTAGGGATCCCACATCCAAGGAAATATCCTATAATATGTGTGGATGTCATGAAGCACATCGAAAATATAGGTTTGTGAACTCACGATCAGCAGAAGGGATGGGCACAGATTGATGGAGTCGGCCATCTGCCTCCACAAAATCCCACATAGGATCAACTTCATCATGATCTACAGTAGAACACAATGCGACATCCTCTCCAGAACTTCGAGCAGGTAGCATAGAGGTTGGTGAGGAACTTCGATCTAATGGGTTCACGAAATCATGATCAGGTAGCATTGAGGCAGGTGAGGCACTCTAAGCCGATGGGTCGGCTGCCTCATGATCCATAGAAAACTAAAAATTCCTGAAATTGAGGTTTGTAGAATGGAAAACCCCTGATTGATGGATTTCATCATCTTCCTTCACCAAATCTCGCATAAGATCGATATTCTTTCTAGACCTCCGAGAGGTGGGTTCGGCATGATACAATTCCACCTTCATCAAATCCTATGTCACATAAGTCTGGGGAACATAATCACCCTCATATCTGCAAGAAGATGGCATAGAGGCAGACCCAGATGAAGTCGTCTTCTTCATATCTCATGACATAGATGCTCTTCGATCAGGATGTCACGGGATGAGTCTGACATCGATGGAGGGGGATTTTTTATGGGTTTAAAAAATGGGATAGGGTTCCAATTTTTTTTAAATGGGACTGAGATTCTTGAACCCCATTCACGCATCTCCTCTCACCATGAAGCATGAATGGGGTTTACACTTCTTATGAGAATTGTATGAAGAAATATTGAACCTCATTCTCACTTCCTCAGAAATGTTTAATTAATAAAAAACCATCATTAATTAAAAATAGTATTAAAATATAAATATGTAATAATTATAAAATCATCAATATTTATAAAACATAAACAGAAGGGATCTTTTCACATTACATTTTGATTTCTTTGTATATTTTTTTCCTTTTTAGCCTTCATGGATGATGGTAAATCGAAGGCAGGATGCTAAGGGAATCAAGGAGGGGAGGGGTGGAGGGAGATAAATATAGATATCCTCAATTAAGATTGTTTGTAGGAGAGGAATCCATGGTAAACCACCAAGAGTGATGGAAGAGATAGTAAAATGACACACTTAGTGATTTTTTTCTTCCGTTTTATTGATTCAATCTCGTTTAACAAATAAATATATAGATAAAATTGCATTCTGGATAGGACTATTGATCATGAACTCAAATTGTTAATGTGATTGAAATTTTTTATGTAATCAAAAAATTTACTTGATAAAATAGGTTTTATTTTAGTAATAATATTGGATCTATTACTTGATGAATAATATATTTTTTAAAACTTATTATTTGAGTTTTTTTAATGACACATAACATATAAGGCTATATGTGTATATTAAAAATGGTTAGGAGAGAGGAACTACAAAGATACAAAGAAAAATGCACACACACAAACTCTTCAGCCTTCCATAATTTTATCAATTATTGGAGGTTTTTAACCTTAAAATACTCCAGTGAAGATTGTGAACCTGTATAAATTGTGACCTTCTTTTATAAAGTATGAATATGTGAGTTCTCAAAATTTGTTAAATGATCTTGTAATTTCATACATCTCGTATTTTGGTTCTTATGATCTTCAATCATAATCACCTACTCTTCATATCCAATATTCATATATGTTTGTATTCATGAAATATTTTTTGTTAACAAAGATTCACATTCCATGATCTTCCATGATTTTATATTTAGTTTAAAATCATTGATATCAATAATATTTATAAAAATTTCTTCAATTTCACAGATCTTTTCTTCCAGAGTATTTTTGAATTAAAAATAAGTACTATTATTAAACATTATTAATGAATTTAAGAATATTGTTACTATTCATATATAGATAATAATATTAAGTATTATTATGAATATTAAAAGAGAAATTATTGATTTTCGTAGATAATGTAATAATAATAAGGAACTTATAAAAAAATAATAGAACTCTACAAATTAGAAAAGTAAGACTCATACAACATGTATCATAAATGTAATATCAACCTAATTTGAGTGTATGGAGCGGATGCTCTTCAGTCCCACAGTTAGGTGTATACTAGATGCATCCACATCGTGTACGTATTTGTCTCTACTCTAGAATATGGTTCTCCTGTATATCAGTATCAGAAGCCACCTCCACACCCTCCTATGTGACAGGTGGTGGATGTCCAGTCTCAACACATGTACCATGTCCTGCCTTTATGGATAGTGGATGCTAACTGGAACTCTCACCAACATGTGAAGAAGATGGATGTTGTGATGAAGATGTCTTCATATCAAGGAGTAAAAAAGAATCTAGATGAACCCAGTAAATTTTTATATCTACCTCTGGTTGTGACTGAGAAGCTGGAGGGGAATCTGACTAATCATGATGAACACCCTTCTTCAATGGAACAACAACATTTGGCTGATCATAATGAACTCACTCCTCTTTTGGAATAGCAGCATCCATAATAGGATCGTCAACTCTTGGTACATCTATATGAGGCTCATCATGCTCTACATCCTCGTCATAATGTGGTCGATCAAATAAAATTCCATGATAAATATTGTTCCTCGAAGGAATCAACTCTATCAAAGAACTGTGAAAATATATCGGGTCAAATGCGCCTCCCTCTACAGGATCGGAAATGTGAAGTAGATGACTGATACATGTATCCTGTGAAAACAAAATCTTTTGTTAAGAATTTTTAATAAAAAATATATTGAACAGTGGAAGGAAGAATGTATACCAAGTCATGAAAGCCTCATCTGTGTCTTGTCATAAATCTGACTGGGGGCCTATAGTACCAGGACATGTAATTAGGCTGATCACACAAATGAAAATGTGATGTCCCCTCCCCTTTTAACTAGAAATCCTACCATATATCCCATAGATCAATATATATGGAATGGTATCTCCTCCAATAAAAGTCACTCTTTCCTATCATACTTAAGGAATACAGTTAAACTAACTAACTAGGCAGATCGAGAATAGGCTGAAGAAATATGAAATTCCTCATAACTCGGTCGGTCTGATGCCACTCGACTATATGAAAATGAATCAATGGAACCATGTAGGAATCGATAGCAAGAATCACCTTACAATATGGTGGGATACTTTGGGTGATATCATCTGTATATGGAATCCATGTAATCGAAATGAAAAATGAATAATCTCATAATAAATGAAGATATTTATAGTGGAGAATACATATTTAACAATATAAATAATATTTACAAACATCTACTCATCGAAGGCTGTCCTGCATATGTCTGCAGGCGTGGACGTTGTGTCTGGAAGAATCTGAATGCCAATGTGCCTGAATGCACTTGTAGATAACACTTTTATAGTTACCTTTCATAATTAAAAGATATACAACGTTTTAATACATTATAATGAAGGGATAACATACCATCATCTATGCTAATCCTCTACTAAAATATCTATAGGAAATAGTGCTCGGGCATGTGGTTCTAATCAATGGATGTTCTCCCATACCCATATCTGTAGAAGAACAACACATCTTGTGATCTATATCTTATTGATTTGACATGAACTGCATAATGTCCTATATGTATATTCTAGACAAGCTAACCCCCAGCTATACCGGCATGTCTTGTCCAAATCCTCCAGAAGAGGTAAATACATCATATGTACAAAAGTAGTTGAGTGATCAATAAAAAGTGTGCCACCAATCAGCTTCAAAATATATGCACGTTCCAATCACAACATGGTGAGCTCATCAGTATCATATGCTATATGTGTGAAGTGATGGTCTAAGCAAGGCATGCGTAATCTACCACTAGCGATAGACCTTCCACCATCGTGAACCTTTATGCCCAATAATCGATGAACAAGCTCGAACCAATCTTCTCAAACTCAGCCTGTCAGAGCTACGCCATCGATGGGGAGACCCAATATAATGGGCACATCCTATAAAGTAATAGTTATCTCCCCCTCTCCAAAATGGAACGTATGTGACACTGGCCTCCATCTCTCTAGAAGTGAAATAATGAGTTGATGATCGAAAAAGGCGAAGTCACACCTCACAATGCCATAGAATCCAGCGTGACGAAGATGGGGGATGATAGCGGGGGGTGGTGCATCATGATGGAAATGATGAGATCTACTCGCATGCAATAGAGGTATAGGAAATCCCTCTAAAACTAATCATGATACATGAGTAACCTGGGATGTTAGAAATGAAAAATCTTCCATATGAATAAATGATATCATCATTACTTTTTGATAGTGAATTTAACAAAAAAAATGTAAAATTTTATTATAAAAAAAATAACAATAAAAATAAGAGAGAAAATATATGAGGACATTTTTTATGGTTTAGGTTATGAATTTCTTATTTTATTGATCTCTAATGGCGTATAATTTATTCAAATTTATTATATAATGAAGTAGTGGTGAGAAACCAGCCTTAAACATGTGGAATTATGATATATTCATGTTCGTTGTATGTTTATTTTTTTAATAGTTATAGTATCACAGAACTCTTTATGTTAGAATCTAGAAATGAGACCAACCAAAATTTAAAAAATGCTAGAAATGTAGCTAGTTAGAAATAAAAGGAATCATGACTGAAACTTCCACATATGAAACCAAACATGCACACTGGTGATAAAATACACATCCTCAGTCATCGATGATGGGATGTGGAGCTCTTTCCTACAACTTGTGGAAATCTCTTCAAAGTATGTCCTTCTACGAGACAAATATTTCATCATCGCCCCCTCCTTGTTTCCAACTCCAATCCATCTCATTTATTATTTGAGTTGAATTTGTTCTTCCTCGGGGCCACAACCTAGTAGTAAGAATCCAATAATTTAAAAAACAACAAATATTGAAAAAACATAAATGAAAACAAAACCAACATAGGACACATTGAAATATCAGGGATAATAGTTAGCTAATCAGTAGGCAATGTGATAGAATTAAAGTCACCAACAGGCATCCAAGTTACTCTATAAAAGTTAACCAAAGTGATCATGTCATACATTGGGTCAACAAAGGGCTCCCATGATATATTTACTGAAGCACAATCTAAAAAAACATGTGCACATGAATATATCAAGGCTTGAAATTTACTGCAATCATAATACTTGTTATCCAACATAACCACATGCACTCAACCACTGCTGCATGTATCCCGATCGAAGAACTTCCTTACCTGAAAGCTCATATTTTCCATATCAAAGGCTATAACACTCCATCTTGAAGCCTCATTCAGTATCTAATCGATATCACTTTGGAAATAATGAGTTAAATGAATACCATTTTCAATCCTATGATAAGCCTTTTGGGACCGGTCAACAAAGGATTGCACACATATATAAAAAGTATCTTGCACTAACCCTGTGATTGGGAGCTTGAAACCACCCTTGAGGATTCCATTTTTGGACTCCACTATATTAGTAGTCATATTTCCATATCTTCGACCACCATCATATGTTAATGACCATTTTGTTTCTTTGAAATATGAATCATATATTCATAAAAATATTTATTTTTTGTTATAATCTCATCAAAACGTTGATCAAATATTTTTTTTGGGGCTTATATGTTGAAACCATTAAAAAATAATGTATAAAAAAGATATTAATTTTTTTAAATAAAATATAAGTTTAGAAAGACATACCTAACTTGAGGATCACCTTTTTTATTAACTCATCTCTAAAATTCATTTGGACATTACATGCAATATGCCAAATGAAATATTGATAATAATAATTCATCTAAATCCATGAAACCCCATCACTATTGAAAACCCCTATAATCGCTCTATGACAATTATATATCATACATACACCCTAGTTTTGTGTGACATGAGTGTGTACACATTCCAAAAACCAGCTCCAACATTCAAAATTATCCTTTTCAACAATAGAAAATGCAAGTGGTAAAGGATCATGATTATCATCCAGTGTCGTAGTAATGAGTAGAGCACCTGTATACTTACCATAAATGAATGTTCCATCGACCTGAATGAAATGTTTATAATAGGGAAAATCGGTGATGCATGGCCTGAATTCCCAAAAAAAATCCTATTAAACTTCACCTTTGATCGATCTACTCGGTGATTGGGGGACACATACTCAACAGTGTCCCATGGATAAATAGTATTATTATTGAGCGACAACAATTCCATAAGTTGTGGAAACATTTCAAAAGATTCATCCCAATCACCTTACACTTTTACAATTGCTTTATATTTTTCATTCCATTCTTTGTTGTATGATATTTTATAGTTGTACAACTATTTAATTCTTTCCTAAATAAGGGAAAAAGGAAGATCATGACAGGTTCGTATCATCTCAAAAATAACAGTTGATATAAACTCTACATCAAGGGAAGAGTGATCCAGTGACAAGGTTGGATGCAAAGAAGTGGGTGGGCCTTATAATTTGGTTATCTTCCAACATGATAAACACTTATCATATATTACCTTTAATCAAAATTTACATTATTCCCTATATTTTTCACAACTAAGGAGATAGTTTGTCTTATTTGACTTATCAACCACAAATGTAAAATGCTGCTCTATGTGGTATTGATTTATCACATTTATCATGGAAGGATTACTTTAAATCTCATACCTGACATAGATAGAATTATCATTTTATGTTGATCTATTCCCTATAATGCCTATAAATTCAGAAGCCAGTGTAATGACATCCCAATCAAAATTTTGTACACGCAACATTCTTTCAACTAATGAACTAAATACTGATGGATGATTGCCAATAAATTGATAGTTAGTGGATGTTTATCTCTCATAGGAACCTCAGAAGGATCATTCCTCGTATAACTTTACTATGGAAGCTTATCTCTCAAAGGAACCTCAGAAGATTCATTCCCCACATCACCCTCACCCACATCATATCTCGATGCCTCACCAGATTTGTCTTCCTTATATAAACTTTTATTCACTGTATCAGCAGTAAACATAGGAATTTCATCAACAATTATTTCAAAATACTGTCATCTTCATCATAATTTGGTTCTATCACATGAGTCATATGAGAAGGATGCAATGAAAATGACTGATGTGAAGGACCAACTTCTATAGAACCCACAAAACATGATTCTGTAGTAGTCGGTTTCACCACATCTATATCAGAAATCACCACATAAAACTCCATAAAACCATTAGCACACTATTTTCTAAATAAGGAAGATGCATCCATCCAATCCTCATCATCGACCAGAGGGTACTCGGTGTGCCAGAAACATTCAAGATGCTACAGATGTTTCTATATTATTAAAGAAATGGATTGATCAGCTCTCGGTTGTTATTGTCTTTGAATCTTATTTCAAGCTTCATCCAATGTCCGAAAACCATAGAGATTTTCCACTCTTGGAGTTGTAAAACTATAGCTAAAACCCTACTAAGTATAAATTGCCTCACTATTGCAATAAATTTGCGCAGACATGATTACCTAGAAAAAATAATTAATAAAATATTATATACTACAATAAAATTTTAAATTATCTAAATTGGTTATTATTGAATAATTGACATCATCTAGAGACTTTTTCTTTGTATTGGTTTATCATTATTGAGGTATAGTGATGTTGATATTATTACAAAAGAAAAATTTAATATAACGTTATATATTTTATACCACTTATCAAATGTTTCATAATTTTTAATTACTAATAAATTAATAACCATGAATTGATCTTGAGACTTACTATGGATTAGTTTATCATTATCTGATAAACTAACCAAAACCAATGGGTGGACTACTAGTGTCTCTATTATGAACTATTTCAGCAACCATGAGACACTTTAGCAACACCTCTTGTCAATGGCATGTTCTCGAATGCCTCTTTGGGAACGCCTCTTTTGGAATTTCTCTTCGTGGACGCCTCTTTGAGAATACCTCTTCAGGGACGCCTCTTCAGGGATGCCACTTCGGGGATTCCTCTTCAGGGATGCCTCTTCAGGGATGCCTCTTCATGGACGCCTCTTCAAGGACGCCTCTTATGAATCACCTTTTATTTAAAAAATTACTCACATGCACGAGAGGGGGTCTAGGGGTATCAAATACATAACTTTTTTAAGCGGACACACAGGTCCATAAAATCATAGTGAGAGATGACTCGCAGGTCATCAATGCAAAAATGAAAATGCTATTATTTCAAATTATATAACCACATACACAAAAAAGGGCATGCAATTTCCATTATACATTGGTCAGTCATCTCAAGATCATTCATCACCCAATACTCCTAACATGTTTTTTGATATACTTATTATGTTCTATATGTTATATGACTTTACCTATTACTAGATATTAAATATCTACATCTGTTTTCCAAAAATATAACTTCTCAATTTGTATGTATAAATATATATATTTAATAATAACATTTAATAATATTATTTCAAACGAATATAATTTAAACTTACATAACAATCATTAAAATACTGAACACTTATGTTATTTTCAATTTTATAAAATTGCACACACACATATATATATATATATAATGTTTTTTTATTAAATTACCTTCCAAAATATAAGTAAAGATATTTTATACTTTATTACATGAATTAATATTTATTTATACTTAATATTATATAATTTATTGATTAAAATTATTATTACTACTAAATAAAAGTAACATAATTTACACTTAAAAACCCATTAAAATAATATTAATTTATGTTATTTTCAATTTAATAAAATTAAAAATATATACTTTTTCTGCCATTTATATATTTTATAGTATTTATTTAATTATATTTCATACTTCATTACTTCAAATAATAATTATTTAAATTTAATATAATTAAAAAAATTATTTATAGAAAACTGTTTTTAAACCATCAACAAAAACAATATATTTATTAATAAATTTAAATACAATACTTAATATAACTAATATATTCTTAATAAATGACATAGCTAGTCTATAGAATATTATAATTTAATTAAATTTTACTTTTAAAATAACATATTTCATATACATAAAAATCTGTTAAAGTTTCCATTTATATTAAAAATATATAATTTTTTAAAAAAAATTATATTTCCTTATATATAAATTAAATTTTAGACCTACCATATTTAAATTTCCTAAATATTCGATATGAATTCATACAAAAAACATTAACTCTTTTAAAAATTAAATCACATAAAAGACAGTAATTTACACATTCATACAAGCATCAATTCAAATTAAATAAATAAAGCATACAAACAAACAATAATTTCTACACATCATAATTTATATAAATAAAGCATACAAAAAAATAAATAAACACAATTAAACAATTAAAATTTTGAATAAAAATTTTACCTCCCCAAAAGCAACAAAAATTTGTTGAGAAAGAAATTATGTGGGGCTTCGCAACAAATTTCACAAGAGAAGAAGGAGATTTGAGGGGGGTCCTTATATAAAAACTTGGTGGAAAGATGTGTGAACCCGTTCATGCATCCTTCATCCACTTCATGAAGGATGCGTGAACGGGGTTCACACATCTTTGGTGGCATAGATAGATGCATGAACCTAATTCATGCATCTTCCTGGGACAGTAGATGCATGAACCTCGTTCACCAATCCCGTGTCATGTTTTTAAAAAAAATTGGAACCCTATCCCATTTTTTTAAAAAAAATTGTAAAACCCATTAAAAAAATCCAGGGATTGGTGGGTTGGGGTGGTTGGGGCTGTGGGGGTTCCACTTGGGTGTGTGGGTAGAGGGGTTAATTAAATCATTTTTTTAAAAAGGTTATAACATAGATTTTAATAAAATAATCGCTAAATTGAAAAGTGACGAATGGATTGTGGCAGTTTTGTGAAAACATTGCAATATTTTAAATAATATTGAATATAATAATAATTAGTGTCGGTTATAAAAAAACACAACTAATAAACCACCACTAAGACCACATTTTTTTATTTCTTGCATCCCCCTCTTGCGTCGTCAATAGGGTCGTTGTTTCCTTTTAGAGATGAGTAATTGTGACCACCAATAGCAGTCGGCAAAGAACACTATTCTAGTAGCGGATATCATAGTTTCTACGGTGCTCAGGAGACACTCCCTCCTTGTGACTTTTTGGATGTGTTTATTCCATCCATGGAATCCTACTCAAAACATATACTTGTTGAAATTAGGCTTCACATCTTGTGTAAGGGGGTATTTTGCATGGTACGTTGGAGAGTCATCTACTCAGTGATGGAGGATCGATGCATGGGTAACACAAACCACATGCACATGCAGATCACTGGAGGTGATCGAAACAATAGAAATGGGCAGCACCAACACTATTTTTGTTTCTTCTCTCTTTTAAATGATATAAAACACACACAACCCTTCATATTTATAGGGATACATCCATACAACAACAAAAAAAGGAAAAACAAGTCCGTAGTTTGTTGCGGTAGGTGTCATCCAATCCTCCGAATCCATACACGTGAAGTCGTCTTCATGGAACTCTTCAAGCCTCCATCCCAGCAGTGAATGGTAGGTATCGTCAAAGGAATAGTGAGTTTAATATCCTATATCCCCCCTTAAACTCATATTCCTCAGGACCCAGGATTTTGCATCATATCCGGTGGGTTTTCAAACCCTTGCAATGACTTCACCATAGTCAAAGCCTTTCTTTTCCTTGTAGCCTTTGGTTGTGTTGCTGAGATAGATTTCCACAACTATCACTTTCTTCCACATGTCATCGATTTTAGCTTCCTCGAAGCTAATTAGATTGGAAGTCGCTGAGAGAGAGTACAAATTTACATACTCCTCCATTGGTTCTGTTCTCTCATATAAATCTGCAAGGCTTCGAACGTTTTGAGGATGTATATGAGAATGTTCTCGTTCGATGTCTTCAGATGTCGGAGTATTTGATGATGGCGTCAACGGTTCTTCAGTTCTTCATTCCTCTAATCGCACTTCTTCAACTATTTCTTCATCTTCTAGAGTGACTTATACCTCTCCAGAATCATCATCTTGATTCCACTTCCATGTCTTTTTTTCATCAAAGATAATGTCTCTGTTGAATATAATCTTCATCGTGATAGGATTATACAAGCAATATCCCATTGCTCGGTCTCCGTATCCCATAAGGACACATTTCATACCTTTCTCCTCGAGCTTTGTTCGTTTTGACTCCGGGATCCGGACGTAGGCAATAGAACCAAAAACTCTAAGATGACTCACACTTGGCTTGTGAGCACTCTAGGCTTCATGCGGTGTCATTTCTTTAAGGTATTTTGTTGGGCATCTATTTAGTAGATACACTACACACAAAGCCGCTTCAGACCAAAATATCATGGGAACTCCTTTGTCTTTCAACATACTTCTTTCCATGTGGAGAATGGTGTGATTTTTCCTCTCGGCTACTCCATTGAGTTGGGGTGTGTAAGCCGGTGTAAGCTGGTGCTGAATTCCATGCTGCATGAGGTACTCTTGAAAAAAATCGGAGGTGTACTCTCCACCTCGATCAGATCACAAAGTTTGTATGCGATGCTTTCTTTGATTTTCAACCAGCGCCTTGAATTTTTTTAAGATTCCAAACACTTTTGACTTCATTTTGACGAAATATATCCATGTTTTCCTACCATAATCATTGATAAATGTCAGAAAATACCTACTTTGTCCATCTGGTTTTGGATTTAATGGACCACACACATCGGTGTGAACTAGATCTAGTGGCGTTGTAGCTTTCCAGTTGGTCTTCATTGTAAAGTTGTTTCTATGTTGTTTGCTTAGAACACAGCTTTCACATATTTGATTCGGGTGTTGAATGATAGGAAGCCCATTCACCATCTTATTGCTTCCTAATAATCTTAAACTTTCAAAGTTTAAAGGCCCGAACCTGAGATGCCAAAGCCAATCTTTTTCATCACGTACCATCGCCGAACACTGTGGTACATCAGGTTGGATCCGGAGTGGAAACATGTGGTTCATCGCCATCGGTACTTTTGTGATCAACCTTCCTCTGTCATCGATAATCACCATTTGTTTATTTTAAAGTCTTATGTGAAAGCCTTTTTCCACCAACTACCCGACGCTCAAGACGTTGGACTTCATGTCGGGTACATAATAGACATCAGAGATGAAAGCATGATTGCCGTCTTTTTTGCTTGATTAGAATATCACCACTTCCATAGAAAAATACTACAGAGATATTGCCAAATGAAATCTCTCCTCAAACCCGCTCATCCAGTTTCGTAAACAGGTGTTTGTGCCCTGTCATATGATTGCTAGATCCAAAGTCAAGATACCACATACCTTGATTTTGTGTTCATGTTTGTGCCATCAACACATGAGACTCGTCAAAATGATCTTTTGCTTCGAAGATATGTGCCTCCTCAATGTCATTCTTCATGGGTTGCTTGTACCAACATTCATTGCTATAATGTCCATATTTTTTACAATTATAGCATTGAACGTTTCTTTTGTCCGGTTGGCGATTGTTGAATCCATCCCTTCTTCCTCGTCCACGTTCTCGTGGAGTATAGGTTTGATATTCACGACCTCCTCGAGTTGGGCTTCTTCCACCACGTCCCCCTCGTCGTCCTCTTCTTGGATCAAATTGTTGTCCACAGAATCCTCTGTCTCGGGTTCTTTGAGATGCCCCCCTTGCTCCTTTTTAGAGTTGTTAATGTACAACTTTGATTGTAGGGCAAGCTCCACTCTATTAGTATCGCTCCAGCGATTCACCTTCAATTCGCGTGGTTGAAGAGACCCCACCAGTTATTCAATAGAGATCGTCTCTAGGTCCTTTGTTTCTTCCTGGGCAACGACTATGTAATCAAATTTTGGATCAAGGGATCGCAAAATTTTCTCACATACCCGCATGTCAGCAATATCTTCTCCATTTCTTCACAGTTGGTTCACCACAACCATTACACGAGTATGATACTCGGCAAAAGTTTCAGAAGTTTTCATAAATAGGGATTCAAACTCACCTCGTAGAGATTGAAGTCGAATCCACTTCACTTTGTCGGCGCCTTCGAAAGCTTTGCGAAGGGTATCCTAGATCTCCTTTGATGATTTCGACGAAGTGATTATTTTGAAGGTCTCTTCGTCGAAGCCTTTATAAATGTTAGATTTCCCCTTGCAGTCCAGCTTTCGTTCCGCCCGAAGAGTGGCCATTTGAACATCTAGTAGAGAAGCCTCTGCTTCTTTGGATTCCGGTTCAGTGTATCCGTCCTCCACGATGTCCATGACATCTAGGGTGTCATGTACCGCGCACATTTGGATGCACCAATTATCATAATTGTTCTTTGTCAGCTTCCGGATCATTGCTTGTGCAAATGCATTCGCCATGATGACAAATTCTTTTTGATGAACAATAATAGATACAGATATCTTGAATGGCAGAGTAATTTTTTTCCGTAGATGCAAACTGCTATATATATATTTCATTTAGCAGTGCAGATTGACAATTTCTTTTTGGATAGGTGGACTTTGATGGATTCAAAAAAGCCTTCCAATAATTTTATTTTTTTGAGCAGCACGGATACTAATGAATGGATTTTTTTTATTATGGGATGATGGCGGAAGCAATGGGAGAAAAGGTGATGGGGGTGGCGTGGACGAAAAATAAGGGGAAACAGTTCCCTTTTTTTTAGATGGGAGGTGAGAGGCGTGCTAAGTGAGAAGAGAGAGGGGAGACTCACCCCTCAAAATGGGGCGACGTGGGGGTGAATAAATCAATGTTGGGACCATTTTGTGAAAAAAAAGTGGATTAATGGGAAAGACAAATGGGGTAATTTAGACGTAGGGGTTTTTTTAATTTTTTTTTTATGGGTTCAGGTTTGAATTTATTGGGGAAATGGGGCTCTCCAGCGCCAAATGAATTGGCATTGGACAAAAGTGGGGCACAGCGCCACTTCAAGTGGCGCTCGGCCCCGCACCACCCATATATATATAAAATTAACAAAATAAAATAAATACAATTACAAAAATATAAATATAATAAATTTATATATAATAATTAATAAAATATAATATTATAAATACAAAATAAATTTTAAATATAATATAATTATATAATAAATTATAAATATAATAATTATTATATAATTACAAATATAATAAATATAGATATAATAAATATATAATAAATATAATTATATATTAAAAAATATAATAATTATATGAATATAAATATAATTATAATTTTATATATATAAATATAATAAGAATTATATAATTATTATAATTTTAAATATTATAATAATTATAAATATAGTAAAAATTAAATAATAAATTACAAATATAATAACAATTATATAATATATTACAAATATAATAAAAATTATATAATAAATTATAAATATTATAAATATTATATAATTATTATATAATAAATATAATTATATATTACAATAATAATTATATATTTAAAATCATAATAATTATATAATTATATAATAATAAATACAATAATTAAATAATTATATTGTATTTATTATATTTATTATATATATTAATTATAATTAATAATTATATAATTATAAATTTAATTATTAGATAATTATAAACATAATAAATATAAATATAATAATTATATAATTAAAAATATAACAAATATAAATATAAATATGTATTTTTTGTATATAATTATTAGATAATTATAAATATAATAAATATAAATATAATAATTCTATAATTATAAATATAACAAATACAAATATAATTATGTATTTATTGTATTTTTTTATTATATTTATAATTATAAAATAAATATATTATATTTATTATATTAGTTATATTTATTTTAATTTATTAAGTATTTATAAATTATTATATAATAAATTATTAATATAATTATTATTATATAATAAATTATAAATATAATAATTATATATTTATATATTTATTATATTTATAATTATGCATTTATTTATAGTATATAATTATTCATAGATATGATAATTATACAATAAAGATAAATAATTACATTTTACATTTATTATATTATAATTAAAAAATGAATTTATTGTAATATTTATTATACATTTATTATACATATTTATTATAATAAATATACATTTATAATATCTATTATAATAAATTTTATTATAATATTTATTATAATAAATGAATAATAAATATTATAATAAATGTATGATAAATATTATTATAATAAATATTATAATAATTGTATAATAAATGTATAATAAATATTTATAATACATTTATTATAAATGTATATTTATTATAATAAATATTATAATATTTAATTATAATAAATGTATGTTTATATTTATATTTATAATAAATATACATTTATTTATTATAATAAATCTACATTTATTTTATACATTTATTATAATAAATATGAACTATAAATGTATAATAAATATTATAATACATTTATTTTTTAATTATAATATAATAAATGTAATATGTAATTATTTGTCTTTATTATATAATTATCATATCTATATTTATTATATTTATAATTATATAATTACATTATAAATAAATGTAATATGTAATATAATATAATAAATGTAATATGATACATTTATTTTTTAATTATAATAAATGTATATTTATAATTATATAAATGTATAACAAATATAATAAATATAAATGTATAATTACATATTACATTTATTATAATAAATAAATAATTACATATTGCATTTATTATAATAAATAAATGTATATTTATAATTACATTTATAAATGTATATTTATTATAATAAATATATAATTATTGTAGTTATATAATTATTATAATTATATAATTGTTGTAAATATATAATCATCGTAATTATATACTTATTATATATATATATATATAATTAATAAGGTTTATTTATATAAAGATATGATTATAATATTTATATCCTTAGAATAATTATATAATTATAAATATAATAAATATATAATTAAAAATATAATAAATATATAGTTATAAATATAATAAATATATGATTATAGTAATTACATAATTATAATAAATATGTAATTATAATAATTAAAGAATATTTAATAAAGTTTATTTATATAAAGATAAATTATTTTAATAATGTTTATTTAAATATAAATGTATAAATTTTAAATATAAGGTTTATTTATATATAATTATTTATAAATTTATAATTATTTATAAATTTATAAATTTATATATAATTATTTAAATACATAATTAAACCATGTCAAATTTATTTATAAATTTATATATATATATAAATAAACATTATTAAAATTATTTATATTTATTATAATATATTATATTTATGCTTTTATTAAATTTATAATTATGTATTTATTATAATATTATATTATGTATTAAATTTATAATTATGTATTTATATTTAACAAGGTTTATTTATAATAAATATGTAATTATAATAATTAAAGAATATTTAATAATGTTTATATATATATATATATTTATAAATAAATTTAAGATGGTTTATTTTTGTATTTAAATAATTATGTATAAATTTAAAAATAATTTATAAATAAATTTAAAATGGTTTATTTAGGTATTTTAATACATAATTATAAATTTAATACATAATTATAATATTATAATAGATACATAATTATATTATATTATAATAAATATAATAAATATAAATAATTTTAAAAGGTTATATATATAATTTTAATAAGGTTTATATATTTAATTATATCTTTATTATATTTATAATTTTATAATTATTGTAATTATAATTGTATATTTATTATAATTATACAATTATTATAATATTTATTATAATAATATTTATTATACATTTATTAGATATTTATTATTGTAAATATTATAATATTTAATTATAATAAGTATTTATTATAAATATAAATGTATTATAAATATTTATTATACATTTATTATACATTTATTGTGCATTTATTATAATAGTATTTATTAAAACATTTATTAGATATTTATTATAATGAATATTATAATATTATAACATTATAATATTTGTAATAAATGTATAATAAATGTATAAAAAATGTATATTTATTATAATAATATTATAATATTTATTAGATATTTATTATAAATAATTAAATTTATTATAATTTTTGTATTTATTATAAAAAATATAATTATGTATTTATTGTATTTTTTTATTTTTATTATAATAAATAAATTTATTGTATATATATATACATATATATATATATATCGGGTTTGGGGGGTGTGGGGTCAAAGCGCCACTTCAAGTGGCGCTTTGCCCTTTTTTTCTTCAGCGCCACTTCATGTGGCGCAGAAGAAACCCATTTCCCCAAAATTTAAAAACCCTGCCCCATAAAATTAAAAAAAAAAACCCACCCTCCTAAATTACCCAAGACAAATGGTTGTAGAAACAAAACAAAAGTGAGGAAGCCACTATTCACCTTTTCTCCCTTGGTTCAGGGGTTTCAGATCTCACCTTCAATGGCTATCTTCTTCACTTGCAGATCAGCATAAACACCTTCAACCTCCTCTTATACCACTAATCGAGGATGGATGCAGGGGTAACACAAACCACCTGCACATGCCGATCAATGGAGTTGATCGCAACAATAGAAATAAAGCATCACCAACACAATTTTTATTTCTTCTCTCTTCTAAATGAAATACAACATAGACAACCCTCCCTATTTATAGGGATACATCCATACAACAAAAACAAAGGAAAAACTAGTCCCCTTGTTGCTGTAGGTGCCGTCCAATCCTTCGGATCCACGCACCTTAAGCCGTCTTCATGGAACTCTTCAATCCTCCATCCCAGCAGTGGATGGTAGGTATAGTGAGTTTAATATCCGACACTCAACACCTATGGGGAGCCACCAGCAGCACAACAAATTAAGATGCCAGCAGCAATAGAGTACCGTACGAATATTTATTCCATTTCTAATTATATGGGAGGATTTGTCTCAAATTAACCATTTGTACACACAGATATGCTATTTTTATTAGTGATATATATATATAAAGAATTTTAACACTAAAAAACAGTACCCAAAAAAAACGATAGCGGAAATTCCATCGCGTTGTCTTCTAGTAATCGATTTAATTGAGCTTGAGTTTCTGGGTGCCTCTTCATTCCAGAAAATTACTTCGTTTTTTAGAAACTACTGCCTTTAGGATGCATTTAACAGCAGATGCCTGATGCTAAAATGTTCAAATCTAGAAAAAATTACTCCAATTTAGTTAAGAATGTGATCAGTAGATCTCCAAGTAGGCAACCCATTATTAGTGATGGCACGAAAAGAGATTGATGAAGTTCACGTGATGGGGGATGAGTGTAACTCTGACTAGAAATCAGAATAAGATGGCAATCGTTTGATGCAAACATGGTGGCGGACGCAAGTGTTCCTGACATCTATTAAAATAGTGTTTTGAAAAGATTAGATGGGACGAGCGTTTTTTAGATGGATGCCTCTTGAGAACACATTTTGTTTCTCCAATGACTGCATTAAAATCTAAAAGTTCACGTCGTGGTTTTTTAGTCATCATTCACTTCATTCTAATAATATTTCTTATTCTGGATGTTGCGGCCAACCCATGGCATATAAGCTACGGCTGCTTGCTGGTAGGGTAAGACGAGAGCTGGACCCTCTTCCAACAAAGATACGAATGTTCGATAGGAAGAGAAAACATAAACGCTGTAAAATTTTAGTAAAATAAAAGAAATGATTTGATAATTTATAAAAGAAAAGAAATGGAAATAATGATTTCAGTCCTTATGTTTGTATCAATAACTTATTAAAAGAAAAGAAATGATTTGGATTTCTCTATCGCATGTTTGGTGACAATTTTTAAAAGAAAAGAAAAGAAACTGTTTTGGTGCAAATGACACAAATAACCTTGGTTAAAAAATAATACACATCAGATTAAAGGTAATCAAACTTATAAATTCAAAATTATTAATTCAAAATAATTATTAACTGAAAATAATTCCTAATTGAAAACATTTATTAAGATGGACATGTTGTGGCTGAGATGATTTTGCAACCGCTCATTTTGGCACAGGTTTCACGGGAGTAGCCGATTACGCGGCAGGCTTTGTAGAGGTTTCGTTCCGTGGTGCTGGGGCAGCAGCTCTTAGACTCAACAATGGACAGAAGATGGGCACCGAGCAGGAGCACCAGGAACAAGGACCACACTCTCGACCCTACCATCACTTGTTGTCTATATATCAACGCAAGGCTTGTAGGCTCGTACCACTGACTTCATCACTCTGGCCTCTCCTCTGTGGCTTTCATTGCTGGTGCAATTATTACACACCCACTCCTCTGTGGCTTTCATTGCTGGTGCAATTATTACACACCAGCACCCTCTGCGGCTGCATGGCACCGATTCTTATTATAATCATGCCACCACGTCCACATGCACAGCTCACAATTACTTAATTGATTGATCGATTAACTGCACCTCCTCCTACCCATTATAAGGAGGCCATGTGTTTGCTTCCCAGTGGTAGTCTGACCGAATCGTAATTGCACCCCCTCCAACCCATTTCAGGGTGCGTCGGCCAAGGAAGTTTTACCCCGTTTAATCGTGTAAGGAACATGGAAACCGGTGGCCTTTAACCGTCATGTCAGGGGATTCCTAATTGAGGAAAAAATTTGTAGTTGAATAGGATTCCGGGACGGGGTGTTTTGTTTTAAAATTTAATGGGGTTGAGGTTTTAATATTTAGGTACAACGGGGTTTGAAGCACTTTATCAACCGACGTTTTGGGTTTTACCATGATGGTTTTGTGGCGTTTTGCTCACTTTACATGCCACCCCCCTTCTTTCCTATTTTGTATTTATAACTAGTACTAAAATGTACATAGATTTCACTTTGGTTAATTCATGCGGTTCATTTGTATGTATTCATACATGATTTTGGGTTGAATGTTTGAACACATAACTTCCATATCTAAGAAAACAAAATAGCTATAACTAGTACACATGATAAATGTTAGAACTATGGGATAAATATACGGTTGTATACAAAATATTTATAATATTTAACATCCATAGATAGTTCAAACTGGCTCGATGAAATTAAGAATTTGATGATATATTACAGATGTAATACAACATTTAAATTGAATAAAGTTTGACTCAATGGCATATATTAGAAAGCATGAGAAAAGATTTCTTGCAAAATACATATATATGCATAGCAGAGTACACAAATATGTCGAAGAACAAATATGTACAACAAAATATAGATATATGTATAACAGTGAATACATATATATGCATGTATAACAAAATACATATATCTGTACAACAGAATACTTATATGTATATGTGTATATATATATATAAATAAATAAATAAATAAATAAATAAATAAATAAATAAATATTTATATATATATATATAAGAATACATATATATGCATAGCAATTAATACATACATATTTATATATGTATAGTATAATGCATATATATAGAAGAATATATATATATATATATGTATGTATGTATGTATGTATGTATGTATAAAGATATATGTATAGCAGAATACATACATACATACATCTCTCTCCCCCCCCCGCTCTCTCTCTCTCTCTATATATATACATATATATAACTATGTATGTGTGTAACACCCTGAAATTCTAAAGTAACAACATTATATTTAACAACGTGTATGACATGAAACACCAAGCGTAGGAAATAATATATGATCCCAAGACTTTAGGATATATTTAATATTTTCAAATAAATATGTTCTATAGCTTATAATGCACGCAACACTGAGTTAGCTTACATTAAATGCCAGAACGACTTTGTTCGGTAATTCGACTTACACACAATACTGGGTTTTACCAGACCAAAATATTTTATTAAGATATTATAATTTAATATAATAAGATTCAACCTAGCCGTTAAATTAATGATTATTAAAAGTATTAACCAACTTCTCAAAATATATGATTGAATTCATTGGTGACAAATTAATTAGAAATGAATATAAGAACTAAATAAATATAAATGGAATGTTTTTATAAAAAACTATTTTTATACTCACAAAGTCATTTTATCCTAATAAATTCAATTAATTACAATTAGTGAGTGACATTAATGTAATCCATATATTATATATTAAATCAAATATTTTTGACATTCATCTGATATATTAGATGGGAATGATATAAGAATAAATACAGGTTTATGTTAAAAAAATGTATTTTTCAAAAAAAGCAATTTTACTCCCTTTTAATGAAAAACCTATTTTCAATCCTATTTTTGGAACTTCTATAAATTTTATACATCAAAATTAAAGTAATTTTTGAAAGAAAATCATAAAAACTATATTAGGAATAATTTTTTGCATTTTTCTGTGAAGTTTCATTTTTTGATGAATAGTGAAAAATACTGAAATTTAATTCAAATTTTCATTTTCATCTAATTTATTTATAAAGTTAAATTAAATTTTTTATTTGTTTTAATGTTCAATTAGATTAATTATACATCAATTAATCCAACTTAGGTCATTGGAATCAATTTTACATTGAAATTGGATATAAAAACATATCAAAATTTTGAACATTTTGTACTTGAAAAACTCGCTTTGTCATCCCCTCTGTGGGATTAAATTTAAATTAATTTCTACCCATTCTATGATTGGAATTTGGTAAATGGATCTCATATTTGGAATCATCATAATTTACAATGTCTAACAAGGTCAACTTAATTATTGACCAGAAATATTAGTGAAAGTTATTAAAGTAAATTACCTTGATTAAGAGGAAAATTAGCTTAATAAGGGACTAAACCTCAAGCTTAAGGGCCAAAATGACCAAGAAAAATATCCAAAATCTTTTGTCTAGAATTATTTTGACTCTATCCTCCCTTATATCGAATTAGGACCATTATTGGAGAAACATTCAATGGAAAAAAGTGAGTAAAATTCCCTTTCAAAAAAGTCACGAGAATGTCACTCATCCTCCACTATAAAAAAGAATTCACCCTTACCCCTTGTTCACTTCTCTCAAGCCCTTTAACTTGACCAAAATCAGACCAAATATTTCCAAAAAATACCTCCCCTCATCCTAGAAACCTCACCTTGTGCATAAATTCAACCAAGGAAGCCTTTTGGTATAAACCAAAAAGTGTTACCCAAAAAGTGGTAACATTCTTCAATGATCACTTCAGTTTTATTTCTTTTTCCACTCATTAAATTATTCTTATATCAAACCTATATAACAAAATTAGTATCCTAAATAGCTGAGAATTTGTTTTTGATAATATTTTGACCAAAAATTACACACAATTTCATCAAATGGGTAACAAACCTATCATTTGTGTGTACATTGAACCACCGCCTCACAAAACGATGTTATTTGTTTTTCCTTTACCACTTATCATGGGTAAGAATTATGATGGAAAACCTGTCTATATAGAATATATTGGATATTTATGATGCCTTTATTATTGTGTATGTTTTATATAACAAATACATTTATGTGTTCCATTTTTGGTGTAAATACGATAACATCGTTTGTGGACGTGTAAACTAACGTCTCCTCAAAGCGATGTGATGCGTTCATGTGATACATTGAATGTATAGAGGATGGTTTTAATTAAATATTTTTGACATAAATGAAATCCATATGAAATTCATGACATAATTACCTTTCTAGACATTTAATATATCATTTTCTTGATTACCCTTTTCACACACTAACTAGTGATAATGTCAGTCATGGATGTGTGGACTACCACCTCCATGACATGGTGTGATTCATTTTATATCATTAAAATTCAATATATAAGTATATATTATTAAATAAAATGGTATTTATGATATAATGATCATTATAGAATTTCATAATGTCATATACCTTCTTTCCATAATGATCACTGTATAATGGGAACGCTACTCATGCGTATATACAACCTACCGTCTCTATGATTGTAATGTTGGTTCAATTTTCATTACCATAGTTCAGGAGTGGTTTTAAAAGTATAATTTATATATAAATATTATAATTATTTCATAATAATTATTATGGAGATGTTTATATAATGAACCCTTTAAACATAGTCGACTTACCAAAATCGTTTTTAACAAATAGACATAATTTGGTCAAAAAACCCGATGTAAATTTAATTGTTTAAGTAGTTGTAAAAAAATTTATAATAATTGAAGTAAAAGTTATAATAAAATTGAAAGAAGTTCCGAATCAATTAAATAATTAACATAAATTTATTATTGTAGAAGATAAGGGCACACATGACAAGTCAGACTCTAGGTAATGGATTTCATCTAAATTTACATTCTATGAAAACTTATTTGTTGTCATACACCAATTAATTTTTATATGGAGTATATACCTCCCTTTGAAATGTTATAACTACTAGAAATATTTTTTTTTTATTTTCATAAAGTCGGTTTAGGATAACTGGTATCCTCACAACCAAACAACAACATTCAAAACCGTGGGTCCAGCTAAACCCCATCATCCAAAAGCTAAACAACTTCAGAAATTAAAAATTCAAAAACAGAATGAACCACGTGTCCACCTCGAGCCGCACAACCACCTCAAGGAGCGTGACAACACGAAATCCAACAACGCCTCGAATCATACCACCGGCGAGACAAGCCGGAACACCACGTGCCACCATTCATAGTGGGAAGACGATGGAGCTGTCGTCAGAGCTGCACACCATTCACAGCGGGACCATCATCTGTCGTCACAGCCGAAGCACCCATAGACCACCACCAACATCTTGACCACTGGAGAAACCAACAATGAACCACGAACCATGAACTTTCATGAACAGACAAGAAAACAAATTCATCCACATCCATTGGAGCATGGGAGAGCATCACTCTCCACCGTCGACAGTACAGAACCAAAACTCCAACCCTCCATGGCGAACATCCAGGACAAAATCGGAAAGCCATTAAAAAAACCACCCCCAGATCAAACAAACGACTCAAAAAAAAAACATCCCCAAACATCAAACCCGCATCACCCTACTCAAAATATTAATGCAAAAAACTAGAAGAAATCTCCCAAAATACCAGACGAGATCCCAAGAGAGAACCAGATCCAAATCCCATCGCCTCCATCCATCATGCCCGCAGAAGACACACTCCACCTCCTATTGCATGCATCCACAGATGAAGAAGCTCCTTCATCCTATAGAATCTAGGACTCGGCCTCTGAACAGCTGCGCCGCCGTGAAACCCTATCCAAAGAGTGGAGTCGAGCCAAGAATTCGGCAAATCAAGCGCACTGTCGAGAAGGACGATCCAAGCGCACCATTGAAAGTTGTATGGGACAATTTGAAATGTTCAAAGATTATTTTCTTAAAGAATGTGGTAATGGTATTTAAATGGAATTTCCATTCATTAACATCAACAACACTTATTAATACTTATCCTCCATTAGAGAGTTATTGAT
Source organism: Viscum album (assembly GCA_963277665.1). Taxonomy (NCBI): domain Eukaryota; kingdom Viridiplantae; phylum Streptophyta; class Magnoliopsida; order Santalales; family Viscaceae; genus Viscum; species Viscum album. Next base: position 1,174,518,924 of record OY728134.1, read on the forward strand.
AAATCTTTATTATTTATTAAATATAAATATTTAATGATAAAGAATATTGTTTATTAATGAAATCGATTATTCGATATATGAGGAATGTTTTGGAAATGTAAAACATGGGTGGGGCATAGTTATAGATAGCCCCTCGATGCATCAGTAGTCTCATGAGATGAATCGGTTGGCCAAATTAGATGGGTTTTTACCCAATATGGTAAACCGTCTTGTGAAAGGTATTTATGGTAATGGTACCATGTATCTAGGAATTAGGGAATCCAATAATTAAGTATTTCTCTCATTTAGACTTAGTTACTATTAATCATCTTGAACTTATTGATTGGTGGTGACTTCGAACCCGTAGAGGTAGGAGCATGCGACCTTGCAACGTATGGATTCTGCATCTCCATCTACACATGTACCCACACTTATAAATACTACAATTACAAATCACTATGCTACTCTTAATATTACTAATACGTACCAGAGTTATGTGGAGTGGTTATGGAAGTGCACTGTGAGGATTCACATCCTTGGGTGCTGATGAACATAGGAGAGTAGGATGGACATGTTGATGTTGAGATGATTTTTGAAACGCTCGGGATGGAATAGAACGTGTGGTAAGAGCCTGCTGCATGAAACATGTCATAGATGTTTCAAGCCTTCATGCTGGGGAATCAACATTTTGACTAACCATTGGACACAAGAAGGGAAATGAGTAGGGGAACAAGCAGCAAGGATGAGGCTATCATACATTCCCTCACATCTTCTCTATATATCAACACAAGGCTTCAAGGCGATCACACTGCTCATTGATCTCATCACTATCGCCTATCCTCTCTCTATATATACTCATGTCTGACCTTAGCATTTCAAAATTCAATATACCAAAAATTTTATCTACACCCACTCGTGTGTGGCTTTCATTGTTGGTTCAATTATTACACACCCACACCCTTTGTGACTGCATTGCACCAATTCTTATTATAATGAACCCTCTAGGTCCACATGCACCTACCCACATGCTCAGTTTTTTTACTCACTATTAGTTAATTTATTGATCTATTAATAATGAAATTAATACTAATGAATAAATAACAAAATAAAAATAATATGAATTAATTTTTAATTTATATTAAATAAATAAATAAAAGTACCATAGTATTAATTAGTTAATTATTAAATAACATTAATTACTTAATTGTTGAATAATTAACCCCATTGGGGTGCTTTGGTGGCCAGAAGGTTGCTTACCACTGGTAGTCAGAAAGAATCCTAATCTCACCCCCTTCTACCCATTTGAGGCTGTGTGGGCCGATGAAGATTTACCAGGTTTAATTGAATTTAACATGCAAGCACTACTGCAAAACAAACCATATTACAATAGTGTACTATTAAAATTATAACACATTACATCAACAAATATAGGAAAATATAGGAAAATAAAATCAAACATAGGATATGAAAAGTTCATAATTTAATTGGAATAAAAATTACATCACAAGTACAAGAAAAAAGACACTATTATAGAAATTTCAAACAGTTTTTTCTAAAATTACATTAAAAAATACAATTTATCACAAACATTCAAATGCATAAATTATAAAGACCCGACCCCAGAATCCTGGAGTCAGAGCCTTATTTTATTACATTGGAATATAAACATGGAAGACACATCCCAAAGGACCAAATATTTTAGTATATTAGGAAACCAAGATACATACAGGAGTTCAACATTACTACATGAAATGAAATACAATATAGAAATTTATTTGAAAACATCCACAACTCCTAGATTATCCTTGTAGGTCATTCATAATATACTTCTTCACATCCTGGAAAAAATAAAACATATGAAGGGGTGATATCATATGCTAGGTAAGGGTAAGTGATAAAATGGAAGATATCATAAACATAATCACTAGGCATGGTGAATAACTAAAAATTCATTCCTTTAAAAATAAAAATGATAATAATGTTGTAGGAATAAAAGATGATTAAATAATGCCAAGATAAAACATAACCATTGATATTCTACTAGTTGAATAATTAAATGGAATATTAATTAATATTTTCATAATGAGGGGAATGATTAATGCAGGATATCTGAATCATATCATCAAGGCCTCGACCAAGAAAATTAAAAATTATTAAGGACTCTGCGAAAACAATTTTTGAAAATGGGAAAGGACTCAGGTAAGTCTACATATGTTTTTTCTCATGAGACCTACCAAATCATCGAGGGGATATAGTGGGACCCTCCTATCACTTACAAAGCCCAATTAATTTCTTATCTAAATTGGGTTAAATATAAACAATGTATATATATTTAATGTAAATAACTTTCTCAAATCTATAAACATAATCAATAACCATTCTGAGTAATAAGGTGAATGGTATCAAAATAGCACATCCAAAATCAAATTTTTCACAAACCATTTAATAATATATGGTGGATGCAAAACATAAGATACATACATCAATAATTGATAAAATTCAATAGAGGTGTTTCGGAATTCTTGATAGAATTACACTGTTACATTGCAAAGAAGAGTTCTTTGGGAAAATTATTTTTGATTTGTCATGATTGTTTTTATAAAACCATTAATGTAAAAATATAGGTTTTCAGGAAAAAATTATTGATTTTACCAAAAATAAGGATGTCTTAAAATAGATTATGGATGGTACACAAAAATGTGTAGGAAATTGAGATGTCCCCTTTAATTGGGGTTTCCTATTTGAGAAGGGAACCTTAAAAAACATCTATTTATCATAAAAGAAAGATGAACTAATCTAGATATATTAGTTTGTAATATATAAAAAATATATAGAAGATGTAAACAAATAGAAAGAAGCATTATATTAGGCTAATGATAGTGAAAGAATAACCCAAAGGAAAAATGATGGTTCGGGTAGGATCCCTTACCTTATGTCTAAATGTGTTCTTCACGTGACCTTAATATTCTGGATAATGAAATTAAATCCATTATTTAATTAATTCATAAAATTATATAAAATTATATTATTTATGAAAAATTTATTAATTTCATTTATGAACATTGTGATTAGTTATAAGATACAATTTTATCGCTCAGAAGCATTCATTTTCTTGGTTTTCACGGTTGATATACTTTTATATGAGTATGAATGTTCATGTGGAATAGATATAAATATATAGAATTGAATTTATATTTTAATAATGAAAATCCATAACATTAAATGTTTATACAATTCATTTGTTTACATGGTATGAATATTATTTATTAGATAAAACATTAGTGATAATCATTTAGATTATTACAGCGGTATTTCAATCATCTCGAACTTGTGTTATCCAATGAATATTATTATGTATATATACTGGTTTCAGAACATTTAATAATAAATGATACATATTTTATAATCTTTTTTGACTATAAAAATAGACTCTTGACCATCCATGAAGAATAAATTGAAGAATGAAGGCTTGTCATCCACAAAGGTTGTAAATTGGAACTTTAGGGATGATGATCTCGTTTTTAAAATAAGAGAGGGAGAGAGATAGAAAGAAGTTCGAATAAAAATATTCCATTAATATGATATAATTATAGTATATAAAAGATACTATAGTTATCACGTTCAATTGAATAGAGTAGGTGAGGAGAAGATAAGAAAAGGAAGTGAATTGAAAATCGAATTTAAAAAAAAGGGAATGAGTTTTCCTCTTGAATTATCATCTTTGAGATCCTCCTTAGGGAAAGGGGGTTTGGCCTTTTGGTAAAACTAAGAGCTACATCACTACAGGATAACAGAATATTTGTGATGGGATCCCGTCGCAAAAGACCTTTTGTGATGGAGCTCCGTCGTAAATCGCCCGTTGCCGAAAACGGCGTCGAAAATAGGTGTTTTTGCGGCGGTCCCGTCGCAAAAATAGTATTTGCAACGGTATTTTTCCCCCATCGCAAATTGGTTTTCATTTATATATAAAAAAGGTATTTGCGATGGGCCGTCACAGATATATTAGTTGCGACGGGTTTCTGACCCATCGCAAAATGAGAAATTTAAATAATATTTACGACGTAGGTATTTGCGACGGACCATCACAGAAATAGTTTTTACGACGGGTATTCTTCCCGTCGCAAATGGGACAGTAAAAAAAGTTTTTACAACGGGGCACCCCGTCACAAATACTTCCGTCGCAAATACTAAAATAAAATAAAAAAATAAAATAATTAATACAAATCGTATAATATTATATAAAAATAATAATAATATTAATAATATAAAAAATTCTATTATTATAATATAAATAAAAAAATATATAATATATAATTAATAAATATTAATATAAAATAATAATAATATGAATATAAATAATATTATATTATATAATAATACTAATATTAATAATATAAAAAATGAACATAATATTAATAATATTAAATTATGTATATAATAATAATATTAATATTAATAATATAAAGAAATTATATTAATATAATATTAATAATATAAAGAAATTATATTATTATAATATTAATAATAAAAATATATATATAATATAATTATGAAATATTAATATCAAAAAATAAAAATAATATCAATAAAAATAATATAATATTATATAATAATAATACTAATATTAATAATATAATATTATTATTATTAAAATAAACATACATATTTATGAAAAAATAATATTAATATTAATAAAATTATAAAATTATAAACTTCTCAATATTAATAATAAATATAAAATATTAAAAGTAATATTACTAAAATAAACATACATTAAAAATAATACTGATAAGTAATAAAATATTAAAAAAAATAAAAACAAATAAAATCATGAAATATTCGTACCAATATGAAAGATGACTTATAAATAGTTAATATGACAATAAACTACGAACATAAATGTTTATTAGATATAAAAAGATCATTAGGGGAGTGGATAATCTGTAGGACTTGGAGGAGGTGGTGGAGGAAACTCCATCCCTAAACTATGAGTCAGACGGCGCATATACTCTATCTGATCCTAATGTTTCTCCTCATATCGATGTCTCTCCTCATCCTGCTGCTGACGCATCTGCTCCTACCATCGTCTCATCTCCTCATCGTGCTGTTGATGCATCTACTCCTACCCCTGACCCAAATCCTCTATAAGCTGACTCTGAGTACGCAGCTGCTCCTCATACTGTGAGGAAGAAGATGATGTCTCTCCATGATCTCATCTCGATCCGGACGCCGACATCACAACAGTACCATAATAATTTGCAGGTGTCAAATGAGAGCTGATACCAACTACTCGGCCCTTTTTGAAGCCATACTGGGTCACTTGCATCCATGCCGTCTCATCAAAATGGTGGGCACTAGTCTGATCACCCGTCTCGTCTTGACTCTCAGCCAGTGTCTGAGAGGTTGTGACCTCATATGACTCCTTAAGTTTCAATTAGAAATTAAAATAATGAAAATGTTATATGCATTTAATTTTCAAACTGAAAAGAAAATAATACTGACCACAATCTGATGCTGGCGGTCACCTCTAATCTCTCATGTAGCCAGATCTGTGTACATCCTCCGATAAATGCCGTACGTCGTAATACCGGGCTTCTCGGCTTCCAATATGAATATAAAATAAACCGTTTATATTTAAATTTGTATAAAATATTAACAATGAAGTACTTACCAGACGCTCTCTATGCGCACTGAATGTACGACTTCCGGCTCGATGCGTCACCTCTTGTCTCCCCCGATTTTGTCGAACCAATGCAGATCTCCTCTGAAACCCACCACCCAACCAGTGTGTACATAATCCATCCCAAACGTGAGATGAAATGTAATCTGGTTGGTGGGATGTATAGGACTCATCAAATTCTGTCACTCCAGCTTTTTTCACAGCCGCCTTTCTCAAATTATGCAAAAACTGACGGAAACAGTCACACATAGACACCACCCATGCCGCGTGGATAGTGGCATGCATGATCTAGTCGATGGGATACCATAAACCCTAATATAAAGTTATTAATGAATTAAATTTCAAAATAAATAATATTTAATTACATACCAGCCAATGATCTATCATGGCGGCCTACACATCAGCAGGAATCTGATCCCATGTGAGCCAGGGCTGAGAAAAATAATTGTGCAAGATAGCGCTTCCCAATCCAATTTCTATATGTGTTAAATCGTGGAAAAAAATAATAATAAAACAATTAAAATATAAATAAATTTTAATGAAAGATAACTAAAATACATAGGTTACCATACCACCGCATGTGCGCATTGAATTCAAGAGGTGGACGTCACTCCGGGATAGGATCTAGAATCATCAGTCTGGCAAGACCACACCCCCTCCGAGTGCTCCCTGTAGTGCCAATAGCCTGAGGGTCAGATGAATCAAGAACCTCATCATCTATAGGTAGATCAGCCTCCAGAAACGGACGATACGTTTCTGAGTCCATCTGAATCATGAAATGATTGTTATTAGAAAACAGTTGAAAATATCTATTATGTAAAGATATATATTTGTTATGATTCTAACCAACATTTTACTATGTCAATTTTCATCTCCATCATCATTTTTATAGTTTTCAATGTCAATGTCTTCATCTTCCTCATCAACATCATCAATTTCCATATTAGTTTCACTTTCATCATCTCTTGTCATTTCAAATTCAGTTGTAACATCATTGACAACATCATCACCACCGACCCTTAACTGTGGGGTGTCATCCTCAATATTCATGAATCTTTGTGAAAAAGATGTGTTTTGAGGAGTGTCCTGAGAAATTTCATTTCCTTGAACTTCAGTGGAACCACATTCAGTTTGAGTAAACTGATTTTCTCGATATTTAACTTTTATTATACTCCACCAATCATCCAACTCTTTTGCAGTAGCATAGTATTTTGCATAATAAATTTGATGTTCTTGATGAGACAATAAAAATGGTTCATTTACTTCAAGAAGACTTTTATGTTTAATATCAAAAATTCCATGAGTCAGATGAATACATAAGCCTCTCTCAGTATCCAGCCATCGGCATTTAAACACTGTTACATAATTCTATCCCAAATAACACAGTTCAATAATTTTTCAAGCATGCCGTAAAAGTCAACTTCAATATCTCTATGATGTGACCCCTTCAAACAAACACCACTATTCATTATTTTCTTTGATTCCCCATATGAATGTGTATGAAAGCAATAACCATTCACCACATATGCATTATAAGATTTAACCATTTTGGATGGTAGGCTACTCAATATACGCAATCGACTATCAATCCTATCAGCATGTACAGATACCTGAAAATTTGTAAAACATTTATCACTATAAGAATAATAAATTGATTTTATATGTAAAACCAAAAAATAATATATGTTACCAGTTTTTGAAACCATTAGGAAATTTTTTTTTGCCGACGTTCTTCTAAGCCAGCTGCTGTAATTTAGGGAAATTGTTTCTTGAAATGATCCTCATATAACCTACAAATACAATATGATTAATTTACTATAACAGAATCTTTATAATAAGGGATAGGATCACTCACTGTACAATTCGTGACATTTTTTCACAGTTGAGTAGAACATATGTATGAGCTCTATGATGTTCATCATCTGAAAGCCATCTATCATAAACTCCACCAAATCCAAGTTTGGGCCGATTGAAAACTGATAATTGATTGTTCATATCATCATCAAAATTCCCCTCATTCCGGCCCATGCGGTTAAATTTTAAGGGATATTCAGATTCAAAATAATGAGAGAAGAATAAAGCAATTTCCTCTTGCAAATAAGCTTCAACAATTGAGCCTTCAAATGATGCTTTGTTACATACTTTTTTTTTCTATTTCTGCATGAATCCCTCAAATGGGTACATCCATCAAAACTGAACCGGACCTCCAAATTTTTCTTCATGTGGCAAATGTAATATCAAATGTTCCATTGAGTCAAAGAAAGCCGTTGGAATGATTTTTTTCAGTTTGCATATAATTACAACAACAACTTCTTCCAGTTTTCTTAGTGTATCGTAGTTTTTTGTGCCAGACACATGTCTCAGAAAAAATATGATATATCTGTTATCGAATCCCAAATCATAGAATTCAACAAGCCTCTTAATCCAATAGGCATAAGTCTTTCTATTATAACATGACAGTCATGACTTTTTAATCTGGTAATATGAGCATTTTTAACACATCTGCCCAAGTTGGAAGCATAGCCTTCTGAAAGTCTCAAATCTGCAATCCATTGACAAAATAATAAGCGACTCTCTTTGGTCAGTGTATAAACTGCTTTTGGATTAATTAATATCTGTAATCTGATATTTTCAAACAATTCAAGTTCTGGTCGCCTGCAAATTTGGGCACGATCTAATTGTTCCTTTACATTATCTTTGGTTTTACCCGGTGTATCCAAAACTGTATGAAATAAATTATCAAAACAGTTCTTCTTAATATGCATGAAATCCAACATGTGTCGGACCAAAAAATCAGACCAATATGGCAGATTCCAAAAAATGCTCCGTTTTGTCCAATTGTGTTGTTTCCCAAAGCCATGAATTTTCAGTTGGTTTATTTTCGGTCCAAAAGTGATGGATGTTAATAAAAATACAACCGATTGTAACTATGTACCAGAGATCGCTTTTGGAAGTTCATCTCTTTCAATTCTACCTTTTTTGAAATGAGATTTATTCCTCCGAAAAGGATGATCGATTGGAAGAAATCTGCAATGATAGTCAAAATAGAAAGTTTTTTTCCATTCACGAGCATAAACGCTTTGATGTCTCCCATACAATATGGACATGATTTTGGACCATGTGTACTCCAGCCAGATAATATGCCATATACTAGGAAGTCACTAATTGTTAACATCAAAGAAGCTTTCATTACAAAATTCTATTTCGCAGCAGCATCATATGTACCAACACCATGACTCCACAATAAATTTAACTCATCAATCAATGGATTCAAATAAACATCAATATTCTTTTTCAGAAGTCCTGGGATTAATAATGTCAAAAAGATATAAGGATCTTTCATCAACATCTATGGAGGTAAATTGTACGGAATTATAAGGACATGCCAACAGAAACACTGACTACCAAAAGATCCAAATGGATAAAAACCGTCAGTAGAAAGACCCAATCGCACGTTCCGGGATTATAAAGCAAAAGACAGATGCACTTGATAAAAATGTTTCCATAAATCACCATCAGATGGATGAATCAATTTTTTACCATTTGAAATATTGGTTTTGTGCCATGACATCATTGTCTTTGTGTTCTGAGACATAAATAAATGCTGCAACCTGGGTGTAAGAATGAAATATCTCAACTGTTTTACAAGAATCAATCCAGACTTCCCTGATTGAGCTTATTTATGCCTTGATTGTACACATGTGGGACAACTTTCCAACAACTCATTTTCACCAGAATATAAGATGCAATCGTTTGAACATGCATGGATCTTCTGATAACTAAGGCCCAGATTACAAACTAGTGTCTTGCTCTCATAATAATTAGCAGGAAGCACATTTCCTTCAGGTAACAGTGCTTTAACCAACGAAAATATCTGATCAAAACAGTTATTTGACATTCCATTATCTGATTTAATAGCCATAAATTTTGAAACTACTTCTAATTTGCTTATCTTGCAAGTAGGATATAATGCATTCTCAGCAGACCTGAACAACTCAACAAATTCTGATGGTGCCAACTCGGGAGGTAAATCAACATCATCCTCGATTTCAGTTTTTTGAACGGATGACCCTGCAACATCATGTACTAAATTCTGAAACAGTGATGGATCTAGAATCAAATTATCAGTATCTTCTCTGGAACTGCATTCACCGTGTTGATACCAAAAAATATAATCTAATTGAAAACCATAACACAAGAGATGTTTCCCAACGATTTCAAATGTCTCAAATGTTCTCAGAGCACATTTTTTACAAGGACACTTAATTTTCCCTTCTGAAACAAATTCTGGGTTTGATGATGCAATTGATAAGAAAGCTTCAACACCATGAACATATACAAGATTTAAACTAGAACTGTTTGGATTTCTGTACTGATTTATCCAAGCGCGATCATCTAATAATGATTGATGTCGATTTCCTTGTTCCATATTCATATATATGTTTCTAAAAAATTTAAAACCATTACTGTTGTTAGATAATTTGATATAAGAAAAACAATATCCTAAAAAGAGAAGATACATAATTACAGTTGTTTCTTAGTAATTACCAATAATTATAGGCAACACAGTTAGTTTGTAATCATCCCCACTAATTATTATTAATTTAGCAATACTTAGCAATACTTGACAAAATGAAATATTCTTGAATAATGAAATAAAATTTTGTAATCCTCATTGTTGAGATTATATTACTAATTATTCTTATTTGTTTCCAGCAGATTGGCGACATCTCTTTTGCCTAACGACTCATCTTTTTGCAAGGCGATGAGTCGTTAGGGAAAAGAGCCTCTTTTGTCCGACGACTTATCTCTTTTTAACTTTCTCCCGACTGAAATCAGTATGAAAAACTTGCTCTGACATACGTTAGAGCACATTTTTCATACTGATTTCAGTGGGATAAAGTAACAAATATATGAGACGTTGAACAAAAGGTAGCTGCCAATCCGCTAGAAATTGTGCCAATTTATAACCATGTACTCGAATTTATTTGATTTTTGATTAATTATTACTAATTATTACTAATTATTACAAATCTCAATATTTCCAATAGATTTTCTATATTCTTAACATGTTAAAATCTTAAAGGGTCGTCAATTTTCAGGTCATGCCCAATAAAAAGTTTACGTCTTCCATGTCCAATGTAGACTCTATAATTGTTCTTACATGGTTGATCACCTCACAAGTAGTGTTGAAATAGGACGACACAAGTAATGTTGTTCTCATCTTTAAGAATCATTTCGCATGACTCTTTACATAGATCATTCTTCCTTGAACAATTAATAGAACTTCAGTATCTTTCCCTTAATTTTTCAAGAAAGAGTGGTCTATGTAAAAATCCATGTGATATGATTCTTATAGATGAGAAAGACATGACTTGGGTTGTCTTATTGCAACGCTACTTGCGAGGTGATCAACCAAGAAAGAACAATTATAGAGTTTACATTGGACATGGTTGACCCAAACTTTTTATTGGACATGACCAGAAAATTAGCGACCCTTTAAGATTTGAACATGTTAAGAATAGAGCAAAACTTGTTGAAAATATTTGTAATTGTAATATTTTATAAATATTTTATAATTTTAATAATATTAATATTTATTTTATAAATATTAAACATATAATAATAAAATAGTTATATTATTAGTATTATTTAATTATTAATATTAGAGTAATATAATATTGTATATTACGTTACTATTTATGATACTATTTATGTTACTAGTTATATTACTAATTATGTTACTAATTAGAAATGCGAAGATATGCATATACGTCTGGTGGTTAATCAACCATTGAATAGAAAAACAAACGTGATTGACCACTTATCCACTTTAATTTTCTTTTCATTTGTGTGTTGAGGTTGACGGGAAACTTCTCCCTCCACATGTAATATTTGTTTTTACTGTCAAAATTATAAACCTCCTCACCTCTATACTGGCGAGGAGGTTGATAATTTTGACAGTAAAAGAAAATATTACATGTGGAGGCAGAAGTTTCCTGTCAAGCCTAAACACACAAATGAAAATAAAATTGAGGTCGATGAGTGGTCAATCACACTTGCTAATTTTCCTAATTCTTTTTAATTGTTCCCTCATTGTTTTTAATTGTTTTATAATTGTTTTTAATTATTTCCTAATTGTTTTTAATTGTTTCCTAATTGTTTTTAATTGTTTACTAATTCTTTTTAATTGTTTCCTAATTCTTTTTAATTGTTTCCTAATTCATTTTAATTGTTTCCTAATTCTTTCTAATTCTCTCCTAATTCTTTTTAATTCTTTCCTAATTATTTTTAATTCTTTCCAAATTCTTTTTAATTCTTTTCTAATTGTTTTTAATTCTTTCCTAATTGTTTTTAATTCTTTACTAATTATTTTTAATTCTTTACTAATTATTTTTAATTCTTTCATAATTATTTTTAATTGTTTTATAATTATTTTTAATTGTTTCCTAATTATTTTTAATTGTTTCCTAATTATTTTTAATTGTATCCTAATTATTTTTAATTATTTCTTAATTATTTTAATTTTTTTTCTAATTATTTTAAATTGTTTCCTAATTATTTTAAATTATTTCCTAATTATTTTAAATTGTTTCCTAATTATTTTAAATTGTTTCCTAATTATTTTAAAATGTTTCTTAATTATTTTAAAATATTTCCTAATTATTTTAAATTGTTTCCTAATTATTTTAAATTGTTTATTTTTAATTGTTTCCCAATTGTTTTTAATTGTTTATTTTTAATTGTTTACGAATTATTTTTAATTATTTATTTTTAATTGTTTCATAATTATTTTTAATTATTTCCTAATTATTTTTAATTGTTTCCTAAGTATTTTTAATAGTTTGCTAATTATTTTTAATTGTTTATTTTTAACTGTTTCCTAATTAATTTTAATTATTTCCTAATTATTTTTAATTGTTTTCTAATTATTATAATTGTTTCCTAATTATTATAATTATTTTGTAATTATTATAATTGTTTCATAATTAAATCTAATTATTTCCTAATTATTTTAATTGTTTCCTAATTATTTTAATTATTCTAATTATTTCTATGAAATTAAATCTAATTATTTCTTAATTATTTGATAATTATTTTAATTAAATATAATTAAATATAATTATTTCTTAATTATTTGATAATTATATAATTATTTCTAATTAAATATAACTATTTCTAATTATTTCTAATTAAATATATTTATTTCTAATTATTACCAAAACATCCTCCGGGAGTGTCGAACTAAGAGTGCAGTAAGGCCCGTTGTCGTGTACCAGGATACCCCGAGTCAAGCTCGAAACACCTTTTCAGAGTTTTCACTCCTAGGTACATCTGTGCGAGAGCTGCCTCTACTTGTTCGTATCCAGATATGGATTATTTAGTACAACCACTTAATCTAATTATACTATATAGCTACTGAACATTCTATTAAAAAAAATTAAAATTAAAAATTAATAATAAAATTAACAATTAAAAATAATTTAACAATTAAAAATAATTTAAAAAATAAAAAAATATAAATTCCTTCGATATTTTAATGTAATTTGTGCCTTCTAACTCCTTCTCTCCACTTCTCGTTAGAAAAAATTAAAACGAAAGAAATTTTCTACTTAGAACTGGACGTTAGAGAGAGAGAGAGAGGAAGAGAGATCTGAATGTTTTGAAAAAAATGGTTGTGGTGTATATATAGGTTAGATTATTTGCGACGGTCGTATTTGCGACGGGAAATAGTCACAAATACTAGGTATTGCGACGGTATCCCGTCACAAATACCTTCACCCGCATTAATTATGTGCGGCGGTTAAAAGGGTTTTTGCGACGAGCCCGTCGCAAATAGCTGCCTGCCGACACACCATTAGCGACGTGCAGATATCCCCATCGCAAATTCCTATTTACCGCCGCCGGTATTGGCGATGAGCCCTGTCGCAAATACCTTCACCCGCATTAATTACGGGCGGCGGTTAAAAGGGTTTTTGTGATGGGTCCGTCGCAAATAGCTGTCTGCCGACACACCATTAGCGATGGGTTGATATCCTCGTCGCAAAATCCTATTTACTGCCGCTGGTATTGACAACGAGACCCGTCGCAAATATCACCTGGTGAATATTTTTTTTTTGTGACGAGACAATTTACCCATCGCAAATATTATTTACCACCGCCGGGTAGTTGCGATGGGTAGAAGGCGACTGTCGCAGATAGGCTTCCCGTGTTTTGGCGTGCAAACCCCGCCATAGCTATTGCAACAGGTTCTGTATTTCAGTTGCAAATAACTGACCATTTGCGACGAGAATATATTCCCGTCCCAAATACGATTTTCGTCGGAGTTGTTGCGATGGGAATAAAGCCCGTTGCAAATACCCCGTCGTAATAAGCGGTTTTTCCCATAGTGCATGACATGGGGAGGGACTAGGGAAGTGTATTTTTCATAACTTTGAAAACATTCAAGGTTTATAGGAGTGAAGAGAAGAGGGGGGTGAGGGTGGTTTTTATAGTGGATGGGAGGGGTGATTTTTGAATATCTTATTCATTTGTTTATTATTTTGTATCAAGACAATGAATCATTTGAGAATTATCATCAAATATATTGAAATAATGAAGTATAATTCTATATTATGGTGCTTACATCAGTTATGACTCAAGGAATATTGTATTTAGCATCTAATGTATTTATACCGTAAATTATCGTATTTTACTAATCACAAAATTCATGTATATTAGAAAAATACCCAAAAATCATCATGAACATTTTTTAATGTGTAGAATTTAAAAATAGACTCCATTTCAAAATAATAATTTTCAAAATATGTGAAATTTTATTTTTAAATATAATAATTATTTACTTGAAAAATATTGATTATAAATTTAAAACTGATTTTATAACACATTAAAATTTTAATTATGATCTCATAAAATTATCTTAAAATCATAAGATAAATAAATATTGTTTGATGAAACTATTTTATAACAATAAATTTTATTTTAAGTAAATTTATTAACTATAAAATTCTAATTAAATTTTAATGACATAAAAATACAAACATTTAAAAATTAAAATTTTAAAATATTCACTTACTTTTACTATGATATAATTATATCATAATTTCACTTATGAGATTACTTAATTTTATTTATACTTTCATGGGTGAGGTTACTATTCATTAGGCTAATTTACTATTCATAAAGGTGATATTACTCTTGTTAAGGTAATGTTATTATTTCAACGGTATAGGTTCCTTAACATCTAGGAATACCTCTTATTTATTTTATTTTTCATCTATAAAGATTTTATTTTGTTCTCTAGGAGGTCTTATATGATTCGTATTATAAAAAATGAACTTAATAAGGGAAATTTTAGGGATATAATTTTGTGTCATTACATTCTCCCTTCCTACAAAAATTTCATCCTCAAAATTTCCAAAATATCACATCACAAAAAGACTTGGATAGTTCTTCATCATAATCTACTCAGGCTCCCATGTCACCTCTTCAATTTTATGATTTTTCTAAATTACATTTACCTTCCGAGTCGTCTGATTCCTCAACACTTGTTCTTTAGTGTCCAGAATCTGGATAGGCTCTTTATAGTAAGATAAGACATGTTCTAATTCAATACCTTCAGAAGTGAGTACATGTGTTGGGTTTGGAATGTACTTTCTCAATAATGAGACATGGAACATGTTGTGTACATGATAAAATCTAGGTGGCATCACCAATAATAAGCCACATCTCTAACTCTCTCCAGAATTTCAAAAGGACCAACGTACCTGGGGCCCATTTTCTCTTTCTTTACAATTCTTTTAACTACCTTACATGGAGACACTTTCAAACAAACATTATCTCCTAATTGAAATTAAAATTCCATCATTCAATTATCGGGGTAGCTCTTTTTCTTACATTGAGAATTTTCTGATATGGGTTGGAATAGTTTTTACAGTCACTGTTGTTTCCTCCACAAGCTATGGGCCTATAATATTTCATTCACCAACTTCATCTCAACAAGTTAGTGTATGACATCTCTTTCCATAAAATGCTTTATATGGTGCCATTTATATACTAGAATAGAAACTATTGTTGTAGGAAGACTATACCAAAGGTAAATATTGATTCCACATACCTTGAAAATAATGTGATCATGATACCAACATGTCTTCTATTGTCTACATCGTCCTTTATGACTACCCATCTGTTTTAGGGTGGCAAGATGTACACCAGTGAAGTTAAATATCCAATTATTTCTAGAGACATTTCTTGATTTTTGATGGAAATCTTGGATCACAATCATACACAATTGAGAGAGGTTCTCCATGAATTCTTACAACTTCATTAATATATATCCTTACAAGGAGATCTAGTAGAAAATCCTCCCTTATAGTGAGGAAATTTTCATATTTGGTAATTCAGTCAATGATAACCCATATTGCATCATTACTTCTTGTGTTTTTGGTAATCTAGTGAAAAAATCAATAGTGATTTCATCCCACTTCTAGGTAAGAATAGGAAGAGGTTGCAAGCATCCTCTAGGATGTTGACTTTCATCCTTCAACTATTGACAGACTAAACATCTTGATACATAATCAATAATTTCAGGCTTCAAATTACCCCTCCAGAAAAATTCCTCCAAATCCGTATACATCATAGTTATAAGAGGGTTTATAGAGAAATTCAAGTTATGATAATCATAAAATAACTCTCTTTTTAGCTCGGGTATAGAGGAAACTCATATCTTCCTCCAAAATTTTAGAATTGCATCTTCATACACAAAGTCTTCCAACTTCCAATCATTTAAAAAATTAATTTTCTTTTGATGATTCTCGTCACCAGACATAGAACATTTAATCCTTTATAATAATGATTTTTGGGAAACCGATTGAAAAATTAACGATGGTTAACCACTTTTGATAACTCCCATATCCATCTTAACTAGATCCCCAAAAAAAGATCACTTTCAAACCTCATTTTGTTTAGAACTCCACAATACTCCATACTCAATGCATCTACCACCTTATTTTCCTTCCCTGGGTGGTAATTTATAGAAAAGTCATAATCTTGGAGTAGCTCAAGCCATCTGATTTTTCTGATCCTGAGTTATTTTTGTGAGAAGATATATTTCAATATACTCTGATCTGTATATATCTCAAATATCTCACCATAGAGTTAAAGTCTCCATATCTTCAGGGAAAACATTATAGTTGAAAACTAAAGGTCATGAGTTGGATAGTTTTGTTCATGAGTGTTTAGCTGCCTTAATGCATAGGCAATAAATCTATCATTCTGCATAAGGACACAACCTAGTATTTTCTTTGAGGAATCTATATAAATCACAAAACCACCATTTCTTAATGGTAGAGTCAGGATCATAACATTCAATAATATCGTCTTCAATTCTTCAAAAAATTATTGACATTATTTAATCCATACAAACTTAACCCATTTACAAGTAATATTGGATAATGGGTTGGATAATTGGGGAACGTTTTGAACTAAATGCTGATAGTAACCTGATAAACCAATAAAACTACAAGCCTCTATTAAGTTAGTTGGGGTTGGACATCCCTAAACTTACTTTGTCTTCTTAGGATCAACTAAAATTCAATCGTTAGAGACAATATGGCCTAGAAAAGAATCTGTTTGAAGCCAGAATTCACACTTTCTAAACTTTCCATATGTCTTCTTTTTTGAAGAGTCTTCAAAATAATGTGAAATTCATTCTCATGATCTTCTTATATTTTTGACTATACCAATATTTCATCAATAAATACCATAATAAAGTCATCATGATATTCCTTGAAAACTCTATTCATTAGATCCATGAAATCAAAGGGTGTATTATTCATACCAAAAGGCATTACTATAGACTCGTAATTCCCATACCTTTTTTGAAATGCAATATTTGGGATATATTATTTTTTCACACACAACTAATGATATCTAGATTGAATTTCAATCTTCAAAAAATATTGGGCTCTATGAATTTGATCAAATAAAGCATCAATGTGTGGAAGATCATACTTGTTCTTTATCTTAATAGAATTGATTTACATATAGTCAATGCACAACCACATAGATCCTTCTTTCCTATTCACTAAAAGAACCAGAGATACAAATGGAGAAACACTAGGGTGAATAAATCCCTTACTACTCAACTCCTCTAGTTGTTTCTTCAGCACCACTAATTCCTCTGTTACTATTCAATAAGGAGTCTTTGATATAGGCCTTGCACCAGGAATTATATCAATAGAATACTCAATTTCCCACTCTAGAGGATGTCCAGGTAAATCCTTAAAAAAAACAATATATTCTTCAAAATATGAATATAATAAATTTTATGATTTATTTCCTCAACCACATATATTATGTTCTCATTAGCCCCAAGAAATGAATTTAGTTGAGTTACTAGTGGTGGATCTAGAAAAGATACAGAGAAAATGGTTTTTTCTCTAATGATATGAGACTCTTCATCATTCCAAAAAATTTTAACTTCCTTCTTCATGCAATATATCTTCACATCAAAATTTGAAATCCAATTGATACCAAGAATTATATCAAATTTAATCATCGATATGATGATAATGTCAAAAAATAAAGCACATTTATATATCATATTGGGAATTATTGAAACATAATTGTTGCAATGATACTTCCATTAGGTGTTTTGATTGAAAAATCCATTATTAATTTTTTTTGGAAATGTCTAATTTTCATGAAAAATTGGGAAGATATAAAATAATGAGATGAACTAGAATCAAGTAAAGTATTGTTTAAGTATGATGAAATGAATAAATTACCTTCCACCACATCACTAGAAATTTCTACCCCAGCTTTTTTGATCGCATAAGATTGTCCCTGCTCCCTTGGCCTTCTCGGAGGCATGTTTCCATGACGCTTTAGAAAATAATTATAATAGTGTCCCATCTCCCTACAATTATAGCATTGAACAATGATAGATTCTTTATTTCCCTTGAAATCACCAGCATGATGATCTTTTTGTGCACACTTATAACACACTCATTTTTTGTTTTTGTAGGTACCAGGGTGTTTCCTCCCACAAGTATCGTATGTTGTAAAATTCAACTTTTTATTCTTCCCCATATACATTATATCTTATTACACCCTATTATTTTCTTTTTTTCCCTTAAATTCACAAGACATAGATAATTATTTCTCTCTCTTGATATCACATGAGACAATATCTTCATATTATGTGAAACATAGAATGAATAGTGATATTTGGAGGAATGGTTTTAAACCATCAAAGAATCGATCAATCTTACTCTATGGATTTTGTATGCAGTCTAGGTAATTCCTTTCTAACCATGTAAAATTGGATTCATACTTGGTAAAATTTTCATCCTCAATCTGTTTGAGACTTAAGAATATTATCTTTATATCTATTTGTTGTTCACGAGGACAATACTTTTCTATAAAAATTTCCTTAAAATAAATCCATTCCATATATTCAATCTATTTATAATCCTTTGTGTTTTGAATCAATGACCACCAATGATCCACATCTCCTAAGAGATGATAAAATTGCATGATAACCTGCTCTCTGTCATTACATCCCATGGTAAGAATTATCTTCCCTAAAGAACATATCCACTAATCTACTATAAATGGGTTTGTATTCCTATTGATTGATGGAGGCCATTATCACATAAAGTGGTCTAACATTGATCCTCCACATTGTGGATCAGGATGATCCGTACAGGTAAGGTTATTATTCAGAAATTGACATAGTTTTCTCAGTGTAGTTAAATGTTTATCATCCCTAGTCGTAGCTTTATAACTAACATAATTATATTGAATAGTAGGGAAATCCCTATATGGGATACATGCGTTCATTCGGTTTCCATTACATCCACTAGAATCCATTTCTAAATAATTGAATACACTAAATTAGGTTATAAATCATAATTTCTAATGTCTAACTAGATAAACATATAACATAAAATGTAATTTTATGCATGTCTTATCTCATAATCATAAGAAATGTTTTTTGGTACATAGTTAAAATTAATTAATTAATAATGGGTGGTAAAGAATATGTGAATTATCCTAAGAATATACCTCAGGAGTGTCAAACCTGGTGCACCTTAAGGCCTAATTTAGGGTAACTGGATACCCCATGTCAGGCCCGGAACACCTTGTTGGGATTGTTACTCCTAGGTACATCGGTGCTAGAACCACGTCCACTAGTAGTATGCATCCATGATTTATTTTCTAGAAATATACACATAATCTCTACCTTACAATAATTGTATGATTTTTTGTATTCTTACCATCAAAGTGTATCTTATGGTTCTATTCACTAATTTACTTTTTCTAAATCTAGTTTCCAAGGATTCTACTAAACCTCTAATACAAACTGTAAAGACCCTAAACCCAGAATCCCATAATTCATAACTTATATTATTATATTGGCTTATAAACAATGAAAACACATCCCAAAGCACCAAAAAATTTAGTAGCTTTGAAAAACTGGATAGATAAATATGTTAAACATTATAACTTGAAATGAAATACAATATATAAATTCCATTGAAAATATACACCCCTCCTAAATTATCCCTACAGGTCATTCATAATATGCTTCTTCACAACCTGGGAAAAATAAAACATAAGGAGGGGTGTTCTCAAATTCTCAATAAGGGTATGAGAAATAGAAGAAGATATCATAAACATTACCATTAGGCATGGTGAATAACTAAAAAACATACATGTAAAAATAAACTTGAGCATAATATGGAAGGAATAAAAGAGGATTAAACAATGCTAAGATAAAACAAAAACAAGGATATTATAATTGTTGACTAATCTCATGGGCTATAAATTAATACATTCGTAATGAGAGGATTCATAATGAAGGGAATCTGAATCATATCTTCATGATATTAGCCAAGACAACTAAAAAATATTGAGACCTTGCTCAAAACCATATCTGAAAATGGGAAAGGCCTCGGCTAAGTCCATATCTATTTTTTCACATGAGACCCATTGATTCATAGAGGGGATATAGAGGGCCCAAACCATAACATATTAAGTTCAATTAATTCCTTATATTAATGGGGTAAAACATAAACAATGTATAGATATTAAATGTAAATAATTTTACCCAATCTATAAACATAATCACTAACCATTTTGAGTAATAAGGTAAATGGTATCAAAATAGCGCATCCATAATCCAATTGATCATAGATAATTTATTAATATATGGTGGATCTTAAACATAATATATATACCTTGTTAAAGAATAAATTTCAATATAGGTGTTGAAATTGATAAGAATACTCGAATAAAATGATCGATGAATTCTTGAGAGAAATACACATTTACTTTCCAAAGAAGAGTTCATTTGGAATTTTTTTATTTTTCATGATTGTTTGTATAAAACTAGTAATGAAAAAAAAATCCTGAAACACGTAGTGATTTTCCAAAAAAATGATATCTTAAAATATATTATGGATGGTACTCGAAAATGAGTAAGAAATTGAGATGTACCCTTTACTCATGTTTTTATATTTGAGAAGGGAAGCATATAAAACACATATTAACTATAAATTAAATATAAAATGATCTATATGTATGAGTTTGTAACATATAAACAGTATATATAATATGCAAAAAAAAATAAAGAAGCATTATATTAGAGTAATGATAGTTAAAGAATAACCCGAAGGAAAAATGATGGTTCGAGTATGATCCCTTACCTTATGTACGAATGAGTTCAACACTTGACCTTAATGACTTATATAATAAAACTAAATCCATTAATTACATAATTAGAGACCTTTTAAAATTGTATTTTATTTATTATATGTTCATTAAGTTCATTTATGGACTTTTTTTTATGAGTTATAAGATACACTTTTATTGTTCTAGAGCATTTGTTTCCTTGGTTTCCATGATTAGTATACTTGTATATGAGAATGGAAGTTCATGTGGAATGATTATAATTCTATATAATTGAATTTATATGTAACTAATGAACACCCAAAATATTAAATTATTATATATTTCATTTGGTTTTATGGTGTGAAGATGAATTATTAAACAAAACATTATTGATAATCATTTAGATTATTATGGTGGTATTTCGATCATCTCGAACTAGTGTTGTCGTATAAATTAGTATTATGTATATATACTTGTTTCATAACATTAAATAAGGAATAATATATATTTTATAATTTTGTTAAACTATTAAAATGGTTACATGACCGTCCTTATTAAGGAAATTGATGAATGAAGGTTCGTTGTCTAGAAAGGTAGTAACTTGGAACCTCATGGACGATGATTTCATTTTAAAATAAAAGAGAAAGTTAAAAGAGTATGATGAATAATATTAAATTAACATGATATAATTCTAGTGTATAGATGATACTGGAGTTATCATGTTCATTTGGATAGATGATGTGAGGAGAAGATAAGAAAATAAAGTAAATTGAAAATGAAATCAAAACAAACTAGAAGAGTGTTTACCTCTTGAATTATCTTCCCAGAGAACATCCTTAGGGAAATGAGTTTTGGAATTTTGGTAAGACCAATACCTCATAGATATGGGTAGAGAATTGGGAATAGGATTTGGTAAGAAATTTTTAATTATTTAAGGCTCAGAGGAGTGAATAGAATAGGGGTGCGAGGGTGGTTTTTATAGTGGAAGAGAGGGGGGATTTTTTAATATCTTATTCATTTGTTTATATTTTGGCTCAAGACAATTAATAGTTTGATAATTATCCAATAATATATGAAAATAATGAAGGAAAATTTTAGATTATGGTTTGTACATCAGTAATGAGTCAAGTAATAGAGTATTTAGCTTTCAATGTATTTATAGCGTAAATTATCATATTTTACTATTCACAAAATTCAAGTATTTTAGAATAATAAAAAAAATTATTCATAACCATTTATTGATGTATAGAATTAAAAAATTTAATCCATTTTATCAAAATAATTTTTTTTATATATGTGAACATTAATTTGTAAATAAACAAATTATTAACATGAATAATATAGATTTTAAATTCCAAAATGATTTTATAACACTTTAAAAAATTAAATTGGGTCTCAAAAAATTTTCCTTAAATCATAAAAAAACATAATATTGTTTTAAGAATCAATTTAATGATAATTGATTTTATTTTAAGTAAATGTATTAATTATACGATTTTATTTAAATATTTATGACTTATAAAAACCCCAATACTTAAATATCCATTTTTAAAATATTCACTTACTTTTACTATGATATAAATATATCATACTTTCACAAATGAGATGAGAAAATTTTATTTATACTTTATTGGGTGATGTTACTATTCATTAGGCAAATTTACTTTTCATAAGGGTCATATTACTATTCCTATGATAAAGTTTCCATTTCATCAGTATAGGTTCCTTAACGTCTAGAAATACATATTATTTCCTTTATTCTTCATTTATAAAGCATGTATTGTGTTCTCTATGTGGTTTTATATAAAAAATACTATAAAAAATAATCATAAGAAGGGAAATTTCATTGACAAAATTTTTGATTGTTACATCAACAGTTTCATTTCCTTTTCAACCCGTCCACCTCTCAAAAAATCCTGATCATGGTGTCAGTTGCTGAAAAAAAACCTTTATTCGTGAAAAAGGATCCACGTGTATAAGAAAATGATTATTATGTTAGTAATAAAATAATAAAATAAATTGAAAATAAATATGATGCAAAACATTAATTAAATGTCATTTTTAAACTGAAACCCCACAATTCGAGTAATAATGGTCACATCATGCCTAAGATTGAGGTGAGGCCAATTCCTACACATCAAAAATGACTTATTTATCATTTACAAAAGTATATAAACAATAAAAATATCTTTCTAGATTTTGAGTATGTCACTTTTTTTTAGTAAAATATCATTTTGAACTGAAAACAATCACTTTGAGTCATACTGGCCACATCATGTGTTATTTTGAAGTGAGTCTAATTCCTAAACATCAAAAATGACATATGATTTGTTGTCCAAAATTATCAAGAAAACTTGAGATTGTTTTCTCAGTTTTTAGTGAGTGACACATGTTTCGAACTAAATTGTCAATTTTTTAAAAATAATAATCACTTTGAGTCATATCAAGAATACTTTGTATCAAATTTAAGTGAGACTGATTCCTGCAAATCAAAAATGACTTATGAATAGTTATCCTAAAGTATCAAAATAATACAAATGATTTTTCTTGGTTTTGACTATGTGACTTGAAATTTTTATTGAAATGTCAATTTTAAATAATAATACACACTTGGAGTCATACCAGTCTCACCATGTGTTAGATTGAGGTATGTATGATTCCTACATGTCAGAAATGAGTTATGGAACATTTACCTAAACTATAAAAACAATCATAATGTTTTTTTCTTAGATTTGAGTATATAACTTGTATTTTTACTGAAATTTCATTTTAAAATAAAAATATTAACTTTGAGTAATACTGGTCACATCATGTGTTTTTTTGTTGTGATACTGATTTCTACATAGCATGAATGATGTGTGAATCATTTTCCTAATTTATCAAGAAAATCCAAGATTTTTTTATCAGTTATTAGTGAGTGACACACGTTTTGAACAAAAATGTCAATTTTAAACTAATAATGGTTACTTTGAGTCATACTAGGAACATTGTGTATCAGATTGAGGTGTTGATGATTCCTACACTTCAAAAATGACTTATGGATCATTTCATTAAAGTATATAAATAATATAAATTCGTCTTATTAGTTATTCGAATGTCAGTTGTATTTTTTACTAAAATGTCAATTTTAATTAAAAAAACACTTGGAGTCATACTGGCCACAATTCATCGGATTATGGTATTATTTATTTCAACGCATCACAAATGGTTTACAGATCATTTTTCTAAATTACAAAAACAATCTGAATGTTTTTTCATGGTTTTTAGTATGTAACTTGTGGTTTTTAATGAAATTAATTTTTAAATAAAAAACACAGGCATTGAGTCATACTAGTCTCACCATGCACCATATTGATATGAGGATGATTCTTACACATCAAAAATGAGTTAGGGATTGTTTTTATAAAGTTTCAAGATAATATAAATGAGATTTATCAGTTTTGAATATGTCACTTGTTTGTTTTATAGAAATGCCATTTTAACCCCAAAACACACACTTTGAGTCATACCAATCACATTGTATGTTAGTTTGAAGTAATAAGGGTTCATATAAATTGAAAATTACTTGTGAATTGTTTTAATAAATTATCAAGGAAATCCGTTAAAGTTTTCTTAGTTTTCAATGAGTGAATGACGTTTTGAACTAAAATCTTAATTTTAAACTTATAACAGACACATTGATTCATACCGGGCACATTGTGTATCCGATTGAGGTGCGATTGATTCCTATACATCTCAAATTTCTTATTTATTGTTTTCATATTGAATCAAAACAATATAAATGTGTTTGTGCTATTTTGAGTATATCACATTTCTTTTTTTCTAAAATTTCAATTTAAAATAAAAAGAGACACTTGGAGTCATACCAATCACACTGTGCAACAGATTTATGTAATGAAGATTCGAACATGTCACAAAAGATGTATGTATCAACTTTAAAAAGTATCAAAACAATCAAAATGAATTTTATTGTTTTTTTCCATTTTTTTCCTAAAATTTTATCTTAAAATAAAAACACCCACTTTGAGTCATACCAGTCACATCATGTGTTAGTTTGACATGAGACTAATTCATATATGTCCAAAAATTCCTTACGAATCATTGTCTTAAATTATCAAGGAAATATTAGTGTTTTCCCTTGGATTTCAATTAGTGACACATGTTTTGAACTAGGATGTCAATTTTAAAATGATAACAGACACTCTGAGTCATACCGGGCATATCATGTATCAGATTGTGGTATGTCTAATTCCTACATATCCCAATGACTTTTGGATCATTATCTTAATGTATCAAAATAATATAACTCATTTTATCATTTTTGAGTATGTCTCATCTCTTTTTAACTAAAATTTTAATTTTAAATAAAAAGGCACACTTGGATCCATACCAGCCACACCGTGCTTCAGATTGAGATGTGGCTGATTCCCACACATCCAAAACTACGTATGAATTGTTTTTTATAATTTAACAAAACAATATGAATGTTTTTTTTCTCATTTTTTACTATCTCACTTATGGTTTTTACTAAAATTTCATTTTAAACTGAGAACACATAGTCTGAGTCATACCGGCCACTCCGTGCATCAAATTAATGTGCAGCTGATTCTTACACATCAAAAACGATTTATAGATCATTTTAATAAAGTATCAACAGAATCAAAATATGATTTATTGGTTTTGAGTATGACATTTGTTTTTACTAAAATGTAATTTTAAACATAAAAAACGTACTTTGAGTCATACTGATCTCATTGAGTTTCAGTTTGATTTGGGCTGGTTACTATATATTGAAAATGAATTATTAATTTTTTAACTAAATTATCTAGAAAATCCTATTGAGTTTTCTTGGGTTTTAGTGAGTAACATAGTTTTTGAAAAAAAATTTCAACTTTAAACTGCTAATTGACAATTTGAGTCATACTTGGCCCATTATGGATAATATTTAAGAGAAATTGATTCCTATATTTCAAAAATGACACATGGATCATTTTCATATAGTAAAAAAAATCCAAATGCATTTTCTCAGTTTTGATTTTGTCCTTTTTATTTTTTACTGAAATTTAAATTTTAAATAAAAAGTCACACTTGGAGTCATACTAGTAACACCGTGCATCAGATTGAGATGTAGATGATTCCTACACATAAAAAATGAATTATGGATTTTCTTCCTACAGTATGAAATCAATATGAATGTATTTGATCAATTTTGAAAATATCACTTTATTTTCTTCTGAAAATTCATTTTAAATAGAAAACATTCACCTTAATTCATACCAGTCACATCATGTGTCAGTTTGATATGACAATGATTCCAACACATCAAAAATGATTTATGAATAATTATTTTAAATTATATATAAAATAAAAGTTTATTTTCTTAATTTTCAATGACTGACACCCATTTTAAACAAAAATGTCAATTTAAAACAGATAACAAACACTTTGAGTCATACTGGGCACAACATGTATCAGATTGAGGTGTACTTATTCTTACATATCAAAAATGACATATGGATCGATTTCCTAAAGTATTAAAACAATAAGAATGTGTTCAATTAGTTTTGAGTATGCCACCTTTCCTTTTTACTAAAATACCAATTTTAAATAAAAAGACACACTTATAAATATACCGATTACAATGTGTGTCTAATTGAGGTGAGGATAAATCCTTCACATCTCAAATTACTTATAGATAATTTTACTAATGTATCAAACACAAATTATGGTTTTTTCTTGTTTTTTAGTATGTCACATCTTTTCTAAAATTTCATTTAAACTAACAACATGCACTTTGAGTCATACCAGTCACATCAGTTGTCAGTTTGAAGTGAGATTGATTCCTACATGTCATAAATGGCTTGTGAGTCATTTTCATAAATTATCAATACAATCTATGTTTTTTCTTGGTTTTCATTGGGTGTCCACCTTTTGAAATGAAAAATCAATTTTAAACTAATAACATACACGTTGAGTCATACCGGGAACACCATGTATCAAATTGATGTGCGGATGATTCATAAACATAAACAATGACTTATGGATAATTTTCATAAAGTAACAAAACAAAATGAATGCGTTTGATTAGTTTTTACTTTGTAACATATATTTTCTTTTACAAAATATCAATTTTAAATAAACATACTCTCTATAGGTCATACCGGAAACACCATGTGTTGGATTAAGGTGATTTATATTCCTACACATAAAAAATGAATTATATATAGTTTTTATAAAGTATAAAAAAATGTGTTTTTTTGGTTTTGAGTATGTCACGTTTTGTTTTTACTAAAATGCCATTTCAAACTAAAAACATGTACGTCGAGTCATACAGATCACACCATGTGTCAGATTTGTGTCACGTTTATTCCTACATGTCATAATTGAATTGTGGATTATTATATTAATGTTTTAAGATAATATTATTTTTTCTCAAT
The DNA here is from genome assembly GCA_963277665.1 of Viscum album. Lineage (NCBI taxonomy): Eukaryota > Viridiplantae > Streptophyta > Magnoliopsida > Santalales > Viscaceae > Viscum > Viscum album. Next base: position 1,174,546,698 of record OY728134.1, read on the forward strand.
TTTGAGTATGGATCATGTCTTTTTTACTAAAATGTCCATTTAAACTGAAAGCATTCACTTTGAGTCGTACCAGTCACATAATTTTTAGGATAGATGTAAGAGTGATTCTTACTAGACATAAATTACTTTGAATATTTTTCCTAATGTATCATGATAAATAGATCACATTTTCTCAGTTTCTAGTGTGTGAATTTAATTTTTAACTAAATTTTCAATTTGAAACAAATAATAGACACATTGAAAAATATCAAGAACACCATGTATCAAATTTAGGTGAAAATGATTCCTACACATCAAAAATGACTTATGTATATTTTTTTCTAAAATCCTCAAAAAAATACGAATGTATTTTCTTTTTTTGAGTATGTGACATATATTTTGAACAAAAATGTCAATTTTAAACTCAAAACACACAATATGAGTCATATCAGACACACAGTGTTTCAGATTAAGGTGTGGTGGATTCATACATGTCACAAAAAGACTTATGGATCATTTTCCTATAGTATTTGGTGAAAATGAAAATGAAATTAATTAAAAAAATTAGATAAAATGAAGATAAAATCAACTAAATAAGTAGTAGGAAGTCACCTCTTCATGATGTTTGTATACATTCTAACATAAGGTATGTTTCCCATTTTTTTCTAGAAAAATATGTTTCTTATTTTGAATATGAAGACTATCAACTATCTTGGTAATATCATGAACCATCCCATGGGGCCTGTACCGTGACTACCCCAAGCTCGCCTTCTATAGGCCAGAGGCTAGAGACTAGCACCAAAGGTGAAATTCCCTAAAACTGGGAAGGCATTGTCTTTATAACCTGTAAACACACACATAAGAAAGCACATAGATGGATATGAAACACTAAGTATATTGTATAATAAAAGAGTACTAAAAGTAAAAGAGGCTATAATACAAGCTCAACTAGAAAGTACAAATACAAATGTGATACAATACAACTGAAGAAAGAGAATGTCGGCTGCTGGGTTGTCCTCTAAGGTTCCTACCTGAAGGGTAAGTACATGTCGCCTCCTCAACACTCCTCGTCCGTCTATCCCCTCCATATAATATCTCGTTGTAAGGTCCACCTCTAGGTACCATCCAGTCATGGTACTCTCGGCCATAGTCAATGCTGTCTGTCGTCTGCAACCAACACAACAAGGTGCGGGCATAGCCCATGCTGGTGTGAGTATAACGATACTCAGTAGGGACCCCGAGACCTTATATTTCTCACAAAATCATACAAGGATAAAACATAAAGTATAAAATCAATATATAACCTTACTTAGGTATATTACAATACATATACCTATGTTATCAAGTAATCCATCACAATCATGGGAAAAACACAGAGATACTGACTCAGCTCAACAAGGATTTTATTTTAGGGGTAGTATCAAGTAACATCCCTAGTCACATTGTCGAAACCTTGGATCCTAGGGAATTCCTCCTCTATCAAGTACAGTGGGCCTGCCGTGACACCAAGCATGCTTCCCACTAACCTTTAACTACTTAGGTACTCCTCCTATCGAGTACTATGGATCTGCCATGTCACCAAGTGCACTCTCCACCGTGGATCTTCCGCGTCACAAAGCACACCCCCTCATAGCCTGCTGAGGTACTCCACCTGTCGAGTACTGTGGGTCTGTCGTGACACCAAGGAACTCCCCACTATGGGTCTTTCATGACACCAAGGTTATATCCACTGGGATAGTAGAGTCACTCTGAGTTAAAGTAGTTAGCAGGTGTCAGGTCTTAACCAGCTACTAGGTCTCCGCACTATGCTCGCTCATCTCCGCGAGGATCTACTTCACAAGCATATTTTCAATACTCGAACTGTCATGAAGAACCACAAGAAAGTATCTCAATGGTCCACCACATCATATGGGTCTCAACGTAACAGAAGGCACATCAATCAGATGTCCGGTCGGTTAGTTATTAGCATTTTAGTCCTAGGGGCCCAGTTGCATTCGTGCATGATCCAACCTGACCGTAGCTGTACTATACCCCAAACTCTAGTGGGGTATACTTAAATGGATGGTCAAGCTCTAATATTTCCATCACCACTGACGGTTTTTCAAACGGATGTATGGTACCAAAGATATGGCAAAAGGAGAGTAAATGGATCGTAGTGGTCCCAGGTCTGGTCCGACCCGGCTCAACCCAGCCTGGGTCGACCTGGCCTGACCCGTTGGGTCTGGCCCGATCGTTGGGTGGGCTAGCCCGTTGGGTTCATCATGGACTCCTGGCCCCACCCTAGCAGGCCACGAGGGGATGCGAAGAGCCGTGAGGGCGCGGACCTACTTCAAGGGCATGGACCGGCCATAGGTCGGCACGAGGGAGATTCAGCCCGGAGGGCACTGCATGGGCGGCTCAACCCGGAGGGTATTGTGAGGGCGGCTCGACCCGGGGCTATTTCAGCTCAGAGGGCCATGGGGGTGCAACTCGGCTCGGGGGATAGGGTGGTGTGGTCGGGGCCGGTTTGGCCAGGAGGTCGGGGTGGACGGGGGCGGAGTGGCCAGGGCTTGTTTGGACAGGAGGCCAGAGCAGCCGGGGGGGATCAGATGATAGAGGGAATGACCAGGGAAGCTCAGCTGGGAGGCCAGGGTGGCCGGGGGCCAGTTCGTCTGGGAGGCTGGAGTGGTCGGGGTGCAGCTCGACTGGGGCACAGCGCGGCCTGGGCCCGGTGTGGTCTGGAGGCCGGAGCGGCCATGGTGGCTCAACTGGAGGATGGTGCGGCCAGGCTGGGAGGCTCGAGCGGTCAGGGCATGGTGTGGATCAGGGTCAAGGTTGCTGGAGTTGGCGTAGGGCCGGTTTGACTGGGAGGCCGGAGCACCGCGGGGGCAGCGCGGGTCATGGAGGCCACAGGGAGCGACACCATTGCCTTTTTCGCCTTCGTCAACTTCTTCTGTTTCAAAGAACACTGCAAAACAACATAAGGGTTACAGAGAGGATTATCCATGTTAGTTTGGCCCGCACTCTCTACATTAGAGTGGTAGAAAGAGGTTCACATGAACGAATCACATCAAACCCTCCCGTAAAGATTCTTCCCAACCCACAAAAGAAAAGAGGTGGTGTACTTGTGAAGTGATAATCAAACAACATTAAACACCTACCCCAGGTCAATACGTCTATGGAGAGGGATGAAGGTGAAGTTTTCGTTCGTCGCAACCGCCACACACCTCAAGTCCCGAGCTCGTGCGTTAATTCTTCATAGATGAATATCTCCCACATCAGAATAAGACCTAAGGAAGAAGGTCGAATATGGTCGGTGTTCATCGTTGGGGAGTGCGTTCTTCATTGGAGAATGAATTCTTTTTTGGAGAGAGAAATCCTCCAAGTGTTGGGATTTGAATCTCATTACTAGTGCTTCATCGCTTGGTGAAGCCATCCCAAATCCTCCTCCCAAGCTCCATATATATAAAAGAGGGGGTAGGTATGTAATGATCATGGAATTTATGACAGTTCATTTATAAGGAACCTTCCTAAATTCCAACGATGCTGTTACATAATTTTAAAAAAGGTCAATCCAATTAACTAAGTTGGCACAATTAAAGGTATCTGCATTGGCACAATTAATGGGGAGGAAGTGAAGAGGCTCCTCTACATTAATGAGGGGAGGTTTATAGATTCTCTCAATTAAAGGGGGGTTTGGTCCCGGGTGGTCCCCACCACAATTAAACATGAGGATCAGGTTTAGTTCCAATGGAAACCACCTCCCAACACCCACATGGGTGTTTCAAATAAAAATAAAAATGTCACACACTTTTATTTTTATTTTATTTTTACATGAAAAACCCAAAAACTAACTTTTACCCTTGACCATCTGTTGTCTAAGTGAAAGTCTCATTATGCGAATACCGACGCTGCATGTTTAACAGTGCCCTCAGATTTCAATTCGGAGAACCGGTTCAAAAGTTAGAAAAAACCTCCCACATGTTTATTGAATGTACCTAAAAAATGTTCAGAAATTGATTCTGGGCACTCTGGGCCTCAGAATCGTGTGCCGTTAATTTTTGTGGACTCGTAAAATTCCCATTTATTTTTAAGAAAATTACATGGAAATTATGGGTCTTTACATTCCACCCACCTCATGTCTCTACGTCCCCGTAATCCACAACTCAAAATTGGTAAAAAAGTGGGGGTACTGAGCACATATCTGAGCCTCATGCTCCCATGTGCTCTCCGGGAGGTTCCCGTGCTGCTAGTGAACGTGCACCAGAGGTATTGGAAATCCATGAAGGACTCTCTCCTGTCGATCCTCAATCTCTACTGGAACATCCGTAAATTTTTCCCCATCGTCGACATCCTGGATGATAATGTGAAAAGGTTCGTGCACGTATCTTCTCAGCTGGGACACGTGGAACGTGTCGTGCACCCGATGCAACTGAGGTGGAAGAGCTAAGCGGTAAAACACCTCTCCTACACTGCTGAGGACCTAGAAAGGTTTTATTAACCTTATATATAACTTACCTCCTTGGTCAAATCTCCATAGACCTCATCAGGGTGTGACCCGTATAAAGAAGTGGTCTCCATCCTCTAACTTCAGAGGTCTCCATCTCCTTTCAACATACGACTTCTGCCTGCTCTGTGCAGTCTTCATCCTCTCCTGAATGATCTGCACCTTCTCTGTGGTAGCTCGTACCATCTCTGGTCCCCTAGTGATGACTCCTCTGGGTCAGTCCATCACAAAGGTGATCTGAAAGTTCAACCATACAACTCCTCAAAAGGTTCCATACCAATGGTGGAGTGATAGATATTATTGTATACAAACTCCATCAAAGGTATGTGTTACTCCCAGCTGAAACCGAAGTCGAGGACACAAGCTTGCATTATGTTCTCGAGGGTCTGAATGGTCCGCTCGATCTGACCATCCCTCTGAGGATGGAAGGTGGTTCTCAAACGAAGCTGTGTCCCGAAAGCCTCCTACAACCCCTTCTATAGCCAGGAAGTAAAACATGTATCACAATCAGAGAAAATCATCGTGGGTACTCCATGTAGCAACACAATCACCTACACATAGAGGTGTCTCAATCCCTCTACTGAACCCAACTCTCTGATTGGTAGGAAGTGGGATGACTAGGTGAGTCGGTCGACGATCACCCAAATCGAGTCATGACCCCTTGATGAATGTGGAAGTCCTATCCTGAAGTCCATATATATCCAATCCCACTTCCACATTAGGACCTCTAATGGCTGAACCAAGCTTGCTGGTACCTGATGCTCTGCCTTTACTTGCTGACAAGTGAGACACTGAGAGACAAACTCAACTACAACTTTGTTCATTCCTGGAAACCAGTGTTGTTTTTAGAGATCCTGGTACATCTTCACCCCTCCTAGATGTACCTCTATAAGGGAAGTGTGGAACTCCCTCAACACTTCATCCGGAAGTGACACTATTACCATGGTACGTTCTATAAAGCCGATGACGTGCTCCCCAAGGTTAAAAAATCCATCAGGTACCAGTCCTGTGGATATCGAAGCACATCATGTCTCGTAGTCAGCATCCCCACACTACGCCTCCCTGATTCACTGAAGAAGTGGGGGAGTGACTGTAAGAGACTATAGAAAAACTTCTCCATCAAGTTCTATGAAGGATATCTGCAATGCAGCCAGTTGGTCCGTTGCCTCGCCTAGTAGCTGTATACATGTCCTCCTACTGAGTGCATATGTGACAACGTTTCCCTTCCTAGAAATATAGCCTATATCGAAGTCATAGTCCTGGAGGAACTTAAGACAACGTCATTGTCTGAGGTTCAGGTCCTTCTGAGAGAAGATATACCTGAGACTCTTGTGATCAGAGTACATGGTAAGATTCTCTCCCATCAGATAGTGTCACCACATCTTCAAGGAGGAGACCACGACTGCTAAATCTAGGTCATGGGTAGCGTAGGTCTGCTCATACTGTCTCGGTTTCCAAGAACCATCTGTGATCACTGCTCGCTACTTCATTAGGAAACATCCGAGTCTGGTGCCTGATGCATCAAAGTAAACTACATACCCTACTACCTCCTCTAGAAGCCTCAAGAAGGGGGCACTAGTCATCCTATGCCTTATCTTCTGAAAACCCTGCTTTCATTTCTCCGACCATAGGAAGGGTTGACCCTTCTTCTTCATGGCTGATAGGGGTGATGTAACTTTAGAGAAATCTGTTACAAATCTCCAGTAATATTATGCCAAACCCAAGAAACTCCGTACCTCCATCACACTCCTGGATGGCGTCCAAGCAAGTACTGCCTCAATCTTCACTGGATCCACTACAAATCCAGCCTCTAATATGACATGTCCCAAGATGTGAAGCTCTCGGATCTAGAACTGGAACTTCGAGAGCTTACCATATAACTGGTTCTCTCAGAGTGTGTCCTATACTACATACAGATGATAGGCATGATCCTCCTCAGTATCCAAGTAGATTAGAATGTCGTTGATGAAGACCACTACAAAGCAATCAAGGTACGGCTGAAATAACCTGTTCATGAGTCTCACAAACACTTCTGTAGTATTGGTTACACCGAATGGCATAACCAATAATTCGTAATGGTTGTACTGATTTCTGAAAGCCATCTTCTGCACATCCTTATCTAAAACTCTAAGCTAGTGATAGCCTGATATGAGGTCTATCTTCGAGAACAACCGTGCTCCCTTCATCTGATCAAAGAGGTCGTCAATCCTAGGGAGTGGGTACTTGTTCTTCACAGTCACCTAGTTCAGGAGTCGATTGTCAACAAAATGCCACAAGCTCCCATCTGCCTTCTTGGCAAACAGAATTGGGGCTACCCATGGAGAAACACTGGGCCGGATGAATCCATTTCCCTGCAAGTCCTCTAGCTGTACCCCCAGCTCATGATGCTCTGTGGGATCCATCTGATATGCTGGTGTAGATATCAGTGTCGTCCTGGGGTACAAGTCAATGTAAAAGTCCACCTCTCTGCGAGGAGGAAGTCCCGAAACAACATCTGGGAAAATATCCACATACTAGTCCACCACTACAGGATAACTCTGAATCTCCACATCAACATCTCTGAGTATATGGATAGACAATTGATGAGTGATCGGCTGCAATCTCTTCTAGGTAAGTCCATCCCATGCTACAAAGACTCCCTTCTCACTGGTGAAGGTAAACCTAGTCCCATCAGTGTAGACACACCGCACTTTGCACTTAATACAGTCAATCTATGCATGGAATGTAGATAACTATTCCATACCCAAGATGACGTCGTAAGGCCTCGACGCCGCTACTAGGAGATCCCAGCAGAAGATCTCTCCTCCTAGAGTAAGCTCGAACTGCCATCACCAGTATGTAATTGTCGAATATGCTCCCATAGAAATCTCAAGCCATAAGGATCGAGCCAACGGCTCTGTCAGAATCTCTGAGCTCCGAACGAGGTAAGTGGAAAAAAGGAATGACTGGAACCTGTGTCTATCAGTATTGAAGCTAAGGTGGAGTAGACACAGATTATACCTCATATCATCTCCAGAGCAAAGTGGTTATAACAACCCTGCTTTTTATTACAACTTAAACATGCTTTATTACATAAAACTTCACTTGATACAACAAAGAAGATCGAGAGGTTTAGTGTCTTTGGGGCTTAGGATCATTACATAAAAACTTTAAACTTGAAATACAACATACTTATTGAAAACTTCCTTTACATGACCACTACATTCCTTCGTACTTAGCATTGCATGGGATAACCTGAGGACATGCATAAGAAAAGGGTGAGCTATAAAGCCCAGTAAGGGAGTAAACAATGAATAACATGAGGAGTGAAATACATGTTAGTCAATAGGCATATCAATAGATCATAAGAGAGACATGAACATAAAGGCATGATAAAGCATGATAATCATAACATGGAAATGTGGCAACAACACTTAACATTGAATTAGCATGAGCCAAGGCTCATTGCACATGGAGCATGAGTAAACCCTCATTGAACTTGAAGCACGAGTAAACCCTCGTTGCACTTGAATTAGCATGAGTCAACACTCATTGCACATGACGTATCATGATACTATACTTTACCCAATGCATTGGAGCGCTATCAGGGCGCACCCTTCTTAAACATTTCATTTCATGCATAAGTGTGCCACATGGATCATAAAACATGGATTCATAAAACATAATCATTTATTCCACGATAAAGGCATGTGGAATTCATGCATGAAACTTTACAATCAATAAGAAAATGTTCATAAAGGTGAATACCCTTGATGGAGAAATGGGCATGGTATTCACTACACAATGATATTGGCTTAGAAAATCGGTGTGATTTCGGCAGCGTAACAGCGTGACATAAGAATTCATAAAAAGGATGATGAGAGAGAAAGGGGTTCCTCATCATATTTACATGTAATGGACAGTAATAAGGTCATATAGATACATGTCCCAACAATTGAAAAGGAATTTAGATTCATGATACAAAAGTATTGCTTGAATATAAAAGAGGAGAAAAAGGTTCCTTTCGGAATTTCGGCATAGTAACGGGTGTACATGGGAGGCATTTAATGAGAGATAAAGGGGTCTCCCATCATTAAAACAATAAGAGGGCAGTATGGGAGAGGTGCGAAACCATACCCCAACATTCATAAATGAAATTAAAAGGGCAATACAACTTAATGAAAATTGACAAAAATGAGAAAGGAAGAAAAAACCCTTACTTGGAAGTGTGCTTCCAAAGGCTAGAGAGAGGCTTGTGAGAGGCTTCTTGGGAGCTTGGGGCACCTTGAGAGGATTCTAGAGAGAGTAGGGCAGAGGTTGGACGAACTTCAAGGGCTTTGGGTGAGGAGGAAGTGGGAGATTGGGTGGGTTTATATAGGATAGGTGAGAGAATTCTTTATTATTTAGGTTTGGGACCCCTTATATTAAAATAATCCAAACCACAAACCATCCCATGGTATTAGCCCATGGTTTCTGGAAAAGGAAAGAGGAAAACAATATTTTACAAGTCCAAGGTCCGAACTTATTAAAAAATTAGGGTTTCTTATGTGGAGGTGAGTCACACTCCCTTGGAAATTAATTTAAAAAGGCAAAGTGTTGAATAAGTCTTGAGGGCTCCATTAATGCTTTGAAAAGTAAGTCAAACAAACCCAAAACCTCATTATTTTAATGATAAAACACATATTGGCCGAACATAAGGATTATGGTATTTTATTACATCACCATTGGGTCATTATGATGTCATAAAACACATTATATATTTAAATGGTATTTAATTTTTACCCAAAAATTTGACTGTCTCAGAAAATCATGAAAAATTCACCGTTGGATAATTTCGACGTCCTGATTCCAAAAATAATATTTATTTTATCTAAATAATTTTCTAAATATGTGAATTTTCAATTTTAAAATAAATACCGACATTTATAAAAAAATTCACGGGTTTTGACAGAAATGGCTTTCAAACCTTAATAAAAATTTTAATTGCATTCATAAAATTATAAGATCATTTATATTTAATAAAAATTAATTTACTATTAATAATAATATTTTATTAAAATATTATTTAATTCAAAAATCCTTTAATTTAATAAAATATAATTCTTAATTAAATAATAACTAAAAACACCGTTTGTACTTTAAAAACTAATTACAATGTATCAAAAATGACTAGAAATTATATTCATTATTATATAAAAAAAAATAATGTACATGAACATGGTGCTAATTATTTGTTACATAACCCCTTAAAATAGCCGCATAAGACCTAAGGGTAAGGTGTGTGATGGTGACAGACTCTTGGGGTTGCTCGGATAACATCGCTCGAGTGGTAATCTCTATCAACTTCCATTTTTCCCGTAGACGATCACGTTCGAGCTTGACTTGATGAAGCTCAGCTTGGGCTTGGTCAAGGGCAAAGCCCAAAGACGCCACATCCTTTCCGAGCTCCGACAAATGGGCTTCGTAAGGGGAAATTCTACTGGATGAGGCCATCGCTTCCTTTGTCTGAGTAGAAAATTGGTTCGTTAAAGACTTATATTTAAACTACCCAGATGATCACTGTTCAACGGCTATAAAAGTAACGGTCACAAATCTTAACGTAAAACTTAAAGAAGTTGACATCTTATAAAAACATTTTTCATAAAGAAACATTTAACTGGATCAAGAGGTATTTTCCATTAATGAAACTTTGGGTCGTTACAACATTCCCCCCTTAAGAAATTTCACCCTCGAAATTTTCCTTTTCCCACACTAAAACAAATGTGGGTAACTTAGCTTCATCATATCCTCCGACTCCCAAGTTGCTTCTTCAAACTTGTGGTTTCTCCACAAAACCTTGACGAGGGGCATTGTCTTATTTCGTAGAACTTTTTCTCTACGATCTAAGATCTTCACTGGTTTCTCCTCATAAGAAAGATCGTCTTCTAATTGTACCACCTCGGAAGAGAGTACATGTGAAGGGTCTGGTATGTACTTCCTTAAGAGGGATACATGGAAGACATCATGCACCTTGGCCATAGTAGGTGGAAGTGCTAGTCGATAGGCCACAGCCCCAACACGATCAAGAATCTCGAAGGGGCCGATGTACCTTGGACTTAACTTCCCTTTCTTTCCAAACCTCATGACCTTCTTCCACGGAGATATGCGTAAAAACACCATGTCTCCGACTTTAAACTCAAGGTCTCGTCGACGATTATCTGCATAACTCTTCTGTCGACTTTGGGCTGCCTTGATATGCTACTGAATGGTTTTCACCTTCTCTACCATTTATTCGACCATTTCTGGTCCAAGCAGCTTACGTTCACCGACCTCATCCCAACATGCCGGTGTTCTGCACCTTTTCCCATATAGGGCTTCATATGGTGCCATTTGGATGCTCGAGTCGAAACTATTATTATAAGAGAACTCAACTAGAGGAAGATGTTGATCCCATCCTCCTTTAAAGTCCATTGAGCACGCTCTCAACATATCCTCAAGTGTTTGGATAGTCCGCTCGGATTGGCCATCAGTTTGAGGATGATAGGCCGTACTGAAGTCCAGTTCAGTATTCAGAGCATGTTGAAGACTCTTCCAAAACTTAGAGGTAAATCTTGGATCTCGGTCCGACACAATAGATAGTGGTACTCCATGCAACCGTACCACTTCCCTGATATATATCCGTGCCAGTTGATCCAAAGAGAAATCCTCCCGAATAGCAATGAAGTGTGCAGTCTTTGTAAGATGATCCACAATAACCCAGATTGCATTGTTGCTTTTGGATGTCTTTGGAAGTCCAGTGACGAAGTCCATGGTGATGTTCTCCCATTTCCATTCTGGTATGGGCAATGGTTGCATCATCCCCTTAGACTCTTGCCTCTCTGCCTTCACTTGCTGACACACCAGGCACTTTGATGTATATTCGGCGATCTCCTTCTTCATATTATCCCACCAAAAGTTTTCTCGGAGATCTCGATACATCTTTGTGCTCCCTGGGTGAATAGAGAAATTTGAACTATGTGCATCATCCAGAAGTTCCTTCTTCAGCTCCGAACTTGATGGGACACATAGTCTTTTCCCAAACCGCACAATTCCTTCTTCATTAACATTAAACTCTGAGGATTTTCCCTTTTTGATAGCTTCCACTTTTTCTTGGATTCTCGCATCATCCTTTTGAGCATCCTTTAACCTTTCCAAAAGAGATGGTTGAGCAATCATTTGTGAAAGGATTGATGATGTTCCCTTCTTTATGATTCCCACGTCCATCTTTATCAAGTCTAAGAAGATTGGATCCTTCTCAATTCTCATCATTGATAGAATTGCTGGATCCTTTCTACTTAGGGCATCCGCTACCTTGTTCGCCTTCCCAGGGTGGTAATGTATTGAACAGTCATAATCCTTTATGAGCTCTATCCATCTTCTCTGGCGCATATTAAGCTCTTTCTGTGTGAATATATATTTAAGACTCTTGTGGTCAGTATATATCTCACATTTCTCTCCATAGAGATAATGCTGCCAGATTTTCAAGGCAAAGATCACCGCCGCCAACTCCAGATCATGCGTTGGATAGTTTCGCTCATGGATTTTCAACTGTCTTGAGGCATAGGATATCACTTTATCATTCTGCATCAGCACACATCCTAAGCCCTTCTTCGAAGCATCACTGAATACCACAAAAAGCTCCCCACTTGTGGGTAAAGTGAGAACAGGTGCAGTGATAAGCCTCCTTTTCAACTCCTTGAAGCATTCTTCGCATTCATCACTCCAAGCAAACTTTACTCCCTTTCGAGTTATCTTGGTAAGAGGGTTGGACAATCGTGAGAAGTTTCTCACAAATCGTCGATAATATCCAGCTAACCCCAAGAAGCTACGGATATCAGTTACCGATGTTGGCCTCGGTCATCCCTCAATTGCATCTGTTTTGGAGGGGTCCACAGATATCCCATTGCTTGTGATGATATGGCCCAAGAATGAGACCTCCTTCAACCAGAACTCACACTTGCTGTACTTGGCATAGAGCTTCTCCTTGCGCAAAGTCTCCAGTACAGTTCTTAAATGCTCCTCATGGTCCTCCTTGGTTTTGGAGTATATTAGAATATAGTCTATAAAGACTACCACAAATTTATCTAGGTAATCTCTAAAGACTCTATTCATCAAGTCCATGAATATTGCTGGAGCATTGGTGAGTCCAAAAGGCATTACTATGAATTCATAGTGCCCGTACCTTGTACGAAAAGCAGTCTTGGGGATATCTTCCTTCTTCACCCTTACTTGATAATATCCCGACCGCAAGTCGACCTTGGAGAAGTATTGTGCTCCGCGCAGCTGATCAAACAAGTCATCGATTCTTGGGAGAGGATACTTGTTCTTTATTGTGATTTTGTTAAGTTCACGATAATCGATGCAAAGCCGCATTGACCCATCCTTCTTCTTGACGAAGAGGACTGGTGCACCCCATGGTGATGCACTTGGGCGTATAAACCCTTTATCTAGATTCTCCTATAGTTGTTTCTTCAGTTCTTCAAGCTCAACCACAACCATTCTATATGGAGTCTTGGATATTGGTAGCGCCCCAGGTATAAGTTCAATTGAGAACTCAACATCTCTTCTTGGAGGAAGACCAGGAAGTTCCTCGGGAAATACTTCAGCGAATTCCCTCACAATAGGCATTTCTTCTAAGGTGGTTTCTTCCTTGGACTCAATCATCTGAGCCAGATATGCGTGCTCATAAGGTAGTAATATCCATGCTTGAGATGATGGAGCTAAAGGAGATTCATCTTCCTCCTGACACTTGTAAAGAATCGGGGGTCGATTCTCCATATGGAGTGTGATTTCCCTCTCCCGACAATTTATGTTGGCTCTATACAAGGAAAGCCAATCCATGCCAAGAATTGCATCAAATTCCACCAAAGGGAGTATGACGAGGTTCGCTGGGAAATTCAATCCACAGATTATAACAGGGGAGGACTTATACTCATGGGATGCAATGATTGCCCCATTTCCGTACTCACTGACATCTTTACTTCCATGATTTGTGGTGGTGCAGGGATTATTCTACTAAACTTTTGAGATATAAAAGAATGCGTAGAACCTGAATCAAAAAGTACGTTCGCTATTCTTGAATGAATAACTAGTGTACCTGTCACCACTTCGTTTTCGGGGTTCACTTCGGCAGAAGTGATGGCAAAAGCTCTTCCTTGCTGTCTTGGAGGTTGTTGATTGCCTCCGATAACCCTTGGATTGGGGCACTGATTCGCAAAATGACCCGGTTCTTTGCATTTGAAGCATTGAACAATGCGTTGAGGTTCGAACGGAGCGTTCCTCCCCTCCGTCGCAGCCGCGGGTCCTTCTTGCTGACAGTTAACAGCTAGGTGCCCTTCTCTTCCACACTTGAAGCATTTTCTTGTCCCCCTAAGGCAATTTCCAGGGTGCTTCTTTCCACACTTTTGGCAAGTGGGGTGCTGGAATTTCTTAGCGCCGTTGGATTTATCCATCGGACCACCAGCATTGAATTCCACCTTCCGCTTCTTGTCCCCATGATACCCCTGTGATTCTACGATCTCCATTTCAACCTTGAGGGCACATCGGACAATTTCCTCATAGCTGCCGAAGTCACGGATCGCTAATGCTTTCCGCAAGCTAGGCTTCAGCCCACCAAAGAAGCGGTCAACCTTGCATTCGGGGGTAACGACAAAGCCGGAAGCGTATCGTGCAAGCCTTGTGAAGTTTGCCTCGTACGCTCCCACAGATTCCTCATCTTTCTACTTGAGGGAAAGGAAGTCCCTTTCCATCTTAAGACGGAGGGTGCGTGGAAAATATTTATCGAAAAACATCTTCCGGAATACCTTCCATTCCAAAGCCTCGATCTCCTCCTCAGGCTTCGTATTTTTGATCAACGTCCACCATTGATCAGCTTCACCCTCCATACGATAAGCCGCCAGGAGAACCTTCTCTTTTTCAGAGCATTGGAGGATGGAGAATATCTTTTCAATGGAGTTGATCCATTGTTCAGCAATCGTGGGATCGGATGATCCACTAAAAGTAGGAGGCCTTTGTCTCATGAAGCTTTCAATAGCGACTTGTTCTTTATTAGGGGGGGTTGAACGTTCCTCTTGACCAGTGTTTCTATTCAAAACTTGAGTTAGCTGAGAGAGAAGCGTGACAAAGTTCGCGATTCCCGCTCCCATTGGATTGGGCATCTCATAAGTACAATCATCACACTGATCTTCACAACGGTTGTTAGCCCGAGTTCTCCTATTATCGGCCATTGGCTGGAATAAAAGGAAAGTTAGGGGTAACACATAAAGGGTAATCCAAAGACAAAAGTTGATGACTTATAAATAAACATTAATCTCTTCAACTCATGAGTCTATAGGATTCAATCCAGGCTTTTCATGATCTTCCTTCTAACATATATTCTTAGGGGCATTTTTCCCTTAATAAGGGTTCATACTAAGATTGTGAATTTATCAAAACATATCCCCTGGGAGTGTCGTAACCAAGAGTGCAGCAAGGCCCGTTGTCGTGCACCAGTTCCCGTTCGAGTCTAGCTCAAAGCGGTGTTTTCGGGTTTTACCCCTAGGATACATCTGTGCCAGAGCCGCCTCTACCTGCTCGTATCCAGACATGGATGTATTTGTTTGATAAAACACTTACTTAGTATTTACCAAAACTTAGGGATGTTTTTATTATGCTTAGTCTTGTATCTAAGGCTTTACTAGGGTTTCCTAATCCCAAAAATAACTAAACCTATCCTTTGATACCAACTATGACAACCCTGCTTTTTATTACAACTTAAACATGCTTTATTACATAAAACTTCACTTGATACAACAAAGAAGATCGAGAGGTTTAGTGTCTTTGGGGCTTAGGATCATTACATAAAAACTTTAAACTTGAAATACAACATCCTTATTGAAAACTTCCTTTACATGACCACTACATTCCTTCGTACTTAGCATTGCATGGGATAACCTGAGGACATGCATAAGAAAAGGGTGTGCTATAAAGCCCAGTAAGGGAGTAAACAATGAATAACATGAGGAGTGAAATACATGTTAGGCAATAGGCATATCAATAGAGCATAAGAGAGACATGAACATAAAGGCATGATAAAGCATGATAATCATAACATGGAAATGTGGCAACAACACTTAACATTGAATTAGCATGAGCCAAGGCTCATTGCACATGGAGCATGAGTAAACCCTCATTGCACTTGAAGCATGAGTAAACCCTCTTTGCACTTGAATTAGCATGAGTCAAAACTCATTGCACATGACGTATCATGATACTATACTTTACCCAATGCATTGGAGCGCTATCAGGGCGCACCCTTCTTAAACATTTCATTTCATGCATAAGTGTGCCACATGGATCATAAAACATGGATTCATAAAACATAATCATTTATTCCATGATAAAGGAATGTGGAATTCATGCATGAAACTTTACAA
Source organism: Viscum album (assembly GCA_963277665.1). Lineage (NCBI taxonomy): Eukaryota > Viridiplantae > Streptophyta > Magnoliopsida > Santalales > Viscaceae > Viscum > Viscum album. The sequence goes on from OY728134.1 coordinate 1,174,562,574, forward strand.
TCAATAAGTAAATGTGCATAAAGGTGAATACCCTTGATGGAGAAATGGGCATGGTATTCACTACACAATGATATTGGCTTAGAAAATCGGTGTGATTTCGGCAGCGTAACGGCGTGACATAAGAATTCATAAAAAGGCTGATGAGAGAGAAAGGGGTTCCTCATCATATTTACATGTAATGGAAAGTAATAAGGTCATATAGATACATGTCCCAACAATTGAAAAGGAATTTAGATTCATGATACAAAAGTATTGCTTGAATATACAAGAGGAGAAAAAGGTTCCTTTCGGAATTTCGGCATAGTAACGGGTGTACATGGGAGGCATTTAATGAGAGAGAAAGGGGTCTCCCATCATTAAAACAATAAGAGGGCAGTATGGGAGAGGTGCGAAACCATACCCCAACATTCATAAATGAAATTAAAAGGGCAATACAACTTAAAGAAAATTGACAAAAACGAGAAAGGAAGAAAAAACCGTTACTTGGAAGTGTGCTTCCAAAGGCTAGAGAGAGGCTTGTGAGAGGCTTCTTGGGAGCTTGGGGCACCTTGAGAGGATTCTAGAGAGAGTAGGGCAGAGGTTGGACGAACTTCAAGGGCTTTGGGTGAGGAGGAAGTGGGATCTTGGGTGGGTTTATATAGGAAAGGTGAGAGAATTCTTTATTATTTAGGTTTGGGACCCCTTATATTAAAATAATCCAAACCACAAACCATCCCATGGTATTAGCCCATGGTTTCTGGAAAAGGAAAGATGAAAACAATATTTTACAAGTCCAAGATCCGAACGTATTAAAAAATTAGGGTTGCTTATGTGGAGGTGAGTCACACTCCCTTGGAAATTAATTTAAAAAGGCAAAGTGTTGAATAAGTCTTGAGGGCTCCATTAATGCTTTGAAAAGTAAGTCAAACAAACCCAAAACCTCATTATTTTAATGATAAAACACATATTGGCCGAACATAAGGATTATGGTATTTTATTACATCACCATTGGGTCATTATGATGTCATAAAACACATTATATATTTAAATGGTATTTAATTTTTACCCAAAAATTTGACTGTCTCAGAAAATCATGAAAAATTCACCGTTGGATAATTTCGACGTCCTGATTCCAAAAATAATATTTATTTTATCTAAATAATTTTCTAAATATGTGAATTTTCAATTTTAAAATAAAAACCGACATTTATAAAAAAATTCACGGGTTTTGACAGAAATGGCTTTCAAACCTTAATAAAAATTTTAATTGCATTCATAAAATTATAAGATCATTTATATTTAATAAAAATTAATTTACTATTAATAATAATATTTTATTAAAATATTATTTAATTCAAAAATCCTTTAATTTAATAAAATATAATTCTTAATTAAATAATAACTAAAAACACCGTTTGTACTTTAAAAACTAATTACAATGTATCAAAAATGACTAGAAATTATATTCATTATTATATAAAAAAAAATAATGTACATGAACATGGTGCTACTTATTTGTTACATAACCCCTTAAAATAGCCGCATAAGACCTAAGGGTAAGGTGTGCGATGGTGACAGACTCTTGGGGTTGCTCGGATAACATCGCTCGAGTGGTAATCTCTATCAACTTCCATTTTTCCCGTAGACGATCACGTTCGAGCTTGACTTGATGAAGCTCAGCTTGGGCTTGGTCAAGGACAAAGCCCAAAGACGCCACCTCCTTTCCGAGCTCCGACAAATGGGCTTCTTAAGGGGCAATTCTACTGGATGAGGCCATCGCTTCCTTTGTCTGAGTAGAAAATTGGTTCGTTAAAGACTTATATTTAAACTACCCAGATGATCACTGTTCAACGACTATAAAAGTAACGGTCACAAATCTTAACGTAAAACTTAAAGAAGTTGACATCTTATAAAAACATTTTTCATAAAGAAACATTTAACTGGATCAAGAGGGATTTTCCATTAATGAAACTTTGGGTCGTTATAGTGGTAGTAGGCCTTAGCTGCCTGGAGGTGAGCTCTCCCCTATCTACCTGCTCCCTGCGGTCGGGGAAGACCTCCTGGTGGTGGTGGTGGTAAAATCTCAAATCGTTGCCCACTGCCAGCTACACGACCAGCTCTACCACATCCGCCTGCTCCCTACGGACCTCATCAGTCGAATCTATATCTCTGCCTGGGCGTTCTTTCGACCGTCTACGGATCATCTAAATGGTGGGTAGGAAAGTCGTGATCCATGTGACCCTAATTACAGCATGTGAACCACTAACCACTCTTGACATGTCTGTCTCCGCTTCGTGTGCCCCACACAATCGATCCTGAGTCATGAGGTCGTCCAACTATAGGTCTGGTCCTCTTGGACCTCTGTGACGTCTTTCTGCTACCAGCGGCAGAATACTCCTCTACATTATGACTGGTAGTGGATCTCACTACTAGATACTACTCATTAAAGAAACTTTCCACTAGGTGGGCTCTCTCTAACACCCCCGTCTACGTCGAGATATTGAGTGGGATCACCGAATCCCTGATCTCCCACCTGAGTTCTTTCTTGAAGGTCTGGGTCCTGAATAATGGGTCCCGCACCATATATGTGGAGTAGCATGAGAGGTTAATGAACCCCATTGGGTACTGAGCTTCAGTTATGCTACCTTGTTGTTGATGAAGTATCTCCTATATGCGCACTAGGGAAAGAGTCACTGGGACAAAAATTTCCCGAAACATGTGCTCAATGTTTTCCCAGAGAAGATTCACCTCATTGTGGACATGGAGAATCAAGCTCCACCATCTTCCCGCTACTACCAGTAGAAGACTAGCAGCAAGAATCACCATGAGATCAGTTAGTGTCCCTACTAGTCAGAAAACTCTCACCACAGCCTCCAGCCAATCCTCAACTGCTTGTGGGTCCGTCTCTCCTCTGAACCTGCATGTCCTCTAGCACTGTAACTCATTAAATGCACTCAAGTAGTGTGCACCATCTACTACTGGGGCTGGTGGCATCGGTGGCCCAATAGGGAGTGGTACCGATGGTGCCTCCGCTAGAAGAGGGCCCTATACCGAGGCCTCAACGCTCGGTGGGATATTTGTGAGTAAAACTCTTGGAACTCAAGATGAATGTCTGAATGGAGGAATCATGAAAAGAAACAGGTTCTCTACAGTTAAAAATTATACCTAGTGAGCTGACCTGGTGAGCTGACGTAAAGAAAACTTTTGAAAACACACACACAATCAGTGTTTTCATGCACTGAGTCAGAAATCAGAAGTCAGAGTCCTAATGTATGGATATGTCAGCCAGCACATCAACACTGGACTCCCTAAACCGAAAACCACACTCACTACACTTAACACTATCACTTCACCAAAAATATCATAGTACTAATTTCTGAGGTATAACTGACTCCTCTAATACCAATTTATCAGGACCCGTCCCCCGGGGCCTATACTGTGACTACCCCAAGCCCGCCTTCCATAGGCCAGGGGCTGGAAACTAGCACCAAAGGCATAATTACCTAAAACTGGGAAGGTATTGATTTTATAACCTATAAACACACATACTAGCAAGGACACAGATGGATACGAAACACTAAGTAAAATTTATAATAATAGAGTACTGAAAGTAAAAGGAGCCAGAATACAAGCCAAACAGGAAAGTACAAGTACAAATATGCTACAATGCAACTAAATAAAGAGAATGTTAGTTGCTGGGTCATCCTCCGAGGTTCCTATATGAAGGGTAGGTACTGATCACCTCCTCAGCACTCCTCATCCATCTATCTCCTCCATGTATAGACTCGTCATAAGGTCCACCTCCAGGTACCGTCCAGTCCTGGTACTCTTGGCCAAAGTCAGCACTATCTGTCATCTGCAACCAACACAACAAGGTGCGGGCATAACCCGTGTAGGGGTGAGTATAATGATACTCAGTAGGGACCCTAAGACCCTCCAGGACTCACAAAATCCTAAAAGGATAAAGCCCAAAGTATAAAATCAATAGATTACCATACTTAGTTATATGAACATACATATACCTAAGGTATCAAGTAATCCATCTCAATCATGAGATAAAACATAGAGATACTAACTCTGCTCAACCAGGATTTTATTCTATGGGTAGTATCAAGTAACATCCCCAGTCACATTGTCGAAACCTTAGCTGTTGGAGAACTCCTCCTCTGCCGAGTATAGTGGGCCTTCCATGACACCAAGAACACTTCCCACTAACCTTGGACTGCTGAGGTATTACTCTTGTCAAGTACTGTGGATCTTCCACATCCCTAAGCGCACTCCACACCGTGGGTCTGCCGTGTCACTAAGCATGCTCCCCCTCATAGCCTATTGAGGTACTTCTCCTGTTGAGTACCGTTGGTCTGCCGTGAAACCAAGGTGCTCCACACTGTGGGTCTGCCGCGCCACCAAGACGCTCCCCACTGGGCTAGTAGAGTCACTCTGAGTAAAAACGGTCAGCAGTCGTTAGGTCTCAACCAGCTAATAAGTCTCTGCACAATGCTTGCTCATCTCTGAGAGGATTTGATCCACAAGCTACTAGTAAATACTCCAACTGTCTCTAAGTCCCACAAGGTAGTATCTCAATGGTCTGCCACGTCATAGGGGTCTCAACGTAACAGACAACACGTCAATCAGACGCTTGGTCTATTAGTTATTATCCTTTTAGTCCCGGGGCTCGGTTGGATTCGTGCACTATCCAACCTGACCGTATCTCAACTATACCCCAAACTCCATGGGGGTATAATCAAAGGGACAGTCACGCTCCAAGATTTCCAGTTCCACTAATGGTTCATCAAACGGACATCTGGTGCCAATGATATGGCCGAGGGAGCGTAAATGGGTTGTAGTGGGCCTGGGTCTGGTCCGACCTGTTCGGACTGACCGAACCGACTTGGTCAGACTGACCTGGCCTGACCCAGCCTGGGATGACCGAGTTCGTGTCAACCTGGCTTGACCCGTTGGGTCTGGCCTGGCACGTTGGGCGGGCCAGCCCGTTGGGTTTAGCCCATCCTGCTAGGCCCAACCCAGCAGGCCGCGAGGTGCCGCGAAGAGCCGTGAGGGCGCAGACCAGCTGTGAGGGCATGGACTGGCCGCAAGGGCGTAGATGGGAAGCGGGTCGTCACGAGGGAGGTTTGACCCCATGGGTGCTGCATGGGCGGGTTGGCCCGGAGGGTGCCGCGAGGGCGGCTCGACCCAGGGCGTGGGGCCAGCTCAGCTTGGAGGGCCGTGGGGGCGTGGCTCGGGGCGGCTCGTCCAAGGGGCCATAGTGGCGTGGCTGGGGCCAGTTCGGCTGGAGGCCGGGGTTGCCAGGAACTAGAGCGGTCGGGGCCGGTTTGGCCAGCGGGTGGCCCGACTGGGGCCGGTTCGGCCGGAGCGGCCGGGGTGGCTCGGCCGGCGGATGGTGCTGCCTGGGACGCTCGGCTAGGGGGCCAGGGTGTCTAGGGTGCGGCGCGGCCGGGGCGCAGCACGGCTCGAGGCCGGTGCGGCCGGGAAGTAGGAGAAATGTAACACCCGAGACATTTATGTTATATAAATCATCAAAAGAATCTTTTTCTACACAACACTTGCTTGGTTTTCTTTACACGAAATCGCGACCTTCCTCGATAGCTTGCGTTGTACGCAATACCGAGTTTCACAAAACAACGATATGCTATTAAAATATTATTAAAACTAGCCGTTATGAATAGTAATAACCAATTTGTGAAGTTTTATAAATTTTATTTTTCAAAATGGACTTCATTTTTAGATTTGGAATATCAAAATTAGCCTAGGGTGAAATTTTGGTATTTTTATGAAAACGTTCAATTTTTGATGAATAGTGAAACCACTATGTGGTAGTTAAAAAAATTGAATTTTTCATAAAACTTAATTTTACCGCTTCTGTGAGTGGAATTTCAAAAATCCGAGAGACACGGTTGATGTCAGTAAGTAAAATGTGGTTCAATGAGATAAAAATAATTTTTTGGTGAATAGTAACTTTTTACTTTTTTTTTACCACAGTTAAAAGTAAATGAGGTAATTAAGGGTAAACATGATATTATTATTACCCTAACACATGTCCTAATTCTATTGGACAAGTGTAATTCGACCAAAAACAAACTTAGGAATAAAATATGACCATTTAGGCCCACTTGGATTAGATTAGGACATTTATTATTAATTTATTTAAAGAAGGGTTAAAATAGTTAAAATCAAAGTTTAATAACTAAATCAATTTTAATATGGGGTTATACATAAGATAAATTCGAATATAAATATTCATTAGAAATATAAAAAGATTTCCTACATAATGGTATTTTATTTTTAATTTTTAGACATTAAATAATTTAATTTATTTATGACACAAAGATGATGCAGTAATTATCTTATTAATGAAATATTGACATAATTGATGTTATAAACACAAAAATAAATGTAATTTGACAATTTTTATAAATTAAACTAATTTTCAAGATTAATGTGACATGGTAGTATTGATTTAATCAACTTTCTTCGAACTAATCATTCTGTTATGATTTTCAAAAAAATTAATTACTAAATAGTGTCAAAATTGACATGAAATAGTTTTTAAAACAAATATTATATTAGTAATTGTTATTTTATTCCTAAAAATATAAGTCTCGGCCAAATGACTTAGATAAGGTTATATATATTAATAATAAACAACTTGGGGTTCGTTTGGCTGCTTAAAGTATGTTTATTAGCCTTATTGTATATGAACACAAGAATACACGGTAAAAGTAAAATTATTTAACTTAATGTTAAATCTAAATGATAAGGTTAAAATAGGAACCTAAACTTGTCTAAATTCTATTGGATGAGATGATTTAGACCCCTCCCCACCTTAGATTCGAAATAAATCAATTTGGAGCTATTTAAAACCGAACTTGACTTTATAATAAAATAATAGTTTTAGTTATTCCAAAGGTGCCCCTCTCCTCCCTTATAAAAGGGCACCTCCTCCCTCTCTTACTCACACCACTTTGAGCCTTCAAGCTCCTCCAACCCCTGCCACTTTCTCCTCTCCACTTCCCTAGAGACATCCTAGAGGTCCTGGTCTTCTTCAAAGACCAATTTTAGTGCCCTAAAAGAAGGTCTCAAAGAATCACTTCAAAGTAGAGGTAATGTCCGTTACCGATTCTTTCATCTTTATTTCTTCTTCCACTTCTTCTTATTTAATTGTTTCATTATGAAGTAATAACATCTGTATCACTCATATAATTATATGTTATTATAAGTATGAAACAACCCTATTTCACCATCTATCCATCCTACGGGAAAAGAAATCACCGCGCGTGCGTACGTACGGAATACCGTCTCCACGCTGTGGTGTAATCTATTTTCCACCACCACCTTACTTGGATGGGTATAACGGTGTAAATAATGACTATATATGACTATTGTAAAGTGATATTTATTCTGAAATAGTATACATACACTCCAATACAATTCCACGATCATGGGAACGATATCATCGCTCGTGCGTACGTACGGAATACCGTCTCCACGATGTGATGCGACTCGTTCTACATGATTTTCATTGCATAATGATTACATAAATGAATTTAGTGAATAAATATGATATATAGTACATTAATACCATTCTATAAATGATGTATCTATGACCTAAAGAGAATAATAAGAATTTATTCGACAAAACACGCATAAGAACAAAAAGTTATAAACACCTGAATAACAAGTAGCAATGAAATATTACTACCAAGAAACTAAGAATATGACCATATATGATATCATAACAATAATTATGATTCTGTAATAAGTCAATAATATTATTTAAATCATTATAAAGGAGGTTCAGACACTTACGAGGCAAATCGGACCTAAGGTAAGGGAAATATCACAATCTCATTTTTATCCGAGATTGTTTATACTTTGGCATTTGTATTTTATCATCCACATCCATTTTTCCTCAATATGTAATATTATTTCCATCCACCTAAAATTGTTTAAATCCAATTTTACCCTTCGGTAAGTTTTTAGTAAAACATATGAAAGGAATCTTTTGTCATTTTTCATACGAGGTACTTTTTGACTTCTCCGACAAAAGTACGAGAAGAATGTTTTTTTACTTATACGGCATGAATGGATTTTTAAAACATTATTTCCAAGAAGCTTCGTTTACATGTTTTCAAATTTATTTTTAATCATCTTCTTTTAGTTTAAAATTGTATGACATGTTAAGAAAGGAAAATGTTTTTGATGTAGAAAGGATATTTTCCTCAAGAATGGAGTTCAAGTGTTTTTTCAAAATTATTTTCCATCTAAGATAATAAAGGGTTCTGTTTTATCCCAATTATTACATTGATTTGATTATGTTGTGATGGAATTATTTTTATGAATTCCTTTATCTTATATGAATTGTTTTATGATGTCATGATGTTTAAGAATCCCATTTTTATTACATGCGTTATGCAATGATGTATGATTTATGATTTTGTGGCACACATAAGAATGATATCATTATGAGACGGGTGGGACCTATATCTCCCTCCAATTCATTGGGTAAATATTTTATATCTCATGATATAGACATGGTTGGAACGGTAGGTTATACCGGTTCAGTGAAACAGGACTGAAACGAGGAGTGAACTCGGTTCAGAAATGGACTTTGTCCACTAAGATAGTATTGGAAATTAGTCTTGACTAATAAGAAATGATTCTCTATGATTATGTGTGTATTCCACAAAGTTTCATGTTTTAAGTTATGATTATTGGGATTTCATTTCACTACTATGATTTATCCCATGTTATGAGATTATGATCTCTTTTGCAGGTTAAGATTTTAAAAAGTTATGTGCTTATGTATATGATGTGATGGATATTTCTTTTGTTTACCCTCACTGAGCATTTGAGATCACCCTTTTATATGTTTTATTTCCCCAGGTCAGGAAGGAGTTTATTAATTAGAATATGACAAAAAGGGACTCTAGATATGATGAAATAAATGGGATGAAAAGTAGATGCTTTATGAACCAGTTGTTTATGCTTTCCAGTTTCTAAAGACACTATACCTATAAGGTCCTTTCATGGTTTTGTTATATGTTGTAATAAGTGTGCTTTAATTTTGAAGTAATTACAATGTATGTAAAGTATGGGTCGTTATAGTTGGTATAAGAGGAAAGGTATAGTCAACCTTTGGAAACTAGGATGTGAAATCCTTAGTAAGAACCCTAAGGATAAGTCTAATCATAGAACACAATCTTAGTGTTTTAGATATGGCCCTGAATAACCTAGTATAATACCTTAAGTGTGAAATTTTATTCTTGATTATGTGGTTTTCCTATTATAATTAGTGTTGCTTACACTATTATTCTTGGTTTTAGTCAATGGCTGGAACCCGAAGGAGCCGTGTTAATGCGGAATGCGACGGGCAATGCAATGATTGTCCCCCTGAGCAACCAAACATTATGTGAGATGGAATGCAAAATCTTGTAGCCATGCTCACACAACTTTCTCAAGCAATGAATCATGCAGGACTTCCAAATGAGCAAAGGAAGGAGAAACATTCTGTTGAATCCTTCATGAGACAGCTTCCACCTTCATTATGCGGGTCTACTGATCCATTAGTTGCTGAACGATGGATTAGTACTACTGAAAAGATATTTTCAGTTCTTCAATGTTCTGAGCATGATAAAGTCATCTTAGCAGTGTATCTTTTGGAAGGTGATGTTGATCAATGGTGGAATCTTATTAAGAATACGAGGCAAAGGGATGAAATTGAGTCCATGGAATGGGACAAGTTCAAGAACTTATTTTTCAATAAGTACTTCCCTCGTATTCTCCGAACAAAGATGGAGAAAGAGTTTCTTGAACTGAAGCAAAAGGATGATGAAACAGTTGGTACCTATGAAGAAAATTTTACAAGACTTGCAAGGTACGCTTCTGGTATTATTATCCAACCTGAGAGTAAGATCGATCGATTCTTTAGTGGCTTAAAACCAAGTCTTCAAAGGGCCTTATCCATAAGGGACTTCAATAGCTATGAGGAAATCGTTCGATGTGCTCTCAAAGTTTATATGGAGATTGGAGTAACCCATTAGTGATATGGGTTTGATAAGAAGAGGAAAATGGAATTTAAAGGAAAATCTAAAGAGCACACTGAAAAGAAGATGAGCTTTACCTTATGCTCAAAGTGTGGAAAGAAACATGGAGGGAGTTGTATTAAAGGGACAAGTAAATGTTTCAAATATGGAAAGGATGGTCATCAGGAATTTGAATACCGCGATGATGGGAAGAAGATGTCTAATGATGAAAACAAAGGAAGGGATACACAGAATGAACCTACTACACTTCAATGTTTCAAGTCCAAGGAGATGGGACATTATGCCAATAAATGCCCTAATTCAAGGGTTGATGATGATGGTCGACGTCAACAAACTCTTAAGGCTAAAGACAAAGGAAAGTCACATGAAATTTCTATCAGTGATGTGGAGTACGATAACAATGTGGTGAAAGGTACACTTACCATCCACTCTAAAGTAGAAAATGTTTTATTTGATTCTAGATCCACCCACTCCTTTATTTCTGAAGAATTTTCTAAGGGTATCACCGTATTACCTCAACAATTAGATGTTGAGTTAGCTGTGACAACACCTAATGGCACAACAGTCGCATCAAAAGTTTATAATTCTTCTCTGATTGAAGTTTGTGGGAAAGTGCTTCCTGAAAATCTTGTGATCCTTCCTATAGTGGAATTTGATGTGATTCTTGGCATGGATTGGCTTTCTCTACATGGAGCTCATATCAATTTCCAAAGAAGGGAAGTCACATTTTATATTCCAAATCAATCTATGATCGTCTATCGATGAAAGGATGAACATAACCTTCTAGTGGAAATTCCTTCCATCTTATGGGTCTTGATTCCACTAAATGAAGGTTATTTATCTCAAATGGTTGGTGAGAAACTCACGATTAAGAATATGCCCATTGTACGGGAGTTTGATGATGTCTTTCTGGATGAATTACCAGGTCTTCCACCGAATCGTGAAGTTGAGTTTTCAATAGAACTCGTACCGGGTTCATTGCCTATTTCAAAGACACCTTATATAATGGCCCCAATTGAGTTGCAGGAATTGAAGAAGAAACTCCAAGAGAATCTTGATAAGGGGTTCATACGCCCTAGTGCGTCACCTTGGGGAGCACCTGTTCTATTTGTTAAGATGAAAGATGGATCAATGAGACTCTACATTGATTATCGAGAACTTAACAAGATCACTATCAAGAACAAATATCCTCTCCCATGCATTGATGACTTATTTGACCAACTACGAGGAGCTCAATACTTTTCCAAGATTGATCTTCGTTCAGGGTATCCCCAATTAAGGGTCAAAAGGGATGATATACCAAAGGAGGCTTTATGTACAAGGTATGGACACTATGAATTTATAGTGATGCCATTTGGTCTTACTAATGCCCGTGCTATCTTCATGGATATAATGAATAATGTTTTTAGAGACTATCTTGATCAGTTTCTGGTAGTCTTTATAGACGATATTCTTGTCTATTAAAAGAGAAAGGAAGAACATGAAGATCACTTGAGAATTATATTAAAGACCCTGATAAAGGAGAAGCTTTATGCCAAATTTACCAAGTGTGAATTTTGGTTTAAAAAAGATTCATTTTTGGGTCACATAATCTCAAAAGAGGGGATATCTGTGGATCCATCAAAAAAAGAGGTTATTGAAAGATGTTTGAGACCAACAACAGTAACTGAGATCCGAAGTTTTCTTGGTTGGGCTGGATATTATCGACGTTTTGTGAAGGATTTTTCACGATTATCTAATCCACTCACCATGTTGACTCGGAAAGGAGTTAAGTTTTTTTGGACGAAAGAATGTGAAGAGAATTTCAAGGAGTTGAAAAGAAGGTTATCCAGTGCACCTGTGCTCACACTGCCTTGTAGTGGAGAAATGTTTGTGATCTATAGTGATGCATCCAAGAAGGGATTGGGGTGTGTTCTTATGCAAAATGATATGGTGATAGCTTATGCCTCACGACAGTTAAAAATACATGAGATAAATTACCCAACTCATGATTTGGAGTTAGCTACGGTAATCTTTGCATTAAAGATTTGGAGGCATTACCTTTATGGTGAAAGGTGTGATATTTATACTGATCATAAAAGTATAAAGTATATTTTCACACAAAAGGAGCTGAATATGCGCCAAAGAAGATGGTTGGAGCTGATTAAGGATTACGACTGCTCAATTCATTACCACCCTTGGAAAGCAAACAATGTGGCAGATGCATTAAGTCGACAAGACCTTGCTAGTTTATCCATGATGAGGATCACAAAAGATCCAATATTTATGGATTTACAAAGGATGGATCTTGGAATTATAATGAAAGGGGAAAAATCGTATCTTTCTCAAATGAATGTTCAACCATCCATACATGTGAAGATTAAAGAGGCAAAGAAAGAAGATGTTGAGTTACAAAATAAGGTGATAAAAGTTCCTGAATTCAACCTTGATTGTGATGGGATAATAAAGTTCAGGAATCGGGTTTGTGTTCCTCGCATCCCTGATTTAAAGAAGGAGCTGCTGGATGAGGCTCATAGTTCTTCATTCTCTATTCATCCTGGAAGCACGAAGATGTATAGGGACCTGAAAGAGTACTTCTAGTGGGATGGCATGAAAAGAGATGTTGCTGAACATGTCTCTCGATGATTGGTTTTCCAACAAGTTAAAGATGAGAGACAGAAGTCTAAGGGGATGTTACAACCATTACCCATACCCGAATGGAAATGGGAAAACATCACTATAGACTTTTTCACAGGAGTTCCTAAAACATCCAAAGGCAATAATGCTATCTGGTTCATAGTTGATCATCTTACAAAGTCTGCACACTTCATTGCTATTAGAGAGGATTTCTCTCTAGATCAGCTTGCCAGGATATATGTAAAGGAAGTGGTAAGATTGCATGGAGTACCACTTTATATTATATCTGATCGGGATCTAAGGTTTACCTCGAAGTTCTGGCTAAGTCTTCAGCATACTCTGGATACAGAGTTGAGTTTCAGCACTACTTATCATCCTCAGACAGACGGTCAGTCTGAGAGAACAATTCAAACCCTAGAAGATATGTTGAGAGCTTTCTCTATGGATTTCAAAGGTGGTTGGGATCAACACCTACCTTTGGTGAAATTTTCTTATATTAATAGCCTTCACTCTAGTATTCAGATGGATCCTTATGAAGCTCTCTATGGAAAGAAATGCAGGACTCCAACATGCTGGGATGATGTTGGGGAAAGAAAGCTATTAGGACCCCATCTCGTTGATGAAATGACAGAAAAGGTCAGATCTATTCAACAACACATAAGAGCAGCTCAGAGTCGATAGAAAAGTTATGCTGACAACCGATGAAAAGACCTAGAGTTTGAAGTGGGTGATAAAGTGTTCTTACGAATATCTCCCTGGAAGAGAGTCATGAGATTTGGAAAGAAGGGGAAGTTGAGCCCTAGATATATCAGTCCTTTCGAAATACTGGATCGTGTGGGGAAGGTAGCTTACCAATTGGCGCTTCCACCGAATCTCTCTCAAGTTCACGATGTGTTCCATGTATCTATCCTGAGAAAGTACATACCTGATCCTTCACATGTACTTAGCTCAGAAGTTGTACCACTGGAGCAAGATCTTTCTTATGAAGAACAGCCGATAGAGATTCTGGATCGTAGCGAAAAATTCCTACGAAACAATACCACTCAATTGGTGAAAGTTTTATGGAGGAACCACCAATTAGAAGAAGCTACATGGGAGCTTGAGGATATGATGAGGGAGAGGTATCCTCTTCTGTCTGTTACAAAGTGACGAATTTCGAGGGTGAAATTCATTTTAAGGGGGGTAGAATGTAACACCCGATAATTTTATGTTATATAAATCATCAAAGGAATCTTTTTCTACACAAAACTTTCTTGGCTTGCTTTACACGAAATCGCGACCTTCCTCGATAGCTTGCATCGTACGCAATACCGAGTTTCACTAAACAACGATATGCTACTAAAATATTATTAAAACTAGCCGTTATGAATAGTAATAACCACTTTTTGAAATTTTATAAATTTTATTTTTCAAAATGGACTTCATTTTTGGATTCGGAATATCGAAATTAGCCTAGGGTGAAATTTTGGTATTTTTCTGAAAACATTCAATTTTTGATGAATAGTGAAACCACTAAGTGGTAGTTAAAAAAATTGAATTTTTCATAAAACATAATTTTACCTCTTCTGTGAGTGAAATTTCGAAAATCCGAGAGACACAGTTGATGTCAATAAGTAAAATGTGGCTCAATGAGATGAAAATAATTTTTTGGTGAATAGTAACTTTTTACTTTTTTTTAGCACAGTTAAAAGTAAATAAGGTAATTAAGGGTAAAAATGATATTATTATTACCCTAACACATGTCCTAATTATATTGGACAAGTTTAATTCAAACAAAAACAAACTTAGGAATAAAATATGACCATTTAGGCCCACTTGGATGAGATTAGGACATTTATTATTAATTTATTTAAAGAAGGGTTAAAATAGTTAAAATCAAAGTTTAATAACTAAATCATTTTTATTATGGGGTTATACATAAGATAAATTCGACTATAAATATTCATTAGAAAGTTAAACGATTTCCTACATAATGATATTTTATTTGTAATTTTTAGACATTAAATAATTTAAGTTATTTATGACACAATGATGATGCAGTAATTATCTTATTAATGAAATATTGAAATAATTGATGTTATAAACACCAAAATAAATTTAATTTGACACTTTTTATGAATTCAACTAATTTTCTAGATTAATATGACATGTTAGTATTGATTTAATTAACTTTTTTCGAACTAATAAGTCTGTTATGATTTTCAAAAAAATTGATTACTAAATAGTGTCAAAATTGACATAAAATAGTTTTTAGAAAAAATATTATATTAGTAATTGTTATATTATTCTTAAAAATATAAGGTTCGGCCAAATGACTTAGATAAGGTTATATATATTAATAATAAACAACTTGGGGTTCGTTTGGCTGCTTATAGTAAGTTTATTAACCTTATAGTATAAGAACACAAGGAGACACGGTAAAAGTAAAATTATTTAACTTAATGTTAAATCCAAATGATAAGGTTAAAATAGGAACCTAAACTTGTCTAAATTCTATTGGATGAGAGGATTTCGACCCATCCCCACCTTAGCATTGAAATAAATCAATTTGGAGCTATTTAAAACCGAACTTGACTTTATAATAAAATAATATTTTTAGTTATTCCAAAGGTGCCCCTCTCCTCCCTTATAAAAGGGAACCTCCTCCCTCTCTTCCTCACACCACTTTGAACCTTAAAGATCGGCCAAAACCTGAAACTTTCTCCTTGTCACTTCCCTATAGACATCCTTGAGGTCCTGGTCTTCTTCAAAGACCAATTTTAGTTCCCTAAAAGAAGGTCTCAAAGAAGCACTTCAAAGAAGAGGTAATGTCCGTTACCGATTCTTTCATCTTTATTTCTTCTTCCACTTGTTCTTCTTTAGTTGTTTCATTATGAAGTAATAACATCAGTATCACTCATATAATGATATGTAATAATAAGTATGAAACAACCCTATTTCACCATCTATCCATCCTACGGAAAAAGAAATCACCGCGCGTGCGTACGTACTGAATACCGTTTCCACGCTGTGGTGTAATCTATTTTCCACCACCACCTTACTTGGATGGGTATAATGGTGTAAACAAGGACTATATATGACTATTGTAAAGTGATATTGATTCTGAAATAGTATACATACACTCCAATACAATTCCACGATCATGGGAACGATATCATCGCTCGTGCGTACGTACGGAATACCGTCTCCACGATGTGATGCGACTCGTTCTACATGATTTTCATTGCATAATGATTACATAAAGTAATTGAGTGAATAAATATGATATATAGTACATTAATACCATTCTGGAAATGATGTATCTATAACCTAAAGAGAAGAATAAGAATTTATTCGACAAAACACGCATAAGAACAAAAAGTTATAAACACCCGAATAACAAGTAGCAATGAAATATTATTACCAAGAAACTAAGAATATGACCATATATGATATCATAACAATAATTATGATTATGTAATAAGTCAATAACATTATTTAAATAATTATACAGGAGGTTCAGACACATACAAGGAAAATCGGACCTAAGGTAAGGGAAATATCACAATCTCATTTTTATCCGAGATTGTTTATACTTTGGCATTTACTGGGGTGTATTTTATCATCCACATCCATGTTTCCTAGATATGGAATATTATTTCCATCCACCTACAATTGTTTAAATCCAATTTTACCCTTCGGTAAGTTTTTAGTAAAAGATATGAAAGGAATCTTTTGTCGTTTTTCATACGAGGTACTTTTTGACTTTTCCGACCAAAGTACGAGAAGAATGTTTTTTTAACTTATACGGCATGAATGGATTTTTAAAAAATTATTTCCAAGAAGCTTACTTTACAAGTTTTCAAGTTTATTTTTAATCAACTTCTTTTAGTTTAAAATTGTATGACATGTTAAGAAAGGAAAATGTTTTTGAAGTAGAAAAGATATTTTCCTCAAGAATGGAGTTAAAGTGTTTTATCAAAATTATTTTCCATCTAAGATAATAAAGGGTTCTGTTTTATCACTATTATTACATTGATTTGATTATGTTGTGATGGAATTATTTTTATGAATTCCTTTATCTTATATGAATTATTTTATGATGTCATGATGTTTAAGAATCCCATTTTTATTACATGGGTTATGCAATGATGTATGATTTATGATTTTGTGGCACACATAATAATGGTATCATTATGAGATGGGTGGGACCTATATCTCCCTCCAATGCATTGGGTAAAGATTTTATATCTCATGAGATAGACATGGATGGAAAGGTAGGTTATACCGGTTCAGTGAAACAGGACTGAAACGAGGAGTGAACTCGGTTCAGAAATGGACTTTGTCCACTAAGATAGTCTTGGAAATTAGTCTTGACTAATAAGAAATGATTATCTATGATTATGTGTGTATGCCACAAAGTTTCATGTTTTAAGTTATGATTATTGGGATTACATTTCACTACTATGATTTATCCCATGTTATGAGATTATTATCTCTTTTGCAGGTTAAGATTTTCAAAAGTTATGTTCTTATGTATATGATGTGATGGATATTTCTTTTGTTTACCCTCACTGAGCATTTGAGCTCACCCTTTTGTATGTTTTATTTCCCCAGGTCAGGAAAGAAGGCTATCAAGTAGAATATGCCAAAAAGGGACTCTAGATATGATGAAATAAATGGGAGGCAAAGTATATGCTTTATGAACCAGTTGTTTATGCTTTCCAGTTTATAAAGACACTATACCTATACGGTCCTTTCATGGTTTTGTCATATGTTGTAATAAGTGTGCTTCAATTTTGAAGTAATTACAATGTATGTAAAGTATGGGTCGTTATAAGCAGTTGGGGGGGGGGGGGGGGTTGATCGGTGGATGGCGCCACAAGGATGGTCTGGCCGGGAGGCCGGAGCGGCCTTGTTGTGGGGCGGCCGGGGAGCGGCGCAGCCGAGGCAAGGCATGGCTTAGGGCTGGTTTTTCCAGCGACAGTGCGGGGCTGGATTGGCTGGGAGGCCAGAGCACTGCGAGGGTGGCGCGGGTCACGGAGGCCGCGAGTGGCGGTGCCGTTTCCTTCACCGCCTTCGTCGCCTTCCTCCATTTCGAAGAACACCACAAAACAACACAAGGGTTACATAGAGGAAGGGCCATGTTATTTTAGCCCAAACTCTATGTATTAGAATGGTAGCAAGTGGATCACAAGAACGAAGCACATCAAACCCCCCCCACAAAGATTCTTCCCAACCCGCAAAAGAAAAGAAGGGGTGTACTTGAAAGCGATAACCAAAAAACGTTAAACCCCTACCTCGGGTTGATACATCGACGGAGAGGGATGAAGGTGAAGTTGTCTTTGTTCATCACGTCTTCCACACACCTCCAATCCCAAGCTCGTGTGTCGGTTCTTCATAGATGAGGACGTCCCACGTAGGAAGAAGTCTCGAGGAAAAGGTTGAAGGTGGTAGTCATTATTCATTGGGGAGCGCGTTCTTCATTGAAGAACACATTTTTCATTGGAGAGTGAAATCATCTATGTGTTGGGCATCACTTCACTTTACCAGCACTTCATCGCTAGGTGAAGCCATCCCAAATCCTCCTCCCAAGCTCCATATATATAGGAGAGGGGGTAGGTAGGTAACGATCATGGAATTTATGATGGTTCATTTATTAGGATCCTTCATAAATTCCAATGACACTGTTACTTAATTTAAAAAGAGTAAAATAAAATTAACTAAGTTGGTACAATTAAAGGTATGTGCGTTGGAACAATTAATGTGGAGGAAGTCAAGAGGCTCCTCCACATTAATGAGGGGGGGGGGGGGGGTTGAGAGATTCTCTCAATTAAAGGGGGGTTTGGCCTCGGGTGGTCCCCACCACAAATAAACATGAATATGAGGTTTAGTTCCAGTGGACCCCACATCCAAACACCCAAATGGGTGTTGCAAATAAAAATAAAAATGTCTCATACTTTTATTTTTATTTTATTTTTACATGAAAAACCCAAAAACTAACTTTTACCCTCAACCATCTGCCGTCGAAGTGAAAGTCTCCTTAAGCGAATACTGGTGCTGTGAGTTCAATGGTGCCCTCAGATTTACATTCCGAGCACCAGTTCAAAAGTTAGAAAACCCACTCACATGTTTACTGAACGTACCCGAAAAAAAGTTCAGAAATTGATTCTGGGCACTCTGGGCCTCGGAATCGTGCGCCGTCAATTTTCACAGACTCATAAAATTCCCATTTATATTAATAAAACATTTACATGGAAATTCTGGGTCTTTAATGTTAATAATAGAAAAATATAAACAAAATAATATTAATAAATATTTTAAATGAAAATTGAATTTTTAAACAACATTAATTACTTAATTGTTGAATAATTACCCCCATCAGGGTTGTTTGGTGGCCAGGATTTTGATTCACACTGGCAGTCAGACCGAATCATAATTGTGCCCCCTATGACCCATTTTTGGGTGAGTGTGATGAGAATGTTATACCCAGTTCAATGATAAGGAACATGTGATCACTACTGCAAAACATGCCATACTATTATAGTGTGGTATTAAAATTACAACACACTAAAATAAAAAATATTGGAAAATATTGGAAAATTCAATAAAATTCAGGATCTAAAAAGTTTATAATTTAATCAAAATTAAAATTACATCACAAATACAAGAAAAAAGACACTGTTATATACATTTCAAAAATTATTATTTACAATTACATTAGCAAATAAAATTTATAATAAATAATCAAAAACATTAATGCTTTCATTGTCTTTATCACCTAACCCATTCTCAATAAAGCCCAATCATGGTATTAGTTGCAGAAAAAACAACCTCAACTCAAGAAAAAGACCCAAATATATAATAAAATAATAATTATTTTAGTAATACTATAAATATTTAAATTAATCACAAATATGATGTACTCAATTAATTAAAAGACCTTTTTAAACAAAAACAACTCAATTTTTGTAATACTGGTCACACAGTGCGTCGGATTGAGGTGAGAAAAATTCTTATACATAAAAAAATATGGATAAATTTATTATATTATCAAAAAAATAAAAAAATGTTTTCTTGGTTTTGATTATTTTACTTTTTATTAAAATAAAATATCATTTTAAACTGAAAGCAAGAACATAGAGTTATACCTGCCAAATCGTTTGTCAGTTTCATGGGAGACTGATTCCTACATATCATAAATGAAATATGAATCATTGTTCTAAATTACCAATACTATTCAAGCATGGTTTCATGATTTTTAGTGAGTGTAATACATTTGAACTAAATTTCAATTTTAAATTGATAACAGACACATTGAGTAATATCTGGAACACTGTTTATCAAATTGAGGTGTGACTAATTCATACACATCATAAATGACTTATGGATATTTTTAATAAATAATAAAAACAATATGAATATATTTCCTCATTTTTGAGTATGTTACTTGACATTTTTAGTAAAATATAAATTTTAAATAAAACAACACACTTAGAGTCATACCGGTCACACTGTGCATCTGATTGAGGTGTAGATGATTCCTAGATGTAAAAAATAACTCCTGGACCATTTTTCTAATGCATTAAAACAATATGAATGTGTTTTATTAAATTTGAGTATGTCATTTTTTTTAATAAAATATCATTTTAAACAAAAAACATATACTTTAATTAATATTACTCAAATCTTGTGTTTGTTCAACGTAATATTGATTCCTACACATCAAAAATGACTTATTAATAACTATCATAAATTATAAAGACAATATGAGTGCATTTTCATTGTTTTTAGTGAGTGACACACATTTTTAACTAAAATTTAAATTTTTTACTGATTATAGACACTTTGAGTCACACCGGGCACACTGTATATCAAATTGAGGTGTAGATGATTCCTACAAATCAAAAATGAATTATAGATTGTTTTCATAATATATATAAATAATATAATTGTGTTTTCATATTTATGAGTATGTCAATTTTCCTTTTTACTAAATTTCAAATTTTATATAAAAAGGCACACTTGGAGTCATAATAGTCACTGTTCATCAGATTGAGGTGTTTCTAATTCATACTCATCAAAAATTATGTATGGATTGTTGTTCTAATATATCAAAAAAACTGAATGGGTTTTATTTATTTTGAGTATGTCACTTGTGGTTTTTACCAAAATGTCATTTTAAATGGAGAAAAAGCACTTTTAGTCATTCTGATCACACCATGCATCCAATTAGGATGAGTCTAATTAATATATAACAAAAATCACTTAGGGATTTTTTCTATAAGTAACAAGACAATATGAATGAGTTTTCTTAGTTTTTAGTATGCCACTTATTGTTTTTACAAAAATATCATTTTAAACTCAAAGCACGCACATTGATTCATACCAATCACATCATGTTTTAGATTGATGTGTGATTAGTTCCTACAAGTTGAAAACATATTGGGAATTATAGTCTGAAATTTTCAAGACAATCCAAGAAAGTCTTCTAGGTTTTCATTGTATGGGACACATTTGGAACTAAAATGTTAATTTTAAACTAAAAAAAACTCTTTGAGTCTTAACAGGAACACTATGTATTTTATTGAGGTGAGACTAATTTCAACACACCAAAAATGACTTATGGATGATTTTTCTAATTTATAAAAACAATCTAAATGCTTCTAATATATTTTTTAAAATCACTTTTGTTTTTTTACAAAAAATATCAATTTTAAATAAAAAGACACATATGGAGTCAAACTAGTCACAAAATGCATTATATAATGGTGAGGATGATTCATACACATCACAAATGACATATGAATCATTTTCATAAAGTATTAGAACAATATGAATGCGATTTCTTTATTTTGAGTATGTCACTTGCTTTTTTACTAAAATGTCATTTTAAAATGAACGCATGGACTTGGAGTCATACCGGTCAAATCATGCGTCCGTTTGACATGATACATATTACTACATGTTAAAAAATGACTTATGTATCATTTTTCTAAATTATCAAGACAACATGATCTTGTTTTCTTTGTTTTTAGTGAGTGACACCGGTTTTGAACTAAAATGTCAATTTTGAACTGATATCATACACTTTGATTTATACATGGAACACTGTGTATGAGATTGAGGTGAGACTAATTTATACACATCACAAAGACTTATGGATCATTTTCTTAAGGTATCAAAGTAATATAAATGCTTTTTATTTGTTTTGAGTATGTCACTAGTCTTTTTTTTCTTCTTAAATGTCAAATTTAAATAAAAAGAAACAATCTGAGTCATACTAGTCACACCATGCTTCAGATTTAGGTGTGGATGATTCCCACACATCCAAAACAACTTATGAATTATTTTTATAATGTATAAAAATAATATAAATTTTAATTACTACTTTTAAGTACGTCACTTATTATTTTGACTAAAATTCTATTTTAAGCTGAAAAGGCGAACTTGGAGTCATACCAGTCACACCATGTATCAAATTGATGTGAATATTATTCCTAAATTTAAAAAATGACTTTTGTATAATTTTTCTAAAGAATAAATAAAATCAAAATATTTTTTTCTGTGTTTGGAGTATGGATATTTTGTACTAAAATGTATTTTTGAACTAAAAAAATATGAACATTGAGTCATACCAATCACATTGTGTATTGGTTTCATATGAGATTGATTTAAATGCATTGAAAATTACTTCTGAATTTTTTTTCAAAATTATCAAGATAATTCAAGCATGTTTTCTCAGTTTTAGTGAGTAACACACATTTTGAACAAAAATATAAATTTTATACTGATAGTAGACACTTTATGACATAATGGGAAACTTTTGTATCAGATTGAGGTGAAACCGATACTTATACATCAAAATGACATATGTTACATTTTAAAAAATTATCAAAAAAACCTGAATGTGTTTCCTCAATTTTGAGTATGTCAAAATTCAATTTTACTAAAATGACAATTTTAAATAAAAATATATGCTTGGAGTCATATTGGTCCCACCGTGTGTCAGATTTAGGTGTGGATGATTTCAACACATAAAAATGACTTATGGGTTATTTTACTAATGTATCAAATCAATCCGAATGAATTTTCTCAATTCTTAGTATATCACTTGATTTTTTTACTAAAATGTCATTTTAAATTGAAAACATTCATTTTGAGTCACATATGTCATATCGTGTGCCTTTTTTATGTGATACTGATTCCTAAACGTAAAAAATGACTTATGAATAATTTTCATAAATTTTTCCTGTCAATCTGATCTTGTTTTCGTTTTTTAGTGAGTCACACATGTTTTGAACTGAAATGACGATTTAAAACTGATGATAGACACTTTGAGTTATACTGGGAACACCAGGTATCATATTGTGGTGCGAATTATTCTAGCATGTGACAAATGACTTATGGAACATTGATCTTAAGTATTGAGATAATAATAATGTGTTTTATTATATTTGAGTAGGTCACTTGTTTTTTACTAAAATGCCAATTTTAAATAAATAGTCACACTTGGTGTCATACTGGTTACACTATGCGTCAAATTGAGGTAAGAATAATAACTACATCTCACAAATGACTTATGAATCATTTTAAAAAATTATGAAAAATATATGAATTGGTTTTCTGGGTTTTATGTATGTCATTTTTTAAATGTCATTTTAAACTGAAAACATGAAAATTGAGTCATACCGGTCACATCGATTGTCAATTTTATGTGAAACCGATTCATACATGTCATAAATGTCTTTTGAGTAATTATTCAAAATTATCAATACAATATGACTTAATTTTCATGGTTTTTAGTGAGTGACTCACTTTTTAAACTAAAAAGTTAATTAAAAAATGATAAAATCCACTTGGAGTCACATCGGGAACACCGTGTATCATATTGATGTGCATATGATTCATAGACATCAAAAAATGATTTAATGTTTATTTTCTTAATGTATCAAAATAATTCGAATGTGCTTACTCAGTTTCGAGTGTGTCCCTTATCTTCTTTACTAAAATGACATTTTAAAATAAAAACACACACTTAGAGTCATACAGGTAACAAAAACCATTGGATTAAGCTGTGTCAGATTCCTATACATCAAAAATGAGTTATGGATTATTGTTTTATTATCAAATAAATAATAATGTGTTTTATTGGTTTTGAGTATGTCACTTTTCGTTTTTACCAAAATTTCATTTTAAATTAAAAACATGTACTTTGAGTCATACCGATCACACCATGCATCAGATTAGCATGCAGTTGATTACTACCAATCCAAAATTAATTATGGATCATTTTCATAATGTATCTATATAATACAATTTTTATTTCTCAGTTTTGAGTATTTCAATTAACTTTTTTACAAAAATGCCATTTTAAGTTGAAAACATGCACTTTGAGTTATACCGGTTAAATCGTGTGTAGGTTTGACATGAGACTGATTCCTACACATCATAAATGAATTTATAATCCTTTTAGTAATGTACCTAGATAAAAAAAGTTCATTTTATCAGTTTATAGTGAGTGATATTCAATTTTAACTAAACTGTCAATTTTAAACAGATAACAGACACTTTGAGTCATATCGGGCACACCATGTATCAAATTGAGGTGTGGCTAATTCCTACACATAAAAAAATGAATTATGGATATTTTTCCTAAATTATTGTAAACAATGTGAATGTGTTTTCTTTGTTTTTAGTATGTGAAATGTGTTTTGAATAGAAATTTCATCTGTAAACTAAAAACATACACTTTGAGTCGTACCAGATACACCATGTATCAGATTGAGATGTGGTGAATTTCTATATATTAAAAATGACTTAAAGATCACTGTCTTAAAGTATTAGCTAAAAATGATATGTAAAACAACTAAAAAATTATATAAAATGAAGATAAAATCAACCAAATAAGTAGTAGTAAGTCACCTCTTCATGATGTATGTGTACATTGTGATACTAGGTATGCTATCCATTTGTTTCTAGAAAAATTAGTTTCTTCTTTCAAATATGATGATTAAAATTTTTTCTTCGTAGTATTAGAAAAAAATAAATAAAAAATTATTAATAAAATATTTTAAATGAAATTGTAATTATCTTAAAAAATACCTTCTCATGGATGCTAGTTTGTTGATGGTATATGATATCTTTCATAAATTAGTAAACATAATAACCAAAATATTTTATATTATATTTTTTTTGGAAACTGTAGAATCAATATGAAAAATATGTAAATTGTTTTGATATATTTTATAATTGTGAAATTTTATTACATATACCCTAGTACTTATCCACTTATAGAACTCAATAAT
This sequence comes from Viscum album, assembly GCA_963277665.1. Lineage (NCBI taxonomy): Eukaryota > Viridiplantae > Streptophyta > Magnoliopsida > Santalales > Viscaceae > Viscum > Viscum album. The sequence goes on from OY728134.1 coordinate 1,174,587,520, forward strand.
GACCTTATGCTCATGGACTATCCTTATGATATGATTGTTATGATATTTAAATACCACCCTATCATAACAAAACATTCATTATCATTTCAGATTCCCTCATACAAAAAATCATATCCACACCCACTCCAATGGGACTTTCATTGTTGGTGTAGTTATTACACACCCACACCATGCCCGGCTGCATTGTATGCATTGTTTTATAATGATCTCATGAGGTCCACATCAACATACCCAGAATCTCAATTATTTGGGCACGATTAGTTAATTAATTGATCGATTAATAAAAAATTAATACAAATGAATAAGTAAAAAAATAAAAAATATGAATTAATATTTAATTTATATTAATTAAGTAAAAAAAATCAATAATATTAATAATTTATTTATTTAAGAACATTAATTAATTAATTTTTGAGAAATTAACCCAAGAAATGTGGTTCTGTGGAAGGAGGCCCATATTTTTCTTTCAACTGGTTGTTAGATAGAATGGTAATTTCCCCCATCCTACCCATTTGAGTCTGTGTGGGAAGATAAAGTATTACCCGGTTCAATCATATAAGGAATGTGACTTTTAACCATCATGTGAGTGGGCTACATTATTGGGGAAAAATATATTGTTAAATAATTATGTAGATATAAATATTTGTAGATATATTATTTATATATTGGAGATCAACTTATACTTTAATTGAATGAATAATAATTTTTTACACCCTGAGTTCTTTATGCGTGATTAGAATAAAAACCTTAATCATTCATATATATCCTCAACTTAATAATGACCAACCAAATATATTAAATAACGAATAATCTATTTGAACAAAAAACTAATGAAATAAATCATTCTATTATAGGGTTACCCCATCTCAAAATAATCTCCCAACATAACACTACATGGCATCAATCATTTTATAATAGTTTTTTTAACATTTTATGTTAGTCAATTGGAAGTTGTTTTAATTATTTAATGGTGGTTTTCAGATATTACTAAATTATGCATTATTATTAAAACACTATTAATTAAAAAACATTATTTACACTACTATGAAAAGTGTAATAAATAAGTGTAGTAATTTATTAAGGCTATTAAGGAGTGGACTTTATTAGTGATTTTAGCCCTAATAAAGGCCACCCTTTATTAATGATTTTATTTAGAACATATATACGGTAAATTACATTAAAAACATTGTATCATTAAAAAATCCTATATTAATATATAAAAATATTTATATTGAAAAAATGTAACATATTTTATTAAATATGAATTATATATGACTAAATATACAATTTCACTTGATATATAAGATATTTAGATAAAAGTTTCATATAAAATATAAATTACATACATATATATATATTAGGTTCTTTGGGGTACAATTACATTCAAACACACACACACACACAGCACAAACATATGCCTCAGAGGTACACACTAGACTCCCAAGGGGATAGCCCACCCATAAAGAATTATTTATTGATTACATGTCCTGTAGGCCCAGTGGGCATGAAGAACATAACATGGAATAAAAGCCTATGGAAGCGTCACGCCTACATCATCCTACATGTGTCACTAGGCCATTATCACTACCTATGCCCCCACTTTACAATGTCATCATCTGTGTCACCACATGCATTTTACTAGAATAGTCCCTACACCCAATATGGATTGATCTCATGATATCCTGGATTCCAAGTATGAGCCTTTATCTCAAAAGTGAAGGCTTCTTGGAGAACATGTTATTGGGTAACAAGGTATAGGTTGGTGCCACAAAATGCCTATCCTAGGCCCAAACCACCACCTACACGCCGCACTCCCCCAACTAAATTAGAGTGTGGCAGGACTTGAACCTACGCTTGTTCCATTACCAGGGAGTGGTCTCCTTACATGACAGCACTTAATACATAAATATTTATATAATAATTAGAATTATCAAAGGACATTGTTTTTTATTTTTTAGATTATCCCCACTTTTAAGGGTCGAGGGGGAACCCTTATACGACTTATAGGCCAAGTGAAACATGACTCATACAAGATCAGAAGGCCCACCGACACAAGGTTTATTACGTGGACTTTGAAGGCCCATCTCCAGACTTTACATTTTAGAACTACACCACACCAGCATCTACGTTATTGAATGTTTCTAACTCCCCACCTTGCATGGATGATCAGCTAGCATTGCCACGTACAGAGTTGTATGGTTCCTAGAACCAATGGAATTTGACACACCTTCTCGTTCTTCCAATTCGGCCAGATCTTCTCTCGTGAATGCTACTTTCTCTAAATCCTATTCCAGACATGCTCATGTGTGGTCTACCTGGGAAAATCTTGGTCCTTTATGAGCTAGAGGACCTGTGGCACAAAGGCCTTTAGTGTCATGAAGGCCCTATGTCTTGAAAACCTTTGGTGGATGAAGGCCTTGGTGGGCCGAATTCCCTAATACATGTTGGCCCAAACTAGTGGATAAAAGGCCCAAATAAGATGAATATTTCTAGCTGCTATAGTAACTGCTATTTTACCTTCTACAATACAGCTATAGTACCCCTAAATTTCCCCCACCTATATTTGATCCTCAATCTTTCAGATTCTAGGAAGTAGAGTCTACCACTCGGGTACAAGCTCATTGACTATTTATATAATACGAAATATGTGTTATAAATCATATAAATTTATATGTCAAATATTTTGCAAAAATAGTTTATCAATTTAATTAATAATGTATAACATTAACTAATTAATATTTAATAATTAAGAAATCTTTTTTTTATCAATGTCATTTGTTTTATCAATTTGACATATATATCAAGTAATATATAATTAGTTATTAATTAAAAAATGACTAAATATTTCCCACTTAATATGGAATACAATAATTTCACATTTATATATACAAAATTAATTCAATTTTATATAGACAAACATAAAAAAAATTATATAATTTTTTAATATTATCAATTTATATTTTTATTTAATAATATTTAATATTAAATATAATATTTTTTTTTAAATTATTAAAATTTATTCATTATCTATATATTTATTTAATATATAATTTATTTTACTATTTATAATATATATATATATATATATAATTTATTAATCTTTACTAATAATTTTTTCATAAATATTTTTTTAACATTTTTGTTAATTATTCATTTTTAATTTCTATTTCTTTATTTTTTTTAATTTTATTCATATTTAATACATATTAATTTATATTTAATCTTTTTAATACTTTTTAATTTACATAATTTATATAAATTCATTTTCATTTAAACATATATAAATTTTTTGAGAAAAATCAATACAATTAATCAATAATTTAATTTCTTAAATATTTATTTAGTCTATTTAACTTTTATATAAAATTCACTCATTTATAACATGAATTTATTTAATATTATTTATTCACTAATAAATTTATGTGTTTTTTACTTTTTTTAAATTTATAGATTTTAAATATTTGTTCGTTTAATATTTTTCTAATTTATCCAATTTTAATATTTTTTCTATATAATTTTTCATTAATATTTGTAATATTTTTAATATAGAAATATATTCACACACACATATACATATATTTAAATATATATAATATTACCATAAATATGATTTTTATAATTAAATGTATGTATATTTACATTAAATAAGTCATATATTTGTTGAAAAATGGTTTGTTATTGAAACATAATATTAATTAAAAATATTTAATAATTGCATCGTGTAATGGAAGTTTAATTAAATGTGAGTTTTTTTTCAATTTAACATACATCAAATGTGTTTGACAGCAATTTCACACATATATACACATAATTAATGCATTTTTATATGGAACACACACACATAATATTTATATAATTTATTCAATTATTAATATTCAATTTAGAATTATATTTATTAACATAATATATTTAATATATATGATATTTATAATTTTTTGAGGGTTGTGATGCTGCGGGTGATTCTTCATTTCAAATCCCATGGTGTCTAGGTTTTCCAATATCAAAGTCGTTTAATCCCGAGTGGTTTTTCAATCCAAAGAACATGTTTGTAGGTCTAACAAAGAAGGATGAACCTATGATTGGGCAAGATGCATCATCTATGGTTTTAGAGGAAGTAGCTCCTTTGCGTTTAGTGGAGAAATATTTCTCTGATGACCAAAGAGATATCGTCTTGGAAAGCCAACCCTTTTTCTCTGTTCTTCAAGTTGATCTGCATAAAAGTGTATTTTCTACAGTGTTAATTCTAAGAGTACACTACAATAGTAGGACCTTTATCAACACTATTTATAATTCTGATAGTCCTCCCTTTATCAGCACTAACGAAAGCACTCATAAAGAGGCCCCCTTTTAACGATGCATAAAACAATAACACTTTTTTAGCATTGTAAAATAGCATTTTGAATGCTATTAAAATGTTCTATCTATTTTAGTGCTCCTCTGGTTATGTACGTGGAACAATAATGTATTATATTGGAATTTAGTGAATTTTTAATAAAATGGGATGATTTGTCTCAAATTAACCCTTTCAAAAGACACATTTATGATATTTTTCATTAGTTATATATATATATATATTATGAACATTTTTATAAATATATGTATATTTAATTAATCTATATATATATATATAATTTTGACACTAATTTTTTTTATAAAACAATAAAAATAACATTGTCTTGACCAATATAAAAAATCAATACCTAGAAAACTCCATAATAGGAATTTCATCTTGTAGTATTTTATAATTGATTTTAGTGAGCTTGAGTTTCACAGTGCCACTTTTCCACAAAAACTCCCTATAAAATATTGCATTTTTTATGCCTTCAAGCACAAAATTCCTAATGGTAAAATATATAAATCTTAAAAAATATTACTCAAATTTAGTTAGGAATTTTATCACTAGATATCTCGGTAAGAAACCTATTATTAATGATGGAAACTAAGAGGATGATGAGGTTAGGGAAACCTCACATGATGGGGGATTAAGGTTACTCTGAAACGAAATTGGATGAATATGGAAATCCTTTGTTGAAAAATAGGTTACAACAGCATGAGTGTTCATGACATTGATAAAAATATAACTTTTAAAGATTAGATGAGACAAGATTTTTTAGATGGATGTTGCTTGAGAACACATTTTGTTTCTACAATGACTGAATTACTATTCCTAATGTTCACATTGTAGGTTATAGTCATCATTTATTAGATACAGAAACCATATTGTTAACTTAACAATATTTCTTATTCTCGATTGAGTAGCCAACCACCGAGTTCATCACACTCTCCTTTCTGATGCCACTTTCATTGTTGGTAATATTATTAAAAAACATCATTGTAGAATTCCCATTTTGAGGTATTTAGCTGTTATTTATGATTTTTTATGTTTTTAATGTGCTTGGGAAGAGTTTGGATGAGTTTGGGTGAATTTGTAATGGTTTTGAATATGTTGGGAGGCCTTTTTAAGGGCACACAATTTGAAAATGATTATAGAAAACCAAAAAGGTTCTTCAAGTAACCGTAAAGGGGGATATAATGGGATTCACATGGTCTTTCATGGTTTTACAAACCGTGCATGACCACCATGCGAGACCTCTTCTATTGAGGCAGTGGCGAGCACACAATTTGCACACGGTTTTCCAAATAGCGCGGGTTAACTATGCGGCTAGTTAAAGAGGGGATTTTAAATACCGGTTCACTCGGTCATGACCTATTTCATTCCAAACTTCATCCCCCTTGATCCTCACTCTGTACATTTTGTTTTAAAGGGTTTTAGGGGCTCTCCCACTCATCTTGTAAGGTATTTGAAGGGGTTTGAAGGTGGTTTGAGGTGTTTTCTTCTAGGTAAATCTCTCCTCTGAGTTTCTCTTTGGTTTTATCTTGATCTACTCTTCCCTCACTCTCAGTTTTCTAAATCTACAACTATTTCATGTAGATATAGGGTTTGTTTCCATAAATGTTGATATTAATGCTTGGGGATGTTATGAAAGGATATCTAGAGTGGTTTTGGTGGGGAGTTTCCAAATTTGTGGTGCAGTTTTTTGTGGGTCAATTTTTCTAGAACCCTAAAGTTAGGTGGCTTGTCTCTCGACTCCACTTGGTTAGAATTAGTGTCCTTTTTTTGTAATTAATTTGTTTTCTTTGAAATTAATTGTGATAATGTTGTTCTAATCTTTTTGGAAACCCATTTGGTCATGATTTGGGTGATTTTTTTTGAAAATGGGATATTATTTAAAAAGGGGATATGTTGTGTAATTTTAAAATGTGGATTTTAAAATTATTAGTGGGTGATAATGATTTTTCAAAATGATAGTTTTCAGTAATGATTTTGTTTATTGAAATATGGTTTTAAATGGGAAGTGGGTTAAAGGGTGTTTTCAATAAATGGGCAATTTATTGAATTGAATTGGCATGTTTGGGAAATGGTTTTGTGCTTATCGTGTGGACTTGGTGACTTATTCTTGTTGGTTGATTAAGTTTTATGTCTTATGTTGATTGTGTTGAAGTGGGTGGGAAGTATCACTATAAATGGTTATGGATAGTGGATAGAAGATCCACCATTATGGATAGTGGTCAAGAAGAACCACTAGTTGGAAATGTAGTGAACGGGTTGGACGGAAGCTCCACCATTGTGGTTGCCTTGTAGTGTGTTTCTTTACAAGATGGAATTTTTTGTGCTAATGTGAAATGGTGAAGTGGATTATGGAATGTTATTTTGGATTTCCCTTGGGTTTCATGACATGGGTAAAGTGTCTTGTTAATGGTGTGTTCGGTGTATTGGTAATTGTCGAACTATTTAATGTTTTACATAAACTGCTTTATATAATTATGATACCAGTTCTCTCCTAGTAGTGTGTATAGGGAATTCATTTGTGGAAAACCTACTGAGTATTATTACTCACACCATTCATTATAACTTTGGTGCTTTTGAAGATGTAGGTTTTCGGGACAGTGGTAAGGTTAAAGCATATCATTTTTCTAGTTGTTCAACATGTGTCTATGGTGATTTTGTGGTTATTGGAGAATGGATCTTTACATGGAGATATGAATGGTGTCCTTGTTTTTTTGGGGGTCTTGTGGTGTAGTATTACTCTTGTTACCCTAATATTTGGTTGGGTTGTATTGGAATTTAGGAATTGTTATGGAACAACTTGGTTGTATTTTATTCATGTATGGTTTGGGTTGCTTATTAACATTCATCATATAGTGGTTTTTGATAATGGATTGTGTGGTCGGTTGTTCAATTCAACGGGAAAATTATTCCCCAATTATTATTGAATCCCTCAGCATTTATTTCTATCCTTTGGTGTCCTTGGAATGTTACTTAAGTCCATGTAGCATTCCTCTACCCTTTGAAGCCAATGGGATGGGGCAGGAAGTTACAAGTGTTATCAGTTTGTTCAGCCCTTGGATTTCAAGTGAGAGCAGTTGTTCGGTCCTTTGGAATTGAAAGCTGGTCTTGGTGTTGACATTCATTCTTGGTCTATTCCTTGTTTTGGGATGGTAGCAAGGCATTTGATTATCAAAACATGGAATGCATATCATAAAAGGATATAGCTAACACTTTTATGTTGAACATCGAGTTACCAGTGAGTTGGGTAAATAAGTGTTTGGAGACACTTATAGGAATTGGAGATCTCTTTGTCATGGGTGTAACAAATGAGATGAGAATGACATGCATGGTAGAAATTAATTCCCACTAGGATGAATATTTAATTGGCTTATAATGAATTATGGTGTGATATTAATGGGTTTATTTTGAAAAATCTTAATTGGGTTTCAAAATAGAAGGATTTGAAACATGGAAACTAGCAGTATTTTGAAAATGAGTTGATTTTAAAAACATGGTGGATTTTTCAGTATAGTGAAACATGGGAAACGTTAACTTGTTGAAATACCGGATGTGATATTTTTTTATATCTGAAATTTAAAATTTTATACCCTTTATTGTCAAGAGTGTGGGAATTGTTGTTTTTTTTGTATTGATAGAAATGGCATCAGGTAGGGTTCGTAAAGACCAATCGAAATAATCTGTGGAAAATGTGGTTGCACCTGAGCCTCAGGTGAATAAACAACTAGTCTAGATTATTATGAATGCTTTCTATCTATGGAAAGTGGGAATAATGTGGATTAACCAATTCATGGGGATGATGCAGTTTTTTTTCAAAGGTAGAATCCACCCGTCCTTAGTGGTGATTCAGAGCCAGAATGGGATGAAGCATGGATGAATAGAATAAATAGGATATTTGACTTCTTGGGAACACCATTAGAGCTAAAAGTGAAGTTATCCACATACATATGAGAAGATATTTCCCTTTAGTGATGGGAGCTGGTGATCCAAGATGGGATAGACCAAGGTGTATCATGAGAGGGTTTTGAAGAAATATTTAACATACAATTCTACCCTCATACATCAAAATTCAGCATACAATGGATTTCTCCAGTTTGAAACAAGGTAACATGGTGGTCATAGAATATGAGGCTATGTTTATGAACTTAGTGAGGTTTTAACCTAAGGTGGTAGGTAGTACATCATTGAAGGAACAAATTTTTGAATCTGGGTTGAGGGAGGTAATTCATTCCAAGATAATAGAGCTATGTATAAATGATTACACCAAAATAGTGAACAGAGATATAGTGGCTGAGAAATACCTTTTTGGGGATACAGGTGTGGAAAGTATGTTGTAACCCATGAGGAATATTGGGAACTAGAAAGATAGGTTCAAGATGAAGAGGGACACTTATTTATAGGGTGGGAGTACAACTCATAATTCCATTCCAGGATCAGTGAATCTTCCCATGAAGCCTCAGAGTAAACCAGGATGTATTTAGTGTGGCTCTATAGGGGAGATAAAGAAGAATTGTACACCACAACCTCAAGAATTTCATAATTGTATAAAGATGGGGAATATTCAGCATTACTACTAGAATGCACTGAGGTCGAGTGTCCATGACACTCCTCAGGGGTCATAGTGGTCTTATGCCTCAACAAGACGGGGACAGAAGGATACCCATCATCAGCAATGAGAAGTGGGTCATGATAATTTCTTGAATACCACAATTCCTCCGAAGGGTAATATGAAGCATAGCATGGTATGTAAGTAGTTGTTTGGGGATGAAAATGCTGTGATGGATGATAAGTCAGGACCATCCACAATACGAGTTATGGTTCTTTTAAATTCAATGTTGAGGAAATCTTTGTTTTATACGGGTGATTATCATTCTTTTATTGCTTTTTTGTGTTGTTAGTTTTTGGGTATAAAAGTGGAAATGATGCATTCTATTTTGAAAATCCAAAATCCCTTGGGTAAAAAAGAGTGTTGGGATTTCCTTTTTAGATCATTTTGTTTAGTTATGGATAAAATTAAATTGTTGTGGGAATTCTCAGTGCTTGATATGGATACATATGACCTAATCCTTGGTATGATTTGGTTGAATATTTTTAATTCCCACATATATTTCTATGTGTGACTGATTAGTTTTACGATGGAGGATGGTGTTGAACATCAATTTAGAAGGGAGACGAATGAAATATTAGTTGCAACAGATTTGTTGGCACCAGCTGTTGGCATGATCTTGTATCAATTATAGTCTTTTCATTAGCATTAGTGGAAGTTATTTGGAAGAGCGTTCTTTCGATAGTTGTGGATTAGTTTATGGATATATTTCCTAAATAATTCTCAGTGCTTCCACCCATGATAGAAGTGGATTTTTTGATTGATCACCTTTTGGGGACCCATCCTATATCACTTACGTCTTATCGAATAGAAGTAGCATAATTGTGGGTATTAATGGTGCAGATGGAGGAGTTCAAGAACAAAGGGTTATTCCAGCCAAGAACATCTCCATGGACAGTACCGATTTTGTTTATTAAAAATTAGGATGGAACTCTAAGGCTCTGTGTTGATTATCGTATAATTAATCAGGTTATGATAAAGAGCCTTTATTCACTTCCACACATTGATGATTTTTTGACAAGTTGAAGGGAGCTCAGTGGTCCTTTATGATTGACTTGAGTTTAAGGTATAATAAATTGTGGGTAAGGAAAGAGGATATCCCGAAACATATTTTAGAAGTAGATATAGCTATTACGAGTATGTGGTTAATCCCTATAGTCAAACGAATGAACCAGTGATACTTATGGAATTAAGGAATCAGATATGTCAGAGACACCTAGATTCCTTTGTGGGGGTATTTGTTGATGATATATTGGTGTACTCGTGGACAAGGGTAGAGCATGAGTAACACTTGGAAATAGTGTCATGGATCTTGAGGGATCATCAGTTGTATTCCAAATTATCAAAGTATGACTTTTGGATATAAGAGGTTTGTTTCCATGGCCATGTTATTTATGAGAAATGTGTTTCAGTTGATCCGGAAAAGATATAGGTTGTTGCCTTCTAGAAACTGATAAAGAACATTTTCGAGATACGTAGCTTCCTTGATCTAGCAGGATATTATCGATGTTTTGTTTGTGATTTATCATGATTGGATTCCCCAATGACCACTATGAAAAGAATGAATAAACCATTTGAATGGGATGAAAACTATCAAAAATGATTTTAAGAACTAAAGGGTTACCTTACATTAGCACCAAACATTATTTTTTCTAAATCAAGGAAAAGGTACGTGGTGTATTGTGATGCATCAAGATCAGGGTTGAGGTGGGTTCTCATTCAGGGGGATTGTGTGTTTTTTTATTGATCATTCCAGTTGAGGTTTCAAGAGAATAACTAAACAACACATTGTTTTCAGTTGGTGAAAGTGGTTTATGATTAAAAAATATGGAATCATTATTATTTCAAAGAGAAATTCAAGGTGTTTACGGATCACAAGATCTTAAACCATATTTTTTCATAGAGATATTTGAATTTTAGAAAAAGGGTACGGACAAAATATCTCAACATATTTTATTTTGACATAATGTACAAACTGGGTTGGGGAAATACAGTGGTGGATGCATTAAGTAGAAAATCATATACTTAGGTGGTGAATCAGGTATCAGATCAGTGGTAGTTGATGTCAGTCATAGCTGACATGCTATTGTAATGTGAGGAATATGGTGGAAGAGATGTCTTCTTTCTAGTTTCATTGTTTCTGGAATTGTATGGATTGGTCCAAGAGGCACACACATCTGATTTCGAATGTATGGAGATAAGGTTGAAACTCAATGGTGGGAGACCATTGAGAGATGGAAACTGAATGGGAATTCCTTCTTGTTTTTTCAGAATCGGATGGATGTACCAGTGGGTTTTAGGAGGAAATTCTCAAGGATTATCATAATTCCAGGAGGGCTGCCTATCCTGGAAATCAGAAGATGTATAAGGCATGGAAAGCACAGTTTTGGTGGGCTGGAATGAAAAGGAAAGTGTATGAGTTTGTTTCAAGATGATTGACTTGTTAGTAGGTCAAGGAAATGTATTAACAGCCAGTAGGAATGTTGTAGTCCTTACCTATCCTAGTATATAAATGGGAATAGATATTAATGGATTTTGTGACGGGTCTCCCTATAATAGTCTGGAAGCACGATGAAATATGGGTGGTTGTGGATCTGTACACAAAGTCTACCTATTTCATCTTAATTCATGAATCTCACACAGTGGAAGATATATCAAAAATCTATATCCAGGAAGTGGTAAAAAGGCATGGTGTTCCAGTTTCAATTGTATCTGATAGAGATCAGAGGTTCACATCTCGTTTTTGGAAATCCTTGCAGCAATCCCTTGGGACACAGTTGACGATTAGCATGGTATATCATCCTTAGACAGATGGATAATCCGAGAGGATGATACAAACATTGGAAGATACGTTAAGGGATTGTGCAATGGATTTTGGTGGTTCATGGGAGGATAACATAAAATAGGTGGAGTTCTCCTATAATTATAACTATCAGGATTCAATACATATGGCTCTGTTTGAGGCATTGTATGGGATTCTGTGTTATTCTCCACTATGTTGGGTGTAAACGAGAGTGAAATATAAGATTGGACTGATCCTTTCCCAAGAGACTATGGAGAAAATAAATTTCATCAAAAATAGGATTGAGATGGCTCAAATTCATCAGATATATTATGTGGACCATCGTCGATGACTGTTTTCGGTCGAGGTGGGTGATCATGTCTTTTTGAGGATCTCTCCTTGGTTTGGACATTGTCAGTTTGTAAAGAATGGTAAGTTATCACCATTGTATATTGGTCCATTTGAGATACATGATCAGATCATAGAGGTGGATTATTAATTGGATTTTCCACCATGGTTTAGTGCAGTTCACAATGTGTTTCATTTTTTATAGTTGAAAAATTATTGACTAGATCGAAACATGTGATTGTTTGGTATCAGGTTGAGCTAGAACCGGATGCTTCTTTGGTGCATGTGATGGTGCAGATTGTGGAAAGGTAAGAGAAAGTATTTCATGGTAAAATCATTAGTTTAGTTCATGTTTTATGGAAACATGTTCAGATTCAGGAGGACACTTGGGAGAGGGAGAAAGAGATGGAAGAGTAATGGCCCATGCTCTTTTGGAAAAGCAATGGTTCTTTACATTCTGAGGAAATAAAGTATAATGCTGGGGAGAATGTAAAACCCACTTTTTGAGGTATGTAGACTTTTTTTATGCTCTGTTATGTATTTAAGGTACTTGGGATGAGTTTTAATGAGTTTGGGAGAGTTTTGAATGGTTTTTAATAAGTTTGGAGGCCTTTCTAAGGGTGCACAGTTTGAGCTTGGTTAGGTAAAACCATGAAGGTTCTCCAGGTAACCATTCAGGGGGAGAATGTGGTCTTCGCATAGTCTGCACATGGTTTTACAAACTATTAAATACAACCCTTCAATACCCATTCTCTTAAGCTATTGGGGTGCACATGGTAAGTCCATGGTTTTCCAAACCATGCGGGCGAACCATTCGACCACATAAAGAGTGGATTTTTAAATCCATGTTCACTTGGGCTTGACCTATTTCACTCCAAACATCCTTTCACTCGAGCCCCACTTAGTATTTTCATTTCTCAATGGCTTTAGGGGCTCTCCCACTCATTTTGTAATGGCTTTTAAGGGGTTTCAAGGTGGTTTGAAGGTGGTTTCTCCAAGGCAAGTCTTTTCTCTTGGTTTCTCCTTGTTTTTATCTAGATCTACTCATACCTTCTTTCAATTTTATAGATATACATACATTGAATGTATATCTACAGGTTTTTCCATTAATGATGATATTAATGCTTGTGGATGACATGTAAGGAGATCTAGAGTGGTTTCGGTGGAGCGTTTTCCAGATTTTTGGTGTGGTAGCTTGTGGGTCCATTTTGCCAGAACCCTAAAGGTAGGTGGATTCTCTCTCAACTCCACTTGAATAGAATTATTTTAAATGGTTGTAATTATTTATTTTCTTGAAATTAATTGTGATAATGACGTTTTAATCTTGTTGGAAACCCATTTGGCGATGATTTGAGGGATTTTGGGGAAAGTGGGTTATTTTTGAAAAAAGGGGATTTGTTGTGTGAATTTGAAATGTTGATATTAAAATCATTAGTGGTTGATTATGAAAAATATCTTTTGAAATATGGTTTTCAATAAAGATGTTTTTTATTGAAATGTTTTTGGGAATGGGAAGTTTGTTAAAGGGTGTGTTTAATAAATGGTTGATTTATTGAAGTGAATTGGAATGTGTTGGAAATGGTTGTGTGCTTATCATGTGGTCCTGGTGCCTTATGATTGTTGGTTCATAAAGTGTTATAGATTGTATTGATTGTGTGGAAGTGGGTAGTAATCCTTACTATAAAATGTGATGTATAGTAGATGGAAGAGAAACAATTATTGATAGTAGTTGGGAAGCCCCACAACTTGGAAATGTAGTGAACATGTTGGATGGAAGCTCCACCGCTTTGGTTGCCTTATTGTGTGTTTCTTTTCATGATGGAAATTTTTGTTCTAATGTGAAATGGTGAAGTGTCTTATCGCATGGTTGTTTTTATTTTACATGGGTTTTATTGATTGGGTAAGGTGGCTACACTACCACAAAACTGGGCAAGGCATGCGCCTGCCTTTATCAGCGCTAACAGAATAGCGCTGATAAAGGGCCGGACCTTTATCAGTGCTTTTTTAGCACTGATAAAGGTTGTATTTATCAGTGCTTTTCATTTTAGTACTGATAAATACACCCTTTATCAGCGCTTTTTACTAGCGCTGATAAAGGGTCCCGCAGATTTGTTAAAAACCCGCGGGTCCTCTTCCTCCTCCCCGCACACAATCAAGCTCTCGCGGAAGCCCTCATCTGCGCCGCTGCCGCCAACTCCTACTCCTCCGCCGCGGCCTCCTCCTCCTCCTCTGCTTCTGCTCCTCCTCCTCCTCCTCCACTAGCCTCATCCTCCTCCTCCTCCGGTGCCTCCGGTGCCTCCGCCCTGCCTCAGCCCTGCCTCCACGCCGCTACCCGCCGGTGCCTCCTCCTCCACCGCGGCCTCCTCCTCCTTCGCCGGTTCCTCCTCCTCCTCCGTCGGTGCCTCCTCCTCCACCGTGGCCTCCTCCTAATCCGTCGGTGCCTCTGCGGCCTCCTCCTCCTCCGCGGCCTCCTCCTCCTCTATTGTGCTGTATGCTATGCCCAATAATTGTAATTTTCTTTGTTTTTTGTTTTTGTTCTATATTTCAACTATCATGATTTGTGTGAATCAATTTTATTTGAAGGGGGGGGGGGTGCAGGTTCTGCGGGGGTGTAGTGGGTGGGGGGGGGTGTGCAGGTGGTGGTGTTTAGGTGGGGGAGATGTGCAGTGGGTGAACATGTGTAGGTGGGGCGTATAATGGGGGGTCTATTGGGTGTGAGGTGGGGGTGTGTACAGGTTGGGGGTGGGGGTGGGGGTGGGTGGGATATGCAAGTGGGAGGGGTGGGGGGGGGGGGGGGGTTGTTCAAGTGGGTGGTGGGGAAGAGAGTGTTCTAGTTGTGGGGGGAGGGGGGTCTAGGTAGGTGGGAGTCTGTTGGTGGGTGAGGTTGGGGGTGTACAAGTGGGGGGGGGGGTGTGAAGGTGGGGGTGGGGGAGGGGGGTTGTGCAAGTGGGGGGGGGGGGGTGTAGTGGGTGGATGGGAGGGGGGATGTGCATGTGGGAAGTCGACACTTCCATAGTTTTCCAATAAGCACTGGGAAGTCATCACTTCTAGAGATTTGGATAGGCCTGAGGCTTCTTAGGTTTTGGTTCTTGTCTATTTATCTTGATGATTAAGGAATCAAATGATCTAAAAGTGACATCAACTATATATGATTAATTCTTTCTCCAAAAAAACAATTTTCTAGAAATAATATATCTTTGGAAGGTGAGGGAGCCTTTTTGAATTCTTTCATATAGAGACCAGTCACGGAAAGTATCCATATATATCCACCTAGTGTAGGGACCTCTGTGGCTGCCACCCCCCCCTCCTCCGCCGCGGCCGCCGTGGCCACCGCCTCCTCAATCCGACACACGGTGTGACCGGTATGGCTAAAATTGTCTGATATCAGTTTGAAAATGACATAAACTTTGTAAAATAACACCAATGACATACGCCAAACCGAGCAAATTCCTTCGTATTGTTTTGATAATTTAGGACAATGATCCACGAGTCATTTGTGACGTGTACGAATCGACCACACCTCAATCCGATGCACGGTGTGACCGGTATGGCTAAAAGTGTCTAATATCAGTTTCAAATTGAGATAAAATTTGGAAAACAACACCAATGACATACGCCAAACCGAGAAAATGCCTTCGGATTGTTTTGATACTTTATTAAAATGATCCACGAGTCATTTGTGACATGTACGAATCGACTGCACCTCAATCCGACGCACGGTGTGACATGTATGGCTGAAATTGTCCGATATCAGTTTGAAAATGACATAAACATTGGAAAACAACACCAATGACATATTTCAAACCAAGCAAATGCCTTCGGATTGTTTTGATACTTTAGGACAATGATCCAAGAGTCATTTGTGATGAGTACGAATCAACCGCACCTTAATCCGACGCACGGTGTGACCGGTATGGCTAAAATTGTCTGATATCAGTTTGAAAATGACATAAACTTTGGAAAAAAACACCAATTTCATAGGCCAAACCGAGAAAATTCCTTCGGATTGTTTTGATACTTTAGGACAACGATCCACGAGTCATTTGTGACGTGTATGAATTGACCGCACCTCAATCCGACGCACAGTGTGACCAGTATGGCTAAAAGTGTCTGATATCAGTTTGAAAATGACATAAACTTTGGAAAACAACACCAATGACATAGCCAAACCGAGAAAACGCCTTTGGATTGTTTTGATACATTAGGAAAACTATCCACGAGTCATTTGTGACGTGTACGAATCGACCGAAGCTCAATCCAACACACGGTGTGACCAGTATGGCTAAAAGTGTCTGATATCAGTTTCAAATTGAGATAAAATTTGGAAAACAACACCAATGACATACGCAAAACCGAGAAAACGCCTTCGGATTGTTTTGATACTTTAGGAAAACGATCCACGAGTCATTTGTGACGTGTACAAATCGACCGCACCTCAATCCGATGCACGATGTGACCGGTATGGCTAAAAATTGTCTGATATCAGTTTGAAAATGACATAAACTTTGGAAAACAACACCAATGACATACGCAAAACCGAGCAAACGACTTAGGATTGTTTTGATACTTTAGGACAACGATCCACGAGTCATTTGTGACGTGCACGAATCGACCGAACTTCAATCTGACGCACGGTGTGACCAGTATGGCTAAAATTGTCTGATATTAGTTTGAAAATGACATAAACTTTGGAAAACAACACCAATGACATACGCCAAACCGAGAAAACTCCTTCGGATTGTTTTGATACTTTAGCAAAATGATCCACGATGCATTTGTGACATGTACGAATCGACCGCACCTCAATCCGACACACGGTGTGACCGGTATGGCTAAAAGTGTTTGATATCAGTTTGAAAATGACATAAACTTTGGAAAACAACACCAATGACATATGCCAAACTGAGAAAATGCCTTCGGATTGTTTTGATACTTTAGGACAATGATCCACGAGTCATTTTTGATGTGTATGAATCGACCGCACCTCAATCCGACGCACAGTGTGACCGGTATGGCTAAAATTGTCTGATATCAGTTTGAAAATGACATAAACTTTGGAAAACAACACCAATGACATATGCCAAACCAAGCAAACGCCTTCGGATTGTTTTGATACTTTAGGAAAATGATCCACGAGTCATTTGTGACGTGTACAAATTGACCGCACATCAATCCGACGCATGGTGTGACCGATGAAGCTTTTCATTAGATAAAGAATCATTATTTATTAAATGAGATAAATCAATCAAAAATATATTGATTTTACATTATTCCCTTTAATTGTTATGAAAATGAAAACTTTTGAGTTTAAAATTTAATATTTTAGTTTCACATTTCCATATTAATGTATTCTTTCATATTACTGTTTTAATTTCTTTCATTATTTCATTACTAACATAATATTTGTTTTCTTATATAGGTGAATTTTTTTCCTTGAGTTCGGATGCTTTGTTCGGCAACAAATACCATCGAGAGCGGATCACGGATATCAAAGGATGAAACATGAATGTTTATAACTGTTGTTGAATAATTGTAAATGTAACCATGTAAAACAATGTTTGAAATGTATATAGAAATGCATTTTTTTGTATTCATGATGTTAAGTAAATTTATATACCGTTGTCAGTCAAAATATTGGGTGCGGGTGCTATGGTGTGCAGGTGTGCATGTGCTACTTTGTGCAGGTATTCTGGTGTGCAGGTGTGCAGGTACTGTTTTTTAGGTGCAGGTGCTGGGGCCTTTATCAGTGCTTTTTTAGCGCTGATAAAGGACACCTTTAACAACACTAGAGGAGCGCTGAAAAAGGGACCCTTTATCAGTACTCCGAGAAGCGATGATATAGTTGACCTTTATCAGTTCTCCACCACACGCTGATAAAGGACCCCTTTATCAGCGATCCGAGAAGCGCTGATATAGGGGACCCCCCCTTTATCTACGCCGGAATTAACAGCACTTTTCTAGCGCTGCTAATGCTGGTTTTTAGCGCTGATAAAGGGGCATGTTGTAGTAGTGCTAGGTAAGGGTGTGTTTGGCATATTGGTAATTGTTGAACTATTTAATGTTTTATATAAACTACTTAGTAAAATCATGAAAATAGTTCTTTCCAAGTGGCGTGTGTACAGAATTAATTTTGGGAAAACATAATGTGTATTAGTACTAACCCCATGCTTTGGCACTTTGTAGCATTTGAAAATGTTGATTTCCAGGACACATGTAAGGGTAATGCATCTCATTTTTCTAGTAGTTCGACATGAGGATTTGGTGATGTTGTGGTGCTTGGATCATGAAGCGTGGTGTGGAGCTATGAACAATGTCAAAGTTCTTTGGGGGGAATTTTGGTGTGGTGTTCTACTTGGTACTCTGTTATTTTTTTTGGTTGTATTGGCTTTTAGGAATTGTTATGGAACAACTTGGTTACATTTTGGAAATGTATGGTTTGGTTTCCTTATTAACATGCATCATATATTTGTTTTTGAGAATGGCTTGTGTGGTTGGTTATTCAATTGAAAGGGAAAATTGTTCCCCAATTATTCTTGAAGCCCTAAACATTTATTTCCAACCATTGGCACCCTGGGAACGTCACTTAAGGCCATGTAGCATTCCTCCGACCTCTCAAGCCAATGGGATGGGGTGAGATGTTACATGTACCTTGTGCTGCTGCATGGAACCAATTATTATTATAATGATCCCACCACTCCCATGATGACCACTACCTGTTAGTTAATTTAATGATCAATTAATAAGAAATTAATACTAATGAATAAATAAGAAAAATGAATTAATTTTAATTAATATTAATTAATAAAATAAAAACTTTTTATTATTAATTAGTTAATTATTAAATAATATTAATTACTTAATTGTTGAATAATTAACCCCAGAGGTGTGCTTCAGTGGCCAGGAGTTTTCTTCCCAATGGAAGTCAAATATAATCGTAATCGAACCCCCTCCTACCCATTTGATAGTATGTGGACCGATATAGTTTTACCCTCTTCAATCAGGTAAAGAGCATTCGAGAGCATGGGCCTTCAACAATAATGTCAGGGGGATACATACTTGGGGGGGAAATATGTAATTAAATAATTATATACATATAAATAAAGGTATATATGTTATGTATATTTTGGTGATTAAAAAATAATGTAATTGAATGAATTATAATTTTTTTACACCCCGAATCTTTGAGGTGTGATCACAATAAAACCTGTAATAATAACCCCAACTTAGTAATGACTGAATAAACTAAATAATATATTAGGGGAAACAATTAAATAAATCCTTGTAATACAAGGTGTACCCAACTCAAAATAATCTTAGAACATAACACTACACAAAAATAATTATTTGGAAATAAAATATTGACATTTTTTCAATCAATTAACATTTTTTTTCATTACTTAGTCGTGATTTTGAAAAACCAATACAACAAAATTCCATTTGGTAATGATTATATTAAATTAAACATGATTATTAATCCATAACTAATTAAACAAAATATTTTCTACTAAAAAACAAGCCATAATCAATGGTTGGATTTTATCAGCACTATTAAATAGTGACATTTATCTGCACTTTTTTAGAAATGGTAAAGACCACCATTTTTGAGCTATTTTATTTAGCAATGATAAAGGATAAATTCCATTAAAAATAATTATCAATAAATATCATATATTAATATATAAATATATTTATATTGAAAAAATATATCCTATTTTATTAAATATGATTTATATTTGACTAAATATGCATTTCACTTTATATATAAGATATTTAGTTAAAAATGTCATATAAAATAATATATATATATATATATATATACTTTTTTAAAATATTATTTATATAATAAAAAATATGTATTATAAATCATAAAAATTTATATGTCATATAATTTGTGATAATGGTGCATTAATTTAATTAAAAATATTTAAAATTAATTAACTAATATTTAGTAATTATGAAATTTTGTTTTATCAGTGTCATTTGTTTTATCAATTTAACATATATTTAAAATAATAAATATATAATTATAAATTAATTTTTACTAAATATGTTACAATTAATATTTTATACAATAATTTCACATGTATACATATACGAAATTTATTCAAATTTCTAGAGACAAACATAAAAAAATAATATAAATTGATAATATTATTGTTTTATATATTTATTTAATAATATTTAACATTTAAATAAATATGATTTTAATTATTATATTTTTTTCATTATCTATATTTATATTTAATATATACTATTTATCAATATTTATAATTAATATACCTATATACACATATATATATATATATATATATTAAATTTATTCATTTTTACTAATAATTATGTCATTAATAGTTTTTTAAATTTTTTGTAATTTATTTATTTTTAATTTCTATTTATTTATTTTTTTGATTTTATTTATTTAATATTTATTTATATTTATTAATTATCATTTTATGTTTTTAACATAGTGGAAATTTACATAATTAATATATATTCATTTTCATTTAAGCATATATTCCCTTTTTGTTTTTTAAAAATTTATAAAATTAATCTCTTCTTCATTTTTTAATTTTTTTTTGAATCAATTCATCTATTAACTAAATCTCACTCATTACTAACAGACATTAATTTAATATTATTTACAGTTATAAAAAATGGGTCTATACCCACACACCTAAACCAATGGTTTAGATCAAATGTGGGGATAGATGTTCTAGCTAACGATATGCTAATATTTTTATTAGATCTATAGGTATATATTGATATTTACCAACAATTTCAAAGAAACCATGGGTATACCGTCCCCTTATTGCTAAATTCCACAGCGTTCATCCCCTGCATGAACCCTCTCCTATGCCCCACCGATTCTCTCCCAATTCATCTATCATATATCATTCTTATCCCCTGCATGAACCATATACTCTCCCTCACCGACCCTCTTCTCCACAAATTCCTCCGTCATCGATTGTTTTCATCCCGCTTAATGAAAAAACCTTTTCTCGATGCTCTACCTCCTTCTGATTCTTCCATTTCAGCATCGGCTTCCATCCTCCCTGTTAACACTCACAGTCTTAGCAGTTTTTTTGTGTGATTAATATGTTTTATGGTTGACTCACCAAGGCTTGGTCACTACATCCCTTTTCCATATTTCCTTGCATGTTTCTCCTTCCCTTCATTCATTTTTGAATTTTTTTGATCCCTAGTTCAAGAGGTTGACCCATTTTTGTGGTTAGTTTTGTGTTTAGGGTTCATGGTTATTGCTTATTGGTTTTTGTTTCGTCAACTATTAGAGATGATGCATTATAGCACATGCATAATTGATTCAAGATTGGTTTTCCCATGTCATATCTTTTAATTTTAAAACCATTGATTCCTTGGTGTTTTGAAGATATGTTTTAATTATTAAATTATAGTTTTAATTATAGTTATTACATTTCCAAGGTAAAAATTTACATTTCTCTTATATTATTTGAAATTGAATGGTTTTAATATTCTATGGGCCAATCCAAATATGTTTTGTGTGATTGGTCACACAATGCATTTATATGATTTCTCAAATGGCCATAGAAAATAGTATTTTAAATTTAAAAATATGTTTAGGATTTATATGTGTTTTCTAAATGGTATAAAATTTAATTTCATGAGATAAATAAAATTACATCCATTGAAAAATGATTTCAAGAATTATTTTGAACGAAATGTAAGAGTTTCACATGGTTTTACCCTATTTAAATAATGAATTAAATTAAAGGGTGATGTTTGAAACCATAGAGGTTTCAGGAAAATTTATATTTCCCTATTTATTTTGATATCCATGGTTTTTTAAATGTATTTAGATATTTTTTTAAGTGGTTGGTTTTTAAGAGATGTTTGAAATAAGATTTTAACTGAATTAAAGAAATGGGTAAAGTAGCTCAGAATCAAGACTAATTTGTTTTCAATGGCTTGTTTCTTACTTTAAATTATTTTATGAAGTATATGAACCCCTCATTAAACCCATGTGACTATTTTACCCTTTCCCTATTTTTGGTAGTTATATATATGATGAGATAACTAGGGTTTTGAGCTTCTATTATCTAATTGGTGTCACTATCCTTAAGAAGTTGTTGAGTTTTTCCTATATATTTTTATTAACAATATAATTTCAATCCTTATGTATATTTATTATTTGAAATGTTTTTATATTATATTTATTTATATGTATTTTATTATTTCGCCAAATATCTGATAATATATTTCATCATTGATTGCACAATAATCGACACCTTCTTGTTTCAAAAAGACTCATTGTCAGCATCATCAAAGGAATATTAAAAAAAAAAGAAAATATTCCAAAAGATTTTTCATAACTACTCTTCTCGCTTGAAGGATTTATTTCTTTCAATTAATGAATAATTTATTTCTACTTTTATATAGTTTCATTTAACTCTATATACTTTTATACACTATTTTTTTTAATTTGTAATTCTAAACAATGTCATTTAATATTTTCTACTATTATACACTATAATTTTTTAATTTCTAGCGTTATACACATTCATTTAATACTATCAACTATGATACACTATCTGTCATTACTTTCATCTATTATAAACTACCTATTTAATGTTCTGTATACTATTATATAATATCATTTTTTTAAATACATGGTGCTATTGATATTTAATAATTTCAATTTAGGACCTTCCCATGTATGTTTCTATATGTTATAGCTAATAAATCATAGGTTGTCATTTTTTAAATACTTCATTGATATATTATCTATCCCATCCTCTAAAATGTGTAGGAATAAATGGGCATGTACATAATCTACTAGCTATCCCATATACTATTGTATCTCACTGAAATGTATCAGAATATACACAAATTTGGGTATCTACAAAAGCACTTGATCTTATAAAAACATATTTCAAATTCAAAACCCTATATAAAAAAATTAATGATTGTTTGGTTTATATCAATATATTTTCTTATTTCTATTATATCTTTTTAGAAATGAAATGATGATAATCATTATTAGTTTTGAAATACATTTTACTTGTTTTAAGTTTAAAAAAATGCTGATTTATTATACTTTTCATCCAAATTACATGTATACTAATATTTGATGTTATTATTTTTGGATGTTTGAGTATATTAAAGTCAATTTTTTTGAATTAGATTTTTATATGTCGGATTTTTTCAATAATCCTTCATAATATTTTTTTTTAATTTTAGCTACATCATGTTATTGGGTGCTCCTATTACGTTTCTTGATGATAAAATGCTTAAAGGAGTAGTTTTTTCTTTAGAATGTTTTTTCTTCATGATGGGTTGACTTATGTGATATTTGTAGTTTCCTTTTTGTTGTTCAATTTATTTCTTATCACAACAACTGAACCCTAATTCATTTGGGGTAGGGGGGTTGTTTTAGTTGATTGTTGATTTTTAGGGTTCTTGTGTCCCGTGGAGACTAGTTCTAGAAACCGCCATCAAAGGTCACAGGGTTACAATGGGTTTTGAGTATGTATTTTTATGTTTCAATGATCTTCCTTTTTCTTAATTAATAATTTTGAGTTTTTTTTTGTTTTTCTAGAGTATTTATGACCAACTGTTATGGTTTTGTGTTGTCGTTATAAAATGCGGCATGCATATGTATGAATATGTAGTTATATACATATATATATATATATATATATATATATATATATAAATTTACACTAGGTGGTATGAATATATATATATTGTGCAGTGAATTTTATAGTCATATGAGGCAGGTATGTTATAGTTTAGTTTTTATTTTATTTTCTTTATCGCATCATCCACTTAGTCCTTTAACTAATTTCTATGAATGAAGGGTAGTTATATTCTATAAACGGGGTCAGAAGGGAACTGGAGGTGGCTACGTAGTTTTTTTTGTAATGGAGGTAGATTAGGGTAGTGGAGGTATTAATTAGTTTGTTTCATTTTTTTCATCCTTTACATTGTCTTCCTTCTATTTATTTTGTTTTCCTTTATTATGGATGTCTGACATATAGATAGGTTGTACCGAAATTTTAAAAACCTTTGTTACGATAATGCAATTGGACTTCAACAAAAACATTATTATTTTGAAAAGATTATATTATTTCATACCCTAGTTTCTCATTATTATGTGTATGAGTTTCCCAATGAAATATTTAGTTCTGAATTGGAATTTTTGGTTCATAATAGTTTTTATAGATTTCCTTGAGATCACTGTAGAATTATAAATTTTGATATGAATAACATGTTTCATACCACTTTATCAGGTAATAAAATTATTGATAATGGTGAACTATGATTTTCTAAGTTCACCTTAGGAGACTATGTTATTCAATAGGTGTGGATACATCATACTCTATTTGTAACCGAACTTCTTGGATCAAGGTGAAATCTAGTACGGGTGGGCATAGAGTAGTTTGAAAATGATCTATGGATAGTTATAACACTATAATTGTGTAGTTTGAGAAGTAATTCAATGTTAATGTGAAAAAAACATGATAGATTCGATAAAGCAACAAAACTTGACACAACTAGAATCAAATTGAATGGAGCCAAAGATAACATTACTGAATAAATCCCAACTAATTTTTTTAAATGAACCGAACCATCATAAATATAATGATTCTATTTTGACTAAACTAATCCAAAATTAATTGACATACACTGTTACATATATTATGGAAAAACAAAAAATAACCAAACCAAACCAAACCAAAATTGAACCTATCCAAATAGAACTAACGTTAAAAAACCCATGCTAACCTGACATGAACTGAGTAGAACCAAAAATTACCAAATTGACTCAAATTGAATCAACATAACCTGATCAAAATAAAAAACAAAATTAAATTAAACCTATATGAATTCAATAAAATTGAAATTAGTATAATTTAATTAAAATATAAAAAAATTAAAAATATAAAAATAAAAAAACTAATTGATTTTTTCTAAATGAATGAAATTTTCAAAGATAATATTAACAAAAACATGGAAAACTATTTATAATGCAAATTTACCAAACAAAAATGTATAGAAACAACCAACCCATTATTTCCTAACTTATGATAATACAATCCTATCTAAAATTAAGTAAAAAAACATAAAATGAACCATCCATTAGAAATACATAACTAAAACAAAACAAAAACAATTGAATTGAATGTAATTAATTAAAATTGTCATGAAATAAATAAAACAAAATTAAAGTTTACCAAAAAAAGTAATGTGAACTAGGCCAAATAGAAATAAAAAGTATAAAAAAAATTTAAATTATGCATAACATAACCATGAAAAAATGTGCCTAGGTAAAAAAATATATGGAACCACATCATCTTGAACTAATCTAATATATATTAGAACTAACAAAAATAAGCTGAAACTTGAGCCAAACATGAGATACAAAATAAGTGGACTAACCATGAAACATATATTTGAGGCCCCCTATGCTTTGAAATAAGGAAATTTAAATACTACAAAAATGTTTATGTGATATAATAACCATTTAAGAGTTGAAATCAAAGGGAGTTACTTGCATGACCTTTATTAGATGCTTTAGTATAATTATTATAAATATTTTTTTTATTGTTCTTATTTACTAATGTTGTGGATAATTTTTAACTTTCTTCCAAACTAATTATATACCATTAATAGGAAGATAAATTGTTAATTTAAACAAATGTATTATTTTACAATATCATTTTGAAACATTGATCTATTTCCGACTTTCATGTTGGAACATGTTTCCTGGTGAATTGATTTCACAATGATTTCTAATGTTTTTAATATGATGATATTTTCCCATGATGTTTATAATTTTTAGTAAATAATTCTTAATTTAATATTATTATTTGTAATTTATGATTTTTTAGATAGTTTATAAAATTATTTTTTCTTAGACAACTTGATGTTGATTGATTGAGTATAATTACTTTTGACCAATGATTATATGTAAATTAATTCATGTACAAGTTGGTATATAATATCTTTCCATTATTTCATAATATCTACCATGTACCATGCTTTATATGTGGTTTGTATTATTTTAATATAGGTTTATGGTTACTGGTTCAGGAAGGAAGGAAGGATGCTACTGCTTTTTTGGGACTAGTATTTATACCCATGGTTCAATGAACCATGGGTATGTTATGTCTTGTGTGATAATATATAACACTGGTTTTTTTAACTATTAGAATAGATATATTCCAATGTTTTAATGAAAACTGTGGTTATTATGGAAATTTCCAAGGCTATACCCAAGGATTCTATAAAAAACGAGGGTATAGTTCAATACTGATGCTTCCTGTGGCCAATATTTATAGAACCGTGGGAATTTCCTATACCCATGGTGTTAAGGGTTATACCCACAGTTCCAAACTATGGGTATAAGTGATGTTTACAGTATTATTATTCAATAATAATTCTATGTTTTGTTTTTAAATTTTTTATATAATTTATAAATTTTATAAATGTATTCGTTTAATATTTTTTAATTTATTCAATTTTAATGTTTTCATATATAATTATTCATTAATATATTTAATATTTTTAATATAGAAATATATTCACACACAAAAACACACATATATATGTCAATATATATACAATTTCTTTAACGAAGATGTCATTAAGTGGTTGAGAGCTCCTCCACGAAGGTGATGATAATGGAGTCTGGGGATCGGTTCATCCATGGAGATTCCAAACATCATGGGTTCAAAACTCCTATATGGAGGGATTTCATAGGTCTCTCCTTTGATTCATATTATCTCCCAACATATGATTGAAGGGAACTTGGCTGCAACTAGGAAATTGGTTTAAATCTACGATCTATGTGATGTTCTTAATCAATACCAAATGGAAACTTTTATGGTCTTCTTTATTGGTAGGATCCTCAAGAAAGGGTCATTGGACCACACTAAAGCTACCCTAGAAGCCTTCTTGGACCATTTGGCTATGGGTAAGAATACATTAATCACTCATATTGTCCACCATAATGGTGATAATCCATGGTGTCTTGAATATATTGTTTGCATGATATCTTTTCATTGGTGGTTTTCTTATTAGATGTGTATTTTATTAGGTAAATATTTCTTTGATTGTTTATTACATTTAGAAGAATCCATAATACATTCATGGTGATCATATAATTCTCTATCTCCATGAATGGATGTTGAATTTCAACATGTCACAGGTCATGAATACATTTTTATAGGAATGGATCGGGATTGTTTTGATCTGATTCCCTCTGTGGAGGTGGAGGACCGATGCGCCCGACCATAGATCTTACAGATGGCTGAGCCCTGCTCAATTGCAAAATACGGGTACACCAATCTTCATTTCGAAATGCCCAACGGTTCCATATTCAACGATACATGGAACTGCTTTCCAAAGGTAGGCGTCTGCTAGGTGGTTTGGCCAGTGATGCTTAGGAACTCACATTGGTCGAGAAGATGGGAAGTTGGGCCCATCACACCCTTTTGGGCGGGGGGAAATTATTTCCTGTTCTGGGACTCTCTTATATATTTAAGACTTATTCATATGTTCGCGAATCTCTGGTTTATACCCAAACATAGTATCCATGGATTTTCCTGGTTGGAAATGGTCCGCTGAATGTAGGGATTCAGAATCATTTACGCCTGAGGTTTACTATCCCTCATTGGGTTAATGACCCTGAGGAGTCTGGACTCACAGAGGCGGCACAAGGAGCGGTGCGGTGAACCGATGTGAGGATAGTCAGATCAACCGGTTGTTGGGTTTAAACCTCTGGGAGGATTCCTACGTACCCTGCCTAGGGGAAAGGGATCAAATTCCATGTAGTTCGAATAGGCTCATTAGAGAACCGACGAGAATGTGGACTCAAGGGGTCTGATTATGATTGGGCTGGAACCTCTTAGAGGCTTCCTACGTACCCTACAAAGGAGGTAGGGATCAAAGTCCTCGTATTTCGCATAGGCTTGAGGCTTACGCTATGAAGTAGCCCAGAGTAACAGATTGGGTCTTACACTCTGAGGAGGCCCATAGAAGGATGTCATGGTCGACGCTTACTCTAAGCCCACATGAGTCATGCTCGTTGTGAGAAACAAGAGGTAGCGAGGACCAGACTATCACATCGCGAAAGGTGCACCCGTGAGGAATGGAGTGTGGCTTACGCATGGAGTGGCCCATAAGGTCGGGACTTACTCCTAGGTGGAAGCCCAAGTGACAAAGATCAACAGGAGAGGGAAAGGGGGTTCTCTTGTGTCCGTATCCTCTCTTGAAGTGCATGAGAGCTTCCTTCTTGATGGGTATTTTACTACCCTTGAGGAGCCCTTAACAAGTGGAGGGGCAGAAAGGGGACTCCCGAGCTTAGACTCTACATTACCGTGGGAATGTGAACCCATGAATGCTTCGGGATCCTACTCAAGGGTAGGGGAAACCCCTTCACATCTACTTATCGTGGGTATGTGAACTCAAAATGGCGCGATGATGCCCCTGAGGGTTACACCACGTGGATCTGGTGGCTCATGTGGATGCCTCAGCTCGGGGCCGATGAACAGGCCAATGAGGGAGTTACGGAGTATCGGGCCAGATTGGAAGGATTTTATATGGCTCGAGGAATGGGAAATCCAAAGGCTCTAATGGGCCACACGTATGGAGGAGTGGTGGCACCCTTCACGTAGGAAGGTGCTATGTGGCTGTAAAAGTCGTCCGTGAACTAGGGTGATCCGCGGACTGAGGGGCATCCCACGAACCAGGGTGGTTCACGGTCTGGTGAGCATCCTGCGAACCAGGGTGGTTAGCGACTTCGGGTTTGGCCCGCATACTAGGGGGGTACGCGGAGGGGTCCACGTGAGCAGTGGTGGGCAAGGGCAGCGCCGATCAGGGGTTCTTCAGTCGAGGCTTCACCTGTGTAGGAGGGTTCTACGTGGTGGGGCGGATCAGAAAAGAGGCATAAACACCCTGGTCTGCGGGGAGTGCATCCTCGTAGGGGATATGGTTCGCGGTCTTCGCTTTTTATATTCTTTTAAGTTTGCGGTTCACCAAATTATTATAAATTTTCAGTTCCTTATTAGTTCTTTCCTAGGTTTATACCTGCTCTGGTTTGCGAACTGGAACTTCGCTGTTTGCAAAATCCTAAGTCTTACATCAAAATCCTTCCACTCAAATCTGACCGCCCTTCTCTGAATCCTCTTCCTCTGCCTTCGAATCGTCCGAATCCCAATCTCCAATCCCCTTTTCCCTTCCCCCTCGGTATCCTTTTATAGAGTGGAGAAAGAGATGTATCTATTTCCACGTGACACCTTTTGAGGAGGCCGATGACAGAAAACCCAGTTTACGGCTGACTTGGTCAATCCGCGACTCGCGGTGGGTACTGAGCACTCCCCCCACGAACTGAACTTAGGGAGCGCTTCGTGGCCGTGGAGGATTCCGCCTCCATTCCGTGAATGACAGCAGATGTGGCTTGCGCCGGTCGATGCGGTCCTCAGTTGGGGTGGTTCATGAAAGTGAACCGGATTGGTGCTCATCCTGCCTCACGCTTGTAGAGGGTCTCTACCTCTATTCTGTGAATGACAAGGGTTTGCTTAAGGGGTGCTTTGCGGGACTGGCTGTGCGTTGTTAACATTAGACTAGCCCGCGGACCGGTCCGTCCTTCTCCATACTTGAGTATTCTCCACATTTTCCTCAATCCTTTGAGGGGAAATTGTGTAGAATCCCCCTTGAGTTAAAGGGGATCATCATTCTCCTTTGTGGATTTTTCAGGACCCTACAAATTCCCCCCGTTGGAATAGGGTCTGATCAAAATGAAGAGGAGGCCATTCCGATATAGAGTGGTCCTGAAACATAGATGGTTTGCAGTGGAGAGGTGGACCCGGTAGGGGACCACGCCTATAAATACGAGGGGCCCTTCATTTGTCCTTTACCGTATTCTCTGCGAAACTAGAGCTCCCTCACCTCCGCGTTCTCGTTCCTTTGGGAAGTGCTTCATCCACGAACAGGCTACAACTTCCATGAACCATTCCTCCTTTGCGATCACCTTCACCCGCGAAC
The DNA here is from genome assembly GCA_963277665.1 of Viscum album. Taxonomy (NCBI): domain Eukaryota; kingdom Viridiplantae; phylum Streptophyta; class Magnoliopsida; order Santalales; family Viscaceae; genus Viscum; species Viscum album. The sequence continues at coordinate 1,174,617,631 of OY728134.1, forward strand.
CAATTTCCCAACCGCGAACCATTACTCTTAATTAATAAAAAAGTAAGTCACGACTGGATGTGGAGGAACTTTCTCCATGATGTTGATGGTCCACGAACTGAAATCCTTAAAAATTTCAAAGTCTTCCGAACTAAACCACTTAAATTCGGGATTGAAATTCCGTGGAGCAACTTGGTTAGCGGTTTTCTGGCCAATGCTCCATGGGCCAGAGTGTCGTGAACTACATTCGTGAAGGGCTGGTCCATGGGATGCAGTCATCGCGAACCATCCTTCGAGGCCTACTTGAAGGCTTCTTGACACCTTTTTTCATATAGTAGGTATTTTTGTCCAGATTTTATTATTCCAGACTATACATTAGCCTGGTCTTCATAATGCAGGGAGAAAATATGGTTCCCCCTCACCCTGTGCCTAGGCCTACTGCCGAACCTCTCCCAATCGGTTCATAGAGACATCCAGCAATGGTTCGTAGAGTGGGGAGCATCAAGGAGGACCCCAGTCGATCCATTGTTCTCGATGATGGTGTTATGAAAGACTTGATCCCTCCTGAGCTCCTGGATTATCCTTTATCAAATCTCCTTCCGCATTATGGATTCGATCTCCAAGACAACATCCCTATTCGTTCTACCTTTTCAGGTCTTCCGAATCCTTTCATGGAGGTGTCACCAAGGTGAATTCAGGAAAACCTGACCCCATTGGGGGAGATAACCTCTGATTTTGATTAGGAAGACACTTTCATTTTGAGAGGTTCTGTTTGGACCCAACGTAATCAGTGCGCTCAAGACCTTTCTCAAGAAGCTGTGTCCAAGAATTTCCCTTCCGTTATCAACCTTGATCGAGTGGATCCTGATGTGGGGTGGATTCCTAGATAGGATCTTCGATCCGACGGGATCTTCTCAAATGACTGGTCCTGGGCCTTCTGGGTCCATTATCATTGCTGAGAGTCTCTTGAGTCACTAGAAGCAGTCAATTCGTACTCCGTAGTGTGGGCTTCCCAATTTTCTATTTACCCACCATCCTTGATCCTGCCTGACCTGCTCAGTCGCTGGTGTTCAAGCAGTAATACCTTCCACCTTTCCCATGGTGAAGTTGGTATTAGTTTGTGGGACATCCAATCATTGGGACGATGTATGAAGAGTTCCTACCTGTCCCCGAAGCGTGGTATGATGTCGAACAAGTGCCTTAATTGGACAGGGACCTACTGGTTATGGCGGAGAAATCACTGAGTCAGGCACTGCGTGCCCACTCTCTTATTCCTTATAATGCCTGGGTAGGGCTATTTCTAGACACCATTGGTCCCGTGCCGAAGATCAAGCACCCAAGGAATCATCCTTTTCAACAGTCACGAACAATCCTAGGTTCCTACTGGGAGGTTCTGGAGGCGGGTGACTACCTTTAATGGGGTTATAAGGTGTGCCCCGGTGTGCCTCCACTGTTGCGGTTGGCATGTATGTTTGCTATGTTTTTGAGCGGGTGGCTATTCCCATCTCGGGTCATCAATCCTGGAATCAAGGTTTGCACCCTAATGATGTCAGTTGAGCTGGCATAGGGCTTCTTGGTGAATTTGGCCATGCCCACATTGGCTCGTATTTATGAACTGCTGGGTCACATGCAGAAGGGCGGGTCACCCTTCCATCTGAGTGGGCCATTTAAATTTTTGCACGGCTGGGTACCGGATCACTGTCGCTGTTATGAGTATCATCACAACACAACCATCCTGCTTCCTACCTTTTGGCCTACCCTGCTGGATATAGTTGGAGTCCGATTGAAGTCCCTCAGTACTGGTGAAGTCCTCGAGCTTATGAGTGATTCCTCCCAGTTTATTTTCAGTCCCTACACCACCCCTTCTGGCGTCGTAGTTGACAACTAACGGGGGACCCTAGAGGAACCTTCTTTCATGATCTCTCTGCGGGACAAATTTCTATCTTCACGGATCAACGGGGTTCCTCTGTGCGAGCTATATGTCCCGTATTGTTTTTCTCGCCAGTTTGGGTGCATGCAAGTCCATGTTTCCCTTCCCCTTCCTCAGGCTCAAGGGCTGCAGCCGACCATACTTTGTCAATGGTGGATGATGCTGACGCAGGAGGGATCCGACACAAGCATTCCCCTGCCTTTCATGGGGGTGGCTGCCGGCCTTTCCTTGGAGTATGCAAAAATGTGGGTAAAACACTATCCCGATGGGATCCTAGGGAAGGCTGTCCGACAGGTTCCCAAATCAGGAGGTACTACGACTGTTGCTCCCACCGTACCTTCCTTATCAGTTCTAAGGGAGGATCGACTAATGGCTCATTGGTCAAAGTGACTTAGGGGAATTTCCTCTCCTATCCCTGCGGTGGATGAAGCTCAGACGGGTCCATCCTTCTTGGACGTGGATGAGGATGACCCTATGGCTTCAGGTCCCATCGAGACAATCCCGGATGTTTTTCCAGTCGATACTAGGCTTAGCAACTTGATCCCCAATCATGAACCAGGGTTAGAGGCTCCAGACTTCCCAGCTTCGGAACCGACTTCTAGAGAGCACATGTCTGCGTTGGTTGCAATGCCAGACTTCATTTCCATGCTATCGGGAGAGGATACCAAAGATCCACGTGCCATAGCAGACCACCGAGCAGTACAGAGATGGACCTGGCCTCGGATTTGCGAGATCATTTCTGAAACTCCTCTTTTTAAGATGGAAACTAAAACTGAAGCCCTCCGACAACTCTTCCTAGGATTGGGGTCAGGTGGCTTTGACTATCGGCAGTTTTATCTTCTCGCTTGTTAGGTTGTTATGGCCCGTGAGTAAGTGATCGCTAGAGAACACAAACTTTCTCATCTCACTTCTTCCCATTGCCGGACCTGAGCCTTGGAGGAGGCCATGAAAAAGATTCATCAGCTAGTAACACAGGAGGTGAGCTCTCGAGATCAGGCGACAACCCAGTCTACTGAACTGCATGAATGCGAGACTCGAGCAGCGATGCTGTAGAATCAGCTGTTAACTCTGACTGGTAACCTTGAAGACACCAGAAACGGGATCAATGATCTCCAAATTTCAGTGAATCATATTTTCTCGGTGGCTGAAGTTGAGGCCAACGAGGAAGCTATACTGGAGTATACTCGCGATAACCTTTGCCGCTCGGTTGCTGGTCTAATGGAGAGAGAAATCCAGGCTCCTTTGTAACTGTTAGAGTCATTTCAAAAAAACTTGCTCTACTTCATCTATTGTTGTGATGGAGAGGCCCCAGCTTGTGGATTCCCTCCCCTTTTGTTTAACAAAATACAATCTACTTTGATTTCTGATCTTTTTGTTCAATTTGGTTATTACTGGAGAAATTGTTACATGAGTAACAACCTAATGAATCATAACTGACCATAATTCAGGAAAATGATAACAAGCTCTAATTTTTTTCCTAGACCATGGTATCCAACGAGCATAGTTTGACTATTGCTGGGGTTTTGTAGAGAAGCCCCACAAACTCTTTATCTTTTATTTTAATACCCTGATTTTACCTGGGCCCATCTGGTGTGGACCCAGTGGGTATAACCCGACTTTTGTTTAGGTCGCCCTTTTCTGGTTTTCGGCCTAACAGGATTCGTGCCTCTTCTACGAGTGGTTTAAAGTCCCGTCATCAAGACTATCATTACTGATGTTTTGGGTCGAATAGATTTGACCAGACATGGTGGGGCGAGGGCCCCAATGGGTTTTGGTTGATTAAAAGATGTCTCAATATCCTTCAGACGCACGTGGGGGGACATGTTTAAATTTTAATGACATGCAGGGCATGTCTCAAGGCATGGGAGCCGCGTCGACGTACAGAGGTAGGAAGAGCATTGCCTAAGGAAAACATTCCTTTGGTAGACAGGCCAGGGGAAATCAATATGCAGAGCTGCTGAGGGAATGGTATGCATAGTCATACAAAGGTGTCCTTAAGTCAATGACTATCCATTTCTGATGGTTAGGGGACTTCATGGAAGTCCGGTTCATGGAGACCACGATGGGTGGCTTGGAAAATTATGAAAACCACCAGGGGTGTCTTAGAAGGGGAATGTGACATCTGAAAGGGTTTTGGGAACATCTATACTAATCAGGAGCATGGTCAGGAGACCACTTACTTGCACATTTAGTTAGAATAAGGGATGGTTGAAGCTTGACACAGTTTAAATTCGTGCAGCTAGGGCATCATTAAAAATGGAATGACTTCTCATGGTTCTCAGTAATCTTGTCAAAGACGTTCTTCTGTATTTAGGTAGTATAAGGACCCGACCTTAATCCTTCCTTAATATTTAATTAAATTTAATAATTCACCTTGAGGATCTTTTCAGGTTTAGAGTTTTAGAGAATTAATACATAACTATTACATCTCAAAGATTAAAAATTAGATACATCTACTTAGTTTCCATTTTTTTTCACAAAATAAAAACTATTGAACAAAAGAGTCAAGTCTAGTTCCTTGTTTTAGATAGCTTGACATTTTCTTGATCCCATACTTGACCCTATTCAACTTTATGTCCTGTGAAAAACATTTCAAAAACTTGGGATGAGCATAAAAAGCTCAGTAAGGGTTATAACAATACGGAAAGAAAACATCAGTCCATGTATACATAAGAATTACAGAAATCATACTTTACACATAAAACATATTCACTTTAACATACCTCATGAACTCATAAGATTTACGAATAACTCATTGAAATCATAAGACATAAAGGTAACTTAAGGCTTTCATAACATTCTTACGTAGGGAGTAACCCTCATGGTTACATTTGGAATACCCATCACAGTATATTACCTAAATATCTTTAAGGAAACCTTAACGTTTAACCCCTTCTCATTACCCAATGCATTGGACAGCTATATCGGGCTCACCCGCCCTTAGTTTATCATGGAACCACCCATCTTCATAAACAATTCCCATGAACCATAACATAATCGTATCACATAAAACATGCATAAAGGAAACATAACATTTTTACATTTCAATCACAAGATATCAATACAACACATTTATATAATAAAAACATTATCAAAACCATTTTAAATACCAAAATAAAAGAAAAGTATAACATGGTATTTATTTTTCATTTAAAAAAAGTTATGGCTTGTAAAGGAAGCCGAAACTCAAATAATGGTCACGGCGGCGGAGAAGTAGTTGTCGCCGCATACGTAAGACAAAAACATTCCCTTTTGTCGTTTAGTAAAACGCTTTGTATAAAAAGATTCATTTTTAATAAAAGTAAAAGTCAAATGGGTTTATACATCGTATAAAATAAAGTTGTGTATAAAACAAAATATGACTCAATGAAAGGAGATTGATAAGAAGTCCTATACCACTTTGAATCTTTTAAAATTTTAAACCATTAGTATCCATATAAATAAATCCTTAAAACCCATTTTAAAAACATGGATATTAATGATAAATATTTATAAGAATAAATCATCCAAACATTTAAAAATATATTTTAGTTAAAGAGTTTTTAACAAAATGAGAGACACTTGAATAAAAATAATTGAGGAAAAATATTTAATCATAACTTTATAATATCATTATAATAAAGGGATTAATGATATAATATGCCAAAGGACAGTATATACACCATATAATATTGAATTGGTGCATAACAACAATGAAGTCTCAAAAGAAATGTAAAATGAGATGAAATCCCTTACAAAGAAGGTATCCTTAAATTAAGGATAAATCAATCTCAAAATTATGTGTGAAAAAATATAAATACAACCAATATAAGTGGATATTAAGTGTAAAACAACCATATGTAATTCAAACATATTCATAGGATGACATATTCAATAACTACAAGTTGAACCCAAATAAATCGAAATTGGGTTAAGAAGTTCCCTTGTAAAAATTCGACAGCCTAACGACGTCACTTTAAAATTTAGAAAACGATTTGATGAGAAAAAAGGGTATCTCATGAATTGGAAATAAATTTTAAATCAATAATGATATATAAGAACATATTCTGACATAATAATATGTAAATTAAATGACCTAACAAAATAAGTCTTTTAAAAAGAGGAGAGTGAAAGGTTCCCTTACCGACTTGGGTAACTTTCAAAACGTACACCCCATGAGAGAAGGGTGATAAAATGAAGATGTAAATACCCATAAATGAGAGTATATTATACAAATAGTAAAATAATGGGTAGTACATACACCACACAAAAGGAAATAGTGGAAAATGTAGCATGAATCTCACGGGAATAAAAAGTGAGAAGAAAATCCCCTTATGAAAATTCGCCAGCCTAACGACGCCACATAAAACTTCCAAAAATGGATTTATGAGATAAAATAGGGTCTATCATCACATTAACATAAAAATTACATCAATAGGAATATAAAATAACAACCTCTATAATAAGAACATGGATCATAAAAGAAATGACATAAAAGAGAGTACTTGAAAAGAAAGAGAGAGGTAGGATCCCTTACCTAAAGTCTGACTTGCCTTGTCCGTCTCTTTATATTCCTGAATGATAAACTTTTGTCAATTTATAATTTCTTATGGACATAATTTAAAGTTTATTATTCAATTCATATCACATATTATAATGTTATAATAATTAGTTAATTATGTGAGTTCATATCAGATGTTTTTTTCGATGTTTGGTACATGAGTCAAAAATGACCTTGTTTGAAAAGAATTGTCCATGTAGTTATAAGTACATAATCTCCAGAATATTATTAATGATTTAAATATAATATATATCCAGTAAATATTCATTTTATACTATTCCATTAAATTTGTAGATAAAAATAAATGAAATTCACCGTTCATGGAGACGGTAGGCCGTACGTGCGCATGAACACTATTTTCATTCCTTTGTCATATTAATGGAATTAGAAATAATTGATATATATATATATATATATATTATAATTCCAGTATAATATATATGTTATATATGTCACATAAGTTAATTAATTTCATTCTTTATACATTCCATGTATTGCATGAATGAGTCACATTACTTGAGGGGGCGGTAGTCCACACTTCCTCATATGAAATTATCGCATTTGCACAACATGAAAAGGATAAAGGTATGTTTTAAATATAAAATAAATAAGAATATAGAAAACATAAATACCATATATATCATATATAAAATACAGTAACATCATAATGGCCACCTTTAAAGGTGTTAAACTAATATTGAACAATCATCATTTCGTGAGGCAGTAATTCGCCATCCACAGAAACAGTATGTTATTTAACCATTAGACAAAGGTGTGTTTAAGTGTAAATCGAATCCTTATTATAAAAACATCATAGTATATTGAAGATACTGATGTTGTTACAAAATAAAGGAATAAAAAGAGTTTATGGGGTTGGAGAAGCAAAATAAAACAAAGGAACATAAGAGAAGACATTACCTTTAAATCTGGTAACTCCCTTCGGTTTGGACCAAAAGGGTTCTTGAAGAGATTTCTGCCTAAGTTGAGGCTTCAATGATGAAGATAGGGATTTTTAGGGATAAAATTGGTAGGGTTTGGCCGATAAAAAAGATTTATAGGTGTGGGTAATAAGGTAGATGTGAGGGCCTTTTATAAGAGGGAGGAGGGGCACTCTTGGAAAGTCAAGAAATGTTACATTATTTTAAAAATTATCTTCTGATTTTAAAGGTCCTACATTGATATATTTCTAGTATAAGGTTAAAAGGGTTCGAAATATACTCATCTAATAGTTTTTTTACTAGTGTATGTCTTAGTGTTTACATTATCTTTTCATTTTATTTAAATCGTTAATTAATGAGGTAATCGTTGCATCATCATGGTGTCATAAATAAATTAATTTATTTAATGTCTAAAAATTATAAAAAACATACTATGATGTATTAAATATTTTTATCTTTCAAATAAATATTTATAGTAAAAAATACTTCTTGTATAACCCCAGGTAAAAATTGTTTTAGTAAAACAATACATGTTTGTGACATTTTTATTTAAACTTTAAATAAAAAGTTATTAATGTCATTTTCCTACCAAAGTGGCTCCATGGGGTCCCCAAGTTGACCCATGGATTGTATGGGTATTCCCTTAATCATCCAATAAGGTTAGGACATATTTCAAGGTCATTTAATATTATTATAACATTAGCTTTACCTTAAATTACACTAATTACCTTTAACCGCGATTAATAAAACGTAAAAGTTACAATTCACCAAAAAATTATTTTAATATCATTGAACAAAATTTTACATACTAATGACAACCATGTATGTTGTATTTTTGAAATTAAAACCACATAAGTGATAAAGTTTCATTTAAACGAAAAATTAGTTTTTTAACTACCACTTAGTGGTTTCACAATTCAACAAAAATTGAAGTTTTTCAAACAAATACCAAAAATTCACCCTAAGCTATATTTGATATTACGAATTCAAAAATGATGTCTATTTTAAAAAAATTCAAAACATATAAGTTGAATTAATTAATTTAATAATTAATCCCCACTGTCAAAATAAATAGTGTATTTTTAAGAAACAATATCTATTAAAATATTGACAATAGTTTAAGTCCAATTTCAAAGTGAAATTAATTCCAATGACCACCTTTGGATTAAATGGTAAAAATATATTCTAATTTAATTTTAAAACCAATTCAAAATATTATCTAATAATATAAATAAATTAGATTAAAAAGAGGTTTTGAATTAAAATACAACATTTTTCACTTATTCATTAAAAATGAACTTTATCAAAAAAATAACAAAAACCTACACAATGTAAATTTTGATATCCCGATTCTAAAGAAGGATTTTATTTGATCCAATATAACATATAAAATTTTCAACAAGTGGATTTAAAAAGTGTTCGCCATCAAAAGGCGGTTAATCGACCTTTTAAAGAATATTAGAATATTTACTCTTAAAAGTGGATACATTCACATTTTAAGCCTCTAACATTTATTGGATATAAGTAAAAATATTTTAAAAACATATATAATTATTTTGTAGTTAGTTCTGTTCATTCCCGCCATTACAACGGCTAGGCGTTAACTACCATTAAAAATAAAATTATTATACTATTAGTGTGCAACATAAGATTTCAAAGAAACCCGTTGTTGCTTATTGGGTACTCCATCAAGCATAGCATTAATTTTAGATTAATATTAAAATTTTATTCACAAATATTGATAAACATTAGAATTTAATATTATTTATTTACCTGGGATGTTACATCCTTCCCCCCTTTTGGGAATTGCGTTCTCACAATTTCAAAATTGGGCTTGGAAACTTCATTGTAAGAACCACATCAGAAAAACAGTAAATTTAACTATCACTTTAAAAGAAAGAAATAGAAGTACAAAGGTCACCCGAGTTAACCCATGCTAGGATTCCAAGTAGGAAAAAATGGATATGGAAGAAAAGAAAAGGGTCATATTCTGAGGGAGAGTGATAGAAAACATGTCTAGGAGAAAGTTAACCACAAGAAAATCACAAACATGTGATGGGTTAAACAATATTTGATTCCCCAGTAGGAAAAATTAACAGACAAAATTTTTGTTTTAAGTTACTTTTCATTGAGGAATTTATCTATGAGCTTAACTAAAACATAAGGAAACATACTTACTTTTCATGTTGACCTTAAACTTTTACTAGATTTCTTACAGAAACTAATATTTTCTCCAAAAGACGAGTATTTAAGAACACATGTACACATTAAGAGTACTATAATCAACTTCTTGAGAATCAACTAATCCGAAAAGAGAACTATATATTTCCCATGTCTTTAGACCTTAACCAAAACCAGAACCAAAAAGGTTAGTACAAGATCAGATAATACCCAAAAAGGATAATCCTTTATAAAAAAAATCTTTTCTTAATCTCCAAAATTTTTCAAACAATACCCAAATATAAAAAAATACCATTCAATAAACACCTATCCATAACATTCTTAAAAGTAATCAAAACTAATATTGAAACCCAAATCTCTGAAGGATTTAATAAAATAGTCTTCCAAGATAAACCTTAACATTTATATCCAATCATCAGTTACTCTTAAAGTATCATACTGAAAAGTAATTAACCTAATCACATATCCTCCATGATAGGTTAATAATTTACATAGATAACCCAAAATCAACTTATTCTAGATTCATAAGTTCATATAACTAAAACTAATTAGTCAAAATAACCAGGGACTTCACGTAGTCCAGTGGTAGGAGATAAATACCAGTCACACTTTGGCTGTGTGTTCAATTCCCGCAGCTTCATCCGACGCAACAGGTTGTCACACAGTCTATGTGTTGTCCTTTTTCCAAAACTACATAATTCTTATAAAATTCCCAAAAAGCGATAAAATCTTCAAAAATAACCATAACATAATTTAACCTAATGTATATCTCATGCCTTTCGTATTCCATCATATCATGTAGTAACCCATAATTACCTCAAAAGTAAGGATCATATAAACCCTAATGGTTACCTTTATAATTATTACCTGAACTTCCACATCGAGTTTTTTCTCTCATCCATGATGCATTAGAGAACTCACCAAGGTTCAAGTGGTTGATCATGACTCCTGATAGTTGGTTTACAATAACCATGATATTTCTCATTGAATCCCCCATTTCATTCAGTCTTTTAATTAGAGAACCACCACATTTTCCTCCAAACCCATTGTCACTTTGGTGCCTGCTAGATCCATCCATTTACTAACACCAAAAAGGTCAGTGTGAGAATATAAACAAAATCATCATGTACTAAAGGAATATAAAGACTAAGATATACTTATCCAAGTTATCTCAAACTCATTCCAACTTTAAAAAAAATTAAAAAATAAACAATGACCCCATCTAATATACTACCCATTGTGGTTATACAAAACTTGTCACTTATGCTTAAACAACACTCTAACCTCTAAAGTTATCTAAACCGAACTTTGATACCAACTATAAGGACCCGAACTTAAACCTTACTTAATCTTGAATTAAATTGGATAATTCACATTGAGGATCTTTTCAGGTTTAGAGTTTTAGATAATTAGGACATAATTATTACATCTCAAAGATTACAAAGTAGACACATCTACACAGTTTCAATTTTTTTCACAAAATAAAAACTCTTGAACAAAAGAGTCATGTCTAGTTCCTTGTTTTAGAGAGACTGACATTTACTTGATCCCATCCTTGACCCTATTCAACTTTATGGCATGTAAAAAACATTTCAAAAACATGGGATGAGCATAAAAAGCTCAGTAAGGGTTATAAAAATACGGAAAGAAAACACCAGTCCATGTATACATAAGAATCAATGAAATCATAATTTACTAATAAAACATAAACAATTTAACATACCTCATGAAATCATAATAATTAAAAATAACTCATAGAAATTATAAGACATAAAGGTAACTTGAGGCATTCATAACATTATTATGTTGGGAGTAACCCTCATGGTTACGTTTGGAATACCTATCACAGTATATTCACTAAATATCTTCGGAGAAACCTTAACGTTTAACCCCTTTGAATTACCCAATGCATTGGAGAGCTATATTGGGCTCACCGGCCCTTAGTTTATCATGAAACCACTCGTCTTCATAAACAACGCCCAAGAACCATAACTTAATCGTATCACATAAAACATGCATAGAGGAAAAATAACATTTCCACATTTCAATCACAAAATATCAATAAAACACATTGATATAATAAAAACATTATCAAAACCATTTTCAATACCAAAATAAAAGAAAAGTAAAACATGGTATTTATTTTTCATTTAAAAAAAGTTATGGCTTGTAAAGGAAGCCGAAACTCAAATAATGGTCACGGCGGCGGAGAAGTCATTGTCCCCGCATACGTAAGACAAAAAATATCCTTTTTTTGTTTAGTAAAATGCTTGTTATAAAAATATTCCATTTGAATAAAGGTCAAATGGGTTTATACACTGTATTAATGAAAGTTGTGTATAAAACAAAATATTCCTCAATGAAAGGAGATTGAGACGAAGTACTATACCACTTTGAAGATTTTAACATTTTAAACCATTAATATCCATATAAATAAATCCTTAAAAACCATTTTGAAAACATGGATATTAATGTGAAATATTTATAAGAATAAATCATTAAAACATTTAAAACGATATTTCAGTTAAAGAGTTTTTAACAAAATTAGAGACACTTGAATACAAATAACTGAGGAATAAAATTTAATCAGAACTTTATAATATCATGAGAATAAAGGGATTCATGATATAATATGCCAAAGGACAGTATATACACCATATAAGAGTGAATTGGTGCATAACAACAATGAAGTCTCAAAAGAAATGTAAAATGAGATGAAATCCCTTGTAAAGAAGGTATCCTTAAATTAAGGATAAATCAATCTCATAATTATGTGTGAAAATATAAATACACCCAATATAAGTGGATATTAAGTGTAAAACAACCAGAGGTCATTCACACATATTCATAGGATAACATATTCAATAACTACAAGTTGAACCCAAAGAAATCGAAATTGGGTTAAGAAGTTCCCTTGTAAAACTTTGACAGCCTAATGACGTCACTTTAAAATTTAGAAAACGATTTGATGAGAAAAAAAGGGTATCTAATCACTTGTAAATAAATTTTACATCAATAAGGATATATAATAACATATACCAACTTAATAAGATGTAAATTAAAAGACCTACCAAAATAAGTCTTTTAAAAAGAGGAGGGTGAAAGGTTCCCTTACCGACTTGGGTAACATTTGAAACGTACACCCCAAGAAAGAAGGGTCATAAAATGAAGTTTTAAATACCCATAAATGAGAGTATATTATAAAAATATTAAAATAATGGGTAGTAATACACCACAAAAAAGGAAATAGTGGAAAATGTAGCATGAATCTCATGAGAATAAAAAGTGAGATAAATATCCCCTTATGAAAATTCGACAGCCTAACGACGCCACATAAAACTTCCAAAAATGGATTGATGAGATAAAATAGGGTCTCTCATAAAATGAACATAAAAATTACATCAAGAGGAATATAAAATAAAATCCTCAAACATAAGAACATGGAGCATAAAAGAAATGACATAAAAGAGAGTACTTGAAAAGAAAGAGAGAGGTAGGACCCCTTACCTCAAGTACGACTTGTCTTGTTCTTTTATTTATATTCCTGAATGATAAACTTTTTTCAAATTATAATTTCTTAAGTAACACCTTTAAATTTTATTATTCAATTCATATCAAATATTATAATGTTATAATAATTAGTTAATTATGTGAGTTTATATCATATGTTTTTGTCGATGTTTGGTACATGAGTCAAAAATGAACTTGTTTGAATAGAATTTTCCATGTAGTTATATGTAAATCATCTACAGAATTGTATTTTTGATTTAAATATCATATATATCCCTTAGAAATTCATTTTATACTATTCCATAATAGTTAGAGATAGAAATAAATGAAATGCACCGTTCATGGAGACAGTAGGCCTTACGTGCGCATGAATGGTACTTTCATTTCATTGTCATATTAATGGAATTAAAAATAATTCAGAGATATATATATATTATAATTCTAGTATAATATATATTTTATATAAGTCACATAATTTCATTAATTTTATTCTTTCTACATTCCATGTATTGCATGAACGAGTCACATCACTTGAGGGGGAGGTAGTCCACACTTCCTCATATGAAATTATCGCATTTGCACAACATGAAAAGAATAAAGGTATGTTTTAAATATAAAATACATAAGAATATAGAAAACATAAATACCATATATATCATATATAAAATACAGTGACATCATAATGGCCACCTTTGAAGGTGTTAAAAGAATATTGAACAATCATCGTTTCGTGATGCAGTAATTCGCCATCCACAGAAACAGTATGTTCTTTAACCATTAGACGGAGGTGTGTGTAAGTGAAGCTTGAATAATTCTTATAACAAAATACTAGTATATTTAAGATACTTTTTTTGTTACAAAATAGAGGAATAAAAAGATTTTAGGGGGTTGTAGAAGAAAAATAAAACAAAAGAACATATGGGAAGACATTACCTTTAAATCGGGTAACTCCCTTGGGTTTGAACCAAAAGGGTTTTTTGAAGAGATTTCTGCCTAAGGTGAGGCTAAAATGATTACTATAGGGATGTGGATATATTAAATGGGCAGGTCTTGGCTGAGAAAAAAGCTTGAGAGGTGTGGGTAAGGAGGTAGATGTGGTGGCCTTTTATAAGAGGGAGGATGAGCACTCTTGGAACGTCAAGAAATGTAACATTATTTTAAAAATTATTTTTGGATTTTAAAGGACCCTTATTATTATATTTCTGGGATAAGGTGATAAGGGTTCTAAATATACTCATCCAATAGTTTTTTTACATGTTTATGTCTTATAGATTACATTATCTTTTCATTTTATTAAAATGGTTCATTAATGAGGTAATCGATACATCATCATGGTGTCATAAATAAATTAATTTATTTAATGTATAAAAATTATTAAAAAAATACAATGTTTTAGGAAATCGTTTTTTCTTTCCAATTAATATTTATAGTCAAAAATATGACTTGTATACCCCCGTGTAGAAATTGTTTTAGTAAAATAATACATGTTTGTGACATTTTTATTTTAACTTTAAAAAAAGTTATTAATTTCATTTTCCTACCAAAGTGGCTCCATGGAATCCCCAAGTTTACCCATGGATTATCATGGTCTTCCATGACTCATAAAATAAGGGTTGAACATGTGTCAAGGTCATTTAATATTATTATAACATTATCGTTATCTTAAATTACACTAATTACCTTTAATCGCGATTAATAAAACTTAAAAGTTACTATTAACCAAAAAATTATTTTAATCTCATTGAACCAAATTTTACATCCTAATGAAAACCATGTATGTTTTATTTTTTAAATTTAAATCACAGAAGTGGTAAAGTTTCATTTAAATGATAAATCAGTTTTTTAACTACCACTTAGTGGTTTTACTATTCATTAAAAATTGAAGTTTTTCGGAAAAATACCAAAAATTCACCATAAGATATATTTGATATTCCGAATTAAAAAATGATGACTATTTTGAAAAATTCAAAACATATAATTTTCATTAATTAATTTAATTATTAATTCCCACTATCAAAACAAATAGCCTGTTTTTAAGAAACAATATCTATTAAAAGATTGACAGTAGTTTATGTCCAATTTCAAAGTGAAATTAATTACAGTGACCAAAATTGGATTTAATGGTAAAAATATATTCTAATTTAATTTTAAAAAAAAAAATCAAAATATGATCTAATCATTTAAATAAATTATATTAAAAAGAGGTTTTGAATTAAATTATAACATTTTTCACTTATTCATTAAAAATGGACTTTATTAAAAAAAATAACAAAAACCTACACAAAGTAAATTTTGATATCCCGATTCTAAGGAAGGATTTTATTTGGTAAAATATAACTTATAAAATTTTCAACAAGTGGATTTAAAAAGGATTCTTCATCAAAAGGCGGTTAATCGACCTTTTAAAGAATATTATAATATTTACACTTAAAATTGGATTCATTCACATTTTAATCCTTTAACATTTATTGGATAGAAGTAAAAATATTTGAGAAACATATATAATCATTTTGTAGTTAGTTCTGTTCATTCCTTCCATTGCAAGGGCTAGGGATTAACTACCATTTAAAATAATAATATTATTTTATTAGTGTGCAACGTAAGATTTCAATGAAACTCGTTGTTGCATATTAGGTACGCCATCTAGAATAACATTCTTTTTAGAGTAATATTAACATTCTATTCACAAATATTGATAAAAATTATAATGTAATATTATTTATTTACATGGGATGTTATAGGTAGGATTGTGAAAGAGGTTGGTAAACTGTAGCTCAGAGGGTTTCTGAATCCTGGGATAGACATGGGGTCTTAGAGGCCAAGAGGCATACAGAGAGAAGCATTTCTTAAGGACATATTGCATTTGGTAGACAGGCCAGGGGTGATCAATATGCATAGCCACTGAGGGCATTGTATTCATAGTCATGAAAATGTGTCCTTAAGTCAATGATTGTATTCCCTCGATTGCCAAGAAACTTCAGGGAAGTTGAGATTTTGGACCACCAGGGGTGGATTATGAGAGTTCGGATTTTTCTAAGTATAGATTATGGTTTATGATGGGAGTGTGCCTGGATACAGGAGAAACATCTAGAATAAACTTCTTGAGAATGGGTGAAGTAATCCCTTCTCACGTGGGTGTGAGATGGTGGCTTGTGAAGGTCTGACCCGTGCACTGAAGGATAGAGAAAAGCCTCTATTTCTTACTGAACCCATGAAAGGTTTGACTGTGCAGTTTTAACGTCATGCAGTAAGGATGAGGAGCATTATTAAAGGATGCTGGGCAGTTTAACGTCATGCAGCGAGGAAAACATTCGTGCATTTTAACGTCATGCGGTAAGGACACGTGGCATTATTAATGGATATAGTGCAGTTTAATGTCACGTAGCAAGGATGTGGGGAATTTTTATTTCCTTTTCCAATGATGTGCAGTTTAACATAATGCAGAAAGGACGATTGTCCTTGCAGTTTAATGTCGTGCGGTAAGGATGACCATCATTATTAAAATTGTGATAATTATTGTTGTTAGAGGCATTCCTATGGATGTTTAATGCTTAGTCTTTGCAGCTTTACGCCAAGAGGCCAAGATTTTCCATGCAGTTTACCATCATGCGATAAGGACGTAGTTGCAAAGACTGCTCTTGATTAGAATGTAACTGGGCCCGAACATCTTTGCATGTCCAAGATGTGGAGAGGGGTTGATGATGTAAATCGTGGTTCCAGGGCCTCTTGGATCAGGAGAAATGATATGGGGACTCTGAGGCCAGTAATCATACGGAGCTAGGAAGAGTATCGCCCGAGAAAATATTTCCTTTGGTAGACGGTCCAAGGGATATCAATACGCAGAGCCGCTGAGGGCATGGTATGCATAGTCATGCAAAGGTATCCACGGGTCAATAACTTTCCACTTCCAATGGCCGTGAGTGGTTATGAGGATCCATGATTTTCTAGGCCATGAAGTCTGTCATTTGGTTAGGAAATATCTAGGAATGTTGAGGATATTCATCCCTGGTTGCTATTAAAGCTCAAAGAGCCCCCTATGCTGATTTATCTAGATCGCGGGGGCGTGCCTTCACTCCATGCAATTTTATCATCATGCGGTAAGGACAAATTACTCTTAGTTTTTCAGTCATAGAGCTCGAACCATTGGGTGACTATTTCTGCAGTCACTCGAAGGATAACTGGGTCAACACGCTCTAATATGCCTTGAATAGGGTGGGGAATGAAGGTTGTAAACTATAACTTTGAGTTTTCCCAGATCAGGAGGTGTGGGGTGAGGGCTCTAAGGCCGGTAAGCATACGGATCTAGGAAGAGTGTCGCCCGAGGAAGTCCTGACTTTGGTAGATGGGCCAGGGGAAATCAATATGCAGAGCCATTGACGGCATGGTATGCATAGTCATTCAAAGGTGTCCCCAGGTCGATGACTATCCACTTCCGATGGCCATGAATGATTATGAAAATGAAAGATTTCTCCCAGTGTAGAGTTCAACATCTGGGGATAATGGTGTCTAAGAATACAAGAAACATCTTCACTACAATTTTCCGTTGAGCCAAAGTAGCCTAGCCCTGGATTGATGTTCGTGGATGCAGGTCGCTATGTGAACTACCAGCGGATACATAGGCCAGTCGGGTATGGATACCCTGACATCACTTGGATGTGAAGAGGGGACGAACTTGTAAACCACTGCTCGATAAATTTTGGATCAGGAGATATGATACAGGGGCCCTGAGGCTATTAAGCATACAGATCCAGGAGAAGTGTCGCCTGAGGGAATCTTGGCTTTGATAGATGATCCAGGGGCTATCAATATGCAGAGCCAATGAGGGCATGGTATGCATAGTCATGCAAAGGTGTCCCTGGTTCGATGACTTTCCACTTATGATGGCTATAAAAGATTATGAAGATCCATAATTTTCCGGGTTGTGGAGTCTGATTTATAGAAAGGATGCCTCCAAATGTGCAAGGAGTATCTCCATCTTGTTTCACCATGTGTCTTGGGTGGGTCACAAAGAAGTCTGTGTAGTTTAACGTCATGCAGTGAGGATTAAGTCCGTGCAGTTTAACATCATGTGGTCAGGAAGAAGTTCGTGCAGTTTAATGTCATGCGGTGAGGATGAAAAATACACCCCGTGCAAGTCTGGTCCGTACATGGGGGAAGGGGGTATATATTGTTTTTTGTTTGAGGTGGCTGGGCCAAGGTATGGAATTCTGGCGTCACTATGCATCCTATGAGGGCAGGAATCATGCCTCACGTAGTTCTCTGTATGGAGTACACCTTGTACAGGTCTAGTCCATACATGGGGGGAATGAAAATTTTTTATCATTATTTTAATTTGGTTGTGGCTGGGATATGATAGAGGATCCCGACATCACTATGTATCCTGCCCGGGTAGGAATCAAGCCGCACCTTGTTCTCTACAAAAGTGATACACCCCATGCAGGTTTGGTCTGTACATGGGGGGAGAGGGAATTTTTAAAATATATTTTCCTTGCAGTATAACGTCGTGCGGTGAGGATGAAATACTCTTAGTTTTAGGATATAGAGTTTGGACCGTTGGGTGCTTGTCAATTTAACGTCATGCATCTCGGACGATGAGTACACCATGTATAGGTCATGTCAATACACCGGGGGAGGGGGTATTATTATTATATATTTTTTTATTTTTATAATTTTTTTTAGAAGTGGCTAGGCTAGGCTAGGGAATCCCGGCGTCGCTACGTATCTTACGAGGGCAGGAATCAAGCCGTACGTAGTTCTCTAGAATCAGTGCTGTTTAACATCATGCAGTGTGGACATAATATTCCTGGCCTCTATGAAAAATAATTCTTCAAGAATCTCACATTGGTAGGTGCTGTGGTGAATTTCCCGTCCATGGATATCAGGGCATATGATTTGTTGGAGTAGACCTTGTGTACAACATATTGTCCCTCCCACTTGGGCTCCAGCTTCAGAGGATTCTTTCTGAGTATCATTGGGGTCCAGAG
Organism: Viscum album; assembly: GCA_963277665.1. Taxonomy (NCBI): domain Eukaryota; kingdom Viridiplantae; phylum Streptophyta; class Magnoliopsida; order Santalales; family Viscaceae; genus Viscum; species Viscum album. The sequence goes on from OY728134.1 coordinate 1,174,636,693, forward strand.
GACCAACACCAATTCTCCTTCCAAGAAAGACTGAAGACGAACCTTTTTGTTGAAGGCTCGTGTGATCCAGTTATAGTATACTTACAGATAGTGCAAGGTGTGAAACCGCTTCTCGTCTAGCTGTTCCAATTCACCTAGCTGCTTTTTTGATTGCTCATCGTTGGTTAACTGATCACAAATGGCACCGTGGAGAGAGGGTAGTTGGAGCTCAATGGACAGGACCGCTTCTGTTCTGTATACCAATTAGTATGGAGTGTCCCGAGTAGTGGTGCAGATTGTGGTTCGATAAGCCTACAATGCATGAAGTAGTTTATTTGGACACAATTTCTTGTCTTTGTCCACCATTTTCTAGAGAATGTTGGACATGGTCTTGTTGAAAGCCTCTATCTTTCCGGTGGCCGCTGTTTGGTAGCGGGATGAGTGGCTAGCCTTGATACCATACTTTTTCTATAGTTTCTCCAATTCCGCAGAGCCGAAGTTGGTGTCGTTCTCCGTCAGTATGGTATGAGGGACACCAAATATTGTGATGATATTGGTCTTCACAAAGCTGAAAATATTTCTTGCCCCGACTTCCTTGAGGGGTATGGCTTCTGCCCATTTGGAAAAGAAGTTAGTTGATGTGAGGATATACTTCAGATGTTTGGCCGTAGCGGGAGGATATGGTCCCACGACGTCCATCCCCCAGATGGAAAATGTCCAGGAGTACTTGGCTTGATGAAGTAACTCTGGGGGTTGGTGTATCAAGTTGGCATGAATCTAGCATGAGTGACATTTTGAAGTAAAACGCTCGCAGTCTCATGCCACTGTAGGCTAGTAGTACCCAAGCCTTTGAACCTGATGCGAAATCTTGGTACCTAGTTGATTTTCTCCACTTGCTCCAGCATGTATTTCACTCATTATGACAGCAGTTTCGTCTCCATCAATGCATCTGAGGAGCACTCCGTCGAGGCCTCACTTTTAGAGGGCCTCTTTCTAACCCATGCCTCCATGTAGGACAATGTTGATTGCACTCCTCTGTATTTTCTCTCGTTCAGCCCTTTCTGATGGAAGTTCTCCTCGTTGAAGGTAGTTTGCTATGGGGGTCATCCAGCCAGTGGCAGGAGCGTATGGCTCGGGGACAGGATCGAATTCGTGGATTTCATCAATATTGGCTTGAACAGACGACAATACCATTCGACGGTGAGCAATAATTATAATCGTTTCATCCCGGTCTTGGCCAGCTAGGGCTGTGTCTGCATTGGCTAATGCATTAGCCTGAGCATTCTGAGATCGGGGAATATAGTTCAATGTTGGTTCTATGGAGAACTCATCCATTAACCCTCAGACATGGTCAAACAGGGGGATTAGCACCTCCTTTTTAATATCATAGTCACCATTGACTTTCTTGATGACCAGGTCCGAGTCACATTTTTCCTTAAGGTGATGTACTTGTGCCTGAAATGTGGGCTCCAGGCCTTAAATGAGGGCTTGATACTCCGCTTCATTGTTTGTACATCCCTCTGACAGGAGGAAGGAATATGGAAAGACTGCATTTCCTGGGGACACAGATATTATCCCCAAACCCACTTTGTTAGATCTGGGATCCTCCATCCTCTTCCTAATTGGGCTTAGGGATGTGCCATCGAAGTACATTTCCCATGCAGGGAACTCTTCTTGAACCAAGAAGATGTTGTCATCAGGTAGTTCAGCGTATAGTTCAGTGGTCACTATCCAAGGGTGCTCTGCCATAAAGTCTACTAATACCTGGCCTTTGATGGCTTTCTGAGGCACGAACCGGATGTCGAACTATTGCAGGATGACTACCCATCGGGATAGGCATCTGGTTAACATCGAGCGACTAGGGATGTACTTGAGTGGGTTACTCTGCGAGATCAAATGAACTTCATGATGCTGCAGATAATGTCGTAGCTTTTGAACTGCCAAGTCCAAGGCCAAACAACTCTTCTTGATATTTGAGTATCGAGTCTCGACATCAATCATGGTTCCACTGAGGTAATAGAGACTGTTTTTGCTGTCGACGTCGTCCCATTGTGCGAGGATGGCCCCCAGTGACCATTCTAGGGCTGTCACGTATATGATGAGAGGTCTTCCATCATCTGGGGGAATGATCACTGGTGGGATTAGGAGGTACTTCTTCAAGTTGTCGAATGCCTCTTAGAAGTCATTCATCCATTGGTACGTGACCCCCTTTTTCAATAACCTGGTGATGGGAAAACATTCTCCTGGAAGGTTGGCTATGAACCGACTAATATAGGACAACTGTCCTTGGAATCCCCTCAATTCGGTGAGATTTCGGGGAGGTGGTAATTCAAGGATATCCTTTGTCTTCTCAGGGCCGACTTCGATGCCACGATGGCGTACGGCGAAGCCAAGGAATTTCCCTGAGGTAACCCCGAATGTGCATTTCAAGGGGTTCATATTCAAGATATGCTTCCAGAGTACGTTGATGACGGTCTTGAGGTCTGATAGGTGATATGAGCATTGTCTGGACTTGAACACCAGTTCATCCACATAACATTCAATGAATTTTCCTAGGAACTGATTAAAGATCTGATGCATGACACACTGATATGTGGCGACAACATTCTTGAGACCAAATGGAATGACCCTATAACAAGAATACCCCTTGAGCGGCCCTGAAGGCAGTGGATTCTTCTTCTTCTCGGGCCATCCAGATTTGGTTATAGCCGGAATAGCCATCCATGAAGGAAAGAGCCTCATACCCGGCCATTGCATCGATTAGAAACTCTGTGATTAGGACCGGGAAGTCATCTTTCGGGCAATACCGATTGAGATATTTTAAATCGATGCAGATGCAGATTTGCCCATTAATTTTCATGACTAGGACTGTGTTGGCCAAACAGATGGGGTATTGGACCTCCCTTATGAAGCCTGATTTAATGAGCTTATCGACTTCAGCCTCTATATTGGTAGCATGTGAGGGGTGCGTCCTTCTGACATCTTTTTTATAGCCATGGTGGTCCTCTAGAAGACCCAAGTGATGCGTCGCTACTTCAGGATCGAGTCCCGACATCTCCATGTAATTCCAGGAAAAGACATCCCTGTGCTGCCTTAGAAAGGAGGTATATACCTCGTGTTCCTTGGGAGACATGGATTCAATAATGAGAGTGGGCCTCGGGTCTTCCTCAATACCCAGATTTATTTCCCTGAGTTCGTCCACAGTGGTGGAGATACCTTCCTAAAATGGAGGAGGTGCAGCTCTAAGATCTCCCCCCTCTTCTTCTCCCAAATCCTCATTTTCTTGGTCCGACGAGGAGAGAGCTCCTGACGTGAGCTCTTGGGAGTACGGAGGAGTGGTGTGATGGGCGTCCTTACTTGAGTCTTCATCCCCAGATTGAGGGTCAGTGGACGTTCCCACATTGTCACACTCGGCCGTTATGGCTGAAGTCATGAGGATATCTGAGTGCGAGTCTGGATTTGAACTCCTACTCTCAACGTGGTTTATGGGAAGGACATAATCTCTTCCAAGCTTCCTGAGGGGGTCATCAGGAACCATTTCCAGGACATTTGGAGCAGGGATCCAGTCGACATCATCGACCAAATACTTTTTTTTCTTTTGCTCATAGAATCTAGGGTCAATGTAATGTGACTAAGAGAGCTCGAAATTGGACTTGTCGGCGTGCAATGTTCCACTTTTTCCATTGATGCAGTGTATGATACATTGGTGGTAGGATGAAGGAATAACCATGTGCTTATGGATCCAAGACGTTCCTAGTAGGGCATTGAATGCTGTGCTCTACCGGACCACCATGAATTCCGTGTAGGCTACCAAATCACCAAAATGGGTCCTTAGTTTGATTTGTCCCATTGGATTATTCTCACTCTTGTCTTAACCGAATAGATTTGTGGCTGGGGGTATTAAATCATCCTCACTGTAGCCCAGCTTACAGAGTGTCCGAAGGTGAAGTAGGATAACTTCATAGCCATTGTCTATAAAGACTTTCCAGATCTCAATTCCATTCAGCATGCCGGACACATATAGTGGTCTGACGTGTCCTTGCATGATGGAATCTTCATCTTGATTGGTAAAGGAAATCACCGTATTGCATTCAACTGGGCCAGTCTCTGTCCGATAAATCTCAGCGGCAGCTACATCGGCTTGAAACTCATGTGGGCTGATCAAAGCTTCTATTAGAACCTCCCCGAGGTCTACTGACAGGCTTAGGGAAACCAAGATTGACAACATGGCTGGTACCGATGCTAGATGCTTAAGGATGTCATATTTTTGCTCCAACAGCCGATGCTTCTCTACTGTCGAGAGAGTTCTAGCAGGTGACTTGGGGGATGGAGCATTTGACGAGGAGGTACCGACTGCGGGGTCAGATGTTGATGGTGTTCCCGCATTCTGAGGACTCGGACCGGCCGATCTGTTTGTGTGCACTAGGCAGCCAGACACTTGCTCCTCCTCTGGTGGGTATCACAGAAAAATAGGGCCAGAGTGGCTACTTGTGGAGGTGGAGGGGCATTCTTTCTCATGGTGATTCTGTTGAAGGGCTCTCCCACGGGTTTCTGCGATATTAACGGTTTGAGCCGGGGTCCAACTATAGGGTTGGTTTCGGCCACAGCTGCGCCTCCCCTAGTATCCCCTACCTCTGCGATTCCTCCTACCGGCTCCTTGTACAGGGAACTCGGGTTCGTAACCATACCCTATGTCAGGGAATGATTCCATAAGATGGATGGCGTTAATAGAACCCAAGATTGGCTCTTCATCCTCTGATAGGTCAACCTGGTCTGTTGTACCTGATGGTGTCATTTGGTGGGTTGGTGACCATGGTGCCAAATTCAAGGGCATATAATTTTCCAGGGTAGGGACTAACTTTGGCCCCATTGAGGACTGCTCATCTTGTGATTGTTTCTTCCGTATTTTCCTCCCAGATGACCAGCTCGTAGAGGATTGTGAGGCCGATGCTGTCGGCTGTGCGGCATCAGGGGCTATTGACGGTAACACTGGCTGCCATAGCTGAGCTCAAAGTATGCCCTAGGCTCGGTCAATAGTCTTCCTAGTCATCCAGTCATCGAATTTCTGCCCCTTCTTGATGGAGACTTTCTGCCACCCCTCCTCTTTTTCGGAATCGGTGGTAGTGATAAATGCCACATATGCTGGGTGTGGTCCCAGCTCGACCTGTCCAGAGTCTACCATCCACTGTCAGAGGTCTTTGAAGATGAAACATTATTGGAAATTGTGCCCCAATATTCTATGGTAGGGGAAGTAATCTGACCTGTCCTCGCGGCCGACTTCTTCAGGTTTCTTTGGCTTCAGGAGGCGGAGTAGGTTGCAATTCATGGGAGCAATGAAGTAGCTGAAGACTTGATCATATCGGAACGAGTATAGTTTTTTTCTTCATTCCTCAAACTGGTTCCTCTTCAGTCCTCTATGATCTTACCATTTAGGCAGAGGTGGCCGCTGATATGCTGGAGGCCCTTGACGATTTGGTGGAGGCCTGAGCGGTGGAGTAGGCACAGAGGCCGACTTGAGTGTGACAGAGGACACTTCATCTCTAGGGACTCTTTTTGTAGGAGCCTGTGAGGCTATTCAGGACTTTGAATTAGTCCGCTGCAGGGATTCCTCAATTATCTGGGCAATGGCCGAGAGATGTTAGAAGCCAGTGGTGTACTCCACTGGTATAAGCGGTGTTCGCAGCTCATCTTGAATATTATCGATGCATATTGCTAGCATCTCATCCTGAGGCATTGGCTTGTTCAGGGAATAAGTCATACCTTTCCATCTGACGATGAAATCTGAGACCCTATCGTTCTCCCTCTTCTTGTAGTTCATGAGTTCGTGACTATTTTTTTGGCAACGTCGAGCTGAAGTGGAATAGGAACTACTGCCGAAGGTCCTCCAGCTCTTTATTGACTGGGCTGGCAGGCTCGTATACTAGATGAAGGCAGATCCTTGCAAGGTCCTAATGAAGAATCTGAGTTTCACTGCTTCTTTTTGTTCCAGATTTCCCATCATAGGGTTTCAATAGGATGCGTAGTGCATCAAATGCTGTTCCGGATCACCTGAACCATTGAAAATAGGGAATATAGGGCTCCCAAAATTGGGTGGAGGTGGTGTGTTGGTCACCCAATCTGGGTAGGGTTTCCGCTCTAGCTGTATCGGAGCGCATCAACCTTCCATTGCTTCCAATCAAGCTGTAAGTGCCTCAATGGTGTTGGTGAGACCCTGGTTTACATCCTGTTGGGCCTGGTCCTGGGTAGGCGTAGCCCGAGGCATTGCCTGAGGATCCAAATTGGCCGACACCAAGGGTGAATATTCCATTCGGGGCACCCTCGGAGGGTACGGGCGTACTTGCTCCGGTTGCCTCCTAAGTGGAGGGAAATCTTGGTATTCATCATCCACATATAGGTAGTTAGACAAACCAGGCACCTCATTTGGCAGGATCCCTGATCGTGCTTCGCTTTCCGATGCAAGCTTTAGCCTTTGAGGTGCACTTGCTGGGAGTGCATGATGTGGTTCCTCTTGTGATGCACTTTCAATAAGGTGGTTCCTCTAGAGTAGCTCACCATTATGCCACCTCAATTCTTTCATCTCCTCTTCCTGTCGAGCGAATCTCTCTTTGAGCGGGAGTGGCTCGTTTTTGTCGAGAGAAGGAGGCGGGTTTATGGTAACCTGTCCTTTATTCTTATCCTTATTGGAAGATCGCTGGGTAGGTGGAGGAGGGTCGGATAGAAGGACATCCATATTTAGGTCGGCCATCTGGCTCTGGGTGTGCACACCTGGGGGTTCGTTGTGAGTCACAACCTGACCAGAACCGTTGTCTCCCAATCAATATGGATTTTCATTTTCCCTAGTGTCATTCATGGGGTTAGCCTCTATGGCATTGATGAATTCATATTGCGGGGTTGAGGGGACGTCATCTTCCAAATAGGAAGAGGATCTCCTGCGTCTTCCACTGGCCTTCCCTTTCATGACCTGGGATTTCCTTCAGACTTCCTGACGAAGGGTGATGCGAAGAGTTCTTTGATGCGACCTTATGGTGTGCCTTCCTCTCAGATGGGATGATGATTTAAATAAAGGGATATGACTGGAAGATCATCTTCTGACTATCCTCCCCAGATGAGAGAATACTGAATCTCATGGGGGAGGTTGTTGTTGAGGGGGTAATAATTCCCCCATCCCTGAGCGCTGGGTTTGGTTCCGCTCCTTGGACGTTGAGTCTCCTCTCGTTCTTATTGGACTTACGGGGGCATTTGTTATTAAAAATTCCCCTAGCCCTGCAGGCTAGGGTTGACCCAGGATTGCGGCAGTGGCTGCTGCTATCATGACCTGCTTGATCTCGTGTGCCCCCGTTCGGGTGTGAACCATATTTGGTGCCGAATTAACCAATGGATGAATCCCTTTTGGGGAGGCACGCAAAGATCGCTTATTGGCCTATCTTAGGTGAAAGGCCCGTTGTATGTTCTCGGTGGCCCAATTTTGGAGTTCTTGAATGTCTTGTTCTTGCTGGGCCTGATGTTTCTGGGACTTACTCAAGGCCTGACTCTATTGGGTGTGTTTCCTTTCCTGAATATGGGGACCATTTGATTGTTGTCTTGAAGTGACGACGTTGCAAGACACCATGCCGAACGGGTTCTTCTAGGCGGGGAGCATAGTGAAATGCAGAGCTCCGTGTTCCCTCTATCCCCTGATATGGACTCCCGTTGGAGCATCACCGATGAGGTGGCATAGCTGGTGTAGTGCATGGAGGCAGGATATCTCCATGTTTCCTTTACATCTCTTGGGGTGCTGTCGTCGTGACATAGGGAGGACCTCCAGGTTGATGTGACGTAGGAGGACTCCTATCGTCTTGACATGTTATACATACCCTTGATAAGGAAGGAAGATTGATTTCAGCCGGTGGAGGGTCTTCCATATATTATGGTGGATTCCGTGCGCGCATTCTTCTAACAACTGTCTTGGTATGCCGAACAGAGAGGTGGTCGTGGTCCAAAACATGACTGGTATATCATTTCCGGCCAGTTGTTTCCTTATGTGCAACATGTTGGCATACTCCTCTGGTAGTGATTCCTCTACCTGGTCATCCCAACTGAAGTGCTCACTGTTCGTGTGATCAAAGGTAGTGGGACCGATAGGTATTGAATTGTCATGTGGGCGATTACGAGGTGGTTCAGAAGATGAACGTGGACTTGGACCATCTCCTGATTGAAGAAGGGCGTCGTTAACCACAAGATGGTATCTGACATGCTCAGTCCCGTACTTCTGAGTGCCTCGACATACAAGGGCTTTTCTGTTCTTGACTCGGTAGGAGGAGGACCTTCCTGTCGATATGATATGTCATCGCAGGGAGGACCTTTTCAATGGCGGCTTTAATGGATAGGACTACCATTATTTCTTGATGCTTTACTGCATAGAGGACTTTTGCAGTGCAAGCCCTGGGGAGGACCTCTAAGGCGTATCGCAGCAAGAGGAGGACCTTCTAGTTATGTAGCGTCGTTACGGGGAGGGCCTTCACAACAACTTCCATCATGGTGAATATGACCATCATGGATTGACGTTCTATGTGCATCCTGGGGAGGACCTTCAGGACACACTACCACAAGGGAAGGACCTTCTTGTTGCTTGGGACCAATGCGGGGAGGACCTTCGCAATGGCGGACATGGTGGCGAGGCTTCCATCACAGCTACGGCAATGGAGAGGACTACCATTACAGCTGCCGCAGGGAGAATATTTGCGGGATACACCCTGGGGAGGGCCTCCAGAATGTACTGCAATGAGGGGAGGGCCTTCTCGTTGCTTGACATCTCTAAAGGGAGTACCTCCATTATCAGGGTGGTGAGGACTACCACCGTGATCTAATGCCCGGATGCGCGGAATGTCATTGCAACGTAACCCCTGGGGAGGACCTTCAGGGAAGGCCACGACAAGGGGAGAGCCTTATTGTCATGATGAGATGTCACTACAGTGAGGGCCTCCATAGTTGCGACTATGATAGTGAGGACTACTATCATAATATGTGGTCCCACTGCATGGAGAGTGATTGCAGTGTATACCCTAGGGAGGACCTTCCGGGTGGACCACAACAATTGGAGGGCCTTCTTGCTGCTCGATCTTCTGGTCATGTGGAGGGTTTCTGTGACTCGCATAAAAAGAGGAGCTCTCATGATTGATCATTATATTCCCACGGGGGAGGCCACCACGGGTGCTTTGGGGAGGACCTTCAGAGCTACTGGTAGTAGCATTGCGGGGATGGCCTTCGCAACTGCTACTGCCACTCCCATAATATGGTAATGGGTGGGAAGGGTTATAAGCCTACGATGTGTGCTTAGAGGCATTGGGAACCTCAGATTCCAGCAGAGCAGAGTCATGAACCCGCTCTTTATTTTCCGGCTGCCTTCGGTGCGTTCGAGGTGCTCTCTTACGGGCAACGGGGGCTGTCTGCTGTTGACAATGACCTTCACCTTTGGGTCCCTGTCTAATTGGGTCCCATGATGCCGCCGGGATACGCCAACAAACATATTAACTTTTATCAGGGATATATGCATGATATGGAGAATCCACCATGATGGACGGGTGTCCCCCAGTTGGAATGATTGAAGCAACTTGATCCTGTTGCCCTTGCATTGCAGAATATAGCTAGCGACCCTCCTGGGTGGAGGCAGGGACGAAGATCTTCTCCGAGAAGGCTATCTCGTCTCTTAGATGTGTCCCCTCAATGGGGGAGACAGGACACAGGCTTGAGTACTTGCTGTTTTCGCCGATGCAATTACATTCTGGAATGTCTGCAAGATATGATCTGGGATCGATACATGCTCCTCCTTCATTGCTAGGATATGTAGAGAGAAATATTTGGCTAGAATGGGTATTAAGTCCCATTCCGGTATCAGAGTAGGAATATCCTGCTCCGGCCCTTCAGTGGTCAGTGGGCACTGACAATTCTCCGGTGTTAGTGCAGGTGAACAAATCTGCCCATATACCGGGATACACCGGTTTATCTCTTCGTTTTCCACCACATCGGGGTGGCGGACTTTAATTGTATCTGTAGGGAGATGTACATGCATATATTGGTTTCCCACCATATCGAGTCGGTGGAGTTTGTTGGCGGGGAGATGTGCCCGCCCATGAGTTTCCGCCACATCTGGGTGGCGGGCTTTACTGATCGCCACCATGTTGGGATGGTAGGCGTCAAGAGGTCCTACTGGGAGCTGGTCCTACAGGTGCTGGGTCACCACCACATCAAGCTGGTGAGATTCACGACCCTAGGTAGGGAGAGGTGCCTGCTAGGTAAGTTCAGTCCCGTGTGAGCGACGGGCTTGACAGAACACGGCGGGGATGCACATCGGCTCGTATGATGCCGCCATGTCTGGATGGCGGGTTCAGGAGGAGCAAACATGTGTAGGTTCCTGTTCGTGGTATGTCTTTGTGGCTGGGAAGCGGAGCTCCTCCTCGGGGACCAGGGTGATGACAGGTCCCTTATTATATGTCTTCCGCGCTCGTCGGGCGGTCCGAGGGGCCGGATCTTGGGGAGTGTGGGCCTGAATCCTCAGAGAGACATCCTCCTCGGTGCAAGGATGTTGAGTCACAACATGACCGCGATCACGCCTTCTAGTGGGGGCCTTGGAGCAGAGCACCCGTTCGGTAGGGATGAAGTCCTCAGCGTCGACATCATCCACCTCCCTAAGGTAAGGGAGGTACGCATTGTCCCGTTCTGGGGACAGAATCCTGAAACGGTTGGAGAAAGCAATAGGGGATATCTGGATTTGCCTTTGCGGCCACTGCTGAGAAGGAGACCGGTGAGTTCTGGTAGATTGGAGGGAGTGCATGGCCACCTCCACCATTGGGAGAGTACCATTCACATGGTACTCTCAGATCAGTACGTCTGAGACCCAACGTTGAAGACATTGGGTGGGAGACGGGGTCCTCCATAGGTGAGGATGTCCGGTCCTTGCGTTGTTGGAAGCGTGCGCTTGGGAGCTCCATTGCGATGTCATTGGATTGAAGGGAGTTCTGAAGGCACCTGTAAAACATTTTAGAAAATACAAACAGAAAACCCGTCAAAGAAGCATCTCATGATCCTATGCGTAACTAATGACCTTTTTTGGCCCTCCTTGAGAGTATAAGGGGGCACAGGGTGAGATTAGTTTAAATCTGTCATGTTTGGTTAAAGATTCACATTGGGTTCACCATTTTTTGTTTTGATCTAATTCCCTCTAGGGAGGTTGAGGACCGACGCGCCTGACCATCGATCTTACGGATGGCTGAGCCCCACTTGATTGAGAATGTCAGGTACACCGGTCTTCATTTCGAAACGCCCAACGGTTTCATATCCAACGATACGTGGACCTACTTTCCAAAGGCATGCGTCTGCTGGGTGGTTTTCCCAACGATGCTTAGGAACTCACATTGGTCGAGAGGATGGGAAGTTGTGCTCATAACACCCTTTTGGGGGGAAAATTATTGCATGTTCTGGGACTCTATTATATATTTAAGACGTATTCATATATTTGCGAATCTTTGGCTTATACCCTAACATAGTATCCTCAGATTTTTCTGGGTTGGAAATGGTCTGCTGAACGCAGGGATTCAAAATCATTTACACCTGAGGTTTACCATCCCTCATTGGGTTAATGAACCCGAGGAGTTTGGACTCACTAGGGCGACACAAGGAGCAGCGTGGTGAGCCGACGTGAGGATAGTCGGATTGACCAGTTGTTGGGCTTGAACCTCATAGATGCTTCCTACATACCCTACCTAGGGGATAGGTATCAAAATCCACATAGTTCGAATAGGCTCGTCGGAGAATCGACATGAATGTGGACCCAGTGTAATGCCCTGACCCCAGTTACCCAGAGTCGGTGCATTATTGCGTAGCATTGTCATGATCACAAAAGATCAAGTCTTGAAAGACCAATTAGTTTAGTATCCTTGGAAACACTAGATACATTCATAAACATTACATTACATCATAAAGTGAAAAACTACAATAACATGGTCTCCATAGTCCACACTCATACCCCCTTCTGACTATCCCGGCAGGTCATTCATAAAATACTTCTTCACATCCAGGAAAAATTAAAACATTGAAAGGGGTGAGCTCAGATGCTCAGTAAGGATAAAAATATTGTGGGAGCTTTTATAAATAAACACAAACATTTAAGGCAATGTATAAATAAAACAAAAGCCTTTTAAACATGAACTTGAGCATAATATGTCAAAATTAAAATGAAATAATGCCATTTAATTATTCACATGGATATTATACTGGTCGAATAATCACATGCAATATCAATAACCACTTTCATAATGATGGAATGCATAATGCCAGACTATCATAACCACGTAGCCAAGGCCTCATGCCAAGACTACAAATATGATTTTGTCAAGGCCTCGTGCCAAGACACTAGTTTGTCTAATGAGACCTGCCGATGCATCGAGGAGCTATAGCGGCCTCCACCCGTAACTTATTAAGTCCAATGCATTCCTCATATGAACATGTTTAAACATATCATTAAACATAACATAATCGTATCACATAAAACATGCATAAAGGAAACATAAAATTTCCACATTTCAATAAAAATATATCAATACAACACATTTATATAATAAAAACACTTTCAAAACCATTTTCAATTCCAAAATAAAAGAAAATTAAAACATGGTATTTATTTTTCATCTAAAAAAAGTTATGGCTTGTAGAGGAAGCCGAAACTGAAATAATGGTCACGGTGGTGGAGAAGTCGTTGTCACCGCATAGGTATGACAAGAAAAACATTACTTTTTTTCATTTAGTAAAAGGCTTTATATAAAAAGATTCCTTTTGAATAAATGTAAAAGTCAAAGGGGTTTATACACCGTATAAACGAAATTTGTGTATAAAACAAAATATGCATCAATGAATGGAGATTGAGAAGAAGTCCCTTAGAGAGATCATTTTTTAAAATAAAATAGATCTATTATGTTTATTCACTATATGTACACATAAATAAATTATAAATACAAGATAGGACATAATAATATCATGACATAATTCGAAAAAAAGGAGATTAACCCAAAGAATAGAAATTGGGTTAAAGAAGTTCCCTTACAAAGATCATTTTGTAAATAAAATAGATTGCTCATGTGTATTCACTATAATCTCACATAAATAAAGTGTAAATACATGATAAGGTATAAAAATTCATTTCTCACATAATCAAATAAGAACATAAATAATAAATATAAGTTCAACCCAAAGAATTGTTATTGTGTTAAGAAGTTCCCTTACCTCATGTCCGACTTCACTCGACCGTTCTTTAATCTATTGAATAATAAACTAGTGTTAATATCTACTTGTTAATATACTTTTTCAATTTCATTAACCTTTTTATATCACTTATTAAAATGTTACGAAAATTATGTAGTCATTTAAGTTAATAACGGTTGTTTGGTCGATCTTTGGTACTTGAGTCAACAATAAACTTCTTATAATTGCGAGTTGTTTATGTGGTAGAATATCAATTATCTCCAGAATTATATTCATGATGTAGATATCATATATATTAAATATATCATGGATATAAATTCATTCATAATATTACGTAACATTTAGAGGTAAGAAATGAAATGCACCATTCATGGAGACGGTAAACCGTATGTATGCATGAACACTAATTTCATTTCTATTTCGTATTTAATGGAATGAAATAATAATGATATAAAGGTATATTATAATTCCAGTATAATATAATTTATAATACCATTTTATCCATCCTTTATACATCCCACATATGGCATTAATGATTCAAATAACTTTGAGGGGGCGGCATTCTGCACTTCCTAAAATGAAATTATCGCGTTTACCCATAATGGAAATCATAAAGGTGTGACATAAATGAAAAATAAAAAAGAATAAGGAAAACATAAACATAATATATATCATTTATGAAAATAGTTTCATCATAATGGCCACCATTAGAGGTGTTAAAATAAAATTGAACAATCATCATTTCGTGAGGCAGTAATTTGCCGCCCACAAAAACAATATGTTCTTTAACCATTTGACGAAGGTGTGTGTAAGTGTAAATAAAATACTTATCATAACAACATCCTAGTATATTTAAGATACTGTTTTTGTTAAAAAATAAAATAATACAAAGAGTTTAGGGGGTTGGAGAAGCAAAATAAAACCAAACAACATAAGAGAAGACATTACCTTAAAATCGGGTAACTCTTTTTGATTTGAGCCAAAGGCTTCGTTGAGAAGAATTATTCCCAAAGTGAGGCTTATAAGAGTACGAGAGGGAAGTTGAGAAAGTATTTGTGCAGAGGTTGTCCGAGCCAAATGGCTTTGAAGGTGGGAATAAGGTGGTAGTGGTGGGGGCCTTTTATAAGAGGAGAGGAGGGGAACTCTTGGAATCTCATGAAATGTTACATTATTATGAAATGGTTTTCGGATTTCAACGGTACCAAAATTATATATTTAGAAGATAAGATGATAAGGGTTCGAAATATACTTATACAATAGGTTTTTGACATGTTTAAGTCTTATACTTCACATTATCTTTTCATTTTATTTAAATCGTTAATTAATGAGGTAATCGCTGCATTATCATGGTGTCATAAACAATTTAATTTATTTAATGTCTAAAAATTATAAAAAAATTACCATGATGTAGGAAATAATTTAGTCTTTCCAAAAAATATTTATAGTAAAAAATTTAACTTATATAACCCCATGTAATATTTTTTTTAGTAAAACAACACATGTTTGTGACAATTTTATTTTTACATTAAATAAAAAGTTATTAATGCCATTTTCTTACCCATGTTGCTCCATGGGGTACCCAAGTTGACCCATGGATTTTCTTGGTCGGCCACGAATCATCCAATAATGGTATGACATGTGTCAAGGTAATTTCATATTATTATAACATCATTTTTACCTTTAATTACACTAATTAACTTTAATCGCGATTAATAAAACATAAAAGTTACTATTCACCAAAAATTATTTTAATCCCATTGAACCACATTTTACATCCTAATGAACACCATGTATGTCAGATTTTTGAAATTCATTACATAGAAGTGGTAATGTTTCATTTACATGAAAAATTTGTTTATAAGCTACCACTTAGTGGTTTCACAATTCATAAAAAATTGATGTTTTTCAAAAAAATACCAAAAATTCACCCTAAGCTATATTTGATATTCCTAATTTAAAAATGATGTCTATTTTAAAAAATTCAAAAGATATAAGTTGAATAAATTAATTTAATAATTAATTTCCACTGTCACCACAAATAGTGTGTTTTTAAGAAGCATTATATATCAAAAGATTGACAATTGTTTATGTACAATTTCAAAGTGAAATTAATTCTAATGACCACCATTGGATAAAATGGTAAAAATATATTATAATTATACTTTAAAACCACTAAATATTATAATTTATCACTATAAATTATTTTGATTAAAAAAGTTGTTTTTAAGTATTTTCTCTATTCATAGAAAATTGGATGTTCTCAGAAAATTACAAAAATTTCAACTTAGGATAATTTCGATACTAAGAATACAAAAATGAAGTCCATTTGGAAATATAAAATTTATATAATTTTAAAAAGTGGGTATTACTATTCATAACTGCTACTTTTATTGGTCGCGGTGTGTTAGAACTCGAGGTTGCGTACAACACACGCTGCTCTATTATTCAAAGTGGAGAGTACCATGGAAGTTTGGAGTGTTACATTCTCCCCTCCTTCAATAAATTGCGTCCTCGCAATTTAAAAATTTTCATTGAAAATAAAAGGTTGAAAATAGAAAATACCTTTGTGGAAAACCCACATCGGAAATTGGGTTAATAAAAAAATAACTTTAAATAAAATAAAGAGAAGTACAAAGGTCACCCGAGATAGCCCATACTAGGATTCTATGAAAAAATGGATATGGAGGAAAAAAAACCATTAAGGTCTGATAGAGAGTTGTATAAAATAGGATTAGGAAAAAGTTTAACTACAATAAAATCAAAAACTTGTGATTGGTTAAACGATCATTGATTCCCCAGAAGGAAAACTTAACCGACAGTGTTTTTGTTTTAAGTTACCTTTCATAAAGTTGAGGAATTTATTTAGGAGATTTAATAAGAACGTAAGGAAATATACATACTTGTCTTGTAGACTTTCATTCTTTAATAAATTTTCACCACAAACCCATATTTCTCTCAAAAAGATAATAGAACTCAAAAATATTATATTTATCTTAATCTTATAAGGTTACAAATATTAACACATACCACTTAGATTAGGAAAACTATTTTTTAATTACCAGGGACTTTCTGTAGGCTAGTGGTAGGTAATAAAGTCCTGTCACACTATGGTTGTGGGTTTTATTCCTACAGCTTTTTCCCACATGATGGGTTATCCCCCAACCTGTAGGTTGTCCTTTTCCAAAAACTATAATATTATAATATTCCAAAATTAATCTTCATAAATTTTTTAACCTTAAACAATACTATCCAAATTTCAACTTAATACATTCCAACCTTTATAGTTATCCAAAATACCTCCATCTAGACTTTCTCTAAAAGGTCTCTAAATTCCAAAATCAATTGTATCATCAGATTCCTCAAACAAAGTAAAGTTTCTCTTATTGTCAAATACTAAAAATATGATTACCTTCATCATATTAAAAGCTTAATGAAAACAACAAGTACTGCAGTACAATCCTTATATATATCACATTATTATTACACCCAGAATATAATCTATGAGTCCAAAAGCACCAATACGTTAATTATTCCACTTCAATTGTAGTAATAGATTAAGATTTTCCTTGATCCCTTGGAATTTTCTGAGGTAAGTGTCCCTGACGATTAGGACATTCATTTTAATAATTCCTCATTTCCCTACAATTGTAGCATACAACATTGAGAGCCTATTTGTTTCCCTTGTAATCACGAGCCTGGTGACCTTTTTCTCCACATTTATAACAAACTCCCATTCCTTTTAGGCAAGTACTGGGGTGATTCTTCCCACAATTATTGCATAATAGAAAATACTTCTTTCCCTTTTTCCCTTATCTGTCTCTTGTTCTACAGTTCCCTTCCTCTCTTGCTTTACTTTGTTGTCAAAAGTCTTACATAATTCCTTTTTTGTCTTGAAAACACACATGACTATATCTTCGTATGTTAAGAAAAGATTGTGATACTAAAGCTCGATGGAGAAATGGTTTTAACCCATCAAAGAAATGATAAATATTACTTCTTGGGTTACGTATATAATCTACATCATGCCTCGCTATCCTTGTAAAGTTATCCTCATACTTTGTGACATTCTCTTCCTCCTTCTGCCTTAGACTCAGAAATTGCCTTTCCATATCAGCTCTATGGTCATGTGGAAGTATTTTTCTATGAAAATTTCCTTAAACTCCCTCTATTCCATACATGATACTTCTTCATCTTCCTTTCTGTTTTTAATCAGCGACCACCATTGATCGGCATCTCCAGTGAGGCGGTAAACTTCCATGACAACCTTCTCCCATTCGCTACTACCCAAGGCATGGAATATTTTCTCTAAGGAGTTTATCCATTGCTCAGCTACTAATGGATTTGTACCCCCATTAAATGTTGGTGGTTGTTGCCTCATGAAGCCGTCTAACATTGATCCTCCACATTGCAGATCAGGGAGCTCCATACAAGTATGGTTATTATTCATAACCTGAGTGAGTTGTCCCAGTATAGTGATAAGTTGATCAGCACCAATTGTATCACTAGATCCACTATAATTATCTTGAGCAGGAGGGAAATACCTACATGGAGTGCGTTCATTGATACAGTTTCCATTCCTCCCACTAGGTGCCATTTCTAAACAATGGCATAAACTAGATTAGTTTATGAATAAAAATACATAATTACATAATTGTAAAACACTTACCATAAATTGAACTATAATCATAAAAATGTTTTCTTTGAGGAAGTATATACTCATAAACCCTTCATAATGGTTTTTAATGAAAATGAGAATTATCTTAAGCATATCCCCCCGGAGTTTCGTAACCAAGAGTGCAACAAGGACCGTTGTCGTGTAGCAGTTCCCGTTCGAGTCTAGCTCAAAGAAGTGTTTTCGGGTTTTACCCCAAGGTACATCTGTGCCAGAGCCGCCTTTACCTGATCGTATCTAGACAGGGATGTATTGCTTGGAAAACTCACAAAATCTCTATAATAACAAAATTATAGGAAGTTATTCAATACTAATCCTCAAAGTCTATCTAAGGGCTATGTGCTCTAATCAGAGTTTATCTAAATCTAGCTTCCAAGGTTAGTACTAAAATGCCTCTAATACCAACTATAACGCCCCGACCCTAGTTACCCAGAGTCGGTGCATTATTGCGTAACATTGGCATGATCACAAAAGATCAAGTCTCGAAATACCGATTAGTTTAGTAGCCTTGGAAACACTAGATACATTCATAAATGTTACATTACATCATAAAGTGAAAAACTAAAATAACATGGTATCCATAGTCCACACTCATATCCTCTTCTGACTATCCCAGTAGGTCATTCATAAAATACTTCTTCACATCCTGGAAAAATTAAAACATTGAAAGGAGTGAGCTTAGATGCTCAGTAAGGATAACAATATTGCGAAAGCTTTTATAAATAAACAAAAACATTTAAGGCAATATATAACTAAAACAAAAGCCTTTTAAACATGAACTTGAGCATAATATGGAAAACTTAAAATGAAATAATTCCATTTACTTATTCACATGGATATTCTGCTGGTCGAATAATAACATGCAATATCAATAACCACTTTCATAATGATTGAATGCATAATTCCAGACTATAATAACTATGTATCCAAGGCCTCTTGCCAAGACTACAAATAAGATTTTTTAAAGGCCTCGTTCCAAGACACTAGTTTGTCTAATGAGACCTACCGATGCATCGAGGAGATATAACAGGCTGCACCTGTCACTTATTAAGTCCAATACATTCCTCATATGAACAGGTTTAAACATATCATAAACCATAACATAATCATATCACATAAAACATGCATAAAGGAAACATAAAACTTCCACATTTCAATCAAAAGATATGAATACAACACATTGATATAATAAAAACACTTTCAAAACCATTTTCAATACCAAAATAAAAGAAAATTAAAACATGGTATTTATTTTTCATCTAAGATAAGTTATGGCTTTTAGAGGAAGCCGAAACTCAAATAATAGTCACGATGGTGGAGAAGTCGTTGTCGCTGCATAGGTACAACAAGAAAAACATTCCTTTTTGTCATTTAGAAAAATGCTTTGTATAAAAGGATTCCTTTTGAATAAACGTAAAAGTCAAAGGGGTTTATACACCGTATAAAAGAAATATGTGTATAAAACAAAATATGCCTCAATGAATGGAGATTGAGACGAAGTCCCTTAGAAAGATCATTTTTTAAAATAAAATAGATATATTATGTGTATTCACTATATTTACACATAAATAAATTATAAATACAATATAGGACATAATAATATCATCACATAATTTGAAAATAGGAGATTAACCCAAAGAATAGAAATTGGGTTAAGAAGTTCCTTTACAAAGATCATTTTGTAAATAAAATAGATCGCTCATGAGTATTAAATATAATCTCACATAAAGAAAGTTTAAATAAATGATAAGGTATAAAAATTCATTTCTCACATAATCAAATAAGAACATAAATAAGAAAGATAAGTTCAACCCAAAAAATGGGAATTGGGTTAAGAAGTTCCCTTACCTCGTGTCCGACTTCACTCGACCGTTCTTTAATCTCCTAAATAATAAACTAGAGTTAATCTATACTTTCTTAAGATCCTTTTTCAAGTTCATTATCCCTTTTATATCAGTTATTACAATGTTACGAAAATTATGTAGTCATTTAAGTTAATAACGGTAATTTTCTCATTTTTTGGTACTTGAGTCAACAATAAACTTCTTATAATTACAAGTTGTTTATGTGGTAGAATATACATTATCTCCATAATTATATTAATGATGTAGATATCATATATATCATATATATCCAGGATATACATTCATTCATAATATTACGTAACATTTAGAGGTAAGAAATGAAATGTACAGTTCATAGAGACGGTAAGCCGTACGTACGCATGGACAATACTTTCATTTATATTTCAAATTTAATGGAATGAAATCATAATGATATAAAGGTATATTATAATTCCAGTATAATATAATATATAATACCATTTACTCCATCCTTTATACATCCAACATATGACATTCATGATTCAAATCACTTTGAGGGGGCGGCAGTCTGCACTTCCTAAAATGAAATTATCGCATTTACCCATAATGGAAACCATAAAGGTGTTCCATAAATGAAAAACACAGAAGAATAAGGAAAAAATAAACATAATATATTTCATTTATGAAAATAGTTTCATCATAATGGCCACCATTAGAGGTGTTAAAAGAAGATTGAACAATCATCGTTTCGTGAGGCAGTAATTCACCGCCCATAGAAACCGTATGTTCTTTAACCATTTGACGAAGGTGTGTGTAAGTGTAAATAAAATCCGTCTAATAAAAACACCCTAGTATATTTAAGATACTGGTTTTTTTACAAAATAAAATAATACAAAGAGTTTAGGGGGTTGGAGAAGAAAAATAAAGCAAAACAACATAAGAGAAGACATTACCTTAAAACTGGGTAACTCTTTTTGATTTGAGCCAGAGGCTTCTTTGGGAAGAATTATGCCCAAAGTGAGGCTTCTAGGAGTGAGAGAGGAACGTTTATAGAGTATTTTGGAAGAGGTGGGACGATCCAAATGGCTTTGAAGGTGTTAATAAGGTGGTAGTGGTGGGGGCCTTTTATAAGAGGAGAGGAGGGGCACTCTTGAAAACTCATGAAATGTTACATTATTATGAAATGATTTTTGGATTTCAAAGGTCCCACAATTATATATTTTGAAGATAAGATGATAAGGGTTCGAAATATACTCATACAATAAGTTTTTTACAAGTGTAAGATTTATATTTTACATTATCTTTTCATTTTATTTAAATCATTAATTAATGAGGTAATCACTGCATCATCATGGTGTCATAAAAAATTTAATTTATTTAATGTCTAAAAATTATAAAAAAATTACCATGATTTAGGAAATAAATTTATATTTCCAATTAATATTTATAGTCAAAAGGATATCTTATATAACCCCATGTAATAATTTTTTTAGTAAAACAACACATGTTTTTGACAATTTTATTTTTACTTTAAATAAAAAGCAATTAATGTAATTTTCTTACCCAAGTGGCTCCATGGGGTCACCAAATTGACCCATGGATTTTCTTGGTTGGTCATGACTCATCCAATATGGGTAGGACATGTTTCAAGGTAATTTCATATTATTATAACATCATTTTTACCTTAAATTACACTAATTACCTTTAATCGCAATTAATAAAACATAAAAGTTACTATTCACCAAAATTATTTTAATCCCATTGAACCACATTTTACATCCTAATGACCACCATGTATGTCGGATTTTTTAAATTCATTACAAATAAGTGGTAATGTTTCATTTACACGAAAAATTAGTTTTTAATCTACAACTTAGTGGTTTTACTATTCATCAAAAATTGATGTTTTCCAGAAAAATACCAAAAATTCACCCTAAGAAATATTTGATATTCCTAATTCAAAAATGATGTCTATTTTAAAAAATTAAAAACATATAAGTTGAATTAATTAATTTTATAATTAATTCCCACCGTCACAACAAATAGCATGTTTTCATGAAGCAATATATATCAAAAGATTGACAATTGTTTATGTCCAATTTCAAAGTGAAATTAATTCTAATGACCACAATTGGATAAAATGGTAAAAATATATTCTAATTATACTTTAAAACCAGTCAATAGTATAATTTGTCACTATAAATTATTTTTATTAAAAAAGTTGTTTTTAAGTATTTTCTCTATTCATAGAAAATTGGAAGTTCTGAGAAAATTACAAAAAATTCAACTTAGGATAATTTTGATATTATGAATACAAAAATGAAGTCCATTTTAAAATAAAAAATTTATGTAATTTCAAAAAGTGGGTATTACTATTCATAAATAATACTTTTATTGGTCGCGGTGTGTTAGAACTCGAGGTTGCGTACAACACACGCTGCTATATTATTCAAAGAGGAGTGTACCATGGAAGCTTGGGTTGTTACACCCAGGGTTCCGATGGTGATCGGGATTGAATCTCTTGGAGGCTTCCTACGTACCCTGCCTAGGAGGCAGGGATCAAAGTCCTTGTAGTTCGCATAGGCTTGGGGTTTACGCTATGAGGCAGCCCAAAGTAATGGATTGGGGCTTAAACTCTAAGGAGGCCCATTGAAGGATGTCATGGTCGATGCTTACTTTAAGCCCATGTGAGTCTCGATCTGTGTGAGAAACAAGAGGCAGAATGGACCAGATGATCACGTCGTGAAAGGTGCGCCCGTGGGGAATGGAGTGGGGCTTACGCATGGAGCGGCCCATAATGTCGAGGCTTACTCCTAGGTGGATTCCCAATTGACAAACCGCAGCAGGAGAGGGAAATGGTGTGCTTCTATGCCCATATCCTATATTGTAGTGCATGAGGGCTTCCTTAAGATGCGTATTTTACTAGCCTTGCAGAGCCCGTAACAAGTGGAGGGGCAGAAAGGGGACTCCTGAGCTCAGACTCCACATTACCGTGAGAATGTGAACCCAGGAATGCTTCGGAAACCTGCTCAAGTGTCTGGGAAACCCATTCGCCTCTACTTATCGTGGGTATGTGAACTCAAAATGGTGCGCTGATGCTCCTGAGGGTTACACCACGTGGATCCGATGGCTCTGGTGGAGGCCTCAGCTCGGAGTTGATGAATAGGCCAATGAGGGAGTCACAGAGGATCGAGTCAGATTGGAAGGATTTTATCTGGCTCGGGGAATGGGAACTCTGAAGGTTCTGATGGGCCACATGTATGAAGGAGTGGTGGCACCCTTCACGTAGGAAGGTGCTACTTGTCTAGAGAAGACGTCCGCGAACTAGGGTGATCCGCGGGCTGAGGGGAATCCCGCGAACTAGGGCGGATTGCGGTCTGGTGAGCATCCCGTGAACCGGGGTGGTTCGAGACATTGGGTTCGGCCCGCGTACCAGGGGGTACGCGAAGGGGTCCACGCAAGCAGTGGTGGCCTAGGGTGGCGCCGATCGGGGGTTCGTCGGTCGAGGCATCGCCCGTGTAGGAGGGTGCTACGCGGTGCGGTAGATCGTAAAAGAGGCATAAACACCCTGGTTCGTGGGGTGTGGATTCACGGAGGGGCTATGGTTTACGATCTTCTCTTTTTATGTTCTTTTAAGTTTGCGGTTCACCAAATTATTTTGCATTTTTGGTTCCTTATTAGATTGTTCCCAGGTTTATA
This sequence comes from Viscum album, assembly GCA_963277665.1. Classification (NCBI taxonomy): domain Eukaryota; kingdom Viridiplantae; phylum Streptophyta; class Magnoliopsida; order Santalales; family Viscaceae; genus Viscum; species Viscum album. The sequence goes on from OY728134.1 coordinate 1,174,660,099, forward strand.
CCTGCTCTGGTTCGTGAAATGGAACTTCGCTGTTTTCAAAATCCTAAGCCTTCCTTCAAAGTCCTTCCACCCAAATCTGATCGCTCTTCTCTGAATCCTCTTCCTCTACCTTTGAATCGTACGAATCCCAATCTCCAATCCCCTTTTCCCTTCCCCCTCGGTCTCCTATTATAAAAGGGGGAAAGAGATGTATCTACGGCCACACGACACCTTTTGTGGAGGCCCATGATCGAAAACCCGGTTTACGGCTGACTTGGTCAATCCATGACTCACAGTGGGTACTGATCTCTCTTCTCTCTCCCCCCCCGCGAACCGAACTCAGGGATTGCTTCGCGGCCGCGGAGTGTTCCGCCTCCATTCCGTGAACGCCAGTGGATGCAGCTTGAGTCGGTCGACGCGGTCCGTAGTTGGGGAAGTTCATGACGGTGAACCAGATTGGTGCTCATCCTGCCTCGCTCCCGTAGAGGGTCTCCTCTTCTATTCTGTGAATGACAAGGGTTCGCGGAAGGGGTGCTTCATGGGACCGGCCGTGCCTTGTTAACATTAGACCGGGCCATGGACCGGTCCGTCCTACACCATCCTTAAATATTCTCCACATTTGCCTCAATCCTTTGAGGGGAAACTGTGTAGAATCCCCCTTGAGTTAAAGGGGTTCATCATTCTCCTTTGTGAAATTTTCAGGACCCTACAGGGATGCAGGACGTCGACTAGATTTTATGGAATCTAAAAAATACTACATGACATTGATGAAACCATTGGAATCGTTATTATTCTAGATATGGAGATCAAACTCATCAAGTATTTCCACTGTGGTAGTGTTATGGATGAAATTTATTTGATTTATACACTCATTGACAATGAGACTCCCACTAATCGCATTTATGATATACAAATCAATATTGAGTATTAGAAATTTCCTGAATTCTGTCACAATTAAATTTTTTTGGGTCATTTGGAGATGAAATATAGGAGGAGGGTTTGTGATTTGTGTTTTTTTAAGGAAGGTGATTCCTTGGCCTAGAATGATAAAATCAAAAATATTATTAAAATCAATTTTACAGGATTTGAAAATATGGGATCATATTACAATCTTTTTCATGGAAGGAAATAAGATCTGTGGGGATTTATGCAAACTAGGAAATGTCTTGATCAACTCCCATGTTTTCCAGGCCATCTGCAACCGTGTTTTCTTATCGATAAACATGTGTGATGATAAAGTTAATATTGATAAGAGAATGATTTAATTCCATCCATCTTGTAGTAATCATCCATGTGTGATGAGTTTTTCCATTCCAAATATCATAGATTATGGTCATCTATTCTCATTCAATATAGTGGTTGTTCCATCCCAAGATCTTGTAAAAAGAAATGGAATGTATCAAAATTAGCATCTCAACTTCAAGGGTAGTGGAAATGCTACAATTACTCATGAAATATCCAAGAATTTGACTGAGGTGATTCCTGAATACAACACCACACACTGCATGGCCTAGGTTTCCCTTGGAGGCACTATCAATATATATTTTGATCCATCCAGGGAAATGGTCTCTCATGAATAGTTCCATAGTGCGATCTAGTTGACAAAGATTTCTGTTAATCCATAGACGCTTCAGGATTCCAAAGCCATAAATGATGCTGTGGAAATGTACCTTTTGCAACAAAGAAGCATAATCTATTGCAATAAGGATCCACATTAGACCTTTATTAAGATTGAGTGAGTAATTTTTATGAGTAAGAGTAGTCTGATCATATCAGATCACATGGTGGATCTCAGAAACTAAGTTAAGTAAAGGGTTTCTGATTTACTGAGATCCTTCCATTTCATACCTTTTCATTAGTTGAGATTCGATAGAGTCAAGAATCAACCACTTGTAATTAAAAAATTTCAAGAATATAGTTTCTAAGAGTAGAGGCAGTAGAAAAAAGAAAGGAATAGCTAGTAACTATCTTATCTGTTTTGATTACATATTTTACACTTAGAGAAAATATATATTCTAAACAATTGGAGACAAATATTAGTGGGGACTCTATTGTGAGTGAGGCGCAATATGAGAGTAAATCTCAAAGGTTTAATCCCAGGTTTTTTTAAAAATTTTATCCAGCAGTAATCATTCTCAAATTTATAGTAATAATGTTTGTAGAATTTTTTGAGTTAAGAATACCGTTGTGAGATGGTTCCCAAATTATGAAATCATTAGTGTAAGTAAAACAATGGTTTTCAATGACATTCAGAATAGTATTAGGGAGGTTATAATTTTGAGAGTTTAAAATATCACTGATAGTGCTGTTGATATTTTTAGGAGTTTGATTAGAAGATATCATAGAAATTAAAGGGGTTCCAGTCCATTTTTCAAACCAAAATTTCATGGAAGTTTCTCTCGATACCATTCATCTGGATGAGTGATTTTAACTATTCTAGCATAGAAAATCCAAATCTACTTCACTTGTGCATGAACATGCCTCAACTACACAATTTGAGGAGTATTGACATGAGAAGGTGCTCAATACTGGTCCTAAACATATTCCTGTGGAAATGTCTAAAAAGGATTATTTATAACCACATTAGGGTGAGATCCGAGCTTGGGTAAAGTCTTGGGAAGCCAACACTCTGTAAAGGGAGGAGGAAAGTGAGAAGACTACCATTCCTCTTCTAGAATAAGGTACTAATTATAATAAATTTAACTTAACTTGATATTTTTCATGTATCCAAGAGAAGGGAAGTTTTCTATGAGGTGTTTGGAAATACCCATGTATCTCTTTTCATTGAAGAAAAAAACTCATATATTGAGATTGGTTGCATTAAGAGTCTTGATGAACAAGATAAGTCATCAGATATGGATGACTTGGTTGGAAATTAGAAGGCTCAAAAGCAATGGAAGAGGGGGAGACACTTGAGAAGATGGGGTTCCCCTAAAGGATGGGGTGTCAGAAATAAAAGAATATGATCGTTGAAGTTCATTATGACTGTGGTGGCATCATTCAATTTTTTGTCTTTTAATCTCATGTGTCTTTTTCATGTTATCTTATTTTTATTAAAAAATTTTCTGGGGCTGTGGGTTTTAACTCATGGATCACATCATTCCTGGTATAATATTTCTGTTAATATGATTTGAATAATACAAAATATGTATATTAACAATAAATAAGTCATATATTTTGTGAAAAATGGTTTAAAATTAAAAATTAATATTAATTTAAAATATTGAATAATTTTATCAAATAATTAATGTTTAATTAAATATCCTTTGTTTTTTTAATTTAATATATATCAAACATGTATTACATTAATTTCATATATATATATATATATATGTAATTAAAGCATATTTATAAATAACAAACACACACACATAAAATTTCTAAAATTTATTTAATTTTTAATATTCAATTTAGAATTATATTTATTTACATAATATATTAAATATGTATTATGTTTCAAATTTTTAAATTTTATTCATATTTAATAATTTTATTCATCATATACTATTTATTAATTTTTGAATTTATTAATTTTTAATGTTATTTATTCATTATAATTTTAATTATTTTTAATATTTTTGTAATCTATTCATTTTTAATTTTCCATTGTTTAATATTTTTTAAATTTAATTTATTATTAATATTTAATTATATATATTTATTCATTTACATTTAATGTTTTTAATATTGTTTTAATTTATATAAATAATATGTATTTATTTTCATTTTAACATATATTAATTTTTACTTTTTTATCATATATATAATTAATATCACTTGTTCATTTTTGTAATATTTTTACAATATTTTGATTTTTAGTTATTAAATTTCACTATTTTTAACATTCATTATTTTAATGTTATTTAGTATTATTTATTCAATAATAATTTTATTTATTTTTTACTTTTATTTATAATTTATTCTATTAAAATATATATTACTTACTTTTTTTTGTAATTTTTCATTCTAATTATTTATTAAAACAAATTTATTCATTAATATTTATTTTTTCAATATGGTTGTAGTGTACATATTTAATATGTATTCATTTTATTTAAATATTCATTCATATTAATTTTTTTAATAATTTATATAATTAGAAAAACACATTCATTTTTTTAATATTTTTGAAATCTATTCATTTTTAGTTATTAAATTTACCTTGTTAATAACATTAATGCATTTAATATTATTTATTAATTAATAATGTAAATTAAATTTTACATTCTTTATTACTTATTCATTTTTAATAAATATTTATTTAATGGTTTTTAATTTATTTTTATAGATTTTATTAATGCTTTCCAAATAGCGCTTATAAATATAGCGTTTGTTAGTGCTGAAATTAAAGAACTAACAAAACCTATCTTTATGAGATCCTTTTGGAAAGAACTGATAAGGATCGATTTTTTCAGTGCTATAAAGAAATGATAAAGACCCTTATTTATCAATGCTAAGTGGTAGGGCTGATAAAATCTATCTTTATCAACACTTTTTGGAAATCACTGATAAAGATCAATTTTTCAGCCCTAAAATCACGTATAAAGTATGGCCTTTATCAGTGAATTCTTTTAAGAACTGATAAATATGGTTCTCTATGAGCCCTTTTTAAAAAGTGCTGATAAAAGATTTACGATCTTTTATATAGAACCCTAATAGAGGACCTAATCTCTCTCATCGTTCAATTTCTCAAAGAACATAGATTGCACAACTTCTCTCCCTTGAACTACTCGGATGATAGAGACTTTGAAAACCCATAGTATGTGACTTCTAATTCTTCATTCAAACACTTTCATTGTTTCATTATTTTTAGTTTTTATTTGGGTGTTTTTAATTTCCCAAAAGGATTTAAATACTGCACTCGAGCAATTTTACCTCATTCGAGATCTCTAATTCTCTACCCAATCTCCCTCACCTTGATCCACTATTGCTTCACCCACTCACTCACCATCACATTTATTAAATTTTATCCTAAAAGGAGGCTATGTTGTGTTTGAATCCATTATTGAAAATGATGTTGATCTATCTAATTATGATGTGCATAAAACTATAATTATTTGAGTTTTCTAGCAGATTTTCTAAACGATTAAATTTATTCTAGATTTAGAAATATTTGTGTTGTTATCAACTAATTTTTTAGTTTAAAATTTAATTGGATATAATGAGGTTTCATGAGGAGTACTTGTGCATTTTTTAATGTCTAGTTGTGATGGATTTAAAATGAAAACTGATAATCAATAATATTTTTGGGATTTTGATGTGATAAAATTTTCAATAAATCTATCATTTAATGTTAAACAAAATTGTGTTTGATATAATTTTTTTTGATTTTGTTTTTACAAAAATTTGAGTGGGTTTCTTAAATCATCCTTATAAAAAATAGTTTTAAATTGTAATTTATTAAATTTTTATTGAGTGCACTTTAAATTCGATGAAACTTATTATTTTTAAATAAAATTTATTTATTTCATAAGAAGTGTATATGGTATTATTTTCTAATTTAAATCATCATTAAAAAATTCATTATGCATAAAAAATATTTCAGGTTCTTATTTTTTACTAATTTATGGGAATGAAATTATTGAATTATTTATTTTTATATTTTTTATAAGTTCATGTAAATTGATTTATATTGATGTATACAATTTATTTAAAAAATGCATATTTTTAGTGAACACCACCATATCTCCTTTATGAGTGTCTTTCTCCTTATGATACTATCCTTGATATGCGTTACCTCCATCACACATAGATGATATTTCACCACCATCACACACTACCTCTTATAGTCTCAACAATGTCCTCATCAAGTGGAGATATTGTTGGTTTCGAGCGTAGTAGAAGCATGCGGTGGTGGGTGATATATTAATTTTTTTTAATATTGAGTTTCCCAAAACCCTGAGGGAGGATCGTTCATGTCAAATTTATAATTATTTTATTTATTATTAGAAGAAATTATTACTTGATCTGATAATGTTTTCTTTAATATAGATATCGATCATCTGAAAAGACCCGTTTGGATTGCCTTCATTGTACTTTGAGGATCAATGGATATTATCCGCTTTGAGGTGATCCGCACTTTCTACTTTGATATATGAGAAATGAAAATTGATTTTTAGGTGCTAGCGTAGTGATTTTATTGTCTTTCATTATTCGTGCTGTTCAGTTTTTCTTTTATCTTAACGGGATCTATCTTTCCTTTCATGTTTTTGAGAGGAATAAGGAAAAGATGATTTGAGAGAGTTTTGTTGTACATAATAATTCTCAATTCTTGATTTATTGGATTCCATACATAGTTGACATAATGGTCAATCTATAGAGATAAAAGAATTATTTAATTTCATGAGGGAAATTAAATAATTTAATAATACCTAATAAACCCCATTCCACAAAATATTATTAACAATATTATTATTATTTTTTGTGCTCTCCAACTTCTGGGATAATAAATATTATTTAACTGTCTTGTTAATTAATATTTGACACTAGAATCAATTATGGTCCATTTGAACACCTTTGAAATTTATTGAACTCCCAAATAAATATTTAATTTTAATATTTCATTAATCAATAAACTATTTTTTATTGATAAAACATTAATAATTTTTTTCCTCATCCATGAAATATTTATTTAGATAATTATGTTCAAATAGATTTTACTCAATATAATTTGAAACACTTAGTGCATGACCCTCTAATATTCATTATAATTATAATTAGATGGTCTTGCCTAAAATCATGTTTAATATTGAGAAATGGGTTAACAAACCCAATATATATTAAAAAATGTTGCAATGAAGAAAAGCACATAAGAACACTCACTGTGTAGTATAATATCTTGGTCACAATATCTCATCAAGCAGGTTTCATGTCCGTGTCACCAACCTATATGTTAGATATGTATTTCTTGTATTGTATTAAATAAAATCATTTTTACACCATGGACATGGAATTTAGGGTGAAAATTCTATTAAAATAAAAGGGCAAAGATACCATCTTCCATAATGATGGAAGGGACAAATCCTTCCTCAGCTTATCCATTAATGACATGTCATTCACGATGCACCAAACATACCCTACTTCCCAACAACATATGGTGTGATGGTTTTCATCAGAAAATATAATTGCATGAGTCATGAAATGAATTATTGATAATCATAAAGTATATGGACCATTAAACATGCTCACATATTGGAATATCCAATGACACAAAAACATTAAAAAAATTTATTGGTGGGTCTATTCTTATAATCTCCCATATTAGTGATTACAAATTTTCAACATCATGAAAAGAAGCCTCATCTAATTATGATTACTCACACCTGATAGTCAATGTACTATGTGTCCCCTCATAGTATGATATTTAACCAAAGAACATTATTTAATAATATAGTCATAGAACTTTAAGGTTCTCATAAATGTAGGGAAATAATATGACCCTATGAATATAATATATTCTATAAGAAATTATTATATTTTAGTCATGAAGAACCATGAAAAATTCATAATATGATGTTTTATTAATATTTAATACATATAATATTCACAAAATCCAGGTACAACCATTTTTTCACAGGACACCAACTAAAAAGACTCCCAATTAGACTAAATCCAACTACATACAACATTTTGTTTGATAGGACTCACATGATAATCTTGTATTTTCTATATCAAGGATTTATTCAAGGGACCATCCACACTGTATTCTATAGAAATAGTACTCCCTAAAATGTCACATCTATGAGAAAAATATATTATGTTTTAATACTTTAGAAGAATTTGATTCTTCCACCAATGTGACCTTTTCACTTTTTTACGTCCACTGCTGTAGAATTATCATAGAAGATTATGATAGGATCTTTACTGATAGGTTCCACATTAAGATCATAGATGAAGATGTGTTTCTATACATCTTCTTTAGCCTCCCCAAATGACACAATATACTAAAACTATTTCGAAATCTGTTACATCCCAAAAAATTAAAAAAGAAATTTTATTTTAAAATTTGTATTCTACTTATAATTTAAAAATATTAAAAATTTAATAATTTTAAACTTTCCTGAAAAATGTATGTTTTGTATAATCAATTTTTTTTTTCAAATTATATATTATTACTATGTATTTTAAGAAATACTATTATTTTGATAAAAATAAATAAATTTATATTTCTTATACAAAGCGGGAAAAAAGCTTCTTTATTTCATTTTTAAAGTTTTTAATATATTATAATATTTTAAGGAAAACTATTTTGAAGTAATTTTTGTAATTATAATTAGAATGAATGTCTTTAATATTTAATCAAACTATTTATTTTAAAATTTCTAAAATGACAATGATGGAAATAATATTAATATATTGTTAGGATTATTTTAATAAAACTACACAAGTGTAGACGATATAAAACATCACATTGAGATATTTTTGGTTAAAACGTACTTCTCCTAATAAATAAAAGTATTTATATGGAAATAAAATTTTCTATGGTAATTAGATTTTCATTACATTAAATAAATTATTATTTTCAAGCGTGTAAATGGTTTTTATGTGACAATATTTTAATGTATGTGTTATAAAAGAAAACAATTATCTATTTTCTAAAACCTAGACCATAATACATCATGGAATATATTTAATGTTATTTATTTGTAAAGATTGTTTTATAAAGAAACACACAAAAATTATATTTTCTAAACCTGGAAGCAGAATCTTGGGTCCTCATAGTTGGTATCAGAGAAATGGTCTAGAAAAATTTGGAGATTAGATGTTAAAATTAAAATAATAGAGTATAGAAGTTTAACAGTTCTACTTTTTCTTAATTCTTATGATTAAAATTCAAAATTCTCAAATTATCAATGAATGGACTATGAGGGAATAATTATTTTAATGGAGGAAGAATACAACATCTTAATAAATTCAAAATTGAAATTTTATTTTAAATTTTATTTTATGTTTATAATTTAAAACCAAGATTTAGTTTGAAATAAAAACATTCATGAAATATAGAAGTTTTGTATAATAAAAATAAGTTTTGTTTAAAATTATATAGTATTGATTTTTATTTCAATAAATAGTATTCTTATGAAAATAAATTAATAAATTTATTTTTCTTAAACAAAGCTAAGAAACTTGGTCCTTTATTTCATATTTATTCTTTTAAATATATTATATTGTATTAAAGAAAACTATTTTGAAGTAATTTCTAAAATTATATTTTGAATGAATGTGTGTAATATTTAAAAAATATATTTACTCTTAAATTTATAAAATTTTATTGATGGAAATAATATTAGTATAATATATGAATATGTTTTATTTATTATTTTAATAAAATAGTACATAAGTAGACGAACCAAAACTTCACTTTGAGATACCTGTGATTAAAAACTACTTCTCATAATAAATACATGTGTTTATTTATGTATAAAAATTTAATGGTTATTTTAATTTTAGTACATTAATGAAATTATTGTTTTCATGTTTCTCAACAGTTTTTTAGTGAAATAATTTTAATTTAAGTGTTATAAAAGGAAATAAATTTATATTCTCTAAAACATAGACTGGAAAATTTTATGTAATGTATTAAATTTTGAGTATTTTTTAATTTTATTTTATAAAAAATAAATAGCATTTATATGTGGTGAGATAATAAGCATGGTTTTGGGTCATCACAGAATATTCGGTCAAAACTTTCATTGAACTGCTCCAGCTCACAACACCTGTATTCAAAGTAAAGATGTATCCCATTATTTACTTCATGTCATCTTGATCAGTTTTGAGTGTAGTATTTTCACATCATCTAATGACTAGTTCCTTATCCCTTCTATAAATTAGGAACATATCCTTAGTACACCTTAGATACTTAAGGATAGTATTGACTTTTGACCAATAGAAGTCATCTTGGTTAGCATGTTATCTTCCTTGTCCAGTTTATTCTTCAATACCCATTTACATCCAACGATCTTCACATCAAATGGAGGAACTACCAAAATATTGAATTTGTTTTTATATATGGAATCCATTTCAGAATTCATGTCTTCTTACCAAATAGTAAAATATTTTACACCAATTACTTTCTTGTAGGTTAGATGATCATTATTATCAATGAATAATGAGTCACCATCCACAGTGACTAGAAAACCATGCTCTTTTGGTTCTCTAAACTCTATTTTACACCGATATAGTATTTGTATCTCTCTAAAAGTAGCTTATCAATGGGGATTTGTAGAATCTACTTTTGTTCCAACTCTTGTGTACCTTGATCCACGACGTTATTGAAATCTATATCATTGTCACTATATATTTTAGATATGTTCTCCCTATCAAGGAATATGGAATGTATTTCAACTTTTAACATTTTTCTTGGGGTCCATATAGATAATATCCCCTTTTTCAATTGGGGTATCCTATAAAGGCACCCATTATTCATCTGGGTGAACTTTTGTTACCTAAATAGGCTTTAATAAATGATTCAGTTCCCGACACATGTAAATTAGAAAACATGGTTTTTATTTAACTCCAAAATTTATATGTAATAAAATTTATATATTTATATGGTACATGGTTTAGTATGTGTTCTTTTTTTGGTAAGAAGTATCCCCAAGTGGATAATGGAAGGATTCCATGACTCACCATTGATCTCTCTATGTCCAACAAGATGTGATTCCTCCTTTGGCTTACACCATTCCACTAAGGTGTATAAGGGGGAGTGAGTTGAGTTTTGATACCAAACTCTTATAAGTAATCATTGAAGTATTGATTAAGATATTCTCTATCACAGTCTGAACAGAGTTTTTTAATCCTCGTACCAAGACGTTTCTCTATTTCATTATAATATTACATGAATTTATGGAGATAATATTACTTATACCTCATTATCTAGACATATATATATCTAAAAAAATAAATAGTGAAAGTTATGATATACGAGTGAAATGCCCTTATGTGAATTGGAAATGGTCCACACACACCTTTCACAATAAATAGGGATTTGTTCCTTTTTCTTGTAAACATGCATGGGTTACACCAAGTGGTTTGAGATAAAAAGAATCTAATTATCCATCATGATGTAATTTAGTCATGATCTATTCATTTACATGACCTATCTGATGATGCCATATTTAGGTGTGGTATGATTCATGTGAAGTGACATCATTATCAATTCCAATTACTTGGTTCATGTAATCCAATGCGGAAAGTCTGTTATTTAAAGGTCAATAACTATAAAAATTATACATTTTTATAATAATCACCATTTATTCCAAAAATTGAAAATAAATCCATAGAATTAGGCCTAGATACAAAAATAACGTTTTTGGTAATGGATGGAACATAATAACTACCTTTGAAAACCATGACCATTCTGATCAGAAATTAGAGGTTGTTATCCCTAGTAGCTACAATAATATGTTTGTCTCTATTGGATTGTCATAGATCTACCTCCCCTCAATCAATATTTCAGAACCCACGTGGATTATTTATTTGAATACATATGTGAGAACTGAAAGATGTATCTAATACCCAATTTATAAAAACAAATAAATTTTACTTGACAATAATTGCACCAGAATATTCCTAATTATTATTTGGTCAGGAACCATTTTTATTCTAGTGGACCTTATTAACACATATTAAATAGTTAGAATCTGATTCCCTTTCCTTCCCCATGATCTTTCTCTTCTTATAAGGGTATGAAGAAGCTTTGGACTTAGATTTATTCACTCTACCTTTCTTTTTGTTCACTATATGTATAAAAGGATATTCATGCATTGTATCTATATCTTCATAGATGATAAGAGTGAGAAGATATAGTAAAAAATTCTTAATGTTGTTTATATTGACATATTCAATAAATATGGATAATCTCTCAGTAAGTGATTCCATAATGAGATTTATTTCCAAATCTTTAGGGTGTTTAAACCCCAGTACCTCTAGGCGCTCAATGTACCTAATTGTCTTGACTATGTGAGGCCCAAATGGGGAAACCACTATAATATTGAGCTGAAAGAGCATCTTGGAAATATCAAACCATTCCTTTCTATATCTCACCTGGTAAATACCATGGATTTTATCAATAAAGTCGTACACATCCATGTTTTCATGATACCTCATGAGTTCACTAAATAGAGATGGAATAATTTTACCCCAAATATCGACTATGTTTCTCAACTTGTTTTTGTGGACAAAGAACTCTTCATCACTCACCTCCTTCGCAGGAAGATCATAGATTGAATATTCAAGAACATAATATTTCTGTTAATGGAGTAACATATACTAAAGTCTTATAATCCCCTGATAGAATTTAATACCAATGAGTAGGTTTTACTTCTCCAATATCAATCGTAGAGATACTGTGGATAATGAGATTTCCATTTTATTCTACAATTAAAGTGAATATTATTAGTAATTTTTCTTGATTATGAATTATGTATGAAATAATAATTAAATTTTATTAAGCCTTTCAATATTTTTTTAATTCACAATAGCTTTCTTCATTGAAATTAGAATTCCTAGTTTCTATGAAATCATTGTGTAAAGGAGCTGTATTTGTAATGACCCAAAATTTTATTAATGAAAATCCCTCTTGATCTAATTAAATGTCTTAATATATTAAATGGTTATACAAAACATGCACTTATTTTGTTTTATGTTTTTGGATTTTAAAATACCATTAAGAATTGTGACTGTTGATATTGTATCTGTTTTGTAGTGATCACATGATTAATATAAATATGGGATTTAACAAATCCAATTTACTCAGACAAATGAAGCGATGGCCTCATCCAGTAGACTTGACCTGTATGAAACCTATTTTTTGGAGCTTGGAAAGGAGGTGGTTCCATTGGGCTTCGCTCCTGACCAAGATCATGCTGAGATTGAACCCTTTAAGATTGAGCGGAACTACCTATGGGAAAAGTGGAAGTTAATAGAGATTACCACCCGAGTGATGTTATCCGAGCCACCCCAAGAGTCTGTCACCATCGCACACCTCACCCTTTAGTCTTATGTGGGTTTTTAAGGGTTTATTTAACAAGAACCTAGTACTATGGTTATATACATTATTTTTGTATAAAATAATGAATATACTTTCATTTTATTGTTGTTACCTTGTAAATAATTTGTAAAGCACAAATAATATTTTCATTTAATGTTCAAATAAGAAATATATTTTGATGAATTAATGTATTTTTGAACTAAATAATATTTTAATAAAATATTATTATTGTTATTAAATTTTATTTCATTAAATATAAATGATCATATAATTTTACGAATGCAATTGTAATTTTTATTATGTTTTGGAAGCCATTTTTGTCAAAACCCATGAATTTTCGATAAAGTTCAATTTTTATTTTAAAAGTGAAAATTAAAATATTCATAAAATTATTTAGATAAAAGGAATATTATTTTAGGAATCAAGACTTCTAAATTATCCAACGGTGAAGTTTTCATAATTTTTTGAGACAGTCAAATTTTTGGGTAAAAATTAAATACTGTATAAATATATAATGTGTGTTATGACATCATAATGACCCAATAGCGATGTAATAAAATACTATAAACATTATGTTCGGCCAATATATGTTTGAACAATAAAATAATGTGATTTTGGGTTTTTTTTGATTTATTATAAAAATCTTTAGTGGACTCTTCAAGACTTATAAAACATTTTGTCCTTTTAAGTTGTTTTCCTTGGGAGTGTGACTCACCTCCACATAATCTAATAAATTATTTTAAGAAGTTAGGACTTTGGCCTTATACAATATTATTTTTAACTCCCTTTTCCAAAAACAATGGGCAAAAACCATGGGCCGGTTTGTGATTTGGATTAGTTTAATGTGAGGTGTCCCAAACCTAAATAAAAAAGAATTCCCTCACCTTTCATATATACAACCACCCAAGATCCCATTTACTCCTCACTCAAATCCTTTGGAGTTCGTCCTACCTCTTCCATACTCTCTCTAGAATCATCCCAAGGCACCCCAATATCCCAAGAAGCCTCTCTCAATCCTTTGGAAGCACACTCCCAAGTAAGGGTTTATCTTCTTTTCTCATTTTTGTCCAATATTCTTTAAATTATTATTCCCTTTTAATTTCAATTATAAATGGTAGGGTATGGTTTCCCACCTCCCTCATACTTCCCTCATTATGTTTGAAATATGGTAGACCCATTTATTTCTCATTAAATTCCTCCCTTGTACAACCGTTACAATGCCGAAATTCCGAATGAAATTTCTCTATCCTCATTTACATTCAAGGAATTATTTTGTATCATATCTAAATTCCATTAAAAATGTTGGGAAATGTATCTATATTACCAATTACTGTTCATGTCATGTAAATATGATGATACACCCCTTTCTCTCTCATCAACCTTATTTATGAGTTCTTATGTCACGCTGTTATGCTGCCAAAATTGCATCGCGCTTTTCCAAGCCAAAGTCATTGTGTAGTGAATACAATTCCCATTTCTCTATCAAGGGAAATCATCTTTATGCACATTTACGTATTGTTTAAAGGGTTTAATGTTTTTATTCCACATTCTTTTATAGTGTAATAATTTATTATGTTGAATGATTCGATGTTTTATGATACATGTGGCACACTTATGCATGAAATGAAATGTTTAAGAAGGGTGCGCCCTTATAGCGCTACAATGCATTGGGTGAAGTATAGTATCATGATACGTCATGTGCAATGGGTGTTTACTCATTCCAATTCATGTTTAACGAGGGTTTACTCATGCTCCATGTGCAATGAGGATTTACTCAAGCTCCATGTGCAATGAGCCTTATCTTAGACTAATTCTATGTTAAGTGTTGTTGCCACATTTCCATGTTATGATTATCATGATTTATCATGACTTTATGATTATGATTCTGTTGTGATCTATTGATATGCCTATTTTCTAACATGTATTGTATTCCTCATGTTATCCCATGATTATTCCCTTACTGGGTTTTATAGCTCACCCTTTTCTTATTCAAGTCCTCAGGTTATCCCATGCAATACTATGTACGAGTGAGTGTAGTGATCATGTAATGGAAGTTTTCAATAAAGATGTCGTTTTTCATGTTTTATGTCATTATTTAATGATCTTATGCCCCAAAGACACTAGACCTCTCGATCTTCTATGTTGTATCAAATGAAGTTTATGTAATAATTTATGTTTAATTGTGTAATAAAAGATCAGGGTTATCATAGTTGGTGTTGGAGGATAAGTTTAGTAATTTTTGGGATTAGGATAAGAAAACCCTAGTAAAGACTTATAGACAATAATAAGTATAATAAAAACATACCTATGTTTGGGTGAGTATTGAGTATGTGGTTTATCAAGAAAATACATCCCTATCTGGATACGGACAGGTAGAGGCGGCTCTGGAACAGATGTATCCTAGGGATAAAACCAGAAACCACTACTTTGACCTAGAATCAAATGGGAACTGGTGCAAAAAAATGGGCCTTGTTTCACTCTTGGTTATGAAACTCCTAGGGTATATGATTTAGTAAATTTACAAGCATTTAATGAACAATTATTAAGGGGAAAAATTCCCTAAAAATATATGTTAGAATGTAGATCCTGGACAATATAGACTGAAGACAGTAGATTCATATGTCAAGGAAATAAAAGTTATTTATAAGTCATAAGTTTTTTCCTTGGATTACCCTTTATGTGTTACCCCTAACATTCCTTTTATTCCTGCCAATGGATGGTAATAGGAGGACTCGGGCTAACAACCGATGTTAAGATCAATGTGATGATTGTACTAATGATATACCCAATCCAATGGGAGCAGGAATCATGAAATTTTTCCTGATTCTCTCTCAGTTAACTCAATATTTTAATAGAAACATGGGTAAAAAGGAATGTTCAACCCTAATAAGAAAGAAAAAGTCACTATCGTGAGCTTCAGGAGACAAAGGCCTCCTAATTTTAATGGATCATCTGATCCCTCAATCGCTGAAAAATGAATCAACTCCATTGAAAAGATCTTATACATCCTTTAATGTTCTGAATAAGAGATGGTTCTCTTGGATTCCTATCGTATAGAGGGTGAAGCTGATCAATGGTGGACGCTGATAAAGAATATTAAGCCTTAGGAGGAGATAGAGGCGTTGGAATGAAAGGATTTCCATAAGATATTTTTCAATAAATATTTTCTGTGCACCCTCCGGATTAAGTTGGAATGGTACCTCCTTGTCCTCAAGAAAAAAGATGAAGAATCTGTTGGAGTGTACAAGGAAAACCTCACAAGGCTTGCATGATATGCTTTCGGATTTGTCGTTACATCTAAAAGCAAGTTTGACCTCTTATTTGGTGCGATGAAACCTAGCCTGCAGAAAGTGCTGGTGATCCGTGACTTTGAAAGTTATGATGAAATTGTCTGATGTGCCCTCATAGTCAAAATGGAGACCAGAGAATCTCAGGGGTATCGTGGGGATATGAAGCATAAGGTGGATTTCAATGCTGGTGGTCTGATGGATAAATCCAATAGTTTTAAGAGGATCTAACACCCCACTTTCCAAAGGTACGGAAAAAAGCACCCTGGAAATTTCTTGAAGTGTACGATAAAATTTTTTAGGTGTGGAAGAGAAGGGCACCTAGCTATTAACTATTGGCAAGAAAGACCCGCAGCTATGAAATAGGAGAGGAACTCTCTGTTTGAACCTCAATGCATGGTTCACTGCTACAATTTCAAAGAACTAGGGAATCTTGAAAATTAGTGCCCTAAGCCAACGTTTTTTGGAGGCAACCAACAACCTCCAAGGAAGCAAGGTAGAGCATTTTCCATTAATACTACCGAAGTGAACCCGAACAATGAAGTGGTGAAAAGTATACTAGTTATTCCACCAAGAAAAGAAAACATAATTTTTTATTCCGGTTTTAAGCATTCTTTTATATCTCGAATGATTAGTAGAAAAATCACAACACCACCAAAAATACTGGAAGTTAAGATATTGATGAGTACGGAAAATGGGGAAATCATTGCATCCCATGAATATAACTCCTCCCCTGTCAGAATCTATGGATTGAACTTCCCGATGAACATCTTAATACTCTCTCTGGTGTAATTTTATGTAGTTCTTGGTATGGATTATCTTTACTTATATAGATCCAACACAAATTTCCGTGAGAGGGAAATCACTATCCATGTGGAGAATCAACCACCGACTCTTTACAAGTGTAAGGAGGAATATGAATCTTCTTTAGCTCACTCATCTCAAGCGTGGATATTACTGCCCTATGAGTATGCATATCTAGCTCAAATTACTGAGTCTAAGGAAGCAACCATCCGTGAAGTAATGCCTATTGTGAGGGAATTCGCTGAAGTGTTTCTTCAGGAATTGCTTGGTCTTCCTCCATGAAGATATGTAGAATTATCAATTGATCTTATACTTGGGGAATTTAAAATATCCAAGACTCTGTATAGAATGGCTATTGTGGAGCTTTAGTACCTGAAAAAACAACTACAAGAGAATCTGGATAAAGGGTTTATATGCCCAAGTGCTTCACCATGGGATGCACCAGTATTCTTCATCAAGAAGAAGGACGGGTCAATGCGCCTTTGAGTCGATTATCGTGAGCTCAAAAAAATCATGATAAGGAACAAGTATCATCTCCCACGAATTGATGTCTTGTTGGATTAGCTACTTAGAGCACAATACTTCTCTAAGGTGGATTTGCGGTTGGGATATTATCAAGTGAGGGTGAAGAAGGAAGATATCCCCAAGACTACTTTTTGTACAAGATACGGGCACTATGAATTCATAATAATGCCTTTCAGACTCACTAATGCTCTAAAAATATTCATGGACTTGATGAAGAAGTACTTTATATATTACCTCGACAAATTTTTTGTAGTCATTAGAGATGAAATCCTAATATACTCCAAAACCAAGGAGGATCAGAAGGAGCATCTAAGAACTATACTAGAGACCTTACAGAAGGCGAAGCTCTATGAAAAGTAAAAAAAGTGTGAGTTATGGTTGAAAGAGGTCTCATTATTAATCCATATCCTCACAAGCAGTGGGAAATCTATGGATCCTTCCAAAACAGATGCAATTGAGGGATGGACGAGGCCAACATTGGTAACGGATATCCCTAGATTTTTGGGGTTAGCTGGATATTTTTGATAATTTGTGAGAACTTTATAACAATTGTACAACCCTCTTACCAAGCTAAATCAGAAGGGAGTAATGTTTTCATGGAGTGATGAATGTGAATAAAGCTTCAAGGAGTTTAAATGGAGGCTTATCACTTCACCTGTGCTAACTTTACCCACAAGTGGAGAACTTTTTGTGGTATTCAGTGTTGCTTTGAAGAAGTTCTTATGATGTGTGTTGATGAAAAATGACAAAGTCATTGCCTATGATTCAAGGAAATTAAATGTTCATGAACAGAACTATCCAACACATGACCTCGAGTTAGTTGTAGTGATCTTCTCTTTGAAAATTTGGTAGCATTATCTCTTTCAGGAGAAATGTGAAATATATACGGACCACAAAAGCCTCAAGTATATATTCACAAAAAAAGAGTTGAACATGCGCCAATGAAGATGGTTAGAGCCAATCAAAGACTATGACTGCTCAATCCATTACCACCCTAGGAAAGTGAAAAAGGTGGTGGATGCCCTATGTATAAAGGACCATGCAATTCTATCATTGATGAGAATTGAAAAAGAGACAATCTTCTTAGATTTGATGAAGATGGACATAGGAATCATAAATAAGGGAACATAATCAAAGCTTTCACAAATGATTTCTCAACTATCACTTTTGGAATGGTTAAAGGATGATCAAAAGGATGATGAGTGAATTCAGGAAAAAGTCAATGCTATCGAAAAATATAAATCCTTTGAGTTTAAGGTTAATGAATAAGGAATTGTGAGATTTGGGAAAAAAATATGTCTTCCATCAAATTAGGAGCTGAAGAAGGAACTTTTTAATGATGCACATAGTTCGAATTTCTCTATTCACCCAACAAACACAAAAAAGTATTGAGATGTCCAAGAGCATTATTGCTGGGATATTATGAAGAAGGATATCACTGAATATACATCAAAGTGCCTGGTGTGTACGCAAGTGAAGGCAGGGAGGCAAAAGTCTAAGGGGATGATGCAACCATTTCCTATACCATAGTGGAAAAGGGAGAACATCACCATGGACTTTGTTACCGAACTTCTAAAGACATCAAAAGGAAACAATGAAATCTTGGTTATTATGGATCATCTTACAAATACCGCAAACTTCACTGATATTTGGTAGGATTTCTCATTGGATGACATGGCACATATATATATCAGGGAAGTGGTAAGGCTGCATGGTGTAACACTATCTATTGTATCAGATCGAGATCCATGATTTACCTCTATGATTTGTAAGAGTCCTCAACATGCTCAGATTACTGAATTGAACTTTAGTACGGCCTATCATCCTCAAACTGATGGACAATCCGAGCGGACTATCCAAATAGTTGAGGACATGTTGAGAGAATTCTCAATGCACTTTAAAGGAGGATGGGATCAACATTTTCCTCTGGTTGAGATCTCTTATAATAACAATTTCCACTCGAGCATCCAAATTTCACTATATGAAGCCCTTTATGTTAAAAGGTCCATAACACCAGCGTGTTGGGATGAGGTTGGTGAGTGTAAGCTGCTTGGACCAGAAATGGTTGATGAAATGGTGGAGAAGGTGAAAACCATTTAGCAACATATCAAGGTAGCCCAGAGTCTACAGAAGTGTTATGAAGATAACTGTCAATGAGACCTTGAGCTTAAAGTTGGAGACATGGTATTTCTATTCATATCTCCATGGAATAAGGTCATGGGTTTTGGGAATAAAGGGAAGTTAAGTCCAAGGTACATCATCCCCTTCGAGATTCTTGATTGTGTTGGGGCTGTGGCTTATTGACTAGCACTTCCACCTACCATGGCCAAAGTACAAGATGTCTTTCATGTATCCCTCTTAATGAAGTACATACCAGACCCTTAACATGTACTCTCTTCAGAATTGGTAAAGTTAGAGGATGATATTTCTTATGAGGAGAAACCACCAAATATCTTAGATCGTAGAGAAAATGTTCTACAAAATTAGACAATTCCCCTCATTAAGGTGTTTTGGCGAAACCACAATTTTGAGGAAGTGATGTGGGAATCAAAGGAAATGATGAAGCTGAGTTACCCACATCTATTTTAGTGTGGGAAAAAGGAAATTTCGAGGGTGAAATTTCTTTATGGGGGAAGATTTAAACAAACCAAACTATTGTTAATGAAAATCCCTCTTGATCTAGTTAAATGTCTTAATATGTGAAATAGCTATACAATATATGCAGTTATTTTGTTTTAAGTTTTCATATTTTAAAATACCATTATGAATTGTGACCATTGCTATTGTAGCCCTTGAATAGTGACCACATGATTAATATAAATATGGGCTTTAACAAATCCAATTTACTCAGAAAAAGTAAGCGATGGCCTCATCCAATAGACTTGCCCCCGATGAAGCCCATCTGTTTGCGCTCAGAAAGGAGGTGGTGTGATTGGGCTTCGCTCTTAACCAAGATCAAACCGAGCTTGAACACGTTAAGCTTGAGCGAAACCACCTATAGGAAAAGTGGAAGTAGATAGAGATTACCACCCGAGTGATGTTATCCAATCCACCCCAAGAGTCTGTCACTATCGCACACATAACCCTTCGGTATTATGTGGGTGTTTTAAGGGGTTATTTAACAAGACCCTAGTACAATGGTTATGTACATTATTTTTGTATATAATAATGAATATACTTCCACTTTATTGTTGTTACCTTGTAAATAGTTTTTAAATCACAAATAATGTGTTTAGTTAATGTTCAACTATGAAATCTATTTTGATGAATTAATGGATTTTTGAATAAAATAATATTTTAATAAAATATTATCATTGTTATTGAATTAATTTTTATTATATATAAATTATCGTATAATTTTATGAATGCAATCATAATTTTATTAAGGTTTGAAAGCCATTTTTGTCAAAACCCATTAATTTTTGATAACCGTCGGTTATTATTTTAAAAATGATAATTAACATATTAAGAAAATTATTTAGATAAAATGAATATTATTTATGGAATCAGGATGTAGAAATTATCAAACGGTGAATTTTTCCTAATTTTTTGAGACAGTCCATTTTTTTCGGTAAAAATTAAATACTGTATAAATATATAATCTGTTTTATGACATCATAATGACTCAATAGTGATGTAATAAAATACTATAAACTTCATGTTCAAACAATATATGTTTTAACATTAATATAATGTGATTTTGGGGGTTTTTACTTGTTTTAAAAAGCATTAGTGGACCCTTCATGACTTAATAACCATTTTTTCTTTTTAAATTGTTTTCCTTGGGAGTGTGACTCACCTCCACATAAGACACCAAATTATTTTAATAAGTTTGGACTTTGACCTTATAAAATATTGTTTTCCAATTCACATTTCCAAAAACCATGGTAAAAAACCATGGGCTTGTTTGTGGTTTGGATTATATTAATGTAAGGTGTCCCAAACCTAAATAACAAATAATTCCCTCACATTTCCTATATAAACCCACCGAAGCTCCCACTTAATCCTCCCTCAGAGCCTTTTGTGTTCATCCAACCTCTCACCTACTCGCTCTAGAAGCCTCCCAATGTGCCCCAATGTCTGTAGAAGCCTCTCTCAAGCCTCTATCAAGCCTTTGGAAGCACATTTCCAAGTACGGGTTTTTTTCTTTTCTCATTTTTTTCCAATATTTCTTAAATTGTTATGCCCTTTTAATTTCAATTATAAATGTTGGGGTATGGTTTCAAACCTCCCCATACTTCCCTATATAGGTTTTAATAATGAGATACCACTTTATCTCTCATTAAATTCCTCCCATGTACACCCGTTAATATTCCGAAATTCTGAAAGAAATTTCTCTCTCCTCATTTACATTCAAGAAATTCTTTTATATCATGAATCTACATTTCCTTAAATTTATTGGGACATGTATATATATGACCCCCTTACTGTCCATGCCATGTAAATATGATGATACACCCATTTATCTCTCATCAACCATTTTTATGAGTTCTTTTGTCACACCGTTATGCTGCCGAAATTAGACCGTGCTTTTCCAAGCCAAAGTCATTGTGTAGTGAATTCCATGCCCATTTCTCTATCAATGGTATTCACCTTTATGCAAATTTACTTATTATTTAAAGAGTTTAATGTATTTATTCAACATTTTTATATCGTGGAATAAATTATTATGTTTCATTATTCAATGTTTTATTATCCATGTGGCACACTTATGCAAGAAATGAAAGGTTTATGAAGGGTGTGACCTTATAGCGCTCCAATGCATTGGGTAAAGTATAGTATCATGATACGTCATGTGCAGTTGGTTTTTAATCATTATAATTCAAGTTCAACTAGATTTTACTCACAATTCATGTAAAATGAGGATTTACTCATGCTCCATGTGCAACGAGCCTTTGCTCATGCTAATTCCAAGATAAGTGTTGTTGCCACATTTCTATGTTATGATTATCATGACTTATCATGCCTTTATTTTTATGATTCTCTTGTGCTCTATTGATATACCTATTGTTTAACAAGTATTTTATTCCACATGTTATTCCATGATTATTCCCTTACTAGGATTATAGCTCACCCTTTTCTTATGCATGTCCTCTTTTATCCCTTACAATGCTAAGTACGAGGGAATGTAGTGATCATGTAATGGAAGTTTTCAATAAAGATTTTTTTTTCATGTTTTTGGTTGTTATTTAATGATCCTAATCCCCAAAGATACTAGACCTCTTGATATTATATGTTATATAAAATGATGTTTATGTAATAATTTATGTTTAATTGTGTAATAAAAGATCATGGTTGTCATAGTATTCCCCTTCACATAAACCCAACAATGGTTGGTCAAGCCATTTGAAGGTATTTCGGTAGGCATGTATTTTCCAACTATATTCTTTCACCTCCTTTATATGTTGAGTGGATTCACCAATCATGAAATTTTGACTTGGATTCCATCAACACATGCCTCTAAATAACACCAATTATAGAAAGGGATGATCCTCTTGATTTAAAATGGTTAAGTCAACCCAAGTCCTTCATAATAACCCCTCTTATAAAATTATGTATCCCAAAAAGGGTTGGTTAGACACATTTGTCATTTTATTTTCAATCCTTATCATATTATAGAAGGAAAATTATGGCTTAAAATTTTGTTGAGATATTTGTTTAATTTTATTTTTAAAAAATTTTATCTTGTTTTATACTTATCATGTCGTTTTAATATTAAGTGGGTTGTAATTAATTAATTAACCATTTGAGATATAAAATTTATGCATAATACAATTATTTAAATTATCCTTTTTCACATTAATTCATTTATTTAGGTTATCATAGTATTTCATCCAAAAAATAAGTAATAGATAGACAAAAATAAATAAATATTTTGATTATCTGTTCATGAGATTTATGTAATGGTTGATTTAATGGGAATTCATTAAATCAATATATGAACTTGGTGAAATATATCATGTTGTATGTCCTAGAATTAGGTTGGAATCAATGTGGTTTCATCTTGGACCATCTCCCATTTTTATGGGAAAATACATTAATTAAAAGTATTTATAACTCACACAAAGGTGAGATGTACCAAAGGTTTGGTTAAAATGGATTACATAAATATCCTTAGACAAGATTGTCCAATATAATAATGGAGGGAGTGATTACTCAGAGGACCTGAAATTTAATATAGTAACAAATATTTTAAAAACCATGAAATTAATTAAATTTAAAAAATTATAACAAGTACAGTAGTCTAATTTTAGCTCATGAACGTCTATACATAAAACACATAAAAATAGTAAATGGGTATAATTACATTATTTATATGTTAATTATTATTATGATATATGCGATTTCACTATTTAATTAATTAATTATTCACGTTTCATATTAATGAAATTATGAATCCTATTGGAGATAACAATCATAAAGGCATTAATGGAAAATAAATAGAAAAAAATAGTTGTTGATTTATCAAAATAAATTAAGTTACCATTTCAGATTATTTAAAACACGTATTAAATTGTCAAAAATACAAAATTTCAAATCAATGTAATTCAGTTTTATTGTTTCAATTTCAATTTAATATCATTTTAATTTTTCTAGTTACTGGGAGTCAACATGACATATAGTATCTAGCTAGATGACATGTACTTCACTTTCTATGTATTTGCGTTACACACCTAAGGATTTATTGTGTATACTCAACAAGAGTACATGGTGTGAACATTCCATATACATTCTACGTATCCACTTTTTGTGTGCATAAGATACTCTTCTGGGTTTTGGTGTGTATCTTAATGGGATCATACAACATGTATATGCTAGCTAGACACTGTGTGGTCCAAATTCCATGTTCATATGAAAACATCCAAAAGACTTAGCATGTTCTCATATGAAAGAATACATGACATGTTCCACAAGATTCATCTCGTGTATCTCAAATTTTCTGTCCAAATAACAAGCCCAAGGAAATAGTTTGTATCTCATATGGATGAATTTATGAACTACAAACAATGTACTTTTTATTCAAACCGTGAATATTGTAAATACTCAAGGATTATATTCTCACATTTTTTAACTTTGTATAATGACCACATGGATTACAAGATTTACATCAATAAGTAGTGTAGACTATATGACATGTAGTCCATATGCACTCTATGTAATCCAAAAACTGTGATCTAGGTTAGCCAGTATACACATGGCGTACACCACATGTAATAACTAGGTGGCATGCCGTGTATCCCATAACATGACCAGGTTCATCGACTTGGGTACAAGACATGTACTCATGCAGCACACAATGTTACCTTGTCTTATCAGAAACATATTCGGAAGTTCCCAATTGAATAGCTGGTCATTCATCATATGTTCTAAGACATTTAAGAAAATGAAACACTGAACGAACCTCATTAGTATTTATACAAAAAATTAATTCAAAATGGTTTAAATAAATAACAATATGAAATGAAAATTAAACCAAAATATCATATGAATCAACAATAAATTTAGTAATTATAAATTTAAACATGAGCCCTTTAATACCACTTGTTATATACAGGTTTCAAAAATTCATTTGCTAGTGGGAGATATATTAAAATTTATTTTAATATTGTGTTTCACAAAAACCCAAGTGAATATCTTACATGTAAAATTTACAATAAATTAATTTTGTATTGGAGGAAATGAAAACCTGATTTGAGAATTCTTTCTTCAATGTAGATGTTGATCTTCCAAAAACACCCTTTCATATTTTATTCATTTAACTCTGAGGATCCAAGGATAGAATCCCTATAGTGGTGATCCACACATGCCCCTTTGATCTTTGAGAAATGCCAATTGATCTATGGGTACTAGCATGGTGAGTCGATTTTCTTGTGTTGTTTGTATTGATCAATCATCCTTCGATATTAAAGGGATATCTCTTTTGTTTTTTATCATTGAGAGGAAGATAAAAAGGATGAGTTGGGAGAGAGTTTAATTATGCAAAAATATTCTCACATATTTATTTTGTGGATTCCATACACAATAGAAACAATGGTTTATTTATAGAGCTAGGGTTTAAGTTAAAATAAATATTTATTTGCATGCCAACCCTTAAATAAAAAAATAATCTATAATAAACCCAATTTAGGATAATAATAATAATAATATTTTTTTGTCTGCATGAAATTTTTGAATAAAAAAAATTATTTTACATACTTTTTAATTAATATTTGTCAATAGAATCGAACTTGGTCTATTAAATTCCTCGAATATTTAAGTAACTTTAAAATAAATATTTTACTTAAATATTTCATCCATTAATAATCATTTCTGATCAATAAAATGTGAATAAAAATATCCCTTTTTCATGAGAATAATATTTATTCATATAGTTAAATTAAAATAGAATTTAATCAAGATCAAAAAATATATATATTTTGTGACAATAAAGGATTCTTTCCCGTTGGAATTAGGCGGGTTTCCCTAAAGTACAAGATTAAAACCTAGTAACAGGTCAATGAATGCAAAAAAAGAACTTAGTTACACAATGATGACAACCACATATAAATGCTCACTATGTAATATAATCCCTTTATCATAATATCTCATCATGAAGGTTTCACATCTGTGTTACTTTACAATATAATTGTTATGTATTTCTTTCACTATCTGAAATAAACTCGTAATTACACCATGGTCATGGAATTTAGGGTGATGGTTCCATTCCAACAAAAGGGCCAACATATTAGCTTCCTTAAATATTTAAGGGACACATCCTTCCCTAAATTATCTATTAAAAACATGTCATTCGTGATTCACCCAACATACCCTACTTCCCCCAAACATATAACATGACGATTTTAATCAGAAAATCTATGTGGATGATTCATGAAATGCATTAATGATAATTTTAAAGTCTAAGGACCATTAAACACACTCATAAATAGGATTATCTGATGACACCAAAACAAGTGAAATTCAAACTGGTGGGTATTTTCTCATAATATCCCATCTTGGTTATTACCAAATATGAAATTCACAAGAAGAACCTCAACCACATACAAGATCTCACATGTAATAATCAATATACTATATTCTCCATCAAAGTACGTTATCAAACCAAAAAACATTATTTATGAATATCATTATAGAACATCAAGGTTCTTATTAAAGAGGGGATCTATTATGACCTTATCAATGTGATATATGCTATAAGACATTATTACAATAGAATATTGTATGACAATGAACAATATGTTAAATGAGGTTTTATTAATATTCAATACATCGAATATACATGAAAGCAAAGTATAAAAACTTAGTCCTAGGACACCAATCTAATAGCTATCATCCCATTCACCTCCAAACTGATACTTATGCCAATCCACTGGATTATTCTAAGCCTCACTATGTTCTTATGATTTCAAATTTGGGTGACTGATAATTTTCAGTGGACAAATGTCATTTATGATTTCAATAAATTTCTTCTTTTTTGGATCTTGTATGTCTAATCATTTGAGATATCTTAAAATTAATCAAACATGATATTTGTCCACTGATAAGTGCCAGTCTCCTGAAATTTCCCACTCCTTACACGTCTTGATGTAATTTAGGGAAAAACACATCGATCGATCATCATAATCAATGGATAAAAATTTATTTTCCGAGTATCCTTCTTACAATAATGGATTAAAATCAAGAATTATTTCCCATTTTGTTCCTTTAATAGGAAAAAGAACCCCAATTATTTTAATATTTTCATAACTATGAAAATGTTTGATAGGAATTTTGCAACAAAATTCTCTAACCTCATATTCAATTAAAAACTTCCTTTATGTAAGGAACATATAAAATCTGATTGTACACAATATAAAGTTTCAGATCATTATTATAAATTTTAATTCAACTTCTTTTTCTTTTTTAGTGCCCCAATTCTATATATTTTCACTCATAGTAGTTGTTTCACCCTATTAATCCCATTTAAAAAATCTATATCTTCTTCCACCCTATTTAAACATCACACCCAATTTCCACTATAATATTTCTCAAGAGTTTATTATCACTATTGTTTCCAATGAAGTTGATTTTTGTATTAAAGTTCCCCCAAGAAGTTGGGATTACATTCCAATAATTAGTTTGAGATGAGGCTTTCTATTTATCCCATTGAGATACTATTTTTCAGCTTCTATTAAAGTTGAATTTTCCTCATCTGATAAAAGATCATCAGCATCGGTTCATAAGAACCTAATCACTAAAACACCATCTGAACTGCCAAATACCAATTAAATGAATAAATAATAATCAAATAATATCTCCTGTTGGACTCCCACATTATAATATTTCAGAAACCAACATTGAATTATAGACTTTTCTCCCATAAAACATCAAAACGAGACCCTGGAAAAACAACAACATGGTTTACCCATGTTGTTTATTTTCATTTCACCCTAATGTAATATAATTAATTTTTAATAATAATCACTAATAGCATTCAATTATTGTGTTCCCATTATTATAAGTATCTATAACTTTTTCCTTTGATTATATATATCTTATTTTTTTTATTTTTTTTAAACAAAATTAATATTTAATGAATCTAATAGGATGGACATGAATCGAAAATAGATGGGAAAAAGTATGAGAAAATTATATATATGATGGAGTTAAAGAGTTTATCAATTTTCCAATGGATCCTACATACGACCCTCATCAAATCATTCATCTATGAGTAAATTGTTGTTTTTAAATAAATATTAGTCCAAAAGTGTTTGATGAAAATTTTATTTTTCATTGAATAGATCATAGTTATAAATTTTGTAAAAAATATGGTGATAAAATATACATAAAAATTTATTAAGAAGATACCGTGATTTACAGATCATTTGATATGAATACCAGTGAAAATGATGGTTAAGATTGTTTAGAAGAAATGATAATGTCAACTTAAGAAAACATTATTGATTTTCTAATGGTGTTTGAGAAGTTAAATAGATTTTTAACAGAAAATTTTATACTAGTTGTACTAAATAGACAAAATTGTAAACTGTGTTCAATTTATATAATTTTAAATCTTGTAGTGAATTGAGAAACACCAGCTTTACATTACTACTTAGTTATTGAATGATATGATTCTAGAGAAAAATGAGCCTCATTGTCAAACATACAAAGATAAATGAATGATAAGTTCAATGGGTATGATCTATAAAAAAATACATACACATACAAAGGATTTTATATTTTTTATCAATAACAATGTATCACTCATAAAATTTATCAAGTATGGCGTGAATCGATACAAGAATGATGAATCGATTACTTTGAAATATAGATCTTTATTTCCTACCATAACATAGTTTAAAAGATTATATGGATGTGAGGAATCTTCAAGAAAATTCACATGGAATATAGATATAAAAATAAAATATGAGGAAAGTACATCACCCATCAAACACTCCCCAGTAGAAGAAAATTGATTATGAGTATCCTGAATTTGGAAATAAGCTATGAAACATCGATCTTGAATTCTCTATTGATGAAATAAATCTATTTGGTGTGAATATTAGAACTCAAAACTCTTGGACATTTATGTAATACAATTTTAAATTTCTATCATGTTTATGCATGAATCACAAATACATTATGTTGTCTCAAATTATATCTAGATCAAAACTACCGGGTAAGAATATTAATGTTTATTTATCTATACTGAACAAATATTTGAAATTGATACGGGGGTAGGTGATACATTGTATGGGCTCATAGAAGTGAAGAATTTACATTGAGAGACATGTTGTACGGGATGATAAATGAGATTCCTATTTATATAATTGTTTTTGGATATAACATTAAAAAAATGTTGGGGTGTGCTATTTATGAATAATGCATGCACTCAGTTTAGTTGAAAGTTTCCTCAAAGGATGTGTTTTTATAAAATTTTAATTTTTTACCTCAAAGACATTAATACCGATCCTATATGACATAATTTTATTGGAATAAAGAAAAAGATAAAACACTATCTCTACTAAGATGTGATCAAATGTTTGAGAAACTAAATGATATTAACCCTATTTTGGGAGATTATTTTTCAAATAACCTTAAAAAATCATTTTGGAAAAAGAGATCAATTGTCTTTGAATTATTATATTGTAATTGTTTGTATGTCAAAAAATTTCTTGATGTCATGTATGTAAAAAAAATTTATATTTTATATTGTAAATGGCACATTACTAAATGTTCACTAAAAAAGAGATGGAATCATGTATAGGTAGGACAAGATTAATATGGGGATAATATAAGAGTTTTCATTAGTGAAGGGTGAAATATGTAATTTTCAACCTACAACTACTTACACTATATCCAAAGAAAATGAAAATTTTTACAATGAAATTTCTTTAATTGGAAAATATTTTTAGAGGTGTATTCCTCAAATATGAATAATTTCATGTCAATGATGTTTTGTTGCAATATTGGATGATTCTTTATTTACATTATATTCTGTATAAAAATATATGAAAATCATTAACTAAACTCTAATTATTTTCAAAATATATTTGTAGTTAATTTATAGAAACAAAAAAGTTTTTAATCATGAATAATGATATTGTAGTTATATTTTTTGAATTAGATATGTTCTTCCCACCATTATTCTGTGATATAAAAGTCCACCTGATGGTTTACTTGGTTAGATAGGTTTAACTATGTGGTCTTATACATTACCAATAGATATACACCATTGAAAGATATATGATGAATTTTAATAGGTAAATTATGAATCAAAGTTAGCTAGGAGGATGTATTTCATTATGATAAATTTTTAAAGAAGATATTGAATTCCATACTAATCACCTATACAATGTTGATAACATCGGTCTCCCAAAGTCTCATCATAGTGGACACCTTATGATTGGAGGGATTTATGAAATACATTTTGTTACAATTACCTTCACTGAGTTGGTGCAAGTTTACCTTTACATTTTACAAAATATTACATAGGTTTTTCCATATATTGAAGCCCATAAAGTAATTATTCGACAATTTAAACCATCAAGGGATGATAGATGGATATTAAAAACACATAATCAATAGATTATAGGAGGGTTCTGAGATCATATTTTTGAGGATTTATCTAAAAATAATAATTCAATTGAAAACAATTGAAATTAATTAAATTTTAGAAATTTTAGCACATACACTTTTCATGGTCTTGCTCATGAATATTCATATGTGAAATGTATACACAAATTAAATGAATAACAATAAAATTTTTATATGATATTTACAATTATGATATATTCACTTTCATTAGTTAATTAATTAATTATTTCCCTTTCATCTTAATGACCATCCAAATCCTATTGGAGATAAAAATCATAAAGGCATTAATTGAAAATAAATAGAAAAAAATATTTTCAAATTAATTAAAAAAATTAATTGAGCATTTAAAATCATTTAAAACCATTACTAAATTTTCAAACACATAAAAATTATAATCAAATGAATTAGGTTTTAATGTTTCAATTTCAATTCAATGTCATATTAATTATTCTAGTAATTGAAAAAATACATGGAATATACTATTGAGCTACACGTTGTGTACCTTAGTTGACATATATTTAAATTACACACCTGGGGATTTGGTGTGTAGACTAAAATGATACATATTCTCCTTTTGTGTGCCCAAGATACTCTCCGAGGTCTTTGGTGTGTATCTATACAAGATCATATAATTTTTATAGGCCAATTGCACACCATGTGGTCCGAATTTCTTATTCCCATGAAACCCTCTGAAAGACTAAGCGTGTTCTCATGTGAGAGACTACATGATGTGGGAAACTTGATTAATTCTATGTATCTCTAATTATGTGTGTCTAGATAACAAGGCTGAGGACTCAGTGTGTATCTCATATGCCTATATTTTTGAAATACACATCGTTTGATTTTCATACAAATCATTTATATCATATATACTCTAGTATTTCATTCTCACACTGTTTATCTATTTATAATGACCACAAGAATTGAGTGACTTGTACTGCTAAACCATGAAGACTACATGACATGTATGACATATACACTATTTGAAATAGGTCAACCATGTACTAGCTTATCTAGTAAACCAGAATCATACACCCTGTTTAATAATTGTGTTGCATGCCATGTATCCCTCAACATGACCAGATGCAATAGAATTGGGTACAAAACATGTACTAATGTTGCAAACTCTATGAAACTATCTTTTTTGATTTTTTAGCAATTCCTGGTGGAATCTTAAGTCATTCAACATCTATTCTTATATATTTAAGAAACTGAAACAATTAATGAACATAATTAAAATGTTGACTACATAATAATTCAATATATATTTTATAACAAATAATAATTAATGAAAATTCAACTACGGTTTCTTATGGATCAATAATCAAATAAATAATTATAAATTTAAAAATGACCTATTTGATACTGATTGTTTATTCTCACTACTAGAAAACTAACATATACCAACGGTTTGGAGAACCGTGGCCAAGTAAGCCGTTGGGATAGGTCTATACCAACGGTTTTCCCAAAACCGTTGATATAGACCTATCCCAATGGTTTTGGAAACCATTGGTATTATTAATATGAAAATCTTTACCAACGTTTGTGGAACCGTTGGTATATGTATTTGAAAAAAAACATTCGCTGGGATTTGATCCCAGCACCCCTAGTTTATTATTGAACGACTTAACCACCAACTTAACATGAATTTTGTGTATGTAATTACATAAATATATATATGTATTCTCATAATTATATTAAATTTTGATTAATATAATGTTCTTGTTAAGAAGAAATGATAAAAAATCAAAGGACCAATACCAACGGTTTTGACAACCGTTGGAATGATTTTGAGCCTAGATTTTGATTCTGTGCGGAGGTTGGTTTATGGGGGACCTTTCCCAACGGTTTTGGAAAACCATTGGGAAAGGTATACCCTTTCCCAACGGTTTGGCCAAACCATTGGGAAAGGTCCCCACAATTTGGGCTTTCCCAACGGTTTGGCCAAACCTTTGGGAAAGCCATACCCTTTCCCAATGGGTTGCCCACACCGTTGGGAAAGGTGGCCTCAAAGTGGGATTTCCCAACAGTTTGGCCAAACCGTTGGGAAAGGGAACCTATACCAATGGTTTTTATGAATCGTTGGTATAGAAGCGTTGGGAAAGGTCATATTTCTAGTAGTGTCTAAGTGTAGTAGAATCATATGGTTGTGTTAGATATAATAAATTTTATTTTAATATTTTGTTTCTAAAAAAAATTGAGGATATTACATGTTAAATTTATTATTAATCCATTTAGTATCAAAATAAATGAAATGTTAATTTGGGAATTCTTTCTTCGATGTAGATGTCAATCATTAGAAAATACCCTTCCATATTTTCATCATTTAACTATCAGTATACATAGATATAATTCCTCTATTATTGATCCCTACATGACCCTTTGATCTCTATGCAATGCTAATTTATCTCTAGGTACTAGCGTGTAGAGTCAATTTTCATGCGTTGTTTGTATTGATCAACCATCCTTCGATCTTGAATGGGTCTCTTTTTCATTTCTAGTTCTTGAGTGGAAGTGAGAAAGGAGAAGTTGCGAGAGAGTTTCATTATGCAAAAATTTTCTCAAGTCGCGATTTTGAAGATTCCATACATAGTAGACATAATATTCTATTTATTGAGCTTGGATATATGTTAAAATAATTATTTATTTTTAAATTGAAACTTAAATAATCGAATAATACCTAATAAAATGCATTCTAGATAATAATAATAGTAATATTATTATTCTTTATGAACTAACTTTCAGAATAAAAAATATTATTTAATGGCCTTGTTAATAAATATTTATCACCAAAATTGACCTTGGCCTATTATAAATACACTAGAATTTATTGAAATTATAAATAAATATTTAATTTAAATATTTCATTTACAAAAAAAATTTCATTGATAAAACCTGAATAAAATTATCACTTGGTCTTGATAATAATCATTATTAATTTTGTTAAATTCAAATTTAATTTGATCATGATCATTATAGAAACTTACTGAGTTACCCTCTAGGATTATTTCTCATGGGAATTATGCTGACATTCATGAAGTCCAGGATTAAAATATAGCAACTGGTCAAGGCACTAAGAAAAAGAACTAATTTCCACAATTATGATAACCACATAAAAATGATCACTCTGTAATATAATTACTCCATAACAATATATCATCAAGTAGGTTTCACATCTATGTCACCGACCAATATGATCGATTTTCCTTTCTTTTACTATCTGAAGTAAACTCACAATTACACCATGGAAATGGAATTTAGGGAGATGGTATTATTCCAATCAAAGAGACAAGATATTTTCTTCCTTAAATATTGAAGGGAAAAATCTGTTCTTGGATTATCTATTAGGAACATGTCATTCATGACAAACCTAACATACCCTACTTCTCACCAACATATAACATGATGGTTTTCATCAGAAAATCTATGTGCATGAGTCACAACATGATTTAATGAAAATATTAATGTCTAAGGACCATTTCACACACTAATAGATGGGAATATCTGATGACACCAAAACAAATGAAATTCATACAGGTGGGTTTCTTCTCATAATATCACATCTTAGTGATTACAAAGTGTGAAATTCATGAGAATAAGCCTCAACCACTTATGATAAATTTCACCTGACATTAAATGTACCATGAGATCCATCATAGTACATTATACAACTGAAAAAAATTATTTAAGAATATCATCATATCACTTCAAGTATATCATCATAGTGGGGAACTATTATGAACTTACCAATGTGACATATACTCTAGGAAATTATTATATTAGAGTCTTGTATGACAATGAACAATATATAAAAAGAAGTTTTATTATTATTAAATACATCAAATATACATGTAATCAAAGTATAAACACTTGTCCCTTGGACAAGAACTCCAATATCTATCACCTAGTTCAACTCCAAACACACACTTATGCTAGTCCAATTAATTATTCTCAGCCTCACTATATTCTTTTTATTTCATGTTCAAGTGACTAATACTTTTCAGTGATAAATTTTCATGTATGATTTAAATTACATTTTTATTTTTGGATCTTGTATGTCTAATCATATGTGATATATTAAAATTCATCATAAATAATATTTGGACACTAAAAAGTTTCAATATCATGAAATTTCTCACTCCTTCCACATCTTGAGGTAATTTTGTAGAAAAGAATTGGATCTAACTTAAAAATCAAGGGATAAGAATCCAAGATCTAAGTATCTGTCCCGCTATCATGGATTAAAATAATGATTTTTCTATTTTCTTCCATTAACAGAAAAAAGGAAATTAATTATATTAATATTTTCATTACTATTAAAATTCATGATTGTAATTTTTTAACAAAAATATCTAGCCTCATGTTAAGTTAAAATTTTATTCTTGTGAGAAAAATAAAAAAAGTGATTGTACACAATATGATGTTTTAGATCATTATTAATCAGGTTAATTTAACATCTTTTTCATTAGTAGAACACATGTTCAATAAATTTTAAATCTTATTAGTTGTTTCCCATATTAACCCCATTCACAATATCCTTATCTTATTCCATCTTGTTTAAACACCACACCTGATTTCCACTCTAAAAATTATAATTTTCTACCATGGTTATGAATGAAGAAAAATTATTTGTGTATTCTCTACTTATATATGGATCAAAACCTCCTGGTAAAGATATTTATATTTATTTGGCTCCATTGAATGATGAGATTGATAAGGGATATATGTGATTCAATGTATGATTCTCATAGAAGTAAAGAATTTACATAGAGAGCCATGTTGTATGGGATGATAAATGAGTTTCATTATTATGGAATTTTTTTTGGATATTTAATTAAATGAATTTTGGGGAGTCCTGTTTTAAAAGAATTCACATACTCAGTTCAGTTGAAATATTCCATGAAATCTATGTTTTTATGAAATTTTAAATTTTTACATCAACGACATAAATACTAAACCTAGATGACATCATTTTAAGGAATATAAAACAAGGTACAACACTAACACTACTAACATGTGATCAACTATTCAAGAAAGTAAAGGATATTGACACTAATTTAGGAATTTGTTTTTTGAAAATACTTATAATGTCAGGTTAGAAAAAGAGATCAATTTCATTTGAATTATTATTTAATAATTGTTTGTATGTTTGGAATTTTCTTGATGTCACACATGTATAAAAAATCTGATAATGTTATTTTCACATTAATAAATGATCCTTAAAAATGATATGGAATCAATTATAGGTTAGAAATGATTGATATGAAGATAAATGAAGATTTGGAATCGGTTAATGGTGAAAGGAGGAATTATTTTCCTCTAAGTGCTTACAATCTATTGAAAAAATAAAATAAAAATTTAAATATTGAAATTTTCTTAATTGTCTAAAAGTTCAAGAGGTGAATACCTCTAATATAAATAATTTCATGTCAATAAATAATTTGATGTTATAGGGTCTAAAATCCCATGACCATCATGTTTTGATGAAATATTTGTTACCCATTTATTTATATTTGATTCTATATAAAAATATATGAAAAAATTATGCAAACTCTGATTATTTTTCAAATCTAAATGTAGTAAGTTTATAGAACAGAAAAAGTTTATAATCATGAATAAGGAGATTAAAGTCACATTATTTGAATTATATGTGTTCATCCCACTATTATTCTTTGATACAAATATCCTCCTAATGGTTCACTTGTTTAGATAGGTTTAACAATGTGGTCCTATCAATTACTAGTAGATTCACCCCATTGAATTATAAATGATGATTTTGAAAGGATACGTTAACAATCAAAGTCATACTGGGGGATGTATTGAATAATGATAAATTATTGAATAAGATGTTGAATTCCATTCTGACCACCTATCATATACTGATAGCACCAGTCTCCCAAAGTCTCATCACAACGGATGTTTATGAGTGGATTGATTTATGAAAGGCATGTTGTTACAATTACTAGCACTGAGTGGGTGTATTCTCACCGTAACATTTTATACAATAGTATACAGTATTGTACATACATTGAATCCAAAAAAGTAAATATTAGACATTTTAATCCATAAAGTAAGGAGGGGTGGATATCTAATACACATAATCAAATGTTTATAAGATTGTTCTGAGACCATATTTATGAGGAGTTTTCTAAAAAAATTAATTCACATAGAGAACAACTTTGATGGATAGAAAAGGGACCAAATGTAAATTTTATATCTCACATAGGTTTTGTTAATAGTGGTTATACAATCTGTTCAATAGAAAAAAGATGAATATAGTTTGATAAAAAATAGTTGAGTTACGATAGTGGTCAAAGTGATGTACATATCTGATTTAAAGGAAAGGAGTTCAATTTATGAAAATATGGAATATTTTGGCATCATCAAAAAAAATATGAGTTAGATTATACAAAATTTCAAGTGATGATTTTCCCTTACAGATTGGTTGATAAATGGAGTGAAGTGAAATTCTATGAATATGGCTTCATGAAGGTGAATTGTCGTGTTGAAGGGTGTAAGGATGAGTGATTTATAATAATATCACAATAATTGTAACTAGTTTATATCTAAGATCTAGAAAATAATAATTGATTAACTGTACTATTATCAATTAAGAAAACTGTAGGGTAAGATTAAAATTTAATTTAGGATGACACTTTTATTGGGAGATCATAATAATTTCATAGCGATCTCAATGTATACAATGCTTTGTATGTTAGAGGGAACCACGAAGAGGGGATTTCGATACTTGATAGAGGAGATAAATGCCATTAAACATTAAATAATAAATAGAGTTATATGAGAATGTTAACGTGTTTTTAATATACTATTGTTTTCCTCATAATATTATGTTTTCTCTACTACATTTTCATAAAATGAATTAATTTCTAGAAAATCCATGAAGGTAATGACTTCTACACTTGTTGACGTTACCAATCTATAGGAAGAACAGGAAATTGATACTAAAACTGTAAAATTATTAGGGTATCAACAACATGTTGATGAAAAAAATTAAAATTTCATAACATCGATGTGTTAAATAAAATTATCAATGAACAAATTAAGGTTATAAATTTAATGTTGGTTGGAATCAATCCATCAAACCTTTTGACCTGAACAAGTTAATGTTTATTAGTCATGTTTCTATCATAACAAGAATTCATGTTCAAATTGATTTAGATATGTAGAACCATGTCTCTTCTTCATTAAATTAAACCCTTTTGGAAGATATTAAGGTAATTATATTATATAATATTTTAATTTTAATGAAAAATTATATAATGAAATGTTCATATAATTTTCATTTTTCCCTAGAGAGTTTATTTATTATATATAATTTATTTCTTAAATATGTCTTAATGGTAGCTGGAAAATCTTATAGAGGCTTCCAAACACGTCATAAAAAGCATTATATCAGGGTTGCTAAGGGGAAATCAATTCCCCACACAATAGTTATGTATAGACACATAATAAAATAAGATACATGTTATTCTTTCATTAGTCATCAAGATGAGAAATCATTCCAGGATTAATATACTCAAAAATATTTTTTTTTATATTATACAATTTGATTCAAAAAAATTAATTTATGAAACAGAAAAGGAGTGAAGAGAATAATTTTTTTTAGCAAAACAAATATACCCCTATCATAAAAAAAGGATAGGGTACACTTCGCTTGAAAGGAAAATGGTTTGTATTTTAATTATACAATAAATATTTTTTGTGATAAGAAATAACATATGTTCCTTTTTATATATGCATTGATAAATAAAAATAAAAATCCACTTCTATCCCATGGCATGTTATATGGAATGTGGCTTGTATCAATAAAGAGGGTAAACAAGTTTAAGAAAATAAAAAATCAGTATGGGAATCACATGTAAGCATGAAATAAATTAATTGTTTATGATTTATAATAGCGTTACATAAAAATATATATATATTTTTTATGTTTTTTCTATAAATTATAGAAATAATAATCATCATAAAATATACATGAATAAAATCTACTTTTAGTAGCCTTAATTGAGTATGAACAATATGGCCGCATTAGAGGTGCAGGTTTTGGAGTGTCACCTCAAACATATTTTTAGAAGATAAATCTACCCGGAGATACATATGAGATGATAAAAGGACAATATATTTAGATATAATAATTGAAAGATATTAATGTATGGTTTGGTTCGGTGGAACAATATATGAGAAAGGATCAAATCAAACCAATAGTGGAACAAAGATCAGTACAAAAGGAGAAAAATGACCCCAGTACCTTTGAGGCTATCCAATCCCCTTAAACACATCCCTTACCTGAGGTATACTATTTTTTCATTACTATTTCTCCTAAATTTGAATCAAATAAATTTTGATAACATTTTATTATTAAAATTATATACGGTGAATTTTTATGTGATTTCTATTTATAAACACGCACACATCATGTCGTAATGTGGGGTATAATGTATAATTTCCTAGGATACATTATACACTACAAAGAACTCCTAAAAGATCACATGAGAGTGGGGACTTAAATATCTCATGAGACGATTGCTGAATTTACTATTCCACATGATCATTTGGATATTACCATAATCAATATGGTTGTTGAAACATTCAGAGAATGACTATATAATCATAAAAAGATACATGTGTTGTGTTCTTAACAAATTTTTTAATGAAAAACCTTTATAAATTGATGAAAAAATATTTGAAATGTGTTATGGTATTAAAAATGGATAAAACTATTGGGAATCACAAGTTCTGATAGAGAAAATCCAATGAATCAATTAATAAATAAAAATGACCTTCTAGGTTTTCTTTCTCCCATATAGTTCCATGGCTACATATATTAACATTACAAGTCCATATAGACACAAAATTCAAATATGGAAATAAATCATACATTCAATATGAATAAGAAATATTTAAATAATTCAATACATAAGAGGTTTGTTTGGAGAGTTTAAATGGGATTATTATGTTTGAATGGATGAGAGTCTCATTTATATATACATAAACGAGGTACATTTTCAAAATTCTTATATCCAAAAAATGATATAATTTATTCATTATATTTAATAACTACTCATTTTATATACAAAAACATATATTAATTCTATATATAGGTAAATTCCTAAGAAGCAGGATTTATACTCATTGTTCCCTATATCATTTCTTTGAAAATAAATTCATTGGAATTAAAAGAAATTCTAAATAAAAAAGATACAATAAGTGATGATTTTTAGAAGAAAATAAAAGTTGATAGAATCTAATTGATATGTACAATATAGGGGTAAAACTATAAAATATGAACATATATAATATATTTTTATTTTTTTCAATAATTATTTGTTTTTGTTTTTAGGATTCACTATATTCTTATTGAAATCAATTTCGATACCCCAAATGTTATTTTTTTTGGATCCAATGCATGTATTTCCATCAAAATGACCACACATGATGTCTATTAGGAATTTTTAATCCACTAAAATCAACACATTACAAATAAATTTTGAATGAAATTTTTTTTATTAACAAGATTTTTCTATGATAGGGAGATCTACAAATATAGTAAAAATTATGATATGAGGGAAGTTACTTGACAATGAAGCAGATGGATTTATTCAAATGGACATAGATTTAGGTATAATATAAGATTTAAATATCAAAATATAATTTAATTTTTTTCTTATTTTGGACAATGTTTTTTGCAGTGTCCAAAGAAAAATATTGAAAATTATTATGGATATTACATTTTAAATTTTATTAAAGATATAATATACCATCAAAATAATAGTATCCCTAAACATGTTATTTTGGAAGGTAATTATAATTTCATTAAAAATATTTGTTAATATTTTTTATATCTACATTTTCAATGTTTTACCATGATTTTGGAAAATCTATATACTCAAAAGAATAAGTAAATTTGTTTAGAGATGACTGGATAGAGTACATTGTGTTAAAATGTTTTTAGACATCAAATTTAACATATTACATATTATGTTTTTGATCTTGTATAGGCTATAACCTTATTGAAACATTTGGGGTGTAAATAATTATTATATTAATTCTTATATATTATTTTTCCTATTTATCATAGATATTTAGAATGGAGGGTTACACTCCATGGATTCTGGTAGGGCTAGTAACATGTCCAAAGCAATTCATTCTCATGAGAGATTGGTCTTCAATGATTAAACTAAGATAAGAGTGATAGGGAAATGGGATAAGAAATTATAAATACATCATGAAAAGGAATCTTCATACTAATAATTTATTTAATTTTCAAATAGATAATTATTGAACATGAATAAGAGATGGTATGATGGTTGAAGGATTGTTGGTCTCAAAAGAATGTTCTCTTGAATTGGTTTACATCCATGGTGAGTGTTTCGTATCACAATGGATACGAGTTAATTCAATAGAACTTCCTTTTGAGAACAATAAGAAATAGCATGTCTTGTAGGAATAAAACACACTCAATTTAATATATGTTGTTCCCAGTATGAATCAAAGTATATATATTTGGTTGAAAATTGACACTTTAGTTCAAAACACACATCACATAATAAAAAGTGATAAAAAACATTTAGATTGTTTTGATACATTTTGATAATAATCCATAATTCATTTGTGACATGTAAGAATTATATGCACCTAAATAAGAGATATTATGTATAACACCCCAAAGATTGACGTACATGGACATTACAATACTTTTGAGGAATAATTATTACTAAAAAGGGTGAGCTCAAATTCTCATTAAGGGTAAGAATGGAGAAAATAAAACAATCCATATACATTTCAACTTAAAAACTTGAACATAATGTTTAAACATCAAAATCTTGACCAATTACATAAAACGTGGTAGTATGCAAGGCATAGATAAAAATTGAACATCCATCAAGATACAATAGCTTGGGAATAAAACTTTTAATTGTGTAAAAACATTAAGCACATGATATGATTTCCATAGTAGCCAAGGCATTGCTTCCAAGACCATCTTAGTGGAAAAAGTCCCCTACTGAACCGAGTTTACTTGCTGTCCCAACCTTGTATTACTGAACCAGATTTACTTGACATTCCAGCCATGTCTATCTCTTGAGATATAAATCTTTACCCAATTCATTGGAGTTAGATATAGGTCCCACCCATCTCATAATGAAATCATTCTTACTTGTGCCACAATATAAGCATAAATCATCTATCATAACCCAAAGAATAAAATGGGTTTCATAAACATCATCCCATCATATCATAATCCATATAAAACAAATGGATATCATTTAATCATAAGATAAGTGAAACCATGTAAATCATAGATACATTATACTTGAAACAAACACATATAAAATAATGTCATCGTAGATGGAAAATGGTTTTGATAAAACACTTGAAATATATTATTGAGGAAAATATCTTTTCTTATTCAAAATCATTTTCTTTTCACAAAATGCCATGAAATTTTAAAAGAAAAAGAATTTTTTTTGAAAATATTCATAAAATCTTGTAGAGTATTCTTCATGAAAACAAGGTGTTGTGAAACCGTAAAAATCCATTCATGCCATACACATTAATAAAAACATTCTTCTCATAATTTTGCCGAAAAATTCAAAAAAGTACCTCGTAACGTAAACAAAAGAAAGATTACTTAAATACCATGTAGTAAAAGTAAAAAATGGGTAAAAGGACTTTAATCATACATGAAACCATTTTTCGAAAATAGGTATATGAATGATAAATATAATCCCAGTAAATATTTACGAATAAATAATCCCGGATAAAAATGAGATTGGAAAAGTTATCCCTTACCTTATGTTCGATATGTTTCGTATGTATCCAAACCTTCTGTGCAATGTTTTAAATAATTTCATTGACTTATTATAGAATCTTATTCATTCTTATGATATCATATATGGTTCACTTATGACTTTATATTACCTGTTCCTTTGTAAATTCATGTTCAAGAAGCGTTTTGGGTAAAATCGTTTCATTTATCATATGTGTTTCGACATGTTGTTATTGATATTATTACTTATATACTAATTTACATAATTATAGAATGTAAAACATGATTTATATGTAATATATATATTCATAATATAAATATATATGATAGATTGATAAATGGAATAAAATACACCGTTCATGGAGACGGTAGGCCATATGTACGTATGAACGTGTTTTTGTTTCCTTATTTAATTGAATGGAATTAAGTAAATGAAACATATATGTACATAAATATAGTAGAATTATTATGTCATATATATCACTATTATTCAGTATATATACTTTATAGTCATTCTTGAATGGTTAACATGGAGAATGAATCTCATCACGTCGTGGAGATGGTAATCCGTATGTACGCACGAGCGATGATATCATTCCCATAATCGTGTAATTGTATTGAAGTGTATGTATACTATTTCAGAATAAATATCACTTTAAAATAATCATATATAGTTATTTTTTACACCATTATTCCCTAGCAAGTTAGGGGGTGGTGGAAAAACAGATTACACCACAGCGTGGAGACGGTATTCCGTACGTACGCACACGTGGTGATTTCGTTTTCCATAGAATGGATAGAAGGTGAAATGGGGTTGTTTAATATTTATAATAACATATAAGTATAATAGTTATAATGATGTTACTAATTTATAATGAAACAACTGAAGAAGAAGAAGTTGCAGAAGAAAGAAACTTGAAAGAATCGGTAGAAGAGATTACCTCTTCTTCGATGAACCTCCTTTAAACTTCTTCTTAGGGAACTAGGGTTGGTATTTTGAGAATCCCATAACCTATATGATATAACTAGATAGGTTTATAATAGTAATTGGTAGGGGTTGTCAAATCTTTAAGGCTCAAAGTTGTGTAAAGAGGAGAGGAAGGAGGTGCCATTTTATATGGGAGGAGAGGGGAACCTTTGGAAAGTGTGAAAATATTATTTTATTATAAACTTATTTTCGGTTCCAAAAGGACAAAAAATTATTAAAGATGAATATAAGATGACTAATGTTCGAAATAAAATCATCCAATAATAATTGGACATGTTTTGGACAATATTTTAATTATTATATGCTTATTTATTTAAATCATTTATTAATGAGGTCAATACCACATCATTATTGTGTCATTAATAATTTAATTTATTTCATGTCTAAAAAACATAAAAACATAACCACCATGTAGGAAATATTTTTATATTTCCAATGAATATTTATAGTCGAAAAGATAATTTATATAACCCCTTATAAAAATTAATTAATAAATGGTTTTTTATTAATGTCAATTTTGTCTTCACATTAAATTAATTAATCCAAATTGTCATTATCACTACCAAGTGGCTCAATGGGGTCCCAAAATCGACCCAAGGCTGCCCATGGTCGGCCACTACTCATCCAATAAGGTTAGTACAAGTGTTAAGGTAATTTTGAGTTATTATAATATTCTCTTAACCTTGAATTACCATATTTACCTTTAACCGCATCAAATAAAAGTCCAAAATTACTATTCACCAAAAAATATTTTCATCTTATGGAACCACATTTTACATCATGATAATAACCATGTATGTTGGATCTTTGAAATTTAATTCACGAAAGTGGTAAAATTTCATTTTAATGAAAGAGTCAGTTTTTTAACTACCACTAAGTGGTTTCACTATTCTTAAAAAATTGATGTTTTTCAGAAAAATACCAAAAAAACAGCTTAAGGTATATTTGATATTCCGAATTCAAAAATGATTTCTATTTTTCCAAATTCAAAACATGTAATTGGAATTAATTAATTTTAAAATTAATTCCCATTATCAAAATAAATAGTGTGTTTTTAAGAAACAATAACTATCAAAAGATCGACACTTGTTCATATCTAATTTCAAAGTGAAATTAATTCCAATGATAAACATTGGATTAAATAGTAAAAAATATTCTAATTAAACTTTATAACCAATTAAACATATAATCTAACCATATAAATTATTGTGATGAAAAAAGTAGTTTTTCATTAAAATATATCATGTTTTTACTATTCATTAAAATATGAAAGTTATCCGAATAATATGAAAAATTTATCCAAATTAAATTTTAATATGATAGATTCCCAGGAAGAATTTTATTTTGACAAATTGATGTTATAAACATGTCAAAAAATATATTTAACCTTGGTGCGCCATCAAAATGCGGCAAAACTGCAATTTTTGTAAAATACATATTT
This sequence comes from Viscum album, assembly GCA_963277665.1. Lineage (NCBI taxonomy): Eukaryota > Viridiplantae > Streptophyta > Magnoliopsida > Santalales > Viscaceae > Viscum > Viscum album. The sequence goes on from OY728134.1 coordinate 1,174,704,976, forward strand.
TACACGAAAAATTTATTTTGTTCTCATACAATGTTCTATAAAATGTGTAAAATGAGTTATAATGTTATAAAATTCAAAATGTTGTTGATACTATTCATAACATCTAGTTCATAATAATATTATAACCATATATTGTTGTTTAGTGAAACCTGGTACTGCGTACAACACACGTTATTGAGGAAGGTCGTGATTGCGTGTAATGTAAGCCAAGTCAGGGTTGCGTGTTGTGCAATACTCCTTCATTGTTTCGTATAACAAAATTCAACCATATTTCATTTATACATTGAATATATATATATATATATATACACTCAATGTTGCATAGAATGACTACTATCAAACAAACTTGAAATTGTGTGTAACACAATCCAAGAATAGTGGTGCATATACTGCAAGCTAATATGGTGTTGCATATAGAACAAGATAATGGTGTTGTGTATAGCGCAAGATAATATTGGTGTTGCGTACAACACAATACATCAATGAAATTAAAAAGACTAAATCTCATAAAATATCGGGTTGTTACATTCTACCCCCCTTAAAATGAATTTCACCCTCGTAATTTGTCGGGGTTATAAATGGTTTACTACTTGAAAATTTCTTTCATAGAAACCCACATCGTAAAAAGGAATAGTAAAACTTCATTTTAAAAAGGGAATTTAGAATCATAATGGTCATCCAAAGCAACTTAACATTGGGTTTCCACATAGGAAAACATAGGTGAAAATATGGATATGGAAGATAAATCTAACCATCAAGTTCTAATGGAGTGTGGTAGAGAACATGGATATGAAATAGCCATCAATCACAAAGCCATAAATTTGTGATGATTTAAGGTACCATCTTATTCATCAGATATGAAGACATTAGGACAACGTTTTTGGTTTTCAAGATCATTCCCCTAAAGTTGAAGAATAATTAAATGAAATACTTACTTGATTTTGGTACAATCTCACTGTAGTTTTTGCCTTGAAACATTTCCACATCATCTCTTAAAGAAATGAAGTTGAATTTGTCTTCTGTGAAGTTTTAGCATATCATGCGATAGAATTATGGGCCATTCCTTCTGTCTCAAACAAAAGGTTAGAAAAAGTTATCCAATATACATAAGTCCATATATGGTGAGTTTAATCATATATGATTCCAAAAATTCACTTATACTTCATCTATCATACCGATTATTATAATAAAACTAGTTTCTACTAACTAGGGACTTCCTGTAGGCCTGTGGTAGGCGATAAAGCCCTGTGGAACTTTGGTTGTGGGTTCGATTCCCACAGCCTTGTACGACGTGATGGGTTGTCTCCCATCCTGCTGGTTGTCCTTTTTCTAAAACTACATTAACATAACATTCCATAAATCATATCGAAAAATGTCCTAAAATTAAACAATGCTGACTTATGTCCGACATAATCCATTAAAATCTTTAGGGTTATCCAAAATACTTCTATCCAAGCTCATAGTATAAAGAAAATAATTACTAGAAATGTCATCTGCCGAGCATGTGAATACCATAATGTATCCCTTATATATCACAAGATATATTTTGTTGGACACATTACAAACTTGTGAATACCTTAATCATGTATTCTCTTGAAAAAATGAATACCCATTGAACTTTAGTGAAAACATGAATGCTGTCAAAAGTTAATTATTTCCACATACCAAAATCCAAAAATTCAATATAATCAAACCATGATATAACTTTGTCCTTATATCAGTCATGATCTCATTAATACTATCAAACATTTCATTATCTATTTATCCCTTCATTATGCGCATATCAGCTTCTTTACAAAAATATTTGAATAACCTTTCATGGTTACCAGTACCATTCAACATATTCTTTCAAAAACGTTAGGAAAAACAATAGTGTAACAATCCTTATATGTGTCTTTATTCCATATTACCATTACCTATACAACAATACTCTTGATAAACATAAAATCATTCCACTACCTTCTTAAACCATTGACCGAGCTTCAACAATTATTTCATCTCACATATCATTTGTAATCTTTCCATCATCATCAACATAAATACTACCCATATGACCATGATGATTATCTTTATGAGACCTTCCCTTAGGGAATTGGTTTGCATAATGCCCATACATTCCACATTTAAAAAATTTATCCATTGTTGATGTCTTAGCAATAAAATTATCCTTGTCCATGGTGTTAACTGAACCTTTTCCTTTACAATTACTAGCTTTGTGTTCTTCTTTTCCACACCCAAAGCATCTTCCAGTTCCTTTGAAACATTCTCCCAAGTTCCTCTACCCACATGATTTACATGAGGGAAATTGAACTTTCTTTCCTCTATGATCATCATGAAACTCCATATTTCTCTTATTAGTCGAGTTAGGAAATGTACCAAAGTTGATATTATTGATCATATTATGAGATTGGTGATTATGCATAATAACAATGTTTAGACATCCAAATCCCATTTTATTTGGTTTATCATGAAGAATATCATTCCATTTTCTATCATATTCTGCATTAACATGAATCCTCCTGTTTCCTGCCATTTCTTAAAACCCAAAAAGAATATTATGAGAGGCAAAACTCATACTAGAAAAACAACATAATCAAGGGGGAGTACTTTCAATATCTAATATCTTAGGTTTAATTATATGAATTTTACCGTAATTCATGGAATATAACCTATAATTATACATAACCTTAGGGACATACCTAGACATACCTTAGAAATACCTCTAGGTATCTCACTAAAGTTTTCACATCCTTATTTCCAATGGTTGACTAAAACTTTACTCTGATACCAACTATAATTCCCCAAAGCATGATGTACATCGACATTTCAATACTTTTGCAGAATAATTATAATAGAAACAAACACTCAAGGACCGTAATAGTTTAGCGTCTTTGGAAACATGGAATATAAACTTCTAATCAAGTTGAAAGATCTTCAACATCTCCCATAACGATCTTCCCCTTTTTGTTTCCTTAACTAAAACCTTTCTTTTAATTTTGGGGGAAAATGAAGCATAAAAAGGGTGAGCTCAAATGCTTAGTAAGGGTAAGCATGGAGAAAATAAAACAAACCATATACATTTCAACTTAAAAACATGAACATAATGTTTAAACATCAAAATCTTGATCAATGACATAAAAAATGGCAGTACGTAAGGCATAGATCATAATGGAATATCAATCATGATAAAATAGCATGGGAATAAAACTTTTAATTGTGGAAAAACATTAATCACATGATATTATTTCCATAGTAGCCAAGGCATTGCTGCCAAGACCATCTTAGTGGACAAAGTCCCTTACAGAACCAGGTTTACTTGCCATTCCAGCCCTGTATTACTGACCTGGATTTACTTGCTGTTCCAGCCATGTCAATATCACGAGATATGAATCTTTACCCAATGCATTGGAGGGTGATATAGGTCCCACCCATCTCATAATGAAATCATTCTTACGTGTTCCACAACATAAACATAAATCATTCATTATAACCCGAAGAATAAAATGGGTTTCATAAACATCATCCCATCATAACATATTAAATATAAAACAAATGGATATCATTTCATCATAAGAGAAGTGAAACCATTTAAACCATTTAGAAATTACACATGAAACATACACATACTAAATAATGTCATCGTATATGGAAAATGGTTTTGATAAAACACTTGAAATAAATTCTTGAGGAAAATATCCTTTCTTATTCAAAATCATTTTCTTTTCACAAAATTCCATGAAATTTTAAATGAAAAGGATTTTGATGAAAATATTCATGAAATCTTGTAGAGTAAGCTTCATGAAAATAAGGTGTTATAAAATCGTAAAAATCGGTTCATGCCGTATACGTTAAAAAAACATTTTTCTCATACTTTTGCCGAAGAAGTCAAAAAAGTACCTCGTAACGTAAACAAAAGAAAGATTACTTACATACCATGTAGTAAAAGTCAAAAATGGGTAAAAAGGAATTTAAATATACATGAAACAATTTTTTTAAAATCAGGAAATGAACGATAAATATAATCCCAGTAAATACTTATGAATAAATAATCTCAGATAAAAATGAGATTGGAAAAGTTATCCCTTACCTTATGTCCGATATGATTTGTATGTATCTGAAACTCATGTATAATTATTTAAATAATGTAATTGACTTATTACAGAATAATATTCATTTTTATGATATCATATATGGTTCACTTATGACTTTATATTACCCATTCTTTTGTAAATTCATGTTCAAGTAGCATTTTGGGTAAAATCGTTTCATTTATCGTACATGTTTTGACTTGTTGTTCTTGATATTATTACTTATATCCTGATTTACTTAATTATAGAATGTAAAACATGATTTATATATAATATATGTATTCATCATATAAATATATATGATAGATCGATAAATGGAATGAGATACACCGTTCATGGAGACAGTAGGCCGTACGTACGCATGAACGTTGTTTTCATTTCCTTATTGAATTGAATGGAATTAAGAAAATGAAACATATATGTACATAAATATAGTAGCATTATCATGTCCTATATATCATTATTATTCATTACATATACTTTATAATAATTCTTGAATGGTTAACATGGAGAATGAATCTCATCTCGTCGTGGAGACGGTAATCCGCACGTACACACGAGCGATGATATCATTCCTATAATCGTGGAATTGTATTGAAGTGTATGTATACTATTTCAGAATCAATATCACATTATAATAATCATATATAGTTATTATGTAAACCATTATACCCATCCAAGTAAGGTGGTGGTGGAAAAACAGATTACACCACTGCGTGGAGATGATATTCCGTACATACACACGCGTGGTGATTTCATTTTCCGTAGGATGGATAGAAGGTGAAATGGGGTTTTTCATATTTATAATAACATATCAGCATATTCTTTATACTTATTTTACTAATTTATAATGAAACAACTAAAGAAGAAGAAGTTGAAGAAGAAAGAAACTTGAAAGAATCGGTCAAAGAGATTACCTCCTCTTCGACGCACCTCCTTTAAACTTCTTCTTAGGGAACTAGGGATGGTCTTATGAGAAGACCAGAAACTCTATGATATAACTAGATAGGTTTATAAGAGGAATTGGTAGGGTTTGGATGAGATTTAATGCTCAATGTTGTGTAAATAGGAGAGGGAGGATGTTTCCTTTTATAAGGGAGGAGAAGGGCACCTTTGGAAAGTGTGAAAATATTATTTTATTATAAACTTTTATTCGGTTTCAAATGGTTCAAAAATCATTAAAGATGAAGATAAAATGACTCATGGTCTAAATAAAATCATCCAATCAGAATTGGCGAGGTTTTAGATAATATTTTAATTATTATAATCTTATTTATTTAAATATTTATTAATGTGGTCAATACTATATCATTATTGTGTCATAAATAATTTAATTTATTTGATGTCTAACAATTATAAAAAAACAACCACCATTTATGAAATATTTTTATCTTTCCAATGAATATTTATAGTTGAAAAGATAATATATATAACCCCTTATAAAAATTATTTACTAAAAGATTTTTTGTTAATGTCAATTTTGTCTTTACATTAAATTAATTAATCCAAATTGTCATTATCAATACCAAGTTTCTAAATGGGGTCCCAAAATCGACCCAAGTATGCCCATGGTCGGCCAATACTCATCCAATAAGGTTAGGACAAGTGTTAAAGTAATTTTGAGTTATTATAATATTTTTTTAACCATGAATTATGTCACGACCGGTCCTCAGGACCCGTGCCGTGACTACCCCAAGCCCGCCTTCCATAGGGCAGTGGCTGGCGACTAGCACCAAGGCGAAAATCCCGGTAAAAGGGAAGGCATTGCCTTTGTAAAGTAAACAAGCACCATAGAGTAAGAAGGAGGAAAAGTAAACACTAAGTAAAAACAGAGTACAACTGTATGTGCAGAAAGTAAAAGGGGCCGGAAATACAAGCCCAACTGTAAAGTACAACTCGAAAGGGAAAACAACAACGGTAAAGTAAAGCCGCTACACCGAGCTGTCCACTGGAAATCCCAACTGAAGGGTGGGTACAGATAGCTCCACTGCTTCTCGGGTCCCGCCGTCTGCTCCGAGTACATCCCGCCCAGTGGTCCACCTCCAGGTACCATTCTGCTCTGCAAGCCTCAACCACGATCAACGTTTTCCGTCGTCTGCAACCAACACAACGTAGTGCGGGCATAGCCCGTTCAGGGGTGAGTATAAGCTACTCAGTAGGTACCCTGAGACCCCCGAAGGTCTCCCAAAATTCACAAAGGATAAACCACAAAGGAAAGATACAAACACGAAGTAACAACCGACACTGCTTAGGTATATGCCCATACATATACCTAAGTCATCATTTCAATACGCTCCAACCTCCGAGCCCAAGTACAACTCAGTCCACATAGGAAAGTATACGTATTCCACACAGGAAAGGAAAACGTAATCCACACAGGATAGCACAACACAATCCACACAGGAGGGTAAACAAGATTCAGCTCACACATGTATACTTCTTCAAAACACGATAGAGATAATCAGATGTAGCCACTGATTCATCTAATTCATCAGACCCACAAGGGATCGGTAGGTACTAACCCCCCGCAATGACCTACACAGGTTCGTTCAGGAAGATGAACTCAAAGCTATTGAGAAACTCCTTTTCCATCAAGTACACTGGTTATGCCGCTACAACCAAGCGCTACACCTATCGGGTACTATGGGCCTGATGCTACGACCACGCGCTCCTCTGTCGTGGGTCTGCCGCTACAACCAAACGCTCCCATGTGCCGCTACAACCAAGCACACCTCTGTCGTGGGTCTTCCGCTACAACCAAGCACTCCCATGTGCCGCTACAACCAAGCGCACCTCTGTCGTGGGTCTCCCGCTACAACCAAGAGCTTCCCTGTGCCGCTATAACCAAGGGCACCTCTGTCATGGGTTTTCCACTACAACCAAGTGCTCCCCTGTGCCGCTACAACCAAGCGCACCTCTGTCGTGGGTCTGCAGCCGTCAAGTCTCACCCGGCTCTAGGGTTTCCATACACAGCATGCTCGTTTCGGGAGGGTCCACTCCACGAGCAAAGAGGTCGATGCATCAAATGACATGTAGTCCGGAGTTGATGTATCCCAAGATGTACCGTAGTGATCACTACCGAAAACACGGAGGATTACCGTACCGTTTTCATCATCGTCGCAATCGAATCCACTAAGGATCTCTGTACAGTCGTCGTCGCAGTCACAGTAGCAGTCGCAACCAGCACTAGGGTTCCCTCACACAGCAAGCTCGTTCGGGAGGGTCCACTCCATGAGCTGAGAGGCTGATACATCAACTAACGAATAGTACGAAGTTGATGTATCTTAAAGTTCCGTATCGTCAATAGGAACTCAACGCAACAGACGACGCGTCAATCAAACGCTCGGTCTGAGAGTTATTGGCTTTTTTTTTTCCAGGGGCCCGGTTGGTTTTTATGGAAAAACCAACCCGACCGTACTCCACCTGCGTCCAAACCTCGGGCGGAGTATGCCAAAATATCTGTCTCACTAAGAGGAACTCAAAAAAAGCTGACGGCACGTCAATCGGACGTCCGTAGCTCAAGATATGAGTGTTTCCACTCCGAGGGCCCGGTTGGTTTTGTGTACGAACCAACCTGGTCGAACTCAAAGTATTCTGAAACCTTGAGTGTGATATACCGAAACGACCGTCTCGATCCAAGGATCGCATCGCCGCTGATGGCGCATCGTTTGGAGGTCGGTAGCCTGAGTTATGGGCATTTGAACCAAAGCAGTACGAAAACGGGGGTTTCGGGCCCGGACCGACCCAGCCCGAGACCCCCCGGTTGGCCCGAACCGGGTCGACCTGCCCCGGGCAGGGCCGGCCCGGCTCGGCGGGGCACGGCACGACCCGACAGTCCGGCGACCCTCGCGCTGGGCGCGCTGGCCGGTCGCCCAGCCAAAACGGCTGAGCCGTTTTGGCGGCCCGCGCATGGGGGGGGGGGCTGCCCCCTCTGTTTGTTCGAAACCACGGCCCCTTCATGGGGCCGCTTGCTACTGCCAGCCGGGGGAAATTTAATTCCCCCGGTTCTCCACGTCCGGCCGGCCCGCCATGGCTGGCCGGTTCCTGCACCATGGGACCGGCGACGGCCTGTCCCCCTTCCTGCACCGATGCCGGCAACCCGATGCCAGCCGCCGGTCACCCTGCTCCGCTGCGGCCCGGAACCGGCCGCGACCCTTGTCATCCGGTGCGGTGCGATGGCACCGCGCCCCTCTGCCGCGACGCCTTCATTTTCCTTTGACGCGGCGCGACGGCGTCGCGTTCTTGAATTTATTTCCACGACGCAGCACGACGACGCCACGCATTTCTTCCGCATGAAACCGCGTGGTGCGACGGCACTACGCTTTCTCGTACCAACCACAAGAAACCATCACAAAAATTAAGGATGAGGTTCGTCCGTGTTTGTGCGGTCCGACCCCCTCACATTATTCGATAACATAAGGGTTTTAATCCATGATCATCGATAAACTACAATTATGAACGAAATTAAGTAAATAAAATAATCCCCCACCTCAGTTTAGGAACGGTGTTCATCAACGACCCGCGGAAAACGAGCGTCGCGGAGGTCGGGCGTCGCGGGGAAAGAACGTTGACGTCGCGAAGCGAGGATTCGAAGTTCTTTGACGGTGATTTCATCGCGGAAAACCGTCATAGAAAAGACGACTTGGAAGAAGAATGTCGCGTCACAGTTACAGCGTCGCGGAAGAACCGTGTTCTTCGGCGGAGAAGTTCTTCGTTGAAGAACGGTGTTCTTCGCGTTCTTCATCGAGGTTGAAGAAGATGAAGAAGAAGAAGATGCTTTCCCAACTCTCTCAAGGAAAAAAAACTCTAACAAAAAATAAAATAAGACTCTTTCTTATTTTATTAACACAACAACACATTTGAATTTCAAGAATTTGAAATTCAATAACCACACACAACTCACCTCATTAAACTCATTAAATTTAAGTCATAAGTTATAACTTAAGTTAACATAATTAAAGTGGGAGTTGAGGGGGGTTTTAGAGTATATGAAGAGGTGGCGTTAGTGTGGGCCCCACCACCCTCATAACCTCCCAAGGGAGGTTGGGTGGTTACCCAACTTCCATCAAGGGCTAACACTTAGAGTAAAATAATAAAAATTGTAGTGTAATTATAAAATAAACTTCCACAATTTTTATTATCAACACTCGTGCAAATGCAACTCCGGAACAGGAGTTCCTAAGCAATTACCGGCGTTGCGGTTCCATCGGTGCCCTCGGAATTCGATTCCGGGCACCAGTTCAAAAGTTAGAAAAACCCACTCGTTTGTTCACTGAACGTACCCGAGCCAAACTTCGGAAAATGATTCCGGGCACACCGGGCCTCAGAATCAGGTGCCGTCACAAACCGCTCTCTTGTAAAATTCTAAAGAAAATTAAGAAAAAATTTCCCTTGAATTTTACAGGTCTTTACAATACTCCCACCACAGGGCTTTACATCCCCGTAAAGCTTCAACACAAACTAGGGATACAAAGGCGGTAGAGCTATGCGGTAATCCACCTCGCCAATCCTGCTGAGGACCTGGAAGGGTCCGATAAAGCATGGAGATAACATGCCACCTCGGCCAAATCTTCGTAATCCACATCGAGGTGAGACACGCAAGAAGACATGGTCACCATCCTCGAACTCTAGTGGCCTCCACCTCCTGCCAGCGAAAGACTTCTGTCGGCTCTGAGCTATCTTCATCCGCTCCTGGATGACCTGGACCTTCTCTACCGTGGCCTGGACCACCTCTAGTCCCACAAGAGCTACTATGGTTTCTTCTTTGCCGATAAGAAAAATCCGGTCTCATCCTTTGGATGAACCACGTTCTTTGCCTAATACAGTCAATCCCAAAATGAATGATACTAATCCATACCAAGGATGACGTCGTAAGGCCTCGACGCTACTACCAAGTGATCCAAATGTTATTCTCACCTCTAAGGGTTGAGTCACACTGTCAGCATCAGTGTGTGGTAACTGGGTCTACTCCAGTAGATGTCTCACAAATGAGGGTCAAGTCAACAGTCAAAAATCAAACCTCTTAGTAACAACAAAAAAGAGGAAAAGAATGAAAACATCACAATGGTATGCGTCTTTTATTATTGCAGCTCATAATACAAAGACGCCACACAATAGCAACAAGGAACTAGAAGTAAAAAAGACACATCCACTAGTTCTGTTCCTGTCCATTTTCTCCCAAAGCTCCATGATCGAAGGCCTCACCTGCCTGAAGCTGAGCTCTCCCATGTCCACCAACTCCCTGCGGTCGGGGCGGACCTCCCAGTGGTGGTGGTGGTAACACCTCGAAGTGTCTCCCACCATTTGCTACTCAGCCAGCTCCTCTGCCTCGTCCGCCTGCACCCTGCAGACCACCCTGTTCGAACCTCTGCCTCTGCCTGGGGGGTCCTTCGTTCATCTGCTGGTCATCCGTATGGCGGGTCGGACAGTCACGAGCCATGGGACCAATCCCGCCACAGGAGTAACACTTCCCTCTCATGGCAAGTCATTGTCCACCCCGAGTGCCTCACACAAACGATCCAGAGTCATGCTGTTGACCACCTCTAGGTCTAGTCCTCTTGGACCCCTGCGTCATCTTTCTATTGCCTGCTGCAGAAGACTCTGCTGCATGCTGGCAAGTGGTGGGTCCTACTTCTGGAGATTGCTCAGTAAGGAAACTCTCCACTAAGATGGCTCGCTCCAACACCCATGTCTGTGTCGGAATGCTGTGAGAAACAAATGAAGCTCTGATCTCTCGCCTGATCCCCTACTCGAAGGTTCGGGCCCTGATGAATGGGTCTCGTACCATGTCCGTGGAATAGCGTGAGAGATCGGTAAACCTCGCCGCGTACTGGGCTACTGTCATGCTGCCCTGCCGCAGCTGTAGTAGCTCTTGAATGCGCACCGCACGGAGGGTGACATGGAAGAACTCTGAGCAGAAGAGGCTCCTGAAGTCCGTCCAGAGAAGTGATGCCTCATCGTGTACCTGGAGCATCCAACTCCACCATCGGCCCGCTGCTGCGTGCAGTAGGCTCGCAGCGAGGATCACCATGAGGTCTGCTGGTGTCCTCACTAGCCTGAAAACTCGAACAACTGCCTCCAGCCAGTCCTCAGCTGCCTGGGGGTCCGTCTCCCCATGGAACCTGGGCGGTCGCTGGCATTGGAACTCATGCAGTGCACTAAGGCGACGTGCATCGTCAGCAGCTGGTGCTGGAAGCATCGGTGGCTCGACGAGTAGAGGTATCGCCGGTGCCTCAGCTGTCAAAGGACCCTGTACCGAGGCCTCGTCGCTCGGTAGGCTGTTGTCACGTACAACTCTCGGAACACTAGTTGGCTGCCATCGTGGGGCCATCCTACAAGAAACAGGTGTGCCACGGTCAGAACAGTATACCTGGTGAGCTAATACAAAGTAATCACAAAGAAAACTTGAAACACACACGCAATCAATGTTATTATGCATTAAGTCAAAAATCAGAAGTCAGTGTCCTGGTGTACAGATACGTCGGCCGCCGCACCAACACTGGCCTCCCTGGACTGATAACCACACTAAATACGCTAAACACTATTGCTTCACATAGAAAAGATTAGAGTTCACGGTAGAACCAAACTTCTTTGATACCAATTTGTCACGACCCATCCTCAGGACCCGTGCCGTGACTACCCCAAGCCTGCCTTCCATAGGCCAGGGGCTGGCGACTAGAACCAAGGTGAAAATCCCAGTAAAAGGGAAGGCATTTCCTTTGTAAAGTAAACAAGCACCACAAAGTAAGCAAGCAGAAAAGTAAACACTAAGTAAAAATAGAGTACAACTGTCAGTGCGGAAAGTAAAAGGGGCCGGAAATACAAGCCTAACTGTAAAGTACAACTCGAAAGGGAAAACAGCAACTGTAAAGTAAAGCCACTACGCTGAGCAGTCCACTGGAAATCCCACCTAAAGGGTGGGTACAGATAGCTCCATTGCTCCTCGGGTCCCGCTGTCTGCTCCGAGTACGTCCCGCCCAGTGGTCCACCTCCAGGTATCGTTCTGCTCTGCAAGCCTCAACCACGATCAACACTATCCGTCGTCTGCAACCAACACAACGTAGTGCGGGCATAGCCCATGCAGGGGTGAGTATAAGCTACTCAGTAGGGACCCCGAGACCCCCGAAGGTCTCCCAAAATTCTCAAAGGATAAACCAAAAAGGAAATATACAAACATGAAGTAACAACCGACACTGCTTAGGTATATGCCCATACATATACCTAAGTCATCATTTGAATATGCTCCAACCTCCGAGCCCAAGTACAACTCAGTCCACATAGGAAAGTATACGTATTCCACACAGGAAGGAAAAACGTAATCCACACAAGATAGCACAACACAATCCACACAGGAGGGTAAACAAGATTCGGCTCACACAGGTATACTTATTCAAAAGAAGATAGAGATAATCAGATGTGGCCACTGATTCATCTAAGCCATCAAACCCACAAGGGATCGGTAGGTACTATCCCCCTGCAATGACCTACACAGGTTCGTTCAGGAAGATGAACCCAAAGCTATTGGGAAACTCCTTTTACATCAAGTACAGTGGTTATTCCGCTACAACCAAGCGCTACACCTATCAGGTACTGTGGGCCTGATGCTACGACCAAGCGCTCCTCTGTCGTGGGTCTGCCGCTACAACCAAGCGCTCCCCTGTGCCGCTACAACCAAGCACACCTCTGTCGTGGGTCTGCCGCTACAACCAAGGACTCCCCTGTGCCGCTACAACCAAGCGCACCTCTGTCGTGGGTCTGCCGCTACAACCAAGAGCTCCCCTGTGCCGCTACAACCAAGCGAACCTCTGTCATGGGTTTCCCACTACAACCAAGCTCTCCCCTGTGCCACTACAACCAAGCGCACCTCTGTCGTGGGCCTGCAGCCGTCAAGTCTCAACCGGCTCTAGGGTTTCCATACACAACATGCTCATTCTAGGAGGGTCCACTCCACGAGCAAAGAGGTCGATGCATCAACTGACATGTAGTCCGGAGTTGATGTATCCCAAGATGTACCGTAGTGATCACTGCCGAAAACACGGAGGATTCCCGTACCTTTTTCATCATCGTCGCAGTCGAATCCACTGAGGATCTCTGTACAGTCGTCGTCGCAGTCACAGTAGCAGTTGAAGCCAGCACTAGTCCTTTAAATATGATTTGACAAAGTATAATTCAATAAATATTTTATTCATGATGATTGGTGTATAGCTTTTGTAATATACTAGTCCTTTAAAAAATCATTCTTTATTAGTACCATATTGTATTTTCCATGTTTAATTTCTTTTGAATTGTCCGCATTAGTATCAAGTCTTAGAAACATTCAAAAAATGGATTCCCCAAACCGTGATACAAGGATTCCATTACATGAATTTATACATACTCATCAACCTTAATATATTATGAATTACTACTACATTGTTGGAATCTTTATTCTAAATGAATAACACATGAATCAATGACTGTGGTGAGCATAAAACACCTCTTTGGTTATAAATTCCGATTTATTAAATGCCTCTTTAACTACTCCTCCCACTAAGATATGTATATCCCAGTATTCCAATGACAACACAAGGGCATCAATAGTCTAAAATCATTGAAGTTAATTCATCTCCCACTCTCTTCAAATATATGGGATTCTTTTATGAAAATCTATTCAATATTTACTATAAATTAATATCATCTATTACCATAGGACCATTGTAATAGATGCACCTTATTGTTTTTGATTTTCATTTATTGTTTATGCCATATTTTAATAAGAAGTTTTCAACAAATAATTATGGTAATGTCTTAAATGATTCTTCGCATATCACAATTGATATGATCTCTATTATATAATTTATTTGGAATATGGTTTAGTTGTTTTTATTCTATTTAGAAAACATCTATTGGATGAAATAATAGAATATTTAAAATATATATAAGACTCACCATTGTTCTTCCTTTTAAAACCATCATGAAAATGATGAAAATTAGGAAATGTGAGTTTTGTATTACCATTACTATATATATATGATCAATGAATACATGGATTATATGTTCTCTAAAAATCCATCTCATGGGTTTCTTAATATTTAAAATGTAAACATATTTTCTTCACAGATAATTTCTAAAATTTCATTATGAAATCTCATGAGGCATATAAAGTTACCATTAACTTAATAATTGTTCACATAGACATGTTTAATGAAATCAAAATGTTTTGTTATGTACAGTTGTTTTATAAAATTATTTTTCTAAAGAATGATATATAGTTAATTAGTATATCTATAATATTATATCAATTAAGACTAAAACACTTAAATGGGTATAAATAGGTCAAATACTCAAGGTTTTATTTGAAAAGTATTTATGTTTACATAATTAGGTAATATTATTATATTTTTTTATATTCATCATTTATTGAAATGGATTTTTGTAATTCATGAGTTACTGAACTGGTAGTTTAGAATTTAAGTACAACAAAAAAATTTATTATAAAAATTAAATAATGTCTTATTTTGTAAAGAAATAAACTAAGATAAATTTTTTGATAAAACTTATTGTAAACATTAATTAATCCAATATAGAAATGATAAATAGTTATATTCTCTTGGATTACATAAGAATCACCCTTTATAATATCCTTTTCATTTCACTCTATATATTTTATATTCTATGTCATTTATTATTTTAAATACATATATATTTTAATAATATTGTATTTAATTCACAATCTATGGATTGAAACTTGATAAATATTACTAAAGTTGATGAAACTTCATGCTTCTCCAGTTTATTTGAATTTCTTTTCTAGTTTCCATTCTTTCAACATAAGAATAAAATTACCTTATTTTAATTCTTTTTCCTTTTAATACTTTGGCTCTCTATATGAAACTATAAAGGATCTATTAACATTATATTATCCATGAGATCTTCATCATTGTCATTCAAACCTTTCACCAAAAGGGGTGGAGAAATTGTATTCAACCAATACATGTCTACATGGTGAAGTATGTAAAAAATATTCTTTTGAAACATATCCATTTTTTATTTGGTCTTGAAAAAATAATTATAATCTAGGTGGTAAGGATAATACGATAATATAATTGAATTTTCATTATCCAACAGGAATCCAAATTTCACTAAATGATCAATATACCCCATCGTTTTGAAAGCATGATCAGTATCCAGATTACCTTATTCTTGTTTACAATGATATAGTGCATTGAAGATATTATCTATTCTAAAATTTTCCTTATTTTCACAAGTTTTTGGAGAAGATACATTATAATATAATAATCCATGCCTTTATGTTGTATCTTAATGCCTCCGAATAGAGTTGATAATATAATACAATAGACATAGGAAGCATCCTCAACATATCTTTGGTAGAATAAATTTTTCATCTTCGGTCACTTGATAGGGTTTAATAATAAGAATATGGGATTCCAACACATAATATAATTTTTTAGATAACAGTACATCATATAAAAAATTGTACAATATCCAAATATTTGTATTTATATGGATATTCCCTGAGTTAACAAATGATCATACTATTTTTGTGTTTTTTATTTCAATTTTCTATAATAATTAAAATAAATATTTTGTACTTTACTTGATTATAAATTATGTGATAAATAATAAATTAATAGATTTTATTAAATCTCCTACTATTATTTCAAGTCTCAATTGTCCCCACTAGGGACTCATATTTTCTAGTTGGTAGGACATTTGATTGTTAAGGATCCATATTACTTTTCTTAATTATCTTGACTTTGTCCATGAAAACCAAAAGACGGTATTTAGGTAAGTGGTATTTTTAACTATGATATTTAAAATCCTTAATATGTTTATTGGATAATCCAGTCCTGAAATCCTATTTTGGATTTCCTCAACATTTTCCACCAAATTTTAATAGAATTGACTTCAGGTATTAAATTCAATACAACTTTGGTTATGTAAACCAAAAACCAAATATGAACTCTCTGATAAAATTAATTTCCTAGACTATTTCAAAGTAAACACTTAGGACTATGGATACATTCCTAATAATGTAGTAGAATTCCTAGTGTAACATAACATTAAGTATAGAGGTTTTAATTTCTTATGCAAAAATTCAATGTAGTTTTATCCTTTACATATATTTTTAATATTATATAAATTATACACAATTAATTAACCATGTTGGATAAAAAATTTATGCATAATATAATTATTTGAATTCTATATTATCACATTAATTTAATTATTTATGTGACCATGGTCTTTCATCTACATAATAAAATAATTCATAGAAATAAATTAAAAAATTAAATTAATAAAAGACCCAATCATGAAAAAATATAATGGTTGATCTATTGTTGGGGTAATAAAACTACCCTTGTCCTAGGGTAATAACTCATATTGTCGATCATGGAATGATTTGCAACATTCTACCTATCTACCTCTGTATCACCTATGTTGGTAACATTATGGTTCCGTCTTGAACCACCTTTATGTACCTTGGGATACTCTATTTATTACATCATTTATAACTCACATGTTGCTGAGGGGAAGCAATGTATTGGTTAATGGGTATTACATAAATAACATGGACACGTAGGTCCTACATGAGAGAGGTGACACACAACCCATCATATTTAATTTCATTTAAAATAATTTCAATCCTATGAAATAAATTAAATTAAAACATCCCACAAATATATAGGTCTTTTTCAAGATTACGAATGACTATAAATGCAACATACCCAAAAATGCTACTTTATAACATTAATTCATTACTCATTATTTATTATTAACAAAAATACATTTTAATTAATTAATAAATAAATTAATTCCACTTTATCTTAATGACCATTTAGAATTATTTTGGGATACCTATCATTAATGGAATTCATTGAAACCAAACAGAAAAACCAATAATGATTGATTTATTATAGTAAATTAATTGGTAATTTGAAATTATTTAAAATCATTATATAATTGTCAAGAAAAACAAGTGTCAATCAACAAAACAAGTATTTAATGAATAAAATTTTAATTTAATTTATTATAATTATACTACTAATTGGTATACTACACAAAATGTATTTACAAGTTACACGTCATGTATATCACTTCCCATGGGTCCAAGTTACATGACTGGGGATTCAGTGTGTTTGTCTATTGGACATCACGACGTGTAAAAGCCAAATAAAAATCATGTATCACTCTTTTCGTGTGTCTGTGTAACCCTCTTAAGGACTTGTTGTTTTTTTCAGATAGGGAAGAAAATGGAATTTATGCTAGCAACTAACCATGTTATCTAATTACTAAGTGTCTATTTTACTCATGGAATGTCTCAATATGTATCCAGGATGTGGGAATTGAGGAACTATATAATGTATACATAACATAGACTTCATGTATATCATTAATTCTCTAGGATATATGTCTCACATTGTTTTAAAATTTTTAATAACCCCAAATATTGCATGAATTGCACCACTGACCCATGTAGACTACACGACTTGTATTCCATCAAAACACCATGTAATATGACATGTTGTGTTATAGGTTTTACTGATTAACATTGAGGTGGTAGTCCACACATACACACGAGTGATATTATCCTTTTCCAATGGATTGGAATATTTGAAGGTAGATATGATAATATATTTCTAAAAGTATAATTGTATCACATATATCTGATATATTCATTAGTTCTATCATTATGACCATCTAAGTAAAAGGGTGATGAAAAAAAATTACACATCTAAGTGGATATGGTATGTTTTATGTACGCATGATCAATGTTTTCATTTTTTATAGGTTGAAAAAGAGATGGAAAATGGTTGTCTCGTAATTATACTAACATCTCATAATATTGGTGATACTAGAGTAATTATTTTTTGAAGAGTGAAACAGATTTAGTTGAAGTAGTGGAACAAATAAATTTAAAAGATTTATTATGGATGATTATGTATTCTTTGATAGACCTCCTATATATCCCATCACATGGAAACATGGAATAGTATTTTAAAAATACCATCACCTCTACATAGTGTCTTGGGATGTTGATAAACAGAATCAATTGGTGTTGGTTGAGCTAGATGGCTCAATGTGGTGGGATAAATTGATAGAAATGGGTGAACCTTTATAAGGGAGGGAAATGTCTTTCTTGGAATTTCAAAAAGTGTAAAATATAATTAATTAATTATCAAGAAAAATTATTCTAAATGGATTGAGGTTTAAATAAAAAGATGGTTAGTTCAAAAAAACCCTATCCAATGTAATTGAGATATGTTTTGGTGGAATTTTAAGTCATATCTTTTTTTAACCCCTTAATTAACAAATATTAATTTTAAATATGGTAATGAATTTTTAAATATTGAAGGATTATAATTTTACAAACAAGGTAATAATTTTCTCATAAATGGAAAAGGGATTATTTTTTTACCATATCTTATCCCCATTCTCTCTTTGAGTAATTTAATGATATTTAAATAGTTTAATAAAATATTATTATTTAAAAAATATCAATAATGTCATTGTTTTACACTATTCATTTAATCTATTTGTAAATACGTCAAGAAAAATATTTTATTTGAACAGACTCTTAAAAGAAATTCTATTTTGTCATATATACCTCATAATTTTGGGGATACAATAACATAATCATATTATATTACTTTTAATATTGTTAAAAATCATTTTTTTTGTTTTTTCCATTAATTTAATAAATATTTTATCGGTGTTTTGTAAAATTTAAGATAATTATTCTATCACTAAAAAATATAAAAAAAATATGCATGATAAAAATAAATTAAATATGATCAATATATGATTACATATTTTTCATAACATTTTTATCCTTAGATAAAGATGTAAATAAAATTAAAATCAAGAGAGAGAAATTTCAAAGTTTTCTTTAGTTAAAATGTTAAAAATCTCATTACAATGGTAAAATGGAAAAAATGGTAGATATTGGGCATTGAGGGAAAGGGGAAAAGTGGGTTGGGGTGATCAGAGCCGTGGGGGTGCATATGGGGGTGTGGGGAGATGGGAAAATCAGTTTTTTTTAAAGTGGATAAAGAGAGTGTTTTAATATAATAATCACTAAATAGAAAAGTGTTTCATGAATATTGTGTGTTTTGTGAAATCATCACAATATTTTAAATAATATTCAATTTAATAATATTTAACATTAGTTAGAAAAGAACCCCTAATAAACCACCACTGAGGAAAATATTTTTTTTGTATTTCCCACACCCCCTCTTACATTTTCAATAGGGTTGTTGTTTAATTTTAGCGACAATAGTAATTGTGACTAGATGTAGCAGCCAACAAAGAACACTATTCTAGTAGAACATATCATAGTTTCTACAGTTCTTGAGAGACACTCCCTCCTTGTGACTCCTTTGATGTGTCTATACCATTCATGGAATCCTATTGGAAACATATACTTCTTAACATATGGGTTCACATCTTCTGTTGAGGGGTCCTCTACATGGTACATTGGAGAGTCATCTACTCAAAACTATGGTGAGGCACCGACATCACAAAATATTAATGTGAAAACAAAAATAGAGTACTATGAAAATATATCTTTCATTTCAAATTATACAGGAGTATTTGATATAAATTCACCGTTTGGACACACAAATATACTATTAATATTTGTGATATATATATAAATAATTTTCACAATAAAAATCTCTTCAAAAAAAAACTAAAAAAGAAATTCTATCACATAGTCTTGTAGTAATCGATTTAAGTGAGATTTATTTTCTTGATTCATCTTCATTCAAGAAATTACCATCCTTTTTTTGAGAAACTACTACCTTTAGGATGCATTCAATCGCAGATGCCTGATGATAAAATTTTCAAATCCAGAAAAAAATACTGAAATTTGGTTAAGAATGTGATCAGTATATCTCCATGTATGAAACCATTTTTTAATGATGTATGAAAAATGTGTGGATGAAGTTCACCTGATCGGGGGTGAGGGTTACTTTAACTACAAATCAGAATTAGATGGCTATTCTTTGATTTAAACTAGGTAGTAGTAGCAGGATTGTTCATGATATATATTAAAATTTTTCTTTTAAAAGCTTTGATAGGATGATATTTTTTTAGATTGATTTTTATTGAGCACACATTTAGTTTTTTCGATTGATGTATCTTTTTAAGTTAATTTCTAATTATGTGGGAGTATTTGTGTCAAATTAACCCTTTGGAAACACAGATTTGATATTTTTTTGGTGATATGTATATATATATATATATTATAGAATTTTTTAAAAATATATATTAATTTATTATAATTATATATAAATAAATAATTTTAACACTATATAACAATAAAATTAACGCTCTCTTTGAAGTTGGGGTTTTCCTTAGTGGTTGAGCTCCCATAATACTGCATCTATTATTTTGGGTTCTAATCCTTGTCGTGGATCTTTGACCACAATAATTTGGGGTGGATTTCAGTCTAGAATTAATTTCATCTCAAGTTTACTTATGGCAGTGGGATTATGGTTTATAAGACAAAGGCTCTCCAATGATCATAATGGGTGATGGTGGATTTCCATCGGTGGGCCTGAAATGGGTTGTGTGTGGAGTTCTCACTGTAATGGTTCATGGTGGAGATGTATCCACGAATTCAGCCTTAGATCTTGAAGATTGTTGTGATAGAAATTTTCAGTGGGTGATGGGATGACTGAGGAACATTTTTTATATCGGTGGTGGAATAGGTGAATTCGTATGATTATGGTTGGTTGTCCAATGAAATCTAGTGGTTGTGTTTGCTTATCGATGAGAAATTATTGACAGGGGGTGGGGGTTCATATTTGGTTGTTATGGATCATTGGACGAGTGTGTCAAAAATTTGTTAACAGACATATCTTTGGCCGCGTAGGCACATGGTTTTCATTATGCATGCATGAAGGGTCCATCATTGAAGGTTTGGAGAGGAATTCTGATCACTAGTGGGTGAACATAGAAATATTGGTTATGGGTCCAAGTTAATTTGGTCAAAATGGGATTTCTAGAAAAAATATATATGAATGGTCCTATGGGGATATGATATGTGGGTCTCCATCCATAAAATTTTAAGGGATTATGGGATTATATTAAATAAAAAATGGGCATCACAGATGGGTTAGCCCTTGGGAGTTATATGACCTATCTTTTAGGTCCTGTGGGTGTGAGGTGTGTCTGAGTTTCATTTTAATTGTATCCCCAAGTACCTAATGTATAATTAATTTTCTCTAGAACCATATGAAAAACCTATAAAATAACACATAATGGAAATTCCATCATCTAGTATTCTATTAGTCTATTTCATGGAGCTTGAGTTTCTCGGTTCCACTTCATTTCACAGAATAAACCAATTTTTTTTAGAAACAACTTCCTTTAGGATGGATTCAACCACATATGCCTAATGTAAAAATGTTCAAATGAAGAAACAATTATTCTAATATAGTAAATAATGTGATTACTAAATCTCAAGTAGGAATCCCATTATTAATGATGTCAAAAAACTAGTTGATGGAGTCCAATAAACCTCACATGATGTGGGAAAAGGGATAATCGAACTAAAAATAAGAAGAATATAAAGACCCTTTGATGCAGACAAGGTTACAAAAATTGAAGTGTTCATGAAATCTATAATAAAAGTGTTTTTAAAAGATTATATGGTATGATATTTTTTATATGGTTTTCTCTAGAGCACACATTTGGTTTCAACAACGACTAAATTAATATTACAAATGTTTGTGTTGTGGTTTTTTAGTCATCATTCACTTCATTCTTATAATATTTTTTATTTTAGGTGGAGCTTCCAACACAATCCATATTAGCTAGGGAATCTTGGTAAGGATTCAATTCTCCAACAAAGATACGAATGTTTGATAGGGAGAGGAAACATAAAATGATTGCACGTTTTGTTGAAATAAATGGTAGTGAATATATGGTGGTTGATTCATGATGAAACATGAAACAAATACAAAAATTTTATTGAATAAATACCTGAACATGATTTTTTCTCAATAGTTGTTGGACCAAATCATAATTTCACCATATCTTACACATTTTGGGGTGTATGGGATGCAGAAGTTTTACCCGGTTTAGTCATGTAAGTAACATGGGAAACCGAGGGCCTTTAACTATCATGTTATGGGCTGCATAATTAGGAAAAAATATGTAACTGAATAAAATTTGGGGATGTGGTGTTTTTTAATTTAATGGGGTTTTTGTTTTAATATTTAGGGACATATAGGTTTAAAGCGCCTTACCAACTAGAGTTTTTGTGTTTACCTTGATTATTTTGTGTCATTTTTCTCCCTTTCCATACCACACCCCATTTTTCCTATTTTTATTTATAACTAGTACTTCACCAATGAAAATGTACATAGATATTCACATTTTTTAATTCATGTCATTCAATTTTGTATATTCATACATGATTTTGAGTTGAATATATTAACATGTAAATTCAATATATATGAAATAAAACTAGGTATAAATATTACATATGATAAATGGTAGATATATGGGATAAATATATTTTTATATAGGAAATATTTAAAATATTAAACATCAATTTATAGTTCATACTAGCTGGATGAAATATAATAATGGATGATATATGAATAATAGAAAAGAATATTTAAATTGTAAAATGTTTGATTTAGTGGCCTAATGTAGAAAGCATGAGAAAAACTTTCATGAAATAAACATATATATGTATATAAGAGTACATAAATATATATGGTGATACATATGTAATAAAAAATATAGATATATTTATAGTAGTGAATACATATATATTAATGTATAAAAAAATACATATATATGTATAAGAGAATACTATTATATATAGTTGAATACATAAATATGCATAGAGTGAATACTGTAAAACTATAGGTCACATGATTCTGAAATGTCTGGTAGTCAAGAGCCAGGTTGTTCCTACAGTTGAAGATGGATGGACTGATGGTAATTGGAAAAAGAAAACCAAAGCTACTTCCTTTAGCAAACCTGAAGCTATGAAAAAACTTCAGAAGTCTGGGTAAAGCATACGATCCTTCTGGGTGAGACCTCGGGCACCTCCTAGGATGATCAAGTGGAAGAAAGGGAAAATACGATTATTGAACTCAATATTTTGGAAAAAATTGATAATTTAGTTTTAGATATCCTACAACATCCTGTGCTTGAGGATCCTCAAACTGACCCGATGATCTCTGATGGTCATCTACATCCTACTAATGCTATGATCTCTGAACATACCCCCACAACATTGGCCTCAGTGTCAACTATTACTCCTCCTGCTCCGTGGGATGAGAAGGATTATGGTGCTTCAGATCAATAAGAGACTCCCTATATTGCTCATGCTGTCCAGGGGGGAAATTCAGGTTTGATTTCATTAAACACTTCACCTTCACCAAATAGCCTTCACATGACAGTGTTCACACAATAGAACACTGAATTATCCACTGCCATCACTATGAACCAAAACTTGAAAGGAACAAACTCAAACCCCCCCAATGAATTTGCAAAGGCAATGGGCAAGAAAGTATCACCTGTTCAACCTGTTTCTCCCCAAAACAGGGGCTGTTTATTGGATGCTGAGGGTGAGGTCAAATCCTCGGCCCATCAATCCCCTGAAATTGTAAAACATTGCTTATTATCAAATGCTGCCAACACCTTGTCTGATCCTTGTATGAGTAAGAAGGAAAATAAGACTCCCCTGGCCTCCTCCTCAAATCCTATAAGATTAAAGAGGAACAAAGGCTCGTGTGGATCTAAGAAGAAAAAGGGTAACTCCCGATCAAAACATAGGTTTTAATGGATTTTGTTTTCTAGAATTGTCAAGGAATAGATAATGATGACACGCTATCTGTCCTGAAAAGGATTATGATGAAACATAAAATGAATTTTTTGCTATTGAGGAACCTAAGATTAATTTATCCTTGAATTTTATGCATCCTTCATTGATTGGTTACAATTTCCTTTACTCCTGTAAGAAATAAAATGTTGTTGACTCCTGTTGGGTCTTTTTCCACTCCTCTCTTAGATAAGTTTCTTTTTACAATATTTCTAATCAAATGCTTAATTTTCATTTTTCTCACAACAATTTAGATTGCTTATGCACCATGGTTTATGCCAAGAATAGATACCAGGATCATTGATCCCTCTGGCAGGATCTCTCGACCTTAGCTGGCTCTATCTAATAGACCTAGCTAATTATTGGTGACCTTAATGCCGTTCTTTCTAACAGTGAAAAGATTGGCCCCCTCCCTCCCCAATCTCTTCTAGGGAGTCTATAAATACATTTGAAAACTGTAATTTAATTGAAATCAACCTCTCAGGGGATAAATACACCTGGTATAGGAGATACTATAACAAAATGATTGCTAGAAAACTTGATAGGGCCTTTGTTAACATGTCATCCTTGGATATCTAGGACACAATATCAATAACAACTTTACCTAAAATGAACTCGGACAATCACCCCATCCTTGTTAGTCTCCTATCCAAAGAAGAAAAACTCAGTATTCCTTTAAAATTTAATAATGCTTGGTCTGAGAACTTGGAATGCGCTCAACTCATCCATAATGGCTGGATACCCATGAATCAAAACTCTGATGATTTGTCTTTTGTCACTAAGATAAAACAACTCAAACACTATCTGAATGGTTGTTGTAAGGATAAACGTAACCAAATGGACATTGAGATTTCCTCTCTTGAATCTGATCTCAATCAAATTCAATATAGCTCAACTCGTGATGATTTTTCTTTTTATCCCTAGAATGAGCTGAAAATCTCCTTGAAACTCAATTCTCTTCTGACCCACAAGGACAACTTGCATAAACAGACCTTCAAAACCAAATGTCTCTCTGATGGTGATATGAAAAACAAATTTTACAATGCTCTTTAGAGAGTTAGGAATTCTTCCCTTTCTTTATCCTTTCTTAAAGATAATGACACTCTTTTTTATTCTGATGAAGCTAGAGACAATCACGTGGTCTCCTACTTTCACAACAATTTCAATGGGTCTAATATAAATAAAGTTCTCATCCCTGGGATCATTCCAAATATTATCAATGAATAGGAAAATCTCTTCCTTTAGGCACTCCGCTGGACCACAAAATAAAAGATACGGTCTTCAGCCTCAACCCCGATAACGCCCCTGGGCCGGATGTTTTCAATACTGGCTTCATTCCACATCATTGAGAGGTTGTGCACATGGATGTTTTCAAACTAGTGTGACACTTCTTCACTAATGGTGTTCTTCCATATGGCCTTAAGCCCAATTCCTGACTCTTATTCCTAATGTAGATAATGCCACCGAGCTTCACCTCGTCCATCCCATTACTCTCATCAACTCTATCTATTAAATAATTAATAAGATCATTTCAATAGGCTTTCTCCCATATGTAATAAGATTATTTCATGGAATCAATTTGGGTTCATAAAGGGCAGATATATTCAAGATTGCATATGTACTTCCTCATAATGCATTAACTCTTTAAATAAAAAGTCCGGAGGGGGGAATATCATAGTCAAACATGATATTAAAAAATCCATTGACACCATTTATTGGAACTTTATTTTTAACGTCCTTAAGGACTTCAGTTTCAATGAAACTTTTTTTGGAAGGATAAATTACCATTTCAATTCGGCTTTTATATCCACCCTCATTAATGGTTCTCCTAAGAGATACATCAAATGCTCAAAAGGTGTGTGGAAAGGTGATACCCCCTCTAAGATTGTCTATTCCATTGTAGAAGATTACCTTAGTAGGTATATCTCCTATCTTGTCCACCAAAACAAGCACAAACCCATTCAGGCTGCCAGAAACATTACTGTCCCAACCCACCTTCTATATGATGACGACATCATTCTATTCCTTAATGGGGGTAGGAAAAATATTCTTAACCTCAGAAGGCCCTATCTCACTATGAAGAGGTTTCTGGAAAATCAGTTAGCTAGAATAAATCCTCGATCTATTTTGGAAAAGCCTTTCCCCCTGCTAGAAAAGGTTTTATCATTGAAAATATTTGAATCAAAGAGGGATAAATCCCTTTTACCTATCTTGGAGTTCCCCACTTCTGGGGTAGGCCTAAACCTATTTACTTAAATACGGACAAGGAATAAGTGAATAAACAACTTACCTCCTAAAAAGAGAAATCCCTTTCCATGGATGAAAGAAACTACCTCATGAAATCCACTATTATCTCCAAAATGGTTTACCCCATGTTGATTTATAAATGGCACAATAGTCTCATTAAAAACTTTTATGGCTACTTGAAAAATTTCATTGGACTGGTATCATTCCTGAAAGAAATATTGTTACTGTCCCTTGGTCAACATGTTGCAAACCCCTTGAAAAAGGTGGTCTTGGTAATAAAAATCTTAAATTTTTTAATGAGGCTGTTCAAGATAATCTCACTTGAAGGCTAATCAACAACTAATCTTACTCCATATCCTTCCTTCGCAATAGGTTCCTAAAAAAACTTAAAAAGGATCCACCTAGTTACTTCAACTCCTCCCTCTGTCCATCCATTCGTAATGTCACTGCTGACATCATGCATAACTCAAGATTGATGGACAGTTCAGATTCCACCATAAATTTCTAGCTTGATAACTAGACTGGTTCTCCCCTCATCTCAATGCTTACTCCAGAAAACCCTCCATACAATGCCCATTTAACCATAAATCAGGTTATGCACTCTAGTACAACCAATCTCCCTAATCACATCAAAAAAATTGTGGAAAATTACCCATTTATAAATGGGGATGACCTCCTTTCTAGTGAGCCAGCTCACAATGGTATTTTGAATTACAAAAATTTATATCAGCAATTATTTAATAATTCTTATGCCTTTATCTCATGGTTGAAATATTTTGATAAGAATTGGATTAAACCTTCAAGGCATAACCTCGTCTGGCACATTGCCCACAATCGCATTCCTACAGAGGGTTCTCTTCAGTTTTTTGGTGTTCAGCTATGCTCTAAATGTAAATTATGCCACCAACATAGGGAGGACACTAATAACCTTTTTTTATCTTGTTCTATAGACTCTGGTAATTGGAATTTTGTTATTGACATTTTTGATTTCAGATGGTTATCCGACGACTCTATGTACTCCCAACTTAAACCTTGTGTGGAACATGATTCATCCCGACAACTCAAGAACCTCTTCCTATCTGCGATTGTGGTTCTCCTACATGTGATATGGTATGATAGAAATACAATTTTTCACAAAAATTACTCATTTAATCTTAATGTAGGTCAGATGAGGATTTTTTTTCCATCCGGGAAACAACCCTCCTTCAGAAAGGACACTACCACAACTCGGTTGGGGACATTATGATTCTTCGACCCCTCAACATTGATGGTGTATACACTAAGCCGAAGCTCCTGCTTGACGTGTTTTGGGAAGATCTGACACCTGGATGTGTCAAGATCAATGTTGATGGAGCTTCCAGAGGAAATCTAGGCCCTGCGGGATGTGGGGCCATCTTCAAAGATTATCTTGGTCGTTGTCACGGATGCTTCTTTGGAAGTTGTGGCACTACCTCTACCTTAGAAGCTGAGACGATGGCAGTGATTCAGGCCATTGATTTTGTTAAGCTAAAAGGATGGAAAAACATATGGATTGATAGTGACTCTACCACCATTGAGCAAGATATTTGGAATGGAGTGCTTCTCCTTGCATGGCCTCTCACTGCTCGATGGATGAACTCTCTCAAATCCCTTCTTGAAATCAGACACATTGCCACTCTTACTTATCAAGAAGAAAACACGGTTTCAGACGGTCTTTCCAACAAAGGAGTCAACCAAGCCATGACATGGAGTGATTCACTACCATTTGAGCTCCTTCCCCATTTCATTTGATATTTTATTAAGATTCCATCTTTTCATTTCATGTAAACTTTCTCTCTCTTTTCTCTCTTAATAAAAGTTTTTCTTTGCCCCCTAAAAAATGCATAGAAATGAAAACCTATATATATATGATTTAAAAAATATGCAAATATGTATAATATAATGAACATGTATATATATAATGATATATTCATAAGAGAATACATACATACAAACATATATATGTTACACCCTAAAATTTTAATCTAAGAACATTCTATTTAATAGAGTGTATGACACAAAACACCAAGAGTAGAAAGGAATATAACATCCCAAGACTATAGGATATATTTTATTTTTCAAATTTATGTGTTATATATCTTTTAATGAACACAAATACGATTTATCTTACATTACACTCAAGAACGACTTTGTATAATAGTTTGAGTTACACGCAATACTGGGTTTTACCGAAAAAAATATTATTATAATATTATTATATAATTTAATAACATAAAACATAGTTTTTAAATTGATTGTTATTAATTTTATTAACTAACTTATCAGAATATATGATTGAATTAATTGGTTAAAAATTAATTATAAATGAATATAAGAACCAACTAAATATAAAGGGAATGTTTTTGTAAAAAAACTATTTTTACGGTCACAAAGTACTTTTATCCTATTTAAAAAAATTAATTATAACTATTGAGTGATATTAATGTAATTTAAAAATTATATATTCAATCAAATATTATTGGCATTCATCCAACATATTTGATAGGTATAAAATAAGAATAAATCTAGCTTTACACTTGAAATGTTTATTTTTCTAAAATGATAATTTTATAGCCTTTAAATGGAAAACCTATTTTAAATCCAATTTTTGAAACATTTATAAATGTATTATTTATAAATAAACTTAATTTTTGAAATTTTAACGTACAAACTAGCTTATTGTGAATTTTTGGTATTTTTCTACGGAGTTTCATTATTTTGATGAGTAGTGAAAAATACGGAATTTTAATTAATTTCTTTTCTGATTTATTTATATGATTAAATTTCATTTTTATTGGTTTTAAAGAAAAATTATATCAATTATTTAAAAATTAATACAATTTATGTCATTTTAATCAATTTCAAAATTAATTGGTTATAAAAACGTACCAAACATTTGAACAATGTTTACTTTAAAAACCTCCTTCGTCGTCTAACCTGTGGGATTAAATTTAAATTAATTTTTTCCACATCTACGGTTAAAATTTGGAAAAATGGATTCCATATTTTGAATCATAGTAATTCACAACATCTAATAATACCAACAATGTTTTTGACCAAAAATAATAGTGAAAGTGATTAAAATTAATTACAACTATTAAGTGGAAAATTAGCTTACAAAGGGACCAATACTTATGTTTAAAGGCCAAAATTATCTAGAAACATTTTCAAAACATATTACATGGAAATTTTCATGACCCGTCCCCTAGGGCCCATGCTGTGACTACCCCAAGCCCACCTTCCATAGGCCAGAGGCTAGCGACTAGCCCCGAAGGCCTATTCCATAAATCTGGGAAGGCATTGCCTTTATATCCTGTAAGCACATGCAACCAAGCACACAACAAGACACAAACTCAAGTAAACATAATATTAATCAGAGAAAGTGCAGTAAGTAAAAGGGGCCAGAAATACAAGCACAACCATAAAGATACAAGTACAACATAAAGAAAAAGGAAAACAACTACTGGGTCGTCCACCGAGGTTCCTACCCGAAGGGTAGCTACAAATCACCTCCTCAGCGCTCCACATCTGTCCGTCTCCTCTACGTATAGTCACATTTTATGGTCCACCACCGGGCACCTTCTAGTCCTGGTATCCTCAGCCTCGACCAACACTGTCTTTCATCAGCACCAAATACAATAAGGTGCTGGCATAACCCATGTAGGGGTGAGAATAACGATACTTAGTAGGGATCCTGAGACTCTCAAGGTCTTACAAAATCCACAAAGGATAAATCTCAAAGCATGAAGTCAACTGTCAAACCTTTATAGGAATATGCCCATAAATATACTTAAGTTATCAAGTATTCCCATCTCTATCATGAGGAAACACATGGTCCAACGCAAAATCCCAAATCTCAACTGTTCCACAATGGTAGGAAAAACACAATGGAAAGTACCACATAGGTATTCCACACAAAATAATACCACCAAGGTATTACCACGAAGGAAAATATCTCATATTTACAAACTCAGATCATTCCAAGTATAACATAAGTACAATAGTAGAGATGATTAGATGTAACTACTGAATCATCTTACTCTATTAAGAGGCAGACCCAAAAAGGATCATCAGGTGCTGACCCACACAGGATCAGAAGGTGCTGACCCACACAGGATCACTATGTACAAACCCACAGAGGATCACAAGTTGCTGACCCACATATGATTTCATGGTGCTGACCCACAAAGGATCGCTAGGTGTGGACCCACACAGGATCGCAAGGTGCTGAACCACATAGGATCGCTCGAGGTGCTGACCCACATAGGATCTCTCTAAGTGCTGACCCACAGAGGATCGTTCTAGGTGCGGACCCACACATGATCTCTCTACCTTCTTCACGTCACAACCAGCTACTGGGTTCCCACACTATGCTCACTCGTCTCCGGGAGGATCCTCACCACAGGCTAGTGGTTGATACTCCAACTACCACTAAGTACCACGAATAAGTATCCCAAAGGTCTGCCACATCATAAGGGTCTCAACACAATGGACAACGCGTCAATCGGATGCCAGGTCTGTGAGTTATTAGCCTTTTAGTCCTGAGCTACCTGTAGGATTCGTGTCCAATCCAGCCCGACCATTTCCTAATGTTATCTAAATTTCTAGTGGGGTATACCAAAGGGGCCGTCTCACTCCAAGGGTTCCACACCACTGAAAATTCGTCAATGGGACATCCGGTGCCAAAGTTATGAACCAGGTAATTTATAGGGTCATATCTGGTCTGGGTCTGGTCTGACTCGGTCATACCTACCCGATCCAACCCGGCCTCGGTCGACCCGGTTCGGGTCTACCCAGTGCGACCTGCTGGGTCCGGCCCGGCCCGTTGGGCGGCCCGACCTGCTGGATGACCTGACTTGCTGGGTTCGGCCTGGCAGGTCACGAGGGCCGCGAGGCCACGGGGGTGCCGCAAGGCTATGGGGTGGCTTGGCCAGAATGGCTCAACTGTGGGGGTGCTGTGAGGGTGAGGCCGCGAGGAATCTTGGTTAGAGTCGCTCGGATGGGAGGGCATAGGCTGCAGGGTAGCTTGGCTGGAGCGGCTCGGCCGCGTGGTGCCGTGAGGGTGTGTTCGCGGGGCGGCTTTGCTAAAGCTACTTGAACACCAGGTGCCGAGAGGGCATGACCATGGGGCTGCTCGACCAGAGGGGCTTGGCCACAGGGTGCAGCCGTAGGGAAGCTCAGCCAGAGTGGCTCGGCTATGGGGTTCCATGAGGGCACGTATGCAGGGCGGCTCGGCCGGAACGGGTTGGGCGTGGGGTGTCACGAGGGCCCAACTGCAGGCGGCAGAGGCCGCAGACGGTGGGGGGCCGCGGTCAGCGGTGGCCACAGAGCGGTGCCGTTGAGCCGTCGCCTTCGTCATGGCTGGTGGTGGTGCCGACCACCGTTCTCAGGCCCCTTTTTGGTTAGTCTCCGACCTCCTCCACTGCGAAGAACACCAAAAATCGTTACACGAATTACGGAGAGGACGAGCCATGCTTGTTTGGCCCACACTCTTTGCATTAGATTAGTTGCAAGTGACTATAATCTCTCTTTTAATTACGAAGAGTTAGCAAGAACAAAAAGGGAAGAATTTCTAACAACCACCCTACTTCGTTCGTTTGATTCATTGATGATTGTCCGCGGTTGAGATGGTATGGAATTTGTCGATCCCGTAAAAAGTCTCCTTCAACATCATCGGTGAAGAGATGAAAAGATAAAGTTGGTGACGATGACATTTCCTTGATCATCATTTTGTTGATGTTGAAGATGATCCTCATTAACAAATGTCCCATGGAAGAAGTCGAAGTCGAAGTTAGCATTCTTTGTTGGAGTTCTTCATTGGAGATCATTCCTCCCAATATTTCTCTTCTCCAAATTCCACCAATTTTCAAAGTAGCCAACTATGTTTCCCCAATTTAATTTTTGACAGAATTTAAGTTTGATCCACTTAATTAATTTTTTTGGTTGACACAAAATTAATTAAGTGGGGTGGCACCATTAAAGTGGGGGATGTTTAAAAGACTTCCCCACACTTAAGAGGGAGTTCAAGGGAGTTTAGCCTCGAGTGGTCCCCACCACCATAAACTCTCGAGGGAGGTTTAGGATCGGTGGTCCCCACCCCCATAACCTCTCTTAGGAAGTTTTATTTCTGTGGTCCCCACTTTTGAAACATCCACATGGGAGTTTCAAATGAAAAATAAAAATAAAATTTTACACCATTTTATTTTATTTTATTATTTCACGATAATGTAAAAAGCTAACTTCCAGCCTCGACTTACTACTATTGAGGTGAAGGTATCCTTAAGTGGATACCAGTGCTGTGAGTTCAATGGTGCCCTTGGATTTTAATTCCATGAACCAGTTCAAAAGGTAGAAAAATCTCGCTTGCACGTTTACTAAATGTACACGAAATAAAGTTAAGAAATTCATTTTGGGCACTCTGAGCCACGGAATAACGTGCAGTCAATTTTTGCAGACATGTAAAATTATAATTAAATTTTTTAAAAAATTTACATGGAAATTCTGGGTCTTTACATTCTCCCAACCTCAGGACTTTACATCATCATAAGCCACAACTCAAACTAAGGGAAGAAGTGGGTGTACTGAGCACGATTCTGAGCCTCCCGCTCCCATGTGCTCTCCTGGAGGTTCCTGTGATGCCAGCGAATGCACTCTATAGGTATTGACCATCCACAAAGGACATGCTCCAGTCGATCCTAAATATTTAGCGAAACCTACGTAAAAGTCTCCCCATCATTGACATCCATCTCTCCATGGTCGATGATGTGAGAATTATCGTAAACATATCTCCTCAGCTGGGATAAGTGGAAGACGTTATGTACCCAGTGCAACTGAGGTGGAAGATCTAAGAGGTAAGCCACCTCACAAACTCTACTGAGGACCTGAAAAGGTCTGATGAACCTCAGAGATAAATTTCCGCCTTAGCCAAATCTCCATAAAACTCATTTGGGTGAGACCCGTAGAAGGAAGTGGTCACCATCCCAAAACTTTAGAGGTCTCTGTCTCTTTTCGGCATAAGACTTTAGCATACTCTATGTTGTGTTCATCCACTACGGGATGATCTAAAATTTCTCTATGGTAGCCCGTACCATCTCTGGTGCCACTAGTGCTGACTCCCCAGGGTCATTCTAGCACAAAGGTGATATGCAAGGTCACTCGTACAATTCCTTGAAAGGTGTCATATAAATGGTTGAGTGATAGCTGTTGATGTATGAAAACTACAGTAAAGGAAAGAGACCATCCAAGCTGTTACCGAAGTTGAGGACACAAGCACACATCATGTCCTCGAGGGTCTGAATGGTCCACTCAGTTAGGCCATCTGTCTGAGGATGGAAGGCGGTGCTCAAACGAAGCTGGGACCCGAAAGACTCTTGCAACCCCTACCATACCCGGGATGTGAAACATGTATCTAGATCAGAGACAATCATCGAGGGTACTCCATATAGTCACACAATCCCTTGCACATAGAGGCGTCCCATGCTCTCTACTGAACCCTGCTCTCTGATCGATATGAAGTGGGCTAACATGGTGAGTCGGTCGATGATCACCCAAATCAAGTCATGTCCCTTGGATGTACATGGAAGTCTTTTCATGAAGTCCATGGATATCCCATCCCACTTCCACTCTGGGATCGCTAAAGGCT
Source organism: Viscum album (assembly GCA_963277665.1). Lineage (NCBI taxonomy): Eukaryota > Viridiplantae > Streptophyta > Magnoliopsida > Santalales > Viscaceae > Viscum > Viscum album. The sequence goes on from OY728134.1 coordinate 1,174,738,820, forward strand.
GAACTAATCCTACTGGTACCAGATGCTCTGCCTTCACTTGCTGGATAGGTAGGCACAAAGAGACAAACTCTGCTACTGCTTTCTTCATTCCCAGGCACCAGTGCTGTCGTCAGATGTCCTGGTGCATCTTCACCACTCCAAGATGTACCGCTAGAGGGGATGTGTAGAACCGACTCAATACATCTTTATGAAGTGATACTAGTACCATGGTATGTCCTCTAAAGAGGATGATGTGCTCCCCACCTTCAGGAAATCCATAAGGTGCCTTCCCTATGGATATTTGAGCATGTCGTGCCTCATAGTAAGATTCCCCATGTTTCGCATCCTTGAATCACTGAAGAATTGGGAGAGTGACTGGAAGAGACTAAAGAAAAGCTGATCCATCTTGATCTACAAAGGATATCTGCAAAGCGGAAAGCTACTTTGTCACATCGCCTAATAGCTGTATACCTGACCTTCTGCTGAGAGCATATGCTTCAACCTCCCCCTTCCCAGGAGTATAGACTATCTCAAAGTCATAGTCCTGGAGGAACTCAAGCCAATGTCACTGTCTTAGGTTCAGGTCATTCTAAGAGAAGATATACCTGAGACTCTTGTGATTAAAGTACACTGTAAAACACACTCCAATAAAGTAATGTTACCAAATATTCAAGGCGAAGACCACTGCTACTAACTCCAGGTCTTGTGTAGTGTAGTTCTTCTCATACTATATCAGCTGTTGAGAACCATATGCAATCACTACTCGCTCCTGCATCAAGATACATCTAAGCCCAATCCATGACGCATCACAGTAGACTACGTACCCTACGCCCTCCTCCAGAAGACTAAAGATGGGGGCAATAGTCAACCTCTACCTCAGCTCTAGAAATATCTACTAGTATATCTCAGACCACATGAAGGGTTCCCCTTATTTGTGAAAGCTAATTATGGTGCTGCAACCTTGGAGAAATCTGGCACAAATCTCTAGTAGTATCCAGCCAATACCAGAGAACTCCGTATCACCGGCACACTCTTGGGTTTCTCCCAAGCAAGTACCACCTCAATTATTGCTGGATCCACTGAAACTCCATCCTATGAGATGAAGTGTCCCAGAATGTGAACCACTCGGATCCAAAACTGGCACTTCAAGAGCTTACAATAAAGCTGGTTCTCTTGGACTGTGTCCAGTACTACCTGCAAATGATAGGCATGCACCTCCTCAGTAGTCGAGTATATTAGAATGTCTTCGATGAAGAATACTACAAAGAGATCAAGGTATGGCTGAAATATCCTGTTCATGAGTCCCATGAAAACTACTGGAGCATTGGATACACCGAATGGTATACCCACGAACTAGTAATGGTCGTACTAACATCTAAAAGTCATCTTTTTCACATCCTCATCTCGTACTCTTACCTGGTGATAGCATGACCTTAGGAATATCTTCAAGAACCACCATGCTCCCTTTAACTGATCAAAGAGTTTTTCAATCTTCATAAGTGGGTACGTTTTCTTCAAAGTCACCTGGTTCAGGCGCCGATAGTCGTCAAAAAGTCTCAAACTCCCATCCGCCTTCTTGGTAAAAAAAATCGGGGCCACCTAAGAAGAAACACTAGGCCGAATGAACCTGTTCCCCTGAAAATCCTCTAGCTATACCCACATCTCATAAAGGTCTACATGAGCCATTTGATAAGCTGGTGAATATATAGGCACCATACTATTGTACAAGTCAATGTAAAAGTCCACCTCTATGTGAGGAGTTAATCCCAGACCATCATCAGGGACGACATCTGTGTAATAGTACACCACTACAAGATAACTCTAACTCTCCACATCAACTGCTCCGAGGGTAATGCTAGCCAATCGATGTGTAACCGGATGTACTCTCCTCTGGGTAAGTCCATTCTGTGCTAAAAAGGCTCCCTTATCGCCGGTGAAGATAAACATGGTCCCATCTATTCGGATACACCACACATTGTGCCTAATACAGTCTATCTGAGAATAGACTATAGATAACCATTCCATACCCAAGATGACGTCGTAAGGCCTCGACACTGCTATTATGAGATACCGGCCGAAGCTCTCACCACATAGAGTAAGCTCACACTGCCGACACCAGTGTGTAATTGTCGAATCTGCTCCCATATGAGTCTGTAGCTGTAAGGATCCAGCCAACGACTCCATAAAAATCTCCAAGCTCTGAATAAGGGTAGTGGAAATAAATGAATGACTGGAACATATGTATATAAGTACTGCAGCTATGGTAGAGTAGACACAGATCATACCTTGAATCATCTCCAGAGTGTCATGATCATAGGCCTTAGCTGCCTGTAGCTGAGCTCGTCCCTGTCCTCCTGCTCCTTATGGTCGGGTTGGAACACCTGGTGGTGGTGGCTGTAAGCTCTCAAATCATCGCCCACTGCCAGCTACACGACCAGCTCCTCGACCACATCTGCCTGCCTTATGCAGACCTCCTCGGTCGAATCTCTGTCTATGTATGGGTGGTACTTTGACCATCTTTTGATCATCCGTATAGCGGTTCGGATAGTCACATTCCATGTGACCCTTCCAGCCACATTCGTAACACTACCCACTCTTGGCATAACCGACTCTGCCTCAACTTCCCCATACAACTAACTCTGAGTCATGTGGTTGCCCACCTGTAGGTCTGGTCCTCTTGGACCTTAATGAAATATGTCTTCTGCCAGTAGTAGAATACTTTGCTCTGTGACGACTAGTAGTGGGTCTTGCTGCTGGTGACTGCTCAACAGGGATACTCTCCACTAGGAGGGCTATCTCTAACACCTCTGCCTACGCCAGGATGCTGACTGAGATCATCAAAGACATGATCTCCCATATGAGTCCTTGAATGAATGTTCGAGCCCTGAAGAATGTGTCACGCACCATATCTGTAGATTAGCATGAGAGTTTAGTGAACCTCGCTGAGTACTGAGCAACAGTCATGCTTCCCTGCTGTAGATGAAGAAGCTCCTATATGTAGAATGAACGAAGAGTCACTGGGAAAAACTCTACATGAAACAGGCTCTCAAAGTATGCTAAGAGAAGCGTCACCTCATCGTGAACTTGGAGCGTCAAGCTCCACCATCTTCCTGCTGCTGCTTGTAGAAGGCTGGTGGCAAGGATCACCATGAGATTAACTGGTGTCTCTACTAGTCGGAAGAATCCCAATATATCCTCCAACCAATCCTAAGCTGCCTATGGGTCCTTCTCTCCCCTGAACCTGGGTGGCCTCAGATGTTATAATTCATGCAATGCGCTCAAGTGGCGTGCACTCTCTATTGCTTGGGCCGGTGGCATAGATGGCCCAATGGGTAATGGTACCACGGGTGCCTCCGCTGGTGCCTCTACTAGAAGAGGGACCTTTACCAAGGCCTCATAGATTGATGGACTATCAGTGCGTACAACTCTTGAAACTCTAGTAGTCTGTCCTCATGGAGTCATCCTGAAAAGAAACAGGTGCGCCACGATCAAAAAGTTAAACCTGGCGAGCAGACTCAAAGAGATCAGAAACAAAACTCTTGAAAACACACACACAATTAGTGTTTTCTTGAATTGAGTTAGAAATCAGAAGTCAGGGTCCTGGTGTATGGATACGTTAGCTGCCGCACCAAAACTGGATTACCTAAACTGATAACCACACTCACTACACTAAAAAATATTGTTATTAAAGCGATCAGAGTCCTATGTTCTTCAGTAGAACCAACTCCTTTGATACCAATTTGTCATGACCCATCCCACGTGGACCATGTGGTAACTACCCAAATCCTTCCTTCCATAGGCCAGGGGCTAGAAACTAGCACCAAAAGAGTATTCCCAAAAACTGGGAATGCATTTCCTTTATAACCTGTAAGCACATGCAACCAAGCACACAACAAGATATGAACTCAAGTAAACTGAACTATAATCAGAGTAAGTGAAGTAAGTAAAAGGGGTTAGAAATACAAGACCAACTGTAAAAATATAATTACAACTGAAAGAGAAAGGAAAAAAAACTATTGGGTCATCTTTCAAGTTTCCTACCTGAAGGGTAGGTACAAATCACCTCCTTAGCGCTCCACGTCTATCAGTCTCCTCTACGTACCATCATGTTGAATGGTCCACCACCAGGAACCGTCCAGTCTTGGTATCCTCATCGTTTCTCAACTCTATCCATCATTTGCACCAAACAAAACAATGTGCATGCATAACCCATGCAGGGGTGAGTATAATGATTCTAAGTAGGGACCTCGAGACCCTCAAGGTCTCACAAAATCCACAAAGGATAAATCTCAAAGCATGAAGTCAATTCCTAACCCTACTTAGGTATATGCCCATATATATATACCTATGTTATCAAGTATACCCATATCAATCATGAAAAAACACAGGGTCCAACCCAAAAGCCGAAAGCTCAACTATTCCACTAAAGGAAGGAAAATCAAAAAGGCAAGTACCACACATGTACGCCCCACAGAAGAATACCACCAATGTATTACCTCATAGGAAAATATCTCACAGGTACAAACTCAGCTCATTATAGGTATAACATAAGTAAAGTAGTAGATATGACTAAATGAAACTACAGAATCATCTTAATCTTTTAAGAGGAAGACCCACACAAGATCGCTAGGTGATGACCTACACAAGATCGCAAGGTGTTGACCAACACAAGATCGCTAAGTGCTGACCCACATAAGATCACAAGGTTTTAACCCATAGAGGATCGTAAGGTGCTGGCCCACACTGGATCACAATGTGCTAACCCACGGAGGATCGCAAGGTGATGACCCACACATGATCACTCTAAGTTCTGACCCACACAAGATCGCTCTAAGTGCGGACCAACACAAGATCACTCTACATTCTTCACATCACAACCAACTATTGGGTTCTCGCACTATGCTCGCTCGTCTCTCGGAGGATCCGCTCCACAAGCTACTAGTCAATAATCCAACTTCCACGATGTCCCATGAAGAAGTATCTCAAAGGTCCTCCTTGTAATTTGGGTCTCAACACAACAAATGGTGCTTCAATAGGATGCCTGGTTTGCGATTTATTATCCTTTTTGTCCCGAGGGCCCGGTTGGATTTGTGCTCGATCCAACCCTACCATTTCCAAACATTATCCAAATCCCTAGTGGGGTATACCAAATGGACCATCTCACTCCAAGGTTTCCATCATCATTAGCGGTTCATCAATCGGATGTCTGGTGCCAAAGTTATGGACCAAGTAATGTATAGGGTTGTATCTGGTCCGGGTCCGGTCCGACTCGGTCAGACCAACATGGTTCGGGACAACCCATCCCAACCCGCTGGGTCCGGCCCGGCCCGCTGGGTCCAAATCTGCCTGCTGGACAACCTGACCTACTGGGTCCAGCCTCGTAGCCCGCGAGGGCCGCGAGACCGCGAGGGTGCCGCGAGGGTGCGGGGTGGCTCGACCAGAGCAGCTCGGCCGAAGAAGCTCGGACAGGAGGGCGGAGGCCGCAGAGCTCCTCGACGAAAGCAGCTCAGCTCGAGGGGGCCGTAAGGGAACGACCATGGGGAGGCATAGCCAGAATGGCTCGACCATGGGATGCCGCGAGGGTGCAACCACGGGGTGGCTCGCCCGAACAGGCTCGACCGCGGGGAAGCTCGGCTGAAGCGGCTCGGCCACAGGGCATCTCGGCTGAAGCAGCTCGGCCACAGGGTGCCGCATGGTCACGACCGCGGGGCGGCTCGGCTTCAGCGGCCCGACAACAGGCTGTCGTGAGGGCACGATCGTGGGCAGCGACAACAACAGATAGTGGGGGGGGCCACAAATGGCAGTGGCCGTATAATGGTACCATTGCACCATCACCTTCATTGCGGCCAGCGGTGGTGCCTGCTGCCATTCTTGTGCCCCTTCTTAGTTGGTCGACGATCTCCTCCATCGCAAAGAACACCAAAAATAGTTACAAGAATTTCAGAGAGGATATACCATGTTTTTTTGGCCTGCACTCTATGAATTAGAGCATTAGCAAGCGGCTATAATCTCTCTTTGAATAACAAAGAGTCATCAGGAACGAAAAGGAAAGAATTTCAATCGACTACCCTACCTTGTTCGTTTGATTCATTGAAGATTGTCTGTGGTTGAGATGGTTTGGCATTTTTCGATCCCGTAACAAGTCTCCTTAAACAACGTCGGTGAGGAGAAGAAAAGATGAAGTTGGTGACGAAGATGTTTCCTCGATCTTTGGTTCGTTGATGTTGAAGACGCTCCTCGTCAATGAATGTCCCGTGGAAGAAGTAGAAGTTCAAGTCGGCATTATTCATTGGCATTATTCGTTGGAGATATTTCCTCCCAATATTTATCTTCCCCCAATTCCACCAATTTGAAAAGTAGCAAACATCTGATATGTTTCCCCAATATAATTGTTGACATAATTTAAGATGGATCCACTTAATTAATTATTGAGGTTGGTACAAAATTAATTAAGGGGGGTGGAACCATTAAAGTGGGGGAAGTTTAAAAGGCATCCTCACACTTAACAGGGAGTTCAAGGGAGTTTAGCCTCGGGTGGTCCCCACCACCATAACCTATCATGGGAGGTTTTAGTTCAATTGTCCCCACCTAAGAATCATCCACATGTGAGTTTCAAAAGAAAAAGAAAAATAAAATGTTACACAATTTTATTTTATTTTATTATTTCACAAAAATGTGAAAAGATAAGTTCCACCCTCATTCTAATGCAAATGAGGTGAAGGTATCCTTAAGTGAATACCGGTGCTACGAGTTCAATGGTGCCCACATATTTCAATTCTGAGCACCGGTAAAAATGTTATAAAAAACCCGCTCACACGTTTACTTAATGTACATGAAATAAAGTTCAGAAATTCATTCCGGGAACTTCGGGCCTCGGAATCACGTGCTATCAATTTTCGCGAACTCATAGAATTCACATTTAATTTTAAAAAAATTACATGGAAATTATGGGTCTTTACAGAAATATTTTGACCCTATCTTATGGATTGTTTACCATTATTTAATCCACTTCAAATTGAATAAATGTTGGTGAAATTCCCCTTCCAAACATTTACAAGAATACAAATTCACCTCCACTATAAAAAGGAACTCACCCTTAACAATAATTCATAGGTCATAAGCCATTTAGTTAAAAATAATGTTCCCAAATTTATCCTAAACATACCTAACCTAAAACTAGAAGCCTCAGCTTAGGCATAAAGCTGACCAAAGAATCCTTTGGGTATAAATCAAAAGGAGTTACCCAAAAAAGATGTAACATTCTTTAATGATCACTTTAGTTTTATTTATTTCTCCACTCATTAATTTATTATTATACCATCACAGAATAATATCACTAGTATCCTCAATATTGATTAAATTGTTTATGAAAATATTTTTACCAACACTTACATACACATTCATCAAATGTGTAATAAACTTACCATTTGTGTGTATGGCCAACTACAACCTCACAAAATGATGTCATTCGTTCTTCCTTTACCACCTCAAATGATTGGGAATAATGATGGAAGATCTATTTATATATGTTATATATGATATTTATGATGTATTTATTCTTCTGTATGTTTTATATAACACATAAATTTATGCGTTCCATTTGTTGTAAATACAATAACATCATTTGTGGACTTGTGGATTAACACCTCCTCAAAGTGATGTGATTTATTCACATGATACATTAAATGTATAGATGATGGTTTTAATTAAAAATAATGGACATAAATTAAATATATATTATATTAATAACTTAATTACCTATCTATAAATTTAATATATCATTTTCTTTATAACCCTTTTCGCACACTAAAAAGTCTTAATGTCTGTCGTGGATGTGTGGGCTACCGCCACCTCAACAAGATGTGATTCTTTTTACATCACAAGAAATATATATAAGTATATATGAATTAATAATATGGTGTTTATTATATAATTATAATTTAGGATATATACAATGTTACATACCTTCTGTCCATAATGATCACTGAGAAATGGGAACCTTACTCGTGAGTATATACAACCTACCCTCTCCATGATAGTAAAATTGGTTCATTATTCAGAAACTTATTTCATGAGTGATTTTTAAATTATAATTAATGTATAAATATTATAATTATTTAATTATTATAATTCTAGATATTTTAATATTATTACACCTTTGAACATAGTTGACCTACCAAAGTCATTTTTAACACATGAATCAAATTTTGTCAAAACATCTAATGTAAACATAATTGTTCAAGAACTGGTATAAAAAATTATAAAAAGTGAAGTAAATGTAATAATATAATTGATAAAAGTTTTTAATCATGTAAATAATTAACAATGTTTAATTGTTCAGGAATATGAAGACACATGTGACATGTCAGACTCAAGGTAAGTGATTTCATCTCAATTAACCTTCCATGAATAATTATTTGTTGTTATGCACCAATTCACTTTTATATGGTGTATATAATACCATTTGACATGTTATATCATGAATCTACTTATTCTAATGATTTTATATGTTTCATTTAATGTTATTACTCTAAGGGGATAATGATTCCAAATGTTACAAATCAGTACGTGACACTTTGGAATGTTTAAATATTATTTTCCTCAAGAATGTTTTTAATGATCTTTCAATGTTATTTCCATTCATCAACACCAAAAAACAATATTGATACTTATCCTCCATTGGGGAAATTAAAGATAAAACTATTTTATTTATTCAATACATATATTTTATGATAAATCATATTGTTTGTTAATGAAATTGATTATTCAATATGTGAGGAATGCATTGGACATATACGATACGGGTGGGGATCAGTTATAGATAGACCCTCAATGCATCAGTAGTCTCATGAGAGGAATAGGTTGAAAATATTAGATGGGTTTTTACCCGATACGATAAAATGTCATGTGAAAGTTCTTTTCAGTAAAGGTACCATGTACCAAGGAAACAAGGTGTCCAATAATTAAACATTTCCCTTATTCAGACTCTATTAATATTAATCTTCATGAACTTCTTGATAGGTGGTTTATCCAAAGTTGTAGAGGTTGGAGGCTGAGACTTTTCAATTAATGGATTATTCATCTCTATCTTCACACATACACACACTTATAAATACAAAAATTAAAAACCATTGTACTATTATTGATATTATTAATATGTACCTGAGTTGGGTGGAGTGGTTATTGAAGCCCACTAGGAGGATTTTCAGCCCATGGTGTAATATAACATAGGATAGTTGGATGGAAATGATGAGGTTGATATGATATTTCAACCTCTTAGCTTGGAACATAATGGGTGGGAAGAGCCCACTGCACAACACATCTTGTAGATGTTTCTAGCCGTTGTGCTGGGGAACAACTCTTTGACTCAAAATTTGATAGAATAAGGGCATAAAGCTGGAGAACAAGGAGAAAGGATGAATCTCTCTCACCATCCGTCACTTCTTATATCAACGCAAGGCTTCAAGGCTTTCAGAATTCCCACTAATTTCGTCACTCTTTCCTATCCTCTCTCTCAATATATATATATACCCATGTTTAACTTTATTGTTTTATATTTACTAATACCCAAAATCTTATCTACACCCATTGTTGTGTGACTTTGTTTGATTGTTTAATTATTACACACCTGCACCCTGTGTGGATGCATTGCACCAATTATTATTATAATGATCCCTTGAGGTACACACACACCTATGCACATGCTGAATTATTTTTCTCAATATTAGTATGATTATTCATATATTAATGATCAAATTAATACTAAATAAATAACTAAAATTAAAATAATAGGAATTAATTTCTAATTAATTATAATTTAACAAATAAAAATGTCATAATATTAATTAATAATTATTGAAGAACATTAATTACTTAATTTTTGAATAATTATCCCCGGTGGGGTGGTTTGGTGGCTATGAGTTCTCTTCCCCTAATAGTCTGGAAGAATTCTAATTGTACCCCTCCTACCAATTTAAGGGTGGATGGGACGAAGAATTTTTTCTTAGTTGAATCATAAGGAACATGTGAGCACTAATACAAAACAAACCAAATTGCATTACTGTACTTTTAAAATTACTACGCATAGCCGCAAAAAATAGATAAAAATTCTGGAAAGTACAATCAAATATTGGGTATAAAAAATTGACAATTTAATTGGAATAAAAATTCAATCACAAATTAAAAAAAAATTATAGAAATTTCAAAAATTGTTTTCTACAATTACATAATAAAATTCATTTTATCACAAAAATTAAAAAATATCAATGGTTTCATTGTATTTTTCACCCAAACCCCTCTCAAAAAAGATGTATCATGGTGTTAGTTTCTTAAAGAACCACATGAAATTGATAAAAAGGATCTACCTATATAACAAAATGATTCTTATGTTATTAAAAATATAATGAAATAAATTAAACATAAATTTGAAGAAATACATTAAATAAATGTCATTTTTAAACTGAAAGCCCACAATTTTTGTAATAATGGACACACCATGCATCAGATTGAGGCAAGGAGAATTCCTACACATATAAAATGACTTATGGATCATTTTACTAAAGTATCAAAATTATAAATGTATGCTATATTTTTTTTGAGTATGTCACTTGATCGTTTTAAACTGAAAACATTCAATTTGAGTCATTCTGACCATATCCTATGTTAGTTTGACATGAGAATAATTCCTACACATCATAAATGACATATGAATCATTTTACGAAATTATCAAGATAATCCAAGCATTTTTTGTTGGTTTCTAGTGAGTGACTCATGTTTTGAACTAAAATGACAATTTTAAACTAATAAAAGACACCTTGAGTCTTATCTGGAACACTGTGTATCATATTGAGGTGCGATGAATTCCAATATGTCACAAATGAATTTTGGATCATTTTACTAAATTATCAAAATAATATAAATGATTTTTCATGGTTTTGAGTATGTGACATGAAATCTTTACTAAAATGATAATTTTAAATAGAAAAACACACTTGGATTCGTACTAGTCAGACCACATATCAGATTGAGGTGTGGATAATTATTACACATCAATAATGATTTATAGACCCTTTTTATAAACTATCCAAACAATACTAATGCATTTTTCTTAGATTTGAGTATGTCACTTGTCTTTTTACTAAAATATCATTTTAAATTGAAAACATGCACTTTTAGTAATATCAGTCACATCATGTGTTGGTTTGATATGATACTGATTCCTAAACATCAAAAATTTCTTATTCATATTTTTCCTAAATTATTAATAAAATTGGAGCATGTTTTATCAATTTTTAGTGAGTGAAATTCATTTGGGACTAAAACAAAAATTTTAAACTGATAATGGCCACTTTGAGTCATACCAGGCACATTGTGTATCATATTAATGTTTAGATGATTCCTACTTGTCAAATATGACTTATGGATAATTTTCCTAAAGTATATAAATAATATAAATTCATTTTTTTGTTATGAGTATATAACATGTATTTTTTAAAAAATGTCAATTTTAAAAAAAAGAAACACTAAGAGTCATACTAGTCAATATTCATCTAATTGATGTGTGGTTGATTCCTATTCATCACAAATGAATTATGAATCAATTTCTTATAGTTTGAAAATATTCTGAATGTTTTTTCATGGTTTTGAGTATGTCACATGTTATTTTTACTCAAATTACATTTCAAACTAAAAACATTCACTTTGAGTCATTCCAGTCACACCATGTGACAAATTGATATGAGGATGATTCCTACATATAAAAAATGATTATGGATTTTTTTTCTAAAGTATTAAGACAATCAAATGAATTTTCTTAATTTTTATTATGTCCCTAGTTTTTTTATGAAAATGTCATTTTAAACTCAAAAAACCAAAATTGAGTCATGTCCATTATATCTTGTGTCATTTTTATCTGAGACTAGTTCTTACACCTTGAAAATGACTTGTAAATTGTTTTACTAAATTATCAAGGTAATTTGAGAATTTTTTCTCCGTTTTCAATGAGTGAAAGTCGCTTTGAACTAAAGTGTCTATTTTAAACTAATAACAGATTGTTTGAGTCATACTGATCACACTAAGTATAAGAATGAGGAAAGAATGATTCATACACATCCCAATTAATCTATGTATCATTCTACTAAAGTATCAAAATAATCTGAATGTGTTTGTTCTATTTTGAGTATATCACTTTTTTTTTTCTAAAATGTAAATTTCAAATAAAAAGACATAGTTGGAGTCATAATAATCACATATGGCCTTGTATTGAGGTAATAATGATTACTAAACATAAAAAATGATGTTTGGATCAATTTTCCAAAGTATAAAAACAATAAAAATTCATTTTCTTGATTTTTTGCATGTAAATTTTTTCAAAAATAAAAATTTAAAATAAAAACATTCACATTGATTCATAATGGTTAAATAGTGTGTTGATTTTACATGAGACAGATTTCTACAATTCCAAAAATGACATATGAATCATTCTACTAAATTATAAAGACAATTTAAGCATGATTTATTGGTTTTCTGTGACTGACACACGTTTTGAATAAAATTTCAATTTTAAACATACAATGGATACATTGAGTCATACATGGAAAACTATGTTTCAGATTGAGGTTCATCTGATTCCTATTTGTTAGAATGACTTATGGATCATTATCCAATAATATAAAAATAATATAAACTCATTTTCTATTTTTTCAGTAAATCACTTTTTTTTACAAAAAATATCATTTTTAAATAAAAAGAGTCACATGGAGTCATACTAGTCACACTATGCTTTGGATTATGGTGTGTCTGATTCCAATAGGTCAAAAATTATGCATTGATTGATTTTAAAATTTTTAAAACAAATTGAATGTGTTTTCTTGGTTTTGAGAATATCATGTGTGAGCTTTATTTAAATTATAGTTTAACCTTGAAACACATAGTTTGAGTCATAATGGTCACATTGTGCATCATATTGATGTGTGGATTATTCATACATATCAAAAGTGGATTATGGATTAATTTTATAATGTATAAACATAATTAGAATCTGATTTCTGGTTTTGGGGTATGACATTTTTTTTACAAAAATGTAATTTTAATCATCAAACATGCACTTTGAGTAATACTAATCTCATCATGTGTCGATTTGATGTGAGACTGATTCCAACACATTTAAAATGAATTATGATTTTTTCACTAAATTATTAAGACAATATGAATGTGTTTTCTCAGTTTTCTGTGAGTACTAAATGTTTTTTACAAAAATATAAATTTTAAATGGATAATTGAAACTTTGAGGCGTACTAAGAACACTGTGTATCATAATGAGGTGTGGTAGATTCCTATATTTGAAATACAACTTATAGATCATGTCCTATTGTGTCAAAACAATATAAATGTTTTTTATTAGTTTCAAGAATCTCACTTTTCTTTTTAATAAAGTTAAATTTTTAAATAAAAAAGACACACTTTGAGTCATACCAGTCACACCATGCATCAGATTGATGTTATAATGATTTATACACATCAAAAATTACATTTTAATAATTATTTTAAAATATCTAAAAAATCCAAGCATGTTTTCTTGGTTTTAAGTGAGTGACACCCATTTTGAACTGAAATTTCAATTTGAAACACATAATAGACACTTTGAGTCATACTGGGAATAGTGTGAATCAGATTAATGTGTGATTATTACTAGTTATCAAAATTTATTTATGGATCGTTGTCCAAAAGTATTGAAACAATAATAATTTTTTTCACTATTTTTTAGTATTTCACATTACGTTTTATTAATATTCCAATTTAAAATAAAAAGTCCCACTTGGAGTCATACCAATCATGCTATGATTCGAATTGAGGTGCAGATAATTCCTACACATCTCAAATGACTTATGGATGATATTCCTAAAGTAGAAAAACAATCGGATTGTTTTTTAGTTTTGAGTATGTCAATTATTTTGTTTACTAAAATTTCTTTTTAATGTAAAAACATAACTTTGATTCATATTGGTTACATCTATTTTCATTTTGATGTGAGACTGAATCCTACATATAAAAAATGACTATTGATTCTTTTTTCCTAACTTTGGTTTTCATTGAGTAGAACACCTTTTGAACTAAAATTACAATTTTAAAATGATAAAAGAAACTTTGAGTCATAGAGGGAGTATCATATATCAGGTTGATGTGTGGTTGACACATAAACAATTTTTTTTCTTATGGATCATTTTTATAAAGTATCAATATATCCATAATATATTTCCTATGTTTTGATTTTTTTACTTATAATTTTTTTAATACAATTCCATTTTAAAAAAAAAATACACTCGTAGAATCATAATGGTACCACCATGTGTTGGATTAAGCTGAGTTAGATTCCCATACATCAAAAATTACTTAGGGATCATTGTTTTAAAGTATCAAAAAATCCAAATTTGTTTTATTGGTTTTGAGTATATCAATTTTGGTTTTTACTAAAATGTCATCTTGAACTAAAAAAATGTACATTGAGTCATAATGATCACGCCATGCATGAGATTGGTGTCTTATTGGTTCCTACATTTCACAAATTAATTATCTATTTTTTTCTTAAAGTATCAAGACAATATGAATTTGTTTTCTGAATTTCGAGTATGTCACATGTCCTTTTTTACTAAAATGTCCATTTAAACTGAAAACATGCACTTTGAGTCATACTTGTAACATCATGTGTAGGTTTGATGTGAGACTGATTTTTACACATCAGAAATGAATTATGGATCTTTTTACTAATGTATCAATATTACCAGATCAAAGTTTCTTTTTTTTAATGAGTGACTTTTATTTTTTACTAAATTTTCAATTTTAATATGATAATAGACACTTTGAGTCAAATCATGAACACCATGTATTAGATTGAGGTATGTATGATTCCTACATATACAAAATTTCTTATGGAAACTCTTTCCAAAATACTCAAAACAATCTGAATGTATTTATTTTTTGTTTTGAGTATGTTACATGTGTTTTGAACAAAACTGTCAATTTTAATTGCAAACCATGAACTATGAGCCATATCAAACACACCATGTATTAGATTTAGGTGAGGTGGATTCATACATTTCACAACTAACTTAGCGATCATTTTCCTAAAATATGAGGAAACAATGATTAGGAATTTACCTAAAAAAAGAAGATAAAATGAAGTGAAAATCAACTAAATTAGTAGTAGGAAGTGACAACTTCATGATTTCTGAATACATTTTAAGACCAGGTATGTTTCCCATTCTTTTATATAAAAATATGTTTCTTCATTTGAATATAATGACTATAGAAAGTCCTCGTAATACTAAAAAAATATAAACAAAAAAGTATTAATAAACATTTTAAATGAAATTGTAATTTTTAAACAACATTTTAATTACCAAATAGTTGAATAATTTATCCCAACGGGGTGGTTTGGTGTCTAAGATTTTTCTTCCCACTAGTAGTCAAACCAAATTGTAATTACAACCCCTACTACCCATTTGAGGGTGCGTGTGCTAAGAATGTTTTACCCAGTTCAATCCTAAGGAACATGTGAGCACTACTGCAGAATTGGCCATAATACTGCAGCGTGCTTTTAATATTACTGCACATTGCCTGAAGAAATACAGGAATGTGCCGGAAAATAAAATCAAATACAGGATTATGAAAATTCATAATTTAATTAAAAAACAAATACATCCCAAATATAAAAAATACCCTATTATAACAATTTCAAATAATTTTTTGTTCACTATATTAGAAAATAAAATTTATCATAAACAATCAAAAAAATAAATGATTTCATTATCTTTGGAACCTGACCCTATATTAGAAAAGCTGGAACATGGAATCTATTTCCAAAGAAAGAACCTCATCTTGGGAAAAATAATTCAACTATATAAGAAAAATATTCTTATGATAGTAAATCTAAAAATAAATACATTAAACATAACTATGAAGAAATAAATTAATTAAATTCCCTTTTTAAATTGAAACCACACAATTTTAGTAAATCTAATCACAACATGAATGAGATTGAGGTGTGAAATATCTACATGTCAAAAATGACTTATGTATCCTTTTCATAAATTATCAAAACAATAAAAATAATGCCTCTTAGTTTTGAGTATATAACTTTTTTTAGTAAAATATCATTTTAAACTAAAAACCTGCACAATGAGGCATACCATCCACATCATCTATTAGTTTGATTTGAGAATGATTCTTACACATAAAAAATAAAATATGAATCATTGTCCTAAATTATCAATACAATTCGATCTTGTTCTCTATGTATTGAGTGAGTGACAACCATTTTGAACTAAAATTTAAATTTGAAACTGATAACATACATATTTAGTAATATATGGAACACTATGTATTATATTGAGGTTTGACTAATTCGTACACATCACAAATTACTTACGGATATTTTTCATAAATTACCAAAACAATATGAATATGTTTATGTATTCTTGATTACGTGATTTTACATTTTTACTAAAATTTCAATTTAATTAAAAAGAAACACATGAAGTAATACTAGACACACTGTGTGTCAAATTGAGGTGTAGATGATTCTTAGACATCAAAAATGAGTTTTTGATCATTTTCTGAAAGTATCAAAATAATTTGAATGTGTTTTATTGGATTTGATATATCAGTTGTTTTTTACTAAAATAATATTTTAATGTTATAACATGTTCATAAAGTCATACTAGTCAAATCGTGTGTTGGTTTAATGGGATATTGTTTCCTACACATCACAAATGACTTATTAATAATTAAACTTAATTTTCACGACAACCCATGTGTGTTTCCTCTGTTTTTAGTGATTGACACACATTTGGAACTAAAATGTCAATTCTAAACTTATAATGAACACTTTGAGTCATACCTGGGCACTGTATATCAAACTGAGGAGAAAATGGTTTCTACACATAAAAAATGACTTATGTATTGTTGTTATAAAGTGTAGAAATAATATAAATGTGTTGTATTATAATTGATAATGTCACATTTCCTTTTTACTAAAATGTAAATTTTAAATAACAAGCCACACTTGGAGTCATACTCGTCATCGTTCATCAGATTGAGGTAAAAATAATTATGTGTCTTTAAAAAATGACTTATGGATCATTGATATAATGTATTAAAACAATTGGAATTTGTTTTCTTGGTTTTGTGTACGTCACTTGTGGTTTTTAATAAAATGTCATTTTAAATAACAAACATTAAATTTTACTCATACTAATCATATCGTGCATCATATTAAGATGAGATTGATTAGTATATGTCAGAAATTACTTATGGATTTTTATAATAATGTATCGAGAAAAAATTAATGAGTTTTATAGGTTTTGAGTATGTCACTTATTTATTTACGAAAATGTCATTTTAGACTCAAAAATCATACATTGAGTCATACCAATCACATCAAGTTTTTGTTTTATGTGAGACTCATTCCTACATGTTGAAAATGGATTGTAAATTTTATTACTAAATTATCAAGACAATACAAGATAGTTTTCTGTCTTTTCAATTAGTCACACACATTTGGACTAAAATTTCAATTTTTAACTGATAGTAGACACTTCGAGTAATACCGAGCATACTGTGTATCAGATTGAGGTGTGGGTGATTTCCACATACCAAAACATTACTTATGGATCATTGACCTAACGTATCAAAACAATCTGAAGGAGTCTACTCTATATTGATTATATCACAATTCTTTGTTAATGAAATTTAAATTTCAAATAAAAAGACACACTTGGAGTTATATGAGTCACACCATGCATCAGATAGAGGTGTGAATTATTACTACACAACACATATGACATATGGATCATCTCTCTAATGTATAAAAAACAATATGAAGGTGATTTATTATTATGGAGTATGCGACTTCTATTTTTACAAAAATTTCATTTCAAAATGACAACAGGCACTTTCAATCACACTAGTCAAATTGTGTGTTGGTTTTACATGATACCAATTCATACATGTCACAAAATGAATTATGAATCATTTTACAAAATTTTCAAGACAAGGTGAGCATGTTTTCTTAATTTTCAGTGAGTGACACACATTTGAACTAAAATACATACTTTAAATTGATAACATATACTTTGAGTCATATAGGGAACACTAGGTATGAAATCATGGGGAAAATGATACCTAGACATCATAATGAATTATATATCATTTTACTAAGGTATGAATGTAATATAAATGTATTTACTCAGTTTTGAGCATGTCACCTATCTTTTTTTCTTCTAAAATGTCATTTTTAAATAAAAATAAACAATATGAGTCATAATGGTCACACTGTGATTCCGATTGAGGTGTGGATGATTATCACACATTAAAAATTACTTACGGATTATTTTTTAAAGTATCAAATCAAACCTCATGTTTTTCATGGTTTCAAGAATATTTCTTTTTATTTTTTACTAAAATGCCCTTTTAAGCAGAAAAGACACACTTTGAGTCATACCAGTATCACCATGCTTTGGATTGATGTAAAATTTATTTATTTTCATCAATAATTACATATGGATCATTTTTATAATGTATCAAAAAAATAAAAGTATTTATATATCGTTTTTGATCCTGGAATATGTTTTACAAAAATTTAATTTTGAACTGAAAACATGATCTTTGAGTCATATAGATCACATTGTGTGTTGGTTTGACATGAGACTGATTCCTATGTGTTTCAAATGACTTTTTAATTGTTTTATTAAATTTTAAAGAAAATACGAGCATGATTTCTCTATTTTTAGCGATTAATTCATTTTTTTGAAGAAAATATCAATTTTAAACTGATAATAAACAATTTAAGTCCTAATGGGAACATTATGCATCATATTGAGGTGCAAATAATACTTATACCTCAAAATGACCTATAGATCATTTTTCTATGGTATCAAATAAATTAGAATCTGTTTCCTTAGTTTTGAGTATGTCACTTTTGTATTTTACTAAAATTTCAATTTTAAATAAAATGACACACTTGGAGTTATACAGGACCCACAGTGCATAAAATTGAGGTGAAGATGATTTGAACACATAAAAAAATGACTTATGGATTATTTTCATAAGGTATCTAAACAATCCAAATTCATTTTCTCATTTTTTAGTATATAATTATTTTTACAAAAATTTCATTTTAAATTTAAAACAATTATTTTCAGTCATATTGGTCACATCATATGTCGGTTTGATGGGAGAATAATTCCTTTATTTAAAAATGGCTTATAAATAATTTTCAAAAATTATTTTGTAAATATGCGCTTGTTTTCTTTGTTTTTTGGTAGTGAAACTCATTTTGTACTAAATATCAATATTAAAATGATAATAGTCACTTTGAGTTATACCACAAACAATATGCATCATATTTTACTGAGATTTAATCCAACATGTCACAAATGAATTATGGATAATTTTACTATTGTATTGAAACAATAAAAATTGGTTTTCTTAGTTTTGAGTAACTCACTTGTCTTTTTTACTAAAATGACAATTTTATATTAAAAGACACACATGGAGTCATACTAGTCACACTGTACATAGAATTGAGGCGAAGCTAATTATTACACATCAAAATTTACTTATGGATCTTTTTCTAAAGTATGAAAACAATACCATTATGTTTTATTGGTTTTGAGTTTGTCAATTATTTTTATACATAAATTTCATTTTAAACTAAAAACATGCACTTTGGGTCATACCGATCACATCATTTTTATGTACGATGTGAGATAGATTTTGACATCTTATAAATGACTTTTGAGTCATTTTCTAAAATTATCAATACAGTATGAGTTTGTTTTCATGGTTTTCAATGAGTAACAAAACTTTTGAAGTAAAATGTCAATTTTAAACTAATAAAAGACACTTTGAATCATATCAAGAACACTGTTTATTAGATTTATGTGAGGATAATTCATAAACATCAAAAAATTTATTAAAGTATTTAATCAATACAAATGTGTTTCCTTAGTTTTAGAATCTATCTTATCTTTTTTTACAAAAATGTCATGTTTAAAAAAAAGACACACTTGGAGTCATAATAGTAACCCCATGTGTTGGATTAAGGCGAGGAAGATTCCTACATATAAAAAGTAATATACATATCATTTTTATGATGTATGAAAACAATAGTAATGTGTTTTATTATTTTTGATTATGTCACTTTTTATATTTAGCTAAATGCCATTTTAAAATAAAAACACGTTCCTTGAGTCATACTGGTCACAACATGCATCGGATTAACAAGTAGTTGATTTCAAACTATCGAAATTGAATTATTTGTCATTTTATTAGTCTATTAAGGTAATCTGAATGTGTTTTCTCAATTTGGAGTATGCCATTTTTCATCTTTATTAAAATGACAATTTAAACTGAAAACATTCACTTTGAGTCATGCCGATCTCATCATGTGCAGGTTTGACATGAGACTGATTCTTGTACATCATAAATGAATTTTGAATCCTTTTTCTAATGTACCAAGATAAACTAAGTTTATTTTCTTTGTTTTTCATGAGTGAAATGGATTTTTAATTAAATTGACAATTTTAAACTAATAATAGACACTTTGAGTCATACTATGCACAACGTGTAACAGTTTGAGGTTTGGATGATTCCTACAAATAAAAAATGACTTATTGATCTTTTTCTAAAATTCTCAAAATAATATTAATCTATTTTATTGGTTTTAAGTATGTGAAATTTGTTTTATACAGGAAGTCTAAATTTAAACTGAAAAGGCTCACTTTGAGTCATATCAGACACACCTTCTATCAGATTGAGATATGGTGGATTCCTACTTGTCAAAAATGAGTTATGGATCATTATCCCAAAGTATTAGTTAAAAATGACATGGAAATTAACTAAAAAATTTGGTAAAATGAAGAAATAATAAACTTAATAATAGTAGAATTTAACCTCTTCATAATTTTTATATACATTTTGATACTATGTATGTTATCCATTTGTTTCTAGAAAAATATTTTGTTTTCTTTAAAATATAACAACATGTGTGATTAGTTTTGAGTATGTCACTTTTCTATTTTAGTAAAATTCCAATTTTAAATAAAAAGACACACTTGGAATCATACCAATCACATAGTGTTTCAAATGGAGGTCAGGCTAATTTATACAAATCTCATATGACTTATGGATCAATTTACTAAAGTATCAAAACAATTCAATTTTTTTATGGTGTTTAGTGCGTTACTTATTTGTTTTACTAAACGATCATTTTTAATAGAAAATACGATCTTTGAGTCATACCGGTCACATCAGTTGTCAGTTTGATGTGATACAAATTCCTACATGTGAAAAATTAATTTTAATCCATTTCCTTAAATTATCAAGTCAATATGAGTTTTTTTCATGGATTTCATTGACTGAAAAACCATTTGATCTAAAATTTCCATTTTAAATGGATAAATGTTTTTCAATCATATCAGAAACCCCATGTATCATATTGATGCGCGGATGATTTATAGACATAAAAAATGACTTATGGACTATTTTTAGAAAGTATCAAACCATCAAGAATTTTATTTCTCATTTTTGATTATATCATTCATCTTTTTTACTAAAATGTCATTTTTAAATAAAAAGACGCACTATGAGTCATACCGGTAACATGGTTTGTTGGATTAAGGTGAGTTAGGTTCTTAAACATCATAAATGACTTATGGATAATAGTTATAAAGTGTCAAAAAAAATCCAAATGTTGTTTATTTGTTTTTAGCGTGTCACATTTGGTTTTTACTAAAATGTCATTTTAAACTAAAAACAGGTACTTTGAGTTATACCGATCACACCATTCATCAGATTGGTTCGAGGTTGTTTTCTATTGTCACAAATGAATTATGGATTGTTTTGTTAATGTATCCAGAAAATCCATTTTTCTCATATTTGTGTATGTCACTTGTCCTTTTTACTAAAATTTCCATTAAAACTGAAAACATGTACATTGAGTCATACTGGTCACATGTTGGATATGTTTGATGTGACATAGATTTTTACACATCAGAAAGGAATTTTGAATATTTTTCCTAATGTATCAGGATAAACAGATCACATTTTCCCAGTTATGAGTGAGTGGATTTAATTTATAACTAAATTTTAAATTTTCAACTAATAATTGATACTTTGAGTCATATTAGGAACACCATGTATCAGAATAAGGTGCAGATCACTCCTACACATTATTAAAGAATGACTGATCCTTTTCCCTAAAGCCTCAAAATGATTAGAATGTGTTTTATGGTATTCAAGTATGTGATGTGTATTTTGAACAAAAATGTCAATTTTAAACTTAAAACATGCAATATGAGTCATATTGGACACATCATGTATCAAATTGTGGTTTGGTGGATTTATATATGTCTCATAATGACTTATGGATCATTTTCCTAAAGAATTAGGTAAAAATTATAAGGAAATTAACTAAGAAAAAAAGATAAAATGAAGATAAAATCATCTAAATAAATATTAGGAAGTTAACTATTCATGATTTATATATATATTCTATCACAAGGTATGTTACCCACTATTTTGTGAAAAATATGTTTCTTAGTTTTAATATGAGGACAATCGAAAGTCTTGGTAATACTGGTAAAATATAAATAAAATGGATTAATAAACATTTGAAATGAAATTGTTATTATTAAACAACCTTAATTAATTGATTATTGAATAATTTCTCCTCACATGGTTGTTTGGTGGACAAGATTTTTCTTGCCACTTTTAGTAAAAATTAATCATAATTGCACACCATCTTTCCCATTTGAGGCAGCATGGGCTGGGAATTTTTTTTCCTAGTTCAATCATAATTAACAGGGGATAACTATTATAAAATATTCCATAATGGCAGAGTGTGATTTAAAAGTTAAAGCACACTATAGTAACAAATAAGATAAAATAAAAAAATACAATCAAATACATGATATAAAAAATTCTTAATTTAAGTGGAATATAAATTACTTCACCAATACAAGAAAAAATACACTATGATAGCCATTTCAAAAATTGTTTTGTACAATTAAATTAGAAAATACAATTTATCATAGAAATTTTGAAATGGTAATGTGTTCATTGTATTTGGTACCCGACCCCGTCTCAAGAAACCCCGATCATGGTATCAGTTTCCGAGAGAACCACCTCAATTGAAGAAAAAGAATCCATCTATATATGAAAATGATTCTTATGTTAGTAATACTATATGTCAATAAATTAAAAACAATATAAAGCAATAAATTAATTTAATGTTCGTTTTAAAAGGAAACCACACAATTTGTGTAATATCGGTCACACCGTGTATTAGATTAAGATGAGAATGATTCTTACACATCACAAATCACTCATGGATCCATTTCCTATATTATTAAAACAACAAAAACATTGTTTCTCAGTTTTGAGTATGTCACTTTTTTTTAGTAAATTATCATTTTAAACTTAAAACATGCACTATGAGTCATACATGCCACATCATGTGTCAGTTTTATGTGACACTGATTCCTATAGATAATAAATGAAATATGAATCATTGTTATAAATTATCAATATGTTTTCATTTTTTTAGTGATTGAGACACATTTTGAACTAAATTTCAATTTAAAATAGATAACATATACTTTTATTCATATCTGGATCACTGTGTATCAGATTATGGTGTGCCAAATTCTTATATGTCATAAATGACTTAAATATCGTTGTCATAATTTTCAAATTAATACGAAATCATTTCCTTAGTTTTGTGTATTTGAATTTACATGTTAACTAAGATGTTAATTTTAAATAAAAATTCACCCTTGAAGTCATACCGGTCACACTATGCATTAGATTGGGGGGTAGATGATTTGTAGTTGTAAAAATTGAAATTTAGACCATTTTACAAATTTATCAAAATAATGTGAATATGTTTTCTTGTATTTGAGTATGACATTTTTTTTACTAAAATATTTTTTTAAACTCAAAACACATAATTCAAGTCATACTGGTCACATCATGTGTTGGTTTGATGTAATATTGATTCCTACACATAAAAAATTACTTATTAATAATTATCATAAATTATCAAGACAATTCGAGTGAATTTTATTGGTTTTCAATGAGTGACACATATTATGAACTAAAATGTTAATTTAAAAATGATAATTGACAATTTGAGTCATACCAACCACAACATATATTAGATCAAGGTTAAGATGATTCCTACACATCAAAAATGACATTTGGATTGCATTCATAAAGTATATAAATAATATAATTTTTTTCTTAGTTATGAGTATGGAACTTATCCTTTTTACTAAAATGTAAATTTTATATTAAAAGGACTACATAGAGTTATACCATTCATTATTCATTAGATTGAGGTTTGACTAATTCCTACTTGTGAAAATTACTCATTGATCATTTTTATAATGTTTTAAAATAATCCGAAATAATTTTCCTTGTTTAGAGTATGTCATTTATATTTTTTTTACTAAAATTACAATTTAAATTGAAGACACACAGTTTTAGTCATACCGATCACACCGTGCGTCAAATTCAGAAAAAGATGAATCCTATATGTCCAAAATTACTATTGTATTGTTTCGACAATGCATCAAGAAAATATGAATGAGTTTTCTCAGTTAAGAATACGTTACATGTTTTTTACTGAAATATTAATCTAAACTAAAAACACAAAATTTGAGTCATATCGATGAGATTTTATTTCAGTTTGATGTTAGACTAGTTCTTATATTTTGAATATTACTTGTGAATTATAGTCCTAAATTATCCAGACAATTCAAGAATATTTTCTTAGTTGTCTATGAGTGGAAAACGTTTTGAACTAAAATGTCTATTATAAACATATAATAGAAACTTTGAGTAATAATAGAACACTATGTATTAGAATGATGTGTGAATGATTCCTATATGCCCAAAATGTATTATGGATTGTTTCCCTAAATTATCAAAACAATATGATTGTTCCTACACTATTTTGATTATATAACTTTTCATTTTTACTAAAATATCAATTTTAAATATAATGACATACGTGGAGTCATACCAATCACCCCGTGCATAATATTGTGGTGAGGATTATTCCTAGACATGAAAAATTAAATATGGATCATTTTCCTAATGTATCAAAAAAATATGAATATTTTTTCTTGGTATTGAGTATGTCACTTGTTTTTTTACTAAAATGTAATTTTAAAAATAAAACAGAAACTTTGAGTTATATTGGTCATATCGTATGTCAATTTAAAATGATACTG
This sequence comes from Viscum album, assembly GCA_963277665.1. NCBI lineage: Eukaryota > Viridiplantae > Streptophyta > Magnoliopsida > Santalales > Viscaceae > Viscum > Viscum album. Next base: position 1,174,764,095 of record OY728134.1, read on the forward strand.
ATTACTTAATGTAAAAAATTGCTTATGAATATTTTTCCCAAATTATCTAGAAAAAATGATCATGATTTCTTGGTTTTCTGTGAGTGACACCCATTCTGACTAAAATGTTAATTTTAAACTGATAACATACACTTTGAGTTATGTATGGAAAATTATGTATGATATTAAGGTGAGAATGATTTTTAAACATCATAATGAATTATGGATAATTATCGTATGGTATTAAATTAATATAAATTCATTTTCATAGATTTGTGTGTGTCATTTATTTATAAAAGGTCAATTTTAAATAAATAGAAAAACTCTAAGTCATACTCATCACACCATGTTTTGGATTGAGGTATGGATTATTCCCACAAATCCAAAATTAGTAATGGTTTATTTTTATAATGTACCATTTTGAGTCATACCTGTCACACCATGCATCAGATTGATATAAAAATTATTTATATGCATCAAATATTACTTATGGATTGTTTTAATAAAGTATCAACATAATCAAAATATTTTTTCTTAGTTTTTAAGTATCGATTTTTTTTCTAAAATAAAATTTTGAACCGAAACACACACATTGGGTCTTACTGATCACATTTTGGGTCAGTTTGATGGGAGACATGTACCTATGCATTGAAAATAAATTCTATTTTTTTATTTAATTATCTTGAAAATACAAGCATGTTTCTTAAATTTGTAGTGAGGAACACATGTTTTGAACAAAAATATCAACTTTAAACTGATAAAAGACACATTAAGTGATAATGTGAACATTTTTTATCAAATAAAGGTAAAACTAATTCCTATATGTCAAAAATGACTTATGGATAATTTTTCTAAACTGTAATGAAAATCGGAATGTATTTCCTCATTTTTGAGTATGTCCCTTTTATAATTTACTAAAATTCCAATTTTAAATTAAAAAGAGACACTTGGAGTCATACAGGTCACAACATGCAAGAGATTGAGGTGAGGATGATTTCAAAACATCAAATATGACTTATATTTTTTTCCCAAAAGTATACAAACAATCCAAATTCATTTTCTTAGTTTTTTGTATATCACTTGTTTTTTACTAAAATTTCACTTTAAATTGATAACATGAACTCCATTCCATACCGGTCACATCATGTGATGTATTTATGTGAGACTGATTCCAAAACATCCAAAATGACTTATGAATAATTTACCTAAATTATCATATCAATTGGAGCATGTTTTCTTGGTTTTTAGAATGTGACACCAATTTTGATCTAAAATGTTAATTTTAAACGAATAACTGTCTCATTGAGTCATACTGGTCACACAATATATCATATTATGGTGAAAATTATTCTGACATATCAGAAAAAACATATGCATAATTTTATTTAATGTATTGAAACAATAATAATGTGTTTTCTTAGATTTGAGTAGGTCACATGTTTTTTACTAAAATTAAAATTTTAAATAAAAAGTCACATTTGGAGTCATACTTGTAACACTATGAGTCAAATTAATGTGAGGCTAATTCCTACACATCATAAATGACTTATGGATCATTTTATTAATGTATGAAAACAATCTGAATGTGTTTATTTTTGAGTATGTAACTTATTTATTTCACTAAAATATCATTTTAAAACAAAAACATGCACTTTGAGTCATACCGATCACATTGTTTGTCAGTTTTATGTGAGGCAAATTTCTATATGTCATAAATGAGTTGTGAGTCATTTTCAAATGTTATTAATACTACCTTTGGGAAGTTTCATCATAGTCAATGTGTTAACCACATTTTGAACTAAAAAGTCAATAATAAACTAATAAAGACACTTTGAGTCATATTAGGAACACCGTGTATCGGATTGATGTGTGGATGATTCATAAAAATCAAAAAATTAATAAATGATAATTTTTATAATGTATCAAAAAAATTTAATCATAATTTCTCAATTTCGAGTTAGTCACTTATCTTTTTTACTAAAATTTTATTTTTAAGTAATAAGGCACACATGGGGTCATAATAGTAGCAGCATGCATTGGATGAAGGTGTGGTGTATTCCTACAAATAAAAAATAACTTATGGGTTATGGTTATAAAGTATCGAAATAGTTCTAATTTTTTATTAGTTTTGATTATTTCACTTTTGGTTTTTACTAAAATTTCATTTTAAACTAAATAATGTATATTGAGTCATACTAGTCACACTGTGTATCAAATTGGAATAAAGTTTCTTCTACCCATAAAAAATTAATTATTAAAATTTTTCATAAAGTATAAATACAATCTAAATTATTTTTCTTGGTTTTGGTTATGTCACATTTCTGTTTTACTAAAATGTAAATTTAAATTGAAAACATGCTCTTTTTGTGATACTGGTCACATCATGTGTTTATTTGATTTTAGAATGATTCTTACACATTATAAATGAATTTGGAAACCTTTTAAAAATGTTCATGATAATCAGGGTGTATATTCTCATTTTTTCTATGTGAGATTAATTATGAAATGAATTTTCAATTTTAAACTGATAACAAACATTTTGAGCCATACTTGGCACACCATGCATCAAAATGAGGTGTGGATGATTCCTACGCATCAACAAATTGTATATGGATAATTTTAAGAAATTATCAGACTCATTTGAAAGTATTTTCTTGGTTATGAGTATGTGATATGTGCTTTGAGCAAAAAAAATAATCATTAAACCAATGATGTTCAGTTTGATTCCCACTGGATAGACCATGTATCATATTAGGAATGGTGGATTCCTACATGTCAAAAATTACTTATATATTGTTTTCCTAAAGTATTAGGTAAAATAATATGGAAATAAACAAAAAAGGTAGATTAAATGAAGAGAAAATTAACTAATTAAGTGGTATGAAATCCCCTCTTCAGGATGTATGTGTAAATTTTGATACTATGAATGCAACCTATTTTTTTCTAAAAAAGTAGTTTCTTCTATCAATTATGTTGACTATCGGCTATCCTGCTAGTGATGGAAAAATATAAATAAAAAAACATTAATAAAAGTTTAAATGAAATTTTAATTATCTTAGGAAATAAATCTCCAGGGTAGTTAGTTTATTGATGGTATAAGATATATTTCATAAATTTGTAAACATAATTACCACAATATTTTCCCATAGTTTTATTATACACTGCAGAAACATTAAAAAAAGAATTTTTTTTTTCACAAATGTTAGGATAGTGAAATCCTATTACATATACCCTAGTAAATATCCACTTATAGAAGTTAATAGAGACCTTATACTAATAGACTGTGGTTATTCCCTGATTTTTATGAGATATAAATACGGACCTATCATAACAAAACACAAATTACAATTTTAGATTCCCACATACAAAAAATCTTATCCTCACCCACTCTTTTATGGATTTCATTATGGGTGTATTAATTACACACCCACCGCTTGTGTGGCCACATTATACCCATTGTTTTTATAACGATCCCATGAGATCCACATTAACTTACCCACATGCTCACTTATTTGGGAAATATTATTTAGTTTATTGATCGATTAATAAAAAATTAATTCTAATGAATAATTAAAAAAAGAAAAAAGATTTTCTAATTAATATTAAATAAATAAACAAAAACTCAATAATATTAATCAGTTAATTATTTTAGAATATTAATTAATTTATTAAAAAAATACCCATATCGGGTTGGTTCGATTGAAGGAGTTAAAGTGTTTTCTTCCAACAGGTGGTCAAACTAAATCGCAATTTCCCCTATCCTATCCATTTGAGGTTGTGTGGGAGGAGGAAGCTTTAACTAGTTCATTCGTATAAGAAATTTGACCTTTAACCTCATGTGATGGGGCTATATAATTGGGAAAAAATATATTGTCAAATAAATATATAGATATAAATATATGTGGATATATTAATTATATATTTTTGAGTATTAATAATTTAATTTAATGAATAATATTATTTTCACATCATGAGTTCTTTAGGAGTGGTTAGAATAAAACCTTTAATCATTCTTATATAACCTCAACTTAATAATGAACGACTGAATAAATTAAATAACTGAATAATCAATATAAAAAAACTAATGAAATAAATCATTATATTATTTGGTCACCCTATATCAAAAATATTATCTAAACATAACACTACATGACATCGACCATTTTGAAATAGTTTTTTGATGTTTTTCATTAGTAAATTAATAGTTGTTTTCATTATTAAGTAGTGGGTTTCAAAAACAAATGTAAAATCCTTATTTAGTGAAGATTATATCAAAATACTAACAATTACTAACCCACTACTAATTAAAAAAATTATTCACTACTAAAAACATGCAATAAATAACATTAGACATTTATCCATGCTATTAAATAATGAACTATATCGGCACTTTTATTAGCACCAATAATGGACACCCTTTATTCATGCATTTATTTGGCAATCATAAAGGGTAAATTCCATTTAATAAACATTTATCATAATAATAAAATAATAATATATTGATATCTTTATGTTGAAAAAAATGAAACATATTTTATTAAATATGATTTATATATGGCTAAATATACATTTTCACTTGATGTATAAGATATTTAGAATAAAATGTCATATAAAATAAAAAATATAAATATATATATTTGGTACATCAGGGTAAAATTTCATTCAAACACACACACACACACACACCACACACGCAGGCTAGAGAGGCAGACCAAAGGCCCCCTAGTGGATAGCCCACACATCAGGACTTATTTATTTATTAAATGGAATGTAGGTTAAATGAGCGTGAATCCCAAAACATGGAATTTAAACCTAAGGCAACATCATGAATGTATCATTCTGTCTATATCACCATGCCTGTTTCACCACCGATTCCCCCTCTTTCCCACATCATCATCTATGTCACTTCTTTTATTTTACTATAATTGTCCCTACTCCAAACAGGGATTGATCTTAGGACCTCTTAGATGCCAAGAAGAAGTCTTTACCACATGGGTAAAAGATTGTTGGAAAACATGTTATTGGGTAACGAGGTATAGGTGGGTTCCAAACCACACCTATCCTGGGCCCAACCCACAACATGTTCACCAGACGCCCATAAAAAAAATTTGAGGGTGGCAGGACACGAACCTGTACCAGTTTTGTTGCCAAGGAGTGGACTCTTTAAACAGTTCCATTTAATACATGTTTATTTATATAATAATCTGAATGCATTAAGGCATTATATATTTTATTTTTAGATAATCCCCCTTTTTAAGTGTTCAGTGAGAACCCTTACATGACCCGTCGGCCTAGTGGCACAAGGCTCATACATGACCCAAAGTCCATATGGTACAAGGCTCATTACATGGCCTTTTAATGTCCAGGAACTTACTATAATTTATAGTACCACCCCTCCCCAGCATCTTCCTACTTGAAGGCACCTTGCTCCCCACCTCTCATGGCTGATCAGTCGGCATTTCCCCATGCAGAAAAGCATGACACCAAGTACCAATGGAAATTACCGTACCCTATCAATCTTCAAATCTGATTAGCACTACTCTAGTTGTTGATACTTTCTCTGAATCCACTTTTAGGTCCTCTCCTGTGTGGTCTGCTTGGTCACTTCTTGGTTGTTGGTGACCTGGAGGCTTTGTTTCCCGAATTCCTTTAGTGGCCTGAAGGGCCTACAACTCAAAAGCCTTTGGTGGCTCGAAGGCCCTCTAGTCTGAAGTCCTTGTTGGCATGAAGGCCTTAAGACCCATTGGCCTAAACCGGTGGTATGAAGACCCAAATCGAATGAATAATTCTGGTTTCTACTATAATTTCTATAGTACATACTATAGTAATATAACAGTACCAATAAATTATCCCTCTACCAGATTTGATCCTCAGTCATTCAGATGCAATGTGTGATCCTATACCAATCAGGTACAAGCACTTTGGATATTTATATAATATAAAAGATGTATTATAAATCCTATAAATTTAAACATCATATATTAATTGAAAACAACCTATTAATTTAATTAACAATATTCAAAATTAATTAAAAAATTATTAATTTATAAATCTTGTTTTGTCAATGTTATTTATTTTATCAATTTGATATAAATATAAAATAATAAATATTTTGTTATTGATTAAAAAATGACTAAATATGTTACACATATTATGTCATACAATAAATTCACACGTATACATATATAAAATTAATTCAATGTTGTAGACAAAAAACACAAATAATATAAATTGTTAATATCATCTTTTTATATTTTTATTTAATAATATTTATTATTTAATATATATTTTTTAATTATTATATTTATTTTATTATCTTTATTTTTATTGAATATATACTATTTATTACTATTTATAATATATATATATATATATTAAAATTATTTATTTTTATTAATTATCATTTAATAAATATTTTTTTGAATTTTTTTTAAAATTTATTCATTTATACTTTCTATTTGATTATTTATTGTAAATTTATTCATATTTAATATTTATTAATTAAAATTTAATGTTTTTAATATGTTTTTAATTTACATAATATATATATAGTGATTTTTATTTAAACATAGATTCATTTCTATTTTTTAAAAATTTATATAATTAATCATCTATTCATTTTTAAAATATTTTTTCAATATATTCTTCTTTTATAGTCAATCCACTCATTTTAAACAAGAATTAGTTTAATATTATTTATTCACTAATAAAAATTAGTGTTTTAACTTTTTTTTAATTTATTTATTTTTGATATTTGTTCGTTTAATATTTTTTCAATTTTTTCCTTTTTAATGTTTTTTTCAATATAATTAACCATTAATAGTTTTAATATTCTTAATATATAAATATATTCACACACACACACATATCAAGATATATAATATTTATTAAAAGGTGATTTTTATAATACAAAGTATGTATATTTACATTAAATAAGTCATATATTGATTGAAGAATTTTTTATAAATAAAACATAATATTAGTTAAAAATATTTAATAATTGTATCGTGTAGTGGATGTTGGAATAAATGACTATGTTTTCAATTTAACATACATCAAATGTGGGTTACATTAATTTCACACATACATACACATAATAAACTCATTTTTATATTGAACACACACACACACATAATATTTCTATAATTATTTCAATTTTTAATATTAAATTCAAAATTATACAGATTAAAAAAGTATATTTAATTTCTATTATATTTTAATTGTTTGAGAGGTGGGATGTAGTGGGTGATTTTCTCTCTCGAATCCCATGGTGTCTAGGTTTTCCAATGGTGAATTCGTTTGATCGTGAATAATTTCTTGATCAAAAGAATGGGTTTGTAGGTCCGAAAAAGAAGCATGAACCTATATTTGGGCATGATTCATTATCTTCAGTTATGGAGGAAACATCTCCTTCACGTTGGGGGGGGGGGCACAATATCCAGTGACCAGAGAGACATCATAATTGAAATCGAATGCCTTTTCTATGATCTTTGGGATTATATTTTATACCGGTGTATTTTCTATAGTTTAAATTAAAATAGTATGCTCTAGTAATATGCCCTTTATCAATGGTATTTCTAATGTTGGTAAAGGCCCTCCTTTATCAGTGCTAATGAAATCACTCATAAAAGGGTCCCCTTTTAACAGTGCTTATGATAATAGAAATTTTTTTAGCATTGTTAAATCTCATTTTTCATCATGTTAAAAGGTTCTATCTATGGTAGTCCTCCTTTAGTGATGGGAATTCCAAAATAGATTATTATATTGATATTTAGTGCATTTTTAATGAAATGATATGATTGGTCTCAAATTAACAATTTCCACACAATATTTGATGTTATTTTTCAATAGTAATATATATATTATAGACATTGATATAAATGTATATTTATTTAGTTAATATATAAATATATATATATTTGCAAAAATTGTTTTATTTTTTATTTTATAAAATTATAAAAATAACATTCTCTTGACTCTTATGGAAGCCCTAGACCAAAAAAAAATCATAATGTAATTTTCATAGTGTAGTCTTCTACAATAGATTTATGTGAGATGGATTTTCTTAGGGATAGTTTTCCACAAAATACCCTTGAAACTACTACCTTTTAAATGCATTTAAATAAAGATGAATAATGCTAAAATGTACAAATTTAGATACATTTACTAAAATTTAGTTAATAATGTGATCACTAGATATGAAAGTTAGCAACCTATTATTAATGATGGAAACTAAGTGGTTGGTGAAGTCAGAGACACCTTTCAAGATGGGGGATGAGGGGGACATTGAATACATATCAAAAGAGGATGTAAATCCTTTGATGAAAATAAGGTTGTATCATTATGTGTGTTCATGAAATTGATAAAAGTATCATTTTTAAAATATTACATGGGTCATGATTTTTAGATTGATATCGCTTGAGCACACATTTTGTTTCTATAGTGACTGCATTACCATTCCAAATGTTCATGTTGTATAATTTTAGTCATCATTTATTTGATACATAACCCATATAGTTTACTTCACAATAATTATTATTCTCTATGGAGTGGCCAACCACTGAGTATATCACACTTACCTCTCTAGTGTCACTTTCAATTTTGGTGCAATTATTAGACACCTGCACCCTATATGGCTACTTGGCACTAATTATTATTATAATGATCCCACCACATCCACATAAACTGATCACTATTTGTCATTTAATTAATCGATTAATAGGAAATTGATATAATGAATAAATAAAGATAATGAATTAATTTTTAATTAATATTAATTAATTAAAAACCTTTATATCAATAATTATTCAATTATTAAAGAACATAAAATACATAATTTCTCAATAATTACCCCAAGTGGGGTGGTTCGGGTGCTAAGAGTTTACTTCCCACTAGTAATAGGACCTAATTGTAATCGAACCCCATCCTACCCATTCGACGGTGCATGGGCCGAAGAAGTTTTTCCCAGTTCAATCAGGTAAATAACATTTGAGACTAAGGGAATTCAACCATTATGTTAGGAGGATACATAAATTGGTAAAAAATATATAATTATATAATTATATAAATATAAACATTGGTAGATATATTATGTATATTTTTGTGATTAACTAATAATGTAATTGAATGAATAATAAATTTTTTACCCCCTGATTTCTTGAAGTGTGATCCAAATAAAACCTATAATCATAACCTCAACTTAATAATGACTGACTAAACTAAATGATCTATTAGGAGAAAACAAACAAAAAAACACCTTTAAATACAAGGTGAGCTCAACTCAAAATAATCTCCCAACATAACACTACATGGAATCCTGCTTGGGGAAATTTTTTTTAATGTTTTTTGTCACCCAATTGATAGTTCTTTTTATTATTAAGTACAGATTTTAAAAAACCTATGCAAAATAATCATTTAGTAATTATTATATTAAATTAATGAAGACTATTAATCCATCTCTAATTAAGAAAAACATTCTATAGTACAAAACACACAATAAACTGGAGTTCTCTTTTATTAGCACTATTACATAGTGACATTTATCAGCACTTTTTTAGCACTAACAAAAGCCACCAATTGTGAGTTCTTTTATTTTATCACTAATAAATGGTAAATTCCATTATAAAAACTACATGAGTAAAAATCATATGTTAATACTTAAATATATTTATGTTGAAATAAATATAACATATTTGAATAAATATGAATTATATACGACTAAATATGGATTTTCGCTTCATATATAAGATATTTAGTTAAACATTTCATATAAAATGGAAATTATATATATATACATTTATAAATATTATTTATATAATAAAAAATAAATATTATGAATCATATAAATTTATATGTCATATATTTAGTGAAAATCGTATATTATTTTAATTTTAAATATTAAAACTTAATTAACTAATATTTACTAATTAAGAAATTATGTTTTATTAGTTTCATTTGTTTTATAAATTTTACATATAAATCAGATAATAAACATTTAATTATTAATTAATTTTTATACTAAATATGTTACACATAATATGTCATAGAATATTTTCACATGTATACATATACAAAATTAATTTGAATTATAGAAACAAACATACACAAATAATATAAATTGTTAATATTATCGTTTTATATCATTATTTAAAAATAATTAATATGTAATATAATATTATTTTAATTATTAAATTTTTTTTCATTATCTTTATTTATGTTAAATATATACAATTTTCACTACTTATAAATAATTTTCACCCACACACACACACAAATATATATAAATATTAAATTTATTCATTTACATTAATAATTATTTCCTTAAGAATTTTTTAAGAATTTTTTATTTTATTCCTTTTTAATTCCTATTTGATTATTTTCTTTTGATTTTATTAATTTAATATTTATTTATATTAATTAATTAACTATTTTTTCTAATATGGTAATTTACATAATTAATATATTTTCTTTAAATAATATCATATTCATTTTTTAAATAATTTTTCATTCAATTCATCTTTTAATTATATTTCAATCATTTATTACATGTATTAATTTAATATTATTTAAACTACTAAAAAGGGTGTATACCCCTGCACTTATACCCATGGTTTGGTGAAAATGTCTGGATAGATGCACTTGTTAAAATATGCCCACTGTTTTATTAGAATAGGAGGTGTTTATTGAGTTATACCCATGATTTTAAAGAAAATGTGGGTATTCCTTCCCCTAATTCCCCAATTCATTTGTTCTCATCCCCCAAGTGAAACCTCTCATCTCTCCTACATAACCACTTCTCCCTCCTCAAACATCTATCGTGCTCATCCCCCACATGTAACCTCTACCCCCACCAACCCTATTCTCTGATGATTTATTTATCATCCCTCACGATCAACCCACTATTGGGCGGAGAAAGAAGAAAGTGATGGTAAGAGGGGGGGTGAATTTCCTTTTAAAAATTAATTAACAATTAAAAACAATTATCAAAGTGCAGCGTAAATAAAAGAGGCAAGACACAAAACTTGATAACGGAGTTCAGCTTAAACCAAAGCCTACGTCTCTGCTCCCAACTCAACCGTTGAGAGATTTACTACCTCTTGCTTTTTAATGGTTTTAGCAAGAAACCCACTAGACTTTAAGGTTAGTCTAGAACCTATTACAGCTTGTTTTTAATGGTTGAGCAAGAACCCACTTGCTTTTATTGGTTAAGCAAGAACCCACTAGCCTTCTTACAGGTGAAGGCTAGCTCACCTATGACTCAATCCTTTTAAAGGGAAGGCTTGACTAACCTCTTCACACCTTGAAGGTGGTGTGAAAACCCAAATAAAAGGGAGATGAGAGAAAGAGGGGTTTGTAGGCACAAACCCAAATTGATGCTCAAAATAAATAAGTAATGAAAAACCGTAATGTAGAGAAGCCTTGGGTGCCAATGGATTGATGGAGTTGATTAAGAGCGCTCCCAAGATTCTATGGTGGTGCTCCTTGGATGTGGAAGTGAGTTGGAGCAAGTGGGGTTTCTTGAAGCAATCCGCCGGAGGTTTGCCAAATGATGTAAAATGTGTCCCGTGGGCTTCCTTGTGTTTCCGGGGCTTCCTAGTCCTTTATTTATAGAGGGGGAACCCTCAAATGGCCTTTGGGAGGCTTCAGAGCCGTTGGAGAGGCCTTTAGAGCCGTTGGGAGGCAAGTGGACAAGTCTGGTCAAAGCCCAACCGCTAGTTTGACTGGCTCCACCGGCTAACCGGTGCAGAGCCACCGGTTGGCCGGTGCTTGCAAAATGGAGAGGCCTTCGGGCTCAGGCACCACCGGCTGGCTGGTGAGGAGGCCACCGGTTGGCCGGTGCTGAGGCAGTAGCTGACACTATTCTGTCTAGGTTCCACCGGCTGGCCGGTGGTGGGACACCAGTTGGCCGGTGGTCTGGACAGAGGGATGCCTTCTGTCCAGGCTTCCATCGGCTGGCCGGTGGTCATCCACCGGTTGGCCAGTGGACTGAAAATCAGTCCACTTTGGCTTCTTGCTTTCTTGGCCCAATTCCTTGGCAACCTGAAATCATGCCTATCATCCAAAAACACTTAAAACAATATTAGATAAATAAGAGAGTGATTGTGATCATGAAAATTAAAGCACGAGGGGTACGAGAGGTACAACAATATCCCCCTATTTTGATGATCACAATCACCAAAACAAGCAATGTAAAAGATTGAAATGAGAGGCATGCTTTAAAGGATAAATTGGAAAGTAAAGCAAAGCATGAGAGAAAGATTTCTCCCCCAATCAACCAAGAATTTCTCCCCCTTTGTGATTATCAAAATAGCACAGGGCATAAAACTTGATTGAGGGAAAAGTTTGAAAAAAAAGATAGAGATTTTAAATCAATTGAAATTTTTGAAATTTGAATTGAAAGTATTGAATTGAAAATTTTGAATTGTGAATTTTGAATTGAAAGTTTTGAATCGAAAATTTTGAAATGAGAGTTTTGAAATTGAATGTTTTGAAATGAAAAATTTAAAATGAGAATTTTGAAATGAAAATTTTTAAATTGAAATCAAAAAGGCTTAAACGATCCTAACTCCCCCTAAATAAAAACAACAAATCACCGGGGAGAGGTTTTTGAAACCGAGACAAATTTTGGTCCGGTGAGACTCGCTAAAAGGGGTTTTTCAATCCATACTTGTCTAGTGGCGGGTCTTCTCCTATGAAATTCATCACTTAGGGAAATGGTTTTAGGCCTTCCATACCGGGCATTTTTGCAATTGCACTCATAAATTAAGTGCCCGGGTTTTTTACAATAGTTGAAAAATTTATATTGGGAGCTCCCCCTTACAAAAATAGTTGGAGCATGGGAAGAGGAAGCTTGCTTGGAATAGCCAAGCCCTTGGGTGGTTCTAGATACGCATTGGGAACCTAGCAATTTGGTCAAATATTGTTCACCTTGGGTGAACTTGGCAAGAGATTCCCTTAAATCTTTTATTGTTGATTCCATAGAATCAACATCGGGAAGGTTTTGGATCTTGAGGGACAACTCCTCCTTTTCTTTGAGAAGTTGTTCCTTTTCGGAAGAAAGTTTTTTGAAATTCTTTTTTAAAGCAACAAATTTGGAAGAATGTTCGTAAAAACCTTCCTCCAATTGATCTCTTGCATATTGGAGATCCTCGTAAGATAAATGATTGAAAAAATTTGAAGAACTAGAGGAAGAGGAGTCAGAAGAGGTTACCTCATTAAATTCCATTAGACATTTTTTACCGTTGTCACTTGAGGAGGAGGAGGAGGAGGATGTGGATCTATCACTCCATGTGGCCTTGAATGCCTTCTTCTTTTCCTTTTGCTTGGACTTTTTCTTGTTGAGTGGACAATCGGGCTTGTAATGGCCTTTCTTGCCGCACCCATAGCATGTTACCTCGGGCTTGGATTTTTCGTTGGGTTGAGCCTTGCGGGATTTCTTCTTCTTATGCTTCTTCATGAATTTGTGCATTTTGCAGGCAAGATTCTCCATTTCTGAATCGCCGCTTGAAGAGGAAGACGATGAGGAGGAGGAGGTTTCTTCTTGTTGAACTTTGAAGGCAATGTTCTTTGGAACTTTGATCGGTTTGCCTTCCTTTTCAGCTTGCCTCCTCATGGTGATCTCATAGGTCATGAGGGATCCGATGAGCTCTTCGACCGGCATGTTCTTGACATCTTTCGCTTCTTGGATTGCCGTGACTTTTGGAGCCCATGAGCTTGGTAGGATCCATAGGATCTTTTTGACCATTGTTTCTGCAGACACATCATCACCAAGGGAATTTCTCCCATTGCAAACGTCAGTGAAGCGTGTAATCATTTCAGAAATAGATTCAGATGGATGCATGGAAAAAGACTCAAAATCTTGACGGTACATGTCCAATCGAGTATCCTTAACATTGTTGGTCCCCTCATGGGTGACCTCCAATAGTTTCCAGATTTCATGTGATGAGGTGCATGTGGAAACTCGATTGAATTCATTACGATCAAGGCCGCAATGAAGAGCGTTCATGGCTTTGCCATCAAGCTCGAAATTTTTAATGTCGGCTTGAGTCCATTTGGATTCATCGAGAGAGGAGAGAGAATAACCATGCATGACAATTTTATAAATGGGATAACCTATACTTCTAAGAAAAGTGGTCACGCGGGTTTTCCAATAGGTATAGTCGGTTCCATCAAAGAATGGAGCACGACCCAAAGAATAGCCTTCTGGGGAGAAAGAGGTTGATGCCATCACAATGGATCTTGAATTTGAAACAGGTGAAGGTATTACTCAAATTTTGCCTCTGATACCAATTGTTGGGCAGAGAAAGAAGAAAGGGATGGCAAGAGGGGGGGTGAATTGCCTTTTAAAAATTTATTAACAATTAAAAACAATTATCAAAGTGCAGCGGAAATAAAAGAGGCAAGACACAAAACTTGATAACGGAGTTCGGATTAAACCAAAGCCTACGTCTCCGCTCCCAACTCAACCGTTGAGAGATTTACTACTGCTTGATTTTTAATGGTTTTAGAAAGAAACCCACTAGACTTTAAGGTTAGTCTAGAACCTATTACAGCTTGCTTTTAATGGTTGAGCAAGAACCCACTTGCTTTTATTGGTTAAGCAAGAACCCACTAGCCTTCTTACAGTTGAAGGCTAGCTCACCTATGACTCAAGCCTTTTAAAGGTAAGGCTTGACTAACCTTTTCACACCTTGAAGGTGGTGTGAAAACCCAAATGAAAGGGAGATAAGAGAAAGAGGGGTTTGTAGGCACGAACCCAAATTAATGCTCAAAATAAATAAATAATGAAAAACCGTAATGTAGAGAAGCCTTGGGCGCCAAAGGATTGATGGAGTTGATGAAGAGCGCTCCCAAGCTTCTATGGTGGTGCTCCTTGGATGTGGAAGTGAGTTGGAGCAAGTGGGGTTCCTTGAAGCAATCCGCCGGAGGTTTTCCAAATGATGTAAAATGTGTCCCGTGGGCTTCCTTGTGTTTCCGGGGCTTCCTAGTCCTTTATTTATAGAGGGGGAACCCTCAAATGGCCTTTGGGAGGCTTCGGAGCCGTTGGAGAGGCCTTCGGAGCCGTTGGGAGGCAAGTGGAAAAGTATGGTCAAAGCCCAACGACTAGTTTGACTGGCTCCACCGGCTAACCGGTGCAGGGCCACCGGTTGGCCGGTGCTTGCAAAATGGAGAGGCCTTCGGGCTCAGGCACCACCGGCTGGCCGGTGAGGAGGCCACTGGTTGGCCGGTGCTGAGGCAGTAGCTGACACTATTCTGTCTGGGTTCCACCGGCTGGCCGGTGGTGGGACACCGGTTGGCCGGTGGTCTGGACAGAGGGATGCCTTCTGTCCATGGTTCCATCGGCTGGCCGGTGGTCATCCACCGGTTGGCCGGTGGACTGAAAATCAGTCCACTTTGGCTTCTTGCTTTCTTGGCCCAATTACTTGGAAACCTGAAATCATGCCTATCATCCAAAAACAATTAAAACAATATTAGATAAATAATAGAGTGATTGTGATCATGAAAATTAAACCACGAGGGGTACGAGAGGTACAACACCCACTTAGTGTTGAAACCCTGCCTCGATGCTCCAATTCCTTTAAATTCCTCTATTATATATTCAACGTCCGTCCTCCCCATTAATGATCAAATTCATAGCACTTTTTTGTGTGATCCTCATGGTTTATGGTTGGATCCCCATGGTTTGGACACCACTTCCCATTGCCCTATTTTCGTGTGGGATTCTACTTCCCTAATATCATGTTTGGTTTTGTTGAACACTAGTTCACAAGGATGACCCATGTTCTCTGGCTTATTTGGTGTTTAGGTTTCATAATTATTTTTATTGGTTTTCTGACCATCCTTTACCAGAGATGATGCATTCTAGATCATGTGTTCTTGATTCGAGATAGGTTTTCCCATGACCTAACTTTTAATTTTGAAACAGTTGATTCCATAGTGCTTTGATTTTATGTTTTAATTATTAAATTATATTCTTAATTAATGTTATTATATTGTCAATGAAAAAAGTGTCATTTAATTTAGATTTTTTTGATAGAGAAAGGTTTTAATATTTTAAGGGCTAGTCCAAATTTTATTTTGTGTAACTAGTCACACTGTGCATTTATGAGAAAGCTCAAACGAAATTAGAAGATAGTTTTTGAAATTTACAAATATATTTTGGCTTTTAAAGCGATTTATCAAAGGTATAACTTATAATTTCATGTGATAATTGAAATTCAATATCTTGTAAAATGATTTCAAGAATTGTTTTGAATAAAATTTAAGGGTTTTAAAGGGTTTTACCCCACTTAGGTTATGAAGTAAATTCATGGGTGATGTTTTAAACCATAGAGTTATTGGTATAAATGTTAATTTCCAAATTTTTTTTGGTAACCACGGTGTTTCTTAAATGGATTTCGATATGTTTTAAAAAATTTTGTTTTTAAGATATGTTTGAAAAGTTAATTTAAATGATTTAATGAAGTGTGTATTGTTGCTCAGAATAAGGAATTTTATGTTTTTAATGGAACATTTATCACTTTTAGTTATTTGAAGAACTGTATGATCCCCTCATTAAAACCATTTTACTATTGTACCCTTTCCTGATTTTTCTAGGGTAGCTATACATTTGATGTTATTACTAGGGTTTTGAATTTCGATTAACTAATTGGTGTCTCTAAATACAAGAAATTGTTGAGTTTTGACTGTCTCTATTTATTAAAACTATAATTTCAACCCATATTTATATTTTATACTTTATTTTTTTTATTGTGTATTAATCTTAATATATTTATTATTTTCTCTAATATGTAATATTTCATTTCATCTTAGATTGCAGAAAAATGACACTTTTCAGCTTTAAACAAACTCACTGTCAGCATTATCAAGTGAATCTTGTAAAGAAAAGAAAATATGATAATAGATTTTTGATAACTACTCTAATATCTTGATGGTTTTATTTTTTTAGTGAATGCATAATTGATTTATACTATTATACTGTGTTATTTAATACTTTATACTATTATAAAGTATCATTTTTAATGAATAATTCGAAATAGTGGAATTTAATAATGTCTACTATTATACACTATTATTTATCTAATGTCTAATTTTATACACTATCATTCAATAATGTCTACTGTTATACACTGTCATTTAATCTATATTTTATTATTAATTACATATTGAATGTTATGTATACTATTATACAATATAATTTTATAAATACTTGGTGTTGTTGATATTTATTAATTTCAATAGAGGACCTGTAAATTTATTTTTCTAGATGTAATAGATAATAAATTATAACCTATCAAATTCTATACATCATTGATTTATCATCTATCCTATCTAATGAAATGGAAAAGTATAAATGGTCATGTCCTTAATTTGTTAGTTATCCCATATTCTATTGTATCGGCCAGAAATTTATAGGAATATACCCAAATTTTTGTATCTACCAAAGTAATCAATCTTATAAATACATATTTTAAAATAGAAACCCAGTGTAGAAAAATGGATGACTTTTTTGGTTTCTCTAAATATATTGTTTGTTTCCATTATATATGAATTTTTTAAACTGAAATAATTATACACTTTATAAGTTTGGAAATACAGTTTACTTATTACATTTTTAAATGTGATGCTTTATTATACTTTTCATCTATATTCCATGTAGCATATTATTCTATGTTATCATTTTTGGATGTTTGAATATTTTTAATTTAAGTTTTTTCAATTTTTTTAGGTGGGATTTGTTCTATAATCCTCATAATAATTTTTTTTCTTTTTAGGGACACCATGTTATTGGGTGCTACTATTTTATTGTGATGATAAAATGATTTAAAGAGTGGCGTTTTCTTTAGCATGTATTTTCTTTATGATAGATAGTCTTATGTGAAATTGGGGGTTTCATCTTCACTGTTCATTTCATTTTTTATCACCACAACTGAACTCTAACTCATTTGGGGTGGGGGAGTTATTTTGGTCAATTCTTGATTTATAGGGATATGTGGTCTCATTGAGGCTAGTTCTAGCTACCATTATCAAGGGAAGATGGTTCACAATTGGTTTTGAGTATGTTTTGTTTTGATTCAATTCGTTGCCTTTTAAAAATTTAATGGTTTTGGTTTTTTGAGTTTTATGTGTTTTTATAGAGGATTTTTGAACTACTACGGGGGTTTTGGGTTGTTCATAGCACCAGATACTTGCACTTTTATGAATAGGGAGGTATACACATATATAAGTTCCCCTATATATATATATATTCACTTTTGGTGTTATTAATATATATATTGGAGCTAGGTGTTCTTATGTACATATATGAAAAATGAATAAGTGTGTAAGGTAATGGTGTATATAAAAGTATAAGAATATATTTAAGGATCCATGTTTACATTTCTCTTCAAAAAAATATGAACATATGGTATAGTTGTGCTTATATATATGAGAATTTTAATATGTGTGAAAGTGGTAAAGGGAATATTTGATTTTACATCGTTATAAGTAGACCACCTTGTGATTGAGGTAGGTTCCCTTATGCATTGGAAATTAAATTTAATTAATCACTGATTTTTTGAATTTAAAATGATGTTTTTGTACTAAATATTGACATATCTTTTTAAGAATAATTTTCTAGAATTAAATTGAAAAAAACCCTATATAAAATTGACCTAAATTGAATTATACTTCATTGAACAAAATATGACAAAATATAAGTAGGAAAAACTAAAATAATCTGAATTTTATTCACTAATAAAGAGTAAAAGAGAATATTAGTAAATTATACTAGAATAAATAAAATTAGCATATACCAAATAGATTAATTTAAACTAACCACATCTAAAATAAATCATATGTCGTTGTACCAAAATAAATGCTACATATTCAGTATAATCCAAGTACACCTCTTATGACATGCGTCAGTCATGATTTCATCCAATATAATGAACCTCGATGTACCATAGGAATCCAAGACAAATATGATTATCAATATTAAACAAAAAATTATTTGAACTAAATGATGTGAAACTATAAAAACCCATAATGTATAGATAAATCCAAATAAAAAATAGAGTCAAATATTTTAAAAAGCATTCAAAAAATAACCAATCCTTACTAGTATAAATGCAACTCAGATAAACCCAAATAAATGTAGAATGATTGAAATCATGAATATAGAATTAAAATAAAATGAATTTGATGGAAAAAATTTAGACCTAGTTAAACTAATCTAACATGAAATAATTTGATTTCACAAATAATGAATGAAATTGGAAATAATTTAATGAATTCAAACTAATATGACCTGAATAGACATGAACTAAATTGAACTAAACCAAAGTATTATGAGCCTCATATAATCGAACTTATTTTATTAGAACCCAAATGAATGATCGTTTCAAATATAATATAAAAAACAAGACAAACTAAATATAATGAAAATGTCCCAAACAAAATTATATGTAAAAAATTAACCCCACATTTCTTAGTTTATGAAAATTCAATCCAAACTAAAAGGAATTGAAAAAATTTAAATTGAACCATACATAGATAAAATAAAAGATAACTTAATTGAATTTAATGTAATAAATTAGAATTTCCATTACATAAATAAATAAAATTCTAGTGTACCAAACTAACGTTTTGTGAACGGGACTAAAAACAAATAACCAGTATAAACTAAATTAAACTATAAATAACATAACCAATAAAATCAGGCCTAGCTGAGAAAACAAAAGAAGGATGGATAGAAATCCTCTTGAACTAATCTAATATGTTTCCCACATTCTTTTAGAAACTTTTTTGATCAATGGGGCGTTGTGTTTCTTATATGTTGGGCAGTGACATGGATACTCACAAGAGACAAATATTTTTTAGTTTAGTTTTTATTTTATTTTCATTATCGCATTGGCCACTTAGGCCTTTTACCACTTTCTACAGAGGATGGCTAGTTATATTTCCTTAAGGGGCACAAAAGACACTAGAGGTGGCTACATGGGTTTCTTTACATGGTATGGAGATCAAGGTAGTTTGGGGATTAATTAGTGTCTTTCACTTTTGTTTACCTTTATACTCTGTTGGTTTTATTTATTATACTTTCCGATAGAATGGACTTCTGACATTCATATGGGTCCTTCAAAAATCTAAACACCTCCATTTGGATCATGGAATTTTACTCCCACTACTACTTGATTATGTTTAAATTAGGATGTTGTATCAGACACCCGTTTCTCATTAATATGTGTTGGAGTTTCACAATGAAGTCTTTTGGTCTCATTTAAAATTATTGGTTCTTGATGGTTTTTTATAGACTTATTTTAGAGCATGACAGAATTATAACATTCCATATAAATAATATGTTTTATACAATTTTTGTAATAAAATTATTTATAATGGTGAACTATGGTTGTCTAATTTTACCATATAAGACTATGTCCTTCCCTAAAAGTGGTCACATCATAGTCTAATTGGAACCCAAATTCTTGGATTAGGGTGAAACCCAGTACAGGTGGAAAGGGAGTTGTTTTGAAATTATCTATGGATAGTTCTAACACTAGAATTGTGTATTGTGGGATGTAATTTAAAGAGAATGTGAGATAAACAAGAAAGATTTCATAAAGCAACAAAACTAGACTGAACTATAACTATATTAAATTGAACTAAAGGTAATGAAACTAAATAAATCCCGACTAAAAAACAAATTTTTTTAATGAACCAAACAATAATTACTATAATGAAACCATTTTAAATAAAATAAACAAAAATTAATTTATATAAACTGTTCCAAATATAATGAAAAAACAAAACTGATCCAAACTAAACTTGAACATCTTTCAATAGAACATACATCCATAAAACCAAGCTATGCTGACATAAACCGAGTAGAACCAAACCTTACCAAATTGAAACAAATTAAATCAATCTAACTTGATCAAAATAGAATCAAACCATATTAAATTAAACTCACATGAACTCAATAAAATTGAAATGAACATAATTGAATAAAAATATACAAAAAATAAAACACACAAAAATAGATAAATTGAATTGTTCTAAAGGAATGAAATTTTCCACGATAATATGAACAAAGTAAAGAAAAACTATTTCTGAAGAAAATATACAAAAAATTGGTTTAAAAAAAACCCACCCAAAATTTCTTTGTTTAGGATAATTCAATCGAAAATAATATAAATGGAAAAAACATTAAATGAACTATAAATTGAAAATGATTATCTTAAACAAAACAAAACATAACTGAATTGAATTGAACATAACCAAATAAATTAGCATGAAATAAAAAAAATATGAAGTGTACCAAACTAAAGTAATGTGGACTGGGAAAAATAGAAATATCAAGTATCAACCAAAGTAATTATACATGAAATAACTAAGAAAAATCATGCCTAGATAAAAAATAGATGGAACCAGATCTTCCTGATCTAATATAATCTATATAGAAACTAACAACAATAAGCTGAAAATTGATCCTAACATGTCATATGGACTAATGAGATCTGTTATGGAACACATATTTGAGGCCCCATTTGATTTGATATAAGGACCTTTAAATATTTAAAAAATGTTTATGTGAAAGAATAAACATTTTAGTGTTGAAATGAATGGGAGTCACATGTATCGACTTTATTAGATGCATTAATGTATTTATTATAAAACTTTTTTTTGTTTTTTTGTTATTTACTAATTTTTTTATGTTTTTTATTTTTCAAAAAAACTGATTATATATCATTAATAAGAAGAGTAAGCGTCAATTTATAAGAATGTTCAATTTGACAATATCAATACGAAACATCGATCTATTTCCCCCATTCATGCCGGAACAAGTTTCTTAGTGAATTGATTTATAATTTTCTGTTAATGTGTTTACCATGATGATCTATTCCCAAGATGATTATATTTTTTGTATATAATTCTTAAATTAATCTTATTAGTTTCAATTTATGTTTTAGATAGTTTATAAAATTATCCTTGGTTAGATAGTTTCATGTTCATTGGTCTAGTAGATATTTTTTACCAATGTTTATATGTAAATTAATTCCTATACAAGTTGGTTTGTTAACTATTTCCATTCAATCATGATATTTACAATGTACTGTGGTATATATGTGTTTTTTTATTTTTTAAAGGTTTAGGATTACAGGATCAAGATGGAAGGAATGCTACTAAAACGTTTTTGGGATAGGTATTTATACACATGGTTTAATGAACCGTGGGTATATTATGTCTAATGTGATAGTATATACACACAAAGTTTTTAATAGTGGGAATATATATATTTCCATGGTTTTACTAAAATCGTGGGTATTATGGAAATTTCTAATCCAATACCAAAGGATTATATAAAAATTGCGGGCATTGATCTATACCAATGCCTCCTAAGGCCACGCTATATGAAACCGTGGGTATAACCTATACCCATGGGTTAAGGGGCTCTACCAATAGTTCTAAACCATGAGTATAGGTGACACTTATAGTAGTTTTATTCACTAGTAATGATATGTTTTTTTACTTTTTTTACAATTTATAAATTTTATATATTTATTTGTTTATTATTTTCGTAATTTATTCCATTTTAATGTTTTCTTACAAAATTATTCACTAATATATTTAATATTTTTAATAAAAAAAATATTCACTTGCGCAGAAACACAAACACCGACACAGACAGACAGACAGACACACACACATATCAAAATATATAATATTTCCTTAATGTGATTAGAATTGTGGGTCTATGAGCTCCTCCGTGAAGGCGATGACAATGGTGTCTAAGGATCAGATCTTCCATGGATATTCCACACTTAAATGGTTCAAAACTATTCATTGGAGGGATTTCAGGGGTGTTTCCATTGATTGCAATTATATATTAGTGTTTTATTGAAGGTGTCTCAGTCACAGGTGAGAAATTGGATAAAATACCAAATCTAAGGGATGTTATTAATAGACATAAGTTTGTGGATTTTAAGGGTTTCTTTACTAGTAGGATCCTCAAGAAAGTATCATTGGCCCACAATGAAGCGGGCTTAGAATCCTTCTTGTAATTTTGGGATATGGGTAAGAATTAATTAATTACTCAGATTTTCCTCCCCAAAGGTGAGACGTCATGGTGGATTTAAGATCTTATTTGAAGGTTGTAGATTCCTTGGTGGATTTCATATTGGTAGTGTATTTAATTAGGTATAGGTTTATTCCATTGTCTGTTTAATTCAGATGATGTCTGAATATGTGCTTGGTCATTCGGTTCTTTACATTTAAATCTTGGATCACTCTATATCCATGAATGGATGATGAATATAAATGTGTAATATGTAATTAATTCATTTTCATAGGTATGGATCAGGTTTCATGACCTTTACTAGATTTAATGGCATCCAAAAATACTACATGACATTGATGTAACCATTGACATCTGGATTTTCCAGGATAAAGAGACATGACACATTAGGTATGGACACATTTGGATATTTATTGTTAAAATTGATTTAATTCCCACTCTAATTGACAATGATACTCTCACTACTCCCATTAATGATATAAAAACCATCCCTGAGTAAGGGAAATTTCTTGAATTCTGTCAGAATTGAGAATTCTTGTTCATTTAGATAAGAAATATAGGAGGAAGGTTTGTGATTTGTCTGTTTCAAAGGAGAATCCTTTAAAATACTATTATTTTATTGGTAAAATGTATTCTTATTGGATACATGGGAATCCCTCCCAACCCAGGAATCCTAGGATGCATCCGGTGAAATATCTGGATAGGACTACTTTAACCCAATGGGCCTCAACCTGTTAGTATAAATTACTAGTGGAAAATTGATAGCATGCTAGGATTTCCTTGGTGAATAATTTTTCTATTTCAACCCTGAACATGATTTTGAGAAGTATGGAAATGGGAATGGGTCCCAACTGGCCACTGGAAGAACTGAGGGTGATATCTTCATTGTCGTTGCACTCAAGCATGCCACTCTTGGAGGGCCTATTTTACTTTCTATAGTTGTTGTATTGGAGAATGTCATGTGAAATACGTAGGATGAAAAAGGTATAACTATCAGTGAGCTTCCTACAAGACTAGAAATTGTTGAAGTTGGAAAGTGGTTAGGATGTGTCACATCTTCAGACCTAAAGGCTTTAGGGGCATATGTTGTTGATGAAAAGGAAGCATAGATGTAGTCGGATCATGAGGCTATTGTGTAAGGGAATTTTGATTATGACCTTTGACATGATTTATTATTTTCTTCGATCATGAAGGGTATGGATAAGGATTTGGATGATTATGGTTTTCAACTATTCTTTCATAGAAAATCCAATGCTCTTTCACTTGTTCATGGACAAGCCTCAACTGCACAACGTGAGGAGTATGAATAGAATAGGGTGCTCAATAATAATTTAAAATATTTTAAGGTGGAAATTTCTATGATGGATTATGTGGAAACCTCTCAGGGTGAGATCCAAGCTAGGGTATAGGTTTCGGAAGTTGATACTCTATTAAAGGAGTAGGCAAGTGAGGATAATTTCATTGGTTTTTTGGAATTAGGTACAAATAATAATGAATTTAACATTATTGAAATTTTAAAAAGATCCAAGACCAGGGAAGTGTTCCATGAAGAGTTTGTTAATGCAGATAGAGATCTTAAATTTGAAGGAAAAAACTCATATATTGTTATGGGTAGGACTAAAACACATGATGAACAAGATAATTCATCAGATATGGACGAAAGGGTTAGTAATTAGTATGATCCAATGCAAAGAAAGAGGGGAAGACATCCATGAAGCCTGGGTGGACCCATAGGTTGGTGTGTTAGAAACAAAATAGGGTTATCAATATAGGTCATTGTTTCTTTGGTGGTATTGTTCCATTTTTTGACCTTTCAATCTCATGTCTCTTTTGCATATACTCTTCTTTCTATTATTATATTTTCTGGGGTCATGGGTTTTAACCCATGGATCATGTCATTATGAGTGTAATATTTCCTTAAATATGATTTATATAATAAAAAATATGCATATATACATTAAATAATTCATATATTAATGAGAAAATGGTTTATATCTAAAAGTTTATATTAATTAAAAATATTGACTAATTTTATCAAGTAATGGATGTTTAATTTAATGTAATTTGTTTTTTTTTCAATTTATCATATATCCAACATGTGTTGCATTAATTTTACACATACATATACATAATTTATGATTTTTATAAAGAACGCACACACATAACATTTCTATAATTTATTTAATTTTTAATATTCAATTTTTAAATTTATTTATTAATATAATATATTAAATATATATTATGTTTCAAATTAGTAAATTTTATTCATTTTTAATAAGTTTATTCAATTTATAATATTTATTAAATTTAAATACTTATTTTTGTATTTATTAATTTCTAATGTTAATTGTTTTTAATATTTTCATAATTTATTCATTTTCAATATTCCATTGTTAATTATTTTTTATATTTTATTGATTTTTAAAATCTATTTATACATTTTTATTCATTAAAATTTTATTTTTATAATATGGTTTTAATTTATACAAATAATATTTAATTATTTTCACATTTACATATATTTTTTTCCTACTTTTTTAATAATCTATATACTTATTATCACTTGTTAATTTTTTAAAATATTTTAACAATTTAATGATTTTTAATTATTAAATTTCAATCCTTTTCAAATTTCATTAATTTATATTATTTAGTAATATTTATTCACTAATAATGTTATATATTTTTTACTAATCCTTATAACTTATTCGGTTTAAATATTTATTATTTTAATATTTTTGTAAATTCATTGTTTATATATATCTATTTATTAATATTTAAGGTTTTAATATGGGTTTATTTACATATCTATTTGTATTCATTTCACTTAAATATATGTTTATACAATTTTTTTAAAATAAATTATATAACTAAAAAAACACATTCACTTTTAAAAATTTCTCAAATCTTTTCTTTTTTAGTTAAATGCTTTAACACGTTTTTAACCTTAATGCTTTTATAATTATTTATTCATTAATATTGTTTATTATTTTTTACATTTTTTATTACTTATTCATTTTTACTAAATATTTGTTTAAAATTTTTATTTTTATATTTTATATTTTTTAACAATTCCCTCAAAAGAGGACTGATAAATATATCTTTTGTTAAAGATAAAATTAAAACACTGAAAAAACAAATCATTATGTGAAATTTTTGGAAATCACTCACAATGATCGAATATTTCAGCTCTATAAAGTAGTTATAGAGATTGATCTTTATCAATGCTAAGTGGTAGCACTGATAAAATCAATCATTATCAACACATTTCAGAAATCACCAATATAGACTGATTATTTCAGCCATAAAATGCACTGATAATGTGCGACATTATCAGGGATTTTTATTTTAGAACTGATAAATATAATTATATATCAGTGCTTTTTAGAAAGTGATGATAAAAACATTATGATATTTTAAATGGATCCCTAATAGAGGACCTAATCACTCTCATCGTTCAAGCTCTTACAGAACTGAAATTTTACCACCGCTCTCAAATGAACTCCCCGGATGACCAACACATTCAAAACCCACGATATTGGACTTATAATTCATCATTCAAACAATTACATTGTTTCAAATTTTTTAGTTATTATTTGGGTGTTTTTAATTTTACTAAAGGATTTGAATGGTACATGGGAGATATTTTACCTCAATCAACCTCCTAGATTCTCTACCCAATCTCATTCACCTTGAGCCACTATTGCTTCATCCACTCACTCTTCCTCACATTTATCTACTATTATCCTGAAATGAGGATATGTTATGTTTGAATCCATTTTTGTAAATTATGTTGATCTATCTAATTTGGATGTACATAAATCTATCATTATTTTATGTGGCTATCAGATTTTTTAAAAGGTTAAATTCATTCTACATTTAGAAATATGTGTGATATTATCTATTAAATTTATTTAGTTCAAAATTTTAAATGGATATATTGACGTTTCATGAAGAGTAGATGTGCATTTTTGGAGTCTAGTTGTGCTGGATTTAAAATGAAATCTAATAATAAATCATTTTTTTGAGAGTTTAATGTGGTAAAATTTTAACAGAATGTATCATATAATGTTAGAATAAACAATGTTTTATGTTAACTATTTTTTGATTCTTTTATCGAGAAAGTGTATTGTGTTTTTTAAACCCGTCTTATAAAAAATAGTTCAAAATTCAAAATTTTTCAATTTATATATAGTGAAACATTAAATATTATGATAATTATTTTTTAAAATAATGTTTATTAATAACATAATAAGTGTATATGATATTATTTACTAATTTAAGTCATTATTTTAGAATACTTCATGCCTAAAAAATATTCAGATATTATATTTTTTTGTTAATTTATGTGCATGTAAGTTCTTAATATTTTATTTTTATATTTTTATAACCTCATATAAATTGTTTTATGTTAATGTATAAACATGATTTAAAACTGTATATCTTTAGTAGATATCACCATATCTTTTTTATTTGTGTATTTATCCTTGTGATACTACCCTCGATGTGCATCGCCTCCCTCCCACATAGCTGATATGAGACCTCCATCAAACACTACCTCTTATACCCCCAAAAATTCTCTCATCAAGTGGGGTTGTTCTTTGTTTTAGGCATAGCGGAAGCATGTAGGTGCGGGAGATATATTAAAATTTATTTTAATATTGAGTTTCCCAAATCCCCGAGCGAGGATCTTTCATGTCAAATTTATTATTAATTTATTTATTATCCTAAGAAAAAATTACTTGATCGAATAATTGTAACTTCAATGTAGATGTTTAACGTCCGAAAATATCATTTCATATTTCCTTCAATCCACAGTAAAGATCCAAGTATATTATCCCTCTCTTGGTTATCCACATGTTCTCCTATGATCTCCAAACAATGCCAACTGATCTTCAGGTGCTAGTGTAGCGAGTCGATTATCTTATGTTGTTTGTGTTGATCACTCTTCCTATGATATTGAAGGGATCACTCCAGTATTTCCTTCTCCTGAGAGGAAGAGGGAAAAATGAATCGAGAGAGTTTTGTTACAATAATTCTCATGTCATGATATATTGGATTCGATACACAATATACATAATGGTATATTTATAGAGCTAATATATTTATTTAATTTAATTTTGGCCTTTAAATAATATAATAATCCACAATAAACCCCACTACATATAATAATAGTAATAATAATAATAATAATAATATTATTTTGTTATGAACACAACTTGTAAAATAATAAATATTATTTAATCATCTTGTTAATTAACATTTTACTGTGGACTCAATTTTCATCCATTTGAACTCATTTGTAATTTATTTGAATCTAGAATAAATATTTAATTTAAAAATTTCATTCATTAATAAACATTTTTGATAGATAAAACAAGAATAAAATTATCTATAGAACATGGGTTTAATATTCATTCAGTTAATTAGATTCAATTAGAATTTAATCAATATTATTGGAAACATATAGTGTGTGACCATATAAAACTATTTCTCATTAGCATTAGGATGGTTAGCCTAATGTCCAAGATTACTACCTATTAATCGGTCAAAAAACCCAATACAAAGTACTTAATGTCGCAATGAAGAAAACCACATACGAACACTCACTGTATAGTATAGTCTCATTTTGACAATATCTCATCAAATAGTTTTCAGAAATATGTCACCAACTAATATGATTGATATATATTTTTTTGAAAATCTAAAATAAAATTGTTGTTACACCTTGGATATGGAATTTAAGGAGATAAATATATTCCAATCAAAGGTCCATGATATCATATTCCTTAAATATGGAATGGAAAAATCCATCCACAACTTATCCTTTAATAACATGTCATTCATGATGCACGAAACATATTCTACTTACCACCAACATATGGTGTGATGGTTTTCCTCAGAAAATTGAATTGCATAAGTCATGAAATGAATTAATGATAATATTTGTATAAGTGAAATTACACATGAATAGATAGAAATATATGATGAAACCAAAAAATGAAAAATTTATATTGGTGGGTCAGTTCTCATAGTCTCCGTTCTTGGGGATTATTAATTATGAACTTCATAAGAAGAAGCCTCATCTGCTTATGATTAATCATTCATGATAGTCAATGTAATTTATGTCCCATCATAGTACGTTATTTAACTGGAGAATATTTTTTTATGAATATCATCATAGCACTTCAAAGTTCTCATCATAGTAGAGAAGTAATATGACCTTTTGAATATGACATATAATCTAGGAAATTATTATATTTGAGTATTGAAGAACAATGAAAAATTTGTAATTAGATGTTTTATTAATATTAAATACACCAAATATTCATGAAATCAATGTAACAATAGTTGTTCCTATAACAACAAATCCAAAAAACACCCAATTGGACTAAATAAAACTGCCAATGACTTTTTCTTCGATAGACCTCACATAATAATCTTGATTTTTATAAGTCAAGGATTTATTAAAGGGGTCATCCACCTTTTTTTCTATGGAAAACATTTTCACATAAACTTAACCTCTAGGAGAAAAATCCATCAATTTATGATACTTATTAAGTATGTGATTCCTCCACGGATGTGACCTTTTATCTTTTTAGAGATCCATCAATATGGTATTATCAGAGAAGAGTGTGATAAGATATTTACTACAATGTGACACATTACGATCTTGGATGAAGATGTGTATCTATATTGCTTCTTTATCTGCATCATAAGTCGCAATATAATAATCCACTATGGTGGAATATGTATCATCCCCTAAATTAAAATAGTAAATTTATTTTATATTTTATAGTATTTTTATATTTTATAACTAATATAATTTTTTAAATAAAAATGTTTATAAAAATATAGAAGTTTTTATTAATAAAAATATTTTTTGTTGAAAATTATATATTTTTACATTATATATGAAGAAATATTATTCTTATGAAAATAATTAATAAATGTATTTTTCTTAAACAATGATGGAAAAAAGGTTCTTTATTTCATCTTTATTGTTTTGAATATATTATATTAATTTAAGGAAAAGTATTTTGAAGTAACTATTGTACTTATAATTAAATGAATGTATTTAATCCTTAAAAAAACTATCTAATTTATTATTTCTTAAATATAAATGATAGAAACAATATTAGTATGATATATTAATATGTTGTGTTGATTATTATAATAAAAAAATACATGAGTAGATGAAATAAAACATCACCTTGTGATATTTGTGGTTAAAACCAACTTCACATAATAAATACATGTGTTTATTTAGAAATATATTTATTTCTAGTTAGAATCATTTGAGTACATAAAATAAATTATTATTTTTAAGTATTCCAATGTTTTTAAGTGAAATTATTTTAATGTAAGTGTAATAAAGGAAAATAATTGTCTGTTCTCCAAAACATAGACTGTAAAAGTTCTTCAAATGTATGAAATGTGGTGTATTTTTTCAGTTTATTTTATAAAAAAGTACACATCAATTATATATACTGATATAATACATATTGGATTGCATCCATGAAACAAGTATCAGATAAATGATCTAGAAATTATTGGATATAAAATGTTAAAATCAAAATGGAATAGTATA
Organism: Viscum album; assembly: GCA_963277665.1. Lineage (NCBI taxonomy): Eukaryota > Viridiplantae > Streptophyta > Magnoliopsida > Santalales > Viscaceae > Viscum > Viscum album. The sequence goes on from OY728134.1 coordinate 1,174,794,721, forward strand.
TAAATTTTACACTACTAGTTTTTCTTAATTCCTAAGATGAAAATTTAGAATTTTCAAAATTATAATGAACAGATTGCGAGGGCACAATTCATTTAAGGTAGAAGAATGTAACATCTTAAGAAATTAAAATAGTACTGTTTTTTTCAATTTTATTATTTCTTATAATTTTAAACTAAGAAAAATTTTAAAATAGATACTTTCATGAAACATAGAAGTTTTTAATAATAAAAATACGTTTGTTTTCAAATTTTATTGTATTACTTTGTATTTCATGAATTTTTATTCATATTAAAATAAATTAATAAAAGTATTTTTTAAACAAAGATGAAAAGGGTACTTTATTTCCTATTTAAGGTTTTGAATATATTATATTATTTTATGAAAAACAAATTTTACATACTTTTTGTAATTATAATTTAAATGAATGTATTGAATCTTTAAAAAACTATTTAATTTTTGATTTATAAAGTGTTAATGTTATAAATAATACTTGTATTATATATTAATATGTTTTTTTGATTATTTTAATAAAATGATACATGATTAGATGAATGAAAACTTCACTTTGAGATATTTGTGGTTGAAACCTAATTCTCGTAATAAATACATTTTTTATTTAGAAATTCATTTATTTATGGTTATTAGAATTTCAGTACATAAAATAAATTATTATTATCATGTATGTCCATTATTTTAAGGGAAATTTTTTAATGTAGGTAATATTAAATAATGTAATTGTTTATTATATATAACTTATACTGAAAACATTCATTGAATGTATTATATATTGTGTATTTTTTAGTTTTGTTTATAAAAAATAAATAGCATTTATAGGTGTGGAAATCAAAATCATGAGTTTCAGACCTCATAGAATTTGTGACCACAACATTTGTTGAACTCCTCTAACTCATAGATCCTCTAGTTTAAGTGAAGATGTATCACAATTTTTATATAATGTCATATTGATATAATTAGAAAGATGAAATTTCACATCATCTGATGACTGGTTACTTATCTTCCCTATAAACCTAGAACATATCCTTAGTACACCTCAGATACTTAAGGATTGTCTTGATTTCTGACCAATGGTGGTCTCCCAGGTCAGCTTCATATCATCCTACCCCAATTAATGCATCAATCAAATCAAGGCTACTACATAACAAAACATACGTGATAGAACCAATTACTGATTCATATGGAATCCCTTCCATTATAATTCATTAATCATGTTTCTAGTGAAGCATTTTATTAGAAGGATTAATTCCATGTGATGTCAATAAAAATCCCCTATGGGATTGTTCCATACAGAATATATTCATTATATTGTCAATATATATTCTTTTACAAAAGAAGAGCAGCCTCATAGATCTATCAACATGGATCTTATTCCTATGAATATATACTACCTCTACCAAGTACTTCATATACAATTATTCATTCAACCATGCATTAATATACATTAAGGGTGGAATTCCATTTCCAATAAGTAATATGTCATTAAAATATATTATTATGAAAATTACTGCATTTCTAATAAACCATTTTTAGACATAAGGATTAATTCCATTATTTATGAAACCAAATTCCATTATCGATTCATCTAGAAGAATGTAGAATGACATATATGTTTTCCTTAATTAGTAAATGTAATTTTTTTTCAATTTATATATTTTTTTGGAAATATTTTGAATCACAAACCCTTCGATTTTTTTTCATATAGACATCTTCCTAAAGGTTATCATTAAGGAATGTTATTTTGAAATCCTTTTTCCAAATATCATAGTCATGATAAGCTGCAATGGCAAGCATAATTCTAATGGATTTTAAGATATCATTAATTGAAATTTTTTTGTCTTACTAAATTAATTACCACTATTTAATTTTTTTTTTAACCAGTCACACCTTATAGGTACTGAATTATTTTCTATGTCCAGTTTCTCAATGAATTCCCATTTACAACAAATGATTTTTACACCCACTAGTGAATATACCAATATATATAATTGGTTTTGGTATATAGAATACATTTTAGAATTCATGTCTTCTTGCCACATGGGAAAATAGTTTCAACTTATTGCATTAATGTATGTTAGAGGATCATTATTATTAACAAATAATGATTCAACATCCCCAGTGACTAGAAAACCATGCTGTTCTATTTATATATCCTCTCTTTTAAACCTACATTGTATTTTTGTCTTTGGAACTCTCTCTTCATCAATGGGGCTTTGTGAGATCTATTTATATGCTAACTCTTGTATACCTCAAGCGTCAACTTTATCAAATTATATATTGATCTCACTATATATTTGAGATTTGTTGTAATTCCTGAGTAATATATCATGTATTTCCTTTATTAACTTATTTCTCAGGGTCCGTATAACTAATATCCCCATGTTTACATGGGTATTGTATAATTGTACCCTTTTTTCATCCAGGTGCATGTTTGTTACCTGAATAGTCCTTAAAAAATCCCTCAATTCCATAATCATTTAAATTTGACATCATGTATTTTCATCAACTCCAAAATTCATATAGAATGACATTTAAATATTTAGTTGGTAAATGGTTTAGTACGCGTGATTCTGTTTGAAAAATGTATCCCTAAAAGGTTAATGGAATGCTTACATGACTCATCATTGATCTCACCATGTTCAACAATTTGTGATTCCACCTTTCAATTACACCATTCATCTAAGGTGTATAAGGAAGGGTGAGTTGGTATTAGAGCTAAAACAGTTGTAAGTAATTATTGAAGTATTGATTAAGATATTCTTTATCATGTTTTGAGAAAAATTGCTTAATATTCTTACCAAGATAGTTCTCAACATCATTCTTATATTACTTATATTTATCAAAATAATCTATCTTATACCCCACCATGTATATATATCTTTATATACTTAAATCATTATTAAATGTTATAAAGTACGAGTAACCACCTCCTCCATCAACAGGAAATTGTTTATGCACATCATTATGAACTAATTTTATAATATCTTTATCCCATTAACCTTTCAAAGTAAATGGGTATTTGGCCATTTTTATTTGTAAAAATGTATGACGTACACTATGTGGTTTTAGTTCAAAAGAGTCTAAATACCCATATGGATCAAATTTAGACATGCACTTTTTGTTTGCATGACCTAGATGATGATGTCAAAGTTGGGCATGGTATGATTCATGTGAAGTAACTCCATTATCGGTTTAAATTACTTAGTTCATGTAATCCAAAAAATGAGGACCTTTATTTAAATTTTATTTACCATAAAAAATTATATATTTATCAAAGAAGCAGTATTTTTTAATCAATTTGGAAATAAATCCATCTGTATCAATAATAGATTCAAAAATAATGTCCTTTATAATGGATGTAACATAATAACCTTTCAAAACCAAGATCATTTCGGTTAGAAATTTGAGGGTGTAGTCCCTGATAGCTTCAAAAATATGTTTATATTCATTGGATGCTCATAGATCTACCTCCCCTAAGTTAATATTTCCAAATCTACTAGGTACCTATATTAGAATACATATGTGAGAACAAAAATGATGTATCTGATAAACTTTTTGTAAAAATAAATAAATTTCACTTCATAATAATTACATCATAATATTACCATTTCTTCTTTGGATGGGTACAATTTTTATTATACTGTCCCTTCTTACCTCATGCGAAACAGATACCATATAGATCCTTTTATTTTCCCTTGATCTTCCTCTTCTTCGAAGGGCATGAAGAAGATTTAGACATAGATCTCTTTGGTTTACCTTTCCATTTCTTCACCATAAGGATGAAATGATTTTCATGATTCACAATCTTATATTATCATAGAATAATATTAAAAATATCTGGTAGAATCTTATCAATTTTGAATATATTTTTATCTTTAACAAAGATAGAGAAGCTCTCAAGAAGTTATTCCATAATTAGATCGGTACCAAGATAATTATGGAGTTCAAACCCTAGAACATCGAGGAACTCAATGTAGCTAATGAGGTTGTCTATGTGAGTCCAAGCTGGGGAATCCACTAAAATATTTATTTGAAAGATAATCATGGAAACATCAAAACATTCCTATGTACATCTCTCCTAGTAAATACCATGAAGGTTCACAGGCTTGCTATACATATATATGTATTCATGAGACTTCTTATGTTTAATAAACAGAGTCAAAATAATTTATCACTGATTATCAACCATGTCACTCAAATTGTTTTTTAGATAAGTAACTCTTCATCACTCACCTATTTATTATGTAAATCAGACAATGAGGATTATATCACTTAAGAGTTCTATTCATGGTGTTTCATAACCTAAAAATGTTTAAAACCCTCCTAGAAGCTACTATAGTAAGAAGGTTTTTCTAATCCAATATTGGTCAATTAGATAGTATGGATTATGAGATTTCCATTTTATTTTATAATTAATGAGTAGATTATTAGTACCTTTTTGTGATTATAAATTATGAATGAAATAATAATAATTAATTTTTATTTAGTCTCCCACTATTTTATCAATTCACAATAGACATCATCATTGAACTCATAATGTCAATTTGATATGAAATTATAGTGGAAAGGATCCATATGCTACTTCACATAACCCCAAAAAGGGTTGGTCAAGCTATATGAAGTCATTTTTCTTGGTTGGTCTGTGCCAACTGTGGGCTTTCCGCTCCATTATCTATTTAGTTGATTCCCCAATCCTGAAATTATGACATGGATTCCCTCAACACATGCTTCCAAATTACAAAAATCCAAGAACGAGATAATACTCTTTATTTATAATGGTCAATTCAACTCAAAACCATCATAAGAAATTCCCTTATAAAATTAATTGTCCTAACAAGGGATGGTCAAACACATTGTTAAATTGAGTTTCATTCCTAATAAAGTAATAAAAGGAAAATTTTGGCTTAATATTTAGTAAATAGAATTTTTTATTTTATTTTTCATAAATTTTATCTTATTTTATCGTTTTCACGTCTTCTTAATATTCAGTGGATGTCACTTAATTAATTAACCTTGTGGGATATTATTTTGTTGAATAATACATTTATTTATTGACAATATTTTCACATTATTCCATTTATTTAGGTGATTAGTGTCTTAAATAAATAAATTAAATATTACCTAGAAAAAAATAATTAATAAATGAAATAATTTGTTCATGAGATTTATCTCAATGTGGATTTAATGAGCGAACATTAAATGAATTTATGACCTAATGGAAATAAATAATGGTTTTGGTCCTAGCATTAATTATAGAATTCCACCTATCCACCTATGTAACACATTATTTGGAATCACTGTGGTTCTATCTTGAAATATCTCTATATGTGTTTGTAAAATCCATTAATTAAATGTATTTATAACTCACATGATGGTGAAAGGAACCAAAGGATTGGTTAAAGGGGGATTTATTAAATATCCTTGCACAAACATGTCTTATATAATAATTTAGGGAGGGATTACTCATAGGCCATAAAATTTAATTAATAAGTAATAAATGAAAACCCATGAAAGCAATTTAATGTAAAAATTTCCATCATATACACTAGTAATGGTCTAAATCATGAACGATTATACATGAAATGTATAATCAAAGTAAATTTATAACATTAAATTCATTATATGTTCTTTATTAATAAGATATAAGCTCTTTCATTTGTTAATTATTTAAATATTTATCTTTCATATTATATACCATATGAATCCTCTTGGAGATAACCCGAATAAAGACATTAATTGAAGATAAACAAAAAAATAGTAGTTTCAAATTTATTAAAATAAATTAATTTAGTATTTTTGAATTTTTAAGAACCTTATTATATTTTCAAACAAAAAAATGTTCTAATAAAATAAATATACTTTAAATGTTGTAATTTAAATTTAATTTAATTTTAATTATTCTAGTAATTTGTAGAGTACATGACATGTACTATCAAACCACTTATCATATACCTCATTTTCCATGTATCTGTGTCACACACATGAGGATTTGGTTTTTAGACATAGGAAGACTACATGGTGTGTACATGCCTACTACATGTCGTGTATCTTCTATCTTTGTGCCTGAGATACTCACATGGGTCTTTTTCATGTATCATGGAGGGATCATACGATGTGAATATTCCAAATACACACCATGTTGTTGGAATTTTGTTTTCCCATTGAATCCTCTAAATGACTTGGAATGTTCTCATGTGAGAGACTACATGACATGTATCGCTAGATTCATGTCATGTAACTCTAATTCTATGTGTCTAGATAACATGGATGGGGAATTATATTCTATCTTGAATGTATGAATTTATGAACTACACACCATGTACATTTCATAATCATCATGTATATGATAAATACTCTAGGAATCTATTCTGATGTTATTTAAATATATATAATGACCACATGGGTTGCATGATTTACACTGCTAATCCGTGCATACTACATAATGTATATTCCATATACACTCTATGTAATCAGACAACCATGTTCTAGGTTTTCTAATCAACATGCGGCATACACCGCATGTAATAACTATGTGGGATGTTCTGTATCTCACAATATGAATAGATGTATAATACATGGGTACATGACAATTAATCATGCTGCATAATATGTAACCTGATCTTACTAATTTTTTTGGAAGTTCCTGATTCAATATTCAGTCCTTCTTAATATTATCTTAGAAGTTTATGAAAATGAAACACTGAATGAACATGATTAATATTTCTAAAACATTTTAATTCAAAATGGATTTAAGTATGAATTCTATGAAATTAAAATTCAACCATAGTTTCATATGGATCAACAATGAAATAAATAATTTTTAATTTAAACCAAAAACCTTTGATAACACTAGTTTTTTCAAGGTCTTAAAGAATCATAAGGTGGTGGGAGATATATTAAAATGTCTTTTAATATTTTATTTCCCAAAACCCCAAGTGAGGATCTTAACTATCAAATTTATAATTAATTTATTTATCATTGGTTGAAATGAATACATGATTTGGGAACTCATTCTTTGATGTAGATGTCGATCATCCAAAAATACCCTTTCATATTTTCTTCATTGAACTGTGACGATCTATGGATAGAATATCTCTAGTTGTGGTCCACACATGCTCCATTGATCTCTGATAAATGCAAATTTATCTACGTGTACTAGCATGGTGAGTTTATTTCTTGCATTGTTCATATTGAATGAGAATCCTTCGGTCTTTAAGGGATATCTATTGTGTATATTATTTATTAGAGGAAGATAGAAAGGAGGAGTTGAGATAGAGTTTCCTTCGGGGAAGGGATACTCAAGTCTCAATTTTGAGGATTCCACACACAATAGACATAGTGGTCTATTCATAAAGCTAAGGTTTAAGTTAAAATAATTATTTATTTGAATGTCGACTCTCAAATAATATATTAATAAATAATAAAACCCATTATGTATAATAATAATAATATTATTTTATGTGTGTAAACTTTCATAATAACAAATATGATTTAACCACCTTGTTAATTAATAGTTTTCATCGGAATCATCCTAGGTCTATTATAACTACTATAACAGTTATTGAAATTTAAAATAAATATTTAATTTAAATATTTCATTCATCAATAACCATTTGGGATTGATAAAACATGATGAAAATTATCCACCATTCTTGAGAATAATATTTATTCATTTAAATAAATAAATATAGAATTTTATCGAGACCATCAAAAACTCTAATTGTGTGACCCTCTAAGATTTTTTCTCAATGGAATTAGGTGGGATGGCCTAAATTCCCTGATTAAAATCTGGCAATAGTTCAAGGAACACAAAAAAGAAACTTAATTCCACAATTATGATAACTAACTACAAACTCTAATTATGTAATATAATCCTTATATCACAATACCTCATAATCTAGTATACACTTCTATATCACCATCCAATATGACCGATGCATCTTTATTTATCTATAAAAAATTAACATGTAATTACACCATATCCATGGAATTTAGGGAGGTATCTCTATTCCAATCAAAGGTCAAACATATCATCTTCTTTAAATATGGGAGGGAAAAATAGTTCCATGACTTATCAATTAGAGACATTTCCTTCATGACAAACCCAAAATACCTTATTTATCTCCAACATATAGCATGAAAATTTTCATCAGAAGATCTAGGTACATGAGTCATGATATTCGTTAATGATAATCTTAAAGTATAAGGACCATTACACACACTCAGAAATAAGAATATCCAAATAAACCAAAACATGTGAAATTACTACCGGTGGGTATTTTCTCATAATCACTCATCTTTGTGATTAATAGGTGTGGAATTCGTGAGAATCATCCTTATCCACTTATGATAACTCACACGTGACATCCTATGTATTTTGTTCCACAACATAGTAAATTATCCAACCACAAAATATTATTTATGAATATCATCATATCACTTCAAGGATATCATCACAGAGGGGATTTATTATGACCATATCAATGTGACATACACTCTAGGGCATTATTACATTAGTTTCATGTATAATAATGAATATTTTTTTAAATAAGTTTTTATAAATATTTAATACATCGAACATACATGTAATAAAATTATAAACAGTTGTCGTCAAGACACCAAATACAATGGCCACCATCGGGTTCACGACAATACTCAAAATTATAACATTCCAATCGATTCTTCTAAGACTCAATATGTTCTTTTGTTTTCATGTTCTAGTGAGTGAAACATTTCAGTGGAAAAATTTTGTGTATTATTTCAATTTATAATTTTTTTGGATATTGTATATCAAATCCAAATAAATATCTTAAAATTAGTCATACATGATATTTTACCCCTAAAAAGAGAATGTGTCCTAAAAATTCCCACTCCATCCATATATTGAGATAATTTTTCAAAAAAGACTTAGATTGAACATAAAAATCAATGGAGAAGAATACTAGTACCATGTATCCTTCAAAATATCTTGGATTAAAATCACAATTTTTGTCCCATTTTGTTCCATTAACAGGAAAAAGGAACTCAATTATTTTAACATTTTCATTACTGTGAAATTGTATGATAGACATTTTACAACAAAAAATGCTAACCTCTTGTTCAGTAAAAAGTTTCATTCATATAAGAAATAATAAAAAAAGTGATTTTACACCACATAACATTTATGATCATTATTAAGAAAGTTAATTCAACTTATTTTCTATTTGTAGTATTCCAGTTCTATAAATTTCCACTTTTTTTGTTGTTTCCCACTATTGACCCCATTTAAAAAATCAATATCTTCTACCATCATATTTAAACATCACTAACAATTCAAACTCCAACATTTCTCTTTATTGGATTGTATTTTTTGGGTCCATTAAGGCTTATTTTTGTTTTCAAGTGATTCTAAGTAGTTTATATTACACTCCAATAATTACTTTGAGAGGTGTCTTTCTAATGAAATAATAGGGACTCCTTTTTAGTTTCTTTTAATGTTGGCTATTTCATCCTCAGATAAAAAATCATCAACTTCTTTTCTTAAGAACCCAATTACTAAAATAAAAACTCACCCACTATTCACCAAGTAAAAAAAATGAATAATCATAAAATCCTCCCTCTTATTAGACTACCACCTAGAAATATTACAGAAACCATCCTCGAATTGTACCCTTTTCTCCCCTAAAACATCAAATTGATACCCTGAAAAAAAACCACATGTTTACCTCATGTTGTTTATTTTCATGTCACCATTGTGCAATATAATAAATAATTCCCAATAAATAATAATATTTAAATGTCAGGTTACCCTTATTTAAAGTATCTATAAATTTTACCTTTGATTATGAATATCTTATGTGTGTTGATTTATTTTTTATACAGAATAAATATTTTTAGAACCAAATAGGGTGTATATGAATCAAAAATTGATGGTAACTAATATTATGATAAAATAATAAGAGGATAGTGTTAAATTGTTTATCAAGATTACAATGGAGCATGTATACAACCCTTCTCAAATCCAAAATCTATGAATACATTCTTGATATTCCAGAACAATTAGTCCAGATGATTTGAAAGAACATATTATTTTTCATGGAATAAATCATAGTTATAAATTTTGTAAACAAAATATGGGGAGAAACTATCTATAAAAACTTTTTGGGTTGATACTATGATTTATGGATCATTTGATATTATTTATAGTGAAAATGATAATGTAGATCATATGGAAGACATGACCACTCCATTTGAAGATGGAATTATTGATTATTCAATGTTGATTGATATATCAAATACTTATACTAAGAGATCATTTTATAATGGTTTTACTAATTATTAAAAAATTTCAACTATATTGAAGTCACATAATATGTAATCTTGTAGTGAATAGAGAAAAACCAGCTTTACAGATCTACTTGGTTTCTTGAATGATATTATACCAAAAGAAAATGAGACTACTAGTCAATAACATGAAACAAAATGAATGTTATAATCAATGGTAATGATCTATGAAAAATAAATTATTTTACAAATTATTTTATATTCATTATCGTGGAACATGAATCACTTAGAAAACTCTCTAGGTGTGGCTAAATCGATGCAATAATGATGAATCAAGTACGTCAAAATATGTGTGGTACATTTCAAATAAACCACTGTTTAGATGAAATTATGGATGTTAAGAAACTACTATATAATTGTCATTTTATTTAGATATAATAATTATATATGGAAAACTATATCACCCAGAAGACTCTCCCTAGTAGATGGAAATTGATTATGAGTATCCATAATTTAAAAATGGGTCATCAAACCTCTATCTTACATTATCTACTGAAGGAATATATTGATTTATTGTACATAATAGTACTGAAAATTCATGGAAAATTGTGTCGAAAAACTATAACTTGAAACCATGGATATTCATGAAGAACAAATAAATTATGTTATCGAAACTTATATATGGATTAAAACAGCCTGGTATTGATATTGATGTTTATTTGGATCTACTTAATGAATATTTGAAATTGATATGAGATATAGGTGTTACATTGTATGATTCTCATAAGAGGGTTGGAATTAACATTGAGGGACATGTTATGGGATGATAAATGAGTTTCCTACTTATCAAATGTTGTTAGGATATAACGTTAATGGAATTTTGGGGTGTCCTATTTGAGAATAATGTATATAATCAGATTTATTCAAACAATCCTTGAAGGAATTGTTTTCAGTAATATGGAAATTTCTACATCAACGACCTAAATATTGACTCTGTATGAAATAATTTTATAAGAATAAAGGACAAGGTACAACACTATCTTTACTAAAATGTGTTCAACTATTCCAGAAATTAAAGAATATTGACATAGTTCTGCGATAACCTTTTTCAAAAAACCATACACAAACAATTTGGAAAAAGAAAAAAAATTTCATTGAATTATCATATTGGAATTGATATTATGTAATAAATTTTTTCATGTAAGTGGTGTAGAAAAATATATTCTAAAATGTTATTAGAACATTAATAAATGTTCCTAAAAAAGGGTGGCATCTTGGCTAGGTCGGACATGATTGATATATGGATAAATGAAGATTTGGTATCCGTAAAGGGTTAATGGTAGAATTTTGTTCCCCTAGATTTTTACAATCTATCAAAAAATAAAAATAAAAAAATAAAAATTGAAATTTACTTAAGGTTTTAAAATATACAAAGGTGTATCCCTCAAATATGAAAAATTTAATATCAGTGACCAATTTGAAGTTATAGGGTCTAATATCACATGACTATTATGCTTTTATGCAATATTTGTTGCCCAACTCATTACATTAGATTCCACCTAAAAATATATGACATACATTAACCAAAATGTTCTTATTTTTCAAATCCATATGTAGTAAATTTTAAGATACGAATATGTTTTAATCATGAATAAGGAAATTGTAGTCATATTTGGTGAATTAGATATGTTATTCTAACAATAATTCTTTGATATAATGGTCTAATTGATGGGTAACCTCTTTATAGAGGTTTAACTTTGTGTCTCTATTAATTACCAATAGATATACCCCATGGAACAATATATGATGATTTTTAAAGGGTATGTTAAGAATAAAAGTTATCCAGGAGGATGTATTGAAGAATGATATATTGTTGAAGAATATGTTTAATTCCACACTAATCACATATCAGATGTTGATAACATCAGTCTCCCAATGTCTCATCATAGTGGATTCTTTATTAGTATAGAGATTTATAAAATAAATATTGTTATAATCACCATCACTGAGTTGTTACCACCTCACATTTACAATTTACATAATAGTTTAGTGGTTTTTTCCATATGTCGAATCCCAAAACGTAATTCTCAGATATTTCAATCCATAAATTGTTCAGGGATGGATATCAAATACACATAATCAAAATTTTATAGTATAGTTTGGAGATTATATTTAAAAATTGTTATTTGAAATTTTAAATTCAATTTCAAACCCATGAAATGAATTAAATGTAACAGATTCTAATATATACGTTGGTCTGGGTCTATCTCATGAACGGTCATACATGCAATGTATAGAAAATGTAAATGGATAAAATTCAATTATTTATATATTATTTTTATTAAGATATAAGATCTTTAATTAGTTAATTAATTAATTATTTCCATTTAATATTAATAACATTATTAATCCTCTTAGAGATTACCATTATAAAGCCATTATTGTAAAATAAATGAGAAAAATTGTTACAGATTTATTAAAATAAATTATTTTATCAAATAAAATTATTTTAAAAATTTATTAAATTTTCAAAAAAATAAATGTTCAGATCAAATAAATACAGCTTTAATGTTTCAATTTCTATTTATTATCATTTTAATTATGCCAGTAATTGCGAGACTAAGAAACATGTACTATCCAGATATAGGCAACATACCTCAATTTCCATGTATTTGCATTACACACTTGAGGATTTAGTTTTTAGTCTCAGACTGACTACACGGTGTGTACATGCTAGAATAATTCCACGTATTCGCTTTCCGTGTGGCCAAGATACTCTCCTAGGTATTTGGTTTGTATCTTGACGTGATCATACGACATGTATATGTTAGATACACACCGTGTGATCTGAATTTTGTGTACCCTTTAAACCCTCTGAAAGACTTGGTGTATTATCTTGTGGTAGAATATATTATGTTTTCTACAAGATTAATATTATGTATCTCTAATTCTGTTTGTCTAGATAACAATACAGAGGAATCTGAGTGTATCTTAGATGCATGAATTTATGAAATACACACATTATAATTTTGATACACATCACGTATATCATAAATACTCTAGTATTCCATTATCACACTGTTTAACTATGTATAATGACCACATGGATTGATTGATTTACGTTTTTAACCCGTGCAAACTACCTGATATATATTCCATATACACTCTGTGAAATCTAAAAACTGTGTGCCAGGTTGGTGAGTCAATATGCAACATACATCACCTATAATAACAGTGTGGAATTGCATGAATCCCACAACATGACCAATTGCATCATACATGGGTATATGACATGTACTCATGTTGCAAACTGTGAAACACTTTCATACTGACAAAACATTAGGAATTTCTTGATGGAATCTATAAATGTTCTTCATATGTTCTTATACATTTAATAAAATGAAACAATAAACACACACGATTAATCATTCGACAACATTTTAATTCAAAATAGATTAAAAATGAATAACTTGAAATAAAATTTCAACCACTTTTTTATATATATCAACAATAAAAATAATAATAATAAATTTAAACATGAACCCTTTGATACAACCTGTTTCTTTCAGGTTTAGTAGAATCATTTGGTTGAAGGAGATATATAAAAATTTCTTTTTATATTGTTTTTCCCAAACCCCCAAGTGAGGATCTTACCCGTCAAATTTATAATTAATTTATTTAGTATTTAAATAATTAAAAACCATATTAGATAATTATTTCTTTGTTGTAGATATCAATTATAAAAAGATACCCTTTTTGATTTTTTCATTTCACTATGCAGAGAAACAGATTGAATTTCTCTGGTAGTGATCTACACATGCTTCTTTGATCTCCATGAAATTCCAATTCATCTTCAGGTACTAGTGTGGTGTGTCAAATATCTTCCATTGTCCATATTTATTGATCATCCTTAGATCTTGAAGGGATATCTTTCAAATTTCTTGTTCTTTAGAGGAAGAGTGAAAGGAGGTGTTGAGAGAGAGTTTCATTATATGCAAAAATTATAAAGTCTTTATTTTGTGGAGGCTATACATAATGGACATACTAGTCTATTTATAGAGATTGGGATTAAATAATTTTTTATTGTCATGTTTAACCTTAAATAATATAATAATCCCCAATAAACCCCATACTGGATAATAATAATAGTTTTATTATTATTGTTTTTTGCGTGCCAACTTTCACAATAAAAAATATTATTAAATCACCGTGTTAATTAATATTTTCACCGAAATCACCATGATGTATAAAAACCCCTCTATAATTTATTTTTCTTTTAAATAAATATTTAATAAAAATATTCATTCATAAATAAACCTTTTTGATTGATTAAATGAGAATAAAATTATCTCTCGGTCATGAGAATAATATTTATTCATTTAATTAAATTCAAATAGAATATAAGAAAAATCATAAAAAACTATTAGTGTGTGCCCTCTATGATTATTTCTCAGTTACATTAGGTGATCTTGTGTAATAACCCATATTAGAATGTAGAAAAATGTCAAGGAACCCAAAAAAAAACATAATTCCAAAATGAAAAAAACCACATACAAACTCTCACAGTGTAATAAAATACATCGATCATAATATGTCATCATGTAGGTTTGAAATCTATGTCACCAACCTATATGATCGATAAAAATTTATTTGACTACATTAAATAAAATTTTAATTACACAATGGACATAGAATTTAGGGAGAAAGATCTATTCCAATCAAAGGGAAAATATATCACCTTCCTTAAATAAGGATGTGAAAAATCCTTCATTGACTTATCCATTAAAAACATTCCATTAATGAAACACCCAACGTACCCTACTTCTAACCAATATATAGATTAATTATTTTCATTAGAAAACCTATGTGCATGATTTATGACATGAATTAATGATAATATTAAAGTCTAAGGACTATTACACACACTTTTAAATAGGAATATCCGATGACACAAAAAATTTTTATGTTCATACTAGTAGAGTATTTACTCATAAATTCCCATCTTGGTAATTACTATGAGTGAAATTCATAAGAAGTAGCCTCATCCACTTAGGATCACTCACACCTGACATTCACTATACTATGTTCCCCCATCATAGTACACAATCCAACCACAAAACATTATTTAATAATATATTCCTAGAACATCATGGTTCTAATCATAGTGGGGAATTGTTATAACCTTATCAAATGTGATTTATAATCTAGGAAATTGTTACATTATAGTCTTGTATGATAATGAACAATATGAAAATTAAAATTTATTAATATTTAATACATAGAATATACATGTAATCAATATTAAAAGACCTGGTCCTATATCACTAACTGAAATATTTATCACTTGGTTCACCCCCAAACTCACCCTTATTCTAGCCCACTCAATTATTCACAGCCTCACTATGTTCTTTTCATTTCATGTTCAGGTGACTGATACTTATTAGTTTCTAAATATCATGTATGATTTCAATTAATTGATTATTTTTTCATATCTTGTATGTATAACCGTATGTGGTTGCTTCAAATTAATCATACATGATATTTGGCCACTTACAAGTTCCAGTTTCCTCAAATTTCCCACTCCTTGCACATCTTGATGTAATTTTGGAGAAAACACTTGGATCGAACATCAAAAATCTTGGATATGAATTGATGTTACATGTATCCTTCCGATTATCATGAATTAAAATAAAAAAAAACTATTTTTTCCATTAATATGAAAAATGGCCGCAACTATTTTAATATTTTCATTAAAATGAAAATATTTGATAGTTATTTTACAAAAAACCACTAACCTCATGTTATGCTAAAAAATTTACTTCTAGTAAGAAAGATAGAAAAAATGTTTTTAAATAATATAATCTTTAAAATCATTATTATAAAAGTTAATTTGACTTATTTTTCATTCGTAGTTGCTCTGTTTTATAAATTTTAAATCGTAGTAGTTGTTTTCCCCTATTAATCCCATTTAAAACATCCATATGTTCTTCCATATTGTTTAAAAATCACCCCCGATTTGCAATCTATCATTTATATAGAGTTTATTATTTCTATTGGTGCCACGTAGGTTTATTTATATTTTAATTTTATCCCAGGTAGTTGGGATTACACTACAATCATTTGTATGATATGATGCTTTCTGTTGATCCCATTAGGACACATTTTCAACTTTTTTTAATGTTTATTATTTCATCATATGATAAAATATCATCAATTAAGGTTCCAAAGAAACCCATAATTGAAACACCAACTCACCAACAACGTACTAAGTGAATAACCGAATAATAATAAAATCATCCCATTTATTGTACTCCCACATTAAAATATTATAGAAACCATCCATTAATTATTGTCTTTTTATCCCACAAAAAATAAAATTGAGACCCTAGAAAAAAAAACCACATTTATACCCCATGATTTTTTATTTTTTTAGCCTTGTGTAATATGAAATCTTGTCAAGAGTCATCACTAATAACATTAAAATGTTGGGTTCCCATAATTACAAGTATCTATATCTTCTCCCATTCATTATTAATTTTTTATGTATATTTTTTTAATTTTTTTATAAAAAAATGAATATTTTAGGAACCTATTAGGATGGATATGAATCAAAATAGATGGGCCAAAATTGTATGAAAATATAGTATGAGGATAAAGTTAAATAGTTTAGCATGTTTGTAATGGAGGATGCATATGAACCTTCTCAAATCATTTTTCTATGAATACATTGATGTTATTAAAGAACAATTAGTCCAGTAGAGTTGGAAAAACATTTTATTTTTCATGTAATGGATCATAGTTATAAATTATAGATTAAAGTGGAGACACTGTATATACAATATAATTGAGAATATACTGTGATGTATAAATCATTTGATATAAATAGAAAGGAAAATGGTGATGGAAATATTATGGAAGAAATAAAAATATCAATTGAAGAATAACATCTTGATTTTAGAATTTTTTTGAGAAGTTAACTAACTGTTCTAAGATACCATTGTATATGGTTTGTACTAAATATTCAAAATTGTCAACTTTATTAATGTTATATAATTTGAAATCTTTAAGTTAATGGAGAAACAATAGATTTTAAAAATTACATGGTTTCATGAATGATATGAAAATAGAGGTAAACGAGACTTCTTATCAAACATATGACATTAAACGAATGGTTTGTTTAATTGGAATGATCTATGAAAAAATAGAAATCTATCCAAATGATTTTATAATTTTTATAAATTACTTTGAATCACTTATAAAATTATTTATGTGTTGTATGAATCTATGTAATAACAATAAATAAATACTTATAAATAATTGTGGTACTATCCTATAATTCTGTAGTTTAGATTACTATATAGATGTTAAGAAACTGCTATAAAATTGACATGGAATGTAGATAAAATAATTAATTATGGAAAACTATGTCACTCAGTAGGTTCTCCTTAGTAGAAAACAATTTATTATGAGTACCAAAAATTTGGAAATTCACTGTGAAACCTCTATATTCCATTATCTACATATGGAATAAATCCATTTGGTGTACATATTAATACTCAAACATCATAGATAGTTATGTCAAAAATTTATAACTTGCTACCATGGTAATACTTGAAGGAGAAATAAATTATGTTGTACCTAATTATATCTCGATCAAACCAACCCAGTAATTATATTGTTGATTATTTGGCTCCACTAAACATATATTTGAAATTGATATGGGATACAGGTGATACATTGTTTGATGCTCATAAATGTGAAGAATTCACATTGAGAACCACATTGTATGGGATAATAAAAAATCTCCCATATTATAGAAATTTTATAGGATATAAGATTTATGGAATGTTGGGGTGTCCAATTTATGATGAATTTAGATACTCAGTTCAGTGAAAACAATCCTCGAAGGCTTTTTTTTGGGAAAATATAAATTTTTATCTCAAAAACAAAAATATCGATCCTAGATGACTTCATTTTATATTAATACAAATAAATGTACAACAATATATCTACTAACATGTGATAAAATATTCAAGAAAGGTAAGGATACAGACACTATTTGGGGAAAACCATTTTCAAAAAATGATACAAATCCCAGTCGAAAAAAGAGATCAATTTTCTTTGAATTATCATATTGGAATTGTTTGTATGTCATAAATTTTCTTAATGTCACACATATAGAAAAATAATTTGATAATTTTTGGAATATTACTAAATTATTGTAAACAAAGAGATGACATCCAGGATAGGTTGGACATTATTGATATTGGGATAATGGAAGAGTTGGAATCAGTGAAGGGTGAAAGTGTAATTTTCTTCCTCCATTGGCTTACACTGAATCCAAAAAAAGAAAATTTCAATTTTATTATTTCATTAATGGTATAAATGTTTAAAATGTGTCTTCCAAAAATATGAAAAATTTCATTTGAATGACTAATTTGAAGATACAGGGACTAAAATAACACCAATGTCATTTTTGATGCTAGATTTGATGTTCATTTATTTAAATTAGATTCTATCTAAAAATATATGACATACATTAACCCAATTATACTTATTTTTCAAATATATATTTAGTAAACTTATAAATTCAATAATGTTTCTCATCATGAATAAGGTGATTGTAGTCATATTATGTGAATTATAGATGTTCTTCCCACCATAATTCATTGATATAATGGACCTCTTGATGGAAAACTTAGTTAAAGATGTTTAACTATGTGTTTGTATACATTACCAATAGATATACCCCACACAACTATATATTATGATTTTGAAAGGGTATGTTAAGAATCAAATTCAGTTATGAGGATGTATTGTGTAATGATATATTGCAAATAAAGATGTTGAATTCCATAACGATCACATATCATATGTTGATAACATCATTCCCCCGAAGACATATCATAGTGGACACCATATTACCACAAGGATTTCTATAATAAATATTTTTTCAATAACCATCACTATGTGGGGTCAATTTCACCTTTACATTTTACACACTTGTTTTGAGGTTTTTTCATACATTGAAGCCCACAAAGTAATTCTAAGAAATTTTAGTCAATAAATGGTAGATGGATGGGTATAAAATAAAAATAACCAATAGTTTATAGGATGGATCCCAGATCATATTTATAAGGAGTTTTATAAAAATAACGATTCAATTCCAAAACAACTTTGATGGATATCCAAGGGACCAAATGTAAATTTTATATCTCACATAGGTTTTTTAATTAATGGTTATACATTCTATATAAAGGAACATGATGAATATAGTTTGATAAAAAATAGTTGTGTTGCATTTATGGTCTAAGCGATGTACGTATCCGCTTCCAAGGATAAAAATATAATTTATCCATATATGGAATATTTCAGAATCATCAAAAATATATTTAAGTTAGATTACACAACATTTAATATGAAAATTTTCTATTGAAAATAGGATTATAAACGGAGTGTATTGAAAGTTGATAAATTGGGCTTTGTGAATGTTAATTTTGGTGTAGAATGATATAATGATAAGCCATTCATAATGGAATCACTATAAGTGCAGCTAGTTTATGTCACAGATCTAGAAAACATGAAATTGTTTATTTTTCTTTTATATATTTATACACCTATAGGGTAAGATTAAAATTCAATTGAGGATGACCCTTTCATTGGGAGATCATAATCATTTCATAGTTGTCCCAATTTAGACAATTCCAGGTACGTTATAGGGCACCACAATGAGGGTGCTGAGATACATGATAGTGGAGATAAATCCCATTAAACACTAAAGAAAAAAATATAATTCATTGATAATGTTAATTGTTTTTTAATATACTACTATATTCCTCATTATATTATGTTTTCTCTACTATATTTACGTAATCTAAATGATATGTTTGAAAACACATGTAGGTAATGAATTCTACACATGATGATGTCACCAATCTTGAGGAAGAATAGGCAATTGATACTAAAACTGAAGAATTATTAGGGGAACGAAAACATTTTGATGAAAAAAACTACAACAAAATAGTATCATTTTGTTAAATAAAATTATCCAGTAAGAAGCAAGTGTATAAAATTTCGGGTTGGTTGGAATCAATGCACCCAACCTTTTGACACCAACAAGTCAATGATCATTAGTTTCGTTGGGATAAAAACAAGAATGCATGTTTCAATTGATATAGATATGTGTAAAAATTTCTTTTTTTGAATTAAACGAAACCCTTATGAAAGATATTAAGATACTGATATGATATAATCTCTATATTTTAATGAATAATTATATATTGAAATGTGGATTTAATTTTCATAATCCATGGTAGAGTTCATTTATTTTAGATAATTTCTGTAATAAATATGTCTTAATGGTTCCTATAAAATCTTATAGAGTCTTCCAAACACTTGAAACAAAGAATTATATCTGTTGTGCTATGGTAAAATCAAATCCCCACCTAATAATTATGTATGGACCCATTATAAAGCAGGATACATGGAATTATCTTGTTTTTCATCGTATTGAGAAATCATTCCATGTTTAATGTAGTTGATAATATTTCATTTGATTTTATTTATTTTATCCACTTTGATTAAAAATTTTTAATTTAGGAAACTGAAAAGGAGTGCTAAAAATAAACAACTTGTAACAAAACCAATATACCCCTAAAATAAAGAAAAGATGGGGTAGACTTCTCTTGAAAGTAAATTGGTATGTATTCTAAATCTATAATAAAAATTTTATGTTATTTGAAATAACATGTATTTCCTTATATATATATATAATGATACGTAAATATCTAAATTCACTTCTATCCCACTTCATGTTCTACGGAAGGAGGATCCTGTCAATAAAGAGGGTAAACTAGTTTATGAAACACAAAAGATGTATTAGAATAACACATATGTATGAAATAGTAGTAATTATAGATTCTTTATAACAATTTCAAATAAAAATATCTATTTATTTCTAATTTTTTATCCAGTTTAGAAACAATAATCATCGTCAACTATACATGAATAAAAACTACTTTTAATAGATTTAAATCTATTAGGACAATATGGATACATTAGAGGTACATGTTTTGGAGTGTCACATCAGAAATATTTTTGAAAGATAAAGTGTCAATTAGATAGATATGATATGATAAAAGGAATTAAAGAATAAATAGAATAATTAAATTATATTATTTTATAGTCTGGATTTGTGGAATAATATATGTGAAAGGATCAAATAAAACTAATATTGGAATAAGGATCGATACACGTGGAGACAAATGATCCCACTAGATTTGAGGCTATCCATTTCCCTTAACCACCTACCTTACCCAAGGTAATAATTTTTTTTTTCATTACTCTTTCTCCTAAATGTGAATCAAAAAACATTCGATAACTTTTTATTACTAAAATTATATAGGGTTATGTTTTATGTGATTTATATATATCAACACCCACACATCATCTCAGTGCGAGGGGTATAATGTATAATATAATAGGATACATTCTACAAAACTTTTTTTTTGAAAGATTATATGAAATTTGGGATATAAATTTCTCATGAGAAGAGTAATGAGTTTCCTATTCCACTTGATGATATAGATATTACCCCAATGGATAATGTTGTTGGAACATTCTTAGCATGACTATATAATTTTATAAATATACATGAGGTATGTTCATAACAATTTTTTTTAAAACTAAAAACCATTATCAATTGGTGAAAAAATGTCTGAAATTAAGAATGGAATTACATATGGATAAAAAGATACGGAATCAAAATGTCTGATCATGAAAATCAAGTGAATCAGTTAATAAATCAAAAATACCTTCTAGGAGTTTCTTCTCCCCCCCATTTCCATGGAGACATATATTAAAATTACATGTAAATGCAGACACAACCTTCAAATATTTAAATTTTTCCTAAATTCAATTTGAATAAGAAATATTTAAAGAAATTATTACATAATCCAGTGGTTTGGAGAGTATAAATGAGATTATCAAGTTTGAATGGGTGAGAGTTTCAGTTATGAATACATACATGAGGTACATTTTCATAATACTTCTATCCAAATATAGTTATACTATGTTCATTATATTTAAAAACTAATCATATTTTTTATATACATATATATTACTACTACATAATGGGAAATACCTTATAACCATGATTTAGACTCATTAATCACTGTATCATTTATATGAACAACAATTATGTGGTATTAAAATAAATTGAAAATAAAAAATAAACCCTAGGTGGGGATTTGCGAAGAATGTAATCGATGATAGAATAAACTTGATGCCAATAATGTAGAGGAAAAACATTAAAATTTGATTATATATAATATATTTTAAATTTTTCATTATTTTTTAGGAAGCACTGGATGATCATTTTAATCAATTTGGAAAATGAAAATGCATATTTATTTTATCCAATGCATGGATTTCCATCAAACTGACCACACATGATGTTTATTTT
Organism: Viscum album; assembly: GCA_963277665.1. Taxonomy (NCBI): domain Eukaryota; kingdom Viridiplantae; phylum Streptophyta; class Magnoliopsida; order Santalales; family Viscaceae; genus Viscum; species Viscum album. The sequence continues at coordinate 1,174,817,462 of OY728134.1, forward strand.
GAATTTATAATACACTACAATCAAAATTTTACAGATACAATTTGAATAGAATTTTTTATTTTGTGTTTTGAGATAAATATTTTATTGATAGGGAGATCCACAAATATATAATAAATCATTCTATGTGTTATGTTACTTGATAGAAGAAGCCTATGGATTTATTCAAATAGTTATAGATTAAGGTATATAGTAAAATTTTACTATCAAAATATATTTAAAAAATAATTACTTATTTCTTTCCATGCTTTTGAAAAGTTCAAAAAAATAGCCAAAATGATTATGGATATTATGTTATAAAATCTATGAAAGATATCATATACCATCAAAATGATAGCATCCCAAAATAGGGAATTTACAAAGGTAATTATAAATTCATTAAAAATAATTATGAATACTTTTTTTCTATTTTTTATTAGTATTATCAAGATTTATGATAATATATATACTCAAAAGAAAAAGTAAAATTGTTTAAAGAGGAGTGGAAAAAGCACATATGTCAGAATTGTTTTTGACATAAACGTTTGGTGACTACTTATTTTCTTAGTGATATAGTATGTGATATAACTGTATAGATACATCTGGGATGTAAATCATTAGTATGTTAATGTTTATATATTATTTTTTACTTGTTTCTCATAAATATTTATAATATAGGGTTACACTAAAAGGATTTTGGCAGGGCTAGTAACATGTTTGAAGATGGTCGTGCTCATGAGTGATTGGACTTCGAGGTAGAAATTGAGATAACAACGATAGGGAAATGTGATAAGAATATATACAGACATCATGGAAAGGTTACCCCATGACACTTATTTAGTTAATTTTCAATGTGATAATTATTAAAGATGAATAAGAAATATTATTATTGTTGAAGGCTTGTTGTTCTCAAAAGTGTGTTCCCTTGAATTAGTTCACATCTATGGTGACTGTTTCTTATCACCATGGATGTGAGCTAATTCAAGAGCACCTATTTTTGAAAATAAAAAGAAATGTTGTGTCATGTATGATTTAACAACACCTCAATCTGATACATGATTTTCATTGTATGACTTTAAGTATATGTTTTTAGTTTAGAATTGACACATTAGTTTAAAAAACAGGTCACCTAATCAATATAGAGAAAACACACTCAGATGGTTTTGATACATTATGATAATAATAAATAAGCCATTTTTGACTTAAAAGAATCATATTAAACCCAATATGATATAATTTGTACCTATTATGACTCGATTTGTATGTTTTTAGTTAACATTTGACTTGTTAGTTCAAAACAATCATCCCTTTTGAAGGTTCAACGGTCAGTACAAGCACCTATTGTGGTGTTAAATTAAAATTTATTTAAATTTAGAGTCCCTTGGAACCCTAATAGAGGATCCTTCATGTGAAATTTATAATTAATTTATTTACCTCAGGAAGAAATGATTACCTCATCTTAGGAAACTTTCCTTGTTGATGTTTTTGATCTCCTTAAAACCCTTTTAAATTACCTCTATCGTGATCTAAGGATTGATGTGTAGAAACACTCTAGTAGTGATCCACACATTCTCTTTTGACATCTGAAAAATGCTAATTGATTATTGGGTGCTAGTGCAGTGAATAAAATGACCTTCACTATTATATATGATTGCTCCATGATCCTTCAGTTTTGATGGTGTTTGTCTCATTATTGAGAGGAATATAAATGGAATTTGAGAGGGAGAGAGAAAGAGAGAGGGATAAGTCTATTGTGTGAAAAAATTAAATATCCTAAATTTTTGATTAACATTATAGAATAGACATGACCATATATTTATAGATCTAGGTTTTTGGTGAAAATATTAGTTCTTTGACTACCAAAACAAAAATAATATTATAATTTTTAATAATCCACATGACATAAAATACTAATATTTGTATTAATATTTTACATCATAGGGAAACTCACTCAATTATAAATATAATTTTATCAACTTGTAAATTAATATATATCTATGGATGTGATCTTGGTCTGCTCGAACACCTCAAAATTTATTGAATACCTAGATAAAAATTTTATTCACATATAATTTTTTTTTCCAGAAACCAAAAAATAAATATTTATTAAACATTCAAAAAATAAAATAAATATTTTATCCACAATCTAGTCAATTAATATTTAATAAATATTAAAATAATTATATAAATTATTTATTTAATTAATAAATAATTATTTATTACATTGAGAATATTAGAAAACAATAAAACATAAAAGAAATTATTCCATGGTCATGAGAGTAATATTTATTCAAATAATTATGTTCAAATTGAATTTAATTGAGATCAATGGGAACACTTAGTGTGTGAACCTGTTGGATTCTTTCTCATTTTAATTAGTTAGCTATGCCTAATGTCTAGGAATTTAATCTAGCAATGGGTCAGGAAACCCAAGAGAGATAACTTTATGTCACAAATTTTTAAATCACACTTCAATGCTCAATTTTTAATATAATCTTAGTGTCTAATTCTATAGTCAATTAGGTTTCACATATGTTTCATCAATCTATTTGCGTGATACACCTTTTTTTACTATCTCAAATAAATTTTGTTACACCCTTGCCATGTAATTCAATGTGGTAGTTATATTTCAATCAATGGGATGAGATATCAATATCCCTGAATATACAAGGGACAAATACTTAATTGACCTATTAAATAACAACATATTATTCACAACACACCTAACATATCTAACTTCACCATAAAATTTCATTTTTATGGTTTATGAAATACAACTATGTGTGTGAGTCATAACATGAATTAAAAATAATATTAATGTCTACGGACTATTACACACATTGGGAGATTGGAATATCTGATGACATCTAAACATGATGAATTCCTACTAGTGGGGATGTTTTCCTAATCATCTGTCTTGTAGATTACCATGTTTGAAATTCATTAGAATAATCTTAATACACATATAAGTACTATCTTTTATTGATCTATATATTGTATCCCCCATTATAGAAAATTATGCATATGTAGAATATTATATTGAAATTTTAATGTTCTCCTCATAATGGGTAACTGATATAACCATATCATTGTGATAGACACTCTAGGAAATTATCACATCATTGATCAAAAAAAGTAAAATCAATATGTGATAAGATATTTATATTAATATTCACTCCATTTAATAATCATGTAATTTAATGTATAAATTAGTTGATTCAAAGGAGCCAAATCAAACAAACTCCCACTTGAACTAGATCCAACTGCTAATGCCCAATTTTTACTCACTTGAAAGGAACTCTTCTAGTTAGTATGGTTTCAACTTCTAGGACTACCATTTTTATATGGTAGGTCTTGTAAATCTAGATGTCTGTGTAGTAAATATATTTTCTGAAACAATACTATCTTGAGATAGTCCCTAATGTAGTGATATAATCGAGTATACCCCTCTTTTTCCCATGTTAGAATCCAGACATCCTGATTAAATCTATAATCAAATCATATAATAAAATGATAAATCTCTTACTTTCAGTATAACCCAAAACTGGAATAGTACATTCCTAAAACTGATACTTAAGCTTCATATGAAGCCACAAAATACTCATATATTATAGATATAGATCACAATGAATGTAATTACCTTTTCTTTTATATTACCTTATCATTTTCTATGATATTAGATCAAGTTTAATTAAGTTAAGAAAATTATTCAATTCACTTGATCACTAGTATCCCCACTCCAATATACACAGAGAACACATCGAATACATTATTGTAAAGTTTTGTTAGATTGTTCTAACTATAATTTAATGTAGTTATGTTGGATCTATTTATTATTTTCATATTAATCATCATTCATTAGTAATTTCAAACATCAGTACATATCATTGAACACGATATAAATTCTTAGCACTTAATCTTATAAAAATATATTGATCACCAAAATATCTTACTATGATTATGTGTGTTCTTATGGAAAGATTATATACTGATGGAAATTTATCCTTGAATTATTACAACATGTATTCTTCAATAAATAGTTAATATATATAGTTTTAATAAATTGAAAAACTTATGGAAATATATTATTGATCCTTTTCACTAGAACATGGTTACTACTTTTAGTCATACTTGGAGAAATTTCATTCCACAGTCCTAAAAAACTGGTATGATATCACATTTGTTTTACCATATGTTATCATTATATCTATCTTGAAAACATATAGTAATCCCACTAACTAAATAAAGTAACATATCACTCATTAATTTCCAAATGAATATTGTATGATCTATATGCATGATTTATTTATAAATGAATTTATCTAATATGAATATCATATTTGAATTTATTGATTTTTGACCCTTTTATGTTATGCCTAGTAGACATATATCATAGGGTCTACATTTGGTCCCATCATACATAAATCTACCCAAAAGTTTCATCGAAGTGAGGTGGACTTGATAATAAATTTCCCAATATGATGATCGTATAAATATGATTCGAAAAATTATAATTAATGAAGGATTTTATTCATGATGATTGGTGTATAGGTTTCTTCATAGACTAGACGTTTCAAAAATAAATCTTTCTTTATTAGTACAATATTATACAATCCATGTCTAATTTCACTTTAATACTTCCCATTTGTAACATGTATTAGAAAATTAAAAATCTGGATTCCCTGAATCTTGATACATGGAGTCCATTACATGTATTTATACATACTTTTCAACATTACTATATTATGATTTACTACTAAATTGTATAAATATTTATTCTAAATGAACAACTCATGTATCAACCATTATAATGAATCTAAACCACAACTTTGGTAATAAATTAAAATTTTGTATGTCTCTTTGGAACTAGACCTCCCACTAAGATGTGTGGATCCCACTATTCCTATACAAACTAATGGGAATCCATATCTATAACTCATATATGTTAAGTTACCTCCCACTATCTTCGTAGAGATTAAATTCTATTATTGTAATCTAGTTGATCTTGACTAGATATTAATATCCACAGTTTCTATAGAACCATTAACTCAGATGAACCTTAGTGTATTGATGATCATTAATAGTAAAGTCCATATTTTAATAAAATGTTTCAAAAAAATCTTCTTGTAATTTCTTAAATTATTCCTATCATATCACAATTGATATGATATTCATTATATAATATAGCTGGAATATGGTTTTGTTGTTTCACTTCAAATTAAAAAACACATCTTAGAAGAAATAAAGGAATAATTTCAATAAATATAAGACTCACAACTGATCTTCCTTTTAAAGCTATCATGAAAATTATTCATATAAGGAAATGTGACTTTTGTATTAATGTTACTCTATATATATGACCAATGAATACATGGATAATATATTCTGTAACAATCCAACATAGAGGTTCCATAATCTTTACCATGTTCACTAATTTACATTACCAAGTATTTCTAAAATTTCATAAATAAATATAATGAAACATATGAAGTTACATTTAGATTTAGAATAGTTTAAATGGACATGATGAATGAACACTAAATGTTTTATGATTTAACTTTTTTATAAAGGTTTCTTTGTCTAAGGAATGATATGTATTTTGATTGTAAATCAAGATTCTTAGTTCAATTAAGACCAAAACACTTTTATTTGTATAAAAAGGACAACTAATTTAAATTTTATTTGAAAAATATTTTTCTTTTACATAATTAGGTAATACTCATATATTTTTTTATATCCAATATTCATTGCAATTGATTTTTGTCATTCAATAGTTATTTAACTATAAATTTAGAATTTAAGTACCATAAAAAAATTTATTCTAAAATTAAAATAATGAATAATTTTGTTAAGAAAGACATTAAGATTAATTTTTTGATCACACTAATTAAATAATTGTATTAATCAAATATGGAAATGGTAAGTAGTGATATTTTCTTTGATGAAAAATAATTACCCTTTAATATATCCTTTTGAGTTCACTCTATTTCCTTTCTATTCAGGGCCATTTCTTGAATTTAAATACATTCATTTTTTATGAATATTGTATTTAATACACAAGAAATGAATAGAAACTTTTGTAATATTCATTAATTGGATGAAACATCTTGATTGTTCAATTTATTTCAAGTTATTTTCCAATTTCCATTCTTTCAACATAGGAAGAAAATATCCTCCTATTCATTATTCTTCATTTTAATCTTTTTTATCTTTTTAGGATGTTTTAAATGATCTATCTCCTTTATATTATTCATGGGATATTCATTTTTATCTTTCATAATTTTCACCAATAGGGGTGGAGAAGTTGGTTTCAACTAATCTTTATCTTCATGGTGAAGTATGGATAAAATTTTATGGAGAATGTTATCCATTTTTTATCTAAGATTGGAAAAATAAAAAAATCCATGTTCTAAGGATAATAAAATAAAAATAATGGATAATTTTTTAATCCAATTAGAATACAAATTTTACCAACTGATCTATATACCCCATATTTTTTGAATAATAATCTGTAGCTAGATGATCTTCTTCTAGTTTACAAAGATATAGTTCATTGAAAATTCTATCTATTTCAAGCATTTGTTTCATTTAATCATGTTATTGGATAAGTGATACTATAGTTTAATAATCCCAGTATTTATGTTGTATCATAATGTCTTCAGACATATTTGATAATATAATATAATGTACATAAGAAGCATCCACAACCAATATCTGGTAGGCTACCTTTTTTCATATTCACTCACTTATTGGGGTGGAATAATTATAATAGGGGATTTCGACACAGAATATAATTTTTGAGATAATAACGCATCGTATAAATGATTGTACCATGTGAAAAAAAATCATTTTTAATGAAAAAGCCTAAGTTAAGGAATGATCACATTGTTTCTATGAGGTTTCTTCCCATTTTCCACAATAATTAAAATATATGAATTATACATTACTTGATTATAAATTATCTAAGAAATAATAAATTTATTTATTTTATTAAAACTAACACTATTTTATGAAGTCTTAATAGCCCCCAATATTGAAATTAGAATTTCTAGTTGCAAGGAAATTCTATTGGAAAGGGTCCATATTATTTTATTAAATGATCCAGACATTGGAAATGAGTACCATAAGAATGTGTTCAGGTAAGTGGTCTTTCCAACTGTGAGATCTCATCTACTTAATCTATTTTGTTGAGTCCCCAGTCTTGATTCCTGACTTGAATTTCCTAAATACTTGAATCCAAATTTTTATTGAAAAGACATTGGTTGATAAGTTCAATAAAAGTTTGGTTAAGTCAACCCAAAGCCCAAATAATAACTCCCCAATAAAAGTATGTGTCTATAATTTGACCATGTAATCACATAGTTCTATGGATACATTCCCAATCAATTAATGGAAGGCTTAGTGTAACATAATATTATGATTGTAGATTTTAATTTATTATGCATAAAGTTTATCTTGTTTTGTTCTTTACATATCCTATTAATATTAAGTGTATTTTATTTAATTTATTAACCATGTTGGATAAAACCTTTTTGCACAATCAAATTATTTAAATTCCATAGTTTCACATTAAATTATTTATTTATGTCACCATGGTATTTCATCCACAGAATAAATAATGCATAAAAATAAATAAATAAATAAATAAATGACCCAATGTTGAGATTTTATAAGAGTTTATTTATTGAATGGATAATAAAAGTACCTTTGACCTAGGGTAATTACTCAAATTTATAGTCATGGATTGAGTTGCAACATTCCACCTATCTGCCTATGTATCACTGAGGATGGAATCAATGTGGTTCCATCTTGATAAAACTCCATATACTGTGGGATTTTGTTTTTATTATGTCATTTATAACTCACACATAGGTGGGGGAACCAAAATATTTGTTAATGTGTATTACATAAATAACAATGGACACATAGGTTCTACATAATAATGGAGATATAGGCGACACTTAATCTATGAAATTTAATTTCATTTTTAATAATTGAAATCCTATTCAATAAATTAAATTAAAACAAACAACCCTTATATAGGTCTAGGTCAATCTTATGAATGACCTTACATGCAATTTATAAGAAAATGTAAATACATAATATTCATTTATTATTCATTCTATATTATGATGATAAACACATTTTAATTAACTAATTAATTAATTACACTTCATCTTAATGACCATCTGAACTTATTTGGAGATATCTATGATTAATGGTATTCACTAAAACTAAATAGAAGAACCAATAATGACATATTTATTAAGTACATTAATTGCACATTTGGATATTTTTTAAAACCATTATTAAAATTTCAAACACCAAAACTGTGAATCAATAAAATACATTTTTAATGTTGTAATTTAACATTTAATATAATATATGTATTTTATTAATTGGTATACCTAATGAAATTTATTTACGAGTTACACGCCATGTATATCTATTTCCATGTATCCAGGTTACATGCTTGGGGATCTAGTGTATTCCTCTATTGGATTACATAATGTTTACAAGCCCACTAAAGACCATGTATTGCACTTTTTGTGTGTACATGAACCCTTACCATGGACACTATGTGTTCTTTGGAGGCATAATCACATGGAATGTACTTTAGCTACACACCATGTGATCTACATACTATGTGTCTGTTTGACTCCCTGAATGAATCAACACAAATCCAGGATGCTAGAATTGACGAACTATATACTGTGTACATGACATACACTTCATGTATACCATTAATGGTTTATCAAATCAATCTCACATGGTTTTACTGTGCATAAAAACCCAAAATAGTTTGTGAATTTCTCCGCTAACACATGTAGAATACATGGTCTGTATTCCAGCTACATGCCATTTAATCTAACATGCCATGTGCCAGGTTGGCCCGGTTTATGTCGAAGTGGTAGTCCACACGTACACACTAGTGATATTATCAATTATAAAAAAAATTTAATCACTGAAGGTAGATATGATATTATATTTATAAAAGTATATTTATGTCACATATTTTAGAAATATTTATTAGTTCCATCATTATGACCGTCTAAGTAAAATGGTGATGTAAAAAAACATTATTCCGCTACGTGGAGAAAATAAGTTGTATGTACATGATTGATGTTTTTATTTTTCATAGGACGAAAAAGAGGTGGAAAATTGTTGTCTCATTAGTATAATAACATCATATGATATTGATATTACTAGCTTAATTGTTCTATGGGTGTAACATATTTAGGTGAAGTAGAACAAAGAAATTTGAAAGAGTCAGTATAAATGATTACCTCTTCTTCGATAGACCTCTTATAGATTCCTTCACATGGACCCTTGTAATTGTGTTTTAAGAATACCAACACCACTATGTAGTGGTTAGGGATGTTGAAAATTTAAATTACATGGTTTTGGTTGAGCTAGATGTCAAAATGTGGTGTGAAGAAATGATAGAAATGGGTGAACCTTTATATGGGAGAGGAAGGACATTCTAGGAATTTCTAAAAGGAGAAAATATAAGTAATTCATTCTAATGAAAAATGATTCTAAATAGCCCAATATTAAAAGAAAAAGTGGTTAACGTCCAAATATCTCTATCTAATAAAATTTAGATATGTTTTGGTGTCATTTTAAATCATATATTTTTTTATTCCCTCAATTAACGAATTTTAATTTTCAAAATCATGATAAATTTTTAAATCTTAAAAAATTATAATTTTACAAATAAGGTAAGAATTTACTCATAGTTAGAAAATTGATGAAATTTATGGACATATTTTTTTCCCATAACATCTTAAAGTATTTTTAATATTTTTATATAGTTTGAGAAAAAATTGTTTTCTATAAAGTATAAATAATTTCATTTTACACTATTTCTTTAATCTTTCATTAAATACATCATAACGAATATGTAGTTCAAATATAGACTTCCAACACAACTATAATTTTTCATATATACCTTAATATTCATGGGACAATATAACCTAATCAAATTTTATTACTTTTAATATTTTTTAAATCAATTTCTTATTTTTTATTAGTTGAATTAATATTGTATCGGTGTTCGTATGATTTAAGATAATTCATCCATCACTAAAAAGTTAAATAAAATTACCATGATAAAAATAAATTAAATAAATTAAATACAATCAATATATAATTTTATATTTGATCATAACATTTTTTTCATTATGTGAATATATGAAGGTAATTTTGTTAAAGACATTGAAATTTTGAAGTTTTATATACTTAAAATCATATAAATGTCATTACCATGGTCAAGTGGATCCAAAATGAAACATATCTAGCATTTAGGTAGGGGGTATGGGTGGCTTGGGGTGATCAGGGCTATAGGGGTGCACATGGGGGTGGGTCATGGGAGTGGATAATTATATCATTTTTAAAAAAATATATAGTGGTAGTTTTAATAAAAAAATCGCTAAATTGAAAAGTACTACACAAATAGTTGTTGTTTTGTTAAATTGTTGCAATATTTTAAATAAAATTAAAAAATATTAATAATTAGTCGTGGTTATAACAACATCGTTGAGACGATTTCTTTATTTCCCGCATCCCCCTCTTATGTCATCAAAAGGGACTGTGTTTCCATTTAGATATAAGAGTAATTTTGACCACTAGTAGTAGTTTAAAAAGAATTCTATTGTAGAAATAGATATCATAGTTTCTACACTTCATGGGAGGCACACCCTCCTTTTGACTTTTTTTAATGTGTTAATACCATTTAGGGAATCCTATCAGAATAATATACTTGTTGACATACGTTTTCATATCTTGTGTCTGGGAGTATTCTACATGATATATTAGGGAGTCATATACTAGGAACTATTGGGAGGAATTGGCATCAAAACATAGTAAGGTGAGTGTGGTATGAATATTTTTTGCATTTCTAATTATATGGGAGGATTTTTCTCAAAATAACTTTTTCGACCAACATGTATGCTAATTTTATTAGTGGTATATAAATATATAAACATTCTAAACATTAAAAAAATACTTATTATTTTAATTAATATATATATATATATATACTTTTACCACTAAAAATCTATTCCAGAAACCATAATTGAAATTCCATTTTGTAGTATTCCAGTAATCAATTTTATTGTGATTGAGTTTCTCAGTGCCTCTTTATTCCAAAAAATTACCCTCATTTTTGATAAATTATTTCCTTTAGAATGTGTTCTACTTTAGATGCCTAATGATAAAATAATATTTAATTGTATAACTAAACAATCATAACAATTTCTCACGGAGGTCTTGAATTTTTGAGGTACAATTAAGTAATCCATTTAAACTAAAACAAATAAAATTAAAAGGATTTGAAACCCATGGAAAAACCATCCCAAGGAGAAAAAAACTCTAAATCGGGATCACCCAGTCGAAAAATCAAAGGGCATGCCTAATGGAATCCCATAGGGTCTAACAATCAATTAAAAATGCTATAACTGGGTCTCACTCAAATCCCAATGGTGCGCTAAAAATCCGTACCCATCAAATGTATGTGAAAACAAATCAAGGTATGCACCACATATCATAGACTCGTATACATAGGGATGTCCAATAAAGAGATCCAATTTGATATAGATCATTGTAGATAAGAGTTTCTGTCTTAAACCATGAAATTACCTCTAATTGAAATATTGGTCTATGATGCGAGAACAAAGACATAGAGAGGTAAAGATGGGTTTAGCCATACCAATACAATCACATAGCCTCCAAAGGATCGAATAACAGATTTCCAATTGAAGAGAGGGAACAAAATACTTGGAGGTAGAGAAATTAGGGTGCGACCTCTACTATATTCATGGTAATGGAGAATAATGATGGGATAAGTGAGAGAAAAAGAAAAAATATATAAAGAAAAACTAAAAAAACCCATGGTGCAGGCCGCACGGTTTACCTTCATGGTCTTCATAACAGTATGGAATCCATGAAACAACAAATGACTAAGGCTATAAGCCCACACGAGCTACCGGAATGGTTTGTCAACTTTGTGCAAACTATATATTAACCCTATGTAGAAAATGCCGGGAAACATGCACAATCATGCATCTTTAATGCACAGTTTACCTAAACCATGAGACCGTTCAAAATGGGCTCCATATTTACTTGGATGGGGAAGCACGGTTTTCCCCTAAATCTTGAATTCTAGGATGAAATTCTAAAATAGATTATTTGGCCTCCAACACTCCCAAAATAAAACTGAAACACCTGAGGCACTCTCCAATCCCATAGAATAACAATAACCAACATATAAGGCCATAAGAAATCATGAAATTAATTTAAAATAAATTAATCAAAAACTATCATAGACAGTGATTGAAAAATTCAAATCGGGAGTTGTTTTCAATCCTATTCAAAATCCTATGTCATTACGATAACGATGGGAAATGGTGGATTTTCGTCAGTAGAACTGCAATGGGTGGTGTGTGGATTTCTCGCAAGGAAGGTACATGGCTATGATGTGACCATAGGCAGTGGCCTTATATCTAGTAGATTTTTGAAACATACATCTTTGGTTGGTGAGAACATGGTCGATACACCAGTATGATAATGGTGGTAGAATAGGTGAACCCTCATGATGATGATTAGTGGTTCGACAGGTACTAGTGGGTGGGGATATTTCATAGTGACTGATGATTGATAGTGATGGTTCCATTGTAGGATACTATATCTTTTGTATAGGCATGATTACAAGTCATTTAAGGTAATAGAGTTTGTGGCATAGGCACATGGGTTCGATTATACAGGCATGGTGGGTCGATCATTAAAGGTTTGGAGAGGAGGTTTGATCATTGGTGCGTGCCCATATAAATGGTAGTGATGGGTCTAAGAATATCTGGTCATGATGAGATTTTAGGCCAAAAAATATATATATTAATGGGCCTATGGGTCCAGGATATATGTGTATATTTCTTTATAATTATAAGGGCCTGTGGGTGTATATTAGATAAAATAATGGGCTCGACCTATGGGATACCACTTGGGCATTCTATGACATTCATTTTAGGTCCTGTGAGTGTAGGTATGTTTGAGTTTCAATATAATTTTATCCCCATGTACCTAATATATAATTAATGCTATCTAGACCTATATGAAAAACATAGAACAAATAATATCCCATAATGAAAATTTCCTCATGAATTCTTTTAGTAATCAGTTGAATTGAGCTTGAGTTTCTTGGTTCCACATCATTCCACAAAATTACAATCATTTTTTTATAAACTACGACCTTTAGGATAGATTCAACCAAAAATTCCTAATGTTAAAATGTTAAAATAAAGAAGAAATTACTAAAAATTAGTAAAGAATGTGATCACTAGATCTCAATTAAGAAACTGATTATTAATGATCAAAGAAAAGGAGGATGATAAAGTGAACATGATAGGGTATGTGGGTTACCATTACTAAAATCTATTATGGGTGTAAGTTCTCACCCTCTCAGAATCACACAAAAAAACAAGTGAAGAAAAGAAAATAGGGACACAATTGTTTTACGGGGTTTGATTGGATGACCTACGTCCACAGGGACGGTTGAAAATTCTTATTCTTCAAAACATGAATATAGTATTCAAATTATATAGATTTATCTCTTATTTTTTATAATATAATGACACCCATATTTAATGTTGCAGTGGAGGATAAGATGCAGATGGACGCTCAATTTTTCTATTGATATCCACCAACTCCAGAAAAATATTATTGGACAACACCAAACACTGCATTGGGTCTCCATTGGTTGTCATCAACCCTTTCTTGCATGTTATATGAGGTGGTATCACTCTTCTTGGGGTCCTCTTCTACATCTACAAACCATGAGGTAGTGATATTATTATCAAAACTAAACAAAATCAGAATAAGATGGCCATAATTTGATGCAAACAAGGTGGGAGTAATAGGAGTGTTCATAATATCTATTAAAATATTGTTTTTAAATGATTAGATGGGATAATCATTTTTAGATGGATGTCTATTGAGCACAAATTTTGTTCCTCTAAAGGATAAATTAGTATTCAAAATGTTCATGTTTTGTATTTTTAGTCGTCGCTCACTTCATTCTAATTAGATTTCTTTTTCTTGATGGAGCGGCCAACCCATAACATATTATCTATGGCTTACTACTTCAAATATGGACTTTAAAAGTGGTAGAAAAGGGAATTTCACAGTACTAAACAATCACTATTAATATCAACAAAGATAAGTGTGTGTGTGTGTGTGTGGAGGGGGGGGGGGGTTCACTTTTATCAGTGTTTAAAAAGCACTGATAAGGGTCCCTTTTATCAGTGCTAAAAAATCACTGATAAAAGGGTCATTTATCCAAGCTTTTTTAACAATGATAAAAGAGAATTTTTTATTAAAAAAAATCATGGAATCAAGAAATCTTTTAATTGCACTTGAACTACCCTTTAAAATCATTATCATCCACCTACACACACCTACACCTCTGAAACCCCCCCATTACATGTGCTAGCCCCCAACCCTGCACCGGCCAACACGCCTCTACCTCCCCCAGGATTCGAACTCAAGACCTCTCCCCTCAAGGCCTTGAACCTTTACCACCCCCCATATTTCTTTGTTCTCCATTTAATGAAATATATATATATATACTTATATTTATTCATATATTAATATATATTTATATTGATATATATTTGTATATTTAGTTATATTAATATATATATATATATTTATCCGTATATTAATATATAATTATATCTATTTATTTATATCTATTTAGTTATATATTTTATCTGAATATTTATTCGTACATTAATATATATTTATAGGATTACTTTTATAAAAATTTATAAAATGTATTTGTGTGTGTGTGTTTATAAATAAATAAATACATATATATATAAAACAAACATACAACATACATATACTTGTATAAATAATATATATGTGTGTGTATCTATATGTACCATTATACATATTTGTATATATATATATACATATATATTATATATTCCTATTAATTTTCATATGTTAGAATATATAGAAAATATATATCAGTTTGTTAATACATACACAGACTAATATATATATATATATCTGTGTGTGTGTGTGTGTGTGTGTGTGTAGACATAGACACACACAATACACATGTTTATAAATATACATATAATTCAAATCTGAATAAAATAGATATTGTAAGGCTTATATATTGACAAATATATTTTACATGTAAATATGTTTAGTAATTTATTTATAAAATTAAAAAATTTATGCGTGAATAAAAAAAAATGTATATATGGTTATATATTTCATTATAATGAAAATTAAATTATAAAAAATGAAAAAAATTCAATACCATAATAGAAATATGAATGTAATCCCTTAGATTAAATTTATTCTCCACTAAAAATGGGTAAAAAGTGTTGGATCTTGAATATAAAGATTATACACAAGAGGGGGGTGAATTGTGTCTTTCAGATTTTTTGTTAACTCATCGATTGAATGAATTCTGTCCTCTATAATTTATTAGATTTGATCATGCAGTGGAAATAAATAAAAGCATGGGAACAAAGATATATAGTGGTTCGGGGAACAGAAGCCCCCTAGTCCACTCCACCAACGCTCAACTCCATGAGCTTGGTGATTTTTACTATCTGGTCCTCGTTTCAATGGACCGGTCCACAACTGAATACAGGCAGCTGAAACCTTTACAATCCAAAGAAAAACAAAGCCTTCTGGTTCAAACACGAACCTACACAGCTTAGTACGAGAAGCTGGTTAATCATGAATAAAAATAATTTCAGAAAGAAGTTTTCCAGTTGATATTCACAATTGAACAGAATGGAATTGACAGCAGATGGATCATCGTTTCTAGAAATACTGATTTTCAAGAAAAAGCAGTTATGAGTCAATCCTGTTACAGTAGATATAGAGATATAATTCAAAACTTCAGAAGTAGTAGATCCACAGTAGATATTCGATGCAGAACAAGTGAATCTTCTATCGAGTTCCTTCTTCTTAAATGAACAGAGCTTTGACACTCCTTTTTGAATCAGCAGATCGACATGATTTTTGCAGTCTCTATTTTCCACCTTTTTGAATTATAGATTGAACACCACTCTCCCGTATCTTGTGTTTTTCAGAGTGAACATATATAATAAAGCTGCGCCAATCTCTTGCACAATTATATCCCTAAAAGTTTCCTTTTGATTCATGATATTCAATCATTTGAATTTACAGAGTTGTCATAACTTCCCTGAAGACTCGACATTAAAAGCTCCTTTTATTTCAATATTTAATCCAATGATAAAACGACTTTGAATCAGTCAAAGTCATATTTAAAAATCTACTTTAAATCCAGATTGAAATCTGCCTAATAATCATCTTGATGACCGTTGCATAAAAATATCATCTTTCAAACTTTCTGACGCCAAACGTAAGGTTGACGACGTGGCCTCCAAATATAGGGTTGATGACATAGTCTTTAAACGTAAAGTTCACAACGTAAGGTTGAATAGAAATTTAGGGTTCATGTTACTTTCTTCAAACGTAAGGTTAATATTAAACGTAGGGTTGATCATCCATACTTTTTCATCAACTCTCAAACGTACGGTAAAAGATCCATACATTTACATGATCCATACTTTTCAAAGAATGTATGGTTGTTCACAAAAGTAAGGTTTATAAACCATAGTTTTGAGAAATAAACGTAACGTTTAATACTTACGTACGGTTCTCCTTCCATACATTGCTGATAACCAAAACGTAAGGTTCCTTCCTAACGTAAGGTTCTTCTTCCATACTTTCCTGAAAACGTATGGTTGTTTAACCATAATTTTCTATTATCTCAAAAAGTATACACTCTTTTTATCCTCATGCTACGTTTATCCATGTTGGGTATGAAGAGTGATTCCAGGATGTGCTAAATGAGATTCCAAAGACGTAAGGTATGAACAGTGATTCTAGGAGGCGCTAAAGCAAATTCCGAACACGTATGGTATGAACAGTGATTCCAGGACGTGCTAAAGCAGATTCCAAACATGTAAGGTATGAATAGTGATTTCAGGATGCGCTAAAGCAGATTCCTAACAAGTAATAAATTCTCATTATTTCAAAAGTAAAATAATTTAATAAATTCATGTAAAATACTAAATAAAATCATTAGAAAATAACTAAGGGTATTTATGAGCATAACAATTATCATAAAGTGACAGATTATTATTTTCAATAATCTCCCCCTTTAAATAACATTATTATGTATTTTTGAAAACAATACTTTTCTGAACAGTCTCCCCTGTTTTGATGATCACAAAAACCATAAGATAATAAAATTAATTAAATGAAATTATCTTTCAAAAATAGTTACATAATGTTTTAGAATTTTTAGAGGATGAAAAAATATTTAATTTTAACAAAAAAAAATAAAAAATTTATCCCCCTTCACAAAAATAAAAAAAAATTCTTTAGAAATAAAATTTTGTAGTTTTATCCAAATTTATCCCTCTGAATATCCTTTATAATAAACAACTATTAATAACATAAAAAATTTTCTGGATAAGTATCCAAAACATTAAATATATAGTAAACCATTTAAATAAGGTTTTTTAAAATAAAATTTTGTTTTTATCCAAATTTATCCCCCTTTTGTGATATCAAAAGAAAATGATAAATCATGGATTTTAACACATTTAATGTTGCACTGAACTGTAGGTAAATGCTATTATTAACTATTTATCAATAATTAAATCTAGAGTACTGTCATATCAATAATAATGTCAGTAAAACAAATAGAAAGAAAGAGACATATTTTCATTAAAAATTAAAAATAGATACAAGTATGATAAACACATGAATCAAGGTTTGGGAAAGATAGGCAATAGGTTCTATCTACTTTGGATTGTAGACTTGATTTTTGTAAACTATTCCTTTAGTCTCTTCATTATCCCATATCTAAGTTTGATAATGAGCTCTCTGTTCTCTTGATTAATATGAATATCCTCGATTAAATTGACTCTAAAAAACTCATGCAACCTTTCTTCTTTTTCGATAAACACTGAAAACTTCTCTGACAGCTGATTTAACAATGTTCTGATTAGTGGCTCACTAGATATCAGTTGATCCACTAAAAATTTCTGATTGTATAGCAACACTAATAATGGAGCATTGTTGCATTGAAGATCGTGAAACCTTTCATTCATGTTTCTCATCATGACTGTGATAGCTTGAAATCTTCGGATTAAATCAGGTGAAGTATCTAATCCACTAACAACACTATTTGAAACTGATGAAAATTTGTTCTCCATAAACAACTTCAGATTTGATAAATCTGTCTTCATAACCATTTCAGATTTCAAAATTCCAACTGTATTCAGCATATCCTCTTTAAACATTTCCACTTCTTTCCTTGAGAATGTACTCTCATTCATATTTTGAAATCTCAATTGTTCGAATTTTAAGGCATTTCTCAGAGTGAAATTCTCATATTCCAACTGAGGCACTTTTTTTTATAGTTACTCAACTTCTTTCTTCCTTGAATCAGAGGCACCCTATGCTTGATTCGAATTCTCAGGATATGGATGATGCAGCAGTACCAAAGGTAATGATTCAGCATCAGAATTTTCTTTCTCTTTGTCTTGAGTAGGTTGGTCCATAGATTTTTCCTAAGAGTCTACAGAGTCCTCCATAGAAGAATCTTCTTGAATTACATCTATGTGAGCTTCAGAAGAATTATCAACACGAACATCATAATCTTGGCCTTCCACTGGATTTTCGAAAACAAAATTTTCTAGAGTATCCTAAGGTCTGGCCACATCCTCACCAGGCATTGCCTCCTAATCTTGGTCCTGTTAAAGTGTAACTTCAACATCAGCTACAATTTTTTCCTGATTCTCCCTTTGAGCTTCTTCTTGAGATCCTGATACCTCTACTGGTGTTGTCCTTTCACTAACAACTTTCACGGTCTTAACAATAACAAATTATCTTACAAAAGAATAAGAAAATAAAGCTTCTATTAGTCCCAATGAAGGGGAAGTAATTTCCTCATTAACAGCTCTAGTTCATCGAGATTGAAGTCCCTCCTGACTTCTTTTTTCTTCAGCATCTTTCACTTCAAATCGGATCCTTCTTGCTATGTTACTGACTCTTGATTCAGCCTTTCCCTCCTTGGACTTAGTAGGTTGATCTTGATTACTCTCTGAATCATCCTTAGCTCCTAATAGAAAGAGTTTTCCTTTAATGGTGCTCCAGAAGCATCCAATATTCCTTAATGTTCCAGAATTAAACATATTACTGTGAAGACAGTGTACTCGGGCATCCACTAATCTCACCATGTCTTTCTTAGGCAACAGTTTAGAAATAAATCTACCGAAAGGATAAATGTTCATCCAGGCATCACTTTCGCAACAATAATTGAGGTACCTGACCATGTACCTTGGGAAGTTTAACTTGATATCACTTAACAGAAGATACATTACTTACATATTAGGGTAAAAAATCTTTTCTATATCTGCCATTCTTGGAGCTGTTCTTGTCTGAACAAATTTAACCAAGATCTCCTAATCTGGTTATAAATCTTTCACCATCATTTTCTTAATAGTAGATGTTCCAAACAAAAAAGACATAATGTCATCGGATTTATGCACAACATCTCTTATGTTCTTCAAATCAAAATGAAAAACTCCCTCGTGAGGGGAGTTAAGAATCTGACCAATTTCTACTAACGAGATTGAGAAATCCATATCCTCTATATTAGACATCATACTATCTTCAGTATCCCCCAGACTAAAACGTATAGATTTTAAGAAGTTACTATGTTCTACCTCATACATAAATTCCATATTTTCATTGTTGAATTTCTGTTCAAGGTTCTGAAATGAAAACACTTGTTTCAACAGTAGAATTGTCTGAAATAACTAGTCAAGATCGATTACCTTTCCCTGTAATATTTTTCTTCCTTCTGAGCGTTGTCTCTTGACATTTCTTGGCTCGGCTTCACTGGCTCTTTTAGTCCTTACCATCTCTACGAGAATCTCTGATGGTTTGAAGGTTAGGGTTTCAGAGGTTCGAAGATTAGGATTCACAAGAAGAGGTGCGGTTTGCGAATTTGAAAAGGTTTCGATGGAAATGAAGAGGTTTAGAAGTCGAAAGGGTTTCTGAAAACCTTGATTCCCATGTTTTTAATAATAATTACATATATTTAAAAATAATTAAATTGATTATGTAGATAAAATAAACTTATTCTGTTTTAAAAACAAAATAGGAAAATTATTGTTAAGCAGAATTTTAAAAAAATAAAGAATTAGCATTGTAGAATAAAATTTTATTTAAAAACAAAAAAAAACTATCTCCCCCTTAATAAAATCAAACATTCCAGTGGGAAGTGGTTTAGTAAAAATATCTACTAATTGAATTTTTGTATTTATAAATTCAAAAAATATATTCTTTTTAATAACATGTTCTCTTAAAAAGTTATTCCTTATATCAATGTTCTTAGTTCTAGAATGACTAATAGGATTTTTTGAAATATTAATTTCACTTGTATTATCACATAAAATAGGTTTAATATTAAAATTCAATCCAAAGACTATAAGAGTGTTTTTCATCCACAACACTTGTGCATAGAAACTGCCAGCAGAAACATATTCTGCCTTAGTTGTTGATATGGCAACTGAATGTTGTTTCTTACTAGACCATGACACCAAAGACATTCCCAAAAAGTGACATGTTCTTGATGTTCTTTTTCTATCTAATCTAAAAATTCTAAAGTCATAATCTGAATATGAAATAAAATTAAAACTAGAAGTTTTACGATAATGAATAGATTGCAAAACAGTTCACTTTAAATATCTAAAAATTATTTTAACAGCAGTTAGATGAGATTACTAAGGATTTTATTGAAATCTAGCACAAAGACATACTGAATACATTATATCTGTCCTTCTAGCAGTAAGATATAAAAAACTACCAATCATACCTCTATATAAATTGTTGTCAACTGATTTTCTAGTTTCATCTAAATAATGTTTTATAGTAGTACACAGAGGAGTTGTAAATGTCTTGATATTTTCAAGTCCAAATTTGTTAAGTAAATTAGTAATGTATTTTCTTTGATTTAAAACATTTCCATAATATTTTTGATAAATTTTAAGTCCTAAGAAGAAATTTAGTTCTCCCATCACACTCATTTCAAATTATTTTTTCATTAACTTTGAAAACTCATGACAAAGGGTTTTATTAGTTGATCCAAAAATTACATCATCAACATAAATTTGAACCATTAAAATATTAATTTTAACAGTTTTCTTAAAGAGTGTTGGGTCTGCCATTCCAATAGTAAAATCATTTTTCAAAAGAAAAGAACTTAATCTTTCATACCAAGCTCTAGATTCTTGTTTAAGGCCATAAAGAGCCTTAGTAAGTTTAAAAACAGAATCTGGTTTTTAAGAATTTTCAAAACCAGGAGGTTTCTCAACATAAACTTCCTCCATTAAATAACCATTTTAAAAGGCAGATTTTACATCCATCTGAAATAATTTAAAATTCATATATGATTCATAGGCTAAAAGGATTCTAATGGCTTCTAACATAGCTACTGGTGAAAACGTATAATCATAATCTATTCCTTCTTCTTGATTATATAATTTAGCTACTAATCTTGTTTTATTTCTAGTTATTGTGCCTTGGTCATCCTGTTTATTTCTAAAGACCCATTTGGTTCCTATTAATGGATAATTCATAGGTCTTTCCCCTAATTCCCAAACTTCATTTATTTTAAACTTTTTTAATACATCTTGCATTGTTATTACCCCACTTTAATCATCTAATGATTCTTTTATAGTCTTGGGTTCTTGTTGAGATAGGAAGGCAGAGAATTTCCCTAGGTTTCCAAAGTTTCTTCTAGTTTGAATTCTTGTATCTAAGTCACCTATCAAAGTTTCTAAAGGGTGATTTTTTAGGGTTCTATACTGTCTAGGAAAAAAATTTAATGTTTCTTCAGTATCATGTTCCTCTGAACTGGACTGAATTTCTTTTATATCATTTTCAAAATCATTCACTAAGTTCTCAAGTCTCATGTTATCATTATAGTCAAGTTAATCTATTTGATCCGTCCTTTTCTCAAAGGGAACATATTCATCAAATTTCACATGAATTAATTTTTCAACAGTCCTTGACTTCTTATTATAGACTCTATATGCTTTTGAGGTAGCAGAATATCCTAAGAAAATACCTTCATCAGATTTTGGATCGAACTTACCAAGATTATCTTTGGGGTTCAATATGTAAACCTTGCATCCAAAAACATTAATGTAATTTACGTTAGGTTTTCAGTTATTCCATAGATCACAGGGTTTCTTTTTCAAAGTAGTTCAAATTAAAACTCTATTAATTATATAGAAAGCTGTATTCACAGCTTCTGCCCAAAAATATATAGGTAGGCTATATTCATTTAACATAGTTCTAACTATTTTTTGATTTGTTATATTTCTTCTTTCTACAATCCCATTCGGTTGAGGTGTTCTCGGGGTAGAGAAGGTATGTTTAATACCCATGTTTGAGAAAAATGAATTAAATTCCTAATTCTCAAATTCTCCACCACGATCACTTCTCAATGAGATTATATGAAAAACTTTTTCATTTTGAACAGATTTGCAGAAACATTCAAATAATGTAAAAGCTTCATTTTTAAATTTCAAAAAGAAAATCCATGTAAATCTAGAATAGTCATCAACTAAAACATATACATATAATTTACCAGCTAATATTTCTACCCTTGAAGGTCCAAACAAATCCATATGGATAAGTTCTAGAGGTTTAGTTGTAGAAACTTTTTTAACATATTTGAATGATGATTTTTGTTTCATTCCAAGTTGGCATGCATCACAAAACGTGTCACTTTCAAATTTGGGACTAGGTAAATCAAAAACTAAATGTTTTATAGATAACTTATTCAAAACATATATATTATAATGTCCAGGTCTCTTATGCCAGATCTAAGATTCACTTACTTTAGCAGTCAAGAAATTTACTTGTTGTTTACACAAGGAATTGAAATCCAAAGTATAGACATTTTCAGTTCATGGTGCTTTAAATTTTAACAGTTTATCTTTAGAAACAGTACATCAATTGTTAGTAAAATCAACATTATATCCATCATCACAAAGTTGAGAGATACTTATCAGTTTGTGTTTTAATCCTTCTACATAAATTACTTTGTTGATTGAGACTGTGTTTGGATCACCAATAGTTCCAATGCCAATGATTTTTACTTTGGCATTGTCACAAAATGTGACAAGTCCTCCTTCCTTTTGAGTGAGTGAAGAAAAATTCAATGAGTTTTTACTCATATGTCTTGAGCAGCCACTATCCATGCACCATATATCTTTTCTACTCTGGTGTCCTGCTACCTGCAAAGACATTCAAACAAATTGATTTGGTAACCATATTTTGTGGGGTCCAGGGGTGTTAGCTAGCAATGATCTGGTTATCCATATTTTCATTGTTCTTTTAAAGTTAGCTGAATCATATAAGTCTTTTAAAACATAGCTTTATTAATACCACAAATTTGAGGCTGTCTTATGAAACAGTTTTTAGCTATATGTCCCTTTGTCCCACAAAAGTTATAATTAACCTTTTTAGAGCTAGAAACAAAATAATTTTTATATAGCTTAGGTTTTTCTCCTTTAATGCAAATTCCAAATTTCTCGTTTTTAATGACAGTTTTTTAAGAATTTCATTTAATGAATTCTCTCCTTTTTTTAAAAACCAATGCATCCTGTTTGTAAGAATCTACTTAATCCTGGAGTGTTTTTATTCTTTATTCAAAATTAATATAGTTAGTGCTAATAGAATTGTATTTATCAGTTAATTCCTTATATTGTTTCAGCATTGCATCTCTTTCATATGAAACAACTTTATGTTTGTTCTTTAGTGACTTAAGTTTTTTTGAAAAGGGAGTGTGGGTATTTAGTTTCTCCACAAAATGGTAATTAATGTCATTATTTGTAGATAGAACTACCTCTCCCTAGATGGTCAACTACCATGGTAGTATTGACATCAATGCCACTCGGTCAGACCATTAAATCTTATTTTTGGAGGCTTGAAAGCGCATTTCCATTTCATTCAAAACATTATCCAACTAATTTGGATCTTATTTAGTAGAAAAAAAGTGGGGGAAATGGATCCACAAAAACCAAGAATGTCAAAGAATATTATATGATGAAGTCTCCAAAAATATTCTCATTCGAAGCATTTTCCCACAGTTCATCCTAGAAACTCAAGGTCTCTATAAATTTAGCTGTGACAGGGATGGAAAGTGATAGAAGATTCTAATGGTGGAACATAGTGGGTATTTTCTACCGTTAATGCTTCTTGGGTGTTTCTATAGTCTTAGGAACCCCATGACTTTAATATTACAGGACTTTGGGAACCAGTAAGAAGCTTCTCCTAATGTAACCCCAATGGGAGTGCCAACAACATCGTCATCCACATCATCTGTTTTTGTTCGCAGCCTAGAAATTAACCAATATGATTATTCACGGAGACCACTATGGGAATAGATTAGGGTCTAAAGTTCCTAAAGTCATTGACCTACCTTCTCAGGATCCCCATCGAAAGAGATGTCAATAGGCACTAAAACATAACCAATGCCGGTAAGGAAAACCTCCCCATGTTGGAGGAACATTCATAAGGCCTGAGAGAAATAGTGATGAGTAGATTATAAGCCACTCAAATGTTTGCATAGCCTAGAGACCACTAGGATATCAGCCTTAGGTGGGAAAGATGGTTGACTCATATCATTAGCTTCGACAGCTCGTTCGGCCATCTGTGAAGTCATGACTCCATCTTTCAAAACATTCCTTTGGGTTGATCCAAGAGGTTTTCGATGGAATTTTCTGGGTCAGGATAACATAACAACTTCATTTTTCTTCTACTTACCCATATCCCCATATTCCTTGGATGTTTTTAAAATAGGATCTAGATCAGCTAATTGGTCATCTGGACATGATTTTACCCATGCCTCAACACAGATTATAGTGAGGAAGGGTACAGAATCTCTGGAATCCAGATGTCTGACCTAGTACTCGGTGTCCACCTAGGTAAACATCAACAATAGATGATGTTCTATCACAATTCATTTATCTTAATGTAAAATTTTGAGATTTTGAGGGAAAAACTTCTAGACACAATTTAAATGATGACTAAATCTGCATGGTGCATACCCCTGACAGAGAAGCTCCCCTATGATGCGGGAAACTAGGACACTTTCTCTCAAATAAAAAAGTTGCCTCCATTTAAAAAGTCTTCAGATGTATTATTCACAATAGTATAACCATGGGAATCATAAGTATGATATGAAAACATTCATAGATGTTGAGAAAAACCATTATTTCTTACTTATTCATTTTAGTCTTCTCTTCTTGGTTATCCTGTGAGGCAAAATCCATTGGGATAACCCCACTAGTTCTCTGATGGTACGGTTAGAGGGAGGATTGTGGAATAAGAACTTCATTGATAAAAGAATAAACACCTATGTTATCTCCTCTTCAACACCAAATGATTTGGAAGGGACCAATCATTTGATAAGGTGGCCTCCCTTCATTGATCCGGACTAACAAGAGATAAATCTTGGCTAGCATTGGTATAGCTAGATTGATACATTTACTATGGGCTAGCTGAGAGTCCATGATGAATGTTGAGACTCTCACACCCTCAGAGTCCCATAATGGTAAGATCCATCCCCTAATAAACATGTCCATGAAGGCCGCCCATCGAAATAATCGGTCAAGATCAGGGACGAGCTCCCATCCCCATTAATGAAATTTTCACTATTCAAAGGTGGGATAATAGGTAACCACTCATCTCTTCATTTTCGTGATAGATAATTATATATGTATGAATGAGTGGGGCTCTTGAACATTTTTCCTAAATATTGAAAAACACTTAATGAATGGATTTTCCTACTTTGAACTAGGACCGACTTGCATAAAATGTGCCATTTTCTAAATAATGTGTTTCTTGGCCAAAGGGAAAGTCCTCTCCTCATTTTCCAGAGTAGAGGAAGGTGTTAGGAATTCATCATATATGTCCCCAAAAATAGTGAAACCTGAAATTATTCAGATGTCCTAAAGGATACTGTTGACCTCACCATGAGTCAATTGAATGGTATTAGTTTTTGAGACCCACTAGTTTCAGAGCCATTAAATATGGGCTTTGGGTTAACGAGTTTATACCTGAAATACCCAGGAATCCTCGTATAGTCCCTAAACATAAAACTCATTATGAAATTATTTGCAGCTAGGGGGATCCCAGAAAGGCCACCCCTATACTATGAAAAACTAGCCTCTAGAGATAAGGTCTCACTTGGATGACCATCAATGTTGTTCATTCAATGTGGCCTTCTGCAAAATGCTTTGATAACAATGGACCATCATTTTTAGCTTTTGTTGCACCTTCCCTATGGTTCAAGGTGAATAGATCTATAGGGACCTAGAAATGATATATCTTTGGAGGTATCATCCTCTGGAAGATATCAAGGCCTTAGGGATGGAGGCGTTAGTTGTCAAGGTAGCTGGATGACCAACCTGATTGCTGCTGGAATTGGGATTTTAGAAAGTAGACATATCCCATATGCTGGAAGCCTTTCTGAAGGTAGTTACTCCCTTTGACTTATTGTAAGAATATTTTCAAGAGATTTATTGTGTTGATCAAAAATAAATTTTTCATCAACTGAGTCCACCGGGTTCTTCAATCATTTATCAGTAGTAGAAATAGGGGTAGTGGGGGAATCCTTAGTTGGGACAATGACATCGACAATGTTCCATGAAAGATCAATTTCAATTTACACAAAATGATCTAAAATTACAGAAAAATTCAGTCCAATGATGAAATTTTTGGATGAGAGCCACAAAAATTTCCACGGACTTTAAAAAATTGGATCCACATGGGGATCCACATACTGATCCATGAAACAGTATATGGACGCCATTTCCCATGTAAAACATAGTTATATGGAAGGCTCGTGAGTTCATGACCCGCAGAATGTTGGCCAAAAAACTAACTGGTTCATGGAAGGATGAAATCGCAAACTGAGGCCTCATAACGTAGATGTTCAAAATTTTCTGAATCAAATTTTATGTTTGGTTTAACAAATTTTATTGTTTAGTTCACTCGTTTAATCTATATTGTGTGGAACATACAAATAATGTATCGTTATCCGATGTGGAGATCCAGAGTTGATTTCTAAATTCCATGGTGATGATATCAGACACAAAAATTTGTTCCTGGGCATAAATGTTTTTGAAGAGTTTGGTTCATGGAACCTAATGAGTGGTTCACGAATATGGATTTTGCAAAGGAGTCTGTACTTGAATATAAAGGAAGCCTTGGAGAGGCTGAGAGTTCTTTTCTCCATGATAAATGGTAAAATAAAAATGACATAGACCCCTATAAATAATCATTTTCCCCCTATCAGACTAACCTATTTTACCGCAAACCACTTCTGTTTATGACAGCTACTACATTGGAATAGACTCCTCTTCATTTTGATCTAACCTCAGTTCAATGTGGGGAATTTTTATGGTCCAAAAACATTTCAAAGGGAAGTAAATACTCCTAGAAGAACATTACAGAGGGAAGGAAACATTCCTTCATGTCTATTAAGGAAAATGTATACAAACTAGATTGTAAACTCAATAAGAAACTTGATGAAATCAAATTTTGAAAAAACAATTTAGTGTACCATGTACCATCACTAGAAATGGTTCACGGGGGTGCATCAAACAAGATCCATTGGTACATGGAAGGGCCCACGAGGCATTGGACTATGGATAAATGGAAAGAGAACCCACGATGCCGCGAACCGTGTCATTGGTGAAATCGAGTGTAGAAATGCCATCTGCATACCATCTTGTGAACTAAGAAGTTCACAAATAAAGAAAGATAGAAGGGTTTTGTGAACCACCTTTCATGAACCACAACCTCCACAAACCCCGATTGACCGAGTCTTACATGGGTTGAGATATATCTTAACAGGCTTCTGGAAATGGTGCTGCATAGCCACATATATGATTTCTCTGGTGCATAATAAATAAATCACAAGAGAAATCGGAAGATGAGATGAAGGGGGATGTGTGAAACAGAGCATGAAGGAGACACTAGAGGCTATAAGAGTGAATTCATATCTGAATATTATTCCAACATTGATTTTGGATCATTGATGAAGTGGGAATGGTGATCCACTTCTCTGTAAGTATAACAAACTGCAAACCTTAGAAATCATGAACATAATTATAATTGGTGAAATAAGAACCAAATTGGTGCCATTTCCATCCATAAATCTCTTGAAGATGAATTCCTTGTGAACCATAGGCTCCATTACCCTTATTTAATTCAGTGCTCTGCATAGCGCAATGCTATATAGATCAAAACCTATGCCTCATACTACATCACTACATAGATGAAACCTAGAGTGGTGTGGTTAACCAAATATAGGACCGCGTACCACTTTGGTATACGGTGGTCCATTCCCATGTCTTCATACTACTCTGGTACACCAATTACCCCTATACCTGCATAGAATTATGATATGGGGGGCTACCCCCAACCCACATGAGAAATCAGTACATAGAATGGGGTGTCCTCTGGTTTCCTTCCCATTATCTTTAATCATACCCCCCCATTAATGTCCATCCCTCCAAACCTCCTCCATGAACCAGTCCACCGACATCAGGCCAAAGCCTCCTCCAAATCCACTAGTCCCATAAAATCAAATCATCATATGGAACAACATTCCATTCTAAATCTACATTCCCAATGTAAGTAGTGTCATGAGGTCTATGCCCACAATGGTTCAGACCCCCATAATGTCTCCAAGTCAAAATTCCCAAGGTGACATGAGGATCGACATAGGGATTCCAGCATGCACCTCCCTTTTTTTGGGTTTAGAGGTAACCATTATCTTTTCCATTTAATGATGGCTAGTGATATGAAAAAGGGGAACTCTTTCATTCCCATTTAATCTAGGATGATGCTCCACCCCTTTCCCAAAACCCAAAAAATTGAACTCCACCTGAGGTAATCCCCTAGCCTTTTTAGACACATATCACTCTTCACTCTCTTCACCTCACCTCATGACTTTTTTGGATAGATCTCCAAGATATGACCATCCTGGATATCAACATGAGTGAGGGTTACATGCTTAAATATCCTCCTTCCCTCTCCCATTGGTTTTATATACATGACCCCTTCAACCGTTATCTTCCTCTGTTTCCATCAGCAGAGAGGAGAATATGTTCCCTTGTTGAATATTTCAAATCATCTTGTTCTCACATGAAGCACAACTCATGTTGGAAAAAAGGTATGTGATTATATGACATTGGAAAAACCCATAAACAAACTATCATCATCATCATTATATATTTATTCAAGGGGGGGAGGGACAAATGAAATAGGAATGAAAAGAAAGAAAAGGAGAAAAGAATGCAAGGGGACATTGGGTTAGGAGGGCAGATGTAGTGAAGGCCTAGAGCATCAATCCTGATGTTGTTTTCCCCTTCTGGTTTCAGGCTGTCCAGAGTGTGAAAGAAAAAGCCATCGGAGTGAGGGGTGTTCAGATAAGCTAGGTAGTCGGCGACTTTGTTGCCCTCCCTCTAGGTATGCATCACTCTACTTTTTCTATGAAGAAGATTGTGACATTTTTTGATCATGTACTCAATCGACCACGGGATGAAACCAATACCTTGAAGGGCATTGTGAAGGACCAGTGAGTCAGGTTCGATCTCCGAGATGTCCAGAAACCTCTAGCTAGATGTTTTTTGGCCTGTGAGCATGGCCATGGCCTCGGCCTGAAGGGAAAAACCAGGAACCAATTGGATGGAGGAGGCTAGGATGACTGAACTGTGACCATCTCTGATAGCACCCCCACCATGGATGACCCCCGAGACATAAGAGCCATCTGAGTTAAGCTTCAAACCCATGGTTGGGGGATTCTAGTGAACCTAGTTGCCCAAGGAGGAGGAGCTGATGGGTAGAGAGGCAGGGCGCCTGGGCTTGATGTGTTGCAAAGACGGGGCCTCCTTCCAGTTGCCTAAGGCTCTGACGAGATAAATGAGGAGATTTTTGGAACGTTTGATGATGGCACGACAAGTCGAGACCACTCCCTCGAAAACCCATTTGTTCCTCGCCTGCCACAAACACCAGCACCCTGTGTGCAATAGGATAGTGCGAGACATTCTCTCCATGCTCCACTCAGCCGAACAGTGGAACCATTGATCGTGGAATGTTTTATCGGCCATAGTCGGACTGGAAATGGCGGTGAAGTTCCCATAGTAGGACCAGACCTCGTGAGCCCATTCGCTCTCAAAGAAGAGGTTCCCTGACGATTCCTCACTATGGTTTTTGCAGAAAATGCACATGGAGGCCATTATGATGCCGCATAGTTTGATATTCTCATCGGTAGTCACTACCATATTCCTTAATCATCAGATGAGAAATTTGAGTTTTTAAGGGATACATTTCACCCAAAATAGTGCTGCCCACGGGTCCACTAGAACGTGCATGATGCAGGTCTGGTGGAAAGATTTCGACTTGAAGAGGCCAAAAGTTGAGGGGGAAAAGACAAACTTGTCCAGTGCCAAGAATAGCTCAATAATGTGCACCTACTCCTGATGATCCTTCGGCAGGACATCTCTAAGGAAAGATGGGTTCTGGCATGCCTCTCTGTAGGAAATGGTAGGAGCAGGACATCCCGAGAAACGGATGATCTCCCCTGCCCAATTCTGATGCCAAAAAGAGACAACCCCTTTTGCGATGATCCAGCGATAGAAGGGTTTGAGAGCATCAGTAAGGGGGGAAATCTCAGACCATAGGAGATAAGACTTTCCAACCTCAGAGGCATGATCGCCCTGGTGGAGTGCATGCATGATAGTCCCCCATAGGGTGCGGTGCTCCAAGACCACCCAAGCTAATTTGGCATGCATGCAAAGGAGGGTGTCGTCTAGGCTTCTCACGTTGGTGCCCCCTTCGTTGGCCAACCTCACCATCCTACTCCAAGAGACCCAGTGACATTTTCCATCAGACATGGGGTCCCAGATTAAGGCCATAAGGATTTTTTCAATATTCCATATCACCACTTTAGGGACCTTGATAGAAGAGAGAGCGTGAACAGGGGAGGCCAACAACACGCTGTTCACCAGCGCAATCCTCCCCACAAAAGAGGAGTATTTGTTTTTCCAGTTAAGAATACGGTCAATGATCTAGATCAGGAGGGTGTCGAAGTCACTAATCCATAACCTTGTAGGTAAGATATGCGTACCAAGGTAGTCCATGGGATTCCTGGTTGAAGGTCCGATCTCCAAGGGGTTCCCTTTGAAATGTTTCTCCCAATTATGACCCAAAAAACTGGGCCTCCTTCGAGGTGTAATCCCCAAGCTAAATGAAATATGAGAACTCAAATTCCTATCATATTTGGGATATATCGGATTCCTTTCCATGGTCCGAGCTAAAGGGATGTTCTCCTTAGTAGTCAGTCTAAATACATTGTTCCCCTAAATTTGACAATACTTCCTCCTAGGTTTAAGTCTTGATAACTTAATTTCATGGGATTTGATTCCTCTCCCAAGGATATGTAGGATGCCAATATTATGGTTCTGACCCCAACATATAACCACCTTCCATATCTCCTAGATGACAATAAAATCCAGAACACCTTATTGGATTGATTAAGTCATCATTGCCTCCGTATCATCACATCCATGTATATCCATGATGATCCTATAGCCTAGGGGAAGCCCATGGATACAGTCTTCATGAACGCACCAAATATTCAAAACCATATAATCATGAAATAAATATATATGAGAGTGCAAGAATAGGCAATAATTCCACAAAAAAGGGTGTGATGATCCTGAACTCCCGTCCTCCCAACTAATGAAGTCCATTAGTGTCATAGGTCAAATTGTCTTCCAATGAGCTCCTGCCTTAGGAAAGAGGTCCCTGAATTAGGGATTCAAGGGTCATGGGGTGTTTCTAGCTCCACAAATAAACCTGTTAGAGACCATATGAGGAAATCCTATCTTAAGAGGTCTGATTGAAAAAATACATAACCCCCTTCAATAACCCACTAGGTACATTTGGCTATGGAAACTTTTTCATAATGAAGATGGGATGAACTTAGAAGTCCCCACGAGGTCAGTTTGATTCCCCCTAAAAGATAACGATGCAAATCAGGATGAAACCAAAATGGTGACATGAAACTATCTACCATAGTATATGATTGATGATTCTTCTCAGACCATTTTTATACACCCAAATGTTTCACCTTTGGTCAAAACAAAAACAACCACCTTCGATCAAAACAGGGACCAAAACACTAGGTATTTTCATCTAAACTCCACTAATTTAAGAAGGAAGAACCTCATTTCTGCATTGGTTGATAGGAACAAAAACAATACTTCTGATAAGGCATTTATGCAGGAGCTCATTGATTCTTTTTTTTATTTTGATAGTGTCACCTATTGGGGGGAACATATGAGTTGTGTAGAGCCTTAGGTGAGTGAGTTCATGGATTTTAATCTCAAGGAGGATATTTCATGGGAGTAAATTTTGGGGGCCCTTATGATATCTCATCCATTGAAAGAACATAGTCCAGCTGGGTTTCATGCCCTTTCGTTCAACAATTTTTGGTATATTTTGGGCTCCAACATTATTTCTCTGACATGGGGGGTGTGGGATGGTTATATAAGTATGTATAAGGTTAATTAAACTCTTATTGTGTTCATAGAAAAAATATCAGGCCTCGTTAAAGTTTTTGATTTTAGACCTATAATCTTGTGTAATGTTGTTGAAACGATCTTTTCAAAAGTCCAATCTTGTCACTTAGGTATGGTCGTCCCCTATATTATTTCTAAAAATCAGAGTGCTTTTATTCCCAAGTGGCTTTTCATAGATAACACAATCATTGCCCAAGAAATCATCCATTCTATGAAAACTCACTAAACCACTAATAGGGGGATTCAATCTTTAAAATTTGATTTTTAAAAGGCTTATGATAAGGTTGAATGATCATTCTAAGAAGTGTTTATGAGTAAACTGGGATTTGGCCCCAAATGGATGTGGATGATTATGAGTTGTGTTAATACTATTTCATATAGAATCATAGTTAATGGTATCCTCACAAAGAACTTCAATTCATCCAGAGCCCTTCGACTGGGTGAATATCTTTTCCCTTACTTATTTGTCTTTATTGCTAATGTTTTCTCTCATATTTTACCATTACCTTAAGAAAAAACATCCATTTTTCTAAATATGATATATCTTTTAGCTGAGGTGTAAAATAAGATATGAGAGATATTATTTCATGTTTTTATTTTAATGAGGTCATGGAGAATCATAAAAAATATCTAGGCCTCCTAAAAGACTTTGGACATTTCAAAAGAGAGGTCTTTTCCATCATTCTTGATAAAGTCCAAATAAAAATCCAAGGATCATCTAGTAAGAATCATTATAGGGTCAGAAAGGAGTTTCACATTAGATATATGGCCAAATCTATTTCTTATTACATTATGTCCCTCTTCATGCTCTCATAATTCATTATCTATAAACTTCATTTAGCATTTTCTAATTTCTAGTGCGGCCATGGTAATAAGAAAAATAATATATATAGGCTTTCTTTAGAGAATTTTTGGGCTCCTAAGTCTTGTAATGACTTAGGAATTAGATATTTGATTATTTTTTATAATTATTATATGGATATGGAAGGATAAAACTTCTTATAGAACATAGATAATCTCCATTATAGAGTTTTTAAAGATATTTATTTTCCATATGTTGGTTTATTGTCTTCTAGCTTGGGTCATAGGCCTGGTTATCTTTAGAGGAGTGTTTGGGGTCAATTGTTATCTTGAATTATGAAATTTATTAGAGAATCTATATTGGTGAATCATTTAATATTTGTTGTGTTTTATGGTTTCTAGGTTTGGATGTTTTATCTTCCACATCATCTCTTATGCCTAGAAATGATCATTCCATTGTGAGCGAGCTCCTGGATTATGACTGTTCCTATTGGGACATTTAGGACCTTGATTTATGGTTGTATGAGGTGAATCATAAGAAAATCATGGAGGTTCTCATGGTTTATGATGTAGGACTATGCAATCTATTCTATTATCATGACTCCTTTGGTTACTACACTATCATCTTGGGATACAGGTCATGCATTGTTGGCGAAGAAGGTACTTGTGTCCTTGTATGAAACCATCTTGGGAATCTAAATACACCACCTAAAGAAAATTTGTTCATTATGAAATTTTATAGGTAAATCCTCCCTACATATTCTTGTCTGGATGATAGGAACCTCTTTGATAACATTATATGTTTTCTCTATGGGGTTACAGTGAAAAAATATATCCATGCTATTCTTTAAATCCCTAGGGTCACAGAGATATGGTCTATATATGAGGAACATGACCAAAACCTTTAGAGAAATATTAGAGATATTAGAATTATTGTGGGGGAGTGTATTAGATCTTTGACTTCTCAGAATATAGTAGGTCTGTTATCCAAGTTTGGATTAGATAGTTACATAGAAAGGAATTCATTTTTTTGTGCATTGTCAAAGATGACAGAGCATGGATTTCTAGGATTAACAATTAGGTCTATTAGTGGGTGGATGTTCCGGGGGTTTATCCTCCTAAACTTGTTTTATCTTCTCAGGCCATATGGATTCTTCCCCCTCCTTGTTTTTTGTAACTTAATATTGATGTTGATATTCTTGTCTATGGTTTTTTAGCCTCGAGTTAGTTCTCTGGGACCTTGAAAGCTCTATTATTTTAGCTCGTAATTCCTAAAAAATTTCATGTTGGTATCCTCCTTTGGCTGAGGCTATGGCTATTTGGAAGGGTTTTTAGTTCATCTCTTCTTCTGGATGGAAGGATATTGTAATAAAATCCGACTGTTTAGTTATTATCAATGATTTGGAGGTGGAAGAACGAGACCACCAAGATTTTAAATCTATCACGTACACTATTAAATCTTTGGTTCCCCCATGTTCTCCATGTTGTATTTCCTTTATTAATAGATATGGAAATCATGAGGCTCATTTTATTACTACTTTCAAGAATGTACATGGGTCTTTTTTTGGATTTCATCGTTTCCCTCAGAGTTATGTACTTTTTATCTGACTGATATCTATGTTGAGGTTTATATTTAAACAATTAATAATTAATTTAAACTTTCTTAATAATCTATATGATTATTAATAGTTGTTCATTTCAATAAAATTTTATCAATATAATAATTTTAATTACTTGATTTCATTATGTTTTAACATTCTTTCATTTAATATTTATCATTATTATTTATTCACTAACTATATTTCTTATTTTTAAATTTTCATTATAATTGATTCATTTTTAATATTTACTATTTTAATATTTGAAAATAATTTAAATATTTATTTATGCTTATATATTCATTAACATTGAGGTTTTTTAATATGGTTGAAATGTAATTTTTTAATATGTATTCATTTCATTTTAAAATTAATTATTTTTTGTTTTTTTAATAATTTATATAGTTAATAAAATCATTCATTTATAAATATTTTTAAAAGATAATCATTTGTAATTATTAAATTTCATTCAATTATAAAATTCAGGAAATTAAAATTATCTATTCATTAATAATTTTAATTAATTTTAAATATTTTCATTATTCAGTAATTTTTAAAATATATTTCTTCCAAAAATTATACTATGCTGTATATAGTTTTTTTCAATGCTTTCTAATGGATACTGATAAATATTAGTTTTTACCAAACATTTTAAAGCAATAGAAAAATCTACATTTATAGTGTTTTTTAGAAAGCGGTGATAATGATTGGGTTTTTTGGTGTTAAAAAGCAATAATAAAGACTCACATTTTCAGTTCTAAGAGTTAAAGCTGAAAAACCTATATTTATGAGCACATTTTTGAAATAAATGTTAAAGATATGTTTTTTTTTCAGATAAAAAATAATTGATAAAAAGTGTCCATTATTATGGATTTCTATTTTAGAACTAATAAATATGGGTATTTATCTGTTTTTTTAAATGATTGATAATATCCTTAAAATATTCTAAATAGAACCACGACAGAGGACCTGATTTCCCTCATAGTTCAAGATTTCATGGAACTAAAACATAACTGCTACACTCTCTCAAAATCCTTAGAAGATAGACACATTGAAAAGTCATGGCATGGTGTTTATGACCCATCATTCATCCTCTTTTATTTTTTCAACATTTTTAGTTCTTCTTTGGGTGTTTTAAATTTTTCTAATGGATTTGAACAGTGTGTGTGAGCGATTTTACCTCGATTGACCTCCCTGATTCTCCACCCAATACCCCTAACCCAGGGCCACAGTTTCTTAACCCTCTGCCTCACCCTTAGTTTTATTAACTATTATTATGAAATAAGGCTAAGTTGTGTTTGAATCTGTTATAGTACATGTTGTTGATCTATCTATTAAGGATGTTAATAAACCTATCATTATTTGATCTTGATAGTAGATTTTATAAATGTTTAAATACATTATTGATTTTGAAATGATTGTGCTATTACCTGTTAAAATTTGTTAGTTTAAAATTATCAATTGTTTTATTAATGTTGAAAGAGTAGGACATGTGCATTTTTTGAAATCTGGTTTTGATGAATTTAAAATAAAAAACTAATAATTAATCAATTTTTCGGAGAGTTTGATATGATAAAATTTATATTGAATGTATCCATTGATGTTAAAGTAGCCCATGTTTCATATAAACCCGTTTTTTGGTTTTTTTATTTAAAAATTGATTGGTTTTCTTAAATATTCCTTATAAAAAATTGTTTCAACTTTTAAATTTTTTAATTTATATAGATTTCACCTTTATATTGGATGAAACATAATTTTTCCAATCATGTTGATTAATTTAATAAGAAGTGTATATGGTATTTTTTTCTAATTTTATATTATTTATTAAAAATACCATATTTTGGAAAAATATTAAGTGAAAAAAGGTTTATAATTAAAAACAATATTAATTAAAAATATTGACTAATTGTATCATGTAATGTAAGTTTAGTTAAATATAAAAGAACACACTCATACATAAAATTTCTTTAATTTCTTTAAATTTTATGTCAATTTAGAATTATATTTATTAACATAATATATTTAATATATAATAGGTTTCTAATTGGTAAATTTTATACAATATATACTATTTATTATATTCTAATATTTTTTTTCCGAATTTATTATTATTTAATATTATTTATTCATTAATATTATTAATTTTTTACTATTTTTTTAATTTATTCACCTTCAATTTTCTATTTTTTATTATATTTTTTAATTTTATCCATTTTTAATATTTATTTATACATGTTTATTCATTAATATTTTTAAAATGGTTGTAATTTCTATAATTAAATTTTTTTCATTTTCATTTTAACATATATTCATCTCTACATTTATTAATAATCTATATAATTACTAAAACTTGTTCATTTATGTAATATTTTTACAATCTACTAATTTTTTAATTATTAAATTTCAAACTTTTTTAACATTTATTGATTTAATGATTTTTAGTATTAATTATTCACTAATATTGTTACTTATTTTTTTCTATTCATTATAATTTATATAGTTTTAATATTTATTCTTTTAATTTATTTTTAAATTTCTTTATTATTAATATTTATTTAAACATATTTATTCATTATCATTTAGGGTATTTAATATGGTTGTAATGTACACATTCAAATGGTATTCATTTATTTTAATATATATTCATTTTATTTTTTTATTAATTTATATAATTAACAAATCAAATCCATTTTTTTAATATTTTTGAAATGTGTTCATTTTTAGTTATTAAATATCAATCATTAATAACATTCAAGCATTTACAATTTTCTATTCATTAATAATGTTAATTAATGTTCACATTATTTAATATATAATATTTTTCAATAAATATTTGTTTAATATTTTTTAATTTATTTTATATTGTTTTTACAATTTCTTTCGAAGGAACGTTGCTAAATAACGGGGTTTTAGTGTTAAAATTAAAGCATAGACAAGCCTTTATTTATCAGCAATTTTTAGTAATAACTGATAATGTTTGGTTTTTTCAGAGCTAAAAAAAAATGATAAATACCCATCTTTATCAATACTAACTGGTTTCACTGACCAAACCAATATTTATCAACACTTGTTGGAAAGCACAGATAAAGTTTTATTTTTTCATCCCTGAAATTTGACAATAAACTATGGCCTTTTGTATCACTTTATATTTTAGCACTGACATATATGGTTCTCTATCCTAAAATATTAAAAAGAACTGTTAAACACTTTATGATATTTTAAATAGAACCCTAACATAGGATCCAACCATTGATGTTGTTCCAGCTCTCACAGAATTGATGTTTCTCCGCCACACTCCATCAAACCTCCTTGATGATATAAACTTTCAAAACTAATGACATGGGACTTCTAATCCATCATTTAAGATATTTCAATTTTTCAACATATTTAGTTCCTATTTGTGTCTTTTTAATTTCCCTAGAAAATTTTCATGGCACACACATGTGATTTTACATCTTTCTACCTCCCAGATTCAATACCCAATCTCCATCACCTCGAGCAACTGTTGCTTCACCCACTCACTCAGCCACACATTT
This sequence comes from Viscum album, assembly GCA_963277665.1. NCBI lineage: Eukaryota > Viridiplantae > Streptophyta > Magnoliopsida > Santalales > Viscaceae > Viscum > Viscum album. The sequence continues at coordinate 1,174,856,111 of OY728134.1, forward strand.
ATTAACTATTATTCTAAAATGAGGCTACATCATGTTTAAACCAATTTAGGTATAAAAATATGATCTATCTAATTAGGATGTGCATAAATCTGTCATTATTTGTAGTTTCTATCATATTTTCCAATAGTGTAAATTCATAATAGATTTAGAAATTGTTGTGCTGTTATTTGTTAAATTTATTAAGTTCAAAATTTTCAATGGATATATTTAAGTTACATGAGGGGTACATGTGAATTTTTTGATATATTGTTGTGCTGAATTTAAAAATAAAACTGATAACCAATCCTTTTATTGAGAGTTTGTTGTGATGAAATTTTAACTAAATGCATCCTTTGAAGTTAAACTGAACGATGTCTCATATAAACTAGAATTTTGATTTTTCGTTTAAAATTTTATTATCATTCTTAAATATCTATGATATAAATTATTTTTCAATTTTAATTTTTCTAATTTATATATATTTCAACTTCAAATTGGATTAAATTCAATTTTTAAAATCCTATTGATTAATTTCATAAGAAGAGTATATGGTATTATTTTGTAATTTAAATTATTTTGTAAAAATACATCATGCCTAAATTATAATTGGGGATTTTATTTTATACTAATTTATGGTAATAAAATTTCTGAATATTTTTCTATTATATTTTTATTACTTTATTTAAGTTAATATATATTTATTTGTAAAATATATTTAAAAAATGATTATCTTTAGTCGACATCACAAGATCTCCTTTATCAGTGTCTTTATCCTTCTGATTCTATCCTCGATGTGTGCCACCTACCTTAAACATATTTGACATAAAACCAACATCACACACTACCTTCATAGACCCCAAAATGTTCTCATCATATAGGTATATTATTGGTTTCGAGTTCAGTGGATGCGTGTGGTGGTTGGTGATATGTTTTTATGTTGAGTTACCCGATGTCCCAAACACGTATCTTGCATAAAAAATTAATAATTAATTTATTTAATATCAGAAGAATTAATTACATAATGTGACAATTATTTCTTTAATGTAGACATCAATCGTTCAAAAAGACCCTTTTTTATTACCTTTATTGAACTTTGAGGATCCACAGATAGTATCCCTCTAGCGGTGATCCACGAATGGTCCATTGATCTTTGAACAAAACCAATCAAACTTCAAGTGCTCTCTTGGGTAGTTGAGTGTATTCAATAATTCATTTTGGTCACCCATCTATATATATTTAAGGTATATCTCTTATATTTCTTATTATTTAGAGGAATATGGAAAATATGTGTCAAGGGAGAGTTTTGTTGTGTGAAAAAATTGTCCACTTTTGAATTTTTGGATGACATACACAATAGACATAACAACCTATTTATAAATATATAGTTTTGGTTAAAATAATTATCTAATTAAATTACGACCATTAAAAAATATAATAATGATTAATAATCCCAATGCCACATATTAGTAATAATAATATTATAATTTTTTGGTGCATGCCATGTTATGAAATAAAAAATATTATTTAATAGGATTGTTAATTAATATTTGTCACCAGAGTTGATTTTGGTCTATTCGAATTCCTATGGAATGTATAGATATCCAAATAAATATTTAATTTAAAATTTTCACTCATCAATAAATATTTTCGATCGATAACAAATTAACAAATTTATCCATCATTCTTAATAATAATATTTATTGAATTAATTAAAGTCAAATAGAATTTAATTGAGATCATGTGAAACACATAGTGTGTAACCCTATAAGATTATATCTTATTGTAACTAGGAAGGCTTGACTAAAGTGCAAGATTACTAAATATAAATGGTTCAATGAAACTAATAAAAGAAATTAATTTCAAAATGAAGCTGACCACATAAAACTGCTCAATGTGTAGTATAATTCCATTATCATAATATCTCATCAATAAGGTTGCACATATGTGTCACTAACATATATTCTCAATACTAAATTCTTTGAAAATATAAAGTATAATCATAATCACATCATGGACATGGAATTAAGGGAAATGGTTCTATTCTAATCAATGGAAAAATATATCATCTTCCTTAAATATGGATGAGAAACATTCTTCTTAGACTTATACATTAATAACATGTCATTCATGATGAACCTAACATACTATACATCATACTAACATATAGTGTGGTGGTTATTGTAAGTAAAATTATGTTCATGACTCATGAAATGCATTAACGATAATATTAAATTTTAAGTACTGTTATAAATGACCACATATAGGAATATTCGATGACACAAAAACATGATAAATTAATAATTAGTGGGTTTATTCTAATAATATTCCGTATTATAGATTACAAATTGATAACATTATAACAAGACAAATCATCCACTTATGAGTACTCTCATCTTAATGTCTTTGTACAATGGGAACCATCATTGTGTGTTATCCAAACACATAACATTATTTGAGAATATGATTTTAGCACTTCATGGTTCTCATCGTAATGGGAAACTACAATGAAATTGTTAATGTGACATATACTCTGGGACATTATTACAATTTAGTCATGAAAATAATAATAATATATCGTAATAAGCTTTATTAATTATAAATACATTAGATATTCACAAAATAAAAGTAAAAACAGTTGTTCATAGGCCACGAACTCCAACAAACATCCAATTGGACTGGAGCCAGCTTACTATGAATTTCATTCCACTAGTTAATAGATGATAATCATGTTTCTATTAAGTAAAGGATTTATTCAAGGGGTACACCACAATGTATTCGATAGAAGTAATTGTCACTGAAACATGAACTCTCTGAGGAAAATCCCACAAGGTATGATACTTCTGTAGTATGTGATTCATCTTCTAATGCGAAGATTTCTCTTTTGAGAGAGCCCCTACTACAGTATTATCATAGTATTGTGTAATAGGTTATTTAATTCTAGGTACCAAACCATGATTTTGGATAAATATGTGCATTCATACTACTTCTTGAGCTATATCATAAGCCACAATATACTAAGATGGTATTGTGGAATCTACAACCACATCACGATTTGAGCTCCTCAAACACATAAAAAAAACCATTAAAAGTGAAAATGAATCTCTTTACTGACTTCATGTCATCTTGATTAGTTTGGAAACTATAATCTTCACAACATATGATTAATAGTTCTATATCTCCTCCATAAACTTGGAATATATCCTTAGTATGCCTCAGATACTTTGGGATATTGTTTACTTTCAGCCAATGAAAGTGACATGGTCCAGTTTGATATCTTTCTACCACACTTAAGTCATAAGAGAAATATGTCCTTGTACATATCATAATATACATTCCTGAACCAATTACTATTGTGTATATAATCCTTTCCATTCTATTTCTTTCTCATTTGTTTAAGGAAACATTTTCATGGAATGACTAATTCCATGGGAGGCTAGTTAAAATATACTATGACATTATTACATATATAATCTCATCAATATTTTGTCAAAGGTTTACTTTGATAGAGGATGAGCATCCACATGGATCTATCCAGATGGATCTTGATCCAAATAATATATGCTACCTCACCCAAGTCATTTATAGAGAACCATTCATTCAATCATTCCTTAACAAACTGTTATATAGGGTTTTCATTTACAATTAGTAATATGTTATCGATATATACTATTATGAAATTGACTGCATTCCCACTAAATCATTTGTAGACATAAGGCTCACATTCATTATTTTTGAAACCATATTTTTATGGCTTCATAAAAAAGAATGATCCCTGACCCAGAATCATTTTTCAATCGATAAATGTATTTTTTAAAATTTATTTATCTTGTTGGAATCCTTTAACTAATAAATACTTTAGGTTGTGTCATATATAAATATTCCTAATGTTTTCCATTAAGGACTGATATTTTTCAATACTTTTTTGAAATATCATAGTCATGGTAAGCCACAATGGATCATAAAATTATAATGGATTTCATCATTGCAACTTCTATAAAGGTTTTTTCATAGTGAATTCCTTGACGTTGTTTAAATTTTTTTGAAACTATTTACATCTTATAGGTAATAAAATTTCCATCCATGTCTATTTTCTTCTTGAATACCCATATTCAAATAATTTAAATTGCATCCACATGAGGATCTACCAAAATCCACACATATTTTTGGTATTAGAAATCCATTTCAGCAGTTAGAGATTTTTTATACTTGGAAAAATAATTTCCACATAATGATTCCTTTTACGTTAGGGGATCATTATCACAAACTAATAATGATTCACTGCCCTCAGTGACTAGAAAACCATATCATTCTAGTTCACTAACCTCTTTTTCACTGTTATACAATATTTGTGTCTCTTGAATAGTTTCTTATATAATGTCCTAAAAATTCCATGAAATTTTATTTTAAATTATATAATATTATTTCGAGACCAGATTCTCTTAAGAAACATGATTCTGATGCTTGGTGATCCCATAATATAATTTTGAACATTTTTAGTTCATTTAAATAAACATGCGAGGGGGTTTTTCTATCTTTTAAACTAGTGATCAAATAAAAAATCTGAGGGAACAATTGACCATATAACGATGGAACTCGCCAAGAATGGACCTAACTTGAATCGACAAGGGTCGACCAAAAAAGTTAATTTTTTTATTTTTCGTAAAAAAATAAAATAACCAAAAATTATATTTTATTTGTTTCTAACAACTGTTGGGAAGTGGCACGATGATGTTGTGGTGTGGTGACGAAGTGCCAAAGAGTCACATTAAATGATGATCATTATTGGATTGTAGACATGCAGCGTATGGAAACATTAAATTATGTGCAACAGATACACTATTTGATAAATGAAATAGCGTAATGATGTGATGACGTAGTGTAATAGAAATGTAGAGATATATTTTCTTTTAACGGGTTAACATGTTGGAGAAAGGAAGATTCATTGGTGGGATTAATCTCATGATCATACAACATGAATTCTCTCCAATAATTAATTCCTAATGTCGGTGAATCAATAGAGACTTTGACACACTTCGAAGAATGGAACCGAAAAGTGACAAATGAAAATGGAACATGATCCACCATAGAGAAACCACCTCAACGAAGAAAACCTTTGAGGTAGGGGATTTTTTTACGTTTCCCTATTCTTCATTATAAAATGATGAACATAGATAAACCCATGAAAATGTTGATCCACAAATCACTCATTCTTGCAAGAGGGTAAATTTTTCTTAGGATTTGTGTATTAGGATTGATTAAATTATTATTTAACTTCAAATCTATATTCAATTTTTTTAAACCTCTAACGTGAATGGTGCTAGAAGACATGGAAAAGGCCTGATCCCCTCAACGTGGTACATTTTTCAAGTTCTTCCTGAACGTATCATAAATGTGGGAGAAAAGGGGGATTTGAGTCCATCGTAGGGATGATGGAATCCCTTAGAGGATGTAGGCACAAGAAGTACGAAGAACGGACCACCAGAGATGAACTGATTTTCTGCAGAATAACCTATCGGTGGCCGCAGGTGGGTGGCGATGCGCCAAGACGATGTTCCAGAGGCAGTAGCCTTAACTGGCTCAGACCCCAACGTAGTAGTATGATCTACTGGCTGAGATAGTGGTTGGAGAATGGACACATCCCCTCATCCACATCAGTGGAGTGGGTCACATATTCTCCTGGGACACAATACCCTTACCACATGCGGAACATAATAAGCTGGGTTCGACCAACTACGTGATAGTTCCCCAAATGCACTACATGTCCAGGATGAAGAGATATGATTTTCTAGTGGTAGACTGGTTAGGGAATGACACACAACAAGAAGGCTAGATCTTCCCCATCAGGCTGAGCCATATGAGATTAGGTTGCAGGGCGACCCAGCAGGCTGGACCTCCGGACGAACAAGGTGGGGTCCCGTGAGGCCCAATGGAACTAGCCTACTAGCCAGGGAAGACCAAGCCAACCTAGACCCAAAACGGGTCAGTTCAGGATGGTTTAACTGAATTGGGTCATGTGGGGGCCCCTAGGATGGGTTGGTCATGCCGGTCCGACCGAGTGGGTCTGGGCCCAGACGCAATCGACCCCTATTTACCAAATCACCAATAACATTCAAACCAGACACCGATTGATAAGACATTTGGAGAGTTAGAACCATTCTGATGAGGACGAACTTTGTAATAATATATAGAGTCTTTCATGGAATTTGAAATATGATGAATGGATTGAGGGTTGTATTTCCCGTAATCAAGCGCACTACATGTAGAAACCCTATGATTGGTTGAGACCAGAAGACAACTAAAAACATACCTTGGGTATATCAACTATGATTTCCCAGTGGGGAGCGGCTCTATTTGTCCTAGAAGGAAAATGGTGGGGAGCAACACTATGTGACCTAGACGACCCATGATACTCGATAGGAGGCGTACCTTATTATGGCCAAGGTGGCAAGTGGCACTGTGTGACCTAGCATGCCCATGATGGGGAGTAGCTCTGTTTGACCCATCATACCCACGGTACTCATTAGGGATGAGTACCACATCAGTCTTTGGTTAGTGGGAAGTGGCTATGTGTGACCAGGTAGACCCACTTTACTCATTGAGGAGGGGTTCTCTCGCATCCCAAGGTGTTTGATGATATGACTGATGGTATTACTTACCTACTCAATATTATACATAGTGTGAGATATCCTAATTTGTGATCATTCTTCAAGATTTGTTTAATGATTTATTTTTTTCTCTCATTATTGGTTTGGGGTCCCTAATGAGTATTTTTTTACTCACCCGTACATAGGATTTTATTGTAAGTGTTGTGTCTGGTGCAGACGGCCATCGCCTTGACAAAGGACATTGTGGCCCAGGACCCAGTGGTGCCTAGTGAGAACAAGAAGGCAGTGCCTACCTCTACGGCTTCCAGCAGCTTTTATACACATACCCATCATTTGGGGTGATCAGCGGATGACTTTCATAGTTTCCTTGTAATTTCCTATATTTAGTTCACCTATTGTTGGGTTTTTATTCTAGCCCATTTAAAATACAGTTTGTACTTTTACTCAGTGGTTGTTTAGTGGATGGAATCTTTATCTTTCCAGATTTGGGACATGGTTTCATGTGCTTGCGTATATGTACAAAAGAAAATGATCCCCATTGTTGGTTGATGCCTTAGGTGCTAGTCGCTAACCCCTCCTCTTTGAGAGGCAGGATTGGGGGATGTCATGACATGGGCCCTGGGGTACAAGTCCGGAAAAGTTTGTATCAAAGGTGGTTGGTTCAACCTCAAAGATTGAGAGTATTTTGTTTTGATTTTGGGAAAAATTGTTTAATATTTTGAGTTCAACTTTTATATTTATGGAGTCTAGTGATGGTGTGGTGGTGAACATATCCATACACAAAGACCTTGACTTCTTCTTTTCAACTCTAAACATAAAAAATTATTTTCATGCATCATATAAGAATTGAGTGTTTCTTAATGATATTCTTGAATAAGAGTCATCTCACCAGGTTGAATCTAATAACGATGGTCAATCTTGATCCATTTCTAGATTCCTCTACATGAATGAGTAGTCAGGAATCTGATGCATGACCATGTGGACTGCCCGCCTAGCGATGAGGCATCAGTTTAGGGACCGGTTCTAGAGATGGATCCACCGGGTGGTGCACCAGCATTACCAACACATTTTTATTGGTAGTTACTATTGATGTTACCGATAGAGGACACATGCAAGATTATCTCCTTTCTAGAGTTATAGTTAAAGAGACCTCTCAGGTTCATGGGATAGGTAGATCCTCAGGCCACTAAGGACAGGCTATAGACAGTGACGTGGGTATTTCTCTTAGTGAGGACACCACTCGACCAGATGGTGATCTTAGCTTTGAGAATTTTTTAGGTATCGATAGGGAGATAGAGGATGGTGATGATTCAGAATCATGATATGGCAACCCTCTCTTAGGTTGACTTCGAGAAGCTTTCCTAAGAGGACTTCTTCCTTGAGACCTTGCTCTTGGTGCACATACGTGACCTTCTTCATGTACAACATGTTAACATGTCAGTGGATGAGTACTCTTAAAGATTTTTAGACCTCTCTATATACTCCATTGTCATGGTGCATGTCAATTTCTTTAGGGATCATACCTTTTATCATTTACTAGGAAGGGATATCAGGGCATCCAGGGTGTATCTCAGCATCCCCACTCGGGCTGGGGTGCTAGAGCGAGTCGTTCTTTTGGAGTGTTTCCTAGTAGAGAAGGAACTGACAGCTCGATCTACAAGAAGACATTATATAGTAGAGTCTTTATTAGTGATTAGTAGTATGTATATGCATGGACCCATGTGGGTCAGATCTTTTAGGGGATGACACTAGGACCTAGGGTTGGTAGTACGGGGCTACTAGAGAAGAGGGAGTCAGCAAGGAACCGATCAATGCCTCACTTGGGTTGGGAAAGGACACCTGGCTCATAAATTCTCATTCTTCCATGCAGACAATCAGTATACATTCAAGGGACCTCAAAGGAAGAGCGAGAGGTTCTAGCGAGGAGGTCCATAGGGAGATGGAAGTGGTAGGGAAGCAGGTCGGGCAGTAAGTAGTGGACGTAGATTTGAGGTTCTCCCACCACCACCCAAGGGTGTCCACCATGGGATTAGGGAGCTTTTGGAAAGGTGTGAGGCATGATTCATGTGATGGGGACCTTCGACCATAGCTCTCTAGAGATGATTAGTGGAATGATCGGTGTCTTCTCCACCTAAGCAGTATTTATTGTAGACATAGGTTCCATTCACTCTTTCCTTTACATGGTAGTCATTTGAGTCTCAAAGATTTAGGGGGAGAAATAGGCTTGATAATCATGATTAGAGACTCATAATAGAGGGGGTTCAATGATTACACACTAGTGATGGAAGTGTAAGATTACTCTAGGAGGCAGGATCTTTAGCTAGGATCTCGTAGTAGTGGCACTGAGGGTTTATGATGTCATATTTGGTATGGACTGGTTAACTAGAGTCCATACTCAGATCGAATATATTCTGTGAAAATTTTGGGGTGTTTGTGAGGATGGGACCTATTTTTCATGCAAAAACATGAAGGGAACTTTTGTAGAAAATCACAGTCTTTCTTGAAAGAGGGTGAAGTCGATCACACACCAATTGGACAACCTCACCCATGGCTTAGTGAATTAGAGTATTCCAAGATTTCCTATAGGGGTGGAAAAGTATGGAGTTGTCTTTACTTAGGATCTTCTTGGACTACCTCTTCATAGGGAGGAATATGTTGGCATCTACATGTACCACATGATGGAACTGATACCCAAAATGGAATAGTGAATGTCTCCCATGGAGCTACATGAGTTGAGGTTATAGCTAGAGGACTTTCAAGAAAAGGGCTTCATGAGCCCCAATATTTCACCATGTGTAGCCCCTATGTTGTTTTCAAAGAATCCAAATGGGATATTGAGGCAATGCATGTATTTCTAGTACCTAAACCAAGTGACCATGAAGAACATGTATCCAATTCCAATGATTGATGACCTCTTCAATCAACTTATGGGAAATAGGTGGTTCTAGAAGTCAAACCATAGACCATACTATCATCATCTTTGGGTATGGGATGAGGATGTACTGAAGACATAATTTAGATGTTCATAAGAACAATATGAGTTTTTAGTGATTCTTTTCAGTATGAATAATTTCTAACAGTGTTCATGGGACTCTTGAATAGTTTATTCCATCCTTACCACGATCGGTTCATTGTAGTCTTCATTGATGACATTCTGGTGTACTCGGTGTTAGAAAAAGAGAAAGCTACACACCTAAGGATAATCCTGAATAAACTCTGTTAGCACTGGAATTATGAAATTCTCTCAAATTTCCAGTTCTAGATTCAGGAGTTCCACTTTCTGGGAAACATCATCGCAAAGGCTGGAGTTCTGTTTTATCAATAAAAGATAGTGGTAGTGCTAGCTTAGGAGTCACCCAGGCTTGTGATTAAGGTGTGGTGTTTATTGGGGTTGGATGGATAATATTGTATTTTCATGCATGAGTTTTCCTTAGTATCATCACCTTTATCAAGCTTGAAAATGAATTGAAATCCCATAGTGTGTAAGGATAAATACTTGAAGAGTTTCTAGGACCTGAGGCGGAGAATGACAAGTGACCCTATATTGAGACTACTAGAAGAGGGTGTTGGGTAGGTAGTTTTATGAGATGCATCAGGGACTGGACTGGGTTGTGTCCTAATGTTGGGGTGAGTTGTGATCACATACGACTCACGACATTTGAGGGAACTAGAAAATAACTATGTGACCAATAGTCTGGTGTTAGCATCAATGATCTATAATTTGAAGATGTGGTAGAACTACTTTGTGGGTGAATAGTTTACCGCCTACACCACCAGAAGAGTCTCAGGTATATCTTATCAATGAAGGACCTGATCATTTGACAATAGTGATCCCTGGATTTCCTCCATGAAAATGACTTTGAGACAGTCTTTACTCTTGGGAAGTGGAACGTGGTGGAAGACGCCCTCAGTAAGAGGTTAGGTCTATTACTTCTGAGTGAGGTGATGGGGAAGTTAGCCATGATGTAGATATCCTTCATGGATGATGATGGATAATCATACCTTCAGTCAATGACCATCACTCCTACAATCTTATAGTGATTTAAGGAGGCATATCTTGTGGATGTTGATTGTGAGACCCGACCTTCTCAGTTATCCTCAATACATTCACCAAAAATATTTTCGATAGGTGGGGAGCCACATCCTTCTTTTCAAAGGGCACACAGTTTTAATATTGATGTTGTGGGAGGGGGTTTTGAGGGAGTTACATAAATCCCTTTTGGAAGTACATCTTGGTATGGACAATATATACCAGGACCTCCTACGTCAGTATTGGTGGCCAGGGATGAACAAAGTAGAGGTAGAGTTCATTTCACAATGTCTCACTTGTCAGCAAGTGAAGGCTAAGCCTCATGTTCTATGAGGTTTAGCCCAACCACATGAGGTACCATAGTAGAAATGGGATTATATCACAATGGAATTCATGATGGGGTTACCTAACATTTCCAAGGGCCATGATTCTATTTGTGTGATCGTTGACCAACTCACCATGTCAGCTCACATATTACCCATCTAAGAGTAGGGATAGGATGAGGTATTAGGACACCTATATGTCTAGGTGATAGAGAGGCTTCACAGGGTTCCTTAGATGATCGTCTTAGAACGTGATTCATGTGTTTCATACAGTTTTGGAAGGGATTTTAGGAGGTGTTCTGGATTTAGATGCACTAGATCACTACCATTCACCTCCAGATAGATGGTAATATGGAGCAGACAATATAGACCTTGGAGGTAATGCTTTGTTCTTACGTCCTTGATTTTGGTTGCAGTTGGCAGGACCACCTACCACTGGTGGAATTTTTATACAACAATAGATATCACTCCACCATTAGAATGGCACCATTTGAGGCCTTGTATGGGCGACTGTGAAGATCACCTCAATTCTGGATTGACCTAGGGGATTCAGCACTAATGGGTCCAGATTTTGTACAGGCTACCACTAAGAAGGTGGAGATCATCTAGGAGCAGATGAGGACTCCACCGAGCATGGAACATTCATATGCTGATAAGAGATGGATACCATTGGTGTTCGAGGAGGGAAACTAGGTGTTCTTCCAGGTATCAACCGGATGGGGTTTGTGATGATTTGTCTGGGGTAGAAAGTTATATCTGAGGTTCATCAAAGATATTCAAATTCTTTGCAGAGTTGGCGAGGTGGCGTACTGCCTAGCTCTCCCCAATGAATTCACCTGATGCTTTCTGTTTTTCACGTGTCGTAGAAGAGGATGTACGTACATGATCCATCACACTTCTTCGACTGGGGAGAGTTTTACATTAACGATAGGGTGAAAATTTCAGAGTTCCTAGTGGACATATAAAATCGACAGAAGTGAGTCCTATAAGTACGGTAGATTTCTACATTGCATGTTAGGTGGAAGCATGAGAATATCTATGTGAGAACATGGGAGAGAGATGCACATATTCATTTGCAGAGCCTCTATTTTTTTGTTTATCCCTGTTTTGGATTACAAGGATTTGAATCCCAAAAAGGGGTTGTAATTTAATATCCCAGAAATTCTATGTAATTTATTTTTAAATTATTTGGAATTATTTCGAGACCAGACACTCTGATGTCACATGATTTCGTGTCCCAGTCATCCCAGTATAGAATTTTAAACTTATTTTAGTTAATTTAAATAAATGTGGGAGTGGGTTTTTCTAACATATAAACTAGGTCTTAGATCAAATATCTAAGGGCACTGTTAAACTCATAATGGAGGGATTCTCCTTGAATGGACCTATCTTCAACCGAAAAGGGTCCACAGAAAAAGATAATCAACTGACTTTTCGAAAACAAAATAACTTAAAAAGTTATTTTTAATTTGTTTTTTCCAATTGTTGAGTGGTTAATGGTGGTGTTGTGGTGCGGAGATGAAGCAAAGACGAGTCGCATTAAATGAATCTCATTAATGTCACATTACTGTACACTGTAACAACGTGTTAAATGAAGCGTATTAGATATGCTATATCATAAATTATATAACATTAATACACGATGACATAGCATAACAGAAATAATACGACATGTTTTATTTTAATTTTTTAACACATTGGAGAAATGAGGATCAGTTGGAGGAATTCCTCAGATGAACTTAGAGTGTGAATTCTCTAAAATGACGAATGATGAACACCAGTGAATCGCCAAAGACTATGATGCACCTTGATGAACAAAATAGAAAAGTGATGAATGCCAATGGAACATGAAGCCTTGCAGACAGACCACTTCAACGATAAACCCCTTTGAGTTATTGGTTTGTTTTGTTTTTAGATTCCACATTAGTCAATCTAAAATAGTGAACGTGGATCACCCGATGAATAGGTTGATCAGCGAATCAATCATTCTTGTGGGACAGTGCCTTTTTCTAAGGATTCGTGTATCGATGTTGAGTAAATTATTATAGAACTAAAATACTATATATAATGTTTCAAAACCTATAACGTGGTGGGAGTGGGCTAACACGAACTAAGATTGATCCCCTTCACCTAGTGCACTTTTTGCGTTCTTCATGACCACATATTCGATGTTGTGTCAATGGGGATTAGAGGCTATCGAAGGGAATATGGAATCCCTTGGCGGATGTAGGCCTAAGAGGCTTGAAGAAAGAACCGCTGGAGTGGACCCAATGGTCTATGTAATAACCCATCAGTGCCTTAGTTCCGATAGTAACCCATAGCGGTGGTGGAAGCTGTGAGTGGGTGGCGGCAAGCCATGACGGCGGACCGGTGGAAGAAACCATGAATGACTTAGGCCGGGGGCCAGTAGAGGGACATGAGCCACATCCAAAGGCTACAGATTATCCTGGAACATGGTCCCCGAACTGCATGCAAACCCTGGGTGACCATATTTTACTGGCCGACTGACAGCTCCCCAGACGTGCTACGCATCCGGGCTGAAGAGATCCAGTTGACTATAGGTAGAACACGTAGGGTGTGACCCATGCACAATGGGCCGGACCCACTCCATTTGATCAAGAAAGATGAGACTGAGTTGCTAAGACACACAGCTGGCTAGACCCCTGGTCGAACATGGGCGGGTCCTGAGAAGCCCAATGGACATGGCCCACTGGCCTGACTGGACTTGTCTGACCTAGAGTTGAGTTGGGACAGATCGGGTCAGTTGAACTATAGTAAGGAATGTGGGTCCCCCAAGCCAGGTTGGTCAGGTCAGTATGACCAGGTCGGACTAGGCCCATACACAACCATCCACTGTTTACCAAGACACCAATAACTTACCAATCAAGCGTCTGATTGACGAGAAGTTTGTGGTGTTGGAACCCTCGCGACAATGCAGATGTTTTGGAATACTATATAGAGGCTTTCATAGATGTTTACACATAAAAAATGGTTTGAGGAGCGGGTCTCCCATAATTAAGAGTACTAGATTCAAAAACCCAACTATTGGATGAGATCTGAAGACTACTGACAATGATCTCTGTGTGGATTAGGTATGATGCCTCATTGGAAAGAATCTCTCTATGACCCAACAAGGCCATGGTGGGGAGTGCTTCTGTGTGACCTAGCAGACCAATGGTATACAGCAGCAGGAGTACCTTAGTATGAACAAGGTGGGAAGTTGGACTACGGGACCCAACATTCCCATATTTAGGAGCGGATCTGTCTAATCCAGTATACCAATGGTACTTATTAGGGATGAGTACCAAAATTTTCCATGGTTAGTGGGAAGCAGATATGTGTGACTTGGCAAGCCCACTTTACTCATTTAGGAGGATTTCTCTAGTATCCCAAGGTATTCGATGATATGAATAATGGTATTACATACTTACTCTAGATTATACATAGTTTGAGTTGTCCTGATTTGTGATCATTCTTCGTGACCATGCTTCGTTGTTTGTTTATGAATTTATTTGTGGTATTTAAATGTTGGTTTGGGGTCCCTACTAAGTATTTGTTTTACATACCCTTGCATGGGAATTTCCCGTATGTGTTGTGTCTAGTGTTGATGACCACCTGTTTGACAGAGGAATTTCTGGCCCAGCACCTGGTGGTGCCCGGTGAGACCAATAAAACATGGTTTATTTCTACAGCTTACAATAGCTACTCTAAAATTACCCATCATGTGGGGGTTTCAAAAGATGGATTTTAGAGTTTCCTTTTAATTTCATGTTTTTAGTTCATCATTGGTTGGGTTTTTATTCTAGCCCATTTGACCTACAGTTTTTACTTTTACGTAGTGGTTGATTAGTGACATACATGTTTATGTTTTTAGATTCTGGACATGGTTGTGTGTACGTGTGTACATGTACTCAAGAAAATTACTCCCACAGGTAGGTTGACTCTTTTAGCACTAGTCTCGAAACCCTATACCTTGGGAGGCTAGCTTGGGGGATTTCACAGCATGGCCCCCAAGGGATGGGTTGTGACTTCTTCTTCCACACAGATTATTGGAACTGGTCTCTATGCCAAATCTTGTATACTTTGAGCCTCAACATCATCAAATTCTATCTTTCTCCCACTATATATTTTAGAGACGTTATACATCTCATGTAATATGTTATGTTTCTCTACTATTACCTTTTTTATAAGGGTATGTATAGCTAATGTCCCCTTGTTTCCATAGGGAATCCCACAAAGGTATAATTTTTCCTCGGGGTTCATGTTTGTTAATTGAATAAGATTTATGAAATTATTCTCTTCCAACCACATGTAAATTCAACAAATAGGTTTTCTTCCACTCCAAAATTCATATGAATTTACACTTATTTATTTAATTGGTACTTTGTTTTGTATGAATTTTTTTAACGCATATCCCTAAAAAGATAATGGATGGATCACATGACACATTATTGATGTCACCATTTCCAACATAGTGTGGATTCTCCTTTATCTTACACCATTTCACTAAGGTTTATAATAATGATTTATTTGGGATAAGATCCCATAATCATGTAAGTAATCAATGAATTATTGAATTTTGATATTCTCCATCAATGTCTAAGTGGACTTTATTAATCATCCTACCATCTTGGTTCTTAACATCATTCATGTAAACCTTGAATTGATCAAAAGAATCTTACATATACCTCATTAAGTAGACATATCCATATCTAGTAAATTAATAGTAAAAGTTATTAAGTTTGAGTAACCACACATTGATTCAATAAGATATGATCAACACACATCTTTATGAACTAATTCAAGAATCTCTTTATCCCTTTCACCTTTCATACTAATGGGGATTTGGTCATTTTACCTTATAAACAAGTATGATATACACCTAGTGGTTTTAGTTCAAAAGAATCCAAATATCCATCTTGATGCAATTTAGTCCGGGTCCTTTTTTTACATGGCATAGCTAGTGATTCTATATATGGGTTTGGTATGATTAATGTGATGTAATTTTTTTATCGATTTCCATTACTTCAAATATGTAATTAAACACATAAGGACCATTATTTAAATGTTAAATAGCATATAAAATTGTATCATTATAAAAAGAAGAAAAATTTATTCTAAAATTTGAACATAAATTCATCTGTATCAAGCTAGGATACATAAATAATATTTTTGGTAATGGATTGAAAATTATAACAATGTTTAAAAATCAATGTCATTAATGTTAGAAATGTGAGGTTTTAGTCACAAATAGCTACAACAATATGTTTATCTATGTTAGATACACATAAATCTTCCTCCCCTCAATCATTCTTCATAAATCTACATGGATAATATATTTTAATTCATATGTTATCCCAAAAGATGTATATAACAAAAAAAATTTTAAAATCGGAAAATTTCACATGATAAAAAAAACACTTGAAGCTACCCATTTCTTCATGGGATGGGTTTAGTTTTTCTTCTAGTGTCCCTTCTTGCCACATGTGAAAAACAAAGCATCTAGTTCCCCTTACTTTCCCCTAGATGTTCCTCTTCTTGGAAGGCCAGGATGATGCTTTGGACTTAAGGATATTCACCTTCCCTTTTCGTTTGTTCACCATAATGATAATTGTTTCCTGTACTTTGTATCCTTATCTAATTAGGGAATAAGAGTGAGAAGATCTAGCAGACTTCTCAATATTGTTAATGTTTTTATTGATAATTTTTTTTGAATTACTAAGGGAGTGATTCCATAATGTTATTAGTGCCTAGATAATCAGTGAGTATAATCCCAACAACCACTATGAGCTCAATATATCTAATGATATTGATTATGTGAGGCCCAACTATGGTACCCACACCAATCATTCTCTAAAAAATCGTCTTGGAAATATCAAACCTTATCTAACTATCTCTCTCCTGGTAAAGACCACAATGTCGCCCAATAATTCTATAAATATCAATTTTTTATGAGACCTCATGTGTTAAATAGTAATTACTTAAATAATTAAACATTAAATTCCAACCGTATCACTCAATTTTATTTTATAGATATGGAACTCTTCATCACTCACCTGTTTTGTAGGTAGACCATACATTGATGATTCTAGCGTATATGATTTCTATTCATTGCACAACATAACCTGACGGTTTCAAAACCCCTAATGAATGTTACAACCAGTTAGGAGGCTGTCCATATCCAATATTAATAGAGGGGTTAATAGGGATGATCATCATTCTGTTTTATTATACAATTGAAGAGGATATTATTAGTAGTTTTTCATGATAAAAAATTATGTGGGAAATAATAATAATTTGTTTTATTAAGTATTAAACTATTTTATCATGTACAAATAGACCTCACCATTTAACAGAGATCATATAGTTTTTATGACATTCTAGTGGAAATGGTCAACATTTACCTTCACATAACCCCAAAATGTTTTTGAAAAGGTACTAGAATTTATCTAGTTAAGAAGTTCTTTAGAAACATTGGGTTAAATGCTCCTGGATCCTTTGAGTGGATTCCCTAATCATAAAATCATGAATTGTATTCCCTCAAAACATGCTTCCAAATTACACCAAGTCAATCCAAAAACTTTATAATATCTCCCATTATTGAAGTATGTGTCTAAACAAGGGTTGGTCAAACACATAGTTCTATTGAGTTTCGTCGTAAATTAAGTAATTGAAGGCCAAGTCTGTCTTAATATTTTGTTGAGATATTTTTGTTATTTTAATATTCATAAATATTATCTTTTTTATCCAATTCATGTCTTTTTCATATTAAGTGGATGACACATTTTTAATTAACCATGCTGGATAAAACATTCATGCATAATACATTTTTATTTAAATTTTTCTTTAGCACATTAATTCATTTATATATCTGATCCTGGTATTGCATCGATAAAATAAATAATTCATTGAGATTAATAATTAAATTAATTAATGACTTGTTCTTGAGATTTATCTAATGTTTTATTTAATCAGTGAATATGAAATCATCATTTGACCTATGAGAAATATCTCTTGTTCATAGTCCAAAAAATAGATATAGAATTACTCATATCCACCTATGTAACACCTGGGATGGAATCATTTTGGTTTTATCATTAACTATCCCCATGTGCCATGAGAAATTACATTGATTACAAGTATTTATAACTCATACACATGTGAGAGGAACCAAAGGATTGGTTAAAGGGGGATTTCATAATTATCTTTGGACACATAGATCCTAAAAAATAAGGTATTGGGTGATGACTAAAGAGCCATAAAATTTAATTTAATAATAAATAATTGTAAACCAAATCAACAAATTAAATTAAAAAATTCCCACACATACACTGGTCTTGGTCTATCCCATGAATGATCATACATGCAATGTACACACAAAGTAAATGGCTAGCATTCATTTATCAATTTCTTCTTTATTATTAAGATAATTGTGGTTGAATTAGTTGATTAATTAAATAATGAATTTAATAACATTCATTTTAATGACCATTTGAATCCTCTTATAGATAACCATCATAAAATGATTTAATATAAAATAAATATAAAAACACATTGTTACAGATTTATTATAATAAATTAATTGAGCATTTAGAATTACTTAAAACCCAAATTAATTATCTTACAGATAAAAGTTCCAATCAAGGAATTAATGTTTTAGTGATTAAATTTCAATTAAATATAATTTTAATTCATCTAGTAATTGGGAGAAAAAAAGAGTGTACAATCTAGATATAATCTATGTATCTTGGTTATCGTGTATCTGAGTTAGATTCATGGGGATTTAGTATGTCGACACATTCGAACTACATAGTGTATACAAGCCAGCTATATTCCATGTATCTGTTGGATATGTTCCTGAGATAATCACAAGGGTATTTGACATGTATCTTTGTAGGATAATACTACAAGTACATTCCAGCTACACACCATGTGGTCTGAATGCTACATGGTAATGAAACCTCCCAAAATACTTAAAGTGTTCTTAGTGAGAGACTACATGTTGTGTGCTACTAGCTTCATGTCATGTATCTCTAATGCCGTGTGTCCTGATAACAAGATCGAGGACTCAGTGTGTATCTTGAAAGTATGAATTGATAAACTAGACACCATATACATTGTATACAAATCATATATATCATAAATAATCTAGATGAACATTCTCACCCAATTTTATTATTCAAAATGAAAACATCGATTAGACAATTTGCACCACTAAAAATTGAAGACTACATGATGTGTACTCTATATACATTCTGGGTACTCTAAAAACCATGTACCAAGGTGGATGTTTAAGATTTAGTATACACCACATGTAATAACTTAATTTATTTTCCTATAACCCGTGACATTCCCAGGAGTAGTGTGCTAGGGTATACAACGTGTACTGTGACTACACACTGTGTAACCCTATCCTACCATCTAATAATTTTGATGTTCCAAACGGAATCTCCAGTCGTTAATAAATATTTATTAAACCATTAAGAAAATCAAACACTGAATGAACATGACTAATATGTAGAAATTTTTTATTCAAAATGGATTAATGACCAAAATATATGAAATTAAAATTCAAAGATTATTACATATGGGTCAACTATCAAATAAAAAATTATAACTTTAATCATGACCCTTTGATACCACTAGTTTTCATTAGGAACAACACAAGCATGTTTTGGTTGGAGATATATTAGAATATATTAAAATATATTTTAACTTGAAACCCCAAGCATGGATCATACATGTAAAATTTGTAGTTAATTTATTTAATATTGGAATAAATGAATACTTGATATGAGAAATATTAATTCAATATAGATTAAGATCACCTAAAAAGACCCTTTCATACTATTTTTATTACAATATTAGGTTCCATTGATAGAATCCCTCTTTTGGTTATCCAAACGTGCCCCTTTGATCTCAGAGAAATGCTATTCAATCTATGGGTATTATCATAGTGAGTTGATTTTAAAGCATTGTTCAGGTTGATCACTCAACCTTCTATAATGAAGGGATCTATCTTTCATTTATCATTCTTAAGAGAAAGATAGAAAGTAGTAGTCAAGATATAGTTTCATTTTGTGCAACGATTCTCAAGCATATTTATTTTTGGATTCCACATAATGGTATATTTATCGAGATAGAGTTTAAGATAAAATAATTATATAATTCTTGATGACCCCATAATTAATATAATAATTCTTATTAAATATAATTTCATATAATAATAATAATAATAGTATTATTATGTTGTACACAACAACATAAATATTAAATAATATTTTTTTACCATCTTGTTAATTAATATTTTCTAGTGGACTCGTTCTTGGTCGGTTAGAATTCTTCTAGAACATATTGAACTCATAAATAAATATTTAAATTTAAGAATTCATTTATCAATAATCATTTGAGATTGATAAAACATGAATAAAATTATCCCTCAGTCTTGAGAAGAATATTTATTCATTTAAATAAATTAAAATATATTTTAATTGAGATCATCTTAAACAATTCTCATGTGACCCTATAGCATTATTTCTCATTGAAATTATGGGGGCTTACCTAACGTCCATGATTACTATCTAGAAATAGGTCAAGGAAACCAAATGGAATAACATAATATCACAATGATGAAAACCACATACAAATGCTCACTATGTAATATAATACCTCTATAACAATATCTCATCAAGAAGAATGAACATATTTTTAACCAACCTATATGATTGATTCATCTTTATTTTATTATTTGAAATAAAATCATTATTAAACCATGGCATGGAATTTTTTTCGATGATTATTTTCTAATTAAATTACCATGATATTAGATTCTTTAAATATTGATGGGAAAATCCTTCCCTGACCTATCTATTAATAACATGCCATTCATGACACACCAAACATACCATACTTCCTACTAATATATGATGTGATATTTTTCATCAGAAAATATATGTGTGCATGTTATGACATGAATTAATGATCATATTAAATTATAATGACTATTACACTTCCTCACATATAGTAATATCTTGGGACACAAAAAATTTTGAATTTATACTAGCGGGCCTATTTTCATAATCTCACATCTTGTATATTACCAAGTGAGAACATCATGAGATACGGCCTTTTCCACATATGAGTACTCACACATAACATTCAATGAATTTTTTGTGCCATCATAGAATGTTATCCAACTACAGAAAATAATATAAGAATATCTTCATTACACTTCAAGGATATCTCTGTAGAGGGTAAATGCTATGACATTATCAACGTGACATATACTCTATGAAATTATTACATTAGAGTCATGCCGTGCGATGAACAATATATAATAATAAGTTTTATTAATATCAAGTACATTTAATATAAAATAAATATAAGATAAAAAACATGTTCCTAGGATACAAAATCCATTATCTATCACCTTTTTCACCAAAAAAACACACACTTCTTTCAATCCACTTGATTCTTCATAGCCTCACTATTTTCTTTTGATTTTATGTTTGGGTGACTTATAATTTTCAGTGAAAAAATTTAATGTATGATTTCATTTACATAAATATTTTTGGATATTGTATGTATAATCATATCAGATATCTCCGAATTAATTATATGTGATATTTGAACACTGAGATATTTTGTTCACCCAAACATTCTTACTCTATTCACATCATGAGGTTATTTTGGAGAAAGGACTTGGATCAAAAATTAAAATTACGTGTGAATAATCCAAGTTACATGAATCCTTCTTGATATCATGGATTAAAATAAAATTTTCCCATTTTCTTCCACTAATTGGAAAAATAACCTCAATCCATTTAATATTTTAATTTCTATAAAAATCTATGATATGCATTTTTTAACCCATATCGCTAACCACATGTTGATTTAAAAAATTCCTTATTGTGAGAAAGATTAAAAAAGTGAGTTGACAAAATATAATGTTTTATATAAATATTAATTAGGTTAATACACCTTATTTTTCATTAATAGTGCCCCATTTCTATAAATGTTCAGTCATAGTAGTTTATTTCCCCTCTTGACCCCACTTAAAACATTCATATATACTTACATCCTATTTAAACATCACTCTCGATTTCCACTATGAAATTTCTCTAATGTTAATTAGCTATATTGGTTCCACTAGTGTTGAGTTTTGTTTTTATGTGATCCCATGTAGTTTGGATTATACATTAATCATTATTTCGAGATGAGGCATTCAGGTAATCTCTCTGGGATACCATTTTCACTTATATTAAAGATTATTATGTCACCATCTAATAAAAGATAATAAACATTAGTTTATAAGAACCCTATCACTGAAACACCAACTAACCCACCACATAACATTTTAATTAATGAATAAAAATCATATCCTCCCTCTTTTTGTACTCTAAACAAAAATTTTTATAGAAACCATCACATAATTACTTCCTTTTTTCCTACTAAACATCAAATTTAGAACCTAATAAAACAACCACACGTTAACCCCATGTTTTTTTTATTTTAATGTAACAATTTTTAATATAATAAATTGTTATGAATAATAACCAATAAATTTCAAATGTTGGGTTCCCCTTAGATGATGTATTTATAATTTTTTCTATTTATTATAAATATCTTATTTTTCTTAATTTATTTTTGTTACAAAATCAATGTTTTATTTATCTAAAGGGATTTATATGAATTTTAAATATATTGTCACCAATAGTATGAAAAAATATTATTAGGATGGAGTTAATGATTTCATCACGATTTTAAAGGATCTTGCATTCGATCCTTCTCAAATCCTTTGTCTTTGATTATATTATTATTAATCATGAAAAAATATTCTAAAATAGTTAGAATAATATTTGAGTTTTAAAGGAGGAAATCAAATCAATAAATAATAAAAAAAATGAAAATAAGCCAAATGCTCATGATGGTTGGGATGATACAATAATTTATAGATCATTTGATATTAATACCACTACAAATGATGATGTATAGTGTGTGGAATGTAATGACCCCATGTTTTACCAATTTAAATTCCCTTATTATAGTATAATAACATAATATTACATATGGAACCCAATAAAAACTTTATAAATATATAAGGAATGTAATAAAACGTGTCTCTAGATGTTAATGAATACTTACTGATGAAATAGTTAATTGTCCTTTAGAATAGTAAGGTGACCCTTATGAATTGTATACCAGACATGGTAATAGTAACCTCAAAAATGAAAGTATGAAAACACTTATCCATCAAATAAGTGTTAATTTGATATAATTATATCATATTAAAGTAAATAAATTTTATTAATTTATTGTTTTTATTCTTTTAAGTCATGTTTATTGATATAAAAGAATATTTTTAATTATATATATTAAAACAAAATTTTATTCCCTAATTTGTTTTCACAAAATATTATTTTATTGTATTATGACTATAATATAATTTTACGAGACCATAATTAATTTTTCCAAGTGTTAGAAAAACAGTTTTAATTTTAAAATTTTCATATTTCAAGTAAATTATGATTTTAATTAAAAACTAAATTTATCATATTTAAAAAGCTTTTTTCATAAAAATGAGTTCCTTTTTTGATTCTAAATGTTGACAAATGGTTGGGTAGAATTTTAAAACTTTTTTGAAATACTTGAATTTTTCATGAATAGTAAATTATAGTAATTTACAATATATATACATTAAAATTTAAATGAACTATTCAAAGAGTTATTAATTATTTAAAAAACGTTTTTTAAAATCCACATGATCTAATTAATATATAATTAACACTTTTTATTTTCTTGAGAAAAATAATAAACTAAGGAATTAAATGTTGAAAAAAATCTAATCTTATCCACTATAAAAACCACCCTCATCACCTCTTCTCCTAACACTTCTCAAGCCTTGTTCCATGTCCTTATTCTGAAATTATATCATCCAAACTCCCTCCAAAAATGTCAAGGAGGTATTGGTATCATAAAAATAATGAATCCTCTTACCTAAAAAGGCTCTCAGGGAATATTAATTCAAGAGGTAAACTTCTCTTTTTGTTTCTTTTATTTTGTTTTCAAGTTCTTTTATTTTATTTTCTCACCTCCCATATCCTCATAAAAATGGTATGATAACAACATTAATTTAAGAATACTAACTTGAATTACATGGAAGGCCCTCCTCTTCCAAGGAAAGATAATGTTCTCATCAAATACGTCTTGTGGTAAAGGCCTCCCATGTTTAGTATATCATATGATCCCATCCTCTTTGAATAGTGGATTAAATCTATTGAAAATATATTAATTGTCCTACAGTTCTCAAAAAAATTAAATTTTATGCGGGCGGTCTATCATTTTTCTATTGAAGTTGATCGGTGGTTGACACTGATCAAGAACACAATGTCCATAGAGGAAATTGATTCCATGGAATGAGAATATTTCATGAAAATATTTTTCAATAAATATTTTCCTTGAACCCACTATCTTAATATGAAAAAATAATTCCTCAAACCAATTCATTAATAAAGTGATTCTATAAAATAGTATTAAGAAGACATCACACATCTTACAAGGTGCCCCTCCAACATTTTCATGAACACCGAATGAAAGGTGTATCACTTATTTAGTAGACTAAAGCCGAGTCTACAATAAGTGTTGGAGATTAATGACATTGATATTTATGAGAATATTGTCCCTTGGTACCTTAAGGCTGAAATGGAGATTAGAGACTCTCTAACGGTCTCATGGGCCTAGTGAAAAAAGAGGAAAATGGAGTATAATATGGGTTGTTCAGATAATAAATCACATGATGGAATGAAGATCAAAAATACCATGTGTGAAAATTGTGGGAAAAAAGAATCATAGAATATATCTAAATGGAACTAGGAATTGATTTAAATATAGAAGAATGGGTTATCTGGATAATAATTATTGAAGAGATATAAAGACCCCCACTAATGAAGAAAAAGAAAGGATTATTCATATCAAAACTGAGCCTGTAGTGCATTATTACAACTACAAGGAACATAAGGATTATGCAAACAATTTCCCTAAACCAAGGGTTGTCATAAAAAATAATCAAAAACATCCAAGGAATCAAGAAAGGTCTTAAGCTATCACTACTTATGAGGTGTAACCAGAAAAAAAATTGATGTGATTGGTACACTAGTTATCTATTCTAGAATAGAGAATGGACAATTTTATCTTGGTTATACACATTCTATCATATCATGGAAATTTGGTAGAACTATTAAGAAACAAACTCCAAATATGGAGGTTCAGTTATCTATGATAATAGAGAATGGGGAAGTTATTACATCCATAATTTATAACTCATCCTTGGAAAATTATGGAGGGTCGAACCTCACAACAAATACTTTCGTACTTCCTCTAGTGGAGTTCAATACACTTTTTGACCTAGATTAGCTATGATTACATAAATCCAAAATTAATTTTCAGGAAAGAGAGGTCAGTTTTCACATGCCATATCATCCTATAATCCTATACAAGTGTAAGGAAGAAGATAAATCTACTTCAAAATCAGCATCTAAATTGTGGATAATGTTTTTTTGAGTAAGCATATCATGCCCAAATGGTTGATAAAAATTATAGAATCATGATCGAATACCTTCCCATCATAAGGGATTAAACTGATTTATTGCTAAAAAAATTCCTCAGACTTCCTTCTGATTGAGATCTTATGTTCTTAATTGAAATTATTCCTAGATCCATACCCATATCAAAGACACCCTATAGAATGGGAACTCTAGAGCTGAGGAATCTATTACATGAGAATCTAGGGAAGTGTTTTATAAGCTTGAGTGATTCACCATGGGGAACACCAGTCCCCTTTATTAAGAATAAGGATTGATTAATGGGTATTGACATTAATTATCATGAGCTCAATAAAATTATGATAATGAACAAGTATCAACTTCCACTGATAGATGGCATTACTAGAAAATAGGGTTATAGCCACGATTATAGCTAGCCGTGGAACATATTGGCATGGATATATCCCGATATTGGCCCCTCGTGGTAGTTGGACTATAGCCATGGTAGTACACCATGGAAACAGGGATATATCCACAGTTTTTAACAATGTCTACATCCCAAATAAACAATGGAAATAGCACCAAAATAATATTCAGCTGACTAGATTCGATCCCTATACCTCAACTATGTGCACCATCCTCCATTACACTACACCACAGATGCATTTGGGTATATATAAATATATATTTATATATATTGTTATACATATTATTAAAAATCGTAGCTATATCATATAAATAATGGATATTACCCTTCTTGACATTTTTTTGTGGGTTAATTTTTTCCCGCACAAGGGTGTGAGACCTATAGTCATGGTTTTGAGGAACTGTGGTGATATAAAATGAAAAAAAATATAGCAATATTTTTACACAAACCGTGGCTATAGAAGAAGAAAAAAAAATATCCATAGTTTTAACAAAATCGTGGTTGTAGCCCTTGGAAAAAACCCTATAGCCACACTTTAAAAAATTGTGGCTATAGACCTTTGGAAAAGACTCTATAGACATGGTTTTACCCAAAATATGACTATATCCCCTGTAAAATGATCCTATAACCATGGTATACTAAAAAATGGCTATTGATCTTGAAACAAAATAATCTATCCATACTTTAGTGAAAACCATGGCTATAGCCTTCGAAAGTATACCATCTAGCCACAATTTTATGTAAAAATATGGCAATAGCGTTCGTATAAAACTATATTACAATAGTTTCAGAAAATCATATCTATAGGACTCTGAATATAGAAAAATTTTCTAGTTATGTGACTTATTTTAACAGCTTCATGGGGATAGTTATTTCTCTAAGGTGGACCTCTAGTTGGGATATCACCAATTAAAAGTGAGGATTGAAGATATTCCCAAGAATACCTTTCCAACGATGTATGTAAACTATGAGTTCAAAGTTATTCCCCTAAAACTCAATAATAATACAGAAATATTCATAGATTTAATGAATAGATTCTATAGATATTGCACCGAAAAATTATTAGTATTCTTTATGGAGGATATTATGATATACTCTGAGTGGAAGGAGTAAAATTATGAGAATTTGAATACTGTGATGATGACATCATGAAGAAATAAAATTATATAAAGTATAGATAATGTGATATCTAAATAGAAAAAGTATCATTCTTGGGGAATCTTATCACTTGAAAAGGAATATTTGTGGACCCTTCCAAGAAAAAGGCGATCGAAGAGTGGACAAGGCCAGCATCTGTAATGGAGATCCATAGCTTTCTGGGTCTATCCTAGTAGTATCTATTATTTGTGAAACAATTCTCCTAATTTTCAATATCATTGACCAAGATTATATAGAAGGGATTGAAGTTCATGGAGACTCAATAATGTGAGGAAACCATTAAGGAGATCAAAAGAGGCTTATAACTACGCTAGTACTCACACTCCCAAAAAGTGGGGAACTCTTTATGGTGTAAAATGATTATTAAAAGAAGGTATTAGGTTATGTGATTATTAAAAATGATAAATTGATATCCTAAGCATCATGTATGTTGAAAATACATAAGAAAAACTATCCCACTATAGATCTAGACTTGGAAGATTTTATCTTTGCGTTGATAATTAAGCATATTTATCTATATGAGGATCATTGCGTGATATATACTAATCACAAGAGTCTCAAATATATATTATCCTAGAAATAGATTAAAACTTGCCAACAAAGATGGTTATTTCTCATCAAGGATAACGAATTCTTAATCCACTACTCTCCCTATAATGAATATAAGGTGGAAGATTCTCAAATAGAAACGATCCTGCATCTTTATCAATGATGTGAATTGAGAAGAATATAGTCTTCTTATAATTACAAAGGTAGGACATGAGAATCCTGATTGGAGGAACATCATAAATCCATTCTCAAATGATTTCTCAACCATCCCTCCTAGATAAAATAATGGATTCTCAATGAAATGATTTGGAAATTTAGAAAAGGGTGGAAGCTATCAGAAATGGGAAATCTTATGACGTAATGATTGAAAAGAATAGATTTGTATGGTTTGGTTAATGATTATGTGTACCATATGATCCATTTATAAAGAAGGATCTTATAAAGGGTACACATAGCCCAACCATCTCTATTCACCCAAGAAGCACAAAGATGTATTGAGATCTCTAGGCGAGTGATTGGTGGGACAATATGAAGAAGTAGATTGCTGAGTATACATGAATATTTCTGGTATAAAATTATGTTAAGGATGAAAGGTAGAAATCTAATTGGATTATGAAACCACTAACCATACAAAAAAAAGGAATTGGTAGAACATTAACATGGACCTTTTCACTAGTCTTCCAAAGAAATCTAGAGGAAACAATGATATATGGTTCATTATAGATCATCTTACAAAGATATCTCACATTATAGAAATTAGATAGGACATCTCATTGGGTCAATGTGCACAGATATATATTAAAGAGGTTGTAAGTGTATATGGAGTTCCAGTGTCTATTATATCTGATAAATATCCAAGATTCACCTCGAAGTTCTAAAAAATTCTTTAACATGCTCTATGAACTGAACTAAACTTAAATACATTCAATCATACTCAAACTGATGTCCAACATGAGAGAAATATTCATACATTGGAAGAAATGTTGAGAGTTTGTTCTATGAACTTTATAGCATAATGGGACCAACATATTCCAATGGTTGAATTCTCCAAAAAACTATTTTCCACTCTAGCATCCAAATGGCTCCATATGAATCCCTTTATGGGAAAGGTGTAGAACAATGACATGATAGAGTGAAGTCAATGAGAGTAAGTGTATAGGACCTAAAATGGTTAAATAAATAGTGTATAATGTGACAACCATTCAACAACATGTCAATGTATCCCAAAGTTGACTAAATAGCTATGCAGACAATAGTCGACGAGAACTTGAGTTCAAATTTAGAGACATGGTATTCCTCATAATATCTCTATGGAAGAAGGTTGTGAGATTTGGGAAGAATAGAAATATATATCCTAGGTATACCATCCCTTTCGATATCCTAGATCATGTCAGATCAGTAGAATTTTGACTAGCACTTCCACCATCCATGTCTAATGTACATGATGTATTCTAGGTATCCCTCTTAATGAAGTACATACTACATCCTTCAAATGAATTGACTTTAAAGGAGGAACAATTTATAACAACCCTGATCTTTTAATTTAAAATTATAAATAATTTATTAAAGAAAATATTCACTTGATACATTATACAATATCAAAAGGTCTAGTGTATTTGGTGGTTAGGGTCATTTCATGACAACTTAATACATGAAATACACATCATTATGGAAAAATTCTTCAACATGACCACACACATTCTGTTTTACTTAGCATTGCATTGGATAACATGAATAAATGTATAAGAAAAGGGTGGGATATAAAGCCCAATAAGGAAGAAAGAAAGGCATAACATGAAGAATAAATTACATTTTATGCAATAGATTTATCAATGGAGCATAAGAGAAACATGAACATAAATGCATGATATAGAATGATTATCAAAACATGGAAATGTGGAAACAACATTTAACATTATATTAGCATTATACAAGGCCCATTAGACATGGGTCATGAGTAAACCCTCATTAATTTTTAATTATCATGAGTAAAACCTCATTTTAATTGACTTATCATGATACAAATATATACCCAATGAATTGGAGCACTATCAGGGCACAACCTTCTTAATCATTTATTTTCATGCATAAGTGTGCCACATGGATCATATAACAAGGATTCATTAAACATAATAATTTATTCCATGATAAAGGAACGTGGAATTTATATATTAAACTATATAATATATAATTAAATGTGCATAAAGGCGAACACCCTTGATATATAAATGGGCATGGTATTCTCTCTCTTTTCCTATATAGTCCCACCTAATATCCCACTTCCTCTTCTATCAAAACCTTTAGAGACTGAACAACACATTCCCCACCACTCTCTATAATCCACTAAAGTCTCCCCAATCCCCCAAGAATCTTTTCTAAAGTGTCTCCCTATCCTTTGGGAACACACATCCAGGTAAGCAATTTCATCCTTTCTCATTTTTGTGAAAATTTCATCTTCATGTAATACCCCTATGTTTTCAATTACAAATGATGGGGTATGATTTTGAACATACCCCACAATTCCCTCCTTATGTTTCAACAATTAGATACCTATTTTTCTATCATTAATTCATCCCATGTACACCTGTTTCCATGTTGAAATTCTGTATAGAATTTCTCTCTCATCATTTACATTCAAGCAACTATTATGAGATAAGAATATAAATTCCCATACATATTTTGGGACAAGTTTTTATATGACCCCCTTAATTTCCATTTCATGTACATAAGATGATACACTAATTTCTTTCTCCTCAACCATTTTTATTAATTCTTATGTCATGCCGTTATGCAGCCGAAATTGCACTACAATTTTCCAAGAAAAAGTCATTGTGTAGTTCATTATTATTTATGTTTTTGACACCACACATTAAAATAATCAAAAACACAAACAAACCTGTGGTTTTTTCCCATGTGTTTTTCATAATGGGAATGGAAAAAATTATTTTATAATTCTATTGGAAAAAAAATCGTAAAATATTATGCTATCTTAGGTGGAAGAGTGTCACACTCTCAAAGAAATCATTTTTAAATGAAAAAATGTTTTATAAGTCTTAGAGGGTCCACTAAGGCTATAAAAAACAAATAAAATAAACCTAAAATCTCATAATTTTAAACTTAAAACATATATTAGATGAACATAATGTTTATAGTATTTTGTTACTTCACTCTTGGGTCATTAGAATGTCATAAAACACATTATATATTTAAACGATATTTAATGTTTACCCAAAAATTCGGATGTCTCATAAAATTATGAAAAATTCACCTTTCTATAATTTTGACATCCTGATTCCAAAAAGAATATTAAATTTATCTAAATAATTCTCTAAAGATTTTATTTTTTTTCTATTAAAATAAAAACTAATATTTATAAAAAAATTCACGGGTTTTAACAAAAACAGCTTTCAAACCTTAACAAAAATTACAATTGTATTCACATAAATTATGTGATAATTTTTATTTTAAAAGTAATTTTGTAAAAATATTCAATTAAAATGTTATTTAATTCAAAAAACCCTTATTTCATTAAAATAGATTTCTTAATTGAATTTTAACTAAATAAATACCATTTATTCTTTAAGAATTGTTTACGAAGTAACAATAATAAAATCAATGTATATTATTTATTCTACACAAAAATAATTAACATAGTCACAGTGCTTGGGTCTTGTTACATAACCCCTTATAACACCCACGTAACACCAAAGGTTAAGGTGTGTGATTGTGATAGGCTCTTGAAGAGGCTTAGAAAACATCACTCTGTTGGCAATCTCTATTAACTTCCACTTATATCGTAGGAATTTCTGTTCAAGCTTAACGTGTTGATGCTCAGCTTTGGCTTGGTCAATAGAAAATCCTAGTGATGTCACCTCATTTCCAAGCTCCAAAAAATGGGCTTCGTATGGAGAAATTATATTGAATGAGGCCATCACATCTTTTCTCTATTGTAAATTGGATATGTTAAAGCACTATATTTATAATAATCATGTGATCAATGTTCAATGGATATATCAACAACAGTCACAATTCAGAATGGTATTTTAATATCCAAAAACAAAAAACCATGGAAGTGAATATTTTATATAACAATTTTGCATACTATGAAATTTAATTAGATCAAGATGATTTTTTATTAGTAAAGGTTTGGGTCATTACAATCATCCACCCTTATGAAATTTCACCCTCAAAATATCCTTTTCCCTCACTAAAATCTATGTGGGTAACTCTTCTTCATCATTTCCTCTGATTCCCACATTTCTTCTTCTAACATTTAGTTTCACCACAACACCTTGATGAGGGCCCTGTCTTATTTCAAAGAACTTTGTCCCTATGACCTATGATCTTCACTCGATTCTCTTCATAGGAGAATTCATTCTCCAATGTAACCACCTCTTGATTGAGTACATGTGATGGTTATGGTACGTACTTCTTCAAGAGTGATACATTGAATAAATCATGTACTTAAGATAGATTTTGTGGGAGTTCTAGTCAATACTCTACTCCTCCAATGCCATCAGCAATCTCAAAAGAGCCGATGTACCTTGGACTAAGCCTTCCCTTATTCCCAAATCTCATAACTCAATTCCACGATGATATGTGGAGGATTACCATATCACCCACATCAATTTCTATGTCCCGTCCATGATTATTATCATAGCTCTCTTGTTGAATCTGAGTAGTTTAAATGTTCTGCTGGATAGTCTTTATCTTCTCCACCATTTCTTCGACCATTTCTAGACCTAGGAGAGTCCTCTCCCCATCTTCATCACAATATGTCAGTGTTCTGCAACTCTTCCCATATAGGGTATCATAATGACCCATTTGTATGCTTGAATGGAAACTGTTATTGTCAGAGAACTCAACTAGAGGAAGATGTTCATCCTATACTCCTTTAAAGTCCATTAAGAATTCTCTCAACAAGTCCTCAAGTGTTTGGACTGTCCTCTCAGATTGGCCATCAGTTTGATGATGATAAGATATAGTGATGTTCAAATCAGAGTTCAATACATGTTGAAGGTTCTTCCAAAACATTGTGGTGAATCTTGGATCTCGATCAAATACAATTGATAGTGTTACTCCATGAATCCTTACCACATCTCTGATGTATATCCATGCTAGTTTATCCAATGAGAAATCCTAAAAAATTATAATGAAGTGTGTAATCCTTGTAAGATAATCCCCAAAAAACCAAGATAGAATTTTTTGGTTTGGATGTATTTTGATATCTGGTGACAAAGTCCATGGTGATGTTCTCCAATTTCCAAGCTAGTATGGGTAAAGGTTTCATCATCCAATTAGAATTATTCCTATCATCCTTCACTTGATGACATACTAGGTACTTTGATATATACTCAAATATTTCTTTCTTCATGTTATCCCACCAATAATTCTCTTGGAGATCTTGATACATCTTTGTGTTTCCTGAGTGAACAAAGAAATTTGAACTATGTTCATAATCCAAAAGTTCTTTCATGAACTCTAGATTTGATGGAACACATAGTCTTGATCCAAATATCATAGTTTCTTCTGAATTAACATTGAACCCCATGGATTTACCTTTTTTGATAGTTATCACATTCTTCTAAAATCCCACATCATCCTTTTGAGCATCCTTTAACCTTTCCAAAAGAAACGGTTGGGAAATAATTTTTGAAAGGATTGATGATGTTCCCTTTATTTTTTACATGTCTAACATCATCAAATCCATGATTATTGTATCCTTTTAAATTCTCATCAATGACATAATTTTTAGGTCCTTTATACATAGAGAACCCTCCACCATGTTCACTTTCCAAAGGTGGTAATGGATTGAGCATTCACTGTCTCTAATTATCTGTAACCATCTTTATTGTTGCATGTTAAACTATTTTTGTTTGAATATATACTTTGGGATTTTTTATTCCATATATTTTTCACACTTCTCCCAAAATAAGTAATTTTGACTAATTTTTAAAGCGAAGAATACTGTAGAAAAATCCGGATCATGTGTTAAATAGTTTTTCTAATGAACATTAAATTTCCACGAAGCATAGGAAATGGCTTTTTCATTTTACATCAACATGACGACCCAGACATTATTCGAGGCATCACTAAATACCACTAAACGATCTATACCTTTTGGTAATGTGAGCACAAGCACTTTGATAAACCACCTTTTTAACTTGTTGAAGCTCTCTTAATATTCATCACTCTAGGAAAACATTAAACCCTTCCGAGTAACCTTGGTAAGAGGGTTGGAAAATCATGTAAAATTTCTCAGAAATCAGTAATAATATCCAGAAATCCTTTGGAAGATATAGATATCCACTAACGATTTTGGCCTCAGACATCCCTAAATTGCAACTATCTTTGAGGGATCTATTGATATCCCAATGCTTGTGATGCTATGACCCATGAATGATACTTCCTTCAACCATAACTCACACTCTCTATACTTTGAATAGATCTTCCGCTTTATCATGGTCTCTATTATAGTTCTTAGATGTTATACATGATCCTCATTGGTTTTGGAGTATATTAGAATATCATATATAAATACTACCACAAATTTGACTAGGTAATATCTAAAGACTCTATTCATTAAGTCCATGAATATTTCTGGTGAATTACTGAGTCCAAAAGGCATTACAATGAATTCATAGTGTCCGTAATTTGTTTAAAAAGTATCCTTGGTGATACCCTCCTTCATCACCCTTAGTAATATACCGACTACAAATCCACCTTGGAGAAGTATTGTGCTCTACATAACTCATCTAACAAGTCCCCAATTTGTGGAATATGATACTTGTTTATTTTTTTGATTTTGTTGAGATCAGGATAATTAATGAAAAGGTGCATTGACCAATCATTACTCTTGAGGAAGAGGACTGGTGCACTCTATGGTGAAGCACTTGTGAAAATAAACAATTTTACTTAGATTATCCTGTAGTTGTTATTTCATCTCCTAAAGATCCACCAAATCCATTTTATACTGAGTATTGAAAATTATAAATTCCCCAAGTATGACACCAAGAGAGAATTAAACATGTCTTTTGGAAGGAAGATGAGGAATTTCCTTGAAAAAAACATCAGTGAATTCACTCAGAATAGCCATGTCTTCAAGGATTATTTCTTCCATAGACTCAATCATATGAGAAAAATACACATTCTAATAGGGAAATAATTTCCATGCATGAGATGAGGTTTGTAAATAAGATTCATCCTCTACCTCGAACTTGTACTGAATTGGGGGTTGATTCACCATATGGATAGTGATTTCCCTCTCAAAACAAGTTATGTTGGAAATATATAAAGTAATCCAATACAATCGAGGAATTACATCAAATTACAGAAGACGGAGTATGACGAGGTTCAACAGGAAGTTCAATCCAAAAATTATGACAGAGGAGGAATTATATTCATGTGGTTCAATGATTTCCCCATTTTCTATTCTCACCATCATCTTTACTTCCATGATTTTTGGTGGTGGAGTGATTGTTCTACTAAACATTCATCATATAAAAGAAATCATAGAACCAGAATCCAAAAGTATTTTTGCTATTATTGAATGAATAACTAGCATACCTGTAACCAATTCATTGTTGGGGTTCACATTAGTGGTAGTGATGGAAAAATATATCCCTTTATTCCTTAGAGGTTTTTGGTTGCCTCCCAAAACCCATGTCTTAGGGAACTGATTTTCAAATTGCCCTAGTTCTTTGGAGTTGAAGAAATGAACTACACGTTAAGGGTCAAATGGATCATTCCTCTCCTTTATCGCATCTGTGGAGTTTTCTTGTCAAAATTTAATGTCTCGTAGAGCTTTCTTCCACACCTAACTAATTTCCTCAACCCCTTAGGGAAATTTATAGGGTGATTCTTTTTAAACCTTTGGCATGCAAGGTGCTTGATTTTCATAGCACTATTGGATTTATCAATTGGATTGAAAAAATTAAAGTCCACCTTATTCTTATTATCCCCATAATAACCATAATATTTTTAGATCTCCAGTTTGACTTTGAGGGACCATCAGACAATTTCCTCATAGCTATCGATGTGATAGATCACCATGAAATTTTGTTGGCTAGGTTACCGCCCACCAAAGAAGAACGAAACCCTGAATTTGGGGGTAACGACAAAGATGGAGAGGTATAATGCAATCCTTGTTATGTTTTAATCGTAGGATGCAATGGATTCTTCATCTTTTGTAATGAGGGAATGGAGTTCAATTTCCATATTATATTAGAGGGTGCGATGAACATATTTTTCAAAAAATATTTTATGAAAATCATTCCATTCAAATGCCCCGATATCCTCCTCAGGCTTAATATTTTTGATCAACTTCCCCCTGATCAGCTTCACCCTCCGTAAGATAAGTAGAAATAAGAACCTTCTCTTATTTCAAACATTTAAGGATTGA
The DNA here is from genome assembly GCA_963277665.1 of Viscum album. Lineage (NCBI taxonomy): Eukaryota > Viridiplantae > Streptophyta > Magnoliopsida > Santalales > Viscaceae > Viscum > Viscum album. The sequence goes on from OY728134.1 coordinate 1,174,892,123, forward strand.
GAAGATATTCTCTATGGAGTTGATCCATTCTTCGACGACTGAGGGATCAAATGATCCATTAGAATTGTGAGGCCTTTGTCTCATGAAGATCTCTATTGTGACTTGTTCATTCATAGGGGGTTGAATATTCCTCTTAACCTATGTTTCTATTCATACCTCGAGTAAGATAAGAGAGTATCATGACAAAGTTCGTGATTCCTGCTACCATTAGATTTGAAATCTCATTAGAAGAGTCATTACATTGATCTTAGCATAGATTGTTTGCCCGAGTCCTTCTAATACTGACCATTGGCTAGAATAAAAGGAAAGTTAGGGGTAACACATAAAGGGAAATGCAACGTCAAAAACAAATGACTTATAAATTAATTTTATTTCCTTAACTTATGAATTTATAGGCTTCAATCTATCTTATCTGTGATCTACTTCCCAACGTATATTTTTAGTGGAATTTTTATCTTCCATTAATAATGATTCTTAATAATCTTACGAATTTACCAATTCATATCCCCTTGGAGTGTCATAACCAAGAGTTCCTCAAATCCTGTTGTTGTGCACCAGTTCCCGTTTGAGTCTAGTTCAAAGTGGTGTTTTGGGTATTACCCCTAGATACATCTGTGCCAGAGCCACCTCTACCTAATCATACACATACGTCATTGTATTTTCTTGATAAACCACTTACTCAGTACTCACTAAAATTTAAGGATGTTTTTATGATACATGTTCTTATCAATACGTCTTGCAGTAGGGTTTTATAATCCAAATCTCAAAAATAACTAAACCTATCATCAAATGCCAACTATAAAAACCCTTCACTTTTATTTCACACATAAACATAATTTATTACAAAAAATAATCATTTGATACAACATAGAAGATCGAATGGTCAAGTGTATTTTGGTATTAATATCATTTCTTGAAAGCATAAAACAGGAAATACACATCTTTATGGAAATAGTCTTTTACATGACGACACACTTTTCTTTGCTTTTAGCATTGCATGGAATAACTTGAGGATATTCATAACAAAAGGGTGAGATATAAATACCAGTAAGGTATAAAAAAATGCATAACATGAAGAGTATAGTAAATTATAGGCAATAAGAATATCAGTGGAGAATTAGAGAAAAATGAACATAAAGGAATGATATTGCAAGATTATCATAACATGGAAATGTGGAAACAACATTTAACATGATATTAGCTTGGTCCAAGGCCAATTGCACATGGGTCATGAGTAAACCCTCATTTGACATGAATTATCATGTGTAAAACTTCATTTTAATTTATGTATCATGATACTTATATTTACCCAATACATTAGAGAGTTATTAGGGCACACCCTTCTTAATCATTTCATTTCATGCATAAGTGTGCCACATGGATAATAAAATATGGATTCATTCAACATAATAATTTATTCTATGATAATGTATTGTAAAATTCATAAATGAAAAAATATAATCAAAAATTAAATCTTCATAATGGTGAATACCCTCGATAGAGAAATGGGAATTCTATTCACTACACAATGACTTTGGTGTGAAAAATCACTATGCAATTTCGGCAGTATAACGACTTGACAAAAGAATTCATAAAAATGGTTGACGAGAGAGAAATGGGTGTATCATCATATATACATGAAATAGAAGGTAAGTGGGTCATATAGAAACATTTACCAACATATTTAATGGAATTTATATTCATACCACAAAAGAATTTATTGAATGTAAATGATGAGAGTGAAATTACTTACGAAATTTCGGCATGGTAACAGGTGTACATGAGAGGCATTAATGAGAGAGAAAGAGGTCTATAATCATTCAAAAATGAGGAGAGAAGTATGGGGGATGTTTTAAATCATACACCATCATTTTTAAAGGAAAACAAAAGGGTATAACAACATAATGAATTTTGGACAAAAATGAGAAAGGAATAAACCGCTTACTTTGAAGTGTGATCTGAAAGGCTTGGGAGAGTCTTGAGAGAGGATTCTTGAGAGATCAGAGTGTCTTAATGGGATTAAAGGGAGAGGGTGTCAGATATTGGACAATCTAACAAGGTTTTTAGTGAAGAATAAGTGAGAGCATTGGTTGTCTTATATAAGATAAGAGAGGGAATTCATTATTACTTAGGTTTTTGACACCTCACATTAAACTAATCAGAACAACAAACCAACCCATGAGTTTTTACTATAATATTTTCCAAATGGTATTGGAAAACAATATTTTTTAACTCCAATTTTTTAACATCTTAAAATATTAGGCTTTGTTATGTGTTGGTGTGTCACACTCTCAAGGAAATCATTTCAAAATGATAAAATGTTTTTAAGTCTAGAAGAGTCAACTAATGCTTGGTAAAATAAATCAAATAAACCGAAAATAACATTATATTTAAGGTAATAAATATATATTCACAACATAATTTTTAGATTATATTATTACATCACTATTGGGTCATCATGATGTCATAAAACACATTATATATTTAAACGGTATTTAATTTTTACCCAAAAATTCCACGATCTCAAGAAATTATGAAAAATTCACTGTTAGATAATTTCAACATCAAGATTCCAAAATTAATAATAATTTTATAAATATGTTAATTTTTACATTTAAAATTGAAAGCGATAGTTATCGAAAATTTAAGGGCTTTTAACAAAAACAAATTTCAATCCTTAATAAAAATTACAATTGTATTAAAAATAATTAACAATAATTTATATATTAAATGAAATTTAGTAATAATATTGTATAAATATATTATTTAATTAAAAAATTGATTAATTCATTAAAATAGATTTCTTAATTGAATATTAACTAAAAGATAATTTTTTTACTTTAAAAACTATTTACAAAGTAGCACTAATGAAATGAATGTATATTAATTATTCTATAAAAAAATAATGAACGTAGTCCAAGTGCTAGGGTCCTATTATATTAACCCTTATATAACCTACATAAGACCTAAGGGTAACATGTTAGATGTTGAAAGACTCTTAGGGAGGCTTAGATAACATCTCTTAGGTGGTAATCTCCATTAACTTTCACTTCTCCTGTAGGCGGTTCCGCTCAAGTTTAACTTATTGAAGCTCAATGTGGGTTTGGTCAAGAGTGAATCCCAGTGATGCCACATATTTTCCAAGATCCAAAAAATGGGGTTCGTATGGATTAATTCTGTTGGATGAGGGCATTTATTCTTTTTTATAAGTAAATTTGATTTTATAAAGTACTATATTTATACATATCATGTGATCAGTGTTCAACGACTCTATTAGAAACGATCACAATTCATAATGGTATTTTAAAATCCAAGAACATAAAAAAAGGATGTGAAAATTTTATATTAACATTTTACATAATAAGACATTTAATTAGATCTAGTGGAATTTTTATTAATAATTGTTTTGGTTGTTACATAGATGGAGAATGATCTTCTTTCGAGGAGTATCCATTGAAGATCTTGGATCATATAGATGATTTTATATGAATCATGAGTACACACCTTCTCAATGTGATATGTAAGAGTCATTTTTATAAAGAGGTAAAATAGGAACATGAGGAAGCTATGAAGAAAAAGTACTGACACTTGTTTGCAAATTAGATAGTAAAATGAAAATTAGAGGGTGAAATTTCCTAAGTGGGAAAGAATGTAATGACCCAAAGTTTTATCAGTGTAAATTATCTTCTTATATTACAATCACAGAATATTACATATTTAACACAAATTAAATTGTATAAATAAATAATTTGTGAAATAAAATGTATCTCTAGAAGTAAAGAAACTCATAGATATGAAATATTATATTGCCCTTTAGAATAGTTATGTGACCGTTATGAATAGTAAGCCGACCAATGTAATAGTAACCACACAAATGAATGTATAAATAAAATTTAAAATTCTTTTATGTATCAATATGATATAACTATAACATAGTGTACGTAAATAAATATTATTAATTTAGTTTTTGTTTTTTGGCAACTCATGCATATTTAATTATAGTCTTATGATTTATTAAATAAATTAAAATAATAATTATTTTTTTAAAATGTTCATAAAATATTATTTTCATTTCTTATGATTATATTATAACATTATGAGACCTTAAATAATTTTTTAATGTATTTGAAAAGTAGTTTTAATTTTAATATTTTTATTTTTCACATAAATTATGATTTGAATTAAAAATAAGATTTAGCATATACTGAAATTTATTTTCAAAAAATGGAGTTCATTTCTATCTTATACATGTTGAAAAATGTTTTGGGTGAATTTTTGATATATTTATAAAATACATGGATTTTTGGTGAAAACTAAAATACAATAATTTATATTATATATACACTATAAGTTAAATACACTATTAAATGAGTCTTGGATGATGTAAGCATTTTTGGTTAAAAATATAATTATCTAATTATAGTTTAACTATAAATCTTTCTTGTCTTGTGGAAAATAATAAACAAGAAATTAAATATTGAGAAAAGTCCTCTCTCCGCCACCATAAAAACCACCCCCCACCTCTTCTCTCCAAACCTCTAAATCCTTGTTCCTGGACCAAATAATATACCAATATCTTCCCAAGAACCATCCCACAATTATATGAGATCTTGGTCTAATAAAAATTCCAAAACGTATTCCCTAAAGAGGCTCTAAAGGAAGAAAAATTCAATAGGTAAATTTCCCTTTTTCATTTCTCTTATTTTCTTTTCAAGTTCCTTTCATTTCATTTCTCCCCTCACCTACACTCATCTAAATGGATTGATAACTACATTGAATTAATTATAATATATTGTTTTTATTCTAATGTAATGATTCATCATCTTCTACCTTTCCCCCTCTATTTTTATTAATAATGAAAACACAATGTGAGATGTGTTAATTTATCACATTCAAGGATGACATGTTTTAAATTTCTACTATTTCCTTAAAGGCTAGGAACAGAACCATTTTTATGGTTAAACCAGATTATAATATATGTATTATATCTTATTTAACATTATTGGACCGTTTGTAATGTTGATACTAATTTATAAGGCAAAATTATTTCGTTGTGATCGGGAAACCACCAAATTAATCAAAGCGATTATCATTAACATTTTATTTAATGATTTATCATCATATAATATAATAAAAATTAATTAAGTAGACATTTTAACTTTTGGATGTTCATTAATATAATATTATTACACTATTGGAAAATCATTCCCATTTTACATGATCTTCTATTCTCTTATACCAGTGAACCGATCGTGAAAATTAAGAAAAAAAGCACTTCAGAATAATAAAATTGAACACCATAACTCATCAAAAAGGGAATAAATCAACATAATAAGGTTATAATAAATAAATTAAATGTAAAATAGGTTATGATATTATAAATTAATGAATCCAATTTTATTATCTAGTACATTATGATCATGTGAATAACACCTTCAGACTTAAGGTAAGGGATTCTACACGAACCTCTATTTTTTCCTTTGAGAATTTCTTTCTATCTTTTTTCCAAAATGGAATTCTATGTTATTATTATTTACATATTATAAATGTTTTTTATATGTTCCAAAAATCATGTATCATGATCCATTCATTCTTCATTTCATGGATAAACATTCTTTTAAACAGTTTTCTACTAAATTCTTCTCGATAAGCAAGCATGATTTATTGGAACTTCCCGATGTTTTCCCTATTTTCAAGTATGATACAAAATATGTTTTAACAAAAAATGGGTTTTCTATAATTACTATTTTATATTGTTAAATCCTATTTTGTTTACCTCTGGTTTTATACAAAATATTAATCCATATTCTGTTTTAAAATATCTTTAATATTTTCATCAATCCTCACTAACATGTTTTTATTCTAAAGATTATTATATACAATTTAAAAAATTGTATCACTTCAGTTTGAAATCGATGATCATGATATATGTCTATTTTACCTTTTTAATGTCCAGGTATTATTTAAATACTATTTTTATCATGGACCCCATTGTGATATTCCCTTCAGTTATGCATTTTGACAAGAGTATGATACACAATTGTTACCATAAGAAACCCTTATGTGTTTTTTGATTACTTATTTATGGATATTTTTGTGGAAAATTTATTCATGAAAATTTTATGATGGGTGTTCCTAGATATATCTCTAATGAATTGGTTGAAGTTTAGCCTCATGATACGTTATGTGCCATAGTCTTGGCTGTTAGCCTTGACTTGTGCTCCATGTGAAATGGTCATAGTGTTTAGCCTTAAAACATGCTCCTAGATTAGCAATAATCTTTGACTCATCCTAAAGTCATGTTTTATTTTTTTGAAACATTACTATGATTCCATGTTTATATGATCCCATATTTTATATGTTATGACCTCGTATATTCAATTGTGTTCTAAGAATTTTTATATCACTATGTCATTCCTTATAACCAATGTGCTAAAGCATTATTCGTATGATTATTCCCTTATAGATATTTATAGCTCTTAACTTTTTTCATGTTATTCCTATGTTATCCTATGTAAACGTATGGAAACAATTAATTTTAAGAGTTAAATTTTGATATTAAATAAATGTTTTTTTTATGATTTTTTAATTATGTACCTAATATTCCAAAACACTAGACTTTACGACACTTGGTGTGTAATATGATGTTTAAAATGACCTAAAATCATGTAATAATATGTGTAAAATTCCTAGGTTGCAATATTAATAAAATGAGAATGTCAAATGAAGACAACCATTGTGATTGTCCAAAGTTGTTTGATAAGGTAAAGAGTCATTATAAGAGTCCACTGTATTTTGGTTATACTAAATATACCATATTTTCATTAATATTGGTGTTATATAATTTAATATATAGAATTGGATTGGGGAACACAAGATTTATAAAACTAATTGTTCTCTTGAATGACATGGTACTTGAATAAAATGAGCTTCCTTGTCAAATATATGAAACTAACTGAGATCATGGTTTAACGGGAAAGATCATTGAAAAAATACTTGACTATCCAAATAATTTTATATTTATTCTCAAGGACCATGATTCTCCCAAAAAATTACCTAACTGTGGTATTAATCATTGCATGAAATAAGAATCAATTCCTTCGAAATCTGTATGGTCCTTTCCTATCATACCATGATTTATAAGACTATATTGATATCATGAAACCACTAGATAAATGACATTCCATGGAGATAAATGAATTAAATATGGTAAAATACATCACCTAGTAGACTCTCCACAGTAGAATAAAATTTATTATGAGTATCTTGAATTTGGAAAGGAGCGCTAAGACCACCATATTTCATTATCTACTGATGAAATAAATCCATATGGTGTAAATCGCAGTTGTAAAAATTCATAGATAGTTATGTAAACAGAATTATAAGATTATACAATGGTTATTCACGAATCAAAAATAAATTATTTTGTCTCTACCTATGTTGGGACCAAAACAACTCAGTACTATTATTGGTGTTTATGAATATTTTAAATTGATTTGGTATACAAGAGTTACTTTGTCAGATTCACAAAAAGTGAATAATTCAAATTGAGATCCTTGTTTTATGGTGTGATAAATGACTTTCCTACTTATGAAAATTGATTCAGAAATAGCATTAAAGGAATGTTGGGGTGCCCTCGTTATAAATAACTCATGCACTCAATTCAGTAGAGTCATTCCTCAAATGCATTGTTTTTAGGAAACTTGAAATTTTTACCTCAATGAAATAAATACTGATCCCTGATGAAATAATTCAATGGGAATAAAAAATATCATAAAACACTATCTCCACTAATATGTGATCATAAATTTGATAATTTAAAAGATGTTGACCCTATTTTCTATAAATCTATTTTCAAAACATTACAATATTATGTTGAAAAAATAGATCAAATTTCATTGAATTATTATAATGGAATAGTTTGTTTGTCTAAACTTTTCATGATTTCGTGAATGTAGAAGAAAATATATTGGATTTTTTTTTGTGAATTTACTAAATGTTCTTAAAAAATTATGGAATAAAGGATATAAAAGAATTGATTTAGATGGGGATAAAGGAAGAGTTGGCACTGATGAATGGTGAATGGAGGAATTTTCTTCGTCCCGCTTCGAACACTCTATCCATAAAAAAAGTTTAAAATTTTCAATTTCCATAATGTTGTTGAAGTTTCATAGTGGTATTGATCATGTATTAAGAATTTCATGTCAATGATGAATTTGATGTTATAGGGTCTTAAATAACATGACTATCATGTTTTGATGCAATATTTTATTCTTTTTTATTGGTATTATATTCTATCTAAAAATGTATGACATACATAAACTAGACTCCACTACTTTTTCAAATCTTTATGTAGTAAATTTATAGACCCAAAAAATTTTCCAATCATGAATAAAGATTTTAATTTCATTTTATGTGAATTATATATGTTCTTCCCGCCATTATGTTTTGATATAATGGTTCACCAAATTGATCAATTGGTAGGATAGGTTCAAATATGTGGTCATATCCATTAATGATCAATGCACACCATTGAACGATATATGAATATTTTGAAATGGTACATGAAGAATAGAAGTCACTCAAGAGTTTTTTTGAACAATGATATGTTTTTAGAGATTCTTTTGAATTATTAATTACCTATCAGACATTGATAGCATCAATCTCCCAAAGTCTCTTCATAGTGGACTCCTTATGAGATAATGTACTTATGAAATATATATTGTTACAATTACCATCACTGAGTGAGAGTAATCACACCATTACATTTTACATAAAGGTGTAGCGGTTTATTCATATGTTGAAGACCACAAACTAATTCTTATACATTTCCACCAATAAAAGGATGGGGGATGGATATCTAATATACAAAATTAATAATTTATAGGATAGGTCAGAGATCATATTTATTTGGGGCTATCTAAAAATAAGAATTCAAATTTTAAATTATTTTATGGATATCCAATAAACAAAATCTAAATGTTATATATTACATTGGTTTTTTAATTAATGGTTATACATTCTCTATAAAGTAACAAGATTAATTTAGTATGATACAAAATAGATGAGTTATTCTTGTGGTCGATGTGATGTACATATCCGGTTCCAAGGATAAAAATAATTTTAGGTTCAATGTGGAAAATAATATTATATTTATGATTTTTTATTTTATCCACTTTGATTCAAAAAACTCAATTTATAAAAAAAGGAGTGGTGGAAGTAGGCATTTTTTATAAAAACTTATATACACATATCATAAAGTAATGATGGGGTACACTTCACTTGAAAAGAAAATTGTATGTATTTTAAATATACAATAAATTTTTTATGTGATATGGAACAACATATGTTCCAATATATATATATATGGATGAATCAAAATCCAATTCCACTTATATCCCATGTCATTTTCTATGGAAGGAAGCCCATGAAAATTAAGAGTGTAAACTCGTTTATTAAAACACAAAATCATTTTGGGAATCATGTGCATGCATTAAATAATAGTAATTTGTTATTATGTATAATAGTTTTACATAAAAATAGCTATTTATTTTGGTATGTTTTTTATACTATTTATATAGAAGAATCAACATTGATTATAAATGAAGGAAAATAACATTAATAATATTTAAATCGACAAGAACCACAAGGTCACATTAGAGGTGTAGGTTTTGGAGTGTCACGTCTAACATGTTCCAAGAAGAAGAAGTCTGAAGGAGATACATATGAGATAATAAAAGGACTAGAAGAATATATAGAATAATTGAAATATATTATTCTATGGTATTTTTTGGTGGAATAATATATGTGAAAGGATCAATGAAAACAAAAAATGAAACAAATATCAGTATATAAAGTGTAAAATAACCCCAACAGCTTTGAGGAAATCTGTTCCCCTCAACCACATACCTTACACAAGGTAATATATTTTTTATTAATATTTATCCTAAATTTGAATAAACAATATTAGATGAATTTGTTTTATTAAAATTATTTTGGGTGGTGTTTTATGTGATTTATATCTATTACCACCCACATGTTACCTCATTATGAGGTCTACGACATATAATATATCAATAGTCATGATATATAACAATGAACTCAAATAATAGATTACATGAGAGTGGGGATTTATATAGCTCATGACCTGAGTTTAGAGTGTCCTATCCCACATAATTATATAGATATTACCATAGTCAATAATGTTGTTTCAACTTTCATAGAATTGTCATTTTATTGTATATAGATACATTATGTAATTCGTTAATAGATATTTTAAATGAAAAACCTTTAAAAGTTGATGAAAAAAGTATGAAATAAGGTATGAAATTACATATAGATAAAACTATGGTAAAATAGAATGTATAATAAAGAAAATCCAGTAAATCAATTTTGAAATCAAAAGGACCTTCCAAGAGTACAGTCTCCCCTCTAGTTCCTTGATTGTATATATTAGCATTGCTAGTCCATGTATACACAACATTAAAAAATGGAAATATTCCATACATTCAATATTAGGATGGAATATTTAGTTAATTAATTATATACAAGGTCAGTTTGGAGAGTATAAATGATATTATCATGTATTAATGGCTGTGAGGCTAGGTTATGAATACATACATGGGGTATATTTTCATAATCTGTCTATCCAAAAATTGATATACTATATTCATTATATTTAATAACTATTAATATTTTCTACATGAATATATATTACTTATATATAAAGGTAAAACACTATGAAACATGATTTATACTCATTAATCCATGAATCATTTATATGTGTGAACATTATTTAGAATTAAAATAAATTGAATATAAAAAGATACACTAAGAGATGAATTTGAGATAAAAATTAACAGATGATAAAATCTTCTTGATTCCTATAATGTAGGGGTATAACACTAAAATATAATCTTATATAATATATTTTTATTTTTTTCATTACATATTTTTTTTAGGAAGCACTAGATTCTCATTAGAATCAATTTGAAAACCCAAAATTTTTATTTTTTTAATCCAATGAATGCATTTCATCAAACTGAATATGCATGATTTCTATTGTGAATTATAAATTCACAAAAATAAATACTATATATATTTCTAGTTTTTTTTTATTTATATTTTTTTTATAATAAGGATATCGACAGATATAGGCTAAATAAAGGTATGAGGTCAGTGAATTGACATAAGAAGCCTATGAATATATTCATATGGACATATATTTAGGTATATAGTAATATTTAACGATCAAAACATATCTCAAAGATATTATTTTGGTTAATGTTTCTTTAGTGTTCAAACAAAAATAACGAAAATGATTATTGATATAAAATTTTAAAATAGACGAAATATATCATATATTATATTAATAATAGGATCCCCAAATAGATAATTTCCAATTGCAATTAAAAATTCATTAATTATTTTGTTATTTTATTTTCATTCTATATTTTATTATTATTACCAATATGACCAACAAATTATATACTGAACAGTATAAGTAAATATATTTAGTGATGAGTTGATTGAGTACATGGTGTCAAAATGTTTTTTTGAAAATAAATGATATTACATGTGATGTTTTTGATCTAGTGTGGAATATGACCTTATAGATACATTTGGGATGTGTATAATTAGGATCAAAATGAATATATAATAATTTGACCCATTTCATATAGTGATTTATAATGGAGGCTTAAACTCGACAGATCTTGTCAAAGATAGCAACATGCCCGAAGCTCCCCATTATCATTAGAGACTAAACATCAAGTCTAAAAATATGATTTTAGTGATAGGGAAATAAGTAAAGAATGTATAAAAACATTATTAAAAAGTGACTTACTATTACTTATTTAGTAATTTTTCAAATATATAACACTTGATTGTGAATAATAAATGGTGTGATGGTTTATGGCTTTTTATTCGCAAAATCTTGTTCTCTTGAATTTGTTCACATAAATGGTGAGTGATTATTAACACCATGTATGTAAGATAAATCAAGAGAACCTACTTTTTAGAAAATAAAAAATTGTGTGTCTTGTAGGAATCAACTCTAGATCAATCTGATACATGGTGTTACTTGTATGACATGAAGTATATGTTTTTAGTTTAATATTTATACTTTAGTTCTAAACACACATCACATAATCAAAACTAAGATAAAACATTCATATTTTTTTGATACTTTATATCATCAATCCATAAGTCATTTGTGACATCTAAAAATTAGTCGCACCTTATAAGAATCCAGTTCTTCCTTTCAGGTACATATCATTTCTATTTAGTTTATATTTGAAAAAAGGCATAAAATAGGATTATTATTGGCTGTAGGATTATGACACGATGTGACTAGGGGTTACACACTCTATAAACCCAGTATATGCCATGTGAGTCATGTTGGAAGACCAAGGTATGATTAATAAGATGAAGTCGGGTGAAAAATAAGGATCAGACATATGAACACCATGTATTTTCTATTACATGAGGTGTAGTTTTCTATTTTGAAACAATGATATGTAACCGCATATTTTTTCAGAGGGATACAACCTTCACCCAGGTTTGTCGAACATTAGTACCAGAGGAAGGTTTTCCTCTCAATTCTTTATCCAAAATTGGATTTGAACATAGTCAGATGCGTTGGAACCCCTTCACTGAGTTCTTTATTCCAATTGAGATGTTTTTCATGATTTTATAATCAACCAAATCATTGAGGGTTAATAATTTACGATATTTAGTAGATCTAGACAATTATAGGACGAATTAAGGGGTGCCGTAGGATGAGGAGAGTTGAATGAGTATCAGGTAGGTGGTCACATGCCATTCTCTAATTCTCAAGTTGAATATATGTGTTGAAGTTCCGCACACCAATTATTAGGGTGTCAACTTGAATTAATATTTTCTATTTCTATAGCCTATTGTTTTTAGGTAATTTATTAAGGGTTTTAATGCCTATTTTGGAATGATTAACTTGATTAAAGGCCACTCCAGGGGTGTGTTTCCCCTGAATGACCATTTATGGGTGTTTTCCCTAAGATACCAATGAGGCATGCATTAAACTCCCTTCTTGGGTTGCTTAAAATGAAGATGATTAAATTATAATCCTTGTAATAGATTAATTTACATGTATTTTTCATGAGATGAATTTCCCAGATGATTTATTTATGTTAAATCCACCTAATAATTCAATTTAAATGTCCTCCTTCATATATAAAATCATAAATTTTTAAATAGAAATGGGAGAGGCATAGCCTTATATTACATTGAAAGGTCAGGATCATATGAATATTACACCTTGTACCTTGAGTGAACAATGGAATTATTCTAAATACCAGGGATGAACTCAAGAGGGTAGCATCATGTTATGTCGTGAGTGATCCAAAAAATGGAGCGGTCAAGTTCATCGAAACATTTATTTAAATTCCAAGTGAACGTTGAATGTAATGTGGGATTCCAAATAAGGGATCTATTTATATTTATTTATTTTTCATGAGTTGAAATTTACTTATAATTGAATATTGAAATATAATGATTTCTGATGTGTTTGCCAAGCCAATGCACAATCAGGGATTCATTCTTCACTTACACCTAGTTAGATGGTCTTTTAAGACATATGTTGTTCTTGATTTTATTCAAGGATCATCTGGCTTAAGAAGGATCCTGAGAAATATATAATTCAATGTAATTGAACTATTATAAACATTAAATTGATTATAAATGGAAACCAGTTATTAAAGGATTTCCTACTTTTGAGTACTTCTTATCTTACTGAATTCATTATTGTACACTTCTGGTAATATATATTCATTGATAGATTAGAACAGACCTTGGGTGGTTGCCTAATATTAATTAGTATCACACCATGTTTGGGTCATGTTTTTGGCCTGAAACTGATTATATTGTTTTAGGTATCTATAAACGTAAGCTTCCTTCTCTAGGTACCAAATAGGCTACTTAGGAGCAGTAGAGCATGGGACCGAGATGAGTATTATGATGATTTTGAGTTTTTTGACCTTTTTGTATTGTTGATAATTATATCGTGTATTGCTTCAGTGTAACCTGTTTTGGTTGTTTTACTAGGACATGAAATTTGCAACATCATCCTTGGTTTGATATGACATCTGGTTATTTATATTATCAGTCTTCCACTGTTTATTTCTGTTGGATGGTATTATTGCTTCTGATATGGTTTTATTACTTAATTAAATTGTGTTATACTCTTCCAATGATGGAAAATTTTACCAACTATCACAACTAGGCCCTCACTAATTTTCAAATGCCTCTATATTTTTTTGAAATGTAGTTGAGGATATGTGGCCGATCGGGTATGGGGCACCTTTGAGTGGAAATCAAATCCGGGATGTTACAAAGTGGTAATAATGGTTTATTTTCTTGTTTTTATAAATATTTATTGATATAATACAAGGATAGGAAGTAAATGAATTTTGGTAATAAACTATTTCAATGATTATCTACCCCTCGTATAGGGAAAATCCAAATTTCCTCAAATTGACTTTTGAATTATGTTTTGATTTTGAGATTTTAGAACTGATTCTATTTCAAACTTGGGTGAAACACTTGTGTTGTGCTATTATTATTTATACTAGTTTGGTTCTATATATTTCAAAACAATTAGATGAGGGTATACCATCTCAAGCATCATATAGAATCTTTCTAGAAATAACATTTCATGCATTATTGAAATGCCATTTTGGAGCATTACATATTATATGATATTGTGATGGATGCCATTCTAGATATGAATTTTGTATTGATAGGTACTATGATAGATTTTCATACTTTTATGATAGGTTTATTGCAAGATTTAATGGTTCTAAATGTATGGATTCTATGATTAGGTCCCGAAGGTGTATGGGACCTCTTGGGTCCGAATACGGTGGACCATGTTTCAGCCTTATATAGAATCATGTTATGGATTGTGGTATTATGTGTTATATGTGGATTCCAAACATTTATTTCCAGGTAGTATGGGCCCCCATAGACCAAACATTGTCATACATTGGGGTTACCTTTGAAAAATGTGGATGTTACATGGGTTTCTTGATAAAAAACCCCTAGGAAAAGGCATGTGGTTCAATGAACACACGCCATGTGTTCTTCTTTTTGGGAAGAAAAAAACTTTTTAAGTACATGTCATGTACTCTATGTTCATGATATGTGGTATGTGTCTATGTGTCCAACTATGTGGAAGAGAACACAAAATTATGGTTTTGGATAGTACAAAATGTGTACTTTAGGGTGCACACTATGTTGTTTTACATATCCATTCCTCAGGAAAGTAGCACACCATGTAGAATTACACGACATGACTAGGTAAATGAAAAATCCGATTGAGGGACACATGTATGTACACTATGTTTGGTATATTCCATGTACAAGTATTACATTCCATATATATGGGGGGTTTACATACCTAGGCAGGTGAGAGTACATACCTATGTGGAGCTGCAGAAGGACACACTATATATCGATGGTGATATGCTATGTACTACCCCTTTTCATCCCTTTGAGTGTTTTTTGTGCCTTCTGGCCCAAGAGTCAGAATTGGACCCGATAATAGTCCATTTAACATAGTTTTCCACATAGATTGTTATGGTGAATCCTGTTAAAAATTTTGAGGACTCTTAATGGGTGTTTTGGGGGATCTATATAAATGGAGATTTTCTTCCTCCAACTAACATTTTATGTTGTCCCATGAGAGTGAAAATTGGCGTGAATGAAGTGTTGGGTGTTTAGACCAACTCAGATGATACCTTTGATATGATAATATCTATGAGATATCTTTTTTGAACATTGTTATGATGAAATATACCATGCAATGTGATCCCATTTAGAATGTGAGGCCGTGAGACCTGTTACATCGAGGATTCCCTCAGGGATTCCCTCGTTTATATGTTGATCTTAGGAGTCCTGTGTAGGATCCAAATTCTATGTACCATTTGTGAGGATCCCTATTGTATTATCCCTCAATGTTTTATCATTATAGAACCCCTACAATATGATTCCTTGGTTTTTTTTGTTTGATTATCCCATGTAGTATTCCTCCACGACTTTTTAGCTAAGGATCCAATGTAAGATTCCTTTTAGTGTTTAACATGTCCAGAAACGGTCTTAGTAGGGGGATTTATTAGTATATATATTTGTTTAACACCTATACATGATCCCTGGGGAAGTTAGAGGGTTGAGTGTTTAGAAAATGGTTTTTACCTGTCTTCTTTTGATATATGTTATTTTCAGTTGCGAGATTTATTGAATCTTGACCCTTAATATGGGAACTAGCATTGAGGAATTCTCGGTTCAGCTGGTTAGACATTCCTTGGGCATGGCTAGCTTCTTAGGAGGTCATGTTAACCACTATTTCATTGCTAAATGAGAGACTTGGTATGTTGTTGTCTATGTAAAGGGTTGTGTAGATGATGTGATTTTGAGAATGTTCCTACATGAGCCATCTTGTACTAGGATGAAAATGGTGGACATCCTATAAATAGTTCCTAGAATGTGACATTTTCTCTCATAAACACGGTGTAGTATATGTTGATATAAATGGTATCAATTGAGTGTTAAATGTTATAACGAGCCTCTGAGTTTGATAAAAAAATTTAGTATTGAGATGTTGTGTATGTTCTTCAGTTTTCTATAGTGTAGAGTGACACGAGTGTTATTGAACCATGTTCGTCCCACTACTCAAAATGAATTTTTTGGACACCACTATTTTGACAGGCCATTCAGTTTAATTTTAAATTTCATTCAAAGGGATATGTTATGGTGATCTTGGTTCATGGAGAATAACATGGGTTCTATTTAAATGTGTCCATCTAGGTAGAACGATTGCATTATAGGACCTTTTGATAAAAGTTCAATTCAATATGAATGCCTTTGAGGCTTGGGAGTATTTTTCATGTTTATTTTTTCTAGGAAGAATGACATTGTTTTGGTTGGCTATGTGCATAGCCCTTGTGAGGTACGAATGATCATAGAAGAACCTCAGTGGTTAAGTGTGAGATATCACCGAATGCCGCTGAAGAGGGGAATTGTGATCATTTAAATGACGATGTGTCGGCAAGCGATATAGAGTTTATTCCAGAAGGTTGACCATTTTTTGTTCATATATCCTTTTATATTATTCTATTAGTGTTCTCTTACTTGAGATATGACCATGTTCAATATATTGATGTCATCCTGGATGCACTAAGAGAGTTTCGATTATATGACATTATACAGTTGAAAGCTATTTGTATAGTTTGTAATATCTTTCAGTGTTGTGTAATGGATACAAGATTTTAGATGAGTCTTGGTTAATCATGAGTGATACTTGGGTTCCCATGTAGGAACATGTGGGATGGACTCTAGATTCTTGCTGCTTTCATTGACATGACAGACAGGTAGATGCGGTTATGAGTTCTGCCGGGGTTCATATGTGGAATTTTGGCCTTACACCAAAGTCTCATCTATGACGAGGACTATGGAACACCATGGTGTGTTCCTTGGTATCCGTGTTGATTAATATTAAGTTATCCCAGACATCTAGTTAGGATTAGATGTGATGCTTTAAAAGGGGGAAATGATTCAAGTGGGATGGATTTGGAATTATACTTTTACTAATTATGTGGTGTAAACCTTTAAATGATTAGGGGATGGTTTGAAAACGGAACTTCACTCATAGATAGGTATGGGATTTAGTGAATGATATTTTTGTGAGCATGTGATGAATTAGGATAATGTTCTTGGTTTCTATTGAAACATGCTGACCTCCTATACTGTGAATTTCTGGGAAATTTCATCCAGTGATGATTTGACTCATTATCCTTCACGTTGTTCCTGTATCTTTCAAGTGAACTAGTTTGAACAGTCCAATAGTTTATGGTGGGTGTATATTGAAACCACACAATGTCCTTAGAGAGAATATTTCATGAACAATTTTGATGGGGTTGATCAGGGTTTGACCATTCTTTTCTTCGAGGCTGCTATTATGACCTCAGTTGTGTTTATGTTTTCCCAGTTAAAGGAAATAATGATGGTAGAGTCACTAGAATGCTCAGTGGTGTGAAGTGTGGGGTTTTATAATGGTGGAGGTGTTCTGGTAATGATTCCAAGTGTGTTGATCTAAATAGGCTAATGAAGGTTTCACATTTCCAACTGATGATGGAAACCTTCACTGTTGATGAGCTTGGGAGGTTGTGCATTCGTGAGATTGTAAGACTGCACAAGGTCCCATTTTCAATCATTTTAGATATGTATTCCAGGTTTACTTATCATTTTGGGAAAGGGATTCAGATGTCACTGGGTACATAGATGCTTCTGAACACAACATACCACCCCCAAATAGATGGCACGTCATAGTGCATGATTTTGGTGCTGGAGGACATGCTTCAAACACACGTCATGGATTTTGGGGGTTCTGGAGAGAGACACATACCCCTGATTGAGTTCACCTTAAATGATAACCTTAAAGAAACTATTTATATGGAACCATTAGAGGATTTATAGGGTAGAACATGCTGATCACCACTATGTTGGATGGAGGTAGGAGAGGCAGCTATGCTAGAACCTCGTCTTGTGTAGGATACCACTAAGCTGGTGTAGTTGATTCAGAAGAATATGGATACTACATAGTATTGTCATAAATCCTAATCCAATCATTGAAGATGGAATTTGGATTTAAAGGTATGGGATCATGCTTTCCTACATGTTGCACTAAGGTTTGGACATAAGAGGATCAGAAGTCAGGGTAAGCATTCACCAAGATACGTCTGGCTGTTCGGGATTATTGAGACCGTCGGGCCAGTTTCCAACCGGTTGCAGTCACCATAGAGGTACTGGGCTATGAACAACAACTTCCACGTTTCTCAGTTGTGATGTTAATTTTTAGACCTGTCTCACCCTTTTAAACCTGAGGAATTTGAGTTACTGGTTGATTCATCTTTTGAGGAGCATCCCATCCGAATTTTGGATCATAGAACAAAGGTTCTCCATGACCATTCTGTTTTTTAGTATGGGTATTATGGTAGCACGATTGAGTGAAGGATGAGATATGGGAGATGGATTCCAATGTATGATCATAGGTACCATTGTTGTTTGCAGATATTTTTTCACAACCATTAGATAGGAAATGCGAGGACGAATTTCTTTAAGGGGTGATATTTGTAATTACTAGGTTCACCTATTCTGGTAAAAATCTTTTATTTTTGGGTTATAATTGAGAAGAATGATGAAAAATTCCATGTACTAGTTTTAGTCCAATTACATAATGTGAGTAGGGGTTACACAATGTGTAATGTTAGTACACGCTATGTAAGTCATGTTAGCAGTCATGGGTATGATGTGTAAGTGGAATTAGAAAGAAGAAAAAGGATCAGGCATATACCCTCCATCTATTATCTAGTAAACTCCGTTGAATTTTCTTTCTTGGATATAAAAAGCCGTAGCCTCATGTTTGTCATATGTATATATCCTTCACTTGGGCATCTCGAACAATAGTGCCAAATAAAGTTTTGCCTCTCAATTATTCATCATAACTCTTGTTTGAACACTGTCAGATGCATTGGAAACCCTTCACTGAGATATAAATTTCTATGGAGTTATTATTTGTGATTTATTCTCTCAATCTAGTTATAATGGGTTGAGATTTTTTCTTATTTTTGTAGATCTACTTCATTCTAGGTCGACTTAGAGGCTGATACTAGATTAGGAGAGTAGTACGAGTTCGAGGTATGTAATCTCAAGCCTTTTGATAATTTTGAAGTTGAATATATGTTTTAGAGTGAGACACACCCATTATTATGGTTTCACCATGAATGACTATTTTCTATTTCTATTGCCTATCTTTTAGATAAATTTTTATCGATTTTAAAGCATGTATTGAGCTTCTTGCCTTGATTAGGGGACACTCCATAGGTGTGTTTCTTGTGAATAACCATTAATGGACATTTTACCTTGGATACCTATGAGTGATGCCTTAAATTTCTTTCATAGGTTGCCTAAAATGAATTTTATTAAATGCTAATTCATGTAATAGTTTAATTTAATTTTTCTGCTTGTGAGATGAATTTCCCACAGGAGTTATTTATGTTGAAGACATGTAATAGTTTAATTTACATGTTTTTATACATATATAAAATGATAAAGGGGTAAATAGAAATGGGCGATCCATAGAATAAGATTAAATGGAATGGTCAGGCTCATATGACTATTTCACCTTATAGCATGGGTGAACCATGGCCTCAGTTAAAAGACCATGGATGAACTCAAGAGGGTAACATCATGTTAATTCATGAGTTAACCCCAAATAGATTGGTCGGGATCATAGAGAATTTTATATTAATGTAGAGAAAACCATTAATCCAATGAAGGATGCGAATGTTTTTCTATATAGGTAGTTTTTCATATGTTAATATTTTTTATTTAACTATAATTGAGTATTGATATGGAATAACTTATCATGGGTATTCCAAGACAAAGCACAATCTTGGATTCTATCTTCTCTTACATTGGTTTAGATGGTCTTCTGAGACATTTTTTGTGATTAATTTTATACAAGGATCATTAGGCATAGGTCGAGTCCCAAGGATTATATAACTCAATGTAATTGATCTTCTATGAACATGAAATGAGTTTAAATGGAAACGAGTTCTTGAAGAACTGTTTACTTTTTAGTACTTCCTAGATTACTACATTCATTATTGTACCATGCATATTATATAATTTCACTGATAGGTTTGAATATAATTTTGGTGGTTTCCTATTTGGATTTTGTATCACACCCTATTTGGTTTGTGTTTTTGGTTCCAGATATATTATATTTTTGTAGGTGTCGATAAGGAAAAGTGGCGTTTTCGAGGTACATGATATAGTGCTTAGGAGCCTGACAGAATGAGACCAAGCCGATGATTGCGATGCTTTTGAGTTTCTTTGTCTTTTGTGAATTTCATGTACTTATATCATTTATTAATACTATATAACTTTTTTTTGGATGTTATCCTAGATCATGCAATATGAATCATCATCATCGGTATGATATGATATCTGGTTATTTATATTATTAGTCTTCTTCTCTTTATTTATGTTGGATGGTATTACTACTTCTACTATTGATTCATTATGAAATTATGTTATGTTACACTCTGCCTATGAAAATATATTTTCCCCACTATCACACCTATGCCCTCACTACTAGTCAGTAGCTTCTGGAATTTGGTGAAATGGAATTGAGGTCATGTGGCCAATAGGATAAATGGCACCTTTAAACAGCATCCAGATCCAGGATGTCAGAACCTGAATTTGATATAGCATGTAGAAAATATGACTCGAAGTGTAATATTTTTGAATAAAATTGATTTTTTTGTTTAAACTATATTTATTCCCTTATATTTTTGTATTAATTCTCATTTAACCCCTTTAACTCTTTCTGTGACTATATGGACCATTATTATTTGAGGGTTAATATAGTTACTATAAAATTAAAAATGACCCCTATATGAATCATGAAAGACATTTTGAAACATATCCTAATCATTCCTATGAATCTATGATTTTTAATAATTTTATACCATTTAATAATATAATGTTTATTTTAACATATCATTAATGTCAATTTTGACAATATTCATTACTTTGAATTTTTAAAAAATTAATATGTCAAGTTAGATTCAAAAAAAATATTTTAATACTTTAATAACATATCAATGTAATCTAAAAAATTAGGGGATAAAATTAAATGTATCAAATTATATATATTTTTATATTATAATACCATTTATTTGATATTTTCGTTATTTATAAAATTAAAACCTCATCATTGTGCAAGACTTTACGATAATTATTTATTCCATAAAAAGAAAAACAAATTACATTGATGATTATAAATATATTATCATTCCAAAGAATATTTATGGTATAAGATATATTCTATATGACCATATATTAAAAATGTTATATTTATTAAAAACATTATTGTGACAAGTTTGAAGTTTCTTAAAATAAAATACTATAATGAGATTAATGTAATCCATGTGGCTCCAATAGGTCATAAATTCTTGAAAAGTTTGATTTTAGTTGACTTTAAAACATCTAATAAAATTAGAAAAAAAATTATGAAATTTTTTAATCCATATCATAATTATTTTTAACATAAATTTCCTCTTTTACCATTAACTATGTTAATAAAAATTATTAATTTTATTATTCCTACTATCCGAAAATAAAAAGGGAACACTTTAATAAATTTGGAATTTAGGATTCTGAATATAAAATTCATTTTTAAAATTTAAAAGAATAATTTTATAAATTTAATATAATATTAATCCCATAGATGGGGTGAAAAATTGAGTTTTTATGGTTAAAATGATAAAAATCATACTAAGTTTTTATATCTAAATTCAATATAAAAATGACTCAAATGACCAAAATTGGTTATATATATAATTGATCTAATGTTAATTCCAAAAAAATTTAAAACATAATTTATTAACATAATGTATTTAGATGAAACATAGATTTTTAATTAAAATAATATATTTTTTTAGTATTCATCAAAAAATGAAACTTATTAGAAAAATAAAAAAACTTATCCAGAGTAAATCTTGATAATATGATTTTAAAAAAGAAAGTTATTTTTTTGAATAATATTTATAAATTTATTAAAACATTTTTTTAAAAAACTCTTCCATTAAAAGGTGGAAAACTATCTTTTTGAAAAAATAAAACTTTTGTGCGTAAAATTGGACTAGTTATTATATTATGACAATAATATCTATTGAATAAATATAAAGTAATTTTATAAAGATGTATAACCATAAAATAGTTAGTTCTATTTATACCAATAAATATAATAACTAGGTGATAACTTTCTTATTAAATAATAATCGTTAATTGTTCATTTAAGCTCGAAGTGGCATATTTTTTTCTATCTAGCATAGTGTTTCATTTTATTATCTCTGGATGTTACATATTCCTTCTTCAATTGATTGGAATTTATTTTATAGTGTCCATTAATTCAATATTGAAAAAATATCCTCATGTTTATTATTTTTCCTGTGAGTATTTTATCTCTTCAGAGGACACTATAAAGGATGTATTGGATTTAGATTAGCCACATGATCTTTAGCCATGTAATGCAATATTTTCACCAAAATGGGTGGAGAAATATGAATCAAACAATCTTTATCTTGATATTAATATATGAAAAAAAATTTCCCGAAAAACTTAAACATTTTTTATCTTGGATTTAAAAAAGTATTGACAATCTAGGTGATATGGATGTTAATATAAGATTAATGGGTAATTGTTTATCTAAGTAGAAGCCTAATATCACAAACTGATCAATAAATACCAGAGTTTTTAATGAATTATTAGTAGCTACAATACCAACTTTCTGTTTACACTGATATAATACATTGAAAATCATATCAATTTCAAGGATTTATTTCTTTTTCTCAAGTGATTGGATATGAGGTATTATAGTTAAAGAATCAATATATTTATGTTTTTTCATCATCTCTCCGAACAAACGTGTTAATATAATACATTTTACATAATAATTACCCCCAACATATCTATGGTAGGATACAATTATCATCTTCACTCACTTACTAGGGTGGTAGAACATGAATATTGAATTCCAAAACATAATAAAATTTTTGAGATAGTATTGAATCCTATAAACTAATGTACCATATTCAAAAAAAATTATTTCTTAGGACATACCTTATCTTAAGAAATTATTTATTTTTTTTAGTTTTTCATTCAATTTTATACAACAATTAAATCATATGACTATTAATTTACCTGATTAAAATTGTTTGTGAGAAATAATAAATTAATTGATTTTATTAAATCTCCCACTATTTTATCAATTATCAATATACATCACCATTGAGCTATAAATGTCTAGTTCCTAGAATATTATAGTGGAAATGATTGATAGTACTTTTCATAATGATCATGACCTTGGGCAAGAAAACCATAAGAAGGTATTCAATTAAGTGGTGTTTCCAACTATGGGGTTTCAACTCCTTGGCCTATTTAGTGGATTCCCCAATTATAAAATACTAACATGGATATCCCTAAAATTTTCCTCCAATTTATTTTGAATATACTTTTTCCATTACATTCAATAAATTATTGGTTAATTAAAACCAAAACCCTCATAAAAACTCATCGATAAAAGTATGTGTTAGGAATTTGGCCATGTAAACACTTATTTCTATCGTTATATTCCAAATAAAGTACTACAAGGCTTATTCTAACTTAATATTAAGTTGATATATTATAATTTATTTTTTATAAAATTTATATTTTATTATAATTTACATATCTTGTTAATATTAACAGGATTTGATTTACTTAATTAAACATATTTGATGAATAATTCATGCATAATCAACTTATTTAAATCCTATTTTTTCAAATTAATTCAACTACTTATGTGATCATAGTATTGAACCAATAATCCAAATAAATTATAGAAATAATTTAATAAACAAATGACTTAATAATGATATGATCTAATGTTTGATTTATTATAAGTACAATAATTCATCCTTTTAACTTAGGGAATAACTCATATTTCTTGTCATAGAATGAGTTTCAATATTACACATATCTACTAGTGTACCACATGGCTTATCTTCATTATGGTTTCTTCTGGAACTACCTCAATGAAAATTGGGATGTTTCATTTATGGCATCATTTATAATTCACAAGATGTTAAGGGGACAAAAGGATCAATAATTGGGGATTAAATAAATATCCATGAACATACAGGTCCTAAAAAATACAAGTGGTAGAGATGAAAAATAGTTCATCAAACATAATTTAATTTTAAATAATTGAAAACTCATAATATTAATTAAATTAAATAATCCAAAAAATATATAGTTCTTTTACAATATTAGGAATTATCATACCTACAATGTACACAGAAATGTAACTGGATGATAATAATTTATTATTCATTATTTATTTTCAAGTTAAACCTATTTTCATTATTAATTAATTAATTCCCTTTCAACTTAATGACCAGTTGATCTCATTTGTAGATACATATCATTTATGGAATTCATTGAAAATAAACAACATAACTATTAATAACTGTTTTATTAAATTAAATTAATTGAGCAGTTGGAATTATTTAAAACCATCATTAAATTGCCAAACACAACAGTCGATAATCAATAAAATATAGTTTTAATGATAATTTTTTTAATTTAATGTAATTTAATCATACCATTAATTATTTGAATTCATTACAAGTATATATGTGTTAAAATCCGTGTATCTTGGTTTCTGTGTATGTGGGTTAGTTTCCTAGGGCTTCGATGTGTTCATCTATTGGACAACATGATGTGTACCTGCTAGATAAACACCATGTACCACTCCTTCAATCATTCTAAGAAACCCTATGAAGAATAAATATATTATTCATATGTGAACCACAAAAAAGTATACCATATATACACTATGTGTGCTACTAACCATGTGTCCATTTGACTCATTGAATTGATCAACAAGTACCACAGTTTTGAGAATTGGTGAACTATATATTATATTCGAAGCATAAATGTCGTGTATGTAATTAATTCTCCAAGATATTAGTTTCACATAGTTGATTGTCTATAATAACTACAAAATTTTGTTACTTTCATTGCTAACCCTATTTTGCTACATGGTGTGTATGCTAGCTAGATTCCTTTTAATCAAACATGTAAATATGCTTTATTGGCCTAGTCTACAATAAGGTGGTAGTCTAAACGTACACATGAGTGAAATTATCATTTTCCAATGGATTTGAATATAAAAAGGTAGATATGATATGATAATAATAGAAGAATAATTATTTCACGTAGATCATATATATTCATTAGTTTGATCATTATGACCATCAAAGTAAAAGCGTGTTGAAAAACTAATTACACCAGAATGTGGATATGGTAAGTTGTACATATACATGAGCTATGTTTTCGATTTTCATTGGATGGAAGATAGATTGAAAATATTTGTCTCAGAATCATTCTAAAATCGTAGAATATTTATGATACTATAGAAATTATTTTGTTATGGGTATAAAATATTTAGGTGAAGAAGAAGACCAATGAAATTTGAACAAGTTGGTATGGATGATAACATATTCTTTTATAGAACTCCTTTGGATCCATTTATATGGACCATTGGAATATCCTTTTGATAAGACCAATAAGACAACCCTGCTTTTTAATACAAACTTAAACATGATTTATTACATAAAACTTCACTTGATACAACAAATAAGATCGATAGGTTTAGTGTCTTTGGGGCTTAGGATCATTACATAAAAACTTGAAACATGAAATAAAACATCTTTATTGAAAACATCCTTTATATGTCCACTACATTCCCTCGTACTTAGCATTGCATGGGATAACTTGAGGACATGCATAAGAAAAGGGTGAGCTATAAAGCCCAGTAAGGTGAAAACACATGGAATAACATGAGGAGTACAATTCATGTTAGAAATTAGGAATATAAATAGAGAACAAGAGAAACATGAACACAAAGGCATGATAAAGCATGATAATCATAACATGGAAATGTGAAAACAACACTTAACATGGAATTAGCATGAGCCAAGGCTCATTGCACATAGAGCATGAGTAAATCCTCATTGCACATAAAGCACGAGTAAAACCTAGTTTCACTTGAATTAGCATGAGTCAACACTCATTGCACATGACATATCATGATACTATACTTTACCCAATGCATTGGATCGCTATAAGGGTGCACCCTTCCTAAACATTTCATTTCATGCATGAGTGTGCCACATGGATCATAAAACATGGATTCATAAAACATAATCATTTATTCCATGATGAAGGAATGTGGTATTAATACATGAAACTTTATAGTCAAAAAGTAAATGCTCATAAAGGTGAATACCCTTGATGGAGAAATGGGCATGGCATTCACTACACAATGACATTGGATTAGAAAATCGGTGCGATTTTGGCAGCGTAACGGCGTGACATAAGAATTCATAAAAAAAGGTTGATGAGAGAGAAAGGGGTAACTCATCATATCTAAACGTAATGTACAGTAAGGTGGTAATATAGATACATTTTACAACAATTTTTATGGAATTTAGATTCATGATACAAAAGTATTTCTTGAATTTATAAGAGGATAGAGAAGTTCCTTTCAGAATTCCAGCAGAGTAACGGGTGTACATGGGAGGCATTTAATGAGAGAGAAATGGTCTCCCATAATTAAAACATAAAGAGGGCAGTATGAGGGAGGTGATTAAACGTACAAAAACATTAATAATTGAAATTAAAAGGGAAAAAAAACTTAAATAAAATTGGACAAAAATGAGAAAGGAAGAAAAAACCCTTACTTGGATGTATGTTTCCAAAGGCTAGAGAGAGGCTTGTGAGAGTATTCTTGGGAGCTTGGGGCACCTTGGGAGGATTCTAGAGATAGTAGGGTAGAGGTTGGACGAACTCCAAAGGCTTTGAGTGTTGAGAAAGTGGGAGCTTGGGTGGGTTTATATAGGAAAGGTGAGGGAATTCATTATTATTTAGGTTTGGGACCCCTTATATTAAATTAATCCAAACCACAAACCATCCCAAGGTTTTTGCCCATGTTTTTTGGAAAAGGCAAGAGGAAAACAATATTTCATAAGGCCAAAGTCCAAAATTCTTAAAATAGTAGGGTTTCTTATGTGGAGGTGAGTCACACTCTCATGGAAATTAATTTAAAAAGGAAAGGTGTTTAATAAGTCTTGAGTGGTCCATTAATGATTTGAAAAGTAATTCAAACAAACCCAAAATCACATTATTTTAATGGTACAACATATATTAGCCGAACATAAAGCTTATAGTGTTTTATTACATCACTATTAGGTCATTATGATGTCATAAAACACATTATATATTTGAACAGTATTTAATTTTTACCCAAACATTTGACAGTCTCAGAAAATTATGAAAAATTCACTGTTGAATAATTTTGATGTCCTGATTCTAGAAATAACATTTATTTTATCAAAATAAATTTCTATATATGTTCATTTTCACATTTAAAATAAAAACTGTCATTTATCGAAAATTCACGGGTTTTGACAGAAATGGCTTTCAAACATTAATAAAAATTATAATTTCATTCATAAAAATTAATTTAATAATAATATTATTATTTTATTAAAATATTCTTTAATTCAAAAATCCATTAATTTAATAAAATATAATTCTTAATTTAATAATAACTAAAAAAACTATTTTTTACTTTAAAAACTATTTACAATGTATCAAAAATGACAAGGAGGTATTTTCATTATTATATACAAAAATAATATACATTAACATAGTACTAGAAATTTGTTACATAACCCCTTAAAACAGCCGCATAAGACCTAAGGGTAAGGTGTGCGATCGTGATAAACTCTTGGGGTGGCTCGGATAACATCGATCAAGTGGTAATCTCTATCAACTTCCACTTTTCCCATAGACGGTCCTGTTCGAGCTTGACATGGTGAATCTCAGCTTGGGATTGGTCAAGAGTGAAGCCCAAGGATACCACCTCTTTTCTGAGCTCTGATAAATGGGCTTCGTACGGAGAAATTGTACTGATGAGGCCATCTCTTCTTTTGTCTGAGTAAATTGGATTTGTTAAACCCCTATATTGATACTAATAATGTGGTCACTTTTCAACGACTATATTAGAAATGGTCAAAATTATTAACATAAAACCAAAAAAAGTTGACATTTAATATAAACATAAAGAGACATTTAGTTAGATCAAGAGGGATTTCCATTAATGAAACTTTGGGTTGTTACAATATTCCCCCCTTAAAATATTTCGCCCTTGAAATTTTCCTTTTCCAACACTAAAACAGATGTGGGTAACTTAGCTTCATCATTTCCTCTGATTCCCAAGTCGCTTCTTCAAAATTGTGGTTTCTCCACAACACCTTGCCGATGGGCATTGTCTTATTTCGTAGAACTTTTTCTCTACGATCTAAGATCTTCACTGGTTTCTCCTCAGAAGAAATATTATCTTCCAATTCTACCACCTCAGAAGAGAGTACATGTGAAGGGTCCAGTATGTACTTCCTTAAGAGGGATACATGAAAGACATCATGTAATATGGCCATAGTAGGTGGAAGTTCTAGTCGATAGTCCACAACCCTGACACGATCAAGATTCTCGATGAGGCCGATGTACCTTGGCCTTAACTTCCCTTTCTTTCAAAACCTCATGACCTTCTTCCACAGAGATATGTGTAGAAAAACCATGTCTCTATCTTTAAACTCAAGGGCTCATCTACGATTATTTGCATAACTCTTCTATCGACTCTGGGTTGCCTTGATGTACTGCTAAATGGTTTTCACATTCTCCACCATTTCCTCGACCATTTCTGGTCCAAGCAGCTTACGTTCACCGACCTCATCCCAACATGCTGGTGTTCTGCACCTTTTTTCATAGAGGGCTTCATATGGTTCCAATTGGATGCTTGAGTGGAAACTATTGTTATAAGAGAACTCAACCAGAGGAAGATATTGATCCCATACTCCTTTCAAATCCATTGAGAAGGCTCTCAACATGTCCTCAAGTTTTTGGATAGTCTGCTCGGATTGGCCATCGGTTTGAGGATGATAGGCCGCACTAAAGTTTAGTTCAGTATTCAAAGCATGTGGAAGACTCTTCCAAAACATAGAGGTGAATCATGGATCTCGGACAAACACAATAGATATTGGTACTCCATGAAACCTTACCACTTCCATGATATATATCTGGACCATTTGATTCAATGAGAAATCCTACCGAATAGAAATGAAGTGTGCAGTCTCTGTAAGACGATCTACAACAACCCAGATTGCATTGTTTCCTTTGGATGTCCTTGGATGTCCAGTGACAAAGTCCATGGTGATGTTCTCCCATTTCCATTCTAGTATGTGCAATGGTTGAATCATCCCCTTAGACTTCTGCCTCTCTGCCTTCTCTTGCTGACTCACCACGCACTTTGATGTATATTCGGCGATCTCCTTCTTCATATTATCCCACCAAAAGATTTCTTGGAGATATCGATACATCTTTGTGCTCCCTGGGTGAATAAAGAAATTTGAACTATGTACATCATCTAAAAGATCCTTCTTCAACTCAGGATTTGATGGAACACATAGTCTTTTCCCAAACCACACAATTCCTTCTTCATTAGCATTAAACTTCGAGGATTTCCCTTTTTCGATAGCTTCCACTTTTTCTTGAATTACCACATAATCCTTTTGAACATCCTTTAACCTTTCCAAAATAGAGGGTTGAGAAATCATTTGTGAATGGACTGATGATGTTCCCTTCTCTATGATTCCCATGTCCATCTTCATCAAGTCTAAAAATATTGGATCCTTCTCAATTCTCATCATTGATAGAATCGCTGGGTCCTTTCTACATAGGGCATCTGCCACCTTGTTCGCTTTCCTAGGGTGTTAATGTATTGAATATTCATAATCCTTGATGAGCTCTATCCATATTCTCTGGTTCATATTATGATCTTTATGTGTGAATATATATTTAAGACTCTTGTGGTTAGTATATATCTCAAATTTCTCTCTATAGAGATAATGCCGCCAGATTTTCAAGGAAGAGATCACAACTGCCAACTCTAGATCATGTGTTGCATAGTTTCTCTCATGTATTTTCAACTGGCTTGAGGCATAGGATATCACTTTATCATTCTGCATCAGCACACAACCTAAGCCCTTTTTCGAAGCATCACTGAAAACCACAAAAGGTTCCCCACTTGTGGGTAAAGTGAGCACGGGCGTAGTGATAAGACTCCTTTTCAACTCCTTGAAGATTTCTTAACATTCATCACTAGAAGAAAACATTACTCTTTTCCGATTTACCTTGGTAAGAGTGTTGGAAAATCATGAGAAATTCCTCACAAATCGTCGATAATATCCAGCTAAACCCAAGAAGCTACGGATATCCATTACAGATGTTGGCCTCATTTAACCCTCAATTTCATCTATTTTTGAGGGATCCACAAATATCCCATTGCTTGTGATTATATGGCCCAGGAATGAGACCTCATTCAACCAGAACTAACACTTGTTGTACTTTTCATAGAGCTTCTCCTTGCGCAAAATCACTAGCATAGTTCTTAAATGCTCCTCATGATCCTCCTTGGTTTTGGAGTATATTATAATATCATCTATAAATACTACAAAAAATTTGTCGAGGTAATATCTAAAGACTTTATTCATTAAGTCCATGAAGATTTTTGGAGCATTGGTGAGTCCGAAAGGCATTACTATGAATTCATAGTGCTTGTATCTTGTCTGAAAAGCAGTCTTGGGGATATCTTCCTTCTTCACCCTTAATTGATAATATCCCGACCGCATGTCCACCTTGGAGAATTATTGTGCTCCACGCAACTAATCTAACAAGTCATCAATTATTGGGAGAGGATACTTTTTTTTATCGTGATTTTGTTAAGTTCACGATAATCAATACAAAGACGCGTTGACCCATCCTTCTTCTTGACGAAGAGGACTGGTGCACCCCATGGTGAAGCACTTGGGCGTATAAACCCTTTTTCCAGATTCCCCTGTAATTGTTTCTTAACTCTTAAACCTCTACAATAGCCATTCTATATGGAGACTTGGATATTGTTAAATCCCCAGGTATAAGTTCAATTGAGAACTCAACATCTCTTCTAGGAGGAAGACCAGGAAGTTCCTCGGGAAACACTTCCACGAATTCCTTCACAATAGGCATTTATTCCATGATGGTTTCTTCCTTGGACTCAATCATCTGAGCCGAATATGCATACTCATAGGGAAGTAATATCCATGCTTGAGATGATGGAGCTAAAGGTGATTCATCTTCCTCCTGACACTTGTAAAGAATCGGGGGTCAATTCTCCATATGAAGTCTAATTTCTCTCTCCTGACAATTTATGTTGGCTCTATATAAGGAAACCCAATCCTTGCCAAGAATTGCATCAAATTCCACCAGAGGGAGTATGTAGAGGTTTGATAAGGAATACAATCCATAGAATATAACAGTGGAGGACTTATGCTCATGGGATGCAATGATTTCCCCATTTGCTGTACTCACCGACATATTCAATTCCTTGATTTATGGTGGTGCTGAGATTGTTCTACTAAACATTCGAGATATAAAAGTATGTGTAAAACCTGAATCAAAAAGTACATTCGCTATTCTTGAATGAATAACTAGCGTACCTGTCACCACTTCGTTGTCGGGGTTCACTTTGGCAGAAGTGATGGAAAAAGCTCTTCCTTGCTGTCTTGGAGGCTGTTGGTTGCCTCCGAAAACCCTTGGATTAGGGCAATGATTTGCAAAATGACATGATTCTTTGAATTTGTAGCATTTAACAACACGTTGAGGTTAGAACAGAGTGTTCCTCTCCTCTGTCACAGCCACCGGTCTTTCTTACCGATAGTTAACATCTAGGTGCCCTTCCCTTCCACACCTAAAGCATTTCCTCGTTCCCTTAAAGGTAATTTCCAAGGTGCATCTTTCTACACTTTTGGAAAGTGGGGTGCTAGATCTCCTTAGCACCATTGGATATATCCATTGGACTGCCAACATTGAATTCCACCTTATGCTTCTTGTCCCCATGATACCCCTTTGATTTCCTGATCTCCATTTCGACCTTGAGGGCACATCAGACAATCTCCTCATAGCTGTCGAAGTCATGGATCACAAATGCATTCCGCAGGCTAGGCTTCAACCCACCAAATAAGCAGTAAAATTTGCATTCGGGGGTAACGACAAAGCCGAAATCATAACATGCAAGAATTGTGATTTTTTCCACTTAAGATCCAATAGATTCTTCATCTTTTTGCTTGAGGGAAAGGAAGTCCCTTTTCATCTTAAGCCGGGGGGTTCATGGAAAATATTTATCAAAAACATCTTCTGGAAATCCTTGCATTCCAATTCCTCGATATCCTCCTCAGGCTTCTTATTTTTGATCCACATCCACCATTGATCATCTTCACCCTCCATACGATAAGCTGCCAGGAGAACCTCATCTTGTTCAGAACATTGAAGGATGGAGAAGACCTTTTCAATGGAGTTGATCAATTGTTCAGCGATCGTGGGGTCAGATGATCCACTAAAAGTCAGAGGCCTTTGTCTGATGAAGCTCTCGATAGTGACTTGTTCTTTCTTAGGGGGGGTTGAACTTTCCTCTTGACATGTGTTTCTATTCAAAACATGAGTTAGCTGAGAGAGAAGTGTGAACAATATCGTAATTCCCACTCCCATTGGATTTGGCATCTCATTAGTAAAGTCGTCACACTGATCTTCACAACATTTGTTAGCCTGAGTCCTCCTATTACCGGCCATTGTCTAGAATAAAAGGAAAGTTAGGGGTAACACATAAAGGGTAATCCAAAGACAAAAGTTGATGACTTATAAATAAATTTATATTTCCTTAACTCATGAGTCTATAGGCTTCAATCTAGGATTTTCATGATATACTTTCTATCATATATTCTTAGGGGAATTTTTTTATTCCCTTAATAAGGGTTCATACTAAGCTTGTGAATTTACCAAAGCATATCCCCTGGGAGTGTCGTAACCAAGAGTGAAGCAAGGACCATTGTCATGCACCAGTTCCCATTCAAGTCTATCTCAAAGTGGAGTTTTCGGGTTTTACCCCTAGGATACATCTGTGCCAGAGCCGCCTCTACCTGATCGTATCCAGACAGGGATGTATTTTCTTGATAACCCACTTACTAAATACTCAAAAAAAACATAGGGACACATTTACTGTACATAGTCTTGAATCTAATGCTTTACTAGGGTTTTCTAATCCTAATCCAAATAATAACAAAACCTATTCTATCATGCCAACTATGACAACCCTACTTTTTAATACAAACTTAAACATGATTTATTACATAAAACATTACCTGATACAACAAATAGGATCGACAGGTTTATTGTCTTTGGGGCTTAGGATCGTTACATAAAAACCTGAAACATGAAATACAACATCTTTATTGAAAAATTTCATTACATGACCACTACATTCCCTCGTACTTAGCATTTCATGGGATAACATGAGGATATGCATAAGAAAAGGGTGATCTATAAAGCCCATTAAGGTGAAAACAAATGCAATAACATGAGGAGTACAATAAATGTTATAAATTAGGCATATCAATAGCTCACAAGAGAAACATGAACATAAAAGCATGATAAATCATGATAATCATAACATGGAAATGTGGTAACAACACTTAACATGGAATTAGCATGAGCCAAGGCTCATTGCACATGGAGCATGAGTAAATCCTCATTGCACATAAAGTACAAGTAAACCCTCATTGTACATGAATTATAATGAGTCAACACTCATTTCACATGACGTATCATGATACTATACTATACCCAATGCATTGGAGTGATATAAGGGTGCACCCTTCTTAAACATTTCATTTCATGGATATGTGTGCCACAAGGATCATAAAACATGGATTCATAAAACATAATCATTTATTCCACGATGAAGGAATGCAGAATTAATACATGAAAATTTATAATCAACAAGTAAATGTGCATAAAAGAGAATACCCTTGATGGAGAAATTGGCATGGTATTCACTACACAATGACATTGTCTTAGAAAATTAGTTCGATTTCGGCAGCGTAACAGCATGACATAAGAATTCATAAAAAAAGGTTGATGAGAGAGAAAGGGGTTCCTCATCATATCTAAATGTAATGGACATTATGAAGGTCATATAGATACATGTCCCAACAATTGTAATGGAATTTAGATTCATGATACAAAATTATTGCTTGAATGTAAATGAGGAGAGAGAAGTTCCTTTCGGAATTTCGGCATAGTAACTATTGTATATGGGAGGAATTTAATGAGAGAGAAAGGGTATACCCTCATTAAAACATAAATAGGGAAGTATGAGGGAGGTCTGAAACCATACCCCAACATTCATAATTAAAATTAAAATGGCAAAACAACTAAAATAAAATTGGACAAAAATGAGGAAGAATGAAAAAACACTTACTTGGAAGTGTGCTTCCAAAGGCTAAAGAGAGGATTGAGATAGGCTTCTTGGGAGCTTGGGGAACCTTGGTAGGATTATATAGAGATTACAGTAGAGGTTGGATGAACTACAAAGTCTTTTAGTGTGGAGGAAGTGGGATCTTGGGTGGGTTTATATTGGAAAGGTGAGGAAATTCTTTATTATTTAGGTTTGGGACCCCTTATATTAAATTAATCCAAACCACAAACCATACCATGGTTTTTACCCATGGTTTTTTGAAGAGGGAAGAGGAAAAAAATATTTTATAAGGCCAAAGTCCGAACTTCTTAAAATAATATGGTTGCTTATGTGGAGGTGAGTCACCCTCCCATGGAAATTAATTTAAAAAGACAAGGTGTTTAATAAGTCTTGAGGGGTCCATTAATGAATTTAAAATTAATTCAAATAAACCCAAAATCACATTATTTTTATGTTAAAACATATATTGGCCGAACATAAAGCTTATAGTATTTTATGACATCACTATTGGGTCATTATGATGTCATAAAACACAATATATATTTAAACGGTATTTAAATTTTTACCCAAAAATTTGACTGTCTCAGAAAATTATGAAAAATTCACTATTGGTTAATTTCGACATCTTGATTCCTGATATAACATTTATTTCATCTAAATAATTTTCTAAATATGTTAATTTTCCCATTTAAAATAAAAACCATCATTTATCGAAAATTCACGGGTTTTGACAGAAATGGCTTTCAAACCTTAATAAAAATTTAAATTGCACTCATAAAAATTAATTAATTAATAATATTATTATTTTATTAAAATATTATTTAATTAAAAAATATCTCAATTTAATAAAATAGAATTCTTAATTAAATAATAACTAAAAACACTATTATTACTTTAAATACTATTTACAATGTATCAAAAATGACAAGGATGTATTTTCCTTATTATATACAAAAATAATATACATGAACATAGTACTAGAGATTTGTTACATAACCCCTTAATATAGTTGCATATGACCTAAGGGTAAGGTGTGTGATGGTGATAGACTCTTGGAGTGGCTCGAATAACATCGCTCGAGTGGTAATCTCTATCAACTTCCACTTTTCCCATAGACGGTCCCGTTCGAGCTTGACATGGTGAAGCTCATCTTGGGCTTGGTCAAGAGCGAAGCCCAAAGATGCCACCCTTTTTCCGAGCTCTGATAAATGGGCTTCGTACGGAGCAATTCTACTAGACGAGGCCATCTCTTCTTTTGACTGAGTAAATTGGATTTGTTAAACCCCTATATTTATACTAATCATTTGGTCACTATTCAACGACTATATTAGCAACGGTCAAAATTCTTGACATAAAACCAAAGAAGTTGACATTTTATATAAACATAAAGAGTCATTTAATTAGATCAAGAGGGATTTCCATTAATGAAACATTTGATCGTTACAACGAACACCTATACATAGTGGATATGGTAGTTGATAAGATAAATTATTTGGGGTGGGTTGAGCTAGATGGACCAAGGTGGTGTAAAGAATTGATAGAATTAGACGTATCTTTCTAAGGGAGGGAATGGAAAATATTGTAATTGCTAAAAAGAGTAAAATTTAATGAATTAATTATCAAGAAAAATTATTCCAAATAGATTGAGATTCAAAGAAAAATAAGATAAGGTAAAAATAACTCGATGTAATGAAATTTAGGAATCTTTTGGCGTCATAATAGACTACATCATTTTTTGATTTCATCATACCAAAAGTATTATCCAAACCCACTCCTTTGTGGATGTTCCACCTTTGAGGTGTCACATTTCTAGGTGGTGCGGAAATGGTATGACAAGGATCATCACCCACCCATTTTTATATAGAGATGGGTTCTCATCGAATTCACCATTACTTTTGTTTCAACCAATTTGGCTTCATTATCTTTTAAATAAGGTTGGATTAACAATCATAACTATTGGTCCCAGTGGGAATTGCGTTGGGGTCAAATACTTGTGCAGTCTGTCCTTCTCGGATATAACTTCCTCAGATGGTCTTCAGTGGGTTTATTCGTGAAGTTAGGAATGCCCAATTACCCTCTCCATGATTCATGGACCTGCATTATGAAGGTAGGTGCTCGTTGATCGGTGGATCAGCCAATGAATCTTATGGAATACATTGGTTAGGAGGATGTGAGGTTAGGCACACCACACCCTTTAGAGGGAGGATTATTTTCTGTTTTGGGACTCTATTATAGATTTCAGTCATGTTTATATGTTTGTGAATCATTGGACCATTCCTAAAGTGTGTGTCCAGGCGCAACAATTGGTTTGTAAGATCATTGTAGGCATGCACATATTTGATGCTACAGAGGTGATACTGACTTGAACCATATAATAAGGAGCTCTGGAATTTATCACCATCAATGGGAGACATAAGGTGACATTATGTTGGGATCATGCCCCTAATAAGGGCTTCCTACGTATCCTCAGGGGAGGAATCAGAACCGACATAGTTCAGATTGTGTGGGGATTTGCGGTGGAGGCGCCCCATATGAGAGATATGGTTGGGTGGACCCTTTTGTAAGGGAACACTGTTGAGCTCGGGACTTCAGGTAGGTATCCTATATATCCTTTCATGTTTAGTAATCAGAGTTCATGTAGTTCAGATTCATGTGGATGTTGTAATCCTCACAGACCTTTAATCCCACATAAGTCATTCTCAGTGTGATAAATAAGAGGACGTCAAATATTCTAGAATTAAAAATATTCTTCCCTAGTTGGTGGGGGAGGGAGAGCCCTCCTGTATAAGAGGTCTCGATGACCATGGGAAAGACCTTAGTGAAATGAACCCTTCAATGTGGAATGACATTGAATTTCACATGGCCCTGCCTATGAAGAAAGGGGACTTACCTCAGTGGGAGGGCCCAAGAGCACGTTCGAGCAAGGGGAGGAGTTTCATTCACATCAAAATAAGGAGTGAACATAACCCCTTTGATTGATCAGTATTCCACATTGAATGGAAAAGAAATTGACTTCCTTTCATCCCTGGAATAGGGAGGTTCGCGTCGGTATGCCATGGTTGGACTCTATGTTACCGTGGGATTGTAGACCCATAGGCTTTCCAGAAGCCTGCACCGTTGTG
The DNA here is from genome assembly GCA_963277665.1 of Viscum album. NCBI lineage: Eukaryota > Viridiplantae > Streptophyta > Magnoliopsida > Santalales > Viscaceae > Viscum > Viscum album. Next base: position 1,174,930,298 of record OY728134.1, read on the forward strand.
GGGATAACCTTCATGACTTCACTTAACATAGCTATGTAGACTCAATGCAGCGCACTGATGCACTAGATAGTCTGATCATATGTGTCTAGTGGATTTGGATGAGGATTTGGCCAAATAATGGAGTACATGTTAGTGTCAGGATCATGTAGGACTAGATGATAGTGAAGGGGTGTGGTTGGAATTGGGGGAAACAATACCAGAAAATACCCCATTCTACGTACTGACTTTTTATGCAAGATGGCAGAGGCTCTACATACCTTACTGGTAAGAAGGCAGAGGGGTCGTCTACATACCGATACGATACACATGCAAGGGTATAGACAACCATGTTCCATCGTGGTATGTGGCCCATCACACAGCTTTGGGTTCAATTAGAGTACTAATGTTTTATGTGGCATCGGGTTCAGTCCACACAATGGTACGCTACTTGGAGAACCATATTGAAGGAGTGTCCCGGGGATCATCATTCATGGGGAGTTCATTAGTGAGAAAATAGAGGTTTTTGATTCACCAGTTAGGTTCACATTTATATTATTATTATTTAATTCCCACATTTTATGGTTCACAGATAGTTGTACTGGAGGAGGGAGTCATACACGGTTTGTGCTTCACTGATGAAACAAGAAATATTTCGAAGTGAAACCTATGAGTCTCCCTCAAGATTTTATTATCCTTCAATCACTCTATCAGTCTCCCCCTCTGTGTTTTTCTCCCATACTTATATTGTAATCCTTTTATAGAGCATCATAGTAATAGTATCTATTGGGCATTCAACACCATTTGTGGAGTCCCATTGAAGCAATATCCTAACCCCTATAAGACTTGGTCAACCGGGGTTTTCATAGGCTTTAATTCATGATAATGGTTAATGAAACCCTATAGGTTTTCTTCGTCGGCGAACTAATGTGTTCACGACATGGTACGCAGATGCTCCTAATGCGTATTAATCCATATGCAGCTCAGTTTGCGGTCTGCCTTGCTCACTGGCCATCACCTTGTGAGGGGAACAGTTCACGGATCATTCTGTGTAGGAGGTGGGTTTGCGATCCAGTAGGTCCACATACCTTTCACGATGATGGGAGATGGGTCACTTGAATTGTTTTGAAAACATTAATTCCTTCATGTAACTTCGGAATATTGAAACTCAAATTGAGTCTATTGATCTATCTAGACATGTAAGAGTACTTGCTTCCATATGAAAATAATTTTCAATTTTGGTGTTATTTTTTTCTCTTTGAAAAATTTTCATGGCCCTACAAATTCCCCCATCAAAATAGTGTCCATTCGGAACAAAAATGGGACTATTCCAATGTAGATGTGGTTCTGACCTGAAATGGTTTGCGGTAGAACAAATGGACCGAGTAGGAGGGGACCACACCTATATATAGGGTTCCATGTCATTTCTCTTTTACCATTTCTAATGTAGAAAAATGATCACGACTTTCCTGGCTTCCTCTACTCTTGCGTAGCATTCTCCTTGCAAAAAACCTGTCAGTGAACGTCTTTGTATGTTCCGAAAATTGGTCTCCTCACCATTTCACCGTTCTCATACCATATTTTGGATTCCGCAAATGGTTTTGTGGAATTTGAAGTCTTAAAATTTGGATTCCTCATAGGAGGATGCTACACAGCTAGCTTCTCCACGTACGAAACATGAATCACTAGACCAAAAATTGACAATTAATAATCCAAAAAAAAATTATAATCTTTAATTTATCAATATGAACTTAAAAAAGGACCAAGATCATGATATCCATCTTCTGCAAACCTTTCTATTTGCTAACAAATCATATACTGGCCAACGCCTCATGGATGGTTCACATAACATGTTGTACACTGTGGAATGCGACTATGTACTGTAGCTTAAGGTAGGTCTACATCCATATATCATGCAGTAAGATGGATGTGGATACCACATACTGTTTCAAGAAACCGCACAGAAAGCCTTTTTTGGATATATATTGAGTCCTTTATCAAATCTGCCATAGCCTTTATCCAGCAGTTTTTTATTGGAATCACTTTTCATCACCTTCTATATCGTCTTGTGTAGGCTACAATGGATTCTTCATAGTCCACAAAACTGACTATGACAAGGGCATACAAGGCGGGGAATAATGATGATCATCTTTGGGCCCATGTCATTCCCCGTCACAACTTCTTAAAGGACCTCTTGACACTAGAGCTCCTAACTTATCCATTATCCGTACTGTTTCCACATTACTGATTTTTCCTTACTGGGGATGTGATTATGCCATTACCTGACCCTGACATCCCTTTCAACCTCTTAAAGGCATTGGAAGGTAATGATCGTGCCATAATTCCCCCAGTTGGAGAAGTCATCACCACTCCGATTCAGGAGAACACCTTCATACTAAGAGGCCTGTCATGGACTTAGAGAAAATTCGGGTTCTGCAATTGTGTAATGAGACAAGATGTCCGAGAATACCCATCCATTATCATAATTTCAAAAGAATATCCTAATGGAGGGTGGCGAACCGATTGGGATATGCGAGCTGGAGGATATTTCTTTAATGATTGAGCCTGGGCATTCTGGGTACCTGAGACCTGTCTGGAGTCCCCGGACCAGCTAGAGGTTGTGGGTTTGTACCATGAAACCTTGGTTTCTCAATTTTCAGTCTTCTCCTCAGGTGGAATTCTTATTGAACTGTTGAGCCGCTGGTGTTTGAGAACTAACACCTTCCACTTATTGCATGGGGAGGTGGGGATCAACCTATATGATACACACCAACTTAAGTGACTCCCTATCCTTGGAGAAATATATGACGAGTTTCTCCTGGCAGCCAGCATATAGAATGACACCGATCACGTGTCCCCTTCGAAAAGAAGCTTACTAGTCATGGAAGTGGTATCACTTGATCATCCCCTCGAGGCTCGTTCCCCCATCCCATTAGAAGTATGGATAAGGTTATTCTTGTAGATGAAAGCACCCAAGATAAGGGCTTTTCGTAGTCAAACTCATCCCACTAGCCAGTGCTAGTAAACTCTAAGGTCATATTGTGCTACCCCTGAATCAAAGGAGATATACCACCTGGGGATATGAGCTTTGGCCAGACGTTGCACCTTCACTTAGGTAGGAAGGTTTCTTTTCCATGTTTTTATGTATATGTACCTTCCCATCTTGTGACATATATACTGTGGTTCGGGCCTGAACATTAATGATGGAAGCTATGTTCGAAGAGATTCGACCCATTAATTTAGACCTCTCCACTCTCTCCCAGCGAGAAGAATTATTAGGACAGATATAGGAAGGAATTCCTCTACACCATCTCAACGGACCGTTCCAAATCTTGTACTGGTGTATGGTGAAACACTTCCCCTATTATGAATAATAGAATAGCACATGGGTTCCCCATTCAGACTTTCAACCTCCTCTTTACAACATTTCCAATGTTCTTTTCAGGACTCTGAGGGTTATTTATGTGTTTGGGCTATTGAACGATGCTTCTCATTTCTTTTTTTCATTAGATCTATCCATAAATGTTCATTGAGAGGTTAAGAGGGACGCTCCTTGGAGGAATTCTCATACCTCATCAACCATCGGGACAGGATGCTCCCTGCTTGTATAGACCGAGTAGTCATTTGTGAGCCATACCTCCCCTACCAGTTTTCCAGGCAATTTGGATGCCTTCAATAGACTATGTTTCTTTTAGTTGTTCAAGTAAGTGGATAATATCATCTTGTAGTTCTCCACCAATTGTGGATTTTGATGATTCATGAAGGTGCGTCTAGGGAGATTATTATTACAAACACAATGGGCCCACCTTTCTATCACTGGGTTATACCCAACCGTAGGATGATTATTACCCCGACGGGATACGGAAATAACCAATTTAGTGGGTGCAAAAACTCCTAATAATTTCCTGTCTGATCCTTACCCCAAAAACAATGCTACACAATCATTATACTATGAATAGTGCGATTTCTGTGACTTCTACTACCATCCTTGCTGTAGGCACAATGGATAAACCTTATACTTCAACCCTTGTGGAAAGAAGATGCTCTGTCCATCATCAAAATTATTTGAGAGGGGTTTCATCAATAGAACCCATTTCAAAGGGGAGTGATTTAGACAAATCCCTTACAGTGGATATTTACCAAGATCTAAATGAGGCTAGCACCAACTGAGTATGACTGATCATCATGAAAGCTACGACTAATCCTCCATACCTGGCCCCATTAGTTAAACCATATGAAGGAAAAGAGTATCCCTCAAATAGGTTGGTCTTTCTTGGATACCTTCCCATTCCTAGGTCAATGCTTACTGCTTATAGGAATGTGGTGCAGAGGAGGTATAATGTACTAGTTCCATGGGGAGGCTCCAGGTAGCATAGAAAGAGGCATGGCGCTAGTTATGTTCCCTTTCCAAGAAGACAACTGTAGCCAATATTGCCGACGAGGGTGACAATTTTCAGTGATTATTCACCGAGATGGGTTCCAAAGGATTTGATTTTTGACACCTAAAAATCCTCATATATCAGATCATCATTTCATGTGATGAACTTTCCTCCTACGAGGAAAAGATATCCATGTTCAATTCTTTTTATCACCATGTGGGAACCTTCCGAGATGCTTCATAATAATTTCATCATCTCAAGGGCATGAAGGTGAAGGCCCGTAATGTGGTGGACACCCAATAGAAAGAGCTTCAGGACTGTGAGTCCCAAATTTCAAGGTCGAGGGATCAACTGGACTCTTCATGTACTAATTATGAAGCCATTCAAGAGAATGGGTAGGACCTTATAGTCATTATAGAGTAGGTGCGTTCGATGGTCATGGCCAAAAATGGGGAAATAGATTCTTTGGAGAAGACTGTTGACTTCCCATGGAAATCACTTTCCATCTTTATGGATTGGGTGAACCAATACCTATTGTATTTCTATCCCAAATTATTATATGTACTATTATTCTATATTTTTTCATCAGGAGATACTTCAAATTGGGGATGTTCCCCCATTTTTGTCGAAATTAATGGAATTGATTTGGATTTTAAATATCTCTTTCTTTTACTTTTCCTGTCAAAAGAATTTCAATCAAGTAAAATTTTAAACAATGACTTGAAACCATTAAACTGAAATAATGGAATTGTGATCTAATTTTTTCATAATCCGTGGGACTCAACGAGCGTAGTAAGACTATTTCTAGGGTTTTAGGGAAAACCCCATGAAATATTATGTATTGTTTTATTATTACCCAAATTTTTTCCGAAGACTGCTTTACATGGGATTAGCGTGTATAACTTGAATTTATCATTGGACTCCATTTTCAAGTGTTCTACCTAAAAATCATTATGCCTTTTTTGATGGCTGAATGTTTTTTTAAAGAACCGATAATTGACTTTTACCCAGAGGTTCCTTTTGTGGATTTCCCTTTAGAAATTATGTTGTCTCTTTCATTGGAATCTCACATTCCTTCCAATAAAATTTATTATTGGTGTTTTAGGTAGAACAACATTGACTAATATTAACCAGGCATGGCCCTAATTTAGTATCGTTGTCTGGTAATGTTCTAATATCTTTGAGAAATGACATATTTATTTTTATTGACCCTAGATTTGTGGATTCTAAACATGCTTGAGGATAAGGAGCCATTTTAGGCATATAGTGGTGGGAAAGGACTCTCATAGGGATGAATTTTCCTTTGACTGATGGACTTTTGGTGGGAAACATATACACATCCACTAGGGAATAATGTGCATAGTCATGAAAAGGTGTTCGTAAGACACTGGCCTTCTATTTACGATGTCTTGGTGGGATTTTCAACATTTTGAATTTATTTTGAAGTTGGGAGCCACACTGGGTGGATGGCCTTAGTAGTGTTTTCTGAAAAAATTTGGTACATTCGTATTAGCATTGAGTGGGAAACTATTCCCACCCATTTCTTACTTGCATGAGGGAGAGTTGGTGAATGGCATGTTCAGTTAGGAGTCCTTTTTATGTCAGGGAAACATTGAATGAAGACAATATATAATCCATTATCTAGGAGTTTTCCAAAATCCAGGGTGCGATTGGACATGAATTTTTTTATAGCATACAGAATTATATAAAGAACTCTCATTGGGATAAATTTTCCATTGATCAAAGACAGTTTTGGTGGAAGATATATGTAGAGACATCAGGGAATCATGTGAATAGTCAATTAGAGGTGTCATTAAGACACTGGACTTACATCTCCGATGGCCATTGAGGATTATATGGATTAGGAATGTTTTGAATAAGGTATGTGACATTTGATGTGGGGTGAACCAGATCATCCAAAATGGGAATTTTAACTCAACTTCCTCAGGGAAACCTGGAAATGAGTGGCAGAACTCTTTTTTTGTATGTGAATCAACTTCACACATAAAAATGGGGAAACTTTAGAAACCTCAAATGAAACCAGAGAGGAATAAGGCCCTTATATTTCGATATATCCAGGATACATGTAAGGAGGATAGTGTAAACCAGGATTTTGAGGGCCCTTGAATCGGGATGGATGGAACTTGTTTTTGAAGAAATTGGGAATACTGAGATAGGGGAGTACTCACCTGGGGACAGAGTTTCCATTGATTGACAACCATTTTTGTTGAAAATATATGAAAATCTACTGGGGCATGATGTGCATAGTCATACAAAGGTGTCTGGAGGACACTGGTCTTCCATGCCAAATGTCTATGGTGGGTTATGTAGATTCAAGATCACTCAGAGCATGGTGTTTAAAATATGACAGGAGTTAATCCAGACATATTTATGACACTTGAAATGTAATTTACTCATGTAATTGGGTGTCCCTTGCTTAGATCTAACTCATACATAGGGAAAAGAATTTTTTCCATCTTTGGGATACCTGGTCATTTAATGTAACATAGCCAGGACATGGGGATCCTCTTAGGGGAGAGAATCATGACATTCCTTATAGGTTCATTTTTCTAGGACCAAATTCTTAGACTATTTTTTCATTATTCCAAGGTGGATCTCTCACCGAAATCCCTCATCTCACACGATATATTCTCAGTGTGAGAAACTAGGGATTATGGGGATTCTGTATCATTATATAGGAATAAATAAATCAACATTAAAGGTAACTTTTGGGCTTAAACCACTGTTATGCTGCTTAAAATCATACAACAAGGACAATTTTAGCCTTTCAGTTTTATGTCATGTGGTGAGGATTTGATTATTTGAAATTTAGAGTTATGTAGTGAGGGAAATTATACTATCATAGTGATATTTTATAGTGTTTGGTTAATGGAAATCAGGATGTTCTGACATTCCTTAGTCGTGAGTGATGATAGAAGGATTAAACCATAGTCCCTGGGGAAACAAGAATTAGGAGGGATGACATGGGGATTAGAATATTTTGGGAATACCGAGATAAGAGAGGACTCTCCTAGGGATGAGTTTCACTTTAATTAATGGATGTTTTTGTCGGAATCAAATTAAGAGCCATAGAGGAATGATGTGCATATTAAAACAATGGTTTCTGCATGACATTGTCCGTCCATATCTGATGGCCATGAATGATAATGGGGATCTATGGTTTCCATGAGTACGGAGTTTGAAAAATGGGAACGATGTGCCTGAGAATTTGATAATACCCTGAACATTATTAACTGTGAACTACATAGAGCATTCACATAGGCCTGACTCATATTTATTAGAGGAAGCATTATATTTTGACATATCATTACTGAAGGGCACGTGCATAATCTCATAATACCAAGGACTAGGCAATATATAACTCTTAATAAATTTCACAATTTATTGTCTTGTGATAAGACCTTTCACGGGCTCCCTATACAAATATGACCTATGTATGGGCGAAAAACGGAATTTGTTTAAGGTGGTTTGGCCAGGATACCAAATATGAGTGTCACTGTATATCATGTGATTGCATTAATCCATCCATGCATAATTATTGATGCTCCCTACAAATGTTTTCACGATGTGTCAGGATATTTGAGGGTATTTTTTCATATGTTTTGGATGATGGCTGGGCTGGGATTCCAAATCCGGGTGTGACTACAAATCCTGTAAGGGAAAGAATCATGTTGTACATAGTTTTGAACATTCCTTATAATGATCTAGATCAGTCCATTATTAGGGACATTAACATTTCATTTTAATTGGTTTCTAGGTCCACCATACATCTCTGTAACTTATTTTCATATGAGAATCTTTATCACTGATCCAATGTTCTTGTGATTCATACTCAATGTGAGAAACATGGAGTGGACATATGGTTTCTTTTTATGTTTTTGGGAGGTTGAGGATACGATAGGGGAATTTTCCTTTTTGTTCCTAGTAAGGCTGGGCCAAGATCGAGGGTCGAGGCATTGCTACATATCCCTCAGGGGAAGGAATCAAGCCGTATGTAATTCTGTATGTAACTTGTACCGACTTGGATTAGTCTTGGTGTAGGGGAATTTTCATTCAATCCAGCACAATTTCCATGACAATATTGTTACTTCATAGTTTTATTTCATAAAAGAATCCATGCCATTGATCCTAATATCACGTGAGTTATACTCAATGTTAGAAAAAATGAGTGGTAAGGGTTTTACATACCAATATGGATAGATAGGGGGAATGAGAATGGCATTTTTTGATAGGGGCTAGGCCTGAATTGAGGATCGAGGCATCCCTATGTATCCTACGAAGGAATGAATCAAGACTCATGTAGTTATATAATAGATTATGTAGTTTATTATCATGCAATTATATCATTTTTTGTCATGTAGTTTAATATATTATAGTGAGGACATGAGTCACAGCTTATTTTCATGTTTCAGGGGCGTGTTCCTTACTATATAACATCATATGGAAATGTTGATGACTCATATTTTAAATTCTTCGATTTTGGACCATGCGATTTCAGTTTAATGTCATATTGGACGGACCAATACCATACATTTTAATGTATTGTGGAAAGGTAAATGACTCATGGTTTTGGGTCATAGAGTTTGGACCATGGAACTTGGGGTATTATAACTCATAGTTTACGGTCATAGAGCTCAGATATTTGACATGGAATTTATGCAACTCATAATTTATGGTCTTAGAGTTCAGACCTTTGACATGGTATTTCTGTTATTATACCATATAGTTTAACGTCATGAGGCCAAGACATCAAATCATTATTTAGGGTCATATATTTTGGACCATGGCATTGAGGGTATTATAACTCATTGTGTCCAAGAAGATGACTCATGGTTTAGGGTCACAGTGCTTGGACCCTGGCATTGGGGGTATTATAACTCATAGTTTAGGGTCATAGATCTCAGAACTTTTACATGGAATTTCTGTTACTTTTAGTCTATTATCATAGATTTTAGACTTTTGATATGGTATTTCTGTTATGTGAATTATTTCTTCAAGAACATCACATTTGTAGGAGTCATGATGAGTTGTTCATGTATTTAGATCGAGGTATATGATGCCTTGGAATAGACACTATGTATGGCATTTGGTCCTTACCACTCTGGATAAATATTTGTGGTATTCTTCTGGAGTATTATCAGGGTTTTGAGGACTAACACCATTTCACCTTCGAGGAAAGATCGAATGAGAAACTTTTGGTTGAAGCCTCGTGAAATATGATTTTGGTAGATTTTTAAATGGTGCAGATTTTATAACCATTAATCATCTAGTTTCTCCTATTCATCTAACCGTATCTGGGATTGATTATCCCTAGACAGTCGATCAAAAATGACCACACGAAGTTATGTCACTTGGATATCGATAGACAAAACTGCTTCTGCCCCATATACTAGTGAGTATAGGGTTTCTTGGGTTGTAGTGTATGTTGTGATCCAGTATGACCACAAGGCATGAAATAGATTGTCTGGATATTATTTCTTATCCTTATCAACCAACTTATGGAGTGTGTTGGACAGAGTGTTGTTGAAAACCTCCATTTTCCCGTTGGCCACTACATGGTAACATGACTAATGATTGGATGTAATTTCATACTCCTAGTATAGATTTTACAACTCAGTAGAGTGGAATTTGGTTCCGTTGTCTATCAAGATAACACAAGGGACACCAAATCCTATAATGATGTTGTCTTTCACAAAGCTGGCAATGTTTTCTGCCCCAACATCCTTAAGGGGTATGTATTTGGCCTAATTGGAAAAGAAGTCAGTCGCTGTGGGTATGAACATGAATTGTATGGATGTTGTGGGTGGATATTTGTCCACAAAATCCATCCTCTATGTGATGAATATCCATGACTACATAGCTCTATGTAGTATCTTCCGGGGGCGGTGTATGAAATTAGCATGAACATGGTAGGAATTGAACTTCATGGTTAATATGGAACAATACTATACCATGGTGGGCTAATAATACCCATGTAATTGAATTTGGTGAGAGATCTTGGTTTCTAATTGGTGCAATCCACAAGCGGAAGGGTGCACTTCTTTCATGACGATAGTAGTTTCTTCTCCATCAATGCGCCTGAGAAGGACTATATCAAGGACTCATATGTAGATGACATTTTCTTTGTTTACCCATTGTACATGACAAAATTGACATCCATTCTTCAGACATGATCCCTTCCAGCCCTATCTAGTGGGAGTTCCCCATTGCGAAGGTAATTTTTAAGGGGCGCCATCTAGCCGGTGGTATGACTATTAGGATTAGAGACGGGGATAATTTCATCGATTCCCTCGGTATTTCTCTAGATGAACAGAATGACCATTTGACGATGAGAAATAATAATGATTGTTTCATCCCGTTTTGGATTGGGTAAGGTAATGGGTACATTTTCTAAACTGTCTTCTTGAGGATTTCGTAAACGGGGGACATAAGATAATATTTGTTCTGATGGGAATTCTTCCATCAGTCCTCGAACATGGTATATCACGAGGACCAATACCTCTTAATGGTACAGTCACCATTGACCAATTTGATGACTAGATCTGAATCACCCATTATTTTTAGGTGTTTATCTTGCACATCATGAGGCCGTTCCAACCTCAAAAAGAGGGACTAATATCTCACTTCATTGATATTACACCCTTCTGGAAGCAGGAATGAGTAAGGAAAGATGGCATTTTATGAGATATTAATATAAATCACAGCCCCACTTTTATAAGATTGGGATCCTCTATCCTTTTCCCAATCCTGATTTAGGAAGCACCACCAATGTAAATCTCCCATGTCTGGGGGTCCCCCTGTATGGAAAAAACTTCTTCATCTAGAAGTTCAACATCCAGTGGTGTTGTTTCATCTGAGGGGTTCTCGGCATGGAAATATACTAACTCCTGGCCATCGATGGCTACCTGAGGTACATACCGTATGCCAAACTATTGTAGAATGGCCACCCATCGTGATAGGAACCTATTTATCCTGGGGAAGTTGGGGATATTTTTGAGAAAGTTGCAGTAGGAGACTAGGTGGACCTCATGGTGCTATAGGTAATTCCTAATCTTCTGTACTGTGAAGATTATGGTTAGGTAGTTCTTTTTAATTTTTAAATACTGAGTTTCAACATCGATTAATGTCCAGCTGATAAAACAGAGGCTATTCTCACTACCTATAGAATTCTTCTATGAAAGGATGGTTCCTGATGATAGTTTCATGGCAGCTATGTAAAAAATGAGTGGCCTCCCCTCAACTTCTTTCATCAAAATCTGTAGGATTAGGATGTATATTTTGAGATTGTTGAATTCTTATTGGAAATAATTATCCCACTCATACATATATATATATATATATATATATATTTTTCATAAGCCTGTTGAATGGTAAACATTTACCTTCTAGGATGGATATGAAACACTAAATGTAGGAGATGTTCCCCATAGATTCCTCTTAACTCAGTGAAGTTGTGTGTTGGAGACATCCCAAGGAAAGATTTTTTCTTCTTGGGGACGAATTGGGTGTTGTGATGGCTTACAAAGATTCCACAAAATTTTTATCAGGTAACGCCAAAGGAACACATTAGGGGATTCATCTCTAAATTGTGAAATTGTATCATGTTGAAGACAGTATCATGATCATCCTGGTGGTTTGAGCGCTTTCGTGATTTAACTACTAGGTCATCGACATAACACTTGAAGAACATTCCCATGAATGGCTTGAAGGTGCGGTGCATGGCATGCTGATATGTGGCACTATCATTCATTTAGCCTAATGGAATCACATTACAACAGAAAACCATTTAAGGGGACCTAAAAGTGGTAGATTTTCCATCTCCTCATACCATAAGAATTTGATTATATCCATAATAGCCATCTATAAAAGAGAGGTCTTTGTATCCAGTTGTTTCATTGATAAACAATTCTGTGATCAGGACTGATAAGTCATTTTTTGGAATTGACTATTAAGGTCCCTGATTTCAATGTAGATTCTAATTTTTTCATTCTTCTTTTTGATAAGAAATCTGTTTTCTAGCCAGATCAGATATTGGACCTCCTATTTGATGTAGGATTTGATCGGATGGTCAACTTCAGCCTCTATTTTGGAAGCATGTTCTAGGTGGGTCCTTCTAGATGCATTCTTATAGCCCTGGTGATCTTCTGTTAAGCCCAAATGATGGATGGAGACCTTAGTATCGAGTTTTGTAATTTCAATGTTATTCTAGGAAAACACATCTCGATTCTTCTTTATAAAGGAGTTATATTCCTCCTGTTTTTTGATTGGCATGCCCGCATAGATCAATGTGGGCCGCAAGACATTTTTGGAGCCCATATTTATCTCCCTATGTTCATCGATTGTGGTGGAGACACCTTCTTCGAATGCAGGATGGGAATCTTTGTGGTCTTATTCCCTTTATACTTATTCTTCACAATCTTCCTCTTCGTATAGAGAAATTATTTTTGAGATGAACTCTCCAATGCTGGGGTAGAAATTTTCTTTTTCCATAATAAGTGCGGAAAGTGATGTTTTATGTCATGAGGACAGACCATGAGAAACATTGATAATGAATTTCCTAAAAACATGGGAGTTATCCCACATTTTTGTGTCTTTAGACTTGGTGGTCATAGTAGAGACCATGAAGACAAATTATTCTACACCCAAACACGTACTTACACATTCAACATGGTTGATGGTTAGTACATACTCTTCCCCATGTTGTTGGAGGGGGTTGGTATGAGCCATTTCAAATCCAATAGGGGTGTTGATCCAATCAATGTCATCAGCCCAAAGATGTTTTTTTCTAATCCATCGAATCATGCATCGATATAATGTGACTCAGAGGACTTAAACTGGGATTTGTTAGAATGAAAGGTCCTATTTTTTCCATTAGTGAAATATTTGACGCACTGATGGTATGATGACAGAATTGCAGAATGCTGATGCAGCCATGGCCTCCCTAATAGGATTTTTAAGGCCATACATTGCCCCACTATGAGGAACTCAAAATATCACATGAGATATTCAAGCCATGTTTTATAGTTGATTCATCCCAAAAATTTCTTTTCACTTTTTTTGTATCCCAGTAGAGTTATAGTGAAGGATTTCAAGCTATCTTCATCATAGACTAGCCGGAAAATCATTCACAGTGGGAGAAGTTTAACTTTAGGGTCATGGTCTATAAAGATCCTTCTAATATCTATTCCATTTATCTTACAAGATAGAAATAAGGGTTTGATGTGCCCTAGAATGATGGATTCTTCATCCCTGTCTATGATGGAGAGGATGATGTGAAATTATTTGGGACTGGTCTTTGTTCGATAGTCTTTGGTAGTTACTACATCAGCCTTGAACTCTTGTGGACTTAGAAAGGCATCGATGAGAGCCTCCCTATGATCTGTTGATATGAACAATGAATCCATGATTGAAATATTTGTTGGTAAAAAATCATTCTACTTTAGAATAACATACATCTTCTATATAGTTCGATGCTTCCCGACATGTGGTTTCACTTTCACATACAGTTTAGGGGTTTCAGATTTCGACACGGATGGCTCGACTTCTGTTACTAGCGCTGGTGGCATTGTAGCCTTTTTTAGTTTTGTATGTACTAGTTTTCCTATATTCCTTGGAGGGTTTGGTATTTTTTTCTTCCCCTGATGTATATTCCCTTATAATTGGGCATATATTTCTTCCAACATGGGAGAAGGAGCATTCTGGTTCATGTTGTGTCTGCCAGATAGTCCTTTCGCGAGTTTCGGTGAATTTAATGGTTTGACATGTGGTGTGGCTGGGAATTTGACTCCTGCCATGATCATACCTTCTAGGAAGCCTCTGGTCTCTGTGATTGCTTATCCTAGCTCTCTAGTTGGGCGTAGAGAATTTAGGTTCATGGCCATAGTCTTCATCCAAGAAGGGGTCCATCAAGTGAATGAAATTGAAGGATCCTAAGATCAGTTCATGATCTGTCACTATTTCTATCTGGAAGTATCCTTTTGATGGTGCCATTTGGTTGGATGGTGCCCATTGAACCATTTAGCGAGTCAATGAACATTTAAACGTTTGGTGGGGTGGTTCCCACTGAACCATGTCTGTTGGCTTAAAGTACGAATGTGTAAACAATGACTTCAGATTTTGTGTCTGCTCATCTTCCTGATCATGCTTTCTACCCTAGTGGGTGGTGGGGTTGAGGAGGATGGATGTGTCTTATTAGGAGATTTTGGGGGCATAGTTGGTTGATTCAACTGTTCCTGTAGGATTCAATGGACTCGATTGATGGGTTTTTGGGTCATCCAACTATCATGTTTTTGCTTCTAACTAGTGATTGTTTTCCATTCCTCTTACTCTCTTGAGTTGGATGTGGAAACAAACACCTCTTGTGCGGGTGGAGGGCCCAACATGACATTCCCTGAATCCACCATCTTATGTAGGAGATCCTTGAAATGAAATAATTCTTAGATGGTGTGTCATGGTATTCGGTGATTGGGGAAATAATTTGGACAGTCATAGAGACCCAATTCATCCACATGCTTTGTCTCTAGTAGTCAGAGTAAATTTCCAGTCATAGAAGCTATGAAATAGTCGCGGACCTGGTTGTCTCAGAACCAGTAATAATTATTTATTAGTTCTTATAAATGATTTCTTTTATAATCCCATCACTCATCTTGTTGATCTGGGGGTGGCTGTTGGTGTCCTGGGGGTCTCACATGGTTTGGTGGCAGCCTCGAAACTGGAGAAGGTTCCAAGGGTGTCTTAAGCATGACAGAAGTCTCTTCAACTTTTTTCATTTCGTTCCTAGGGGCTGATGGGACCACATGGGACATAAGATTAGTCAGTTTTAAGGAGTCTTCTATCCCTTGAGAAATGAATGGGAAGTGTTTATACCCACTTGTGTACTTCATCAGGATGAGCGGTGTTCGCAATTCATGTCAAAGATTATCGATGCACATGGATAGTATCTTTTCCTGGGCGAGAGGCAGATTCATTGAATATGTCAGGCCTTCCATATAAAAATGAATTATGAGACTCATTCATTCTCTCGATGCATGTAGTTCATGAGGTCACTAATCATCGTATTAGGTTGTTTTGAATTTAAATGGAAGATAAAATGTCACCGGAGGTCCTCCCAACTTGTGATTGAATTGGATGGCACTCTTGTATACCATAAAATCTCGAACCCTATAGGGTTCGTACGAAGCACCT
Source organism: Viscum album (assembly GCA_963277665.1). Classification (NCBI taxonomy): domain Eukaryota; kingdom Viridiplantae; phylum Streptophyta; class Magnoliopsida; order Santalales; family Viscaceae; genus Viscum; species Viscum album. The sequence goes on from OY728134.1 coordinate 1,174,945,858, forward strand.
GAGTTTTACTGCTGCTTTCTACTTTAGAGTTCCCATCATTGGGTCGCAGTAAGAGTAATAATGCATTATATTCTATTATGGGCCCCCAGAGCAATCGAATACTTGGAATATAGGGTTCCTGAAGTTTGGCGATGGTGGAACATTACTCACCCACTCATGGTAGGGTTTGTGGTCTAGTTGTATCATGGCGCCCATCCCTTCCTAGATTCTAGTCAAGCTGTTAGTTGCTCGACGATGTTTATGATCCCTTGATGCATATCCATTGGAGCATGTTCTAGAGATGGTGTGGCAGTGGCCAAGGCTGGGCATGTCGGTGCTGTTGGAATATGGGGTGGAAACCCATCGAGAGGTATCATTTGTTGGTTTACATGAACATATTCTAGATTCCTTCCCAGTAGGGGTATGTCTTCACGTCCTTCCAGGGCTAGATTTAACGATCCTACGACCTTGGATACATTCACTAGAATGAGTTCCTGTGGCATGGGAACCTTTTCTGGGAGCACCTGCTGACGTTCCACAGGGTGGATCCGACAAGGCAGCTCCCTTGATGAAGCTCGACATTAATTCGCCTGATATCCTTCATCTATTCCTCTTTCTTGGTGAACCTTTCCTCGATATTGATGGACCAATTCATAGGTATATAGTGAGGTGGGGAATACACAACCTTGGATTTATTTTTCTCCTAGACAGGGCTTTGTAGGGGAGCTAGCAACGGATTAGCTGAAGGTAATCCCAAATGCAGGATCGTTCTCTAGTTTCGGGTGTGCACACCATCAGGCTCGGTGTGGGATGTGTCTGGGATGGAACACTCTTTTTCAAATCCTATCCCTCCACATCAGTTCTTCTGATCTTAGTGGGGTTGAATTTTACCAACTTCACTAAGGAATACCACATTCGGGGTGGTGTACATGGTGTAGAATGGTAGGAAAGAATTATGCACCCTTTTTAGGATTTTCTCCTTCCATTATGTGGTATTCTATGTGTTTTTTAATGAATAATGACCCAAAGGGAGCCCTGGTCTGACCTTGTAACACACCTTTGTCATGGAGGGTACAAACCCCCAAAAGGGGTTGAACGGGTGACTCCTCTTTCCATCATTCTTCTTAGACGGTGGAAAACAGACGTCCATTGTGTATGGATTCGATATAAAAATGCCCCCATCCTTTTGGGATGGGGCTGATTCCATTATACTATTGATGTGTTATGGTCTAGCCTTGTTGGTCTTGTGGGAGAGTTTTTATTTAAAAATTCCCCCAGCCCTATGGACTGGTGTTGTTCTTTTATTGCAGCGATAGCTGCTACTACTGCCACCCTTTCAATTTCACGTACTCCCGCGTGGGTGTGAACTGAGTATGACAATGGTCCTACATGAATTCTATGGTCTTTTGATGTTATGAGAACTAATAAAATAATATTTTGTTGTATATTTTAGTGATATTAAATGATATAATTTCCCCACATTGTACTAAATATGATCATTTATGAAATATTTGGGATTAGATCATTCATTTTAAAATTTGATGAGAATTCCAGTTTTACACATTTAAAATGCACTATAGTATTTCACTCATAAATATTTTAATATGAAAACTGTGAACATAAATATTTTTTTAAAGTGTTTCTCATTTATTATTATACAACTTATATTCAAGACATTGAAGTTAAATCATTCATTTTGTTGGACTAAATGTACCATTAAGGAAAATGTGTGATGGACTGGCCAGATTGGACATTGGTTCTTTATGTGGGCCATAAATCCTTCATCAGAACTTGGATTGGGCCCATATTTTGAGAGGAGATCTCAAACCCTATTTTTAACAAATAAATCTAGTGGAAGAAGATCTGGTTCACATGTTTTGGAGGTCCAAGGGGCAGTACAAGTTATCTTAAAAAATTATGCCGAGATTCCCCATTCACACTTGAATGCTCTTTAAACCAAGACACCTCTCCACTCTATAAATTAGTGTTTTTTCATTTTGAGGGGTTAGGTATGTGAATTGGGAAGTTGATGGAGGAGTATAAGTAGATCCACTCCAATTATCAAACCATTTCAATAAGGGTAGCTCTTGAAGCAAGGATCCCTTTGATGAAGCCTTCTTCTTCTTCTTCTTCTCTGTGTTGTAAAACATTTGTTTGTTTAATAAACATCTATGTTCTTCATTTTTTCTGTTATTATAATTTTTCTAAAATTTCTTCTTCTATTAATCTTCCTAATTGGGCTGGAATCAAGAGTAGAAACTTGATTGGGTTCTACCCTTTCTAAACCTTGGAACATTCAAAATGTTTCGACGATGACTACACTGCCCATAGAAGAGTTGATCTTTTTAGTAATCAATATACCTATAAAATTCTTAATTCATTTATTTTGAATCAATGAGATAATTTAATTCAATTCATATGACCTATTAATTGACTTTTTAATTTAAATGAAACTAAATAAGCAATTGAATAATTGACACCAAAACACACTAGGTCAGAAGTTGGGTAAATTGTGAGAGTGCGATCTTAATCAGTAATAAAAGACCACATGAGATATATTTTTAGAGTCCTAATAAAATCTATAAACTCAATTAATCCTCTTTTCCCGATTGGATATGTGATCTAATAAACCACAGACCATAATCTAACCTAAGAACATCAATCAATGCAGTGTACTGCGATTGCATTTCCGAAGCTAGCCTAGGGTTTATGTAATTTCATATTTTTGGTAAAGTTAACTCCCATAGGGTTCGAGTGATAAATAATTAGAGGATTATAATTATGTGAATGTTAATCTAAATGATAATGACCAATAATTGAGTGAATAGGTTGAGTTATAATGATTACTCCTTTTAAATATTTCCTTAAAAAACATCTTTTTGTTGTGTCTTTTTAATCTAACTTCATTTCAAAAATAAAAACCAAAAAATGAAATATTATTCAAAGAAAATTCTTCTAGTTTTATAAAAAATAAACAATCCCCATTATTTCATGTTTTTTTAATCTTTTTTATTTTATTTTTTTAATTCTTTTATCAAGATGTTTTAATTTGCTTCCTCCTATGAGAGACGACCTTGGCCATCCACTCTACAGCACCTAAGTATCCAATAACATAACATAATTTGAAGGAACCTATGACATCACATTTCAAATTAGTGCCATTTATTAGGAGGAAAGTAATTATATCAACTAATTAGAGGTATTTATATTATTTTACATTTTTTTTTCTTCCTTTTTTTCCTCAGTTGTTACCGAATATGAATTCTTTATAATTCTTTTATTTACTTATACTTATTTTTGGACCACAAACTCAAACTTCTAATTTTATTACTATAGTGCACATTCCTTATTTTATTTTATTTTATTTATTACATGAAAACATCCTAACGATATGTTATATCTTGACCATGAGATTGAACGTAGACATCGATCTCATATCAAACATTTTCAGTCTACGGGATGTTTCAACATTCAACCAGATAGCGAATTACTCCACTCTCAGAACATTGAAATTGAAAAAAATTAAAAATAACACATAAAAGAAGAACCAATGGATGAAAATAATGGAAATTAAATTAATAAAACCATTCAAAAATTGTCTATTCCTGATATTAATTATCAATCAAGTTGCATTGCATACCCAAATCTAGAATCAGACTTTGAACTGAAATCTGGATTAATTCACCTTCTTCCAAATTTTCATGGCTCCCTGGAAAGGATCCCAATAAACACAATAAAAGTTATAATGTGGTTTTATCAACCTTTTAACCAAGCAATGTTTCTGAAGATCAAATCAAACTAAGATCATTCCCATTCTCTCTTGACAGAGATGAAAAATATTTGATGTATTATTTACAACCCAAAGATTTAACTTGATGGAATGATTCGAAAACTATTTTTTTGAAGATATTTTTTCTATAATCAAGGAGAACTTCCATTTTTAAGGAGATCTCTGGCATCAAGAAAGCACAAGGGGAGTCAATGTATAAGTACTTAGAGTGAGTTAAGAAGATGTGTGGTAGCTGTCCACATCACTGAATCAGTGAGCAAATCCTCATCCAGTACATCGATTAAGTACTCACACCTATGAAGAGAAGAATGGTTGATGATGTGGCTGGAGGAGCAGTGGTGGAAAAGACACTAGAAGATTCATGTGCAATGATTGTCAAAATAGCCCAAAACTCCCCACAATTTAGTGATTGAGGTACACCACAAGTCAGGGGAGTACATCAGGTAAGTCCATATTCTCTTGAATTTTTTTGATTGACACACAGTAGGACGAATTGACAACTATGGTGAGGCATATTTATTTGTCTAAAAAGACATCCCAACCCCCTCCCTCAAGGTCTTGTGGCATTTTCAATGAGACAATCCACCCATCTGAATGTTTCCCACAACTACAAGAAACAGATGATTGTGAAGTAGTGTTTCCTGGGAGTCCATATCAACAACAACAACAACCATATCCCTAAAAAAATATTGAATCCATTTTCACCATCATACAACCAAGGTTGGAAAGATCAATCAGACATGAGGTATGGATTTGGACAACAACAAAGGCCACCTTTTCAACAAAACATCTAGAATCTTCCACCTTACCAGTAGGGTTTCCAATAACCCCAAAGGAGATTTGAATCCCAAGATTCAACAAGACAAGAACAATGGAATACCCCACATAGGTTAGATTCTAATATAGATGATCTTTTAATTTTTTTTATAATCAATTGAATGAGTTGAAGAGTCAAGGTTCGAAGCTGTTGGCGTTGAGGACAAAAATGATCCAGATTGCCACTTCCCTCTATGAACTGGTAAGAACACTAGCAATTTACCTTCCCAACCTACTCCAAACCCCAAGTGGAATGTGAATTCCATCACATTGAGAAGTTGGATGAAAAAATTGATACCTCTACACCAATCATTCCATCGAGATTCACCTCAACTCTAGAAAAGCCCCAATCAACACCAACTGATGATTAATCCAAGGAGAAAGACAAAGGTAAGAAAAATATTGATTTTGTTCCTAAAAAATCCCTTCCATTTCCAAAAAGAGTTGTAAAAATAAAAAATATGGCTAAATAAGCAATGCAAAAGGAGGTTTTGAACACATTCAAACCTGTGGAGGTCAACATTCCTCTACTTGAATCCATCAAGAAAATACCAATGAATGTGAATTTATTAAAAGAACATTGTTCCAATATAAGAGGGCTCAAGGGAAACGAGGTTATCAATATTTAAAGGAATGTTTCAACACTCATTACAAAAACTCGATCAATTCCAAAAATGTGTAAGGATCCAGCGACATTCACCATACCATGCAAATTGGGAGTTTCACTTTTATGATGATCTTTGTGATTTGGGGGCATCCATAAATGTGACGAATCATTATGTATTCTCCTCACTGAAGGTTGGTGAGCAAAAACTGACTAGATTAGTGGTGTAGTTGGATAATAGAGCTACAGAATATCCAGCGGGAGTCCTTGGGGATGTACTTGTCTGGGTAAGAGACACGATCATTACAGGTGATCTATACATTCTTAACATGGAAGATGATCAAGTTAGTTCTAATTCTATTATTATATTATGTAGACCCATCCCCAAAACTGCAAAAATGATCATAAATGTCAATGAGGTTACACTTTCTAGGGAGTTTCGGGATGAAGTTGTGATATTTAATTTCTTTGACTCCCTGAACTACCCCTCAGAGGACCATTCTGCATTTGTTATTTCCCAATTTGATCCACAAAATAAAAACCCCATGGAATTTGATTTTCTTATGCATAGTAAGATTATGAGTATTGGTTATATTTTGATTCCTAAGAGTACTTACACACCTATTTCAAATGCACAAGACTCTCGTAGATTTTATTTTCAATTGGAATCATATTCTGATCATTTAAACTCATATTATGACATGCCTATTGAGTATTATGATGGAATTGATGCTTTATATTATGATTGTGATGATTTATGTTTTGATACTAATGCCATTTCTGTACATATTTCAGTTCCTTCAATATCTCAATCCATACACCACCCCTTCGTTGGAGCTCAAGACATTGCCACCAAATCTCAAATACTAATACTTATTGAGTGGCATGAGAATAACAATTATAATTTCTAATAATATTCCTTTTGAACATGAGTAAAAACTTTTTAATAATTTGAGGGAGAATAATAATGAAATCAAGTGGACCTTGGCTGATATATCAGGTATTTTACCCTCCATTTTCAAGCATAGGATTCTTTTGGAGGATGTGGATAAACCGGTGAGGTAGCCATGTTGTAGACTCAATCCAACCCTTCTAGAATTTGTTAAAAAAGAGGTTGAAAGATTTCTCAAGGGAAGTATAATGTATCCCATTTTATATTCCCAGTGGTTGTGTCCTATTCAGTTTTTTCCTATGAAATGTTTTGGTACAGTTGTTAAAAATGAAAAAGTTGAGTTAGTTTTAATGAGGGTGCGAAATAGTTGTCGTGTGTGTATTTATTATAGGAAAATAAATCTGTCCGCTCGCAAAGACCATTTCCCCATCCCATTTATTAATCATATTCTTGAGATACTAGATGGGAAAACACACTATTATTTCATGGATGGATTCTCCAAATATTTTCAGGTTCTTATTTCTCTAGATAATCAAGAGAAGACAATATTCACTGGTCAATTCGGTACATTTTCCTACCCAAGGATGCCATTTGGACTGTTCAATGCCCTAGGTACCGTCCAAAGATGCATGGTGAGTATTTTTTAAGATTTTATTGAGAACTACAAGGATGTATTTATGGATCATTTTACAATGAATGGGTATTAATTTGATGATTGCATCTCTAGTTTGAAGAAGATGTTGAATCATTGTATTGAGAAAAATATGGTCTTGAACTTTCAAAAGATTCATTTCATGGTATAGCAGGGCATTGTCTTAGGGCATGTAGTGTCAAAACATGGTATAGAGGTTGATAGATCTATTATAGTCATTATTTCATCCATAACATATCCTTCATGTGTGCATTATGTTAGATCTTTCCTAGAGAATGAATGATTTTATCGACTTTTCATCAATGATTTTAGTAAGATTTCTCTTCTTATGTCGCAATTACTTCAAAAGGATTTTGATTTTGTGTTTGATGATTCTTTCAGGACTTCCTTTTATTAGATAAAGAATGGTCTAACCACTCCACCAATCATACAACCCTCATGGTGGGATATTGATTTTGAGATTATGTGTGAGGCATCCAACTTCGTAGTTGGAGCTGCCTTAACACAGAGGGTGGAGAGAAGTTCACATGTGATTTCCTATGAATCAAGAACAATAGATTCTGCCCAATAAGACTACAAAACCTTGAAAAAGGATTTTATTGCTGTCATATTTTCTTTAGATAAATTCTATTCATATTTATTAGGCCCTAAAGTAGTTTTTTTTTGACCATGCAGCTCTAAGGTAACTATAGAAGAATTTGGATACAAAGACGAGGCTAATCCGATGTATGCTTCTTCTTCAAAAATTTGAAATTGAGATAAAGGACAAGAGGGTGTCGGAAACCAAGTGGAATACCACAATAGTAGTCTTACTCATAATCTAGAGGATGACACCTAGGACCAAGTACCACTTCAGGACACTTTCTCTGATGAGCATCATTATTCCATCGCAGGTACGCATCCTTGGTATGAATATTTAGTTAACTACCTTGTTGCCTCTAAAATCTCTTCAAATCTAAAGAAAATTAAAGTCCAAAAATTAAAAATTGAGTCTCGATATTATGTTTGGGAGGATCCATACCTGTAGAACATGTGTAGTGATCATGTTATTAGGAGGAGTGTTCTTGATCATGAGTTTGAGTTTGTTCTAGAATTTGGTCATACACTTTCTTGTGGTGGACACTTTGGAACCTAACAGAAAACTAATTAATTTTTGGACTTTGGATTATATTGTACTAGCTTATTCAATGATTCCCATGTGTTTTGAAAGCCATGCTCTCATTTCCAACACACTATCAACATTTATAGGAGACATGGTATGCCCCAACAACCCATATTATTCTGTGATATTTTTGATGAATGGGGTATCGATTTTATGCGTCCTTTTCCTTATTCCATTGTTTTTTGTAAAATTTTTGTTTCTATGGATTATGTGAGTAAATGGATGGAGGCTAAGGCCACCAGGACTGAGAATTATCACGTTGTTGTGGACTTTGTCAAAGCGCTAATTTTTTTGCAGGTTTGCAGTAACAAAGGCCATCATCAGTGACCAAGGTTCACACTTCTGCAATCATAATCCTTCTTCACATCTACAGAAGTATGGGGTGACACACAGAATATCAACACCATAACACTCCCAAACAAATGGACAGAATGAGGTTTCAAATTGTGAGTTGATTTTTTTTTTGAGAAAACCATGCATCCCAATAGGAAATATTGGAGCAATGCATTGTGGGATTATATGATAGCATACAAGACACCCAATGGTATGTCCCCATTTCGGATTGTTTTTGGGAAAGCATTTCATCTCCCTGTGGAAGTCGAGCATCAACCTTATTAGGCTATAAAAAATAAAACATTGATTTGGCCAAAGATGGAATCCAAAAGAAGCTACAAATTCATGAGTTTATAGAGATTCAATTGTCTTCATATGATAACTCAAGGATCTATAAGGAAATATCCAAATAATCTCATGACAAAATGATCCAACAAAGGGAGTTTCATGTTGGAGAGATTGTCCTTCTCTACAGTTCACGACTGAAGCTGATTCCTAGTAAGTTGAATTTCAGATGCTTAGGTCTTTATATTGTGAATAATTATTTTCCTTATGGTGTAGTTTATATCACATAAGAGGACACTGGAAGGAGCATTACAGTCAATGGGGAATGTTTGAAGAGATACATTGAGGGACTTCTGACTAATGCAGTGGATGTCATCACACTGCATGACCCCATCATCACTTGAGCATATCAGGCTATTCCTAACCCTTTCACTTTGTTGTTCTTTATACTATTTAAAATTATACATTTTATGTGCATATATCACCTCATTGGTTCACATTGAGTAAAATTCAATATTTTTTGTGGGGAAGGGAACCTTTTAGTTTAGTAATTTCAATTTTTTTCTATTTTATCAATTATTTTCAAAAACAATTGTGTGTTTTTTAAATTTCGTGGGTTTATTTTTCAAATTTTTTGGGTGTTTTTGAAACTTCTAAGATTAAAGGATTCTCATTACAATTTTTTAATTCATATCAATAAGTGAACAAATTTATCCCATGAAACCAAGCTTACATGAATGCGGAAAATTACATTGTTTCATGTTTAAATTGTTAGTAATTTCATGAAAAGTACACTAAATTTTGAATCCCATGACACATCACACTGTCTTTATATTTGAAATCAAAATCCTGTGATGATTCTGAACCATTATTTTCATATTTTTTATATTTACCTCAATTCATGGGAGAACCAAACCATGCTTGATTTAGCCATAATTTGATTTATTCCTATCAAAACTAGAGGGTTTGAGGTACTTATGTTTAAATGATTGAAGCACTTGTTTGGTATTAAAGCCCATATTTTAAGGAATCATTTTTTATAATGGCCTACCCTGAACATTTAATCCTTGTATCCCTTAAAATCCATTAACATCCTATTAGGTTAGCCACATTACAAGAAATGTTTCCTTATCCAACCAACTCTTGAAGTGAAATTTCATAATATAGTTGAACTCATGTGTGGGGGAAGCTGTCTTGTGTTGTTCTACAACATTATGTCATAATTGGGGAGGTCAATTAAATTATAATGATATGTGTTTGTTGCTGAGGAAAATCGTTATATTGAATGCTTTTCCTTTTTTGTAGATTTCATGATAATTGAAGTTGTTCCTTTCTGGAGATTATAATAGAGAGAGAGGGTCTGATGTTTTCAAAAAAATTATGTTTGAGAAGATTGAAATTTTTACTAATGAAATGTTTAATGGTGTGAAAATTCTTTTATTTTTAATGGTGATGAACATGAATCAATTATATGGGGATTGAGGAGGAGACTATATTAATGTGAAAATTATATTAATTCAATTTTGCTTAAAAAAGAGTCAATCCCTCCTCATTCAGGCTTAGAGTTTTTCACATCTAAATCCAACCAACATAAAGCCACAAAACAACCCTAAAAAGACCTCATGATAAACATTTGTCCTTGAATCACATCGGGTGGAGATGTATGAATTTTTCAATCCTATGGTGTCCCTTGTATGAGTTTGGATGAGAAAGACATTGCTAAAAATTGACATTTGTGTGATAAGTGAAAATTCAAGTGAGGTAATTGTTTAGTGCATGGGAGGATAAATGAAGTGGAAATATATTTAATGATATAAATTTTGATCTTTAAATAATGGATTTGTATGAGGCATGATATCTTTTTTTCTTGGTGTGGAATTGTTGGATCTTGAGGATAAGTTTTTTAAAATTTGTTTTGATTTGATTTTGATGATTAATTGTTATAATGTTTTTCCCAGGAGTGCAAAAGGGTAAGTTTGGGGGAGTTTATAAAACACTATTTTGTTGAATATTTTATTGATAATCTTTGAAATAATTTCCCCACATTGTTCTAAATATGTTCATTTATGAAATATTTGTGATTAGATCATTCATTTGAAAATTTGATGAAAATTCAAGTTTTACCCTATTAAAATGCACTGTATTATTTCGCACATAAATATTTTAATATGAATTTTTTGAAATTAAAATTATGTAATAGTGTTAATAAATTATTTTTCTACATCTTTTATTCATGACATTAGAGCTAAATATTTCATTTGGTTGGAAGAAATGGACCCTGAAGTAAAAGGTGGGAGGGACTTTCTAGATTGGACATTGGTTATTTATGTGGTCCATAACTCATTCATAAGTCCTTGGATTTTCCCATGTTTTGAGAGGATCTCCCTAACCCAATTTTTCAGAAATCAGTCTTCTGGAAGAATAAATGGTTCACGTGTTTTGGAGGTCAAATGGGCGGTGAATGTTCGCTTAAAATATTTGGCTGATATTCCCCATTCACACTTGAAACCTCTTTTAACCTAGCCTATCATCTACTCTATAAATTATTGTATTTCTCATTTTTAGGGGTTGGGGATATGCATTGGGAAGTTTTGGGAATATGAGAAGTGGATCTACTCTAATTCTCAAACCATTTCAATATGGGAACCTCTTGAAGCAAGGATCCCTTGGACGAAGCCTTCTTCTTCTTCTTCAAGTTGTAATATTTTTCTCTGTTTAATAAACATATTTGTTCTTATTTTATTTCTTCTATTCAATTATTTTTTTTTAAAATTTATTCTTCTCTTAATATTTCTAATTGGTCAGGAATCAGTGTTAGAAATGTGATTGGGTTCTACCCATTCTAATCATTTGCACATGCAAAACGTGTATACGATGATGGAACCACCCATGAAAGAGTAGTTCTATTTAGTAATCAATCTACCTAGAACCCTCTTAATTAATTTATTTTGAATCAATAAGATACTATAATTCACATAATATGATATATTAATTGAGTTTTCAATTAAATTAAACTAATAAAACAATTTAACAACTGACACAAACACACACGAGGTCGGAAGTTATGTTATTAGTTAGAGTGCGATCTTAATCGGTAATAAAATACCAGACGAGATAAATTTTTAGAGTCCAAATAAAATCCCTAAAATCAATTAATCCTCATTTATAGATTATATATGATCTCTAATTTACCATTGACCATAATCTAATGTAATAACATTAATCAAAGCAGGGTGCTATGATTGCATGTTTCGATGCTATCCATGGGTTTAAGTAACTTCATCTTTGTGGTTAACATATCTCTCGTTGGGTTAAAGGGTTATCAAATTAGAGGATTTTAATTAAGTGAATGTTAATATAAATGATAATGATAAATAATTGAGTGAATAGCTTGAGTTAGATAGATTACACCTTTTAAATATTATCTGAAAAAAACATCTTCTTGTTGTGTATTTTTAATCGATCTTCATTTAAAAAAATTGAAATCTTCTTCCACCAAAGTTATGCTAGTTTTAAATATGATAATCAGCCCTATATCATTTGATGTAGTGTTTTTATTCTCTTGTATTTTATTTTTAGAATATCTTTAAGAATTTTTTCTAATTTTCTTCCCCCTTTAAGAGACGGCCTTGATCAGCCCCTATGTTGCTCCTATGTAACCCGAAACTGAACATAATTTGAAAGCGCCCACAAAAACACCTTCCAAGAACCTATTTCTAGTTATATTAACTTTGGCGGGATGCTGGATAGATGTTCCTAGTTTCCTGATTCAGATGTTATTTGATGGCTTGATCTCTTCTTCCCTGACTCTTTTGAGACTTAATATGGGATGATTTTTGTTTAGTATCCCATCTTTCATGAGTAGGATGTTCATTTGATTGCTTCCTCTAGGTGGTGACATTGCATGATTTCATTTCCAATGGGGCCTATAGGATGGGACATGTGGTCATGTATAGACCTCCATGTTCTCCCCATCCCCAAATGTGAACTATAGTCGGGGCATTTCGAATGAGGCGATGAAATTTTTGTATTGCATTGTGGAATTCTAGTTCAAGGGTTTTGTTTTGCCTTTCTAATTGTGGATGCCTTATAGATGGGAGAGATTCCAGGTTAATTAAATGATGAATCTCCCCTACTGTGTTGACATGGTTTGTGTAGCATTTGTAGGGTAGGGAATTTTTTTATGCTGACAAAGAGTCATCCATATGTTGAGGAAAATGTCATGTGCGCATTCCCTAGACATCGGTCCTGGTATGTAGAGGTGATAAGTGGTCATAAGCCAATACAACACTAGTATATTATCTCTAGATATTTGTCTTCTAACAAGCATCAGATCATGATATTGTTCTTTTGGAGGCTCCTCTACTTGATATTCCCAGATCGACTGCTTCTTAATAATTTCATTCCAAACTAACAGGTTGTTGGGGGCCTTATTTATTTGGGAACAAAACAAGTGTGGCTTGGAGGATGAGTGTTAGCCTAAGCCATCGTATGGTTGAGAATGAATATAACTCATTATGTACAGAGTACCCAATTCTTCTAAAACCTTTCTGAGTGCCTCAACATAGGAGATATTTCTCACATTTGTTCTGGCTAGGGGATGACCCTCTTTCCAGCATGATTTTTTATTATGATGAGGACCTTTTCAAGTAGTGCTTCAATGGTGAGGGATACTATTGAAACTTGATGCCCGACTATGGGAAATGTTTTTGCGGTGTATACCCTAGATAGGAAATTCAGGGTGGGCTATAGAAAGGGGAGGACCTTATTGATACTTGATGTCACTGAGGGGAGGACCTTCAATACAAATGTCATTGAATGGAAGGACATCACAATTACTATCATCATATCGGTGACTACCATCCTGACATGATACCTGGCTACAGGGAGAATTTCTGTAGTGTACATCAGGGGGGGATTCATGCAGTACTGTAATAAATGGAGGACCTTTTCATTTATTGGTGTTATAATGGGGAGGAACTTCACAGTAACTTCCATTACTGGGAGGGTCATCTCAATTGCAATCAACATGGAGAGGACTACCACCATGACATGACGTCCGAATACAAGGAGAAGCATATCTACAGTGTATACACCCTGGAGGACCATCTAGGAAGACGACAACAAGGGGAGGAACTTCACTCTATATAATCATTAGGTTGATGGGAGGGATTCTCTGGAACACAATAGGATATATATTCTCATGCAAGTAGTGCTTCGAGGGGTGGGATTCCCCGACACGCAAAGGTGAGAAATCCGTCCCATGACCTAGTTTCCTCGAACAGAATTACTCACTCTCCAAATGAGTTAGTCAATCAGGAGGAGTTATACATTCCTAATCTAGTCCAGGAGGGTATATGAAAATATCCCGCAATATACAGAGAACCAGATCAAGAACAACTACCATTTCCAATTAGCGGATGGCAGTCCAATGTGCTGGCCGCTCGAGGACAGAAATATATCCCTTCCAAATCTCAAGATTCTCATCGATATATCATGATGGCATCAATGGACTCATCAAGATAGGTACTCATATATGATGGTCATTACCAATAGTAGGCGGACCCTATTACACACAAGAGAGTGCCCAAAATGATAGGCCCAAAAGGAAACGAGAAAATTACTAGAAAATTCATAATATTGCTCTGCTGGAATCTAGGATTCTTGATTCCATCAACCATAAATCAACACTCATTGGGGATCAAGTTTCAATAGTATCCGTGTACTGGTGTAGTATGCATCGCCGTGTTCTATCTGCATAGTGATACACTATGCGGAGCACCATATTGATGGAGGGTCTGAGGGATCATCATTCACAGGGAGTTCATTCACAAGAAGACCTTGGTTTGTAGTTCACCAATTATGTTCTCAGTTCTATTTTTTTATTCAATTATCCATTTTTATGTTTTGTGTGTAGCTGTACCTACATAGGGTGTGGTTCGTGGTTTGGGTTTCAACGATGAAACCAGATGGAAGCCGGAGTGCAACCTCTGAGTCTCCCTCAAGCTTTCGTCGCCTGTCCTTCTCATTGTATGTCTCCCCCTCTGTGTGTTTGTCCCTACTTCTAATATGCTTCTTTTATTGAGCATCAGAGCAATCATATCTATTTTGTAAATGAAATTTTTTTGAGGCCCATTGAATAAATATCATAACCAATGGAATACTCACTCAACCCATGTTTGCGGAGGCATTGGTTCACGATAATGGTTCACAAAACCCTACTGGATTGCTTCATCCTCGAACTGGTGAGTTCGTTGCACGGTACACAGATGGTCCTCAAGTGTATGAATCCATCAGAGGTCTGGTTCACAGTCTTCCTTGCTCGCTAGCCATCACCTGAGAGGCCAGCGGTTCGTGGATCATTCTGCATACTTGGGGGTTCTTTATCTAGAGGATCCACATACCTTTCTTGGTGATGGTATATGGGCCACTTGACATGTTTTGAAATCATTAATTCCTTCAAATTTCATCAGTAGATTGTAACTCAATTTGAGTATATTTATCTTTCTAGGCTTTTTGGAGTAATTTATTCTTTTTGCAAAGTGTTTTCAATTGTGGGGGTATTTTCTTCATTGGGAAGAATTTTCAGGAACATACAGTGGATTTAATTTATGGTGAAATTATTAGACACTTTCACAATGTGTAGTTGTATTGAAATTATTTTTATTATAATGATCAAAAGAGGTCCACATGCACTTCCCCGCATGGTTAATTAATTTTTTCAATATTACTTGATTGATCAATTACTAAAAATTAATACCAATTAATAAATAATCAAATAAAAAAATGTATTAATTTTTAATTAATATTAACCAATTAAATAAATACTCAATAATATTATAAGTTAATTATTAAATATAATTAATTACTTAATTGTGGAATAATTACCCCAAGTAGGGTGGTTTGGTGGCTCGGAGTTTGCTTCCCACTGATTGTCACATCAAATCAAAATTTCACCCCCACATTCCCATTTGCGGGAGGTTGGGTAGAAGATATTTTACCTAGTACAATCGTAAAGATCACGTGAGAACTAATGTAGACCATACCATACTGATATTGTGTGTTGTTCTAAATAAAATGTAATGCATAAAAAAATACAACAAAATATTATAAAATTCCATCTAATACATGATATGAAAAATTTAAAAATTAATAGAAATAAAAATTACACCACAAATATTAGAAAGAAGTCACTATTATAGACATTTCAAACATTGTTTTTTATAGTTACATTAGAAAATAAACATTATAACAAATATTCAAAAACATAATTGTTTTATTATCATTGAAACCTGACCCCCTCCCAAAAAATCATGACCATGGTATCAGTTTCCAAACAAACCATCTCATCTCGAGAAAAATAATACAAACATATAAGAAAATGATTCTTATGTAAGTAATACTTCAAAGAAATAAATTAATCATAAATATGAACTTAAAAATTAATTTAATGTCTTTCGAAAAATGAAACCACACGATTTTAGTAATATTGGTCACACTGAGAATTAGATTGAGGTGAGATTGATTTGTACACATCTGAAATTACTTATGTATAATTTTACCAATTTATCAAAACATTAAAAATGTGTTTTCTTATTTTTGATTATATACCTAATTTTAAGTAATGTATCAATTTAAAATGAAAACATTCACTCCGAGTCAGAACATCCACATCATGTGTCAGTTTGATGAGTGACTGATTCTTAGACATCACAAATGACATAAGAATCATTTTACTAAATTATCAAGAAAATACAACCATGTTTTCATTGTTTTTAGTGAGCTACCAACGTTTTGAAATAAAATTCCAATTTTAAACTAATAACGAACACTTTGAGTAATATCGAGCACACGGTATATTTGATTGATTTTGGTACATTCCTATAAGTCAAAAATAAATTCTGGATTATTTTCCTAATTATTGGAAATAATATGAATTATTTTGATCATTTTTGAGTATGTGATAAGATATTTATACTAAAAAGTCAATTTTAAAAAAAATATAAAAATTGGAGTTATACTGGTCACATCATTCATCATAATGAGGTGAAAATGATTCATACACATGAATAATGACTTCTGAATGGTTTTCATAAAGTATCGAAACAATTCCAATGTGATTGATTAGTTTTGAGTATGTCACTTTTTGTACTAAAATGCTATTTTAAACATAAAGCATGATCATTGAGTCATACTATTCACATTTTTTGTTGGTTAGACATGATACTAATTCCCACACATAAAAAAAGACTTATGAATTGTTTCAATAAATTATCAATAAAAATTCCCATGTTTTTTCTTTGTTTTTGATGAGTAGCACACATTTTGAGCTAAAATATGAAATCTAAATAGATAAAGAATAGTTTCAGTCAACCCATGCACACTGTGTATCTGATTGAGGTTTGTATGGTTCCTTCAAATAAAAAATACCATATGCATAATTTTCCTTATCTAAAGAATTAATATATATTATTTGTACTAGTTAGGAGTATTTCACTTTTCATTTTTAGTGAAATGTTAATTTAAAATAATAAGACGCAGTTAGAGTCATACAAGTCACACAGTTCATTAGATTAAGGTGCACCCAATACCCAAATTTCAAAAATGAATTATGGTTCATTGTTATAAGTATAAAAACAATTAGAAATCATATTCTTATATATGGGTATGTTACTAGTGGTTTTTACTAAAATATCATTTTAATATATAAACATGGATTTTGATTCATACCGGTAACACCGTGTATTCGATTGAGGTGTGGCTAATTCATACATAAAAAAATGGAATATAGACTATTTTCCAAATGTATCAATAAAATTAAAATGTGTTTTCATAGTTATGATTATTTCACTTCTTTTTCACTAAAATGTCATTTTAAACTGAAGACATGCACTTTTAGTCATTCCGGCCACACAGTGTTCCAGTTTGATGTGACACTATTTCTTACACAATTAAAATGAATTATGAATATTTTCAATAAATTAAAAATAAAATTAGAGAATTTTTACTTTGTTATTAATGACTGACATGTTTTTTGATCCAAAAAGATAATTTTAATCTAAAAATTCACATTTTGAGTCTTTTTGGGAACACTATGTTTCAGATTAATTTGAGGATGATATCTAGAAAAAAAATGATATATGGATGTTTTTCATATATTTTCAAAAAAATATTAAGGACTTTTCTCTTTTTGGATTTCATTGGTTATCTTTTTTACTAAAATGTCAATTTTAGAAAAAAAGACACATATGGAGTCATACCAGTCATAGTGTGTATCACATTAAGGTGTGGATGATTACTACAAGTCAAAAATTACTTACAAAACATTTTAAAAATATATCAAAATAATACGTATGTGTTTACTTGGATTTCATTATGTAACTAGTTTTATATGTTACAATGCCCTTTTGAAATGAAAATACAAACTTTGAGTCATACCGGTCACACCGTGTAGTATATTGACATGATACCGATTCCTACATCTCAAAAAATAAATTATGAATCATTTTACCAAATTATATAGTTGAACTGATTGTTTTTCATGATTTTCAGTGAGTGACACACATTTTTAACTAAAATGTAATTTTTAAACTGATAAGAGACACTTTGAGTGATACATGGAACACCGTGTATCAGAATAAGTTGTTGTAGATCTATACACTTTAAAAATGAGTGATGTATTATTTTACTAAGGTATAAAAATGATCTAAAAGAATTTTCTTACATTTGAGTATGTTACTTGTCTTTTATACAAAAAAAGTCAATTTTTAATAAAAAGACACAGTTGAAGTCATATCTGTCCCCCATGTGTCATATTCATGTGAGACTGATTCCCACATTTCAAAAATAACATCTGGGTATTATTTTTAAAGTATCATAGTAATAATAATTATTATTCTCATTTTTGAGTATGAAAATTTATATTTACACTAATTTGTCATTTAAAACTAAAAACATGTACTTTGAGTCATTCAAGTCACAATGTGCATCAGATTAACTTGTGGAAAAAACCTATACATTAATAATGACTTATAGATAATGTCACTAAAGTATCAACACAATAATAAAAAGTTTAATTTGTTTTGAGTATGATTTTTTACTAAAATATTATTTTAAAATAAATACACACACTTTGAGTCATATCCATCATATTGTGTATGGCTTTAATGTGAGACATATTAATATATGTTGAAAATACATTTTTAATTATGTTTATAAACTATCAAGAAAATACTTGTCTGGTTGCTTGGTTTTTAATGAGTGACACATGTTTGGAACAAAAATGTCAATTTTAACCTGATAAGAGACACTTTTAATCATAACATAAAAAATATATATCATATTGAGTTGATTAAAATTTATGTACTAAAAAACTACATAGGGATCATTTTACTAAAGTCTTAAAAATATCTGAATGGGTCTTCTCAGCATTGAATATGTCACTTTTCTTTTTTACTAAAATGTGAATTTTAAATAAAAATACACTTGGAGCCATACCGGTTACACGATTGACCTAATTGAGGATCAGATGATTTCTACACATAAAAGATAAATTATGTATTTTTTTTAAAGTATCAAAACAATATCAAGGAATTTTCTATGTTTTGAGTATATCACTTGTTTTTTTATTAAAATATCATTTTAATTAGAAATCATATAGTTTGGGTCATAATAGTCAGATTTCGTTTTAATATAACATGAGAATTATTATTGTACATCAAAAAAGGAATTATGCACCATTTTGATAAATTATAAAGGAAATTCGATAATTTTTTTCATTTTATTCAATGAGAAATAGCTGTATAGTACTAAAATTTCAATTTTAAACTAATAACGAACACATTGAGTCATACTGGGCACACCGTGTATCATATTTACATGTGACTTATTAATACTTGTAAAAATTGAAACATGTACTGTTTTGATGATGTGTTTAATTAAAATGAATGTGTTTTAACAGTTTTTTGTTTACAATTTTATTTTACACTGAAATTTCAAATTTAAATGAAAATACACTATTCTAGTCATACTCATCACATTGTGCCTAGAAATAAGTTTTAGCTAATTCCTACACATAAAAAATGAATTTTGGATAATTTTCCTAAAGTAAAAAAATATTACCAATGTGTTTTATTTGTTTTGATCAGGCCACATAATTTAAAAAAAAAT
This sequence comes from Viscum album, assembly GCA_963277665.1. Lineage (NCBI taxonomy): Eukaryota > Viridiplantae > Streptophyta > Magnoliopsida > Santalales > Viscaceae > Viscum > Viscum album. The sequence goes on from OY728134.1 coordinate 1,174,965,540, forward strand.
GAGATTTTAAACTAGAAAAATTCCCTTTGAGTCAAACTAGTTACATCATGTGTCAGTTTGAAGTGATACTGATTACTACAGGTCACAAATGACAAGTGATCCAATTTTCTAAATTATAAAGATAATATGAGTTTGTTTTATTGGTTTTTAGTGGGTGACACACCTTTTGAACAAAAATGTTAATTTTCAACAAATAACTAATTCTTTGAGTCATACTAGAAACACCATGTATCTAATTGATGTGAAGATAACTCATAAACATCCTAAATGATTGATGGATCATTTTCATAATGTATAGAAACAATATGGATTTGTTTTATCAGTTTTGAGTGTGTCACTTATCTTTTTAAAAAAATTTCTATTTTAAATAAAAAGACACACCTAATATCTTTTCAGTAACACCGTACATTGGATTGATCCATTTCATATTCCTACAAAAAAAATTCACTAATTGATAATTTTTTTAAATTATCAAATATATCTTAATGTGTTTTATTGGTTTTGATTATGACAATATTGGTTTTTACTAAAATTTCTTTTTAATGTGATAACACACACATTGAGTCATATCTGTCACAATTCGTGTTAGATTGGCATGAAGTTAATTACATATTCTTAAAAAAAAATTATGGATAATTTTAAAAAGTTATCAACTCAATAAAAACTTTTTTTCTTGGGTTTTAGTATGAAACATGCTTTTTTTTAATAAAATGAGAATTTAAACAAAAAACATGCACTTTGAGTCATAACGACCACATCATGTGTGGGTTTGATGTGACACTAATTCATACACTTAAAAAATGAATGTTGAATCTATTTACTAATGAATCATTATAATACGAGTGTTTTTTCTAGGATTCAAGTGGCTATCATGCCTTCTTAACTATATTATCAATTTTAACCTAATAATAGAGTCATTGAGTAACATTAGGCAAAATATGTATCAGATTAAGGTGTGGATAATTCCTACACATCAAAATGACGTATGGATATTTTTTCAAGAATTATCAAAACAATAATAATGTATTTTTATGGTTTGGAGTTTGTGATGTGTGTTTTGATAAAAAAATTGTCATTTTTAAACTGAAAACACACGCTTTGAGTCATATGGACACACCACGTATCATATTGTGGTGTGGATGATTTGTACATGTATACAAGGACATATAGATAATTTTACTATTGAATTTGATCTAATTATAAGGAAATTATCTACAATGTAGGTAAAATGAATATAAAATAAACTAAATAAGCATTATGAATCCACCTCTTTATGATGTGTGTATACATTCTGACACCAGGTTTCATTACCAGTCATTTCTAAACAAATTTTTTTCCTATTTCCAATACAAGGACTTTTGATTTTCCTAGATGTACTAGAAAATATAAATTAAAATGGCTAATAAAATTTTAGTTTTTATTTTAATTGTCATAAAAAATACCTCTTTGAGGATGATCATTTTTTAATGTTATATGATATCATTTATAAATTTGTAAACATAATAACCTCCTTATTTTCAATTAGTTTTTTTTCAGCAACTTAAACAAAATTGTGAAATATAATTTATTACTTTTATATTTGTTTTGATAGTGAAATATTATATATATTCCTTAATACATATCCAAATGTAGAAGTTAATAAGGCCTTTATGCACATTAAATATCCTCATTCCATGATTTTGAGGATATTTAAACACCACCCTGCCTTAAAAAAAGTCATTATAATATAATTTAAAATTTAAAACACAAATTTTAATTGAAAATATTGCAAGTATTGTATTCAAAAATGATAAACGTCATCACATGTGTTTGGTTTGTTGGGTATTTATGCTTTGAAACCAAAAAATAAATATTAAGAATATCCATATTGAGTATAATTTGTAACCGATACTTCCTCAGAAAGAAATAAATAATTAAATGAATGAAAATATATGTTATATTATTAAATTGAGGGGTTTTACACTTACATTATGATCATCAAGAAGAGTATTTAATCTATAAGTTTTCATTCAAACATTGTTGTCAATTTTTACACAGTTCTATCCTATATATTTGGTTCCTATGAGTATTCTTATGAAGAAGTTATGTGAGGAAAAATGAGTCCAAATTTAGGTTCACATGGGATTCACTTAAAGTAATATTTAAATATTTACCTACAAAAAATTATGTATAGTATTTAGCACTAATTGAAATAATAAGTCATATATTGGAAAAACTAACCAGGAAAAATAACCTCTTGTATACATTTAAAACTAGGACCCTAAAAATTCATGCATGATGATTTTATTTAAATTATCATGACCAATATAGTTTGTAATTTCATCTCTATACATCTATTTTATAAAATCAATTTCGATCATATCACCACATGATAATGTGGTATATTCATAAACCTTTAATGTTAGTAAATAAAGAAGATGAATGGTTGGTGTAACGGTACTTTGTGAAGATCATTTTTATTGGTTGTTTTATCCTTAAATGATTTTGATTTGAACTTTTGGTTCACCCTTCTAACTTTTTCTTAATGTAATAATATCCATTGGTTCAATAATTTTTCCTTAATTCTTAAATATTTTTCATAAAAAATATCTTTTATATGAACACCTCCATATCAAAATATATGTTTTCAATATCTAATGTCCTTGATATAAATGTTACAGTACCTTGATAAACTATATGAATAATTTCATCATCAAATGTAATAGTTAGGTTCTCTCTTGGATAATGAGTAACATTAATACCAACTATCATATTATATATGGTATGTTTTCCATTCATTAGAATAAATCCATGTATATTTTACATGGTACACCTTGCAACGAGGAGATGGATGTGTGTTTATAGATATAAATAAAAATCTATTTAACCATTTATAATATAAGTATATTAAAGGTATTAGGTTTTTCCTAATTCACATCTCACAAAAACAATTATGACAATATATATTACCTCTACTATGATAGATCATTGAGTGGAATGACTATCTTCAAAGCTAGTGGGAGGGGGGATCTTCACATAATAGTTGTTATTCTATGGTTTCTTATCATTTCTCATTCCAATAAAAATTTATAAAAAATCTGATTACAAATTATCTTTTTCATATAGTGTACATAATTATTCATGTAGCTATTTTATTTTCTTTTATTTATCCACATATTCATTTATTTTCCTAAACTATATTTTGGGTGACACCCCAAAAGCTGTACCTCTAATGTGACCATACTGTTATGGGCAATTCGTGGTAGCTAAAATTAACTATTCTTTGGGTAAAAATGATGATGGTTATTTTGTCTAATTTAGATAAGAAATATATTACAATAAGTAATCATTATTATGTATTACAGATTTAAATATTTTTTTTACTATTCCATAATTACAAAAGATTTCCACACTTTTTGTCTGTTTTCATCTATTAGTATCCATTATTTTTATACATGCGCCTCCTACCAAAACACATGAAATTGGATGAAAGTGTAATTTGATATCGATTCATCGATCTCCATAATAATAATAAAGGAACAGAATTATTTTATAATTTCATGTCACATAAAATTATTATAGTTGATTTTAAATACATAAAATTATTTTCTAGAGAAGCATACCCCATCCTTGCATTATGGTAGGGGTACATTGGTTTTAATTCTTTATACTTATTTTCAACACTCAATTTCTATTTCATATATTACAAATTCTTAATCAATGTGATTATTACATGAATTTTCATGAAATGAATTACCAGTCAAAATGTACACATAAAGATGTCTCCTCAAAATGACTAATAAATAAATCACATTATTTTTTATTTATTAGGTGTACATACATATATGGTGGGTGTGGATTAATTTCCCCCCCCATCATTGTTGAGATGATACTTTGTAAGAATTTTTTAGGAACCACTATGAGCCTTTCCAGTGAGAGTTATAACAAATTCCATTTGGATGTTATCTTATATAAGTGAACTATACAAGTTATAATGAAGTGTAAGTCAATGTAGCATTATTTCGGTTTCAGTAAAAAATGATGTATATCATAAATTAACCCAATTCTCTTCCAAAAATTAGTGTCTTAAGAACATGGAATATATTTTGTCATGAATCTACATCAATCAGTAGGTGCATGCGAGTGATGAGCCCAATGTCACTACTGAATGTGGCCTTATTGGGGTTAATTGACTAGACACATGCATTCTATCAATCCTTGAACTTGATGAATTTTTTTCACACCATAGTATTTTTTTCTAACAATTTCACGCTATGATGATCTTATTTTTTCTAGGACATAAGGTGTTAACTATCTACCATTTTCTTGGATTCAACATCCCCAATATGTTTTTCATTTGAATTGGTACAATTGTATTGTGAAGAAGGTAATTGTTCCTAAGTATTTGGGCACTAACATGTTGATAAACATGTTTTTCATTAGTATTGGGAGCATCAACATGTGAATAATTAATTATCTATAGGAGTGGATGAACATTCAATTTTGATTATGTAAATTAAGTAGTGAATAGATAAAGAAAAAATGCAAGATAATATATATTATAAATAATATATAAACTTATTATTACAATCTATATTTTTTTAATGTTTGAATGGATCTTACCCCTATATCGAGTATACAGATTCCTTCATTATGAACTACTCTAACTATCAAGACCCCATATACATTTGAACCACATTGAAATGATTTTGACATCCCTATGAAATGGTTATACTTATATGAATTGAGAAATTAATCATTAGTGGTTTTGGATGGTAACAAATTAATTAGACACTTTTGGTTTAGGGGATCTAAAATATAAAATAAATAAACTGCCTCTAATTCCATTATAAAATATTCATCTTTATACTCTTATTTACCAAAATCCACTAACATGAATCCGAGTTCATGTATTTATCATCAATACTGTTTTCAACACACCTTAATTGAATAATAGATATTTTGATTGTTTTATAATACAAATCCCATATTTTTTTGATGATGACAAATTATGAAATATTATCATAAGTTGGATTTATTTCCTTAGTAAAATATACATCCATCACTTAAACCATGAGTGTGACTGCACTATTTATCATTGTATTGTGTTCATAATGTTTAATCTTATATAACATATAACCATGAATAAAATAACCATTATAAGATAATAAATGTAAACTTGGTCCTCCATCTATACATCAAATCCGTTCTGAAATTGAATCGAGTTTTTTAGTCGACTTCTTGAAATTATGTTCTTAAAACCATCCTATAAACAATCGAGTATGTTAATTTGATATACAAACTTCAACACTTAATGAATTCAAATGCATAATAATTACATTGTGAGTTTAAATAAATTGGGAAGCCTCAATACAATTAGGAAAAATTTAAAGGTTGTCCTTCTCTAAATTTTTACTAGTAATTTTAACAACTTCTATTCCAGAAATTTCATCACATACAAGACACAAGTTGTGTTGAGATTTTGGTAGACAAATGACTCCCACAACTGATATGTAGTTCGTACTGAATTCAATGGCATCAACAACAACATATCACTCTATAATAGAAACTTCTATATGACTTTGAATTTTGAAATTCACTATCAAAACATTCATATACAACTCAATGGGGTATATCCATCTACAACGTACATCACCACCTAGTCAAATGACTCTTAACAATTGATCCATAAATTGTATCATTATATCAAAGAATGATGGTGATAAAAACATATCTAATATAAATAAAATGATAGATGTTTCCATTTTCATAGTTGGTAATTTATATGGGTCTATAAAATTTCTACATATAGATTTAAAAAAACATAGCTTGTTTAATTAATGATAGAAATTCAAAGGAAAAATGAAATGTAATGATACATGCATTATATCTTTCAGTAAAAAAGTCAGCCATGTAAATTTATACCATTTAATATTAAAACAGTCATTAAAACAGTATTCTTTTTATACGATGAATAAACCTATGGAACCTTTACATCATTCAGAAAGTTGAAAACTTATATCTCTCTGACCTAGAATGAATGTAAACAGTTGGAGGATAGAATTTTATTTATTACTCTTCACTAGAACCAACTCATCCTGTGTTCCCTTATTAGTCATGTAAAACCCATCCATAATTCTATCATTTTTATGAAGGTTTATTTAATATCAAGATAATGAAATGATCACATGCATTTTTTTCAACATGAATAACATACATAAAATGCCGAAAATATAAATAATTCATGTATTATAATTAAAAAAACTATGCTATTTTTCTAATTAGTTTTTGCAAGGGTTTTTGAAATTTGTTTACCAATATATGTACCCATATACTTTACTTTCTCAAAAGGTTGACTACATGTTAGTCTTGGTGGTGTTGTATATTATTCTAAACTCCCATATAATGGTGTCAGCTGTGATTGGTACTTATGTAACCGAGGTAGATATTTATGATTTCCAAGAAACACAGTCTTTGATGAATGTTTAAACAAAATTTACTTGGTATCTTATTCACCAATGGAACACCAATGATATCGTTTAATGAAATTCCTAAAATATTTATCTAATAAGGAAACTCATTTATTGTCCCATACAACATGGTTCCTAATTTTAAATCATCATTTCTATAATAATCATACAATGTTACTATTGAATCCCATGACAATTACAAATCTATGATCAATGGTTCCAAAAAAACATTAATATGATTACCGAGTTCTTTTGGCCCTGATATAAAAAGAGATAACATAATGTTTTTGAAATTTATCCATACCCACGGTAGAAAGTTATAATTTAAAAAATTTAATATTCATGTATTGTGAGTGCTTCTTTGAAAACCAAAATGATTCACTCCATCTATAGATAGTGTATCATGTAGTATTCTCAGATCATTTATAAATTCAAGATGCATTTGACTAATTCTATTCCACTAAGGAGAGTTTTTTTGGGTGATGATGTTTCCCATATTTATTTCTTGAATCTATGTGGCACAATAGTTGTCCTAAAATATCCTCACTTCTATATAGGTTCCTAAGTCTTGTAATTATTTTAAATTGATGTAAAATATTCATAGGGGCCAATAAATCTATCTTGTATTTAGAATCACCAAACTTTGGTAAATTTAAAGTCATTTTTTATCCTTATGAAATAGTATACCATCACATGGATAGACATGTTTTATTTCAGAGATCTTACCCATATAACATATCATTCCTTTAGTTTCATATGTCCTTTAAGGAAGATCATTATATTATTGGACAATATCGTTCAAGAATGTATGTAGTTCAGAAAAATGGATTTATTTCATATATTCACAACTTTTAAATTATATAGAATCAATATAGATGAAAATGATTTATATTTAGCACAATCAGTATATAGTGGTGTATCTAATGAAATGGTTAACTTCTCAAAAACTTTTGGATAGTCACAATGTTAATGTTCATCGATAATTTTAATTTACTCATTACTATCTTCATCATTGTTCACACCTATAAGAACATCCTAGTAAAGTTCTCTGTTATTTACAACACTTATAATCATATCCGAGGATCCATAATACATTGTTTTATCCCGGTAACTAGATACATTATGTTTTTCCTCGGGTTCATTCCCACAATTATAACTTCGATCAATTTAATGATAGTCGAGGTGTACTTCCAAATCCTCTATACTAATAAGTCTTGAATTAAAAAAATGTAAACATGGAAAAATGATTCAAGAAGGGTCATATGTGTGATCTTTTGTAGACATGATGAACTCTTTCAACCCATCATCATACTTCATTTTTATATGATTAGTATACATATATTTTCAATTTATATCTATCCTATTTTATTAATTATTATTAATATTAAACAAATTTGAAGCCTAAAAACCATTTCAAAGAAAATTTTCATCATTTGATTAAAATATTAGTGTTAGGTTTGATTATTAATGTTTATAATTTTAAAGAAATAAATAAGTTTATTAATCATCATGATTTTATTAACATTGGTTATCATTAATATATTCAATATTATATGAACCTAATATAACATTTCATGCACTACTAAGGGTACCATGAGAGACCACTCCCTTATCAGAACACAACATATAGTTGATCAACATATTCCCTTTAATGAAATGATTTAAAAAAGATATCTATTTCAATTATTGATAACTATTTATAAAAAATTAAAATTGGATAGATTAAAAATTTATCTCTCAATGTTTGGCACAATATAATTTCCATATTTTGGTTTCTCGAAAAGAAAAATATATTTAAAGTTGATAATCTAATGTTCACTAAAAATAAAACAAAAAATATAATGACATGTTTTAAAAATTCATTGTCATTTTAAAAATCCATATGTGTGATCAAAAAACTATGTCTACTATTCATTTATAGTCACCACCTTAAAAGATAACTGGGCATAGCTTTTATAGTGGTAAAATAACAGCTCTATTAAATCATAATGATAAATAATGATGAATGAGTTAATGAGTACAAAATGGAAAGAGAGAGGGTGAACAAAAAGTTATCTTGGATATATATATATATATATAGGTTGATAATCAACAATATATATTGAGGGAAAATCAGATTTTATTTATTTCAAATGTTCAAAAAATTTAGGAAAATTAAAATAAAACAATTATTTTTGAGGGGGAGAAATGGATTACAAGTGACGACATACCTAGATTTCACAAAAACATTGTAATTTCAGTAAAAAAAATTAGAAAGACATTAAACCGAGAAAAATATATCAATATAAAATTAATTTTTTAAAAAAAAGTGATTTCACATGTTCATTAAATTAATTTAGATAATCCACACACACATATATATATATATATATATTAAAATATATAGTATAAATGTACACATAAAAATTATTATAAATTAATTTTCATACATTTATATTTCAACAAATATCATAATTATTTTCATAAAAATGTTAAAATATTTACAAAAAAGTATTTACATATATAGAATTAAATATTGAATATATAATACAAAATAGAAATTTTAAATCATATAAATTTACAGGACATAAATTTAGTGAAAATAATTTATTAATTTAATTAAAAATATTTAATATTAAAAAATATATATACACATTAAGATATTTTGTTTTATCAATATCATTTGTTCTATCAACTTGAAATATACCTGGTAAGGCACAAATTGAGGTTTAAAATCCATGGTGCGAAATAAATGATTACTAAAAATAAATTTTAGAAGAAAAGAATAAAACGTGGTTTGTAATGAAAAAAAATTATCGCAAACAACACCATCAAAAAAATATTCAACAATAAAATTTTTTATGCATGCCACATCTTTCTTTAGAGGGACCCCATCCTCTCTGGTTTATGTATATCTTCCATTACATAGGAGGTTACCAAGTGACATATTGATCATATATACTCAATGATTCTTCTTTGTCATCATAAGGCTTAGTGACTTGACATGAGGTTTGTCCATTAACTCCATAATGTCCATGAATGTATCCCAATTCCTCACATAATATTTTCTTACTATTAGATCAATTTAAAATTTTCAGAAAACTAAGGAAATATTTACTAGTGTCTTGTTTCATAGTGGAACCCCTATCAGTTTTCACCTTCCCTTCAGGTGTGAAACTAGTTGCTCTGGATCTTACTACGTTCTCACGGGAAACTTCTTCATCCGTACCTTCTATTTTTCTATCCTTTGTACTGGTTGGGACATCACCCCAGATAGTGGGAGAAAAGCCAACATCCTGATGACTAATGACAACCACTACTTTTTGAGAATGAGTTTGGGCAGGTCTAGGTTGTAATGATGTAAGAAAACTGACTTTCCTATGAGTGACCAACTGAAAGACCTCATAATCCACAACAATATTTTCTCTTTTGTGAATGGGAAATTAATATCATATTTGATCAACTAGAGGTTGGTCCAGTTTAATAATTCATTTTCTCTTCTCCATAGCTCAATAATATCTCATTTCCCTATTCACTTCGTCCTCCACAACAATCTCACAATCATATGGACTACCAAAACTGTTCTCATTTTCATCTAAAACAATAATTCCACTACCATGTTCCTTAGAAGTTGTCTCCAATAACTCCACTACATCCCCTTTAGCAGCTATCTCAACCCACGATCTTTAATGTTTGTAATTGATTATATTTATTATTTTTTTATAATTTTATTCAATATATAATGTTAACTAAATTTAAATATTTCTTTGAAAATTTTGTTTTTATAATTATTTATTAATTAAAAATATTTTTTTTTAATTTTTTTTAATTTAATAATTTTCCATTTTTCATTGTTTAAACTTTTTGTAATTTTATCTGCTTTTATTATGTATTTATAAATATTTATTTATTAACATAATATTTTAATATGGATATAATTTATATAATTAATATATATTTATTTACATTCTAACATATATTCGTTTTAATTTTTTTATAATATTTAAAATTAACAACACTCAATTTTATATATTTTGGTTTATTCAGTGCTAAATTTTATCAGTGCAAGAGAAATGTGTTGATAATGGGATCCTTTTATCAAAATTGTAGAAAGTGTTGATAACGTTTACCTTTTATCAGAGTTAAGAAGGAGATGATAAAATCACACCTATATAAGCGCATTTTCAGGTGTTGATAAATTTCATCTTTATCTACTGTATTTAACACATCGATAAAACTATAGTGATCATGCACATGAGTCCCACATCAAACATACAGATGTGTTACTACTTTTTTATAATGATTTTTCAATATAACCACATCATATTCCTACTACAGGGATGAGCTCCTACAGACACTCTACACTCATATAAATTGGCCCATGCATACACGCATGGACCCTCATGCGGTGTGGCCCACTCTCTTCTCATCGACCATCCCTTCTGGGCTGCCTAAATGGTTGGACCTTCAGTTTGAGGGCCAGGTGAGTTTTCCAATTTTATTGATATTAATTTATTTTTTAATCTAAAAAATATGTATTGATATATATGCATATGTAAAATATTAATATATATATATATACAGATATTTTATTTTCATTTAATTTTTTTTATGTTTTTTTAATTTAATCATTCCAAATATTTATTTATATTTATTCATCATTTATAACTAAATTCTTATTTTATATATAAATATAAATATTAATATAAAAAATGTTATCACATAAAAATATATACTGATATATGTAAACATATATATATATATTAAATATTGATATGTATTAACACATATATTCATATTATTATTATATATATATTAATATATATTGACATATATTAATAAATAGTTTATCAATTATTTAATTATATACATATATATAATTTATTAAATTACATATATATAATTTATTAAATTATATATATATATATAATTTATTAGAATATATATATATATATAGTAAAAAAATATTACTTATTATTTAATAATTAAAAAATTAAAAAATAATATATATATATATATATAATTAGATAATCAAGATAATATTTATAATCAATAAAAATTAATAAATTTATCACATACTTAATATACTAAATTAATAATTAATATTCTATTTTTTACTATATATATATATATTAATAAAAATTTAATTAATAAATTTTCTAATAAATTTTTCATATTAATGTTTTAAAAAATTTACTTTACATAGTTAATATTTATTCATTTGTAATTTAACATTTATTCATGTCTGTTCATGGGATAGTCTAGGCCAACCCCCAAATTTTTTATAGTCTAATTTATAAAATTAAATATATAAAAATATATAGTAATAAATCGTATGTTAATTATATATATAATTAAATAATTAATATAATATTTATAATTAATAAAAATGAATAATATTATAAAACATATATTAAATTATATATATAATAATAAATAATATATTACTTATTAATGAGTGTAATAAGTGATTAATAAATTTATTCATTTTTATTAATGGAAAATAGTTTTTTAATTATTATATATATAATTAATTTTTTCTCATTTTTAATATGCATTTATTTAGTATAAATTATTCATTGATAATGTTTAGGGTAAACATACTTTTGTTTATAATTTAGGTATTTTATATATTTATTCATTTAATTGTTTTTCAATTAAATCATTTTTCATTTTTTCCATACATAATTATTCCTTAATATATTTAATTTTTTTTGAAAATTAATCATTTTCATTTTTTCATGGTTCAATATTTTTCCTAACTTTATTAGTTTTCTATAATAAATTTATACATGTTTTTTCATTAACATATATTTTTTAATATGTTTGTAATTTATATAATTAGTATGTATTCATTTTCATTTTAGCATATATAAATTTTCATTTTTATTTTTTAAAATTATCTAAATTATTAATAATATGTACCGATTTTATATATTTTTTAAATATTATTATCTTTAACATTTACATTAATAAATGCTATATATTATATAATGTCATTTTTCAATTTAACATATATCAAACATGTATATATATACATTAATTTCACATATGGAAATATTTATGTAATTAATGAAATCTTATATAGAAACACACACTCCTAATATCTATGTAATTTATTAAAATTTAAATATTCTTTCTATATATTCATTTAGTAATAAATATATATAATATAATATTTTTTAACAATTAAATTTTATTTATTTATTTTTAATATTATTTGAGTTCCTATTATTTATTCATGTTTAATATGTTTTATCAATTAGTTTTTTATTTAATTTTATAATTTTCCAATATTTATTTATACATATATATTTACAAAATTTTAATATTTTCAATATCCATTCGTATATATATACATATATATCAATTTTTTATTTTTTAATAATTTGTATTATTAATAAGTCATATCCATTTTTAATATATTTTATGTGTATTGATTTTTAGTTATTTTTTCCCTCATTTTTAAAATTCATGAATTTAATATTATATATTCATTAATAAGGTAAAAAATATATTTTTAAATAATTATTTTGAAATAAATATATTTATATATGTATCATTCAAAAAATAATATATTTATAATTATAAAAACATATATATTTAAATATTTTTAAAACTATAATAAATATATATAAATGATTAATATATTTACTATATATATATGTATATTATATATATAATTATATAAATATATATAATTATAGGATTATATTTATAATTATATAGAAATATGTCAAAATATAATTATATTTATTCATATATATTTATTATTCTTCTAATATATTTATAATTATATACATATATATATATATATTAAATATTTTATAAATTTTTTTAAAAATAATTATTATATTATTCAAAATAATTTTATAGGTCTTTAACAACACTAAAACTTTAGCATTGATAAAAATATCATTTATGAGCACTAATTATTTTGGTGCAGATAAAACCCCTCTTTATCAGCACTTTTTTGAAAGCATTAATAACTACCTTCCCAGTCTTTTAAATAGAACCCTTAATGAATTTATTTTTCCTCTACTGTTCAATATCTCAAAAAGTTTCATCTCCTCCACTACTCCCCCTTGACCTTCTCTTAGAGGAATCAACTCTCTCAAATATAAGGTATGTTATTATTTCTCCTCCCCTCTCATTTATTAGTGGAGCCGATCAACTCTGTCGCCGTTACCTTGTCCAAGCCCCGTTATATTTCTTTGCTTCTATTATTTCTTAATTTTTATCATCTTCCTCCCTAAATTCACTATTTTTAGCTTGGGACGACAACCCACCATCTTGATGCATATCTCAGATGCCTACCCATTCACAATTTTCCACTTCCTCAATCAACCATTCCCGCAAGCCCTCCCCCTCTCCCTTCCCATCTCAAATTTTTTGTTGAATGGATTTTTTAGTAATCTAGGATAGTGGGATATTAGATTCAATATTTTACCATTCACCCGAGGTATTAGAATCAATATTTTATCAATTAATATTTATTTTTCTAAAAAATTATTACTATATGATTCACGGTTTTTTATAAAATTGATTTATAAATGGTATATGAAGTGTGTATTAATTACTCTTCTAAATGATTTGGGGTTGACGTGTGATAAATATGAACCCTACTTATTTAGTTGGTATTTTATTTAAACTTATTTTCATAATTTATATATTATAGAATCCTGAATTAAATTAAAATTATCAAATAAAATTGATTTATCATCAAATAATGAAACTTATAATTTTCATTTCAGTAATGTTTTTATTAGTCAGTTGTTCCCACAAATTATTGAGATTTATACTATTTTTAATTAGAGTAATGACTATGTTTTTATGTTTTCTTGGGGATTTCTATTTTTATATGTATGATTTGAAGGTATATTTTATTCTTTTATAAAATTTTCGATTCAGGATATTTAGATTCAAAACTCAATATAGTATTTTATTATTTAATTTGAAACAATTTTACAAGTAAGAATAAATTATTGTGGTCTTTAAATTCAAAGAGAGTTCGGTAATTAAATATTATTTGTTTTTTTTGAGATTTTAATGAAAGGGTTTTACTTTTTATTTAATGAATTGGTTTTGAAAATGAAAATGAATACTCACAGAATTTATGAAATTTATTTCTAAATGGATTTCTTGATTAAATTGGGAAATAGTCATTATATGTTAAAATAAACATTGGATTAGTTTTTAGAGTTAAAAATTATAATATGTTGTTTTAAATGTATAAACATGATTTTGATTAACTTATCTATGATCTGAGAGACCTATTAAATGGTATTATTATAGGGGATTGGCATGTGTCTTCTTCTAGGTATTTAGGATATGGTCATGTTAATATATAAGGGTTGAGGTATACAATTTCTGATATTAAAATATGTGGTTTACACCATGATTAGATAGATTTGAATGGGTATGGGGTTTTCCAATTATCTAAGGACAAAAAATCATTTTTTCATTTAAAATATTTTCACCTTACACTCTTGTAAATAGTTATATAATGGACCTATCAATTCCAAGGTATATTTTAATAATATTTTGATAGTATTTTATAATAGGAATCCAAGGATTGAAGGTGCAACAACTCAATATTTTAAAATAATACTATGTTCGATAGCACACAAGAAACGCAGCACCCAACTAAGATGACCAATTATATGTTATTATATGATCATTATAAAATAGACCTTAATTTTTTTAAAATGAAGAATATTTACAACATTATGAAATATATAAAATTTCCACACATAATTAATTAATTAATTAATTAATTAATGCCTGTGAATAATCACTTGATTTTTACAGTCATTTTATTATCAAAAAATTTGTTTTCTTCAAAACTTTTATTCATTATTTTTACAAGTGAATATTATAATTGATTTATGTAAAATATTAAAATTTTATTTAATAAAAAACTCATTTTATAAATAATAATATTAAAATTATATTAGGCTGATTTTTTTTCTGAAAGGATTGAATTTCCAGTGAATAGTGAAAAATATAAATGTTTATAAAACTATATTTTTACATATATTAATAAGAACCTTTATGAGTGTATTTTATTATTAAATTAAATTAAGTAAAATTTAGTTATGTAAAATTGAATTAATTAACTTTTGATCATCCATATTCATTAATTTAGTAAAATTACATTTTTTGGCTTAAAAATGAATTTTTAATATATTTTTTGCATTTTGAAGGATTAATATTTAATTATAAATTTCCACTTATGTTATATGAATCATGAGAATATAGATTAAATATTTGAAATTATTGGTTCCATATTTGATAAATTGGACCCTTTTATTTTGGGTCATCAGAAATAGAAACTACACAAATTTTATTTCCACAATAAGGGTAAATCATGTAATTTAGGTTAGAAAAAATTGATAAGTACTATAAAATAACCCTAATACAATCCATGATATTATTGAATAATTAAATTTCACCCATACTCATACAATATTCGGTTATATTTCATTTTCTGGCCATTGGGATGAGATTATTACCTTTATTGGATTTTATATCAAGAAAAGTGAAACTTTTCACAAAATAATTCTTAATAACTATATTATTTTTATCATTGGGTTACACAAATGATAAGATTAAATTTATGTATTATTTTTAAATTTAAATTATTTATATTCTTCATTTATTTTTCTAATTTTTAGTGAATAAATAATTAATTGAAATTTTTACAAAATTCTAATGTAGTAATTATTTAATTTACAAAATATTAAATAGATGATAATAAAAATATTAAAAGTAACATAATTTGATATATTTATGGTTAAAAATTAATTATCTATATTACGATGACATTTTTAGGATAATATTGAATTCTTTTTTATAATTTTACTTGTTTTCATTATGTTTTTAATGTTCATGAAATCAATTGTGTCAAAATTTACAATAATGATTTTTTATGGGATTAATATTTGAGTAAATTACTTAAAAACAATAAAGATAATAAATAAGAGGAAACAGGATAATATATTATCTAAAATTAAACGCATATGAATTTATATTATATTTTTATGAATTTGGATCTTGGAAAGTCTTATTATATTGTTTTTTTTTGAAATTCCAAAAGGTCCCCTTGTTGGTTCAGTGCGTAGTGGAAGAAAATTGGTTGTTTTACCCGACATTCATTTTACCGTTAACAAAGATCAATCCGAGATCTGTCACGATAACAAAACCCTGGATCTTTATAATTGAATGAAGAATAAAAATAAATAGGGTAGTCCCAAAACCATAGATAGGATCATCATATGTTGGTTGTAATTAATTTAATTAATTGACAAGAATTTCCTTAATGGAGTTATTTCTTTTTTGATGTTTCCGGTCACAATCCGATGTGATCTGTCATTGCATCGTAGAATAAAAGTGTAGAATTCATCTAGAGGTGATCCACACATTCTCCACGTATCTCTGGATGTCTCCAGGTTCCAGCGTGCAAGAGAATTTTCTTGCGATGTCTGCCTTAGATCACCTTGATCTGGTGGAGGTGGACCTCTCTCAAAGCATGAGAGAGTTCTTGGTGGAAAAGGAATTCTCTCTTGGCCTGAGAGATTTTTCAAATCCATTGTGCATAGCCTCAAAAAAATGTCTAGGCTAATGAGAAATATATAATTATAATTTTTAATTAAATAGATTAATAAAATGAATTAATTACCCAAATTAATTTATTCATTTAATTTATTCATAGTAATACCACATTTCTACTAATAAAAATTGACTATTATTATTACCTGACATGTTCCCAGTGAATTATATCTAATATTATCTAAATAAATAAATAATATTTATATCTCAAAAATCCCCAAAAAAATACACGGCGTGTATATTTAATATACACGAAGTGTAATTTTATTTTTCCATTTTTCATTATTTCCTCCACCACATTTATTAGGCCTTGAATAATAACTTTTTATTTCTAAAATAAATATCACTACATTACTCGCTAATAAATACATTATTTCACGCATAATATATTCTCTTGAATAATTAGTGTTGAAATAAAAACAACCAGGCATCTTTATTTAATTATAAAACCACAATCAAGAATAATCTTTATTTAACTAGTTAAATTAATATTCAATTGAGATACATGGACAAACATAGTGTGTGAACCTCTTGGCCTCTTTCTCTGTGGCATTAGGAGGATAATTCCTAAGTCCAAGGTTAGCATCTAGTAACACACCAAGGCATCCATAGAGAAAGAAGTTAATGTCGCAATGACGTGTCTCCTCATACGAATGATTACTGCGTAATATAATCCCTTTTTCTCAATATCTCAAATAAAGTGGGTTCCATGCTAGTGTCATAAACCCATGTTCTCAATAATTCATTCTTTGAATTTTTGGAATTGAACTAGCCCATTCCTCACTATGGAATTGGATTTATTTTGGATACATAAATTCCATCAATGGGCTTGAGATATATGCTTCCTCTATGGAACAGAATGGACAAATCCTTTATTGGGTTATCTATGAATGCAATATCACTCGTGATGCACCCAACATATCCTACCTTGCTGAAAACAGTGTGTCATCACAGTTTTCGTCAACACATCTTAGTGCGCGAGTTTTCATACCCATTAATAATAATCTTAAAGTCTATGGAACAATATACACGTCCACAGATAGAAACATCCAATAACACTATGAAATGTGTATTTCCTACTGGCGGGACTCTTTATCATAATATCGTCCTGGTCATTACCAAGGGTGAACACTATGAGAAGGTGCCTCAAAGTTTTATGATTTATAACCCCTAATGGATTGTTTTATTTTTGTCCCTTAAATAACATCATCCACC
Source organism: Viscum album (assembly GCA_963277665.1). Classification (NCBI taxonomy): domain Eukaryota; kingdom Viridiplantae; phylum Streptophyta; class Magnoliopsida; order Santalales; family Viscaceae; genus Viscum; species Viscum album. Next base: position 1,174,983,794 of record OY728134.1, read on the forward strand.
CGTAGAACATATATTCAAGAATAGTGTGGTGGCTCTTCCAGGTTGTCATCATAGCATGGATCGATTAAGACCCTTTAATGCAACAACTATCCTTAAGACATTATCACATGCATTCTCACGTAGAAGAAAAATCAAGATATAATAAAGAATTTATTAATGAATAAAGTACAAAGTAGTTTGTTCTATACCACCAACTCCACCAGACTCCCACTTGGACTAGAGCCAACTGCTAACATCCTTTAACCCACTAGCTCACACATGATATTCATGCTTCTACTGAGATAAGACTTTAGTCAGGGGGTCCTCCATGTTCTCTTCTATAGAAACTCTGCTCCCAGCAACTTCACCCATTTGATTGAAATATCTAAAAAGATGATACTTATGGAGTATGTTCTTTGTCCGTTCATGTGACCATGGTTCTTTTGCAAGAGCCACCACTGTAGTATTACCACAACACAAAATGATATATTCTTTACTTTTATGCACCCCATCATGCTCCTGGACAATGTTCTGAATCTAGATGGATTCCTTGGCAGCATCAGAAGTTGATATATATTTTGGCACCATTGTAGAAATTGAGACAACTTGTTGCTTTGAACATTTCCAGATCACAGCTCCTCCATTGAGATAGAAAAAATATCTAGATTGTGACTTCAGATCATTCTAATCTGTCTAAAAACCAGCATCAACATACCCTCTAATGACAAGCTCCTTGTCTAATTTTTACACTAGGATCATATCCTTAGTTCATCTTAGATACTTAAGGATAGTCTTAACAGAAGTCTAATGCTATTATCCTAGATCTTCTTGATATCTGCCTACCAAGCTTAGTGCATAAGAAACATCAAGCCAGGTACATATCATGGCATAAATTATTGATCCTATAGCTGAAGAATATGAGATCTTACTCATTCTATATTTCTCTTGTTGTGTGTGAGGACACATTTTCTTAGAATGATTTAGGCCATGTGACACTGGAACCAATACCCCCTTGGATTGCTCCATACTAAATAACTTTAGTATATGGTCAATGTATGTACCCTAACGTAGTCCCAGAAGCCACATGGATAAATCATGAATGTTATTGATCCATAAAATATAGGCTGCTTCACCCAATTATTTCATATAGAAACAATTGTTCAACCAGTCCTTAACTAACTGTAAGAATGGTACATCATTTCCAGTAAGAAATATGTCGTCAACATATAATACTAGGATCACAATCACATTCCAATTAAACTGCTTATAAACACATGGCTCACATTGGTTCTTAATGAAATCAAATTCATATATGGCTTCATCAAATCAAATGTTCCATGACCTGGATGATTGATTTAATCCATAAATGGATTTTTTTCATCCTAAAAACCCGTTTGGATTCACCTGTTGTTACAAAACCTTCTGGTTGTGTTATATAGACATCTTTTTGAAGGTTCCCATAAATGAATACAATTTTGACATCAAATTTCCAAATCTCGTAGTCATGGTAAGCTGCTATAGAAATTAGGACTCTTATGGATTTAAATAGGGAAACATGGTAGAAGGTTTAATCATATACAATTAATTGACATTTTTTGAATAATTTAGCCACTAGCCTTTCTTAATAGGTGCTAACTTGACCTTCCATGTCCAGTTTTCTCTTTCATACCCATTTGCATCCAACAGGCTTTACATCAACTAGCTCATTGACCAGAACCCAGACCTGGTTTTGATACATGGAAGCCATATCAGAATTCATAGCTTCTAGACATCATTCAGCTTCTGATCTTTCTACTACTTCCTTGTAGGAGAGAGGTTCATAATTCTCCAACAATAATGATTCACCATCCTCGGTGACTAGGAAACTAAATCACTCTAGTTCCCTTGCCTCTCTTTAGCTCCTAAACAGTACTTGTGTTTATGGAACCTCTTCTACGAGGACTTATTGAACTTGTTCCTGTACCAAATACTATGTATCTTGAGCTTCATCTTCATCGAAGTCAATCTTGATACCACTATATTTTTTGAGGATGTGCTCCTTCTCACGAAATATGGCTTGCCTAGAGACAATCACTTTCTTGTCTGAAGGGTTATATAGGTAATATCCTTTCGTTTCATTGGAATATCATATAAAGATACAACTCGTGCCATGGGGTGATAGTTTTTCTCCTTAGAGTGCCTTAAAAAATGCCACGCATCCCCATACACATGGGCACAAAAAAATGGGTTTCTTTCTATTCCATAACTTGGGGGGAATTCCATTTTCCACCTTGGTTGGTACTCAGTTTAATGTGTGTGCAGTAGTCTGTAATGCATATCCCCAATAGGATAATGGACGATCTGCATGACTCATCATCTACCTCACCTTGTCCAACAAGGTTTGATTCATCCTTTTATTAACACCATTCCAATATGGTGTATTAGGTTGATAGAGATGAGATAGATTCCCAGACTCCTATAGAAGGTCAATGAACTCTTGGTTCATATATTCAACACCTCAATCTGATCGAAGCTTCTTTATCTTCTTACCAATATGATTCTCTACGTCATTATTGAATTCCTTAAATTTCTCTATGTCTTCTGACTTATAGATCATTAAGTAGAAATAGAAATATCTACTCAAATCATTGTTTAACGTAATTAAGTAAGAATATACACCTCTATCTTCTACTGGAAATGGTCTACAGACATCCGTGTGCACCAATCCTAGAAGCTCTATATCCCTTTCACCCTATCCACCAAAAGGTGGATTGGATATTTTACCCTGTAAATAAGTGTGACATTTAACAAGTTGTTTCAGCTTAGTGGATTCTAAATTTCCATCTTGGAAGAGCTTTGTCAAGCGCTTCTCATTTATATGATTGAGACGGTGATGCCATAACTAGGTTATTTATTAGTCATGTGATTCTTTTTCGTTATCAACTCCCAACACTTGGTTTTCATAATTGAATACATACAAACCATTATTTGAATACACCATACAATAACATAAGTTGTTCTTATAAAATAGAAAACCTGTATTTCCAAAAATAAAAATAAATCCATCCATATCTAAACAAGATAAAAACAATTATGTTATTGGTAACACTAGGCACATAATAATAGTTATCTAAAACCAAAATCATCCAGTCGGCAATGAGATGTGGTAATCTCCAATGGATAATGCAGCCAACCTCATCCCATTGGCAGCTCGAAGATCCACCTCACCTTTGTAAGTATTTCTAAATATACTTGGTTCTAGAATTTTAATACAAATGTGATCCCCGCAAGCTATATCTAACACCCAATGTGTAGAAATGGAACGATTACACTCAATTACAAACACACCTTTAGCATCGCCACGCTTCTGGGTGAAGTTCCTATTCCAGTGGCCTTGCTTTCCACATGCAAAACATACAACCTCCCATTCCTTTCCAAGCCTCTGGATCTTCCCCCTCTTCGAGGGTTGATGCTCGGGGGCTTCAGACGGTTTATAAGTCTTTGGCCCCTTTACCTTGTCATTCCTTTTCTTATTCACCAAAAGAACTGTGGGTTTGTCAACCACCATGTCCTTATCTACCTGGTGAATTAAGGTCAGAAGTCTCTATATACTCTTATCATTGTTGCTCATTTTTTAGTTGAAAATAAAGCAAGAGATGGTCTTGGGCAGTGATGATAGGATGAGATATATACGCAACTCATCCTTGAACTTAAACCCTAACATGTCATTGTGTTCAATGTAGACAATAAGCTTGACTACTCGAGGCCCGGATCGCACAGACTCTCAAAGATTAGTTTTAAACAAAGTGTTATAGATCTCAAATCTCTCTTATCTCACCTTCTCTTGGTAGATATCATTGTGGTGCGAAATCATGTTATACACACCCATGTTTTCATGTTACTTCAAAATCTCGTTAGACATGGACAATAGCATGAAACCTTGTTCATATGTGGCATCATCCATATGTTTCATACAGAGAGATAGTTCCTCATTAGTTACCTCTTTCCAAGGCGCAACTATAATAGGCTTTTCAAGCACATACAATTTCTTCTCATTGCGAAGGATGATGCGTAAATGCCTCTGCCACTCTTGTAAATTGGTGCTAGTGAGAAGGTTTTCCTTTTTGATTAGGTTTTAAATGATATGTTTGAAGTCATTTTCCTTTATGTATCATCAAATTAATATGAGAAAAGGTTTATTACTCTATTATGATAAAAATAATACATATAAAAAAATTAATATTTTTTAGTCTCCCACTATTTTATCGAAATCCAATTGCCCTCACCATTCAATTCAGAATATTCTATTTCTTGAATATTATAGTTTCAAGGATCTATATTCCCCTTCGCATTACCCCAACTATGTTTTTTCAAGAAACTTTATGGTTTTTAGGTAGTCATTCCAAATGCCTACTGCATTAAATCACAACTCCTTGATCTTATGGGTGGACTCACCAATCCTAAAATCCTTTTATTTTGGATTTGCTCAAACATTGTCTCTTGGACACAACATGTCCTGTTTTGGAAGTAAACCCTTGATGCTAACCAATTCAAGTCAACCCAGGACCTTGAATTAGAATTCCCTGATAATTGAAATCACCCCAATTAGGGTTGGTCAAGCACTTTGAACCATGGTTAAATTTTAAAAAAGTTTATGGAAGGCTATAAAGACTTGATATTTATTTAAGGGATTATAACATTATAATTAAATTTCCACTTTATTATCTTTGATTAAATGATTTTTAATATTATGTGGGATATACTTAAGTGATTAACCATTTCTAAGAAAATATTTACACATAAGTAGGTTTTATTTTAGTTCCATCTTTCATGCTTGTTTAATTAATTAATTGTGTGATCGTGATAACACACCCACAATAAATAAACCATGAAACTGATAGAAATAAAATAAGTGGTATGATCATTAGCGTTTTCTATCAACTCATTTATCTAGAGGATGATAAACTAACCCATGTCCCAGGGGATAAACACCTTGAACCTTTCAGGTTCATGTTTATAGCTTTCCATCAGTCCACCTTTTTATCTCCTTGGATTGGTTTCACCTTGAATCCGGACTTGGGCATCCTCCACTAGCTATGGAGCTCCATAAAATACATATTCATTTTTCTAACATGCAGTTGAGGGGTAAAATTGGGGTTTTACATAAAATAAACCTTATGTGCGCATGCCATACATTTTATATAGGTGGAGGCCTGCAGACTAACAAAGTTAATTAAATAAATAAATTAAAAGAAACCATTAACTTACAAAGGTCTTGGTATAGCTCATGATGATCCATACATGAAACGATATTTATGGATAAATAAAAAATTCATTAAATTCTTTAATCGTAATTGATTATGATAAATCACGCTCGAATTAATTAATTATATTTAATTAATCAATCTTTTTATCTTAAACCATTTTTATGAATTTCATTGATATTCTCATCCATCGTAATTTTAAACAAATAAAATTATTTAAAATTATCTTTTTATGTAACTTGTACCTTGGAGGCAACATGGTGAATTACCGTTCATAACTACAAAGTTAGTAGAAATGAACATTATGAAGATGTTAAATTAAACACATATATATAAAATACCTATCACATGTTGTCCCTCAACTTTATTCCTGAACTATGGTACATGTCTGAAGGATTTTATAATATAATAATAAATTTTAATAAATCTGCATAATTTGGATCAGTACATAGCGTGTAGTTCTAACTAAATGGCGTGTAATTTTTTTTCTCTCCCTATCCAATGTACACAACCGGGGACATGGCATGATTACGTAGTTCCGAAATATTCGGAGTAAATGGCATGTTCAGTTGGATATATGCTGTGTAGTATCCACGTTACATGGTTTCCAGGTGGGCAAGCCGTGTACGGGGTACACGGTCCAACCCTAACCCGAGAGGACTACAAACCGTGTTCCATGGGCCACATGGCGTGTAATATGAAAACCATGTTCCACTTATTCTTGGTCAAAAGACGGTTCCATTTATGACTTAGGAAATCTCCAATACATGGCATGATTTCACAGTTCAGTACGACATATTGAACCTCGAATACACGATGTGTACATCTGACTACACACCGTGTATTTTGGTCTAGTATGGCCTGGAATGTTTGGAACCTCCGTATGAGATCCTATATTTTCTTTTAAACAAAATTAAATGAGTAATTTGTTTATGTGTGGTGAATGAGAAACGAGAGAGGAGGAATAATTCTCGAGGTTTAGATTTAAGGAACGATTAACTTAAATTGAAAAAAATAAATTTTTAAATTCATTAATCACCTACAAAAAAACCTATGTAATCATAACCAACAATATGACCCCTCTAATACCACTTATAGTTTTCGGGCACAGTTGAAGCACATTGGTGGGTTTACCCAAGATAAATTTTAGCATTAACAATGATCAATCCGAGATCTCTCACGATAACAAAATGGAATATATTTAGAATAGAACGAAGAATGAATAAGAAATAGGCGAGTTCTAGAACCATAGATAGGATCATAATATGTGGGTTATAATTAATTTAATTTATTGAAAAGAATTATGTTGAGGGAATTCTTTCTTGGTTGATGTTTCTGGTCATGATCTGATGTGATCCATCATTGCGTCAAGGAATACATGTGTAGGATTCCTCTAGTAGTGATCCACATGTGCTCCACGTACCTCTGGACGTCACTGAAGGGATCTCCAGGTGCTAGCATTAATGTGCCTTTTCTTACGATTTCCCCCTTCGATCGCCTTGATATGATGGAGGTGGATCTCCCTCTCTCTCTCCTAGATTGAGAGCGTTCTCGGTGGAAAAATAATTCTCTCTTTGCATGAGATATTTTTCAAATCCATTGTGCCCAACCACACAAAAAATTGCTATTATAATGAGAAATATATAATTTATATTTTTAAGTATATAGAATAATAAAATGAATTAATTACCCAAAATAATTTATTCATTTCATTTAATTCTTAGTAATACCCCATGTCTAATAATAATAGTTGAATATTATTATTACCTGAAATGAACCCAGAGAATTAAACATAATATTATGTATTTGAATTAATAATATTTATTTCTCAAAATTTCATAGAAAAAAATACATGGCGTGTATATTTAATATACACATTGTGTGATTTTATTTTTCCATTTCTCTTTATTTCATCCACCAGATTTATTATACCTTAAATAATGGCCATTTATATCTAAAATAAATATCACTGCATTACTCACTAATAAGTATATTATTTATCCCACAATATATTCTCTCGAATAACTAGTGTCAAAATAATTGTGATCTGACATCCTTAAATAATTATTAAACCACAATTGAGAATAATCTTTATTTAACATGTCAAATTAATATTTAACTGAGATACTTAGACACACTTTGTGTGTAACCCTCTAGGACACTTTCTTTGTGGCATAGGCAGAGCCTGCCTTAAGTCTAAGGTTAGCATCTAGAAACCCACCAAGGCACCCATAGAGAGAGAATATAATGGCAAAATGATGTGTTACATCTTACTAATGCTTACCATGTTATCTAATCCCTTTGTCTCGATACCTCAAATCAAGTGGGTTCCATTCTAGTGTCATCAACCCATGTGCTCAGTAATTCATTCATTGACTTTTGGGAATTTAACTTTCCCTTTCCCCAATATGGATATGGATTTATTTAGGCTATATTAATTGCATCAGATGGCCTAAGATATCTAATTCCATTATGGAACAGATGGGACAAATCCATTCTCACATTATCTATTAATGCAATATCACTTGTGACGAACCCAACACATCCTACCTCGTTGCGAACAGTCTGTCTTCACATTTTTTGTCAATACATCTAATTGCATGAGTTGTGATACCCATTAATAATAATCATAAATTCTAAGGACCAATACAAACGTTAGTAGAAAGGTATATCCAATGACACTATGAAATGTGGATTTCCTACTGGCGGGTCTCGTTCACATAATATCCTCCTAGATAATACTAAGGGCGCACACAATGAGAAAGTGCATCAATGTTTTATGAATCCTCACCACTAATGGCCTGTACTATTTTTCCCCTAAAATAACATCATCCAACCATAGAACATATATTCAAGAACAATATTTTGAACGTTCCGTGTTCTCATCATAGTAGGGAACCGCTATGACCCTTTAATGCAGTAGCTATCCTTAATACTCTATCACATTCACTGTCACGACGAATAAAAATCATGATTTGAAAAGTTATTTATTAATGAATAATGTACAAAGTAGTTGGTTCTTAGTTACTTTCTCCAACACCCCTCACATAAATTATTAAAGGGAACCCCTTATTACACTTCATTACATCACATTTATCCACATATCTTGATCAAAACTAGAACATTCCTATTTTAAAAATTCTTATCATTATTATAGAGGTTTTTTCCCATCTAAAATACCAACCATATATACCTTAGGAATGAATATAAAGGATTTCTACCGAGGAAGATGTAATTTTATTTTCCAACTATTTCATGCTTATTTTTATTATACATTCAATTCATATGTTTTTATATACTAAATTAATTAATATGGTGTCATATATATATTGAGATACTATTATGATTATGATATAATCATATTCTACCTCTTATCCATCCTATAAAAAACAAATGAACTCTCTTTGCACACATACAACTTTTCATCTCTACGCTGTAGTGTTATTTTTTACATCACCACATTAATTGGATGGATAAAACTATGGAAATAATGGATATATATGATAATTATGACATGATATTGATTCTGTAAAATTAATATATCATCCATTTCCCTACCTATTTTTTATTAAGGGAAGGATATTGTTGCCCCGACGTACATATGTCTTACCGTCTCCACGAAATGATGCGACTTATTTCCATATCCATAATTCTATAATGGTTCTAAAAAAATGTTTTAAATAATTTAATATTATACTTATAGAATTAATAAAATTCTGTATATGATGAATATATTTCCCATACACATGGACCAGAGCTTACGTGACAATGAATGCATGGATAAATGAAGGAGTTAACACCTGAGAAATAGTAATAATGAAATATTATTATTGAATGGGTGGTAATGATTTATATAAGGATTATATATGATATTTTAAATATTAATATGTTTATTTTACAACTAATAACATTACTTAATCCAATATATAACTGGTTAATGAAATTTCAACTAATGGAAAGTGTGAGTTAATATATTTTATTCCCACTTTTTTTATTGGACACATGCTATATACATTACTTTTTTAATTTTTTGTAGTGTATATAATTAAAAGGAAGGTTATTTATGATTCTTATCATCAAAATTATTGGATATAGATATCCCAAAAATTTTATTTCTATCATGGGTATTATTATTAAAAAGTTAACAAAATGGTAAGGGTTCATTAACAAATCTCATAATTCTTCTAGATTGTTTATGTTTAAGTATCCATGAGGGAATATTTATCGTCCATGTATCTGTTTCCAAAAAAGTGTTTTGAAAATGGTATTTAATATTCTCCTATGATTTTTTAATATCATTTTAACAATGGTTTAATTTTAAAAAAAATGGTTGAATGGAATATTTTTTCACATTTTGAAAATGAGATACTTTGTGATTTTTATGGGAAAAATACAAAAGAAATATATTCTTTAATCTTATATAGAATGATTAGATTTTCCCACTATAATGAATCCTTTATTACTCGACTATTACTTTATAATTAATCAAGTTTATTTTATGAGAAAATAATTTCTATCATATTTCTGCAGTTTCTTTTAAAAAGTGATTTTCAAGGTGAAGAATATATTTTCCCTCTTTTTAAGGTTCTTTTTTCATCAAGGAAAACAACCATTTATATTAATTAATCACCACTGGGTATATGTTATGATTATATCAAAATTATATGCATTTAATTACTTGTTATCATTTAATATTTAATTTCTATTAAATATCCAAAGTCATGTATGATTAATTTGATTGTTTACTAAAACATATACTATTTATACATATGGTGTTTACCTTTAAAGTTATTTGATTAATTGGGGATATATTGGTAAATTTATATCCTATAAAAAATATGATTGTTGATAATATGGTATATTGATTCATGAATTAAATCTATCATTTGACCTGTGAGGAATTATTTGGACCTGAAATAATGGGTGGGGACTGGAATTATATATCCCCTCGATGCATTAGTATGTATCATAAGGAAAATAAGATGGAAAAATTTAATATTATTCTATGAGTAGTTTTAAATCATATTTTGGATGGTGTTGACAATACATGTATCATTTTACCTATAACATGAAATCTAATAATTAATCATTTCCATTAATAAGAATTTAGTTATTATTATCCATTAAATTTTCATTGTGATGCTATCCATGGATTCAGTTTGTGCACAAGATATTTATTAAATAGAAAGTGTGCTCAATTATTTGACTTTCTTTATTGAGTCTTCCTTATCTTCTCATTAAAGTCATGTTATTGATTAAATATAATGTGTGTTCAATTATTCACCTTCCCATATTAATTATGTTTCATTTTTTATTCATTCATGACAGGTTTGACTGTGTGTAACCCTTACTGAGAATTTGAGATCTCCATTATTTTTTTTATTTTCCCCAAGAAATGAATGATGAATTCATGAAAGAGTTTGAGGATGATAAACATTACTCTCACTATGTTTTATCATATGAATTATCTTCTAATTCATGTCTTAAATATTTTTGTTGTTTACCATGAATATTAAACTATTCAGACCTTCATTATGCGATTAATTATTTCCTAAGCCAATGTAATAAATCGGAAAATAATTCATGTTAATGGGGTTGGGTTATTTATAGTTTTTTCAGATGAAAATTATAATAAACCATGGGAAATTTATTTTAGAAAATGTAGATTAGGGAATGAAACCCTATGATATAATTTGGAAATATTTCTAGATAGACCATGATTATGATTTAAATATTAGGTATTCCTAAAATTTTAATTTACAAGAAACGTTTCACTATTTTTTTAGATTATAAATTATTTTTCATAATTTTATCATATAATCAAGTGTATGAAATTTTCTGGAAATTGATTATAGTGTATGGAATGAGAACAATATCTATATATATAATCCATGAATTATGAATGATCATATACATGATGGTCTTAAACAAATATTTCCATGGGAATTTGACACCCAAACATTCTCATCACATGAGTACATATTATTATGTGATATAAAGAAATATAATTAATTCCCTATGTATTATATCTTTTATGGGAATCAAGAGAAGAATAGGATGGAAACGGAAAAATAGATATTGAGAAGGGAATGAAAGAGTTCCATACTTGTGAAAATTTTGAGAATAAATACCCTACTACCTTCTTAAATGAATGGGAGTTTGATGCTTGTGTGGATATAAATCCCACTGAGAAATTGAATGAAAGGTTAAGAAAAAAAATAAAATGTTTACTGTTTCATTGTAAATATATAGTGAACAAAAAAATGAATTCCCCTAGAATGGTGGGAATATAGCTTAGAAAAATAAAAGGGATGAAGTCAATCATTTTCTATTACTAATGTTGGAGTGGAATTATTAAAGTAATTTTTAAATTGGATTCAATGAATATGACATAATATTATTTTGTCAATGATATTATGGTTACAAGATTCATTATATTCTTAAGGAATATATTTTAGTATCATTTATTTAACAATATGAGAGAATATTTTCAATTGTATAAAAACCAAAATTAGTAACTCGTGGTAAGGTGATATATTTGGAGAAAACATGGAAAAGGTAAATTTAACCCATAATATGTTCATAATATTATGTTTATTTGGGGTAATGAACGGAAAACACTTAGGAAGTAGGTGGAATAATATTATAGACATTTAAAATGGTTTAATGATAATGTAATTCATGAGGTAGTTTAATTAATTTTTACGATATATGAAACACATTTGATAATATGAAATTTTATTTTACAAAATAAGAAGAAAGTCTACTATTGGAAGAAGAGTTCTTTTCAATATGGCTTTATCATGATTCAAATTATTACCATGTTTTAGGAGAATATATGATTAAGGTAATTGAATGTGAAATTACAATCTACTATAAGAATGATTAATGATAAGTAGATTTTTAGAATTTAGTGACGTTATTCCTATTGTTTTTGGGATTTTTGTATTTGGAGGAGCCTTTAGGTTAACTACTAATGTAATGAATTCAGTTAAAATTTTGATATTATTTTTTGAGGATATACTATAATTTTTCATATTGGATAACCTATAATAACCATTTTATTTTTAGTAATTATTTAGAGGACAAAGGAATGAATTATCCATATATTTATTCATTAAAGGTTCTTTAGGCAATGAAAAATACATCATAGATATCTGTTTCCTAGCATGATAAATGAAGTGGAAATAGAGTGGAGAAAAGAGGTATAATATTCTTGTTAATTAATAGAAATAATCAAGTAATTTTAATTTATCAAGTGATTTTCGAAGATAGTAAAATAATTAATCAACTTTAGAAAAATAACTTGAAAATAAAAAAATTTCTATTTACTTATCTTAATGAGAAATAAATTTATATTTAATCAATCATGGATTTATTCTTATGAATGGTTAAATATATAAAGACCATTTTCTATGTAACTCTCTATAAATCCTTTGGTTTCCTTTTTCTCTTCTATTTCAATATTTTTAATTCATACAAAATTTCTCATTTTCAGAAACCTAGTTTTGTGGTGAGGTTCACATTTCCCATTTCATATTTTTAAGATGATGTTTTATGAAACCTTTTTAAGATGTGGGATTTCTACAAATTAATTTTAAAATGAAAAACATTGACTACTGAAAAAATGTTCCAATAGTGAGGAAACAATTTATTCAAGGGGGTGAGAACATAACACCCCAATATTTTGAATGAATAATATGTTCTATAGGATACATGAATCATAACAACCATCATTAAAAAACAATTAACTATTATTATGGGATCATTTTTACAAAGATGTTAAATTTAAATAAATTAATATTATTAAAAATATTATGAAATATATAGTTTTCTTACTCATTGTAAAAGTATTAATTAATGCTTTCTAAACAAGCACATGATTTTTAGTAAATTCATTTTATTCATCCAAAATGTGATTACTTAAAAATTTATTTTCTTTCATTTCATGAATGAATATTATAATAAATTTATGAATATTATACAAGTATTATTAAAAAACAATTTCATTTTTGAAATTATCATATTAAAATTATCTTAGGGTTTATTTTTGGGACTTTTTTTGAAAGGATTGATTTTCTAGTGAATAATGAAAAATACAAATGTTTATAAAACACTCTTTTTAGTTAAATTAGAAATTCCCATTATGATTTTAATTTGATATGAATGGAAAATTACATAATATTTTATAATATAAAATATAATTAAATACATATTAATCACCCTTATACCTTATTTTGTTATAAGTACTTTTTTGGGATTAAAATTATTTTTTCGAGAAAATATGTTTTTATATTTTTTATAGAATATGTATTAAATGAAATTATGTCACTTCTATGAGTTGAACCCTGAAAAATGGATTCAATATTTTAAATCAGTATTTCTAAATTTATTAAATAGTTCCATTTTATATTTATTCAAAAATAAAATTATCTAATGTAGTTTAACCACTAGAGAAATGGTTAATAAGGTAATTTAGTTTAAAAATAAAATTATAAGGACTAAATAATAACCCTAATACTTGAAAAGAAATTATTTTATGAGTAAATATCTTCCATAATAATCATATATATATTTTTTGTATGTAAATATATGTTTATTTTGATGATATGATAACCTTTATAGTATTTTATTACAAGAAAAGTCCAACCAATCGCACTCTATTTATTAATATCTATAATATTTTAATTATGGGGTTAAGAAAATGATATGTTTAACTATAAATATTATATTTGAAAATATGAGATTTATCTTAATCATGGGTATTTACTTTTAATTTTTAGTGGATAAATTATTTTCTTATAATCTTACAAAAATATTCTGAAGTAATTATTTAATTAAGGGAAAAATAGAGTAAAGGATAATAAAAATATCAAAATGAACATTATTTGAGATATTTAAAGTGATATAAGAATTATCTTGATTATCATTAAGGTTTTAGAATATAATAAAATATTTTTTGTGAATTGTAATTGTGTAATTTTTTTTTAATGTCAAAGCAATGAATAATATCAAAATTGATAATAATGATTTGGTTTGGAAATGATATTTTATATAATATTTTTAAAAATCATAAAAATAATTAATAAGAAAAAATGAAATAATATATGAAATAATATTACATATATGTTTTATTTATAGGAAATTTAAAATCATTTTTTCCAAGAATAGTTTTATTATATTGTAGTATTTTTCAAAATTCCAAAAGTGCCCCTTAAGTCAATTAGAAAGGGCCTCCCCTTACTTTCCATATATACTCGTATTTGATCCATATTTCTCAACCAAAAGCAAAATATTACTATTATAGAAATTCTTATCCAGGTTATAGAGGTACTATTACTTCTAATATGCCACTCAAAGGTCCTTTATGATGAGATGTAAAGGATGTTTGTCGTAGTAGAGGTAATTGTTTTTACTAACTATTTCATGTTTATTTATTATTCGACTTTCAGTTTATTTTTAGTTTTTATTTAAATGATTATAAAACCAGTTTAATATATATATATATATATATATATATATCTTGATATGTTATTATGATTACGTGACAAACATATTCTACATTTTACCCATCATACGAAAACTGAAACCACCATGCGTACGTACGTATGACATACTGTCTGCACGGAGTAGTGGAATTTGTTTTTCAAAAATGAATTACTTGGATTGTTATAATTATAGAATATATATATATATATATATGATAATTATGACATTATATTAAATCTTTAAAATTTTTATATTATCTATTTTATTACCCATTTACTGTTAAGGGAATGATATTGTCGCTCAAGCGTACGTACAACCTACTATATCCAAAAAGCGTTACAACTCATTTTACATATCCAACATTCAGTAATGGTTATAAAAAATTTATTAAATCTTTAAAAATTATTATTAAATGATTAATTAAATTATTTATATGATGAATATATTTTCCATTCACATGAATTAGAAATTAAGTGACAAAACATGCATGAATAAATGAAGCAGTTAATACCTGAAACATTAGTAATAATGAAATATTATAAATTAAAAGACGATAAGATATTATACCAGAAAATATATTTGATATAATAAATATGAATATGGTACTTTTATAAATCAATAACATGCCTTAAAAAATTATATAGAAGGTCAAATCACATTCAACTAATGACATGAAAAATGGAATGGATATTAATCTCACATTTATTTATGTGGAACACAAGACTTATAATACACATAGTTATTTTTTCTTGTTGTATATACTTCCTAGGAATTTATTTTATTCTTTTCATCATAAAAATTATGTGATATAAATATCCATATAAATTAGATTCTTTGATGAGGATTAGGTGTTAAAAGATTCTATTATAGTATGGGTTCATTGCACAATATCATAATTATCCACAATTATTTATGTTTGAGTATCAATTGGGGAATATATATATTCCATTTATATTTTTTAAAAAACAATTTTTAAAATGGTATTTACTGTAATCTTTTAATTTTATGATGTTATATTAACAATATTTTACTTTTTACAAAATGGGCAGATAAAAATATTTTTTTCATTTTCAAAATGAGGTAAATTGTGAATTTTCTGAAACAAAATACAGAAGGAATGATTTCCTAACATAAATTAAAGGGGTATATTTTTCCACCATATTGGTGAAATAATTTTTTGAATATGACTTTAAAAATTTACTGGGTTATTATCATTGAAAATGTTTTCCTTCATATTTTCACAATTTCTTTTAATAATTGAATTTCAATGTAAAGAAGATGTTTTTCCTCTTTTTATGGTACATTTATTCATTAATGAAAAAAAATTAATTTTACTTATTCAAAAAAAATTATAGGTTTTAATGATACTGTCTATTGAATGAGTCACTTACTTTTGATCATTTAACATTGGATATCCCTCAAATATATATATTCTTTTATGGTGAATACGAATATTTCCTAAACCTAATACCAAATTTACTCACAATGTTTTCTTTGAATGTATTTTTATTATATGGAGAAATATTTCTAAATTCATTTCCTTTAACCAACAATGATATTTGATGATGAAGTTAAATTTTTCATGAATTAAATCGATCTTTAGATATGGGATGAATTATTTGGACCTTTAGTGATGGGTGGGCCCCAAAATTATATAGCACCTTGATGAAAAAGTAGGTATCACGAGAAAAATAAATTGGTGAAATTTAATAGGATTTTACCTATAGTTTTAAACCATCATATAAATGTTCTTGAAATTATAGGTATTTTGTTCCTTAGAACCCGACGTCCAATAATTAATCATTTCCTTCATCAAGAATATAATTATTATTAGCCCTGAGATTTTCTTTATTAAATAATATGTGGATTCAGTTATTATTCAACTTATTGATTAAATGGAATGTGTTCTTATTTATTTAAGTTTCTATATTGATAATTCTTTATCTTCTCATGATATTTTACTTAATGATCAAATGGAATGTGTGTTTACTTATTTTTCATTGTATGTTCATTTAGATTCATTTATTATTTATTCATGATAGATTCCACTCTATATAACCCTTAATAAGATTATGAGGTCACCCTTATTTTTTTCCTTCCCCTAGGATATGAATACGTAATTCAAGAATAAGACCGAGGATATGGAGAATTTACCATCACTATGTTTCTCCAATATATAATTTTGTAATAGATGGATTAAATATTTATCTAGTTTATCAGGACTACTAAACAATTATATACTTTGGGATGTATTTCTCGTATCAAATTCCAAGTTAATAAAGTAGTAACCAACTCTAGGATAATCAGGTACGATTCTTTACAGATGGTGCTATGAATTTTCCTTGGTAAATATAGATGTTGAGAAAATGATTTTTCATATTCGTTTTTTCCTTGTTTCCATAAATAGAAGGGTTGGAACATGATAATTTTTTTTCATGGATTAGGAGTGTGGGTATCTATATGTTTCATATTATTTTTAAAGGATAAAGAATTAATATAATATATAATATTGAGAAAATGAGATAGTAAATTTATATATTGTTTTCACTATCTCTTAGAGGTGGAATTAGAATGATATAGAGCTCAATGATTTGAAATCCATTCTAATTGAATTTTTGGGAATGATTATGAATAGAATATATTTGTGGTGGTTGTAAGAAAAATGAATAGAGTTCTTTTTGATAATGTAGGACTTATGAAATATACATTTGATGGATAACTCTATTACTATTAAAATAGGGATTCGTTAGTGGGTTATAGTAAAAATATATTAGTTAGTATCATTATAAATCATGGTCTAGAAAAATAAAAAGAAAAATAGATTAGCATGGAATTGAACATTACTTTTTCATCATTAAAAAGTTTATCCATTGGTGTAATGAAATTCAATGATCCATGAACCCGTTTCAAATTTTTTTGATTACATGACCCTATATTTTCTGATGAATGATATTTATATAAAATGTTATAAATCCTGGTAAAAATTAAATGAAAAGAAAGAACTATAATTTAGAATGGATGTCTCCTACAAAATATTTAATTATGTTTCACCCAAACTCTTTATTAGTGATTATTGATTAGTATATTTCTCTACGTGATTTAGTTGAGTGAGAAATCAATTTTTTAACACTCTTAATAAAATAGTCTAAAATTATACACCAAATAATGATTTGGAAACACATTATTTATGAGGAAAAGTGTATCAAAACATGATAAATGGAAAAAAATGAGAGAATAATCATTTAATCTTGAAGATGATACCTATCATTGGTAAAATTTAATATTTTGTTGGAATGAATGATCAAGGGTTAACTTGTAATTTTCAGCTGTGAAATGCCCTGTATGATTTCGATTGATCACTTCTTTTTCATGATATTTTATTCAATCATTCATAAAATTTTTACACTGATAGATGAATTCCACTTAACCATCCTCGCTAAATTAAATATCTACTCTTACAGTCAAGAAACACTAACTAGACCACCACACTGCCAGTGAATAAATGAATATATATTAACACCTCTCTCTTGTTTGAATCCCAACTAGAAAAATTATAAAACCCACCCTTGAATTATAACCTTTTTATGCCACACAACATCGAATTGAGACCCTTTACCAACAACCACATGTTTACCCCATGTTATTTATTTGTTATGTTACCTTTGGGTAAAATCATAAATTATCATAAATCATCCTTGATAACATTCAAATGTTGGGATCACATTATTATAATTATCTATAAATTTCACCTTTCATTATGAAATTTATATGTTTATTTAATTTTTTTTATAAAAAATGAAAATTTTATGAACCTAATTGGATTTATATTACTGAAAAATAGTTTCATTCCAATAATGTGAAAAAAGTATATATTTATGGAGTTAAAGAGATAATCATGAATTCAATAGAGCATTATTATGAGCCTTATGGAATAATTTTTATTTGTTTATGTTGTTTTTATTCTTGAAACGTTAGCCCGAAAGAGTTATAAATACATTTAATAAGTCATGGAATAAATTAGAGCTATAAATGTTTTACTCAAAAAGGGAAAAATTAATTTGTACACTTATTGGGATGTTACTAAAATTTATGGGTCATTTGATATGAATACAAGTGGAAATAATGATATAGATCTTATGAAACAAATGGAAATGTTAATTGAATATCGACATCATGATTTTTTAATGATGTTTGAGAAGTTAAATAGTTTTGGTAAGATACAATTGTATAATAGTTCTACAAAATGCACAAAATTTCCAGCTGTATTAAAGTTATATAATTTCAAAGGTGGAAGTCGATAGTGGAAACAATATCATTATAGAACTACTTGGTCTTTGAAATGATATGATACAAGAATAAAATGAAATTCATTGTAAAATATTTTATTCTAAATAAATTCTATATTAAATTTGAATGATCTATAAAAAATTCATTCGTGTATAAATGATTGCATATTGTTTCACAAGGGCCACAAGTCACTCATAAAAGGCTTTATATATGAAATGAATCGAGAAAAGAAATATGAATCAAGACCTTTGAAAACTGTAAGGAACATTCCAATAATTAAATGGTTTAGATGACTTTATAGATGGAAGGAATCCTTGAGACTATTGAAATAAAGAACATATAAAATAATTAAATATAGGAAACAACATCATCCTACAGACTCCCCTCTATGAATGAAAATTTATTATTTGTATCCTGAATTTGGGAATGAGTTGAGAAACTTCCATATTTAATTAACTATAGATGGAATAACTCCTTTTTGTGTAGAAAGTCATACTCACAATACAAGGATAGTTATGTTTGTAAATTATAACCTTCTACCATGGTTATGCATGAAGTCAAAATTCATTATGTTGTCTCTTTATATATCTAGACCAAAAAAACCTGATAATGATATTGATATCTATTTTCTCCATTGACCGATGAACTGAAATTGATGGGGGTTATACGTGTTACAATGTATGATGCTCATAAAAGTAAAGAATCAAAATCGTGGTTCATGTTATATTTGATGATAAATGACATTCCTTCTTAGAGAAATTATTCAGGTTATAAAATTAAAGGAATTTTGGGGTGTCCCATTTTTGAAAAACAAACACACTGTATTCAGTAGAAAAATTCCTCAAAGACCATTTTTTAGGATTTTATAAACATTACCTTGAATACATATATACCAATTATGGATGAAAACATTCTATGGGAATATTGAAAAAGTAACAAAACCAAATCCACTAATAGGTTATCTATATTTTATAAAGTAAAATATATAAACTCTATTTTTTGTAAATCATTTTTGATAAACCATTGGAAATTAGTTTTGAAAAAAGAGATCAATTTTATGTGAATTACCATACTAGAATTTATTGTACATTATACAGTTTTTGGATGTTATGTTTATAGAAATTTTTTTTTGATATTGTATTCGGAATGTTACTAAATGTTCCTAAAAAACATGGGCCCAATGATAGGTGATATGATTAACATAGGGATAAGGAATGTGTTGGAATTAGTAAAGCATAAAAGGTATAATTTTTTTCCTCTAGAAATAGAAAATCTATCCAGTGAAGTGAAATGAAAATTTATCATTTTCCATAATGGTCTATGAGTTATAGAGGGGTATTCATCAATACCAATTATGTCATGTCAATGTCTAATTTATACATAAATAGAATAAAATAACATGAATTTCATGTTTTTTTGAATGATTTTATGACCTTATCTTTAAGTTTCATTTTACGTAAATTTTTTTATTTACATTAACCTTAATATGATTCCTTTTCAAAGATATATACAGTAAATTTATAGTCTTGAAAAAATTTCCAATCATATATATGGGGGTTACTATCTTATTATGTGAATTAGAGATGTTATTCCCACTAGAATTCTTTGATATAATGGCGAACATGTCAAATAACATGGTCATTGAGGTTATACTATGTGGAACTATTCATTATAGATAGATGTAACACATTGAATGATATATTTATATTTTTAAAAGTTATATAAAAATTGATTTCATCCATAAGGTTGTATTAAAAAATGGTATAATGTTGACGAAGCTATTTAATTTTGTACCAATTACCTTTCAGATGTTAATAACTACAATCTACAAAAGACTCATAACAATAAACTCTTTATAAGAAAATATATTTCTAAAAGAGATGTTGTCACAATTACCATCATATAGAGGGAGAAATATTACCTTTATATTCTAAAAAATAGTGAAGATATTGATCCATATATTGAAATTTGCAAAAAAATTCATATAAATTTTAAATTATCAAGGGTTGAAGGATAGATATCAAATTAAAATAATAAAAATTTTATATGATAATTTTGAGATCATATTTATAAGAAGTTATCTTTGAATCCAAATTGAGTTTTTGAATTAATTCAATGATTAGATGGTGGAATAAATGAAAATGGAATATCTTATAAATGTTAATGAAATTAATGGTTATACATTCAATAAAAAAATTAATACAATGGCTGTAGTATGATGAAAAATAGGAGAGTTACACTTAGGGAGGAAGTGATGAATAAATTTGGTTCAAAGAATAGAAATACATTTTATTTGAATATTTCATATTTTTTCATCATAAAAAAATGTCGAGTTGGGTTATATACAAGTACATGTGCCAATTTACTATTACAACTAAGTTAACAACATGAGTATAGTGAATGATAATAAAGTAGGATTAATAAAGTTTAATTTCATTTTTTAGGGGTATAAGTGAAATCCATTTATAATGTCATCATGACAATTTGATGTATTTTATGTTTCAGATCTAAAAAAAAGATTTAATCAATTTATGTACTAGAGACTAAACAAATTATCACAACTATTGGGTTGATTGAAAATTCAATTGATGGTTACCCTTTCATTGTGAGATCACAATCATTTCATTGATGTCCCGTGGTGCATAATTTATTTTATGTCAGAGGGTACAACATACAATGGATTTTCATTCATAATCGAGTATCCAAAACCATTAATCATTTAAATAAAAAATAGTGTTCAATGAGATTGTTAAATAATTTTCAATATTCTAGGATTTTCTGAATAATATTACATGTTCTCTATGACATTAATAAAATATAAATAATTTGTTTAACTAATTATATTGAGAATGACTTCTAAGCATGATGTTGTTACTAATCTCGGGGAAGAATATATGGTTTATGCTGAAATTGAAGAATTATATGGGGTTCAAAAACATGTTGAAGAAAACAATAATTACATAGCTTCACTCTATTGACTAAAATTATCATGGAATGAAGCAAGGTTATAAAATTAATTGTTTAAAATAATTAACAAGGATAACCTATTCACACTGACAAGTTAATTCTTATTAGTTATGTTGGGGTTACAATAAGAATAAATGTGCATTTGATATTGATTTAGGGAACCAATAATGTAATTTTCCACGCCCACCTACAATATCTTGAGATGGTGGGGGAGTTATCATTGGCTTAAGAGACATCACCAAGGTGCCAAATTTTGGAAATAAACACCAAGTGATTCATTAACAAGTGGGGGATGGTTTTCTATTTTGAAGAAAAATCAACCCAACCAATCATTCCATAACAATAACAACTACATGATGCATGAAAATCATGTAAAACAATTGGAATTAATACCATTAATTTCAAAAACAAACTATAAAAAGCACCATAGAAGAAGACTAAAAAATATAAAATTATATAGTAGAGGAAAATAATAACAAAGCATGAAGACTAAAAAGAAACCAACTCCATGATCTAACTCTTACTCCATGCCATGTATCACGAAGAACCAATAAATAATTGAAATTCCTTACCATTAAAAGTATCATGATTGAAAACATTTGAAAAATCCTCAATGTGGAAATGAAGGGGTGAGTAATTAAACTCAGTTGGTTTTCCTCAAATGACTTTCCTAATCACTATTACATGATAGAACATGTTAGCACATTAATATAAATCAATTTATTTTATAAAATGAATGTAGTTTATATTGGAATACAAAAAAAGTTCCATGGTAAAACAATTTCCTCAAAATAGAACCAAATTACAAGGAAAGAAACCAAACAAGTCATTCCAACCATCTCATGAATTCAATTTGTATTACCCATTTCATAACACACTGCTAAACACACCCTCATACACAACTAAACAATCTTCGTGTTTCTATTTACATCATAACTTCACATCCATAACCCATACACTTTTATTTTGATACTTTACATACATAATCTATCCCATTCCATCCATGATTATCAGGATAAGACAAATTCATTACAATAAAAAGTTTCCAAACTAATTCCATCATTTAAATAAACGACACTTTTAGTGAAAACCATAATAGAAAACCATTATAACAATACAATCCTTTTATTGAATGAACTTTTCCAACAAATCATTCAAATAATACCAAAACTTTATTAAAAACACTTTTCCATGCATCAAAACTAAATAACAAATTTAAAATAATGAATTTGAAATCATGATATCAAATTCAACTTTTTAAAAAAATCCATATTTTCTTACAATATAAAAATTCATCACAAAATGAGGTTTCTATTAAATATTGGAAATAAATTTCACAACCAATTTCATGAAAAAAAATCACATTATAATTAAGCATTCATGTTATAAATAGGTGAGTCGATAGTGAAGAAACCTACCTCATGAAATATGATGAAAATGAATAATGACATTGAAATTCCCACAAAACTGGGTTTAATATCCAAAATCGACCATATATCTCTTACCCTAACATCAAAAGGCAAGAAATAACCATGATTGGAATAAAACACCTTCTCTCTATCTACAACAGACTAGATATAAGAATCTGAGTGTAGGATTAAAGTATATTAATGGAAAACAAGGAAAAACTACAAATAAATGAGGACATAGTAGGGGAATCAGCCTTCAATGTACCACACAATGCCTCTGGATCACATATTATTTAACGTTCAGATGTTTCATAGCCTTTTGGGAGAAAAATACATGAATTAGTGTTGGTGTGGAGAAAAAATAAAGGGGTTTGAACATAATTCCAAACAGTATCCACTTATTTATGTTCTTGTTTTTAATCCATACATAGTTTGTCCATAGATAGGAAAAACTATGTGCTAACCATACACGACCTTTTCCTTCAAGGGACACATCATAAGGTTGCTCCACATATTTATACAAACAATACGCCAATCTTGAAAAATCCCACCGTCTGAATTCTCACAGTTTCTATTGGGTGGACACACTATTTTGTAAAACCATGTACCTACCCATGAACATTACCATTATCATATGGATCAATGTTATGGGGATTATATAAGAGGGCTATGGTTTCCACAAACCTTTCTCAAAATTTTCACCTATAGAAAACCCCCCAAAACATTTCAAAAGGTCTTAAAAATCTCCCAATATTCAGGCAAACTCATTACATTATTTAAAATTATAAGAAACAGGTTTATTACTTGAAATTTAAGATGCTAAAGTTTCCATCATATAATGAAGGAAAACCATTGGAAATATATTAAGGTAATGTGACAATATTATTTCACTATTATAACAAAAATTTATATAATAAAACATAGATTTTATTTTCATTATCCTTCATAGATTTCATTTATTTGACATAGTTTTCATAAAAAATATGTATTAATTGTCACTGTAAAATACCATAGAGGATTCCGAACACCTCATATGATGCTTCATCTTAGGGATGGTATAGGGAAATTAAATCCCCACACACTAGTTATGTATTAAAACATTATAAAGTAGGAAACATGGAATTATTTCATCTGTCTTCAAGATGAGAAACCATTTTTGGTGAATTTTTGTATATAATATATTATATGATTGTATTTATTTTATATTATTTGATTTAATATTGATAATTTACGAAACAAAAATGGATATTTGAGAATATGAAATTTCCATCAAAACCAATATACCCCTATCAAAAATCATGGATGAGGTACACCTCACTAGTGAAGAAAAGAGTTCATATTTTAAATATATAAGAAAATTTTAATGTGATATGAAACAACTTATGTTCCATTGTTTTTTCAATGATTGAAGAATCCATACTCCAAAACCATTTCTATTCTATGTTATGTGTTATTGTATTAGGCCCCTATAAAAAAATAGGGTAAACTAGTTGATGAAATCACACATGAACTATGAGAAACATGTTTAATTATTAAATATTAAATCATTATGATTTATAATAGTATTGAATAAAAATAACAATTTATGTTCAAATGTCTTCATATAATTTAGACATAAGAATTGGAAGTACTTGTACCTAAATACAAACAAATTCATGTATCTTTGATGCGATCAATACCATAGAGTCATGTTAGAGTTTTAGGTTTTCGAGTGTCACATGAACATATTTCATGATGAAAAATTCACAAGAAGATACATATTAGATGATGTAGGTATTTTAGGTAAAAATATATGATTTGAAATATATTATTTTCTTTTCTAGTTTGACAGAGAAATATATATGAATGCATCAATGATTACTAAATGCGGAACAAATATCAACACATGAAGAGCCAAATTACCTTACTATCTTTGAGGAAAATAATTCCCATCACCCGAAATCCATACACAAGGTAATAAATTTTTTAAATAATATTTATCCTAAGTGCGAATCAAACAACATCTGATAAATTTATATTACTAAAATTATATAGGGTGATGTTGTATGTGATTTCTATCTATAATAAAAATGCACCACATATTTGTGAGGGTTCAAGATATAATATCCATAAATAAATTATACAAAACAAACAATACTAAAGAGGTCACATGAGAGTGGGGATTGAAGTTTCTCAAGTACCGATCATTGACTTTTATTTTACTATTGATGATCTTGATTTTATAATAGTCAGTGATGCTATTATATCTTCCATAGCATGACTATATAATATTATAAAGATACATGAGGTATATCCTTACTGATTGTTTTTCAAATGAAACCCCATTTATAGTCGATGAAAAAAGTTATTAAGATAGGTATGATATTATAAATAAATAAAATTAAGGGGAAAAAGTTCAAACCTAGAAAATCAAGAGAATTGACCAATAAAACAAAATAACCCTTCAAGAGTACCTTCTCCCTGCCAGTTAAACTATAGCATATTTTAACATTACAAATTCTTATAAAAACATCATTAAAATATGGATATATGTCATAATTTAAATATTAATAAGAAATACTTGGAAATTTCATTACATATGATGTTGGTCTTGAAAGTATAAATTAAATCTTCAATTTGAATAGGCTGGAGTCTTAGTTGTGAATATATATGAGGAAAATTTTCACAACCATCCTATCAATAAAATGATATATAATACTCATTAAATTAAATAAGTCTTCATATTTTCTAATGGTGTTTATATTCATACAATATAAAAAGAAAATTCTCTGAATCATGAGTTGGATTCATCAATTCATGTATCATTGATACACAATAAATTCCATCATATGTGAATGAAATTTATACAGAAAACGTTTAACCAAGGGAGTTGTTTAGGAAGAAAATAATAGAATATAAACTCTTCTTGATGGATAAAATGTAGATTTAGGGCTCTGAAATTTTTTTTATAAAATATATTTTTACCATTACTTATTTTATTTTATTTTTTAGGAATAATTGGATGGTCATCACAATTAATTTAGATACCCCTAATTTTTGTTATGGATCCAATGTAAGGATATAATAAAAATGAAAAGACTTTATGTCTATTGTGATTTTGAAATGAACTACCATCAATATTTTATAGATAAAATTCAAATTATATGATTCAGTTTGTGTTTTAATGATAATTTATTTATGTTAGGGTGATCTATAAATATAGGATTGATCATGGAATGAGGCTGATCACTGAACCTATGATGCATTCTTATTTCATTAAATGGAATCAAATGAAAATGAATACTGAAATAGTTATCCATAATTTTTTTTAAAAAAAATTAGTAACTGTTTTCAATGTTTCTGTATTTACCGATGCAATATAACAACAAAAATTGTAGATATTACATTTAAAAATTTATAAAATATATAAATACCATCAAAATACTAGAATCCAAAAATAATAAATTCATGATGGTAATTAAAATTTAATTAAAAATATTTATTTATTTTTAGATAGTCTTTATTTTTTTAGAACTACCATGATTTCAGACAATCAACATACTAAAAGGAAAATGTAATTTTTGTAGAGATGATTCAACAAATTACATGGCATTATAATGTTTTTGACAGGAATTTTATGTGATTACCTATTATATGTTTGATCTACTATAGTCTATGATCTTAGAGATACAACTGAGAAGTAATGTACTAGTATAATAATTTTTATATATTATTTTGGATTCATTTATCAAGGATATGTAAAATGGAAGAAGTCAATTGTTTTAGAATTGATTGCGTAGAATACCAGATGTCAAAATGCATATAGAAATCACGAAGAGGTGAATATTTACTATTTATTTTGTTAATTTTCTTATAATATTATCAACTTCTTTATTCTATTTACTTATCATTTATATATGATAGTTATTTTATGAAACCTACACATTATATCAAATGACACTTCATATGATCAAATAAATGAGATTTTTTTTCATATATCAGGACAGTGATCCATAATTCCATTTTGGTAGGTTTGAATTGGACACCCATCAATCAGTCCAATTATGTGGTCGACAGGACTCAAAGATTGTGTTTTCAATAAGAAAGGGTCTTTTTAGTATGAAACACATATCTTATACGAAAATAAAATAAAATGATATCATATTATTTTCAATCATTATGAAAATAACCCATAATTAAATTTTGACATGTTGAAATCGACCACACATCAATTCAAGACAAGATGTGTCCAGAATGAATCATGTATTTGTTTTAAATAATAAGGTTTAATTTTATTTTAAAACATATATCCCATATCAAAAGTGATAAAATAATCTCAGATCGATTCCAAACGTTAGAAAAAAACCTCAATTCATTGTTATGGGTAAGAATTTAAAGCTTGTCAATCTGACACATGATGTGTTCTACATGACTCGATGTACTTGGTTTCAATATATTAGTATAATTTTTGTTTAAAATTCATGTCACATCACTAAATCTAACAAAATGAGCTGAAATTATTTTCAAAATATCATAAAATGATCGATAATTCATTTATGATGTTTATTTATTAACCACATATCAATCAACACACCGATGTGGTTAGTATTGATTGACATGGTTATTTTAGTATAAAAGATAAATTTTTGTTTAAAACTCATGTCAACTAACCAAACAAGTGAAAACACGATCATACTTTTTTTAAAACTTTACGAAAATTATCCATATTTCATTTTTCATGTTTAATAATTGAAAATACGCCAATCCATAAATCATTATTCACATTTAGAAATTGAGGCAACATTTGTCACGAACCCCTTCCACGAAAGATGCCCCTCTAGATTTGGAAATGGTGAAAAGGGGGATAATGACCCCCAAGTCCCGCCTCCAGTAGGCCCCGAAGTAGAGACTAGCACCAAGGGTATGAGTTTTCAAAAATATGGGAGGCATTACCCTTTTTATTATTTAATATCTTGAAATAGGAAGAGTCAAACATCAAAAGAAAATGGGAAAAGTAAATGAAAATAAAACCAATACCTATCCCATATGCATGTTTAATACAATACTGAAACAAAGTACAAGTACAAGAAAAGCTCCAAAGTACGATACCAAAAAAGAAAGGAAAAACTACAACAAGCAAAAGTCCAACACCCAACTAAAAGGTCCCACAGGGTCCCTGAAGTCCTCCTAGAAACCTGAAATTAAACGTAGGGTGATCATACAAGTATACTCAATAAGAAAACCTAAATCTCTCGTGCACAGGTGGGGATACATCTTAATGCCCCATGAGAAAACAGAAGGAACCCAACCCTATCAAGGAATTTATCCACCCAACCATACAAGCCACACTCACCAAATATCACAAGTCAAAAGAGTAGTATAGAAATATTATCAATGTATGGGTACCCCACACCACCTTCCCAATGAATACTGCTCAATACCTTACCCATAACGCTCTAATGCTTACCCATATTCGTGATCTAGTGTCGCAACCTGGCCATATGAAGCTCGAGCTAGTGCCGTGACCTGGCCATTCGAAGCACATTGTATTCTACCGGCACTCAATCCTCGGCCATAACCACATCTCATCCTAAAGACATCTGGGAACCACATCACATCTCCTCTCGAAGACACCTGGGAACATATCACATCCTCATCCTAAAGACTCTTGGGAAATATCTTTTGTAATCTACCCGATGGATCTTGGGCTATAGAACCTGGAAGAGGGAGCACTGGGAAGAACAATAACCGGCCATCCTTTAGATGTTTTAAAATCTCACCCGCCGTCCCACGGGTGTTCGACATGTAGTGCTCAACATGGGTGGGGTGTGTAAAGAATCATGAAACATACATCTTTATATAATTATATCAACCACTCAGCCCATCCTAAGGCTTCCACACAAAGGATCTGAGCACATTCCTCGGTACTGCTACCTCGAATGTATGCACCCAATAAATAGCCCCAAACCCCATTAAGCTTTTCATCTTTAAATAGTTTTACTTTATCAGTTTGTTAACTACCAAGCAACTAACAACAACTAAACCAGATCAATCGTTCGTAAAACATATCCTCACCAACCACCAATAATGTTAAGGAAAACACAAGAAACACAATACCATTTTCTTTTATCAGCCAATCAATTCAATTTTTTTCTGTATTTAATCAACTACCAAGCCCCACAATTCATTATTTAACTCTTCAACTATTATAAACATGCACAACTGATTCCTTAAGCCCTACTACCAACCACCATAACCACAAACACATCAGAAACAATACCTGTACCACGTCATCATCCCTTTGATACCTTTTACCGTAGCTCCACTGCCCATCACAACCATATCATACATGCCAAACCACAACCAAGCCAACTGTAGCCCCGCTGCTCACCCGTTCCACAATAACCCATGAAACACCCCTTCACATAATTAAACCCCAACCAGCACCCACAAAAAATCATTTTTTCATTTAGATTAACTGGGTTGATCATACAAGGGTTCCATGTATTCATTTAATCATCCAACTTTACATGATTAACCAATTTATACATTCTTTGAAATTCCATCCACAAAACAATCCAGAAAAACTGGGCAACATTTAATTGAGCATGAAAAGGTCCCCAACGACCGTGATTTTTAGTAGGTATAATCTTATTCAATTCACAACATAATCAGATGATACACATTGATGGAAATAGAACAAAAATATCACGAAAATTTCCCCAAACCCATACATTAACCAATTATTATATTTATTTACTGGTTCTACCATATCTCATGAAAAAAAGAGGATAACCACCCCGCATAATGCACAAAAGAGTGAGAGATAAAGGTAAGATCCCTACCTGAATAGGTTTTGATGTTCTTCTGTGATAACAACAACCACAAGGATTTCAATCACTCCTCCCTATGACTACGTCCTCCCGTGGACACTGTGGCACAAACACACTAACAACCAAGGGAGACTCCATTATGGTTTAAGGTGCAACTTGTCATATCATGGATAGGTGGAACAGAAAGAGGAGATCGATGAAGTAATAAAAACGGGGTAGATCATACCATTAAGATGACATTTGTCGAAAAGAGTCATTCCCATAAAATTTAAGAAATCTACTTGGTAGGAGACTAAGAAAAGGAAGTCGAAGAAGAAGGAATGGAATGAGGTGCACGACGTTCTCCTCGTCGACACGATCTCATAGCCACCGATAGATCGACGATCAGAGTCCAGATGAAAAAGATAGGAGGAAACCATCGGGGTCATCTGGGAGTGTCGTCGTGCAGATCAGAAGAGGGGTCCGTAAATAACACATGACCCTCTCTTATATAGGAAACAAAAGGTGAAATGGTACGCATCATATATTAATGAATACACGATGTGACCATACAACTGCTACGTTGTTTGACTGGTCATCACACGACACGTCACATGGTTTCCATGTGTTTAATGATTATAATAACTTCAAGTAATAATAGGTGTCTTATTGACCTGAGACATGAGTCATAAAAAGGTAATAATCATTGGTCTTAAAATGACCGTCATAATTTCAGGGTTACGCTGCTGCTGACAGTTTGTCAATCTGATATCATCTGAAGAAGTTATGGACGAATTATGGTTTTGACAACCATAAATAATAATATTATTATTATATTATCATTATTTTTTCATTTCACTAAAAATTTCTACATCCAATCTCATTTAAGATTCACACACAAAATCCTCTAAAATTTGGTGTGCCTCACCAATTCATGATATTCTCTCCTTTTTATTAGTTTAAAATCTAATTTGTTCCTTTAACTCTATCTCTCTCCATTCTAACTCTTCCATTCACGATTTCTTCTCCGAGTCCACCAAAAGTGGTGCCTCACTTTTCCTTTACTCCATTATCACTTCAATTTTATTATTAATAAAATTAATAATAATAACACCCATCATTAATGTTCTAATTTAATCCCATTAAAATAGTTTATCATGGTTATTCTCATATTAAATTAAGACCATTCCATTTAATTAATCACACACTAAAAGCCACCATTACCATTATTATTTAATATAATATTAACAAATACACTTTCAATTCGATCAATGGGTCGCCATCATTATTATAATTTATTCCTTTACTATTTATTCCATGCAACTCACATTATATTCCCATTACAAACCTAATTTATTATTTATTGAAATTTAAATAAATCACAAAGAAACTATGCACCTCCCCTCATTGAATTAAATACATTAAATTTTATTTCTTTTATTTTAAAATGACTAAATTAAAACCATTCAATCCATTTAACACCAAATATTTTTATGGAACCCTTATTAAATATTATTATCAGAAAAAATTTATTATAACACGCGTCATGTTTGACTACATCAAATTTTTATAATGTAACGGACCAGAGAGGTTTGGGCCATTACATTAGATACCTCTCAAATCCTTATCATCCTCGAGAATTAAAAAGCAACCCATAAAAAGGGGAATGGTACGAACAACCACCCTGAAAGATACCTCTCAGGGATCTCATCATAATAAGAATCCCACCACAATACTAATTATATGAGTCCGGGAATTCCTTCCCCCATGTCGAGATATTATTCGCTTTAGGTGGCACTGACTCACCTGCACAGGTTTAATTACATCCACATTAATGCGTCTTGATTAGGGATTAGGTCCCCCTCTCCCAACATGTTATGAATATTCACACACATTTAAAGGAAAGCGGGAAACAACTTAGCAATTTAGACTCAGGAAAACAAGGTCCAGGCACAAAGCCTGGGCGAGAATGAGTTTCAACAAAGGATTGTGATGTTCCCGAATTTAAACCAAACATAAAAGAGTGAATTTCAATAAAACTGAAAACATATCTCTCGATCTCTGGGCTTGCATGGGTTGCGGCTTCTGTTGCGTGCAACTGTCCACCTCTCACTCCTCTGCCTCTCTATTGACGTCCAGGTGCCATAGATATTTGGTAAACAATGAACTCCTAAGCCCAAGTAGCAAGGTAATTTTCTCGAGGTTTAATTTTATCATTTTATATCTATTTCTTTCCCAGAACACCCAAATCAATTAAAACACAAATCACGATGATACGTGTACCTTTCCTAGGGTCTCTACCGTGCAATCAATGCAGTCTTACTTGGTCGTTCTGTATGCTCAGAGTCCTAGCATCGGAACACGGGGGGCCCTAAAATCCCGTGTCCTATCCGGTATTCCCTAGCCTATGTCATGCACCAAGATCAACCAACATTGTTGCCCTACCATCCCATGCAATCCTCGCTGTTTCTAACTCCAGACTTCATCCTAGCTCTCAAATATCAGCCTCTGATACCATTCTGTCACAACCCCCTCCCACCAAAGATGCCCCTCCTGATCTAGAAATGGTGAAAGGGGGATAATGACCCCCTGAGTCCCGCCTCCAGTAGGCCCCAGAGTGACGACTGGAACCAACGGTATGAGTTTTCCCAAATATGGGAGTCATTACCCTTTTTACTATTTATGATCTAGAAATAGGATGATTGAATCAAAAAAAGAAAAAGGAACAAGTAAAGGGAAATAAACCCAAAACCAAACCCATATGTATGTTTTATACAATACTGAAACAAAATTTCAAGTACATGAAAAGATCCAAAGTACGATACCAAAAATGAAAGAAAAAACTGCAACAAGCAAAACTCCAATGCCCAACAAGCAAGGTCCCGCATGGTCCCTGAAGTCCTCTTGAAAACAAGAAAGTAAACATAGGGTGAGCATACAAATATACTCAGTAGGAAAACTTAATGCTCTCATGCATAGAAGGGGAGACATCCTAATACCCCTTGAGAAAACAGTAGGAACCAAAGCCTAGAAAAGAATCTGTCCACCCAAACTTACAAGCCACACTCACCAAATATCGCAAGTCAATATAGTAGTATAGTAATATTATCAAAGTATGGGTACCCCGCACAACCTTTCCACTGAATATTTCTCAATCCATCACATATAAAGCTCTGATGCTTGCCCCTCTTCCTGATATAGTGCTGCAACCTATCCATACGATGCTCGAGCTAGTGCCGCAACCTGGCCATACGAAGGTCATAGTATCCTTCCGACACTCAATCCTCATCCATAACCACATCTCATCCAGAAGACACCTGGGAACCATATCACATCTCATCCCGAAGACACCTGGGAACATATCACATCCTCATCCTGAAAACTCTTGGGAATCATCTGTTTTAACATGTCCGAAGGATCTTGGGCTATAGAACCTAGAACTGGGAGCACATGGAAGAAAAGTAACCAACCATCCATTAGATGTTTGAGAATCTCACCCCCCGTCCCACGGGAGTTCGGCACGCAGTTCTCAACATGGGTGGGGTGCATAAAGAAACATAAAACGTACAGATTTATATAACTATATCAACCACTCAACCCATCCTAAGGCTTTTACAAAAAATATTTGAGTACATTCCTCGACACTGCTACCTAGAAAGTATGCACATGATAAACAGACCCAAACCCCATTATGTTTTTCCTTTTTTAATAGTTATAGTTTATCAGTTCATTAACTACTGAGAAACTAACAACAACCAAACCAGATCAATCATTCGTAAAACATATTCATGCCAACCACAAATAAAGTTATGGAAAACACAAGAAAAACAATACCATTTTCTTTTATTAGCCAATCAATTCAATTGATTTTCCGTATTTAATCAACTACCATGCCCCACAATTCATTAGTTCACTCTAACACTTTTATTCACATGCAAAAACCATCCCTGTAGCCCTGTTTCCAACCACAATAACCACAAACAGATTTAATAAAATACTCGTACCACATCATCATCCCTTTTATTTCATTTTACATAGCTCCACCTCCCATCACAACGATATCATACATGCTAACCCACAACCAAGCCATCCGCAACCCCGCTGGTCACCCATTCCACAACAACCCATGAAACACCCCTTCACATAATTAAACCCCACCCAATACCCACAAAAAATCATTATTTCATTTATTTTAACAAGGGTGATCATACAAGGGATCCAGGTATTCATTTAATCATCTATCTTTACATGATTAACCAATTTACACATTCTATGAAATTCCATCAACCAAACAATCCTGAAAAATAGGGCAACATTTAATTTCTCATGAAAATGCCCCCAACGACTGTGATTTTTAGTGTGCATAAGCCTATTAAATTTACAACATAATCAAAGGATAAGCAATGATGGAAATAAAACAACAATATCAAAAACATTTCCCCAAACCCGTTCTTTAACCAGTTATTATCTTTACATACTAGTTCATTAGAATCTCACAAAAACAAGAGGATACCCACCCCTCTTGATGAACAAAATAGGGAGAGATAAAGATAAGATCCCTACCTGATAACGTTTTGATGTCCTTCTATGAAAACAACCAGCATGGGGATTTTGATCACTCCTCCCAATGACTATGTCCTCCCATGGATGCTACAGAACAACCGCACTAAAAACTAAGAGAGACTCTATTACGGTTTAAGGTGCCACATATCATATCATGGAATGAAGGAACAGAAAGAGGATATCAAGGAAGGAATAATAATGGGGTGTAACATACCATTAATATGACATTCGTCGAAAAGAGTCATTCCTATCATATATCAGCAATCTCCTCGGTAGGAAACTGGGAAGAGGAAGTCGAAGAAGGGGTAATGGAATGAGGTGAATGATGTTTGCCTCGTCGACATGATCCCGCAGCCATCTAAAGATCAAGGATTGGAGTCGAGATGAAGAAGATAGGAGGAAGGCTTCTAGGTCATCCGGGAGCGTCGCCGTGTAGAGAAGAATAGGGGTCCGTAAATGACACGTGACCCTATATTATATATGAAACAAAAATTTAAAATGGTATGAAACATGTATTAATGAATACACGACCTGACTGTATAACTGCTATGTTTTTTGAGTGGTCAACACATGACACGTCACGTAGTTTCCATGCGTTTTATGATAATAATAACTTCAATTAATAATAGGTGTTTTATTGACCAGAGACATGAGTCATAAAAATATATTCACCATTTCTATTAAAATGACCTTCATAATTTCAAGGCCACACTGCCACTGACGGTTCCTCAATCTGATGTCATCTGAAGAAGTTACGAACGGATTATGGTTTTGACAACAATTTTTAATAATAATATTATATTATATTATCATTATTATTTCATTTAATTGATAACTTATCTCTCCAATATCATTGAATATTCCGACACAAAATCATCTCCAATTTGGTGTGCCTCACCAATTCAGGATATTCTCCCTTTTTTATTAGTTTATAATCTAATTTGATCCTTTAACTCTTTCTCGCTCCATTCTAATTCTTCCATTCACGATTTCTTCTCCCACTCCACTAAAAGTGGTGCCTCCCCTTGCCTTTACTCCATTATCACTTCAACGTTATTATTAATAAAATTCATAATAATAACACCCATAATTAATGTTCTAATTTAATCCCATTAAATTAGTTTATCATGGTTATTCTCATATTAAATTAAGACCATTCCATTTAATTAATCACACAGTAAAACCCACCATTACCATTTTTATTTAATATAATAGTAATAAATCCTCTTTCAATTTCATCAACGGGTCGCAATCATTAATATAATTTATTATTTTATAATTTATTCCATGCACCTCCCATTATATGCCTATTACACAAATAATTTATTATTTATTAAAATTTAAATAAATCAAAAAGAAACCATGCACCTCCCCTCATTGAATTAAATACATTAAATTTTATATCATTTATTTCATAATGATTAAATTAAAACCATTTAATCTAATTAACACCAAATATTTATACTCCACCCTTATCAATTATAATTATCAAAAAATTATTATTATAACACACGTCGTGTTTAACCCCATCAAATTTTTACAAATAAATAGACCGAAGAGGTCCGAGCCATTACACATTAATCTTACACAGTATTTGGTCCATATGAATCATAGTGCATGTTTTCAATATATACATTCCACATTATTTTTAAATGAACATAGTATAATAATATCCTATAATAAAAATCATAGATTGTCTTATCATCATTTGGTGAACTATTAAATAATTAATTTTATTATCATTTTTAACTCAAACTTATTTAATTAATTTTCATAGAGATAATGATTTAAAATAAACCAGAAATGGTGTGATAGTTGAATAAATTTTCTAAAAAATAATATTCTCTTGAATTGGACCACATACATAGTGAGTTTTCTAAAACCACAGACATGAGGACCTTCAAGAGTACCTTCTTTCATGAATAAAAAAACCGTTGTGATGTGTAAGAATAAACCAAAACTAAATTCGATACATAGTTCTCCTAGTATGAATCAATGTATAGGTTTTTAGATTAAAATTTTCACATTTTGTTTAATTTAATTCTTTATAGTATTACTAACAGAAGAATTTGTTTCTTATACAATTCCATTATTTTTCACAATCTAGGGCGGTGTTTTTCGATAACTAATAGCTTGACAATGGTTCAGTTTCCAAAGTCAAAGGAACATTGATGTTTTTGAATATCAATAATAAATTTTAATTAATCATGTAATTATACAAGAAAATATTTGTAATGTTTATAATATAGTGTTTATTTCATATATTTGTGTTTTAAATTTTATATCAATTAAATTCTATATTTAATCCTCTTGTATTTTCTCGTTGTTTTTTCTACGATAGTGTGCTGTAATTTTATCAGCACTCATCAATATTATACCCATTTATAATCACTAGAAAAAGATCTAATAAATGATCCTTTTATCATCACTAGGAAAATATCACATAATTGTATCTTTTATTAGTGATAAATTAACACCAATAAAGTATCCATTCACCAGTGATAAACAAAAGCACTCATAAAGGGACACCTTTATTAGTGCTTTAAGATTCACTGATAAAGGGAGAATTTATCAATGTTTTTTAGTTTAAATCAAGATTCCCATTATCAGTGTTTTGATGGCACTCATAAACGACTCAGGCTATTAAGGGTGATCCGATTATCAGAAATTTTTTTACGCTGGAAAATCCCTAATATTGAATTATTAATGGAAATATTTATAGTGGTAACTTGTTTATTTTCATAATATTTTTGCAATATAATAAATTTTAAATTACTAAATTTCACTCTTTTTTACACACATTAATTTAATAATAATTATTTTTATTTATTCACTAATAATGTTACTTTTGATACTTTTCTTTATAATTTATTTAGTTTTAATATTTTTAATTTTAATATTTTTAATTTTAATATTTTTAATTTTATATTTTTGTAATTTCGATATTTTTAATATATATTTAAATAAAATTTTTAATTAAAATTTATGGGTTTCTTTATGGAAATAATGTACATATTTAATATATTTTCATTTAATATTAATATATACTCATTTTGAATTTTATTAATAATTTATATTATTAATAAAATATAATGACTTTAATTTTTTTTTGAACTCTATTCATTTTTAGTTATTAAATTTCATTCATTTATAAAATTCACGCATTTAATATTATCTATACATTAATAATGTTAATTAAGTTTTTACCTTTTTAATAGTTATTGAATTTAAATAAATATTAGTTTAATTTTTTTAATTTTTTTAATGGTTGTTATCAGTGATATCCAAATAAAACTAACAAATATAGGAATTGTTAACACTAAAAAGAGATGATATAGACACATCTTTATCATTCCTAAGAGGTAGCATTGAGAAAATCTATCTTTATTAGCAGTTTTGGGAAAGTACTGATAAATATCAGTTTTTTCAGCATAAAAAAGAACTCATATAGAGTAGCCATTATCATTGATTTAAATTTTAGAACTGATATATATGTATCTTAATTACTGATTTTTAAAAAGT
The DNA here is from genome assembly GCA_963277665.1 of Viscum album. NCBI lineage: Eukaryota > Viridiplantae > Streptophyta > Magnoliopsida > Santalales > Viscaceae > Viscum > Viscum album. Next base: position 1,175,022,044 of record OY728134.1, read on the forward strand.
GACGATAAAACATTTATGATATTTTAAATAGAATACGAACAGTGGGCCTAATGGATCTTGCCATTCATGTTTTAATAGAACTGGAACATCATCTCTGTTCCCCCTCAGACCCCTTAGATGATGAACAAATTAAAAACACAAAACATGGCACTTATATACTCCTCTTAAGCACGTACACTATTTTGACATTTTTAGTTATTCTTTTGGAGTTTTTAAATTTTATTAATGGATTTGAATGATGCACATGAATAATTTTACCTTTAACTACCTCCCCAATACTTCACCAAATCTCCCTCACCTTGATCCATTATTGATTAACCCTCTACCTCACCCTCATGTTTATTGAGGATTATTCTAAAATGAGGCTAATTTGTTTTTGAATCCATTATTATACATGATATCTCGAATGGCCCGAAGGCCTTATTTTAATTTACTTTATTATGGATATTCCCACTTTTAAGGGTTGAAGGGGAACCTGTAAATGACTCGTAGGTCCAAGGCACAAGGCCCGAAAAGACTTGAAATACATGACATGAAGGCCCATAGGCATGCCAGGACCAAACCATGACCCGTAGGCCCAACCAACTAGAATTTCCCCTCCACATCTTCTGTATCATTGATCACCTAGCTCCCCACCTTGCATTTATGTTCAGCTAGCATTGACCCATACAAAGCGGCACAGTGCCTGGTCCCGATGGCAGTCGTCATACCCTTTCATTCTTCCAATCTGGTTAGTGCTGCTTCTGGTCACTGCTAATCTTGATGCTCTGATCCACTTTTGGGTCCTGCTCTATGTTAATTGGGCTACTCCATGGTCTCAATGGCCCAACGGTCCTGTGGCCTGAAGGCCTTTGATTGCGTGAAATCCCTTGAGACATGTTGGCCCAAACCGGTGGCCCGAAGGCCCTAACCGAGTGAATAGTTCCAGATGCTATAGTACAGAACAATAACTGCTACTGTACCTACTATAGACCCTACTACAGTACCTATAAAATTTCCTCCACATAGTTTTTAAACCTAGGTCTCTTATATGCCAAGCATTATCCCTTACCGCTCGGGTACGAGCTCGTTGGCATACAAGACATTAGTTTATCTCTATAGGATGTACAAAAACCTATCAATATTAGATGTTGCAATACAATTTTCTAATAGTGTAAAATCATTCTATATTTATGAATATGTGTACTAATATCAATTTAATATGTTTAGGTTAAAATTTCCAATTGATCTATTTTTGTTTCATGAAGAGTACATATGCATTTTTTGAACTCATGTTTTAATGAATATAAAATGAACAGTTATTATCAATCATCTTTTTTTAGAGTTTGATGTGGTGAAATTTTCACTGAATATATGTTTTGAAGTTAAAATGAACCTTGATTCAAATAAATTATCTTTTTATTTTTTTAAAATATTGTATGTATTAATAAAATAGTTTTAAATCATAATTTTCCAATTTATTTCGAGTGCAAAATTACATATGATGTTTTTTTGTAAAAATCATGGTGATTAATTTCATAAGAAGTGTATATTGTAACAATTTCTAATTTAACTAATTTATTAAAAATTAATCCTTCTAATAAATATTTAGAGGACTTATATTTTTACTATATTATAGGAATTTCATTTTTCAATATTGTATTATTAGTTTTTTATAACATCATGTAAATTGATTTATATTGATGTATAATGTTCATTTAAAAATGTATATCTTTAATTAGCATCAGCTGATCCCCTTTATCAGTGTCTTAATCCTTGATGTGGCGTCTTTAATGTGTGTAACCTCAATCATGAATATCTTATATAAAACCAATATCACAAACTACATACTACAGTCCCAAAAATTTCCTCATCATGTGAGGCTATCAGCTGGTTGACCACCAAAATTCCACATCTGATTTCAATTACTCACTAATTTTCTGTATCATGTATGTCTAATAACATGTGATATCATTATATTAATCATATGGGATATTTGGTCACTAAAAAGTGTCGGTCACCTGAACATTACAAATCCTTCCAAATCTTAAGGTAATTTTGTTTCGAGATCATTGATCAAACTTCAATTAAGAGGGTGACAAATACAATTTCTAACTGTCCTTCCTGATCCCATGTATTAAAATAGAAAAATTCCAATTTTAGTCCAATAACATGAAACATAAACTCAATCCTTTTAATATTTTCAACGCCTTGATAATCTTCCATAGGAAATTTTCATCATAAACCACTATCCTAATGTTAAATTACAGATTCATTTTTTTAATAATAATTAAAATTGTTCATTTTCACATTATAATATTTTAGATCATTATTAGTATGGATCATTCCCCTATTATTTCATTTTTAGTGCTCTAGTTCTGAAAATTTTCATTACTAGAGTTTCCCCCCATGACGAGCTCATTCAAAAAACCAATATATGCTTCTATATTGTTCAAACCTCACTAATAGTTTCTAATATGATATTTTTCCAGGTTTGACTCTCTCTATTGGTTCCATTGACGATGAGTTTTTTTTAAAGTGATCATAGGTAGTTAAAATTATTCTATAGTCATTAGTTTTTGATGAGTCTTTCAACTGATCCAAATAAGATTCTATTTCCACTTCTTTTCATGTTGATTTTTTCATAACATGATAAAATAAATCAGATTAAATTCTAATTAAACATACCCCTTAAACAATACCTGGACCACCACATCCAATGTAATGAAATAAATAAACATCAACTACAACATCATGATGGGATCCCAAAAAAATAGTACAAAAACCATCCATGAATTACCCACTTTTTCCCCACAAAAATAAAACCAATAACCTATAACAAGAACACCATCTTTATCCCAGGTTGTTTCTTTTTAGGTGATCGTTGTGTAATATGACAACCAATTTGGAATCATCACTAATAACATTCAATTATTTTGTTCCCCTAATGAAATGTATCAATAAATTTCTTCTTCTATTACGAATACCTTAGCTATATTTATTTATTTTTTGTACGAAATGAATATTCTATAATTCCAATAACATGAATATGAATTTATATTGAATAGATTCAAATTGTATAAAAAACATGTATGATAATGGATTCAAATAATTTGTCATTTTTTCAATGGAGAATGCATATAAAACTCTTAAACTTTTTTCTATGAATATGTTGTTTTTATTTAAAAAAAATTTCCTAGAAGAGTTAGATTAATATTTTTTTCATGGAATAGATCAGAGATATAAGTATTTGAAAAAACAAGAGTATAATCAAAATGTTTGTACTGATATAGATGGTACTAGGATTTATGGATCATTATATATGAATACCAATGTAAATGAGTATAAATATCATATAGAGTAATGAAAATAGAAATTTATTATGACCTTTGTGATTTTACAATGTTTTTTTATAATATTAGTAGTTGTTCTAAGAAAACATTTTATATCGATATAGTAAATATAAAATATTGTAAGCGATATTGATGCTATATAATCTGTAAGCAAACAACAAATTGAGAGACATCAGCTTTACCGAACTACTTGGTCTCTTGAATGATATGCTACCACAATAAAATGATATTTATTTTCAAACCTATAAAACTAAAAAAATACCAAATTAAATGGGTATTGCCTATGGAAAAATACTTACCTCTCCAAATGGTTTTATATTGTTTCCCAAGGTCCATGAATTAGTGAGAATATTCTCTGATTGTGGCATGAATAGATACAAGAAACTTGAATCAATTACTTGGAAATTTATATGGTAAATTCCTATCCTAAAATGGTTTATAAAACTATATGCATATCTAGAAACCCCTATATAGTTTACATGAAACAAAAATAAAATACTCAAATATGAGAAACTATATCACTTGGGAGACTCACCATTGTAGAAGAAAATTGATAATGAAAATTCTGAATTTGGATAGGAGCCAAGAAGAATATGACTTGAATGATATGTAGATGTAGTAAATCCATTTTTTTAATAGAGTAGTGCTCATAGTAAAAAAATATTTTTTTGTTTAATCATAACTATCCACTAGGGTTATACATGATGTTAAAATACATTATGTTTTTTGCTGCTCATATATGGACTAAGTCGTCCTGGTAATAATATTGATATCTCTTTAGATCCATTTGTAGAATATTTAAAATTGATATAGGGTACATGTGTTAAATTAAATTTTTATCATAAAATTAAATAATTCACATTGAGAAACACATTTTATAGGATGATAAATGAATTTTATTCTTATGGAAATATTTCTTGATATAAAATTAAATGAATGTTGGGGTCTCCCATTTGAGATGAATACATGAAATATGTTTGGTTGAAACAATACTCAAAGGTCATTTTTAGTACATTGGATGTTTATAAATCTAAGAAATAAATATTAATCTCATATGACATTATTTTATTGGAATATAGAACAACTTACAACACTATCTACACTAATAGGTAATCAACTTTTAATGAAACTAAAATATATTTAAAATAGTTTCTAATAACCTTTTTTAGATAATTTTACAAAATTAGGATGGAAAAAGTATCAATTTTATTTGAATTAACATATTTGAATTTTGTTATGTCAAAATTTTATTGATTTCATGCATATTGAAAAACATGTATTAGATAGTGTTATTTTCACATTACTAAATTCTAATGATAAGAGAAAATATGGATTTAAGGGTAAGTTAGACATGATTGACATTGGGATATGGGAAGAGTTGCAATTGGTGAAGGGTGAAAGGAGGAATTTGGTTCCTCTAGCTTCTTCTCTCTATCAGGATATGAAAATATTAGATTTTTAAAAAATATTAATAGTATTAATGTTCCATATGATTATTCTTAAAATAGAAAAAATGTCATTTCAATAACTAATTTGACGTTACATATTTTGAAATCACACGACTATCATGTTTTGATGAAATATTTTATGGTCATTTCAATAAATTTAATTCTTCATAAAAATGTTTGGAACACATTAAAAAAAATCTTCTTGTTTTTCAAATCCAGGTATACTAATCTTGTTGACCTGGTGAAGATTACAATCAAGAATTAAAATATTGAATTAATATTATATAAATTAGAGATGTTCTTCCCAACACCATTCTTTGATATAATTATCCACCTAATTATTCTTTTAGATAGAAAGGATAATCTATGTGGTTTTTTCTATTACCTATATATGTAATCTACTGAAAAATATATGAAAATTTTGAAAGGGTTCATCATGAATTGAAGTTAACCAAGATTTTTTATTGTAGTGTAGTATACTTTTGAATAATATGTAGAATTACGTACCAATTACCTATCAAATATTGATAGCTTTGTCCTTAAACATTTTAATCATAATAGACACATTATGGGTGTATTTTTGGAAGACATATTGTTATAATTATCCTCACTTTTTTGGAGCAAGATCACATTTATATTTTACATAACAAAGTAGGGGTATCTCTCTTTAGTGAATCCCGAAATTTAATTCTTAGACAATTGAATTTATGAAGAGATGAATGATTGATATGAAATACACATAATAAATAATTTATAGGTTGGTTCAGAGAGAATATTTATGATGAGTTATATGAAATGAAGAATTCAATTTTTGAAAGACATAAATTTCTAGCTAGGGGGTTAAATTTAAAGGTTATATTATACACATGTTTTGTAATTAAAGTATAGACATTATAAAAAAAGGAAAAAGATGAACAAAATATGATAAAAAATTATTGAGTTACACTTATGGAGAAAGAGACAAACATATCTATTACCATGGATAGAAATCATATTTATAAAAATATTATATATTTCAGTATCATCTAGAAAATATAAATGTTATATTATAAAAATATCTTGATATAATTTTCAATTGAGAATGGGTTCAAAAAATGAGTGCAATGAAAGGCAATAAATTGAGCTTCATCAAGGAGAATTTTTGTGTGGAAGGGTATATGTATGAGATTTTCATAATGGAATATAAAAAAGTACAACTAGTTTGTGTATCAAGTCTAAAAAAATAATAATCCAATTATGTTTTTGTTGATAAATTAAAATACAGGGTCAGATGAAAATTCAATTTTGGATGACCCTTTCATTGGAAGGGTCAACAATTTCATGGAAGTCCCAATATAGACAATTCCTTGTACGTTTTATAGGACTATAAAGGGAGTATATTGATACTCGATAGAGGAAAAAAATAACATAAACCATTAGGGAAAAATAGAGTTCATTAATAAGGTTAATGTGTTTTTAATACACAATTAATTTCCTCATAATATTACATGTTCTCTATTTCATATTCATAATTAAAATTAAAGGTTTAACTAGTTATATGGATAATTATTTCTGAACAAGATGAGGTTACTAATCCAAAGGAACAATAGATAATTTATTCTCAAACTAGAGAATTTTTAGTGGATTAACAACATGTTGATTAAAAAACAATAATAACGTAGAATCACTGTGTTAAATAAAACTATCTTGGAAAAGGGAATGTGTATAAGATTTGATGTCAGTAAGAATTAATACAGCTAACCTATTGATACCAACAAGTCAATGTTCCTTTTTTATTTTGGGTTCATAAAAAAATTGCATGTGACAATTGATAAAGATACATGGAACCATGTTATGCCTGTATTTAATGAATCCCTTTGGGAAGATATATTGTTACAATATAATTTTTCTATTTTTTTAAAAATACATAATTAAATATTTATTTATTTCTCAGTATCCCCGATAGAGTATATTTATTGTAGATTTTTTTTGTAAGAAATATGTCATAATGGTAACTTTAAAAGATGACATAGGCTTTTAGTAACATCCCATAGAGCATCGTATTAAGGATTCTAAGGGGAACATAAATCCCCCCCACCAGTTATGTATTCATTCATTATTAAATATGATACGTAGAATTTTTTAATTTGTTGTCGTGATGAGAAATCATTCTAGGTTCAATGTAGATCATAATATTTTATTTCAAATTATTTACTTTAACCACTTGGATTCAAAAATTTTCATTTATAAAAAAAATTATTGATGAAAATAAACAATGTGAAACAAAAGCTAAATACCCCTACCCTAATGCATGGATGGTTTACACCTAACATTAAAACATAAATGGTATGCATATTTAATATATAATAAAATATTTATGTAATATGAAATAAATTTGTTTCTTTTTTTACACACATATTCTTGAATCAATATCCAAAGCCACTTCCAAAGAAGATTATGTGCTGTGGGTGGAGGACTGCATAAAAAATGATGGAACAATAGTTTAAGAAAACAAATAAGAAGTATGGGAGTCGTGTTTATGAATGACATTGTGTCAATTATAATTATTTATAATAGTATTAAATAAAAAATTATATATAGATATATTTGTGTGTGTGTGTGTTTTTGGTTTATATATTATTTAACCATAAGAATCATCATCGAATTCACCAAAAAATATACTTTTAGTAGCTTTGAAGCATCCAGAAAAATATGAATATGTTATAGGTGATGGTTTTTTTGTGTCACATAGGAAATATTTAGAGAAGAAAAATACTCATGGTGGTAAATATGATACATGGAATGGTCTAAATTCATAGATATATAATTTAAATTTTGTTGTTGTTTGGTATGGTTTGGTTGATCAATACATGATAAAGGATCAACGTGAACGTGAAATGGAATAATGATCATTAAATGATGTGGAAATTAAACCCCCTAGATTTGAGGATATCTATCCCCCACAACCACCTAACATACCTATGGAATCAATTTTATTATTAATATTTTTCCCAAATATGAATCAAACCACTTTTGATTACATTATATTACTAAAATTCTATATGGAAACTTTTTATGTGATTTATATCTATCAACAACCATGAATCACCTTATTAAGTGGAGTAAAATGTTTAATATCACAAGAAACATCTTAGAAAATAAATAAATCCCAAAAATCACATAATAATGGGGTTTTATGTAGATAATGAGTTGAGCATTGGGTTTCTGATTCCACTTGATTATCTGGATGTTTCCATGGTCGCTAATTCTATCATCACATTTATAGAATTTCTATATAATATTATAAAGATTCATTAGGTATGTCCATAATAATTTTTTAAACTGTAAAACAATTATAATTTAATGAAAAAGAGTCTAAATTACAGTATGTTATTTTTGATGGGTAAAATTATGGTCTATGTAAATGATGGATCTAGACAATCCAGTGAATCATGTAAGAAATCAAAATGTCCTTCCAAGAGCACCTTAACTCAGGTACATAGACAACATTATATTTTGACATTATAAGTCCATAAACAATATTGAAATGTGGGAATATTTCCTAAATTTACTAAGAAGACGAGATTTTTAGAGAAGTCAATACAGATACAGTTTGTTTGGAGAGTTTAAATGAGATTATAATGTTTGAATTATTAGGAGTCCCAAATATGAATACACACAAGCAGTACATTTTCATAATTTATCTTCCCAAAAAATTATCAACTCTATTCATCATAATATTGACTATAAATATTTTCTACAGGAATATATATTACTAATATATCAAGAGAATACCCAGTGAATAATGTTTTAGAATCATTAATAACTGTATCATTTCTACACATGACATTTATTTGGAATTAAAATAAATTTTAAAGAAAAAATATGCACTAAGTGAATTATTTAGGAAAAAAATAATATATGATGGAATTTTATTAACACCTATAATGAAGGGGTAAAGCTCTATAATCTAATCATATAAAATATATATTTATTTTTATAATTATTTACATATTTTTTCAGAAGCACTAGATTATCATTTGAATCAATTTTTATACCCCAAATGATTATTTTTCAGATCCAATGCATGGATTTCCATCAAAATAACCACACATGTTGCCTATTTGGAATTTTCAATACACTACAATCAAACATTTATGGATAAAATTTAAATTATATATTTCATTATTTATTTTAATGATAATTATTTTATGATAGGGTGATATATAAATATAGACTAAATCTTGTTATGTAGTTAGTGAATTGACCTTCAAAGCCTATGCATTACCTAAAAGGCCAATCAATTAGAGTTTAGAAATATATTTAATTATCAAAATATGTTAAAAAATATTTTATTCACTATTTATGTAGTTTCAAAATAAAAATAATGACAACAACTATGGATATCATATTGTCAAAATTTATGAAATATATCATATACCATAAAAAATAGCCTCCCTGAATAGGTAATTTATAATGGAATTAAAATTTTCATTATTTTTTTATTTATTTTCTAAAATTTCTAATTTTCTATATGATTTTAAAAATTACCACACATTAAAATGGATATGTAACTATATAAAGTGAGGAGTGTCCAAATCCCATAGTGTTAGGACGTTTTTTACCATAAATATTAGGTGATTAGCTATTATATTTATGGTATAGTACATGATATGACCTTATAAAAGAATTTGGGATTTTAAGAATTATTATCATACTATATATATATATATTATTTTTGACCTATTTTTCAATGGTGTATGTAATATAGGGTTACGCTTTATAGATTTCGGTAGATAGTGTAACATGTCTAAAGCATCTAGTGCTCATGAGAGACTAGACATTGAAGATGCAACTGAGATAAGGTTAATAGGGAAAGGGGACATGAATGAATTAAAACATCATAAAATGGTGACTTCCTACTACTTATTTAGATTATTTTCAAAGGTATAACTCTAGAAGAATAATAGAAAATAGTTCAGTGGTTAAAGGCTTATTTTTCTCCAAAGCATCTTCCATTTAATTTTTTCACATCCCTGGTGAGAGTTTCTTATCACCTTGGATTTGATCCAATTCTTGATCCCCTTATATTTAGAACAATAAGAAATGGTGTGTAATATTGGAAGCAATCCTACATCAATTTGATACATGGGGTCCTTGGTGTGACTATAATTATATATTTTCAGATCAAAATTGATTCTTTAGTTCAAAATAGAGTTCAAATTCTCTAAACAAAGAAAACACATTCATATTATTTTAGTAATTTTTTAAAATAATATATAAGTCATTTTTGGTGTTTAATAATCATCCCTACCTCTATAAGATATATGGTCTACCCATTATGACTCAAATTGTATGTTTTTAGTTTAAAACAGAAATTTTAGTTGAAAATACAAATAACATATGAATGTTCTGGGGGGAAATAAGAGCACCTATTGTGGAAAATAACATAAAATTTCTTTTAATTTAGTGTTTCACCAAACCTTAAGAGAATATATTTCACTTTGAATTTATAATTAATTTATTTATATTAGGAATAAATTATTACATCATCTATAGATCTTTTAGTAGATGAAAATTTTTATATTATGAAAATCTATTCTAATTACATTCATTAAGATTATTTAATTGTAGATCCCATCTAGTAGTGATCCACTCATATTCCTTTGATAATAGAGAAATGCTAATTGATTTACAAGTGCTATAACATTTAATCAAATGTCCATTATTGTTCTCCATGATCACTCTAAGGTCCTTATATCCTAAAAAAGATATTCTAATTCTTGATTAGAGGAGAGGAGAAATTCAAGAGAGAGAGATATATATAAGTATATTTTACACAATTATTTTCTATCCAAAATTTTTAATTAACCCTATACAATAAACATAACCATGAATTTATAGAAATACGTTTTAGGTTAAAACATTATTTAATTATGTACTTACCCTTCCATATTATAATATTATTTTATTAAACCCATTCCATACAATAATAACACTATTATCGTTATTTTATGGTGGGTAATGACTCGAAAAATGAAAAATAATATTTTACCAATTTATAAATTAATATTTATCACTAGATGTGATCTTGTTCCTCTCAAAACCCTCACCACATATTGAATATCCAAATATTTACATTATTCAAATAAATAAACATTTTATTCAAATACCAATGAATAAATATATTTTTTAACATTAATAAAGTAATATAAATATTTTATCTATAATTCAAGGAATAAATATTTCTTACATATTCAAGTAAATAAATAAATTTATTATTTAATGAATAAATATTTATTTGTTACTTTGTGAATATTAGTGACCAATACAATTTGAATAAAATTATTCCTCATCCATGATAATTACACTTTTTCCAATAATTAAATTGAAATAGAATTTATTTAAGATAAATGAAAAAACATATTATATGACACTATAGGATAATTTCTCATAGGAATTAGGAAGGTATGAATAATGTCCCACAGTACAATCTAGAAATTCATCATGGAACAAGAGATAAAGAACATAATGTGACAATGTGAACAACCACATAAAAATACTGAATATGTAATAATATCCCATTTTATAAATATCTCTTCATGTCGGTTGCACATCTATGTCATCATAAGATAATCTTGATACATATTTCATTGACTATTTTAAATTGTTGGTCGGAGTGGACACTTAAGAGGGGGGGGGGGGGGTGAATTGAATTCTAATTAAAATTTCTATTTTAAAAACTTTGTCTTAAAAACCCCCAATTAAAAGACAAAATTAAACTGTAGTGAATTTATACCAAAGTAAAGGTTCTGTTAGGTTCTCAAGGGATTGATTATTTCCAAGCTAATAAAATTAGAAGAGTTTATTAACTTTTGAAACTAAATTACTGATTTACAACTAATATAAACACTTGCGAGTTTAATTATGAAAGTGACTTTAAAACAGTTTTGGTTTTAAAGTAATTAGCAGCGGAATAAAAAAGAACTTTGAATATAAATAAGCACAACAGATTTATCTAAGAGGTTCAGTCTCAAGATGAGACTTAGTCCTCCCAAAACTTTATATAAAAGTTATCCACACCCTGTATCGAGGATAAACAATAGTATACAACTATCTAGGTCACACGACCTCTACCACTGTTATCTGTGGGAGACAAAAACAACAACAACCAGCTATCCAGGTCACATGACCTCTACCACTATCCCAGTGGGAAATAAAAGATGTAAGAGAGTTGAGTGAGGATTTACAAATCCTCCAGTTAAATCACAGGAGATAGTGTGTGTGTAAAATACAGCAGATAACACACACTTCTCAATATGTAAAAAGATAAATCGCATAGAAAATATTTAGTGTTTAGAAATGGCTCTAGAGATTGTCGTGCAGTTCTGGACTCCTTTGATTGATCAGAATTCACTCTGAGTCCTCTTCTGGTTTTTTGTCTAGAAAACAGAGTATCGTCTTTTTCCTTGACTTCCAGATGTAGAGATAGTTGATGAAGATCTTGTGTTATGTTTTCGTTCTCAGCTCTTCACTGGTATGTAGTAATGAATGTGTTCTTCGTTTAAGTCTAGTCATCTCTTTTCATTCACACTCAGTTGTTCTTCCAGCACACCTCGTGGTATGTATGTCTCTATGTATTCATCTATTAATGCTCTCTCTTTGTAGTAGCACATCCTTCCTTTATTTAAAGCACGAGCTCCGGCAAAATATGATTTAATTTTTGCAGGTACGAGGTACGGTTCCCTGACATCCAACAACCTTCATTAAATAAATGACAGAGCATTAAAATATTCCTAATATGACCATTGGTTAGATTAAATAAAGATAAATAAATTAAAGTACTGTCAGGTTCTGTCTCTGGAACGGTAGCTCTTGATATCGGTAGACTTGTGTTACGGTAGGTGTTTGTATCGGTAGACTTCATTTGTAATGGTAGACTTTGTATCGGTAGACTTCATTTTTAATGGTAGACTTTGTAACGGTACCTGCAACTGTAGACTTGATCACATCAGTAGCGGTGGACTTGTAAAGGTAGCTGTGGCTCTGCCTTGTTTCGATAGCTGTAAGTCCCTATCGGTAGCTTCCTTGATGTATCGGTAGACTTTGCATATCGGTGGACTTCAGCATATCGGTAGCTCTATATTGGTAGCTGTCGACTTCGATGTAGAGGAAAACTTGAGTACCGGTGAGCTTGTAACTTTAACTCTATCGTTAGACTTGTTGTACCGTATTGGTAGACTTTGATGTAGTGGTGAACATTGAGTACCGGTGATCTTGATGTATCGGTGAACTCCGTATTGGTAGCTCTATTCGATATTAGTTTCTCTAAGTCATAATGGTAGCTACTATTCTGTATCAATAGTTATAAACTGTTTAAGCATTCTATTCGCAGAATGTGTTAGTTCAAAGTGCATATATCCAATAGACTTATATTAAGCATAATTGAAAGTAACAACATATAATAAAGCATATTTTATATGTATCAAAACTAATTAAGATATAAATAAAATATAGTTGGGATTATCAAAATTTAATAATGCAACTCAATTCCCAGAGGGTTCAACAATCTCCCCCTTTTTGATAATCACAACTTATGCCAAGAAAATTGAAATAGTATCAGAGGAAAAGGTGGAAAAGAAATTTGCATTAGGGGAAAAGGTTCTTTTGAACAAAACATCCATAATTTCCCCCTTTCAAGTCTTAGTTCCTCATGTCTCAGTTTCTCATTCCCCCTTAGTGTGTTTCTACCCCTTTGTTAACTCTTAGGTATCATTGATTTTTGGCCCTCATTTTCTCATGTTGGAATTTTCACCCCCTTTGTGATTAACAAAATGAATGGTAGTAGAGAAAAGGTAAAGATTTGTAGAGAATAAAGGAAAAAGTAATAGAAACTCAGTAAAGTAGTTAATGAAGAGGAATTTCATGAATACAGAAGATACACTGATAAAATCAGAACAAAAAACAATACATGTGAATCCTATCAAAAATATCTAGAAACACTCAATCCTCATCTGGAACAGGTGTCTATCCCTTAGGATCAGCAGAGGGTTATGGAATAGCTGAAGGCACAATTGGTGGTTCAGCTTTAGAAACTGTACCAGATCTGAAATCTGAGCTCCTCTGAGTGATCATCGGTGTAAAGGTCCTGATGGCCTGAACTGGAGTGAATTGAGGAGTACTCCCAGAGGCAGAAGCAGGAAGAGCAGGAGGTACAATCACTGGTCAGGCATCCACATGAAGGAAGGGGAGCAACTAGTTTCAAAAATCCATTATAATGCTTCCTCCTCTCTCCATTGCAGACACAAAATCATCCATATTTTCAATGAATTTGTCCAAAGTAGGAGTAAGCTCTCTGAGCTTACTAACATGTTCTCTGAAGGCTTGGGTAACTGAAGGTAACTTCATATTCTCAATCAAGTGTTTTAAATGGTTTGTGATTTTATGCTTGGTATAATCCTTTTCAAAATAAGCATCCACCTTATTCTTGATTTCCTCTTGAGAAGCAGTAGCTGCCTGCAGGTGATCACGAACAAAACTACTAACTTCCCTAGTGGTAGTAAGAATCTGAGTATTTGATGAACCACTGGGACTAGCCTTAGACAATTATTCCTGAATAATAGTGCGGATCTGGTCAAGGTTCACACTGGAGCTGGATGAGGGAAGATGTTTCATTGAAAAAGCCACTGTCTCCTTGAAGGATTGAGTCAGAATACTAACGACCTTCTAAACAAGTTCATCCTAGCTGTTCAAATGTTCTTTAACTGACTTTTTAAAGGCCTCAAAAACTTCCACAAACTGTTTGACCACTTCATTGATATATCAAATGTCGGAGTATACTTGATTTTGAGAGCTATGCATGGTAGTCAGAGAAGCAATCGATTGTCTCAAGGCAACTACAGCTCATGTCCAACTCTCAATCTGAGTGTGGCACACTTTAAGTTCATCCATAATTTCTTTCACAGGACTGGACACACCACATCCAATGGATAAATCAAAGGATTTTTCCATGCTTTTCATCTCTTCAACCATAGTTTTCTTTATATCTTGCACTGATTCCCTTATTGCTTATTTCAATTCAGCTTTTAAGGACTCAAGGTCCTCCTTGGTTTCCACAGTTTCAGCCATAGTGGGTAGGGTAATTGATTCCTTTTGGGTTCGGTCTTCCTCATCAGAATATCCATAATAAAGTCCAAGAATCATATATCCAAGATCTGATGTCCAACCTTCAATGTCATATAGAACTGATACTGAGCTAAGATTCTCCCCCTCACTTGGAACATTATCCTGAGGTATCTCTTCCAACTGTTCTTCCAGAGGTAATTCTGCAATTTCCTCTACAACTGCAGAAGATTCAATAACCATTTGTTCTGAGTCATTAATGACTCTCTCATAAACAGGTGCTACTGCTACACCTTCTTGATCAGGAACTGTCCTGACTGTACTGACTATTAGAGGACTCAAACTGAGCTCTTTTTCAACATTTTCCTCATCATCTGCTTCACCATCAGCCTCCTTTTCTCCATTAACATCATGATCTGATTCAGTTGCCTCATCCTCCTCAGAGGTGTCCTTGACAATATACTATCATGATTATTCTCCTTCTTCTGCAGTATCTGTATCATTGTCCTTCAAGAGAGTTTCTCTCTTTCGTAGTTCTTTTGGAGGGCTAGCTGCTCCATAAGAAATAACTTGATGCACAGGACTAGGGGGTAAGTCTGGGTCTCCTCCTTCCTCAACTTATTTCTATTCCTCCTCAGCTTCATCATCGCTGTAGACCGGTTCTGTCTCATCTGGTCCAAGACCAGGAACCCTCACATCCTTTGGTCTAGAAGGATGATCCACAAGAGTATACGTGTCATAGATTTTTTCATAATCATTCACCCATGATTTCTTCCAAGGATTCCAACTGACTTTCATGTATTTACAAAAAACTTTTGTAATAAAGAAGTTTTCCATAACCACTACCAACTCATCCTGAGGTCCAGAAACCTCTTACACTTTTAGCATCACAGAAATCATCTTTGAGAAAAACAGTGCATTTGATTTGGACTTCGGTCTAGTCATCTCTTCCACATGAACCATAATCAATCTACATAGATTTATTCTCACACTGTGATTCAGCAAATATAACAGATATATATCGTGGAATATCAAAGTGGAAAAGTCTCCTCTTCTCGGACTAACAACATGCTGAATAAATTTAAACAACAACTCATCTTCTCCTACCATCTTTGCAGCAATCACATTTCTAGGGGTCCCATTCCCTGTAAGCTCCAGCAAAGCATCTTCATATTGAAACAGATAACTGGTTGAAGGTACATATCTTGAATAAAGCTCATAATCTCCTTTATGTGGAAATCTCAAGTTCCTTGCCCATTCTACTGAAGTAAAAGAAACTTCCTGTCCATTCAAATAAGAAATCATTCTGCTTTCTTCCTCAGACTTTTCAAAACGAACAAATTCGTAGAACTATTTTACTAGCCTTGGGTAATAAGGTCCATTGTTGTTCGTGAATCACTCAGTCCAACCTTGTTCTTCTAAAACATTAAGATCCAAGGACTTTCTCTCCATCAGCCATTCTGCACACACCGCTTTCTCAATGACAATTTCATGCTTTGAGAGATGCATGTTTATTGGATTCCTTCGAGCTACACTTCCACTTCCACTTGTACTAGCATTCGATACTTTCTGTCTTTTCACTTGCGGCTCATCACTCCCATCTGTAACCTGAGGTCTCTTGACACGGGCCATTACAAATTCGAGGTTTAGGGTTTTGTGGATTGAGAGGGTTTGGTTGGAGGGATTCGAACAGATGAGTTTGCGGTGAGATTGAATGAAATCTAGACTAAGTTTAGTATCATTTAGGATCCACAAATAAAATAAATCATATATAAAAAAAATTCGAGGTCTCAGCTTTACAGAAGTTAAAACAGCGCGAGATGTACCAGTAATGTCTTCTAACGTTGAGGATGTCCTAATGGTGAGGTCTCCTAACAGTGAGAATTTTCTAATGGCAAGGTCTCCTAACGGTGAGAATTTTCTAACGGTGAGAATTTTATAACGGTGAGAATTTTCTAATGGTGAGGTCTCCTAACGGTGAGGTCTTCTAACAGCGAGGTCTCCTAATAGTTTCAAGGGTATGTTATAATTCATAATTCATGTCTACTGAAACATAATCTTACTGAAAATAATGGCTTAGTGAAAATATCAGCTAATTGAAGTTCAGTGCCTATAAACTCAATTGTTATATCACCTATTTGATAATTATCTCCTAAAAAGTGGTATCTAACATCAATGTGTTTAGTTTTAGAGTGAGAGACATGATTCTTTGAGATGTTAATCTCACTAGTGTTGTCACAGTTTATTGAAACATGCTTGAAATCAAATCCATAGTCTAGTAAAGTGTGTTTCATCCACATAATCTGTGCACAACAACTACCAGCAGCTATGTATTCTTCTTCAGCAATAGATAGTGCAACTGATTTCTGTTTATTACTACACCATGATACTAGGGATTTTCCATGTAAGTGACATGTTCCAGATGTTCTCTTCCTATCTAACATACAGCCAGAAAAATCAGCATCTGAATAACTTATTAAGTCAAATGATTGTCCTTTTGGATAAAACAAACCCAAATTTGCAGTATACTTAAGATATTTAAAAATCTTTTTAATAGAAAGTAAGTTTGTTTCTTTAGGATTATCTTGAAATCTAGCACACATACATACACTAAACATAATATCTGGTCGACTAAAAGTATAGTAAAGTAAACTCCCAGTCATACCTTTGTAATTAGTTTGATCAATAGGTTTCCCAGATTCATCAATATCCAATTTACAGGTGGTACTCATTGGTATATCACTTTCCTTAATACTATCCAAGCCAAATAGTTTTAACAAATCCTTAGTATATTTACTTTGATTTAAAATAATACCATCTTTATTTTGAAAAATTTTAAAACCAAGAAAATACTTAAGCTCTCTCATTATGCTCATTTGAAATTCATTTTGCATTATTTCTGAAAAATCAGTACATAAATAATTCTTAGAATATCCAAAAATAATATCACCAACATATATTTGTGCTATTAAAACATATTTTGAAATCCTTTTTATAAAAACTAGTGGGATCAGCATTTCCTTTTGTAAATAATTTTGAAATAAGAAAGTTTGAAAGCCTTTCATACTAAGCTGTCAGAGCTTGTTTTAAACTTTATAAAGCTTTAGAATGTTTGAAGACATGATTCTGGAAATGAGGATTTGAAAAACTAGGTGGTTGTTCTACAAAAACATCTTCAACAATAAAACCATTTAAGAAATCACTTTTCACATCCATTTGATATAACTTGAAATTCAGATGTGATGCAAAGGCATGTAAGATCCTAATTGCCTCTAATCTAGCTACATGTGAAAAGGTTTCCTCATAGTCAATTCCTACTTCTTGATTGTGGCCTTGTGCAACTAGACTAGCTTTGTTTCTAATGATGTTAACAGATTCATCAACTTTGTTTCTAAACACCAATTTTGTGCCTATGGTTAAAGTGTCCTTATGTCATTCCACTAATTTCCAGAGTTTGTTTCATTCAAATTGATTTAGTTCTTCTTGCATAGACATTACCAAAAATTCATCATTAATAGCATAATCAATGTTTTTAGGTTCATGTTTTGACAAGAAGGCTTGATGATCAACCTGATTTCTAAGAGAAGCTCTAGTCTATGTCCCTTTATCAAGATTTCCTACAACATCATCTGAAGGATTATTCTTTAGAATTATAGTGGATCATGTAAAGGTAGGACTAGAAATTTCAGGTTCATCAACAGGTTGGGAATCAACAGAAGCAGGTTCTGGAAAATTTCCAGAACTGGATGTTTTTACAACAGGTCCACTGTCCTTATCATTATGGTTCAAAACAGATAGATCATCATCAAGATTTTCAAGAGAGGTCTTAGGTTCATGTGGATCAGTTTCATCAAATTTGATGTGAATAGATTCTTCCACACATTTGGTTATATTATTGAAAACTCTATAGGCTTTACTAGATATAGAGTATCCAAGGAAAATTCCCTCATCACTCTTTGGTGCAAACTTGTCAAGATTATCTTTAGTATTAAGAATAAAGACTTTGCAACCAAAAACTCTGAAGTGGTTAACCTTAGGTTTCATATGGTTCCATAACTTATAAGGGGTCTTCTTAAGAACAGGTCTGATCAAGACTCTATTAATAAAAGAATAAGCTATATTTACAGCTTCAGCCCAAAAGTAAACAGGTAGGTCATACTCATTATGCATAGTCCTAGCAATTTCTTGCAGGGTTCAATTTCTCCTTTCTACTACACCATTCTGTTGGGGTGTCCTAGGGGCAGAGAAATTGTGACTATAGCCACTATGTGAGCTGTAAGATTCAAACTCATGATTATCAAACTCACGACCATGATCACTTCTCATGGTTTTAATTTTAAGTCCACTAAGGTTATCTACCGATTTTGAGTATTTTATAAAGAAAGAACAATATTCACTTTTGTGAGCTAGAAAATATACCCAAGTATATCTAGAAAACTCATCTACTAAGACATAGACATAGTGTTTCACATTTAAACTAGAAACTCTAGAAGGTCCAAATAAATCCATGTGAACCAACTTGAGTGGTTGAAAAGTTGACACTTCTTTCTTTGATTTAAAAGAAACTTTATGTTGCTTTCCCTTTTGACAGGGATTACAAACATTGTCAGCTGGAAATTCAAGTTTGGGTAGGTCTCTAACTAAGTTCTTCCTAGAAAGTTTTCTAAGTGAATGTACATTGTAGTGTCCTAATCTTATGTGCAAACACCAAGAATCATTATGAAAAGCATTTAAAAAATTAAAATTTTTCTTAGATATTGAATTTAAATCAACAGCATAAACATTTTCATTTCTTAAAGTAGAAAACACTAAAATATTTTTAGAATTAAAAATATTTCAAGAATCATTTTCAAATTTAACATAAAAACCATCTTCACATAACTAAGAAATACTTAACAATATATATTTATGTCCATTAACAAATAAAACATTAGAAATTAATAGTGAGTCAGTGTTACCAATCTGGCCTAAGCCGATGATTTTTGCTTTTGAGTTATCACCAAAAGTGACAAAACCTCCATCAATTCTGACTAAGCTTCTAATGCATGAGAAGTCTCCTGAAATATGTCTTGAGCATCCACTGTCCAAATAAAAAGTCTTTCTATAGGATCTCTTTAAGTAGGTTCCCCACAAAAAAAATTTAGATAGGAAATGATTTTGGTACCCAGATCTTCTTGGGTCCAGACAAGTTATCCAATAAAACGTTAGGTAGCCAAATTTGTCTAATGGGTCTCATAAGATTTCTAGATTCAATAGATTTTGAATGATAATCCTTATTAGATCCATAACTATAAATATAAATAGTTGAAGCATATGAAGTTTCCGAACAAGCTACATTCTGTCCAGATTTAGGAATGAATTTAGTTTTGGTAATTATCTTTTGTCCAGGTTGGTATCCTATACCAATAGTCTATCGAGGTACAATTTGCTTACCTAGAATCTGAGTAAGAGTATCTTTACCATTTTTAAATTTTTCTAAGTCGTTCTTAAGGTGCTCATTAGATAATTTCAGTTCAGTGTTTTTATTAAGCAGCTGAGCATTATTTTCCATTTCAATATCAAGATCAGATTTATGTTTAATAGTTAAAGCATACTGTTTCTTTAAACCTTTGTATTTGTCTTTCATCTCATTACAGGTTTCTACTAACAAATCAAAATATTCAAACAATTCATATTTTTACATGTTTTCTGAGTCAGAATCATCTCCAGAATAATATGAATTTAAAGTAGGAGATTCAGCTGTTACCTCAGATGTGTTTGTCATAAAACACATGTTTGCCTTATTTCTGTGTTCAGTTTCAGAAATTTCAGATTCACTGGAGCTATCCTCAGAAGCACTCCAAGTAGCCTTCATGGCTTTCGTGTACTTATTTTTTTTGTATTCATATTTCTTCTAGAACTTTAGCTTTGGACAGTCCGCTTTTATATGTCCTTTTCTTTTACACTCATAGCAGACAACATTATCTGTTTTGTGAGATTTATTCCAATCCTTTTTCCAATGTCCCTTGTTATCATACTTACCTTTATAATTTGATTTTCTGAAAAACTTCTTCTTCTTATAGAACTTAATGAACCTTCTTGCAATGTGATCCATCTCAGCATCACAATCAGAAGCACTCTCACTGTCTTCACAGCTTGAACTCTCATTTATAGCTTGACGTTTCTCCTTATCCTTGTTCTTTGATGTTGAAGATTTGAAAGCAACAGACTTCCTTCTTGGTTCATCATCTTCTTCTTTGTTCACCTTAAGTTCTTCTTCATACATCATCAACTTGTGAATTAATTTCTTGACTGACAGTTCTCCTATATCACACAATTCTCTAATTGAGACAGAAGTTCCTCTCCATATTTCAGGTAGACATCTCAGAATTCTCATAATTTGTTCCTTTGATGGAATATCCTTTCCCAGAGAGATCATTATGTTGAAAATTTCGTTGAACCTGAGATACATGTTAGAAATGGGTTCATAAGGCTTCATCTTAAAATTATTATACTTCAGAGTGTAAGTGTTCAATAGAATTTCCTTAACATTAGTTGTTCCTTCATGAGAAACAAATAAGGTATCCCAAATTTCATAAGCAGTTTTACAAGAAGATATTATATTAAATACCTCATCTCCTAAAGAACAGTACAGATCATTCATGGATTTATAATTATTATTGTAGGCTGTCTTAGTAGCTTCATTCCAAGTAGATCTAACAGTAGTAGGTATTTTATATTCTGATTCTATAGCAGTCCAAATATCAAAACCCATGCTCTCTAAATGAATTTTCATCTTGATTTTCCACTGAGCATAGTTAGTGCCATTGAAAAATGGTGGAATATTGGTAGAAACACCTTCAGGTATATTATCCATGATAGTTTACTTAAAGAAAATATTTTACAGAGAAAAAAATTTAGAAATAACAGAAATTCAAAGAACTTTAAAATACAACTAAAATCACATTTGAAAAACAGAGTACAAAATATGTTTTCCTCTGATACCAAATGTTGGTCAGAGTGGACACTCAAGAGGGGGGGGGGGTGAATTGTGTTCCAATTAAAATTTCTGTATTAAAAACTTTATCTTTAAAACCACCAATTAAATTACAAAATTAAACTGTAGTGAATTTATACCAAAGTAAAGGTTCTGTTAGGTTTTAAAGGGATTAATTATTTCCCAGCTAATCAAATCAGAAGAGTTGAATAAATTTTGAAACTATCTTACTGATTTACAACTAATATAAACACTTGCAAGTTTAATTATCAAAGTGACTTTAAAACAGTTTTGGTTTTAAAGAAATTAGCAGCGAAATAAAGAATAACTTTGAATATAAATAAGCACAACAGATTTAACCAAGAGGTTCAGTCTCAAGCTGAGACTTAGTCCTCTCAAAACTTTATATAAAAGTGATCCACACCCTGGATCGGGGATAAACAACAGTATACTACTGTCCAAGTCACACGACCTCTACCACTGTTATCCGTTGGAAACAAAAACAACAACAACCAGCTGTCCAGGTAACACGACCTCTACCACTATCCCAGTGGGAAATAAAAGATGTAAGATAGTTGAGTGAGGATTTACAAATCATCCAGTTAAAGCACATGAGACATTGTGTGTGTTAAATATATAAGATAACACACACTACTCAATATGTAAAAAAGATAAATCACAGATCATATATTTAGAGTTTAGAAATGGCTCTAGTGATTGTCGTGCAGTTCTGGACTCCTTTGATTGATCAGAATTCACTCTGAGTCCTCTTCTGGTTTCTTGTCTGGAAAATAGAGTATCATCTATTTCCTTGACTTCCAGATGTAGAGACAGTCTATGAAGCTCTTTTGTTATGTTCTCGTTCTCATCTCTTCACTAGTATGTAGTAATGAATGAATTCTTCATGTAAGTTCAGTCGTCTCTTTGCATTCACACTCAGTTGTTCTTCCAGCACACCTCGTGGTATGTATGTCTCTATGTATTCATATATTCATGCTCTCTATTTGTAGTAGCACATCCTTCCTTTATTTAAAGCATGAGATCCAGAAAAAGTTGATTTACTTTTTGCAGATACGAGGTACGGTTCCCTGACATCCAACAACCTTCATTAAATAAATGACAGCGCATTAAAATATTCCCAATATGACTGTTGGTTAGATTAAATAAAGATAAAGAAATTAAAGCAGTGTTGGGTTCTGTCTCTTGAAAGGAATCTCTTGATATCGGTAGACTTGTGTTATGGTAGGTGTCTGTATCAGTAGACTTTATTTGTAATGGTAGACTTTGTATCGGTAGACTTCATTTCTAATGGTAGACTTTGTATCGGTAGCTGCAACTGTAGACTTGATCACATCAGTAGCGGTGGAATTGTAATGGTAGCTGTGGCTCTGCCATGTATAAGTAGCGGTAAGTCCCTATGGGTAGCTTCCTTGATGTATCAGTAGACGTTTCATATCAGTGGACTTCAGCATATCGGTAGCTCTGTATCGGTAGCTGTCGACTTCAATGTAGCGGTAAACTTGAGTATCGGTGAGCTTGTAACTATATCTCTATCAGTAGACTTGTTGTACCGTATCGGTATACTTTGATGTAGCGGTGAACTTTGAGTACCGGTGAACTTGATGTATCAGTGAACTCCGTATCGGTAGCTCTATTCGATATCAGTAGCTCTAAGTCATAATGGTAGCTACTGTTCTATATCGGTAGCTATAAACTGTTTAAGCATTCTATTGGCAAAATGTGTTAGGTCAGAGTACATATATCAAAAAGACTTATATTAAGCATAATTGAACGTAACAACATATAATAAATCATATTTGAGATGTATCAAACATAATTAAGATATTAATAAAATATAGTTGGGATTATCAAAATATAATAAAGAAACTCAATTCCTAGAGGGTTCAACATAAATAAACAATTATACTCTATGACCATGGAATTAAATGGGACCGTTATATTTCAACCAAAGGGCTGAGATATAAACTTATCTAAATATGGAAGATAATAATCCTTCCTTGACATATTAATTAACAACATGTCACTGGTGATGCTCCAAACTCATGCAACATAACCATGAACTATTATTTTTAGGGTTTATGAAATAAATATATATGGAAGAGTAATAAAATGAATTAATAATAATCACAATGTTTAAGGACCACTACACATTCCCAATGAATGGAATATCAAACTACACAAAAACATAAGGAATTCTTACTAGTAGTACTATTCTCATAATCTATCATATGGGAGATTAACAAGTGTGAAATTATTTAGAATAAGGCCCATCCATTTAGGAGTATACACAACAAACAATCTATATACTATATTCCCTATCATAGTATGTTATCTTACCATAGATCTATTTTTAATAATATCATAATGCCATTTCAAGGTTCACATTATAGAGTGGAATCACTATGAAGTTATCAATCTATTAAATAATATGTGGAGTTATCACATCAATGTTTTTAATAATAACATTTAATATGGATAATATATTTATAATAATATTAAATCACATGAATATTAATGAATTCGAAAGTAAAAAGTAGTTGGTTATAGGGGTCAAACATCAACAATCTCCCACTATCACTAGATTCAATTACTAATGAACTGTTAGTCCTCACATGAACAATATATTTCTACTAAGTATGGATAAAACTATTATTCCTACTATGTTTACGTGGATTGGTTTGGTAGATCCACATGTCTGTGCGATGAATCTATTCTTTACAACATTAATATCTTGAAAAAATCCCTCATGTAGTGACATAATTATGTATCCACCTCTTATTACCATATCAATATCTGGAAATAACAACTAAATCCATTGTCAAATTTTATCATAAAATGATAAATATATTTCATCTTTTATAAAACAATAGAAATAGTATTTTTCTAAATAACAACATAGGCTCCATTAGAAGCCGAAATATTCATATATATTATTGATATGGTAACCATTGTTTAATTTGTTTATTTTGATATTAACATAACCTTTATAATGAAACTAGATAAATTCGAATGGAATGCAAAAAAAAATATATTCACTTGATCACTAGTATTACCAATCCTCTAGAACCCAAGAAGTCATCTAGTTCTATAGTGAAATGTACTGTAAGATAGTTCTAACTATAAGTATATGATGTTTTGAAAGATCTGTTTAATATTTATGTATTATGCATCATGAATTAGAAATATTAAACATAAGTACATATCACTGATCATGTGAGAAATTTCATGTACCTAATATTTTAAAATTATATATATCTCAATAATTTCTTTCTATACAAATGAAAGTTCTATTGGAAAGATTATATGCCAATAAAAATAAAATCTTTAATTGTTAAAACTTTTATCCTTCAATATTTAGTTAATATATTTACAATGAATAAATTAAAAAAACTCATATATCTATCTTATAGATCTTGTTACCTTTAAAAAAATTTCTATTTGAAGTCATAATTAGGGAAATTTCATTCATTTTTCTTATTAAATTGGTAAGACAAAACATTGTTTTCCATATCATATTAATATATCTATCATGAAAACTAATAGTGCTCCCACTAATAAGATAAGATACATGTCCCTATTTTTTTTCAAATCAGTAATCTATAATCACCATGCATGATTTATTCATAAATTAATTTATGTAACATTCACATCATATTATAATTTACTGATTTCACCAACCCTTTTACAATATGCCTAATAGGCATGTACAATTGGGTCTCCTTTTGGTCATGTCATATATACATCTACTGTAAGGTTTCCTCATAGTGTGGTGGCATGGATAATCAATCACTGAATAAGATGATCATGTCAATATTATTTGACCAATTATAATTCAAAAAGAATATTATTCATGATGAGTCTATAGGTTTTTTCATAGAATATACCTTTCAAAAATCAATCATGCTCTATTGGGATTAGTTTGTATCATCCATTTCCTATTTCTCTTGAATACTAACCAATTGTATCAAGTCTTAGAAACATTAAAAATATTTATTATCAAATTTTGATCAAAGGTGTCCATTTATTGAATTTATACATACATTTAAAACTTATTATATTATAATTTTCTATATCATTGTAGTAATATTTATTCTAAAATAATAATACGTGTATCAACCACTGTGGTGAATATATGAAACCTCTTTTGTTATAAATTAATATGTAGTATGTGTCTCTAGAAAAACAACTCCAACTATGTTGTGGGGAGATCAGAATTCCTATTCCATATCATGTGGATCCAGACCCCTAACTCATAGAAGATAAGTTTTCACTCACTATCTACAAAGGCATAATTTTCTATTATATAAATCAAGTCAATCTTGAGTAGATGTTAA
Organism: Viscum album; assembly: GCA_963277665.1. NCBI lineage: Eukaryota > Viridiplantae > Streptophyta > Magnoliopsida > Santalales > Viscaceae > Viscum > Viscum album. Next base: position 1,175,048,256 of record OY728134.1, read on the forward strand.
TATCCTATCTTGCCATGTGATTATTAACATAGATTCAAATTAGTGTCTTGAAGTTCTTTTGGAACTATGTCCATCTTTAAACAAACACTTTCTAATAAAACATGTGGTAAGATGTTAATATATTCTTATCACAATGTAATATATATGATAACCAGTAGAAATTTAGCTAGCATTTCATTTATTTATTTCACTTCTATTTCAAAAAACATGTTTTGGTAGAAATATTTCAATATTTATAATATATATATAAGAAACCCCCACTAATATTCCTTTTACTAACTTCATGTCCATGATTCATATATGGAATTTGGAGTTTTGTATTTACTTTACTCCACATATATGGTCACTGAAAACATTGATAGGATGTTCTCTAATAGGGTAGGTCAGTGGTTCCTTATTCTCCACCTAGTACACTTATATAATTCATAGAGAATTTATAAAATTTATTAAGTTAATATCATTATTTATAATTAGTTACCTTTAGATTTAGAATAGTTTACAAGGCTATGTTGAACAAACATTGCAATTTTTTTGGAAAACCTTTTTTATAAATACTTCTTTCTCTAAAATATTATTTGTAGTTTGTTTGTAAATATTGTATGATAGATATTTTGAGACAGTAACAAAATTATGGTTATTAATAGGTCAAATATTTTTTGTTTTATATAAAAAAACTAGCATTCTATAATTAGGTAAGAGTTATATATTTTTTATTCATCTTTCATTGTAGTGAGTTTTTTTTTGTTTTTTGAAGTTATTGACCTATTAGTTTAGTATTTATGTACGATAACAAAATTTATTTTTAAAATTGAAATAATATATCATTGTGACTTGATGGAAACTGATATAAATTTTTTTATCACACTTATTACACCCCTAAATCAAATCAACATTGTAATAAGAAAAGTGATCTTCACTTAGCTTACAAAAGAACCACACATTCTCATATTATTTCAAGTTCACTATATAACCTTTTTATTTTATCATATTTCTTATATTAAAATACATATATGTTTTAATAATATTTTATTTAATACATAATAAATGCATAGAAACATGATGAATATACCTGAAGTGGGTGAAACTACCTTCATCTTCAAATAATTTCAATTTATTTTCCAGTGCCTATTCTTTCAACAAAAGTAGAAAATAACCTCATATTCATTCTTTTTCATTTACATATTTTTCTCTTTTTTTGAATATATAAAGGAACTTTTGGATTTATATTATCCATGCGATCTTCAGACATGTATTTGATTTATTTTAATAATTGCGGTATAGAAATAAGATTTAACCAATATATATCCACATTGTAATGGATAGACATAATTTTCTTGAGAATCATATCCATTTTTTATCTGGTCTAAGGAAATATAGATAATTTATTTTATAAGGTATATAATATAAGAATAACAGATACTTTATTATCCAAGTGTAATCTAAACATCACTAACTGATCAGTATACCCCTTCAATTATAAATAATGATCATTAATTATATTTTCTTCTTCTAGTTTACACTGATATAGTTCATTAAAAATATTATATATTTTATTCCTTTCATTATCTTTCTCAAGATATTAGAGATGACATATTATAGTGTAGGCATCAATGTTTTTATTTTTCATCATCAAATTTATATTATTAGTTTTTGATTTAATACAATGGGCCTAGGAAGCAACCTCAAAATATCTTTGATAGGCTACCTTTTTCCTATACTCCCAACTACATGGGTGGAAACCCCATAATGGGGGATTTTAACACATAAATTTATTTTTAGATAACATTTCATCACATAAATTATCACACCATGTCTAGAAATTTTAATTTGTAACGAAATACTAATATTTAAGGAATAATCACAGTTTTCTATTTGGGTTTCTTTCCATTTTATAAAATAATTAAAATAGATGATGAGAACATTACTTGATTATAAATTATGTGAGAAATAATAATTTTATTGGCTTTATTAAACATTCCACTATTTTATCATGTCTCAATAGACCTCAAATTTGATCTCGAAATACATAGTTTCAATGAAATTATAGTGGAAATGATCCATTCTACTTTTCATAATGATCTGGACCTCTTCCATGAAAACCATAAGAAGGTTTTTAGGTGTGTGTTCTTTCCAAATGCCTCATTTTATATTCTTGATCTATTAGGTGAACTCCCCAATCTTAAAATATGGAAATTTATTTCCATAACACTTTCCTCCATATTTTTATATAATAGACCATTCCCCTTTAATTCAATTCAAGTTTGGTTAAACAATCATAAAAACATGTAATAACTCCATGATATAATTATCTTTCTTGACAATAGATAGGTAAATAGTTATCTCTATGGTTACATTCTATATGATGTAATAAAAGTCTTACTTTGACTTAAAATTAATTTTAGGAAATTTAATGTTTTATGTTCATATTTTATCTTGTTTTATTCTGTAAAGATCATATTAATATTAAGTGTGTTTTACATAATTAATAAACATTGTTGGATAAAATATTTTTTCATAGTATAGTTTTTTTTAAATTACACCTTTTTAAATTAATTCATTTATTTATTTGATCATGGTCATATTTTGATAAAAAATTCAAAGATAAAAATTTATAAATAAAAAATAAACTAAACATGAACTTATATAACTATTGATTTATTGGTTAAAAAATAAATACAGATTTAACCTAGGATAATAATTTATGTTTTTTCTATTTGGATGAGTTTCATCATTTTATCGACCCAACTGTGTATCACCTCGGTTGGAATCATCATGGTCCCAACATGAACTGCCTTTACACACCTTGAGATACTGTATTTATTACATCATATATAATTCACATGAATGAGAGGGAAACCAAAGGATTTCCCAATTAAGATTACATTAATATCTATTGAAATGAAGGACCTATATAATAATGGAGGGAGTGATTAGATGCCAACCATAAATTAAATTTAGTTTTAAATAATTCCAAACCTATGAAATAAATTAAATTAAAACAAGAGACATATATATTGGTCCTGGTCAATCTCATGAATGGTTTTATATTACACTTATACAAAAAATTAATATTATAACATTATTTTATTATTCATTATGAATAATTGAGATAAACTTATTTCCATTAATTAATAAATTAGTCATTCAATTCAATTTCATCTTAACAACCATATGAACATATTGAGAGATTACTATCATTAATGGAAATTATCAAAAATATATAATAGAACAAATAAATACAGATTTATTATTGTAAAGAAAAATTTTCATTTAAATTATTGAAAACCATTATTAAATTGTCAAACACAACGGGTTCCAATAAATAAAATATGTTTTTTTGAATTCTGTAATTTTCAATTTAATCTAATTCAATTATTCTATTAATTAAGAGGCTATACAATGCATACTTATGATGTACACATTGGTTATCTAAATTTTTGGGTATATGAGTTACATACACAGGGATTCAATGTGTTTCTTGACTAGAAAACTGAACATGTACAATCTAGCTACATTATGTCTTTCCACACAACCTTCCAAAGGAATCGACATATTCTATGGACATGTAATCAAATGAACTATATGATAGCTACATGCCATGTGTTCTACATACCATGTGTCTATTTGAATAAAAAATTATACCAGTGTGTATCTCGGGTGTGGGAATTTTTAAAACATATGTTGTGTACACCGCATACACATCATGTATATCATTAATCCTCAAGGTGGTCATCCTCACATGGTTTAACAATTTATAATGGATAAATAGATTGCATAAATTTCCCCAGTAACCCATGTAGTCTACAAAATTTGTATTCCAGATACACTCCATGTAACACGACATGTCATGTTCTTGGTTGGCATCGTCTTCATGGCTTATCCAATAAATGCACTGCATATAATTAGCAATTTGGGTTTCATTTATTATTTGAAATATCTAGGTGCAGTGAATATGGGTACAATGAATGAACTTTGGAAACACAGTGCGTAATCACATACTACCTATCCATATTCCTCATCACATCTCAAAGAATTCTCCCACTGTTCTTCATATGTTATTGAACTTATGAAATTATAAATCACGAAGGAAGAAATTATAATTTTAATAACCTGTAAACTCAAAGTGGAATGAATAAAAAATAACATGAAATGAAAAATTCCACCATGATTTTGAATACTTATAAAAAATCAAATAAATAAATATGAATTAAAAATTTTAACATTTTATAGCCCATGAAGGTTTCGGGTGTAGCATAAGTAACCATTTTGGATTTTAAATAAAAATTTATTCCAATTTTGAGTTTCCCAAAACCAATAGAGGTTACCTTTCATGTTAAATATATAATTAATTTATTTTTATTGGGAAGAAAGTATTACCTCATCATTGGATTATTTCTCTGATGAAATTGTTGGTCTTATGAAAACCCTTTTATATTACCTTCATTATGTTGTAAGTATTCAAGTGTAGAAACCCTTTAAGTGATGATCCACATGTTCTATTTGGATCACCAAACAATGCTTATAGTTTTATGGGTACTAGAATAGTGAATATAATTTCAAGAATTTTTTTGTCTTCATTATTTCTAATTCATTCTACATTAAAAGAGTTCTTCTCATTCTCAAAAGGAGGAAAGGAGGAATTCATGATATATATATATATATATATATAATTTCATTGTGTGATGGGATTATTTATTCTCAATTTCCTATTAACCCTCTACAATAGACATAAAAATCAATTTATCGGACAGGGTTTGGGTAGAAATATTATTTAATTTCATATCATCCCATAAATAATTTTATAATACATAATTATTCATATGACATATAATTATAATATTAATAATAATATTATTTTACAGCATGTTCTAATTATCACAATGATGAATATTAAGTTACTGGCTTGTAAATTAACATTTATCATCTTATATGATCTTGTTCCACTAAAAATCTACAACATTTATTGAATACCCAAATAAATATATATTTTCACTTAAATAAATATTTTATTCACAATCCAAAGAATAGGTATATATTAAATTACCAATAAATATTATAATATTTTTTCTAAAATCCAACGAATAAATATTTAAAATGTATTCGGCCATATAAATAAATAATTAATTCAATGAAAAAATTATTATTATTTTTGATAATATCGTTGATCAATAAAAGACGACGAAAATTATCCCCCGATTAAAAGAATAATATTTCTTCCAATAATTACATTAAAGTATAATTTAATCATGATCGACATAAATGTTTAGTCTGTGACTATCTAGAATTATTTATCTTTGGTATTTGGATAGAATGTCTAATGTCCAATTTTACTATCTAGAAATAGGTGAAGGAACAAAATAGAAATAAATTAATATCATAACATAAATTACTACACATTAAGTATGATTAGGTAATACAATCCCTTTGTTTCAATATCACATCCCGTAGGCTTCACATCTGTGCCATCAATATATATTCCTGATACATATTTCTTTTACTAGCTGAAATAAACATTGTTGCAACATGGACATCAAATTTAATGCCAATTAAATATTTCAAGCAAGGTTCCAAGATATTGACATACATAAATATAGAATGGAAAAAACCTTCCTTGAATAATTTATGAATAACATGTCATTCATTATGCTCCGGACGTATCAAACATCCCCATGAACTATTATCATCATGGTTTATGAAATACATCTATGAGAGAAATTAATAACATATATTAATAATAATTTTAATGTCTTTGGACCATTTCACAAGATGGTAGATAGGTTTATCTGATGAAACCAAAACATACTTAATTCCTACTGGCAGTTCTGTTATCATAATATCCCTTCAACAAGATTACCATGTGGGATCTTCTTGAGAATAATCCTCACCAACTTACAATTACTCACACTTGATGATCTATATATAATGTTTCCTATCATAGTAATACTCACAAATTTGAATATTGATGTAATGTAAGGTACAATGTAGTTTCCTCTAGGGTACCAACTACAAAAACAAACTAAAAATTGATAAAATACATTCATATTCTTTTGATATATTTGGAACATAATCCAAAAGTAATTTGTGACATGTTGTAATCAACCACACCTCAAGTTTATGCATGATTTTCATGAAATGAATCTCTATGATGTTTTTAGTATATAACTAAAATTATAGATCAAAACACATGTGGAAAACTCAATACTAGGAAAACACAGTAATTATTTTTATACTTTAAAAAAATGACCCAAAATAAATTTGTGACATGTAGGAATAAGCTGCCCCTCAATATGAATTTTTTTTGGCTAGTATGACATGAAATGCATTATTCTTGTTTCATGTTAAATTTTATTAATGAAAAACATCATATACCATAATCCAAGAAAACTAATTCAAACACTTTTGATACTCTAAGGAAAATATATTAAATTAATTTTTAACATCTAGGAATTGGACTCACATCAATCAAACACACAATTTTTGAAGTAGGACTCAAAGTATGTTTTTTAAATATAGAAGATACATTTATGTTTAAAACACATGTCATATACAAAAAACTAATCATATGAGCTTATATTATTTTACAAATTTATGAAAATAATCTATAAATAATTTTTGACGGTACTAATCGACCATACATCAATCTGACACATTACGTGGTATGTAAGACTCGAAGAACATGTTTTCAAAAAAAGGGTCATTTTAGTTAAAAATGAATCACATAATGAATTCTTTGAAAACATGTTTTGGTTATTTTTAAAATTTATTACAATAAAAAAGTATTATTGGTGTATATTAGAGTTGAAAATATTTTAATCTGATAGATTAAATAGTATGTATTATTTGAAATGCGTGTTTTTAATATAGAAGGTCCATTTTAGTTCAAAACGTGCATTAAATAGCTAAATCCAATAAATAATTATCATATTGTTTTCAAAATTTCGTAAAATGATCCATAATATAGTTGTGACATTTTGGAATGTACAACACGTCAATATGACACATGATGTGGTTGATATGGCTTGATGTGTGTGTTTTTCAATATAAACATGCCATTTTAGTATAAAATATGCTTGATTTATCCAAATTCGGGAAAATGAGCTCCGAATATTTGTAAAAAATTTGGATAATAATTCATAATTCATTTGTGACTTAAAAAAATTAAGCACACGTCAATTTGACACATGATATGTTAACATTAACACAATGTGTGTGTTTTAAATATATAAGTGTTATATTATTTTAAAATGCACATCAAATATCTAAACCCAAGAACATAAACTCAGACTATATTCAATATTTTAGAAAATGATCCAAAATTCACTTTTGACATTAAAAAATTGACGGGACACCAATGAGATACAAAATTGAGCAGTTATGATCTGAAGTACGTTTATTCAATATAAAATATTTATTTTAGTTTAAATAACATGAAATAATCTAAGGATGAGAAAATAATCATGGATTGTTTTTAATGATTCCAAAAATTCTTCATAATTAATTTGTAATGATTAAAAACTGAACGTATATCAATCTAATACATGATGTGACCATTATGATTTTCTGATTGAGTTTTCAATATAAAATTTTCATCTTAGTTTAAAAAATGAATCATAAATCTAAAACTAATAAAATTAATATTTTGAAACATTATAAAAATGATCAATAATTCATTTTTTACATGTAGGAATTTACCGTACATCAATTTAAAAGATGACATGGTTGGTATGAATTGATGTTTTTTTCAATATAAAAGTATAATTTTTGATTAAAACATGGGTCACCAGCCAAAAATGATAAAATGTTATCATATTTTATTCAAACATTTGGAAAATGGTCAATAATTAAATTTTGATATGTAGAAACCAAATTCACTTCAATCTAGTATACAATATTGTTTGGAAGTGTTGAAATTAGTGACTTGAAATCAAAAGTTCCATTTTAGTTTAAAATTCACATGAGATAACAAAAACCAAAAGAACGAGATAATAATGTTTTTTAAATATTGGAAAATGATCTATCATTATTTTTTTTATTGTGTAGGAATAGACTCCAAGTTAGTTTCGATCATGATGTGGTCAGAATTACTAAATTTACATGTTTTCAATATAAAATTGTAATTTTAGTTTTAAATACATCACATAGAAAAAACTAAGAAAAAGACATCAAATTGTTTGTAAACATTTAGAAAAAACATAATTTATTTATTCATTTGTATTAATCAGCCATAAATCAATGTGAAAAATGATGTGGTATATATGACTCGAAGTGTATATTTCCAATTTAAATGTTCTATTTTAGTTTAAAATGGTTATTTCATTTCCAAAACTGATAAAAAAAGAATTTATTGTTTTCAAAATTTAGAACAGTTATTTATAATTCATTCGTGATGATTAGAAATTTACCAAATTTTAATCTGACATAGTATGTTGTTGATATGAATTGAGGTGAATTTTTTCAATATAAAAGTGTCATTTCAATTTAAAACATGCATAAAACTTCTAAAACAATTAAAATTATCTGATATTGTTTTCAATATTATTGAAAAAAATATAGAATACATCTTTGAAATATATCTGTTGACCGGATTTTAATCAGACACATTATGTGCTTAGTTTGAGAATAACTATGTGTTTTTAATATAAAAGTGTCATTTTTGTTTAAAAATCACATCACATATCACGAAAAGGGAAAAACGTAGTTTGTTTTCAATATATAGAAAAAAATATTACATAATACCTTTTTTATGTGTAGGTATTTATATTTCGTTAATATGATTCATGATGTGGATTTTATGACTAAAAATGAGTATTTTTAATATAAAAGCACAACTTTCATTAAAAACATCTATCACTAGCCAAAAAATGAGAAAACGAGATAGAGTTTCTTTGAAACACTAGGAAAATGAGCTATAATTAATTTGTGTCATGTTGGAATTGATTGTATAAAAATATGACACATGATGTGGTAGGTTTGACTCAAATTGAATATTTTCAAAATAAAATTTCCTTTTTAATTTAAAAGATTCCTCACTCTAAAAAAACCAAGAAAACGTGATCAATTTTTTTAAATCTTTTATAAAAATGATCCAAAATTAATTTTGGACAAAATAAATTGGCTAGATTTCAATATCACACAACGATGTTGCCATTATGAGTCAAAGTACATTTTTTAGTATAAATGTACAATTTTTGTTTATAACCCATGTCACTTTCCAAAACAAAAATATTCCATATTGCTTATTTAAATCTATAGAACGATCAATAATTCATTTCTAATAGGTATGAATCATCAACACATCAATCTAATATATGAAGTGGTCGATTTTATTTTATGTGTATGTTTGCAATATAAAAGTTCCATTTTAGTTTAAAGAACTACACATAGAAAAAACATAGAAAAAAATCTCTTATTGTTTTCAATCAATATGAAAATGATCCATAATATATTTGTGACATATTGGAATTAATTTTTTGTCAATATAATATAATTTGTGGTTGGTATGACTTGAAGTGTAGGTTTTTAATAAAAAAGTTTCATTTAAGTTTAAAATACACATGACATAGAAAAAACCAAGTAAATTGGAATATATTGTTTTTATGCTTTTGAAAAATGATCAGAAAATAATTTGTGATATATATAAATTGACCATACATTAATATGACAAGCAATTAACTGAAAATATCATAAATATATATAGTGATTAAAAATATAATTTATCATATGTAGATTATATAACATAAAAATTATAATATTGTTATTTTTTATTCATTCTTACTAATATAAACATTGGTTTCATTATAGGTAAAAACTTTTATATGTAGTATAATCATTGGAAAAAGCCATCTAGTTCTGGTTTTATATACAGTTTGCAATTGTTTTTGATTAGTTTCAAATATGACATATATGAAAATAATTTATCTATAAATTTTTTATTGAAATGATAGTGAAATGTTATATTGGTATTGTAATTTATTTTTCTTTATATTTTTATCCCAGTCTATGAATTCTAATTGGTTTTTTCTTTATAAGGCTTCTTCATGGATGTTCTAGGGATTCAACTTTATAGCTCCTGATGTGGAAATTGTTTGCACTTGACAAATCCCAGATAAAGGGTAAGTTTTTCAATGCTTAAGAAAGCACTGATAAAGAATACCTTTATCACTACTAAGAAGGAAGTTTTGATAAAGTTATCAATTATTAGAACAAAAAAAAGCTCTGATAAAGGCTACACACCACTAATAATGATTAGGTAGTCGATACTTTATTATGATTAAAAATACTATTTATAGTTCTGTTAAAGTCTTCATCTATTATAATGAATAAAATGATTGGTTTTTTATTTTTATTAAATATTCTAATTTAATTAATAAGTTTCTATTTATAACCCAAAACTTATTATAAAATAATATAAAATTATTATAATCATCATTGTTTCCATCATTAAAATTTTATTAACTAGTACGTAAAATTTGTTTTCCAACATATTTTGATTTTAAATTATATTAATGAGTGACATCTTTTTAAGCAATTTTGTAAACAATAATTTAACATAGAATATTTTTACGGATGTAGAAAATAACATAAAAATTGGTAAATAATAACAAATATAAAAAACCCTCCCAAAATAAAAAAACCAAGGGATGTTACTCATTAGATATTTCCTAACCAGTGATGATTTTGATTTTTAGAGTTAGTTATTTTTTAGAACTAAAATAAAAAATATTCCATGAAACCCATAAAATAATATATTTTGAATTTAATTTATATTAGTTATAAGAAAAACGATGTAAAAAATAATTCTATCGAAATAAATTACAAAAAAACACAATACCTAAACCTGTGACAGAAGAAAAATGACCATAAAAAAGATATTACCGAGAGATAAACAAAATCAAACAATATTAAAATAAAGAATAATTTTAAAATAACTAATTATATATCACAAATTTGATAAAATAAAAAATATATAGAATTTTAATTTTTAATTTCAAAATTTACATGAAAAATATAAATAGGGAAACTAAGAGTGAATCTAATAAGTAAAAAACATCCCATTCTCCTTGTAAAAAGGTTTACATGTTTTCATTATAATGGAAAGGGTCATTAAAGAGATGAAATATTTAAAAACCTCAACATTTCTTTTTAATATAATTAAAAATTAATTAAAGGGGATGTTATAACAAAATGTAACCTTGTGAAAATTTTAAACTATACATGTTGTATTTATCACATATATAAATATTTGAATATTATATCCACATTCATCTATTCATTGATGATGATAATTAATTATCAAAAAGAGGTCATTAATTGGAAATAACATTTAATGTATCTACTATATTATAATACATAAAATAGAATCCACCTTTTCACATACATATTATATTTTCATTATCTTTAATATAGACCAACTTTAGTAATTCCATTCTCTATTTGAAAATGATAAGTATAAAATAAAATAAAATATTATTATAATATATATTTATTGAATAAAAAACTATGCCATTAATACTTCATTATTTTTTCCTCACACATCACCATATTTAGAGAATTAACATTAAGTGTTATTTTCATGTGGATAAATCACAAAACATCAAATAGGCACTGATATATAAGAATATATTCTTATTTGTTATTTAATTTTGAGAGATAAAAAATTATGAAAAATATGTTTCATACAATTCATGATACTGATGAATCCAACACTAAATTTATTTGTTCGTAAATATGTAGGAAACATATTCTATTCATTATTTATCCCTCATTATCATCTTTATTTGAGAAATAGATTTTGTGTCCTCTAATCCATAGATTGATATCGTATTATACTGAATAAATATCTTACGATGATATAAAATAAAAAACATAGGTGGTGAGTTAAATTAAATTTATATAATTGAATGAACTATGAAAATCAACATACATGGATAATACTTCAATCACCATGGGTATATACATATATTTAGTTACAATCTATATGATAAATTCTCAATAAATCATAAGTATAAAATCATGTCCAAAAATATCATCACTCATGGTAAACATATAATGATCTGTAAACCTAAATAATATGATTATATTGTTGAAATAGGATTAGAAAAATTGTAATGTGATGTTTAAGGTGGATCAATATTTTGTTTCTTTCTATACAATAAGTGTTTACCTTTAACTATTCTCCTTGTTTATTATCATGGGACATAGTAGCTTGTAAAAAATGATATTTTTTATTAAATATATAGAAAATAATACTATAAAAATAAAAATGAATGATGGAATAGTGTTTTGTATTTTAAAAAGAAACGGTGTTACTGGTTTAAAAGTATAATTGAACTCCTTGGTAATGTTCTCTGAAAAATAGTTCCTTATTTTTAATGAAAGATATATAATGATTATGAATTTGAGAAAAAAATAAAAAAATAAAAATTTTGATCAATCGTTGAATAGAATGAAAATATATGATAAATGTTATATATATAAAATATTAGAATAAATACTAACACTATAATAACATATAATTGAAATTAAATATATATAATTATTATTATAGAATATAGTAAAATTATGGAAACAATATTTGATAGGGATATGAGTAAAACTGATTTTTCAATATAATAGTGTTTTTGATTTCATTATACATGAAATGAAAAATAATTATGTATCGATTAAAGGGGATATGATTATGAAGTAATTAATGTGGAGAGTTATGAGTAGACTAAATGTGAAATATAGTTTATGTTGTTCAATTGATTCTCTGTTTACTGAAACATCAATAAAATAATAATGCAATATACACGTATAAAAAAATATTTTTAATAATAGTAATTTGAAAGTTTATACAAAATATGCATACATTAAATTAAAATAAGAGATGTCTAGTAAATGAAATCATGGAAATTAGAAATAAAATTACTAAAAAATATTGATAAGCTTATATGTAAATATGTTTTCACAGTAAATTCATACAAAATCAAGAATCTCATTATGATGTACAATGAAGATAATTCTATTGCATGATAAGACTATAAAAAATTATAATATAGTAAATTAATGAAGATTATATACAGATTAAAAGGGATATAATGATCACTATGTATTTAATTTTTTTTATATATGAAATGAGTAAACAATATTAAAAAATTAAATGTGATAATTACAATAGAAAAAACGAACGATTATCCTTATTCAATGGAATTTTTAACATAATATTATTGATAAACTGTAATTTTCTGAAAAATTTAAATGGGATTGTATATTAACATTTTATTTAGTTTCATCATAGAGAAAATGTCTGTATATTAATCAAATTTAAACTGGAAAATAACTAGTAGGGAAATCCTGTAGCACACCTATTATGGTTACATACTCATGTTAAAAGAAGTCCCAAGGTAAAATAAATGTATAAAATATATCATTTTTTAGATAAATTAGAAACTATAGTAAAATAAATGTATATAGTTTTTTATGAAACCAATGTGTAAGAGTTGATATAGTAATGAATACTATTTTTATAATAAGGATACAATAGAGAGTGAATAAACATGCATGAAAAATAAAATTATCAATATGGTAAATACATTTATGTATAAATAAAAAATATACCATAAATTATATATCTATAATTTTAATAGTAATGAAAAGAGATTATTTATGAAATATGAATATAGGATTGGCATGGGAAGAAATTTAAATTTTTTCTTCATACTCTAATGTACATGTGTGCATGAAAATACAAATGTTATAAATTATATATATGGACAATAAATTTTGTTCGCCGAAAATAATTTTGTATGCATAAAATGAATTCGGTAAATTCATACTGTTGAAAATAAAGATATAAATATAATAAAAAATTTATTAATTATATAAATTCTATATTCATACTTCATAAAAATTGAAATATCTTAAAAAAATAGAATTAAATTGAAAGACCACAAATAATTTTCATACCCCAAATACATACAAGAAATGAAACCCGAATGAAACTAACATAATTGGAAAAAACTACTCATAAAAATGTTATTGGATAATTATGGAAATTTATTTTTTTGAAATTTATTATTAATATGGAATCTAAATATGATTCAATATTATTATAATTATGCATAAAATATTATTATACATGGATCAAATAAATATTATGAGAAAATTAAAGTAAAAATATTATCATTTTTTATAAAATATTATTTTATTGAAAATTTAAAAATATTTTATAGAAAATAACTGGGATTGTTATCACGAGACAAAAAAATAATTATAGTCAATTTTGTTTGAAGATTTAGTTATAGAAACTTTAGGATAAACTAAATTTTTTGAAATAAATCATTTCATAAAAAATTAAACATTAAGAAAATAAATTTTTATTATACAATTATAGAAGATAAAATTATATTATATTAAATTATACTCTATTGTATAAGACTTACATTTTTAACCCTTTCAAAATATGAATGGAAGTTACGAGAGTAGGAAAATGAAAATAATATGAACTTCTTAATATTGCGGTCAATGTATGTTGAATAAATTTAAAATTTGATTAGATACACTATAACAAAAATATAATAAAACTACAACACCTATTTTATGTAGGTTCATGGAATAGTGTAAGCAACCACTTGGGAGTGGAAAAATGCGACTTTGGTCAGAATCGTTGAATTTTTAGAGCTGTAAAAAATGAAAATGTCAGTCATATTGGAATTAATTGAATTAATAATTGATATGAATTCCTGAACTAGAATAGGAGGATTATCACATATAATTTATAATCAATTTATATGTAGATATATAATGACATAAACCTGTAATTAATTTTTTTGTTGATGAAATGATTGACTCAATATCATCATTCCATCGTTGTGTTGTTCGATCTATGCAAAGAATACCTATTGTGGCGTTCTACATTTATAGGAAAATATCTAAACATCATCATAGAATCACAAAGTTCTATAATTGTTGATCTTGTTCACCTATGTCTTTTGTTGTTGATCACAACATAATTACCTTCGCGGATGAAAAATTATTGTAGTTAACTTGATGTCTTTAGAGTAAAGGAGAAGAGAGAACTCTATAGATCTAAAAAAACTCGTCTATGGTATTAAAGAGTTTATTTCTCTCTGATGTTGACACCAAATCCTATATAGGAATGAGATATAACGATATATATATATATATTAAATAATGATTAGGGTTGCCTATATTTATATAAGCCCCCTTACTAATTACTTAATCATTGTGAACCGTGTATAATAATAATAATATAATTATAATTCACTTATCATGTTCATTACTTGAGAATAAATAAATTTCATTTATATCATTACCATCCAGTCAATTCGACTAAGCCCTCTAATCCAACTCAACCTTTACAGAACCTTGAATAATGACTATTTATTTAATAAATATATATCAAGTCATTTTGAATTAATATATAAAATAAATATTATATTTTACAAACCATGAAAATTAATATTTATTATTATTATTTAATAGAATTACTATTTTGAAAAACTTGTGATTTTATATTTGCATTCCAACAAGCCTAAATAAATATTAAACCACAAAAAATGAAATAATATTATTTAAATGTTAAAGTTATGACTTAGCTATAAAATTGATTGTATGAATAGGATTAACAAATTTTTGAATAATAAATAAATATAATATTAAATATAAATGTATTGATAGATTCTTATTAATTAATCACTCAATTCGATGTAAAGTTTGGTTATTCTTCAAAAATAAGTTTTCTTCAAATAGGATATTCATTTATCATTATGAAAAAATATTATGAATAATTTATATAATTCTTTTAAAAATATTTTATAAAATAATAATCATTTTGGAAATCAAAATATAAAATTTATCTAATGATCTATTTGGATAATTTTATGAAAATAATGAATTCCAGGCGAATAGTAAAAAATGTTGATTTTGAGTGATTTTTTTTTCAGGAATGTATAATGTTACAATTTGATTTAAAATTATTTGGAAGTAAAATTAGTAATCCTATATTTTAATTATTTTAATTGTGTTTAATGGAGTTATAATTTTATTTGAATTTGGTTTAAAAACATTTTTATATTTAAAATGGATTTTCATGAAAAAAAATTTTTGTGTGCACAAAGTATTTCTTTATTTATAAATTGAGTTGACAAATGTTGGTGCATTATTTCAAATAATTTGATATATTATATATTCAATAAATGTTTCAAAATTCATCAAATATTTTTATCAGCATAGGATAAAAATAAATCTGATTTTATGCTAAAGAACATTATTTTTGTAAAATTTGGTTTTCATCGCATTTTTTACACATATTTTGAAATTAATTTATATCAAATATAAAAATATAATTTCAAAAAATGGATTAAATATTTGGAATTAGGTTTTAAATTTTTGTAAAAAGACATCCTTTTTTGGTTAGTATGAATAGTAACCATTGAAAACATTATCACCTCGATAAAGATTTAAATATGATAATCAAGGTTAAAACTAAGCAATAAGTCCATAATTTTTCATCTTTAATTTTAGTGGATGAAGTTAATTGGAACAGTATCACATTATCCTAAAAATTTAATTTTTTAAAGATCATTTTTTATGAAAATTACATATATAATATTTATAGAAATTAAAAATATGAAAGGTAAATATATTAAATTTTTAAATAATTAATGTGCTAACATAAAGACAACAGAGAGATGTGAATAAATATAAATGAAAATTTTTAATATAATAAAATTAATTTCATGAAGGAAATGTTTTTATAATTAATATTAATAATATAATTTCCTTAAATTCTTAGAGAAAACTATGATAATTTTTATTTAGTTAATTGAAAAAATGAAAAAAATGATATTAAAAATATAAAAAGTAATATAATTTTTTTGATTTATAGTGCTAGAAATTTTTTAGATATTTGTGAAATATTATGGATTATTAAGAATAAAATTATCAAATTCAATATTAGTCTTGTTTTCTTTAATTTCAAATTAAATTAATAGTTTGAAAATTTTCATTAATAATATTTTTTAAAAAATAATATATTATTTAAATGACTTAAAATTCATAAAAAATATTATATTAAGTTAAAATAATGTAATATGTTTTAGCATTTTAACGATTCTTCATTTATAGTCAAATCTTCCATTTATGTTAACATTTATTCCATGTTAATGTTGAAATACTTATTAACATGGTTAGGGTAAAAAATAATTAAAACAAGGGTAATAAAAATAATATTGCTTAAAATGACACAAATAAATGTATAAATTTCAGTGGATGATTCTAATTAAAATTTATACTCCTTTAAATATTATTCATGTCTATTTGGTGTATTTTTGGGCTAATAATTAATTTATTATATTTCATTCTTCTAAGAAATTTCAAGTTTGTCCTCTCCATACCTTATAAAAGGACACCTCTAATTTCCATTCATCACCTAACATTGAGCCTCATTGACTAGCTAAAACCTTGAAAATTATACTATAATCATAGATATACACATTATAGAGGTTCTGGTCATACAAAAAGTCTAACCGTAGTTTCCATCGGTGGTGATCTAATAGAGTAATTTCAATGATGGGTTAATCATAATAAAGAATCACATTCTTTTTAATTCATAGTTTACCTCTAATAAATCTATTTTATTTACCATAAAAGAGTAAATTCTATGTCATAAATATAAATAAATTTTATTATTAATTTCTAATCACCATTATGCACCGTCTTCCCCATCAAATGGGAAGAGAAAGTATCACTCTTGTGGGTGTACAGTTTATAGTCTCCATATAGCGATAAAATTTAGTCTTCATCACCATCAACTATGTATGGGTATAATTTTTATTTTATCGATTATATTGAAAATTTATGAAATAATCCATCTTTTTTAATTATGATATCAAATATTACTTTTTACCTTCCAATCCATTGGGAAACAATAATGTCGTTCTTTCGTACATGTGGAAAACCACCTCTACGAAGCGATGAAATTCATTTTTCATATCTATTTTATTTGTATGGTAATGAGGGAAACATTAACGTATATATATGATGTATATTATATAATATTTATTATTTTAATAATAATTATTTTTTAACATTATTTTATCACATCTTTCAAAAAAGGAAACCATTATTCTTCGGTAGATACGACCTACCATCTCCATGAACGGTGTAATTAATTTTTCAATAGCTACCTATTTGGTTGAATATAAATTTAGTATATATATAATAAATATATATGATATAATAATAATGTAAATTATTTTGGTATATAATTATTATAAATTTAAATTTATTACGTAGGCTGTTAAAGATCATTAGAAGTTAGTTGATCAGGAGGTAATTGATTTTAGACTCGAATTTATTTCTTGTGGAACACAACCCATATTCCAAATTTGTTTCTATTATACAGTATATATACTTTTCAAAAATTTATTTTATGATTACACTCAGGAAAAATACTAGATATTTACAACCAACATGGGTTATTTCTTTCATAGGGATTGTGATTCCAACGTTACCAATGGAGTATGGGATATATGATTCAATCATATTTTAATTCGGATTATTTTTTATTGAAGTAACATTGAGGAAATTATACAATACTTATCTATTAAAATAATTTCATTTTAAACTTCTCTAGTTATTTTTGAGTAATACGTGTTTTACTTTTATTTTAATCACTTTAAATTTTCAAGATACTGAAAGAATATTTTTAAATAAAACATACTATGTAGTACCATACAGTTTGGAATATTTGTCTTCAATATCCATGTTTTAGTGAATTTAATTAATATTATATTATGATTTATTAAATTTTATTTTACTACTATTTGACATTTTAATAATGTTTTTTAAAATACATTATTCTCACTTAATTCATAACATACTTTTTTAATTTATTCAAATAAGTGAAAGGAATTTTTTCTTTTAACATATATGACATAAGTCGAATTTATCACTATCATTTCTACTCAAATATTTTAATATTACTTTTCATTTTTGGAAGATTATATTCAAAGGAACTCTGTTCCTAAATATTTTTTAAATTTTTATATTCAAAATAAGTGATTTCAGAATAAAGTGGTAATTTTCCTAATGAAATATTCCAATGATTATTCAAATGGAATTTTCAACTATGATAACATCATTTGGAGTTAATAATTTATTACTAAGGATATGCAAATGATACTATACAAAGACATTATTTTTTTGTTTTTTGTTTATAATTAGGATACAACTGTGAAACAAATTTATTTTTAACTTGTTATGGTGTAATTAATTATGAAATTTTTATGAATCCAAATATCATTACATAGGGTATGATATGATGTTAGGATGAATGTTTTATGATATTGTGAATCACATATGTATGGTTTTCATTATGTGATGGGTGGGACTGAAATTACATATCTTATAAATGTGTTCTGTAAGTTTTTATATCATTTGAGATAGCAATGGAAGAAAATTTGTTGTGGTTGATCCACAATATAAAAAAATTTGACATGATTGATCCAGTTTAAAAAACATGTCAATGATGTTTATGTTATATGGGAATCATATATAGGTGATTGATCCACTATGGGAATCATGTTATGACGTACGATCAGTTATTATTTGGTAAAAATGATTTCCTTCATGATCCACTATGATATTATGGTATTGAAATTTAACCTTAACATGTGGAATGGTTTCTATATTTATATTGGTGCTAAACTATTATGACATGAACTTGTGGATCATGATTGATTTATAATTATTCCTCCCTCTTATGACTTTGGTATTTTGAATTGTTAATTCATTATTCCATGACTCGTGTTTAGGATCTTTTAAATATTGGATATAGAAAATGAATGTTATGATGCTGATATCATACCATTATAGGTAACTTATGCTTTCATTTTTTAATCGATTGATATCTACAATGATTACCTTTAATGAGAATATGATCTCAACCATTCTTATGTTTCCATTCCATAAGTAATGAAGAAGGATTTTATATAGGGAATGACTATGTAGTGTAATAAGTTGGAAGATATTTTTGGGAGATTTTAAATATCATTCTTCTAATAACAATATTATATATATATATATATATATTATTCAAAGACACTAAACCATTCAGGTCCTCAGATATGTATTTTCGAAATTTGTTGAATATTTATTTAAACATTTGTAACATTTATCTATGAAAATCCTTAGTTGTTACACTAAAGAACCCATAGATAAAAGACTTAATTTCATAGTGGTCAAAAACCTCCTTTGAACACCCACCATTTACAATAATATATTTATCATCAAATATCTAGTCAATTTAGATGGATACCCTTGTCATCAACCTAACTTCTTAATGATGAATTCATTAACATTTTAGGAACGAATATGCATATATAACACTATATCCATGTATTTATCTATGAACTAACATTCACATAAATTGGATAGAGATATCAAAATTTATCAAGAGACATAATGGATAAATTCTTTCACACGTTATCACTTAATTAAATATAACTCATGACATACCCAACGAATATAGAATTACTGGGAGTATATGTTTCCAACATTTTTTTCAATACATCAAATTAAATGACTTATTTAATTAATTAATGTTAATTTAAAATACATAGTATCAATAAACATGTTTATATATATGAACATCTGGTAACCCATATGAAAATGAATTTCTACTGGTGCGTCTCCTTCTCATAATCTCCCACTCTAGATATTACAAATGTTCAAAAACATGAGAGGTTTCATGAACGTCCTATCAATATCCAACACTAATACCCTGTAAAATTTGTGTCCCATAAAATAATTTCATCATTGAATATATTATATGTTTATGAATATTATCATGGAACCTATATGTTCTCATTTTAGTAGGTTGTTTCAAAAACCATTCAACATGATAGATATTCATAGAACAATATCATATATTAATCCATTAATATGAATAATATTAATTTGATAAGAAACATAATTAATAGTCATGAAAATTAATACATGTTATCATCATATACATTGAATTTGGTTTTATGGAAAATAACTCCAGGAAACACCCACTTGAACTCGATCCAACTGCTAACAACCTTCGTTCCACTAGATCTAACATTATACTCATGAATCTAAAGAGATAGAGCCTTCATGAAGGTTTATTATAGGTTTAAATATATACATAATCTTATTTTTATGACTTGAACTCATTGAATAATATCCATAAAGAGATTAAAATTATTTAATATATTCACTGTCCTTTGATGTTACCATGGATCATTGGAAAGATCTGGGGTTGTAGTATTATCATAGTAAATTATGATAGGGTCTAGAATTCTAGGAATGAAATCAGTATCCTAGAAATGGTTGTGAATCTAATACATTCTATCTTATATATCATAAAAAATATAATCATACTCTAATGTATAATAAATAAGAACAAGTATATTTGAACTCTTCTATCTCACAACTACTCTTTTGAGAATAAAACATATTCAGGCATTGAATTTAGATTATTTGGATTTTTCTGAAAGATAATACATGGATAAAGTCTGATGAAAATATCTTCATCTCATCCATACACCAAGGACATATCCTAAGTTCACATTATATACATAATGATAGCCTAAATCATCAGTCCAATGTAGTTCAAAAGGATCAGCTTGATATCCACCTACCGTGCTCAATGAATTTGAAACATCAAACCACATACATAACATGGCATACATGATATTTCTTATTATAGAACGATATAATATCATAATAATTATCTCTTTTTCTTTGTATGTCTGAGGACACTGGATATTGGAAGGATGTATATCTTGTGATACTAGAACCAATCCCCTATTTGATTGTTCAATTTTTAAAACTCATCATTAACTCATAAATGTATGTACATTTACATAGTCAAAGTAGCCTCATTGATCATTAAAACATGATATTTATCCTAAGAATATAGAACTCTTCTCCTAAGTCTATTATATCTAACTACTTTATCAACTTTGCATTAACTTCATGTAAGGATATTATCTTCATTACTGTTACTAATATGTCATAGACATATACTACTATAAAAAATGAACATACTCCCACTGAACAACATGTAGACACATGGATAACATTTGTAATTTATTAATCCAAATTCATTTATAGATTTATTAAGCCATACGATTCATTATCCAGATGATTGAATTAATCCGTAAATGGATCTCTACAACTTTTATGTCCATTTGGCATTTCATTGTGTTAATAACCCTTATGATTTTTCATATCATCATATTTATAAAGATTACTAATAAGGAAATTAGTTTTTAAATCTGTATAAAAAAAATTCATAGCTAAGAAAAGAAACTATGCAAAAGAGTTTTGATGCATTTAATCATAAAAACTAGATAAAATATTTCACCATAGTGTAAAATGTGATGTTTAATAAAACATTGATCCACTAGTTATTCATTATTGGTACTAAATTAACATTCCATTTATAAAAGTATCTTGAATTAAAATTATTAAGAAATATGATATAAATCAATTTTTGAATCTACCAAACCCACACATAGTTTTTTTACATGGAATCAATCTAATAACACATTTATTCCTGAAATATCTTAGCTTATATGCTCTATACTGACTCCTGGTAAGATAAAGGTTCATTAATTTTAAGCAATAGTGAGCCACCATCTTCTTTGAATAGAAAAACATACCATTTTAGCTATATACCTTTCTAGTTCTCCTACACAATACTTGTGTTTTAGGAGCTACACATTCCACAATGACTTGTAGAGTCTATTCCCATAAAAAATCTTTTGTATCTTGAGAAAAAAATCCAGGATGTCAATAATTCCCCAAATATCCATATTTAATATGTGTTCCCACTTCAAAAAATATATATTTCTTATAAACTATAACCTTATTTTCTGATGAATCGTGTAGCTAGTATATTCTATTTTCCATGTTATAACCTAAGAGATACACTTTGTTCCCCATGGTGCTAGTTTTCTTCATGATATTTCCATAAAAAGCTCAAACCCCCATAAATTAATATGTGAAAAACAAGTTTATTTCAACTCCATTTCTCAAAAGGAATATTGTTTTCTATTTTAGTTTCCACAACATTTAGTATGAATATTTAGATTTGTAATGATTATTCCCAAAAGAATATAAAATGGTTTTCATGACTAATGATCAACCCCACCATATCAAGTAATTTATAACTCATAATTTCACTAATACCATCCCACTATGGAATATAAATAGGGTTGAGTTGATAGGAAATTTGATACTCCCATAAATAGTGGATAAACTCTTTATTAAGTTATTTACCACCTTTACTAGATAAAAGTTTCTTTATATTTATACCATGATGATTCTGAACATCATTATTAAATTCAATGAACATGTAAAAGAATTAAGAAATATCATCCATCAAGTATAAAGAACTACACCCACTCAAATCATTAGAAAAAGTCATAAATTATGAGAATCCACCCCTAGATACTACATGAAATGGTTCATATACATTAGCGTGTACCAATTCTTGAATCTATATTGGTCGTTCACCTTAACCACCAAACAATTGATTGGGAATATTACATAGTATTTAATAATGACTTATTTTATGTTTTTTATGATTAAAAGAGTCTTAGTAACCATCTTGATGGTGCATAATTAAATTATACTCATTTATGTGATCAAGATGGTGTTTCCACAATTGGGTGTGAAATGATTTCTTTTAATTTGATTCTTTACAAATTTAATATTATTATTTTTCATAATTTAATATATAAATATTATTAAAAAACTAGTCCATACCATAACATGTGATATATTTATAAGAGTAGTATATCTTATTTACAAAATTGAAAAAAAAACCCATCCATGTCTAGAAAAGATGTAGAGATAGTGTTCTTGTTATCACTTGGCATATGATAATTATCGGTTAAAACAAAAATCATTCCTATTGGAAATTTGAGGTTGTATTATTCAGTGGATATAGTATCCATCCCCACCTCTTTGGTAGACTATATATCCATCGTGCCATAAAAAACCTTATTAAATATACATTGTTCCAAAATTTTGTAACAATTATGAGCACCACATATAGTGTCCAATAACCAAACTGTATATATGGAAATGTTACACTTGTTAATTAATAGATCTGAAGTTCCATCTTTCTTATTTATTAGGGTGAAATTTCATTTCTAATAGTATTTCATTCTCCATGAAAAAACACAACATTGTTCTCCTTTTCATTTCAATAGATCTTATTGTACTTTAAAGGAAGGTTCATTAGATCCTTAGACATTGAAGGTGTCTTAAGAACTTTTTCCTAGATATTCCTCTCTATATTAACCATATGGTACGTGGGGTTTTTATTCCTTGTGTCTTTATCAAATTGGTTAATAATATTATGAATTTATGAAAGTGTATTCTTGATATTTATCATATTATAATTTATACTGAAATTGGAGAAGGTTTTAGGTAGTGATAAAAAATGAGATTTTTGTGCAACTCATCTGGAATATTAAACTAGAATATGACTATGTGTTATATATATCCAATCACATTGAATATATGAGGCCTATCTTGTGATAGATCTCTAACCATTCATATGAATAGTTAATTGAAGATCTTATGTCTCACTTGTCTCTCCTTCATATGATAATGATCGTATTGGTGAGATATGATTATCTATGATTTTACATACATAAATTATATTAAAACATCACTTTAAATTGAAGATAATATGGAAAATTGTTCATCCATTACATCACCCACATGTTTAGGGTAGAGAGTGACTTCTTCCAAACTAGCCTCTTTAACATGTTATTCAGGAATTTGGGATTCCAGAACATATAATTTCTATTCATTACATAATATAATTGTTATGATCCTATATCATTGTTATAAGTTTTAGTTGGTGAGAATCTTTTACATCTCTTGTGTGGATCATGGTGATATGGTTGAATTCATGTGGTTTTACATTTATAAAAAAATTAAAAGTATTTTATTAATAATTCCTTGATTAAAAATAAGAAAAATTATTATTAAATTTCTTTTTTTATTAATCTCTCACTATTTTTTAAAAAATAATATCCCTTAAATTTTTTTAAATATTATTGCATGAATAATATACTAAAATGACCCATACTATCCTTCTCATATCCCCGAAAAGGGCATCAAAAGTTAATTATAGGGGTTTTGTTAAGCCTAACCTTCCAACTATATAAAATTATATTTCTTTGTTATGGTGATAGGAAAACCAACTCTCAAAATCCAAGATAAATATTTCCTCAACTATTTCATCTTAGTTGCACCATGTTCTAACTTATATGTCAACCCTTTACGGGAACCATGTTATATCACCTTAAAACATCTAGCTGAAATTTCATCAATAATTGAAGGAATAATGAATTGGATTGATCAAGAATTTTGAACTAGGGGTTTGATTATAAATTGTTTATTTCAAGTATATACCAATTAAATATTTTTTGAGGGATTTTTTTCATAATTAAAAAAATAAAAGTTTTTTATTATCACATGATTGTTAATATTCTGTAGATTTTATTTATGTTAATAACCATGTCTGATAAAATTTATGAAAAAATTATATTATTTTTTTAAATCATACATACTTATTAATTGATTTAGTAAAATCCAAAAACATAAATAATCAACTGTGAAAATGATAGAAATAATATATATGTGGCATGATACTGAGATTTTATAATTTTTTTTATATAGTGGATTATAAACTAATCCTTGTCCATATAGTAAAACACATTTATAAATATCTTAGTTCATATTGAATAATTCAACCCCAGATCATATGTATCACCTCAGAAAAGTGACTCAAAAAACCTAATCATCCCTAGAAGAACCATCCATACATAACTTTTTACTCACTTATAAGTGACAGGATCCAATGGATATAATAATTGGGGTTTATGTAAAAGAAACCCATAGAATATAGAGCCTTATATAATACATGGTAGGGGATGATTTTATGTGAATCATTTAAATTTATTAATATTAAATTAAAAGGAATCTAATCACATATATAGGTATAGTATAATATTTTGGCCATCCACATAACCTGAAATGAAAACATATTTTTAATATAGCTATCAATTATATCAATTCATTTTTAATTAAGATAAAATTACACAAATTAATTTAATTAAACCTATTTATCATAATTCCATAGAATAATCATTGAAACAATACCATCCATATCTTTAAAAAAATTAATGTAAGTAATTATATTTTAAATTAGAAAAGTACACAAGTGTACTTGGAGGAAATGAAATTTATATATCCTATCTACCCAAAAAGATCCTTGTACGTTTTCATTCCGTTGGAATCCATAATACATTTGTTGTATATAATTAATTAGAATTTACTACCAAACAAATGAAACATGAAACACAAGTGATTCATAATTCATGTGTCTCTCTTGATTCATGAATATAACACTATAAGTAAATACCATACACAACATATATATTTATAATTTAACATTAAAGTTAATTTAATATATAATTAAAAACACTTCAACATATCGTGTATCATCAAATTAATGACTCAAAATACACATATAAATATGATTAATTCTATAATTAATTATTCTCTCTATGTTAAATTTAGAACATAGGATGAATCATATTACACAGAGTGTCCTAGGTTACTCAGCACGTTATATCTTATGGCAGTTTCCATGACACACACCTTGGGTCTAGGTGTGTTCCCCTATCACAGATGTCTATGAGTACATGAAATGTAATCCTTATACATGATGTGTGGAAACTATGTCACATGGTTTTTCACTACCTATGTTTTGTAAAAGAAAAATGACACCTAAGGACCCTTTTCTTGTCTGCTACAAGAAAATGAAGACAACATATTATGTACATTTGTTACATAGTGTGTAGTTCTTCAAAATGAATCCCAATTGGTCCTGATCTACTAAGAAGTTCATTTATCAGATTTAATCTGATATAATTTGACTGATATAATTACCATGCGAGCTATATGTCAGATACATATTTTCAAGATGTGTAGTTTCGTATATGGTGTCTATTCTTGTATTATATAACCATAATGCTTAAAATCTCCAGATGAACTTTTCAGATGTTTCGTTAATTGGAATATTAGTATTTATTTGTCATGAGAGGGAAAATGAAAAAGGGAAGAGAAAAAATTTCATATTCCATGAAGAAATAGATATGATTTCAAATAAATTATAAACACATACAATTTAATCAATTATTAAAAAATTATAAATTTAAAATGTGATTACTCGAATACAACTAGTACATTTCATGTTTAATGGATGTTCCTTTTGTGCATGGTTGACTCGACCAATTTCCTTAATTTTTTAAGAATACATAATAAAAAAATTAAAATTTCATATAAAATTTAATTAATTTATAGATTATTTGACATTAAAGCCCAAACCAAAAGAGGATACACAATTACATAATTACATAATTACATGAAATTGTAATTCTTTCTCCATTACTGATTTGGTGGAATTGATCATGTCATAACATCATCGATTTACATGATCCAAGTGGATAATCTTTCTAAAGGTGATCCAATCATTTACAATAATTTTTAAACCTTCCCAAAGATTAACTATACCATAGCATAGTAAATATTGATTGCTATCATTTTTCATGGTTAATCAAAATAAAATTCACTCTAAGGATGATGAATTATTGGCATTATCTTTATGTATTGTTAGGGGAGGTAAAGAAATCGAGCACTAGATTTCTATAACTCACTCAAGGTACATAGTGAACTTCAAAATTTTAGTTGAGTACACTTATCCATACAAAAGAAAGATATATAATTGGATACATATAAATGAATGTTTATGACATCCTATTTTGCATATAACCCCCATTACCAACTCCTTAATTATAAGTAAATCCTTTTTACTAATAATAATATAATTATTATTCACTAAAGATGTGAATTAGATAATAATAAATAAATATCATTTATATCCATTCCAATCAGACAATTATACTATGTTTACTAATCCTCTTTAACATTTACCAAACCTAAAATAATAAATATTTTTTTAATGAAGATATATCATATTATTATTTATTGATTAATATAATAAATGTTATGTTTTCAAAACCATGAGAATACATATTAATTATTATTATTTGAATCACATATTATTTTATATAACTTGTTTCTAAATCCTGGATGTCAACCAACATAAAATAAATTTTAAACTAGAAAAAAAGAAAAATATTTATTCAAAGTTGGTAAATTCATCATTTTTTTTACTATGATCCCGTATAAACATAGTTTGTGGCACAATATTCTTCTTTTTGAGTGTAAATAGAAAATGATTACTAAATTAAAAGGTTAGATTCTAACAATATCCCTTGTAACCCATAGAGAGAGAAGTAATTAGGGTAGTGAAATATAACCTCATATTAATTACCACTATTTAATATAATTATTTTATCATTATATCTCTTGTACAGAATGATTTATAATGGTTTAATCTACCTATGTGTTTGATTTGACTTTCTTTGACTTTTGTGAAAGAAGAATTTCTAAAAAACACCATGTCTATGGATATTTTTAGCTAGTTACATTCCTACTAAAAGGATTGAGATATCTGCCTCAATCAATGAATATAGGAGATAAATCCATTATCACATTATCCATTAATGAACTATTACATAGATTCACGCAAAATATCTTAATTCACCATGATCATAGGTCAAAATGGTTTTTTTTCAATTCATCAATGTATGAATCTAATGGAATTCATCAAGGATAATTTTAATATCTACAGGTCAATGCACACATCTACATATATGAACATCCAATGATGATTTTAACTACTGATTTTATACTCATCGGTATTGTTAAGATAATATCTCACTAAAGATATTACTAAAGGTGAATAACATGATAGCGAACCTCAAAATTCAATTATTCTCCACCCCCATATACTGTATCATTAATTTTTCATTAAAATATTTTATCCATCTATATTACATATAATTTTGAATATAGTCCTAAAACATCAAAGTTCTCATCATAATGGGGAGAATTTATAACATTTCAGTTTGATATATATTCATAATAAGTTATCAAATTCTATTTCATGTAAAAGAACAATCATTACATGTTAATAGTCGTCATTAATATTCATGAAAATGAATACATATAATCATCAATTATTTAGATGATGATTATATGGAACTAAATCCAACATTTAAAGGTTGAATAAAATAAAGGATCACCACTCCTAGAAAGATAAAAATGGTTAGAAAAATACTAATCCTATGAAATTCACTTTTATGGATTAAAAAATGAAATTGTATTGAAAAAGAAACACCATTTAAAGTGAGGAAGATGTAGTATTTAGAGAGGATTCAACCATTGATAGACATATTTCTGAAAAAAAATGGTGATCATGAAGGGATAAATAAATCATTGAGATGAAGCTATATACGATGAAATAAAGTAGAGGAAGGGAACAATTATGAAATAAATTATAATAAGATTATATGAATAATAAAGGTCTTGGATGTAAAATAGAGAAGTGTGATTATTGGTGTGATGAAATGGTTTAGTTAATAGTGGTTATGATGCAATAGTGTCAACGATGGAAATGATAACCAAAGAGGATCAAAATATAACTGATGAATGGAGATGAAAGTGTTAGAAGGGTGAATAGAGGGAGAGTATTTAGGAATTTGGGAATGGAAATAAAAGATCACGGGAGAGAGGTTCAGTTGTAGAGGAGGTGACACCTTATGAAAATGATATCAATGTATCCAATGAATACAAGAAATAACCACTTAATGAATTTAATTCGATGGATAATGACTATGCATAAATAATATTTGATATGATTATTAGTGATAATAATTTATTTAAGTAATGATAAATTGAAATGGAAAATGAATATGATTATATATAAGGGTAACTATGTATAAAATATTATAATATAGGGAAGGCATGAAAATTATGCATAATGTAAATGGATTTGTCTGATTAGTCTATTTACAATATGAGTTTATCGGAAATTAATAATGAATATATATATTAGGTGCTCGGATATATAATTACATTAAAATACACACAAATACCAAACACACTGGCCAGAAATGTAGGCCATTGCTCACTAAGGGGATAGCCCAACATTCAAGAATTATTTATTTAGTACATAGATAGTAGGGCCAGTGGTACTGAGGCCCGAAACAAGGCCTGGAATCTCAGTGTATCCTTATGTATTAATCATCCTACCTATGTCACTTGGAGTACGTCATGACTGCATCACTGCATGCTTTGTAATATAATAGTACAATTTCAGACCTGAATTTGAAACTGGGTCTGATAAAAAATTACCAGGAGCCATTACCACTAGAGATTAAGATAGAAGAGAAGTTGTATGTTTATTAGAAGACCAAATAAGTAGTATATTTTCCATTTATTTTTAACAAGTTGACTAGGGGGAGAAGTCCCCTATTTTCATTGAACAAATGAAACCCAATTTATTTTTCATGTGTAGAGTTGTACCCCTTAAGTGTCCTATAGAACTATGGGAATAAAGAAACAATATTATTTGGATCAAAGTCCATATCCCATAGGTAAATTCAATAGTCCAACAACATTATCATCTTCTGTACAACAAATTTTCTATGAAGACACACCTATAAAGACTTCCTTCTGTACCCCTATTGTCCATTTCACTTGAACAGATCTCCATTTCCCATCTCTATAAATTTCCATTATTTTACCCTATAAAAAAAAGAAGTACTATTATTATTTTTTAAATATTTATTAATAGAAACATTTGGATAAACTAAAATCCATGGCGAAATAATTTTTATTTTAATAATGAAACTGTAGTAAACAGATTGTGTACTATAAAACCAACGAAGAAAAAATTAAATTATACTGCAATTTTTCTAAATTTTAAATTATTTTCCTTGAAAATCCTTATAGGATATTATGTGAGGTTACTGAATATGGGAATATAAAATAATAGATATTTTTCTGTATTAGGTTTTGTGAATGTTGATTATGATGAAAGGATAATTGGAGAGAGGATAAAATATTCTATACGAAAGTAAGAAACTAATTTTAGGGGTGTATGAAATGAAGGAGAACCTATAATGAAATGAAATGAATAATAAGAACAATGGAATATGAAAAAGTAAATTGTTTATGGATATTGAAATAAAATTATAATGAAAATAATTATACATTTTCTGTTGATTAAAATATGGAATTTTGAGTTAAGTCACAAAGCGATTCTCTTATTATGAATGCCAAAATATGACATGCTAGGGAGAATAAATCATTGGGTTAAAACAAAACATAGTGAAATAGTGTGGAGAAAGGTTGATCTAATCTAATCTGATAGAACTAGATTAATGGATGATATAAGACATTGGATTAACAACATGGAGGTGGGAGGCTAGAGAAGATGAGATGGTGTGGTGGATGGTGGTGGAAAATTAAATTGAGTAAAACAGGGAAGAGATGATCTAATAAGATTTAAGATACTGGAAGAAGGGAGGCTCTAGGGTTTGAATGGAGATTAAGGAGGGAGTATTTAAGCATGAGGGAACAGAAATATAAGCTGAAAAGGGAATGGTTTGGCTATGATATGGTTAATAGATATGTTAAAATGATGTGGTTGATACATGTGTCCTTGAACATAGAAATCATATTATATAACATGGATGTATGCAAATATATATATATATATATATATATATATATATATTTATTTAAATTTTTTAATAAATTTAACATAAATATTAAATAATGGATACAATCTATGAATGCCATAGTAGAAATTAGTTGTAAAATCCTAGATGGTTAATGTAAAAAAGGTCTGACACGTAGTCGAACTATAGAAACATAATTAGTTGGGAATAATACTATATCCAACACATAAAAAATATTATGTATTATAAAAAAAATACAATCAATATCCATATTATAATATTGTAATGTATCCCTAATATAATGTATGACACTATATATCCCAATATTACAATAGGAATATTATGTATGCAACACAATATATATATATATAAAACCCTTTTGGGGGAGGTGGAAGAGTGAGTTGAGAAATTTGAGGTGGGGGAGTATATACAAAAATAGTATAGTTATTAAAGGGGGATAATTTTTCCATTAAAAATAATAGTAGTTGTTAATAAAAACTACCACTAAAGTGCCCACCTAATTCTATTTGTATTAGTTATATGTTTGTGTTGGTAAGGTAAAAATTTTAGAAGTGGTCTTAACCCATTAATTTTGTATGGAATCATTTTAAAAAACTACCAAAAAAATAATATTACATTGGAAAATAATAAATTAAATTTAGCAGTGGTGAGTAACTTTTGCCAAATATTGGCAAATTATCATAAAAACTAATTTGGGGAAATTATAGAAAAATTCCCCTCCAAATGAGTCAATCATTATTTAAAAAAACAAACCCACAATAATGTGGATCATACAAGTGTCCTTTTAAACATTAATCTTTGTGTATATAGTAGATCAATAGTAATATATTTGTAAAAAAAATTAAAATCAAATGAAAAAAAGATTATACTATATGAATATCATGATTTTTCTGAAAAAATAGTTTTTCTTTGAACAAAATGGCTTGCACATTGTCTAAATGTTGATACCTCACCAGTAGGGAACATCACACTCGTTGAAGCATCTATAATATCTTGGACCATAATCATAACTCAATCAATATTCATCTATTAATAATGTAATTAATCCCAAATATAATTTTTAATACCATATTCCCCAGTTTGACACTGAGGATCCTAAGTAGGTGACTCCAATTATATGGGAAACACTAGAGGAAGAGGTAACATAGTTTGATATGAATGAGACGGTGGAAGATTTATTGAATGAAATACCATTATATGAGGGGGTTATTATTTCAATTAATGATGGGTATATTTCCCACTAAATTCATTAGATGCGGTTAAAAAACCCACCTCTACTATGTACCCTCAGTTATATTAGTGGCTATTAAAAGTAGGTCCTGGTAAGTTAAAATGTATAGTGGTTGTTTTTACCCCTTTTATTTTTATGAAAATGAAATTTTAAATAATTTCTAAAATAGTCATATATTGGGAAAAAATAACAATAAAATATTTCATTGGTTAGAAAACACAGCTAAAATTTAGTATTAAAAAAATAATTTGGTGTGGTTATCATAAATTCCCTATAACTTAATCAATATTTATTTTAGAAAACCTTCCTTTATCCCGGAACCACATTCCACAATCCATCACCCCCACCCACATTCCTCACAAACTTCTACATACTCTCCCACCATATGTGATGACCACAAAATAGGACCCATCACACTCCCATATGCACATTGGAGAATTGTTAGATTATCTGTAGGAGTTAATTGCCCCTTACAGATGTGATTTTACCACTTTATTTGTGAGATAAAGGGATGTGTACCACACCAATATCCTATAACTATTTTCTATTATACATGTTTTCATTTTTACATGTTCACTAAAATAAATTTTATTTATATAATATATCTAACTAAATTTAAATATATAACCAACATAAATATATATAATTTTATGCATTCGTCATTATATTATGTATTAATGTATTTATATTCTAATATATTTATTTGATATTAAATTTCTTTTTATTATATATTCACTATACATTTATAAAAAAATTATATTAAATGTTAAATTAATTTACATTATAAGTTTATTTATACATTTCT
The DNA here is from genome assembly GCA_963277665.1 of Viscum album. Taxonomy (NCBI): domain Eukaryota; kingdom Viridiplantae; phylum Streptophyta; class Magnoliopsida; order Santalales; family Viscaceae; genus Viscum; species Viscum album. The sequence goes on from OY728134.1 coordinate 1,175,082,028, forward strand.
ATTTTACAATTTTGAATAAATTTATATTATTTTTTTTAAAATAGAAAAAAATAACATGAACCCCCTTTGAACTGAGTAATGGAAAACCCATCATACACACCCGGGCTCAGATGGATCAATCCACTATAATTCCCTATAAAAAACAAATTAGAGAGTTCTGAAAGCCCAAGGGGAGAGAACCCATTACATGCCCGAAGGCCAGAGAACCAAAATCACACCAATACCATAGAAGTGTGCTAGAGCCTGATGCTTGAAGACCTGAAAATGTAAAATAAACCTTGTGGAGAAACCTAAATCTGCAAAAAAACACAGGAGATGTAGCTCAAACCCTAGGTCTCCACTTCACCATCTCTAATAGTCCACGATGTTTCCACCCACCTTGTGGACAACAGCCAAATCCTTGTCCCACCGAGATGCTCACCAATGCCCAAGCTCCCAGATATTATCACCAGTCCTCCACATCGTCGGCCAGCCTTGAAAGACACTTTCGCCCCCGCCATGCCTGTCTCCTCTAATAGACAAACAATATTAATATGTATTTAAATTAGTTAATACATATGCCTTTATATATGAATAATATTTATTTATTATACCAATATTTATCTAATATACATATATATATTTATTAAATAATTATATATTAATTTAAATTATAAAATATATTTTTACTACCAAAATTTTTTATAACATATTGATATAACTTGTGGCCATGGGATTTCATCCCACGACCCTCAGAAACATAACCAAGCCTTTTCCCACTTCATTTTGATCCAATGAACTGGTGGAACCTGAAAAATCAACAATGAAACCCACATCTATTGAATTTATTGTAAAATATTAAAATGTTTATACACATATATATATATTTTCATAATTTTTCATTAAATTAGTTTAACACTTTATATATACATATATTATATTGATATAATTAAATAAATACAAGTATATAAAAAATACCAAAAAAATATTTATATTATTCATAACATACTATATAACAATAAATTTTAAAATTTTATTATACATATACATTTATATTATAAAAATTAAAATGCATATTATATTATAAAAATATATATTTACATACATACATACATTTATATATATATTATACGATATATTATACAAAATAAATAAAAATAAATAAATATATTATAAAAATTAAAATAATGATTATATTATATAATGAAAATATTATTTGAAATTGATAGAGAACCGATTGAAATAATAATGTTTTTATAAGTGGTATGGAAACATCAATCAAAGGCAAAGTGATGAAAAAGGTAGAGAAAAATCAAATAGTCAGAATGGTGAAGATGAAAGTAAACTAGTGAAGAAAGACTAAATAAAATAAAAGACAATAAATAACACAATGTATATTGTAAAGAGGGTGATCCTTTGATCAAATTACTCACACATATATATAGGATGAAATTATGAATGGCAATGAAACCCATTAATGATACCATTTGCATGGTTTGGGAAATGATTTGTCCTCATAAATATAGATATTATAACATCTGTAAATTATAATTCATAACACTCTACCTTGGATTTCATAATTTCAGGTATTCTCATACAAATTTCCAAAAAACATTATAGAAAAAAATGAAGTCAAAATTAGATGGATTCAATATTATGTTGGCTCATAAAAAACCATATTAAAAAACCCAGTGAGAAAAACTTAACTAAGGGAAAAAATGTGTGAAATTACAAACTATCCTTAACTATATAATTCTATTATTTTAATAAGAAGGAAATTATTCAATTATATCTTTAAGACAAGGGAGTAAGACCATAGATAATAATGAAGATTCCTTCTAAAAAAGATAACTCATGGAGAAGTCCATCAATTACAATTAATTATAGATATCCATAATAATGTATAAGACTAACTTGTATATCTATTATGATGTATGGTTTAATTGTTAAAACCCTCATCAAATAAAAAACCATCAGGAAAAAAACCTATGATTATGAAAAAAGTGATCAATCAACCTCATGTTTAAATATTTTTGATACATTAAAACACAAATCAATAAAACCAAATTGAAAAAACATGACATAGAGAAAAAGTGTAGAATAGTTATATTTCCATATTTAATTTAATGATAGAATATTTATTCTGTGTATCACAATTTTTTAAATCCATTTACCAAAATTCTATGTCAGTAACAAATTATTGAATTAATATGATATTTAATCACAAGACCTTATTTGATTGATATCAATCTCACCATTATTTTAGTGGTCATTAGATAAAAGTAATTTTTGTATGATATTTTTTTCAATAAACTATAAAATAAAAACGTTTTAATTTTTAAATAAAAGAAACATTGTCTTCTTATAATCTAATGGGAATATTATCATATATATCTAATCCAGAATTAATTTTTTAATCATGAATAATTGATGTTTCCCAACATATTCTCAACATTCTTACAGAATCACAATAAACTATTTAGGATTTGTGGAATACACAAAAATGTTTTTTTATTGAATTCTAGGAAATGGATCTCCCACCATATATAAATAAATATCTAGGATGAGTGCATTATGAATGTGGATATGATATGTATAAAGCATCACCCTAGGAAAATAATTTTGTTCCTAAACATTTGGTATAAAATAATCCTTTAATTTTTGGGTGCTTAATTGTATGTTAATATATCATTGATATAATTCCAATTTCTGATAACTTGGGTAGAACAATATCTCAAATTTTTTATAGAAAACGATATGTCCAATATTATATTATTTTCATGATAAATTTGTGATCACATGAATCTAAGGTATGATATTTCATTACTAACTAGTTTAAATTTTCCTCTCATGATTTTAAATGATATTTATCTATATTATGTGATCATATAACCACTTATATACTTAATTGGTGTGAGATGTGTATATTAAATATTTTTATTACATTTTAAGTATATTTGGATTAATTAAAACAAAACCCATCATTAATATAATAATTTTTTGATCCATGATAGAACTTTGTCTATCCAAAGACTTTTATTTCAAAGTACATCACTAGATATTCAATTACTAATTAAATTTATTAATTGTTCCAATAACTTTAAATTCATTAATATATAATACAGTGACCAAATATAATAATCTAGTACTGTTAATGAAGACACATGGATATAATGTATAATTTTTATTAGCTTCATTCATCAAATAAAAACCCTGATAGTTATATCACATATTCTATCTCTTCTTTAATCTATATAATAATTTAATCATGTAAGTTGAATAAAGATGTCATGATCCAGGGTATTTTTCATGATTTTGAATCATTATGTTATTATTGTATAAACATAATTGTAAATATTTTCTTATATCTATGAATTCATAACCTCTATCTGGTTAATTCCTTGTTTGTCATGTAAAAAAATCACAAGGAATATAAAAGATTTAACATCAATTATAAGAGAGTATGTTTCATCATAATCAATATTGTGTCTTTTTGATGAAGCTAATATTTTAAAACATATTACACAGTAATAAAATATTTATAATCCTAATATAATGTTATTTTAAGTGAATTTGTCAAATTTTATGTTTTAATGTTATTTTGTGATTAATTGTTAAAATCACTTAATTTTTGGAATTTTAAAATTTTATTTTCATTTTTTATTTTGGTCATACCATTCTCTAAATTGACTAAACTTTTGAAATTTGTTTTTCATGGATTCCATGAATCTTGGGATAAATTTTATTCAATTTTCCACAAAGCTTAATTGATCATTTGGGGGCCCAATATTAGCTCACAAGTAGATCCTTGGAATCATTGGATAGATCTAGAAAATTTTACTTATGGGAAAATATATTCTTACTTAATAGCCTAAAGGAGATTATGTATTATATGAAGCTATATAGGTAATTAATTAAAATTATTATAAGTTTTGAAATGTAAAACTATGTTTCTTTAATAGTCATAATTGCATGTGAATTTGGAGTATTTTCTTAAAACAATTTACATGGTTAAAAATAATTTATCCATGTAAAACATTAAAAACACATATATCTGGGGGAAATTAATCTAAAATGTTTTTCATGATATAGGTATACCAAAAAAAGAAGTTAATGAATAAAAATTTCCCCAACTAGGCTATTTAATGAGTCACCCACATACATTCATTCAGAGGTTGAAATGTGGATCCATCATTTCTCATTTCTTTTTCTACAAATTGTCACCTCCCCACACATTATAAAGGATAACAATTTTCATAAGGATAAGGTGGAAGCCTGTTTCTTTAGTTTTTCCTTATATATTTAATAAATATTTTTAGTGTTCTTTTTCATTTATATCTTCTATAATTTTTATTTTCATGAGTTTCCCCAACCTTTTTCTCTTCTCAAATGCATTAAAAATATAAACCTAAACTGTGAATTTGTTCTATACAGTGAATGGTGCTTGATTGAGTTTATCAATTTTAATTTAAATATTTTTAATTTTTTCACAGGATTATGGTTATGGTTAAGATTATTGTTATGAGGGATCTCTCTGTTTTCTCTAACTTCAAAATTCTTCTTCTCATTTATCATTTTCATTCCCTTCACTATTTGGGTCATGAAAAGTTGGAGCATAGAATGAGTGGGGTTGGGAAGTGAAGAGGTATCCTATTTTATGTTTAGTAGAGAATTATCCCTTTTATAGTCATATCATCATGGGGTGAATAAATTTCAAACAAGAAGGTATGGTGTGACGAGTCTCAGTCACCTCAAATAATTGATGATTGAGAAGTATTTTGCAAAATGATATCAATCACTATAAACTTCCATCAAAATTTTCCTTCTTATTTTTATCTAAATAGAATTATTATTCATTTAAGCTACATATTTATTATATTTATATTTCATTAATTTCAAACACACCATATATATTAGATTTTTATTTTATTAGTTATATTTTTTTATAGTGACAATATAAAAATCTATTTGTATAAGTATCGTCCTCATGAGATTTCCCCCATGGGTGAATCATATATTTCATAAATTAGTATATAAAATGTATATTGGGGTAAAAAATGAATTATTTTTTCCAATTTGGCACCATTTTAAGAGATTCCATGTGCTTACACATGATGTTTATCATAAAAAAACATTAATGAATTTAAAAACTAAAATAAAGAGAATCATTGAATATATTTATTTTTTTAAGTCAAGATATTTTTATTTAATGAATTTCAGTTTTATTATAGTGGTGATGATTTTTTTTAGGGTTTAAATTTTAATGAAACAAGGAGAAGACAACCTTAGAAAAATGGAGGAGCTGAGAAAAAAATTGAACAAACTTTTGGACTGTATCATGAATGCAATTTCCAAAGGTCAAGACCAAAAAAAAGTAAATTCATCCAGAAGGGATTAATATTGTTACACCTACATTTAAATTTGAATAATTAAAGTATGACATGAAAACTCAACTTGAATATACTATCATATCTCCTTATGATTTTTTAAGAGGATACTCAAGATTATATAACTACTGATACAACTGTGTGAGTGATAAATGATTCTAACAAAATTGCATGATTTTTTTGTCAACAAAGATTTATTTCATCCTCCCATATGTATAAACTAAGAAACTATACCTCTATACCCCTCTCTTTATATGGAATAATATGAGGAATCATTACTGAAATAGAATTCCTATTGGCCTAGACTAAAGAGATCATACTTCTAGCTAAACTTCTTGAAGGGGAATATTTATTTATTGAATCTCATGTTTTAGTAATATCTAAGTGTAATTGATTTATAAAATCCCAATTTATGAATTTTCTGAATCTACATTACATTAATAGGGAAAATGTGTAGTTAATGATGTGTCCAACGTTTTGATGGACAAATAAATGGAGGACCCTTTATTTATCCTTCCATAACCATCCAATCTTCCACAAATTTCAATAGGGGATGATATGGTGTAGTATATATGTGGTTTAATCCATGACCATTTTAATATGAATATTATTGGAGTAATGTGTATTTTCTATTTTGTATGCAAGAATCCCTATCTACCTGGGGATTATATTTATTCCACTACAACTACATGAAAAGGGGTAGTAAAATCCGAGCATGGCTTGGGGGTTAGACCAAGAATTAACATTTTCATTCCCAAATTTATTTTTTATTATTATTTTTTTTTATTTTTTTCCTCTTGTTATTTTTTGAAAAAATTGCTATTATATAGGATCTTTATTCAAGGATACAACTTCAAAAATAAATCAGGTAGTGTTTTTCATTTTTTTTAAATTAATTAGAATTATGAAAGCAATGGTTTATATAAATTGAACCAAAAATAGGTAGTAAATGGAAAATGTATGAAGGAACGTCAATATATTTTTAATAATATTTTGTGAGCTTCTTTTTTTATGTGTTTTTTTTCTAAATTTTTCAGGTTTTGTTTTATATTTTTGATCTGTATTTAGGATTCCTAAGCTGAAAAAAATACTTTGGAGAATTCAACCAATCCTATTATATTTTGAAAATTTCGAGATTTGAATATTTTAGAATTAGAATTATTGCAAAATGGATTTTATTTCTTCATTTATGATATTTCCATTTGATTGTGTTTGATTAAAATTTTGAACTCAATTTCACAACTACTGTCAAAATCTAAACATTTTCCCCACTAAAGTGGTTTCTATACATCATTGGAAATTTTAATTACCATTATATTTTTCATATGTGTCTTCAAATATGGTGTGTGTCCTATAAATTTATTTTTTTCTCATTTTAAAATAATTTTGTTCTCATTCAATGTGGTACATATGATTGATTCACTACTTTGAAATCTATTTATTCATTTAACACTCATTTTTACCTCACATTACATTTGAACATTACTAATCCCTTAGAAGCAATAAAATAACCTATTAAGAAGCCAAATTTCATTCCATTTATGCATTTAATACCTGATCTATTATTAAAATAAATTATTTTTATTCTCAAGAGTAGGGTAGGGAGAAGATGGGTTGTACTCGGTGGATTTAATGAATCTTTTTGAGATGAGTTGAATGTGTTTACATGTCTATTTATGATCTTTGGGATGATATTTCATGATGGAAAGATAAATGTATAGAATAAATATCATTATAATATTGTTTGGACAGTTCACCATTTGTAGATCAAATGTTTCTTCACATTATCCTAAAAAATCTGATTCTGAAGATAAATTCATGATCTATGTTTAAGATGAAACAATAATAAAAATATGTATAATACAGAATAAATTTATCATTGAAATTGAATATACTAGTTTGAACATGCGACCAAAATAAAGAGGTGTTTATAGGTGACTCATTTTTTAATTGATTGAGGAGCACACCATTCTTGTGAAAAACTATTTTCATGCATTTACTTCACTTTATAGCATCACCATCCTCATTATGCCCCTGGTGTTTTTATATTTAAAATATAACAACCCTAAACTCCAGAAACAACACATCAAAAATAAATCATGATTATAAAATTTGACACCCTATTAAGTTGAGATATTATAAGGACAACAGGCCTATGGAGATGAAAGATTTTCTAAGGAATAAGAAAAAATCTATTTTACAAATTCCCGAGAAAAGATAGAAATAGTATTCAACTGAGGTAGGTATAACATAAAAATTGAGAATAACATGATAATAAATATGATTTTATTATTTTTTTGGATTTAGGAAATTTTTGTCCATGTAGGAGGAATGATATTTACTTATATGTGATTATTGATGTGTGTTTTCGTTTAAATTATGGAATGATTGTTTTGAACATAGCATTAGATAATTACCTAAGAGTGTGATTGTTATGTCTGGTGGAGTGATGAAGATAATATTTGCATTTATTTTCAAATTTAATTAAATTTTTTATTCCCACCATAGTGTTACATTATGGGAAATTTTCAATTTTTGGTTTTAATGGTATTTTGATCTCAATTGGTAAAATGAACTAATTTTGCATTTCAATTGTTTTATTTCTATTAGGTATTCCAGTCTAATGTTTTTACACTAATTAAAATTGTTAAATATAATTTAATTGTATTCCATGCATATCAGGAATCATTTCATTGACCAGGGCAAAAATATCAATCCATCATTTAGAGGCCCCAAATTAGCACCCAATTCTGGCCTTGAAAACTATACACAAATATGGACACTTTTAAGGATGGAGCCATATATTATGAAATTACAAACCCTGAAGAGAAAAACTTTTCTATGGAGCTATAGATAGAAATAATAAACACATTTTATTAATACGGACATGTAAGAAGCTATCATTATTATGGTAATATTGGCATGGAAATTTGGAGTGTTGGATTCTGATGTTTCCCCAGAATATAATAAATTTCTCATAGTAAATATGACATAACACCTACATCTAGTATTCAATAAAACCAAACATTTTTGGTGCATGAGGGAGAATAAATTAAAAAAACATGATGACAAATTTTCAATAATAGTTTATTTAATGAGTCATCTCCTATCATTAATTTAGAGGATGAAGTTAAAATCCAAAAAATTTCACTCATTTTTCTATAAATTTTGACCCCTCCCTTTACAATGGATGGACATTTTATGGGGGTAAGGAAGATTTTTATTCCTATAATAGTTTTTCATATTTTTAATTTATAATAGTTCAGTATTATTCTTCATTCATATCTTACATCATTTTTAGTTTCATGTGTTTCTACCACTATTTTCAGTTATCAATTCAATTAAAATTAGAGAACTAACCAAGAAATATTTTTAATGGTGGGAATGGTGTTTTTAATGAGTGTTTTTTTTGTGAATAAATTTTAATGTTTAATTAATATTTAAAAAATATTTGGGGATGGCTAAAGTGATTTGGGTGAGTATTAGACCTATTTTATCTATAGTCTAAATTCATATTATTATTTACCATGTTCTATCCCTTTAATATTTGTGTCATTCAAATAGGGAAGCATAACATGAGTGGGGATAGTTAGTGAAGTGGTTTTGTGGTTTATTTTTAGATGAGAATTATCCCTTATACAATGTTCTTAGAATGGGGTGATTACATTTATAATGAGAATGAAATATTTGATAGGTCTTCATCACCTTTTTGAATTGAATATGCATAACTCTTTTGAACACCGAAATAAATCACGACAACCTCTCAAGAAGAATTCACTTTTTTATTTATGTCTAATATTTTTTGTTCATTGAATATATATATATATATATATATTATATATACTTCCTGAATTTCATTCCTCACATATATATATATTTGTTATGTGTTATCATATTATTTAGATTTATAAATGTTACAATAGAAAATTCTCTATGTTAAATTGGAATCTTCATGAGATCAACCCTGGTTGTGCATACTATATTGGAATATTAGTAAATAAAATATTGAACAAGGTAAAATGTCAAATTTATTTATCAATTTGGCACCAATTTTTGGGGAATCCAAGTGCTTACATATGTTATTTCTCGTAAAAAAATTAATAAATTTCTATAACAAAAAAAGTTCTTTATTGCAAACCTTCATTTCTTCTAGGTTGTAATTGATTGATTGATTTATTTCTTATATTATATTCATAGAGTTTATTTTTGTAGTAGGGATAAATTTTTTAAGGAAAAAGGTTAATATACTCCAAGAATAATATTGGATATGATAAATTAATTGAAAAACCTTTCATCCTTTATTCAAGAATAAAATTTCTAATGGTTGGAACACAATCAACAATCAACCCTTGAAATAGAAGAAATCAATATTTTTTCTCCAAAATTAGAAGTTGAGGGACCCAATTATTACTTGAATATAAAACATGATGATGTAATCATTTATCCTTGTCCTTTAATTGAGGAGGTTCCAGAATATGTCATGTATACTAATATATTAGCAGGAGCATAACACTATTCATAAAATAATTAGACCAATTTTGTTTATGAAAAATGGAATCATATTCTCCCATATTATATAATGAAGAATTAGTACATCAATAAATCTTTATTTCTATAAATGTAGATGAATAAATCCCTGTAGAAATAGAATTCCTAGTTGCCTTCCCTAATAATAAAATGTTTCAATCTCACCTTCTTAAGAGGGAATATTTATTTATTGCTTCATCGGTTTTTAATAATATCCAACTAGAATTGTTTTATAAAATCCATTTTAAGGAACCAATTGAAACAAAATCCCAATTTTTCTAAAAAAATGGATGTTGTGCCTCTTTTAATAAAAAGAAATCAAGAGAATGTAAACTAAAAGAGTACTTAAAACAAGTAATAATCCATGGAAAAAGCTATTCACATATCATTTGAATCTATGAGGAACATAACATTATTTATTATTCTTGAAATTCATGCCATTCATTATTTCCTTGAAAATGACCCTAACCTGTTGATCTTACTATACATAAAGGATGAACATGAAGCCTTTCCATAAGAGTCTCTACATCAGTGCTGTCAAAATTAGAGCTATCTTCTTGTTGCACTTTTCCTTTTCCAATATAAGCATCGACCTCCATTGCGGTTTCTGGGGAAAGGATATCCCTTGTATCATTAAGAGATTCTAGAGTGCTACCCTTCTTCTCGGTGTCAGTATCAAAATGTTTACCAATGAAAGGATTAGGTTTACATGAAATCCAATCAACTGTGTAATTTTTCTTCTTCCTGGAAATAATCTGAAAGCCTTCATTATCCACAAAAAGTATTAAATAAGGTTGAAAAGGTATAGTAATGAATGGGGAGTTATAATCTTCATTTGTTTACCCTCTCAGATACTTTATGCAACCATACAATCAAGTGAGAGAAGATGGTCAACTTCTTACTGAATTTTATATTTATTCTCTTTTTCTGCTCTTGCGTTTTCATTATGGCCTGGAATTTAAGGAGATAAAGAAATTTGAATTTTCTACAAGTCAACACACATTCCTTGGATATTAGTAACATAATTTGTTAGATTCACCACTTTTGAAATGATGTAATCCCAATACTTTTTATTATTCTCTTAAGTAGAGGCATCGTTATTTGATGTGTTATATGACCAACCACCCTTCTTACAACTGTAGTATTGAAAAAATACATTGGAAAAGTTCCATTCACTTATTATCATAGATTAAAAGTAGGAATTGAAGGTTCATAATCACCCTTACAATGTTCATTTCCATCCTCAAGATTTTTACGAGATCTACTTTTATTCTTTTTTCAACAATTTCTCATCTGATGTCCACATATAGAGAAATAACTGCAAAATTTTAAGTTCCTACATATAGATGAGTCATGAACTATAATGTTAGAGTTCTTTTAGAATTTGGGATCTTTTTCATAAATGATCTTCAACTAAATCATTTAGTCTATAGTTCCAAGCATAACCTTATCAACAGTGTTTGATCCAAAATCATCATCAACTAAGAAACGAATGTAGTGATCAAATCAAGACACTTCGGTTTCCTTGTTAATTATGATGGGGATGGAAATTGAATGTTATATATTATATAAATTTTTGGGGGGCCTGATTATCCAATTCATCCCATACACTATTACCCAAATATGGATGGTGGTGTTACCAAACTCAAAGGGATTTAATTTCTTATCACATTAATGAAGGTGAACAATCACTGGTTTGGGATAAATAGAACCAATTCCCCAAGCTCAAAGATTCATTTAGTCCATGATCAATCAGCATATAGAAGTATCCCAATCCAAGAGAGAAAAATTTCTAGGATAAAAATCCCTAAATTTATTAAATTATATTATTCAGTTCATCAATTTCAAAATGCTGAGAGCCTTTAAGAAGAAATAAATGAGCAATGATCGAGAATTAACCGATTTTAAGCATCCCAAAAATAGGTTCGAGGTTCCCTTTGATGTGTGAAATGTTATCCATTCATTGAATAGAAGAATCATGCACAACTTTTAAGTAGGAAAATTGTTGATTAATAGAAGTATACTCATCCAGAACAACATGCTTCACCTATTTTTGGTCATCTTATCATAAAGTGGAACCATGACTACATTATACATCACCCAACACCATTGGCCTAGATACATCTGTCACCTGAAGTGTTTGAGGTTTATCATCCGAGTCCTTTTTTGTTGGACCCTTGTTTTCATTCTTGACCACCCCTGCACTAGTTCAAGAAAACAATTCACCACTCATTAATGCATTTCAGAGGGAGCCTTTTGTAAAGAGACTGCATCTCCAGCATGCATATTAGAGATAGCCAATTAAAAGGCACAATGTAGGCTGACAACATCACCTTTAACACTCTCCATGTAACCCAACATCAACAACCTAGATACATGAGTCTCATCTTGCTGATAACCATTCATTGCTGTTGTATCCTTCTTGGAAGAGACCACATATCCATCTAGTGAATCAGATATATCCAATGAAAAAGACCCATCTGATGATGGGTGAAAAATCAGTTCATGGCTAATGAAATGAGGTTTCATCCTGTTCTGAAACCCTAGACCTCGACGCTACCATCACTGAAACCCTCCTGCACAAGAACCCCCACACACCTATACCCCTCTCCCTTCTGTTATTCTAAAACCACATCACATGAACATGTCCTGGATGAATTTAATTAAGCAAACAAATTATTAATTTCCAAAGAAGAGGATGTTCAATTATTACTCATTCCCTTACTATCCAATCTAAATCACATTTCAAAGGGGGATAATTTTATTAACTCTATACCATGTTTCTTATATGAACACTTTAGTAAAAATATTATTAGAAGAATTTGAATGTTTTGGTTTACAATAAAGAATCCTCATCCAACATTTTGATTGGGGTGATTCAACTGAAACAGAATGAATGTAGTAAATAAAAACCTTGTACCTGCATAGGAGTTGAACCAAAAATTATCCCTGATATTTTCCCACTCACTTATATTAATTTATTTTTCTCCAGATTTAATTTTTTTATTAGTTTTAATGCTGTACCATCTATGATAATAATTTAGGGTTACCACATAAAAAATAAACCAGGTTGTGTATTTCATTTTGTTTATTTGGTTTTCCACCCTATTAAAATTATTCACCCATAGTTTAATTGTAATGGAAATTAAAAATGGCAATTAATGGAATACATGATTGCCTATCAGGGTGAGTGGGGGGGATATTAATGTGTATTAAAAAATTTTCATGTGATTCATTTTTTCATTTTTTTTAAACTTTTTCTTGTTGTCTTTATATTTTTATTGTGTTTTTAGGATATTGAGATGAAACAAATTCATTAAAAACGAGAAAACATCATGATTTTTTTGTATTATTGCATTATTTTAATTTTTGATGATTCAAATTATTCTTTAATGTATTTTGTATCATGATTTTTTATGTTTTCCTTTAGTAATGTTTGCTTGATTGTGAAACTCAAGTGCACTAGTTTTACCCATTTTGAAAATATTGCCCAACCAAATCGGTTTGTAATACTTTTGGATTTTTTAAATTTACATTTATATTAAGAGTTTTCAAGCTTGTTATGAAATCCAGACCATTCTATTTTCTATTTTTTCAAATATGTTAGTGTTCATGATATATTTCCAGTATTATTGAGTCTCTATGTTGAAAGTACATTTTCTCATTTAACTCTGATTTTGGGATATCTTATCATCTAACCATTAATAAATCTTTAGAATCCATGATATACCTTGTTTGGAATAAAAATTACAAGCCTTTTATCCCTTTACTACCTGAACAAAATATAAAATGAAATATTGTTGTTGAACATATGTATGGGGGATTGAAGAAATCAGTTATTCATTACAGATGTAATGAAATTGATTGAGATGGATTGAATATGTTTAAATGTTTATTTATGATTTTGTGGATAATAATTCCTGAAGTAATTATGGATGGGTTAAAAAAATATTCTTACAATATTCTATGAAGAGTTCACAAATTTTTTATTATTAAAAGATTTACTCCTTTTATCTCAAAAATATGATTCTATGAGAAAATCATAATCCTTGATCAAGTTAATACAATTATTGATATGGGAAAATATGGAACATATTTATCATTAATGATACAATTTCTAATGTGAAGTTACCAATTAATTAAATATTTAATGGGTTGAGATTTATTTATAATATAATTGAGGAGAAAACCATTTTTGAGAAAAACTGTGTTTATGCATTTACATTACAGTAGTTCCTAACCGTCATCATTCAACCTCAAATTATTTTACATTAAAATTTTTATGACCCACAACATCAGAAAAACACATGTAAAATACCTCTCTATTAAAACATTTATGTCTCTACTATGTGGATAAATTAAGAGGAAACCATGACTATGAAGGCTATACATTTATTTGGGAATGAGAAAAACAACATAAAAATCTTTGAATGAAGAGATAAATATTTTAATGAGGAGGTAGGTATGAAATTCACTTTGGGATTAAAATGATATTGAATGGATATTTATAATTTTTTGGTATTTAAGTATTTTTTATCCATTTATGAAGCATGATAGTTCTTTATATGTGATAATTGAAAAGTGTTATCATTTATATTTTGGGACGTTTGATTTGAACTTGGTATTAGATTATTTCATTAGAGTGAAATGATTATGTGTGTGGGAGTGATGAAATGAATATTTTCATTCAATTTATAATTTTTTTAAATGTTTTAAATACTATCATAGTGTTATTTTATAGGTAGTTTTCACATTTTTTGTTGTAATGTTATTTTGAGCATAATTGATAAAATTGTATAATTTTGGATGTTAGCAATTTTTTGTTATGTATTTGGGCCATAAAATTGTATAAACCAGATAAAATTTTGAAAATAAATTTTTATAGGATTCCATACATTTGGGGATTAATTTAATTCAATATGGAACAAATCTCAGTCCATCACTTGGAGGCATCTAATTATAATATTCATCAAGCGAAGAAAACTTTCCACATATATTGATAGTTTTAATGGTGGATCCATATATTCTGAGATACAAACCTAAAAGAGAATAAATTAGATTTTTATATGTATAAATAATTAATGAATGAATTTTATAATTGATCTAATGTTAGAACTAATCGTTTTTATGTTCATAATTGAATGGTATGTTGGAGTATTGTGTTATAAAGATTCAACTAGTTATAATTAAAGTGTTATAATAAATTTGACATAATTTATAAATATGAAGACCATTGAACTCCATATTTTATCGGGGGAATTAGGGTTACATAATGGTACAAGTTTGTTGATGAAATTGTTTTACAATTGTGAAATATAATGGTTTATCCATGCACATTCTTGTAAAGGCTGAATTGTGGAAGCATTGCTTCTCACATTTTTTTTCTTTAAATTTTCACCTCACATCTCACTACAAAGGATATAAATTTTGAAGTGTATGAGGTGGGTTTTTATCACAAAACTGGTTCTTAATATTTTTAATATAAATTATATTAGTATTCATTTTTAATAATATATTCAATATGTATTATTTTCATGTGTTTCTCTTATTATTTTCTATTTTCTACCCCACTAAAGATAGAGAACTAACCTCAACAATTAATTGAGCGTCGTAACGGTGTTTAATTCAGTTTTTTTTCATTAATTTAAATATTCATATTGAATTTGTAAATATTATTGATGGTTAAATTTATTATGGTGGGTTATTTCCCCATTTTCACTATAATCTAAGTTATTCTACTTTTTTATCATTTCCATCCATTTATTATTTGGGTCTTTCATTGGATGGAGAATGACTTGAGTGGTGATTTTTAGTTAAGATGTATCATAGATGAAATTTTGTTGATAATTACCCCTAATGAAAGTGTCTTGGAATGGGTGATGAAATTTTAAATGATAGGGTGAGGTGTGATAGATCTTCATCAAATCATTGAATTCAATACATAGAACACTTTTGAATCATGGTATCAATCACCACAACCTCCCATGAAAATTTTCTTCTTTCTATCTAACTCATTTTTTGTGAATTTTATTTATATATATTTAATATATTTATCCATCATGAATTTTAAACCCCCTATATATATTAGTTTTATGTTATTATTTTTAATTAAAATATAATAGTGATAATATAACAATCTTTTGGTGTAACTGGCCTCCTCTGGAGATTGACTATAGGTGTTTAGCATATACTAAATACATAGGTAAAATATATATTTATTATGGTAAAAAATAAAATTCATTTCATTAATATGACAAATGAATATAATATTTTCACATATATTTTACTCTAAATAATTGTTTTAAATCCCTCTATAGTATTATTTTGTTGGAAAATTTCACAATTTTAGTTCATCGAACAAATTTGTGTTTAATTAAAAAAGGAGTAATTATGGATTTTATGTCTCTTAATTTATTTTTTTTATTTCTCCCCCAATTGTTTCTAAAGTAATTTTAATATTAAATTTCCATCTTTTAGGCTTTGATAAATCCTGGGATTCATGTCATTATTCTAGACATAAAGACCCATCAATCAAATTGAGGCTGAAAAGCAGATCACAATTCATACCTCGAAAATTGTGCCTAGATCAAGGAAATTTTAATGATAGGACCATATATTCAAATATAGAATTCCAAAGGAGATTAAATTTAACATGGATATAGATATGATAATAATGAAAAAATTTAGAACTGAGGTAATTCCATAATCGGTGAGTTTCATTGTCATTATTATGACAACCCTGCTTTTATTAAAAACATAAACATGATTTATTACATAAATAATCACTTGATATAACAAAGAAGATCGAGTGGTTTAGTGTATTTGGGGCTTAGGATCATTAAATAAAAAACATAAAACATTAAATAAAATATCTTTATTGAAAACATCTTTTTCATGACCACTACATACCCCCGTACTTAGCATTGCATGGGATAACTTGAGGGCATGCATAACAAAAGGGTAAGCTATAAAGCTCAGTAAGGGAATACACATCGAATAACATGAGGAGTACAAAACATGTTAGACAATAGGCATATCAATATAGAAAAAGAGAAACATGGACATAAAGTCATGATAAAGCATGATAATCATAACATGGGAAAGTGACAACAACACTTAACATGAAATTAGCATGAGCCAAGGCTCATTGCACATAGAGCATGAGTAAATCCTCATTGCACATGAAGAAAGATTAGAACCTTGTTGCAGTTGAATTAGCATGTGTCATCACACATTACACATGAAGTATCATGATACTATACTTTACCCAATGCATTGGAGTGCTATAAGGGCACACCCTTCTTAAACACTTCTTTGCATGCATAAGTGTGCCACATGGATCATAAAACATGGATTCATTAAACATAATAATTTATTACACGATAATGTAATGTGGAATTCATACAAGAAACTTTATAATCAATATGTAAATGTTCATAAAGGTCAATACACTTGATGGAGAAATGGGCATGGTATTCACTACACAATGGCATTGGCTTAGAAAATCGGTGCGATTTCGGCAGCGTAACAGCGTGACGTAAGAATTTATAAAAAAAGGTTGATGATATAGAAAGTAGTTCCTCATCATATTTAAATGTAATTGAATTTAATTAGGTCATATAGATACATGTCCCATCAATTTTAATGGAATTTAGGTTCATGATACAAGAGCATTGCTTGAATGTAAAAAAAGAGAGAGAAGTTCCTTTCATAATTTCGGCTTAGTAACGGGTGTACATGGGAGGCATTTAATGAGAGAGAAAGGGGCTCACATCATTCAAACAATAATAGGGAAGTATGAGGGAGGTTTGAAACCATACCACAACATTCATAATTGAAATTAATATGGCAATAAAACTTAATGAAAATTGACAAAAATGAGAAAAGAAAAAACCCCTTACTTGGAAGTATGCTTCGAAAGGCTAGAGAGTGGCTTGTGAGAGGATTCTATGGAGATGGGGAAACATTGAGAGGATTCTAGACATAGTTGGGCAGAGGTTGGATGAACTCCAAAGGCTTTGAGTGAGGCGGAAGTGGGAGCTTGTGTACGTTTATATAGGAAAGGTGAGGGAATTCTTTATTATTTAGGTTTGGGACCCCTTATTTTAAATTAATCCAAACCACAAACCATCCCATGGTTTTTCCCATGGTTTTTGGAAAAGGGAAGAGGAAAAAAATATTTTATAAGCCCAATGTCCGAACTTCTTAAAATATTAAGGTTGCTTATGTGGAGGTGATTCACACTCCCATGAAAATTAATTTAAAAATACAAGGTGTTTAATAAGTCGTGAGGGGTCCATTAATGCTTTGAAAAGTAAGTCAAAAAAACACAAAATCACATTATTTTAATGTTAAAATCATATATTGGCCAATAATAAAGATTATTGTATTTTATTACATCACTATTGGGTCATTATGATTTCCTAAAACACATTATATATTTAAACGATATTTAATTTTTACCCAAAAATTTGACTGTCTCAAAAAATTATGAAAAATTTACCGTTGGATAATTTTTAAATCCTTATTCCAAAAATAAAATTTATTTTATCTAAATATTTTTCTAAATCTGTTAATTTTAACTTTTAAAAGAGAAACCATTATTTATCGAAAAATATCGGGTTTTGACATAAATGGCTTTCAAACCATAATAATAATTATAATTGCATTCATAAAATTATAAGATAATTTATATTTAATAAAAATTAATTTAATAATAATAATATTTTATTAAAATATTATTTAATTCAAAAATCCCTTAATTTAATAAAATAAAATTCTTAATTAAATAATAACTAAAAACACTATTTTTACTTTAAAAACAATTTACAATGTCTCAAAAATGACAAGGAGGTATATTCATTATTATATACAAAAATAATATACATGAACATAATACTATAAATTCGTTACATAACCCCTTAATACAGCTGCATAAGACCTAAGGGTAAGGTGTGTGATAGTGACAGACTCTTGGGTGGCTTTGATAACATTGCTTGAGTGGTAATTTCTATCAACTTCCAATTCTACCGTAGATGGTCCCATTCGAGCTTAACATAATGAAGCTCATCTTGGGCTTCGTCCAGAGCAAAGACCAAGGATTCCACCTCTTTTCCGAGCTCCAAAAAATGGGCTTCGTATGGAGAAATTCTACTGGTTGAGGCCATCTCTTCTTTTGTCTGAGTAAATAGGATTTGTTAAAGTTCTATATTTATACTAATCATGTGATCATTGTTCAACGACAATATTACCAATGGTCAAAATTATTATCATAAAACCAAAGAAGTTGAAATTTTATATAATCATAAAGCGACATTTAATTAGATCAAGATGGATTTCAATTAATCAAACATTGGGTCGTTTCAATATTCCCCCCTTAAGAAATTTCTCCCTCAAAAGTTTCCTTTTCCAACACTAAAACAGATGTGGGTAACTTAACTTCATCATTTCCTCTGATTCTCAAGTCGCTTCTTCAAACTTGTGGTTTCTCCACAACTCCTTGATGAGGGGCATTGTCTTATTTCATAGGACTTTTTCTCTACGATCTAAGATCTTCACTGGTTTCTCCTCATAAGAAAGATCATCTTCCAATTGTACCACCTCAGAAGAGAGTACATGTGAAGGTTCCGGTATGTACTTCCTTAAGAGTGATACATGAAAGACATCATGCACTTTGGCCATGGTAGGTGGAAGTACTAGTCGATAGCCCACAACCCCAACATGATCAGTAATCTCAAAGGGGCCGACCTACATTGGACATAACTTCCCTTTCTTTCCAAACCTCATGACCTTTTTCCATGGAGATTTGCATAGAAACACCATATCTCCAACTTTAAACTCATGGTCTCATCGATGATTATCTGCATAACTCTTCCGTCGACTCTGCGCTGCCCTGATATGCTGCTGAATGGTTTTCACATTCTCCTCCATTTCCTCGACCATTTCTGGTCCAAGAATCTTATATTCACCGACCTCATCCCAACATGATGGTGTCATGAACCTTTTCTCATATAGGGCTTCATATGGTTTCATTTGGATGCTTGAGTGGAAACTATTGTCATAATAGAACTCAACCAGAGGAAGATGTTGATCCCATCCTCCTTTAAAGTCTATTGAGCATTCTCTCAACCTGTCCTCAAGTGTTTGGATAGTCCGCTTGGATTGGCCATCAGTTTGAGGATGATAGGCCGTACTGATGTTCAGTTAAGTATTCAGAGCGTGTAGACTACTCTTCCAAAACACAGAGGT
Source organism: Viscum album (assembly GCA_963277665.1). NCBI lineage: Eukaryota > Viridiplantae > Streptophyta > Magnoliopsida > Santalales > Viscaceae > Viscum > Viscum album. The sequence continues at coordinate 1,175,102,169 of OY728134.1, forward strand.
GAATCTTGGATCTCAGTCGGACACAATAGATAGTGGTACTCCATGCAGCCTTACCACTTCCCTAATAGATAACCGTGCCAGTTGGTTCAAAGTGAAATCCTCCCAAATAGAAATGAAGTGTGCGGTCTTTGTTAGATGATCCACAACAACCCAGATTGCATTGTTGCATTTGGATGTTCTCGAAAGTCTGGTGACAAAGTCCATGGTTATGTTCTCCCATTTCCATTCTAGTATGGGCATTGGTTGCATCAACCCCTTAGACTTATACCTCTCTGCCTTCACTTGCTGACACACTAGGAACTTTGATGTATCTTCAGTGATCTTCTTCTTCATATTATCCCACCAATGGTTTTCTCGGAGATCTCGATACATCTTTGTCCTCCCTGGGTGAATAGTGAAATTTGAACTATGTGAATCATCCAAAAGTTCCTTCTTCAGCTCCGAACATGATGGAACACATAGTCTTTTCCAAAGCCGCACAATTCCTTCTTAATTAACATTAAACTCTGAGGATTTCCCTTTTTTGATAGCTTCCACTATTTCTTGAATTCCCACATCATCCTTATGAGCATCCTTTAACCTTTCCAAAAGAGATGGTTGAGAAATCAATTGTGAAAGGATTGATGATGTTACATTATTTTTGATTCCCAAGTCCATCTTCATCAAGTCTAAAGAGATTGGATCCCTCTCAACTCTCATCATTGATAGAATAATTGGGTCCTTTCTACTTAGGGCATCTGCCACCTTGTTCACTTTCCCAATGTGGTAATGTATTGAACAGTCATAATCCGTGATTAGTTTTATCCATCTTCTCTAGCGCATATTAAACTCTTTCTGTGTGAATATATATTTAAGACTCTTGTGGTCAGTATATATCTCACATTTATATCCATAGAGATAATGCCGTCATATTTTCAGGGCAAAGATCACAGCCGCCAACTCTAGATCATGCGTTGGACAGTTTCACTCATGGATTTTCAACTGCCTTGAGGCATAGGATATCACTTTATCATTCTGCATCAGCACACATCCTAAGACCTTCTTCGAAGCATCGCTAAAAACCACAAAAGGTTCCCCACTTGTGGGTAAAGTGAGCAGAAGCGTAGTGATAAGCCTCCTTTTCAACTCCTGGAATCTTTCTTCACATTCATCCCTCCAAGAAAACATTACTCATTTCCGAGTTAGCTTGGTAAGTGGGTTGGACAATCGTGAAAAATTTCTCACAAATCGTCGATGATATCTAGCTAACCCGAAGAATCTACGGATATCCTTTACCGATGTTGGCCTCGACCAACCCTCAATTGCATCTGTTTTAGATGGGTCCATAGATATCCCATTGCTTGTGATGATATGGCCCAAGAATGAGACCTCCTTCAACAAGAACTCACACTTTCTGTACTTTGCATAAAGCTTCTCCTTGCGCAATGTCTCTAGTATAGTTCTTAAAAACTCCTCATGATCCACCTTGGTTTTGGAGTATATTCAAATATCATCTATAAAGTCTACCAGAAATTTGTCGAGGTAACCTCTAAAGAGTCTATTCATTATGTCCATGAAGATTTCTGGCGCATTGGTGAGTCCGAAAGGCAATACTATGAATTCATAGTTCCCGTATCTTGTGCGAAAAACAGTCTTGGGGATATCTTCCTTCTTCACCCTTACATGATAATATCCGGACCGCAAGTCCACCTTGGAGAAGTCTTGTGCTCCATGCAGCTGATCAAACAAGTAATCGATCCATGGAAGAGGATACTTGTTCTTTATCGTGATTTTTTTAAGTTCATGATAATCAATGCAAATGCGCATTGAACCAGCCTTCTTGTTGACGAAGAGGACTGGTGCACCCCATGGTGAAGCACTTGGGAGTATAAAACCTTTATCCAGATTCTCCTGTAGTTGTTTCTTAATCTCTTCAAGCTCAAAAACTGTCATTCTATATGGATTATTGGATATTGGTAAAGCACCAGGTATAAGTTCAATTGAGAACTCAACATCTCTTCTAGGAGGAAGACTAGCAAGTTCATCGGGAAACACTTCCATGAATTCTCTCACAATAGGCATTTCTTCAAAGATGGTTTCATCCTTGGACTCCATCATCTGAGCCAGATATGCATGCTCATAGGGAAGTAATATCCATGCTTGAGATGATTGAGCTAAAGGAGTTTCATCTTCCTCCTAACACTTGTAATGAATCGGTGGTCGATTCTCCATATGGAGTGTGATTTCCCTCTCTCAACAATTTATATTGGCACTACATAAGGAAGGCCAATCCATGCCAAGAATTGTATCAAATTCCACCAAAGGGAGTATGATGAGGTTTTCTGGGAAATTCAATCCACAGATTATAACAGTGGAGGACTTATAGTCATGTGATGAAATGATTTCCCCATTTCCTGTACTCACCGACATCTTTACATCCATGATTTGTGGTGGTGTTGGGATTGTTCTACTAAACTTTTGAGATATAAAAGAATGCGTAGAAACTGAATCAAAAAGTACTTTCACTATTATTGCATCAATAACTAGCGTACCTATCACCACTTCATTGTTGTGGTTCCCTTTGGAAGAAGTGATGGAAAAAGCTCTTCCTTGTTGTCTTGGAGGTTGTTGGTTGCCTCTAAAAACCCTTAGATTAGGGCACTGATTTAAAAAATGACCCGGTTCTTTACATTTGTAGCATTGAACAACACGTTGAGGTTCGAACGGAGCGTTCCTCTCCTTTGTCGTAGCCATGGGTCTTTCTTTCCGACAGTTAACAGCTAGGTGCCCTTCCCTTCCACGCCTGAATAATTTCCTTGTCCCCTTTAGGAAATTTCCCGGGTTCTTCTTTATGCACTTTTGGAAGGTGGGGTGCTAGATATTTTTAGCATCGTTGGATTTATCCATTGGACCACCAACATTGAATTCCACCTTACACTTCTTATCCCTATGATACCCCCATGATTCCCTGATCTCCATTTCGACCTTGAGGGCACATCGGACAATTTCCTCATAGTTGTCGAAGTCACGGATTGCTAATGCTTTCTGCATGCTACGCATCATCCCACCAAAGAAGTGGTCAACTTTGCATTCGGGGGTAACGAAAAATATGGAAGCATAACGTGCCATCCTTGTGATGTTTTCCCCGTACGCCCCAACAGATTCTTCATCTTTTTGCTTGAGGGAAAGGAATTCCCTTTCCATCTTAAGCCGGAGGGTGTGCGGAAAATATTTATCAAAAAATATCTTCTGGAAATCCTTCCATTCCAACACCTCGATATCCTCCTCAGGCTTTGTATTTTTAATCAACGTCCACCATTGATCATCTTCAACCTCCATACGATAAGCCACTAAGATAACCATCACTTGTTCAGAATATTGAAGGATAGATAAGATCTTTTCAATGGAGTGGATCCATTGTTCAGCGATCGTGGGATCGGATAATCCACTAAAAGTAGGAGGCCTTTGTCTCGTGAAACTCTCGATAGAGACTTGTTCTTTTTTAGGGGTGTTGAAAATTCCTCTTGACCCATGTTTCTATTGAAAACTTGAGTTAGCTGAGAGAGAACCATGACAATGTTCATGATTCCCGCTCCCATTGGATTTTGAATCTCATTAGTACAGTGATCACACTGATCTTCACAATGGTTGTTAGCCCGAGTCCTCCTATTACCGGCTATTGGCTGGAATAAAAGGAAAGTTAGGGGTAACACATAAAGGGTAATCCAAAGACAAAAGTTGATGAATTATAAATAAACTTTTATTTCATTACTCATGAGTCAATAAGCTTCAATCTAGGCTTTTCATGATCTACTTTCTAACATATATTCTTAGGGGAATTATTTTTAATTCCCTTAAAAAGGGTTCATATAATGCTTGTGAATTTATCAAAACATATCCCCCATGAGTGTCGTAACCAAGAGTGCAGCATGGCCCGTTGTCGTGCACTAGTTCCCGTTCAAGTTTAGATCAAAGCGCTGTTTTCGGGTTTTACCCCAAGGATACATCTGTGTCGTTGCCGCCTTTACCTGCTTGTATCCAGACAGGGATGTATTTGTTTGAAAAACCACTTAATTATTACTTACCAAAAAATAGGGATGTTTTTATTATAATTACTCATGTATCTATGGCTTTACTAGGGTTTCCTAATCCCAAAAATAACTAAACCTATACTCTTATAGCAACTATGACCACCCTGCTTTTATTACAAACTTAAACATGATTTATTACATAAAAATTCTCTTGATACAACAAAGAAGATTGAGTGGTTTAGTTTAGTTTGAGCATAGGATCATTACATAAAAAAACATAAAACATGAAATACAATATATTTATTGAAAACTATCTTTACATGACCACTACATACCCTCGTACTTATCATTGCATGGGATAACCTGAGGTCATGCATAAGAAAAGGGTGAGCTATAATGCCATGTAAGGGAATACACATGGAATAACATGAGGAGTACAATACATGTTAGACAATAGGTATATCAATATAGCCCAAGATAAACATGAACATAAAGGCATGATAAAGCATGATAATCATAACATGGGAAAGTGGCAACAACACTTAACATGGAATTAGAATGAGGCAAGGCTCATTGCACATAGATAATGAGTAAATACACATTGCACATGAAGCATGAGTAAACCCTCGTTTCACTTGAATTAGCTTGAGTCAACACTCATTGCACATGACGTATCATGATACTATACGTTTCCCAATGCATTGGAGCACTATAAGGGTGCACCCTTCTTAAACATATCATTTCATGCATAAGTGTGCCACATGGATCATAAAACATGGATTCATTAAACATAATCATTTATTCCAAAATAAAGGAATGTGGAATTAATACATGAAACTTTATAATCAATAAGTAATGTGCATAAATGTGAATACCTTGGATGGATAAATAGGTATGGTATTCACTACACAATGGCATTGGCTTAGAAAATCGGTGCGATTTGGGCAGCGTAACAGCGTGACGTAAGAATTCATAAAAAAGGTTGATGAGAATGAAAGTGGTTCCTCATCATATTTACCTGTAATGGATAGTAAGGATGTCATATAGATATATGTCACAACAATTTTAATCGAATTTAGGTTCATGATATAAGAGCATTCCTTGAATGTAAAAAAAGAGAGAGAAGTTCCATTCGGAAATTCGGTATAGTAATGGGTGTACATGGGGGGCATTTAATGAGAGAGAAAGGGGTCTCCCATCATTCAAAAAATAATAGGGAGGTATGGGGGAGGTGTAGAACCATACCCAAACATTCATTATTGAAATTAAAATGGAAATATAACTGAAATAAAATTGACAAAAATGCGAAAGGAAGAAGAAACCCTTACTTGGAAGTGTGCTTCCAAAGTCTAGAGAGAGGATTGTGAGAGGATTCTTGGGAGCATGGGGCACCTTGGGAGGATTCTAGAGAGAGTTGGGCAGAGTTTGGACGAACTCTAAAGGCTTTGAGTGAGGAGAAAGTGGGAGCTTGGGTGGGTTTATATTGGAATGGTGGGGGAATTCTTTATTATTTAGGTTTGGGGTCCCTTATATTAAATTAATCCAAACCACAAACCATCCCAAGGTTTTTGCCCATGGTTTTTGAAAAAGGGAAGAGGGAAAAAATATTTTATAATTCCAAAGTCTGAACTTAAAATATTAGGGTTGCTTATGTGGAGGTGAGTCACACTCCCATAGAAATTAATTTAAAAAGACAAGGTGTTTAATAAGTCTTGAGGTGTCAATTAATTCATTCAAAAGTAAGTCAAACAAACCCAAAATCACATTATTTTAATGTAAAAACATATATTGGCCGATCAGAATGATTATTGTATTTTATTACATCACTATTGGGTCACTATGATGTCATAAAACACATTATATATTTAAACGATATTTAATTTTTCCCAAAATTTGACTATCTCAAAAAATTATGAAAAATTCCCAATTGGATAATTTCGACATCCTGATTCTAGAAATAATATTTATTTTATCTAAATATTTTTCTAAATATGTTAATTTTCACTTTTGAAATTAAAACCACTATTTATCGAAAATTCACGTGTTTTGACAAAAATGGATTTCAAACCATGATAAAAATTATAATTGCATTCATAAAATTATAATATCATTTATATTTAATAAAATATAATTTAATAATAACACTAATATTTTATTAAAATATTATTTAAATCAATAATCCCTTAATTTAATAAAATAGAATTTTTAATTAAAGAATAACTAAAAACACTATTTGTACTTTAAAAACTATTTACAATGTCTCAAAAATGACAAGGAGGTATATTAACTATTATATAAAAAAATAATATACATGAATATAGTACTAGCGATTCGTTACATAACCCCTTAAAACAGCCGCATATGACGTTAGGGTAAGCTATGCGATGATGACAGACTCTTGGGGTGGCTCGGATAAAATCGCTCGAGTGGTAATTTCTATCAACATCCACTTGTCCTGTAGACGGTCCCATTCGAGCTTTACATGATGAAGCTCAGCTTGGGTTTGGTCAAGAGTGAAACCTAAGGATTACAGCCCTTTTCAATGCTCCGAAAAATGGGCTTCGAGTGGAGAAATTCTATTGGATGAGGCCATCGCTTATTTTGTATGAGTAAATTGGATTTGTTAAAGTCCTATATTTATACTAATCATGTGATCACTGTTCAATGACTATATTATTAATGGTCAAAATTCATATCATAAAACCAAAGAAGATGACATTTTATATAAACATAAAGATACATTTAATTATATCAACATGGATTTCCATTAATGAAACTTGGGTTCGTTACAATTATATCACAAGAAGTTTGAATATTGCAATACAAAGAGGCTTCTAATCCAGATTAAATTCATAGAGTTAATTGGGCCTATATTCTCCTAGATGTGTCCATAAAATCTAATGTTTTGAGGGAAAACACATACCATATAGAGGAAAAGTTAAACGATGAATCATTTTCCCAAATAAACCACTTATTAGGTAATCTAAATGCCATAATTTTGAAGATATTTTTATAGGGAATTGTTTAACCTCATCTACAAAAAAATGTACTCCATCTTCATTTCAATGGGTTGGAAGCTTGGGGTATTTTTTGGCTATTTTGATTAGATTTGTTGTATATTTATTATAATTATATTATTTTAATTTTAATATATTTGTTGTCTTATTTATACCTACTTTCATTTAATTTTATTTATATATGTTTCTCCCACCATGTTATCTTCTCTCCTACACTAAAAATAGAGAACTAAGCTCAGTGTTTATTCGATGGGGTGGATGGTGGAATGATTGAGTTTCATGATCTTTATTTTATTATAAATATTTTATTTAATTTATTGTAATTTTTGTGGTAGTTGTATTGAATATGGTTAGAAGTATCCTTGTTTTCCTACAATGAAATTCTATATATCATTTTTCATTTTCCTTCCCTTAACTGTTTATGTCACACATACAGTGGAGCAATGCATGAGTAGTTATAGTTAGTGATGATGTATCCTAGAATAATTTTCGAAGTGTATTTCCATGTATATAGTAGTTTTGGTATGTGGTAATCATATTTCAAATGATATGGGGTAGTGTTACAAGTTTTGATAACTACAATGAATTGAATATTAGGATTCTCTTGAATAATGATTCAATAGACATGATCTCCCATGAAAAAGTTACATATTTCTTTCCTATCAAAACAAATTTTATTTTTCTTTTCATTTAAATATTTATATTAATTTTATATTTCATGATTCACAAACCCCCAATATATATTAGTTTAGTATTTTTATATTAGATAGATTATAAATAGTGAAAATAGAAATTCATTTGGTGTATGTGATCTCTTTGTTATAGAAAATAGAGAGTTCCACTATTGTAAATTCTAAGGTAAATAATAATTTAACTAAATAGTGGTTGAGGGAAAATTTATATTATCACATTTTGAGAATCCCTGAGTAGTGAGTCATTATTTATATCTTATGAATTTATTACTGTAATTTCTTATTTTCAAAAATACCCATTTATAACCAATAGTTTTAATCCATTCATTACATTTCAAAATCAAACCAAATACCTCATGTGAATAATGAGACACTAATTTAAAATAGATTAAATATTTCCATTCAACCCCATTTGGTCAATTATGACATTTATTAACCATTTTTGGTTCTTTATATTAACCAATAATTTAAAGCGCCACAATAAAATAAAAAATTCTTAAAAAGTACATCCTTTAGTAGTAGTAAAATTATTTAATGTTCCTCTTGTTCATGATCAATTACTTCTAATACACAAATTTCCATATTAATGTAACATTCATGTGAAAATAAATTTTTCTTTGGGTTTATTTATTTGAATAAAAATGGGTTGTTTCACTTTTCTTTGTTTAATATTTGTGTCTATCGAATCATGTGGTCTCCCACACTACATTCATGGATTATAAGTATTAATGGTAACACCATCATATTTCCATTAAATAATTTTTACCCTTGTAGAGTATTTGGAGTCGGTATATGTGATTTTGGACACAGTTTAAGTCATCCAATTCATCTAGAAACTAATTTAATAATTTTTGAAAATTTATAAAATTTTATCATCAAGATCGATCATATTATTATGAGGATAAATATGCATTGAAGAATTCATTTTTGATCGAAGGGAGTATTTAGGCCAGTTTTCCTTAAAATCATTCTTTTGATATAATGAATTCTTAAATAGAGAAAAATTAATGGATAAATTTAATATCTATAAATAACCAAGTGATAATAATAGAAATGATTTTATTTAGAGGTATATCATTGAATTCCATCATGTTATACTTAATCATAAAAAATCAGGATAGACAATGAAAATGTATCGCAAATCCATTACCTTGAGTTTTAATTGATTCAAAAATTATATGAAATCATTTATAATAGTTTTTTAATAATTATAATTATATACTATTAATTTAAATAATTATAATATCATATATATTTTACTTATAACTTTTTAATACCTATTATAAATATTTAATTATTGAAATCGTTGTTTATAGGTGTCAAATAAATCGTTTTAAGGAAAATGTCAGTTTGGTTGTTCCAGTACTTGTAAATTGATAATGATTAAATCATATAAAAACTTTTAATCATGATATAAATATCATATTATATATTTATATATTAATCTTTAAATTATAGTGTCATAAATAATAATTACATCTTTTATGGAGACGGTAGATGGTATGTTCACATGAACTATGTTTTCACTTCTTGATGAATGGAATAAATAAAGTTAAATCATAATTAATCTATAATAAATCATAATTATTATTTATTTATCAATTACATTCATTAAATATATTATTACTACCATCTATGTGAGGAGGAAATAAAAAAATGCATTTCTTTGCAGAGGTGGTTGTCCACACATATGCATGAGAAACATTATTTTTTTCCAAATGATTGAAAGGCAAGGAGGTAGATATGATATTATAAATACATAATCCTAAGAATTTAATTCATATCATCCAGTTGGTGAGGACTCACTAGGTGCATCCAAGATACCCGAGATCAAATCCGGGTGGAGGCATATTTATGGGGTACTGTAGCAGTGATGTAGCAGGCATTGTTCAGTACTGTAGCAGCTGGAACTATTCATCCATCTGGGCCTTCGGGCCACCAGTTTGGTCCTCGGGTCCTACAAGGATTTCGGGCCACCCACGGCCTTCGGGCCAGTTGATTCTCAAGGCCTTAGGGCCACCCTAAGGCCTTAGGGCCACCCCAAGGCATTCAGGACACATGAATGCAGGCCCTAGACACACTACATAAAAGGAGCAGCCCTAGAAGAGGATTCAGAGTAGGTGCACTCACCAGAGCAGAGCCAAATAGATTGTCAGAATGAGAGGGTATGGCTATGCCATCGGTACCAGCCTGTGCTTGCACGAGATGCCTAGCCAGACGGTCATGCAAAGGTGGAGAGCTACTATCAAGATGCAGATTCTGGGGAGCGGTAGTTCCTTATAGATAGTCTGGTTGAATTCCCTAAGACCTTCGTGTCATGTAACCTCCTAAGCCAACAGGCCATGTAATCTCTAATCCTATAGGCCTTGTAAGGGTTCCCCCTCATCCCTTGAAAGGTGGTTATCAAAAATCAATAAAAAGGAAGGCCTTTGGGCCATTCAGTAAGTGAATTCTATCACTTCATGGTTGTGGTAGTCCACATTTACACATAAACGATACATTCACTTCTAATTTGATTGAAAATAAGGTGTATAATGGTATTTCAAAACTAATAATAAAATTTAGGTACATTTTGGATATTTAAGTTATTAATTTATATATAATTCCATAGAATTATAGGAGGTAGTAAATAATGTAAATTGAAAGAGCTCAGGTAGGAAGACTGCCTCTTCTTCAGTAGGCATCCTTTATACCCCATTATAGGGATGCTGGTATTGGAATTTTAATAACAATAGAACCACTAATTTGTGATTAGGGAAAATTATAAGGAAAATTTTTAGGTTTTTTTCAGGATATACATCTCAATGTTTTGTAAAGAAAATAGAACAAGGGATGTCCTTTTATAAGAGTGGGAAATGACATAGTTTGAATTTCGTAGAGAATTTAAATATAATTAAAGTATTTATCAACTTAAATAGTTATAAATATAAATTTATTAAAATATAAATACAAAATTGTGAAAATATCATCTTCTATATAAATTTATACATTATGGGTTTCATTTTGAACCTTATCTTTTGGTTTCACCCTTTGATTTACCAAATTTAACTTTAAAAATAGTAATGAATTTTTAATAATAATGGGTCATAATTTTATATATAATGTAAAATATGGATCTAAATATCCAATGGATGAAATTTTATCCTAATTATCACCATACTTGTCCTCTTTGAATAATTTTATGACTAATTAATTATTTCATAAAAAATTATTTATTTAAAATATCATTAATATCAATTTCAACACTATTAATTTAATTTTACAACAAAGAAGTTAATGGAGTTATCTAATTTCACTATAAAACATTAAAAAATCCCAAATATTTTATATTAAACTAAAAATATTATTTAATGTCCCTGATCCAGATGCCAATAAACTGGTGCGTAATGTGGGATCACCAAATGACCTCAAGCTCACCTCTCTATATGAAAAAGGGTACTGACTAGTAGTGAGGGTATAATATATCATGTGGGGGAGAATATACGATCTTTACTAAAGTATGTCAAAAAAATAAAACATATGAAATAAGAGAAACATTAATCAATCAATTAATAAAATTCATTTCCAAAATTTCACAAAACTGGGCACAATCCCATAACCATAGGTCAACATTCTATGTAATGTCAATATAGTATCAAGTGTGCCGAAAACCCCGAATAAAGACAAAAACCAAATCTAAAAAAAATTTATGCCTCCAAATTTATTTCCCTCACATATGTACATCCGATTCCAACTCAACCCTCTAGCATATAAACATTCCACTTTTCCTAACATGTAACTATGAAATCTACTCAGGTATCCAATAGTGGTCTAAGTTGGGTGTGATTACAACTTAGAAATGCCACCACCATGGTGGAGTAAAAAATATTCAATATAAAAAAATATTAATTGGAAGTACAAATAAATCACAATATCAGAAAAATAAAACTTGGGTTCTATTAGTTAACAATATTTACTTTTACCATTTTAATCACCTAAATCCATTTCATCATTTTTTCCATGGGTTAGGAATATAAATTATCTAAACAACAGCCTATTTCAATGAATTATAATGAATAAAGTAATAATATATGTTCCCTATCTCACTATGGATAAAGATTTATAAATAAATACATCACATTTACATTGGAACCTCGGTCTAGTTAGTCGCATCTAATGAAACCATTAAGGGTATAGATCCCCAGTCCTCTTCCCTAACCGGGAATTATGGGGTTGGGTTTATAGCCTCTATCTACCTGACCCATGAGAGTATATCCTCACCTAAAATACCCCACAACTACCATTCCATGTTAGTATGTGTCTTTAAATATTTAACACTTATTCCATTTTCAAACATTATTGTACAAAAAATGACCATTCATCAATCATTCAATACATACGTCATTCTCATGCTATAACCCAATGAAATATTTCACATTTATAGTTTATTTCTCATTATCCCATTACCATTCTATAAAACACTTCATTATTCCATATTATCAATTTAGACACTATTAACATCAACTATATTTTCATTCACTATTACCCAATTAAACACCGTTCACATTTTGTATTCATTAAAAATATAAATCAACATAAATCTCTAACACATTATCATATTTACCATTCACATTGCATTTTCCATTTAACCTAAATCCATTTTCTAATAACATAACCCATTTATCATGTTCAATAATTCCCATTTATTATCCCATTTATCTCATTAAAAAATTCACATGCCTTAATCAATTTACACTTTCTCATTTACATTCCTCAACTAGATTCACCCGTTTATCATTCACATGACTTAGAAAATCAAACAATTACCTTTACAATCCAAATATCAGTTAAACCATTAACATTAAACATTAAAACCCCTTATTCAATGAAAAAAACTAGACAAATGTTTCATTAGTGTCTATTTTTTTCATTCAAAATATAATGTAAACATATTCATCATAGGCTAAATTTCAACACAAATCAACTCTATGATTAACATTTTAACGTTTTCATGCTCTAGAATCATTGTACACTGAATGGGTGGCCCAAAACCAGTATAATAAATATCAATGAATCCCATAGGGGTAAGGAGGGGTTTAATTCATCCTTTAGAAACCCATGTCACCATATCCCACTAAAGGCATCAACTTCACAACCTGAGGGAAAAAATAACAGAACCTCTTTTTAAAAAATATGCTTCAAAACTATGAGATATAACGTATAGACCACCTACCTCAAATATGTAGATGAATGATCACTTAGCCTTACTGATAGATCTCGATTCAATTACCCCTTGAGTCCCCATCCAATGAACCAATATAAAATTAGGGTTTTATGGATTAGGTTGAAGATAAATGAAACTAAAATACCTAATCCAAAATAGAGATAAAAGAGAATCATTAATCATAACTAGTACATAAAACCATACCCAAAGGCACTTAAAATGGCCTATAAATGAATAAAATCAATCCATGGGATGTTTTGGTTGAATTGGATCATTAATAGGGTTGATATAGGAGAAATAGGATAAAACATTATGTAGAGAACATAAAACCCCATAGTGGGAAAAATTTAATATCCTAGTTTTAATTGGGGGAACGGTTTGGCCGCACAATTTTACAAATCAAGAGCCAACAATTATCCGACCTCAGTAAAAGGGGAATTCAATATGCACTATTTCTTGAGGATCCTATATGGTTTGATAAACCATGCTCTAAATGTGCGGCTTGGGTATCTCTAAGAGTAGGTCCATGTTTCACGACATCCTGGGTAGACCTCACATTTTGAAAAACCGTGTTGAAACCAAGAGGAATACAGCTCTCCAAAGCCACATGGTTTGGGCTCCCCCTTTTCGCAATTTACTTATCAATGAAATCCTCATATGAGATAGAAAAATTGGAAACACAGTTACTACAAACCTTTAAAATTCCCAGGATGGCCAAAATCTCTCTTCATTCAGTACAAAAAAACCTCAGGAAACCTTGAGTCTCCTTATACATTCAATAAAAATTACATTAACCATTCATAAGTGATTTAAACTCAAAATTAATGAGGTACATACCTTCATGAATTCTAGAATCTTACAAAATTCACTCATAATTACCCATCCTGAATCTACATTCTTGAGAATAACTGATCTTCTGACATAATTATATTAGGACTATGAACCCACATATCTATCTCTCATAGCCATGTACTTTACTTAATATACCATCATTCCAAAAAAACATGATTTAAAAACACCATCTCTCCCCAAAATAACCTGCCACTATGATCTATAGAAGTCCCAGATGCTCCTCAAGGACACATCAACATTAAACCAAGCATCAACTACAAAAAATCATTAGGGAATACTAGGAAACATTTCCTGATTCATTACATAAGGATGAATTGTACGTACCTTTATAAAATTGTGGAAGAGACAATCAACACTTCATCAGCCCGATCCTCTTCAGTACGCATAGCCCTAATAACTTGGTTCCATCATACTCTGTCTTAAAAACCCTATTAGTGATCCCAAGATCTACATTTCTTGATGAAAAAACATGATTTCCAAACAACATTTCTCCACTGACGTTGACACACAATTTGAGGACCAACCAACCCATTCTATAATCGAACACAAAAAATGAAGTAAAACACTCCAGGAAATCCACCATTGGAACTTAATCCAAATCTCGATATCATGACCAAACACAAAAATATTACTTGATTCCATCCAACCCAAGACACTAGTCACACTATAAACTATCCACTTTCCCACTATGGTGCTATCCACAATATTCTATATCATACCACTTCCTCTCCTAGTTTTTGGTACCCCCACCATCTAAGAGGTCTACCAGAACAACAAATCAAACATCTACAATATAGCTAATGTGTTTCCAAACTCACCTCGCCTAAACATCCATGAGAACTCCAACCATTTGTGATATCCAACCTTATCACCAAAAAAACCTGAAAAACTTACCTACAACGACCACTTTTGATCCATGAATTACTTGAGGTTTTTCGAGTTATACAACATTTTCCAAATACACATGACCAAAGAACACCAATAAGAGGTGGATCATAATATACAGTTTTCATTACTTAACCACATCATTCCAGACCACTTCGACTAACTTCTCCTGAAAAAACATATTTCTTTATTGACACACTACCCCGACCTTTCAATGGTGCCTTTCAACATAAGGCCTTTCACATTTATCTAACACACCTACATGGGTCACTCTCATATTTCTGTTATAACTCTACCCAAGGAAGATTAAAACACACAACTATTGTCTATAATTCCAAGTAAGTATGAGGTTCCCCAACAGTCTCTTCCTGGAAGCAGTCAAATTCAATATTAGTACCCCATCCGTTAATTGAGAAATATGACTTCACACCTATGTAAATTCCCTAGTCACCCAAATTCACCTACAAGAGGCCATAAGGTAAATACAATGTGGTTTTGAAACCCATCATTCCTTGCAATGAACCATTATCACATCTCTCAATTCCCATTAACGACTTTAACACAAGTATGTAAGATTCGTTGGAATCCACCATAAGCTCGAGGACGACCCATGGATCAATCCACTGCCACATCCATGGCCCACCATTCCCCTATGAGGATCCAAACTTGCACCTCACCAGTTTTTCATTGGTGTACCAATTCCACCACATCAAATCCACATTCTACTCTACCTACCTTGGACTCATATATCACTACCAACATTTGGAGTGTCATTAAAATTAATTATATTAAGTAATTTCATCCCCCATGGCTCATGATCTGACCATGCACTGAAACCGAAGACATGGACATGGTCGTCTAGCTCTTTTCTAGAAAAAAAACTAACATTAATGAAGAACAATTTTTGGCTTCCAAGAAGGGAACCTATGACATTTTCCAAAACTCAGTCCATCTCAAGGACCACACACATAAATGATCAATGGTACACACCCAACCATTCTTCTGTACACAAGAAACTCCAGGAAGCACGAACTCCATGATGTTCTATATCCATACAAACAAATTAATATCAGTAGGTGTAAATAAAAAGATTTTTCAACACACCCAGGATGATTTCAAGATATTGGGAATGATCGTCACAAGAAAAAAGTATGATAATATGTTATCGAATAAAATTACAAAAAGTTATTCCTCAATGATGTAACATCCTATTATGGGACAACATGAACTTATGAATGTCTTGAGATTACCTATCTACACATATCTCATCAACAATTAAAAACCACCACCCATGCATGATTTCCAACCTAGACTAACTATTATTCCATGCCCCTAATCTAGGAAGTCATGAAGAAACATTTTCTTTGGTACCACTACCAACACACCACCCGAGTTCTTCCAGGACACCCATAATAGTGATGAACCGAATCAAAATGGTCCACCTCAATAATCAAAAATCTATTGTGTATTGCATATCCATAATTTAAATATTGGAATAATCATGAATAATGGAACTTATCTTGATCCACCTATTCACCCATCCAAAATGAAATCGTTCCTTTCCACCACATGCCCACATCTAGACCTTATCTGATCTCTCAAGGTCACACACTTTGCTCAAGACACACACAAAGACCGACTATAAACAATGTAAGTCAAAAATCAGCTGATCCTATCCCAATACCCTCTTAATAATCTATACATACCTCTTATTCTGTCAACCCCATTGACCTCATGGAATTTTCAGTATATCACCCAACAATCTACCCATTTTTACAAATAAAACTGACCACATTACCACCCAAACCTTAGTTGTAACCTGCAAAACAAAAGAATATATCCACACTTAATCCACCCATGCCTCATTTCCCAATGTCAAAATCAAGACCTCAACTAATTATCATCCAAAGAGATGTGTTAGTTATCCATATGGTACCATCCTCCAAACCATCTATACAACTGACTAAAAGAAATCACGTTCCTTTCCAGAAGAACCACTAGAACACCTTCAATTTATCAAACATGATGGTACTAATTTTTCATTGATTTCAACTCAAATTTATCTCCCATGTGTAATATCCCAAGGAAACTACAACACTTGTCTATCCTTGCTCGTGGTCACCATATTTGTTTCCAAAGACAACAAACTCATTTTCAAGACTTGAGTCACATATCTCAAAACCATTAACCTTTACACTTATCTCTCTAGTCTAAACCCTCTCATTTCCAAATAAAAAACATCCACCTATGACTCAATCACCCATGAGAAGTCTAAAAAATAGCTAACCACACTCAATGGTCTCTATCTAGGGTCAAATGATACCATATATCAAAAATAGGGTCAAGGTAAGGAGTAACTAGTCACTCTTTGTTTATGAAATATAACACAACTTTTAACAGGTCTCCACTCAGGGGTGGATCTCTTACACCCATCCCAAAACACTATATTCAACGCATTGAAGAATGAATTTACTCTAGGATCCCAACCTGAAATAATAGAACCACAACTAACAATACAATGAAGCAAGACATCCAAATTAGGACCCAAGTCAACCCGCATGATCAAAATGTAAAACAGTTATGACATCCATGTTATTATATGATAACTCTCATTGTCAATGACACTAAATAACCAAAGGTTCAACTAGGAACAACCCCTACCCAACATATCAAAATCTCCACACTCTCTGAACCAAAGAATTCACATTACCCAGCCCTCCCATTCAAATGGTCTATTCACAACACTAGGAATACCCATATCTTACATTCTTTCATGATCCAATATACAACATTATTCGAACTCAATTCCACAATATCAACAACATCTAGGGGGTCAAAACTTTTACAACCTATTCAGATCAAGCATACTCAGTGCAACCCACCTTGGGTCCCATTATATCATCTTCATATAATTAGGGGAGTTCTCACTAAACTGAACCTCAACTCTTCTACACTGAATCATCAAGATTCTTTTCTCCAATACTATAGGAGAGATATTAGAGAAAACACCTTATCCCCTATTCGATACAGATCATTGTGGTGTAGTTTTTCAATAGTTCCAAACACAATTATTGAAACACATAGTATAAGTCCAGTTTAGTTTTCAAAAAAAGGATATTCCCTAACCATAAAAGATCCATTTCACAAACATTATCACAACAGAAATGCACATATAGAAAACTTCCCCCGACCATCCCTACCATGGGGCTTGGACAACATGTGGTAAATCAACAAATATATTCACAAGTATTTATTTAGAAACAATTTTAACCATCCCCACACTATCAACATAATTATTTCCTCTTACGCACATTTTTCCATTTCACAACTTATTAAAACCAATATCTTATATCATTTACAACTCATCCATAATCTATATTCATTAATCATTATTTAATATTATTTAATATTTTTCATTTGAATTATTTTTAGTAGATAAAATTGTATTTAAATTTTTATTGAAAGTAAAATACATTCTACCCATTGTGTCCCACAATCCCATCACATGTGTGACTATTAATAAGGATGTAAATATATCCCTTGTAGAATATAATAATGCCTAAATGCACAATCTAATTCCATTCTTTCTGGAAGAAAAAATAAATAAAATTTTCACATCACACATTATGTGGATAACAGAACATTGAAATATCATTCAATTTAAACCACACGCCTCTTAAAAACAATCCCTTCCATCAGACCTTGTGTTTCCCCTCATACATGGGTTCGATACTCCACAAAATGAGCTCATTTCCAAGGACAAAAATTTCATAATCCCTTATCAACTATTACTAAAAATTAAGGCACAGATAAAAGAAGCTTTAATACCACTTTTTAATATCCCTAATCTTCCTTCCACAAAAATGGTGCACCGTGACAGGTCACCACATGACCTCCATTTTGACACCCCCTTTTCTTGAGGTTTTTGACTAGAAGTGAGGGTCTAATAGATCACATGGGTAGACTATACCCTCATTACCAGAGTAATTCATAGTAGATAACAAATTAAATAGGGGAAACAATAATCAATAAACAAAGAACATGTATTGGTAACATTTTTGAACACGAGGCACATTCCTGCAACCTAAAGTAAACATTATTTGTTATGTCTATTAGGTGACATTTGTACAGAAATACTGAAATAATGATAACAAGGGAATCCCCATAATGGGTTCTGACTCCATGTTAAGATCCCATACCTCTGCATGTCACATGCCAACTAAACTCTATAATGTAGGTCCTTTACCCTTGTCCATACCAGCAGCAATAAAACTTAATAGGCCACCTACATTGGTATCAAAATAACAACCAATCTAAATAGATAGATCTAGAAATCTAGAATTAAATTAAAAGGTCAAAAAAGACAACTCGGGCCCAAATAGAATAAAATATTTACATTAACCATTATATATATATAAATCCATTTTCACAATTTTCTCCTTGGGCTATGCATTTACATTTTTTAGAAAATGAACAACGCTAGTGAATTATAATGCATCTGAGAATATGTCATATTACTTATATCACTAGGGATGAAATTTAAAAAATAAATACATCCTGCTTAACTTGGATCCTCAATCCTGCCACTCTCATTGAATGAAACTATTAGGAGAATAGAGCCCCAATCCCCATCCCGAACCCATGGACTGTGGTGTAACATTTAGAGCCTCTGTCTATCTTGAGCTGTGGGAATAGATCCTCATTTGAAATACCTCACAACTACAAATCCAAGTGCACATGATTCTTACCCCATTTACCAATTATAACATTTTACAAACTATATTAAATAAAAATACACATAACAAATTACCATTCATTATTGTTCAATATATAAGACATTCTCCTACAAAAACCTATTGACAAATTTAATATTCAAAATTAGTTTTTCATTAACTCAATAACATTTTGTGAAACTCTATCTTATTATATATTATCAATCCAAAAGGAATTAACATAAATTTAACGTTCATTTATTGTTAACCAATTAAACACCAATCACATTTCAAAATCCTTCAAGATGAAGATCATCATAAAACTAAAAATATTTTTGACATTTAACATTTACATTACATATCCCATTTTCCCAAATTATATTTCTTATAACATAACCAATTTTTCATGTTCTAAAATTCCCATTCATTAAACCATTAATTGAATTCACTTATTAAAATACCTTAACCCATTTAAAAATTCTCATTGACATTCCATTATATGGTTTAACCATTTATCATTCACATCCTTTATAAATTCAAGCAGTTACTCTTAAAAATACATAACATATTAAACCCATTTACATAAATCCAAAACACCCCTTATTACTTGATAAAAACAAGACACAATTACCATTAGTTCCTATTTGTCCTTAAATGTATCATGTCAAAATATTTATCATGGGGAATATTTCATCCAAAATAAACTCTTTACTTTACATAACAACTTTCCATGTTCAATAATGTTGGCACACCCCATGGGCTTCCACAAACTAGACTAATCAATATCAATGTCTCCCATGGGGATCATGAGGTGTTTAATTCATCATTTACACACCCATATTACCATATAAAACAAAATTAATCAATTTAAAAGCATGAAGGAAACCATAGAACAACCACATATGCATATATAAAATCAATACTATATGATATAACCTATAGACCACCTTCATAAAATCTATAGATGAACGATCTCTTAACCATTTCCATAAATCCAGATAAAAGCACACATTGATTCCCCAACCTATAATGAGAAATAAAAAATCATTTTAGGGATTTTGAAGAAGACAATCAAAACCATGATCCCTAGTCCAGAAAATAGAAGCAATAAGTGCATTGGAATTACCTTGAGATTTGATCTTCCCCCAAAAGTCACTAAAAGTGTCCTTGAAATAATGGAGATAAATCCTTGGGAATACATGGTCTAAATGTTTCAAAACTATGGTATAAGGAGGTGAAATGGTGTAATATATTGTTTAGAGAATAGAAAATACCATGGGGTAAATGTAAAATCCCACATTTAATGGGGAACATGGTTTGGCCGCATGGTTTTCCAAACCGTGCACAAACCATGAACCTACCTATATTCAAGAGTATGTCAATCTTCAAAGAATAATGGGGATATCACATAGTTTGAAATACCACGCTCCAACCATGTTGAAAGGATTAATCCAATAGTACATCTATGTAACACAATTTCTTGGGGAGACACCACCATTTGACAAAGCATTCCCAAACCGTGCAGAATTTCTCTATTAAAAGCATCATGGTTTTTCCTCCCCTATATCAAGGGTTACATAACCATTATCCCCTCACAGTAGATAGAGTTGTTTGGGTGAATACTTACTAAAAAGTGTCCTCCAACCATGAAACATTGCCATGATGGAAAAAATTCCCCTTTATTTGAGAACTGATACCCCAAGACACCAAAGAGCCTCCTTGTAAATTCAGTAAAAATTACATTAACAATATTTAATAGATTTAAACCAAAATTTATATAGGTACATACGTCAAATAATTTAAGGATCTAAATTTTTTTAACACAATAATTCACCACATTTTTTACTTCTAATATTTTTAAATTAATTGGTTTTACTTTTTATTAACTAAATAAATACTATGTTTCTGTTTCATAAAAATTTGAGGTACATATTTAATCCTTAAAAATGATAAATAAATTATCACGAAAAAAATTATTTCATGATTTACATAAACAATTATAACCAATCATATTCATTTTTTAACCATATAAAATATATTTTGAGTTATAAAATTCAAGAGAGAGACTTTTTTTATTTACAATTTTATTAAAATATTATTATAGAAATAATCAATGAAAAAATATAAAATGTGTACACATATTAGATAATTCGGTGATAATGGTCTATATCGAATAATCTAATATGATAATGGAATTTTTTAGAGAAATTTAAAGGCTTATTCCAATGTTTTGACCATATTTTACCCATTTGACCATTAACATGGTCAAAAATATTTTTAAAATATACTCTAAAAGGGGACTATATACAAAATTTCAAACTCCCAATTCAAAATATGTGATCTATTTTTCAATATTCAATTATAATAATTTTATATATTTTGTTTTCAATAAGTCCATGAAATAAAATGAAACTATTTTTTTAAGAAATTCAAATTTGATAATTAAACATGATTTATTCTAATTTCATACATATTAAAAACCATCAGATGAATAGGAAAATATATTATTGAATATATTATCTTTTATTTTCAATAAAATAATTCTCCAATAGAGATTAATCAAATTAATTTAAGTAAATACACATAGATCACTTAAAAATTGTTTACATAAAATATAGTTTTTTACCTTCAAATGTTTTGGTTTTTATTTCAATCCATTTCATAACTAATGAAAATATTTTATTTTTATCTAAATATTTTTTTTATAATTTATTTCCTCCTACTAAAACCTAATGATAAAATTTTTATGTGATAACTATCACATAAAAAATTAATATTTCAATACTATATCACAGTTCCTCTGAACTCAATATTTCATGTAATTAATGATTTTAGAGATGATAAATTTATTTAAAGATAATTATATTATAAAAATACAGCGGTGTAACATTATAACCTGCTCAAAATTTATTTCATTATTAACATTACATACGAATAATAAAAAAATTCTGACATTTATGTTTCATTACATCATTGGGTTTCTGTACAGTTTCTTTGAATTTAAAATTCAACTAGGGAACATTAACCAGGATAGTAGTATTTTTTTATATCGCATTATATCAACAATGCACGATTTTTACCATTGTTTCATCATTTTATTCAATATTTTCTAGTGGTATAACCTATGAGTTCCATACACGTGAAAGATCAGATATATACATTATTAGGAGAGACACATAGAACATATCATGAAATGGAGGGTGGTTCTGTGAATGCCATAGGAAATAAGATAGTGTCCCTACATGAAAAATAATATTAAAAGGGGGAATATACCCAGGTATCATATTTACTTTCTCTAAGAATATCATAACCTTTTTACATAGAAAAAATATCATGAATACCTTCTCACTAACCTTTAATTCTAGATATCCTTGAAAACTATTATTATAAAATTTCTATCGAAAGTGAGATACATTGATGTTCCATTGAATGGATCTAACAGTTTATATTATTACATATAGTATACCAGGTTATAATATAATTCATTCTACAACATCATCTTATAATGTTGGTGTTATATTGTTTTTATATAGTGCTTTATAATGATAAATTTAATTTCCTGAGTGAATGTTAATGTTTTAAAAAGTGTTTATCCCAACCACCATTGAAATACATATAACTACATATCTACATATACACGACGGTTTAAATGACTCTCTATATCTGAATATCCATTTGAGGAAGAGAAGAAATAATTAAACACTACTCTATATCTATATCTTTATGAAGACCTCTCCATAACATTGAGGTCATCCTCATATTAGTTACAACAGAATGTGGGAATCCAAAAAGGATTAACATTTCCTTATTATATATCATGTATAGATCATGAATATAGAAATATTTTCTATTGGATATGAAGTGTGCTAAATTAATAAGGTGATAGACTACAACCCAAATAATATAATGTTATTTACATTTGTTGGGGTGTCCAATGAAAAAATCCATTATAATGTATTCCCATTTCCATTCTAGAATTAGTAGTGGTTATAACATCCCCTTAGATTTTTTCTCTCATCCCTAACCTACTAACATACCATGCACTGAGATACATACTCTAAAAATATATCTCTATGTATCCCATTATAAATATACTTCTAATCTCAATATATATTCATACATCCAAGATGTATTTATCCTGTTGAATAATAAACTTCATCTAACAAATCCATAACATTATGTAAGGAAGGGAAATATACCTTATTCCTCAACCATATCATTCCATCCCCATCAATTTTAAACCAGGAACATTTATCACTTTCTTTTGTAACCTTATGTCTTCTTAATATGACTATTTAGTATTTAAATCAACAAATGATTGACCACTCATTTGAGGAGGATAGTATTCCTCCCCTTCTTTCAATATTTTAAGATCCATCCTTTACAAATCCATAAATAAAAAATCTTTTATAATCCTCATTATAGATAAGATTTCATGATCCTCTCGACTCATATCATCTTCTAATTTGTTCATTGTTTTCAGGGTGGTAATGAATTTAGAAGTCATAATCATTAGTTAACTATAATAATATTTGATATAACATGTCATCTACTTATGAGTAACTATATAAATTTACATTTTATTATCAATATATGTCAAACCGTTATCTATAAAGATAATTCATTTATATATTTAATGAAAAATTTTCCACAAATAACTTTAAATCAAGTACTGTGCAATGTTATTCATGAAAATTTAATTTTCTTAAGTCAATATCTATAGCCATATTAATTTACATGAGGACACATCACACTCTCAAATTTCCAACACCACAGTACGTGTACCCTTAATTACACCATGTTTTTTAATAAATAGTGAAACAACTATCATTATCTCAAGTTCTTTGAAATTTTACTCAAATTAATCTATCCAAATAAACCTTTCTGTAATTTAATTTAACATTTTCAGTGGATTAGACACTGATGAGAAATTATTTAAAATTATTTAATAATATTTATCGAATTCAAGAAAACTAAGGATCTTAGTTATAGTGGTTTATTTGGGACAACAATAAAAAACCTTCATCTTTGATTAATACAAAAATATACCCCTCCATGAGATAAATAACCCAAAAAGTTATCAATTTTTAGATTAAATTAAAACATATTACATTTTTAATAAAAGTTATAATTTATTAGGGAATTCATCCAAATTATCAGGTGATATTTATACTATTACTTTATCTTGTAATATATTAGAATATCATCAATGAAGACTACAATAAACTAGTCAAAGTAATCTATTAAGACTTTATTCATTAATTATTTGAAGATATATTTGTAATTAATAAGGTCAAATGTAATAAAAATTTAGATTATATATACCTTATATGGAAGGATTTCCTAGGTAGGTATTCACTTTTTATTATCATTGGATGGAATCTGGATCAATGATGAATCTTGTAAAAAAATGACTTCCACTAATTGATCAAAAATAACATCAATATTAGGAATATGAATATAATTCTTGATTTTGTTCTTTTTGAGATTCTAATAATCAATACAAAGCTGCATTGATCAATCATGAATATTAACATAAAGAACTGGTTCACCCCATGGTGATTCAGTTGTCAAAATGAATCCCACTTTATGATTATCATAGACTTTATTATTCAATTATAGATGTCAATAGGGGCCATTCTATAAGGATTCATTTAAATAGATGTTTCACCTGATTCGAGTTCTATTGAAAACTGAAAATCACGATATAGTGAAAGGCTAAGTTACCCATTTAGAAAAATATTATAAAACTCCTTTACAGTAGGCATATATTCTTTATTTAAATTACCCAAAACCATCTCAGATAAACACCACTTTTAAATAGTAATGAGTTACCATATAATGGAAGTAATATCCCTTAGAAGTTTATATTTTTTCACAATGATATAAAATCCTAGGTTGGTGGAAAATATAAAATATGATGTCACTTCTTTAGTAAGTGGCATGATATTTTTGAAAAAAAAAACAATCCTCGCCTAAGATAATATAAAATTCAACTATATGGAGAATAAAAAGATTTATTAGAAGTAACTTCAAAAAAACAATGGAAAGGAATCAAAGACATAAGATGAGATTATCATTCAATTAAGTGTTTTCACATTTAATTCATCATATAATTGAGGGGGTGGTTTTGTGATACCATTTTAATTTTTTTTAAGGTTTAATAGATTAGGTAGAGTTATATTATGGATGGTAAGTAAACTTTTAACACATTGTTTTCAAACCCCACATCAAGAATGTGGATCAATTGAGATTTAAATATGTCTTTCGGATTAAGTTGATGTTGATGTTGATCACAATCTGTAATATTTTTATTTCATCACGCATTAGTATAATTGCAGTACTCCTTGAAGTTTAGACATTTGAGAGTGTTTTGTGGATTATATGGTTCTTATATTACAAACTAACTTAATCTTCCAAATATTTCATCTTTAAATTTGTTGATTTCGTTCCATTCCATTGGTAAATAATTCACTAGTTCCCTTGTGCTGATGTTCACTATGTTTATAGTCACACATGGAGAATAAACGAAATCTAATTACCTTTTATCCATGGTCTTTATAATTTCATATTTATTACGTCTTTATTTTATAATAAAACCCATGAGATTGATTGGTGACTGAAATATCCATTTCATCCTAGATAGAACATTGAAATATTTTTACTTATCTATTTTTGTTTATTATGGCTAATTCTATACAAGTACTTGGTTGTAAACCACTAAAGAATATACCAACCATAAACTGATGTATTAAAATAAAGAATATTCATAAAATACATGTATTGTATAATTTTTATAATGGGTATTAATAGATTATTAATTCTTCTACTATATATCAAGAAATTCTTTATTCATTTCTGTAAAAATAATATGAGGAATGTAATTAATGAAAAATAATTTCTTAAACTCATACCACACTATGTAGTAAATTTCTTCCAATTTCCCCATGTTCTATAAAATATTCCAATAATGATACACTTATCCATAAAAACCCCAAAAAAATAAATAAATTTATTATGCACTAAATATTAGATAAAAAATATTTTTTATGGTACTATTCCATTTATTAACAACCATTGGATCAATAGAACCACTAAAATAAGGAGGATGTTTCCTCCAAAATGAATTAATAGATATTTTCTATCTTTTTCTCATTTGTAAAATTAATATGATTCATAAATTTATAAATCTATATAAGAATAATGATATTCTATTTTTAATCCTCTAATAAAATTTAGTTTCTCAATGGTAAATAATTTCATTGTGTGAAAAATTTAACATTAAAATGATTCCTTCATATTCCATATATTTACATAATAATCATATTGTGAGAAACAATAATACTAGTGGGATACCCCATAATCATAAAAAATAATTTATAACATGTAAAAATCCTGACACCTTTTTTTAAATCTATAAAACCTTAGGTTTAGCATTGGTTATCCATGATCATATCAATTCAATTCCTATATAATGGTTCATAAATAAAATGTTAGATATCACAATAATATATTGGGAGAGTGTCCATCCTTGTGTGTAGTATGGACACAGTCACTATATTCCATAATTATGGTTTATTTGTACTTTACTAACTCTTTTTGGGGTAATTTTCTCATATATTCATATGTTCCAGAACCACATACACTTAAATTATCACAAAATGAATATTTTTATAGAGAAAAGCACTTCATTTAATACCATAACTTATTTAATATTCATTTTCATAGGATTTTTATAATGGTTCTCCAAAATGTTATATCATACTAGTTTCCAAAGATAAATAAACCATTATTTGTTTCTATATATATTTACCCAAACGTTTAATAGATATATATTCAATATTAAAATATGAATACTCATTAAATAACATTAAAATCAAAGTGATATTCGTATAGGTTTAGTGTCATTGGAATGTTTGATACCTAAATAACATATAAATAATAGATTTAAAATATCTCCTAACAAGAAGACTTCCTAGATATATCATACTTAAAACCATTCTCATTAACTATGGTAATGTAAAAAAAATAAGGGTGACATTAGATGGTTAGTATTAGAAAACAAGGTAGATATCAATGGTAACATATACATAACATGAGAATATGGGTATAAGAACACAAGAATAAAATTTTAAAACCATATTCTGTAAATAATACATCATAATATTGATTCATGATATAAGAAATGGTAATTCATAGAGAATTAACATTAATGGAAAAAAATAATTTGAGCTATGAGAGTATAAAATTATAATAAGACATATGTTTGAGGAAAATAAAAAATAAGATAAAATATTTTCCTTAGTCAAGGATTGCTGATTAAAGTATAATAATATATTGGGTTGACTACCCATTCAATCATATCCTTAGTCTAGGGTAACCCCAATACTATCATGGATGACAAATTCTCTATTTGGACTAGGTTTTTCCCTTATTCAATTCCATATTATCTCATGGGATATCCGTCTCTACCCAATACATCAGATGAATATATTCCTCTATGTAAACCTATTACATAATTAAAATAATAAAAAAAATTTATATAAGATCATATATCATTCATCAAATACCATGGACAAGAAATAATTTTTCTAAACACTTTGACATTTCATCATAACATAACTCATGTAAAATAAATGGGTTTCATAAATAGATCATCATCACAATCATAAACCACAAAGAGACATTATATAGATTATATCATTATATCATATCCATAATAAAGAATATGCATTATTAATGGATGTAAAATTATATGAAAATACCATCATAAGTCCAATTGGAATATTTCAAGATGAAAATAATCTTTTAATTTTGAATATATCTCATTAAATTATAAAACATTCAAAAATATTATGGAAATAGATTTACTTAAAAATAACCATGTAATCTTGTAAAAAAATCCTTAAAGCATTGAATTATCATGATGATTGTAAATTCCATTCATACTTTGTTATATAAAAATTTCCTTTCATATATTTGATTAAAATTCAAAAGTATTGTATCTGAAAAATGACATGGTTATTCCTTTTAAACAATTTTTAATGAATTAAATCGTCAGTAAAAATGAATTTAAATAATAATTGTATAATAGTAAAAAAAATTGAAAAAATTTTGAAAACATCAAAGAAACAGGATATTTGAATGAATAGAGAAATAAAAATTACATTACATTGGATGTTGGGGTGGTACATGAATGGTATACTTGATAATACTAAATCCCTAAATCTGGTGTTCATATCTAGGAAATCCTATGTGGAATTACATCAAAGTAAATGACATAGACATAATGAGAGTATGATTTGATTACGGTATGGCGATGCATGTGGCCCTCAGGACTTATTCTTGTGATTCTTGGCCTTTGGAATAGATTTTTTCATTTTTAATAAAATGTGGATTCATGCCCATCTTTAAAAAATGAAGATTTTATTTGAAAAAATTCTTTCGATTCGTAAGTTATTAAATAAAGGAATGTGAATGGGAAAAAATGTATCTCCAATAATAAAAAATTCGAATAATAATAATTAGTTTTATAGATTTATATGATTAATATTCTCCTTCAAATTTATTTTCATAAATAATTTCTCATAAATAATGAGATTGCAACTTATATCCCTAACCTCAAGTTTGAATTGCTTCGAATGAACTATAACATATCATATATAAAATTTAAATGTATTATAATTTAATAATATATTAATTTGACTATTTATAATATCATATATGATCTACTATATTAGGTCTACCTATGTTTCTTAATAATTTCTTATTAATATGGTATTTTTTGGGCATTAATAGTTTCATTTTTCGAGTCAATTTTTGTTTAATAATACTGTTATTGGTACATTGGTCATGGTTACATAATACCTAGATTTTTAATCATGATATAACTATCATATATATTCATTATATATATATTCATCAATAAATGAAAGATATACAAATATATATTAAACCGTAAATATAGAAGGTATGTTATACAAACACATGAGCACTATTTTTACTTTTTGATTGATGTAAAGAAACTAGGTATGTAAAGATTCAGATTTCCTGAATAAATATGATATCATATATATCATTCACATTTATTAAATATATTCTTATATCTCTCAATGTAAATTTAAAATGAAGGATGAGTCACATCACTTCATGGTTGGGACATTCTATATATATGTAGGAGTGACGTAATTATTTTACAAAGAATGGGAAGATTAGAATGTAGATATGATATTATAATTATATAATAATAATAAAATCATAAATATAATTTACCAAAATTTAATATATAATAATAACATTCTATGGATTATGGTGATGATAAATTATCTGTCTCACTGTGAAGGTGGTATTACACACGTACTCACGAGCAATAATTTCACATCCCATTTAATGGAAAAGATGGTGGATTATGGTTGTTAAATAACCTAATAATGATTAATTATATTTAGGATGCTGAATTTATTATATCATTATGAATACAATTGATTTATATGAGGTTGGATGACAAGTTAATTGAATGGTGGTTAGTAAGTAAGATTATATCTTCTTTGGTAGGCCTTTGTTTATCCATTCTTAAGGACCATTGTGATCATATTATATGTATCTTAAAACCAATAAATTTTGGATATCAATGTTTTTAGGATATTATAGTAAGGATTGAAATAGATATATAGATAAAATTGGTGTAAATAAAAGAGACATGGGATCCTTTTATAAGGGAGGGAAAGGACACAGTTGGAATTTAATAAAAGATCCAAATATAATTAATTTCGTTTTCATGTTTAATGGTTCCAAATATGAAAAAATTTTAACAATAAAAATATATTTTCAAAATACCAGTATACAATTAAATTTATATTGGGTTTTGTTTCTTCATAAACCTTATTTTCTGGTATAACCCATTCATTAACCTATTTTATCCTTAACTGTGGTAATGAATTTTTTAATGATAAAGGGTTACAATTTTACTTATAATGTATCTATTGGATCATAAATGTCCAATTAATGAAATTGAAGACAATTTATCATCATACTTTTCCACATTCAATATTTTTATAATTTTTAAAAAATAAAATAAAATAATATATTTCATAAATGTAAATAATTTAATTTTTTGAATATTCATTTACATTGAATTTAATGTCATCAAGATATTTAAGAAATTATAATATAAAAAATTAACATATCTATAATAACATATTTTTATCTGAAACATTACAGAAAAAATCATTCAGGATAACAATATTACTTATAATTTTCTATATATAATATAATTTAATTTTCTATTAATTTTATAAATACTATGTCGTCATTATGTAAAAAATATAAGGTAATTATTTATTCACTAAAATAGAAAAATAATTTACCATTATAAAAATATTATTTCATATTTCAAATAAACATTTAAAACTGAAATTACCCTCTTATCAACCTTAGAGTAAGAAATTATAGTTATTGTAGTCATGGTAGTGGTATTTCATATTTATAATTTTCCTAAAACAATATAAAGGTTATAATAAAAGGAAAATGGAACCAGTTGGCTATATATTCTATACTAATATGAAAATGTTCAAAATACACACATCCATTATTATAAATTCAAGTGTTTGAGAAATGTTACAACCTTATTCCAATGTTTTAATCACGTTAAACCAATTTTACTCTTTCTATGGTGACAACTATTTTCTAATGTTACTATAAAGGGAAAAATTTACCAAAATTAACGATCCATAATCTAAATATGGTATTCATATCCAAGATTCAGTTCTGATAAGTGGTTTAAAATGTATTCATAATAAGTTAACATAATAGAACATGTTTTAATTGAAAATATATTATTTAAACATAAACCTAGATTTATTCTTATTCTATACCTAAAAATGAACATTAAATGAATATTAAATCATTTTATTAAATATATTGTCAAATAATTTAAAAATATAATTTATTTATACTGAAAAATCTAATTTATTTAAATGCACACATTATGGGGATAATAATTGTTTTCAAAAAAAATCTTTTAACCTCTAAATACTTTAATTTTCATTTCTAACCATTTTAAAAATAATCGATTTTTTACAAACATGTAAACAATATTTTTTTAATTTATTTACCCTTATTGAAAGTAACAAATACAATTACTAGGTGATAATTGTCACATAAAATAATAAAATTTAAATAATATTTCACAGTTTATTTAATCTAGTTGTTGCGTGAAAATAATTCTACCAACTAAATAAAATTTATTTGAAGAGAATTATATAAAAAAATATCAATATGTTCGAACTTATATGTGTCATAGATAAATATTATTTTTACAAGTCTAGATAATAATTTAATAAATTAGTAGAGGTTAATAGAGAATATTTTCATATTAGTGTGAAAAAGGGTTTCAAATATAATATAAAATTTGACAAATTTATCTCAAAAAATATTAAATTATATTGGAATTTAATTGTATAAAAAACACAATGGAATTACAAGAAATTTAATTAAAGACAATCATCCCCATCAATGAAGGAGGTGAAACGAAGAACTAAATTTTCCATTTCACAAAATAATGCAAATATTTTAGAACAAAAAGGATCAATATGAATTTACAAAACACTATAATAAATCTAGAAGATATTAGTTATGATTGTTTTACCGGTGTTGTGGAATTTATGGACATGAAGACAATGTTTTTAGGATTATATTATCATTTCCATGAAATTGGAAGGTACTAATGAGATCATTTGGTGAGAAACATAGGGTAAATTATCAAGTACAGATAATGATGCATGGATCTATAGAAAATATTACAATTAATAATCGATTTATATTTATAGAGGTGGCATGTGATACATATATTTATGATTGTCAACAGGATGGGGCTTCCATGATGAAACAACAAGGACATATTATCAATAGTGACAGTGTGAGGATTTTTAAAATGATGAATGATGTTAAATATAATTCATACAATGAAGAATACATCATGATGAAAAATGTTAAGCATAAAAAAATTCCAGAATGAGTTTCAAAAAATTTATCGAGATTATCTTAAATTGTCTAGAAAGATTGAAATTTCATGAGAATATGGATAAGTAGTAGATTCATGATGATGAGGATATGGTGTATGAAAATTAATTTTTTGTGGATACAAAAACTCAATATATGAAATATTTTTTAAATATTAAATTGAGTGAATGACATGCTGAAATAGTTGGTAGGATAATTGTTGAGATTATATGAAAGAAGAATACATTTTTGGGAGAAAAATATCATAACAAATGCTACATTGGATGTATAGAAGATGTCCCACCACATTACAAGTTATTCACGTATATTTACACTATCACATAGATAAATAATGAATATTTCTTATTCTGTGGTGTATTTAAAACAATGTAGATTTTTTAATTGGAGTACTAGTAAAGGTTTAAGAGGAAATAGTATATTCATTTAAGGGAAGAAAAATTTGTGATGGATCTATCATGTTGGATTTAATGAAAATATATAGAACTCTACAAAATCTTCTATTGAGGTATAAAAATTACCCATACATTATTTTATTATGAATAGATTCAATATATATATCAAGGGATAGTGTTTGTTGATTAAATAATGTGAAAAAGTGGAGAGTTTATAAATTTCACAAGAATTGTTTTTAGGTGTCTATTCATGTTTGATTAGGATCATTTTTTATGTATAAATTATTTTTTTATCTTCACATATGTTGTCTTTATAATAATGTTATCAAATTATTTATTATTATATACATCTTAAAAACCCGTATTGAAATATCCATTATTTTGAACATAGGGATTGACCATAAATACATAGAGTGAATTAAAAAAAACCCTTTTTCTAGGAACCATGAAATATCATATATATATATTTAAAATTAAATAGGTAAGAGAATAAATTTTAGATCAGTCGTTTTTACACTTTTTCACATTTCATTTTTTTAAAAAGTTGATAAGAATCTTTATTTGAGCAATATATAATGAAATATAATTTATAATAATATTTCAATCAAATAAAAAGTGTCTTATTATTGATCCTGCATAGTGTATTTTATTTTATCCAATTAGAGAATGCATTAATTAGTGAAATTTTTTCAAGAATATCCTATTGTAAAGAAAAATATTAGATTTTGAAAGGAGGTGGTGATGATGAAGTATTTAATGTGAATATAAAAATAATAAAACCATGATTGTAAGAGTTAGTTTAGACGAATCTTAAACTTATTTAAATGGATAACAAAGAATGGGTTGAGATATCATGATGCAAAAAGAGAATATGAATGTATAGAACCCACTATATGTCGTTCTTTATGTCATGGAAATTAAGGTGGAAATTGATAATAGTGAAATTTCTATAATCCAGTTTCCTTGGAACATATCGTTCTATTGTAAGAGGCTGGTCAATGTTATTATTTCCGGTGATTCGGGTTTCCAACAACCATAGGGTGTCACAAGGGGACTCATCACCATTCAAATCTTTTCATATGTTTCAAACAGTGCATATATCTTTCAAAATTCAAATAGAATCTAACAATGATCCTTTTTCAGCATCATGTCCACACCATCAATGCGTTGAATTTTTTAGTGAGATGAAAAATAGTCCATAAGATCTCACACCAATGATTGAGTGACCATGAAATATTGGAGGGTTTATTAGAGATATATACATTCTAGGGAAAATTGTTATCCTGTTGAAATAATTTATCATAGGTAACACACATGATTAGAGAACATTGTTCTATAACAGAGGGCTTGGTTGAATTGTGGTGCACTTATAAATTTGAGGACCTCTACACTATAAGATATGGGATATGGTGTAGTGGATTGAGAAACATGGTTCTAAATTGGATAAGTAGGTTCATGACACAATGAATTACAATCATGAATTTAGGTGTTATTAGAGAATCCAATACATCCACATCATAAATAATAGTCCAAAATACATAGGCATGTGATAGTTGAGAAGATTCATATAAAACCATGATCAATATACTACAATAATATTATTTATTATGTAGTTACACTCCTTAAATTTAAGAATAGTTTTCCACATGATAGAAATGTATTTCCGGGCATATACTGGGTAGTCTTAATTGGCATGATGACAAGGAATCATTCATGTAATTTCATGGTTATTCTATTATATTCTGACAATAATTTCCAATTAGATTGTGAGGGAAAATTGATAGAAGATTAAAGTGATTATAAATTAGTAGTTTGTGTAAGGTGATTGTTTGAATTAAAATATTTAATTCATATTTAATTTAAATGAAGGATTGTTGGACTTCTTCTATGAAAATTTATTAAATGTCATACAATGGAGAAACCTAAGAAGAACACATGTTAGAGAGGGCAACCTTATGAGAAAAAATAATTGATTCTGTAGACATGAGATGATTAGTCAATGAATAATATATATTTCCTAAATTATTTAGAATATTTAGGATCAACATCATTCATAATATGGTTAATATTTCAAGATGAGAAGGTTAAGAATTACAACCAACTATTAAAAATCATGAAGAAGAAAACTATGGAATATTGGTGAATCTATCTAAACATTAAATAATATTATATTCTAAAATAGTTAAAGATAAAAAAAGGGAAATAAAAAATGTTTCTATATTTTACCTCTATAATTATATAATAGTTGTATCTTCGTGTAGATTTTGGATGTGGTAGGGAATAGTGGAATTGCTTTTGAAAATTTTTTAGAGATATTATCCCAGCCATGTCAAGGGGATAAGCAACTTGAAAATGTTTTGGAAGTTAAATTTAGAATTATAAATTTATGTGAGTATTTTTTTTATATATTTATTCCAACATTGAGGTTATTATTATATATTGAGTGGATCTTAAATATTAATATTCTCTAGAGGTTAGATTAGAAGGAAGAATTCATAAAAAGATTTTATAATTGATTCAACCCTATTAGTGGTACTAAAATAGGTACGTGGAAATATCATAGACGTTGATACCTCCCTCTCATAATAATTTCAACTAAAAAATTAATGGGGAAATATAAACATTGATATCATTTCTAGGTTGTTTTAGTCATCAAATCATTAAAAATAACATCATATATCTGTGATTCAAAAAAAATATAGAAGATAAGTTCTAAATGGCCAATAAAATAGGTCATAAAATATATTTTCAACGGTGCCTATAATATATATTCATTATATCTATGGAACAATTAAATAATAGATTTACAACTTCATTTACATATGTTTTAAATTACAGATCAATTTTCTTTTAGAATTGAAAATTAGTTGGATTAAATAATTGTCCATATGATATTCTCTTATTTGTATGAAATATTAATAATAATTCACAATAAATGGAAAATAAATATTTTACTTGAAAAATTAAAGGAGGATTTCAAATTTAAGTATTATGATTCTTAATACATGGCAGAATTGAAAAATCAACCAATAATTTTACTTTCAACTTACTCTCTCATATCCCACAATTTTGACTTTTTGATATAAATTCAAGTTCATAATTACATAGAATCATTTCATTGGGTCATAAATGTATAATCTTTTACAATAATACAATTAGGATCTATATGTTTCCCAATTATAATGATAATATGAATGATCATTTTCCTCATGAAGTATTTCATTTAATAATTGTATAGGGTTTTTAAAATTATTATCACTCCATCTATAATAGAAATTTATGTTAAAAAATAATATTAATAAAACAATTTTTTTTATAAAATGTAGATAAAATTATTTTTTAGAATCAAAAAATAATCTTTCTATTATTGGATTTTTCTAAATTTATTTTAGTTCAATATCATTAATCGTTTGTACAATTTTATAGAATTATCATCATAAAA
This sequence comes from Viscum album, assembly GCA_963277665.1. Taxonomy (NCBI): domain Eukaryota; kingdom Viridiplantae; phylum Streptophyta; class Magnoliopsida; order Santalales; family Viscaceae; genus Viscum; species Viscum album. The sequence continues at coordinate 1,175,138,394 of OY728134.1, forward strand.
ATATCTATCATCCTTAGATCTTGAATTGTTTCCAATTTTCCCATGATAAATATAAAGAATATTACTTGGATAAAAACTCTCAATAATTAAATGGCATTTTATTTCCGTACTAAGAATATTTGAAATATTTAAAACTTTCATGCATGGATAAGAAAACAGATAATTGTTTCGAAAATCTAGTTTTTGAAATTTATATAAAATAATCATCCCCTTTAAAATATTCATCACTTCTTTTTATAAAATTATCCAATTATGATTCATTGAAACCTATAATAAATATTATTAATTTAATATATCATGACCCCTACCCCCTCATAGAGTTTCCCCTCTTGGTCTGGCAATGAAGTAATTAAGATAATGATGCCTCATGTTTTTCTCCAATATGCCACAAGTTTGTGACATGCACTAAGGTTATATCATACACATAGATTAGAGGTATTACCCTTCATGATATGGGGAAATAAGGTGAATAAATGTACCCCAGAAATCCCTAGAAACAATAAGTATAAAAGATCCAAAATACACCATGTAATGGTATACAAATGAAAATCATTATGAAAACTTCATATACCAAAAGGTAATCCTTAACAGTGACCATAGAATCCTAAATATATCCTAAAAAACCGATAAATAGTAATTATTATTAATATTTAGTAATAATAGTGGTTATTAGTAATAATTAGCAGAAATTAATAATAATTATGAATATTTAATAATAAATCACTGTAATTAATAATAATAATTATTAGGTAGAAGTAATTTTTATTAAATACTAGTAATTAGTAATAATTTATTGCAATTATTGTTAGTTAGCAGTAATTACAGGTATAACTAGTAATAATATGTAAATGTTATAGGTAATTTGTAATGATTAATTATAATTATTGTTAATTTGTAATAATTTGGAATAATTTAAAATAAATAGAGGCCTTTAGTAATAATTAGTAACAATTAGAAATAATTAGGAGTAAATAACAATAAATAGAAGTAATTAGTATTAATTTATTATTATTAGTAATATTTAGGTGTAATTAGTAATAATTTGTAAAATTTAGTAGCAATTAGAAATAATTAGTAATAAATAGTAGTAACTTGTAATAATTAAAACTAATTAGGAATAATTAGTAATAAATAGTACTAATTTGTAATAGCTAGTGAAAAATAGCTGTAATTAGTAATAATTCAAAATACGTAGTAATAGTAATATTTAGTAATTAATTTTAAAAATTAGAAATAATTACTATTAAATAGCTATAATTTGTAGTAATTTTTGGTGATTAGCAATAATTACTATTACTTATTAATAATTACAAATAATTAGTAATATTTAGGAATAATTACTTATAATTAAAAATACATAGGAATAATTAACATTTTTTTCTTTTTATCATGTTTTTATTATATTAATTTATCATAAAAACTAATTATTTTATATTTTTTAGAGAAATATCGAACATGGAAGTCCATAAAAGTCATTATTAGATGACCACGCTTGGATAAATTAGTGCAAGAATCCAAATAGGTCCGGAATAAATCCTGTATATATTGAGGGTGGTGAAACATTCTTAATATTTACATCATCAAAACATGATTTTTACCAGAAAGGAAAATTTTGTGCCCTTATAAAAAATGTGGTCTGTGGGAATTTGAAATAGTTGACAACATTAGGACAATTTATTATGTTTTTAATTTCAGACATATTATGTTTTTTTAGTATTAACATGGTGCCATATTTCTAAATAAAATACTAAAAATCTTGTATCTAATCCATCATGTTTTCATAATTTAGAACATGATGCCGAAGATCTTTCATTTCAGCAAAATAAAAATCGGGATGATATTAATTAAACTACTGAGTCGGAACCTCTCAATTTTAATATTTGACGAAGTTAGTTGGGGATTCATTATATCTTGTTTTCTATATAATGAAATTTTATGTGGTTTTAAAATTTATGGCTATTAAATAAAACAATAAAATATCAAATAGTTGTTTTATCCAATATTTTCTTTGGTTATAAAACTGTTACCTGATGGAAATGTCTTACCTATAAATCTAAATGAGAGTAAGATACTGGTTCATAATCTAGGTATTTCTTATCAGAATATGCATGCATGATCAAATGATTTAATCATATATTATGGTGAAATTGATTTAATGGACATTTTTCCTATATGTGGACAACATGGGTATCAATAGGCTCAACTAGGTATGTCTAGATTGATTCCTATAAATCAGTTGAGGTATTTCCCCCTTACACCTAGATTAAATCATTTATTTATGTCATAGAACATTGCATCATTGATGTCTTAGAACAAAGTGAATATTATAACTGGTGAACACTTACATCAACACTATAAGGGTGATTCATTGAAATGTTTGAAACATGTACATTCATATATTCCTTTATTAGCATGGAGAGTGTGATTGGGTCTTTCTAATGATGGGTTCAGACCGTTTGGTTCTTATTGTTGCCAATATAATTGTTCAAATATCTTTATAACCTTGTACAATTTACCTCCAAATATGTGGATGAAGGAGCCATTTATAATTTTGACATTATTAAGTCCAGAACATTTGTAAAATAATATTGTTGTTTTTTGAATCCATTGACCATGGAGTTACATTTATTGTGATTTAATGGTGTTAATACATTTGATATTGCTATGAAACAAAATTCCATATTAAAAGATTCATTTATTTGGAAAATAATGACTTTCCAGCATATAACATGTTATTTGGATGGAATACATATGGTCTAAAACCATGTTTATACAGTATGAGAGATAAAACAAAGTTTAAGATCGTCAGTGGAAGGAAACCTTGTTTTTTCATAGGTCATTGTAGATTCCATCCAGTAAATCATTCTTTTTCATGGAACATATATCATTTCAGAAAATTTAAAAATGAATGATATGGGCCTCCAAAAATGTTATCAGGTACAAAGATAAAATCATTTGTCTCTTCATTACCTCCAATTACCATTGGACTAACTATAAACCAATAGAATATTTATGGAATTGGGAAAAAATATAGTCGGATAAAATATATCATTTTTTGGGAATTTAAATATTTCTATAATTTTTTGGTAAGTCACATATTGGTTATCATGCATATTGAGAAATGTTTTTTGATAATATATTATAAATATTTTTGGATACACTAGGTAAGACAAGAGATAATATCAATAGATGATTAGATCTAGCCCAAATTTTAAGGATACCAAAACATGAACTATTTCAAAATATTAGATCACAAATTATATTTAATACATATTTATATTGTATAATTTCAAAATAATATTGATTATTATTTTGTTATTGGATTGATGATTCGAGATTCCAGAAGGTCACGTTACAAATTTCGGATGTTGTGTCAGAAAAGGTTATATTACCAGATAAAATAATCCTCAATGTCATGTTATAATGGAAAGAATTATTACAATTTAGATAAGAGGTTTTTGGAATTCTATGATTTTTGATGAGGTAATAGAAATATCATATTTTTTACAATGCATTTTATTAGTAGTAACATACAATGATAGAAAAAGTAGACCACAAGAAGATGTTGTGTTAATTTTACGTAAACTGGAAAAGTTCATACCATTGGATTTATTGAACTCATTAGGACATTTGATATTAAATGTCTTTTAAAATGAAAAATTTGGAGGTCCGATACAGTTTACATGGTTGTACCCATATGAGAGATGCATGCAGAAATTGAATAAATAAGTACGCAATAATGTATCTGTTAAAATATCAATTAATGAAGCGTTTTTTACAAAAAGAAATTTCATTTTTCTAATCTCATTATTTTCAATATTAATGTCCCTCAAAAAACTCATTTTCTATAATGAGGGAAATGTTGAAGACAAATGAACAATTAATTATTAGTTTTTAATTGACCTAAATGTGGTTTCAGTGGAGTTCATGAATGATGAATTTTAGATGATGAACATCATAAACATCATACATATGTTTTTCTAAATAGTAAAAAAATAAAACCATTTTTACTACAATTCCTCCTATCACATATTCTATAATATTTTTTATAGTAAATTAAAATTATTTTATTTTTATGTCAAATGATTATAATATCGAGAAAAGGCATTCTAAAATTAATGTAGCTTCCTTGATGATCGTGGGGAAAATATTTTTTCCTACTAGTTTCAAAAACTGGTAACATAAATTATTTATGGTTTAACATATAAAATTATTTTATAATTAGTTATATTGATAAATATTTTAATAATTTTCTGAAATATCAATACAATGATTAAATTGACAATCGTTTAGTTGTATTGAGTAATCCACCATCCAAAATGGGTAAATCTTATAATGCATATGTGGTGAATTGTTTTTAATTTTATACATGTGTATATGTGGAATAAAAATTTACAATGAATAGTAGTGTTTTCTTGAGGGTATCTCATCATAGTGAAATTTGTGTTTTCTTTTATGTCATGCTCAAATAAATTATTGAACTGTGCTATCTGAGAAAAAAATACATATCGATGTTTAAATGATAGTGGTTGGATACTGAGAGAGGATTGTGTGTTCATCCAAGTCATGGAATTATTGAAGTAATATATAAAAAGATTTATTGGGGTAAATGATCCATTTTTGAGATCATTAGGAACATCAATTTTTTATGCAAATTGGTTTTCTACATCAAGAGAGTTGGGTGATGGTTGGAGCATAATAAAAATAAAATATTCGGAAAATCATTTTCATTAATGTTAATATTTTTATTCTAAAATGAATGAAATTTAATTTTTTCATGTGGTTACTCAAAATAAATATTTTCCATGAAGAGACATGTATATCTATGATGACACCGCACAAATAAGGGTTTATGGTGATGATGACATAATTACTATGACAAAAGAATTTGAAATAATATGTTATGACGAAACTAAAACATTTATTGAAATTTATGATAATGAGGATGAATATGATGATATTGAAACCTTAATATATGAATATGTGGTTGAAGATGAATATTGACATAGTAAATTACTGACTGTAATCATATATAATATGTCTCTATATATAGTAGTTGTTTTTATCTTTTTGATATCCACAATCATTTTGAGTTTCAGATGGACTCATATATGTTTTGTGAGTTATAGGGTGCATATCTTCTTAGTGATGGTATGAATGTGGGATAATCTAACCCTCAGTCAGCTGGATGAGAAACGAGTACATGGATGGGTCCTGGTCATGTGATATTGATGATTCCTACCCATATCCCTGACTAAAGTCCATTTCTTCGATTCGATCCACACATGTAGATATACGTTTACTTGGGCATTATAGTTATTTTTCATTTATTATAATTAATTTATTTATATAATAAATTTTTGATTATTTGTTCTTTTTGTGAATCTTTTTAAATAAAGCTATTGGAAAAGATGTTCTGTGTGGGAAAACTATTTTTCGTAGAGCATGGGTTACTTGGGATCATATTCCCATAGATGTTCAAAAAACGATCTGTGATCATTGGATGGTTTGTAAATAAATCATGTTTATTTTGAAATTTATTTTATTAATAGCATCGTATTAATAATTTTTTGTAGGTTTTATAGTATCCCATCGATTAGGGAATTCATGAATCTATCTAACAGGCATGGGAGGGTTGTATGCCTCATTGTTCCTATGTTTTTTTTTCACAATAAAAAGAGGAATAAAATTTAGAAAGAAAGTTTCTTAGAGTATAATGAGTCTTATTGTGCCTACCAACCTGATTACATTTAATCTCTGTTCCAGGATGGATTATATTCACATTAGATGGGTAGCTGTTTTCAAAAGGGATGATCAATATGTAGACAAAATTGAGGGAGACATGAGGTGACAGATCGAACAGATAGTCATACATTTAAGGTATATGTAAAACATATAGTAAGTAACTTTTTTAATTAATTATGTAACATTCAATGTAAACTATAAATATTATAATTATATAAGTAGTCGAATAGCCCGATATTATGGATTTTGATGTTTTTAGGTGGCTTTACAAGGATCTTATCACTAGAGTGAATGGAGGTGATCTCCAACGTCAGATTGTGGTAAATATTAATTCTTTATGGATTTTAAAATTAACTGCAAATAATACATTAACTATTTTAATTATAAATTAAAATTGAAGGAGTTATATGAGGCCACGATATCTCAGACACAAACAGAGAGTGAGGCCGAGACTGGGGATCAGACCAGTGTAATAGTATTTGATGAGGTAGCAAGGATGCAGGTGACCAATAATTGTAGTGAGAAAGTCATAGTTATTGGTTTTAACTCTCGATTGATGGCTAAGAGTTATTATGGCAACGTTTTGATTTTGGCATGGATCTCGAGAGGAGATTATGGAGAGTCATCATCATATGTTGCATAGTATCTTGAAAATCTATGTGATCAGGGTGACCTTTTAAATGTTATGTGTAGGGGGCATGAAGAGCTTCATTGAAAACAACAACAATATTAGGGGAGACACGTCAATTCCAGAAGCAACAACACAAGAAGAGGATAGAGTACTTGGGACATATGACTCCAGGTTTAGGGATAGAGTTCCCCCCACCAAGTCCTCCAACTCATCCAGATGACCCTCCCCCTCAGTGATGTATTTACTTATTATGATAAAACATTTAAATGTATTTATTTTGGTAAAATTATATATATACATTTCTATATAGGGTGTTTTTATATTGTTTGGAATAATGTGTTTTTATAAGTTTAATATTTATTAAATTTTTTAATATTAAAATTTTAAAATATTTCAACAATTTATATTTTTTTATAATTTCACAATTTTAATAAAATTATTATTACTATTATTTTATTAGTATTTTTTATATATTTATTGAATATTCATATTTTTTAATTTTTTATAATAATAATAATAATAATTTTATTAATATTATTACATTTATATTATTATTATTATTATTTACTATATTATTCATAATAATTTATGAGTATTATTATTATATTAATATGTTTAATAATATTTTATTTTAGTAATATTAATTTTTTCTTATTGTTATTATTTCATATTATTTTGTTAATATGAATTTATAATATTGATTTTATTATTATTATTATTAATTTATTAATTTTACTAATTGTTATTTTTTGAGTTTTTTAGTTATTTGCGATGGGACCATTGCGACAGGTTTTTTTAAATTCAGAGAAACTATTTGTGACACCATTTTTTTGGAATGGGTTATTTATGATGAGGACCCATCACAAATACCCTATCGTAAATAACTCAACTTCCCTTAGTGACGTTGGTTAACCACATGATAATAGGATGAGAAAACATTAGTGGGATACCTATGGAAATATCTATAGATTTGAATAGGTATGTCTCTAAGGATAATAATAAGGATGTGATAAAGTATAAGAAAATTCCATGGATTTTTGTTAAAGGATAGATAAAGTGTTTTCCACTATATTAAATCCCCATATGGATACTACAAGTGGATGTGTCTCTAAGAAATTGGTACCTAGGGGTAACAAGAATAAATAGGGAACATTGAGTTGAACTCGATCATCACCTGATGCCTAATAATAGGCCTTTCCACACACCTAGTTTGACACTACCATGGGAAATGATTTGAAAATTCACAAAATCATATGAACCATTATAAAGGATAAAAGTAAATGATGACTATAAATGATAGAGTAATAACCAAATGTGTTATAGATTAAAAAAATTACATCATTTCAACATTATATAAGTTATTTGACATGATTATATTGTTTGAAACTATGATTAGTTTTTATAACACTATGATTTTTCATTTTGGTCAATCAAAACAATTAAAAGGAATCATGTTAATATTGAATCGAATAGAATATATAGTGAAAATTAGTAACTGGTTTGATTGATTACTAGAAATAATGATATTTCAATTATTCATAATCATCTATCATAATATATGATTGACAATAAGATCATTGGTGAGATTCCTAACAAATAAAATAATAGAATGATTGAATTTTATGAATGTCCATGTGGTAGTGGACAAATAGGAATGATGATTTATCTTCCTACATGTTAATTAGGTGGGAAGAATAACCTAGAGAAATATCTTCAATCAAATGGAAAATTTTATATGTGTGGAAAAGAAGCTTATAATCAGGGAAATTGAGGAGGAGTTCAATTACTTATCTATAGGGAACCTGAGAATTATACAACTCAATTCACTAACCCATGAATTAAATTCAAGATCAAGGATATACATATTCTATGAATGTATTTGAAGATGAAGGACTAATGTATTGATGTATTTTGATTTAAGAATTATGTTTTAGAAATACTCTATCTGTGGTAAAAATGGTCTAAGAATCAGGAAACATCAAAGGATTTTTTTTATTTTCATAATAATATATGTATCCATATACTATTAACTTATGTGTTATATTTTCCATCATGTGATTACTATTTTATAGTAGATATTATGTTAAAATTCTTAGAAAACCCTTTTGTGATTTTATGTTCCAGGCTATTTTCTTGATTTATGATAATTTGACCTAAATTTATAGAAATAAAACCCTCTTCTTTTTTGGAAGAATTGATTTTTATAGAAATGTGATTAAAAGTACTGGTATACTTTAGGGTTTATCATTAATTTTATGTTATGTTAATGATGGGATATGGTAGTTTTAATTTATTTGTTTTATTATAATTTTCACTGCACACTAGGGGATAACTTGTTTCATCTGACAAGGCTACGAGGCATGAACCAACAACCAAAGGGCAAAAAATGGTATATCACCATCCAATAGACTATATGAATGCATTTTTTCTGGTAGAAAAAAATAAAGGGAGGTACTTAAAAGTATTTATATTTATAAGTAGCATGTCATCAACTCAAGGCTAAGAGAAAAATGTCTAAAATGTGCTATGACCATTATCTAAACTAGAAATGAAACGTGAAGACATCTCCATGGGTTTTTTTCCAGACTCAGACAAAACATCTAAATGGAATAATTTGTCAATTATTATAGTTAGAATACTTAGGATTTATGCACACATTAGATCTATTTGGGATTATTTTTCTTTAGAAATGATTTATAGAGCATAAATTAATGTTGTTTCAAGGATTCTATGGAGTAAAACATTCAATTGAATCTGATTGGGATCCGATGTTTACATTGATGTTTTGGTGAATTATTTAGTATCATAATGATATAGGGTTGAGTTTTAGAACTATGTGTTATCCTTAAAAAAGATGGTCAGACAAATAGAACAATTAAAAATATAGAGGATATAAATATATATTATTATATGGATTTCTATGTTGGCTAGGATCAATACCTTCATCAAGTTGAGTTTTAATAAAACAAAATATTTCACTTGAGCATTGAAATTTCTCCCTTTGAACTCATTCATGGAAATAAGTAAAAATATAAATCATAGAGGAATAACTTTGTAAAAATAAAGATATTGGGACTAGATCTTGCTAATGAAATTTATTATAAGTTTAGATCCACTTATAAAATCATATGATAAATGAAAAAAATATGTTATATAGATAATCCTTCGTTTGATCTAGAACTTGTAGTTTATGATATGTTGTTTCCATGAATTTTTCTATGGAACAATGAATGGAAAACTAAACCATTGGTATATCATTTTCATTGGATTTGATGATGATTTTGGGTACATAGTATATAACATGGTGCATCCAATTAAAGGATATTTGGTTCTAAATGTCTTTCATTTATCCCTCTTAGAGAAGTACATAACTAATCTATCACATGTATTAAACATATATTTCAGATGACATTAAAATTATATTTATTATAAGTGAAATTCAGTTGTGATTATGGATCAAATAAAGAATGTTTTAAAAAAAATATGACCACTCACCTAGTCAATGTTTCATAGAGAAACAACCATCTTGAGGAATCTATGTGGGAACATGATGATGTAAATAGTCAGAATTGTCCTCAATTTTCTGTATCAAGGTGATGAATATTTGAGGGATAAATTCATTTGAAGGGGGCAGAATGTAACACCCAAATATTTTGGGAAATATTTATTTTCAAATATATTTCATATTTCTTATTTTTTTGACACAAAAAACAATGAGTTTAGCTTTAACTACACACAACACTATGTATAGTTTACACTACATGATACACTATGAATAACTTGTGGTACACGCTTCATTGAGTTTAAAATAAATGTAACATACTATTAAAAAAATGTTATTTAATATGATTTTTATAATCAAACATTTTTAATGAAATGTATGAATAATATATATTAAATTATGAATTTATATGTTCTACATATGTATATAAAAATTAGTTTTACTAAGAAATTAATTAGAAATAAAAAAACTTATTTTAAATAAAGGAATTCTACTTATAATAAAATATTGTTTTAACCAAATATAATTTACCTTAATAAATTAAATTGATGAATTCAGGAGAATCATTTTATATAATTTTTATATTTTATAAACAATCAGAAGTTTAACGTCCATCTTATGTGTTTTGTAGACATTAGATAAGAATAAATCCAATTTTACACTTTATAATCGTATTTTTATAAAAAGTTGTTTTCACCATTTTTTTCACAGACATTATAACTAATTTTAGACAATTTATGAAAATTAAATTTGAAAAATAAATTTTATTTTTTGATCACAATTACCAAATTATAATAGGGTATATTTTGATTATTATATGAAATGAATATGTTTTTCATGAATAGTGAAGTAATAATAATTTTAATTAAATATGTTTTGTTAAACTATTTATAGAGTAAAAAAAGATTTATATTTGTGTTTAAATTAATACATGTTCAATTAAATATCTATTATTATAAATTAATTAATTGGAATCATTTTTATATTAAATTTTTATATAAAAACCTCATAAACATTTGAACATTTTCTATATCAATACATATGATCTCATTATATATATGTGATTAGTTTTAAATAAAATTTTGAAACATGATTAAAAAAATTAAAAAATTATATTCCATATTTGGAATTATACTCATTTTTATTATATAATAATGTGACCATAATTTCTTACTACAATGATTAAAAAATAAAATAAAAATTATTTATCACAATTAAGATTAAAATGCGGTTTCTAGGGGTTAATAAACGTTAAGTGTTAAAAATTACACAAAAAATGTAAAACAGCATTAGATGTACATATTTTTAATCTATCATATCTTATTATCAAATATAATATATTTTTGATCCTTTTGGTGTTAGAAAAATGTGTATTCACCTTTTTATTTTCAGAACATTAGAAGTGTGAGACTCACCTCACTTAAAAGAGGCCAGCCCTAAACTATTTTATTCACACCATCAAATTATTTTAGATCCATTAGTTCTGTTCATAAATCTAATGATGAAAATATATAATTTTTAAACCTAATGATGTCACCTGAGTTAGAGGAAACATTCTTTATCTAGTTTTGTTATTTTATCTCTTCATCCACATTATTCAATTATTATTAAATAATAATGATATATTAACCTCATTATATTATATATATTGTCATATAGTGATTTTAATTTCATTAAATACAAAATTCTCCTCATTTATCAAATTTTTTATGAAATCATCATTGGATTATATAGAAGACTACCGTCTCACAAACTGATTTCATTAATTTTTATATTACCACCAATAAAAGTTGGGTTTGATGATATATTTAAATATACATATTTATGATATTTATAGAATAATTACACCAATAGATTATTTATATAATATATAACATTTATCTACATTCCATTACTTAGGGGATATGATAACTTCACTCATGTGCACGGGAGACTACCGCTTCACGAAACGATGTTATTCGTTATTTACTAACTCATTACATGGAAGATATTAAGGATAATGTTAATAAAGACGTGGGACAAAATGAAATAATTAATATTCAAATGTAAAAATTTTTACTATCAAAATATAATCTATCATTTTACTTATTAGATTTTCACTCACTTAATGTTGATAATTTCATTCATGTACATGTGGACTACACTATCATGAAGTGATCTAGCTTTTTCTTTTTTCATCACGACATCACATGAGTGGTATTTATTAGTATAATTAAAAAAATAATATCTTATTTATGATATGATTAATGATAATTAATTATATAATATTACATAACACCTATCCATAATGATCGATGAAAAAGTAAATGTTATTCATGTGTACGTATGACCTACCATCTCCATGATTGTAACATTCTTCATTTATCAAAACCATATATAATGATTTTATGAAAATTATAATTGATTTATAAATATGATAAATATTTAATTAAAATTTTTGTGTATATTATGTAACCATGATCTTTGTAATATGGCCAAAAATAAAAAATCAAAACATATAGAAAAAACAAAGTAGTTATTACCCAATATATGATTTTAACAGGGAATTTTTTTATAAATGTTTAATAATTATCCAAAATTAAATCATATATGGTATAATATATATAATTATGCTTCTATAAATTATTTATAATAAAATTATTTTTATTATATAGTAGGGTCAAATCTATTTGAATGATGTTGAGACTTAAGGTAAGGGATTTCAATTCTCTCATTTATTTCTAGGAATCATATGAAAATTCACCTCTAATTTATTTTATGTTGTTTATATAAAAAAATTTTAAATTATATATCATTAGTCTCATAATATTAATGATATCCAAATTTTAATTTTATTTTATGATTTATTTTAACAAACAATTAAAAATATAACAAAAGTAGTACTTTATTTCAATATAACTTTTTAGTTATGTGAGACACATTCTATATTCACAACTTGTTTTTTATATATGGTGTATATATTGTATATAAATGTATTTTATATTTATTATAATTAGAATTATGGTTTTTTACATATCTATTGTACTCTCCCATTCTTTGGGCTTTATGGTTCAAAAGATACCCAGGTGGTAAGAGATCTTTTTCAGAAAATGTCTTTTTGGATACATGTGTTATGTTATGACCCTATTTTATTTATGAGGTTTATATACAACACATTGAAATGTAATATCATATATTTATTTATTATAATTATATTATAATCCTCATTTAATTTAATTATTTCATGAGTAATACGATTCAATGTTACCAAAGGGATAAGTTTTATATGTTACATTCTCAACATTTATCAAGATTAGTCATGATTATTTTTCCATTAATGAGATATTTTGATATACCTTTCATAAAACTAATTTATTTTCCTCTCATATTTTTGTTTCATGAGAATAAATGGTTTCCCTTCATTTTAGTATCTTTATTTACCATAGTTATAAACATAATTTTTTAAGAAAAATCATCTTTATTTCTCTTTTCAGTGGAAAAAGCATTTCCTTTTGAAACCAGGTTTTCTAAAAAAAAATTCAAAAAAGTTTTTAAAAAAGTTTATAACATTATTAAAATTATCTAATAATTTTTTTAACCAGGTTTTATTTTATTACTAGTGTTTTTAAATTAATATTATTGTCATTATTAAGTAATTTTTTTTCTGATTTAATCGAAAATGTGAAAGGAATTACTTTTGTTACATGTATTGAATGAACAAAATTTCCCACCATCATTAAAATTGTTTATTCAAAACATTTTGTATAATTTTGGGGATATACTCATTTGAAATGGATTTCGAATTTTTTTAATGTTTTAATTTTTTTTTCAATAGAAAAAGATATTTTATTCATAAAATGTTTTAAATGACTTTTAATGCATCATTTACGGTTTTCAATGTTATTTTCAGATAAAATGTTTTCATAAATGTTTTGTGATTTTTTAGTTTTAAAAAGGTATTATCTAGGAAAATTTAATTTCCTCATGAAATGATCCTAGTGATTTTGTTTTCGAAATATTTTCTGTATGCATTGAAACCCTTTGATTTAAAATTTTATTTAACATGTATATGATCAAGGGATACCATTAATATTATTAATTTTAATGGTTTATTTTTATAATGAATACAGGATCATGGAAACCATTTCTCTCATATCATGATATAATTATTACAGTACCTGTTAACTTTTCAACGTGTTATGCTATGATGAAATTCTTATGAAACCTATATATTTTATATAATTTATAATATACTGAAATGTTTTTATAAACCATTTCATTTCATGGTTTAGGATAATATGAACAATTTATGGTCTTCTGTAACTAAAATTTATGATTTTAATTATGTGATAGTCGTTATGTTATAACCATTTCCATTTGTAAATTTATAACAAATGACAATGGTTATGTTATAAGAAATTATCGGTGGGGCCTAAATCTCCTTAAATTCAGTGGGTAAATAGTTATATCTTATGAGATACACTGGATTGGAATAGGGAGTGAACCCCATTCAGTGAAAGAATTTATCCACTATGATGGTCCTAATATGAAACCATTACTAATAATATAGTTTGGGGAGTAGACCCATTCCACAATGATATCATTGGTAGTGATCCATTAATACAATAGACATTATTTTATATAATAATGTGTATAAAGAAATTCTATGTCTTATTCCAATGTAATACTCTCATAGATCTTGTTAATTGATTTCCTTATGATTCAATCCTTATGAACTGTCAATAATTAATCTATTACTCAATATTCTGATCTTCAATATGCATGGAATGGAATTGATATGTTATGAACATGTTATCGTACTATTATGTTCTTGTTATTGTTAAAAATCATTGTTTTTTACCCTTAATTGGCATCTATGCTCACCATTTTTTATGTTTCCTTTCCCCAAGTAATAATTAAATGTTTTAGGTGTGTTATGTTTGTGAATAGTACTAAGGGAGTAGTCAACTACGGGATATGTGAAATATCAATCACCAAATTATAATATTTTCTACCTAGTCTCAAAATACACTAAACTGTTTTGGTCCTCAGTAATGTGTTTCTGTAATGTAATGAATACTAATATAAAAAATGTAATATCCATGTATAAAAAAAGGTTTTTATACACAAACACCCTATTTTTTACCTAATTTAACAATCCATTCCACCTATTAATATTAAGACATAAAAAGAAAAATGGGATAGGATTTAGAGGAATACTGTTTTGTTTGGAACATTCTACATCAAAATTAAAACACCTAACATCTAAAACAATGTTTTATATTTTATTTCATGAACTAGTAGTCCAAAAAAATAAAATAATGAACCTATGTATTAATTTTGAATGGAAATAAAGAAAAATTTTAAATGTAGAGAAAAAAATAATAATATAAATTAAAATATTCTTTTATGATGTTTACACACTAAGAAAAATGGAAAACGAATGATATAAAATAATGTAATCAAATTGCCATGAAATAGATCGTCACATGCATATATAAAAATTATTAGTTAATGTAGTGGTAAATATGATATTTAATGTCAAGTATTATATATAAAAAATTAAAACAATTTTCCTGATTAAATAAAATTAGGAAACATTTAATACGGAGATACTTTTTTAAATACACTAAAATGGAGAAGTTTTATTTTTGAAAACAATTTTTATTTTTATTTTATGAATATATCGATGAAAATATGATAAAATATCTTTTATAAAAAGTTTTCATTATTAATTTTGAATGAAAAATATATTTTTTTAAAAAAATTAAGTTTTCTCTATCATTTTTAAAAATTAAATATAATATAAATAGATAATATGATTTCAAAATACTCTAAAAATGAAAACAGGTGAAAAAAAGACATTTAAACTCTATGAACAAAATTAAAAACAGAAATAATGTAAATGTTGTACTATTAATATCACAATAATAATAAGATACAATTTCCAAGACATTGGAAATTGAATTTCCAGTCTCCAATATTTCGTGCCAAAACCTGAAATTGAGTTCACACAATTATCAAAATCTAATGGATTTTAAATTACAACACACAAATATTTTTTGGTAAATTATTTATTACATGATTCAAAAAATAATCATAATAATACGCACATTGGATAAATAAAATACATCTAAAAATTTATAAAATATAAATAATAAATTTGGTGAACTGATAGAACACTTTCAGTAGTATGATCATTTTAATACATATTTCATAAAATTATATATTCTACTTGTACAAAGAAATTCGAATTTTTCTCAAATAAGATAATGTTATATTCCTGATTTTATTATATGTTTGTCCTGTGATATTTTTTAGAATATTAATTTTTAAATATCGACTAAAATTGTAGATGAATTAAAACTTTTAAATGAGTAATCAGAATGATAAAATACATAAGGATGGTTTTTGGTTAGAATGAGGACTTCAATAATAAGAGTTATAATTTATTGATTTTGATACTGAGTAGAAAAAATTATATCCCTCTTAAAGGTATTCCCACTATAAAATTGTTGGTGCCAAAATATTGAACGCAAAGGGAGGAAGGAAAAGAAACCCGCACGCTGCCTCGCGAAGCCCCTACGCGAAGGTCCCCTGAGCAACATGGCCACCGCGAAGCAAATGAGGCGGTACTACTCCGCGAACGCCCTGAATTTCGTGAGCCTGCCATGAAGAAAAGGAGGCGGTACTGCTCTGTCACCACCCTGACATTCACAACCCGCCGCGAAGCACCTTCCACCCCTTCACACCGTGCGAGCTCTACTTCACGGCGCCCCTAGCCTATAAATACTGGGTTCCCCCTAAGTCCAGTGGATGGACAATCCGTCCTTTTGTCGTCTCATATCCCAAATCATGGAGCACCCTTCACCATTGGAATCATGAGCTCCGCGAGGTATTTTTACGTCGCGAGATGCCTTCACCTTCTCTCGTTTTGAGCCCCTCTTCCGAGAGGGATGCCCTTCGCGAAGCCTAAGTGCATTCACGAATGAAGGGGATTCCCAAGGGAACCTGAGCAGCCACAGAGATTTTATGCTTCTCAAACCACCCATCATGTACAAGTGATCCACATGCCAAGGCAGGGTCTCCATCTATCACGAAGCACACTGCTTCACAGCACCTTGCTTCATGAGGCACCCCTGCTTCATGAGGTAGTGCTCTACGAACACTATTCCACTTCGCGAAGCACCTCCCATTAACACCCCTACCCCATGCTAAGGCCAAGGAATTACATTCGTGAATCACACTCCATTTCTTGGCAATTCCTCTTCCCATGTGACCCTCCAGGTTTGCACGATGTGATTTCTAAGTCCCATGGACAACACCACCCGTAGCATTGCTTCGCCTGATGCTTCTTCACATAGGAATGATAACGACTATTACTTCTTCACATAGCCAATTTAACGTGGTCCCCTCGATGGTTCGCTTTATGACCGCCCCCCCCCCCCCCCCCCTTTACCATGGCTTTGCTGATACCTTCCCTTCTCCAAGGGGAATAGGGTACCAGTTACATAAGTCCTAGGGGTACGGAGTAGACCCACCTCGTCCAAGCTGCAGGACATTAAACTACCATGAACCTCATCCCCAACACATGACATTAAAATGTGATCTGACCCCGTGCTTCGCATGTATGGTCCCCCCCCCGTCTCGGACATTCTTTGCACCGCTCGTCTTTACAAAAATTGAATCTTCCTCACATGGAATGAGATCCTCCCTTTTGGAGTAGCGTATGTCCACGTGAGAAGGGAAACCACCTTGGTGTAAGCCCCCAAGCCTCTCTTGCGGAAGGTAGCACCCATGCACCTCCGTACTTCCCCACTACCAAGGACAGTGGAGGGCGCGATAGGGAACGAGGCACCTTCCATCTTTGGTCCCAAATAACTCTCCCGCTACGCTTTGCTGCACTTCGGGCCTCCATCCCAGAGTAAGTCCCAGCACCATGGGCCACCAAACGTGTAATCCCCTCTTCATTTCCCACGGACGCATCCTTCGCGATGTGATCATCAGGTCCCTGCAACCTCTTGTTCCTCACCCCATGCATGACTCACGTGAGCTTAGAGTGAGCGCCTACCCTAACCCCCACCTTACCTGAACTATAAAGAATTTGATCAATGTCAAGGCATGGTATGTAGGAATCCTTCACGAGGTTCAAGCCCACCACTCGGTCGTTTCTTCACATAGAGTTCCAGCCTTGTCCAGCATGACATTAAACTATATTCCCCCATCCCGCATGACGTTAAACTGCATTCCGGTCCAGCGGTAAGCCGTTGTGACCAACCTGAACTATGTGGTCTTTGATCCGTGCTAAGGCATGGTACGTAGGAATCCTCCACAAGGTTCAAGCCCACCACCTGGACCCCTAGTCCCTTCATGTCATCCTTCCGGCATCCAACCCAAACTATGAGGACTTTGATCCGTGTCAAGGCATGGTACGTAGGAAGCCTTCCTGAGGTTCAAGCCCAACAATCATTGGCCCAGACTGACTCTTTGTCAGTGTGCCAAGTCCCCCCCCCCCCCCCCATTTTTACCTGAACTACGTGGTCTTTGATCTGTGTCAAGACAAGGTACGTAGGAAGCCTTTATGATGTTCAAGCCCTCCATCCATCGGACCAAGGTACACCTTCACGTTGATCTAACGACACTACCCTGAACTACGTGGACTTTGATTCCCTGCCACGGGGATACATAGGAGGACTCTTCGAGGCTCAATCCCAACTTTACTGTCGCCCTTACGATGGTCCCATTTCATTCCCCCTCCACTTCATCCATCCATCCATCCATCATCCACCGTGATTCGTACCCAGGCCGCCACATCCCAGTAAGATCATGCCACTCCACTCATCTCCACAGCATCCGGGAAGCTGCCCATGAGCTGACCCTGATATCGGCATCCCCTCAAGAGGGGGGATTCTTCAATCTGATCCACTCGAGCTAGTGTTCTGATCAGGCCAATCCATCCCCGTTGGACGTTAAACATGCGGTATAGCCCATGTTAAATAGGGAAAGCTGAGGAAAACCTCAGATACATGCCTATGGAATATGATTCCCCGCACTCGATGTGGGATCCCTTGGGCCTCCACGCCCTCGAGAAGCCTTTAAATAAGGGAAAAAAGACAGAAACGCCAATTCCCCAGTGTTTAGACACGCCAATGATGCCTCGACGTGACTACTCCCCCGACTGAAGGATTCTACCCTGGCCAGACCCTTTGAAATGTCCTGACATAAGCAGTGTAATTAACTGGGATCAATGAAAACATGGCACTAGGAAGAATTTCACGAACAATGTATTAAATCTAGGAGGGAGACCTAAAGTAGGTGACGAGTTCCGAGGAGGAATCCACGGAATGAAAAACCGACATCCCATCATCTCGGTTTTGATCCAGGATCAAACGTCCCAGAATAAAGAGCGGATGTCGCCCGCCTTTGGAAAGTGGGAATGCGGGGAAACACAAAGAAATCCGTGCCTATCGCGCCCCGAGTGGACGGATGCGCGCCCACCGACGAAAGCGTGGGAAACAGAAATGGTGAACTCGACATGAATTTCTTTTCCTCATTATAGAGATTAGTAGCGTTTAAGACATCAGTAGATTGACGTGTCACCGGATCTAGATATTTGGCGTCGGGTCTCGCCAAGGAAATAGCGGGCCTGGCGTGAAACTCATCGGAATTTGGGGCAGTAGAACATGGGGAATTCCATTCTGTAATGTGTTGGCATGGATTCCTCTCACCAACCATGGAATATGGAATGACGTTGGGCCACTGGTTGTTGATCCTTTTCCTCGTAGTACTGATGAGTTGATCTCCCTTCATCCCAGGAACCGGGTTTCTGCTATGGAGACACGAACATTGCCCGCTCGCCTACGCAAGGGCGGGGGAAATACCAGCACATCCGCTCCATGTGGCTCCACTACCGTCACGATGGCCTCTCCATCTGTGAATACGTGATGCCCACATCCCCTCTCCCCATCAGAGATCATCCAACGAATGGTGATAAAAACCTTGTACGCAAGTATGAGGAGGAAGCGGTCATCCAAAATCGATATATAGCCTGCCTAGACCTGGAGGTATCCAGGCCCCGCCATCAACGCTGCCCTCAAAGGCCGCGCAGAGAGCCCCTGCTCCCCACCCCAATGTTCAATCGTTTGAGGATCTTGTACCCGAAATTCCTCAATGAATCCTCTCCTTACGCTGATGAGGCGGGTGATGTCCTGCTCGGCCTGGTCAGAGTCCCAATCCAAGGGCTCCAGGCAAGGCCCCCCATTCGGCCGCGTCAGCGCCGCAGTCCGGCTTCGCTAGATGATCATGTAGGCTATTCCCCTGCACCACATACACCAGTTCGTTTAACTCGACGTCAGCATCAGGACCGAGCTGAGGACGCTCATCAAGGTGCGTTGACATCAATAGATATTATGGCCCGAGCCACCACAGACGTGCATCATGGATTCCTTGCATACATTGAGCAGGGGCACTCCTTCACCCGACCAGGACCGAGGTCCCAACCGCCCCATGGGTAGGTTGGGATGGCTCTCGGGGTCGCAGGCCCGAGCGGCGATGGCCACGAACCAATCTGTGGTGACGTCACTCTATACAGAGGTCCTCTTTGTACCACCATTTCACAGATCGTGGGCCTTCCCCGCTCCGAAGATCATCATGGGGGTATGCCTCGTGCTACTCCCATCCCAAATGAAGACCTACCTCATGGCGGTGATGATCGATGTGGAAGACTCTCCCATGCCCACCATACAAGGAACGAAGTTCCTCTTCGTTTCCCTGACCATCGATGTGATGGTACTGCCCATCCAGTCCCTCTCCAATGTAGGGGTCCTCTCTACATCCTCTCTGCAACTGGCAAAGTTCCTCCATTCCCCGGCAACTCGAGGAGTGAAGATCATCCTCACTCCACCTTCACCAAGCATGGAGGTCCTCCCCATGCTCCTGCCGATTCCAACAGAGGTTCCGCCCACATGGCTGCTGTCCATGGGGGTCCCCCCCATGCTCCTGCCGGTTCCAACAGAGGTTCCCCCCACATCGGTGTTGTCCATGGAGGTCCTGCCCATGTACCCTTCGACATTTCCTTGGTGCCCCTCACACCCCGGCTATCCCAAGTAGGAGTCCTCCCCGCCATGGCGCCAGCGCCGCTCCGAGACTACATGTCGAGAATCAACCTTCTCCCGAAGAGCCACCTAGGGTCAGCAGAACGGCTCATCACCGCCATAAGAAGAGTATTGGAAAGGCCCGAGTGGAAGTCAAACCGGACCATTTCTCGGATTTTGTAGCGGAATGTGACTCAGCGTTGGAACCTTCTCCCCGCTCCACCGAGTCAAGGATTGGGGCAGGAACAAGGCGCGTCAGCCGTGTTCTCCCAGAATGCGACATCCAACGGATTCCCACCTCTCTCCATAGGTCATCCAGGAGGAATAAATTGGGGAAATATCACGGGTCATAACTGTGCAATCACTACCATCGTCACCAGAAGCGCCCTCTACCTCTACCAGAGATCACAGAGAGCTATTTGGGGGACCAACTGCAGTAGAGCAACTGCGTGATCCATCGTCGGTGACCGAAATTCCTACACCATAAGATGTGGCTATCAGCCCATCATATTGTGATATTGTGGTCCGGTCGCCTCACTCTTCAGAGGATGGCCCAGAATTAGGCAGCCAGTCAGCTCATTCACTGTATTCTCCGCCGCCAAGTTTACTATCCCAGCGGTCTGCCTCGATACCTCTACCAGTCTCTCAGCCACCTCCATTTGACGTGTGGGGAAATACAAGGCCAGACCCTGAGTCAGAGCCTAGAAGATTTTGGAACATTCTCGAAACAGATCACTTCCCAGAGAAGTTCTGGCCGACGGCAGTGCCGAACTTTTGCGCGTCGGTGTCCCTTACCCCATAGGAAGCAGGGTGTGCTTCCACTGAACACTATGGGACACACACTTCCACCTTTATTATGAGCGGGTAGTGTACCATGGAATCCGAGAGCACTTTGAATAAATCGGCGAGCAATTCTGCTTGATCGATTTGGCCGCACTCCCTGTGGCCCAGCGCCCTGAGTCGCTCGGCCGCCAGAGAACCCATCAATGGTGATCCATTCAGAGTCTCAAAGTACTCTACATAATCATTAGGGAAGTTACCCCCATGTGCAAGTCCGTGGATGGGGACAGTATGCCGCCCTCCTCTTCAGTCCTATCCCGCGGTAGCCCGATCCGTTAGGTGACATTGAGGAAATTCCCCCAAGGAGGGTTGCGGTCCACATGGCTGACATAGTGGACAAGAAGACGAGCTTGAATTTCTCGATGGAGACCTACCCCTTGAGCGTGTACCACCACTACTGGACCCATCAGGGAGGGTTACCCATCAGAAGCAGAACCTTTTAGGCCTCCCTATACCCACCGAGTCGCTGGTACTCAATCGAAATGCTGGTAAGGGTAAGGAGAATGTCAGAACCTTCAAGAACTCCGACCTGTCCACCTCTGTATAGAAGAAAGACGAATATCCCACGAAGTCTGTATTATTCCAGCAGCTTGCTGAGCAGAAGAGGCTGGTTGACGAACTCTTGGCCGAGCGCGCTGCAGAGCGGTGGCCTGACTACAGTAATCCCAAGCCGGGACAGCAGGGGCAGGAAAAATTTCCCCCCAGCGAGATACCTCTGGGAAACCCTGGTCATGCTGCTTCCACAGACACAGTAGAAGCTGGAACTCATGGCAAGATGGCACGATATGTCTTTCCAAACCCTCCTGAATGACGGGGCAATCTGAGAAATACAACCCGGGTTCCCCTAGTTACCCCGCAGGCCATTCCGCTAGTCGCTCCATGAGCTGATGAAGCCATATACCATGTCATTTAACCTGGAAACTCACTTGTGATTAGGGATCCCCGTAAAGATAGGGACACCCACTCGGATGATCTTATAGCGTTACTCGTCGCCTGCCACGAATCGTTGGAAACGTGGCAGGTGGCAGTCCCACTGGATGGCAATCCATATCCCGCGTGGGTGGATGATATGCCCGCACCCCTGGGTTTTGGGAACCCCACTTTGTCGCCCTTCAACGAGATAGGGGACCCGCTGCAGCAGTTGGACCACTTTTCTTCCAGGTTTGGCCCCATGTTGGGGACACCGACCCAGCAAGAAGCCGCCAAGATCCAATGTTTCGTGCAGACATTAGACGGCCCCACATTCGTCTTATACAACCAGCTCCCTATCAGATCAGTGACCGGCTGGGAGGATCTCCGCCAGTAGTTCCTATACCAGTTCACCTCCAACACGTGAAAGACCAGCATCACAGAACTCTTCAAGTGCAAACAAAGGCCTGACGAGCAACTCGCGGACTTTATCGCCCGGTGCAAGGGACATACATACTTCCTCGAAATGCCACTGACTCGGGAGAAATTACTGGCGATGTGTGTAGGGATTGTTAAAACGAAGCTGGTTCCTTCCCAGATCACCCAAAAGTACCCTGCAGGGTTCCGGGATTTCTCAGATAAGGCTCAGCTCCTCGAGGAGGCTCTACAACAGGCTAGTCAGTCACATTTACTACCCCTTGTGATCTCAGCCAGGAGGGCTTCCAGAGCCGAACCCGTTGCGGTGGCCCAAATAGATGCCCCTTGGAAGCTGGAATTTCAGCCAGTGCCACCAGCCCTGCAACCCCGCAGAGGTCCTCCAACTCAAGCACAGGCTCCTGCCTAGCAGCGACCGCCTCAGAATCGACAGGTTCCCCCGCGCAATGTGCCACCACCACATAGGTGAGACAATCAGGAACCGCCTCCTCAGCAGGCCCCTCCAACACCTCGTCAGGGCTAGGATCCCAGGGCCCCATATCCGGAATAAAGGCACCAGACTTACTCGTTCAACAAGAATCATGTCCCCAGTTAATTTCGAAGACCTCTAGATCAAGGGATTGTGCGCTTAGCCGAGTGCAGAAGGCAGGCAGATGCGAATCTCACCGATCACGCCAACTACTGTCCCTATCATCGGATTTTGGGGAACACCCTCAAGCAATGCTATGTGTCTAAATACTGGATTTAGGACCAGGTCGACAACAACATAGTCAGGTTGGGCCCTACATCGACACAAGTAGAGGGTGTCTTTGTAGGGTCAAGGATTGGTAGTGACAACGAAGGTGAGTGGCAGCAGGTTCCCAGCTATGGGTCCCAGAAATACAACAACTGGATGGCTTGGAAAACCATCGCACGTGCCCATGGTATCATTCGGGCATGCCTGAATCAGCCGGAGCCTTCGGAGGAAGTAGCCAGTACCTCTTCATCATCATCACAGCTAACCTCTTCCAAAAAGGGAAAGCAGCGACGACGCAAGAAGAAGAAATGTGCTCCACCTCTACCATCTCCATCCTACACACTTGGCTACATTATGCCCCCTAAAATGGGGATTCCTCCCAAAATCCACCTGGTTGCAGATGAATCATCGAGCGACAGCCAGGGGTACGCTTTAGTTAACATCGTGGAGCTGGTAAAGCCCTATATGGCTCCCGACAAGGGGGAGGAGAAGGCCAGGCGAACCTCCCCAATGTACCCAGCCGACGCGAAGGTCAGTGGAACCGCAACCACATAGGATGTCGAGGCACGTCATCCGGCGCTTTCAGTCAGGCCGTGCATGCTACTGAAACCAGACAGCAGGCTCAATGCAGAGCTCATCATGAAAAACCTCATCTGATTCCCTCAGATCTACCTCCACTTCCATTTGTGTTACTAGACCAGGAAGAGCTGCCTCATCCGTATCGCAGTCAGTATTGCCCAGCTACAGGCCAATCTCCATTGTCTGATTCTAATCTGGAGGCTACTCTCTAGGCATCAACTAGTAGGCAGTGGGATGTCCCAGTACTAGCCTGCTGCCGGTTCAACCGGTAAGACCCGCTATTCCTCCAACTGTAGAGCGACCTCCTGTAGGCAAAAGCTCACGTATGGAATGAAAGTACGATGTCCTGAAGCACCTGTACGGCATTCCATCAAGGATTTATATCCTTGAGGCACTTCGCCTATCATCTAAAATGTGCAAAGCACTTGCCGAGGCCATTAGGAGCCCCCTTCAGTTTGAGATGGAGGTAGCAGCTACGGAATCCTTCCACACTAAGGCAATTCAGAATGCCAAATTCCAGGCAGTTATCTTGTTCCTTGGTGAAAATGAAGACCCTCCCATATAGGGGCATATTCACCCACTGTACGTCAATGACCAGTTCCATGGCGTGGAAGTCCACCTCTGCCTCGTTGACACAGGTTCAGGGATCAACCTAATCCCGACTTGGACACTGTGAAATCTGGGTATCACGGAAGATGATTTAACTCCCTCCGACCTCAGAATCTAGGGATACGATAGGACCGAGCAATACCCAGTCGGAAAGATCCGCCTGAAGACTCAGTTCGATGGACAAATTGCTTGCACCGAGTTCATGGTTGTCTCCCAGGACACAGCCTACAACACATTGATGGGCAGGCCATGGCTCCATCTGCACGCCGCAGTCCCTTCATCGTATCACCAATTACTCAAATACTCCCTCAATGGTTGAGTAGGCGTGCTACAAAGAGATGCGTCTCCTTTTGCCTCTTGTGAATCCCACTATCTGGACGCCGACTATTAAAAGAGCAAGGATAAGAAAATCCTAGAAAGTTAGGATGAACCCGCCCCAGTCACAATTGATCCCTGGGCAGGCCTGGATGATGCCTAAATCTTCCCGATCCACCGATTGGAGGCCACGAACCCAGACATGGGGCAGTGTTTTTTTGTTTTAGGTACGAATGGAAGGCATGTTCCCATGTCCAAGAGACGGTGTACAATCACCTTTTACTCCTACACCAACCAGGCTCAGGTGATCCCGAAACCTCCTACCCCTTTGCGGTATCCGAATGCCAAGCTTATGAAAATGGAAGTACGTCATACATGTCTCTTCCACCAGGCTGGAATCAACCGACTCAGGACGACGCATCACCACTGATTTTATATCATCAAACGTTTCCCCTTAGGCCAAAGTCCAGATGTTATAGGAACGACTGCCATCATTGCTATGGTATCAGTGGCGTATCTGTCTCCTGATAAGCTGACCACTGCTACCCAAGCCAGAACCAGCTGCCCGTCAGGGCTTGATAGCTCAGAAGCAGCTCCCCCTGCAAAAAATCTATCCACCGGTGGAGAGGAAGATTTGGAGGATGCCCCCCCCCCGACTTTGAGGAAGGAATCTCTACCACAGTTGATAAACTGGTACAAGTGAATCTTAGTAGTGAGGCAGATCTGAAACCCACATTGATCAGTGCAGCCACGTCCCCCGAGGAGTAGCATCGGTACGTAGGCTTTCTCAAACAACACTGTGATGTGTTTTCTGGGAGTTATGGTTAGCTGTCAGGACTAGATCCTCAGGTATTCGTTCATCGCCTGGGCCTCTCGAAAAACTATCATGGGTTTAACCAGCCTCCATTAAAGATGCACCCTTCTCACGGTGCCATGGTTAAGGCCATGTTGACAAGCTTATCAAAGCCAGCTTCATCAAGGAATTCCAATACCCAAGTGGATTGCCAACATTATACCATTCATGATGAAGAATGGGCAGATCAGAGTATGCATCGACTTCCTCAATCTCAATCGCCACTACCCAAAGGATGAATTTTCCCTCCTAGTGACTGAGTTATTGATTGATGCCATGATAGGGTTCCAAGCCCTCTCTTTCATGGATGGGTATTCTGGGTACAATCAGATCCAGATGGCCCCTGAGGACGAGGAGTCCACTGCCTTTAGGGCTCCCTAAGTTATTTTTTGGTACCAGGTTATGCCCTTCAGCCTAAAAATGTAGGTTCCACTTATCAGCGTTCCATGCATCATATATTCGGGCTGATTCTTGGGACATTGGTGGAATGCTACGTGGATGATCTAGTTGTCAAATATCGCCAATGCCAAGACCATCTGAAAGACCTTGAGAAAGTGTTTGGTTTCCTTCGTTCCTGCCACCTGAAGATGAACCTGTTAATGTTTGCCTTTGGGGTCACCTCTAGGATGTTTTTTTGGTTTTGTTGTTAGATACGGGGGCATTGAGAACGACCGAGAGAAGATCAAGACAATCAACCAAATGACTCCCCCATGAAATATTCGGGAACTTCGAGGTCTCCATGGCCACAGAGCCTATATACGACGATTCATCGCGAATCTGGCCGACAAGTGTATGCCCTTTTCCCGGCTCATGATGAAATTCACCGCCTACGAATGGGATGATGAGTGTCAGACTGCCATTGAGGAAATCAAGAAGTATCTACTCCAACCTATGATTTTGATGACACCCATCTCCGGAAAGCAATTGGTCCTTTACGTGACCGCCCTAGAATGGTCCCTCAGCACACTTCTCGCCTAGAAGAATAACAAGGGTATGGAGAACAGACTTTACTATCTCAGCCGCATGCTTCTCAGTATGGAGATTAGATACTCCCCTATCGAAAAGAGCTGCCTTGCGCTCGGGTTTTCCATACAGAAGTAGCGGCATTAGCTGCAGCACCATGAGGTACAGTTGGTCTCTTAGGTAGACCCACTAATGTACATCCTGAACCGCCCCATGTTGACTGGACGACTAGCGTGGTGGGTGGTGATCCTCCAGCAGTTTGACATCAGGTTCATGCCATAGAAGGCCATCAAGGGACAGGCATTAGAAGACTTCTTAGCAGCCCATCCATCCTCTGCGATCAATCCCTTGACCTCGATTTTCATGATGAGGCGATCCTCTTAGTTGATCATGCCATCTCATGTTGGAAAATGCACTTCGACGGTGCCTCCTGAAGCCCCACCGGTAGGATGCTCAATGATCCCAATCTCAATAGAGTGGGTCTAGGTATCGTCTTCATAACCCTGGTGTAAGCCGTCCATCCATACTCATTCCTGTTGTCAGAACGCTGCACCAACAACGAGGCAGAGTACCAGGCTCTCATCACCGGCCTCGAGTTGGCCCTCAAAATCGATGTGCCCCATTTATATGTGAAAGGAGATTCTGAGATGGTAATAAAGCAGGTCAATGGCGACTATGTCATCAGGAATTCGAAGCTTTTTACATTGCTGGAGTGAAACCTTCGTCTAATGGCCCAGTTCCCTTCTCGACAAGAGGTTACCCATGTCCCTCGGTCACAGAACGGTCGAGCTGACACTTTGGCTGGCTTAGCCACGTCACTCACAAAACCTGATAAATATGATTTAGTCAAACATGTGGCACACCAGAGAGTCATTTCCCCCATCACCCTAGAAGAAAATGATAGCCTATGGGTAAGTCATCTCACCATCAGACCTTCTATGTCATGGGTCACAGGTTCGTCAAACACAGTGGTTGACGCCACTCCTGACTGGAGAGAACCTTTTGTTGAGTATCTCCAAAATGGTTGCCTCCCGGATGACTGGGCGGAGTGCGAGCAAATATGATGCCGCGCGCTGCAATTTACCCTCCAGAGTGGTCCCAATCTTGAGCAGATCCTCTATAAGCAGAGCTTCGATGGAATTCTCCTCTGCTGCATTCAAGGTGTCGAGATTTCTTAGGTTATGCCAGAGGTTCACGCCGGTTCCTGTGGTGTCCACCAAGCTGGGCCAGATCTGTCCCATCAAATTCAGAGGTTGGGGTAATTTTGGCCCTCTATGATCCATGATTTTATCGAGTTTTCCAAGAGATTCCACGTGTTCCAAATTCATGCCAACTTCCTGCATCAGCCGCCGAAGCCTCTCCACTCCAACAAGTATTTTTGGCCATTTGCGGTGTGGGAACTTGATGTAGTGGGGCCATATCCACCGGCAATAGCTCACCTGTGTAGGTTCATCCTAACTGCTACATATTTCTTCTCCAAGTGGGCAGAGGTAGATCCACTCAAAGAGGTCAAGGCCCATTACATCGTCGACATTGTGATCTCCAATATCATCCACTGGTTTGGGGTCCCTCATGTTGTCCTCACTGATAACAGCACCAAATTCCGATCAACTGAGCTGAATAAATTGTACACCAAGTATAATATCCGTTCGAACCATACCTCTAGCTATCATGCATAGGAATATGGACAGATCGAGGTGTTCAACAAAACCCTCTCTAACATTCTGCAAAATATGGTTGGTCAGAACAATAAATGTTGGACGGAAAATACCCCGAACACCCTCTGGGATTATCGGACGACGAATCGCAATTCCACCCAGGTGACCCCATATTCCCTGGTGTATGGGGCTGAGGTTGTCCTACCCATTGAGATCCAGCTTCCATCATTATGCACTGCAGTCTATGACCAGAAGATGCTAGGTAAGGTGGTAGAAATCCATATAGCTGAATTAGAAGCACTAGACGAGAATAGGATTCATGACCTACACAATCGGGAAAGGCATCAGAATAAGATAGCTAGATCTTTCAACAAGAAGGTTCGCCTTTGCTCTTTTCTGCAGGGTGACCTAGTGTTGGCCCTTCGAGCGCCAATGATCCCCGGTAGGAAACCGCCCAATCTAGAGCCCAAATGGGAAGGACCTTACGTCATCCATATGGTTTAACCCAAAAGAGCATATTCCTTGGTGACCACGGATGGTGAGCGCGTAACTCCTCCGACCAACCCCATGTTCCTCAAGCAGTAATTTGCCTAAGCATCGTTGGTCCTACATGACCTTAAACTGTACGGTCCCACACAACCCTAAATTTCACATTACGGTCCCGCATGACCCTAAACTGCACGCTATGGTCCCACACAACCCTAAACTCCACGTTACTGTCCTACATGACCCTAAACTTCCCTTTACGGTCCCGCACGACCCTAAACTGCATGTTACAGTCCCCCAAGACCCTAAACTGCATGTTATGGTCCCGCACAACCCTAAAGTACACATAACGGTCCCGCACGACCCTAAGCTGCACGTTACGGTCCCGCACAACCCTAAACTGCATGTTCTGGTCCCGCACGACCCTAAACTGCCCGTTACGGTCCCACACGACCCTAATCTACACTTTACGGTCCCGGACGACCCTAATCTGCACGTTAAGGTCCCGAACGACCCTAAACTACACGTTACGGTCCCCAACAACCCTAAACTGCACGTTAAGTCCCCACACAACCCTAAATTGCACGTTAGGGTCCCGCATGACCCTAAATAGCACGTTACGGTCCCGCACGACCCTAAACTGCATGTTACTGTCCTGAATGACCCTAAACTGCATGTTATGGTCCTGCACGACCCTAAACTCCACCATCATCCTGTATGATGATAAACTGAAAAATGTTCTGAGCTCTTTGACCTTAAAATAAGATCTCCCCCATCCTTACTGTAAGACGTCAAACTGTATGCCACTCAGTCCTCCCTGACCAACGCTCAACCTCAAGCCCCTGGCACCCGTACTTACTGTATGATGTTAAACTGCAAGCCAGTAAGTCCTCCCAGACCAAGGCTCAGCCTCAGGCCCCTTGGCCTCTTTGGTCCCCTGGCCCCCATCCTTACTATACAACATTAAACTGAAAGCCAGTCAGGCCTCCCTGACCAAGGCTCAGCCTCAGGCCCCTTGGCCTCTTTGGGCCCTAGACCCCCGTCCTTACTATAAGATGTTAAACTGCAAGCCGGTCAGGCCTACCTAACCAAGGATCAGCCTCAGGCCTCTTGGCAACTTCGGGCCCCTGGCCCTCGTCCTTACTGTAAGACGTTAAACTGCAAGCAGGTCAGGCCTCCCTGACCAAGGCTCAGCCTCAGGACCCTTGGCCTCTTCAGGCCCTTGGCCCCCGTCCTTACTGTAAGATGTTAATATGCATGACGGTCAGGCCTCCCGAACCATGGCTTAGACTCAGGACCCTTGGCCTCTTCGGCCCCCTAGCCCCTGTCCTTACCGTAAAACATTAAACTGCAAGCCAGTCAGGCCTCCCTGACCAAGGCTCAGCCTCAGGCCCCTTGGCCCTTTCAACCCCCTGGCCCCCGTCCTTACTGTAAAACGTTAAAGTTAATGCCGGTCAGGCCTCCCTGACCATGGATCAGCCTTGGGCCCCTTGGCCTCTTCGGCCGCCTGGCCCCCGTCCATACTGTAAGATGTTAAACTGCAAGATGGTCATGCCTCCCTGACCGAGGCTCAGCCTTAGGCCCCTTGGCCCTGTCGACTGAGGCCCTCTTATGGGATTGTATGGTGTGGCATGGGACACATCCTCATTCACATCAGGTTACCCGCCGTACTGTACATATCCCCAAATGAGATGCATCTCTCGTCTAGCACGACATTAAACTGTGCTTCAAGAACTATGTATGGCTTGATTTCCATCCTAATGGGATACGTAGGAATGCTCAGATGTCTCATCTTGAGCCCAGCCCTGAGCTCTTCCCTTTCACTATCCCCCTAGGTATTATTTCCTTGGAGGATCCTTGTAGGACGAGGAGTAGGATTTCATAGCCCCGCTCAAAAAAGGATTATAAGGGTCGCACCATTTGACCACTCACATTCTTATATTATCCCACGTCCTTACCACGCGATGTTAAATTGCATGGCCTTCAAGAACTATGTATGGCTTGATTCCTATCCAAATTGGATACGTAGGAACGCCTGGACATTTTGTCTGTTGGCCCAGCCCAAAAGCCAAAAACTTCCCCTCAGGTCAAGACATATGTAAGGATGCACACATTTTCCCCAAATCACGTCGATCAAGCCTCGACCCGGTTATACGTCCCCCCCAAGAGATGTTCTCCTCTTTCGTGGATGGGTACAACTATGCTTCACCCACTCCTTGACTGGGATTCCATCACTTTCATCACTCGGAGGGACCCCCGAGAATGGCCTGGATACCACGCCCAAGGGCCCTCCTACCGATACGGGCCAACGCCCTCGGGGGTTTTTGAGCTACAAACCAATACAAGTCCCGCGTTGCGAATTTGGTCAACGGTCGATGCTCATTGTTTCTCCCATATTAGGTCTCCATAGGGAATCCATGTTTGGAACATGGTCAATAGTGTCCTGGATCATCGGGTCGGCTCTGACATGTCCCAAACATAGAGTGGAGTGATTCGCTCTGCCCCATCCCAAAGCGAAAAACTTCCCTCCGGGTGGTGCCAGCAGTCGGGCCCATGACCCCGATACTCTTATAATGGATGTACGGCGTGGTGTAGGATTATGTCCTTTTCCCCATCGGGTTACATGCCATTTCATACACATCCCCAAACAAGATAAAATTATCTTTTTTCCCCGTCCTCATTGCAAGACGATAAACTGCAAATTGGTCAGGCCACCCTAACCGATGCCTAACCTCAGGCCCCTTGGCCTTTCCGGGCCCATAGCCCCCATCCTTGCTACAAGACATTAAACTAAAAGTTAGTCCGGACACCCTGATCGAGGCCCAGCCTCAGGCTTCTCTCACCGAGGCCTACCCTCAGGCCCCTCGGCCTTTGCGTGCCCCTTGGCCCAGATTCTTTCTTACAGAACTGTGCGGTATGGTGTGGGATTATGTCTCCATTACCCGCTGCGCCATACACCTCCTTGTTTGGATCTTCTGCCACATGGGTATCCCTTCAGAACTACGTGCGGCTTGATTCCCATCGTTATATGATACATAGGACCACCCAAATGTCTAAGCTTCAGGTCCAGCCCCATCTCTTGAAAGCCTCCATTTCACCTTGTCCTGTTGGCCTACTCTTCCTCCACGATGTGATTATATGTTGTGGTGTGGGATTATGTCCTCATTCAAGCCAGTCTTGTAATGACCACACCATGTACCTCTCCTTCCTGAGCTGTTTCGTCGACCCTTTCCGACGGTTCACCTATGTGCCTAAGGGTACTCCGGTTTATTACCTAGAATGTCAGACTTTACTCGGACATGTCTGAACCCTCTTTCCAGGCTTTGTGTATCCCTTCATCAGGGCTTCCATCATCTTTCACACCCGGAGGGACCCCCAAGAACAGCCTAGATACCATGCCCAAGGGCTCTACAACCGTTATGGGCCAACGCCCCTGAGGGATTCATACAACAAATCGATAAAAATCCTATGTTGCGAATATGGTTAGCAGTCAATGCTCGTTTTTTGTTCCCACCTCAGGCTAACACGATATGAAGACTATTTTTTCACCATGGTTAATGGTTATCCTCTATCGCCACGCCAACCCCATTAATCCAAAAATTTTGGTTACACGATTCACATCCTTATCCATTCTCATCACTTCCATGTAGTGTTTCAAAACTCTTGGTATTATTCCTCCGTGCACATCTGTGCATTGGGGGAAAAGCCATGTTAAAGGTGTCCTTCGGGGATCTTCACCAAATTACCCTCGACGGATGTTTTGGGTATTGAGATAAGGATCTTCCCCCCTTGTTTCCCCCACTGTGTTTAACTCACATGGGCTTAGGGATCGGGTTGAGGTCTGCGCTTACCTGGAATGTTTTCATCCACTCATGGTTCGAGCTCTAAAGATCATAAACTAAGATCTCACAAGAACTATGTCTGTCTTGATTTCCGTACTAATGGGATACATAGGAACGCCCATACATCCTGTCTTTGGGTCCATCTTGAGTTTAGCATTCTCCCTTTGGGACCCTGACTGTGGGACTGCGTGGCGTTGTGTGGGATACGTCCTCATTCACATCAGTTGTGTCGCATGGCACCATACACATTCCCCGCATAGAATAGTGTCTACTACATCTGCGCTACATGATGTTAAAATGAATTCTTGGTCCTATCACATGACCCTAAACGATGACATTATCATCTTGGTCGCACGATGAAAAACGGCACTTCATTGTGATGACCACTTTGTAGAGGACATCACGTTGGGTTTTGGTCACATGCCATGCCATTTATCAATGCCTATCAAGGCTTAATTCTTGTGGAGACACTTGGGATTGCTACCCTAGGTTTATCGCTTCACAAAAAAACCACTCTCCTTAAAGGAAAAAAAAGATTTATTAAATTCCGCTTCTTTTAGTGCAAGGGCCGAGCCCGCACTTCTCGTTTTCCCTAGCACTCATACCATACCAAGACACCCTTTAAAAACTATATATGGCTTGATTCCCATAATCATGGGATACGTAGGAGCACCCGAGAACTTCCCCATGGGCCCAGCCTAACTTTCATGTTCGGTCCCTCGACTCGAGCACTCCCCAGAGAACGCATGGTATGTTGGGATTATGTCCTCATCCACATCGGGTTTTCGTAAATATCCATCACGTGCCTCCAATGATTCCTCCCACCCATGGTCCAAATTCTACAACCCTAAACTATAATCATCCTATGGGAAATGACTCTGCTCCCTCTATATAATACGCCTAGTTTTCGTGTTCAGATGAGTTTTGACATAGAGTCCAAAGGGTGGGATTTTCATAGGGACATCCCCCTCATACCACGAACTAGATTCGTGAGCTCTCTATTTGTATCATCCTCATCTTCTACATCCAAAGGGACCCTCGGATAACATGGATACTAGGCTTAAGGGATCTCCATGATCGCTGGACTTAAGGGTCCTTCGATCGTTTCGGGCCAACGTCCCTACGGATCTCGGACAACATTTGTAACATGGTCCTGTGTTTCGAACATGGTCAATGGTCAACCCTCATTTGTCTGTCCCCATTCTAGTCTAACACGATATGGATGCTATATTTCCTCCACAGTTTACAGTTATCCTCCATCGTCACACCACCATCATTGTGATCCAAATTCCGAGCATCATGATTAACACATTTCCACTTCCTCATGTTCAAGTTTAATTCTTACATACTCAGATCTACTGCTTTGTGAATCTAGGTGCCCCACATGGTCTTGTTAGCATCATTGGGCCAGTATTCACTGAGTGTCCCTTTGCCCTAACCTTCCCTTTCTAGTGTCAGGAAAATTCCACATTACTTCTTGTTTCCCCCATCGAGTATGACTCACGTGGGCTTAGTATATTTGGTGGGATATGTACCAACACAACCAGGATTATTATCATCCTACATGACACTAAACTGTGCCTCCAGAACTACATACAACTTGATTCTCATTTTTATGGGAAATGTAGAGACACCCCGACATTTTACCCAGGGTCCAGCCCATAGGAATCATTAATCCTATTCTTCCCCATTCCGGCCCCCTAGACGGACCCCTCGTAGATGACCATGTAACTATAATGATACCCTGAACAAGTTCAGGATGCCCCAAGATCCCATTGGGAAGAGACATAACCCCATCACCAGATAGGCCATGTCCTGAAGAAGGAAGGATCTGTAATCAAACAAATGCACCCATCTGGCGTACTCCCACCATAGTGGTGTAATTACATGAGTTTTGTATTCTGTTCGGACAAACCATCACTCCATATTCCATGATTTGTGTTCCCCTTATTCAGACCCTCGTCCCATTTCATGTCTCAAGGGACCCCCTAATGGATTTGTCTCATGCCACATCGGCTCACCTACCGTCCTGGGACGACGTTTCGGAAGACTGGTTATGTTTGGAAAGACCCCCTAACAGTATGGGTGCTAGACCTAGGGTCCGCCTACTATCCTGGGCCAACGTCCCGAAGGATTGATCGAAAAAATTTGTGACCTGGTCCTATGTTTCGAACATGGTCAATGGTTGACCCTCATATTTTTTCCCGATTTCAGGCTAACGCACTAAGGATACCATTTTTTCGCCATGGTTAACGTTTGTCCCTTATTGTCATGCCATCCCCAGAGTGTTCCGAATCTTGGGTATTGTGATTCACAAGTCCTATTTCCATCTGTTTGGAACAATTTCAGTACCCCTGGCATTGCACCGTTCATGCATAAGAGAATGCTGAAGAAATGCTAATTCAGCAGTATTGAGAACTTCCTTCTCCAGCCAGGCCTCTCCCATTTTCCACAAATCCGGACTGATTATCCAAATCCTGGATGCCTGATGCTCGGTTTCCACTCCTATGTTGGGTGGGATGATGAGGCAACTATCTCCTGTTTCTCACATCGGGCTTGACCCATGTGAGCTTTGGGAATTGTCTCTAGACAACCCGCAAACATTGTAGGGATGTAATGAACCGATGCATACAGTGGAAATTGTGCATGATACAACATTAAAGAGAAGAAAAATTGAAGCACGAATGTACCATTAAAAGGTTTGTAATTTGTTATAATACCTAGGGGTCGACTCCCCCCATGGACGGGTTGACCCTGTCAAAAGACCATTGCAGCTCCGCCACCCTTCGGCTTGTGGCATCTAGGAATTTCTGCAGCTAACTCAGCTCCTGCTCCTTCTCAGTAGCGGTGGGGCACAGTTCGTCAGTCTTGGCCATGGCCCTCTATATGCCAGCCTGAATGGCAGCCATCTTTCAAGAGGCCTGCCTCATATGATCTTATACCTATGCCAGCTGGTCCTTCAACCGTTATATCATCTCAGACTGTGTATTAAGAGTGGCTGAGTGCTCATCCGCCTGGGCCTGCAGCTGTTGGACCTCACTTTCAGCCTCCTGGAGCTTCTTGATGTTTGTCACCTTCTTCTGCTGCTAGCCCATGCTGATCCCACAATCATACTACCGGATCTTCTAGGCCATGAGATCTCGGATTAACACATGAGGACGTTGGGCATCCAATCCCCTAGCACATAGTTCACGTAGACACAAGCGAATTCTGTCTATTTCGTTCAGCCATAGTGCTTGGGGGTGTCTTTAATGAACCGCGTGCTTAGCTTCCACAATCGGCGGCGGACTATACTGCTATCTTCTTCTTCGGAGGCGATTTCATCCCAGTCTGTGCGATTGGCAGGCTCGTACATAGGATACGCCCGCAAGAAGTCCTCAGCAGGATCTGCATCTGGGGTTGAATCCAGCGCGACATCTAGTGCCGGAGCAGGAATAATGGGACTTGGGTCGGCTGATTGATCCTCGTCATCGGACTGCACCTCAATAACCTTAGGCACAACCGTACTGGTGGTCCCGCTAATGATAGTGTGCGTTTCTGCTTGGGGATATGGGGGGAAAATCTCGACCATCCCCAGTATGCCCCTAGGAGGGATGCCACCAGACATCCCGACCATCCATGCCACAGCAGCCCATGCCAGTTGGACAACTATACGACAAAGAGGGACATAAACATTTGTTGGAAAAATCTACATATGACAGCAATGAATCCAGTAGAGGAAACATACAATGATTGAACTATTGGTTACACTCCTAAGTTGATGCTGACGGGACCCCAAGGCGTGGCCCTCCGTATACTGTTGGAAGGTCTGGAGATTCTGGAGGAACCACCTTGGGTACTCTTGCCCCACCAGATGCAAAACTGGACGTAGTCGTAGGCGCGGTTTCTGATGGTCCTGTATCATCACCCGCCAAGGGGCGAGAACGAGGCCTATATACACGTACCTCCTGCATGGTTCAAACATTGGTAAGAAATGCATGATGGCCTGAGAATGGTCTGTGAAGAAATAATCTCAGAATGATACCTCGATAGCCTCTGTGAAATCATCATAATCTGATTCTTGGTCTCTGACATTAACCTCCTCCAATGGGATCCCTCCGCCAGCCTCATCCATCCGAGAGGAGTCCTATGATTCTTCCAGTAGGGGGAAGCGCTTTGTCAGATCGGTGGCTGAAAACTATGGCAGAACCATCCGATCCAGCAGTACCATCACCTAGTCTGTCATTGGGCCTGGAACACCACTAGAGTGAACGTAGTCCTCCAGCTCAACCAGATATTTCTCCGCCTCCACTGGAGAGGCCGTGAATCCAGCCCAAACTGGGCCTATACATGGAACAACCATCCCATGATGGTTTAGGATTTCCCACATCTCGGGCAGACTGAGGTGTTTCCGGTTGACATCCCAAATGTCCCTGGCCTCCGGGAAGACGTCATCCTCAGGAATGTCTATATGACGCAATAGCTTCACTGGAGCCTAAGCAGATATCCTGTGGAATCCCCTCGGCAGCTGCCCCTCCAGATGGCCCTGCTCTTCTGGAATCACCAGATCCGCCGCTACTGCCACACCGTCTGCTGGTGCGGTTCTCGCCGCCACGACATCCCAACCACTGCGAGAGGCCCTTACTACCCTCTAGACCCAACCTCAGGATAGGGGAGGCCCACCGTCACAATCCCGCACCATGGGATGCCTCATCATCTCCCTCAGATAAGCGGCCTCCCAGATGATGGCATAATCCCTCACCAATCCAAAAGTGGCGGTGGATGGAGGCAATGCAATTCGTATCTTCCTATCTCCCCGTGTGAAAATGAGCCACAACTGCCTCATCAAACACAGGTGCTCCTCGTGATTCACCTCCCCATAGACCTGCAGGGCCAGCTGCTGGAGGCACCAAAACTGCCTCGCAAACCGATGCGGGTTGTACGGTTCACATAGCGGCTCACGATCAACTCATGCCACCAAAACTCTGCCTCAAAAGGCCAAGATATATGCCTGGTGCTCTTTTGTTCCCTACTTATCATAAGTGAGTGTAACGCCCCGACCCGAGCTACCCAGAGTCAGTGCATTACTTCGTAACATTAGCATGATCACAAAAGATCAAGTCTCGAAAGACCGATTAGTTTAGTAGCCTTGGAAACACTAGATACATTCTTAAATGTTACATTATATCATAAAGTGAAAAATTAATAACAAAGTCTTCATAGTCCACACTCATATCCTCTTCTGACTATCCCTACAGGTCAATCATAAAATACTTCTTCACATCCTGGAAAATATTAAAACATTGAAAGGGTTGAGCTCAG
The DNA here is from genome assembly GCA_963277665.1 of Viscum album. Lineage (NCBI taxonomy): Eukaryota > Viridiplantae > Streptophyta > Magnoliopsida > Santalales > Viscaceae > Viscum > Viscum album. Next base: position 1,175,176,870 of record OY728134.1, read on the forward strand.
ATGCTCAGTAAGGATAACAACAGAGCGGAAGCTTTCATAAATAAACATTTACATTTAAGGCAATGTATAACTAAAACAAAAGCCTCTTAATCCTGAACTTCAACATAATATGGCAAAATTAAAATGAGATAATTCCATTCACTTCTTCACATGTATATTGTACTGGTCGAATAATCACATGAAATATCAATAACCACCTTCATAATGATGGAATTCATAATGCCAGACTATCATTACCACTTAGCCAAGGCCTCGTGCCAAGACCACAAATTAGATTTTGTCAGGGCCTCATGCCAAGACACTAGTTTGTCTCATGAGACCTGCCGATGCATCGAGGAGCTATAGCGGGCTACACCCGTCACTTATTATGTCCAATGCATTCCTCATATGAATAGGTTTAAACATATCATAAACCACAACATAAAATAATCACATAAAACATGCATAAAGGAAACATAACATTTCACATTTCAATCACAAGATATCAATACAACACAATGATATAATAAATTCACTTTCAAAACCATTTTCGATACTAAAATAAAATAAAGTTAAAACTTTGTATTTATTTTTCATTAAAAAAATGATGGCTTGTAGAGGAATTCAAAACTCAAATAATGGTCATGGAGGCAGAGAAGTCGTTGTCGCCGCATAAGTACGGAAAGAAAAACATTCCCTTTTTTCGTTTAGTAAAACACTTCCTATAAAAAAAATTCCTTTTGATTAAAGGTAAAAGTCAAAGGGGTTTATACACCGTATAAAGGAAAGTTGTGTATAAAACCAAATATGCCTCAATGAAATGAGATTGAGACGAAGTACCTTTCAAAGATAATATCTAAATAGAATAGATATATTATGTGTATTCACTATATGTAAACATAAAGAATGTATAAATACTAGATAATATCCTGACATAATTTTAAAGTAGGACATTAACCCAAAGAATAGAAATTGGGTTAAGAAGTTCCCTTACCTTGTGTCCGACTTGATTTGACCATTCTTTAACCTCATGAATAATAAACTAGAGTTAGTATCTACCATTTGTAATTTCATTATCCTTTTTATATCACTTATTACAATGTTATTAACATTATGTAATTATATAAGTTAAAAATGGTCGTTTTATCGATTTTTGGTACTTGAGTGGACAATAAACTTCTTATAATTACACGTTGTTTATGTGGTAGAATATCCCTTAACTCCAGAATTATATTCATGATTTAGATGTCATATATATCATATATATACAGTATATACATTCATTCATAATATTATGTATCATTTAGAGGTAAGAAATGAAATGCACCGTTCATGGAGACAGTAAGCCGTACGTACGCTTGAATGCTACTTTCATTTCTATTTCTTATTTAATGTAATGAAATCATAATGATATAAATGTATAATATAATTCCAGTATAATATATCATATAATAACATTTACTCCATCCTTTATACATCTCACATATGGTATTAACGATTTAAATCACTTTGAGGGGGCAGTAGTCCGCACTTCCTAAAATGAAAATATCGCTTTTACCCATAATGGAAACCATAAAGGTATGCCATAAATGAGAAATAAAGAAGAATAAAGAAAATATAAACATAATATATATATCATATATGAAAATAGTGTCATCAAAATGGCCACCATTAGAGGTGTTAAAATAATATTGAACAATCATCGTTTCCTGAGGCAGTATTTCACCACACACAGAAACAGTATGTTCTTTAACCATTAGACGAAGGTGTGTGTAAGTGTAAACCAAATACTTATCATAACAACATCCTATTATATTTTAGATACTGTTTTTGTTACAAAATAAAGAAATAAAAGGAGTTTAAGGGGATGGAGAAGAAAAATAATACAAAACAACATGAGAGAAGACATTACCTTCAAATCGGGTAACTCTTTTTTATTTGAGCCAAAGGCTTCCTTGGGAAGAATTATGCCAAAAGTGTGGCTTCTAGGAGTAATGGAGGGAATTTGGGAGGGTATTTGGGCAGAGTTTGGCTGAGACAAATGGCTTGAAAGTGTGAATAAGGTGGGAGTTGTGGGGGCCTTTTATTAGAGGAGAGGAGGGGCACTCTTGGAAAGTAAGGAAATTTTACATTATTATACAATGCTTTTCGAATTATAAAGGTCCCAAAATTATATAATTCGAGTATAAGGTGATTAGGGTTCTAAATATACTCATCCAATAGGTTTTTGACAAGTGTAAGCCTTTGATTTTACATTATCTTTTTATTTTATTTAAATCGTTAAATAATGAGGTCATCGGTGCATCATCATGATGTCATAAATAATTTAATTTATTTAATGTCTAAAAATTACAAAAAAAATACTATGATGTAGGAAATCTTATTATCATTCCAATTACTATTTATAGTCAAAAATATTACTCGTATAACCTCATGTAAAAGTTGTTTTTGTAAAACATTTCATGTTTGTGTCATTTTTTCACTTTAACATTAAATAAAATGTATTTATGTCATTTTCCAACTAAAGTGGCTCACTGGGGTCCCCAAGTTGACTCATGGATTGTCTTAGTCGTCCATGGCACATAAAATGAGGGTAGTACATGTTTCAAGCTCATCTCATATTATTAAAACATTATTTTTACCTTAAACTACACTAATTACCTCTAATCGCAATTAAGAACTTAAAAGTTACTATTCACCAAAAAAATTATTTTAATCCCGTTGAACCACATTTTACTTCTTAATGACAACCATGGATGTTGGATTTTTGAAATTCAAAATACAGAAGTGGTAAAATTTCATTTAAATGAAAAATAAGTTTTTATAAGTACCATTTAGTGGTTTCACTATTCATCAAAAATTGAAGTTTTTCAGAACATTGCCAAAATTTCACCGTAAGCTATAAATGATATTCTGAATTCAAAAATTATGAATATTTTACAAAATTTCAAACATATAAGTTGCATTAATTAATTTTATAATTAATTCCCGCTGTCACAATAAATATCGTGTTTTTAAGAAACAATTTATATCAAAAGATTGGCAATTGTTTATGTCCAATTTCAATGTTAAATTAACTCTAATGTCCACCCTTGGATAAAATGGTAAAAATATATTCTTATTATACTTTAAAACCACTAAATAGTATAATTTATCAGTATAAATTATTTTTATTAAAAAAGTTCTTTTTAAGTATTTTTCACTATTCATAAAAAAATAGATGTTCTCAGAAAAATACCAAAAATTCAATATAGGCTAATTTCGATATTCCGAATCCAAAAATGAAGTCTATTTTGAAATATAAAATTTCTATAATTTTAAAAAGTGGTTATTACTATTCATAAAGGCTACTTTGATTAGTCGCAATGTTTTAGAACTCGAAATTGCGTACAATGCAAGCTATTGCATTATTGAATGAGAAGCGTATTTTGGAAGCTCGGGGTGTTACATCTCCCCACCTTCAATAAATTGCATGCTCGCAATTTGAAAATTTTTCTTGGCAAATGAAAGGTCTAAAATAGAAAATACCTTTGTGGAAAACCCATATCAGAAATAAGGTTAATAGAATTTAGTCTTAATAAGAGGGAAATGGAAATAAGAAAGTCACCACCAAATTATGATCTCGATAAGGAGAACATTGGTGGCAATTAGAGACAGATAATTGGAGGAAAAAATTAAATATTTTTAGAGAGTGATTGAGGTCATCAATCAAAATCAACTGTCAAATTGAGGGCCTCAAAGCCTTCAATCTATGTTGATTTAAAATATCATCAGTTCAAAAAGACATAAGGTATTCGGATAACACATTTTTTGTTTTAATATCCCTTTACTAAAGTTTAAGAATTAATTTATTCATTGTATAAGAGATAGGTATATAGATATTTATGCTTGAAAATTAGATTTTCAACCTTCAACTCATCTTTCACTCGAAAAGATAATAGAAATAAAAAATATTACACTTATCCTAATTGTATAAGGTTCCAAATTTTAACACATACCATTCAGATTAGAAAAACTATTTTGTAATAACCAGGGACTTCACGTAGTCCAGTGGTAGGCGATTAATCCCAATCGCACAATGGTTGTGGGTTCGATTCCCACAGCTTTGTCCGACTGGGTTGTCACTCGGTCTGTGTGTTGTCCTTTTTATAAATATCCAAAAATAACCTTAACAATAGTATCAAATGTAAAATATAATCCATTAAAACCATTATAGTTATCCAAAATACTTCTGTCCAACTCATAGTCCAGATTTTATGAGGAAGGTAAACATAATGAAGCTCCTTTTTTTCTGCGTAACAACATGTGAACACCTTCATCATGTATTCTTTTAAAACACTGCAACATACTGAATTACCATAAATCCTTATTGATTACATTCATGATCCCTTATTACTTATAGAAAACTAGATATACTCCTTCTACCCAAAAATGTATAGAAATCATTAATCAGTTTCAAGGATGTTAAGAATATCCATCATAATTTATCCTAATCAATCATATCTTATTCCAAAATCACTATCTCGGTATCAAAACCATATTATGGTGTATCTTTCTCTCATCCATATATTTTCCAAAAATTTAACCTACTGTGGAGTCACTTTTCTTGGTTCCACAGAATCTCAAGTCCTAGATGAAATAGTACTACAATACAATCCTTATATACTCCATAATTATTATAACCAGTAAATCATTGATACAACACTCAAATTACAAAATTCTTTAATAAAAACATAAGAACGCTAATCATTCCTCCTCATCTGTGGTAGTATCATAACTTGATTATTATCAAATAACATCATTTGGGGCATACTCTAATGATTTGATCATTGGTTTGCGTAGTGTCCCCACTCCTTGCAGATGAATCATTGTTCATTTGAAACCTTCTTACCCTTGCAGTCACGCACTTGGTGTCCTTTTTCTCCACACTTATAACAAACTCCCATTCCCTTCAGGAAAATTCCAAGGTGTTTCTTCCCACAGTTATCACATATTGGAAAATTCTTCTTTTCCCTCGTCCCTTTATCCATCATTGTCTCTTCTATCCTTTTCTTTCTTTCATCCCTTCAAATCCATAAGACTCAAGGAATTATCTACTTATCTTATTAACACATGATACTATTTCTTCATATGTTGATAACACATGGGAGAATATTTCCCTTCTAAATGTTGGGTTAATACCATGAAAAATATGATCCTTCTTACTCTTTGGATCATACATATTGATAGAGTTCACATTCCTTCTACTGGGCGCCATTTCTATACAATGCCATACCCTAGGTTAATTTATGAATCAAAATACATAATAACAAACTTGAAAACAGTTATAATAAATTGAACTATTTATGGATATAATCCATAATCATAAAAAATGTTTTCTTTTAGAAAGTATATACTCGTAACCCTTCATAGTGGTTTGTAAAGAAAATGTGAATTATCCGAAGCATATCCCCCGCGAGTGTCGTAACCAAGAGTGCAGCAAGGCCTGCTGTCATCCACCAGTTCCCGTTCGAGTCTAGCTCAAAGCGATGTTTTCGGGTTTTACCCCTAGGTACATCTGTGCCAGAGCCGCCTCTACCTGCTCATATCCAGACAGGGATGTATTTCTCGGAAAAATCACAAAATCTCTATAATACCAAAATTCTATGAAGTTCTTCTATACTAATACTTAATGTATATCTTGGGGCTATGTGCTCTAATCAGAGTTTATCTAAATCTAGCTTCCAAGGTTAGTACTAAACTGCATCTGATACCAACTGTAACGCCCCGACCCCAACTACCATGAGTCGGTGCATTACTTCGTAACATTGGCATGATCACAAAAGATCAAGTCTTGAAAGACCGATTAGTTTAGTAGCCTTGGAAACACGAGATACATTCTTAAATGTTACATTACATTATAAAGTGAAAAACTAATAACAATGTCTTCATAGTCCACACTCATATCCTCTTCTGACTATCCTTGCAGGTCATTTATAAAATACTTCTTCACATCCTAGAAAATATTAAAACATTGAAAGGGGTGAGTTCAGATGCTCAGTAAGGATAACAACATAGCTTAAGCTTTCATAAATAAACATTAACATTTAAGGAAATGTATAACTAAAACAAAAACCTCTTAAACATGAACTTCAACATAATATGGAAAAAGTAAAATGAGATATGTCCATTCACTTCTTCACATGTATATTCTACTGGTCGAACAATCACACGCAATATCAATAACCACTTTCATAATGATGGAATGCATAATTCCATAATATCATAACCACGTAGCCAAGGCCTCGTGCCAAGACCACAAATAATATTTTTTGAAGGCCTCGTGCCAAGACACTAGTTTGTCTCATGAGACCTACTGATGCATCGAGGAGCTATAGCGGGCTCCACCCGTCACTTATGAAGTCCAATTCATTCCTCATATGAATAGGTTTAAACAAATCATAAACCATAACATAAACGTATCACATAAACCATGAATAATAGAAACATAACATTTCCACATTTCAATCACAAGATATCAATACAACACATTGATATAATAAAAACGCTTTCAAAACCATTTTCAATACCAAAATAAAAGAAAGATAAAACTTTTTATTTTTTTTCATTAAAAAAATGATGGCTTATAGAGGAAGCCGAAACTCAAATAATGGTCACGGCGGCAAAGAATTAGTTGTTTCCACATAATTACGGAAAGAAAAACATTCCCTTTTTGTCATTTAGTAAAATGCTTCATATAAAAAAAATTCCTTTTGAATAAACGTAAAAGTCAAAGGGGTTTATACACCGTATAAAGGAAAGTTGTGTATAAAAACAAATATGCCTCAATGAAATGAGATTGAGATGAAGTACCTTTCAAAGATCATTTCTAAATAGAATATATATACTATGTGAATTCACTATATGTACACATAAAGAATGTATAAATACAATATAATATCATGACTTAATTTTAAAGTAGGACATTAACCCAAAGAATAGAAATTGTGTTAAGAAGTTCCCTTACCTTGTGTCCGACTTGATTCGACCATTATTTAACCTCATGAATAATAAAATAGAGTTAATATCTACCATTTTCAATTTCATTATCCTTTTTATATCACTTATTACAATGTTATGAACATTATGTAAATATTTAAGTTAAAAACGATCATTTTGTCGATTTTTGGTACTTGAGTCAACAATAAACTTCTTATAATTACAAGTTGTTTATGTGGTAGAATATCAATTATATCCAGACTTATATTCATGATTTAAATATCATATATATCATATATATCCAGTATATACATTCATTCATAATATTACATAACATTTAGAGGTAAGAAATTAAATGCACCGTTCATGGAGACGGTAAGCCGTACGTACGCATGAACGCTACTTTCATTTCTATTTCATATTTTATGTAATTAAATCATATTGATATAAATGTATAATATAATTACCGTATAATATAGCATATAATAACATTTACTCCATCCTGTATACATCCCACATATGTTATTAACGATTCAAATCACTTTGAGGGGGCGGTAGTCCGTACTTCCTAAAATGAAAATATTGCGTTTACCCATAATGGAAACCATAAAGGTATGCCATAAATGAGAAATAAAGAAGCATAAGGAAAACATAAACTTAATATATATATCATATATGAAAATAGTGTCATCAAAATGGCTACCATTAGAGGATTTAAAAGAATATTGAACAATCATCGTTTCGTGAGGCAGTATTTCGCCACCCACAGAAACAGTATGTTCATTAACCATTAGACGAAGGTATTTGTAAGTGTAAACCAAATCCTTATCATAAGAACATCCTAGTATATTTTAGATACTGGTTTTGTTACAAAATAAATAAATAAAAAGAGTTTAAGGGGATTGAGAGGAAAAATAATACAAAACAACATTTGAGAAGACATTACCTTCAAATCGGGTAACTCTTTTTGATTTGAGCCAAAGGCTTCCTTGGAAAACATTCTGCTGAAAGTGAGGCTTCTAGGAGTAAGGGAGGGAAGCTGGGAGGGTATTTGGTCAGAGTTTGGCCAAGCCAAATTGCTTGAAAGTGTGAATAAGGTGGGAGTGGTGGGGGCCTTTTATAAGAGGAGAGGAGGGGCACTCTTGGAAAGTAAGGAAATTTTACATTATTATACAATTATTTTCGAATTCTAAAGGTCCCAAACTTATGTAATTAGAGTATAAGGTGATAAGGGTTTGAAATCTACTCATCCAATAGATTTTTGACAAGTTTATGCCTTGGATTGTACATTATCGTGTTATTTTATTTAAATCGTTAATTAATGAGGTCATCGTTGCATCATCATGATGTCATAAATAATTTACTTTAATTAATGTATAAAAATTATAAACAAAATACTATGATGTAGAAAATCTTTTTATATTTCAAATGACTATTTATAGTAAAAAATATGACTTGTATAACCCCATGTAAAAATTGTTTTAATAACACATTTCATGTTTGTGTCATTTTTTTACTTTAACATTAAATAAAAGGTATTTATGTCATTTTCCAACTAATGTGGCTCAATGGGGTCCCCAAGTGGACACATGGATTGTCTTGGTCTGCCATGGAACATCTAATGAGGGTAGGACATGTGTCAAGCTCATATCATATTATTAAAACATTATTTTTACCTTAAACTACACTAATTACCTCTAATCGCGAATAAGAACTTAAAAGTCAATATTCACCAAAAAAGTATTTTAATCCCATTGAACCACATTTTACAGAAGTGGTAAAATTTCATTTAAAAGAAAAATAAGATTTTATAAGTACCACTTAGTGCTTTCACTATTCATAAAAAATTGATGTTTTTCAGAATACTGCCAAAATTTCACCCTAATCTATAATTGATATTCAAAATTCAAAAATGAAGTCTATTTTACAAAATTACAAACATATAAGTTTCATTAATTAATTTTATAATTAATTCCCGTTGTCACAACAAAAAGCGTGTTTTTAAGAAACAATTTATATCAAAAGATTGGTAATTGTTTATGTCCAATTTCAATGTTAAATTAACTATAATGACCACCCTTGGATAAAATGGTAAAAATATATTATAATTATACTTTAAAACCACTAAATAGTATAATTTATCACTATAAATTATTTTGATTAAAAAAGTTGTTTTTAAGTATTTTTCACTATTCATAAAAAATTAGAAGTTCTCACCAAAAATTCAACATAGGATAATTTCGATATTTCGAATCCAAAAATGAAGTACATTTTGAAATATAAAATATCTATAATTTTAAAAAGTGGTTATTACTATTCATAACGGCTACTTTGATTAGTCGCGGTGTTTTAGAACTCGAAGTTGCGTACAATGCAAGCTATTGCATTATTGAATTAGAAGCGTATTGTGGAAGCTTGGGGTGTTACAGTGAGTACCCTTGTTGGCAATGGAAACGGGTGGAAGATAAACTGATCCGCCGTCCACCCCCGGTTCAGCACCATCGGTAAGGTTAGTTTGAATGGGAAGCTTCCGGCTGCATTCAGAATGGAGGGGTGGAAGTTTGATCCCGGTGGTGAGATAGGGTTTGGATACTCATAAATCCCCCTGATGTGCGCCACAATCCACCCATACAGAAGGTGGAAGGGACCACATATCTTTGGTGGCTTCATTCCCTTGCTAATGTGCCGAAACCTCCTATACATCTTGGCGAGCATTGGAATCCCCAGATTGACCCGATGGCCCATTGCCAGCATAGATTCCATGATTAATGAGCTGGGCCGCACCCCCATGCTCGTATCCATCACCGGTATGATCTAACCACAACTAAGGGCCGCGATGAATGCCGCTGACCAGACTTTCAGCTGTTGTTCAGTGCTGACACTGAAACCCCAAGTCTTCCATTGTCTTTCCTCCAAGACCCGCCAATATGAGTGCTCCTTTCCCCGTTGAGCCACCTTCGAACAAGGTTGAGGCCTCATAGGGAACTCTGGACTCTCTGGGAAGTTAAGGAACCACTCGAACCACTTTATAAAGACCGATGCCATTCGAGGCATCTACTCCGGATCCTCCAACGATCTCATGACGGGGAGGAACTCATCAAACATGGCTCCCAAGATCGGGACCCCCGAAATATGATGGACATCCCACAGACTGATGCCCACCTCTCCATGGTGCAGGTGAAAAGTATTGGTCATAGACGACCATCTGCTCAGCAGCTCCGTCATCAGCTATTTTGGTGGGTAATTGTGGAATTGGGAGGCCCATTCTGCATCATACAAACCAACTCTCCTCAACTCGCCCCCAAAATCCTCACATGAGGAGCCTACCCAGTAGGCCCATACCAAGTCATTGGTGAAGTTTCCGGCCTGGCGCAGGTCCCACTCATCGAACCACCCCTTCTTTGAATCCTGCAAAGCCGCCTTCAGCATGGTGCGGTATAGAGGAGGGGGCATCTCCGGTTTCAGTGGATTCCCCACAATAGTTTCACATGGTTGTAGAGAAATTCGGTGGTGACAGGTGTGAAGTTATCCCATGCATGACCATCAACCGCCCTGAACCACTGGCGCTGGCATGGTGTGCTCCTGAACCATCAAGCTGGTTCGTCCCAACTCGCCTCAGGAATGAAGACATCATCCCTCAGCCCAAAGCCTTACAAGGTAAGCTTCTTGCACTACGGATAGTTCATCAGACTCTCTTATAGCAGTGATGTTAAAGAATTATGGTCCGAGTGACTTTGGGCCATCTCTCCAAGGCCCAGACAGTTAGCCATCTCATCCCTCCGGGTGGCATCTTCAAGCACCCCCAACACAGCTTCTCTAGGGGCCATTTCGGTTTCGTAACTCTAAACAATTTCGGGTTGGGTCACGAAGGATTCTCACGTAGAGATCTCACGAAGCTCGGGTGAAAAACCAAGCTAAGAAGCCTAGCCTAGGCCGGAAAACAGATGTTTTCTTGGCGAGATCGCGGAGTCGGAGATTCGCGGGTCGCCGTGAAACTCGATACTCAGAGAGCAGACGCGGAGTACATGGAGCATCGCGAAGTCGAGAGTGAAAAATGAAAAAAGTCGTGAGAGGAAAAAAGAGAGGTCAGCCCCATAATTTATAGGTGGCGACCCTGGAACTTCCCTGCGTGTCCCGCCCGTATGGAGCATCGTGACGCGTCTGGACCACGTGGCCGCTGTCATCCCTGCGTGCCCCTTCGTGAGGCCGCATTGCGAACCACCAATAATTTTTGCAATTTTCCATCATACATCGACCCTTCATCCCTCCGCGGATCCATTTTTGAGGGGGGCATTTGTTTGAGCCAAAATATTGAATGCAAAGGGATTAAGGAAAAGAAGCCCGCACGCTGCCTCACGAAGCCCCGAAGCGGAGCTCCCCGGAGCAACGCGGCCGCCGCGAAGCAAAGGAGGCGGTACCGTTACGCAAACACCTTGATGTTCGTGAGCCCTCCACGAAGAAAAGGAGGTGGTACCACTTCGTGACCGCCCTGACGTTCGCGACCCACCGCGAAGCACCCGCCGCCCCTTCATTCTGCGCGATCTCTGCTTCGCGGCGCCCCTCGCCTAAATGTACTTGGCTCCCCCTGAGTCCAGAGGACGGACAATCCAACCTTTCGGCTTCTCAACTCCCAAATCGCAAAGAACACTTTTCCCCGGGAATCATGAGCTCCGTGAGGTATTTTTTCTTCACGAGATGCCTTCGCCTTGTATCATTTTGACCCCCTCTTATGAGAGGGATGCCCTTCGTAAATCCTAAGGGCATTCGCGAAGGAAGGGGATTTCCAAGGGAACCTGGGCAGTCACGGAGCATTTATGCTTCGCGAACCACCCATCTTGTACAAGTGATCCCCAAGCCAAGGCATGGCTGTTGTACATCGTGAAGCACACAGCTTCGCAGCACCTTGCTTCACGAGGCACCCCTGCTTCGCGAGGCAGTGCTCCACGAACAGTATTCCACTTCGTGAAGCACCTCCCATTCACACCCCTTCCCCATGCTATGGCCAAGGAATTCCACTTCACGAATCACAATCATTTTCCTGGCAATTACTCTTCTCGTGCGACCCTACAGGTTTGCACGATGTGATTTCAAAGTCCAATGGACAACACCACATGTAGCATTGCTTTCCCTGATTCTTATTCGCATAGGAACACAAACGACTATTACTTTATCCCATAGCCACGCTAACGTGGACCCCTAGATGGTTCTCTCTACGACCCCCCCCCCCTTTACCAAGGCTTTGCTGATACCTTCCCTTCCCCAAGGGGTAGATGGTATCGGTTATATAAGTCCTAGGGGTACGGAGTAGACCCACCTCGTCTGAGAAGCAGGAAGTTAAACTGCAAAGCACCTCATCCCCACCACATGATGTTAAACTGTGATTCGACATCGTGCTTCGCATGCAGGGTACCCCCCGTCACAGACATTCTTTAATCCGCTCATCTCTATGGGAATTGAATCTTCCTCACATGGAATGAGATCCTCCCATTTGGAGTAGCGTATGTCCACGGGAGAAGGGAAACCACCTTGGTGTAAGACCCAAAGCCTATCACGCGGAAGGTAGCACCCATGAACCTCCGTACATCCCCACTACCAAGGCCAGTGGAGGGCACGATAGGGAACGAGGCACCTTCCATATTTGGTCCCAAATACCTATCCCGCTATGCTTTGTTGCAAATTGGGCCTCCATCCTGGAGTACGTCCTAGCACCATGGGCTGCCTAACGCGTAATCCCCTCTTCATTTCCCACTGATTCATCCTTCGCGTCGTGATCGTCAGGTCCCTACAACCTCTTGTTTCTCACACCGAGCATGACTCACGTGAGTTTAGAATGAGCGCCAACCTTGACCCCCACCTTACCCGAACTATGGGGACATTGATCCATGTCAAGGCATGGTACGTAGGAAGCCTCCATGAGGTTCAAGAACACCACTCGGTCATTTCTTCACGTCGAGTTCTACCCTCGTCCAGAATAATGTTAAACTATATGCCCCCATCCCGCATGACGTTAAACTGTATTCCGATCCTGCGGTAAGCCGTTGTGAACAATATGAACTACGTGGACTTTGATCCGTTCTAAGGAATGGTACGTAGGAAGCCTACACGAGGTTCAACCCCACCACCTGGACCCCTAGTCCCTTCAAGTCGGCCTTCTGGCATCCAACCTAAACCAGGAGGACTTTGATCCGTGTCAAGGCATGGTACGTATGAAGCCTTCCTATGGTTCAAGCACAACAATCATTGGCCCAGACTGACTCTTTTTCAGTTTTCCAAGTCTCGCCAATTTTTACCTGAACTATGTGGTCTTTAATCAGTGTGAAGACACAGCACGTAGGAAGCCTTCCTGAGGTTCAATCCCACCATCCATCGGACCAAGGTCCACCTTCACGTCGATCTACCGACACTACCCCGAACTACGTAGACTTTAATTCCCTGCCATGGGGATACGTAGGATGTCTCTTCGAGGATCAAGACCAACTTTACTTTCACCCTTGTGAAGGTCCCATTTCATTACCCCTCAACTTCATCAATCCATCCATCCATCATCCACCGTGATTCTTACCCGGGCTGCCACATCCCAGTGAGATCATACCACTCCACTCCCCTCCACAGCATCCAGGAAGCCGCCCATGAGATCACCCTGATATCGGAATCCCCTCAAAATGGGGTGTTCTTCAATCTGATCCACTCCAGCTAGTGTTCTGATCAGGCCGATCCATCCCCGTTGGACGTTAAACTTGCGGCATGCCACCAGTTAAACAAGGGAAGCTGAGGAAAATCTTAGATACATGCATATGGAATATGATTCCCCGCACTCGATGTGGGATTCCTCGGGCCTCCATGCCCTCGAGAAGCCCTATAATAAGGGAAAAATGACACACATGCCATTTCCCCTGCGTTCAGACATGCCAATGATGCCTCGACGAGACTACTCCCCCAACTGAAGGTTGCTGCCCTGACCGGACCCTTTGGAATGTCCTGACAGAAGTAGTGTAATTAACCGGGATCCATGGAAGCATGACACTGGGAATAGTTTCATGAACAACGTATTAAATCTATGAGGGAGACCTGGACTAGGGGATGAGTTCTGAGGAGGAATCCACGGAAGGATGAACCGACATCCCATCATCCTGGTTTCGATCAAGGAGAAGACATTCCTGGATAAGGAGAAGATCCCGCCAATCATTGGAAAGCGGGAATGCTGGGATTCATAAAGAAAGCAGTGTCTGTTGCGCCCCGAGCGGACGGACGTGCGAGCCCTGACGAAAGTGTCAGAAACAAAAATATTGATCAAGAATATATATAATTAAATAATTTCAATCTATCGATTTAAAGTTTTTATAATTTTGTGATTGATGAGTGATGATAACATTAGATTATTTTTAGAATAAATAGTGTTATTTAGATAATGTCACTAATAAAAACTGAAGGGTATTAAGGATTGAAAAAAACTTTTTTTTAAGATGAAAAAGATAGTATAAACAAAAAATACCATGATCATGTTGTAATGAATAATAAAATTATGTTTTTATATAAATCAAGAACATATAAATATACATTAAATTGAAGTTATCCAAAAAACAATTTCTAGTTATAGTGATTGTCAATGATCTCAAAGGGTAAAATAACATGTTTGAAGAATCATCTACGTATTTATTTGGAATCACATCTAATAATTTTTATAGAAACTATATATTTATATAGTCCTCAAGACACTCCCAAAACTCTATTTCATTTATATAATTTTTTACTGTGTACATGTAATATTTTGGTTATTAATGGCTCATGATATCTTGGATATCCACATTTATTTTATGTTGTCTTGATTGTGTCATATGTTTCATCATTAAAAACATAGATAATAATGATATAAAAAAGTGGAATATAACTAAATATGAACATTTAACATTTGAATTCCAAGTACATTTCAACACACCATGTTAATCATAGGCTAGAAATAACAATCACAAGTATATCAATATATCAGATAATAAAATTGGAAAAATCACATTATTAATATCGCAATATTATAAATTATAATATCCCATAATCCAATGAATATGATTTGCCTCAGATTTATGTATGTTGTGATGGTTTTGGGGTGAATTAGAAGTGATGGGATGGTTATTTATTAGAATTTTTCATCATATTCAATGTATACAAATGAATAAATTTACCTAAAACCCCAAAACCATCAAGATATAATTTTTAATCCTTTAATTTATAATTAATTAAAATATATAAATAATTTATACAAGTAGTTCCTTATAAATAATTTTTGATTTTTCTCTTGTGTCATTTTTTTATGACAGATAATCCCATCATTAAATCATATAGTTGTACATATATGTTATCTTAACAATATTCCAATTCTAGTTTTATGAATTATATCAAAAGAGAACTTATATTTTCATGTCATCATCATTGACCACAACTATGGGGTTTATTGAATCCTTTAGTGAATGTTATATAAAATGTAATTTATACAACGATTTGATATTAAGTATTTTTTAAATGACACTTTATCAATTAATATACATCATTTAGATAGTCTAACAAAATATAGAGATGGGTTTTGGTGTATGGATTGAAATTTTAAATTCATATGATCAATAAAATCGTAGGTGGTTTATATTTAATACTTATAGGATTCATTATTCGCATTGAATAAAATATCCCCACATGATGAATATAAACCACATCTATTGTTTTAACATTCTTTTGTTGTATGTTTCTCTCAAATAACTCCAATTTAAAAGTCTTTTTGAGTTTAGATTTACCATTCCAACTCATGTGCATATAAGGCCTTGATTATGTTATTATCTAGATTCACCCACTATCTCAAAAGAATGTTCTTTATTTATATAAAAATATATTTAATCAAATTAATGATGCTTTATGGACAATTATATCCTAATTATATTGAATGATAATAAACTATGATTCACATACTTTTTTCCTGATATATGTTTGTTTATAAAATTACATGATAAAAAAACATATTGTAATAACAAATTATTTTAGGATATGACAAATTTATTTCATATTATAAGTTAAATGAAATTCAATTATCAATATATATTGCATATGGTACGATTTTATTTCTAATATCTGATAAGTGTATCGTGGAAAGAATTATAGAATACTAGGAATAATTATAAGAAAGATCATTGATACTATTTCTTCTTCCATCATCTCTATGATGTTTATAACATAATATGAGTTTAGATATAGCTCCAATATAGATTTAAATGAATGATAAATCATTGGTTTAAATATTCATAAACTAACCCGCCTAGAGAATCGTATCTATATTGCAAATAACATACAGTAATCCACTTTTCATTACTAACATCTATTATATTAACCTCCTGATTAATACTAATTTAACTTTAGAGTATCATTAGAATAGTGGATAAATATAATGGTAAACTAATTCTCAATTTTTTAATCTTTTTGACCTTTAACCAATAATTGTTCATTTGTCTCAAAACATAATATATATGTAATGATTCACAATATTTTTATCTATAAATAATATAAATATCATTCATGGTATATTCATGAAAATAAATATTATTTTTTCATAGCCAATAATTATGATTCGAAAATTGGGAATTATTTTATTCTTATAACTAATTTTAGTAATTAATTATTGAAATTAGACATCAATGAGTAAATTATTATAAAAATATTAATTTAGTATAACATACCAAAATATTATTCATTACAAAGAAAGAAAATGCCTCATAGTAACTAAAAATGAAAGTTGAGTTTTTGTATTACTCAATTAAATACAATAGTTTTATGAAAATGAATCCAATTGGGATGTTGATGTTATGAATATCTGTTTGAAAACCAATTCGTCTAATTAAAAAGATCATATTACATATTCTAATCATCATGAAAATTCTTAGTTCCTATAATTGGATACAAATATTTTAGATAAATATAGTATTTAATACTAATGTTTTATTACACACACACAGATATATATATATATTACATGAAATGATGAATATTCCTAAAGTAGAAACTTCAATTTTATTGATTTTCAATTTATTTTACATCCTTTTCTAGTAACCATTTCTTCCCATGCGGGAAGAAGGTAGTCTCATTTTATTTAAAATATCTATTAATATTATTTCCTCTTTGATGGATATTTTTAAATCTCAATTAAGTTTAAATGTTTTGTAGTATTTTTAACTTTTTCTTTAACTCCATTCACTACATGGGGTAAGGAACGATGTTCTCACAAGTCCCAATATTCTTGGGAAATTATAGTCAAAATATTTTCATGAGGATTATCCAAAAAATTCATATTTTAATTCCTAATTAATATTTTAATATCTGATAATTTTAAATCAAGACTATGCCAGATAGCATATAAGATACGTAACATCGATTTTAAATGAACTGTGAAATGTTATTATTAATATATGAATATTATAACCATTCTATTTAATTACCGTGTATGAATGGGATTGAAAATATTATGAAATATTTTCAATTTTCATACTCAATAAATACATTTACATTAATTATTAGGATATAAGCACTTAATTTTTTGTAATATATATTTTAGTTGAAAAAATACATTTTATTGAAAAATAAACATTATTTATTTCTATGATAGGATAATATAATTAATTTATTCCATATTTATAAATTTTATTTTATAAAAGGGTTATCATTTATACAATTATCATATTAAAAGTATATTGTGATAATATTTTCATATTTTCAAAAAATGATGATTTTTTCAGTGAATAGTGAAAAATATTGTATTTCAAAAATTTTCCTTTTCATTTCACTAATTTAAATATCTTTTTATGATTTTGAGTTTGATTTAAAATTATCAGAATTATTTATGGGTTATATAGTATCGAATAAATTAAATGTGAATAATATTTTTACATGATTTTAGTATAAGTTTAATTTTGCGATAAAAATTCATTTATCTAAAACCTGATTTACTCACATTTTCATGTTTGAATTAATATTAAATTAAAAAACTTATTGATATATAATAATACTTTATTTCAATATTTGGAAGAAGTTTTTTAAAATTTGGCAAATTGTTCACTTTTACTATTTTTATTATGAATATTATGATTAGTATATTTTAGTTAATATAGTAATGTAAAATTAGGGAATTAATATTAAAATTAAATTTACCTAGACTAAAAAATATCCTTCACACTTGCCTATTTTTTATTGGACGATAATATTTCAACCATAATCCTAAAAAAGTTTAATTTTTTACATTTATTTACAATTATTCCATGATATTTAACTTTACATTATTCTACATAATGAAAATTAAAACATTTCTTCCTATAGAATTATATAATAATAATATATATTTTTAGGGATAAGCCCACATATGTTATATTATAAATAAATATTTCAAATATTATTATTTTATATTTATCTTGTGGAATTATTTTTATCTTTATCAGTGCAGCATTATTTCTCCAGGCTTCCTTTCACGGATGTTGTTGGTTCATGCACACTACCATTTTTTTCAATGAGTAGCGGATTCAGCCATATTTGGGATGGATGTTTTATAATATACAAGTACTAGTTCTTATCATCTTTTGAAATCATTGGAGGATGCTTTTACATATAATATAGATGTGTCAGACACACTTTTGAAGGGTTAATACTGTTTTGGAGGCCTTAGAGATTGCTCGGGGTTGCTACAATTTTGCTGGATGTGATTTCTTACTTGAAATCATGATTACTTGTTTGAAATTCATTGATATATCATCATGAATCGCTCACACTTTTGTGTTGGTGTAAATGTATTACACCTCTATCTTGTTTCATAATACTTATGATTTAAAAAAAATGTTGGGCCTGAATGGGGTGACCAATTCATGTCTCTGTTTTTTGGAATGAACAAAACAAAAATAGTATTTCGTTATTTAAATAAGAAATAAAATAAATTATATTTAAAAAATTATATTCTATATAGATTGAAAAAATTATTTTGTTACACGTTTTAAAGAAAAAAATAATGTGTTTGGTATGTTATAAAGGAATGGATTTCAATTTTATATTTTTATTGGTGTTTTTGTTGTCAAATTAAATGAATAGATCCAAAATTGTGATATTTGTTATTTAATAATAAATAATATTTTATTTAATGAGTAAAATTTAAAAAAATTATATAATGTTAATTTGATAGGGGAATGGTCTAAATTATAAACAATTTTCCAATTATTTCACAATTTTTATTGTATAGAAATAATATTTACCCATAAAGTGTAAAAACATTATTCTCATTGTAATGTCCAAAAAGGGTTAACGTGTGATAAAAAAACAACCAGGAAAAAATATATCTAATTTAATAAAATCATCTTATCAGATAAAATTTTCTCATACTCATCTTATGTTGTCATTTTGTCAATGTTATGCCTATGAACAAGAAAATTAATTGATATTAATTTAGTTATTTAAATCCCAAAGTGTCCTACCACTATATTATAAAAAGAATCATCCTATCCTCAATTATTCAAATAATAAGAATTGTTTTTGGCCATCATATAACAAGATAATGTCCTTAATCACATAAACACATTTTATAGGTCTTATATAGGTTATGTTACCAACCTTATCGGGATTGAGGTGTAGAGAAAAAGAGGTTTTCTGAAGAAGAGGAGTTGTTTTTAACTGAGAAATTTCATTTTATTTGTTATGAAACCCTATCATACCAATATTTAGTCATGATGATATAATATCATTGATACCTTACCAATATTGGGATTTTATTTTGTTAATAACATAATCTATATCCCACTCTAATAGTTTTCTGATGGGAAGGAAATCCATCATTCGTGTAGATGACATACCACTACCTCGTAGAATGATGCAATTAATTTTCCATTACCCCCTCCCAAATATTGTCACAAAGTGGGAAATAATTTATATCAATGATATGAATGAAAAATATATAATTAAGGAAACATATTATAACATCTATTTTCTTATCTTTCTATTCACTAAAAAAATAGTAACGTTGTCCGTGCATACGAGTGCACTACAACGTCCCTGAAGTGATGTGATTCATTCGTCATCACTAAAACACATTAATTATATATATATATATATTTAAAATAAATAATATTGTATTTATGATATGACAATAATTTTTTAAATTTAATATAATTCTTCTCCACTTTACGTATTGATCATAAAAAATGGAAATGTTATTCGTATATACATAAAACCTATAGTATCCTTGATTGTAACGTAGTTTATTTTACAAAACCACATTTAATATTTGGTTTTAAAACAATAATTTATTTAGAATAATTATAAATAT
The DNA here is from genome assembly GCA_963277665.1 of Viscum album. Classification (NCBI taxonomy): domain Eukaryota; kingdom Viridiplantae; phylum Streptophyta; class Magnoliopsida; order Santalales; family Viscaceae; genus Viscum; species Viscum album. The sequence continues at coordinate 1,175,197,157 of OY728134.1, forward strand.
TACATGATAATTATTCTTTTTGAAAATAAATAAATGAACCCTTTGAACACAAATAACCAGTCGAAGTCATTTGGGACTTATAGACTGAACGTTATCAAAGAATCTAACAAATAATTAACTATTTATATTAGTAAATATGTCATTAAAATAAAAGAAAGAAATGGTTTCATTATAAATTAATGAACCAATTAAATTTTCTTAAGTAATAAATTAATTGATATGAGTTTATTATAAAGGTATTAAATGAATTATATACAAATTATAGACTTGAGGAATGGGATTTCGTCTCATTTTTCCTTCATTGAGGCATATTTATTACAACACTAATATTATATTATATATGGTGTATTTATTGACCATTTTATATATTTTATCAGGAATCATTCATACGTTTTATAGAATTTTTATATGAAATTTTAATTATTTCATTCAATATGTTTTAACATGAATGTTATAAAGTGGTAAAAATATTCTTAAGTCAATTTATTTTCATTATGTTATAAATCATCATCATGTACACTTTTTGCCATTAATATATGTGAATTGATATCTATATTACTTTATTTAGTTTTTAGTTTTTTTTATTTTTTTACACATAATCTCCCCATTGATTTATTCCTAATTTAATGATATTAACATTTCAAGGATTTTCATTGTTTCATTCTCATTTTATTGATACAAGTTTCTTGTAGTGAACTATGATTTTAAATATCTTCTATACTTAAAACATCATGATTCAATTTTAAAAAATTATTTTATTTAATTCATTATATTTATAGATATGCTTTATATTATTTCCTTCAATTATTTTTTATTCGAATGTTAAACAAAGTGGTAATTGTTATATGTAATAATCTTCTTTGATTTGATGATATTTTCTATTCACGCTTCCTTTGGACGAAATCATATTTTATTAATATCTATAAACTAATATACTTTCTTCTCCTATTTTTATGAATGTTTTTTTATATCAATTTCAATTAACTTATATATTTATTATGGAAACACTATGATAGCTGTTATCAAGTGATTTTAATCATGTATCTTCATTTATATTAGGAAGTTTTCTTTTCAAAAGACATGTTATCTAAAATGTTTTAAAAAAATTTATTTTATAAAAATGTATGATTTTAAAAATTTATTTTGAAATATATTTGACCTTATTTTAAATGTAATTAAAATTAAATATTTTATTGTTTTCCAAATGTGTCACTTTTGAATGCCTTTAATATATATTTTAAAATAATGATTATTTATAATGTTTATGACATGTATGGATTTTCCAAACCGCATGAACACTTTTTATTTGAAGAATACTTTACATGATTACGTGTATATTTTTATATAAAATTATTTTCACAATATGTTTTGAACAATAAGGTGTTCAATGTTATTTTCAAAGTCGGAATGGTATTTTATTCAAATTTTTTAATAATCTTTTAGTTGTATTTTCATTCATAAAATTCAAAAATCCTTATTGTTACTTATGATAAATTGATTATATTTGTTTAATGATACTATTAAAATTATTTCTTTGCATGTTTTATGATTGTTATATAGATATTTTCATTAAACCCATTTCATTTCGATGGGTTAATCAAGTTATGAAAGAAATAATGGTTGTCCAGATGATTCTTATGATGAAATAAATTCTATATATATTGTATTGTTATTATATATATTAAAAATTGTTTATGAAAATGGGTGATTTTATTATATACTAAGGGTGGGTGGGTATGTGATATCCCACCAAATGAATTTTTTAATAATTATATTGGAAGTATAAAAAATGGTTATTCAAATTTATATGTTTTCTATAAGGGTCCTATTAGAATAATGTTAAAATAAAACAAAATATTTTCTTCATTATCCATATAGGTTTTTAATTTTTACTTTGATAAATATTGATATCACATTGCTCATTATTTTTATTTCTATGAAAAATTTCATTTATATGTCATTATGAAATTTCATATGATTTATGATCCAGATTATTATTGGTATCAATTTTCAAATGTTATTCTCATGAAAAATGATTATGTCATTATAACATTATATAAATATTACTCTCATTGATGGCATTAAATCAATTATTCTTTTGTTTTCCCTTATAATTCAACTGAGAAAATCACCCTTATGTTTCAATTACTCAATATTGTGAATAAAGTAATCATTTTTGGTTTTCATAATCTAATTTTTATATGTGAAGAATTTAGTGGGAAATGATGATCACCATTATGAGCCAATTTTTTTATGTATCCATAATATAATGTAAGAGTATTTCTTGATTCTAAATAATTATAAAAACAAAAATGTCATGGGTTTTTAAGTGATGTAATATTTACATTAGATGTTGTATGTTTTGTATGAAAGCAGAATTGGTTCATATTTATTGGTATGAAGAATGAAATGTAAATATTATGTCTTTTGAACCAGATATGGGAGTGAAGGTTAAGGATTGTTATAGTTGGTATTAGAATCGGGTTAAGATAACATTGGAGATTATTCTATTTTCATAAAAGGGTATATTCATTCTTATGGATACCATAATGGGATTATATGTTTGAGGTAGATCATATGTTAAATTTCTTAGAAATCCTTTTTCATGTTTCATGTAATAAAACTTTAAGTTGGATAATTATATTCTGAGAGACATATATTTGGTTTGATTATATGTAACCCTATTATTTAAAGTGATTTATTATTTTCTAAGAATTCCATAACACTTTTGGGGAAATAATAAGAATTTTATGAGAAAAACATTGTGGTTAAAACATTCCTGAATATTAAGCTTATTGTAGATATATTGTATTTAGGTTTATTTATTTATGGAAATGATTAGCATTTCCTTGAGATTATATTACTCAGGAACATAATTTTTTTATTTGAATCTAAGAATGATTGCTGTTATTTTGTGATAACTGTTAAATTAGTCATTGAAGATTATGAGATAAAATAATCTTTGGAATTCTATGTTATTATAAAATATATTTATCAATTTTAATGTTATTTACTAATAGAATGATTTAGTTGGAAGTGTTGGTATCACAATTTAATTTTAGAGATTATTGTATTGTTTATTCATATGAAGGATTATAAATTTTGAGAATTATGTTACATTGTGAGGTATTGGTTAATAGATAATGGTATAAGGAATATATTTTTATAATTCTATGGAAATATATTATCAATTATAAATTGATACTGGTTCTTTTAGAATAAAAAATTCGTCTTGAATACTCATCAATTTGTGAAAAATATGAGAATGATCTGGAAATTGATTAAAGGATTAAATTACCCTTATCAAGTAAGTATAGTTATATATGTTATTATTATACATGTTAAAGTAATTAAAAAACATTATAAAATGGTTATGGAAACAAATTTTTTATCTTATTACCATTATTTCGAAAGCATCAAATTATTATCATTATCTTTCTCATGACTATTCAATTTCTTCTGATAAATTATCCAAGTCACTCACCATAAAAATTTAGGCACTAATATTCTATTTTGTGTCTATATTTTCTTATCCTAATGAATTTATCCTATTTGAAAACCTAGTATTTTTTATTCTAATTTACAACAATACTTCTATTTTTCTCTTTTTAGAGGTAGTTTATAAAATCATTCTACGATGGGAAATTTCAGAAATTGTTTTTCCATTGTAACATCCTTGATTGATGATCCCAATTTTAAATTGTTATGATATAATTTGTTAATGGGGGTGGGGGATAACATAATATCACATGATTTTAAATTATTACTTTGTTTTATAGCATACATGATACAAAATACCGTATTTAAATAAACTAGGATATATTATTATTATTTTAATATGACCATTATAATATAACAGTTTAATGGGATGGTATGAATAGTATTAATTAAAGTAAAAATATATATAATAGACATAAAAAATAAAAATTATTTATTAATCTATATGAAATAAGGACATAATTTTTAGTATATTATTTTATTCTTAAAATATATATTACCATGTAAAATGAAATTTATGTCCTTTAGTGAGAAGATAATATAATAAAATTCCTCAAAATTTTGAAATTTAATTTTATAAAATTGCTATAATTTCTGATATAATATTATCAAAATAATTGTAGGGTAAAATTATGTTATTTTTATACAGAGATATATTTTTTGTGAAGAGTGAAAAGTAACTATTTTTATAAAAACATATTTTTTTAAATAATTTGAATGTACCATTATGATTTTAACATGATTTAATATTAAAATAATTATTATTTAGTTATATAATATCTAATTAATTATATTTTAACAATATTTATACCTTATTTTTTAAAAATTTCTATTTTGGGCATAAATTTTTTTTATGAAAAACTATTTTTCAGCACATTTTAAATATTTAGTTTTAAATTTAATTATTCACCATTAAGAAGATGAATTTGGTGAAATTTTACCCATATTTTAATTAGTTATTATTAATTTTTCAAATAGTTCCCTTTTTTCATTATGAATTTTAGACGTACTAGAATGTTTCACTATAGTATGAGAAAATAAGGCAATTACGGTTAAAAACATTCAACATGGTAAAAAATTTCACCCAATCAGTTGATTATTTTTTATTATATGGGTTTAATTTTCACACAATAATAGAAATGTAGAATATAAGATCTTTTCTTCCATGTTCACTGACTTTGACAATGATATTATATTAAATAATGAAATGTAAAACAATTCAGAGTTTTGTTTTCGTAATTATAATATTTCTATGATAGGAATTATGAAACATCTATGTTTGGGTATAAATAAAAATTTTAAATAAAAATTATTTCAATTTATTGTGTATATTTATTTTTAATATTTATTTTATAAATAAATAACTCAAATGCATATGTAATAGTGAAACTATATATATTCAATGAATCAGAAAATAAAAAAAATGAATTTAAAGCCATTACATGTTATATAACATGATATAATTATTTTATAAAATTAATATTTTGAAAAGAACAACTTATTATGTATGTATGAAAGTATTATATTATAAATACATATTTTCTTGCTATTTTTAATGCCAAATTAATTGAATATTTCTTAAAAGGGTATTAATGACATTTAATAAAAACTAACATTTTATTAAATGTTTTAAAATTCCTAGAATTTAAATCATCATCCTATAGATTGATATATTTTTCGAATCATCATCCATGATCCAATTATTTTACAATAGGCCATTTATTGTAAATATATTGGCCTACATAGAGTAAAAACATTGTTATTGCAGTAATTCTCAAAACAAGTTAACATGGGTTAAAACATAAAGATATGTGTAAAAACAATATACATACAGGTCATATTATTATTCTATGATATTATTTTGAATTATACTTGTATTATATTTTAAAACTATCAATGTTTTTCAATTTTATCATGATAATTAATGTATATTAAATTAATATTTTAAATTATAAAAGTGCCTTTCTCTTCAATTATAAATTGGAACTGTCTATCCTCCTTTATCTAAAATCAATAACCATTATGGTTAATCCATTATCTATCCAAATACCTTCCTAAAATATCTCCCTACATTATATATGCCTTATATTGAGCATCTTACTAACCATATAATGGATAAGTGTAATGTAATGAAGGTTTTCTAAAGACGATGTATAGTTCATAAAATATAATTTTCATTTTATTTAATCTTCCATATCCATAAATTCTCCTCCTAACAAGATGATTTTATAATATAACTATCTTAAATATACTATTATGTTATTAAATTTATGTATTAACCAATATACATCTCCATCCTCAATCAAATGGGAAAGGAATCCATCATTCGTTTGCACGACAGGCTACTGCCTCACTAACTGATGTAATTCAAGTTCCATCACCACTTCTCATTGCGTGTTATAATTATAGTTTTAATATATATATATATATATTATATTAATTATATATATATATATATAATTTATATAAAATATAACACCTATTTTACTAAATTTCTATTCACTAACAAATGATTAAATCATTCATTCATTCTTGTGGATGACCTCATCGACGAAGAAATTTGATTCGGTTTTCATCACGACATCACTTGGATGTTATATATAAGTGTGATTAAAATAAATAATATGGTATTTATAATATTAATTTAATTATTTAAAGATAAAATAATACTTATATTCTTTCCATTATGATCATTGAAAAATGGTAATGTACTAATGTGTAAGTCCGACCTAGCATCTATTTGATTGTAACATCGTTCATTTTTATGAATCATATTTAATAGTTAGTGTAAATATTATAATTGATTTTTTAAAATTATAAATATTTATTTATTATTCTTCTATAGAGGATGAAATAATGGCCCCATTGACCTCAATCAATATATTTAATTCATTTTGGATTTATAAAACGAATCTTCTTAATGAACATGATTTAGAACTAATAGATTAAGTAATTGAACGTGATAGTAAAATAAAATAAATAAATAATTTAAGGAAAAGGGATTGAAACTATAAAATTTTATTATGAAATTAAATATTGATATGAGTGTATTTTTTAAGCTCTTAATGGATTTATATAACAAGTCTGGACTCAGGGTAATGGATTTTGCCACAATTTTTCATTGTTGAGGAATATTTATTATTATTCAAGTAATTTATTATATATGTGGTATATACTAACCATTTTATATTTTATATCATGAATAATTCATACATCATGGTATTTTATGATTCAAGTTTTATTATTTAATCCATATATATTTTACTTGAATGTTACCAAGTGGTAATATGATTCTTAACTTAATTTCCATTCCTTGAAATATAAATCTATTTCATTGACATTGTTATTCCAATATTTTTTGGGGATTTACCTAAACATATTACTCTTTATTTACACTTGTTTTTATGTATTTATAATTATTCCACACAATCACTTAAATCATTAATTCATATTTCAATGATATGAACTTTTTTAATATCCTCTTTGAAAAAATAACATTTTATTACTACATGTTTCATGCGACACACCATGATTTTCATTTTACAGAGTAATTACTACTGAATTAAAGATTTTTTAAATATAACCAAATTAAATTAATGTGATTAATATATCCATGTCATATTCTTACTTTCAATAAGTATTTAATCAAATATTACCAAATGCGGTAATGGATTTATGTTTTAATCTCCATACTTTTTGAGATTGCTTATATTCAAGGTTCCTTTAGTGGAAATCATATATTATCATTTTCATGATCCACATATCATTTCTTCACCTCTGGTTATGAATTTTTTTATATTAATTTCCATTTCCACCCCCGTTTATTATAGAAAAACTATGAATGTTGTATATAAGTGATATAGATCTTGTATCATTTGTTAGATACAAAATAATTCTCTTACATATCAGTTTTTTCTATAATGTCTTAAAAATGATATATTATAAAAAAATTATTAAATAATATTATCTTAAATTATAATTTAATTTCTTTTAAATGGACACATATTTATTTTTTATTGTTTTCCAAATGGGTCACTTTATACTATATTTACAAAAAATATAAGAAAATAATTTTTTTTAAATTTATGCCATGAACAAAAATTCCTAACATAATGAATGAAATTTTAGATAACTATTACCTAATATATTTCTAATTATATTCTAAAATAAAATTTTATTATAATATGTTTTATTTTTATTGTTCATAAAATTTATTTTCAAATTGAAAATATTCTTTTCCTCCAAAATGTTTTTAAAAATATGTTAATGGTATGTACATTCCTTTAAAACAACAATCCTTGATGTTAATTATGTTCTATTTGGAATATATTTTAATGATAACATCCTCATTATTTTATTGGATGAATTATGATTGTTTCTATATGATATTCATGGAACTTATTTCTTATCCAGAAGTTAATAATGTTCTTAATGGAATAATGGTTGTCCCTATAAGTTTCACAGTGAAATAAAAGCACTATATAATATATTCATGTTATAGTTATTAGATATTTTTTAGGATAATGGGGGTTCTGTTATAAACCAATGACTTGTGGGTCAATGATATCCTTCTAATTAATTAGTTAGAAATATTTTGGAAGTCATCAGAATGGTTATTAAATATTTACGGTTCTATAAGGCTTATACATGGATAATATTCCAAGATACCAAAACATTTTCTTCATTTTAAATATGGGTTATTAACATTTTCCAAGAAAAATATTGATATCACACGGAACATTATTATTGATTCTGATGAATCTTTACATTGTTAATTCTTTAGGTAATGACTGGTTATTTGTCATAAAATTATTTAAGGGTATGAATTATTTTATGTTGTGTTCATGAACATTTATTATATCATCATTAGTTTATGCTCATATAAGGTTCACTGATGAAGTTAAAATTTTTATGATTTTGAATACCCTTACTAAGAATTTGATCACACTATAATTATTTTTTCTTTCCCATTTTTTGTGAATAATGAAGGTAAGTATTTTATTCCAAAGAGTGTTACAAGATGTAAATAAATTCTTGGATAATGATGTGGATATTTAGGAACCAGTAGTTTATGTGTCAAATAAGTCATGCAATAGTTTTTCGTAATCATCTAATAATTTCTTCCAAATGGTTCATTTTCAATGTAAGTGATATAATATTAATATTTGATGTTCTATGTTGTGTATGGGAAATATTGGGTCATGTTTATTGGTAATAGGCCCAAAATTTAATGATTATGTCTTTAGCTTCAGATCCTAGAGTGATGGTTCTGTACTATTAAAATTATAGAATTAGGTTGTAAGAATGATAATATAATATTAATGGATAATTTATTATCCAATTTAAAGCCAAAAATATCTTTGTAATTTATATACTTTAACTTCTTGAAAGAAAGATCTATTTATGTGTAACCCTCTTGCAGTTTACATTTGCATAGTGTATTGAAAATATAAATCGTCTTTAACCGTTATTTTCCATTTTCATGTTCATGAATATTAGGTATCATGGTTTTCATTTCATGTATTTAGGTCAAATATTAATTTATTTATATGTATTTTGTATCATAAGGAAATAAAAAGTTGATGCATCCTCCATATGTATTTTACATGATTCATTTTTACCTTCCCTTACCCAATGAGGTAGATGATCTTGAATATGGGATTCTATCACATAGAAAACCATTTCCTATACAAATGTTTTAAAAAATTATATGTACCACACCAATAAATTTGCGTCTCTGAGTAAATTTTCTTTATATAAGAATCATCATATTGTTTCGTTGGTTTTTTCCCATATTTATAAAACAAATAAAATTATATTTTCAAAATTTATCATGATCATAGATTATGGTATAATCAATTTATTATATTTCTTTCAAACCATTTTGTAAAAGTATCATTACCATTTTCTATGTATTATTAATATCTATTTTCTTGAATTTATTTGGGAGGATTCATATTCTTCTTATCATAACCTAGAATATAGCCATGAAAATTAACTGAATATATTTATGTATGCATAATTATAAATCGACATTTAATCAATGATTTATGTCATATTCATAAGATTCCGCCAAAAATACTATACTTATATTTCCGCAAACATTCCTCCAAATTTTATTAGGTATACTATCACCATTATCATTAATATTATTTTTATTTCAACCTCTTAGCTTTGTTAAGTCTCCAAAATAATTAAAATGTGATTATAAATATGGTCTGACCAAAACATTCAATAGTGTTTCATCTTTACTCAAAATATTAATGGTTCTTTCTGAATCAATATTTCCTTGGAGGTATTTTTATTTAAATTATTTCTATATATTATTTATTTTATTCTTCAAAATCTAGTAACTATTATGTAAAATTTACATAAATAAGTTATAATATTTGAATAAATTATTTAAATATCATAATTACATTTTATTTTATCTTTAACAGTATATCTATGTTTTATCGTTTATGTTTTATTTCATAATCATCCAAATATTCCATGAATTTTATAAAAAAAATTACGGAGCCCATAAAAAAGAAAATAAATATGTGATATGATCATGACCATTTATTTACATCTTGGATTATCGAGTAGAGGTAAAAAAGCATGATCGTAGGGGAAATAAATCCTAGACACTATCCCTGGATCGTGTTACAATACATGTCAAATTTCATGTGTATCTATTTTGTTAGATTCACCTTATATGAGTTCCCAAACTCTATCCTCTTGCTGGGAGGTCCATCCTCTGAAAAAGTTTACTCACTCACTAATGAGGGGTACCAGGGGTTTTTGATCGAATAAAATTAATGATTTATATGAGGGACTATATATAATAATGTAAGCATATCCTATTCAAAAATAATAATCATTAATTTAATAATAAATTATCCCATAAATCTATGTGATTAAAAATTTTAATACAAATTATACATCGATTGATCAAGATTGTTTTTAGTAACAATATAAAATATCTGTTAACTAGAATTGTTATAATTTATTTTAATTAATTCTAATTTAAATAACTTTCATTTAATTAATTAATTTTTATTTATCTTTATATTATATAAAATAATCCATGTTATATGATAATATTTAAATCCATTATTATTTTCAATATATATATTTTACATAATTTGAAAATCTAAAATAATCTAGTACATGATGTATAATCTAATGTCAGCAAAAAATGTTACTTTTATGTTATATTAAATTCATTTCTAGAATTTAACAAATACACGCTGATCATTTTAAAATCAAATTTCATATGAATATTGATGTGTTTGATGCTTATCTTGTAATTTATACTTGCATTATGCGTATTGTAACACAACATTTCATAATATACCCGGCGTGTAGGTCCGTGGTCAGATAGAATTAATGGTGTGTATAACCACTAACCTCAAAATTAATAGACATGACTTGTCTAACATGAAATTCATGTGATTTCCATGGTTTGTAAAAAAATGTTACAAGTTCTATAGTTTCAAATTTTAAACACATAATATTTTTTTAGAATTTTTATCCATATGACATGGTGAAAACTTCTGAACATGTACCTAGTGTGGAACGTCACCTGTTAGAAAATCTGGAAAATCAAATAATTATCATGTAGTTTATTTCTTAGATAAATCACATCACATGTTCATCCACATGGTACACCTAAAATGTCAATGTGTACATTTTATTGGTTTTGATGTGCAACATAGTTTTTACAACCGACCACCTTCCTTATAACCTATGTTTGACCATGATTCTTGGACAATATTAAGTATAATGTGTGTAATGATAATATGTATTTGACCACATGGAATCCTTTTCATTATATAGTTTTTAAACCATATATTTTCACATTGTGGGAATACTAGCTACAAACTATATAATCCCATTTATAACATGTACTGTAATTGTAGTATATATGATTCATATAGTAACATTTCATAATGATAAACAAAGAATTTCATGATTATCACATCCCTCTATATCTACATCCTACCATGGGTACACAATGTGTAATTTATCATTACATTCTGTGTATATGTGTAATCTAGCTGATGCCCGTATCACATCCAAATGGGATATTCAACTTTGTTTCACGTGTTTCTAATATAATATTTGCAAAAAAGAACCATGATTAATGTGTTATCAAGATTATTAGATTATAGATAAAATTTTACCGATTAAAAACTAAAAAAAATTCAAAAAAACACTAATCAAATAAGTTATAAAATATTATAAATTTTAAATTTACTACTTTGATACAACAAGACGGTTTCATGGCAAGGTGGATATGGTATTGAAGTGCACGATTTTAAATTTTTTATTGATTTGAATGGATAAATTTAATGAAAATGATATCAAATCCTCAAAACCTCTTATTGGCGATCATTTAGGTTTTAATTTATAATTAATTAAAAAATAATAATTTCCAAAAGAATGTGAATGCCTTTAAATAATTTTTTTATTTTTCTCTTATATCACTGTCATTGTGGTTCATAATACATGTGAGGAATACTCAACTTATATATATTAGTTTTGGTGTGTGTATCCATTTTCTTGATAACTATTGAATTTTCCAGAAAGAAATAAATTCTGGAACATTGTACTCATATTAGATAAAATGTGGTAGTGGAACTAGAAGTATAGAGCCAGTTTCACCAGGTAAGTTGAATTTAAATAATTTATGTAATAATGTGGGAGGATTTGTTCGGAATTATAGAATTGATGCATTAGTGTATAGGGACAAATGAGTTGCATAAGGGTTTCCTATTTATATATAAGAGTAAACATGAAATTTTTCTAGAAGAAGAAACTGTTATCCAAAATGGATAATTTAGGTGATATATGTATTTGATTAAGGTAATGGATTTACATGAAGATAAGATCCATATATATGATTTTACATATACTCTCATTAGTGGAAGAACATCAATTATTAGTTTTTAGCTATTGTGATTTCTTAAAAGATTGTGGTGGGGTCATTTCACATGATTCTATTTGATTGACATTTATGTTTAGTAATTTCAATATAATATATTATTTAATTTTAAGGGTATGTTACTTTTTCCTAGGGATTTGGACATGATCCAAACCACATAAAATCAATAAATTTATTTTTTAATTTTGACCATTTAATTCGTATTATATTTTTGATGATTTCTATGAGCGGATGTAGAGTTTCAGATGTTTGGTAAGGGTGCAAAAAGTTTCATGTTCAGATACATTGATCAATGGAAAAAATTATTTTTAGACATTCCTATAACATTTTTATTAATTTTAGGTACAAAATGATTCCATATCCTAGAACTACTATATACAACCCAAAACCTAGTATACGAGAAATGCTTAGTATTTTTAAGGAAAACATAGGCAATGACTTCTAGAAAAAATTGGATTACATTCCCTTTACCCATATCTAATTTAATGGGAATTTTCTATCTTGAAATATGTTTTTGGATTAGGAAAATATGATTTTACAATATTTCAAGGAATTAAGAATTTTTTTGGAATATATTGAACGACAAACTATTATTTTAAAAAGATCTAAACTATCTATTGATTGAGATGAAGTTAGTATAAATGAATATGATGGAGTGGTAAATACATTAAAAAAATTATTTAGGTGTTTTATAGATTATGTGTTCCCAAAACATATAATTCAACATCAAATATTTGAAACCAACTACAAAAAGGATGTCTTATCATATAATCAGGTATGTGAGTCCCTCTATGATGAAAATAAAGATCATGTTATAATGTTTTTTTATTAATCGGATAATAGAATGAAGGTTGATTAATGTTCATTTAAATGTATTAAACATATTATAGATATATTTATGGAATGTTGGGGTGGGTTTTTTGAAGGAATGTCTGCCTTTATTCTTATATCATCACTATTAGAATCACTGGATGTGATAATCACTACTATGAATAATTTTGAATGAAATTGGGACATTCTATTCGAGGAGATTTTTGATTTGATAATGAATTAATAGATCTAAACGATAGAGTTTTTAGGTTATAAAATAATTTCATTTATTATTGATGTATGAAGTCCATCATTGGTTTGATCTCATGGGGGTGAACAATATTACATTATCTTCATTAATAACACTCCATAAAAGGGGTGGGTATTTTTACTCAAACACAAGGATTATGTTTTTCTAAATTTTATCACCTAGAGATCCATGGAAGATGATGGAATTAGAATAAATAAAAAATTCGTTTATTTTAATAATGGAGGTGAGTACAAAGGAGAGTGTTTCTAGATGTTCTATTGGATAAATGTAATCTACATAGGGAAGGGTAATAAAATAACACCTAAGAATAATGGGGTTGTGGAATTGATTAATTAGAATCTAAATTTGAGACCAATATAAGTGAGGTACTATTTTGGTTTTATTGAATAATTGTTTCTAAAGTAGTTATCTATGGGGATAATCTCATGAATCAAATTCCAATATAGATAAAATAAATTTTTAGTGGGTTAGATGTTATGGAATGGGTACCCAAAAAATTTTATCAAAAATATAAACTTATTTGGGATATATAATGAATTAAATAAGAAATAAATTTACATCATACTTTGTTTTGTTACATTATGATAAATTATTCAGAAATTGACTTTGTTGTAATTTCTTCCACAAGGAGGAAAAATTCTATTTGTGATATATGTTCTCATTCCATTAAAAATAATAATATTTTCCAAAAAACTATTATGATCGATTATCACTTCCATTGAATATAATGTTATTTTCAATAAAAAACTATCTCCATTATAAAAACATTGTAAAAAAAGTAAATTAAAAATAAATACACTGGGAAGAAATTACAATGGACATTTAGATCCATCTCAAATATATTTTCATTTTCTACCCATACTTTTAATGTTTGGTAAAATTTCCTATGTAAAATCAATAATAAACAATTTATCAAATATAAGTTTGTTTCATAGTTCCTTAAAATATGTGTTCTATTTTCATAATCAGCATTTCTTGGCATTTTCTATTGGATTTATTCATTGAGCAGGAAACTTCCAACATATCTTCATACAAAGGGGACATACATTCCAAAGGTAGGCATTCGATATGTTTGAACTTTACGATACTTAAGAACATGCATTGGTCGAGATAATGGGAGGTCGGACTCATCACACCCTTTTGGGGGGAATTATTGTCTACTCCATGACTCCCTTTGTAAATTTATGATATTTTCATGAATCATTATTAATACACCATATATATCTTATGTTTCCCTTGGAATTTACAATCACTTATTAACATGTGCAAAATTTTGAATCATCAGTTTGAAATGAAGGTAATTCATTTAAAAGAAACATTCATGTATTTGAGGTTTTCCATTAATGGTATCCTCTAATATACCAATTAGATATTCTTTTAGTCATCCTTGTGATGATTATAGTTTTTAAGCCAATTAGTGGGGCACTCTGGAATTTATTGTCATCCAGGGAGACGAAGGTTTGTTTGGATCTTGGGATCATGCCTGTAAAATGGGCTACCAATATATCCATGTGAAAGGAATCATAACCCTCGTAGTCAGATTCCACATAATAGGACACATCGTACATTTAACGTTCATGTGATAAGGACCTCTAAGCGAAAGATTCTTGGTTTTACATAATGTGGGACTTATACTAAAGTAGAAGCAGGAACTTGAAAAAGGACATGAGTTTCCAAGTAGGATCAAACCCTATAGGGAATATTTCCCTAGGAGAACATGGTTGACTTGAAATGTTTGGTTTTAACCTCAAGGAGGCATCATACGTATCCTATATTAATCAGAATCGAAGCCCATGCAGTTTGATAAATATCATAAGATAGTATAGTGCTTCGAGAAAGATGAGTTTTGGATTACTTCCTGAAAAAGGATGCCTTGATGATTTGGGGTTTAATTTGGGTTTTATTCATAATAATAGTTCCAAGATTAAAGGAATTAAAATTGGATTCCTGGGGAGGATATCCGGCGAGCTCGGGCCTTGAGGTTGCTTCCTACGCATCTTGGTTTGAATAGGAATCAGAGTTATCCTAGTTCATTCTATTGTTCAAATGTTGTAATCGTGAAAAATCACTAATCCCACATGAGTCATGATCAATGTGAGAATCAATATAATGTAAAATAATCAACAAAGGCATTCACACGTTCAATTTATTACTCCATTCTGATGGAATAGGGCCCATATACTGTGGAAGAGGGTGAGGCACTAATCTTTCCCTTAGTTATCTTCACATTGGAAAAGGGTCCAAATGGAAGAAAGAAGGGGTGATTGTGGGGTTCTAATACAAGGATGTCTGCCCTTTATTTGATCTTGGTAGAGGAGGGATAATTTACCTATGCTTGATAGGAGAATAAAGTGTGAAGTGTACAATCATTACAAGAGACCTATGGTTCCGGGACGCCTCTTTGAGATAGGAGAGGACAAGACCCAACCCTTCTCCAAAATGGAATCATCCCAAAACTATTTCTGGGAGAAGGGTCCATGTGATTGTGGATATAAAAACCCAAAAACATTCCATTAATCATAACCTCATTGTGAAACAAATGTAGGAAACCTCTAACTGCAAAAATACAAACCCAAATATGAGACACACTGATGTGCCTTTCCCAAAGGATTGATAAGTTAGGAGGTTTTAGTGGAGGATTCAACTTAGTCCCATTCAGGTAATGGAACCATGTAATGGGATAAACATCCATGAATGGATGTTAAAAAGGGTACTTGAGTTGGCCGTGTAGGTACCTCATGCAAGTATTCCATGTTGGTACCCCGCGTTGTTATACCACATATGTATAATGCACAGGTATGGCACATAGGTATACCGCGTAGTTATAGATAATGACTGAAGAATGTGAAGTCATTCAAAAAATTCTTATCCAATTTAATTATCTCTTCTCTCAAGGTCTAGAGAGCTACCAGAGATAATTGGATGGATCTAGGAAAAATAGAAACTCAATGGTAGCATCAGAGAGTCTTTCAATTTTTTTAGTCTAAAAAATAGGGATGCCATGTGCTCTATATATAGGCACGGATGGGGCCTAGCAGAAGAGATGTTGTCCGCACATGTCCATCGTGTAGCTCCGCCAAGCAGGTATTCCATGTAGGTGCAGAAAACTTCTTTCAAGGCGGAGCTCTGTCACGCAGGTCAGTCACATAGCTTCGTCACGCAGGCCTGTGAAGTTAGTCCATCACAAATCTCTTTAGGAATATTTTATTTTCCATTGTACTTCTCAAATATTTAATTGAGATTTGAAATACCTGGAGTTTTCTACATAGTCTTTTTTCTTAATTTCTCATGTACTGTCATCAAAATCCCCCCCCCCTTAGGATTGGTTCTGAAACATAAAAATATGGTCCATTCCGGAGGAGAAACTAGCCAAATAGCACAGGGTTACCGCACTGGTGCTTCATGGAGGTACATCATGAAGAGGTTGTGTGCATTCTGGATGTGTATGTATTCAGCTTCAAATAAATATGTCTCACCCTTCACAATTTTTTCATCAACTGTGCTTTCTCAAAAACATTGTAGCTCTCGTTGCGCAGATCATTCGCCAAACTCTTATTGCATTGTGATCTCACGTAATTTCCTTGAAATTTCATCAATGTATAATTAGTTTATGCGATGGAGTTATTCCAAATGACTTCATCGAAGTATTGTTTCTATGACCCTTGGAGAAGGACATATGTTATAGTCCTCATCAAAGGACCTACGCGAACAGTTTTCATTGCAAATTTTGTTTTTGATTTCCTATTTAAAATTCCGACCTAGAATTTTGGTAATTCTTTTTCAGAAATAATGACTCATTTGATGACTCATACTAAAGAATCTTTGGATCTCCAAAATGAAATGATGAAGATCCCCAGACCAATCTATAATGACATTGTAGAGAGTACTCTTCCTTGGATATGGAAGGGTCTAATTCCATACCACCGTGACTACACACAAATTCCTATTTACCCTTGTATGGGCATGGGATTTTGTAAGATGCACATGTTCCATCTGTTAAAATGAACTTTCTAAAGAATTGGTTTCTTCAGTATTCAAACTATAACTTTATGAATAATCGTGCAAGGGTAGTTCTAGTACCTGAATTAATTGTCCCTATTAATTGAATCCTTCATCACAGTGGTTTCACTCTTAATATGAAGGATCATGTTGTAGATCCAAGACCACATTATTATAATTCCACGTTTCGGGATTCTCAAAATTATCAATATAATGGTTTTAAAGGAGATTGGGACCTTCGTTCTGGAGGGGGTGTAAACCCCATGTGGATGTGGGAGTTCTGGGTACATCGGGCTTCTGCAGAATTCAGAAAAGTGTTATCAGACATTCATATCTACATAGCTCTCTAGATGGGGAAAACATATGTTTATAAAAAAGAATTCATTACTAAAATAATGAGCCGATGGAGTCCACAAATGAATTCCTTTCATTTGAGGAATGGTTATGTTGGTATTAGCCTCTCAGATATTTACTAAATATATGGAATTCCCATTCTTGATGAAATGTATGATGAATGCAATCCCTCTACCACAACATGGGGTGTTGCTTCTAGAACATGACCATTGGATCATGAATGGTTTAAGATAGAGAATAATTTACCTAAGCAGAAGAAATATATCCATGATAGAGTGTGGATGGAAGTCTTCTTATAACCAACAATAGATGAAGGTCCAACCTGTAGATGTCCTCCTATTTGTGCTTTTGCAGATAACCAAGGCTGTTCAGGAACATATTGGCCTATGCTGGGAAGTGGTCATTAAAAGCACTAGGGATATAATGTTAAAACCGATATAGATGTAAAAGTATTCTTAGCTTCTTTCCTTTCTATGTGGCTAAGCATTTATTTGCTTCTAGTCCAAGAATCCGGAGGTGGTGTAAGATCAGGGGCGTTCGTCATTGATTCTATATTGCTAGAAGGGAATTATATTGGGCTAGAAACCCCATTATTAGAAATAATTTACCATCTCCAACTGCATTTATACAATGGGAAGGCTCCGTTTAGAGTTTCAAGGACATTCTAAGTGTTGTGGGGCTAGATTGCAGCACATTTTCTCCCATACTCAGTGTTGAATTTAGTCAGAGTTCCCAATGGTCGATTCACCCCATTTTTACAGAATTATTTTGGTATTCAGCCTTTGAACATGAGACCTGATCTAGTGCTGAAGGATAAAGGTCTCGAGCACAGCGGATGCTCATGGGTGGATGTGCCACCTGGAATTTTTCATTTGAAATGATTACTCTGGGATCAATGTGACGATAACCTCCAGTCTCCATGGATCGAATGAAAGAAATAAACAAAGATAAGGAAAAGTCCTGGAACCATAAATGAAAGATCATCACAAGTTGATTATAATTAATTTAATTAATTGAGAAGAATTATATTTTATGGAATTGTTTCTTCGTTGTAATTTATAATCAAGTTCTGATGTGATACATCATTGTGTCGTAGAATCCCAGTGTAGGCATCCTCTAGCATTGATCCACACATGCACCATGTATCTATGGACATCGCCAATGGAATATCCGAGTGATAGAATGGAGAAGAATTCCTTTCATTGTCCACCTTATATAGCCATGATCTGATGGGGTGGATCTCTCTCTGTCTTGAGAGCGTTCTTGGAGTACAGAGTTCTTTGGGTGTTGAGAGAATTCTCCAGAATTGTTGTGCACAATGATTCTCTTAGGAAAATAGTTGGGGTTGTGAGGATATGTATAATCGGTTTTGAGGTTATAGAGTTATGACAATAAGTAAATGTGTTACACATTTTATTTATTTCATTAACACTTTTGAAAACCCCATGTCGAGTCATTAGATCCTTGACAAGAACCCACAGTGATTATAATAAATATCATTTAATAAAATGATATTAATTCCTCAAAATCCTGACTTGAAAAACTATACACGTGTAATCATAAATATATGGAGTGTACTTGTTTTTCATTGAACACTATGAGGAATTTAGATTCAAGATACATGGCCTGTATATCTTGTTTTAATTTCTTCATTTCCTCTACAATATAAAAACTAAACGGTGTGTACATTCAATAATAAACTGCATGTACTTGTTTTCAAAATAAAAAACAACATGGCTTATAATCATTAATACATGGCGTTTACATGTTTTCATTTTATTCTTCCTCAAAAATTAAAACGATTTAGGATTCCTTGAATAATTATTAAACCACATATGGGAATAATCTTTATTCTACATGATATACTTGGATAAACTTAGTGTGTTACCCTCTAGGCCTCTTTCTTGTTGGCATTTGGAAGGCTTGCCTTAAGTCCAAGATTACTATCTAGAAACAAGTCAGGGCACCCAAGAGAATGATGTTGATGCCGCATTGATGTGTCACCTCATATGATTGCTTATTATGTAATTTATTCCCTCTGCCTCAATATCTCATCAACCAGGTTTCATGGCAGTGTCATAAACATATGTGCTTGATCGGTCTTTTTTTGACTTCAAGTAATAAACAAGTCGTGACACTATAGACATGGAATTTGGGTGACAGTTATATTTCATTCAAAGGGACCGAGATATTTATATCCATAAACATAGAAGGGATAAATCCTTCCTCGAATTATCCATTAACAACATGTGATTTGTGATGCACCCAACGTACCCTACTTCCCACTAACTGTCTTTGTGATGGTTTTTGTCAGAAAATCTAAGTGCTCTAGTCATTACCTGAGTTAATAATAATCTTCTAGACTATGTACTATTACAAATGGTCAAAAATAAAAATTTTTGATGACACCAAAACAAGTGGAATTACTACTGGCGGGTCTGTTCTCATAATCGCCCATCATGGAAATTACCATGTGATAACTCAATGAGAGAGAGTCTCATCTTCTTATGAGTACTCACACATGACGACATGTATAATATGTGTCCTGTAATAGTATGTCATCCAACCAAAGAACTTTATTTAAGAATATTGTTATAGAATTTCAAGGTTCACTTCATTGTGGTTCTCTTCTATGACCCTATCAATTAAACAAGTATTCCAAGACATTATTATATTATAGTCATTCAGAAAATTGAACAATATATAATAAGTGTACATTCATGTAATAAAAGTACAAAACTGTTGCTTCTCCAGACACCAACCCTTACAAACATCCACTTGGACTAGAGACAACTGCCTAGGAATTTTAGTATGTTATACCTCACATGATGATCATGTTTCTGCTAATTCAAGGATTTAGTCAAGGGGTCCACCAAGTAGTCTTCTGTGGAAATATTGCTCACTTTGACTTAACCTCTCTGAGAAAAATCCCTCAAGAGATGATACTTCTGAAGAATGTGCTTTGTCTGCCGATGTGACCTTGGCTCTTTTACAAGTGCCACCGCTATAGTATTATCACAATATAGTGTAATATTATCTTTACAACTAGGTGCTAAATCCGGCTCTTGGATGATTCTTCGCATCCAGGACACTTCTTTAGCAGCCTCAGAAGCTGTGATATACTAGGACTCCACTGTAGAATCTGTGACCACACCATGTTTTGAGCTTTTCCAGATCACTGCACTACCATTCAAACTAAATATGTATCCAGTCTGCGACTTCATGTCATCTTGATCAGTCAAGAAACTATCATCTACATTTCCCATGATGACTAGTTCCTCATCTCCCACATAATCCAGGAACATATCCGTAGTACTCCTCAGATACATAAGGATATTCTTGACTTCCATCCATTCATAGTCTCCTGGATCTACATGATATCTACCCTCTACACTTAATGTGCAAAAACCATCTATCCTTGTACATAGCATATCATACATGACTGACCCAATTGCAGGTGCGTAAGGGATTCTTTCCATTTTTTCTCTTTTATCATGTGTCTAAGGACACATTATATTGGAAAGATGAATGCCATGTGACACTTGAAACAATACCCTCTTGGTTTTTTCCATACTAAATCTCTTCAGTATCTTGTCAATGTATCTACTTTGACTTAGGCCCAACAATCTCTTGGCTATATCACAATGGATCATGATCCCAAGAATATATGCAACCTCACCCAAGTCTTTTAATGAAAAGAATTTTTCCAACCATGACTTAACTAACTGTAAGACAAGTACATCATTTCCAATTAGTAATATTTCATCAACATATTCTATTCAAGAAAACAACTACACTTCCACTAAATATTTTGTAGACACAGGGTCACATTTGTTCTTAAAAAATCTGAATTCCACTACGGCATCATCAAAATTAATTTCCCATGATATTGATGATTTCATTAATACAAAAATGGATTTTTGAAGAATTCATACCTTGTTGGTATCTATTACAGTCACAAACCCTTCAGGTTGTGTCATGTAGACATCTTCCTGGAGGTTCCCGCTAAGGAATGCTGTTTTGACATCCATTTTCTAAATTTCATAGTCATGGTATGTGGAAATGTCCAATAATATTATGATGAATTTCTGCATCGCAACCAGTGAAAATGTTTCATCATAGTCAATTCCTTAACTCTGTCTAAACCCTTTTGTAACCATTCATGCCTTATAGGTGCTGACTTTTCCCCTCGATGTCCAGTTTCTTCTTGAATACCCATTTGTTACCAACAGGCTTTACATCAACGAGAGGATCTACCAAAATCCATACTTGGTTTTTGTACATGGAATCCAATTCATAATTCATGGGTTTTTTCCACTGGGTAGCATCTGTGCCTTCAACTTCTTCCTTGTAGATTAGAGGATCATCATTGTCAACCAATAATGAGTCACCATCCTCGGTGACAATAAAACCATTTAATTTTTGTTCACTCACATCTTTAGTGCTCTTACCTAGTTCTAGTGTCACTGGAACAAATTGTTCTTCCACAGGGCTTTGTAGAATTTATTCTTGTGCCAACTCTTGTGTATATTGAGCCTTGACTTCATCAAAGTCTTTTGCGCTCCCACTATCTCTTTTGGAGATGTGTTCCCTCTCAAAGAATATGGCGTGTCTTTCCACTGTAACCATTTTATCGTAGGGTTTGTATAGGTAATACCCCAATTTTTACTTATGATATCCTATAAAGATACACTTTGTGGTCTGGGGTGCCTATTTGTTACCTGAAGAGGTCTCAACAAATGCTTCGCTACCCTACTGACATTACCACGATTCACTACTTTATTTTTTCCTTACACCACTGTTTTAAACTGGTTTGGTAATGAATATTCAAAATATAATAATAAATTGAAATTTTGGTTTTATTTAATGAATTAATGTTTATGATTTTTTAATAAGCAAATTTTACTTGTTAAAGTGTTTACATTGTAGGAGGAGGTGATTTAGAGGGCCCACGATGGAAATCAAGAAAAACAGGCCAAACTGTGCAAGGGCCCAAGCATTTATGTGGACAGAAATATATACTGTGGATTCTCTGTTGATTTAACTAGACTAAAAATAGGTATATGAATGTAAACATTTGTGGGATACATTTATCTAGAAGACCATGGTGCCAAATTCGCCCATTTAAGGGCCCATAATAGGCCCACAATGTGAAACAATTCTAGGCGAGCCAGATTAGACTACACTTCTGTATTTGGGACATACCTCAGGCATCAGAGATCCAATTGGGCTGATTACACCTCCCATGGACATACCACATGGTGGAATAAATCTCCACCAAATTAAAAGTATTTATCACACGTATTGGTTAGTCAACCAGCCAGATAATAATGGAGTTAAATGTATGCTCTGAATAGTGACATTGTCTCATAGGAACTTGACCTCTTTTGTGGAAAGAGTGTTCTGTATGGATATAAAAACACCTATCAACCCCATTCGCTAATGTTTCAATACCATGGGTGAATTTGAGTTGAATTGGAGATTTTATTTCACCCATATTTGTTTTCTTCTCCCTCATGTACTTCGAAGTTTCTTAGTGATCAACTGGGTGGTGTCCATTGTTGTAATCACGAGCTCCTCATTTGTAATCTTCTTAAGGTAATTTAATTTCCAGGTTTGTTGTCTATTATTATTAATTTTTACCTTAGGATGTTTTGTTCTGGTATGATCAAATACATATAAAAGGAACAATAATCCTCATGCTTCCATACATAACCCTGATCTAGTGATGATTTGAGTGCGTTTTCCTCTTTTCTCACCTCTTCTCTTTCATGAGTTTGCTTTTGGATTGACTTGTTTGATGATATCTAGAAGATAAAACCCATAAATATACATGATTTTGTGTTGAGATCAATTTTTAGAATGTCCCCTATCTGGACATCTCATCTTGTTGTTCATGTGAGCCCTAGATTGAGTTCGGTTCTTACATCGACATAGTTTTATTGATTTTGAGCGGTCACCGATAATCAATATCGTTTATCGATCAAATCCTAGGTCGTAACCTAGTAATAACTCACATAATAATGTTTTATGTGGGTATAAAATCAGATACTCAATGATCCTTCGCATTCCATTGAGAGCGATGATGGATTGAGCATCAAGGGACACTTACCCGGGTTAATCACGATTTCTCTAACCAGTTTCTCTCACTTAGTAGTATAGTTTCAATTTATATGTTAAAATAATAGAACCCCCAACAACATAATTTAGTTTTAATTTTGTTAACATAATCAAAACCTTATTTTGAAACTAGTGATCTAAGGCTCCTTCGGGAGTCGACCTAGGGTTCCTGCTATACTGTAGAAATTCTAGTAAAAACTTAACCTCTAATTTCATGCGCTCGACAACCTGATCAAACTTTGGCACTGTTTCTGGGGATTCAAGATCATTTATTTCATTTTATTTATATGTTTTAATTATTAATCAGTACTCTATTCAATTTCCCCCCCATTTGATAGTTTTTTATATATTTTTTTATTTTTGTGTGTTCTCTCTATCTCTCTCTTCTTCTTCTACTTTTTTTCTCTTTATCTAATTCTATAGTATAAAATTATATTTTATATAATCCTTTCATTTATTAATTTTATTTAATTTTATTCACATTCCATAAAACAACAAAAATTTAAAAAAACAAACAATGAATCAAATTGGACATTTTTGTTGCGTGACATGATTTGGAAAAGAAACACTACTCAAATTTGACCCTGAAATTGAAAAGTAACTCCACTAACAAATCAGTTCATCTAGAGTAATACAGTCAAGTAACACTGATGAACCCCATTTGAAACCTCAGGTTTTCTTAAAACAATCAAAAATTGAAAAAAATCAAAACACAGAGATCATGGATGCAAATAACCAAACATTAAAAGAAGTGTCCTCCCCGGATGTGGACTACCAACCTGCGTACATCCAATATCCTGAGGAAGCAGCCAATATTGATCTATGATCTGGCCTCATATGCCTCCTTCAAAAATTCCATGGTCTTCCCAGTGAGGACCCTCACTAACATCTAAAGGATTTCCACATAGTGTGCTCCACCATGAAACCCCAAAATGGGTCTAAGGACCTCATTAAGTTTAGGGCCTTGCCTTTCTCACTTGACTGTGTAGCAAAAGACTGGCTATACAATCTGCCTACCACAATTTGTGGATAGAATAACCTTAAATGACTCTTTCTAGGGAAGTTTTCCCCTTCCTCTCGAACTACATCAATTAGGAATGAAATTTGTGGCATTAAGCAGTTACAAGGAGAGACCATTCATGAATACTGGGAGAGATTCAAAAGACATTGTTCAAGTTGCCCCCACCTCCATATTAGTGAACAACATTTAATTCAATACTTCTATGAGGGACTTATCCCCATGGATCGCGGAATGATTGATGATGCAGCTGGTGGTGCCCTTGTTGACAAAACACATTCTGCCGCTCGTGACTTAATAGACAACATGGCTCAAAATGGGCAACAATTTGGTACACGATCTATTGCACCAACACGAGGAGTTAATGAGGTATGTCATTCATCCCTAGAAAAAAAGGTAGATAATACACATGATGAGATGCATACAATTTTATGGAAATTAGATCATGCACATGGTAACTCACACCCTCCCCTCGTTCCATTACATTGCGGTATTTGTTCTGATAATACTCATTTTTTGACCAGTGCCCACAACTTCAGGATTCATCTGCGTATTGTGCAGCAGTTATCCCTGGGCATCCATTCCAACAAGCACCACCGTTCAAGCAAGAACCATTCAGGACAAATCTAAACCCCGAGTGGAAAGCTCAACCACAATACCAACAAGGAGGAAACTCTAGCTACCCCAAGAAGAACTGGTATCAACAAGGCCAAGGTATGAAACCTTCTTATCCTTTATCATCTCAAAACAATCCTCATCATCCCAAGTCTGAACCTAGACTTGAAAATATAGTGATGAAAATGGAATACCAGAACCTCACGTTCCCACAAACCACACAATCAGTTATTCAAGACCTGGAATCTCATGTGGGGTAATTGGCCAACAACATTAGTGAGCTTAAGATGCAAGGTTCTGGAAAACTACGATCCCAACCCATTTCCAATCCGAAGGACAAAGGTAATGTATGTTCAGTTACACTTCATAGTGGTAAAGAAGTTTCTCCTTATACTGATTCTACACAGAATGTATGTCCCCCTCATGAAAACGCTCTTTCCCAACCATCAAAAATTTTATTTAAAGAAAAACAAGACAATAATGGTAATCAAATTTTCATTGATGATTCAAATGAACGATCAATTCCTATTCCATTACATTATTGACTCTCTAAATATAAGAAGAATTTTTATAACGATATTGATAAAGAAATAATGGATATATTTAAAAAGGCTCAAGTTAACAGTCCTTTATTGGATGCAGTTAAACAAATCCCTCGATATGCCAAATTTCTTAAAGAGCGTTGCACCCATAGAAGGAGGCCGAAGGGGAATGAGAGAGTCAACCTATGAAGAAATGTCTCGACCTTGATTCAACCAGCAATGCCAACCAAATGCTACGATCTGGGCACATTCACGATACCTGGTAGCATAGGGTAGACCATATTTTATAAAGCTAGGCTAAATTTAAGTGCTTATAATAATGTAATGCATCACTTTTTGTATACTTTTTTGTAGGTTGGAGAGATTCAACCAATAGGAATTGTCATGAAACTTTCCAACCGAAGCACAACACACCCATCAAGAGTGGTCGACGATGTCCTCATAAAAGATAAGAATCTCATCTTCCCTGCAGACTTTTACATTATTGAGATGGAATATACCTGAATAAAAGGAGATGCCCCTCTCATAATTGGGAGTCCATTCCTCAAAATAGAAATGACAATCATCAACTTTCACAACGGTAAGTTTTCCATGGAGTTTAGTGGAGAAAAGGTATGTTTTAACATTCATGAGGCTATGAAACACCCCATTTAAGAGAACTCCCCTCTTCCAATCTATTCGATGGAAGTGCTCTCTAATGACAAACACAAAAAATTATATCCTTGAACCATCCTCTAATTTTTTTTCCTCTTATTCAACCATGGATGATTTGAGTTTGGGTTCTTCATTTGATTATTTTGTGGGTTCAAAAAAATTTAAATTTTGTGCTTTAATTGATGAGTGTGTTTATTCTGAGATACCCATGACTATCAATGATTCTGAACAACTAATTTCAATAGATTATCTTTCCTTTGTAAATAAACATGACCAGATAGATAGTTTCATGGATCTCACTCCCCATAAATCCACTCCCTTAATCCAGAAACCCCTGGTGTTGGAATTAATACAACATCCATCAAATTTAAAATATGCCTTTCTCGAGGGTACTGACCAATTGCCCGTCATTATTACCAATAACCTCTCTCAACTGCTGGAATCAAAACTGCTTGATCATTTGAGAGACTGTTAAAAGGAAATAGTATGGACATTGGCTTATATTCTTGGTATTAGCCCATCTATTAGTATATGACATATAATTTTGGATGATGAGGCTATGCCCGTAAGGCAATCTCAACGCTAGTTGAATCCCACTCTCCTTGAAGTGGTTAAATTGGATGTCAGTAAATTACGTACTACTGGGTTCATTTATCATATATCTGATAGTAAATGGGTTATCCCAGTTCAAACTGTGCCTTAAAAACAAGAATAACAGTTGTGTCGAATGAAAGGAATGAATAGGTTCCAATGTGTATGCAAAACAGTTGGCGAGTCTGTATTGACTACCGTCGACTGAATCAAGCCACATGTGTAACACCCGATATTTTTATGAGAAATATTTTGTTTTTATGTTATATAAATCATCAAAGGAATATTTCACTACACATAACACTAGCTTGGCTTGATTTACACGCAATCACGACCTTTCTCGATAGCTTGCGTCATATGCAATACCGAGTTTCACTAAACAATGATATGCTATTAAAATATTATTAAAAGTAGCTGTTATGAATAGTAACACCCACTTATTTAAATTTTTTAAATTTCATCTTTCAAAATGGAATTCATTTTTGGATTCAAAATATTTAAATTACCCTAGGGTGAAATTTTGGTATTTTTCTGAAAACATTCAATTTTTGATGAATTGTGAAAACAATCGGTTACTATTTAAAAAACGACTTTTTATTTAAATAATTATTTATTTTATATAAATTTATATTAGGTCAAAATTTATACACAATACCTTTATAAGTTAAAAGTAAATCATTGGATTCATTTTATAATAATTTTAGATATATAAAGATTTTATTGAACTTTTCACTCTCTTTTACCCACCTCCAAGGAGAATTTGAAAATTTACATAAAACATAATTTTACCACATCTATGATTGGAATTTCGAAAATTCGAGAGATATGGTTAATATCAAGGACTAAAATCTGGTTCAATGAGATTAAAATAAATTTTGGTGAATAATAACTTTTTACTTTTTTTACCACGGTTAAAAGTAAATAGGGTAATTATGGGTAAAAATGTTATTAGTATTACCCTAACAGAAGTCCTAATTCTATTAGATAAGTGTAATTCGACCAAAAAAACATTAGGAATAAAATATGACCATTTAGACCCACTTGTATTAGATTAGGACATTTATTATTAATATATTTAAAGAATGGTTAAAATAGTTAAAATCAATGTTTAATAACTAATTCATTTTTAATATAGGGTTATAAATAAGATAAAATCGACTATAAATATTATTAATAAATCTAAAAACATTTCCTACACAATGGTATTTTATTTTTAATTTTTAGACATTATATAATGTAATTTATTTATGACACAATGATAATGCAGTAATTATCTTATTAATTAAATATTTACATAATTGATATTATAAGTAACCAAATATATGTAATTTGAGACTTTTTATGAATTCCAATAATTTTATATGTTAATATGGCATGTTAGTATTCATTTAATTACCTTTTTTAGAAATAATCTTTCTGTTATAAGTTTCAAAAAAATCAATTACCAAATAGTGTCAAAATTTACATGAAATAGTTTTCAAAACAAATATTATATTATTAATTGTTATTTGATTCCTAAAAATATAAGGATTGGCTAAATGACTAAGATAAGGTTATATATATTAATAATAAACAACTTGGGGTTCTTTTGTCTTGTTATATTATGTTTATTAACCTTATAGTGTACGAAAATAAGAGGACATGGTAAAAGATAAATTATTTAACTTAAAGTTAAATATAAATGATAAGGTTAAATTAGATACCTAAACATGTCAAAATTATATTGGATGAGACACTTTAGACCCATCCCCACCTTATCTTCGAAATAAATCATTTGAGAGATATTAAAAACCGAATATGGATTTATAATAAAATAATATTTTTTAGTTTTTCCAAAGGTGCCCCTCTCCTCCCTTATAAAAGGGCACCTCCTTCCTCTCCTCATCACACCACATTGAGCCTTCAAGCTTGGAAAACCCCTGAATAGTTATCCTCTACACTTCCCTAGAAACATCCTAGATGTTCTGGTTTTCTAGAAAGACCAATTTTAGTTCCCTAATAGGCGGTCTCAGTGAGGCGCTTCAAAGAAGAGGTAATGTGCATTACCGAATCTTTCAACATTATTTCTTCTTCCACTTCTTCTTCTTTAGTTGTTTTATTATGAAGTAATAACATCAGTATCACTCATATTCTTATATGTTATTATAAGTATTAAACAAAACTATTTCACCATATATGTTATTACTATATATTATTATTTTAAATTGATATTTATTCTGAAATAGTATTCATACACTCCAATACAATTCCATGATCATGGGAACGATATCATCACTCATGCATACATACGGAATACCGTCTCCACGATGTGATGCGACTCGTTCTACATGATCTTCATTGCATAATGATTATATAAATGAATTGATTGATTGAATATGATATATATTACACTAATACCATTTTGTAAATAATTTATCTTCAACCTAAAAAGATGAATATGAATTTATTCGACAAAACACGCATAAGAACAAAAAGTAATAAACACCCGAATAACAAGTAGTAATGAACTATTACTAATAAAGAGCTAAGAATATGACCATATATGATATCATAACAATTCTTATGATTCTGGAATAAGTCAATGGTATTATTTTAATCATTATACAGTATGTTTGGACACTTAGGAATAAAATGGGACCTAAGGTAAGGAAAAATCTCATAATCTCATTTTTATCCGAGATAGTTTCTACTTCGGTATTTACTGGGGAATATTTATTATCCAAATACATGTTTCATCAATATATAATATTATTTCCATACTCCTAAAATGGTTTAAATCCAATTTTACCTTTCGGTGAGTTTTTAGTAAATGATATGAAAACTATCTTTTGTCGTTTTTCATACGAGGTACTTTTTGACTTTTCCGGCCAAAGTACGAGAAGAATTTTTTTTTAACTTATACTTCATGAATGGATTTTTTGAACATTATTTAAATAAATATTTATTTACAAGTTTTAAATTTTATTTTTATCAACTTCTTTTAGTTTAAAATTATATGACATTTTAATAAGGGAAAATGATTTTGAAGTAGAATGGATATCTTCCTCGAGAATGGAGTTCAAGTGTTTTATCAAAATTATTTTCCATCTAAGATAATATAGGGTTTTATCTCTATCCCTATTTTTACAATATTTTGATTATGTTATCATGGAATTATTTTTATGATGTCCTTTGATCTTATATGGATTATGTTATGATGGAATGATTATTAAGAATCCCATTTTTTATTACATGGGTTATGCTATGATCTATGATTTATGATTTTGTGGAACACATAAGAATGGTTTCATTATAATATGGGTGGGACCTATATCTCCCACAAATGCATTGGGTAATGATTTATATCTCATTACATAGACATGGCTGGAACAACAGGTTAAACCAGTTCAGTGAAACAGGACTGAAACGAGGAGTGAACTCAGTTCAGAAATGGACTTTATCTGCTAAGATAGACTTGGCTTTGAGTCATGACTACTAAGAAATGATTCTCTATGAATATGTGTGTATGCCACAAATATTCATGTTTTATGTTATGATTATTGGGATTACATTTCACTACTATGATTTATCCCATGTTATTAAATTATGATCTCTTTTGCAGGTTATGATTTCAAAAATGTTATGTTCTTATGAATATGATGTGATTGATATTTATTTTGTTTACCCTTACAGAGAATTTGATCTCACACTTTTGTATGTTGTCCTTCCCCAGTTCAGGAAGAAGGTTATTAAGTAGGATATGCCAAAAGGGACACTAGATATGACGAAATAAATGAGAGATAATGTAGATGCTTTATGAACCAGTTGTTTATGTTTCCCAGTTTCTAAAGACTCTATACCTATACGGTCCTTTCCTGGTTTTGTTATATGTTGTAATAAATGTGCTTCAATTTTGAATTATTAAAAATTTATGTAATGTATGGTTCGTTATAGTTGGTATCATTGAATGGTATAGTCAAACATTGGAAACTAGGATGTGAAATCCCTAGTAAGAACCCTAAGGATAAGTCTAAGCATAGAACACAATCTTAGTGTTTTAAAAATGGCCATGAACAACCAATGATAAGACCTTAAGTGTGAAATTTTATTCTTCATTATGTGGTTTTCCTATTATAATTAGTGTTTCTCACACTATTGTTCTTAGTTTTAGTCAATGGATAGAACCCGAAGGAACTGTGTTAATGCGGAATGTGATGGGTAATGCAATGATTGTCCTCCTGAGAAACCAAACGTTATGGGAGTTGGAATGAAAAATCTTGTAGCCATGCTCACACAACTTTCTCAGGTTATGAATCATGCAGTACTTCCAAACAAGAAAAGGAAGGAGAAACATTCTGTCGAATCCTTCATAAGGCGGTGTCCACCATCATTCAGTGGGTCTACTGATCCATTAGTTGTTGAAAAATGGATTAGTACTACTGAAAAGATATTTTCAGTTCATCAATTTTCTGAACATGATAGAGTCATCTTAGCAGTATATCGTTTGGAAGGTGATTCTAATCAATGGTGGAATCATATTAAGAATACGAGGCAATGGGATGAAATTGAGTCCATGGAATAGGACGAGTTGAAGAATTTATTTTTCAATAATTACTTCCCTCGTATTATTCAAATAAAGATGGCGAAGAAGTTTCTTGAACTGAAGCAAAAGGATGATGAATCTGTTGGTACCTATGAAGAAAATTTTACAAGACTTGCAAGGTACGCTTCTGGTATTATTATCCAACCTGATAGTAATATCGATCGATTCTTTAGTGGCTTAAAACAATGTCTTTGAAGGGAGTTCGCCATAAGGGACTTCAATAGTTAAGAGGAAATCATTCGATGTGCTCTCAAGGTTGAGATGGAGATTAGAGTAACCCATCAGTCATATGGGTTTGATAAGAAGATGAAAATATAATTCAAAGGAAAATCTAAAGAGAACACTGAAAAGAAGATGAGTTTTCCCTTATGCTCAAAGTGTGGAAGGAAACATGGAGGGAGTTGTCATAAAGGGACAAGTAAATGTTTCAAATGTGGAAAGGAAGGTCATCTGGAATTTGAATGCCGCAATGATGGGAAGAAGATGTCTAGTGATGCGAACAAAGAAAACGCTACACAGAGTGAACCTCCTACACTTCAATGTTACAAGTGTATGGAAATGGAGAATTATGCCAATCAATTCCCTAATTCAAGGGTTGTTGATGATGATAGACGTCAACAAACTATTAAGTCTAAAGACAAAGGAATGTAAGATGCAATTTCTATCAGTGATGCGGAGTACGATAAAGAAGTGGTGAAATGTACACTTACCATCCACTCTAAAGTAGAAAATGTTTTATTTGATTCTGGATCCACCAACTCTTTTATTTCTAAAGAATATTTTAAGGGTATCACTTTATTACCACAACAATTAGATGTTGAGTTAGCTGTGACAATCCCTAATAGCACAACAACCGCATCAGAAGTTTACAATTCTTCTTTGATTGAAGTTTGTGGGAAAGTGCTTCCTGAAAATCTTGTGAGCCTTCCTATAGTGGAATTTGATGTGACTCTTGGCATATATTGGCTTTCTTTATAAGGATCTCATATCAATTTCCAAATAAGGGAAGTCACATTTCATCTTCTAGATCAATCTATGATCATCTCTCGTTGCAAGGATGAACATAACCTTCTATTGGAAATTTCATCCATCTTATGGGTCTTGATTCCACTAAATGAAGGTTATTTAACTCAAATGGTTGGTGAGAAACTCACGATTAATATTATTCCCATTGTACGGGAGTTTGATGATGTCTTTCCTGAGGAATTGTTGGGACTTCCACCAAATCGTGTAGTTGAGTTTTCAATATAACTCATACCGGGTGTTTTACCTATTTCAAAGACACCTTATAGAATGACCCCAATTGAGTTGCAGGAATTGAAGAAGCAACTCTAAGAGAATCTTGATAAGGGATTCATATGCCCTAGTGCGTCACCTTGGGGAGCACCTGTTCTATTTGTTAAGAAGAAAGTTGGATCAATGAGACTCTTCATTGATTATCGAGAACTTAACAAGATCACTATGAAGAACAAATATCCCCTCCCACGCATTGATGACTTATTTGACCAACTACGCGGAGCTCAATACTTTTCCAAGATTTATCTTCGTTCAGGGTATCATCAATTAAGGGTCAAAAGGGAGGCTATACCAATGAAGGATTTCAGTACAATGTATGGACACTATGAATTTATAGTGATGCCATTTGGTCTTACTAATTCCCCTGCTATCTTCATGGATATGATGAATAGAGCCTTTAGAGACTATCTTGATCAGTTCGTGGTAGTCTTTATAGACGATATTCATGTATATTCAAAGAGGAAGGAAGAAAATAAAGATCACTTGAGAATTATATTGAAGACCCTGAGAAAGGAGAAGCATTATGACAAATTTACCAAGTGTGAATTTTTGCTTCAAAAAGTTGCATTTTTTGGTCACATAATCTCAAAAGAGGGGATATCTATGGATCCAACAAAAACAAAGGTTATCGAAAGATGGTCGAGACCAGCAACAGTAATTGAGATCCTAATTTTTCTTGGTTTGGCTGGATATTATCGAAATTTTGTGAAATATTTTTCACGATTATCTAATCCACTCACCAGGTTGACTCGGAAAGGAGATAAGTTTGTTTGGACAGAGGAATGTGAAGAGAATTTCATGGAGTTGAAAAGAGGGTTATCTAATGCACCTGTACTCACACTTCCTTGTAGTGGAGAAAGGTTTGTGATCTACAGTGATGCATCCAAGAAGGGGATGGGGTGTGTTCTTATGCAAAATGGTATGGTGATAGCTTATGCCTCACGACAGTTGAAATCCATGAGAAAAAGTACCCAACTCATGATTTAGAGTTAGATGCGGTAATCTTTGCATTAAATATTTGGAGGCATTTTCTTTATGGTGAAAGGTGTGATATTTATACTGATCATAAATTTTTAATGTATATTTTCACACAAAAGGAGATGAATATACATCAAAGAAGATGGTGGGAGAAGATTAAGGATTATGAATGCTCAATTCATTACCACCCTGGGAAAGCAAACAAGGTGGCAGACACATTAAGTCGACAAGACCATTCTAGCTTATCCATTATGAGGATCACAAAAGATCCAATATTTATGGATTTACAATGGATGGATCTTGGAATTATAATGGAAGGGAAAAAATCATATCTTTCTCAAATGAATGTTCAACTATCTATATATGTCAAGATTAAAGAGGCACAAAAAAGAAGATGTAGAGTTACAAAAGAAGGTGAGAAATGTTCATGAATTCAACCATGATTCTGATGGAATAATAAGGTTAAAGAATTGGGTTTGTGTTCCTCCCATCCCCGAATTAAAGAAGGAGCTGCTGGATGAGGTTCATAGTTCTTCATGCCCTATTTATCCTGCAAGCATGAAGATGTATAGGGACCTGAAAGAGTACATCTTGTGGGATGGCATGAAAAGAGATGTTGCTGAATATGTCTCTCGATGCTTGGTTTGTTCGCAAGTTAAAGCCGAGAGACAAAAGTATAAGGGGTTGTTACAACCATTACCCATACCTGAATGGAAATGGGAAAACATAACTATGGAATTTGTCACTAGAATTCCTAAAACATCCAAAGGAAATAATGCTATCTGGGTTATAGTTGATCATCTTACAAAGTCTGTACACTTCATTTCTATTAGATAAGATTTCTCTCTGGATCAGCTTGCCAGGATATATATAAAATAAGTGGTAAGATTGCATGGAGTACCACTTTCCATTATATCTGATTGGGATATGAGATTTAGCTCGAAGTTCTGGCGAAGTCTTCAGCATACTTTGGATACAGATTTGAGTTTCATCACATCTTATCATCCTCAGAGAGATGGTCAGTCTAAGAGGACAATTCAAACACTAGAAGATATGTTGAGAGTTTTCTCTACGGACTTCAAAGGTGGTTGGGATCAACACCTACCATTGGTGGAATTTTCATATAATAATATCTTTCACTACAGTATTCAGATGGCGCCTTATGAATCTTTCTATGGAAAGAAATGTATGACTCCAACATGATGGGATGAAGTTGGGGAAAGAAAGCTATTAGGACCTGATCTTGTTGATGAGATGGAAGAAAAGGTCAAATCTATTCAACGACACAAAATAGTAGCTCAGAGTCGATAAAAACGTTATGCTGACAACTGAAGAAAAGACCTAGAGTTTGAAGTGGGGTGATAATGTGTTCTTAAGAATATCTCATTGGAAGAGAGTAATGAGATTTGGAAAGAAGGGAAAGCTGAGACCTAGATATATCAGTCCTTTCGAAATACTGGATCGTGTTGGGAAGGTAGCTTACCGATTGGCAATTCCACCGAATCTCTCCCAAGTTTACGATGTGTTCCATGTATCTCTCCTGAGAAACTACATACCTGATCCTTCACATGTACTCAGATTAGAAGTTTGTACTGTTGGAGCATGATCTTTCTTATGAAGAACAGCAGATATAGATTTTGGATCGTAGCAAAAAAGTCTTACGGAACAAGACCACTCTCTTGGTGAATGTTTCATGGAGGAACCACCAATTAGAAGAATCTACGTGGTATCTAGAGGATATGATTAAGGATATGTATTCTCATCTATTTGTTACAAAGTGACGAATTTCGAGGGCGAAATTCATTTTAAGGGGGGTAGAATGTAACACCCGAGACACTTATAAGAAATATTTTGTTTTTATGTTATATAAATCATCAAAGGAATATTTCACTACACACAATACTAGCTTAGATTGATTTACACGCAATCATGACTTCCTCGATAGCTTGCATCGTACGCAATACCAAGTTCCACTAAACAACTATATGCTATTAAAATATTATTAAAACAAGCAGTTATGAATAGTAATACCCACTTTTTGAAATTTTGAAAATTTCACCATTAAAAATGGACTACATTTTTGGATTTGGAATATTGAAATTAGCCTAAGGAGAAATTTTGGTATTTTTCTGAAAACTTGCAATTTTTGATGAATAGTGAAAACACTGGGTTACTATTTAAAAACTGAATTTTTATTTAAATAATTATTTATTTTATTTAAATTTTCATTAGGTCATAATTTATTCATAATAGCTTTATAAGATCAATGTAATTAATTGGAGTCATTTTATAATAACTTTAGATATATAAAGATTTTATTGAACTTTTCACCGTCTTTTACCGACCTCCTAGGAGAATTTGAAAATTTATATAAAACGTAATTTTACCGCTTCTGTGAGTGGAATTTCGAATATCAGAGAGACATCGATAATATAAAGGAGTAAAATGTGGTTCAATGAGATGAAAATAATTTTTGGTGAATAGTAACTTTTTACTTTTTTTACCACGGTTAAAAGTAAATAGGGTAATTAAGGGTAAAAATCATATTATTATTACCCTAACACATGTCCTAATTCTATTGGATAAGTATAATTCGACAAAAATCAAACTTAGGAATAAATATGACCATTTAGGCCCACTTTTATTAGATTAGGACATTTATTACTAATTTATTTAAAGAAGGGTTAAAATAGTTATAATCAAAGTTTAATAACTAAATAATTTTTAATATAGGGTTATACAAAAGATAAATTCGATTATAAATATTAATTAGAAATCTGAAAAAATTTCCTACAGAATGGTATTTTATTTTTAATTTGTAGACATTAAATAATTTAATTTATTTTTGACACAATGATGATGAAGTAATTATCTTATTAATAAAATATTGACATAATTGATGTTATAAATACAAAAATAAATGTAATTTGAGACTTTTTATGAATTAAAATAATTGTATATGTTAATAAGACATGTTAGTATTTTTTTTAAATAACGTTTTTCGAACTAATATTTCTGATATGATTTACATAAAAATTAATTACCAAATAGTGTCAAAATTGACATAAAATAGATTTTAAAACGAATATTATATTATTAATTTTTATTTTATTATTAAAAATATATAGTTTGGCCAAATGACTTAGATATGGTTATATATATTAATAATATACAACTTGGGGTTTTTTTGCCTTGTTATTGTATGTTTATTAACCTTATAGTATAAGAAAACAAGAAGACATGGTAAAAGTTAAATTATATAACTAAAAGTTAAATCTAAATTATAAGGTTATAATAGATACCTAAACTTTTCTAAATTCTATTGTATGAGATTATTTTGACCCATCACAACCTTAGATTCTAAATAATTCAATTTGGAGCTATTAAAAACCGATTATGGCTTTATAATAAAATAATTTTTTTTGTTTTTCCAAAGGTGCCCTCTCCTCCCTTATAAAGGGCACCTCCTTCTTCTCCTCATAACACCACATTGAGCCTCAAGCACGGCCAAAACCTGCCAATATCTCCTCTCAACTTCCCTAGAAACGTTCTAAAGGTCCTGGTCTTATTCAAAGACCAATTTTAGTGCCCTAAGTGGAGGTCTCAAAGAGGCGCTTCAAATAAGAGGTAATATCCGTTACCGAATTTTTCAACTTTATTTCTTCTTCCACTTCTTCTCCATTAGTTGTTTCATTATGAAGTTATAAAATTAGTATCACTGATATACTTATATTTTATTATAAGTATGAAACAACCCAATTTCACCATTTATCCATCCTACGGAAAACAAAATCACCGCACGTGTGTACGTATGGAATACCGTCTCCACGCCGTGGTGTAATCTATTTTCCACCACCACCATACTTGGATGAGTATAATGGTGTAAATAATGAATATATATGATTATTGTAAATTGATATTGATTCTAAAATAGTATACATACACTCCAATACAATTCCACGATCATGGGAACGATATCATCGCTTGTGCGTACGTACAGAATACCGTCTCCACGATGTGATGTGACTCGTTCTACATGATATTAGTTGCATAATGATTACATAGATGAATTTAATTGAATGAATATGATATATATTACAATAATAAAATTCTCGAAATGAGGTATCTATAACCTAAAAAGAAGAATAAAAATTTATTCGACAAAACACGCATATGAAAAAAAGTAATAAACACCCGAATAACAAGTAGTAATGAAATATTACTAATAAGAAGCTACGAATATGAACATATATGATATCATAAAAATGATTATGATTCTGGAATAAGTCAATGACATTATTTAAATCATTATACAGGAGGTTCAAGCACTTATGAAGCAAATCGGACCTAAGGTAAGGGAAAATATCACAATCTCATTTTTATCCGAGATTTTTTATACTTTGGTATTTATTGGGGAATATTTATCATCCACATCCATGTTTCCTCACTCAAAATTATTTATTTAGGAAGGGCAAGGAAAAAGCAAGCAGTCCGAAACCAAAGGGAAAAGGAGGAGGAGAACAAAATCATGGGGGTCTGAAATAGTGTAGGCCAAGGGTGTCCCCTCTCACAAGATCCTCTCCCTCAGCCTTGAGAGTGCTCCTACCATCGAGGCCCAAAAAGACCTAATTGTTGGACGCAATAGAGGCAAGGTTGTCGGCCACTTTGTTACCCTCGCGCCAAGTGTGAACCACTTTGGTATTGCTTGTCAGGAGGCCTTTGCATTTTATGATAGTGTAGGAGATAGACCAGGGGGTATTACCTGTACCTTGAAGAGCGTTGAAGAGGGCCATGAAATCTGTCTCCGCTTCACTGATGATAATATTATGATGGCAACATAGCATGAGATCAGAAAGCATGGCTAAAGCCTCCTCCTGGAGAGAGTGTCTGTGCCCATACTGGGCTGTGAACATCCGGATGACAGAGCCCCTGTAGTCATGGGCCACTCTGCCACCCCACATGATGCCTTGACGGAAGGAGCCATCCGTATTCAGCTTTATACCCATGGAAGGAGGCATCCAGCGTACCCAGTGACCTGCACCAGCTCTGAGAGAAGCAGCCGCAGCCGTTGTGTTCGGTTGAAAGGGGCAGAGCGAAGGAGCAAGCTGCAGCTGGTTGTTCGACCTGAGGAAATCAATGAGTAGAATCTGAGTTCTGATGTTGATGGATCTCCCAGACGGGCGAACAAATTCATGCCTGGCCATATTCCGTGCTTGCCAGATGCACCAAAGGCCAGCAGTGAAGATAGCAGCCCGAGCCTTCCACTCTGTGCTCTGTTCCGGTGCTCCCTGGAACCAATGATCCAAGAAGTTAGCTTCAGAAAAAACCTGCCCATTATAAGTAGTGAGACCGCCAAAACAACTCCACACCGCATGTGCCCATGCCCCTTCGAAGAAAAGATGGAAAGTGCTATCCTCCTTAGCATGGAAGCAAAAACATCTGGACACCATTGGGATGCCGAGCCTTTTGATATTATCGTCAGTTGGAACTGCACAGTTCCTAATGCGCCAGGATAGAAAACTATACTTGGATTGAATTTTCCTACACCACATGGTGTCATACCATGGGTCGGGACTATCGTGAGAGTGCAAGGTTTTCCGAAACTCTTTGGTGGAAAAAATTCCTGAAGCTGAAGGAGTGAAAACACACTGGTCAGGCTCCATATTTAACTCAATACTCTCATAGGTTGCCTGCTGATCTTGGTTCAACACTGCCCTAATAAAAGAGGGAAACCTGCTTGCCTCCTTAAAAGAAATCTGAGGGGCCGGACAGCCAGGAAAACTAAGCCTTGAGCCAGCCCAATTATGGTGCCAAAACAGGATATCCCCTTTACCAATGACCCAGCCTGATAAGGGAAGGAGGGAGGGAAGGAAAGCGGCAATCATAGACCAGAGGGGAGAGGTGAAACGGGACCCAAGAGCAGGAGCATCACTGCAACGAGGGCTTATTACCCTTCCCCACAAAGACCTACCCTCAAGGGCCTCCCAAGCCAGTTTAGCATGCATGCATTGAATGGTGTCAAAGAGGTTTCTGACATCAATACCTCCATTCCGGATAGGTTGGGCCATTCTCCTCCAAGAGACCCAGTGACGTTTCCCTTAAGAGAGGGCATCCCAAAGAAAACCAGCAAGGATCCTGTTAATGGATGTGATGACTCCCTTAGGAACTTTGATGGATTCCATCACGTGAACAGGAATAGAAGACAACACGCTATTGATGAGGATGATCCGGCCGCCGAAGGAGAGAAATCTGTTCTTCCAATTGAGTATTCTGCTTGTGATTTTCTGCACGATGTGATCAAAGTCATGGATGTGGAGTCTTTGAGGGGAGATAGGTTCACCAAGGTAGTAAATAGGAAAGTTTCCCCTTTTCATGTTCAGACTGTTCTCTAAGGTGACCACACACCTTGCCTCACACTTATTGGATATAAAAAGGTTACTCTTAGAATGGTTGATGAGTTGGCCGCTCCAGTGGAAATATTCCTCCATAACTTTAATGAAACTTCGGACTGATCTTAAGCTGACATTCAAGAAGACCAAGGTATCATCAGCAAACATGAGGTGAGTCATGCTGGAGGAGAGTGTACGACTCCGATATGGAAGAATCTGCCCTTGGTTCCGGCTCCTGTTAAGTAGACGGCTAAGCACATCCTGGGCAATAATGAAGATGGTAGGGGATAGGTGGTCCCCCTGCCTGAGACCACGGGTGGCTTTGGAAAACTCATGAGTCTTACCCATGAAGGAGACAACCAGCCATGAAGAGCTGAAGTATCTAAAGATAATGTCCGTGGCCCGGGAAGAAAAGACCATACCTTTGAACACTTTGTTGATGAAGCTCTATTCAATTCTTTCATAGGCCTTACTCGTGTCCAATTTGATGGCCATATTTGAACCATGAGATTTGATGTTAATGTCCGAGATCAGCTCCTGGGCCAAAGCTATAGCTCCTTGTATAGACCTGCCTTTCACAAAGCCATGCTGCTCCAAGAAGATCCAATGGGGATGAAAGCGAGACAGCCTTTTGTTGATGATGCAGGAGAGGATTTTATAGGGGAAGTTGCACATGATGATAGGCCTATAATGATTCAGAGAAGATGGGTCTTTGATCTGAGGAATAAGCACCAACGTTGTTGCACTGGCCACACGAGGGAGAATGCCACCCCGAAAGAAATCTTGGATGGCTAGGACAACATCATGCTGAACAACTGACCAGGATTCCCTGTAAAAAGACCCCGAAAATCCGTCCGGCCCCGGAGCACTCTCGGGGTTAAGGCTCATAATGGCTTCATGGATCTCCTTCTCGTTCGGGATTTCTTCAAAGGACTCATTGTCTTGGCTGGAGACTTGAGAGGGGATCACATCAAGGAAGGGGGCCCTGCCACTTGGGTAACCCTCAGGCATACCAGGGTTAATGCCTACAAGCAAAGCCTTAAAATGGGAGATGGCCAACCCACCAACCAAATCCCTATCATCAGTGTAAGAGCCATCCTCCAGTCTCATATTGGGTTTGAGATGACGCCGCTTTTCCTTAATAAAAGCATGAAAATAGGCAGTGTTTTTGTCCCCCTCTAGAAGCCATTGAACCCTGGATTGCTCACGGGCAAGGCGCTCTTGTGTAAGGAGAGCTTCCACCAAACTGTCTTTCTTCCTAGCAAGATCTTCAAACACCTGGTCATTCCTGCCATTTTCAAGACTAGCTTCAAGTTGTTCAACCTCTTTCAAGAGCACATCTGTATCCTTGTCAGTTGGGGTCACCTGTTGAAACCAGACTAATATGTCTTTCCTTAGGCGTCTCAGTTTGTTGTGGAGCCCAATCCATAGGTGACCAAATTCAGGAGGCCCCCACGAGCTTTTGACCACTTGATTATAGCCTTCCATGCGAGTCCAAAGGTGAGAGAATCTGAAAGAGTTATTGGTCTCCTGTCTTGAGGACAGGGAGAGTAGCAGGGGGGAGTGATCAGAAACACTGCGGGTAAGAT
Organism: Viscum album; assembly: GCA_963277665.1. Classification (NCBI taxonomy): domain Eukaryota; kingdom Viridiplantae; phylum Streptophyta; class Magnoliopsida; order Santalales; family Viscaceae; genus Viscum; species Viscum album. The sequence goes on from OY728134.1 coordinate 1,175,239,392, forward strand.
GTGTTACCTGAGCATTGGGGTAGGCGTAGATGCCATGAATTTTATCCAAGCACCTATCAAGGAGGCTCCAAGATCTGCGTCCTCCTCTTTGATTGTTACACCAAGTGAAGCGGTCCCCGGAATAACCCATGTCGGAGAGACCCTTACAGCCCATGAATTGTACAAACTCTAAGCTCCCCTTCCGAGGGAAGGGTCCTCGACCCCTCTTCTCATCCGGATCAGCAATGACATTAAAATCACCGCCAAAAAATCAGGGAGAGTTACCTGGGTCAAAGTAATGGAGCCCCTGCCATAAAGAGAACCTTTTTTGGGGATCACAACTCCCATAAATGAAAGATGCAAAAATGGAGTCATTTCCAATTGTCACTTTGGTCGTGATGGATTGGTCATCAGCAGCAAGCTTGGCCACTGAGATATCCTTTTGCCAGAAAATCCAGATGTGGGTATTAGTTGGGTCCGCATGCATAATGCCCTGCATCCTGATTTTGCGGGAAAAATCCCCAATTTTGGAATGATCCTACTTGTGCTCCAAGATCACAACAATAGAGGCCCTATATTTCTTCGATTCCATAACAATGTAGTCAGTTTTTACCCGGGCCCCTAGGCCGCATGAATTCCAGATGAAGATGCACGTCATTGAAATAGGGGGCGCCTAGCTTTGGCCCTTGGTGAACGTAGCTCACGCGGAGGATTAGAGGGGGAAGCAGAAAGACCTCTGCGTTGAGATCTCGTACGCACACCAGAAGGAGGTGGCGGGTGAAGAATCCCCTGCGGAGAAGAGAAAGCCAGCTGATTGAGGGCAGGAACCTCGCCTCTGCAGAGCTATCCATGAGGGGAAGTATCCTGAGTAGCTGGAGAGAGAGCACCCGTGACCCTCTTCTCCTCCCAAGTAGGAGGACCGATGGTCAGAAGCATGGCACCCTTAGAAGTCTGGGAAAGGAGAGAAAGTGATTGCTCCTCAGTCGGAAAGAGGGAGGAGCAACTGGGTGCTCGAGAGGAAGCACTTCGGAAAAACAGAACGCCCATAAGGTTCTCACGGATCCAGATGGCTTTGAAAAACGGTTCCATGGGAGGCTGGAATGACGCCAAGCCTGGAGGAGCCTGCTGCATAGATGAAACTAGAGGAAGGCAGGATTGGGTAAACTCATTGAGGTGAGGCCCCGCCGACGATGATCTATGGCAGACAACCCACGGAGAAGCTAGGCCGAAGTCAGGAACAGTATTGTGAGCGGACTCCAGGGAGACCACTGGTTGGGGGCCATGAGAGGGGGCAAGAGGATCAGACCTCCTAGCAACACTCAGCTGGTGCTGAGGTTTAGGATCACTGGCTAGGGGGCGCCGATTCCTACACCGGCCTTCAGAATGGCCTTGAAGCTGACAGAAGGGGCAGTACCTCAGAAACACTGGATAAAGGATGTCCTGCTTCCAAACCAACAAGTCGGGCACCCGCAGGCAGAGGCTTTCCGGAGGAGGGAGGGAGAGGTCCAAATCCACGCAGATGCGCGTGATCGAGGACTCCTCGCACCTTGCTGTGCGATAATCGACACAATGGAAACCCCCAAGAGAATCACCAATGGCTTTAAAAAAAGCCTTATTTTGAAAAGGGAGCGGGAGACCCGGTAAGCTGAGCCACACCGCCGCACGGGGACCCTCTTTCCCTGTGTGAATATCCATCGACCAGCGCACCAGGTTGAAACGCAAGTGCCCAGCCACCCGCGGAGCATTTCACGAAGCCTGCGCAAAGTATTCTTCCGAGGACAGAGCCACACAGAAGGAATTGCGGTGGATTTGCGAGATATGGGCAGGCGAGGAAAGACCCCACGAATCCACGAGGCCCCGAAAGATCGCCAGAGAGGGCATTGCGCCACCAAATCTAGCCACGAGAGTCCACTGCAGGAAACCCACCGCCTCCTCAAAAGCCGCCACAGGGACATCAAGGGAGATACGAGGACCAACCTGGGACAGAGAGGGAGAAATCCGTCCGATTTCTGGATAGAAGGGGATCGAGAAGGCCGGGGAAGGGCCACAGAGGGAATCCTTGATGGAACAAGGCGGATTCCCAGCCTGAGGGGCATGAAAAGGGGGAGGAGAGATAGGCGGGGAGGCCTCCCAGCGGGGCTGACCAGGGTCAAAAACTGCCGGAGGTGGGCAACACAGTGGAGGGGGAACGGGTGCTGGCGCGCAACCAGACGAAAAAATTTGAATCTCAGGAGGCGCGTGAGGCGCGTTCTGAGGGGGAGAAGCCATGGGTTTGGGGTATCCACATCCATGTTTCCTCAATATGTAATATTATATCCATCCTCCTACGATTGTTTAAATCCAATTTACCATTCGGTGAGTTTTTAGTAAAAGATATGAAAGAAATCATTTGTCATTTTTCGAACGAGGTACTTTTTGACTTTTCCGGCCAAAGTATGAGAAGAATGTTTTTTAAACTTATACGGCATGAATGGATTTTTAGAAAATTATTTACATGAAGCTTTCTTTACAAGTTTTCATGTTTATATTTAATCAACTTCTTTTAGTTTAAAATTATATGACTTTTTTAATAAAGGAAAATGTTTTTGAAGTATAAAGGATATTTTCCTCAAGAATGCAGTTCAAGTGTTTTATCAAAATTATTTCCCATATAAGATAATATAGAGTTCTGTCTCTATAGCTATTTTTACATTGTTTTGATTAAGTTATCATGGAATTATTTTTATGATGTCTTTTTATCTTATATGGATTTTGTTATGATAGCATGATGAATGAGAATCCCATTTTTTTATTACATGGGTTATGCTATGATGTTTGATTTATGATTTTGTGAAACACATTAGAATGGATTCATTATGAGATGGGTGGGACCTATATCTACCTCCAATTCATTAGGTAAAGATTTATATCTCGTGAGATAGAAATGGTTGGAACAACATGTTAAACCAGTTCAATGAAACTATACTGAAACGAGGAGTGAAATCGGTTCAGAAATGGACTTTGTCCGCTAAGATAGTATTGGCTATGAGTCTTGAATACTATGAAATGATTCTCTATGATTATGTGTGTATTACAAAATGTTTCGTATTTTAAGTTATTATTATTGGGATTAAATTTCACTACTATGATTTATCCCATGTTATGAAATTATGATCTCTTTTGCAGGTTAAGATTGCCAAAATGTTATGTTATTATGAATATGAAGTGATTGATATTTCTTTTGTTTAATCATACTGAGAATTTGAACTCACCCTTTTGTATGTTTTCCCTCCCTAGGTCAAGAAGAAGGTAATTAAGTAGGATATGCCAAAAGGGAATCTAGATATGATGAAAAAAATGGGAGACAACGTAGATGATTTATGAACAAGTTGTTTATGTTTCCCAGTTTCTAAAGACTCTATACCTATACAATCCATTCCTGGTTTTTTTATATGTTGTAATAAGTGTGCTTCAATTTTGAAGTATTAACAATTTATGTAATGTATGGTTCATTATAACGCGGAAGGACCACATTCCTTTAGATTTCATTAATCAAATGTTAGAATGACTGGATGGTAAGTCCCATTATTGTTTCCTTGAAGGTTATTCGTGTTATTTCCAAATCCATATAGCACCTGAGGATCAAGAAAAGACCACATTTACCTATCCATTCGGTACATTTCCATACAGAAGAATACCTTTTGGCCTATGTAATACTCCCGGTACTTTTCAGCGATGTATGTTGAGTATTTTTTCTACGTACCTTGAGTGTTGTGTGGAAGTATTTATGGAGGATTTCATGGTTTATGGTTCTTATTTTCATGATTGTTTGGAAAACCTATGTTCTATCCTCCACCACTTCTTTGAAAATGATCTTGTTTTAAATTATGAAAAATGTCATTTCATGGTTGACTGGGGGATAGTTCTTGGGCATATCATTTCAAATAAGGGAATTCAAGTTGATAAATATAAAATTGAATTAATATCATCCCGTCCATTTCAAAAATGTGTTCGTGAGGTGCGGACTTTCTTGGGTCATGGTGGTTTTTACCGCTGATTCATTAAAGACTTTAGTAAGATTGCACTTCCCTTATCTCAGTTATTACAAAAGGATTCTGAATTTGTTTTTGATAAAAATTGTGAGGATGATTTCAATTCAATAAAAATGAGTCTCAAATCAACTTCCATCATCCAACCACCAAGGTGGGATCTACCCTTCGAACGTTTGTTTGATACCTCTAACATTGCAGTTTGGGAAATTTTATCACAAAGGGTTGAGAAGTCCCCTCAGGTCATTGCATATGCCTTACGTACCCTTGACCCTGCACCAGAAAACTATAAAACCACTAAAAAATAACTAATTTCTATTGTGTTTTCCTTTGTAAAAGTTTTGTTCTTATCTCATTCGGTAAATAATAATTGTCTTTTCTAATCATGTTGCCCTTCGGTTTCTCCTTAAGAAACCTGAAGGTAAGACCCACCTCATTCAGTGGATGCTCCTCCTCCAAGAGTTTGACCTAGAGATTAGAGATAAGTGTGGGGTGGAAAATGTGGTAGCTGACAACATTAGTAGGATTTCCCCACCACTGCACCATAATGTTGACTCACCTCTCCCCATTTGAGAAATCTTCCCTCATGATAACCTTTGTGATGTTGTGGACCTTACCCCCTGGTATGTGGACATTGTGAATTTTCTAGAAACATCGAGGGACCCCACTAATGTTAGCACTTCACAATCCCATATAATTAAACATGATTCTCCATGGTACATTTGGGATGACCCATATTTGGGGAGGATCTGTAGTGACCAGGTTGATTGAAGGTGTGTCACTGACCATGAGTTCACCTCAGTTTTGAGATTTCACCACACATTGGCTTGTGGGGGCCACTTTGGCACTCAACATACTTCTCGAAAGGTCCTTTTCTCAGGATTATATATGCCAACATTGTATAGAGATGCCCATAGGTTTTGTAAATCATGTACATTATTTTAAATCATAAGGACTATTTCCAAAAAGGAATGAAATTCCCCAACAGCCCATGTAATTTTGTGAAATCTTCGATGCATGGGGCATTGACTTCATGGGGACAATTCCAAATTAATTTGGCTTTGTGTACATCTTACTATCTGTTGACTATGTATCTAATTAGATCCAAGTGAAGGCTAATAGGACTGATGACTCTCGAGTTGTTGTTTATTTTGTGAGGTCCTGATTTCTTGTAGGTTTGGCCTACCAAGATTCATCATTAGTGATTAGGGTTCACATTTTTGTAATCGTAACATGAAAAACATGATTCGTAAGTATGGGGTTATTCAAAAAGTCGCCGCTTCATATCATCCCCAAACTAATAGACAATAGGAAATTTCAAAACAGGAAGTTAAGAGAATCTTGGAGAAAACGGTACAACCTAATAGAAAAGATTGGAGTTTGTGCTTGGATGATGCACATTGGGCATACCGTACTACTTTTAAAACCCCGATCAGAATGTCGCAATATAGGATTGTGTTTGGAAAGGAATGTCACCTCCCAGTGGAGGTAGAACACTGGGCATATTGGTGCATTAAGCAATGTAATATGAATCTCCCAGATGCAGGTGAGCATAGATTGTTTCAGATTCAGGAGTTGGACGATATTTGGCATGATGCACATGAGAACTCTCGAATCTACAAAGAGAAGACAATGGCAATCCATGAGAGGATGATTCATCAGAGAACGATTCATATTAGTGAGAAGGTACTCATGTATAATTCTAGGCTAAAGCTTCACCCATGTAAGCTTCGCTCCCCATGGCTCTGTCCTTATACTATTACTGATGTTTACCCTTTTGGTGCTATATGGGTTTTACATGAGAAGAGTGGACAGGCGTTTACTATCAATGGACAGAGGCTCAAACACTACTATGAGGGTTTTCCCCAACATCCTATGGAAGAAATCCAACTGATGGATGCCACATATGTCACCATCTAGCAGGCTGTCCTTTCTCCCATCCTTTATTTAATTGTCTATTTATTTAAATAAATGCATTGAGGACAATGCAATTTTTAGGTGTGGGGGATGGTGAAATATCATAGTTAGGATTTCAAAAAACCAAAAAAATATATATAAGAGAAAAAAAACAAAAACAAAAATGCATTTTTATTTTTTTTCATTATTTTATTTTTTTACATAATCATTGTTCCTAAAAGAATATCCAAATATTTTTTTTATTTTTGAGTCAATTGTTTGATAAAATTCGATTATTTTTTGAAAAATGTTTTTCAAATGAATTTTTATTTGAAATGATTTTCTAGAATTTGTATTTTAAAATAATTTTTAGGTGTTTAATGGATTTTTGAAACACTTACCTCATTAGCACTGAAAAATATTTCAATCCCTTACCCGAGAGATATTCTAAGCCCTTTATTGAATATTCTTCAATTTATTCACATTCTTGATGGTCTAGAGTCATGTAGAGATACTAGAACTTGCACTAATTTGGTTTAAAACCATAATATACAAGTGTGCTACATTCATGATGGAGGCCATCGTGCATTGAAAAACACTTCGTACAATTAACCTCTATTTTGGCCACCATGACATTTTACCCTTCTTAAATCCTTGGAGACAATGAATTGCCTGTTAGGTATCCAGATTACAAGCTAATTTATCCCTACCAACCCATCACTTCTATACATTCTGGTTTTAATTTCAATAAATGTGGGGGAGAGGGTGTTTCCATGGGAATTTTTGGGAATGATCATTGTTATGGGTTGATATAAAGAGTGCCTGCATTTCACATGGGCAGTGGGTTCACATGGCTTGTTATATCATTGTATTACACATGCTTCTATCTTTATCTCCAATGAAAATTGTAAAAAAACAAAAAAAAAAGAGTTATGTACATTGAGAAAAAAATAACATGAGAAAAAATGGAGAAAAGTGGAAGATTATTCATTATTATTCACTGATCGGATGCAACCCACACAAACAGACAATGGGGATAGTGAGTTGGAAGTGATTCATTTTGTGAGTGGATGACTGTGTACATTCATTGTGAATACATTCTGAATATTTACATGTTTTTTACTTAAGAGATTAAACACTCCACTTCAGCCTCAGATATTTTTATACATTAAATCCTACCAACCCTTGATCCTCAGAACAATCTGTTGGAAGTCCTCTTGAGTAGCACAGTAGTTTCTGCTGGTATAAAACTTAGAATCTTGGCAAGAATATGGTAAGATATCATGAACTATAGGAAAAGATCATAACTCCATTTTAATATGTTATCTGAGTGAAGAGGGAAATTTTCTATGTGAGGTAGGTTGCAACATGTTTCATGGGTGAAGAAATGAAGATGGCCAAATTAGAATGTGATAAAAGAAAAATGATGGGAAAATTAATTTCATAAATGAGACTTCATGAATTCCCTTTCATAAAAATCTTGGATATTTTCCCACCTTTGATTTTGGAATGAGATTTTATTATGATATATGACCTTTCCCAGGAGTGAAAATGTTTAGGTGTGGGGGTTTGATCGTATCACGATTCACTGCATTATTTCACCCTTAAACCACTGTTTTAAACTGGTTCTGTAATGAATATTCCAAATATAATAATGAATTTCACTTATTGTTTGATTTAATTAAATACTTTTTATTACTATTTAATAGGTAAATTTTACTTGTTTAAGTGTTTACATTGTAGGAGGAAGTGATTTAGAGGGCCCACGATAGAAATCAAGAAAAACGGGCCAAACTACACAAGATCCCAAGTATTTATGTGGACAAAAATATATGTTGTGGATACTCCGTGCATTAAATTGGGCTACAAATCGGTTTATGAATGTAAATTTTGTGGTCTACATTTCTCTAGAAGACAATGGTGGCAAATTCGCTCATTTAGAGGCCCATAATATCCCCACAATGTGAAACAATTCTGGCCGAGCTAGATTAGACGACCCTTCTGTATTTGGGCCATACCTCGGGTCTCTAAGATCCAATTGGGCTGATTCTACCTACCATAGACAGATAACTTGATGTGACACCATTCCAATTAATTTCAAGTCATTTTCAAGCGTTTTGTTAGTCAACCAGACAGATAAAGATGGAGTAAAAATTAAACTATGAATAGTGACCTAGTCTTTTTGTCACTTGACTTATTTTGCAGAAACTGTGATTTGTATGCCCATAAAAACACCTCTCACCCCCATTATCTAATGTTTCACGACTATGGGTGAAGGTGAGTCGAATTTGAGAGCTTATTTTACCCATTTTATTTCTCTTCTCCCTCATTTATTTCAAAGTTTCTTAGTGATCAACTTAGGGGGTGCCCATTGTTTAAATCCAAAGATCCACATTTGTAATCTTCGTAAGGTAATATAATTTCTAGATTTGTTGTCTATTATTATTAAATTTTACCTTCTGAATTTGCATTTATTCTAGTATGATCAAATACAAATCAAAGGAACAAGATTCCTCATGATTCCTTGCATAACCTGAATCTCGTGATGATTTGAGTGTGTTTGACTCTTTTCTCACCTCTTCTCTTTCATGAATTTGCTTTTGGATTGACTTTTTTGATGATCTCCAGAGGTTACAACCCATGAATATGTATGTTTTTGTATTGAGATCAATTTTGAAAAATACACAAATATGTACATGTCATCGCGTTGTTGATGTGATTCGTTGAGTGAGTCCAGTTCTTACATCGACATAGTTTTATTGATTATGAGCAGTCGCCGATAATCAATATAATTGATTTATCAAATCCTAGGTCGTTACCTAGTGAGAACTCACATACTACTGGTTTCAGTGGGTATAAAATGAAGGAATCAATGACCCTTCCCATTCCCTTGAGAGCGATGATGGATTGAGCATCAAGGGACATTTACCCGGGTTGATCACAATTCTCAAACTAGATTCTATCACATAGTAGTATAGATTCAATTTCTATTTTAAAATCATAGAACCCACAACCATATAATTTATTTTCAAAATTTTTAACATAATCAAAAATTTATTTTGAAATTTGTGATCTAATTCTATGTTGAGAGATGAACTTGTGTTCTTGCTATACTGCATAAATTCAAGTAAAAACATTACCTCTAAATTGACATGCTCGACAACACTATCACCTACACATGTAAATTTGAGAACATGGATTTTCATCCACTCCAAAGACCGTATGGAATACCATTTATCTATTTAGTTGGTACTTGGTTTAGTATGTGTGCTGCTATTTGTAATGAATACCCCCAAAATGATAATGGATGACTCGTATGACTCATCATTGATCTTTCCATGTCCAACAGGGTGCGGTTCCTCCTTTCACTTATGCCATTCCACTAAGGCGTGTAAGGAGGAGTGAGTTGAGATAAAATCCAAAACACCTGTAACAAATCAATGAAATACAAATTAATATATTCTCCTCCTTTTTATGAGCGAAGTTTCATATTCTTCTTACAAAGCTGGTTCTCAACATAATTCTTGTATTCTTTGAATTGATCAAAAGAATATAACAAATACTTCTTCATGTAAATATGTCCATATGTACTAAAATCATCATTACAAATTAGGAAGTAAAAGAACCCACCCCTTATTTAACTGGAAATGGTCCACACAGATTTGTGTGAACTAATTCTAGATTCTCATTAGCCCTTTCACCTTTCCCACTATATGGGGATTTTTTCATTTTTCCTTGTAGACATTCATGATATACACCAAGTGATGTTAGTTTTAAAGAATTTAAATACCCATCTAGATGTAATTTTGTCAAACATTTCTCATTGACTTTACCTAGACGGGGATTCCAAACTTTGGTGAGGAATGAGTCATGTGAATTAACATTGTCATCGATTTCCATTGCTTGTTTTGTGTAGTCTAACAAATAAAGGCCGTTATATAAATGTGCCTTACCAAAAAATGCTATCTTTATAAAATTAGCAACTTTCATTTACAAACATGAAGATGAATCCATATGTATCTTATGTGGATACTAAAATAATGTTTTAGTAACAGAAGGAACATAATAACAACCCTTTACCACCAAGATCATTCTAGTTGGAAATGTGAGGTGGTAGTCCCCAACAGCTACATCAACAAGTCTGGATCTGTTGGCTACTCGTAGATCTACCTCCCCCTGATCAATATTTCTAAATCTACATGGTTCATGTATTTGGATACATATGTGAGCACCACAAGCTGTATCTAATACCCCATTTGTAGAAATAGATAGATTGCATTCGATTAAAAATGCACCTGAAGATTCCCCTTGCTTCCTTGGATGGGTGCAGTTTTTCTTCCAGTGGCCTTTCTTGCCACATGTGAAACAAACAACCTCCTTTTCTCTTTCCTCCCCTTTGATCATCATTTTCATGGAAGGCCATAAATAATCCTTGGGATTAAATCTATTCGCCTACCATTTCCTTTTATTCCCCATAAGGACAGAAGGCTTTTCATGCTTTGTATCGTTAACAACTTTTCGAATAAGGATAAGAAAATATGATAGAGATTTCTCAGTGTTGTTCATGTTGAAATTTACAACAAAGTTAGAGATTCTATGGGGGAGTGATGTTATAATGAGATCAGTACCGAGTTTTTCGGGGATTTAAAACCATATAATGTCAAAGCAATCTATGTAACCAATGAACTTGACTACATGAGGCCGAGCTGGGGCACCATCTCCAAGCATGCTCTGAAATTGAGCCTTGGAGTTCTCAATCCTTTCATGTCTTTCCCTATCCTCGTATAGACCACAGAGGTTCCTGAGCATGCTATAGGCATCCATGTCTTCAATAGACTTCACGAGCTCACTATACATTGATGATATCATCAAACATTGAACGTCGAGTGATTACTTCAAATGTTGATCATAGATCAAGAAATCTTGATCACTCGCCCCTTGGGAAGGAGAATCAGGAAGTGTGGACTCAAGAACGTAAAACATTTGCTCAAGGTGTAGGATAACCCAAAGGTTCCTAATCCATTACAAAAATTTTCTTATAGTGAGGATATTGTCATTGTCTAGAATTGATCGTAGAGAAAATGTTGTTGACGAGCTTTTCATAATGATTCTACATATTAAAAGAGCATATTCCTTAGCAATTTCTTAATTTCATTTTATGAGAATTAATAAATGAATTTATTAATTCTCCCTCTATTTTATCAAGTCCCAATGCCCCTCACCATTGAACTCATAATGTCCAGTTTCTTTGAAATTCTTTTGTCAAGGATCCATATTCCCCTTCGTATAACCCCAACAAGGGTTGGTCAAGCTATTTGAAGGTATTTAGGTATGCAGGTCTTTTCCAATAGTGAGCTTACAGTTCCTTGATATGTTGATTGGACTCCCCAATCTTGAAATACAATCTTGGATTTCCTCAACACTTGCCTCCATTTTAAAACAAGTCTATAAAGGGATACTTCTCTTGATGGAAAATGTTTAAGTAAACCCGAAACATTCATAAGAGCTTCCTTTATAAATGTAAGTGTCCCAACAAGGGTTGGTCAAACACATAGTTTTATTGAGTCTTTCCCTTAATCAAGTAACGGAAGGCTTGGTAGAACATAATATGGTATTTTGAGGGATTTTATTCTTTATGAATAGTTTTTTATTATCACATGATTGTTAATATTAGTGATGCTTGCTTAAGTGATTAACCACATTATGATAATGTTTATGCATAGTTCGGTTTTTCTATTCCATCCTTGCATGCTTGCTTATTTAATTAATTATGTCAATGTGACATCACGTAAATAATAAGTAAACCATGAAATCAGATAGAAATGAAATTAAATGGCATTATCAAGAGATTCTATTAGTTTGCTGATCTAGAGGTTTTGATAAGCTAACCTTGACCTAAGGAAAACACCTCAAACCCGATGGTTCATGTTTTGAAGATCCAATCTTTCCACCCTTTCGTCTTCTTGGGTTGGCTTAACCTCAGTTTCAGATTTTTTTGAACCATGTACCCTAGCTTGGGAGATCCTCTATTACATGGGGTTTAAATTAAAGAAACCATGGGCATGCATGCCCTACTTTTTGTTGGAATAAGGCTCACATGCCAACATAATTAAATAAAACAAATTTAAATGAAACCATACAAACATACAAAGGGTCTTTGGTCTAGCTCGTGATCATCCAAAACATAAAATGGAATTTACGCATATTTAGAATTAAAATTCTTTTAATAGTTATACTATTTTAGATAAGTCGCGCTTGAGTTCAATTCATTATGATCTTATAATTAATCAATTCTTTATCTTAAATTCCTTTCTGAATTTACATGGTTTTATTTTCATCCATATTCCATGTACAATACTTTGTAATTTTGGAGGAAACCTGGTGAAATTCCATTTCTAGAAAGTACATGACATATAGGATGTATTCCATGGTATGTGTTTTTCACCCTTTATCCAAAGTACACGCTAGGGGATTTGGCGTGTTTTTCTGTACTTTGGAAATTGTGGAGTACACGGTGTATAGCTTAATCTAACATAGTGTGTACTTCCTTGTTATGTGGTTACCACCTTGGTAATCCCGTATTCACAGATCCCAGATTCTCATTGTACACGGTTTCACTTGGGTCGGATCAGACTACACGTTGTGTTGATTCAACCTACACACTGTGTATTTCAGTTCCCACATTCCATTGATTTTTGGTAAACATGATGTATTAAATACTTAGGTATACTCAATTCACACGGCGTGGTTTGGTGGACTAGTACCACTTCGTTGAACCGGAGTACAGGGAATTTAGTTATCACTACACGCCGTATATTGTTCTGTTGTACAGACGGAAAGAGTCGGATGAGTTCCATGTTTTTAATTTAATCAAAATTACAAATAAAATTTTGTTTCTATGATGTGAATCGAGAAAAAAAGTAGGAAGAACAGATCTCGTTCATTTAGTTTTATTGAACGATTTATCTTGAATTGAATCAAATATAAATGCGTAAATTAACAATGAAAATTAAATAACTATAATCCGCATTGTGATCTCCTCTGATACCACTTGAAGGTCCTGAGCGCAGTGGAAGCTCGTGGGTGGATGTTCCCACTTGGCCTTTTGAAATTTTCAATGATCAATCGGGGATCAATATGATGATAAATTCCAGTCTCCACGGATCTAATCACATAAATAGAAAAATAAAAGGAAATGTCTTGGAACTATAAATGAATGATAATCACATGTTGATTATAATTAATTTAATTAATTGACAAGAAGTACCTTTTATGGAATTCTTTCTTCGTTGACATTTTTGATCACATTACGATGTGATTCATCATTGCGTTGCAGAAGCCAAGTGAAGGCTTCTTCTAGAGGTGACCCACAACTGCAATATGTATCTATGGACGTTGCCAAAGGAATCTCCGAGTGCTAGGGTGGAGAAGCCTTTACATGTGTTGTTCACCTTAGATCACATTAATCAGATAGGGTTGATATCTCTCAGTCTTGAATGTTTTCATGGAGGATGGAGTTATTTTGGTCTTGAGTGAATTCTCCAGAATTTTTGTTCACAATGATTCTCTTAGGAAAGGAGTTGGGGTTGTGTGGATATTTATAATCAGTTTTGAGGTTGTAGAGTTTTGACAATAAATAAACGTGTTAAAAATTTTATTTATTTCATTAACTCTTATTAAAACCCCATGTTGAGTCATTAAATCCTTGACATGCGCCAACACTGATTATAATAAATATCATTTAATAAAACGATATTATTTCCTGAAAATCCCAACTGGAAAAACTACACTTCGTGTAATTATAAATATAGGGTGTGTAATTGTTTTTATTTGGAAACGACACGGGGTGTACATTCTATGTATACAACATGTATATATTGTTTTCATTTATTCATTTCCTTTCCAAAATGACACTACATGGTGTGTACATTCAATAATACACAACATGTACTTGTTTTAAAAATAAAAACTACATGGCATGTAATCATTAATACACAAAGTGTACTTGTTTTCATTTTATTATTGATCTAACATTAAAATGATTTATGATTCCTTGAATAATTATTTAACCATGTATGGGAATAATCGTTATTCTACTTGAGATACTTGGATACACTAATTGTGTGACCCTTTATGCCTCTTTCTTGTTGGCATTAGGCGGGCTTTCCTAATGTCCAAGATTACTGTCTAGCAACGGGAAGAGGCACCCAAAGAGAAAGAAGTTGATGCCTCATTGACCTGTCACCTCAAACAAATTAATACTTGGTAATTTAATCCCTTTGTCTCAATATCTCATAAATTAGGGTTATTGGTAGTGTCATAAACCTATATGCTAGATCTTTCATTCTTTGAATTCGAGAAATAAACTCGTCCTGACACCATAGCCATGGAATTTGGGTGACAGTTCTATTTCAATAAAAGGGCCTCATATATTTAATTCCATAAGCATGGAATGGACAAATCCTTACTCGACTTATCCATTAACAACATGTCATTCGTGATGCACCCAACATACCATATTCCCACAATTTGTCTTCGTGACGGTTTTCGTCAGCAAATCTAAGTGCACGAGTCATGACATGGATTAATGATAGTCTTCCAGTCTAAGGACCATTACACACACTCACATATATCAATGATCGATGACACCAAAACATATAGAATTACTACTGGTGGGTCTGTTATCATAATCTCACATCTTGGACATTCTATTGTGTGAACTCAATGAGACAGAGTCTCGTCATCTTACGAGTACTCACACATGATAGTCTGTATACTATGTGTCCTCTCATAGTATGTCATCCAACCATAGGACATTATTTAAGAATATTGTTATAGCATTTCAAGGTTTTCATCATAGCAGGGATCTACAATGACCTTATCAATGAAGAAAATATTCGAGCACATTATTATATTATAGTCATGAAGAATAATGAACAATATATAATAAGTGCACATTCCTATAATCAAAGTACAAAATAGTTGGTTCGTAGGACACCAAACCTTACAAAGGTATTGAATGTATCAGGAGAATTCATCTTTTTTTCTTTTGGTAACCCACAAGTTGGATCATTTATTGATAATGGTAAAGAATAGCATTGTTAACTGAGATCTTATATGATGGAATTCATGGATGGTGTATTATCGACCATGATTTATCGTGAAATTATCTGCAAGGATTTTTGCCCCAAAAGGGTTGCTCGTCAGTTCTGGTGTCTTCAACAATTAAACACTTTTCCACCAACGTATGTTAGACATGAAAAACACACAATGGTAGTGCAGTAGTTTTTGATTCAAACAGAGTTATAGGTATCCAAATTGTCAATCACATTACCTCCACAAGATGCATCGAACGTATTGGAAGGTAGGTATGCCCAATAACGGTCTTCTTCATATCTTCAAGGGACATTGACAAAAAGAATATATTTAGTGGAAACTATAACGATTGTCACACATGAAAATCATGGTAAGAATACTATGTCTAGTGTTGATACAGAAGTTTAATAGGATTTAGATCCCCCAAAACGTCTTCGCATGAAGTATACCAGGAAGAATAGGGCTAGAGAAAAAATAACTCTAATGCCTATGTGATCCAATCGCCACCATAAAATAGAGATTCCTATTCCATTGGTTGAAATTTCTGATGAAATGAGGCCTGATGAAGCTTATCATTCAGAGGGTGTTGATTATCTTCCACAATCAACCATACCATGATTCAACTATGTGCGACCAGAAGCCATTCATCATTGGGAGGGTGAAACCTATGATCCTAGGGATGCATGTGTATTCTTCTGGTCTGGAATTCGAATACCAGATATTGGTGACATCAAGGTACATTCTGATTGCTGTCCGGAAAATAACATGGATGAAATACAGAAGTATATTATAGAGGTTGAGGCTTTTATATATGCAACTGAAGAAAAAATCCCATCCTCTAAGAGAGTATCACCTATGATGGACTTCGGAGTACACGAAGGTGTAATTATCAACTCTGAGGAGGAGTGGGATATTTATGTTATTATTGAGAATGTATTTCCATTTTTTCTTTTTTCAAAACTCTACTTTACTATTTATCATCACTAATGTTAATGAAAATTTATTTTTGTAGATTGAGTGTAGAGAAGGAGGCTCCAGAAAAATTCTCAAATCACTTAAGTATGTTCATGTAGGCTCTCCTGTTGATGTAAAAAATAATCCTCCCAGGTCACCATAAATTTATCCAGGAGAAATAATCATGACAGGGGTAATGGAGACAGATAATCCTCAACCATTACCTCATATATCCCCTCATAAGAGGAGTGTTTCAGTATCTCCCAAACCTTTTGAACAAAAAATCAAGAGAGAAATGATATTGATTCGACGTGTTCGCATATGATGTAAGTATTTATATGATCCGTAGGGAATAAAACTTACTCAATATATTTTGGTAACCATGTTTTATCATCTTGTAGAATCTATGTCTTTGTCCTCTCTCAAGTGATTAAGAGCTGATTCTCCAAGATAAGAAAAAGAAACCCGAGGGGAAACCCTGGTTCATGCTGACGAATCTGAAATTTTAGTAGATAAATCACCAAATATTCAGATATACCTTCTCTTGGATATACTGAGAGAGAGGAAACCTAGGGTATGATTATATATATTCATCATCTTATGTTTTCAAAGGATCCTGAAATAAGAAACAGTAATATTCATATTGCTTTAGAATAAATGAATAATGACCAGGGCTATCTATGAAAAATATTGATGTTTACCCAAACATTGAAAAACCGGAATCTACCATACCAATTGATGATCCAATGGAAGAAAATGTCAGCAGGGCCAATTTGGCATCCATTAATTTTTTTGAATACCATAAATGGTGGGGATACTGTAACATTTCAGACCATATATACTGAAATTATGGACACCCTTAATCCAAATATTGATATTCCAAGTTCCATCAAGATGTTTGGGGATTTCCACAATGAATTGAAAGGACATAAATACTTATTATTGAATTTTCCATACATAGTTGTTCTTAAACATGATTCATTACATCAAATTTTACCTTATCCAGCTTTATCCGTAGAAAATGTTGCAAAGTCTCTTCAGGAACAGGGTATTCGACTTTATCCGTCCACTGGGACTGGAGAAACACCTACAAAGGATCCATCATCAAGAGATGTTCTAGAGCCTTCAAATGTCATAATTGGGAAAATTCACAGAAATTACACTTCTCAAGAAACATCTGCTAAAAAAACTAAACATGAGAATACAAGAGATAAATCCAATCATGTAGCTAACTTATTATTGGGTAAATATAATCAGATGTATGAATCACATTTTTTTCTTCCATTTGAATCTAATAATGACTGAGATTTATCATTCAGGTTTATCAGCACCTAGATCAGAGGGTGATACTACTAATATCCCATGAGAAGTTTAACAATGAAATTCTTTAAGTGACATGTTTCCAGAGTACATTTTACCTCATGGTAGTAATTCAGATTCTGACATAGAGATACAATATTCTCTTGGCATGCCACATAAGAAGACATGGAGGCATATATAGAGCCAAATTGCTGAAATTACTTTAAATGAATTATTGTCCCATTTTTCAAAACTCCCCACATTATGCTTTGTATTGGGATTTGTTGGATTTAATAATTGGCCAGTCTATGATGCCAATAAAGAGACTATTCACCGATGGGAGCAGAAGCTTAATCTGTGACAAAATTTTAAAGGTGCTAAACAACTGATCAATATCAAGGGATTTCAAGGTGCAGTAGTTGTTGTGGAGGAAAATCATAACAAGAAATCACTCAAAATTATCCGAAAAATCAAAGAGACCACAAAAAACAATTGGTTGATGTTCATAACAAGCTTGAGCAGTTGAATTAGACATTGGGAGAAACTCAATTAGAGGGAATAAATTCTGTTTAAACTGCTAATGAAGCACTTCCGTAGGCTAAGAAGACTAGATTTTCTCAACTATCTAAACACCAACAGGCAGTTGATAGATCTTATGAAGTGGTCCAAAAAATAAAATATCGTGTTGAGATTTTATTCTAAAACATGATAGAGATGCTCCATTTTGTGGATGACCCTCTAATTTCATATGAATGAAAGTAATTTTGTTTTTAATCTTTTAAATATTAAATCTTGTTTTTCATGGTTGTAATATGAATGGTAAATGATGATAATGATTCCTTTATATTAATAAATAATTATTATAATAACAAGAATTAAGTGCTCAAAATTTATTTAATTAAGCCAAGGGACCTAATGAGAATAATATTATTATTTCAAGGGTCATATGGATAACCCCAAAAATTTCAGATCTTTTGACCCTTTTTTTATTACTCAATATTACCTAAATCATAAAAAATGTATGTTTAGTGAGCTGGGACTCGACTTTTGTTTAAAGTTACCTTCATAGGTTCTCAATCTAATGAGTACTAAGTCTTTCGTTACTAGTAGTTTAAATTCATTCATGTTGGACTATAACGGGCTAGTATTTAGGGTCAAATAGCTTTGACCATAAATTTTGTATTAAATCCCAAACAAAATACTGTGGATAAGAGTTTCTTTAATATTATTTAAATATTTCCAAGGGGAATATTGAGCCATTGTTTTTATGATCATCAAATCTAAAACCTGTGTCAACATAAGGAGTGTTTCTTCCAAGAATGAAGTTACCATTATTTGACAATACCCATAATGGGGGATGTATTATGCAGTCCAGCTAAGGAATATGCTATCTAGACAAATAGTAGCATCTTCAGATTGATATGAATTTTATGTAGGAAACTTATCCAAGGCCACCTTAGGGCATTTGATGCATAGTCAGACAAAAGGGTTAATTGAAGTTTAACATTTTACTATTGATAAATAAGGGAAAATAAGATTTGGGTGAATCAAGACCACAGTGGGAGGTTTTTCCAAGGAAAAGAATTTTAAGAATGAAAAAGGGAATATTTTAAACTGACATAAGTCATGAATAGGGAAACTGCAACTATAAAAATTTGGTGTATTAGTAATGGTTAAAATTTATCAGAAAGGGGAATTACTAATATCATATTTTTCAGTTTCAAGTCCTGGAGTGAGGATGTTGTACTGTTCAGTTTTGATTCATACAGTGAGGCTATAATATTGTTCAGTTTTAAGATATGAAATGAGGACGTTGTAATTTGCATTTTTATGTAATGCAGTGAGGACGTTGGATGGCTTTAATTTAAGGGTTTTAGTTCTGACCAAAGGTAATAAACTCTCCAAATTTCTTGATAATTAGTTTATAAATATACTATCATATTCATGTATGGAGGGGAAAATTTGAAACTGAGATTTGGTAATTTCTGTAATTGAGGAATGATTTGATAAAAGGGCTAAATGCATTAGATAAAGTCTTTTCAATGAACGAAGTTACCATTATTTAGAATACCCATTATGGGGGTTGTTCTCTGCAGAGCTAACTAGGGCATATACTGAATAACCAAATAGTGGAATCTTTTAACTAATAGGCATGTTATGTAGGAAACTTATACAGGGCCACCTAAGGGCACGTGCAGTATAGTCAGACAAAAGAAATCATATAAGTTTAACATTTTATTGCTAAAAGCCGAAGAATGTTCATGAAGATTCAGAATTTCTGAAGAACATAGTATGAATTATGGGGAAAGGTGTCTGAATCCAGGAAGGGTATTTCCACCCAATATGTCCAAATAATCTGAGGAATAAAAATTTTACGATGGTTTCACCCAAACATAATAGGTATGGCTCCTGTATTTTTAGATCATACACTAGGACGATAAAATGAAAACAATATATATAATATGTGGCCAAATGATTTTAAGGTTATTTCATAACGAAATGAACACACGGTGAGGGAAATGTGTAATCCATGGTCTTAAATACATTATTATTGTGAGAATGATAATGGGAAAAGAACACTTTAATGACTATTAAAAAAACAAATTCTTGTATATGGGCACCAAAGATTAAAGGGGACAAAGATACTATAACCAAGAACGCAGTTACCATTACATGAAAACCCTGTTATGGGGGCTCTATTATGCAGGGAAAAATACCACATATACTGCATAGCCAAATAGTGGAATCTTTTCACTAACATGCCTATTATGTAGGCAACTTATGCAAGGCCACCTAAGGGCACATGCTGCATAGTCAAGAAAAAGAGCTCTCAGATATTATAAACACTATTACGAGAAACCGTAAGAAAAATTATGATGATCTCAAAATATTCATGATTACGAGTATAAAATATGGAAAGGGTTTATGTTCAATGTATATGAGAAATATTTGAACCAGTATTGTCCTTGAGTTTGATATCCTTTACATAGATCAGACTCATATGTAAAATGGTGACTTTCATTGTTTCTTCTAGATTATTATTATGATGTGCAGTTTAAAGTCATTAAATGAGGACATTTTAACCCCCATAGAGAATAAAAACACCATAATTATATAAAGAAGCACCTTATTCATTTCATAAGCTCACTTGAGCACTTCTTGGTGTGAGAAAAAAGGACTACTAAGGGTCTTTTCTATAATAAAAAGGTGACACATATAAAGAATAGGGGTATCCAATTTCCATATATTTTAACATCATCTGGTAATGATGATAATGAAATGATATTAAATGAAAGACATATTGTAACTGTATTATGGGATAAAACCCAAGTGTCACTTTATGTCTTGTCGAGAAAAGAATCAAGTCATACATAGCTCTTAAAAAAATTCTATATGCAAATTTGACGATTAGACAAAAAATAAAGGGGTTTTTTTATCGTGGCTGTTCCCAAGATTGGAGATCTAGGCATCTCTACGTATCTCAAAATAAATGAGAATCAGGCAATATTTAGTTCATTAAACAATCATTCATCATGCTAATGGAGTTTTACAATAAGAATGAGGGATTTTTACTTGTTCTGAGAAAATGGTAAATCATAGGACATAAAATAGTATAAGGACATAATTATATATCTTAAAGAAACACTCTATATAGATCTAATTCATATACAGGTGGTGAAAAGAAAATAAAAAGATTTTGTGATTGTGGTGGGGCCCTAAATTGGAGATTCAGGCGTCTCTACAAATTTCATTGAAAATGAGAATCATGCAATACATAGTTCTTGAAACATGGTCTCTATGTAGATCTTACTCAGACATATGAGAGAGAGGGACTCATGTACTACTTAAGGATTAGTGATGATGTCAATGATATTTTTGTATGGAAGATTCTAACATCAAATAGAGAAAACATTTATTGTACAAATGATTCTATGAATTTTAACATCATGCATCATGGATGTTAACAATTTCTATGAAGGTTATTGTCTTGTAACTAGTATATGGGGGTAGTGTATTTTTATCTCTTACAATAAGAACATGGGGTTTCGGTAGTTTTAAGTCTTACATCAAGGACAATTGGGTTGTGTAGTTTAATGTCGTGCATTGAAGACTATTTGTACAAAACTACAAAATTACTTCTTAAAAAATATAGCATTGGTTGAAGTTGTGATAATCTCTCTATCCATTGGGATTATGGAAAAGGATACAATTGAATAGACCTTATGTGTGGAATAAGGTCCTTTCCATTTTGGTTCATGTTATGGTGGTTTATTTCCTGGTATCATAGGAGTCTTAAGGACCAATAACAATTCTCCATGGAGGAATGAACGAAGGAAAACATTCTTATTAAAATATTTCACTATTCTATTCTGATAGAATTCTAAATGATAAAAAATATGCAGTATTTTGTTGTCTAATCATTCCAACTCATTGAACCGTTTCCTAGATCTTCCCTCTGTAGACAACTGATCCTAGATGGCAACTCTATGTGAAGGAAACTTTATTTTAATTGAAAAATTGCTTCAATTCCATATACCAATAAATAATAAGTTTCTTCGGTAGCAGTATGGTTAGTTGTCCGATAATCCCTTAAAGCATTCAAAAGTTAATCAGGCCATGATTTCATATCTTTATCCACCATCTTCTAGGGTATATTGGATAGAGTCTTATTAAATCCCTCTATCTGTCCATTGGTCACTCCATGATAGAAAGATGAATGGTTCGACTTGATATTAGGTTCCCTAGACAACGTTTTTACCGTAGAAAACAAAAAATGGTCCCATTATACATAATATTAGTTTTAGGGAAGCCAAATCTGGTGATGATATTTGTTTTGACAAAACTAATAATTCATTTGGCTCTGACATCCTTGAGAGGTACTACCTTAACCCATTTTGAGAAGAATTAAGTAGCAGTGAGAATATACATGAAATTCTTAGCCATGGTTGGAGGATAAGGCCCTACTACATCAATTCACTATGAGGATATCCAACAGAATTTGCAAGTTGAGGACTTTTCATGGGCGTATGTCTAGCAGAAATGCAGTTTTGATGTAACTCTATATTGATCCTTTTCAACTCCTTAATTTCTAATTCTTTCTATGAAAATCTCTCTTCAAGTGAAAGATATTGACTTTATCCAGTGGAAAAGAGAGATGCAAGATGTCTTTTTTCCTTTCCCCTTGTAAGATTCCTTTCAAAGAGGGGGGAGTTGGTTATTTGAAGGAATACCAAAATTCTGCGTAAGACTCAACATTTCGGGTACAAACACCTTCTCCATTTTCCTCGGTGTGTACTGTATTATGGACAAGAACTACATCTTTTGATTCACCTGAACTAGACATATTTTTTGGAGGATCTTTTGAAATGATGTTAATAACATTCATTGACGCATAATGTATTGATGGCATTCTGTCAGTGTTTCTACTAGATCATATCCATTTTTGTCATTCACGAGACTCCATCCTAATATATGAAGAATTCCTTAGAACTATTTGGCAAACATAAGCATTAAGGGAATCATAGGTCAGTTCAGTTTTATGCTTTCCTTGTGGCTTCTTCCGTAATCAGGGGAAAACTCACTTCCGTTGAGGAGGGGATTTTAGATGTGAAAATCCCCTAGCCCAGTAGGCTGGGGCTATTCTTGTTCATTTTCTTCAAATCATTGAAGATTGTTTAATTTATTTTTGGGTTGAATTAAATGAGGCCTCATCCTAGAAAGATGTGGTGATTCTTCAACTGCTATAGCTATAATTCATGCAACTGTTCTTCTGATTTTGTGGAATTTAGTTCTAACATTTCTTGAGCGAATTATCTAAAAATAACTCCAATTACCTGTTCTATAAGATCATTATGCTATTTCAGACATTTTTATCCTCTATCACCTGACATCATATAAACGGGATGCTTGTTCAAGATTATCAGATGATTCATGTAGAAGTAGATCAATAACTTCTTTTCTTTGGGCCGGATTTTGATGAGAACTGGTAAAGGATTGTTCTTGAGCATACATTTTATTACATACAAAACCTATTGATTGTGGCAGTCCATGGGCAATAACATTGAATGAAACCACTTTTGGTGGTCTTTGCTGATTTCGGAGTGCAGTGAAATGAAATGCTCCATATGCGCCCCATCCTATGATGCGAACACTAGATGGTGAATCCAAAATTAATTGGCGTATCCTCTTTAGAGCTTTAAGACATGTGCGCTGAAGGGTTCTCTGTTGTTTTTCAACCCTTGGATATTGGAAAACTGAGAGATATGTCAAGTCAATTTGTTATTGCAACTCATCTATTACCTTTAATTGATTTTTACATTCATTATATCGTAATACTTTTTTTTCAAATGAGGAACCATTTTCTATTTGTTGAGATGAATTTCATGAATTCAATCCTCTATTAACAATTATGGAATATCATACTGATAATTTTCCAAATGCCAGATAATGACTAGTATTTCTCCTTTAGCTAATTGTTTTCACATGATTAACACAACTTCATCATCGTTAACAAGAAGTTTCTCCACTTTATCTGACTAGAGTGGATTCTCTGTATTAGAAGACAATTGACCTCAGGGAGGTTTGGAGAATGACAATTCCCTTAAGACGACTTCTGGTTGAGAAAGTGTTTCACCAATAAATGGAAAAGAACCAGACAAGATTGTCTTGGTGTTTGCAAGTGCCTTGATATAGGAGGGCTTTCATGTCGATGCGTTTTTAATTATGGAATCATTTGGAGAATGTAGAATACTACATTAGAGATGAATTTCATAGTGAATGCCATCATGGGGAAGATCACTATGGTGGATTACAGCAAGGGATAAATCTACTTGCTCCTTTGTCATCTGGAAACACTAAGGGATGTCGTGGCTCCCATCTGGTGATAGACACTCTGGATTGACCAAATTTTTAGGAAGCAAGCCTTCATGATGAAGTGACTAATGTGGAACTTCAGATTTACAACTACCACTCCCAAAATTTAGTAATGAGAGGGTATGATCTTGAGCTGTAATACATAAATTTCGGAGGGCATCAAGAACTCCAACATTAAGAGGTTCCAAATCAAATCTTGACTATTGATTTTCCAATGGTGTTTAGTGAGACTTCTTTTTTGATGTTCTCTCATACTTATTTGGGGACACCTTCTATGAGAAGTGGTTATAATGGGTTAGTTTGTGTACCTTCCATGGAGTATTTCCGGAAGAAATCGATTAACTCCATTTGGAAAGGGTGTATGTTCCTGATCCAGTTGTCTGTATGATATTGGTGATTATGCCCCCATGAACCTCCTGGACTACAAAAGAGCGGTGTATCTACTCTAGGATGGCATGCTGATGTGTTTTCCCATGTGTGGGGACTAATTTATATGTATGTTCCCCTGATACTGCTGATGTAGTTGTTAAAATATCCTGGCATGCATCAAGAATATAGCCAGGGATATACGCCCACCCTTTCACCATTGATAAAAAACATATTGGTGTCTTTAGAAGCCAGAACAGGAATATAAATACATTCTGTATCTGGAGTAGGTGTATGTTCCTACTCTTGTCCTCCTATTCCTATCAATGGATATTTAGTGTACTTACACATGGGGGTATAGAGTTAGGTCTGCCCTAAATTTATCATCAGAGATTTCCGACTAACTTCACCAGCTGCTACCAAAGGAGACTGTTGGTAGGCTTGATGATCATTGGCAGGTGTATATGCCTAATAGATATTTTATGTAATGTATTGTTGATGGAAATTTGTCAATACTGGAAGATGGGAATACTAGAAAAATTGGTGATTGTAAAGAGGTGTGTGTTCCTGTTTACTAGTTGCCACCATGTTAGATTGGATGGCCTCTTTAAATGCGGTCAGACAAGCCTAATGACTAGATGATAACTTGTAAACAGGTGTATTTATCTGTTCATAGTACTCCACCGGGTTTATATGGTTGGATTGGGAGTTACTGTTAGACGAGTCTACTGATCAAAAAAATAGGATGTATGTGGGTATGTACCCGCATATTGTTTGCCATCAAGTTATATCGATGGACTTCTGCAGAGGAGGTCGAGTTGAGAACCTACTCTCCATTGACTAGATGTTTTCCTAGGCAGTTCATCATACTTTCCCAGGTATGAGATACATAGGCCAAACATCTAGAGGAAACACCTAAATCATTTTGGGGGTACACTACTGCACTATTCTAGAGGGGATTACTGGTCGAAGTCCTCAAGAAAGACTCTTTTATTCTTGAATCAAGGCCTTGAGTGACCTCTTGATCCACCTCCCAGTAGTACTGGGAGGGAATTTTAGTTGCATTCCGGGGATATGAACCCAAAACGTTTGGATACATTGGCTGGCACCATTTGCTTCTTGATCATTGGTCATCCTTGGCCAGATGATCGAGGATTGTTGTTGACCTGGAGGGTCTGTCAAGCAGCTTCTAAAGTCAGGATTGTATCGTGCTAGCGATATTATTTTACCTGAACATTAGAGACCCATTGTGTAAGATGCTGGGTTGGTGATAACATCCTTCTCTTGGATGGAGATCCAACTTGAGCAGCGGTCAGAAAATTTACAGATGTTGTCTTGGAGAAAGCCATTCTATGGATTAAAGGAAATTCTATGGAAAATTGAGAATAATGAAAAACTCTATTAAAGCGTCATATTTCAAAATGTATAAATTCATGATTAATTACTTTTCATAGCCTTCCAATATCAATTGATATGGGTCTAACACATGGGTAACATTATTAACTTGGTTTTGAATTTGTGTCGGGTTCACCATTTTTGTTTCATAGTTCCTTAAAATATGTGTTCCAGTTTTAAGAATCACTATTTTCAGGCATTTTCCATTGGATTTATTAATGGTACTGGAAAATTCCAATCATTCTTTATCCAAACGGGACATTCTTTACAAAAGCAGGAATTCGATATATTTGAACATTATGATACTTAATAACATGCATTGGTCGAGATAATGGGAGGTCGGACTCATCACACCATTTTGGGGGGAATTACTGTCTACTCCAGGACTTTCTTTATAAAATTAAGATATTTTCATGAATCCTTATTAATTCACCAAGTATACCATAAGTGTCCCTTGGAATTTGAAATCATTTATTAACATGTGTAAACTTTAGAATCATCATTATGCATTCATGGTTTTTCATTTAATGGAAACATTCTTGTATTTTAGGTTTTCCATCAATGGAATCCTCTAATATTCAATCTAGTGATTATTCTCATCATCATTGTGATGATACGAGTTTTTAAGCCACTCAGTGGGGAACTCAAGACATTATTGTCATTCATAGAGACAGAGGTTTGTTTTAATCATGGTATCATGCCCGTAAAATGGTCTACCTATATGTCCTTGTGAAAGGAATCAGAACCCTCGTAGTATGATGCCACTTAATAGGACAGATCATACCTTTTAAGGTCATGTAATAAGGACCTCTAAGAAAAACATTCTTGGTCAAATCTTATTGTGGGACTTGTACTAAAGTTTCCTGGGGAACATGAAAAAGGACATTATTTTCCAAGTAGGATGAGACCCTATTAGGAATATGGCCCATAGCGAATAGGTTTGATTTCAAATGTTTGGTTTCATCCTCAAGGAGGCTTCCTACGTATCCCATTATAATGTGAATCAAAGCCCAAGTAGCTTGATAAATCTCATAGGAGAGTAAGTTCCTCTATGAAATATGAGTTTGGGCTAACATCCTGAAAAAGGGTTCCTTGATGATTTGGGGTTTAATTTTTGGCTTATTTCTAAGGACAATGACCAGATTAAACGAATTAGAATTTTATTCCTGAAGAGGATATCTGGTGAGCTCAGTCATTTAGAAAGCTTCCTACGTATCCTAGTTTAAACAGGAATCAGAGTTCTCGTAGTTCAATCTATAGTGAAAATGTTTTAATAATGAAAAATATCTAAGCCCACGTTAGTCATGATTGAAGTGAGAAACAAAAGAATGTTATAGATTCCACAAAGGCCATCAAACGTACAAATGTTTCTTCCACGCTCATGGAAGAGGGAGTGTTTACTGTGGAAGTGGGCGAGGAGGTGGGCATTCCCTCTGTTTTCTTCACATTGGATGAGGGTCCAAATGGATGGAAGAAGGGGTGAAGGTGATGGGATTATACCAGGATGGCTGCCCTTCAATTGAACTTGGTATGGGAGGGAGAATTCTTCTATGCTTACATAGAAAATCAAGTGTGAAGTGTACCTTCATTACAAGAGGCCTGAGGATCCGAGTCGCCTCTATGAGAATGGAGAGGCCAAGACCCAAACCTTATCAAAATCGGGATCTTCCCAACACTATTTCTGGGAGAAAGGTCCATGTGACTGCAGATATACAAACCCATAGATATTCCAGGAATCCGAACTCCATTGTGAAACAAATTCCGGAAACCTCTATCTATGGAAATACAAACCCAAATAAGAGACACACTGATGTGACTTTCCCAAAGGATTGATAAGTCAGGAGGTTTTGGTGGAGTCTTCAAATTAGTACATTTCAGATAAGGGAACTAAGGAAGGAGTTACCCAGCCCTGAATGGCATTTAAAAGGGGTATTTGAGTTAGTCGCACAGGTACCTCCTATAAGTATGCCGTGTAGGTACCCCGCATTGCTATACCGCGTAGGTATAATGCACAGGTATAGTTCGCAGGTATACCGTGAAATTATAGATGATGAATGAAGAATGAGAATACTTTCAAAACATGCCTGCCCCATTTAATTATCTCTTCTCTCATGGTCTATAGTGCTACCTCAGACAGTTTGAGAGATCTAGGTGAAAGAGCTACACAATGGTAGCTTTAGAGAGTCTTTAACGTTTTTCTGTCTGAAAAATATGGAGCTAAAGGGTTCTATTAATACGCAGGGATGGGGCCTGGGTGAAGAGTTTTCATCTGTGTAGGTCCTTCGTGCAGCTCGGACACGCAGGTATTCCATGTAGGTGCATAAAAAATATTCGGGTGCAGACCTATGTCGTGTAGGTCACTCGCATAGCTCCATTAAACTAGCCTTTAAAGATAGTCCATCGTAAATCTCATTGGGAATATTTTTATTTTCCTCTGTACTCTTTGAACACTTTTTTGGGATCTGAAATACATAGAGTATTCTTCCTAGTATTTTGGGTTACATTCTCAAGTAGTGTCAACAATGGCCTCAAACAAAATCTCCACCATTACTCTTATCTTCTAAAATCCTCTTCACTTCCCTCTATATTCTATTTTTTATGTATTTTAATTTTTACACGAATGATTTCATAAGTAAGCCTGATCACCAACCAAATTCTACAGGCTTGAAAAATAGTTTATATATTTTAGATTGACTATAACATGTACACTTAGTTGGTTACCCACGATCAACTCATACAAAACCACCAAAATAGTACTATAATAAAATAAAAATACAATTGAAACTAACTCATCACCTAATCATTCATTAAATATTTAAATCCTCATTATTTCTACAAGCCCATAACCCTCACTCGTAGCTCTAGTGCTAAAATCGCATAATTAAGATTTCTTGGTAAGATTCCAATAATTTTGACCCATTTTTTGTCATAAAAACCTTATTACATAAAAAGGAAGACATGGATCACTTACATTCATAAGTACCATTTAGGTTTAGAGTTCCATAGAATTCGGACAAACTCCTAACAACATTGAATCAAAATCAACATGTTCATAAAGATGAATATCATATCCCATGATACTCAGCATTTAGGTTTCTTATTTTTTTTAAACAACAATGTACATATAAAATTTCTTATAGTAATAATTTGTTCAATATCATTCATTATAACATGGAGAAAATGAAACATAAGATGGGTGAGCTCAAATGATCAGTAAGTGTAAATATAATCATTAAAATTTTAATTATATCAATGAGAATAAGAGATCATAATTGTCTAATGAAACAATCAGAATTCATGAATGAATCATAGAATAACTTAAACCAATGAATATATAGATCATAAAATATGAAAACATGGAAAAATGAAGGGTCATAAAAATCAATAATCACGAGCTAAGTGATATCAATATTGATAATGAGGAACTTTTTTAAACCCATAGTAAAAAATGAAAACCTTTTCTGGTAACTTAGAGAACAACTTTCATAACCTATTTTAAACCCATGACTTCAGTAACTGGAGCCTAGTTAAATACATATGAGAAACCCTAATGTAACTCCCTCTTTATGGACACTCAAGACAAGATACATTACTCAATTTATTTGAGTGCTATCTAGGAGAAGCCGTCATATAATCTATAAATAGATCAACTCATACAACCTGGGCCACAACATCATATAAGATGTCTAAGAACCACATCATTAATAAACTACACAGAGAAATCATATAAATCTCATAGAAATAGTCCTTATTCCCATTATAAATTATTAACACTTGGAAAATAAATTTTTGTTCTTAATAGTATGATTGAAACATGATTTACCCATAGAAGAGAAATGGGAACCCAAACAGTCTCTTTGAAACATTTTCAATTAATTCAAAAGAAATATGTTCCATGAAAATCTATTTGATACATGAATAACCAATGGATGAGAAATAGATTCCATAATAATAACTTTAAAGAAATCATAATCCATCAATAAAAAGAATGACTATGGTATCAAAAAAAATATTTCTAGTGGAAGATAATTAAAAAACAGGTTTTGACATTGATGAATGAAAATAAAATTAAAATTTTATTATAGAAATACTTTGAAAAATATTATTTAATTTTAAGATGACTTTTTTGAAAACATTAATCATTATAAAAATCCATTTATATAAAAATATCCTCCCAAAATTATAATGGAATATTTAGAAATAAATGAAAACCCTTATTAAAACATAAAAAAGTTTTAAAATTTTTTCATTGAAACTTTATTTTAAAATATCAATTAAAAACATAATGAAAACTTTTTTTTAAAACCCCAGTTTGAATGGTCAAAGATTTCAGACCAAAAAGGGAAATGTAGTCAGATTCTCTTGAAAACATATTATAAAACATTTTGACTACCAAATAGTATAAAAACAGTACAATTACATGGAAGTATCATGAATAAAAAAATTTGAATATAATTCATGAAAATTAAAATATTTCAACATCAGATATGAAATCATACACAGTCCTCATAAATTAGGATGTTGAATCAAATGACTAATACAAACTATAAAATATTGAATCCTAATTTCTATAAAAGAATAAAATTAAAAATACATATTATATCATGAAAATAGGTAGATTCATGATATAACAAGTGAAATGGTTAGTATATACACCTCATAAATTAATATAGGTGTATAACATTAAAAAAATTTCAAGGAATGAAAATTGTAAATAATATCCATTACCCGTTTGGTAATTTTGAAACTGTAAAACCTATGAAAGAGTGAATGGAAATGGATATTTAAGTAGATTATATTTAATTATAATAATAATAAAATATATTTTTGTATATTATATACAGGACACAATAAAATATTTGGTGAATATTGCATATATCTCAGAAAAAGAAATGTGAGATAAGAAAAAACCCTTACTACTTGAGTATCTTTTAAATCATGAGATTCTTGAAATAATAACATCAATTGAAAATTTTAATATCATAAAATAATTAAAATTTATGAGATAACATGTCTATTATAATTATATACACCACACAAAATAATTTAGTGGTGAATATGACAAAATCTGTGAAAGTGAGACTAGAAATTACTATACCCTAAGTAAATTTATCACCACTTTTCTACATCTTCCTGAATTATAAAATTATGTGAATTATTTAATTTCTTGAGAAAATTTCAATATTTATTATTTCTTTTATTCCAATTAAAAACAAGTTATATATAATTAATTTATCATTTAATTTTATGTATGATATTTTGACCATATTCGGATTATGGGCCAAAAATGATTTTATTAGGTCAAATATGGTCAAAGAGAACATTATTTAAAAATATAAATAAAAATAATCAGGAAATATTTGTCATATTTAAATTTTAATTATTAATTTAAATTTAATTATGTTATATGGTTATGTAAAATGAACTATGATTACGATCATGGAGACGGTAGGTCATTAGTACATATGAGTAACATATCATTTTTTCCAATTATCATTATATAAAGAATGAAACTAAAATTTATTAGATAAAAAATAAAATATTATATTATTATATATACTTATATATATAATTACTATGATTTGAAGATGAAAAAATATTAACTTGATCGCTTTGGGGAGGTAGTAGTCCACACATCCATGAACGACGTTATCAATTTTTAACTGTGTGAATATGTTAGAATAAAATTATACATTATTGTTGTAGAAAGACAATTATTTCATGAATATATAAATTATTTCTTTTATTTAATATATATAAATTATATTACCCTTTTTACCTTCCATGTTACACATTAGTGAAAAAATCTTCACATCACTTCATGAGGTGGTAGTTCGCCGAACACACGAGCAATGTTTTCGTATCCCATACTGTATGGAATTTAAAACAAGTGTATATGATATAATGTATACAGGGGAATTATTATATTTAAATTATCATAAATATCATATATAAATTGTATTTCCTCAATTATTTCCATCCATGATTGGTTTTCCTAGAAAAACGAATGATATCCTTTCATGAGGTAGTATTCCGTCGTACACACAAAGGATGATTTCATAACCAAATTGATCGAAGTGTGTGTGGGTGTAGTTTATACCCTTAAAATAAAAAAAATCCAATTATATTTATGATACTTATTTTATTATATAATCATTAAATAAGATTAATTTTTTTGGAGAAGGAAATAAAACAAAACATTCCCTGCAGAACGTTACGACTTCTTCAAGTACCTCCTTTTGGTATTAACCAAAGGACTTCATTTATTTGATTAATGGAAAAACCTAAGGCATATAGGATGATGTAGAAAAATATTGGAAGTCGTTTTTTATGGTTTGGTCAATAAATCTATCAATGTAGATTTGATTAATTTGGGAGATTGATAGACATTTTATAATGGAGGAGGATTGATGTTCTTGTAAATACCAAAATAGTAAACTCTATTGGGAGGTATGAATTACCTAAAATGCCTAAAATATTAATCCATAATGATGGTTAGGGATTTATTGTTCTATTAATTCCTCAAAACAACAAAATAAATACATTATTTGTAACATTATTTCCTTTATCTTTAAGTTTAATTAATTTTATATTTATAGTTTTTACCATGTTAAACTGTAACTTTTTATATACCTAGGTGATTTATCCATTAATAATATAATTAATATTATATTTATTATATAAATTTTAAAAAATTATAATAAATATTAATCCCAAATCATTATATAAAACTTTTACATATGTGTAAAACAAATTTTAAAAGAAACACATGTAATGTGAAAAACCATGTTTTAGCCTTAATCACCATAAGTGGTTTTAATTTATTCACTAATAATAATGGTAAAAAATTAATTAGAACCTATTATATAACACCCCAAGCTTCCATGGTACGCATCTCTTTGAATAATAGAACATCGTGTATTATACACAACCTTGAGTTCTAACACACCGTGATGAATAAAAATAGCAGTTATGAATAGTAATACCCACTTTTTAAAATTATATGAATTTTATATTTCAAAATGGACTTCATTTTTGTAATCGTAATACCGAAATTACCTATGTTGAATTTTTTGTAATTTTCTGAGAAATTCCAATTTTTTATGAATATTGAAAAATACTTAAAAACAACTTTTTTAATCAAAATAATTTATAGTGATAAATTATACTATTGAGTGGTTTTAAATTTTAATTAGAATATATTTTTACCATTTTTTCCAATGGTGGTCATTAGAATTAATTTAACTTTGAAATTGGACATAAACAATTGTCAATCTTTTGATATATATTGTTTCTTAAAAACACTCTATTTGTTGTGACAACGGGAATTAATTATAAAAATAATTAATGCAACTTATATTTTTGGAATTTTTTAAAATAGATATCATTTTTGAATTCGGAATATCAATTATAGCTTAGGGTGAAATTTTGGCATTGTTCTAAAAAACTTTAATTTTTGATGAATAGTGAAACCACTAAGTGGTAGTTAAAAAAATTATTTTTCATTTAAATGAAAAATTACCACTTCTGTGATTTTATTTTTAAAAATTTGACATACATGTTTGTCATTAGGATTTAAAATTTTGTTCAATGGGATTAAAATAATTTTTTGGTGAATAGTAACTTTTTAGTTTAATTAATCGCGATTAAAGGTAATTAGTGACATTTAAGGTAAAAATGATTTTATAAAAATATTAAAATACCTTTACACATGTCCTACCCCTATTAAATGAGTCATGGCCGATGAAGCCAATCGATGGGTAAACTTGGGGACCCCATGGAGCCACTTTTTTAGGAAAATGGCATTAAAAACGTTTTATTTAATGTTAAAAACATTCACAAACATGAGTTGTTTTACTAAAACAATTTTTAAATGGGGTTATACAAGTCATATTTTTTACTATAAATATTAATTAGAAATATAAAAAGATTTACTACATCATTATATTTTTTTTTATAATTTTTAGACATTTAATAAATTAAATTATTTATGACACCATGATGATGTAGCAATTACCTCATTAATTAATGATTTAAATAAAATGAAACGATAATGTACGATCTAAAACATACACTTGTCAAAAACCACTTGGATGAGTTGATTTCAACCCCTTTTCACCTTATCCTCGAAATATATAGGTTTGTCACCTTTAGAATCCGAAACTCATTATATAATAAAGTAACATTTCATTACTTTCCAAGAGTGCCCCTCCTCTACTCTTATAAAAGGCCCCCACCACTACAACCTTATTAACACTTTCAAGCCATTTGGCTAGGCCAAACTCTGCCCAAATACTCTACCAACTTCCCTCTATTACTCTTAGAAGCCTCACTTTGGGTAGAAGTCTTCCCAAGGAAGCCTTTGGCTCAAATCAAAAAGAGTTACCCGATTTTAAGATAATGTCTTCTTTTATGTTATTTTGTTTTATTTTGCTTATGCAACCCCCTAAAATATTTTTATTCATTTATTTTGCAACAACAATAGTATAATAAATATACTAGGATTTTTTTATAAGAAGGATTCCAGCTACAATTACACACACCTACATCTAATGGTTAAAAAACATATTGTTTCTGTGGATGGCGAATTTCTGCCTCACGAAATGATGATTGTTCAACACTCATATAACACTTTCAAAGGTGGCCACTAATATGTCACTATATTTATATATGATATATAATATGTTTATGTTTTATATAATATGAATTATTTTTAATTTATGTCATACCATTATGATTTCCATTATCGGTAAATGCGATGATTTCATTTTAGGAAGTGCAGACTACCGCCCCCTCAAAGTTATTTGAATCGTTAATGCCATATGTGGGATGTATAAAGGATGGAGTAAATGGTATTATACATTATATTATACAGTAATCATATTATACCTTTATATAATTATAATTTCATTCCATTAAAGACGAAATAGAAATGAAAGTAGCGTTCAAGCGTACGTACGAGTTACCGTCTCCATGAACGGTGCATTTCATTTCCTTCCTCTAAATGTTATTTAATGTTATAAATGCATGTATATACTTGCTATATTTGATATATATGATATATAAATCATTTATATAATTCTGAAGATGATGGATATTTCACCACATGAACAACTTGTAATTATAAGAAGTTTATTTTTGACTCAAGTACCAAAGATCGACAAAATGACCATTATTAACATAAATAATTACATAATGTTCATAACATGGTAATATGTTATATAAGAGGAATAATTAACCTGAAAACAGTTCTTAGGAAAATATAAATTAACTCTAGTTTATTATTCAAGAGATTAAAGAATGATCGATTCATGTCGGACACGAGGTAAAGGAACTTCTTAACCCAATTTCCATTCTTTGGTTTAATCTCCTACCTTCAAATTATGTGATGATATTATTATGTCCTATCTTTTATTTTTTACATTCTTTATATGTACTTATTGTAAATACACATAATAGATCTATTTTATTTTGAAAATGATCTTTGTAAGGACTTCGTCTCAATATCCTTTCATAGAGGCATATTTGGTTTTATACACAACATTCATTTATACGGTGTATAAACCCCTTTGACTTTTACTTTAATTCAAAAGGAATCTTTTTATACGAAGAATTTTTACTAAACAACAAAAGGAATGTTTTTTTCTTACATATGTGGCGACAATGACTTCTCTGCCACCATGACTATTATTTGAGTTTTGGCTTCCTCTATAATCCATAACTTTTTTTAAAAGAAAAATAAATACCATGTTTTACTTTTCATTAATTTTGGTATTGAAAAAGGTTTTGATAAAGTTTTTATTATATCAATGTGTTGTATTGATATCTTGTGATTGAAGTGTGGAAATATTATGTTTCCTTTATGCATGGTTTATGTGATACAATTATGTTATGGTTTATGATATGTTTAAACATTTTCATATGATGAATGCATTGGACTTAATAAGTGACGGTTGGAGCTCGCTATAGCTCCTCGATGCATCGGTAAGTCTCATGGGACAAACTAGTGTCTTGGCACGAGGCCTTGATAAAATCTTTTTTGTAGTATTGGAACGAGGACATGGCTACATGGTTATGATATTCTGGCATTATTCATTACATCATTATGAAAGTGGTTATTGATATTGCATGTGATTATTCGACTAGTAGAATAACCATGTGAAGAAGTAAATGGAATTATCTAATTTTACTTTTGCCATATTATGTTGAAGTCCAAGTTTAAAAGGATTTTGTTTTAGTAATAAATTGCCTTAAATGTTTATTTTTATTTATGAAAGCTTCCGCTATATTGTTATCCTTACTGAGCATCTGAGCTCACCCCTTTAAATGTTTTAATATTTTCCAGGATGTGAAGAAGTATTTTATGAATGACCTTCAGGGAAAGTCAGAAGAGGATATGAGTGTGGACTATGTAGACTTTGTTATTGTAGTTTTTCAATTTATGATGTAATGTAACATTTATGAATGTATCTAGTGTTTCCAAGGCTACTAAACTAATTGGTATATCGAGACTTGATCTTTTGTGATCATGCCAATGTAACACAATAATGCATCGACTCTGGGTAATTGGGGTTGGGGAGTTACAGTTGGTATCAGAGGTAGTTTAGTACTAACCATGGAAGTTAGATTTAGATAATTTCTGATTAAAGAACAAAGCCCAATGATAGATTTTGAGGATTATTATATACGAACTTCTTAAAGTTTTGTTATTATAAAGATTTTGTGAGTTTTCCTTGCAATACATCCATGTCTGGATACGAGTAGGTAGAGGCGGTGCTGGCACAGATGTACTTAGGGGTAAAACCCGAAAACACCGCTTTAAACAAGACTCGAACGTGAACTGGTGCACGACAATGGGCCTTGCTGCACTCTTGGTTATGACACTCCTAAGGGATATGCTTAGGATAAATCTCATTTTCCTAACAATCCATTATGAAGGGTTTGTGAGTATATAATTCCTCAAGGAAAACATTTTTATGATTATAGATTATATCCATAAATATTTCAATTTTTTTTAAGTCTTTTACAAATATGGAATTTTGTATTTTGATTCATAAAATAATCTAGTTTATGACATTGTTTAGAAATGTCGCCTATTGGGAGGAATGGAAACTGTATCAATGCACACACTCCATGTAGGGATTGCCCTCCTTCTCAAGATAATTATAATGGAGATGGAGACACAACTAGTGCTGATCAACTTATCACCATACTGCGAAAACTCACTCAGGTTATGAATAATATCCTTACTCATATGGAGCACCCTGATCCGCAATGTGGAGGATCAATGTTAGACCGCTTCATGAGGAAACAACCGAAAATATTTAATTGGGGTAAAAATCCATTA
The DNA here is from genome assembly GCA_963277665.1 of Viscum album. Lineage (NCBI taxonomy): Eukaryota > Viridiplantae > Streptophyta > Magnoliopsida > Santalales > Viscaceae > Viscum > Viscum album. The sequence continues at coordinate 1,175,276,625 of OY728134.1, forward strand.
GTAGCTATGAAATGGAAAAGCTCCTTAGAAAATATATTCCACGCCTTGGGGAGTAGCGAAAGGGAGAAGGTTGTCATGACAGTTTACCGTCTCACTGGAGATGCCGATCAATGGTGATCACTGTTTCAAAACACAAAGGAAGATGAAGAAGTATCAAGTATGGAATGGAGGGAGTTTAAGAAAATTTTCATAGAAAAATACATTCCACATGACCATCGAGCAGATATGGAAAGGCAATTTCTGAGTTTGAGGTAGAAGGAGGATGAGAATGTCGCAAAGTATGGGGCAAACTTTACAAGGTTAGCGAGGCATGCTATAGATTATATATGTATCCCAAGAAGTAATATTGATCGTTTCATTGATGGGTTAAAACCATTTCTCCATTGAGATATAACATCACAATCATTCTCAACATACGAAGATATTATCTCATGTTCTATCAAGACAGAAAAGGAATTCTCTAAATCTTATGACAATAAAGTAAAGAAAGAGAAGAAGAGAACGGTGGAACATGAGACAGATAAAGGGAAAAATGGAAAGAAGGATTTTCCATTATGTGATAATAGTGGGAATAATCATCCCAGTACTTGCATGAACGGAATGACGGTTTGTTATAAATGTGGAGAAAAAGGTCACCAGGCTTGTGATTGCATGAGAAGGAAAGAGGCTATCTATGTTGAATGTTACAATTGTAGGGAAATGGGGTATTATGAAAATGAATGTCCTAAGAGTCAGGGAAACTTATTTCAGAAAAGGACAAGGGATCAAGGACAATATTATGTTGTTACTACAGTTTAAGTGGAATAATTTATGTATTGGTGCTTTTGGACTCAAGGATTATATTCTGGTTATAAGGATAATGTGATATATATATATAAGGATTGTACTGCAGTACTTGTTTTTTTCATTAAGTTTTTAATATGATGAATGTAATCATATTTTTATATGTGATAACAAGAGAAACTTTACTTTATTTGGGGAATCTTATGTTACAATTTATTTTGAAATTTAATGACCTTTTAGAGAAAGTCTGGGCAGATGTATTTTGGATAACTATAAAGGTTGGAATGGATTAAGTTGAACCTTGGATAGTATTGTTTAAGGTTAAAACATTTCTTAATATTATTTTCTGAATATTATAATACAATATTTTTAGGAAAAGGAAAACCAGCAGGTTGGGGGATAACCCGTCGCGTCGGACAATGCTGTAGGAATCGAACCCAGAACCATTGTGCGACAGGCCTTTACTACCTACCACTAGCCTACAGGAAGTCCCTGATTATTACAAAATAGTTTTTTTAATCTAAACGGTATGTGATAATATTTGGAATCTTATAAGATTAGGATAAATATAATATTTTTGAGTGAAATATGGGTTTGTGGTAAAAAATTATTAAAGAATGAAAAGTCTACATGACATGTATGTATATTCCCTTACGTTCTTAGTAAATCTCCCAAATAAATTCCTGAACTTTATGAAAGGTGACTTAAAACAAAAAACGTTGTCGGTTAGCTTTTCCAACTGGGGAATCAATGATCATTTAACCAATCACAAGTTTGAGATTTTCTTGTAGATAACTTTCTCTTAACCCAGTTTTCTACTACTCTCCATCAGACCTTGATGGTTTGTTTTTCCTCCATGTCCATATTTTCATAGAATCTTAGTATGGGCTATCTCGGGTGACCTTTGTACTTTTCTTTCTTTCTTTTTATGTTTTTTTATTAACCTTATTTCTGATGTGGGTTTTCCACAAAGGTATTTTCTATTTTGAACCTTTTATTTTCAAAGAAAAATTTCAAATTGCGAGGACGCAATTTATTGAAGGAGGGGAGAATGTAACACCCCAAGATTCCATGGTATGCTTCTCTTCGAATAATAGAGCATCATGTATTGTACGCAACCTTGATTTCTAACACACAACGACCAATAAAAATAGCAGTTATGAATAGTAATGCCCCCTTTTTGCAATTATATAAATTTTATATTTCAAAATGGACTTCATTTTTGTATTCATAATATTGAAATTACCCTAAGTTGAATTTTTGGTAATTTTCTTAGAACTTCCAATTTTTTATGAATAGTGAAAAATACTTAAAAACAACTTTTTTAATCAAAATAATTTATAGTGATAAATTATACTATTGAGTTGTTTTAAAGTGTAATTACAATATATTTTTACCATTTAATCCAATTGTGGTCATTATAATTAATTTCACTTTGAAATTGGACATAAACAACTGTCAATCTTTTGATATATATTGTTTCTTAAAAACAAGATATTTGTTGTGACAGCAGGAATTAATTATAAAATTAATTAATGCAACTTATATGTTTGGATTTTTTAAAAATATACATCATTTTTTAATTTGGAATATCAATTATAGCTTAGGGTGAAATTTTGGCATTGTTCTGAAAAACTTCAATTTTTGATGAATAGTGAAACCACTAAGTTATAGTTAAAAAACTGATTTTTCATTTAAATGAAACATTACCACTCCTGTGATTTTTTTTTCAAAAATTTGACATACATGGTTATCATTAGGTTATAAAATTTGGTTCAATGGGATTAAAATTATTGTTTGGTGAATAGTAACTTTTTTGTTTAATTAATCGCGATTAAAGGTAATTAGTGAAATTTAAGGTATAAATGATATTATAAAAATATGAAAATACCTTTACACTTTTCATACCCCTATTTAATGAGTCATGGACGACCAAGAAAATACATGGGTCAACTTGGGGACCCCATGGAGCCACTTTGGTAGTATAATGACATTAAAAACTTTTTATTTAATTTAAAATAAAAATGTCACAAACATGACTTGTTTAACTAAAACAAATTTTAAATAGGGTTATACAAGTCATATTTTTTACTATAAATATTAATTATAAAGATAAAAATATTTCCTACATCATGATAGTTTTTTATAATTTTTAGACATCAAGTAAATTAAATTATTTATGACACCATGATGATGTAGCAATTACCTCATTAATTAACGATTTAAATAAAATGAAAAGATAGTGAAAAATATAAGACATAAACTTCTCAAAAACCTATTGGATGAGTAGATTTAGAACCCTTATCACCTTATCCTCGAAATATATAAGTGAGGGACCTTTAAAATACGAAATTCATTATATAATAAAGTATTATTTCATTACTTTCCAAGAGTGCCCCTCCTCTCCTCTTATAAAAGGCCCCCACCACTACCACTTTATTTACACATTCGAGCCATTTGGCTCGGACAAAATCTACCTAAATACTCTCAAAACTTCCCTCTATTTCGCCTAGAAGCCTCACTTTGGGAAGAATTCTTCCCAAGGAAGCCTTTAGCACAAATCAAAAAGAGTTACCCGATTTTAAGGTAATGTCTTCTCTTATGATATTTTGTTTTATTTTGCTTCTCCAACCCCCGTAAATCTTTTTATTAATTTATTTTTTAACAAAACCAGTATCCTAAATATACTAGGATGTTGTTATAAGATTTATTCTAGCTACACTTACACACACCTACATCTAATAGTTAAAGAACATACTATTTCTATGGATAGCGAATTTATGCCTCACGAAACGATGATTGTTCATCACTCATATAACACCTTAAAAGGTGGCCATTAATATTTCACTATATTTATATATGATATATAATATTTTTATGTTTTACATAAGATTATTTATTTTTAATTATGCATACCTTTATAATTTCCATTATGGGTAAACGCGATGATTTCATTTTAGGAAGTGCGGACTACCGCCCCTCAAGGTGATTTGAATCGTTAATGCCATATGTGGGATGTATAAAGGATGGAATAAATTGTATAATACATTATATTATACTAGAATTATATTATACCTTTATATACTTATAATTTCATTCCATTAAAGATGAAATATAAAAGAAATTAGCGTTCATGCATACGTACGACTTACCGTCTCCATGAATGGTGCATTTCATTTCTTACCTCTAAATGTAATGTAATGTTATAAATGCATTTATATACTGACTATATATGATATATATGATATCTAAATAATGAATATAATTCTTAATATTATGGATATTTCACCACATGATCAACTTGTAATTATAAGAAGTTTATTTTTGACTCATGTACCAAAGATCGACAAAATGACCGTTATTAACTTAATTAATTACATAATGTTCATAACATGGTAATAAGTGATATAAAAGGAATAATGAACATGAAAAAGGTTCTTTGTAAAATATAAATTAACTCTAGTTTATTATTTAGGAGATTAAAGAATGATCAAATAATGTCAGACACGAGGTAAGGGAACTTCTTAACCCAATTTCCATTCTATGGGTTAATCTCTTACTTTCAAATTATGTCATGATATTATTATGTCCTATATTGTATTTTTTACTTTCTTTATTTGTAATTATTGTAAATACACATAATATATCTATTTTATTTTAAAAATGATCTTTTTAATGACTTCTTCTCAATCTCCTTTCATTGAGGCATATTTGGTTTTATACACAACTTACATTTATACAGTGTATAAACCCCCTTGTATTTTACTTTTATTCAAAAGGAATATTTTATATGAAGCATTTTTACTAAATGAAAAAAGGAATTTTTTTTATTATGTATGCGGAGACAATGACTTCTCTTCCGCTGTGACTATTATTTGAGTTTCGGCTTCCTCAATAAGCCATAACTTTTTTTAAAAGAAAAATAAATACCATGTTTTACTTTTCTTTCATTTTGGTATTGAAAATGGTTTTGATAAAGTTTTTATTATATCCATTTGTTGTATTGATATCTTGTGATTGAAGTGTGGAAATATTATGTTTCCTTTATGAATGTTTTATGTGATACAATTATGTTATGGTTTATGATATGTTTAAACCTGTTCATATGAGGAATGCATTGACTTAATAAGTGACGGGTGGAGCCCGCTATAGCTCCTCGATGCATCGGTAGGTCTCATGGGACAAACTAGTGTCTTGGAACGAGGCCTTGACAAAATCTTATTTGTATTCTTGGCATGAGGCCTTGACTATGTGGTTATGATAGTCTGGCATTATGAATTCCATCATTATGAAAGTGGTTATTGATATTGCATGTGATTATTCGGCCAATAGAATATCCATGTGAAGAAGTAAATGGAATTATCTCATTTTACATTTGCCATATTATGTTGATGTTCATGTTTAAAAGGATTATGTTTTAGTTATACATTGTCTTAAATGTTTATGTTTATTTATGAAAGATTCCTCTATATTATTATCCTTACTGAGCATCTGAGCTCACCCCTTTCAATGTTTTAATATTTTCCAGGATGTGAAGAAGTATTTTATGAATGACCTGAAGGGATAGTCAGAAGAGGATATGAGTGTGGACTATGGAGAATTTGTTATTGTAGTTTTTTACTTTATGATTTAATGTAACATTTATGAATGTATCTAGTGTTTCCAAGGCTACTAAACTAATCGGTCTTTCGAGACTTCATCTATTGTGATCATGCCAATGTTACGCAATAATGCACCGACTCTAGGTAACTGGGGTCGGGGCATTACATATTATATAATATAAATTATTATGATTCATAATGTGGAGTCCTGTTTTCAGTTTTCCTTTAACAAAAATGGAGTAATTTATTTTAAAATTAATCTTTTAGATGTGTTGATAAAGTGGGGTTTTAAAGAGAAAACGTTCAGAAGCTTACAATATTTTTATATAAATTTTCAATATGAAATTTATTCTAATGACATGAATCAAATTAATATATGTATAATTGACTTAATTATACTTTATCACCAAATAAAAATAAAATTTAATTAAATGAATAATATTAACAAAAAGATATATTTAATTAAAATTCTTTATTTTTCAATGATCATCAAAAAATGAATCTCTTTTGAAAAAGACCAACAATTAACCATAATATAATATTGAAATCCAGATTTAAAAAGTTTTATTAAAATTTTCAATTATAATTTACAAATGTTTCAAAATTAGTTTTAAAACAATTTCTCCATTTAAATGAGGAAAAACTACATTTAAAAATGTACAACCATTTATGCTTACAATTTTACATGTTATAATATTATGAATACAAAATATATTATCTGAATATCAAAATATTTTATTCGATATAACACACACACACACACACACATATATATATATATCATTTATATCATTAGATAATTTTAATTATAATAATCAATTACGATAAAAGACATTTGGGCACATAAGAATAGCATTTTTATGAAACCATTTGATTTAAATTCAATTAGGTTTTATTTTCATTTCTAATTAGTTAGAAACCAATGAATTCATTTTATAAACCCCTGTAAATAATATATTATTTATGTATTTAATCTTATTCAATATAATCATTAAGATGACTAGGTGATAACTATCATGTTAAAACATAATATTATGAGTATATTGTGGATTTGTAAGTGTCAGCCTTGAATGTAACATTAGCTATAAAAGAAACTAAGTGATAAATGAAACAAAAGATAAAAATGGTGTCACATATAATAAAATTTAATCTTTTCATTTTAGGAAACACAACATAAAAAATTATCTAAATTCTTCTAATATAATATATATCAAAAAATACAGGGATCTAACATCCTACCCTCCTTAAAATTATTTTTTTAGTAGAAATTATAGATAGTTATCAAAGGAATAAAAATTTTAGAATTTCATTATTTAAAATATATTTATAAAAAATATTTATAGAAAACCTCTTTAATAAAAGAGTGTTAGAAGAATAATGGTCACATTAAGTTGTGCATTACTTGGATCCTACATAGACAAAATTGTGCTGGGAAATTAGAAGATGGATTTTAAAGGGATAACAAATTCTCAAGGATTAATAGAGAGTGATATATTATTTGGCCAAGAGAAAATAAATGTAAAACATAATGAGAAATAATTTTTTAAAATATCATTGACATCATCAGAAAATTTGGTAATAGGATATAATTTTATTTCAAGATCCTTGTCCTCAGGTTGAGAGATTATTTCACCATGTGGACTGAAAACATAACGAAATTTAATTACCTATAAAGTAAAATTTAATCCTTCAAACAATTCCCATCAAAATCACTTATGTTTCTCCATAATATAATAATTGAAGATTAATTATCTTACACCTGAAGCAAAATATTGAAATTTTAAAGACCACAAATCCATAAACGGTATAACAAGCCATTACGAGTTCTTTAGTCATTAACAAAAACCACAATGGCAAGAAAATGGTATGTTAATTCCATAAAATGAATAAAACATCATGTTATACACTAGAATTTAAAATTAAATATTAATACCCAATGATAAAAATAAACTATTTTATAATTAAATATATTTAAAATTCCTTAATAATTTCCTGACTAAGTTCAAAACCCTGTGAATAAAGGATTTGATCATATATTATTCTATGAAAAATAAAATGTTATTCCTCAAAAAAATCGCACATGATTCCAAAATAAAATTAATCATTAATTACTAAATTTCATGCTGACTAGGATATCGTGTAGGCTAATGGTAGGAATGAAACCCTTATCATTATTAAATCATGGATTCATGCCCCACCACTATTCTAGATGTAAAATGTTGTCACCCAGCATATGAGTTGTTCATTTTTTTCCGTAATCCTAAAAAATATTTCCTCCCTAAATAACACTACATGTTGTTGTTAGGGGTTACGAATACCGCAACACAATAAAATTTCTCCAAAAATTTCATTAAGAACAACAATATGTTTACTTATGAAAACCCTCAAATGGGGTGTTTAATATGATTTACATATGATCAAACTTAATCATATAGACCTATGATTGTATCCATTCTCTTAAGATAACCACATGTAAAAATTAATAATCTCCAAAATTATCTAAATCCATATTTTTTATAAACTATGACATCCTTGGATGAAAAATATTATGTCCAATGATGAAATCGTATATAGTACATTTCTTGCTTTAATGCTGATAATAGTAACCTAAATATTCCATCTAAACCACACAAAATAAAAAAACATGGATCTCTTACATTCTCTAGGTCCTTTTAGATTTAGTTTTTTGTAGAATAATGAAAAACTCATATCAACTTGGTCTCGTAAAAATTTGGTTTATAAATATGAACATCACCACCCATTTTACCCAATATTTATTATTTCACATTAGGTTATCAACATCATCAGTGTGATATCCTTTATAGAAATAATTCATTCAACCACATTATTTACAACATATAGAAAATGAAATATATGAAGTGTGAAATAAAATTACCCACAAGGGTAAACAGAAGCATTTACAATTGAACTTTCTCATTGAGAGTAGGATTTCAAAAGGGTATTACTACATAATAAAAGTGAATTATTGAATAATAAAATAACTCTTACCCATAAATACCTATAACATCAACTCAGAAAACATGGGAATGGAACAAGTCATCAAAATCAATAATCATCAGCCATTTGATATCAATCATGGAAATGAGAGAAATTATAAACCCATTAAAATTAATTGAAACCATATTTCGTAACTTAGAGAATTACTTTAATAAACCATTTCAGACCCATGTCAGAATTAACTAGATCCTAGTTAAACCCATTAGAGAAGACCTAAAGTAGTCCCTTCCTTATTTCCTCTCAATACAAGGAACATTACCTAATTCATATGAGTTCTAAATGGGCGCACCACTAATATAATCTATAATGGTATTACTAGATATGATATCTATGAACCACAACATGAATAAATTATATAGAGATGCCATTATAAAACACATATAAACAATCATTATTACTTTTTGAACTTGATTAACTAATGGAAATGTAAGAGTTTTCTTAAAAATAATTTTGATACATTGATAATTCATGTAAATTAAATAGGCACCATATAAATCTCTTTGAATCATGATACTACCAAGGAAAATAAATGGGGTAAAAAAATCCTGCGGATATATGATTAACCTTTGGAAGAGAAACAAGTTCAACAAAATTATTTTGAAGTAATCATTATCTATCCAAATAAATAATTATAATGGAATTAATAAAAAATAACCCTAGTGGAGGATAATTGAAAAATATTCATGTTATACTATATTAATGGAAATAATATTAAAATTTTATAAATTTTTTTGGATGAAAATAACCTTTTAATATATAATATCACATTATTAAAAAATAATTTTTTTAATATGCCTTTATTAAGAAATATATTTAAAAACATAAAAAATAAATATTTGGAATTGATTTAAAACTCATTTAAAAATATAATATATTTAGATTCATTTCCACTTTTAATTTTATTAAAATATAATTTAAAAAATATAAAACAATTATGGAAAAAATGTTTTGAAATAACACAGATTTCCAATAGAGGAGTGAAATGATGTTGGATTTTCCTAAAAACACAATCTAAAAAATTTTATCTACTAGTGAGTGGAAAAAATGGTACAATTAATTGGATGTAAAAGTAATAACCATAGTATAATATAATTTATTGTAATTATAATATTTCATCATCAAATGTGGAATCATTACCTATATTTGCCAATAATAATACTATAAAAAAATACTATTACCATGTTTGTAACATTGAATAATAATTATTATAATGAAAAACAATTAAATTAAACATAGGATATAATTAAAATAAATATTTTCATGATATAATATTTCAACAAGGTGTTATATATATCTCATTAATGAATATTATTTTATATCATAACGAACATCTCAATCGAGGCATATAATGAAACAATACATTTCCACATTGGATAAATTAGAAATTACAAACTCCAAGAATGACAGATAATCAAATGTATATTTAAATCCCGATAAATTTAAGGAATAGAATAAAAAAATAAATTCATGGGAATTATATTTACCCAAAAAAATAATAAGTGGTGAATATTGAATATATCTCATAGATATAAAAGTGACATGAGAAAAAACCATTAATGCTTGAATAAATTTTGAATCATGAGATCAATGAATGAATAAAATCAATTAAAATTTTTAATAAAATGAAATAAATTATTTTAATGATATAAATATTTATATGGGAGTACAAACACCACAATGATGAAACAAGTTGTTAATATGATATACATCTCATAGAAATAATTGTGAGACTATATATTCCCTTACCTTGAGTTTGTTTCTCCAAAACTATTCATCAAATTCCCTAATAACAAAGTAATGTTATTTATTTAATTGTTTGATAATATTTTAAAATATTATTATTAATTTCATTTTAATTATATAAAAGTTATATATAATTTCTTAATTAATTATGTTTTAGTTTGATGTTTTGACCACATTTCGTTTCTGTGTAAAAATAAAATTTTGTTGGTCGATTAAGTTTAAAGGGATAATTATTTTAACATATCCAAAATAAAAAACATGAAATTATAATCATATTTATAAATAAATTATACTTTTAGATATGGCTATGAAATATGTTTACGAAAAATGTAGTAATGTTATGATCATGGAGATGGTAGACCGTACATACCCACAATTTACATTTCTATTTTCAAATGTTAATTATAGAATAAATATATGTAAAATTTATTATATCATAATACCATATTAATGTATAATATATACTTATATATATCTTTATTTTTGTTTGGTGACAAAGAAATATGAATCACATCACTTCGAGGAGGTGTTAGTCCACACATCCATGGACAATGTTATTACTATTTCAATGTATAAAAAGGTTAAAATTAAATTATATATTATTTATAAAGAAATATAATTAAATCATGAACATAATTATGATTTTATTAATATAATATATATTTATTATGCTTACCCTTACTACCTTACCTGTAACATGATAGTGAACAATGCTTCATATTGTTTGGTGAGGAGGTAGTCAGCCACACACACAAGCAATGTTATCATATCCCATACATTATAGAATGTAAAAAATTGTTTATATGATAAAATGACTACATTATAATTATTATGAAATTAATATCCTAAATTTAATAAATGTATTATATTAATTATAATTTAGAATCATGAGATTTTGTAATGGTAAAATGAATTAACTTTTTCCGTGATGCAGTTACCCGCCATACACACGAACAATGAGGTCATTACCCAATTGATAGATGTTTGTGTGGGTTTACATCACAACCACAATCTAAAAATGAATCCGTATATTGAGGATAAAAATTTTATTATATAATCATGGTATATTAAAAATTAATGTCTCTTGTAAAAAAAATAAAACAAAAACACTCATTGATGAACGTTACATCTTCTTTGGGTATCTCCTTTTAGTTGCAGCAAAGGCCTTCCATGATTGGATTTATTATAAAACATAATTTTTATCAGATGAGGGGATGGATGTTTCAAAGTTTTTCTTCAGAATTTTTAATATAAAATTACCTTTAATGTGTGAATAAGTGTGGAGATTGAATTCCATTTTATTATAGAGGAGGATTGACATTATTATAAATATCAAAAATTAAACAATATTTGGATGTCTATAATTTTTCAGGTGGCTAAGAAATTGAAAAAATAGGGTTTTGATGAATTTGTATATAAATACCAACAAATCACAATACTAAATACACATTTTTTCAATTTATTCCTAATACTTTATCTTTAATCATTTTTAACATTATTGTTTATACCAGGGTAACATTTATATCTTTATTTTCCTAGTTAATTTATCCACTAAGATTATAACATAATATATATATTTATTAGATATTTTTCACAAACATACTATAAATATTAATTCCAATTCATGAATAAAAAACCAATGTGTGTGTAAAAATAATTTTAATACATACACATGTAATGTGTAAATCCTTATTTAACCTTAATCACGTAAATTAGTATTAACTGTGTTTACTTTTAATTATAGTGAAAATTTAATTTTACAATATTAGATAATATAAACTATTATTAATACAAATACATAATCCGTTTTTTATATTTTCATTCACATAAGTTATAGAATTTAATCTAATTTTAATCACACATACTTGTTGAATAAGCATGTTTTTAATCCAAAATTCTCAAAAGATTACATTGTTTTATATCTAATTTCACTATGAAGTTGATTATAATTACCAAATTTGGTTTAATATATGTAAATCTAAATATATTAATTATTTAAAACAGATTTAATATATAATTTAACATATAAATAATGGAACAAAAACACAGATTTCAATTAAAATTCGCAATATATAACTATTTTTAAAAAAATTATTTTTTTCAGAAATATACCAAAAATTCCGCCTAAGATAAATTTGAATTTAAAATTTCAAAAATTAATTTTAATTTTCCAAAGTCAATATATTCATTTTTAAAAAATATGTTTTAAAATAATTACACCATAAAATGTATACAAAAATACTTTTTAAAAAATACAACATTTTATGTGTAAAATTAGATATGTTTTTATCTTGTTCCTTTAAAATATATAGGATGAATGTCAAAATATTTTATTGAATATTATATATATATTATTATTAATATCATTAAATAATATTAATTAATTTTATTTTTCATGATAAATCACCTTTTGGTGCATAAATAGTTTTTATAAAAACATTTCCTTTATATTCAATTAGTTTTTATTTTCATTTCTAATTAATTGTAAACCAATGAATTAATTTTTTAAACATGGTTCAACAATATTTTTATAATTTATTTAGTCTTAATCATTTCCTCTATTCTAATGGACAAGTGATAAGTATGATGTTAAATTATAATATTAATAGTATATTGTTATTTGATAAGGCATAGCCTAGCATGTAATACATGTTATATAATAATATCAATGATTTGTGAAACAAAAGATAAATATGACATTACATAAAACTTGTGGTAAAAATTTCATTTCATGTAACTAAATATAAAAATAAATTTAAAATAAATTTAATGATGATGTTTCATAAAATATCAGGATGTTACATTATGTCTCTCACATAAAGTATCATAGAAAAGTAATATTGTAATATATAACATAATATAAAAGTAAAGGTACCTCACTAAAACATACCTACTAGTTCTATTCTCTCACTCTAATGTAACACTTCTTGATCCATATCTCTATAATATGCTTCTCATGTAAATGGAAACTGTATAAAAACCCCCACCTCATACATCACATAACCTCATCATGAACATCCTCTATGCAAAACAGTAGCCAAATATTTTTTAGGAGACACCAAAACCAATAAGTCATGTATAATACCTCAATAAATCACTATAAATGACCAAAAAACTTTTTAATAACCATTTATAATCTATATCTAGAGATACATGTCTTTCAAATAATCGAAATCCATCAAAATCATCTATAAACAATTATTGGAATGTAACCTCCATGAGTACCACCATATAATACTTACAGAAGAAGAGTGAGGAGAAGAGAATAAAGTCATCCATCCAACCATTCAAACCTAGATGTTATGAAAAACACCCTCCATATTCTACTGGGTGATGGATTCCCTAAAAAATTTTGTTGGATACAAAATTAAATAGAAAAATATATAGAAAATATTTTGATTACAACCACACTATGTGAAACTACATTGCCTTAACATCAAACAAAATTTTTACTAATTGAAAAATACCCTACCTATGATAAGTACAAGATATCCAATAGGCATAAAAACATTGAAAATAAATTTTTATTTATTAATATGTACTAAACATTTCATATTAAATAATTACAAAATAATTTTCCCAATTTATCCATCAAAATATCAATCATATGGGTAGAAACAATAAATATTCACTAACATTAATAATTATATTAATCTAGATATCTTCATAATATACCGTACAACTAATATAGGCAATGTTCAATCAAGTGTGTTAAGCATTGGGTAAAAAAAATATATGAATATTGAATCTCAGAAAACTATCCATTAATGTAAAGAATTAATAATAAAAAGAGAACCCATATTTCAATTCATGAAACATAGGAAATACCAACTTCAACATTCTCCCTATATCCTAATTCCATCCAAGATACCACTATGTACATCACCATCCATTCTACCACCAAAAACCCCAACTACTACAACTATCCCATAAATCCCCACCCATTTCTTACCGAACCACCATACATCCTAGGTTCACCTTAAGAGAAAACAAAATGTTTGTATGAAATCAGAAAACTATTTTGTTTGGAATAAAAACCTTAAAACAAATGCATCTAGACTTTATTATAAAAAAACCTGGCTCACCCCCAAATGATTACATTTATAAAACAACCAATTTTTATAAAACATTAATTAACTGATTTATTTAACATAGGATACACCGATGTGTAAACTATGGAATCATCCAACAAAAACTAATAAATTAATTTATTATGATTCATGCATAACAACAATTTCCACTTATTTTATAAAAAATGATAATAATTAAACATGAAATTTTTATTTTTATTAAACATTAATTTCATATATTAATGTAATTCATCCAATTTTGAGTCATAAAAAATATTCTAAGGAATATCATAAATGAAATATAACATACTATAAAGAAAATTAACAGGAAAACTATTAATACAACATGAACACATATGATATCTCCAAATAAAACAAAAATATAAATTTAAAATTATAATTTATTCTTCTTTATGATTACATTCACCCTTAACCAATGGGATAAATCAAGACAAAAACAAAATTACAATTGAATCAAAATTTATGAAATGATTCCCCTATATGAAAACCCATATCTATAATATACAACAACTCAAGATTTATTACAAAATATGAACATAATTCTATCCATGAAAAATGTGAGGCCCAGTGTCTTTGGGTAGTTATATAAATGAAATATAAATTGAAACATGGGTATAAAAAAATTATCTAAAAACATCAATGAATTCCATTATATTCCATTTATATTATAAAACTATATGAGATAATATAGTGATGTACATAGAAAAATGATAAGCTACATGGATTGGTAAGGGAATAATCAAAGCATAAAATGATGACAATAATAAATTATAGTAAATAAGAATTTCAACCTATAATAAAAAGGTGATAGTCATAAATATAAATATAAAACCATGATATATGATGTTAAAATCATGGAAATATATAAATATGGTGATAACATAAAACATGTATTCATAACAACAAGACAATTATTATGACCAAGACATTATAACAATGTGTGATTTGGATATCCTTCTATTAAAATACTTGGCATGTCATGAGATAAAAAATATTACCCATTGCAATGGAAGGATATGTAATTCTAGGCCCACCCACCACATTCATATTATTAACATTAATTTTTTTCCACATAGATCATTCACCATAAGAAAATATTTCCCCAGTTTTAACACCAATAATAATTATTTTGATTTAATTTATAGGAATTACCCAATCGATTTTGAATAATTTCATATATTAAAATACTATTGAATGGAATAGTGATTAGTATTCACTATGCATATATTTCGCATGTTAAATCCTAGGATAATTGATGCAACATAATGAGTGTTTATAATTAATTTTGGAAGGTTTCAATGAGAGTGAAAGGTGGTATTTCATAATAATGATGTAATTAGGATAGTAAAATTTATTAATTGAAACACATTACCTCATGGATAATTGTAAATCAAAAGGTATTAGTACTAATAATGTACACGAAATAAATTAGTAGGAGATAATCCATTTCCTTGAGAGAGTGGTTCAAAACGATTATTAAGAGTTATTAAGCGTTTTTTAACACATTGTGATAGACTTAGAGAGGTCTACATGCATTAAATTCATGATAAATTATTATTCAATAATTATAAGGTTTATTATGGTTAGTTATTTATAGAAAAATAGGGTATAATTATTTATTAATTTTTGAACATTATCTTTTTATTGGATCCGATAAAATAATAAAATGAAATAAACTTAACATTGATTT
This sequence comes from Viscum album, assembly GCA_963277665.1. Taxonomy (NCBI): domain Eukaryota; kingdom Viridiplantae; phylum Streptophyta; class Magnoliopsida; order Santalales; family Viscaceae; genus Viscum; species Viscum album. The sequence goes on from OY728134.1 coordinate 1,175,292,551, forward strand.
TCCCATGGATTCCCCCAATGTATAGTGGTTTTAAATTTTTATAATGATAACAACCAAACCCCGAAAACTAATACCCCTGGTTATGTGGAAGTTATTTATATTTAAAAGTAATTGATTTCAAAATCATTAATAATAATATTGGTTTTGTATGATTCATTAAAAGGATATGAAAATATTAAAATAATTAAAAAAAACAATATTTTAAATGGTAAATATATTTTATTTGTTCTTTAATCACAATAATTAATTTATTTTGAAACATTTTGGAGATTATGAAATCATAATACATACCTAATATTTATACCATTTTTATTTTTAACAAAAAATCAGACTATCTCAGAAAATTTTGTAAAATTTCCCATTAGATAATCTCAAAATGAAAATTTCAAACATGATATTTATTTTACTAAAATAAATTTATAATTATCAAAATTTATACTTTTAAATAAAAATCACCATTCATTAAAAAAATAATTCTATTTATGACAATAATAATTTTCTGACCATAATAAGGATTATATTAGACTGAATTGAAATATATAATCATTTTTTATCAATATTATTTTAAAATAAAATTTATTTTAAAATTCTTGAATTTATCAAAAAGTGTGTCATTATTGAAACATTATATTCTAAAGAATATTATTTTGGCCACTTCATAAGAAAATATAATTTTCATCAACACAAATATAATTTTAATAATGAAATAAGATAAATATAATAACTATTTTATTCAAAAAAAATTAATACCACTAGTTTCTATATGCATAAAATATTATTACACTAGTGAATTCCCTAAGGTTATGACGTGTAAGGGTTGTGATCTCTTGTTGGTGGTTTAGTGAACATGGATTGGACCATGATCTTTATAAGGTACTACATCGCCATTAAAATGTTTAGTTCATGCCTCAATGGTGTAAAATAATCTTGTTATTAGTCAAGGGAAAATCATAGTGAATCCATTCCCCTTAGAATCTCTGATAAATGGGATTTAAAAGTTATGGCCCTACTAGTCAAGGCTATCACATCTTCATACTCATTTTAATTTGTTTTTTAATTTTTTTGTGGTAATGTGATAAACCTAAAAATATTACAAGTCAAACCAAGTTCAAAACTCAAATAAAATTACCAAACTATTATAGAATATCATTAAACTATTTGAATTAATCGCCCTATATAATCTCAATTAGAGAGATGTTACCATCATGTTTGGTTCGTATTTGATGAGGTCCTCAAAATTAGAGGCCAAGCAATCCAAGGTCTCAATGTATCCTTACAGATTTATTTACTTTCATCTATGAAAATGGACATTATCATGACACTAATAATATAATAATATTAATATTAAATTTACAAATAATATATTATAGATGGTAAATATGTTAAAGAGTTTTATATTTTACCAATTATATTTTACAGTTTTCTAAGATAACTAAATTAAGGCATGTTGTTTTTATATCTACATTATTAAAATTTGAATTTATTCATTCAGAAATGGAATTTCATTTATAAATATTTGGGATTGTATATCACCCCCATTCATAAGTTTCACAATCAAAAGTTTAATTTCATACAGAAAAATGATGAGAAAACTTCTGTTTCATTATCACATTTAGTTCCCATATATCATACCCTTACTTTTAGTTTCTCCACAACACTTTGACCAGGTTATTTGTCTAGATTCATAAATTATTATATCCATGATATACGATTATCATAGGACACTCTTCAAATGAAATTATATTCTATAAGGTACAATATTTTGATTCATTAAATCATAGGGGTTTGATATGTACTTCCTCTAGAGAAATATATGAAACACTTAAATTACATAGTATGTGTTGGGTGGTCGTGATAGTTTATATTACATATATATTGTGTGTTAATTGATCTCAAATGGATTTATTTATTTAGGAATAATATTTACCTTCATAAAAAACAATATGAATTTATTCCACAATAATTTATAATGGAAAACCATTTCTCCAACATAAAAATCTAGATCACATTGAGGATTGAATGCAATAATTTTTGTCAAATTTTAATTGATTTCATATCAAATGAATATTTTGAACCTTATCTTATATATATTGGAAATGATTAGGTCAAATTAGATTTCTCTCTCTATGTTTATCACTTCATGTCAGAGTCTAGTACCAATTCTCATACATATCCTATTAAGGTTCCATTTGAATTCTATAATGGAAACTGTAATTATATGAGAACTCCACTAGAGGATGGTATTTATCCAAAAAAACATTTAAAATCCATTTAACATGCTCTATACATAACCTCTATAGATTGAATGGTACATTTATACTGTCCAACTATCAAAGGGTGATAAGTAGTACTAAAACTCATATTTATATCAAACTATTTTTGAAGGCTTCTCCATAAACATTCGATAATCCATAAATTTCAATTAGATGCCATATTGAGTGGAACTACATGTATTCTTACCCATAACATTATGTATTTTATAGTGATCTGGTCAAGATAAAAATATTCCTTCATTATATAGAAATGTACTGACTTTGTAAGGAGATTGACTTCCACCAAAATGGTGTTATTTAATTTATATGTCTCGGGAAGTCCAATAAAAAACCACGGTTTTGATTATCTATTTCTATACTAGTACAAGAATTGATTCTATCATAACCTTATAATTATGAAAATTATCCTTTATTTTTTTTATACTAAGCATGGAGATTAAAATTATACAATCTCTCTCTTCATGTTATCCTACTAGAATTATTTCTTCACATCTTAATAAATATTTGTTCTTGTTGGATGAATAGAGAATACTGATATTTTAATATCATTGAGAAGTAACCTTTTTCATCTATGATATTAATGGGATACATATTTGGGGTATATCCATTTTAACTCTATATTTTTTAAATATTAAATATAGAGTAGTTATTACATTATTTTTAACACCTTATCATCTTCTTGGTCCTCTTTGATCATCTCTATAATAGATATCAGATCAGTTACTTGAGAATGGTAGGATTAAGATCCTGTTATTGTTTTCCAACCCATTCTTTTCATCTTCATGATGATTGGATCCCATTAAATACACTTTATGAATAGGGTTGTGATATCTCATCTTCCCATATATTATAAAAAATTTAACATTACATAGATGTTAATGGAATGAAAAATCATAATCCTTAGTCAGCTCTATCCACCTTCATAGTTACATATTGAGGTCCTTTTGTGTGAATATATTCCTATGAAATTTTGGATCCATATATATGTCACACATCCCTCAGAATAGATATTTAAATAAAATTAAAAATCAATGAATCAAATTCCAGATCATGAGTTGGTGAGTTCTACTCATGGTTTATTAATTGGCGAGAGGCAGAGCATATCTCCTTATCGTCTTATATGGGAAAACAACCCAAGAAAGTTTTGGAATTATTTTTAAAAAATAAAAATTCATCCCCATTTTTGGGTAATGTGGGAAAAATTATAACTGTTATCCTTTTCTATTAATTCATTAAATAAATCATTATATTCTTAAGTCTAGAAAAACATTACTTGCTTCTATGTTACCCTTGTTTGTTTGATTGAAAATCATGATTAGTTTCATTAAAATTGATGATGGAACCTTTACAGGCCATGGATAATATATATCTTCATCATAGATAATGGTTTGGATCATAATAAAATTTCCTCTATTTTGGAAGGATCAATAGATATTATATTATTTGGGAAAACATTCCATAGGAATGATACTTGTGACAGAAAAATATCACATTAATTGAACATCACCAATAACTATCTCTTTCACAGGGTCTCAATACAACACAAAAATACTCCTCATGTTCCTAAAATATTTTATAGTAGATAAGAATATAATATCTAAAGACTAATACATATTTATTAAGGTAATATAGAGGGACTTATTTATTATGTCCTTGCAGCTAAATGGATAATTATAGATTTAAATTAGAATCACTATGAACTCTTTGTTTTTATACATTGTACCAAAATAAGTGTTTTGTGATATGCTAATTCTTCGACATCTCATGATAATATCGTAGATGAACACCAACCATGGTGATGTATTTGGCTCCACACAAATAATTGAAAAATTCCTCATTCTATTAATGATGATACTTTTTCATTTTCCAGATTTTTTGATCTCATGATTATCAATTAATAGTTATATTTACCCATCCTTCATATTAAATAATTAGACCAGTGGACCCCATGGTGATGAACAAGGGTGTATCAATTTTTTTTCATATTGTCTTATAGTTTATTAGTCATCTCGTAATGTTAAATAGTCTACAATATATATGGAGTCTTGGATATTGAAAAATATTAGGGTATCATCATGATTGGAAACTCAACTTCACTACTTGGAGGAGGTCCATAATACTATTCAAGAAACACATCAGAATATTACATTGTAATGGGAATGTCATAAAGGATGGTCATTTCTTTAGTATCAATAATTTGTGCTAGATACACATACACATAGGAAAATATCATTCATTAATTAGATGATGATACAAAATTAGATTAATATTCATCCTTTAAATTGTTTTGATATAGAGGTAGGTTCATGGAATAGAAAATAATTTTATTATACAAGAAATTTACGATTTCTTTATATAAGGAATGTGAACCCGTATTTATAATAACATAGAATTATACTAAGGGAGTATATTATGGGTTTTAGGGAAATTTATCTCATAAATATGGTAAAGTAAGAATTTATATATATATTGGATGATATAATTTCTCCATTTACAATTTTCATAGATAGAAATATATCCATGTTTTATTGTGGTGTTTAAATAGATTTACAAAAAATTTATGATATTGAATAATTGATGAAACCATAGTCACATAATAAATTTAATGTTCATGAATATATAATAAGGGTGGCCCTCACTATTTTAATATATTTTTCATCATTTAATACATAGATAACAGATATAGAGATGATAATTTTTATACTATTAAAAATGTAGATAGGAAAATATAAAAAATAAATGGATAAATAATCAATGTAATAGAGTCCTTCATCTATGAATTTCTAGTTTTCAATTTATGTTATTAATGAAATATTTACAAAAAATAATTTATACAGTCAGCTTTTCCCATTATAATGTTCCATAATGATCTTGCAAATTTAGAGAAGAATATCCCCTCACAATGTCTCAACATATGTGATGCAAGACCTCTTTGAAATAAATCTTGTAATGATTGATTCTATTATAAATTTTATCTTTTTGGAGTTCTTAACTAAAAGAGTGCTGTCGTGGGCGCCCTCAAATGATTAGTGTGATTTAGGGGTACTTAGGTGCAGCAGAGTGGATGACCAACGTCGTCTCTCAAAAGAGGAAGTAGATTTAAAACAACATTCTAGAGGTATTAAAAAAATTAAATAGAACAAAAAAACAACCTGAATGAATGGGGGTTCTTTGAAGTTTATAAATCTTGAAGAATATTTCTGGAAGAACATTGCATTTTTTTGTTTTTAATTTTGAAATGAAGTTTGATTAAAAAGACACAACATGAAGATATTTTTTATACAATATTTTAAAAGTCATAATCGATCTAACTCTACCTATTCAATATTTTATAAATCATTATCATTTAAATTCATATTCACATAATTATGATATCTTAATTTTTTAAATTCGAACCCTATGAGAATTAACTTTACCACGAAGATGAAGTGAATTTAACCTTAGGCTAACTTCGGAACATGCAATCACAACACCCTACTTTGATTGATGTTCTAAGATTAGATTATGTTCAGTGGTAAATTACGGCACATAAACACTCTGAAAATGAAGATTAATTGAGTTTAGGTATTGTATTTGAACTCTACAAATTGATCCCGTGTGGTTTTGAATTACCGGTTAAGGTTGCGCTCTCACAGTTCACACAATTCCCGACCTCGCGTGGTTTGTGTTAACAATTCAATTGCTTTCTTAGATTCATATAAATTAAAAAATCAATTAATAGATAATAATATCTGAATTAATGTAGCACATTGATTCAAAATAAATGAATGAAGAAGGATAGAGGTCGATCAGTTACTAAAAAGAACTACTCTTCCATGGGTGGCGTAAACATCGTAGAAGCGTTTTGCATGTGCAAAGGATTATAATGGGTATAACCAAAAAACGCTTCTACTCAAAAATTCCAACACAATTAGGAACATTAAGAGAAGAAGAAATTTAAACTAATCATAGTAAAAGATGAGGAATAAAATAAGATCAAATAAGGTTATTACACAAATGAAAACATTACAAAATGAAGAAGAGAAGGAGGCTTCGATGAGGGGATCCTTACTTCCAGAGCTACACCTCTTACAATGGTTGGAGAATTTGGGTAAAACCAATTCTCCTCTGGCTCAAATCTCCTAATTCACGTCCCCACCCTACTAAAAGATAAAATCACCAATTTATTGAGTGGTGGGTAGGCTAGGTTCAAAGTGGTTTCAAGTGTGAATGGGGAATCTCGGACAAATATTTTATGCCACCTTGCACCGCCCATTGGACCACCAAAACGCATGAATTGTCCGGCCCTCCAGAAGGCTAAAATGTGCGGATATGGGTCCTCTATCTCCTATCCATATTTGGGTTCAATATATTCCCATTGGAAGGGGTATGGCTGAAATACATAAGCTTCTCCATTCTGGCGTATCCAGCCCACCTTTGCCTCTATGGCCAAATTACTCCATAAAATGCATTATTTTGATATAGTGTCTTGAAGAAAAGTTGTAAAAAATTAATTTAGGAACACCATTACAATATCTAATGTTCAATTAATAAATATAAAAATATTTATCTTCGAAATACTACAATTCACTATAAAGGGTAAAACTAGAATTTTCAACAAATTTTCAAATGAATTATCAAATCCCAAATATTTTATAAATAAACATATTTAACACAATGTGAGGAAATTATTTCATTTATTGTCAATACTATATTCAACAAAATAGTGTTTTATCAACTCCCCCACGCTTACCCTCTTGCACTTCTGATCAAAATCTCATTTCAAGTAAACAACAATATCAAATCAAAACCAATTTTAAAACACATATATTTGAGATCAAACAATTACACACCAAGAAACAAAAGACATCATGCCTCGTAAAAACCCATTATTTGAAGTTCTTCATTTATATCATTCAATATATTTCCACTTTATTTATCCTCCCATGCACAAAACACCCACTTCACTAGAATTTTTTCTTATCACACAAATGTCATTTTTTTGCAATGTCTTCCTCATCCAAACTCATACAGGGGTCACCATAGGCATGATAAATTCATATATCGCTACCCGATGTGATTCAAGGACATATGATTATCATGAAGACCTTTCTGGGTTGTTCTGTGGCTTTCGGTTGCTAGGACTAAGATGTGAAAAACTCTGAGGCTGAATGAGGAGGGCTTGAATCTTTTTGAGGCAAAATTGAATTAATATAATTTTCACTTAAATATGGTCTTCTCCTTAATCCCCATTGTATCAGTTCAGCTCCATCATCATGAAAAGCCAGGGAAATTTTACACCATTCATCAATTCATCATAAAAAATGTCAATCTTCCCAAATATGATTTCCTTGAATGTTCCAGATAGGCCCAACTTTCCACCTTAATTAGAAGCTGAAGAAAAGGCACAACTTTCAATATAATGATTTTCATCATCCGCAAACACATCTATTTAGAATTTAATTTTCCACCCAAAGTATCACCGAATGTGGTAGTGTGACACAAGATATATTCCCCCACACTTAAGCTCATCTAGATTATGCAATTTCACTTCAAGAGTTGGTTGGATAGGAAAAATTGGCTTGTAATATGGCTAACCTAATAGGCTGTGCATGGATTCTAAGGGCTACAAGGATTAAATGATCAAGGTATGAAATTATAAAAAAGGATTCTTTGAAAAAGGGGCTCTAATACCAAACAAATGCCTCAGTCATTTAAACACAAGTACCATAAACCCTCAAGTTTTGATAGAAATAAATCAAATTCTAGTTAAATCAGGATTGGTTTGGTTCTCTCAAGAAGTGAGGTGAATGTAATGAAAATGAAAATTATGGTTTAGAAACCTCACAGGAAAGTGATTTCAAATATAAATACAGTGAGATGTGGCATTTGATTCAAAATTCAGTGTACTTTTCATGAAATTACTAAATATTTGAACTTGAAAAAAAGTCATTTCAGCATTCATTTAAGCTCAGTTTATTGGGATAAATTGATTCACTCATTGATATGAAATTCAAAATTGTGATGAGAATCATTTCAGCTCAAAAATTTCAAAAACACTGATAAAATTGAAAAATAAACACACTAAATTTGAAAAAACACACAAATTGTTTTGGTTTTTTTTAAACAGGAAAACAATTGAAATTACTAAACTAAAAGGTTCCCTCCTCCACACTTAAAATATTGCATTGTCCTCAATGTGAACCCATGAGATCATATATACACATGAAATGAAGAATTTTGAAATATGACAAATAATATAAAAGTTAGAGGGTTAGGAACAGCCTGATGTGCTCAAGTGATGATGGGGTCATGCAGTGTGATAAAATCCACTGCATCAGAAGGAAGTCCCTCAATGTTTCTCTTTAAACATTTCCCAATGAATGTAAAGCTTTATCTAGTGTTTTGTTGTGTGATCTACACTGCACCATAAGGAAAATCATTAGATACAACATAATGACCTAACCATCTGGACCTCAACTTACCAGGCATCAGCTTCAGTCGTGAGCTGTAGAGAAGGACTTTCTCCCCAACATAAAACTATCATTGTTGGATCATTCTATCATGAGATTCTTTTGATCATTCCTTGTATAGCCTTGAGTTATCATATGAAGACAATCTAATCTCCTCAAGCTCTTGAATTTGCATCTTCCTTTGGATTCCAGCTTGGGCCAAATCCATGTTTCATTTCTTTATAGCCCAATTAGCCCAATGCTCACCTTCTATGGGGAGGTGGAACGCTTTCCCAAAAACAATCCGAAATAGGGACATACCAATGGGTGTCTTGTATTCTATCCTATAATCCCACAATGAATCATCAAAGTGCTTGCTTCAATCCTTCCTATTTGGCTGCACTGTTTTCTCCAATATTTGTTTCAACCCACGATTTGAAACCTCAGCCTGACCATTTGCTTGGGGGTGGTATGGTGTTGATGTTTTTTTGTGTCACCCCATAATTTTGAAGGAGGGAAGAAAAATTCCTACTGCAAAAGTGTGTCCCTTGGTCACTGATGATGGCCTTTGGTACTCCAAACCTGAAAAAATATGTGCCTTCACAAAATCCACAACAACATGAGAATCATCAGTCTTGGTGGACTTGGCCTCCACCCATTGGATCACATAATCAACAGAAACCAAAATATACAAGAAACCATATAAACTTGGAAAAGGACCCATAAAATCAATTCCCCACACTTAAAAAATCTCACAGAATAGTATGGGTTGTTTGGGCATCTCATGTCTCCAAGAAATATTCCCAGTGTGTTGGCAACGAGAGCATGACTTACAAAACACATGGTAATCATGGAATAAACTAGGCCAATATTATCCAGAGTCCAAAACTTTCCTAGCTGTCCATTGGGGTCCAATGTGTCCACCACAAGCAAGTGTATGACAGAATTGCAAAACAGACTCAAACTCATGATCAAGAATACACCTCCTAATAACATGGTCACTACACATGTGACAGAGGTAAGGATCATCCCACACACAAAACCTAGATTCACTTTTTAATTTTTGGAATTGATGTTTCTTCAAATTCACTAGGATTTTAGAGGCAACAATGTAATTAACTAAATTAGCATACCAAGGATGCGTACCTGAGATGGTATAGAGATGCTCATCGGGGAAACTGTCCCAAAGTGGTACATAGTTCAAGGTGTCACCATCTACTGTGTGAGTAAGCCTACTCATGTGGTCCGCCACCATGTTTTCTTACCCCTTTTTGTCCTTTATCTCAATATCAAATTCTTGAAAAAGGAGCATCCGTCCAATCAGCCAAGGCTTCTCTTCTAGCTTCATTAGGAGGTACCTCAAAGCTGCATGGTTAGAAAAAAACTACATTAGAGCCCAATAAATATTAACGGAATTTATCTAAAGAAAATATGATAGAAAGAAACTCTTTTTCTATTGTAGTGTAATTTTATTGGGATGAATCCAATGTCCTTGTTGCATAGGAAATCACATGTGAAAGTCCTTCCACCCTCTAAGATAAGACTGATCCAACTACAAAGTTTGAGGTGTCACACATAAGCTCAAAAGGAATCTCCCACCATGTGGGTTGTATGATAGGTGGAATGGTCAGACATTGTTTTAGATCATCAAATGAATTCCTGCAAGAAACATCAAACACAAAATCAGAATCCTTTTGAAGTAATCTTGACATCGGAAGAGCAATCTTACTGAAATCATTGATGAAGCACCGATAAAATCATGCATTACCTAGGAAAGATCTAACATCATGCACACATGAAGGATAGGGGAAGGATGAAATAATTTCTATCTTAGATCTATCAACCTCTATCCCATGTTTTAACACTACATTCCCTAATACAATTCCATGCTCTACCATGAAATGACACTTTTCAAAGTTCAGGACCAGATTCTTCTCAATACAACAATTCAATACCTTTCCCAAACTATTTAGACATTCATCAAATGAAGACCCATACACTCTAAAATCATCCATAAATATGTCCATGCAGGTCTCAATAAAATTAGAAAAAATACTCACCATGCATCGCTAGAAGGTACTTGGGGCGTTGCAAAGTCCAAATAGCATCCTCCGGTAGGCAAATGTGCCAAAGGGATAGGTGAATATAGTCTTTTCTTGATCCTATGGTGCTATAGGGACCTGAAAATATCCATAAAATCCATCCAAGATACAATAGTGTGTTTTCACAGCTAGTCTCTAAAGCATTTGATCAATAAATGGGATGGGGAAATGGTCTTTGTGAGTGGACTGATTTAGTTTCCTATAATCAATACACCCACACCAACTGTTTTTCACCCTCATTAGAACTAACTCATCTTTCTCATTTTTAACAACAGTAACACCACTCTTCTTAGGAACAACCTGAATTGGACTTACCCACTGAGAATCTGAAATTGGAATGATTATACCTTCCTCGATCAATTTCTCATCTTCTTTTTAACAACTTCATGGAGGGTGGGATTGAGTCTCCTTTGTGGTTGTCTCGCCGGTTTAGCCCCATCCTCTAAGAGAATCCAATGCATTCAAATGGAGGGGCTAATACCTGATATGTCTGCCAATGTCCAACCAATTTCCCTAATGTTATCTCTCAATAGATTCAAAAGTTTTTCTTCAGGTTCAAAAGAGAGATTGTTAGCAATGAAAATAGGCAATCTATCACCACTCGGCAAGTATGCATATATACGATTCAGGGGAAATGGCATGAGTTCCAATGTAGGGGGGTGATGTATGGATGGAGAAATTGATGCAACAGACATATCTGCACAATGAACATCAGTATCAGAGAAGAAATCATCATAATCAGAGAATAAAGCACCAAATACATCATCATACTCAATAGCCATGTCATAATAAGAGTTCACATGATCAAGATCAGAATATGAATCCATTTCAAAATCAAATCTTAGAGAGTATTGATCATTAGAAACAGTTGTGGTTGTTCTCTTAGACATTAAACTAGAACCAGTACTCATAATCTGCCTAAGCATAGGACAATCAAAATCCATGGATTTTTTACTTAGTGGTTCAAAATGTGAGATAACAAATGCAGAAAAGTCCTCAGAGGGGTAATTCATGGAGTCCATAAAATTAAATATCACAAATTCATCCCCAAATTACATGGAAAGTGTACCCTCATTGACATTTATGATAGTGTTTTCAGTTTTGAGGAAGGGACTACCTATGATAGTGGGGGAATGAGAACTTACCTGGTCATCCTCTATGTTAAGCATGTAGAAATATGCTGGGAAGATCATGTCTCATACCCGGAAAAGTACATCCTCAAGGACTCCCACTGGATATTATACAGCTCAATTTTCCAACTGCACCACTACTCTTGTTGGCTTGAACTCACCAACCTGCAAGTAAGAGAATACAGATTGATGCATCAAATTTATGGAAGCACCTAAATCACAAAGTGCATCAGATAAGTGCCACTCCCCTATGGTACATGGGATGGTGAATTTCCCTGGATCCTTGCAATTTTTTGACATTTCTATTGTTGGTTTAATGAGTGCTGACACATTCCTTCCAAGATTGATCCTCTAATTTCCCTAGAGCCCTCTTCGATTGGTTCAGATTTCTTTTAAGAATTTGGCATACCTTGGGATTTGCTTAATGGCTTCAAGTAGATAAATGTTGATATCCACATGATTGAATGTGTCCAAAACCTCCTTTTGAATTGCATTATCTGCCATATTCTTGGTTTGAAAAACCATGTTTGGAAATGGAATGGGTTTAGGAGGAACATCATCAATCTTTTTCCTACCATTATCATTCTCCTTGGAATCCTCATCAATAGGTATGGAATGCAGCTTCTCTGGAGTTTAGGTGAATCCCGGTGGAATGGTAGGTACAAATGTATCATTCATTTTCTTCCCACTTATCAATTTGATGGCACTAACATTCCCATTTGGATTTGGAGTGGGTTGGGAAGGTAGATTTCTGGAATTCTTACTCACAAGTTCATGGAGAGCGGTGGAAATCTAGCTCATTTGAGTCTTTAACTCCCTCAGCTCCGAACCACGACTCTTCAGGTCATTCTATTGATTAAGAACAATTTTATTCAAAAGTTCATCAGTGTTAGAATCTACATTGGGTGGGGGATTCCCTTGTTGCTGGCTTGCTAATGCTTGGGCTTCAAATCTCCTTTGGGGTTGTTGGAAACCCTGCTGGTAAGGCGGAGGTTGCTGGAAGTTTTGTTGAAAGGGTGACCTTTGTTGTTGTCCAGAGCCATAACTCATGTCCGATTGATCTTTCCACCCTTGGTTATATGTTGGATCAAACTTCTTTTGGGGATATGGTTGTTGTTGTTGATGATGATGATATGGTATCCCAGGGAACACTACTGCACAATCATCTGTTTCTTGGAGTTGTGAACAACAGTCAGTTGGGTGGCTTGTCTTAGTGGAAATACCAAAAGGCCTTGAAGGAGGGGGTTGGGTTGTATTTTGAGCCAAAGCAATCTGCCTCACTATAGTGGTCAATTATTCCAACATGGTATCAATAAAATGACTTAAAAAAAGGACTTACCTGATGTACTCCCCTGACATGTGGTGTATCTCTATTGCCAAATTGTTGGGAGTTTTTGGCCATCTTGTCGATCAATGAACATGCAGCTACTAGTGTCTTGTCCACCAATTCCACTCCTAATGAAACATCCACTATGATCCTCTCCATAAGTGTGAGTCCTTCATAGAAATACAGAATGAGGAGTTTCTCACTGATTTGGTGATGTGGACAGCTTGCACAAAACTTCTTGAATCGCTCCCAGTAATCATACATTGACTCCCCTTGTGCTATATTGATCCCATAGATCTCCTTTCGAATGGAAGTGGTCCTTGATTCTGGAAAAAATCTCTACAGGAAAAGACGTTTTAAATCGTTCCAACAAGTTATATCCCCGGGTTGTAAATAATACATCCAATCTTTCGAAGTGCCATCATGTGAGAATGGGAATGCTCTTAATTTAATTTGATCTTCAGAAACATTTCTTGGTTTTAAGGTTGATCAAACCACATTAAATTCCTTAAGGTGTTTATTGGGATCCTCACCAGATAAGCCATGCAACATTGGATGAAGGTTAATTAATCCAGATTTCCATTCAATGTCCGATTTGAGGTTTGGGTATGTAATAAAATTTGGTTGATATTTAATATCAAGTGAAGTCAATTCTCGAATGGGTCTACTAAGTTCATTTCCATTATTTCCAGCCATTTTTCCTCTTTTATGTTTGAATTTGAATAGCTTCAAATTTCAATGTTTCTAGAACAGAGGAATTCACCAACTGGTTGAATATTGAATCTTCCCATAGACTGAGAATGTCTGATTCGAGCCCTAAGGCTACGATCAAACTCAGGGTCAAGATCTAAGAGATCTTCAGGATTATGTCGTGTCATAAATCAAATAAAAATGAAAACAAAGAAAGTCGACCATAGTAAAATTAAATGAGATGTTTGAGTTGATGGTCCAAAAAGAAAAGAAGAGGATGAAAAAATGAAAACTTGAGAAAGGGGAAAGATGAAAGAGAGAGGTGAAGAAAATAATAAAATGAAAAATAAAATAAATACCTCTAAATGGTTTAATAATGTACCTGCCTCCCTGGAAACAACGCCAATTTGAAAGAGCGTTGTCGTGAGTGCCCTCAAATTATTAGTGTGGTTTAGGGGTACTTAGGTGCAGTAGAGTGGCTGACCTTGGTCGTCTCTCAAAGGAGGAAGTAGATTTAAAATAAATGTCTAGAGGTATTCCAAAAATAAAATAGAATAGAAACACTCCTTGAAAGGATTGGGGTTGTTTGATGTTTATAAAACTTGAAGAAGTTTTCTGGACGAAGATTGCATTTTCCTGTTTTTAATTTTGAAATGAAGTTTGATTAAAAAGACACAAGAAGAATATGTTTTATTTAAAAAATATTTTAAAAGATGTAATCAATCCAACTCTACCTATTCAATCATTTATTAATCATTATCATTTAAATTAATATTTACTTAATTATGATCCCTTAATTTTTTAAATCCCGAACCCTATGAGAATTAACTTTACCATGAAGATGAAGTGAATTTAACCTTAGGCTAACTTCGGAACATGCAATCACACCACCCTGCTTTGATTGATGTTCTAAGATTAGCTTATGGTTAGTGGAAAATTAAGGCACATAACCACTCTCTAAATGAGGATTAATTGAGTTTATGGATTGTATTTGAACTCTACAAATTGATCCCGTGTGGTTTTGAATTACCGGTTAAGGTTGCGCCCTCACGATTCACACAATTCCCGACCTCACGTGTTTTGTGTTAACTATTCAATTTCATGATTAGTTTCATTTAAAGATAAAAATCAATTAATAAATCATAATATTTGAATTAAAGTATCTCATTGATTCAAAATAAATTAATGAAGAAGGATAGAGGTCGATCAATTACTAAAAAGAACTACTCTTCCATGGGTGGCGTAATCATCATAGAAGCATTTTGCATTTGCAAAGGTTTATAATGGGTATAACCAAATAACACCTCTACTCAAGAATTCCAACCCAATTAAGAATATTAATATAAGAATAAATTTAAATAAAAAGGAATAAAAGATGAGGAATAAAAGAAGATCAAAGAATTTTATTACACAAATGAAAACATTACAAAATGAAAAAGATAAGGAGGCTTCGATGAGGGGATCTTTGCTTCAACAACTATTCCTCTTAAAATGGTAGGGTAATTTGGGTGAAACCAATTTTACTCTGCCTCCAATCTCTTAATTCACTTCCCCACTCCAAAAAATGAGAAAAACACCAATTTATAGAGTGCTGGGTAGGCTAGGTTCACAGTGGTTTCAAGTGTTATTGGGGAATCTCGGCCAAATATTTTATGACCACTTGCACTGCCCATTTAACCATCAAAACACGTAAATTGGACAACCTTCTAGAAAGAGAAAATGTGCGGATATGGGTTCTCTATATCCTCTCCAAATTGGTGCTCAATATAGTCTCATATGAAATGGTTATGGCCGAAATACAGAAGCTTCTCCATTCTGTCGTGTCCAGCCCACCTTTGCCTCTATGGCCCAATTACGCCATCCAAATGCATTATGTTGATCTAGTGTCCTGAATAAAATTTTTAGAAAATTACATTAGGAACACATTAACAAAATATAAAGTTCAATTATAAATATAAATATATTTATCTTCAAAATACTACAGTGCACTATAAAGGTAAAAACTAGAATTTTCACCAAATTTTCAAAAGAATGATCAAATCCCAAATATGTTATAAATAAACATATTTAACAAAATGTGAGGAAATTATTTCATTTATTATCAATACAATATTAAAAAATAGTTTTTTATCATTAAAATATGTGTAAATGAGTTAGATTAGTATCCACTTATAATATCTAGATATGTATTTTTTTCGTGGAATGTACATAATTTTTTTATATAATTTAGATATAATCTCCAATTTTTTGTGTTATACTAAAAGATTTCAATGTGGTTTTAGAATCATAATCACCCAAAATAACTAGACAATTATTTTATACCATCAATGGTATATCATAAATGTAATATTCATTAATTCATAAATTATTACCTAAAGATATCTATAATACAATAAAAAAATCCTGAGGTCTAGTTGATAAGATGAAACCATATATTATTTTTTCATTAATTTAGTTAAATATTATCAATTATTTAAAAGATAATGCACTTGGTATGTGTTGATTTTTGAATAAATAATGCATTCAGAGTTTAAGTGGTGAAAATATAGAAAATGATAAAATATTGTTATTTCATGTCGTGAAATCTTATTACACGATGTGTATTAGAATTTCATAGCATTTTTTATCTCAGGAATCAAGATGTGACATATGTAGTGAAATATAATAGTGGAGAATCCATTACACAATGTGATTTGATGATACACATTGTATACCCTTGGAACAAAATTCCTTCTTTATAGATAATTATTTAAGGATGGTACATTTAATGAGTTTTAAATACATGATGTGAAAGTAGTAAAAAAATCAAATCTTGGATGATATACGTGCGAGATATGTATTAATTTAAAAGCCCTCGGGAAACCCAAAGATCATCATTACATGATGTGAATCCCTATCACACATTGTGGAATATTTCATCTCTATATACAGTTTTAGGGAATCATATTTAGGGGATTCTAAGAAGATATAGATTGTGTTCTTTCATTACTCTCTCACATTATCTTATACTCCATCTATTGTAGACTCTGAATTTGTTAGTATGTTATTATTATTTTAATTTAATTAAATCATTGAGAGTTGTTTTTCATGTCGTCATTAATAAATTATTGTTTCTCCATCTTGGTTCAACATGTTTCTGAGGACTGATCATCATGTAAATTTTTATTGAATCCATTTCCACTCTCCTTTCATGTAAGAAGGTTGGTAAATAGTGTTTGATCCACGATTTTAGAATAATTTTTCATAATTTAATTCTTAAACACAATAAATTCCTGTTTTTCACTAACGTAATCTCAATTTATTCCAGTGTTTTATATCATGATTTCATTTCATGAATTGTTTTCATTTACTTCTATAATGAGTGGGTAAAATTACAAGGGTATAGATCAAGAGTTGGTGTGTCTGAACAAAATATATATTTAATTCTCAACCGGGTACGCAAAAGGATTAGTAATTAGGATAAATAAAAATTTTATTTTCCATTAATTAATTTATCTCTGACCAAGAGACATTATAATGATGTAATCTATCTAAATTTGAGTAGATTGGGTTATGAGTAATACCATAAAATAATTTCTATAATTTATTATATGACTAATCCATCAAAGCTTTAACTATCTCCAGTTTAAAGAATTGTTACATCATAGGTAGAACTAATAGATTTGACCACATTCAACTAGTGACATATGAATGCTTCAAAACCTAAACCTTAGAATCCTAACAAGTTATAATTAAGATCACAGTTTTTATAGTTCCTAAAATAGATCTAGATCCATTTTTTTCTTGAAGTAAACCCTCAACTATCTAGTAATACAATTTCCAAAAATGATTAAAAATGTGGAGACTCCTACTCCAATGGGATCCAAGACAAATATTATCATTTCCCTCATAATTACCCATGGGGTCAACCTCAGATACATTAATGTAAAATTTTAGCCCTGTATCCATAGTGATAAGGATGTTCTCCAAATTGGAAAAATATAGGTAAGAACTTGGGATTATCCCCCTTAACCCTTTTTCTCTCTTTTTTATCTCAGGATGGCACTATGACTTTTCTCTTTCATCATTATGCATGCATTGGGGCCCCTCAAATCATTATATGTTCCTTGAAGCACAATAATGGTTAGCATTCGATTCTGAGATCCAATAGTATATCTATGCACACCTCTAGTCAATCATGGCTGACCAAAACTATCCAGAATAACCCAACCCACCTAACCCTCCAAAAATGGAATAGATAATTCATCGAGATCACCCAGTGAAATAAGAAAAAACCATCATGGATTATGGATTTCCATCAATCCATGGTGCTACCATAAGAATCACACATGCTTTTATTTAATATCATAACATTGAAATAAAACCTTCACTCATTCACATGATCTAAAACAAGGGATTGTTTAGTTTAATTTATAGTGAAGATCTACATGATCACATCCCCAAATTCCTGTAAGATTGAAATACCGTTCAAAACCATAGAGTATCATCTAATGTAATTAAACTTCATGTATTTCTATTCTCTCTATGATACATTAAAAAATATTATCATAAAAATAAATCTCGATGTTAATAGTGACTTGGTATGATTTATCTTGGATGTTTCTCTAAAAATAATTACCACCAATTTTTACATGGAAACTATTTAATGACATTAGAAAATCACTCACATTGAAATGGAGTTTGTATCATAGGTTTGGGAATTATTTAAGGAACTAATGTGGAAGTGAACACATCATGGGCTAGACAACTGGATCCTACTCCTGACATTCTACCATGGCCTCCAACTAGCCGCACATACAATCTTCAATGTTGCAGCTTATGGATGACTAATGAAAAAAACACCTGAAGCCGGAATATTCATTTTATATAATGCCTCTCCAGATTCTAGAATGTTGAAGAGTGACGGTCAAACACCTTTTCGTGGTGTCCACCAGGTATAAAAAACACCATAATAGAATAATAAGTTGAAAAGATCACTATGAATATATAATCATTCCTCTTACATGATAAGCCACCCATAATAGTTTTATAATGGAGATACAATCATGAGAAATGTGTGGTGGCCCTCAATTTTAACTACACGACAAGGTAGAGTTGAAGAACCATCTCAAGATTGTAATTACCTCATTTTCAATAAGTAGAACCCACCATTTCAACAAAAACAACAATATTTTTAGTAGAGGATGGCCCAACAACACAATCAAAATAACTAGGGATACTATCAACAAAGAAGTTGTCAATCACTATTTAATAACCAAGGACCACCAAGACACCCACCCATAAACCTTATGCCCAGACCACATAAGAAAGCACAAAAACATTCCCCCAGAGATCACATATGCAGTTTTAACTAGCTTAACCAAGACCTCAGTAACATACTATCCCTCTCTAGAATAATACAGTGGGTCTCCTGGGTAATGTTTTTCAATTAAAATACTAGATTATTAATACTCAAGAGATGGAGATAGGGAATTAAAGATATGCCTTACGCAATCTCGATGTTCAGATGCATTAGATATCAAATACTCTATTAGAAATATTACTAGTTACTCATTATTGTAATAACGAGACATACCCAAGGGAATAATAATAAGATATAGTTATGAGATATTGAAATTTTTTTAATTTTCAACAACCAGGCGGAAGATACGAAAAGCAAAATGAAGAACCTAAAAACCTTTTAGTAGTGGAAGAACAAAAATATACAGATACCATTCATGTAATACCCCAAAAGGTATCACAAGATACACACACTAAAACTATTGTACAACAAAATGATAAAATTTATGTTGCTACACAACAATTCAAGACATCTTTTTATTTTCATGAAAGATAAAGACAAGGTAGACAGGAGGGAAAATAAAATAAATTTCTTAAAATGATCATGAAATTTCCTATCAATATACAATTTACAGATTATATTGCACAGATGACTATTTGTGCCAAATTCCTAAAAGATATGTTGTCCAAATAATGATTAATGGACGATCTTGGTGTCTGTAATAACCAATATATTTGAACCATGAACTTCTCCACAATGTGAAGATATGAACCTAATATAGATGGATAATGTTGTGTTTATATATTAATACATCATTATGTTGGATGAAGTAGAATATTGGATTTCCATGATTCATTAGAAAACAATCCCCTACCAGGATCAAAAATTTCGCATAGTGATTATGAATTTTTCATGGGGTTAGAGACGGTAGCGATGGGTAAGGACCATAGTTTGGAATTGATCTCAAGAAGGGGTGAAGTGGCACAAAAACTACATTATGGAGAAGCTGTTTCACCCAAGTCCCCAAAAATTGTCATTCTTGACACTCCATTTCACCACATGGATGAAAAAGTGACAAAGAGAAATGACATAGAAAAAGGAGGGGAAATAGGTGGAAATGTCAATATTTTTAAAGTATTAACATTTGGTTGTCCTAAGGAAGCCTGAATCATCGGTTGCACGCAAGGGCATGTATGGATTCTCACATACACACCATGTCATGACTTTTGCACAAAGTCACCATCACTCATGGGACCATATTTTTCTATAAATAGACCCTTGGGGTCTTCATTCAAAGGGATGAATTTCCCTTATGCCTGATTGCTTCCCTTGTCAACCTAGTGCTTCACCCATGCCCAAAAAAACCACTAAGGTAGTTCCTTAACATCATAAGAAATGAAATTAAAGAGGAATAGTGAGACAGAGGTTCTTCAATTGTTAAAATGAACACCACTTGAATGACTCATTCGCCCAATCCCCCTGATTCAAAAAGACATGCATGCCTTCCAATTTGTATACAGTAACTTCACCACCCACATATAGGAATTCCTATGAATATTCATGAAGTCTTGATCTATGTATAACCCATGTATATCCATCCTGGTTATTCTCCACTTAAGGTTACATAAAGTCACCCAAACCTACTTGTGCACCCCATAACTCCATGTCACCCACTTGAGAGCAATTCCTTGGTGTTCAACCATCCCTTTAGCCTATATGAGCCTTCCCCAAAGCCTCATTTAAAGCCACTCATGGTAGGGATTTTCCTTCATTAGCTCCCTTTCATGAAAGGGATCATGTTGAAACCTACACCAAGACCTCCTTATTTTCCAAACCATAGGGAAAGGCACATCAACATGTCTCTTATTTGGGTTTTTATTTCAACAGTTATAGATTTCTCAAATTTCACTTATAAGGGAGTTGAGATCCTCTATAATTTTATAGATTTCTATATCTATGGGTACATGGACCCTTACACGAGGGAAATTTAGGGAGTTCTCAGCCATGGATTCTAGGGATAGGACCCTATACACTAATTTTTCATCTCTATAACCCGAATCCTCCAGTCCCCAGTAGGGTTGGTAAAAAGCACACATACCATTCCATTTAGACAAAGGAGAAGCCTCCCTCTTCACTATATGACCCATTTTAGGGTAGCCATCATTGTGTATTCCCCTATACATTCACATATTATGTTTTATTATTGCTCTACTCTATGTCATTTAGCTTTAATAATTCTTTATATTGGACCCTCATCTAATGTAAGGTGAAGAGATGGATGTGTCATAACCACGACCATATTCGCTATAGCCACGACCTCCTCCGCAATAGCCATGACCTCTTCTGTCCCGAACCCCACCTATTACACCAGTGAAGGAGGAAAGTGGGTGTTGGTTTTTGAATCTTTATCATTCTATTGTCTCTCACACCGAGCATTAATCATGTGGTATTAGTGGTTAGGAATGAATTTAACACCTCTTATATCCACCTGAATGAATTAACTTTGAGTGCTTTGACTCCCAACATAACTGGGGTACGTAGGAAGTCTATATCAAGGCCTGAGCTCCATATCAACTCATTTCCAAAAATTTGAGTCCATAATCCCCTCAACATGGCCTTATCCTAAGTTTGAGCCCCAAACCATGAATGAACTACGATAACGCTGATTACCACCATAACCGAGATACGTAGAAATCCAATTTCAAGAGTTGTGAACCATATCATCATTTTTTTGTGAATTAATTAGCGGTAATCCCCTAAAATTTTCCTCCTCCTAGGTGTAATCCAAAAATATGAATATAAAACAATAACTAAAATTACCACCATAATTAGGATATGTAGGAGTCCTTATCAAGGTCCAAGCTCCATGTCATATTATTAATGAATTGAGAAATCATACCCTCGAAAATGGGACTCCTCTTAAGTGTAATCCCTAAAATTGAAAAGACAATCACAACTATGACAAACCACAAAATTGGGATTCATAAGAATCCTTCACCTAGATCCCGAGATCACTTGAAATCCCCTTTAGGAGTCCGATCATAATTCCCATAATCAAGGAATCAAGCATTGGAGTAAGAACTTAATTATACCCCCTTAAATCTAAATTACTGAAGACATATCTCATAGAACCTGTTACATGGGAATATTATTTTGGAGTATGCCCCAAACTTTTTCTCTCAATGTACTATACTCCAATGAAAGACTCATCGAAATATGTTGTCTTTGATTCCCACCAAAATGGGATATGCAGGAAGCCTCCCTAAGGTTCAAATCCACCACCACTAATTAACCCTATCCAGTTTGGTCCATAATCCCAAAAATTATTATTAAACTCTATATCTCATATCCCATAGAAGTCTCTTTGTATATTTCTACATAAGTCCCACACCAAGGTTTTACTAGGAACCTTTCACCTAGATGTCCTCACAAAATGACATTAAACTGTATGGTTGTGTCCTTATCACAATATCTTAAATTGTATGATTTGTCCATTTATGAAGCATCAAACTTTGTGGGTTGTGATTCATTTCACTAGGATACATAGGTATCCCATCATTGGGTATGATTTTAGTATCAAAACAACATCCATCTCCCTACATGGCGATAAATAATGGAGTAACTTTTTTCTACCTTGAAGTCAATAAACTCTATAGTATCATTCTGTCTCCCTGAATGATAATAAATTATACAGTGACATTATTCTATCTCATTGGCCAAAAATAATAGAGTTCCCCAATGAGTGTCTTAAAACTATCATTTTCATAATAATTAACAATGAATCTGTATGTAGTATATAATAGGATACCATCAATGGAGAACCTAGAATACACACAAATGTCTTTGTTGATGAAGAACCTCATATACATATAGTTGATTCTGAATACGACAAGAGATAATAATTTATTTTTATTATTAGAATATCTCACATCATACATGGGAATTAATAATGTATTCATGAACATATATTAAATCTATAAGATAGTCCTGGTGTAGGAAATAATCCCCTCCAAAAGGTTTTGATGAGCCCAAAATCCCTTCATCTCGATCCATTCAAGTTAATAAATATCTTAGTTGAGAATACCTAATGAAATCATGCCTTGGGAAAGAATGTCCCTTTGGATAAACAAACATGGTTATTTCATGTTCCATAAACAATTTTGTTGGAAACCATTCATAATGTGTGATTCTTAACCAGAACACATGTTTTGAGGGAAAAACTGTTGAACATGATGTGATTGACTCAACTATGGAATCTCTATTATATTATAAAAGGGATGTACTAGCCAATCCGCACGAGACCATTCCATTACATAATGAAAAAATATTTCCATTTTAAAGAATAAAATGGTGATGCCAATGTGAATCCTTTACCAAGATGATAGTTTTACCCATTTGTTAGACCCCTATCAATTGTCAATGGAGGGGAAAAATGAAATCAATCACACATGCATTCATCGAAATTATGATTCTTTTCTAGAGTTAATTATTTGTGTTTGTAATATATACAATCACTTGTTTTCATTAACTCCCAACAATCCAAATGGATTCCGTCATTTTTACGTCCGTGAATGCCCTGAATGCTGCTCAAGATGGATCCTTGTTCATTAGAAGGACACCATAATCAAATAAGTGTATTCAATGATGGGTCACAAATGCAATGAATCATGAGTAACAATAACATGATACCATTCCAACAAGGGAGGATTCCCAACAGGTCTTCTAGATCAATAATATCCATCATTCATCTAGTCAATGATGACTAGAGGTCGAGAAGAAGACTATGTCAAAAACTGTATTCCATCATTTTGGGAGCTTATCCCTAAAACGAAATAACCAGTACCTCCCATATTATAGGGAGGCACATGGGGATTCTATCAATGGAATTATCCAAAAGACCAAATGGCCTTTCCTGAAGGCTCCTTCCAGAAATCCCCACTACTAACACCACAAGATAGGAAACCCTTGACATGATGAGTGTGTTATCATTATTCGTCTGGACCAGGTCCCTCAGTCCCAGGCATGCAAAAACACCACCAAAGATAACAACTGGATAATATGGAGGTGGTTCTAACTTTCCTCCTCTATATAACGCCACCAACCATGTATGGTTTAAAATAGTATGTGGGCACATACACTCATCTCCCTTCATTCCATCAGTGAGCTGAGTTGTGTGGCAGCACCCTACCAATCAAGCTATTCAAATCAGGTGTAGTGACATGAGAAGGAACATAAAAGTTCTTAAAATCATTAAGACTTATATAAAATTCATCTAGAAGTGACCAAATAAGCTTGCCACCCAAATTTGGATGTAACCCGCAAGCCAGAACATACACCTTTCTGCACTCATCAAGTCTTCCATAGCCTCATTTGGAAGCACCTAGAGAAGTCAGTCAAAATTATCTAAAAAAGGCATATGGTGGTCTCAACTCTATACCCCAACACAAGAGTACTTCCTGTATTGACAAGTAGGAAAAAAAGGATAAAAGGACGTACATAGACGTACTATAGATACAGTATGGATATATATTCTATTTCCAGCTATTGAAGTCACCAAGAACACATTGAAAGTGGAGAAAAAGGAAGACACAAATTCATTCTCATATCATAGAGACTATCTAGGATATCGTCACAGAAGAAATTGAACATCCCAAGTGATAGAAATAGAACTATATCCACACGAGAAAGGTGTATCATCAACACGTCACCCCACAATAGACTCATACATATGTTCCATTCCAAGAGGGTTATGGGGTATACTACAACATATCATATGTATAATCATATTGAGAACAAACACTCATTCCAATTAGAGATAACCATCATATTCTAACTTCCAGTCCAAATAATGCACATAAACCTTACTATGATAACCACTTCTCCGAGTAGGTTTCCCCTAATACGTGTAAGTAATCATAAAAAAATAAGTCTTATCGTATATATTTAGGAAATAAAGAGTCAGTATGTTATTTTTCTCTCCACAATGATGAAATTTTGGAAGCCCTCAAACATTAATCTATTGTAGTTCCAGATCCTACCATCACATTACCAAATTATGGGAGTTGTAGTAGTAACTCTAAAGGTTGTCTTAGAAAACATCCTCATGATGGAATGATTTATTGAAATTCAGTGAATCTAGATATCCTAACTCTTTTTGAGTTCAATAGTAATCCATAGTGTGAAAAAATGACAAAGGATAAAGAGCATAAACCACTGGCTTTAATATATCATGATGGTCCTACCCATGATATATTTGCTTTAAAAGGTCTTTCTAAAGTAGTAATTCGCATTGTTAAGAGTATTTTAAAACTGATAATGTAGTGATGGGAAATCACTACTATCATAAGGCACTTTCAAATATAAGGCATGTCAAGTTAAATTATTTATCCCTAGTGGTTGAAATAAATTCTATTCTAGATTGAAGACCATGGTGATATTTATTCTCCAAACCACCCTTGGAACATTTATTTTCCAATGTAATAGAGGAACTCTATACCTTTATTGTCAATTCTGATAAAGAGGTAGAAAAATTCAACTTTTTTCTGATCAATTAAAGAATCCCCTGAATAAATATAAATTGAATATGTTAAAAATGAGGATACAACAAGATAATGGAGAAATAACACACATGTTCTAGCCTTTTTCCTCCTTTCAATACAGCATTCTAGAGACATTGGAAGAAGACTGTATTCGTGATATCAACCCAAATATATGGAAGACTCTTAGTCATCTGAATGACAAGGTATTACTAGATGATTAATGTTAATATCATATCAATTTAATATAAGGGTTCCATCTCAAAATTGACTTAGTATCCCTATAGGTTTCCTGAAATCCAAATATCATGAATCAAGATGGATCACTTCAATGTGAATTCATCAACTAATTAATGATGTTGTAAAGGCTCATCACATACGCCCCATATGTTATTCATATAATATGATGGGGTTTACATGAATAATTTCATTTAATTGCACCCTCAAGTAAAAAAATCCAACCAAATGTTTCCTTTCATAATGTTATAACCCCAGACAGTCTAAGAAAAGAGAATTTAATTCATTACCAATGAAATTATCACTAAGAACAAGCGTCGACCAGATTCTGCAAAAGATAGGCCAAAAGAGAGAATGATATTGGGATACTATTGAATCATGTATCTCGTAACATCTAGTAAACCTCCCCCTTAGAGAATTTAAACCATAAAATTACACAAATGATTCAAATAGCACAATGGTCATCCTAATTAGGTGATTCACAAGAATTCTGGATAATTCACCCATCCAAAAGTTACCTCAGAAATCATTAAATCAGAATAGAAGATCTGTTGAGATTAAACATATAAGTTCAAGATCCACCCAAGACTATAGGGATGGGGATTTTTAACCCCAATCTATGAGTCATAAAACAGATCTAGATGTATTGAAAAAGAGGAACATGAAAAGGCCAAGCACACCGGGCTAGGGGGTTTTTCACATTCTCTATCCCCTCCTGAGTGAAATTCAGTTTTCTCCTTTTATGGTGGAATCCATAAAATGAATGCATGAATGAATGATCCATATATTCCCTTCTAGTTAATATCTATAAAATAGTTCCAAGGGAACTAAAAAATATTTGGATAAGGTCTTGTGGAGTTCCTATAATGAGATATCACAATTATATTGATAGAATGGAAGAAATTATTTTTCCATCCCAGAATGTTATCAATTCCATTAGTAATGATTCTCTGAAAAGTAAATACATATTTGGGGACTCAAATGATGATGTTATTGTTTATAATATATTTTATTCTGATGTAACCGAAATTGGCATGTGCACCCAAAGTCATAGGCATCCCCAAAATTTATGTATCCCATTGAATAATCAACTTCCACCTCTATGAATGGAACCTAATAATAAAATTGTTATTGCTTAGACCATGTTTTACATTTTGACTATAGAAGATAAATCATTTTCTCCTGAGGAAAGAGTTTCTCAGGAAGAGGATGAAATGAAGGATTTGAGAGGACTCAATGAATAGTAACTTTGAGGTATAATTCCTACCAAACATGCTCCACAAAAAGATCCAAACCTTTCAATTTCAATAGGAACACCTCATAAAATAGGGCTTGTTGAAACTATTAATATAGATTAATAATTCCATCCATTTCTAGGAAAACCATTGTAGGGTATAAAATATCTTTAAAGACCTTCCCCAATTTGATACACACATCAAGTATCAACAGTTCAATAATTAGTGGGTTTTCCAATCATTGCACCTATTCAAACTCCATCCACCACACCTATTCAGCTCCTAGATCATCTATATATTCCTGGAATTATCATGTTAACCAATAAGTCATCTATGAATCAATAGGAATCTATGGATTGATGATGTTCAATAACAAATCTAGAAAAATAAGGTTTACACCGAATGGGTATATCCGACCCCTCTTCTTACAAAGTTTAAGAATCCCACATTTCCAATCATGAATGTCTCATGAAATCTAGAGTATCACATGAAGAAACTCACATATAATTGTGATCCCATGATGTGGACCCTCGAGCAGTAGGATTTAGTGAAACTCAGATTCTTTGTGCAATCATTACATGGGCTATCCACTATATGGTACTCATATTTGGAGTCTCAATTGATCACTGGATGGGATGATCTCCATTAGAAGTAACATTTCATGTATAAATCATCACTATAGAAGAAAATAGCCATTGATCTAAAAAAAACTAACAAAAAGGGATAATGAATGTGTTTATGATTTCAATACTCAGTGGAAAGGATTAACATACTCCTTAAACATTCATCTCCCTCAAGAATAATTTCGTCCCATCTATGTAGAAACTATTTATGATGAGTTGAACTTAACATTAATCCTAGTGAAATAAAAATGTGGGTTTTTGGATCTATCCTGGATTTTTCAACATGTGAAAAAATTCAAAAAAGTTACTAGATCCAAATCCTGAGTATTCCCATTATCATTGAGACGAAGAAAAGGAAAATAAGAGGATGCTACAGTCACTCATAAGTAGTCCCCTACACCTGATCCTACTTCAAATCCATCATCATACCATAGAGCTCCACCTCCCGATTATCAACAACAATAACTACCTCGTCATGTTCATCAAAAATATTAATGTTAGAGATAATTTGTGGTGTTTGAAAATAAGGTTTATTCATTTCTAAATGAAAATTTTTCAAACTACTTCATCTCAGATTTAGAAAACAATATTGTTTAGTTTCCAATGCCAAGAAACAAAATAATGATAGAGATACAGAACTCCCATACTATTTCCCATCCAAAAAATGTGGTGGCACCCCATCCTTAGTGTTTGGTTTTAATAAACCACCAGCAAAACATGGCGGACATTGAATATACAGAAATTAAAAATTCACCATCCTAGATAAAATGTGTTACTACTACGATTCCAGATAAGGAAGGAAAATGTAATGAGGTAAAAATCATGAATTCTCATAAATATGATGATTGGATGGTCAGGAATGAAATCAAATAAACCCATCCCTTTCTGTGAAAATGTGTGGAAAAACAAATTGTGTCTCTTGTCTCTTCCATTATAGCTAATTCATTTTCATCAAAGCCTAGTATTATGAAATCTAATCATTAAATAAGAATAATGGATGAAGGAATAAGGATTTAATAGAATTAGATAAGTTGGTGTCATTGCCAATGTTTTCCTTTACCTTAGAAGATTTCATTCCACCCATCTCAAAAACATAGAAACCTCCCCACCGAACAGCATAGTGAGAATCATTCTATCTGGAAGAATAATCATGATTTGTGGATTTGATCATTGGTTTCAATAAAAATTTTCCCTATAATGGATCTCTTTTAAAATGATTATTTTGAATATAAAGATGAGTTCTCCATACTTGATTGGGAAACTAGGGGAAGAGGTCACCATAGTCGAAGATACAGGGGAAGATGTGGTTGTGTACGAATCCACTACACTAACCACTACACTCATGGAACTGTTTATCTAGTAGAAACTCATGGGAGATCCCTTCAGTGGTAATAGAATGAATAATGGAATTCTCACACACATGAAAATGTTTTACCTGACATGATCATCCTCTAAGATTGATTACAGGATAAAACACTACCTTCTCATCAAGGGGGAAGACCTAGCTAACCCCATCCACAATGATCAGAAGTATTCATATATATGACCATGCAAAATGGTTCTCCAAAATCAAGGGAACCATCATCCAAGGAACATAAAGAAAAATATATCCATACTATAAAACATAGTTCTAAGGATCAATAGTATATTGTGATGAAGCATCGAGCACAATTACCATCCATGTTATCCATCCTAGATGCTCTAAATCTATCAAAATATCACTAAGAAGATCATAGTGAGTCATTTTGAAGCCCTCAAGGGTTTGAAATTGATGTTATTACATATTAATTTCACATTAATGAGAATGAGACAATATAATTCCATTCATTCATATAATTAATGGGCTGGGATGAGGATTTTGTTGTACATAGACACATCAAACCATTTTATCTATAGGGAAAGATCAATGATACTGATATCTGGAGAGCCTTCATTAATAATTCTCAACATTCAACCTCATTCGCATACATACACTACACCGAATGGGCCCCACTAATTCCCACATGTCTCCCTCAACATTAATGTTTATCTGTGACCAAAAGAACGAGAAAGAACCTCTGGGCGAGGTTACAATCATAACTCAGTCTGTGGGTCTCATATCTGATGCAGAGTTCATGGTTGTTCAATAGGACAAACCATTCAACATTCTGTTGGGGAAACCTTGGCTACATCAACATGCGACTATTCCATCATCATACCACCAGTGACTCAAATATTTTGACAATGATCAAATTGGTTAATTTCATATTGATAAGGTCCTTTTCAAAACATTTTAATATCTAAATATTTATGTGTAGTTCAATCAAAAGAAGGTAAAACGGTCCATGTTTAATGATGTTACCAGAATCAATGCAATGAATGGTCTAGAAAAGATCCCATATAACCCATTCAAGCATCTCAGTGCACATTACTTGATTCCCATTAATCAAATTGAATGATTTGGACCAAATACAAGAACGTGTTTGATGGATTTCATAATGTCAGTTGTGAAAACCTAGTCGAACATCATTAGAGAAATCATATAATCATCTTTCTATGATGAAAGCATAAACAAAGATATCATTATTTCATCCAATGAGCTTCACCAAGTCACTTCATCATCAGCCCGGCTAGACGAAGCTCTCACTATCATGTAAAATGACATGGATGCTGATTCTATCTCATCATGTTCCCTTTATAACTTCAGAAGGGCCCATTACCATCATTTTGTTAGGAGATGGTTACCTCCCAATCATGATGTCTAAATACCGACTCCTCCCCTAGATTTTAATGTCTTCCTTCATCACCTACCACTCATGTGGAGTCATAATAAAGAACAAACAAGGAAGAGGAAGAATGGGATGACATCCGAGATGCCCCTCCAGCATTTGAAGAAGGTTTCTCCAACACTATGGATGAACTCAATGAAATAAATTTGAGAACAAAAGAATACATATTCCATACTCTGATTAGTGTGGCCATGACTCAAGAAGAGAAATAGGTGTATAATTCGACTCAAAAGAATCATAAGAATGAATTTTCATTGAATTATATAGTATTTCTAGGTCCTCACCCTATGGTGACCACCCATAATTTGGGATTTCCAGAAGACAATCAAGGATTTGAGTAGGTAGCTGGAAGATTATAATTGATTCATGCCTCCAAACTTGAGGTTATTTTCGACAGGATTATTAAATCCAATTTTTTCAGGGAGGTAAAATATCCAATGTGGATAGCTAATATTAACCCAATGAAAAAGAATAATGAGAAAATTATAGTTTTCATTGATTTCATGTATCTCAACAAGTATTTCATGATAGATGAGTTCCTGGTTCCAATCACAGAACAACTAATTGATGCAATAGATGGATAAAAAGCACTATCCTTCAAGGATTTCTACTTAGGGTATAACCCAATCTATTTTTCCTATAATATTAAGAATCAAAAGCCTTAATATCCACTGAAGGCATATTTTTATATAGGGTAATTCGCACTTTCTTGAAGAATGCTGGTGAAACATAACAATTTAAAAATGAACTACAATTTAAATAAATTATTAGGAACATTTGATTATTTCTTTGTTGATGATCTAGTGGTAAAATCCAAAAAATGTTCTGATCACCTGACTAGCATAGAGACCATATTCAACAAGCTTCAATAACACAATCTGAATTTGAACCCTTGAAAAGATATTTCGGGGTAACCATGGGAAAATATCATCGTTTTTTACTCCATCATAGCATCGAATTAAATACCAAGAAGAATAAATATAATGATGGAATGTAACATCCTAAAAACATGATAGAGTTGAGAGGAAATCAAATACATTTGACCAATATCCGGTGTGTCATAGCCAGTCTAGAAGGAATGCCTTTTCCCATCAATAAATTGATGATTAAAGGGGTCACATATCAATGTACCAATGACTTACAATAGGAATTTGATACCCATAATAAGTACATGTTTAGTCCACTTGTATTGATGCCACATGTTGGAGGATAAATTTCCATTATTTATCTGACAACCTTAGAGTGATAACTGGGTGTAATCCATGTTCAAAATAATGATATTGGGAATGAAAACAAACAGTACTATCTCAGTTAAACCATGATAAAAACAATGATTTTATATTCAAATATTGGTAAGAGTATCCTAACATGAATCATTTTAGTTCAAAAGATGACTCCATACATCCATCATTACAAGGTAGATATTGTATCTTATAATAACCCGTTGAATTTTATCTTTAGTCGTCCTATGTTAATAGGACATTTGGCATGGTAGGAAGTTATTTTGATGTAGTTTTACATATAGTTTTCCATCATAAAGTAGTTAGTATTCAACCGTTAATATACTTCCTTTCTGAACACCCATTTTCAGAAGAAACATTATGGAATACTGAACTATGTGATGATTAAATGTTCTCAATTCAGGATATCCCTCGAACTTCAGAGATTTTTTTTGATCGTGCTTACATAATTCCAAGGAGTATTACACCATTATAAAATAAGAACTAATCCCCATGTCTGATCATGTCTAAGGGTTGATTGTAGAATATCCCTTCAACACATAATTGTATTATTTATCACGAGCACAAAATTTTCAAGATGAGGCATTGTAAAATGAATCTACAATGCTAGAACATCCAAAAGAGAACAATAAAATCAACCACATTTTTCATTGTCATGTGGTTTATCCTTTTATTCAAACTAGAACATAGGAAATCAATGAAATCATTTCCATTCATGAACCATTTGGTCATTACATGGGGTGGATGATGCCTATAATGGAATATCTCCCAAAAATATTACTTCCACCCGATAGAGCTAAAAAATAGAAAATCTAGTGATAAGTAGTTAATTTCACTAATTATGATGGACGAAATCACTAAAAGATCTTATAAAAATGTGGATTGGAATGTATTATCATTATATATATTGGTGGAGAAGAGACTGCATATGTCATGAAAGAAGTACATAGAGGTGTATGTGGATCCCAAAAGATTGGCCACCAACTTTCTGATCAAACCTGAAAGCCTAGATACTTATGACCATCAATGAAACATGATTTCATTTATTTCACTAACGACTATCAATCATTCCATGTTCATGAAAACTTCATTCGTCAACCCACTATGTTGCTACATACAGCTAAATACTTCAGGCCATTTTCTATATGGGGAATAAATGTAGTGGTACATTATGTTCTGGCTATGACCATGTTGTTCAAGAATATCCTTACTACCACCAATTTATTCTAAAAATATGTTGAGGAAATAAATCGATCTAAATCATGGAAAATAGATTTTTTTAGTATTGTCATATCTAATAGCATTATTATATTTGGTGTCTGTCATACCATATTGGTGGAAAATGGCACCAATTTATATTATGCTGCAGAAAATAATCATTATCAGGAATACAATATCAAATCAAACCATTCATCCTGCTTTCATTAAATGACAACTGGATAGATAGAGTCTTTCAACAATACATTTTACAACATACTCCAGATGATGGTGGATAATGATAAAAATTACTGTCCTGATAAACTATTCCATACCATACAGGATTACCAGAGTACTACCCATAATGGAACATGGTCAACTCCATACTAATTATTATATGGAAAATAAGAAGTATTTACAATTTAAGTTAAATTTATTTAATTTCAAGATTCAATTTGTGATCAGTTTTCTATAGATGAGGAGACTAAAAAGTGAATAAATTAGTTGGAGTGATTGGATGGAAAGATATTGAATTCTCCCCATCAATTGGATGTCTATATGAACCAAATATCATGAGCATGAAAAAAGAATGATTGAATCCATTAAATAATACATGGATAATTGGTATTAGTCCTTAGGACTTCAATGATGCAAGGAAATAAGACTCTATAACATGATCCAAATATGTAACGTCCTTACTCTATACATAAGGTCTTGTCTAAGGTTTCCTATTCCTTAATCTCAATGGATGGAGACCACAACAGAACTAAAATCAATTTAATGTTCCTAAAGAAATACTTTGTATAATCACAAATAATATTACCTAGTTGCATGATAGTAAACTACATAATAACAAACGTCTTAGTTTCATGATGTTAAACTGCATAACAACAAACATCCTAGTTGCACGTTGTTAAACTACATAATAACCAACATACTTGTTTCATGATGCTAAAATGTCTAACTTGTAATGTCCTCATTTCATGACTTTTAATTATGTAACAACCAAAATAATAGTTTCATCATTTTAAACTACAGTACAATATATATGTCTGTCCTAAATGATGTAAAACTACATAGAATATTCTTCCTTGTTTCACAATGTAAAACTACATGATATGAGGACAAAGTCGCATGGCCGGAAACTATAAAACAACTTTTTGTCCTTAAGAAATGACAATAAACAATAAGGTTACATATACTTTATTCTATATTAATAAATATGCTATGATACTACAAATTGATAAAGTTTTGGTCCCTAAAATGTTTAGTATATTTCGTACATAATCACTAATCACATTATTTACACTCTTTAATGGAAAATGATACCCATTTATCCTTATGTATGAATCATATCTACTTAGTGTCCTCTTTTTAATGAACTATGTGTCACCTGATTCTCAACATAATGAGATATGTAGTGACACCCAGATCTCCTATCATGGGCCCAACCACAACCATAGAAGAAAATATTTCCCCTTTCTTTGTATATGAGTTAATTCTATACTTGGATACCTTACATATAATATGTCTTGACTGTCATACTATCTTGTATGTTTGGCCCAATACTTATAGTAGAATGTTTTAATGCCCCCGTTTCTCACATCAAAAATCAACTACTATGGGGAACCATCATCCAGAACTACATGTGGATTGATTCATTCCCTTCAAAAATATATTGTGACATAATGATCTCCAATACTAGGTCTAGCCATAATGTTGAAAAACCCCTTTCACCCCCTTGTGTACGAATGAAACCAACATAGGTAGCACCTTCCATCACAACGTGTGGCTTCATTCATGACATACATGATATTTAGTGATGCTCGGATCTCTAATACTAAGTCCAACCATGATTAATCATTAAGAAACATTAATTCCTATGTATTAACCAAATCTGCACATGGAACATAACCAGAACTATGGTTTTCTTGATTTTTTCCCCTATAATGATATACAATGAGGCCTATGTATTTTTCCTTACTCCAACAACAATGTTTTATTCAGGTAAGTCCACCCACATCATTTCCACATGATAATAAACTACATATAAGTGACTACATTTGGCTTGATTATCAATATAATTAGATACGTAGAGACACATGAATATCTAATCATAGACCTATATATGACTAAAAAACACCCTTCAGCACGTGGAAATTTGGTTGTTGTGGGGAATAATCTTCAATAACTATGTATGACATGATTCTCAACCTAATTAAATATCCAGTGAAGACTGAATCTCCATTCATGGGTCCAATCATCTATTAAAAATTTCATCCATTCCCTGTGTGCATGTGTCAAATCTTCACAGGGAATATTTCTCCATGAACAAAATGTGGCTTGATTATAATTCTAATTGGATACATAGCGACACCCAAATCTTCTATGTTGGGTCTAGAAAAAAATAAAAGAAAATTCCCCTTTCCCTATTTTTATTAGTCAAAAATCTGTACGAAAAATTTCAAGAACTACATGTGGCTTAATTCTTATCCCAATGTGATGTGTGGTGATGAATGGATATCCAATATTGGTCCCAACCATTATTTTAGAAGAGAAAACTCCCTTCATTTTACTCAGAAATGAGTCATATCTCCATAGGGATATTTTATAGGACCTTTTACTTGATTCTTATTACATTAAGTTACATTTTGATGAGTAAACTTCCTACTTTAGGCCGAACCCAAATCCTGGAAATTATAAAAGAAAAACACCTCTTCCCCACATCAAAACCTGATTAATATGAGGATCCGTTTCTTGAACTATGTCTGGCTTGATTATTTCTCTACAAATATACATAATAATACTCATTTATGATACCATGGATCATCATCCACATAATCATCATACCCCTATCCTTCACCTATGTTATATTTTTTTTTTCAAAAAAAATGTTTCTCGATCTTTATTTCACACATAGAGCACAAATCACATGTTATTAGGAATTAGATAAAGTGTTTATCTATATAAATAAGGTGTATCAATTCCTATTATCATTATCAATGGTCCTATATATAAAACCGTAAAAGGCATGCCACAAGTCCTCACCACATAATGATAAACTGTATACACCTTCATTCAAAAACAACGTGTGTATTGATTCTCACCCTTTTGAGATAAATTGTGACATTTAATTTTGTAATAATGGTCCCAACCTCATTACAACATGAAAAATCTTATATACTATAGATTATGAGTATGATTTACAAGAGGATGCATGATGTGAGTTCTTGTTTTACACATGATCTCGTATCTGTTAGAACTACTCAGGTCTTGATTCTTTCTACGACAAGATATGTAATGATTATTGGGCTATATACCTTGGTTAACCCATAATATCTTATATAATTTCATTTTAAGACACCTAATGTCCTAACTGCTTGACCTAAAACATAATGGATCCAAAATTCCAGTTTTTTTAATGTTGGGTAATTCAACCTCCTCACGCAAGATGTTTAGTTATGTGGATAGAGTCCTCACTGCATGGTGCTAAAATGAAATATATTCAATGAACTACATATTGACTCTCATCAAATTTCAGATATGTAGTTAAAATTAGGCCTCAAATCCTAGTCTGATCCACATGATAAATGATAACTTCCCCGCTCATACAACAATCAGAATCTATACGAGATCATTTATTTTGGGACCTCTGCTCGGAAAACCCAGAAAGAAGACAAGAGATTTACCATTTTATACATATGACCCTATTCTATATATAAGACTCCAAATTCATGGACCATATCTATCCAAACACTTAAATTATGTATTGGTCCAATCCACCTTTTCGCATCATACTCTAAATTTTGAAATACATAAATATCTTTATAATCATTATTTAGTTTATAATTATTGAATGTCTAGTACATGAGATCTCTTTTTTTAACTATACATTGTGTTCACCTATTCATCTTGCAAAAAATTCACTTACATAACAAGCTTGTCAACCCACACATTCAACTTTTTTTCTATATAACACATTCTCTAGTCGACTCGGCTTAATACAACAACATAATGGGTTTGTCAAATTATGGTAACAAAATTTTTGGGAGAATCCTCTTATGTCGCTTTAATATTTAATGAAAGTATATTAGAACATGAAATTTAAAGTGGTCATCATTGGTGTATTTTCCTCATATCCTTTCTCCCTAACTGAATTTCTGCAGAAAAGTGGTTTATATTTTCTCTCTCTTTATGTTCATTTCATATTAGAATGACCTTGGTTCATTCAAGCCCATATCCTCTATTTTGTCCATAATTTTATTCTTCTATTCATATGAATTGAATCTATATGCACCATTCTTCCTATTTTTGGGTTTGACCTTCATAGAGATCCAATTTATAGGATTCTTTGGAAATCATGACTGAAAAAAACCATCTATATTAATGTACTTTTCTCCATAAACCAGACATTCTACATGGGAAGATTCAAATCACTATAAACATTCATCAACTTTATGCAAAATAATAACATAATTATTTAGATCTTCATTAACTAACTATGTAGTATGTTCACTAGATGACTTTACATAAAATTATCTTATATAACGGGACTTTCAACACAAGGATTCCTTTGGTTCGTTATGCAACACATACCCCATTTATCCATGCTTAATACAATACCCATAATGGTTTTTTCTAGAAGTTGTAACTTTGTTATTGGAAGATACCTCCTCCAATGTCATTAGAAATTTTTTACACACCACTCTTTGTATTTGTATATCACCAAATTGAAGTTTAAAATTCTCCCATTCCATATCTGAATTTGGTGACACATTTAAATATGAATTACTAATAATTAGAGAACCATCAAAACATTGGTTAGGGATAAATACTTTAAATTAAATCCCCATAATTACATTCCTATATGAATTCAAACTGCACATTCCCATAATGTCCTTACTGCATGAAATTAAATTCCAGAACCCCATAATGTCCTTATTATATTATAATAATCTAAAAAACCCCATAATGAATTTTCAAAATTACTATAAAATGAACAACCCTATAATGTCTTTTCTGTATGAATTTGAACTACATAGCCCCATAAAGTCCTATCTAAATTCTATTAAACCGAAAACCCCATAATATCCATGTTGCATGACTTTATAAATTATAGCATATCATCAAAAACACTTAATATCCTTACTACATGACATGAAACATTAAAAAATAATTTCCAATGTGCATGGAATTCATGTGAATGGACAAATATTATATAGCTATTTTCTAAAATAGATACCAGCCTTCAGACACTAAATTGTTATAGGAGTGTTTCCTCATTCGTGGCCTATATCGGCAAAGTTATCCCCATTAATTCTCACTCTTTTCATTGAAAAAAGAACCCATTGTTTTCTTGGGAAATCCAAAACATAAAACCCATTATTTATCATCATTATAATGTTATAATTCCTAGGAACTCCCTTACCTGACTATGTAGGAAATTACCATGTGGCCTATTATAAGTCACCCACATAATGGGAATGTCATCCTAAGGATGCCACCCTTTGGATATGCTACATATTCCCTAGTTCGTACTATATAAAATATCCCCCATTTTGGGATTATTAGGAAATGGAAACATCTTTATTGGAAGAGACCAACTCTATTCTTATACTTCATGTTATATATTTGGTTACCAAAAAAATTATGACCCAAGACTCTTGTTGGTTGTATATGATGAATATTGGGACCTTTCCAGACATCAAACCTCCTTTGGGTTGTATTATCCAAATTCATGGTCAAAGATGGTCGACCTAAAACACTATCCTTATTAGAAAAAAACATATATGACATTAAACTACCACCAAATAGAGATATAGTGGTCACTATGTTGAAAAAAATGTAAAGAGAACTCTGGAAAAAATTCGAGTCTGAGCTCGCTAGACCAACACATTGTACAGTTTAAAAAATATTAAGGGATAAAAATTTTAAATAAAAAATATGTTTGGTTGGAATCCTAATAAGGGAAGCCTAAAAAATATATTTTTCACTCGAAAATGCCCTTACTTATTTGTCTAAGGTTACAAATTAGGGTAATAAAAAAAACAATGTTCAATGGTTTTTTCAAATGAGCCTAGAAACAATAAAAACATGCTCACTAGGCCCCATGGAATAGGGAAAAAATGGATATTCCATCCAAACATGATATAGCAACAAATACAACCAAATGATGACATAATGCATCATGTTCCCTGCTTTTACATTAGTACCTGAATTTTTATTTCAAAGGGAATCATATTATAGGGGTTATGGAAACCAACATGAAATTTACTCAACGCTCCTCTCTACAAATTGACAATGTGAACCTCACATAGATATAAAATGTTGAGTTTAAGTAAAAAAATTTAATTATTTCAGAATAAGTATCATATTGAATTTCCATGCCTTGTGAAAATAATTTCTTTCATTGGGATCAAAAGGTTTTTGGTGTGTCTCTGAATTTTTCATGTGATATAATGAAGGTATCCAAGCCAACATCTTTAAGGGATGAGACCATAGTCCGACAATGATTTCAAGGAGGGTTTCGAGGGTGCAACCCCATGGAATGGGGCAGATATTTCACCCAAGTCCCAAAAAACACCAGCTTTCATGACACTCTTATTACTCAAATGAATGATAAAGTGAAGACGGTAAATCCCTTATTAATAGGATGTGGAAATAGATGGAAAATATCAATATTTTCTGAGGCTCAATATTTGGTTAACCCAAGGTATGCCGAATCACTGGTGGTGTGCAAGTGCTTTCGTTCCCCCTCACTTATGTTCCATTTCCTCATGTGTTTTCCAAGTAACCTTTGATTATGTTACCATATTTTCATATAAATAAAATCTTTGGGTCTTCATTAATATGGAAACGTTTCCCTATGCCCCAATTGCTTCTTTGGTATCCCTAGTGCTTCATCCAAGTCCTCCAAAACCTCTTTGGCAGTTCATCAACACCAAATGTGTGAAAAATAATGGGGAATTTTTAGACATTGGTTCTTCATGTGTTAAAATGAAAAAAACATTACACCTCATTCACCCAACCCCCCTGATTCAATAACACATGCATGACTTCTAATCTTTATATAGGAACTTTTGCCCCCATGTTCAGGGAATAACTATGAAATCTCGTTAAGTATTGATCGAGGTCTCTCCTAGGTATACTCATCGTGGTTTTTCTTCACATAAGGTGACTTGAAGTCATCCATGCCTACATGGGCACCCCATACATATGCACCACCTACTTGAATGCCCTTCCTTGATGTTAACCCATCAATTTAACCTATACAACCCATTCTTGATGAATCCTTTGATCCCACTAAAGAAAGGGATTTTCTTTCATTGCATCCCTTTCCTAAAAGGAATCATGTTGAAACCTCCACCAAGACCTCAAGATTGACCAAACCATTAAGAATGGAACATCATTGTGTATCCTATTTGTGTTTTTATATTTATGGTTAGTGGTTTCCCACATTTGTATTATATGGGAGTAAGGATCATTAATATTTACATTGATTTGTATATCCATGGTTACTTGAAGCCTTACCCCAGGGACAGTGTTACGGAGTTCCCATTCTTGGATTCTAGGGATATGATTCTTTACTCCCCTTTCTCATCTATATAAACCGAAGCCTCCTGTACAAAGGATCACACTTCTTTTTCCATTTATACAAAGAAGATGTCTCCCTCCACACCATGTGACCCATTTTATTGAATCCATCCTTGTTCAATCCCCTAGCCCTACACAAAATATGTTTAAGTGTTGATCCTATAAATAAACTAAAATTTCACTCATTCAATATATTGGACCCTCGTATAATATAATTTGATTATAGGGAAGTGATATAGGAATGAACTCTTCCACTACATCCATGTCCTCTTCCACCATAGCCACAACCTCTTCCACCGTAGCCCCAACCTCTTCCACTAGTCAATGATGAAAAGTGTGTGTGATTGTTGAATAATTATCCTCCACCTATCTCTCAAAATGAGAATTAATCATGTGGGATTAGAGTCTAGTGGTGATTCTGAAACCTGCATAATCCTATTGAAGGAATGTACTATGATAACTCGAATTCCCACTATAACTGGGACATGTAGAAATCCTATTTCAATCCCTCATATCCATTTCATCTCATTTCTTAAATTGAGAAACCACAATACCCTCAAATGGGCCTCCTCCAAGGTGTAATCCCCAAACCACGAATGAACTACCAGAACTCTGATTCCCACTAAAATTGTGATATGTAGGAAGCATATTTCACAGTCCCATCTCTATGTCATCTCATTTCCTAAAATGTGAAACCATAATCCTTTCAAATGGGCCCGCTAATTGGTGTAACCTCAAAACCTAAATGAACTACTAGAACTTTTATTCCCACTATATAAATAATATGTTTGAAGACTTATCAAAGACCAATATCCATATCAACTAATCCATGAAATGAGAAATCTTCCCCCCCTCAAATGTACCTCATCTGTGTAAGCCCCAATCCAAAAAGCTCTAAAATAAATATGATTCCAACCATAATTGGGATACATAGTAACCCTTCACCTAGGGATAGAAATCACTAGACATCCTATCTTAGAGTCCAATCATAAATCCATTAATTGAGGAACCTTCCTTATGAATAATCCCAAAAGTAAGCCACCCAAAATCTATATGAGTGAAGACATATCTAATGGACCAAGTTACTATGGTGTATGATTTTTGAGTAAGCCCCAACATATTTCACTAAAAGGGCCATAATCCCCTGCAAGACTCACTAAAAAATGTGGGCTTTAATTCCCATCTAAAGGAGATATGTAAGAATCCTTTCATAATGTTCAAATCTGACACCCAAATTCTACCTTGTTCTCTCGGGTCCTTATTTCAAACAAGTGATAATGACACCTGGAATCTCATATGACTTCCATGTTCCTTGTTTTTTTTGAATAAGTCACAGACTAAGCTTTTACTAGGAACCTTCCTCTTAGATTACCTTACCATACTACATTAAATGGTATAGTTAGGTCATAATCACATGACCATAAAACTTTTGATGTGTCCCATTAAGAAACACTTGACTACATGGGTTATAATTCATTACATGAGGATACAATGTTGTCCCATCTACGGGTTTGATTCCAACATCAATAAAACATACGTCTCCATTGATTATGATAGAATCTATAGTAACCATTGTCTACCTAGATGATAATAAACTACAGAGTAATCATCCATCTCGTTTGATGAAAATATATTCTAGAGTGAAATATTTCTACCTAGATGAAAAAAATACATTGTTCCCCACTGAGTGAGTTAAAACCCAGTATTATCATGATAATGAACAAATAATCTCTAAGTAGAATATAAGGGGATACCATTAATGGAGATCCCCGAATTCAAAAAATAATCTCAATTGATAAAGATCCTCTTATACATACAACATGATTCTAATTTCCACACATAGTAATAATTGATTTCTAGTATTAGGATAACTGAAATCACACTTGGGAATTAATTAATGATTCATGGACCTATCTTAAATCTATAAGAGAGTCCTAGAGTAAGGAATAATTCCCCCAAAAATGGGGTGATGAGCTTGACCTCACATCCTATCGGCCAAAAAGTGTAATTAACTATTGTAGGTCAAAAAACCTAATGAACACTTGGATTTTGAGAGAATTCCCCTTCGGACACAGAACCATTTGGTGTTTTTGGTTCCATAATAAAATCTATTAGAAGCCATTTAGAAGTAGTTATTCTTAACTATAACACACGTTATGAGGAAAACAATGTCATCTCAATGGACTAAGAATTATCTACTATAATGTATTTTGAAAATTCCACCAAATATATGAGACTTGGGATGTTTTTAAATACTGTGTGCTATCAATGAGTTCATATAGGAAGAGATCTCTGTGATTTTAGAGCAATAATCAACTTAATTTCAATGATTATTTCACAAGTTGGGACCTTAAAATATCAAAACAATTCAAGAATCACATCAAAATGAAAACTAGTTAGAAATTTATTCTCTAATAATTGTTGATGATGAGATGTCAAAGTTGTAAAATTAACATTTCTAGCACGATTTCTTGTTTCAGACATGCGAGAAGAAGGCGTCATTGCCATTATTATCTAAAGATAATTCCTAGCCACAATAAAATCTATAATTGACATAAATTAAGGGCTTGTAATATTTGGATTTAGTGATGAATATGTATTATTAATCCCCTTCAAGGATTCTAAAAAATAAAATAATTCCATTTACTGTAATTTAATATCTCATACATAAGAGTGAAATGAATACATGAACATAAAAGAACAAATAAAGGAATAATTCTCTAAAGAAGTGGAAGAATATGATTTTGAGGATGTCAGTTTTAATGAAACTATCATATGGGTTACTTTTCAATAATTAATACAACTAATAATTCAACCTCCAAATTAGGAGTTTAATCCTCTACCCAGTACCCTTAAGTATTCATATATAGGATCTTCAACCACTATACCAATAACCATTAACTCTGAAGTGTGTCAGAAAAAATAGGAAAAATTGGTTGAATTACTAAATAGAAATAATCCTTTAATTACACATGTAGTGGATACCATTAATGGAATTGGTCATACTATGTGAACCCACGTGATTCTGCTCGAGGAAGATGCAAAACCCAAATGCCAACCTCATAAGAGGCTCACACCACTAATAATGATCATTGATAAGAAAAAAGT
The DNA here is from genome assembly GCA_963277665.1 of Viscum album. Lineage (NCBI taxonomy): Eukaryota > Viridiplantae > Streptophyta > Magnoliopsida > Santalales > Viscaceae > Viscum > Viscum album. The sequence goes on from OY728134.1 coordinate 1,175,336,323, forward strand.
AACAAAACATCTAGATAATTTGATAATATTTTCAATATTTTATAGTGAAAGGGTGATCATAATATAAGTAGTCTCTGTGAATAGGGTTTTCACAGTGTATAATACTGATGAAAATGAATTGACCTCAACATGACCCATCACTGGATGAAGATTTTGTGTGGATTATAGAATCTAAAATAAAGTAACTTAGAAAATTAGTTTCCTTTACCCTTTATAGAACAAATTTAAAAAAACGTGGTCAGTAAATAAATTTACTACTTCCTATATAGATATTCATGATTTGATCTAATTGTAGTAGACCTAGATGACTACTCAAAAAACAATTCACATGTCCATTTTACACTTTCACTTATAGGCGCATGTCATTCGGAATGTGTAATGCCCTAGAAAAATTCCCAAGATGAATGAGGAATATTTTCCATGATATCGTAGAATAATTTATCAAATATTCATAGATGATTTATCAGTCAATAGATGTAATTTATATGTCTTCATAAGAAATCTATTATCAGGTATGCGACGTTTTGAATTGAAATTCCTCATTTTGAATCATAATAAGTACAATTTTATGGTTTAAGGAGTCATATACCATGAACATAAAATCCCCAAAGAGGGAATATAAGAATATTTATCTATGATAAAGGTCATTAGATATTTTCCTAAACAATCTACAATTATGGGTATAATGAGTTTTTTGTGAAATGATGTACTCTGTAGGTGATTTTTGAAATATTTTGAAAAACTTTTCTATCCAATGATGCTCCTATTATTAAATAATGTTCTATTTGAATTCACTGAAGACATCCGACTTGCATTAAATAATTTTATGAAAAGCATGATAGCATACCCCATAATAATTTAACTAGATTAGGATAATGAATTTGAAATGACGTGTCAGCCAAAACCTTACTATTATAATTATTTTATGACAAACATTTTGTCCCAAATTTTTTCTTATTTACTATAACAGCCACACATTGAATGAATCTCATGTAAACTAGACAACTATAAGGAATGAACTGCGATACATTTTGTATGTTTTCAAAAAATTAAATTATTATTTGGCCATGTCCATGGTAATTGTACACACCAATAATGATTCCCCTAGGAATTTAATAAATAAGAAGGATTCCATGAGAAGGATGTTAAGGCAAATCCGCATTCTACAACTATTTGATATTTCGTTCAATGATACAAAGGGCACGAAAAATGTGTTCACTGATCATCTGTGCTAACTTCCTCTTCAAATCATCAAGGATGAAAACAATATGGGTATCTAAGTTGATTTTCCCAATGAAATTATTTTCATAATAAAGGCTCCAACGTGATTCTAAAATATTGAAAATTATCATTCCAGAAGATTTTTTTATCATGAACTCTCATACCTACAAATTAAGATGGTATTTATCCAAAGAAAAACATTACAAAATGTATTAACCACTCTGGTTCAAGAATTGTGTTGATAAATTTTGCAATGTTGCATTCCCAAAAATGAAATATAAAATTTGCTAGAAATGATTCATACGTCCCAAAATGGAGAAAATCATGGACTTAAGAGAAATTTTGCAATGACTTGACAAAGTAAACTTTTTTCCCCACACTACACCAAGATGCAAGATAATTTTTCCAAAAATATTATAGGTGCCACTAAAATGGGACCATTTAGAAAAAGAACAAAATTCCTAAAAACCCAATCATGGAAGTTGAAATATTTTATGTTTTTGGAATATATTTCATGGAACATTCGCCAATTCACATGGAAAATTCTATATTATTTTTAGTGTTGACTACGTCTCAAAATGGGGAGATGTTGGAGCCACATCACATAAAACAACAGAAGATGTCATGAATTTCTTAAAAAAGAATGTGTTCTATAGATTTTGTTTTCCCAGATTAACAACAGTGACCAAGGTGCCCATTTTACCAATCAATATGTTACTAATTTCTCAAAAATTATGGAATCCACTATAACAATGGAACTCCCAACAACCAACAAACATGTGGGAAAGTTGAGATGTCAAATATGGAAATCATAGAAATCATAGAAATGAACATGAACATAAGTCAAAGTGACTTGTCTTTGAAACAAGATGATTTAGTATGGGAAAATCACAATGAATAAAAAACACCCATTGGTAATACACCCTTTAGATTTCTTTATGGGAAACTATTTCATCTTCTAGTTGAAATTGAATATCACTCGTAATTTTAAATTAAGAAGATAATTTTGGACTCTCAAAAATATGGAGAAGATAATTTGTTGAAGTTAGACAAATTGGAGGAAATAAGAAGAGATTATTATCATAATTACATGATCTATAAAGAGAGATCTATGAAATGGCATGGTCAACGCATTGTAAGACACATTTTTCCCCTGGAAATAATGTCTTCTTATTCAACTCTAAATTGAAATTGTTTCCTTAGAAGCTGAAATGTATATGGTTCGGTCACTTAAATGTCAATAATGTTTTACCATATGCGATCATTAAAAATTCAATGGTAAAATGCAATGCCTTTCAAATGGTCAAAGGCTGAAAATCGATCAAGAACCCTTTTATGAAGGATGTGTCATCAGCCTAATGTTCAACTAAGACTTATAGGAGACATGCTCCTGATATTAAAAGAATATAATACTAGGAGGAAACATTGGGTAGGTCATCTAAGAATATAGTAGTTTATAATAACCTTTAAATTGAATATGATATGCTAGGAGATAAAGGAAATGTTTTGAACAAAATAATAGTTAAAAATGAAAATTACATGTGCTGTAATGTGAACCTTTTATAACCAAAAATTCAATGAAACCTATATTAAATGATGTGAATAATCATTAAACATCATTTAATACCTTGGCCTAGTTAAAAAAATAGTTCTTGGACCCTAGGATCACGACTCAACAACCAGCCTTTCCATATGACATCCTCCCACCACCTCCCTCCCCCTCTCCCTCGTGTGACTCACCTCGCTTTCCCTCCCTACCGACACTCCATATTCTCCCTCCCATGATGTAGTCACACCCTCCCTCACCTTCCATCAATCTTAGCTGCACATCCCCAACCCACCACCCTCCTTCACAACCAAACAACCATCCCCTCTTTTTCCTCCCCTCTCATTTGCACAACCAAAAAACGATGATGCTACACAACACCCTATTCCCAGTATGGCACAAAACAAAACACTTCCCCATGTACGTTTAGATTCTTCATAAAACCACGATGAACAACCACTAACAAAAAAACCCATGTCACACTGCACCTTCCACACCCTCAGCACCACGAGCAACACCCCCCTCCTCCTACAGTAGCCTATGCGGCCCCAACTACTCAACATGAATACTCAACTAGCTCAGATGCTCATAAAAGGATGAAATCCTGCATTTTCACCCTGTCTTATTATTCAAACACCTCAAGAATCATGTTGAACTAATCTAGAAATAAGAGAATCCCATGAGGAAACATAAGTCCATGGACATTGCCATTCTCATCCACCTAAGCATCAGTGACAGAATCCATGACCTCCTCAACATACTCTATCAATATTAAATTTTTTAGGTATGTGGATAAACATACAGAAAGAAATTCCTTGAGATCCCTTAAAATTTTATGTCGAAATGGATATATTATGCTTCCATATGGGCGGTTTACCACATGATATATTATTTGTATAATTTGGCATCGACCTAGAGATCATCACATAGGTGTTTTCTATGTCTGAGGTATTTCCAAAACTTCAGCTAGATCCACCCCAGTCTAATATAACACACCCATGGGATATGATTCAACAAGATTATCATATAGTGTTTTGCCCCTGTATTACCAAGTCCACTTTGTTGCAAAACCTATCACTTCAGATGCACCATCTAGCCCTTAACCACGCCTGGTTTTCCTGAGAATAGTCCCATGTGTGTGACATCTAGGTAAATGTCCCCATTTGGATGTAGGAATGGGTGGCCCAACTATCAACATGGATTCCTAGTTTACCTATTAATACTAGGATCTTGAACATTGAAATAGAGGCACAATAACGGGTGTTTCATTTATTACCAACCTCACTTGATGACTCATAGTTTTTATACTACTCTTCCCCTAACATTACTTGGATCTATGATGGCCATTTATTTTATGTTTCTTCAAAAGATGTAGCTATTAGTGATTGATGGTGAAATTTACCTCTAGGAACCAGACATTCATGAGGAAGCACCAGCATCAGACCTACCTCCAGTCGCAAACCCACCACATGCTCCACACACAACATCACCTCTAGTACCTCCCAACCGTGACCCGACATATACCAACAAAACATCAACTACTGTTCCACCATCCCTTCCCACCCCACCAGATATATGGGCCATGAATGTTTTCATTCTAAAGAACATGTAATGGAAATCCTCTTATATTCACATACCCTTCTCCAATATTTCCTATTCCACCACCGCTCCACCACCCTCTTCGAATAAAAACTCTCTACCACCACAAGAACCTACTATAGACTCCAATTATACCACTCCCTCCCCACCCAAAACCTTAAATGAGCTGCCCTCAGATATCTCGTAACCTGTTTCCAAGTAAGATTTCCTTGCTGAACTGGATGAGTGGGGCAAGGGGCCAACCCCGACCACATCCACCAAGGTTCCCCATGTTGATCCATCTTACAGATGCATGAACCCACTTTAGACCAGAACCTCTAAGCCTCCTACTCTATTCCATCACACGAGCACCATGATTCCACCCTCTATCACTGACCCCCTACAATTGCTACTGCCACTTCCACCGATTCAGCTGGACAACCACCACCAACTAATGTCGAGCATACATTGGATGAGACTTTTCATTCATTCAAATAACCTTAGTTTGAAACTTTCCATCTTTTGTAGTTTTACACTTTTGAGTCAGGTCTGGGTGTTTTCCTTTTGTAGTCTGTAAATCCCCATCATTTTGTACGACCACACATTATTATAAGGAGACAGATTTTTCATTAATTTTACTTGGATTAATTTTCATATCTTTCAATTTTTAATATCAAGGTATAACTCATGTGTTTTATCTATGTGTTTTTGTGGCCATGTAACACCATCTATTAAAGATCAATGAGTAACATATTGTGTGGCCGAGATTGAATGTAAACACAATGAACGATAACTAGATATTCAAGAATTTTTGGCACTACAAAGATCTACAGTACCCTTTCTTATAAATATAATCTATCATCACAATGTTTGTGAACTAATCAATCCTAACAAGAGACCCCATGTGATTTTGGTCACTGTAACAAGTAGATGTAGTTGAAATATGAGACAATATGATGATGGACATTACATGCTGATATTTTGGTCTATCCATCTGGATGACGATGTTTCTGTTAGAATTTTATGGGAGGAAACCCATATTTCATCATTTTTCATATCTGATTCCTTATTATGATTTTAGCATATAAGTATATTTTTTAGAATGGATTATTTTATATATATTCTATAAAGATAACCAACATAAACAAAATTAGTTTATATTCCTCATCATACTATTTAGATTACTATAATTCATCTTTCAAATGTTTTAATATTGTGGAATAATGTTTTACCAAGTGTAGTATTTGTTTTTCTAACCCATTATTTATGCATCCCCCATGTCCAGCCCAAGACACCCATGCTCCCTCATGGCCTTCCACTTTTTATGGAGCTACGGATTCCCTCCGTGTTTATTTTTTCAATTTATATTTCATTTATTGAAGATTTTTTTCTTATATAACACTCCCATAATTCATCCAAGGAATGTTTATAAAATTTCTCTCCATAAGCACGAGGATGTTTCTTATGACATTCACTTTTAATAAACTTCAAATTATGCCTATTGTAATCATCCTATGATATATTCCTCAAATTAGAAGCAAGATTTAAACCATAAATTCATTATATTGATATAAATAAAAACATGTTAAGTTAGAAATTATTTAAAATATATAATTTGTCTCAGCTTAAATTTTATAAAGATTGGTGAGCATACAAAATTAATTAAAAATAGTAATTTTTGAAACTATGGTTAATTGACTTATAATTTCTTTTAATCCCTTAGAGATTTCCTGAATCTATTTTTATTCTCATCCAAAAGAGGATTTTTAGACAAAAATATATATTCTTTTATGATCATATTTCTTGGGTAATACCCGGAACATGTAATGCTATCATAACATTCATTGAGATCTCGTTGAGGTTATGAATTGAAAAATATTATTTTAAAATAATAGAGGAAATAATTGTTGATATACTTTTTCCTAGAACCAGCCTCACTTATTTCCCCTATTATGCCCGTTGTTACAACGAATGACTATACAAGATGCGGTTATACCAATCAAATTATCCCTTATTACCCTACCCTTCATGTAATGCATAAATTTACATTGAAAATGTTTGGAGAGGCATTAAGATATCTGAAGATTATTCTAATATTGAAATTTATTGTGTTTATCCCCAAAATATTTGTTTTTGATCCATTTATACTAGGTATAATTCCTTATCTATCATATTCCATTAAAAATTATAGAATAAATAGAAAATTTCACTTGGGGTGAATATTACAAAGGTCAAAAATAAAAATTTCCAAACTGATGAATCCCCCGAAAGATCATATGTGGTTAGTGGATGGATATGTGATATATTCTAGACATGACATCCAAAAAAATTAAAAAAGGAAAAGATTGGATCTAGATTCCCCCTTTTATATATGATTTTCATATACATTGACCCAACAGGATATTCTCAGAGCATAGAATTTATTATCTTTGGAGGAGTAATATTATTACACATGTAACAATAATTATGAATTATACATTAGTTATTATCCTCGTTTTGAGATTGTTTTCACTACTTACCTACCTTTCCACCACCTTAGAATAATGAATATCGAATTTTATAAGACCTTATGATTGATTTTATATTTTTATTTTGAAAGTGGAGATGATTGAGCCAATGTAATCCTATCTTTAGAAGGAAGCACTCAGGGTATAGGAAAAACTCCAGTTTCATTTACCCGGAGTGATAAGATAAAATTTACTTTAACATACATTGAGAATGTGTATAGAGTTAAAATACTTGTAGGGAGATTTTAATTTATATATTATTATTATTTTCAAAGAATTAAGGTATAAGTCATGAAGGATTTCTAGGAATAGATGATGATGATGGAAGAATTTTTATAATTTCACCTAATGTTATTTTCTTAGACATAATAAAAATTTCATCTTTTAAAAATTTCTTATATTTCTGAAATTATTATTGGGATTCTTTTTCATGAGGATAAGAAATTTTTCATGTGTGGGGGAATTTGACAAAGTTTTAATCATGAATAATTTTAATCTCATTTAGTTAATTATTTTCAATTATTTGAATGATAATTCACTTGGTTTGTATTGATTGTAACCCAAATGAGTCATCTAATTTTCAGAAATAAAATATTCAGAAAAGGATCAAATTTTCCTATGATATACCCTGAAATCTCATTACATGATGGGTAGTATAATTTTACAGCATGTTGAAAGTCATGTAGAAATTCATGATAAAATTCATCAAAACTATAAGGTAAGATGACATTAAATGATGTGAGTTGTTGATACTCATTGTTTACCACTTAAAATCAATTCCCACTATAAATAAAAAGATTGAAGGAATATACATATCATGAGTCCCAAATACATGACCTGAAAGGATTCCGAAATTCAAACCGCTGATGAGATATAAAAGAGACACAAGTAGATTCAAAATCTACAACGAAAACTATAGATCATTATTACATGATGTGAATCCTAATTACAAAATGTGTATTATTTCATCTATATATATAGTTGTAGTGCATCGAATTTTGTTTGTTCGAAGAAGAGGAAAAAATACCATTCATTACTCCAACATTATCTTCTTATATCTCTACCCTATATTAACAATTTCCTATTCTGTTTTTGTTGTTTTGATTTAATACAAGAAGAATGGGTTATTTTGGACATTGTATTCACACATTTTATTGCATCATCACCATTATTTATTATTTTCCTAAGAAACTATCATCAAATATCTTTTTCTTTCATTCATTTTTATCCTATTTCAAGTAAGTAGTTTCCTAAATTTTTTATGATACATGAATTTTAACTACATGTCATTAAAATAATTATCTAGATGAATATTTTCATGTTTTTCACACACATAATATCAATTTTTTTCTAGTATGTTCATCTTGATATCAATTTTTAATTTATTTTATTTTACTCCTATAATTAGTGGATAAACCTCCTTGGGTTGGGATCGAGAGTAAGGGTGTATGAACTAAATAAATATTTAATTTTCAACTTGGTACCCTAAATGATAAATAATTATGATAAATAACAATAGTTTATCCAGTTCATTAAATTATCCCTACCCAAGGGACATTCAAATGAAGGACCCTATCCTGATTGGAGATGATTATATTATGAACAATAGCCTAAAATACTTTCTACCTTTAAAGACAAGTATAATGCCTCTAGGTTGTCCCTATATCTTGAACGATCAATGGATACCTCTTAGGTAAAACCAGTAGATTTGACCATCGTCAATTTGTGACCTCCAATTTCTTCAATTCCTAAACCATAAAAACTACATAGTAATAATTAAGATAATGTTTTCTATAGTTCCCTGAAATTGATCCTCATCCATTTCTTATTGTTGAATTAAAACCTCAACTCTCTAGATACATGATTTCCCAAAATGATTATACTATTGGGGACTCCTAAAACAATGTTTTCTAACAGAAAAGTTATCATCGCCATCCAAATTAGTCGTGGAATTGACCCATGACTTCTATAATTATATGTCTTAATATCAAGTGATGTTTGGGAAGAAAATAATTATAATCTAACCACATACCGTATGAATTAAATGTCACATGTTGGAATATCCCTAGTGTCATTGGGTAAGTGTTTTAATATAATAAAAACATGAAACATGGGTAAACCAACATTATTTAAAAAATCAAAATCATTCCCTTACATACCATCAGACTTCTAAATCTCTATTGGATAACCTAAGGATGTACGTAAGAAAAAGAAGAGCTATAAATACAACTACGATAATAATAAGAGTATAAAATGATGAAATTAATACACTTTAGTCAATATGAATAACAAGGTGACATAAAAAAGATGATAATAAAAAAATGAACATTGAATCATGGTATAATATGATTACATCATGGAAACAGAGGAATGCGGAAATAATCTATAACATGAAATAATAATCATATGCCAATGGTAATAATCTACATATCATAGTATAATGCTATTATGATAACCACCCATTAACTATACATGGAATCTTATGATATAAAAGTATTACTCAATTAATTAGAGGTCCATGTAATTATGACCCCAATTATAACATTCCAATTATGTGAAATATTTTGTGATCCACATAGATAATTCAACATAAAAAAATATTTCATTACATTTAACCTTAAATTAGAGAGTGTTTGTTAAATTAATTTAATTCAAAAATCAAGAAAGGATAGTTTCATTTAGGAGAATATCCATTAGTGGATATTTTTATGGGTATTTTCAAAATAGTTGTTTGGTGAGAAAAGGTATAGGATACTTTTGGCATCCAAAATAGAGAACATAAATATTCATGTAATAGTTTAATGAGAGTGATAGTAGAACTATTATTTAATGGGAATCCTAAGTTTAATAAAAGGGATGTGTAAAATCACATAAAAATGGATAATTGGAAATCAAAAGGGATTAGTACATAGAAGACACGTGAAATAAAAGAAGAGGATAAAATCCTGAAACATGAGAGATCATTTCCAAAATAATGGAAAGATCTTATTAAAAACATCTGAACACCTTGGGAAAATTTTTGAGATAGATAGATATAGAGATTAAATACATGATATATGGGCTTGGAGTGAATAAGATTGGGAGGACGGGTGGGTATTTATAGAAAACGATGGGTGGATTTTTATTTAATTTCTAATATTTTTATGGAATCTAAGTTATAAAATAAAAAAACCAAAAACTACGACATGGATATTACTATGGTTTCAACCATATTGAAGATAATTTTAATATCTTTTAACACCGTGAATCCTAATGCATAAAAAACCCTTGATGGTTTCAGATTGAGTAAGGTTTATACAATTTTGAAAACATAAAAAAATATGGTTCTCATAGGATTAATTGATGGAATATATAAATAATGAAATATGTTCAAGAACTAATTATTTTAATGGGGAAATATATTGTGGGTGTTAGATTCCAATTATTTCATCAATTACAACACTTTTATCCAATTAAAACGTCATTATACAATTTATATATTTATACTATTTTAAATTTTAATCTAAAAAATTAGTTGTCTCATAAATTTATGAAAAATTGTTCTTTTGATAATTTTATTAATTTTATATCTAAAATATTATTAATATTACCAAAATAACCTTCAAGATTTCTAAATGTATACTTATAAATAAATATAATAATTTATTGAAAAATGTGGGTTTTTTGATAATAATAGTTTTTTGACCCTTATAAAGATTACATTGGACATTATTAAATTATATTATAATTTTTATATACATAATATATAATAATACAAATTTATGAAAATAACAATTATTTAAAAAGTCATTATTATTTTATAAGAAATTTAAATATAAAAGGTTATACTACTTTGGTCTAGTTAAACAAACACTTATTACACTAGTGTACACCCTATGAGTATGGTTCGTGATAGTGGGGAATCATTAGGTGGTTCACAGAACATAGTTTTACCGATGATTTGGACAAGCTTTTACTTCTACCATATAGGTGATTTTTGTGATTTATTTATTGAATTTAGGATAGGGATTGGTCAAAGGAAAATAAAAAAAATACCACATCCCTATAAAGATCAAATAAATGGGTTTTATAAAGTACAATCCTACTAGTCAATTTATTGATCCTTCAATATGTTCAAATGGATATTATCAAAACCCTAATGATATAATAATATTAACAGTCACTATACAATGACTATACTATCATTAGTAAATATTATTAATGATATTTTAAATATGAAAATATATATTTTAAAATACCAAAAAAATAATCAATGCAGTTAATGTTTTTTCTATAACTACATTACATTATAAGGTACTTGTTCATTCAAAAAGGGAATTACAATGAAATTTTTTTATTAAACAAATCCCTACAAATAGGATTTCAACATTCATCAAACAATAACTAAATAGTATTATCATATATTGGGTTGACACTATAATAGGGAAACTATGGCCCTAATAGATTCCACATAAAGAACACTAAATCAAACATCAAAAATACCAAAATTAGAAACAATGAGATGAATTTTCGATAATGGAAAGAAAAAACGAGAGGAAAAAAAACCAAATATAGAATTATAGAAAATATGAATATGAAGAAATCACATTAGATCCCAAAAAGTCGAACACAGTATGCCAAGGAGCATCCAAAATTAAAGGGATTCAAAACACTGTAGAAGATAACCTTTGGCCGCTTCAGTTTTGGGTGGATTTGAGGAATTTTGAGAGAAATGTATGTTCAGACAACATTTATTTTAACACATACAGACAAAATATCATGAAATAAATGGTCTATTCACCGTATGAATTGTTCGAGTTCAAGGATCGTCAAAAAAATATCACCCAGATCATTTAAACATTGGATCCATCCTCATCATGTACAACATTTTCACAAATTTATTTTTTTGGTACATATTCTCCAAAGCAGCAAACTATCCTTTCACACCCTGAGCCTATGATTTTTTTCATGAATAAAACCATGTGAACTACCATCACACAGCATGTAAATAACAATTTGGTTTGTGAACTTCTCTTTCATGACTTATGTTATGCTTCATGATGTGAATTACTTTATAAAATATATTTTAAATCCCAAATCCACCAATATTATTCCAGAATTACTATATTATACCTAGTCTTTATAAATACAAATAATACAGGGGTAGAAGGAATCGTTCACTTATATTAAAACCCAATCATATAATATTTTCACTAAATAACTAAATCCATCCCCATATAGAAGTAAGGGGAAATGGGTAAAATATAAAAACACTTGGTGAGATAACTCTCATGAATCTCACCATCATAGGAACAAAACCATTTCATATTGAGAATATTGGAATAAAAATGAGAAGACTATCCTAACGTAGATTCTATATAAGTAAAAAAATGGGAAAAAATAATTATGGAAGAGAGAACTATCACTTAATCTTGAAAAATGTTAATTTAAGTTAAACATATTTACAAAATGGGATAATGAAAAAAATAGGAGTAAAAGCCCAAATAAAAAACTCATGTTCCCCATTTCTCTCCTCTATAAAACCATATCACCATATAAGAAAATGTAAGGAAATATCATACCCACAAAACAAAATATTCCTTGTGGTTCAGAATCTCCACAAGCCTCTCCTCAAAGATCAAATTCATATGAACATCAATATTTACTTCATAGATGATGCCAGATTATCAATGATTATAGTGGTAAAGCTAAAAGAACATGAAATACATCATGAATATGGATTATGAATGGGGGGAATTCTATCTAGTACATGACATCTCTAACAAACTCTAACACCGATGAAGGCCTAACAAAATAGAGGAGAAACATACTCCCATGCCAAAACAATCACTTAACAAGACAATAATCCACCTTCGAAAACATGTTATTTCAAATATTGAACTCCAAACATGTTCTCCTGTGGTCAAAATTGGACTTCTAATGGTCATGCCACACCTTTATCTACATAAAAATCACATGTATCACTACTATAATTTGGGATATTTGCAACAGGCTATTTGTGATGGGATCCCACCGCAAATGATCTTTTCTGACACAATCCCATAAAAAATATTCTGTTTTTGAAAATGACATCCCAAAAGGTATTTTGTTATGATGGGACCATCGAAAAATACTATTTATTATGTTAACTAACCCATCACCAATAAATCACTAATTATATACATTATATATATATATATATATATATATTTATTATGATGGTCCCATCACAAATACTTTTTATGATGGACATGTCACTGCATCACAAGTTGTTCTCCATTTATGTATTTTATATGTACCTGATCATTTTTCAATGAGAACTTTTTCCAATTGCAAATACCTATTTAATATATATATATATATATATAATATTAATGATAGAACCCTTCACAAAGGGTCCCGTCGGAAATAATGAAAAAAAAATTAATAAAATTATGATTAAACAAAAAAATATTATTATTATTGAAATTATAAATAAATAAAATTAAAATTCTCAATATTCATTAAAAAATATATAAAATCATAAAATATAATTAATATTATTGTTAGTAAAATAAATAAAATTTAAAAAATATAATACTAATAATAAATAAAAACATTATAAAAATTAATTTATGAAAAATGTGGTCACACGAATGCATATCCAAACATTTGCATACGAGAATGAATATTCATACGTAGAAGCATATTTTTCCTAATGTTTTGACTCGGTAAGAGTAGAATGGAGAAGAGTCATCTAGTAAAAGGAGTGCCACCAATCCACTGGAAATTGTGCAAAGTTATTACAATTTATTACAATTTATTACAATTGATTTTATTCCTAATTATTAAAATTTATTCTTAATAATTCTTATTTATTTTTAATTATTCATAATTGTTCCTAATTATTCCTAGTTATTCTTAATTATTCTGAATTATTCCAAATTATTATTAATAATTCTTATTTATTCCTATTTATTACTATTTATAACTTCTTATTACTATTTATTACTACTTATTTCTAATTATTACTAGTTATTAAAATTTATTACTAATTATGACTAATTATTACTCAATATTACTAATTATTACAAATTATTAATATTTTTTACAATTTTTTACTAACTTTTACTATTTATTATTATTAATTACTATTTATTAATATTTATTTAAATTTATTACAATATATTAATATTTATTAATATTTATTACTATATATTACTATATATTACTATATATTTCTATTTATTAATATTTACTACTATTTATTAACATTTCTTACTAATGTTTATTATATATTACTATATATTACTATATATTACTATATATTACTATATATTACTATATATTACTATATACTACTAGTTAGTACTATTTTTTAATATATATTTTTTATTTATTTCTGTTTATTACTTTTTGGTACTTTTTATTACTTTTTGTTAACATTTATTACTATTTATTAATATTAATTACTATTTATTTCTGTTTATTACTACCTATTACTATAAATTTCTATATATTACTATATATTACTATATATTACTCTATATTACTATATATTACTATATATTACAAATTATAATTAATTATCACCAATTATTACTAATTATTACTATTTATTAATATTTATTACTATTTGTTACTGTCTATTATTAATTATTACAATTTATTATCATTTATTACTAATTATATCTATATATTACTAATTATTTCTCTTTATTACTAATTATTTCTACTTATTACTAATTATTATTAATTATTACTAATTATTACAAATTATTACTAATTAGTACCAATTATTACTAATTTTTACCATTTATTACTAATTATTACTATTTCTTACTATTATGTTTTACTATATATAACTAATTTTTACTATATGTTACTAATTATTACTAATTATTACTAATTATTACTAATTATTACTAATTATTACTAATTATTACTAATTATTAATATTTATATCTAATTATTATCATTTATTACTAATTATTATTATTTATTACAAAATGTAAATATTTATTACTAATTGTAAATATTAATTTCTATTTATTCCTAATTATAACATTTTTTATTGTTACTATTTACCATTAATTTTTACTATTTACATCTAATTATTACTATTTACCTATATTTATTACTAATTAGCGTTAATTACTATTAATTACTGGAAATTACATCTACTAATTACAAATAATCACTAATTATTTATAAAAATTACTAATTATCGTTACTAATTACTGATTACTACTAATTACTATAAATTAGTACTAATAATTTCTATTTAATATTAGAAATAAATAGTGTTGCGAAAAAAATTTAAATCGAACTTAATTACAACAAATCAAAAAGATTAAAATTAATATAAAATATTGAAATAAATACTAAATAAAATAATACATATATACATTTATACTTAATCTCTTATAGGTGTAGAAGACTTCCCAATTATTTCATAAAAAACCTTACTCAGAAATATATTCACTTGAAAATTAGAGTTTAGAGAGAGAGAAAATAGGAATTGAGGGAAAGGAAGAAAAAATGGATGGGGTATATATTGCAATGATTAGTTGTAATAGTACTATTTGTGATAGGACACGTTGGAAATTCCTTAAACTGCATTAATTACTGTTTGTGGTAAAATGATATTTTTGACCGGTCCTGTTTCAAATAGTGACGTGCTGACACACATGTTGCGATGAGACAACATCCCGTCTCAAATACCCTCCGATAAATGAAATATTTGCGATGAGGTTATTCCCCCATCGAAATATGATTTACTACCTCCTGAGAGTTGTTATGTGAGGTGCCTCCCTGTCTCTAATACCCTTCCAGTAGTTTGGCGTGCAAACTGCTTGAAAACGCACCTAACGTTTTTGCAACGGAATTTACTCCTGTTGCAAATAACCCATTTCAAAAGGTTTTCTTTCATGTAGTGTATTATCATTTTTGGGTTCCATACTAGTTTTTTCCAACAAATTGATAATTCTTAGAACTATCCAGGTAAAAAAAATACTGTATTTTTTGTCCAAAAAGATGTTTGAAATGGTGTCATCCCATTGGTGGACTGAAAACTGTTGTTGTAAGAAAAATATACCATTGGTAGGTGCATCACCCACAGACCTATAAAATCCAAAAACATGTTCACAACTTGTCATCAATATTATGGATGGTCTATCCTATTGAAACATCTATCTATGAATAAATATTATTTTGATGATCAAATACCATCCAAAATCATGACCATGACATCTCCACTCCTTAGAGGTTAAATAACGATCACATTCATAGAATATCATCATTGAGACTCCATGAAGCCTCAACACTTCTTCCATATACATCCTTGAAAAAGATCATGTAAGACCGAGTCCTTAATTTTTTTGAAGTGGGATTATTTTTTTCAAATGGCACAATATTACCTAGAAAACATCATAAGATCCATGATCATTGGGTAAAAAAGTGAAAAAATCCATCAAATTGTCCAACCACTTCTACTGAGGAACATATAATGGATGTAGTAAACAACAGGGAACACGATGTTATTCCTTAACCCTCAGTAAATTTAAACAACACAAAAACTATGTAACTAAACACATTAACCCTCCACAACCTAACTATCCTCTTAGTGCATAATAAATAGTTTTTATTCATTCATATTCACCGTAGGGTGAGATGTGGATCTCATTGAAAACCACCTCATGCATATCTAAAGGAACAAAAACCACCCCTATAACAACACTCAATATGGATCATCCTCATACCATCCATCAGTGGAATCAACATATATAACAAGATGTCAAAGGATTTCCAACTCATAAAATCAAGTTTGAAATCATACACCTTTTTCCCAAAAGACAACTACAACATCATTTGAAAATGGAATCCCAATAACCAAACACTCTTAAAACAAGATCAATCACAATGAGTTTTTCAATCACTCTTCTACAAAACAAAGACTCTTGTATAGAAGCACTATGTGAATTATTTCTAATATTATCGGTTATAAAATACCTGTTTCCTAGTGTATAAAAATTTAGAATTCATTTTAGGATAAGAATTACCTCCACCATCACTATTAAATGTTAGGTCATAGTGGGGGAAGACGAACCCAATGTTCTTGTGATATATCAAAATATAAATTCAATAACCAATAACATAGTGTTTTTATAAAATTAATGTGAACACAACCAATTCTATATCAATATTATCGGTGGTATAATTATATTCACGTAGTCATAAATTTATAGACCCATAGTAAACTAGTACCCACTATTTCATGAAGAAGTTAAGTTATCCAAGATGTGTAATGTTACAAAAGGCCTCAAAATTAACTCTATAATCAGGAAAATTAAGAACTGGGGAATGGACCAACATCTAATTAATATACATGAATGTTATATAGAACTGGTTTTTCTATAAAAACATTTAATCATTTCTGAAGGATGACAGGGGAGTTTCAATTACAGAGTAGTGAGGTATGAACCTCTTATAATATCATGTTCGAAGGGTAAAAAATCACACCACCACAATATTCTTGGGGGATTCTTAGGAAATAACAGTATAAATCTATTTTGTATCCATAACTAATATGTACAGGGAGATGACATTACCTATGAAAAAAACATCATGAGCCAAAAAATAACAAATTGAAAACTTCCTAAAGAACTACTGATCACGATGAACTCCCAAAGTATCCCTCATATGCTCGGTGTGATCCTCCTAAAATGTGGAGTACATTGGGATTTTTTTGATGATAACCACAATGAATCAATTGGGAACATCTTGTTTCAATATATTCATCAATATTGTGAATAGAGATAGAGAGTTATTAACATTGAACAATATTAAAACAAATCATAATTCCCATAAGAACATCCAAAAGAAGTAGTTATTATATTATCATAATTCTTCTTTATCTGATGATATATAGATTGAAGAATTTTTTCCTTGATATATCTTCATACTTCACATTCATATGATGATATTTTTATTACAGATCAATCTTTGAGAACTAACTAGATCCTTTCAAGTGATGAGTTAAAATATTAATCCATATAAGTGGGTAGAAATTCTTCAATGTGTTCTGATTCATGAAATGATAGTTGATACATATTTTTATAGTACTATCATTCTTCCTACCAAATAAACTAGATCCCCCCAAGGTGATACATAAAGATGAATAAAATGTTTTGGTCTGGTATAATCAATCTATATCTACATATCTTGCGACATAGATGGAATCGTCAAATATGGAGACATTGTAATCATAAAATCACCCATCTATTTCTCTATCCCAAACTCAATCTCCCATCAATGGGGTAGTCCCAGAAAAACATATAGAAATAAATATTGGAATTCATCCACAACCCTAGTAAACACTACTAGAATAACCTCTAATGAACTCTATATCAACTTGGCCAACAATGGATATGAGTATCAAACATGCCTCTGACCCATCTTAGAGTAGCACTTGTTAAATAACATGAAAGAATCATTATCAGTATTCCAGAACATAATTTATATCAATGAAATACATTATATCTATCCCTGAAAATAAAATTTCTATTTCATTGATGATGTTTTATGGTTGTATTCCCAAAAATTTTAAGTCTCCCAAAGAGTTTTACTATGAAATGACTAATTTCCAGCCAAGAAATACTTCCAAACAAATACATCAAAATATAACAATTGTTTTAAAAAACAATGGTAATATATGACAGTATTTATCATGTAATGAATAATGGTCATCCATTGGTGACATGAAGGAGTGCATGCCTCTTGAATCAAACAAGGCATTCATCCTTGTAGTAAACAAAATACTATTACATCAAATGATATTTTAATTTTCTTGATGATGGAAAATTCAAAGAAAGTATCTAATCAAAACAATATACATTAACTCTATGACCATGATAAATTCCTCCTCTGGGATCTAGATCTACTCTCAATTGAAAATAGAATCACATGACTCTCGACTAGAGCATCAAGCTACTTCCAGTAATGATATTCCATCAGAAATGCAATATTATGCAAACAACTGAATTTATGATTTCTTCACAGAATGTTTTATAACTCCCAACACTAATTAAATGGAATAAAAAACTTGTCTTTTATCCGTTATATGGTGAATGAGAGAAACCATCCCTAGTGGAATTAGATGATTAGTTCAAAAACATACCACCGATAGTCTTAAAACCCTTCCATCTAAGAAAAATGGACCCCTTGACCACATCTCTATAATGTTGATAATCATAAAGAATATTTTTCCAAGAAAATATAGTTCGATCTAGAATCCTATTAACCAACTCTTCCCTCTCAATTACATTAAGATATGTAAAAAACCAAAAGGAGTGACCTAACACTATATCAATAAATTTAATGAATACTCAAAATTCCATTCCCTAACCTACACATATTGAAAATGGCCCAATGTATATCATAGAAGGTTCCTAAAATAGATCATGGACTCATATATGTTGGAACTTTACAATCAAAGGGTATGTATCTTTAGTTGATAAAAAAATTTCTAGTTTAAAAAAGAAACTCAAATTGGAACTGATCTTGGAATTTCTCTAATGTAATAACTCTCTCCTCATGATCCCTAAGGAGTGAGAACCACCCCTGTCTTGATTCCCTGTGTAGAATCATCATCAAATACATACCCCGTGCTCATTTAGAGCATGAATCAATCTATAATCTATTCAATTCTCCTCAATAAAATAATGTTTCATTGAAATGATAAGTATCACTCTTATTTATACAATTTCTATCTCTAAATCCCATTAAGTGACCTTTGACATGTTATTTTCTTGTAGAACTCAACTGAATGGTGATCTACAAACACATCCTATGAACATCTTCATCAATAACGTGTCGCGTATTTGAAACTGGATCCATTTTTTAAAATGAAAATATGGTGATAGTCTTCTAAACCCGGAATATGGAGTATGAAATATTAAAAAATTAATTTAAAGTCTCGTGTTTCTGAAAAGGTAAATATTACAAGGGAATTTTGATTATAAAATTATGTGGATTTTTAGTTCTTTAAACTACTATTTGGAATTCCAATTTATGATTTCAAAACACTTAATGGTTATTTTTTAATATTTTTGTAAGGCTCAAGAGGTGTCTTGGTATTTTGGATGTGTTTTGCAGGCCTCTTGAAATAAAAAATGACTATATAGAGAATCTAATAAGGGTAAAAGGTTTGTCTGAAATCATGTTTCCCCCCAAGAGAAACAATTTGTCTTGTTCAGTGAGGATGAGGGTGTTGAATGGTTTGATCTAACCATATACCATTAGCCACATGGTTGTGCAACCTATTGTAGGTCATAGACATCAGAAGATGGAATGGTTTGCACTTTGTTTCTAAAATCATGTCCAAAAACCCTAAGATCCACCTTTACAGAAAGTGAACATCATACAGTTGGCACCTGGTTTGTCCAACCCTGAAGCGAATCCATGTGCCCCAATTAAAGGGGTGATTATACCCTTTTCCCCTATTTTGTTTTACTTCTCTCATGCCTTTTTTCCACTTAACCAGCCCAGCATCCCTCCCATGTATCTTTTTTCCTCTCCTCTCAAGAATGGATTGTTCTCCTCTATATGGTGTCATCTTAGACCATCATCTATCATGCTGGATATATCTTAGTATGCTCTGAACTATTATTTATCCTTTATTCATTTTATGCGATCTTAATTGATTTATTTGGGTGAGTGCTAGTTAACCCTATTTTTCTGGTGTTTTCCTATTTAATCAATTTATCTGAAACTAAATTGAATAAATGATCGATATTGGATGTGTGTACCATCCCATGAAAGAGGTAGGTTGTCTATAACTCTTTCCAATAATGTCTCTCTATTAAAAAGTTTACACAATTGTGTTGTATGCTTGTATTTTCATATGAATCCTCTGAAATATTAAATACTTGATATAGAATCAAGAACCCAAACTATAATATACATGTATATTAAATTGGAAACATTTACGGTCATGTACCATGGGTTGTAACCCCCCATAAGGACGAATTCCTCGAATTAAATTAAATAATCAATTATTTCCAAATAAAACCACTTATTTAGGTGTGCTATCTTATTAATTGTAAATGAGTTTTTCAATTGGAACATGGAAGGATGTTTCACTCCACTATATTATACTCTAGTGACAAACCATCCCTTATGTGGTTATGGAATATTTTATTATTGATATAGATTGATGAATTATCATTTCATTCTTGTTACCATGGAATATATTTTACCCCCACCCCTCGCATGTAATGTGTTTAATAATTATGAAAAGTAATTCTAGCATCAAATTCTATTATTTGTACTTATCCCCTATTAGTATGTGGTATTATATTAGAATGTAATTCCACAGAAATTCGTTATCTATATTAATAATATTTTGATTAATGGAATGCTAAGTACATGGACTTCGTTTTTTATTTTATAATTGAAATGAATAATGGGAATGTCCCTCATTATTAAAAAATAGTCATGATATGGTATGATTATGAACATGTATTTATTTATTATTTTTAAATGAATGGTATTAATTTAATGAATGAAATCACGAACTTATAATAAATGTATAATGAATTGTATTAAAAATGTGTCCACTGCACCACGATCAATGTCATATTATTTTTTACGAAACATCATGATAAGGCTTCATAGGGAAAGTAGAAATACCTTCTTCTACATATTTACTCTAGGGACCATATATTGTGTCATTTTCTATGACATGTCACATGACCTAGTAAACAATATATGGATGTTTTCCACATAACATCAAAATACTGTCATTGTATTCCATGCCCCATTTATTAAGAGGATCGGTATGACCATCCTTATTTAATTTATTAAACTCATCACACTATCCTAAATTCCTTATGATACTCAGTATGGAAGCCTATGATGATTCAGATCCTTAGTAATCATGACCATTATTTATTATTTTGAGAATTTATTATTATAACTATATTTATTATTACAGATAGATGCCTGAGATACACCTGAGGTCCTGGATAATACTTAGTATCTATATATAGGAATAGAAGAATTAGTATATATATATCACATATATATATATCACGATTTATATAAATATACTGGTGCTCAGAGGTATCCTAGATTAGAGAGAAGGGTATAGGTTTAGCTAGGTGTCCCTTAGGATCCAGACCTGACATGTTTACTTCATTTATTATTGTTCATTACTTTTTATACCCATGCACTATCATAAATTATATTCATAGAAGTGATTCTAATTTAAAAATAATATGTGGTAGCCTACTAAGTTTAACTCAAGTCCTATTTGGGAATTCATTACACTAGGGTTTCCTATTATAAATCTTATCTATATGTTTAGGTTGATGAATTATTATTATGCTAATATTTTGTATATGGGAGCTTTGGAGGAAAGGGAAAATCCATATCTCATGATGATGATGGAGGAAGCCTTGTTTTTTATTTCTGTTATACTATATTTTATCACCTGGGGCATATACATATTTGGTAATTTTAATTTCATATGGACATGTATAATTTTTTTTACATTTGTAATTGGCCATAATTTCATTTTATCAATTATTAAATATAACTTATGCTACCCTATATTTTATTTATAATGAATATGATATCTATTGATTTATTTATTATTATAAAATTATTCTTATCTGCTAATGTGGTTGTTTTATCCATATCATTCCACCATTAGACACCCAATTCTAGCCAACAGACTCTAGAGTAAGGGGAGGCATGATTTAGGCCTTGTGACTGATTGGATTGGGGAACCATTTCAGTGGATCCTTGGAGAATATATTACAATAAAGGTAAAACCAATCTCCAATTTCTACCCAATTAAAATAGAGGTTTAAACAAGAATTATGAATGATAATTCCCATGGTCTCTACCCTGAACTAGTATCTATTCACTTACAAGGGTAAATAAACATTATGGTCCTTCAGTCAAAACCTAGGGGTCCCTAAATGCATGTGTCGAAACTAGATTCCTTTTTTTTGTATCTGACACTAATCTCACCTTACAATGATTCCTTACCAACCCAAGTAGTGATCACTAGATCCTACATCAAAACTCAATATTGTACTTCTACAATCCTTTTATACCACTGTGGCAGAACTACCACACTAATGGAACACCTATTGGAATCAATGTTAAGAATGAGAGATAATGATGCTTGATTCCCACAGCCAATATTTGATGGGTTTGTGCCTTGTAGTGATGGTATATTATAAACAAAAATGGGAGGTATTACTCATAAAAAATAACAATTGTAATGATAGAAAAATTGAGAAAACAAAAAAAATTGGAGTCAATATAAATAAATGATCCTAACTCATGAATGTAATGTTATAATAACTAAAACAACCGAAAAATGAAAATAAAATTACCAAACAATGTTCCTGATCTAAAACCTAAATCCCAAGACTCTCTTGAACAACTCCTTGAGCTAAAAATAACTTTCCCAATCACCAAATATCTTATTCAGACAAAAAATTTATTATATTGTTTGGGGTCATCATAATAGCTATACTAAGTAGGGCCCTCCCTGGTACCTCTTATTAAATATTGTAAAAAACAAAATATATCCTATTTAATAAAAAAAATAGAACTATGGAATCACCTAAACATTTATATTATGTTCATATCCTCAACATGGGTCTGTCATGATGTATGACATAAAATTATTATTATAATATTCTAAATAGTATAAAATTAAAGATACCTTGCCTCTACATCCATGCAAGTTTAATCCTCTCCCTCAACATAGCATGTACTGATCGATCTCTCTTCAATAAGAAACATTCCTCAAGTGAGATTGTATAATAATATTCACCTCATGAATCACATAACAACATAATCAACATCAACATTGGAAAATCGTAACTAAAATTTTTATGGGATACACCACAACCTGTACATCATGTATTATAACTCAAGCCATCGATACACATACACTACATAAATACAATAATAATTTATATTAAATATTTTTTGGTACACATGTGTGATGTAAAATCAATTCATCAAGAACATATACACATATATTTAGTATCGTAACCACCATGTGAACCAACACAAAATACAACCACGATAAGAGATTTGCGAAGGAGGGGAATTCAGCCATTTGTCCTCACCATCCTATATATTGGGGTAAAAAAATCCACAATCAACAAGGTATTGACCACCCTAACTAAAGGGGGGTAAAATATGAACTATCAAATCATATAGAGTGTATATATATCATAGAAGCATAATGAAAAAACATATCCATAATATCAATTATAGATTTCAAATCCTGGATACCCGAATGCCAATTCCGGAGACTAAATATCCTCTATGAACACAAGAATTGTAAATAAATTATCATTTATTTTTTAATAAATATTATATTAAAAATTAACCAACCAATAATCCCAATTCATCGATATAAGTCATAATGCTACTAGTTAAAACATTAGTTACCCATCCATATTCCATAATTCCTAGAACACCAGGACTCATCATAAGCCACCATAAATTATTTATAAACCATGTAAAACATGCTACATTATGAAGTGGGGAAAGGAATACTAGAAAAATCAAATTGGAAAATCATCCTTCAATGAAAGGAATCGATAATAGAAAAAACAAATATTTTTAAATTAATTGTAAATGGGAAATCCCTCCTTCAACCCTCTCCCTTAGTCTTGGTGGCATCCCCGACACAACAATACACATCACCTTCCATTCCACCACCACATGATCCAAATGAAGACGATATCCATGAAATACTAGACTATTTATAACCAAAACATTATCCATCCATGGAATACATAAAAATAAAATAACTAATAAAGTATGAAAAATTATAGTTAATAAGGATGTAATTCCCTAAAATATAGTTATACATACTTCATAAGAATACTAGATTTCTTGGCCTGAAAAAATTATATTTATCTAGAATCAAATTTTAACCATACTGAATATGATAATTCATTTAATAGTAGTTGTAAAAAATGAAAAAATATAAAATTATATATCAATATTACTAAATAATTTTAATATTCATCTACGATTTCCATAATTTCAGCGGATTATAATAAATAATGAAAATAATTAAACATGGTTATTTAATGATTTTTCATCAATCAGTACATATTTTACATTATTTATCAAATTTATAAAAATTTAAAACTTGATAAACCAAAAACTAAACGAAATATATAACACTATATAGAAAAGACAGAGTCAAACCATTAACATGGAATATACATATACAACCACTAGAAACCAAAACCACTCATTAAAAACTTTAATTATGTCTTAATATTGAATATGTTTTACTATACTATTTACCATTGAGATGAAGCATGATAACCCCCCAATTAACCTGCAAATAAAAAAGGGAATGAATCCCTTCTTAAAGGATTTAAATAATATTCAAATTGGAACACAACAAGAAGAAAAAATCTATAATCCGCTCTTTAATAAAGAATATGTTATCCCTATTGAAAACACATTCCAAAAGTTCCACAAAATATAAAATTAAGCCCCATGAGAAACAAAGAGGTAAACCTCCATAGAATGGAAATATATAATTGGAAGAAACTTAAATAAATATTGAAGAAACTGAAAGATAAATAAGTTAAATTCACTTTAGATAACCCAGAATCTAAAAAAATAATACAATATTCAATTAAAAATTAAACGGATTCAAAACACCCTATAATAGATCCTAGGACCTTATAAGGTTTTAGTGGATTTAGTGAAATTTGAATGAAATAGTGCATGTGAAATAATTTAAATAACTCATCCAAATTCACCTTCAGGTTATCAATGGTTTATTCATGTTGTGAATGGTCCAAGTTAAAGGATTAGAAATAAAACAGCTCCCAGATCCTTTAAACCAATTATCTTCTCTTATTGTGAACTATATGATCACATATTATGTTTATAGGGGTAGAATCAATGGAAAAATAAACATTGGTCCTTTTATAGTTTTAACATATGGTTCATGATGATAAGAAATCCCTGTGAACTACCCTAACCCATGATGGGAATAACCATTCTGGTCACAAACTACTCTTTTACATAATGAGTAAAACGTCACACCATGAATTTCTCCCATGATAATATTTCAGGTCCCAAATTCAAAAATTCTAAGACAATATTACTATAAGAACCTTAGACATTGGAAACAGAAAATGAAATGATATAAAACATTATGGGGCCATATATATACATTCATTAAAATATTTGAGTCACAGACTGTAACACCCCAAGCTTCCATGGTACGTTTCTCTTTGAATAATACAGTAGCGTGTGTTGTACACAACTTCGAGTTCTAACACACACCACAACAAATCAAACTTGCCGTTATGAATAGTAATTCCCAATTTTGGAAATTTTATATATTTTATCATTAAAAATGTACTTAATTTTTGGATTTGGAATATTGATATTATCCTAGGGTGATTTTTTTTGTATTTTTTAGAGAAGAATCAATTTTTGTGAATAGTGAAAAATACAAAACATTAATTAAAAACAACATTTTTAATCCATATAATTTATAGTGATAAATTATACTATTGAGTGGTTTTAAAGTATAATTAGAATATATTCTTACCATTTAATCCAATATTTGTAATTGAACGT
This sequence comes from Viscum album, assembly GCA_963277665.1. NCBI lineage: Eukaryota > Viridiplantae > Streptophyta > Magnoliopsida > Santalales > Viscaceae > Viscum > Viscum album. The sequence goes on from OY728134.1 coordinate 1,175,362,789, forward strand.
AATTTCAAATTTAAACTAGAATAAAAAACTATCAATCTTTAGATAGTTATTATTTCTAAAAAAACATGCTCTTTGTTTTAACAACAAGAATTAATTTTAAATTAATTTCTGCCACTTTTATATTTTGAATTTAGAAAAATGGATTCCATATTTATAATCAGGAGGTCCAAATTGTGTTAATAGGTAACTTTTATATTTAGTAATTTTGAATAATTACTTTGGTAAATATTTTATTTACCATGGATAAAGGCTAAATTCGTTAAATATGGGTAAAACAATTATATTATAATAATATTAAATTTCTATAACACATGTCCCAACCCTATTGGATGATACATATCCGACCACGGTCATCTTGGGGTCGATTTTTGGATCCCATGGAGACACTTTTATGTGATAATGACACTTTATATTAATTAAGTTAAAGTAAATACTAAAATAACATAAGCATATATCTTTTAGAAATTTTTTTTTTACATAGTGTTATATATGTTGTCATTTCAAATGTAAATATTAATTAGGAAGATAAAACAGTTTCCTATATATTGGTATTTTATCTATAATTTTTATACATTTAATAATTATATTTATTTATGAGAAAATAATGATGCAGTATTTTCTTTTTTAATGAAAGAATCAAATAAATGGTATTATAAATGTAACAATAAATACAATTTGAATGTTTTGATGTGATACACGAATTATATAGGTTAATAAGACTTGTTAGGATTGATTAAATGAATTTATTTCGAATTAATAGTGTTTTTAGGACTTTAACAAAAATAAATTATTAAATAGTGATGAAATTGAAATAAAGGAATTTTTAAAACAAATATTATATAATTAATTTATAAAATAATCCTAAATATATAAGGTTCGGCAAAAAGACTTATATAATCATATGTGTATCATTAATGAGCCACTTGGGATTATTTTGGAGGTATATAGTATTTTTATTAACCATATAATATAAAAATACAAAGAGACATGGTAAATGTCAAACGATTTAACCAATAGTTAAATCTAAACATTAAGGTTAATATATTGACCCAAACCTATCTAAAACCTATTGGTTGAGTTGTTTTAGACCCATCCAAAGCATATAATTTAAATAATATTTTTTGGAGACAATATAAATTGAAAATAATTTTATTATAAAATAATATTTTAAGTTTTTTCTAAGGTGCCCCTCACCCTTCTTGAAAAGGGCACTTCCCCTTCTCTCACATTCACACAATCAGAGCCTTTTTGTTCAACCATCCCCTGAAAAAATATCCTCTAAAATTCCCTAAAATCATCCTAGAGGCCCTCCTTTGGTCAGAAAGCCTACTTATGAGCCATTTTGATCAAATCTAAAGGAAGAACCCAAAGAAGAGGTAATAATTTCACCACCCTCTTTCAAGTTCTTTTCTTCTTCCACTTATTCATTATTTGTTATTTCCATTTTAATATACTAACTCCCATATCTTATATATACTATGATGTTATTATAAATATGTTACAACCATATTCATTTTTCTCTCCATCCTTTGAATGAAATGTCACCATACGTGCGTACGTACGGATTACCGTCTCCACATCGTGGTGTAATTGTTATTCAATACATTATTATTTAGATGGGAATAATAATGATGTTTAATTCATTTAAATAATAAATTTAACACGATAGGTATTCTGTATATATGATATACCATCCAATTATATATTATTTTTATATCGAAAGTATGATATTGTCGCTTGTGCGTACGTATAGATTACCGTCTCTATGAACGCGATTAGATTCATTCCCCATCATATCCATTCAAGAAAAAAATCATTTAATTATTAAAAATAATTTTTAGAGACATGATATAATTCTGGATATGAATAAGATACCTCCCATCCATAAACAATATTGCTCACATGATAATTAATATAATGGAAAAAAATATGTTAACACCCGAAATGCTGATAATACAAAAATATTATTAACAGATCAATGTTAAAAGATCAGATATGATATCATATTAATGTATATGATTATTGTATAATTAATTAAAAATTATGTCACCATTATACTGGAGGTTAAACTACCATTTACCATGGTCAAAGTACAATGTAAAGTGTTTCTTATCTCACATTTAATTCCATGGGATTTCCATTGTTCACCACTTATTTATTGCACGTGGGGTGTGTACTTCCCATGATTGTAGTCATTGTGTAATATACATAAATTTATGGATATCTAAATCATCATTGTATGATCCTTAATTCATGGGTGTATGTTTCATAAGTTACCAAATCGATAAGGGAATTTCAAATTTTAATTTTCACTCATTCGGATTTCGCATACTTCAGTTATTATTTTACTCCAAGATTATGTGTGGAATCACTATTCATTTTATTATGTCATATTTTACACTCACCTTTATGTGGATATACTTTTGATACACATATTCAATCCATTTATAGATTCTAAAGTCATCGATACAGACTTGATAAGAGTAATTTTAACTCAATATTCATTTATTGAGTTAAACATCCAATTCATTGGTGTTGTTTTTACAAGAATATGTGTGAATATACTATGATTGATTAAAATTGAATATCCCATCATATTGAGTGTATTTATATTTTTCCCAAATAACTATGTCATTCATTTATCCTTAACCTATTGACTACAATCCATTTTTTCATTTTCTAAAATCCGGTTTATGGGTTACCAGTGACCATTACAATATTGAAAAACATAACCCAGCAAAATTCCACCTTCAAATTAAAGATTCAAACTGCAAAATTCAAAATTAAAATTTTAAAATTCAAACCAACAGCCCTTATCAATCTTGAGCCACGAACCATGACACGCATACCCAGTGTGATCCAAAATCCACCATCCATCATGCAGAGATCTGACCATGTCAGATGGTCACATCACTGCCCACTGTGATCTTTGATCTCAATGAAACCACTAGTCTATCCACACAGACGACGTCCTCATCAACCGACCTCCTCTCCATCTCCATACAATAGACAATTATTCCACATATCTAGTATGAACAAAACCAACAACCAGATATGTAAACATCTCCACTGAAAACATTAAGGAAGGAAAACCAAACAAAATCTGACAAACAAAAGTCAATCCCCATAAACATTGCCGAATATCGCCAACCGCAAAGAGAACAAGTACAAAATCCATCCTAAAAGGAGAAAATCAAAAGAATGATGAAACTTGATAGATCCACCACAGGATGCGCCACCAAGAAGCAAAGAACAACCATCAATATCAAGGCCTACCTTCCTTCAGGACAGACATTACACCAAGCTTTCTTGATGCAGCTCCAAACAGCATCGACACCTCACGCCTCCACGAACACCGCATATCAATAACCAAAAACATGATTATATATGAAAACTAAAAAACAAAACAAAAAAAGAGGCCTCTCAATCATTAGATATTTCTAAAAGGAACCACATTAAGGGACATTGAACCAGATCCTGCTCCTGCTTTCAGAGTCTCACTAGAGGACCAGATTTCCCAAAATGCTATTAGATGACATGGAACGCGACGACACCCCCAAACCACCACATCTGAGACCCAAACCCTATCCCAACATCACGACACCTTTTAAAACCCTACCCGTATGTGAGATTATAGAGAGAAGAAGGTCCACCATGATACAGATCATCGAGGATGAAGATGAGCCCATGCCACTGGAAGCGGCCACGCCACGAATGCACCGAGTAGAATGCTGAGGGAAAAAGATTTGGCTGGAGGAGGATGAAGGAAGGAGGGCGGCAGTAGGGGAGAGAGCAAGTGAAGCGGAGCCGCTTATGGGCTCATCATCCTTAACCTACGTATACAGTCTTTATATGAGATTTCATCTCAATTTACCTTCTATTGAGACTTCTTTGTTGTTATAAAAAAAATTCACTTTTATATGGTGTATATAATGTACATTGTCATAGAATATCTTAAATCCCTTTATTCTCATGATATTATAAATGTTTAATTAACTAATTTATTTTTATTTAAGTGTCTTTATTTTGGTTTGGAACTCAAACTAAAATATCATTTTAAATGTTTTAAAGATTTATTATTCTAAATCTTTATCATTAATGACAATGTTGTAAAAATGTGTGAATGTCCTATGATTGATTTAAAATGATTATTCCATTATATTGAGTGTATTTATATTTTTCACACATAATTGTTTCAGTGATTTATCCTTAACCTAAAGATATGGTCATTATAAGATATTTCATCTAAATTTACATTCCATTGAGACTTCTTTGTTGTTATACACCAATTAACTTTTATATGGTGTATATAATGTACTTTGACATAGTATATCATGAATACCTCTCATGATATTGTAAATTTATGATTACCTCAATTATTTGTATTCAGGTGTCTTCTTTTTTGTTAGAAAATCTATCTAAAATATCATTTTAAATTTTTTAAAGATTTATTATTCTAAATCCTTATCCTTAATGCACATGTTTTAAAAATGTTTTTAAGAATTTATATATATTGACATTATTTTTTTAAAAATAAAATTCCTTTGAAAAGCTTCAATGTTAAATGGGAAACTTTGATTAAAAAATCTATTTTTAAGTGGATTCTTGACTAATAGTTTTACATTTAAATGTTTTCAAGAAAAAGGCTGATATTTCTCTCAAATAATTTTGATGATTAATTTCATCAATGTAAATATCATTTATTGTTCTTGATTGAGGTTAATATATTATAATACAATCTTTTATATTGTATTGAATGAGTTATGTTTGACTTTGGATGTTCTATTTTTATACCAATCATTGTCTATGCATAAATTATTGACATTTATTATGCTAGTTTTAATATTAATGTTTATGTTATGTTTAAACCTGTTCATATGAGGAATGAATTGGACATAGTAGGTGATGGTTGGAGCCTTCTAGAGATCCTCGATGCATCGGTAGGTCTCATGAGACAAACTAGTGTCTTGGCACAAGTCCTTGACAAAATATTATTTGTAGTCTTGGAATGATTCCATGTCTATGTGGTTATGATAGTCTAAAATTATGCATTCCATAAATATGAAAGTAGTTATTGATATTGAATGTGATTATTCGACTAGTATAATATCCAGGTGAATAAGTAAATGGCATTATTTAATATTATTTTTTCCATATTATGATGAAGTTCATGTTTAAAAGGATTTCGTTTTAGTTATAAATTGCATTAAATTTTTATGCTTATTTATGAATGTTTCCGCTATATTGTTATCCTTACTGAGCATCTGAGATCACCCCTTTTTATATTTTATTTTTCCCAAGATGTGAAGAAATATTATATGACTGACCTACAATGATAGTGTGACGGGATATGAATGTGGACTATAGAGACTATGTTGTTGTAGTTTTTTACTTTATGATGTAATGTAAACCTTATGAATGTATCTATAACTTCCGAAGATACTAAACTAATCAGTCTTTAGAGACTTTATCTTTTGTGATCATGTCAATGATATGTAGTAATGCACCGAATCTGGGATTCTGGGGTCAGGGCGCTACACAGACATTGTTGATCATTATTTGACATATATCAGTTTTAAATATTTATTGTCACTTGAAGACCTCATGCAGACAAGATGAAATAATATGGGTATTTTTCCTAGTATACACATAAAGGGAATATTTTATGAAAAATATCACTAATAATATAAATAAATTATAGGATGTTTTATACATATTAGGATGATGGTATTGATTCATATCCCCCAAAATGGTCCACTTGTTATCATTCCATGGAACATTGAGATTTTATATGACTTCCCACATGAATTATGGAATGTTTATACAATCTTATTATTTATAATTTAATTCTATAAATTATAATTATAGAAATAAAATTTAAATAATATTAATTATCTGTATAACATCAAAAATTAAAATTTAGAAACTTTATTACATGATTTTCATAGTTATATTCTAATTCATAATACCCACATACTGTATAATTTACCTAATGTTTTATAATCCACCATTTTTTAATTAAATGATTTATTTTAAAATTTTCAATTTTTATTATTATTTAAGGTTTAATTTATACCATATTTGAGACTTATTAATGGGTGACCTCCAACTTAATACATAATAATTCATTATTATAGTACATGCTTCCCATCATACATTTTCACATTACAGAGTGGTACCGTATTAATCATGATATGGGGATGTCCAAATTCCAATAACCTATTCTAGGAACATTGAAAAAATTATCATCACCTCATTCAAAAAATATTCCATGGAAGATCAATGTAATCTGAATGTGATTTCATTAATTATAAATTTAGATACAAAACAAACATGGGGAGTCTTAGTTTCTAGGAGCACAATTAGTGTCCATGAAAATCTCTTAAAAGTTGGATTATGTGCCATGGTAACTCATAGATTAATTCTTTTATATATTATAAAACAAAAGTGAGTCTATTGAAAAATTTAATAACTTCTATATATATTTATAATATATTATGTTAATTTTAATTGGTTGTATTAAATTATTTTTTAAGATGAATTAATAAAACTACTAATACAAATTTATAACCCAATATTTGAATTCATATTTGAATAGTGATATTTTCAAATATTATTTGGTGATATGAATCAGCCCATAAATGAGAGTTATTATGTCGTTTTATTTGATAGTCCAATGTATGTTGAAACCTAAGCTAATGGGCCACGGGGTGATGACCCTTAGGTATTTATCCCACATGGTGATTCAGGAGAAGGGTATGATACTAAGAAATTCAATCACGATGCTCCTTCATTTCATAAGACTGATGTTTCACAACCCTATTTCATAACTTATAATATTCTTCATATTAAATATCCAGTTATATATATAGAGGCCCCACTATCAAAAAATATTATAAAATATATGGTTATATGGTCTCACTATGATTCTAATAGTTATTCTATAACATTATACCCAACTATATCTGATTGTAGATGAATGTTTTATGAGTATATATATCAGAGTGTTATTCATCTGGTAGTATCCCTGGGGGTCAAATTCTCATGGAGTAATATCCATATTCTTATCATGTGGGAGAAGCATCTAGATAGAATCTATCTTTTCCCAAAACTGTACACCCAAATTTTATAATAAAAACATATTATTTATATAGTGTATTTAATACAAACTGAGGTGACCCAAAATTATCCTTCTATTATTACAATAATAATAGCCAACATTGAGCCACATATATACCAATAAGCATTTATGTTTATAGTTTTATCGAAATAGTTAAAATAATTATCTAAAAAACAATAGATTTTTCATTCAATACAATTTTTACCTATAGGGGGAAAAATTTATAATTCTGCAACAAGTCCTTAATAACTCCCCCAAAAGTGTCTAAACATCACCCCTTCATGAAAAATATTACATAGTACTCCTCTTCATACCGTAGGTAAATTTAAATATAAGTAGGGTAAGCATAAATTCTCCATATATAATAACGTAATAGATATGAATCAAATATACTAAGTGAACAAAAGAAAAATTCTTGGATATGAGAGCATAATCAAGGTTCATGAATGTGGAATAATGAAATCATAATTATTTAAACAAGTATAATATATAATTAGTCTTAGCATGAATCCTGGAATATTACATGATTAAAAGGTGTGTGATACCATGATACAACAATCATAAAACATAAAAATAATCATGGATACATTTTTAACATTTAAAAAGACAAATTATATAGAAAACTATCATCATAAATAAATAGATCAAAACAATAATAATGAAGGTTACTTGAAATATTTTATTCATATCACACATATAATTAAAAATAAAATGAATCAAATAATGTAAAAACCTACCAAGTTAATTACATTACTATTACAATAAAAAATTATTACCAACGATATTGGATTTCTATAATAGACCCACTTGACATCATATATAATTTCGATGAACTACAACATGAAATAGACATATACATGATTTCTCATTCATCATAAAACTCATATAAACATTCATCATTCCATCATAGCTTAATGGAACCATCAAAAATAAATTATTTTATTGCTAGTTTCATTAAGACATTATAATAATCCATCAAGAGAAAAAATTTGAAATTTATAATTATATTATACCCAAACTTAATCATAAAAATTAATAATTGATGTTTATATATAAGAAAAATTATTTTACAACATCTTTAGAAATATTCTTAAGAAAAGAAATATTTTATTTTGGTTTTAAAAAAAAAATAACTGAAAAATAGAAATAGGAAATTTTTTAATGAACATTGAAATATAAAATCAAATCATAATGAATAAAAACATACATGATGGTTGGAAAGGGTGATCAAGATTTATATGTAAAAATACAATTTCCCACACCATTATAGAAAATTAAAATTAAAAGCATATAAAAAATATTAATATATTTTTAGGCCTTTGGAAAAATTAAAAAACATTTCCAAATGTATTTAAGAAATAATCTATTTTTAGAGAATAATATTATCTATACAATATATTTAATATATAAATATACTAAAAAGAGATATTATAAAAACATCAAAACTGTAATGAATGTTTTATAATGAAACATCTTCCTAAATAAATAAAATAAAACTATTTTTAGAGGTTGAACATGAAAAGGATCTTTCAATTGAATAAATAAATGATAAAATAGATATATATTTTTAGCATAAATAATTTGAATCTTATAAATTAATATCTGGGTAAAATATGAATCATTTCTCATAGAATTTAAATTGATACCTAACCCATAAAGACATTAGAAACCATTGAATTAAATAAAATTTACGATTATAATATTAAATAAAACAATAACTTTACTGAATTAATTGATAATAAGGACTTATAATTTCAATTATTAAGTAGATAATTTTTTTTAAATATAGGCCCATGTCACAAAACATGTCTTAAAGAAGGAATTTGGGGATAAGAAACTAGTAAAACTTTTATAACACTTGAATCAAAAATAAATTTAAATGAAGAACATTATTGGTATATTTAAATCACATTAATTTCATGAAAATAATATTATAGTTCAGTAATAGTTCATTGAAGATAAATAAACCCATATAAAAGGAAACATGGTGCCCAATATGAAATTGTCCCATGTAATTGAAATTGAAACCAAGAAACTAATAAATCAGACATCGAATATAGAAGGATATGATCTAAAATCCTTATATAATGAATAAAAATAAACTTTTTAAAATTATGATATCATTATTCATATTAAATTAACTTCATACAATCTATTTATCATCCCATATTACCCATATCTTAATTATTTATTATTGATATTAATATTTGGTTGTGAAGTATTCTTTTTCCACCACAAATGATTTGATTTTTGGATTTTTATCCTGGAGTATTTTTCATGAAATAGTCACCTATATTATATTCATGATAATATAAATTATTCTTTTAACATATTTCACTATTTAAATAGATATTGGGTGATAAATATATTAATGGTCATCTAGAACAATTAAAAATTTCATTTTTCAATGATTACCCAATTAAACAAAATATTATTAAATTTATAAGTAAATAATATTCTTAATATTTCAACTACATAATTATTAATGAATATTAAATTAAATATTATGAAATATTATTACTATAATTTTTTTATTAGTAATTCATAATATAACGATTCAAGTATTTTTCATGTATGTGGTAAAACCGTCAAAAAAGAACACATTATACTGGTTTAATGAGTAAGAGCATGTTATTTTATAGGGATAATATACATTTTACCAAAGATAGATGGCTAATTGTTTTTTATAAAAGTCAAAATTGATATTCAATAAGAGATAAATGAATAAGATAATTGATATATATGGTTAAGATGGTATTACATACAAAGTGTTTATATATTCTTTTCTTAGGATAATAAATTATAGGATGAATATTTACTATTAATATGAATATTATGATGCAAAAAGTTCCTTTATAGAACCATAAAAATATTATAAATATCATATTTATTCATTAAATATACTTTGATAACTATCCTGTAGGGATGTGTTTAGAAATTAAATTCCTAATTCATTGAGGCAACATTCTCCATGTAACACTGATAACATTTTCATTTTACAATAGATGTGGGTAAGATAGGTAATGGTTCTACCATTGATAAAACAAAAGTATTCTAATGATAATAAAATGAATATATTAGCATGTGTATATTATATTTTTAGTTAGGGTAAGAAGAAAGAAACATTAAATAATTTGGTTAAGACAATTGCCTCTCCTTGGATTACTATAGTAAAAGTATATATTAAGGTCTCTTAGATTAGAATTTTGCAAATAAAATCACCTCTAGGATTGAATAGAGTGAGATCAGGAGGGTTCTAGGTATTTTGCTCAATGTGTTTGGAAATTTGATGTGGTGATGTGATCCTTTTATAATTGTGATAAGTGAGAGTCTTGTAAATAATTATTATTAATTAATATAATAAATGTAATACTGTTTCAAGTAGACATAAATCAGTCCAGTTACAAATATTGGAAATTTTAATTTCATATTCCACTTATTAAATTAAATATAATTTTTTTTGTAATATATTTTCCCTTATCAGTTAGTTTAACACCCCATTTTAACATTTTTATCCTTTACAATGGTGACTAGATTTTATTTTGGTGACTTTTTTAATGAAAAACTATTAAAGAAAACATATTAAATAAATTAAAAAAAAATATTTGTAAGATTTTTTTATTTTATAATATTCAATTTATAGTGATGGAAAAAATAATTTTAATAAAATCAGGTGAACCATACTATAAATAACCTTTAAAAAATTACTTTTCTGCATAAAAATGATTTAACACCAAAAATCATCAATAATATTAAATCTATTTATGTTTTTTGTTTTATGATAAAAAATATTATATTTATGTGACATTTGAAGGAATTTAACAATTTAATGGTACCTTGTGGATATATAATTAATTTAATAAATCAAAAATAATTTTTATTAAAACACATATAACTGAAGTTCTAAAATGTAAATCATTGTTTTCTACGATCAAACTTTCATTATGAAATTATTATATTTAGATAAATTTTATTAATAATTATTTTTTGAAAGTTTTAATCTCATGATTTTTTATAATGATGTCATAAATTTATTGTTATTTGTAAAAATTGGTTTTTTACTACTCACCATGAAATCAATGTTTTTTTAAAAAAAATTCACCAAAAGATAGTTTTTCTATACTAAAAAAAATTAAAATTGTTTTTTTAATTCAATTTAATAATTTATAAAATTATATTTAAAAAATTATATCATACATGAGAATGTAATTTATGTAAAATAAGCCATTATTTTTTAAAACAATAAATCTTTTTCTTGTCGCATACCTAAATAAAATTATTTCTCTAATTATAGTGTTAATAAATATAAAAATGAATTTATTTAATTATCATAAGTACCCATTTAAAAAATATCCTATAGGAAATCATTTAACACAAATATATTTATCTTTTAAATAAAACAACTTTCTTACCAAAAATAAAGCATAATACATCTAAATGTATATGAGTATCTAATTGACATTATAATGATTCCTCAAAAAAATATAAATGTTTAAATCATATATATAAATTCCTAATCCATAATATTAATAAACTGTTATATTGATATCCTATTAAAAATATTTGTCCTTTCACATCCCCCTTTAATGAAATAGCATCCTCATAATTTTATACTGAATCCAACGAGATGGGGTTTATAAAGAATTTAAGTAAACCATTTTTAAAATCCATTTTACTTGGTAAAATATAAATTTGAATACCATAATGTTTTATTGAAGCCATGATAAGAACACCTCAGGTGGAAATAATGTCAATGATAATAAATGTGGAGTTGAAGATAAAAGAATTATCAAAAAATGGAATGAAATCCCTTTTATTTTCATTAAATGGATATTAAGGAATGAAATATAAATAATAAAATAAAATATATCTTTATGAATAGATATGATATGAAAAAATATTTATGTGTAAAAGAATACACATTTGTAATATAAAATAAGAAACATTCTTTTGAAAGATATAACACTGACATAGAGGAGAAAAATAGCCAACATAAACAGGAGAAAAAATTCTCCAAAACACATCAAAAAAACTTTTCAGAGATGAATTACAATATATAAAAATGTATTTTTCCGAGATGTAAAATTAAAATTTCATTTGAGAAAGAGAATGATTAAATATATTAATCATATAAAAACATGGTCAATGAAAAAAATTACGACTCAAGCAAAAGGGATTGAGTTAATAAAATCAGTTTTAAAAAAATATAGTTCCTAGATTTGATATTCATTAGAAAGGAAATGAAACTATAAATTTCAAATAAATTAAAGTGATATATTAATTACATGATATATTATTTGATTAAAATAATAGATATCAATAAAACATATCTTAAATACACTTTACATTCACATCAAATTCAAGACTATTACATAAATCACACATATTTTTTAAAACAGTGTTTTTACTTTTATATGAATTATTTTATTAATGAGTTTAAAATAAAATATTTATATTTCCATAATATTTTTAATAAAATATATGCATGATATATCATTTATATAATTACATATTAGATATTATGAAAATATATAATAAGAAAATATATAGTTTGATGATTTTTTTACACTTACATAATAAAAATTTCATCATTTGTCTTTGTGTTTGGATCATTTTACACCTATTAATCACCTTATATTCCAAACGATGAACATCTATGTTGAATTTTTAATTCTTGAAGAAAAATCATCAACTCCAAAGAAGTATAAAAATCGATCATATGAGGGAATAATACAGAGATATCTGAAACCTAAATTTAAACATTAAAATATACACTCTTAAATAAATAATTAAAAAAATTACTAAACTAAAAAACAATTATTGATATCCCTGTGAAAATATAAAACCCAATAATTGGTAAAAATTGATCACATGTTCTTCCAAAATTATCATATCTTTAATCCCCAATCAACATATCATCACTCGTAAAGTCACATAAAAACCCCTAATATACCATAATCATAAAGGCTCTAAATATATATTAATAATTTTCTAATATAATTAACCCGTTGTTCGAATTAAACAAATTAACCTAAATTTCTAATCACACACCAAGGAAAATGGTTATCTAAACCTAAATCATGTTTTATTCCAATGCTCTAATAAAAGTATCCCGTAAAATCAATAATTTCCTTAATCCGCGATTATATAATACCTCAAAAGGGGTATATATGACATTGAACCTATGATTAACCACAAACTTATAAAACTATAATAGAATACAAATTCCTTAAATCATTCTCATTTTATAACTTATATCCTCTAATGTTATTTAATCTTTGCTATGATACCAAGTGTGACTCCAAAAATCTATAAAACTAAATCATGTGTAGGAAAAAAATACTTTACATACATTGTTTGAAACCCACTAAAACAGACCAAATTTAAAAATCCATAATTATAGTTTCAATAGAAAATATTTATTCATTACATAAAAAATAAATATTTATATTATATTTTTAGATAAAAAATAGAAATAATTAAATAATAAAATTTATATCCTTGTCACCCATTGAAAATATGTGAAACTATAACTACAATTTATTATTACAAAATAAGTATTTAACATATCCCACATAATTATCCACACATTATACCCTTCAATATATATCATACATAGTAACCCTCTTCATAACTTAGTGAAATAGGTACATGAGAAGGGTGAGAAAAACTCTCCAGTATGGGTAAACATAACATATATCATTCATTGATCATTAGTGTGGATAAGATAAACAGTCAGAATAAGACCATAATAAATATATTTGATAATTTCATATAAAAATTGTACATAATGAAACATAGATAAAAAATCTGAAATCATAGCATGAATCTGGGGATAGACCTGAGTAAGAGGAATTTCAGATCATGAGTCAAAAATCAATATCAATAAAAACATAAAATATGAAAATTTCACCTTCTTAGCCCAATAATTCTATAAAACCAAAAAATAATTCATTATAAGATAAAAATAATAATAAATTTTTTTACTGAGATCATTTTATTTTAATCAGAATTACAATCACCCCTACAACCACCCTTACAATGGAATAACATACCTGCTTAGTTGTAACATATATTTTCATGAGAATGAATCAATACCAAATACATATTTGGTAAATAGTGGACTCACCAATAATTATATACAATCTCAAAGAAATATTAAATGAATAAAATACATATGGGCATACACGTTCATCAAAAAAATCAAAAAAAAACCGATCACCACTCCATCATTTCATTATTTACCCATCTAAAAAATGATGTTTTATGATTTTTTATTTAAAACACCTTCATTATCTATTCAAGGATATAATGTGGATGGTATCAGTGAATTAAATCCCCAGAAAATCATTAAAATAATTAAAGGATATTGACATGGATGAAATAAATTATTTTAATTAATTATAAATATTATTAATAAAATAATAATAAATATCCATTTTATTAAATTTATAATCATAAAAAAATCATAGATAACTAGAAGTAGGATTTTATTTGTAAAACTAAGGAAACATGGAATGTATTACAAATGAAGAAGAAATAACATGATGGAGGGAATATTTTATCATGTGGAAATTTAAAAAAAAATCATTTCATAACATTATAAAGAATATAAAAGGTAACTAATACAAAAAAAAACATTCAATATCCATTTTTAAAACAATGTAAAAAATATAAACATGGTTAAAAAGGATCTATGAAATGATTTATTGGAGGTGAATAAAATAATTTATAATATTTAATAAATATAGATATGAAAGAAAAATTTATAGGTGAAAGACTTTAGGCCATTGAATGAAATGTTTTTAAATAAAACTATTAATGAAATTTGAAAATTGAAATCCCTTGAATGAATGAAAATGAGACTTAATTATAAATTATATTAATAGAATAAAATCATGGTATTAACTTTCTTATATAAAGAAAACCATATAAATTAATTATATTTTAGAATTTGAAATATCACTCAATGATGGAAAATTGAGAATAAAATCCATTTCAGCTATATTATCCTTTAAATAAAAAACATGTAAAGTAGATAATTTCAAATAAAAAATTAAATAACATGAAAATTGATATTTTAAAAATAAATTTTATTAAATTTGAATTATATAATCCATATAAAATAAAATAGGATTATAGTATAAAACCTATCTCATTAATAGAATGTTTTACCTGATAAAACCTTTTATATTTTATAAACCATTAATGAAAATATTATTAAATGAATAAATATATTTGTATTTGAAAATACCATGAATTTCATGAATAAAATTGTACAATAAATTCATTGAAAATTTATGAAAAATTAAATCATATAAAATGAAAATTTTAGTCATTATGAAACATGTTTTATGGAATAGAAATTAATGCCATAATTCCTTTACCCAAATCTTATTTTATGATAGGTATGCTCCAACTGTAGTGTATAATAAATTTTTGATTATTAATCATATGAATAAAAATCCTATTTATATTTAATATAAATTATAACATCCATATGTAATTTATTATTACACACATGTAATTTTATTCTTGTTAAAATCAATAATAAGGTGTTAAACATTTTGTGTCCTTTACATGATACATTTTGGATGTTCAAGTAATTGAGTACTGTCCATCATTTCATCATCATTAGATTTTTCCAAATAAGGTCATTGAAATTTTTGATATATTTTTATATTACCATAGAAATTTCAAAGAACATAGATCGATGGTTGGCATGGAACAATTATAAATATCTATTTTGATAATTTTTAGATTTATAAAAAATGAATTTATAGGTAAATATAATTTCGAGTAATATCATACCATAATTATGTAAATGTTTAAATTAAAAACAATTAAATCTAATTATTAGTATTTAATAATTGTTATGCATTCATGAGATAAACCTTATATCTATATTCTTATTGGTGGTAAAACAAATTTAAACAACAACATGTTATGACAAATGAATGAGTAATAACATGGAATTCTATAGTGATAATATTACTTTTAGAGAAGCTTAATGTATTAAACAAACATTTTATAAATTTTATAAAACATATTAAGGATTAATTTTAAGATTATGTTAAATGAAAGAATATGGTATGTTGTTATTACATTCAATTTTTTTCATTATCCTTATTTTAGATGGTTAAATTTTAAAATGAAAATTTATTATTAAAAATATTAATAGAAAATAAAAATTATCATTGAAAATACTAAATATTTTATAAATATTTTATATATTCATAATATATATTTTTAGAATAATCCATGTAATATTCTGATAAAAATTTAAGTCAACTTTTCATGGTGGGTTAGTTTGCATGTAACATAGATGAAATTTTCATTTTCATATGGATGGGGGGAAGATATATAATTGTTCTTCTATCAAAAAATTTTTGTAATACACCGATTCTTATGTCACAATATTTGTGTGGTTATAGTATATTTTAATGAGTAAAAATAAATAAAATATCATTAAAGAATTTGGTAAATACAATTTCTGCTTCCTTAGAAATGATCATTTAAATGTTATATTAAACCATCTGATACTGGTATTTGGGGGGGTATCTTGGATATATAAATAAGAGATTTATATAGATTTTTGTAGTTGCGGGTAGCGATATGTTAATTAATATTTATAGATATGTGATTTGGTTAATGACCATTATTATAACTTAGAGGAGCATAACTCACCATAATAATTATTTTATTAAAATATAATAAATTACATGTTAAAGTCACCTGGATCAAAATTAGATCAATTTCAAATATAAGATAAAAAATGAATATAATCCACTCATCTAATCAAATTTAGACATGTTTTTGGATATTCCGGTCTACATGCTTATGTTAACGCCACCCACCGTAAACTCTTATATCCTTTAAAAATTTGACTATGTTTTACTTTGAAAAAAATATTTTTATGAAGAAAATTATAACATAAATATTAAAAAAATTAAAAATAGTGACTCCAAATTTTAATATTTTTCTAAGATTCAATTTTTAGTGGTGGTTATTTTTTTAATAAAACTATGCTTAACATAAGATAAAAAGTATTTCATACAAATGAAATTTTAAGCAATGAAATTTTTTTATAATAATATAATTTTTAGTGTTGAATATAATGATAATTAGTTCTTTATGATTAAAAAATAAAAGTTCTCTGACATTCAAAGAAAGTGAATAATGATATCTTGTGTATCATTAATAAAATGAAAATATTCCAAAAAATTCTAAAAAAAATTTAACATACAATAAAAAATATAAGGAATAGCTAGGAAAATTAAAAATATTATATATAAATCATTTTTTTACTATTTAAAAAGGTCTTATAAAATTTTATATTTTTAACAGTTATTTAATTGATAATGATGTCATAAAAGTTAATATTTTTGAAAAAACTGTAATATTTACAATTATTCTAAATATCAACATATTTAGAAAATTTCTAAAAAATAACACAAGGAAAATATTTATATTGTGAAAAAAATTATGTATTTTATATCAAATTAAATTTCTTATATATAAATATAGTTTTATCATAAAACAATATTTTCGAAGTTAAATTTTTTTTATCTAAAATAAGAATTTTCTATTTCAAATAAATAACATATTCTTGTTCTATATATTAGTAAATATATTTTTGAGATTAATATAAACAAATATAAAAATTAATTTAATTAAATATATATTTATAAAATATATGATAAGAAAAAATATTTAAATTTTATATAAAACACATTTTAAATCACAAATTCTAGAAAATAATTTTAAATGTATTATGAGTATGTAATTAATTATAAAATAAGACTTGATATAAACATAAATAAGTGATTAAATCCATATATATATAAATCCACTATAAATAAAATTCATAAACCATAAATGGGATATGATATTAAAAATAACTCTTTTTTCATAACAATAGTCTACTTCCCTTATGGGATAACGTTATATACACTGACCATCTTCTTTCTAGGTAGTAATGGGTATAAGAAAAGAGAATTTGAACTAATATCTAATTACAAAAAAATAAAATGGTAGATCATACTGATTCTATATTTTAAGAACATGCATAGTTCCTAAACCGTGATCAATATTATGTTGGCACATTATTTTTAAAAGAGGACGTATCATTGATGGCCCATTATGATATAATTAAAACATCATTGATACTTTATCAATAGAATATATTTTTTAAAATATAATATATTTAATTTCTTTATATCATTTATTATTTTATTCCATTTCAGAAAATATTTTTTATAATTAATGAATGAGAATATAAATAACTATGAACTATTAAGTATTAAATTAAAGAAATATTTATATAACAGAAGTCTAAAACATTTATATAAAAAAATTAAAAAAATAGAAATTTGTGAAAGATATTAAATATATTTAATATCATATTTATTTAATGATTTATTAGTTTTTTATGATTATTAGTTAATTAAAAATATAATTTCTTTAGATAAATACATTTAATTATTATCTTTAATGGTCATAATCAAAAATGTGACTAAAAAATAATAAATATTACAATTAATATTTTTATTTTTATTTATGAATAATATTATTAATCATTATACTTATAAATATTATTATTATTGACTACATTATTATTTATTTGTTTCAGTAATAATTATTATATGTAATTTGGGTTTGGATTATAGGTATGCACCATATCATCCTATAGTAACACTAATGTTAAAATTTATATTTTGGAGAATCTCTATAGTACTATAGTAGTATTGTGGATGTGTAGCTACAATAAGAAATATTATAATGGGGTACTCTAGTGTTAACAATAATTATTCAAATAGATCATTCATGCCATTTATTTGTCATTATGGCCATAAGGCCATTGTGATATCACTCGCCTTCGATCCACCATTTATGAGAATCTAGGTTTTCTAAAAAACAATTTATGAGTGAATTAAACTATTTGATGGTGATTAATATTAATGAATGATTCAAGATAATCATTTCTATGACCAGTCACTCACAATCATGGAATTGTTTCACAGGGAACCTATATCCTCAACATGGGGCAGAAGATGATAGGTTTTAAAATTGACATTATAGAAATGGGTTGGAGGATGATATGATAGTGGGAGTGGATATTTAAAATAAAATATAGTTCCTCTATACCAACATTCCATGCACATTACAAGATTTTTTCCTCTGGGCCTTCATGATATATAAGGGTTCCCTCTCAACCTTGTTAAAAAGATTATTTATCATGGAAAATAAATATTTCAAAGGAAGTCAGGACAAGGACAATATAATAATTATTAATAATTAATTATTGAAATTGAAATATTACTAGATAATACTATATTTCATTTATTTTTACTAAAAATATCATGAATAAAATCTTTTTCAATACTAATCATTTGGAATTCATAATCGATACTCATACATGGAATAAATTTTAAAACATACAATGGGCTTTCATGAATGGGGTTCATACAAGGTAACCCATCCAATTCACTACTCTAGGACTAAGCTATTTATATATGTTGTTCTAATTAGTTGGTATCTAAAAAAATAATATTGTACTATTCTTTATTTGGTAGAAAATTTTTTAATTTGAAATCTTTAACATAGAAAATTATATTAACCCAACATTTAGCACACAACTGCCTTTTTGTGGACCCTAGATATCATCCCAGGTAGTTCCACTGCACTTCCAGCTAGGCCCCTCCTCAAATATATTTTTATAATTCCCCTAAAAGAACATCCATGTTTAAATTAGAGTGTCAAAAGCCCTTATACATGCCTCTACATATGCAAGAGGATATCCAGTAGTAGTGAGGGTGTTTATCAAAAAGTATGGAGACTATACCCTCAGTATCATTTTATATAAAAAATAATAAATAATAACATAATAAAGAATCAATGTAGTCCTTTGGGTCTAATAGTGGGAATACAATCATACACATAAATAATTAGTATCCCAATATGTAAAACCCCACTAGTGTACAAGTGAAATATCTATATACTATGATCTTGTGTTCTAGACATTAGTGGAGCTGAGAGTGATTAATGATACATATTGTAGTTCAAATAAACTAATAGAATATATGATTCAATTTAGGTGGCACTAAATGAGGCTATTTATGGGGGTAATTTTGTTGACCAATATACTATCATAATGTTGTGAGGCAGTGCTAGTGGGGACTAGTTTGGACTAGGAGTCATCAATGTGAGTGAAACATACAGAAAATACTTTAATGACCTATTAGAAAAAATAGAGATCATATGAAAACAATAGGAGGAGACATTTAGAGTTCATTGTGGGAAAATAGGGTTTTTGTAGAGAGACTCTACACTAGGCCAACATTCTATGAAAGAAAAGGAAATCCATCACTGTGTTTTGATTGACCAGTTGGGATCACCAAGTGATTTTTGATATTATAATTACATTTAAATATTCCTTCATGTTACTATGGTATACCAGTCATCTTTCATGAACCTCATCACTAAAGGTATGCCAATTTATCACACACATTCATTGACTATGATTATGATCTGTTGGAGCCTAAAACATTATACAAGGTGTGACCATTTTTAGATTGTAGACATGAGAAGTAATGTTTTTAGGCAAGATTATACCACATTTCTAGATCATATGGAAGAATATACAGATATTTGAGGATAAATGGGAGTGAGATTCAAACTTTAGAGCTCATCCACAAGAGTTGTTTGAGAAAGACTGTGCAAGAACCTTGTTATGAGTGGAGTGATTAAAAATTCCTTTTTTTAATGATAAAAAAAACAATTCTCATAGTTCTAATGATATACATGATTTTTGATAGAATTTCATTTTATTAGAAAATATTTAGGATAATTTGGATAATTAATGAGATGTGTTACCTCTATCCCGGATCTACCTATAATGATGAGTTACCTCTAGCTGATTCACTTATAGGCTTGCCACAGCTTGCGAAGTCACTACTAAGGCCGAACTACTACAAAGGACAAGCAACAACTAGGGCCTATTATTGTCAGATAATGAGTCAATGCCAAAAACTGAGTCATCGATAGAATGAGGTACCAAAATTCTGATATATTGTTAGATGTGGAGTCATCATCAGATTCATGCTATCAATTTTTAGTACATTGAAGTTAATGGAAAAATGGATATTTCAAATAAATTATAAATGATTGAAATTTAGTCATTTGACCGTGTCTTAATAACAAACTGAAATCCTATTAAAGGATTCTGGATCTCTTTAAAATGTTGTTTCTATATCAATACGAATGACCATATATATCTTTGAACAATAATGCTAAATCACTCCCATGACTATAATAAATCTATGACATTGAATCTATATACCTGTTAATGCTTTTTAATTAATCTATTATGATTATCATCGAAATATAATTATAGCATCCATTATAGATATAGATTCAGATTTAATCATTGATCATCGAGAGCATTCCTATAAATTCCAACAATCCTTTGTTATAATGTAAATTTTATAAATGATACTGAAACTCCTCACCATATCTAGTCAATGGATTTTTATCATTTTGAACATAGTAGACTGGGAATCAATATTCTATTCATGTTCATTTGATTTCTCATTTGTTAATTACTTTTACTATTTAGCAGTGTGTAGTTACTCAATTTTCAAACACACATTGTCCCCTAAACCTACACCATAGAAAACCTGTTATTTTCTATTTCTATTTACATCAGATTAACCATGGTGTTTTTAGAAGTGGTCCATATGTTGCCTATCCTATTTGAAATCCCATGTATAACTATAGAAGAGGGGTTTTATAATGGAAAACATATTGTTGTTGTTTTTAGCCTAATAATGTTTATGGATCTATTTTATTATTATTAATAAGATTTTCTTGGAAATAAGTTATTTCATAGTGGAGGTGATTAAGTCTATTATTAAGACTGGAGCACGTGATTGTTATATTTTGTTATTTTTTTGTTTTATCACCAAAACATAAATATTTTTTACACTATAAAGAACTATTATATATTTAGTTAATCATAAATATTGTTTATATATGTATTTTTCTAAGTAATTTTTTTTAAAAAGACAATATATTTTTATAATTATTTTATCTCAGACATGATCAATCTTTGAGAAATAACATAAAAAGATAGTTCTTATATTAAAATGCTAACTTTATTAACTTTTCAGTTTATTTTATTATGGGGATTTTATTTTTAATAGAATATTTTATTGGGAACAAAAATCACCCTCTCGTTATTTACTCACCCTGACAGACATTTGGTATCAGTAGATTTCTATTATATTTTAAAATGTAATTTTAGTTTTATTATAATGATTTGAAATTTATATAAATTCTAAATTTTAATTTTTTCTAGATATCAGACAAGAAGGATCTACTACCAACAAACACTCTTATTATAAGGGAAAAAAGTAATGTCAATGAAAAAAAATGAATTTATAAATTATTTTTTTAGATATTTGGACTATAATATAAGATCATTATGAACTAAAAAATGCTTCTAGTGATACTTGGAATGAGGATATAAAAAACTAAATACAATTGTAATTGTAAATTTATAAATGATTTGTTTTATTCTTTGTGTGATAAGGAATTTGATAGAATATCTATTTGAAAATAATCTTTAGAAATATGGGATACCTTACCTGTTTCACATGAAGGGACATCAATTGCTAAATAAATGAGGAAAAATATATATAAATACATGTATGATAATTTTAATTTGAAATCAAATGAACCGATTCCGTATATGTATCTCAGGTTAAATGTGATCATCAATACTCTGCATTCACTTTGGAAATAAGTGACAGAAAATGATCTAGTGATTAGACTACTCATATGTCTACTAGATAGATGGATGGTAGCATCTCTCTCAACTATAAAATATTGTGATGTATGTAAACTACCGTTCATGGAATTCGTATAAATGATGAACATGTATGAAGAATATTTTATTTTCAATAAGGATATTAGAGAAGATGAACCAGATAATAAAACCAATATCCTTCAGGACTACTACATCCAAATAAAGACAAAAAGTAAAAATGGAAAATACTAGTGAATAAGAATGTCCTTTTGATAGTGACGATGTGATGGGACACATGGCTAGATTATTTAAGAAAATATATAGTAAAAAAAGATATTTTTAACATCTATGATCTGGGTGCTACCCATAGGCACCCCATATCAAGTTTGCCACATGTCCTCAAGTGCATTTCCCAAAATTCAATAGGTTTGTGACTACAAATGGGGGCCAAGGTCAGATAATCGGGAAATTATTCACATTTTGGAATAGAATACACAGTAGAAAACTAATAGTAAGAAAAAGTGTAGGTAGTAATTCCAAAAAAGAAAACCATAGAAGACTAAAAGTAAATCCAATGTATCCCACAATATCTATATATATATGATGAATGGAATATGGATCTAAGAAAAAATATAACAAGTCGCAATTCTAGAAAGAAACATAGATTCCAAAGTACAAAATAAATCAAGTAAACCCCCACAGCATCACAAGCCTTAGCTTGGCCCCATTCTCTACATCACCTACAATAATCAAGTACATGATGAAGAAAGGCACTTTACCTTATCTATACCTACAACCATATAATCTTTCAGGGGTCCCAAACATGACCCAATATAGTTTCTGAGACAAATCAATGTATAAAATCACCAGTAGTTCTGTTTTTAACTACCAGTGAATATATATAGCAGAAAATCTTCATAAATTAATTAATAAACATGGAATTACTTAGAATTAAAAAATCTAATAGTTTTCAATCACAATCATTTAAATTTATTATTCATCCTTTGAATCATGTAATCTATCGGTATATCCTATCCCTATATCCCCTTATATAATATTATCAAAATAGATGTCTCAAAAGACCATCTAAACCATATAGTCTGAGTCCAAGCTTGTTCTTTCTCTTGGAATACTCATCAAAATCATTCCATAATTAATAAATAACCCTCTGGATAATCTCTCATTGTTCATCTCCTTTAGTTTAACATACCACAAATCATTTACAATTGACCACCTAGGAATCTCTCATGATCAATACCCCTATGTCAACATGGGATCAATAAATTATAGATGACCTATTTGTTTGCTATCACAGTCAATAAACATGGGTTAACATAATGTAAATAAATTATAAATGACCTCATGGGTAGTTGTCAGTGTTAATAACCCTAGTTCATTTATCTACATTGAGTCTCTCATGATCCTGTGAAAATAAACATGGAAACCTCCATAGTTTTCTGGGTCCAAGTCTCTTATAGTCCATTGGAAACATAACATGCATAACATATCAAAGAATATCATGTAACATTTATATACTACATGGATAATATTCACAAGAAAATCAAAGTCATTTCACAAAACCAATCCAAATATATCCTAATAAATTCATGGCATGGAAAATAATGTATGCCTTATAGGCAACCAAGAACAAACAACCATAAATATTCAAACCAGGGAATGGCACCCACAGGGTGTCCCATAAACAAGTTAATCAACCTTACACATTTGAAACTACTCTTTATCAATTAATAAAACCATAATAAGTAATTAGGATTGTTTAATTAAAAAAATACCCCAAATGTGGGTATCTAAATATTTTAGCATATATAATACAAAGATGAACAAAAAAAGGCACAAACCACCTACCTCGATGTATCACGATCATTATACAAGAATGCTGACCCTTGAATCATCCTAGAATGGCCTATATATATAGAAATATAAAAACCCCAACCTTGAATAACTCATGAGAGATGAAGAATCAGGAAGAAAGGCTCTAGGGTTTGTTAGACCTCACAGGTGGGACTCCAATGTACCTCACGATGTCTCAATCACAGATAGGATAGAGATTTGGGAGTGGTTCATAGTTCATTAGTTGTTCAGTCACTATCATATACAAACCACTACTAGTAGAATGTTTTTCGAAAGATGAGACGTGACCCTGCTCCTATTTATTAAATAAAAAAGACATGGTGTGTTCATTTAATATAAAAGATAGGTATTATCCCCAACCATATCCAAAAATAAGCGGGTCAGCCAGGTCATCACATGACCATGTACTCAGGAGTTACACAACTAGTACATGACTACACATGTCACCGGTTTCATGGAATGTACTCAAGAGTAAAAATGTGTACTTAGAAAAATTCCATTTTGGGCATTTCCTAAAAAAACATGAAATCAATATTCATACATGAAATGAAGATCTGGGTTCCTAAAAACACCCTCCCTATTAAAGTAATTCATTGTTGAATTTCCAATACAAGGGTGGTGATGAAGAATCTATGAACAAATCTGCACAATATAGTCATTCTGCAGTATCCCTATCGCAATTCATGTTCAACACTTGCCTATGCTAACATAGAACTCGTACCCATGGAATAGGCCAGCCATGAAGAACCTTCATGATAGAATCCAAAATCGGAATATGATGCTCCTCAAAGGATGAATCCCCCTCCCACTCAACCTCCTTTGGTAGAAAAACATGAGACGAGTCTGAAATGTAACATTGTAGTAGAGAAACATGAACACAGTCGTACATAGCCCAATATCTATAAGATAACTGCAACTGATAGGCTACTAGCCTGAACCTCTCCAAATCCTCAAATGACCCCACATATCTCAATGAATGCTTCCCCTTTATCCTAGTCTTCCTTTTTCACAACCTTAGTGTGAGACGTAAGAAAACGTTATATCTAACCATGAACTGAAAAGGTTATCTCTATCGATCAACAAAAGATTTTGGAGAGATTTTGTAGTATCCAACCTCTTCTGAATCAACTCCTCATGATCTGAGGTCTCCTGGACAAGATGAAGTCCAATCATATAAGGGTCTCATGCCACTTGAAAACATTGGGGTGCTCAAAATGACCCAACGTAAAAATCTTCATAAGGTACCATCTGAATATTTTGATGGAAACTATTATTGTGGGAAAACTCCTTTAGGGTTATTTGTCTCCCCTAAGAGCCCCTAAAATACAAGAAGCATGCTTGATGAATGTCCTATAAAACAAGAATCGTGCACTCGGAATAGCCATCATTATGGGATGGTAAGTTGTACTCAAAAGTTCAAATAGACCTAAATCCCTATATAGTCTCTGATAGACATGAGAAGTAATCTGTTCATCTCTATCTGAAATGATAGTGTTTGGAACCCTTAGTAAATTTACAATCTCTCGGTTGTACAACATTGCAAGGTCATCAACACTGATTGTTTACTTGATCGGATAGAAAAGTGAAACCTTTGTGAGTCTGTCAACAAAAACCCAAACAACATAATTTTTAGGAGGTGTCCTTGGTAAACCTGTCATGAAATCTCTTATGACATCATTCAACATCTACTCTAGATTGGGTAATTGTTGTAAGAACACTCCCGATCACTGATGTTAGCCTTTCACCTACTGACAGGTGGAATATCTCATAACAAAACTAGCTACATCCCTCTTCATGCATTTCCTTGAATACTGATGATGTAGAGCTCGATACATCTGGGTGACAATAGGATGAGACTCCCATATGGAGGCATGAAAATACTGTAACAGGTCATCCCATATGTCTATTGACACCCATACTTTCCCATAAAAATGAAAAACCCCATCCCCGGCTATGGTCCATTTAGGATTAGGGTCCTGACCTGACACACTTTCACATAGGGATAGGCCTTTGTAATCTAATACATATCTTATTAAAACTAGAGTATATAGAGTAGAGGTAGCATTTTTAGAATAATGAAACGTATACCCCTTTCTATTTTGTACTTCCAATTACTTCTTAGAGAATAGAGACACAAGCTTCCACACACTATTTTCCAAATGAACATCTTGTATCTGAGTTCTCTTACCCAACGCATCAGCCAGAACATTTCCCTCCCTAGTAATTTAAGAATGTTCAATGTCAATATACTAAAGGGACATTATCGACCATCGTTGTCTCAAATTCAATTCACACTGAGTAAATATATACATGAGGATTTTTTGGTTAGTGTATACCACAAAATTATCTCCCAAAATATAATTTCTCCAACAACTTAAGGCATGCACCACTTCACCTAACTCAAGACAGTGTATCAGGTAATTCCTCTCATGTGGCCTTAACTGTCGAGACTTGTACGAAACAACTCCTTCACCACGCATAAGCACTGATCCCATCTCGATAATAGATGCATCTTAGTAGATGGTATAAATCATACCTAGATTCAATGAAATCAGTATATGTGGTGAGGTCAATTTCCCATTCATCCCTTGAAAGGGTGAATTGTAGGAATTAGTTCACAAGTAGTTCATACCCTTCTTATTCAGGCCTATCAGTGGTGCTACTAATGGTGAAAGTTCCCAAATAAAATCTTTGTAGTAACCATACACCACCAGAAAACTTTGTACCTCAATGTAATTGTTCATACTCTCCCAGAAAACTACTTATCTCACCTTTTATGGGTTTACTGACACTCTGGTCCCAGAAATGACATAGCCCAAGAAGTGAATCAGGTCCATCCAATAGTGGAATTTTTAGATATTTTCATATAAATGATGCTCTCTTAGTGTTTTCAAAATGATCTCATTATATAAATAATAGTTGTGTATTGTGTGAGGGTACACCATGATATGATTCAAAATGACTACCACAAAATAATCAATGTAAGGATAGAACACTCAGCTCACCAGATCCATGAAAAAATTCTAGCACATTTATGAGATGAAATGCCATAATGAAATACTCGTATTGACCATACCTGCTTCAAAATGCCGACTAATGATAAATGGATCTCAATTAAATCTTCAAGAACACCTGGTATCATAAACTTTGATGAAATAGATCATCAGTCCTAAGAAATGGACATCGTTTATTTAAAGTCAACGTGTTCAGCTTTTGATAATCCACACAAATTCTGAGGGTACCACCCTCTTTCTATGAAAAAGGGACACACGATCCCCATGGAGATATACATGGTTAGATGAAACAATTTTCATAAATCTTCTCTAACTACTTCTTTAGCTTATGTAACTCTGGTGTAGCCAACTTATAAGGGGGAATAGACACCAAAGCCTTTCCTAGAACATGATCAATATAGAAATCTACCTCCCTCTCTAGAGGTAGACCCGAAAAGTATTCTCGAAATAAATATATAAAATGATCCTCCACTAGAGGAATATTTATCTATAACATACCTTGGTCATCTAGATATAAACTAGAAATATGGTCTATAATTCCTCCCAACCCATGTTGCTTGGGTCTCGCTCTTCTCCGCAGGACATCCCATTTTCCCTTGTGTTGAAAAACCCACCCTCTTTAGACATGAAAATCAACCTACAACGATAGCTTTAAAAAAGGCCGGAATGGACACCAACCAGTCCATTCTGATAATGAAAATGAATCCTATCATCTATAAGACATAGAGGTCCCTAAAGAAGTGAGACCCACCATCCTCAAGAGGTAAATTCTTGAAATGATTTACTCTAGCCGTCTTAATTCCAAATTATGTGTCTAACATCCTGAAATCATCAAAATTAATGATTCTGAGACCAAGGTTCTCCACAACAACAACAGATATGAAACTATGGGAATCCCTTGTATAAAAAATAGCAGATGTTAAAATTGAGGGAACTAGAATAGTAACTATATCCATAGAGAGTCCCAGATCCTAATCCCACTGGGTCTATTCCATCACAAAAGTATGACCTATTCCATGGCCCTGTGACCCTACAAGTCTACCTTGAGCTGGTCCACCCTACTGTCACAGAAAAGTTGTCACCTAGATAATGCAACCATGACCACATCCTCGACTAAAACCACCTGATGATCTCCAGTTCCTAATCTGAGGAGAAATTGGTGGTCCTCTATATAATCATAGAGTCATTTCCAATACCATCTCCACAACTTCTTGTGATAAAATTGGAAAATGATAATGTTGACACATCTTTTTAAAAAATTGGCACTCAACTAGGTCTCTTGGGCACTAGGGTATCATGTTCACACTATTCTCGCATGGGTATCAACTCACATGTCTACCTGAAGATACATCAATACTACAAGAATATCTATACGAAGTCTCCCTACAATACTCCCAACTATCAAATGAAATCAACCATGGATGCAAAACCATACAGGGTCATAGCTCTCAACTCCATTAGATTGCACACTGTAATTAGTCCATTATTTAATATCAGTCACCAATGTCATCCCATAAAAAATTAACCTCCAATCATATTTTGTACATGAGACTATCCACAATTCACCTAGAAAGTGATAACTCATCACCTCTATAAATAGTTTCCAGGTTCTCAAGAACTTTGAAGTGAGAAGTATAATCTATCATTGAAAGAGATCCCTTCTCCAAATGCAATAAATCCTCGACTCGATCAGACCTTAATGTCTTGGGGTAAATTTAATAATAAAAGTTCATCTATGACTCTTACCAAGACTTATCCCTATGACATATTGCCTATGAGACAACATCCCACCATCTATTGGAGGATTCACATAGCATGTAAGTTGCGAGCTTCACCATCCTCTCTGGAGGTATCTCCAAATGCTCTATGATAGAAATCATTGCCTCCATCCATGAATCCACATCATGTGCTATTACATTCATTGAGAATATGGGAGGATGTTTCTACTGGAACACCCTCATTAAATCCTTCATTGTTGGTGAAGGATATGGTGCTCCATATTATATATCATTCCCCTAAATCCTTCACAGAATAGTAAATCAGCACCTACGTCAGTTATAACAGATGGTTTAAAGATAGTCACAACTGGAATATTTGCTTGTAGTCCCTGATCTAAAATTTTTGGTGACTAATCATCTCCATATACAAGGTGTACAACCAGAGGATGTATTAGTGGAATGAATCTACATTGTCAAGCACACACCTCAAATAACGATTATCAAGGATTGCAACATTTATCTTCAAGAATGAAACATGATAATGATTGCATTCATATTTTACAAAATATGGGTACATGGCATATATAACCACCACACAGTGTTTTCCTGTAAACTTTTAACATGGGCATGTACCTCTACCAACCTGGTCATATAACACCCCACACACACGGTGTGTTCTATATGAGACACGGTGTGTATGTGAATATCCCCTCCTTCCCAAGAACTCTTACATGTCTTAAACTACATAGTTCTACCAATGTAACACTACATCACATGTTCCCCCAGACATGGTGTGTTCTACATAAGTTTTATCCACCAATATTGGGGATACACAGAAAATTAATACACTATGTTTATAAGATAGAAACTATATGTGAAACCTAATATTCGTCCACCAATTTCATTATTAACAAAGAAGGATACATGGTCATTTACTACACCATGTGTATAATCTAGACACAATGTGTATACCCTGTGATTCATCCACCCGTGTTGTTAGTCACACGACCAGATACATGGCCTTTTACAGCACGATGTGTTATCCCAGTACACAACATGCTCTACCAAACATTTATCAACCCCGTATATTTACTCAAAAAATATGTCACATGGTCTACAAATACAGTGTGTGTACATATTGTACATGGAGTGTACTTAATAAATTCAAGTTCTTCCAGAATAGAAGAACACATGGCCAATGTTCCTAACATCACACACCATGTTGTCTGGGATTCAAGATAATAATCCTCTAACACATCTCTAGAACCCTAAAAACATGTAATATCACTAAGGAATTCCATGTTCCAATCTATGAGGGTCGTAATCCTCCCATGTAAATGTTTGGCATCCTTTTTCACATCATACCGTGACAGAATTCAATTAAAGTTCAAACATTATCCACCAAATTTTTATCCAAGAGGGACCATAACAACTTAGGTACCAATGATTGGTGTTCATCAAAATGAAAATTTATTTATTCCAACACCATAACAAAATAGAAGGTATTTATATCATAAAATCGATCACAATAGAATGTATATCTAGCACATCCTCTTTAAAAACAATATGAAATATGCAATGAATCTAAAATGTCATGATAAGAATGCATGAAATGTGATATCTAGTAAGTTCCTATATGATGCCTGATATGGAATACCCTAATTTCATCAGGTTGTAACAAAAATAGAACCTCGATGATATTAATAGTAACCACACAAAACAAGTGTGTCTCCAAATAGTGAAATCAAATAAATTATAACTTTTGAAAAACCAAAAAATTTGACTTATTTGGAGTAACATAGATTTTCTCTGTACATGGGTTAGATAATCCCGATCAACACTTATTAACAAATACCTATTCATTATTGTCCATTTATATAGGATCCAAATATTAAGGCAAATATGAAAATAAACCCCTCTTACACCACTTTTTAACGTCCTAGATCTGGGTGCCACCCACATGTGCATCATGTCTTGTTAGCCTCATGACATGAATCCCATTTCCCTAACAACTAGAGGCTGTCAATTATCAAAATAGAGAAAATTTATGATAATGGGGAAACTATTCCCTCATTGGATGAGTATATTCAACATAAAACAAATAGTATGAAATATTGAAATCAGTAATTAGGCAAATGTAAATAGTGGAGGACTGAAAGTAAATCTTATAGAAGCCACAACATATAGGATGCATGAAATATATATATATATGAAAACATAAAGAAATGTCAAAATCCTAGATATCAATATAGAAACAAAAGTACAAAAGAAAAAAAGTAAACTCTGGAAGCATCAAAAGCCTCAATTTATTCCCATGCTCTCTAACTCCAACTATAATCAATATCCTAATGAAGAATATATATTTCCCTTATCTATACCAGAAACCATATAATCTGTTTGGGTCTAAAACATGATGCAATTAAGGTGTGAGACAAATTCTCATAGGTAACCACCAAAAGATATATAGATAACTATCAATTAATATATACAGTAGTAAATATGTAGAAATGATGATGTAAACTAGGAAGTACTCAAAAGTAAAAAGTCATACTATTTTGGATTACATTAATTTACATTTATTATTAATCCATTGAATCATGTAATCAGGGGATCTAGCCTGTGAGCTAAATCCCCTATGTAATAGTAACTAAACAAGTGACCCAAAGGGCCATCTAAAAAATCATGTAAGACCGATTCCAAGCTTATTTAATGGCTTGGATGACTCTTCAAAACCACTCCAACAATTATAAAATACTCTATGGGAAATGTCTTACGGTCCAACTCAATTGGGTTAATATTGTACTAATCATTTACAAACGAACACCTGGGCCCCTATCATAGTGAATACATCTTGGTCAACATGGAATCAATAAATTATAAATGACTTCCTGGGTAACTCTTACAATAAATACCACTGGGTAAATTATTTACACAAAGTCTCTCATAGTCTTGTGTAAATAAACATTGAAACCCCCACATTTTTCCTTTTCCAAGGCTCTCAAGGTTCATTTGGAAATATAGCATGCATAACATATTAATTTAGCTGATGTAATTTATAACTACTGCATGGCTAACATTCCCCATGAATATCCTATTAATTTTTCATAATCAATCAAAACTCCATCCTAAGAAATTCCTTTAATGTAAAACAAGGTACGCCTCATAGAAAACGTAGACTAAATGGCTAGAAACTATAAAATAGGGGAAAGACACCAACAGAGTGTCCCATAAACAATGTAATTGACCTTATGCATATTCAAAAACACTTTATCAATTATCATGAAATAATAGGTAATTAGAACGGTTTATTTTCATAACACACAATACCACAAACATGGGTATTCGACACTTTTATCATATATAATCCAATGACGAACTAATAATAGAAAAACGTCCTACCTCGATGTATAATGATTTTTATTAAAGAATTTTTTTTCCATTAAATCAGCCTAAAATAGAATTGATCATCAAAAACATGAAAAACTCCCAACCATGAATAACTCATAAGAGAGGAGGAATTAGAAATAAAGGATCTACGAGTTTGGAGAACTCATCGGTGGGATACAAATACACCACAAACCATCTCAATCAATGATCAGTTGGATAATCAGTAGGGGTTCAGGTTTCGTTGGTTGTTACATCGCTCTCCTATATGAAGAAATTCTTGAAGAAGGTGTTCTGAAGATGATACACGACCCCACTCCAATTTAACAAATAAAAAAGAAAAGAATGTGACATGTATATTCAATGTACATGACATGTGTATTATCCTCAACCTGCACCCGACTTATGTGGGTTAGCCAAGTCATCAAATGGAAATGTACTAGGACATTACATGGCTAGTACACGGCTACACGTTGCAACAAGGTTCAAGGAGTGTACTCAGCAGTACACAAAGTGTACATATAAAATCCCCATTTCTTCATTTTCCTCAATACAACACGAAATCCAAATTCATACCTAAAAAAAATGATTTAGGTTATTAAAATCATCATGACATCAATTGTTAAGATAAATTATAATAATAAGGGAATGTTGATAAAGGATTTGTAAAAGGATGATATTCAAAGTGATAAAACATTATATTATTGTAAAAGAAAAGTTTATGGTAAAGATGGTTATCCACAATTGAAAAAATGAAATTAATAACTTGATAAGGATAAAAGGTTCAAACAATCCATGAAAGAAACTTGGATTTCCTATGAAGATATCTCTAGTGATTCATAAACTAATCAAGAATATATGTCTTACATAAAAAATATATACATTATAGAATGTACAATAGAGGTATAAAACATTCATCTTGCATATCAAAAAAACACTCCCAATAATTCTAAAAATAAATATAATGGAAAAATAATGACCAGTTGGGTTATTTATGAATATTATAACATGATGGAAGATAACATTCATAAGATTAGAAGTTAATATATTTCATTTAAGAGAAAAAATTTCTCAACAGTAAATATTATAAATAACAATGTTGTGCAATAAAAAAATGATTAATTATTTAAAGAAAACAATAAATTAAATTTTAAAAAAGAATAATTAAATAATTCATTGACTGTTTTACCAATTGTAGGAAAACATTATCTCAAATAATTTGAAATAAATATATTCCCAAATAATGAAATTTCATGGGTTATGATCCCAAGCATGGAAAAATTGTAAAAACATGATTTATAGAAAGTACTTGTTCTGAAAATTCATAGACTTCTTGAACCTAGTCAACTAAACCTAATAAATAATTTTTTTCT
The DNA here is from genome assembly GCA_963277665.1 of Viscum album. Lineage (NCBI taxonomy): Eukaryota > Viridiplantae > Streptophyta > Magnoliopsida > Santalales > Viscaceae > Viscum > Viscum album. The sequence continues at coordinate 1,175,397,078 of OY728134.1, forward strand.
AGAAGCATTCAGTCTATTTATAAGAAACCCATTAAGAAATTATGAATGTCAAAATATTTTATTAAAATCATAATTGGACCTAAGGATATTTGGGTACCAATAACATTCATGGTAAAAACATTATTTTATAGGAAACCTATTTGAAAACCTCTAGAAAAAATCCAGTGGTATTTGGATAGTGGTTATTCCAAAAAAATTCTATTGATTATTCAAATTAAAAAAAATTGATCAATGGTAATAGTGGTAAGGTCAGTTTTGAAAACAATAGTAATGGGAAAATTAATTCCCTTAGCTAAATTTTCAATTCTAACATACTATTAATTTTTAATAATATAAATGTATATGAATAAAAATATTTTTTTTAAAATATCTATGTTTTGTGATGTTAGGTTTTATATATAATTGGGAATAAATACTTTCCATGTTTTTAATGATATAAGTGTTTTATTATTTATTGATTTTAAAAATGATAATATATACTTTATTGATATAAATTATTTATCTTCTTAAAATATTTCTCTCTTGTAGGGCCTTTCTAATGAATTGAGGATTTGGAATAGAAGAGTATTCCATTTATATATTCATTCAATTATAAATATTACTAGAAAAGAGTTCGTTAAAGATATACCAAGACTTTAATTCTCAAATGATAATGTGTGTGGTCCCTATCAAAAAGAAAAACAATATAATAATTATTTTAAATATATGAAATAAGTTTCAAGACCTTTTCTTATATATTTAGATTATATGGACATATTCGTACATTCTAAAGTTTTTAGTTTAAATGGAAAAAATTATTTCTGTGTTCGTGTAGATGATTTTTCTATGTTTACATTGGTATTCATTTTAAATAAAAAATTGAAGATTGTTCATATGTTATAATTTATTCCAAATCTGTAGAAAATATATGGGGGCTTAGGATTAAAAAATTAAGATTTGATCATGTTCAATAATATGAAAATAAAGACTTTGTATCAATTTTTTCTAAAAATTGATATAATCATCACTTTTCTTCTAAAAGGACACCACAAAAAAATGGTGTTGTAGAAAGTCGAAATAGAAATATTGAAGAGATATCTACAAAAATTCCAAATGAATATGACTTACCTATCTACCTTTCGGAAGGTGTTTCTTATGTAGCCTATTATATAATAAATATAATTTCAATTATACCTCTCATATAAATGATAAACATATGATTTATGGAATAATAGAAATTCAATGTGTAATTACATTATAGTTTTTGGTTGTAATGTCATTATATTAAATATTAATCCTAAACATGATATATTTTCATCCAAGTGTGATGAAACAATTTTTCTTGAATATTCAACATTAAATAAGTATTATAGAATTTTAATAAAAGAATTAAAAAATATAAGTGTCTGTTCACGTTAAATTTTATTAAATCAACCCTAATTAACATAATAAAAGCATTTAAAACCTTGAATATTATATGAAAAATATAAATCTAAATTATATAAAATTATAATTTTCTATAAAATATGTATAAAAATAATCGTCTAAAAAACAATAACTCAACCATGAAAAAAAATCTTGAGGTATCTAGCCCCTCGATTCAAATAGATTTTAGGATTCAGAGTAACAATCCTTTATATAATTTAATAGGAATCCATGATAGTTGTACAGAAACTGGAGATTCCCTTTGGAAAAAAATTGAACACCATGCATTCTTATCATATATAAAACTAAATAATATCAATCATGAAATATGAGAAATAGATATGTAAGAATAACAAAATCAATTTGAATGAAACAATGTGTGGTAACGTTTTGATGGACATAAGGAAACCATAACTCTTCGAACTAAATATGTGTTTAGAAGAATGGTTGATAAGTCATGAATTATAGTAAGAAATATAGAAAGATTATTTGGATATGGGTATAATTTATAAGAATGTATTGATTTTGATGAAAACTTTGCACCTATATCTAGACATGAATCTTTTATGATATTTCCTTTCTATGGGATACATTTAGATTTCAAAAAATATCAAATGAATGATAAAATTAAAATTTTAAATGTTTTTATAGTTGGGTTTGTTTTTAAAAATTCCACTATATTTCAAAACCCATATTTTCAGAATCATTATTTTAACTTAATTTTTTTTGTATGGTTTAAAATATTCTCTTACATCCTGGTATGATAGGATTACATCTTTTCTTATTATGAGAAGAATTTCAAAAGTTATTATTGATCCAATTATTTTTATAAAATAATTTCAAAATATATATTAATAGTACAAATATATGTTGATGATATTATTTTTGGATATGGAATATAATCATTATGTACTTCTTTTTAGAACTATTGAAAAAATATTTTGAGATTAGTTTAATGTGATGAACTAAATTATTTCTTAGATTTTTTATTTTTCAAAATAAAGAAGGAATCATTTAATTTAAGAGTAAATATACAAATTAAATTTTTAATTTTTTTTCTTAAAGATAAATAAAAGTACTTAAACATCAATGAGGGAAACCTATAATCTATATCTTGATGAAGCTGGATAATCAGTAGATCAATCTAGCTAAATACGTATGACTATAATTCTATTTTACATAACTACTAGTCAACCCAATATTATGTTTATTATGACTATGAGTTCTCAATTTCATGAAAATTTCAAAGATTCACATTTATTAGTTTTTAAAATATTTTTTAAATGTGTCAGATATACATGCAATGTAGGATTGTTCAAACCAAGGGGGCAGAAATTTTACATGTTATGTTTTTCAGATGCTGATTTTGGTGGTTTTAAGTTATATAGAAAAAGAACATCTAAAACATGTCATATTATTGGAAAATATCTATTATCATGGGGTATAAAGAAACAAATTTAGGCTTTACTATCTACTACTAATGATGAGAACATAAATGTAGGATGTTTTTGTGAAAAAAACAATGGTTGAAAAATACATCATCAGACATTGGAATCCAATTTAGACACGTGACTATAAATTGTGATAAACCAAGTTTATAAAAAATATATAAGAATCATGTGTCTCACTATAGAACAAATAAATTTATTTAATAAGTCACTTTTTACAAGACCATTATCAAAAAGTTGATATAACATTATAATTTATTTGAACTAGACATCGAATTTATGACTGTATTTTAAGGCCTTTGAATTATGAAACATTAATCTATATTAAACATGAATTATGAATTATATGTTTTGGTTGATGAGTCAATATTGATGATTCATCATTGATGAGTCACCATTGAAGAGTTATCATTGATGAGTCACTATTGATGAGTCATAATTGATATGTAAATGTTGGTGATTAAATGTTGATGAGTCCCCATTGATGAGTCACCATTGATGAGTCTGTGTTGATGATTCACCATTGATGAGTCACCATTTTTTAGTTATAGTTGATGAGTCCCCGAAGATTAGTCACCTTTGATAATGAGTCACCATTAATTGATACCATTTTTTATTTATATTATGATTTGTATCTCAATTAATATTTTTATTGATTTATAATGTTTTTAATTTTATTCATAAATTATATTACTTGTGCTTATAAATCAAATCGACACCGTAAACCTCTAACCTTTGAACACATTAACACATTTCTTCCTCTTAGACCGATCATTTTTCCTCTTATCTCATTCCACCTAATCTTTCAGATGATCAGTATGGCCCATGTAAAGTGACCAGTGGAATTGACGTTAGAAGAGGTGTGGAAAACCAAAAAACACAATATATATTCATGTGGTTCGATCATTGATTAATGAAACGCACATTTAGAAAATTTGGTTTTTGAGGTAGAAAATGAAATATATTTGAAATGGATTCTATCTAGATAATAATATTATACTTAATGCTATTAAATATCAGAGAGGGATAGATTGGTTTACAATAAATCATTATGTTTGTTATCCAATGTTGGTTTATGATTTCTCAAAAAATGTTTTTTCAGGGAAAAGGATGATGTATCAAGAAGTTGTATTAATGGAGAAGAGTTATATTTCTCTTAAAAGGAATGATACAGGTTCTTAGGGGTACCTCAAAAAGTAGTATTTGTGGATTTTCAAGGTATAATTACAAATGACAGTGGGTTGTTTAATTATGAAGAATCTCCATAATAGTTAAACTGAAAAGGTAATCTATGGATACCTATAGATTATAACATCCATTGTGAGTGTATGTTTTTATTCATGATTTTAAACTAATGTGGTGTTTTCTAGAATATGAGATATCAGTAATATGCTATATCAGGATGTTTAACTACTATTTGTGATGAAACATTGTAGTATAATAAATATTTATCTATTTATGTTGATACATATGTATGAAATGTAATAAAAAAGTTCAAGGTCAAATTATCTGATATACACTAAGTTGATATCTTCAATATTAGATTTTTGGAGCTTATTCATAAAAGCTGAATAAGATAAAGATAATTATTGTGGATTTTGGCTATAATGTTTTTTCCAATAGAGATGATGTAAATTGAAATCAATGGAATACATATTTTGAGGGAGATAATGATAAAAAATATGATGAATTCAACACTATTTTTCATCCATCCACACAAAAGGAAATTGTGGATCCTGGGCTTGAGCCTGATGAATTTTTTGAATTTTATGATGATTATATTAGTGACAAAGATAAAGAGACAACTGAAGAAGAATAATTCTCAGTTGATGTGGGGAGTTATCTAGAGATCCCTAAATCTACTCTAATTGGTTTTTTGACATGTTATCCCTCCTAGTTATCTACCATCCTTGGAATCAATTTTAGTTGAAAATTATTATAAAGAAGAAGAGGTATATTGAGAAGAACTGTTCAAGATATCTTGCTACAAATAATGAAAATTCTATATTTATATTTATGATTTAAGAAGTTTAGGTGATGTTAAATATTCCGTGGAAGAGAAAATGACAATCCCATCAGTCATAAGACATTTCAATGAACATGAAAAACCCTTTATTCATGTTAATAGTATGGATACTATTAAAAATGAGAAAATCCCTGTGATGTCTATTCATTCATCAACATCCATAGTGACAATTAAATACAGACACACATTTATTACTCAATAAGATGGTTTTCTACCTCCACCATATAATCATCTACTTTTATCACTAGTTTAAGCTATTCAACACTTAATAGTAATTTTTCTTTGTGAACCGATTCCTCATTCAACTATAATCTATTACATAAAAACCAACTATCCTACTACCACTTCTAATTTTTTACTCCATAATGGAATATAAAAAGGGAATGGGAAAAAGAATAATACACCTACACCTACCATAGAATGTGAATCTGATTAAATGTAGTCATTGATAGTGATATTATTCATATACTCTTTTTCATTTGAAATTTTACTTCACCACGTTTTCTACTCAGTGAAATAAAATTTCACCAATTATTTAGTCCATTGTATATAATTTATATTTCACTTATTTTTGTAATAAAAAACCAGGAGAAAAAAATAGAAATTTAGTTGAAAATATATTTTTATGGATATATATGAAAAGTGAACATCTAATATTACATTAAAATTCATTTATTTTATAGTTTTTTATATCACTCATAGATCTTTTTTAATGTTAATTATATAATTATAAAATAAATACATTTCCAACTATCCATGACCAGTTTACAAGATATATAAAATTCCACCATTTTTAATCATCGAAATGGGGTAGAATTTTTGAGGATCATTATGAATAGAGTGCATATAACATATATTAATGATAAAAAACCATGAGTCTTTTAGTAATAAAGAAATAAATTTTATTTGATGGAGTTTTATACGATAAGAAATTTTTTATGTTAATTCATCTATGTATATTGGCATGCTACCCCCATCCAGGAGATACCACTAATGATGAGCTACCCCAAGAAGAGTCACCACTAGGCTCTCACTGTCAATCGAGTCACCACTAAGGTTGATCTTCCACTAGAAATCAGCTAACACAAGGGCCTATTAATTATAGACTCTGAGTAATCGCCAAACTATGATTCCCTTCCAACCTGAGGTACTTCCTGTCTGAGATACTATTTGATGCTAGGTCACCATTAGCTTCATGATACCAATGATGTCACAAGACATTGATATTAATGAAGCAACAACTATTTTTAGTCAAGGGAAAATGATTATACTACAATCATTTTACCAAGTCTTATTGACATAGTCAAATCCTATATTTGAATTCTGAAATACTTTAAACGTTTCTACTATATCAATAGGATGAAAATCTTTATCCCTCTCTGTGACTGAAAATTAAAAATATCAGAAAATCATATGAGAAATATATGTTATTGAATATATATTCCTATACAAGAATACTTATTTATTATATATTATGTTCATTGAAGATGAATCACAACATCAATTATAGATATTTATAGATATTTCAATAGAGTTCAACTGGAAAAATCCTGAAAATTCCTATGATCTATAATTGTGCTACAACTTTCAAAAATGAAAATTAAATTCCTCACTAAATGTTATATAAGGATTTCAATCATAATGATCATACTATAATGAGCGTTACTATTCTCATCATATTGTTTTTATTTCACTTTCTATTTATTACATGATTATTTCAGCAGTGTTTTGCTACTCTATTTTCAATAAAACACTATCTACTACACCACAACTATAGAATACATGTCATTATATCAGTATCATTATATATATTTACCAATGGTGTGTGTAGAAGATGTCATAGTGTGGAATGTACTATTTTAAATCCCACATATAACTGTTGAATATGATTTTTATCCTTGATAGCTTGTTACTTTTGTGCGTTTAACTTATCTAGGTTGTTGATCTATCTTATTATTATTATAATATTCAAGGTTGTAGGTGATTTCGAATATGATGGGATTAAGTATCAACTTGATAATGATAATATTTATTATTCCTCCATGTTATGTTTTTTTATTAACAAAACTAAATTTTTATTAATATACAAATTAAACTGTTACTCTATTAGTTAATAAAAAATATTTTTTATATATGATTTTGTAAAATTGAATTTATTTTAAAATATAATATATTTTTATCATTATCTTAACAGAGACATAATATCTGTTTTGGAAATATTTTAAATGGGCAGATGATATATCAATATGAAATTTTGTTTAACTGGTCAATTTATTTTGTTAAAGGGATTTATTATTAACTAAAATTTTATTTGGATATCAATTCACCCCCATAATGAGTTATTAACTCTGACCAACATACCTCTATGAAGAATTCTAAAATAAGATATGTGATTAAAGGGGGATAATTTTAAGAAAATAAATTTATAAATTTCCGTAAAACACAAAATTTTAATGTAATTCAAACATTTTATAAATTTAAAATTTTTAAGTTTAATCTTACCCATACATAAATATTATTCTTTTCATAATAGTAACTTGTGTTCTAAAATGGATACCGAAGGGTAGAGATGAGTTTCATCATAGATGTAACCCATATCTATGTAAGTGTACCACAACTTCTACGTAAGGGTCGCTAGAGTACCATACATTATAAAATGGTACAATATCCTATTTTTAATGGTTAATTAATGATATTTAACTTGATTTAAATCTCATTATGAGTTTTTAAATATTACAATAGGGATACATGGGAGTTATGTAATGGTAATTTTTACTATATAAGGGTAGGAAGAAGATTCCTCCACTCTATAAGGGTAGAACTCCTTACAGTTACGAGAGGGAAATTAATTTTTTAATTGTAAATAGATTTACTCATTTTATAACGGTATAAATTCTTACCCTAACAGTTGGTATGTGTGCTATATAATGATAAACCCTTCTACAATTATGCAATAATTTTTTTTCAAAAATATTCATTTAAACCCTTCATTTTTCCTCCCCTTCTTCCATGTTTATAATTGTTACAAATTTTTGACTCTATCAAAAGTATAAAAATATTGGAATGAATTATTTAACTCAGTAAAAATTCATGACTGATATAATTGAATGTCTTAAATATTACAAAATTAAAAAACATATAAAAAACATATTAAATGAATAATTTAATTTGTGGTTCTAAATGGTGAAAACTAGTACGTTTCTAGCCTACTTATAAATATTTACACCATACAATCTTAATTTCCAGATACCCTTATTCTATCTATGTAGTATCAAAATCCCCTAATCCATATTATATGATGTCCTCCATTATTAAAATAGGATCATTTTTTAATTTCTTAGGCGTAGTTAAATTCATTATCCCCTCTATTATTGGGAACAACCACTCTAAATGGGATATCTTTTCTTGGAATCCTTCTTATAAAAAATATTAATATCTTTATCTTTATGATTCTATAAATAAGGATAATGAATTATTAAATTAGTATAATATATTAATTACCATATAATAAAAATGATTTACAATCTGATGTTTATCCATTATTATTGTAACGAGATGTGATTATTTTCATTTGTAAATTATGATAAACTCAAAATATGAAAGGTTATATCTTTTTATTACATATAATGATAATTTGGAATTATCCATCAGGGATAATGTAGTAAAAAATATGATCACATTATTTATTTTTTATCATTAAAGGTTGCAATATGTTCTTGGAATCCTTTTTTGGTGGTTTGAGCCAAAAGATATGTATATGTGTTTTGGTTGTTGTTTCCATTATAAACAGTAATGTGAATATTGAAAAAATTAAGGTAGGAAGTCCTATAACCTTTTGAGCTATCATATACATGATATTAATTTAATTATACACATTTTCGAATTATTTGTTTCCTCTAATGATGGTGATCTGTTATGAGTCAATTTCCCAGTGTCACGCATGTATGATCCATGATTCATGAGTTTTATTATAGTATTTTATCTCCATGTTCGGTGTTGGTTTACAAGATGTTTGTGATCTACCATATTTCCCATCATTCCATTTGTAACGCCCCGAGCCCAGCTACCCGGATTCGGTGCATTACTTCTTAACAATGGCATGATCACAAAAGATCAAGTCTCGAAAGACCGATTAGTTTAGTAGCCTTGGAAACACTAGATACATTCATAAATGGTACATTACATTATAATGTGAAAAACTAATAACAATGTCTTCCTAGTCCACACTAATATCATCTTCTGACTATCCCTGCAGGTCATTCATAAAATACCTCTTCACATCCTGGAAAATATTAAAACATTGAAAGGGGTGAGCTCAGATGCTCAGTAAGGATAACAATATTATGGAGGCTTTCATAAATAAACATAAACATTTAAGGTAATGTATAACTAAAACAAAAGCCTTTTAAACATGAACTTAAACATAATATGGCAAAAGTAAAATGAGATAATGACATTTACTTCTTCACATGGATATTCTACTAGTTGAATAATCACATGCAATATCAATAACCACTTTCATAATGATGGAATTCATAATTCCAGACTATCATAACCACGTAGCCAAGGCCTCGTGCCAATACCACAAATAAGATTTTGTCAAGGCCTCATGCCAAGACACTAGTTTTTCTCATGAGACCTGCCGATGCATCGAGGAGCTATTGCAGGCTCCACCCGTCACTTACTATGTCCAATGCATTCCTCATATGAATGGGTTTAAACATATCATAAACCATAACATAATCGTATCACATAAAACATGCATAAAGGAAACATAACATTTCCACATTTCAATCACAAGATTTCAATAAAACACATTGATATAATAAAAATGCTTTCAAAACCATTTTTAATACCAAAATAAAATAAAGATAAAACATTGTATTTATTTTTCATTAAACAAATTATGGCTTGTAGAGGAAGCCGAAACTCAAATAATGGTCACGGCGGCGGAGAAGTCGTTGTCTCCGCATATGTATGGAAAGAAAAACATTCCATTTTTGTCATTTTGTAAAATGATTCATTTAAAAAATATTCCTTTTGAATAAACAAAAAAGTCAAAGGGGTTTATACACCGTATAAAAGAAAGTTGTGTATAAAACCAAATATGCCTCAATGAAAGGAGATTGAGACGAAGTCCATAAAAAGATCATTTTTAAAATAAAATAGATCTATTATGTGTATTCACTATAGGTACACATGAATAAAGTAAAAATACAAAATAGGACATAATAATATCATGACATAATTTGAAAGTAGGAGATTAACCCAAAGAATGATAATTGGGTTAAGAAGTTCCCTTACCTTGCGTCCTGTCCTGACTCGACCGTTCATTAACCTCCTGAATAATAAACTAGAGTTAATTTCTATTTACATAAGAACATTTTTCATGTTCATTATTTCTTTTATATCCCTTATTACCATGTTATGAACATTATGTAATTATTTGAGTTAATAACGGTCGTTTTGTCAATTTTTGGTACTTGAGTCAACAATAAACTTCTTATAATTACAAGTTGTTTATGTGGTAGAATATCCATTATCTCCAGATTTATATTCATGATTTAGATGTAATATATATCATATATATACAGTTTATAAATTCATTCATAATATTACGTAACATTTAGAGGTAAGAAATGAAATGCACCGTTCATGGAGACGGTAAGCCGTACGTATGCATGAACGCTACTTTCATTTCTATTTCGTATTTAATGGAATGAAATAATAATTATATAAAGATATAATATAGTTACAGTATAATATCATATATAAAATCATTTACTCCATATTTTATACATCCCACATATGGCATTAACGATTCACATCACTTTGAGGGGGTGGTAGTCCGCATTTCCTAAAATGAAATTATCGCGTTTACCCATAATGGAAATCATAAAGTATGCCATAAATGAGAAATACAGAAGCATAATTAAACAATAATCATATTATATATCATATATAAATATAGTGACATCTTAATGGCCACCTTTTAAGGTGTTATATGAGTGTTGAACAATCATCGTTTTGTGAGGCAGAAATTCGCCATCCACAGAAACCGTATGTTCTTTAACCATTAGATGTAGGTGTGTGTAAGTGTAGCTCTAATACTTTTAATGAAAACATACTAGTATATTTAGGATATTGGTGTTGTTACAAAAGAAATGAATAAAATTAGTTTAGGGGGTTGGAGAAGAAAAATAAAACAAAACAACATTAGAGAAGACATTACCTCAAAATCGGGTAACTCTTTTTGATTTGAGCCAAAGGCTTCCTTGGGAAGCGTTCTGCCCATAGTGAGGATTCTAGGAGTAATAGGGGGAAGTTGGGAGAGTATTTGGGCATAGGATGGCCGAGTCAAATGGCTTGAAAGTGTGAATGAGGTGGTAGAGGTTGGGGCCTTTTATAAGTGGAGAGGAGGGGCACTCTTGGAAAGTAAAGAAAAGTCACTTTATTATAAAATGTGTTTCGGATTTTAGAGGTCCCACACATATATAATTCTAGTCTAAGGTGATAAGGGTTCGAAATATACTCATCCAATAGGTTTTTGACAAGTGTAAGCCTTGGATTTTACATTATCTCTTTATTTTATTTAAATCGTTAAATAATGAGGTCATCGATGCATCATCATGATGTCATAAATAATTTAATTTATTTAATGTCTAAAAATTATAAAAAAAATACTATGATGTAGGAAATCTTTTTATATTTCCAATGACTATTTATAGTCAAAAATATGACTTGTATAACCCCATGTAAAAATTGTTTTAGTAAAACATTTCATGTTTGTGTCATTTTTTACTTTGACATTAAATAAAAGGTATTTATGTCATTTTCCAACTAAAGTGGCTCCATGGGGTCCCCAATTTGACCCATGGATTTTCCTGGTCAGCCATGGAACATCCAATGAGTGTAGGACATGTGTCACGCTCATCTTATATTATTAAAACATTATTTTTACTTTAAACTACACTAATTTCCTCTAATCGCGAGTAAGAACTTAAAAGTTTCTAATCACCAAAAATTATTTTAATCTCATTGAACCACATTTTACTTCTTAATGACAACCATGTATGTCGGATTTTTGAAAATCAAATCACAGAAGCGGTAATATTTCATTTAAACGAAAAATTAGTTATTTAACTACCACCTAGTGGTTTCACTATTCATCAAAAATTGAAGTTTTCAGAACAATGCCAAAATTTCACCCTAAGCTATAATTGATATTCCGAATTCAAAAATGATTTCTATTTTAAAAAATTACAAACATATAAGTTGCATTAATTAATTTTATAATTAATTCCAGCTGTCACAACAAATAGCGTGTTTTTAAGAAACAATTTATATCAAAAGATTTGCAATTGTTTATGTCTAATTTCAATGTTAAATTTATTCTAATGACCAAAATTGGATAAAATGGTAAAAATATATTCTAATTATATTTTAAAACCACAAAATAGTATAATTTATCACTATAAATTATTTTGATTAAAAAAGTTGTTTTTAATTATTTTTCACTATTAATAAAAAATTAGAAGTTCTTAGAAAAATACCAAAAATTCAACATAGGCTAATTTATATATTATGAATCCAAAAATGAAGTCCATTTTGAAATATAAAATTTCTATAATTTTAAAAAGTGGTTATTACTATTCATAACAGCTACTTTGATTAGTCGTGGTGTTTTGGAACTCGAAGTTGCGTACAATGAAAGCTATTGCATTATTGAATGAGAAGCGTATTGTGGAAGCTTGGGGTGTTAAATTCTCCCCTCCTTCAATAAATTGCGTCCTCGCAATTTGAAATTTTTCTTGGAAAATAAATGTTTGAAAATAGAAAATACCTTTGTGGAAAACCCATATCGGATATAAGATTAATAACATTTAGCCTTAATAAGAGGGAAAGGGAAATGAAAAAGTCACCACCCAATTATGATCTCGATTAAGAGAACATTGGTGGCAATTAGAGACATATAATTGGATGAAAAACGTAAATATTTGTAGGGAGTGATTGAGGTCATCAATTACAATCAACTGTCAAATTGAGGGCCTCAAAGCCTTCAATCTATGTTGATTTAAAATATCATCAGTTCAACAAGACATAAGGTATTAGGATTACATATTTTTTGTTTTAATATCCCTTTAATAAAGTTTAAGAATTAATTTATTCATTGAATAAGAGATAGGTATATATATATTTATGCTTGACAATTATAGTTTCACCCTTCAACTCATCTTTCACTCAAAAATATAATAGAACTCAAAAATATTATACTTATCCTAATTGTATAAGGTTCCAAATTTTAACACATACCATTTAGATTAGAAAAACCTTTTTGTAAAAACTAGGGACATCAAGTAGTCCAGTGGTAGGCAATTAATCCCAATCGCACTATGGTTGTGTGTTCGATTCCCACAGCTTTGTCCGACGCGATGGGTTGTTCCCCACCCTGCAGGTTGTCCTTTTCCTAAAACTATAGTATTATAATATTCCAAAAATAATCTTCAAAAATGTTTTAACCTTAAACAATACTATCCAAAGATCATCTTAATCGATGCCAACCTTTATAGTTATCCAAAATACCTCTGTCCAGACTTTCTCTAAAAGGTCTCTTAATTCCAAAATCAATTTATCAGATTCCCCAAACAAATTAAAGTTTCTCTTTTTGTCACATACTAAAAATATGATTACCTTCATCATATTAAAACCTTACTGAAATCAACAAGTACTGCAGTACAATCCTTATATATATATCACATTATTCTAATAACCAGAATAAAATCCATGGGTCCAAAAGCACCAATACATTAATTATTCTGCTTCAACTGTAGTAACAGCATAAGATTTTCCTTGATCCCCTGGCCTTTTCTAAGGTAAGTTTCCCTGACTCTTAGAACATTCATTTTCATAATGTCTTATTTCCCTACAATTTTAGCATTCAACATTGATAGCCTCTTTCTTTCCCTTGCAATCACGCGCCTGGTGACCTTTTTCTCCACATTTATATCAAACTCCCATTCCTTTTAGGCAAGTACCAGTGTGATTCTTCCCACAATTATCACATAATAGAAAATCCTTCTTTCCCTTTTTCCCATTATCTGTCTCTTGTTCCACCGTTCTCTTCTTCTCTTCCTTTACTTTGTTGTCATAAGACTTAGAGAATTCCTTTTCTGTCTTGATAGCACATGAGACAATATCTTCGTATGTTGAGAACGATTGTGATACTAAAGCTCGACGGAGAAATGGTTTTAACCCATCAAAGTAATGATCAATATTAACTCTTGGGTTATGTATATAATCTACAGCATAACTTGCTAACCTTGTAACGTTGGCCTCATACTTTGCGACATTATCATCCTCCTTTTGTTTCAGACTCAGAAATTGCCTTTCCATATCTGCTCTATGGTCATGAGGAAAGTATTTTTCTAAGAAAAGATCTTTGAACTCCCTCCATTCCATATTCGATATGTCATCATCTTCCTTTGTGTTTTGAATCAATGACCACCATTGATCAGCATCTCCAGTGAGGTGGTAAACTACCATGATAACCTTTTCCCTTTCACTACTCCCCAAGGCGTGGAATATTTTCTCTAAGGAGTTTATCCATTTCTTAGCTACTAATGGATTTGTACCCCCATTAAATGTTGATGGTTGTTGCCTCATGAAGCGGTCTAACATTGATCCTACACGTTGCAGATCAGGGTGCTCCATACGAGTAAGGTTATTATTTATAACCTGAGTGAGTTGTCCCAGTATGGTAATATGTTGATCAGCACCAGTTGTATCTCCAGATCCAAAATAATTTTCTTGAGCAGGAGGGAAATCCCTACACGGAGTGCGTGCATTGATACGGTTTCCATTCCTTCCACTAGGCTCCATTTCTAAACAATGGCATAAACTTGATTAGTTTATGAATTAAAATACATAATTCCATATTTGTAAAACACTTTACATAAATTGATCTATTTATGGATATAATCCATAATCATAAAAAGGAATGGTTTCTTTGAGGATGTATATAATCATAACCCTTCATAGTGGTTTGTAAAGAAAATGAGTATTATCCTAAGCATATCCCCCGGGAGTGTCGTAACCAAGAGTTCAGCAAGGCCCGTTGTCATGCACCGGTTCCCATTCGAGTCTAGCTCAAAGCGGTGTTTTCGGGTTTTAACCCTAAGTACATCTGTGCCAGAGCCACCTCTACCTTCTCGTATCCAGACATGGATATATCTCTCAGAAAACTCACAAAATCTATATAATACCAAAATTCTAGGAAGTTCTTATATACTAATCCTTAAAGTCTATCTTCGGGCTATGTGTTCTAATCAGAGTTTATCTAAATCTAGATTCCAAGGTTAGTACTAAACTGCCTCTGATACCAACTGTAAAGCCCCGAGCCCAGCTACCCGGAGTCGGTGCATTACTTCGTAACATTGGCATGATCACAAAAGATCAAGTCTTGAAAGACCGCATAGTTTAGTATCCTTGGAAACACTAGATACATTCATAAATGTTATATTACATCATAAAGTGAAAAACTAATAACAACGTCTTCATTGTCCACACTCATATCATCTTCTGACTATCCCTGCAGGTCAATCATAAAATATTTCTTTCACATCATGAAAAATATTAAAACATTGAAAGGGGTGAGCTCAGATGCTCAGTAAGGATAACAATATTGCGGAAGCTTTCATAAATAAACATAAACATTTAAGGCAATGTATAAATAAAACAAAAGCCTTTTAAACATGAACATCAACATAATATGGAAAAAGTAAAATCAGATAATGCCATTTACTTCTTCACATGGATATTCTACTGTTCGAATAATCACATGCAATATCAATAACCACTTTCATAATGATGGAATGCATAATGCCAGAATATCATAACCACGTAGCCAAGGCCTCGTTCCTAGACCACAAATAAGATTTTGTCAAGGACTTGTGCCAAAACACTAGTTTGTCTCATGAGATCTGCCGATGCATCGAGGAGCTAAAGAGGGCTCCACCTGTCACTTACTAAGTCCAATGCATTACTCATATGAATGGGCTTAAACATATCATAAACCATAACATAATCGTATCACATAAAACATGCATAAAGGAAACATAACATTTCCACATTTAAATCACAAGATTTCAATACAACATATTGATATAATAAAAACGCTTTCAAAACCATTTTCAATACCAAAATAAAAGAAAGTTAAAACTTTGTATTTATTTTTCATTAAAATAAATTATGGCTTGTAGAGGAAGCCGAAACTCAAATAATGGTCACGGCGGCGGAGAAGTCGTTGTCTCCGCATATATACAGAAAGAAAAAAATTCACTTTTTTTCTTTTAGTAAAATGCTTCATATAAAAAAGATTCCTTTTGAATAAACTTAAAAGTCAAAGGGGTGTATACACTGTATAAAAGAAAGTTTTGTATAAAACCAAATATGCATCAATGAAAGGAGATTTAGACGAAGTCCTTAAAAAGATCATTTTTAAAATATAATAGATCTATTATGTGTATTCACTATAGGTACACATGAAGAAAGTAAAAATACAAAATAGGACATAATAATATCATGACATAATTTGAAAGTAGGAGATTAACCCAAAGAATGGAAATTGGGTTAAGAAGTTCCCTTACCTTGCGTCCTGTCCTGACTCGACCGTTCTTTAACCTCCTGAATAATAAACTAGAGTTAATTTATATTTAATTAAAAACCTTTTCCAGGTTCATTATTCCTTTTATATCCCTTATTACCATGTTATGAACATTTTGTAATTATATAAGTTAATAACGGTCGTTTTGTCGATTTTTGGTACTTGAGTCAACAATAAACTTCTTATAATTACAAGTTGTTTATGTGGTAGAATATCCATTATCTCCAGAATTATATTCATGATGTATATGTCATATATATCATATATATCCAGTATATACATTCATTCATAATATTACGTTACATTTAGAGGTAAGAAATGAAATGCACCGTTCATGGAGACGGTAAGCCATACGTACGCATGAACACTACTTTCATTTCTATTTCTTATTTAATAGAATGAAATCATAATTATATAAAGATATAATATCCTTCCATTATAATATCATATATAATATCATTTACTCCATCCTTTATACATCCCACATATGGCATTAACGATTCACATCACTTTGAGTGGGCGGTAGTCCGCACTTCCTAAAATGAAATTATCGCGTTTACCCATAATGGAAATCATAAAGTATGCCATAAATGAGAAATACAGAAGCATAAGTAAAACATAAACATATTATATATCATATATAAATATAGTTACATCTTAATGTCCACATTTGAAGGTGTTATATGATTGTTGAACAATCATCGTTTCGTGAGGCAGAAATTCTCCATCCACAGAAACTGTATGTTCATTAACCATTAGATGTAGGTGTGTGTAAGTGTAGCTAGAATACTTCTTATAAAAACATCCTAGTATATTTAGGATACTGGTTTTGTTACAAAAGAAATGAATAAAATGAGTTTAGGGGGTTGGAGAAGAAAAATAAAACAAAACAACATTAGAGAAGACATTACCTCATAATCGGGTAACTCTTTTTGATTTGAGCCAAAGGCTTCCTTGGGAAGGGTTATTCCCAATGTGAGGATTCTAGGAGTAAGAGGGGGATGTTGGGAGTGTATTTGGGCAGAGTTTGTCTGATCCAAATGGCTTGAAAGTGTGAATGAGGTTGTAGAGGTGGGGGCCTTTTATAAGTGGAGAGGAGGGGCACTCTTGGAAAGTAAAGAAAAGTCACTTTGTTATAAAATGTGTTTCGCATTTTAGAGGTCCCAAACTTATATAATTCTAGGATAAGGTGATAAGAGTTCTAAATATACTCATCCAATAGGTTTTTGACAAGTGTAAGCCTTGGATTTTACGTTATCTCTTTATTTTATTTAAATCGTTAAATAATGATGTCATCGCTGCATCATCATGATGTCATAAATAGTTTAATTTATTTAATGTCTAAAAATTATAAAAAAAATACTATGATGTAGGAAATCTTTTTATATTTCTAATTACTATTTATAGTCAACAATATGACTTGTATAACCCCATGTAAAAATTGTTTTAGTAAAATATTTCATGTTTGTGTCATTTTTTACTTTAACATTAAATAAAAGGTATTTATGTCATTTTCCAACTAAAGTGGCTCCACGGGGTCCCCAAGTTGACCCATGGATTTTCATGGTCGTCCATGGAACATAAAATGAGGGTAGGACATGTGTCATGCTCATCTCATATTATTAAAACATTATTTTTACCTTAAACTACACTAATTACCTCTAATCGCGATTAAGAACTTAAAAGTTACTATTCACCAAAAAAAAATTTAATCTCATTGAACCAAATTTTACTTCTTAATGACAACCATGTATGTAGGATTTTTGAAAATCAAATCACAGAAGTGGTAATATTTCATTTAAACAAAAATTCAGTTATTTAACTACCACTTAGTGGTTTCACTATTCATAAAAAATTGAAGTTTTTCAGAACAATGCCAAAATTTCACCCTAAGCTATAATTGATATTCCGAATTAAAAAATGATGTCAATTTTACAAAATTACAAACATATAAGTTTCATTAATTAATTTAATAATTAATTCCCGCTGTCACAACATATATCGTGTTTTTAAGAAACACTTTATATCAAAATATTGGCAATTATTTATGTCCAATTTCAATGTTAAATTAGTTCTAATGACCACCATTGGATAAAATGGTAAAAATATATTCTAATTATACTTTAAAACCACTAAATAGTATAATTTATCACTATAAATTATTAATATTTAAAAAGTTGTTTTTAAGTATTTTTCACTATTCATAAAAAATTAGAAGTTCTCAGAAAAATACCAAAAATTCAACATAGGCTAATTTTGAAATTCCGAATCCAAAAATGAATTCCATTTTGAAATATAAAATTTCTATAATTTTAAAAAGTGGTTATTACTATTCATAACGGCTACTTTTATTAGTCGCGGTGTTTTATAACTCGAAGTTGCGTACAATGCAAGCTATTGCATTATTGAATGAGAAGCGTATTGTGGAAGCTCGGGGTGTTACACCATGAAATGTATTTTTATCATACATTACCATATTGTGTGTTGTATAACCATTGAATGTATGGTGTCTAGTACACATGAAATGTGGCCATTATGTTATGACTAACCCTCATAGGGGGAGTGAGAATAATGTGCCAAATTGATGAATTTTGAGCATAATAGTCTTATAGATAGACATTGCTAAATGCATTCAGGATTTCATCAAACGTGTTGAAACCCAATGCCTTTTGGAAACTATGTAGCTTAACTTCTAGGTGAATTATGAATTTTGGGTTGTGTTTCCAATCAATTCCTTATGGATACCAAATTACACATCAATAGATCTATGTATATATCTAATCATTTCAAACATTTTTTTCATTATTCTATAATGGATCCAATGTAGTTATAGTCAGGGGTTATAGAATCCTTGGTAGTGCACATAAACTATACAACATAATGTTTGTTTTTATGGTTTATTTTTAATTTATCATTATCCTGGAATACACTTGTTATAATTGTCCACACATTTGTTACTACGGATTAGTGGTTTCCTAAAGGGTTTTATTACACACATATAGCATGGAAATCTTCATGTGAGTAAATACATTATGTATAGGGATCCATGAAAGGGAAAGTGGATCATAGTAGATAACTGAGTTGGGAAGCATGGATATAGGAGAACTATAGGAAAAAATAATGGGGAATTAAAATAATATTATTAATTTATTACATTACACATATTTTCAATGGTTTCCATGTTCACTTTGGGTGGAAATTTATTTATTTATATGGATATATTAATACTATTAGTCTTTTATGACTAATTTAATTGTTTATTATATATTTATTCAATTTTTGGGAAATGATATTGGTGGTATTTTCTCCCACGGACGGACATAGAACCTCATTTCTAATACATAATATCTCTCTTATTGGGAGGTTCATATGAGGTCTTATTTCCCTCGGATTCAGATTTTGTGGTATTGGTCAGGGCATTAATTGTTTAATAACAGGTGAAAAAAACACATTTAAAATATATTTACACCATTTTAAAATCTGATTATGAATGATTTTAATATGGAATGAATTGAATGTATACGTTTACACAGTATGTTTCATGATAATTAATTGAAAACCCTTAATGAAGATAAATTATAAAGGTATTTTGGAATCACTTTTTTATAAAGCTGATGTGGAATGGAAACCATGAGGTATTTGGACAATGTTTTTAATAAAACATGCATTTAATGCTCTACTAAGTAATATTAAACATCAATGTTATAAAACTCTGATATCAAATTCAAGCTAATATCTAAAGAGATTTCAACATTTGTTTTCCAAAAAACCAACATGGAATGAAACCCTTTTGATGCATGAGATGTAGGTTTTTAGTGAAAAACAATATAGAATGCCTTCCAAGGATCATTGAACCTTTTTTTTATAAAATCAACATTCAAAATTGAATGTATTTTTAAAAATATACCAAAAATTACTTAATACATTCCTAATAAGCTCAATATGGAAAGAAAAATAGAAAAAATATAGAAGATACAATATAAAATAAATAAAACTCATTAAGAACTTTTCTAAAACATTTCAAAAATATATAGGTAAATGAAAATAATTTTCAAGATTAATCTGACATAGAAAATATTTTTAAAAAGATTTTTAATGGGGTTTTTGGTAATTGAACTTATATGGATAAACAACATAATCAATGTATAAAATTTAGGGTTACAAATTTAAAAAATAACATATTTGTTTAAATTACATGTTTTGTACTAAAACCAACCACTTCAAAATTTATAGCTCTTATGATCATGATTTTCTCATAAATGAGTCATAAATCATAATATCCAAATTCTCCATCACATTTTCTAATATGAAAATTTTGTTAATAAACCATAATAAAAAAACAAAAAAACAGATATATAATAAAAACCATATATTCACCGATATAAAAGTAATTTATGTGAGCTTTCACATAATAATTTTTGTCTAGTTCCATCATTAGATATAAAAACTAGATGAACCCCATCCACAACCTATTTTAATTTCAAATATTAATATTCAATACCAATATAAATTGAAATAATTTATATTAATGAACTAAAAGTATGGAAAAAAATTATTTCATTAAAAAGTTTCTAAATATTCTTCGAGTACCCACCAACAAAAGGAATGGCCAATTTTATTTACTATCTATTGGAAAAATATACATAATATATAATTTTATCAAAATATTATAATATTATTCATTATAATTTTTATAATGAATAGTGATTAATATTTATATAAGTTTCATTACCCGTTAAAGAGTAAAAAACCACATAATTTCTATGTTTTTGAATTTTCCAGATACGTATTCAATTCTAGTTTCTTGTTTGAAATAGTTCACATTTGTGGAAATAATTTATATGTTGATGAAAACATAAGCCAACGAGAAATTTTATTGGATGAAAATACTATTTTGATACATGATAATAAATATAAATAATTAAGTCAATGTAATATATGTTTACATAATGAAGAAGAATTAATAATTTAAATTGAATTAAACCGAAATCAACTAAAAAATAGGTAAAATAAGCTGGTCACCCATTAGAATATCGATGCTATTATTTTCTAAAAATATATTTCATATTGTACTCCGAATATTTAATATACACATTGGAATATTATAATAATTAACTACAATGGGAAAACATGTGATAACATTGATACCCAATCAACTTCTTTTGGAATATATAAATGTAGTGGAATCTGAATTTTTCTTTTCCTTTGTAGTGATACCTTCGATAAAATATACTATATATTTTATTTTTTTTATAAAGTATTATAATTAATTTTTAAATTAATTATAAATAATAAATTGGTATAAAATATTTATCCATATGTTAACTAATGGAAATGATCAGCTGGCCAAAGTAAAAAATATCCAACACTGCATCCAACTATGGAAAACTCCTCAGTAGGTAGTGAAGCTAGAGAAGTTCGATCAATAATATCATGTACATCTACTCTTACCTGACCATATTTCATAAAGAGATGATCTAAATATTCTTCAAGATGATGTAAATTTCTATATGCTATAATTATTAAAAGGGGATACCCAACAAGAAACTCATAGTACATGGTCGAGTGTAATCAAAGAGAAGGGTGAATTAGATAGATGAATATGCATGATGAACTATATGAATCTTTCTCACCACATCACAAAGAATAAAAAATGTGATTTATTCATATCCTATATTGACTCATTCAAGTTTCGTGGATCAATAATCAAAGAATATATTTTATTTTTATGTTCTTACCTTATAAATGTTTCAATAGTTGAGTGGTGATTTTTTTAAATGTTACACCCATATTAAACCCTTTGACATGGACAAAGTGTTTTTAATTTCCTAAAGAAACAATATTAATATCCTTCATACCATCAGGGATAAAGGCTCATTGTGCCATTTTTTCTTGAAGGGAATCATGACATAATATTTTGAAATGTATTATTAGTAATATAAATTAATAAATTATAAATATTTATGAAAAGTATCAATTAATTACTTACCATATTATAATCTAAATATTTTTCTGAATTATTAATATGATTTACATTTTTTGAAATTCTCTCCCTTTTCCATTTTTAATGCTTAGTGAGGGGATGTGGAGGGTTCAGTGTAACCTCTTCTGGGCATCTACATGACCTGAGTCATAATTCACTATGTTCATTAACAATAATTTGTTCCAATAATAATAGATACCCTCCTCAAGACAATGTATCGTGGTATAAATTGTGATAATTTTATCTTGGTGAGTTTTTCTATAGAACTATTATTTAAGACAAAAGGTTACAATGTAATTATAACTTATTGAAAAATAAAATTTTAAATGAACAAAAAAAACCATAAAATATTCATCCGGCAGAACAGATACAATCATTTTTAATTTCCCCTTATATATAAACCCATGGATAATATATACATAATTATCTATTTTTATCAAAAAAATATACTTTCAATAAAAATTTATCTTAAATTATCTCAATATTATTTCCAAAAATGATACAGAAATTTTTAATTCCTTTTTTTCTTTTCAAATTTAAAATCATCATTAATTCAATGAAAAAGGATTATAAAATGTATCATATTTATAAAATTGAAAAAATAAATTAAAAAATTTAAAACAATTACTATTTGGTACTCTAATAAAATATATTTCACCAACTGGTCAACACTCCTCTAATTAGTGTATAAAATGTTTATCTTATAATGACCATGTATAGTTATGTAACTCCAAAACAATGTCATTTGGGATAGTTAGAAAGTTGTTTTCGTCGAAGATAATTTTCACCCATCACACTCCTAGTGCAACTGCATATTTTTTTAAATATGAAATCTCACATATATCATCTTTAGGTACCATCCAATCTAGAGAAGATGAAGAGATAAAATCAATTTTAATAATTATTAATTTAATTTTATTTAATATTTTAATTACTATAGATATATATATATATATATAAATAAATGATCAAATATATCTACCTCAGTTCCCCAACCTCACATTCTTTCATTTTGAAAGATGTATTCAACCTCGAAAAAGTTTTTATACATATAATTTATTGAAACTAAATAACCTATAATGAAAATAATTATTATTGTTAATAATAAATAATATAATCAATTTATAAATTAGAAAAATTAAAAAAAATGATTCCAACCAAAATCATATTATAATGATAAAAAATGTGTAAATACAAAATATTATATATAACAAAAGTTACATAATAGATTAAAGTCACAAACAATTTATATTCATAAAAAATTTTATAGCTTTAAACAATTTTAAAAAAATTATAATTTATAATAAAATTTATTGAAACAAATTTTTGGATAAAATCAATTATAAAATGAAAAAAAAAATTATTTATAATCAATAATAAAAATAATTGTCATATAAAATTTCAATGTAAATAGAACATAAATTCCAATGAATGCACTCAAAGGTAGTAGAAATAGGGTTTACGCTAAAATATTGAAGTGAAACGTGTAAGAAGATATAAAAATATAAAATTTAAACATAAATTAATTTTTAACAAATAATTTATATCTCATAATAATCTAAAAATAAAAATCTAGTTACAAATACTAATTTATCACAAGTCATTATAAAGAAAAAAGTTTAAATGAATATAAATTTAAGAAAAATATAACATATAATATTTGAAGGTCAATATTTAAAAATAGATCGTAAACATTTACCTAAATAACTAGGAGAGTAATATGATGATTACCTAGTTCCTTTATGCATCATCATTTCATACTGCAAGGACTTTTTCTATATTATAGTCATTATTATCATCCATAAATAGTGTAATAGATGAAGAAATATCACATAAATGCATAACATCATCATCATCCACATCACCAATATGAATTATTTACCTTGAAAAACAATGGAGGACTAATAATTATAAGGGTCATTATTATAAAATATATTTTTTTCACATTTTCTCATGATAAATGGTTCCTCTTTGAAAATAATTCTCATCAAATTAATGACTATAAATCCACATTCATAATCCTTCAATTAGATATTTCATTAAAACTAGTTTCACTTAAGCATTGTTATTATAAATTTAGTATAACAAATTTCCCTTATATCCTCAATAACTCCAAAATATGTCATAGATGAAGAAATTGGGTTTTGTCTTTTGCAATTGAAAAATACATTTCTTCAACGATGACCATTACCCTACTATTTTGAAAATTAATATTTTCATCTTAATTTTTTTTATAATGTGTAACCATTAATATGAAAACTATACAATTGGATGAAATTAATATACAGACACCCTACCAAAAATTTTAATGATTCTGATGCAGTTAAATATGTATTGATTTTTTTTATCCATGAAACAATTATTTTCAATACTCAGTCATAATACATTATTCACTTATTTTCAGATATTGTATCTTTAATCAAGAAATATATGATAATATATATGTTGTAACATCATTTATGTTTCACAAAATATATAAATACATTTTCATCACTTCCATGTAAGCAATAGAATTTACCTTTATGCCATCAATACATCTACCTTCACATTCTACTATTAAATTTTGAGATATAAGTACACCAATATGAATCACATCATACAAATAATCAATAATAAACTCAATTACTTATTCAGATAAATATTTATGAACAATTGAGTCCTCTATTCGATGATTATTTTTACCATATCCCTTAAATATTTTCATATTCCTTTCAAAATGGATGCATCCAATGTAAATAACCAGTCCAACATATTCTTATCTCACTGACAAAATTATTTTATAGAAATACCATTATATGAAAAAAAGTGAGAAATGCACTTCTAGTTAACAAAGTATGAGCATATATTCATTCTCCAACACATCTATAATTTTATATCAACAACATTTCTATAATTGGATTTGAAAAAATAACATAACATGAAGAAATTTATTCTGAAAGATGCCAAAAATATATTATAATGTTTTTCTGGTATTTGTTTTTTCATCAATACAAGACATACATTATATTTCCTACATATTAAATTTCAATAACTTAATAATACAAAATACCTTACATTTGATGATTATCCACAGGTTACATTGATACCATAAAGTCATTGAAAAAAGTCATCTTATCACTATTTTTTAATGTTTGACATATCATTGGTAAATAATTTTTTATTCTTTTAATATTGTGGGAGAACTCCAATAATACTTCCATTGATAAAATTTCAATCTAGTATGAAATCCATATTTTTATCATTCCTTGTATTTCAAAAAAAGTGAGAATAAAATGTTTAAATATGAAATTATTAACATATTTGACGTCTATGTTATGTTTTACCTAAATAGATTTTTCATAAGGTAGTCAGACTAAGATTGATTACTGATTCTAGATTTATTTTATTGATTACCACTACATCTATTCATTTCAAATCAGAAATCAATTTTTTTACCTTGTTGTAATATAATTAAGTTGAAAATTGTTGTGGGGTCAAATTTACTCTTGTGAGATATTAAATTATTTTTTCAAAATAATATAATGAAGATCAATTCTCTAAAATCATTGATATCTCCTATAAATTATCGTTCTTTCTTTCTATAATTAATTTTTCAAATCATAAATCAATGGAAAAGAGATAAAAATTAATAACATTTCCTTGTTGTTTTGGTCTTGAAATCATCTTTCACATCAAAATATATATATTTTTTCAAACAAATCTATGGTGAAAAATGTAAACTTCCAAAAAATATTACATGAACTATGTTGGATATCAATTCACTGATACAAATTTATTTCATTTTTTTAAATGCCAGTTATTAATTTTCTGGCATCACATCAAAAATCTAGATTTTTTATCAATTATCTTCTAATACGGTGAATCAATATGGTAAAAGAAGTATCAATTAGAGATTTTATCATCTATATTCCATATAAAACTTATTTTATAATTTTAATTAGAAATAATATGTTTAAAATATGTAATTATTATAAGGAAACAAATTGATTATTATGATGTTTTTTTGCTGGTACTTGATAATGAAAAATAGATCAAATTTTCATCCATCTTGTAACGTTATGTCCCATTTATAATACATTTTATGTACATTAATAATCCTCTATATAAAAAAAATCATTTTTTAAAACAAGTATATTTTTATACCCAGATCGTATTGGAAAAAATATGTTATTTTCATCATAATTGGAAATTGGAAGAAGATTGCTTTCTGGAAGTAGCTTTTATAATTTTCACGAAACATTAAAAAACATTTATCACTCCACCCATTGAATGATTTGAGGTTAACTAATTTATATACATTGGATACTGAAATAAATTTAGTGAATGATGAGAATATCTGTCTCATATAATCATCATATACTCATTAAAAAATTATAGTCTTTTCAATGGTTTCAAATCCTACATACTGAATTAATAATTCAATATCATCCTCTATCCCATTTTGAATATTATCATCAACATTATATAATGAAATATTTGTAGTTTAACAAATCTAGATCAAAAATGTAAAATTGTGGCTGAAAAAAATATAATGTGATTATCCTAAATTAATCTGTAATTCAACTTTCTCATATTCAAACACTACATGTATGGATAGAAAATAAAATATGTCTTTTTATTTTGTTTAAAAAAATCAAAGATATCATCAAATAATTTTCCATTTTAAATAGTTCTTATTTATAAATTTATCCAATTATGGTCCTTTAATTATGTTACATCACAATATAAAAGATGAAAATATTAAAACATATAAATATTTGAGAATATATATTAACAGATAAATTTAAACAAAATAATATACAATCAAAACAATAAATTATTGATAACTATTTGATCATAAAAAAACATATACATAATAATCAAAACATATTAATGAAAAAATAAACAAAAGTAATTATATATAAATAAATAAATAAAATAAATATTAATAAATTTCAAAATTTTTATTTGTTAAAAACAATTTAAAAATGAAAAAAATTACAAAAACGATTAATAAATGTAAAAATTAAATAACATTTTTTCTACCACAAACTTATTAAAATAATTAAAAGTTTTATGTTGAAAATTATAAATACAAACCACTCTATAATGGGCAAATATATATTTACATACAACTTATACTAATAAATAAAACATAATATTAAAAAAAATAAACAAAAAATTTAATTGATATAAAAATTCACATAAAAAATTGAATAGATGAACCAAATTTATAAATAAAAGATAATTAAATTATACATAAAAATAAAAAGATATAATTTTTCGATGTTTATAAAGAAATATATATCCACATTTCAGATCAAATCATTCGATGTTGGTGGAAACACAGAAAAAGTTACAAGATTAAATAAAAATTAATTAAAAAAATAAATAAAAACAGAATGATCTAACCAAAACCTTAAATGTCAGTTAAAGGTTGAACAAGATTTCAAAAGGATCATGAAATAATATTGAAGTTTGGAATATTGATGAGATACAATGTGAAATGATCCATAAAATGAACTAAAATACAAGATAACGCATCATAAAAGGCCATTGAGTGTCATCGGGTTCTTTCCTTGGTCAAGAGGTTAAGATTCGATCGAAAACAAAATGTGGTTTTCTGGATCTTGATATTTTTTATACAGTCTTATCTTATATTTTTTTGTAATTAATTTTAATTTTTTTACAAAATACATTTATGAAATTTATATTAAAATTTTCTCATTATTTCATTTAATGTTAGTTTTATAAAAACTTACATTAAAAGTTACTAACATCAATAATAACATCGGGTTATATAAAATGATATAAAATCCGAATCACAGAGACCATATTCCTACTAACAAAGAAAAATTCATAGAATATCCCAGTCTATATGAATGAATGAGAATTTTTAATGTTTGAAAAATGGAATGAAGAATCAATATAAATAGAATTTCCAAAATAATGGTAGAGAAAGTAACATGAAATGGAATATGGTTTTTACTCTAAACCAAGGGGACATACTATTATCTGAAGTAATGAAATTTAGTGCAGGGAGACAACATATCAAAAATTAATTGATATTTATCATAGAATAAAAATGAAATATTATTTTTTCAATGGAATGGTTTAACAGATATTAACATACAAAGGAATTATATACAAGGAAAATGATTACTCCATGGAGATAATTATTGTTGTTAACATTGTGAAAATTATGTAATATGGTTTAATGAAAAATATACAAGGATTAAACTATGTGATGGGACTAATGATGATTATATTATCAATGGGAAAATTTATAAAAATTATATTCATTATTGAGATAGAGAAAATCCCAATGAATATTATAAAAGGTGTGATTTGTTTTATGAAAGTGGAGAAGATACCAACAATAATTTTTGTGTTTTTATGTTTTACATGAAAGGTGATAGAATGTTTTTATAAATAAACTACATGAACAAAATCATTGATGACAATACTACAAGAATACCTTTCCTTTATTCTATTGAGGTATAAATATTCATTTGGATGATAATTTGACTCTTGTTACTATAATGGTATCAATACTATTTTAGGAACATTGTTCAAAAAAATATACTTTGTAATGGCCAATAATAGTATAAATGATATCCTATAATTGATTCATTTTTTAAAATTGATTATAGTTATTTTATCTTTTGGATGAGATTGAAACAATTTTTTATTCATCAACATCTATTCTATGAGATGTGAGGTTTACCAAATCAAAAGGAATTTAATTTATTTATGGTCCTTAAAACATTAAAACAATGAATGTAATTGAACATGAAAAAAACATATAGTTTTATAGGAATTTTTGTGATTGAGCATATATAAGGGACAAGTTTTATGATTTTTTTCAATACAATGGAAATAAAATATTTTTCATGGTGGAATATACTCTCTAATAGAATGGGTGGCATATAGAATGAACATGATCATGTTGGATAGAACTAGGGGACTAGTGAGGACTGTATTGGAACAAAAAGAAAGAATTTTGGAATAAATAAATGCCACCTATTATGTGATTAATAAATACCAATAATTATCAATTAACCAGAAAATATATATTGAGAGTTTTATTTATAAATTAATATTATTATCAGTTATGAACATTTTTCTATCTTTTATATGTAATATTTTATATGAACTAATGGATGTAAATGAATTCCAAATCTTGTATCTAAGTCTTTTTATGATATTTCAATATTGTAAATGGATACCATTTTTTGCATCCCACTACCAAAAACAAATCTTTACTACTGTGGTTATTTTTATAGATAAAATGACGTGGATGAAAAATGTTTGATAAAACAATAAAAATGATATATAAATTATTAAATTAAAGGTGTAAATAAATAAAAATAAAAATTAACATACTTATAATTATTACTAAGTCCCATTAATCAATAAAAAGTTATATTTATACCATGAAAGCTAAATCATGTCAAATGAGAATGAATATGAAACATTCACTATTTCATTTAGTGTAATTGTGTATACTAATTATTGATAGAGAATGGTGAGTGATCAACAATCATAGAGGTGAATCAAAGTCCATACATATAAATTATTAGTTTGGGCACCAAATATGATGAAAAATATCTTGTTACCCTTAATAATATATGTGAAACCAAATGGGAAAACATAATTTTTAATATCATTCTTTTAATTTGATCATTGAATGGACCGAAATATCCCATTAGTTAAAATTATTACCATTAATAGACAATATTCAATAGCAGTGGAATAAAAATTATGATCTTCCCTTTTTTTACTAAGAAGGTTGACGGATGATTCATCATCTATTAATTATTCTTATAGTTTCCTGAAATGGAAACAAGGAAAAATAATGGCACTAACTCTAAAATGTTAGAGTATCTCAAATTTCCTCTCCATTCCTCAATTCATAATGGTGTGAGGTGTGTTTTGAAATTCCTCGGACCCACACTCTCATATCTACTACTAAATATGCACTTTATATAGTAGATTTGATGTAATACGAGACTACCAAACATAAAATTTCTTATATTTCATAATAACATTACATCTTAAAATAATCTCACAGAAAACTAAGGACTTTTAGGTTTAGTTCCTTTAGAGATTAGTTGTATAAACATTTTATTTTATAGTACATGTGAACATTCCCCTATAATTGTACCTATATTGACCTCTATAGACTTATTATATGTTTTATTCATATTTATAACCTAGTTAATATAAACATATAAAGTGTTGAGTATAGATGCTCAGAAAGGATAAACATTTGATATAAAAATTGTATATCTCAAATGAGTATAAGAAAAGTATTAGGGTTTGAGAGTATTGTCTAGGTCTATGAATATATCATTTTAATATTATCACTAATTACATATGGACCATCATTAATAAATCAATCTTAATTATTTAAGATAATCATTAAAAATGAGTAATTATAACATGAAAAAAATTGAAATACATATGAATATAGAAAAAACATGACAATCATAAATCATTTCATTTTTCAAGAATCAGATCCAAGATGCACACACCCATTGATGAAAATATCAAATCTCATATCAAGTCAATAGTAAAAAAGAATTCATAATAAATAAGACTTTATCTATAATAGTTTTAAATAACAAAAAATATTTGGTAAAGATAGAATAAAATAGATAGACAAATATGATATACAATTGAGAAAAACAATAAATATAGGATCCTAGAAAACCCTGATATAGGAGGGGTGAATCTGGGTGTCAAATTCCGATTTCCATATTAAATATTTTCCCCATGTTGGTAGTAACTTGTTTAATATGTCTGATGGAATCACGAAATTATTAAACACCATTGAGTAGAAATAGAAACCCAACAAAAATTTTTTACTTCGTTCTACACTATGGGATAGTCCAAGGAGAATAAACCAATAGTCTGTGAATCATTCATTAATCCCTTAACATTCACTAATAAAATAGATTACAAAATATCATGAATGGTAAATCCATTCCAAGAAAACTGACATTACAAAACCTTGAGGGATAAAACAGTACCTCCCTCAGATTGCATCCATCGACCCACCTTTCTCTCCCCCTTGGGTGAAGTCTTACACATTTTATCAACATCAGGGTTACAATAATATATTAGGAAGAGAAGCAATTTTCCATGATTAGAATTAGACTCTTCTTTCTCCATAATATTAAATTGAGTAACTAGAATATAGTATTCTCAAGAATCAAGATGTTTAAACAATATTTTACATGTAATTTCCTTTCATTATAGTACAACCTTAATGAAACCACTATTTTATTTATAATAAATTTTATCTTTTGAGAAACTAAATACATTAAAGAATCCCCAAGAAATTGCAAAAATGTTGGATTTCTCAAAACATAAAAATATTTTGAAACTCTCAATCAATATGGGAATACCATTTCTGAAATGACTTAGAATTAATTACTTCATAACGAGAATTTTGACAAATCATGTATTCAAGAAAAGATCTCGATTCATGAATGATTAAATTTCTAGTAATAGCTTCATGAAATTATACTAATTCATACATTTTCTTAACACTCTCAATATTCATATGATTAGAGGCCACATATTTATAAACAACACCGCCTTTATGAAACCCCCTAACTCCCCAATATCTTTTTGGGAACTTCTTTTTTTCTTGTTCATGAATTTTAATTTATTTTATAAACTTTAGTCAAAATTTCCCATTAATTAAGATTCTAATAATAGTATAACATACCTTTGTTCCATTACACCTTATCCATACATCCCAAAACCTCTTTACTAGAGATTCAAACCATTGAAATGCCAGATTCTATCAAAAAAACTAGACATTATGGTTAACCTCTACAGCATTTTGAAACTAAAACATACATGAAATCCATGCATTTTCCATATTTAAATGAACTTGTAAAACAAATTCATAATTTGGAAATATTTTCCCTTCTGATAGAAATTCAAGCTCCCCAAATTAATAAAAAACATTGAAATAATTATATGATAGTAATTGAATCTACCTGCACTATACGATCACTTGGCTTGACATCTTATTGATCCATGAATTTTGGATTGAAAAAAAACATTAAAAAAAATTCTATTTTCAAATGTTAAAAAAACCTTGGAACCAGTAATAAGAATAAAAATCATATTTAATTAGTAATCACCAACAGTTATATCTCACCCTCCTCCAAAAATGTACCAATACTATGATGGAAATGAGAGAAGGGTGATAATGAAGCCATAATCCCACCTCTAATAGGTCATGGGTAGGAAACAAGAATTGAAGGTATATCATACACAAAAAGGGGTTCATTTCACTATAAGAAAACATAAGGAATGAGAGATAAGAATAAAATTTCAAGGAACTCTTGAAAAATATAAAATAATGTATCCCAAATAGATTAATGTAATTCCATAAAATGGATGACTATAAAAAACTAAATGAATTATATATAAACCCATGAAAAAATCCTACGACCCAAAAAATATCAAAACATCTCCAAGATCTAGTAGATTTAATAGAAGTATCTAATAAACTACTTAAATCCTCAAAAAAAATATTATATTTATATAGGTTGATGAAAACTTGTATACTTTGTAGGATTTTTCATTGAGACTCTCATGTGAATGATAATGAAAACATAAAATATTTCAGTGAATAAAAAAGTAAAGTTAACTAGTCTCTTATTAATGTGTGATATGTTACAATCATCATAACATATTTATCACTTAGAGACTCATATTAGTAAAAGAGATATAACATTACACATAATATAAAACATGGTTCCTCACTACCACTTCTCTATTGACTTTATTCTCTTCCCCAATGTCACGGGACTTGAGACATATCTCTCTAAATATAGTATCATTCCCAATGACTCTTAAGAAAATGTATAATACCATGAAATTGTGAATCAACCTATATCATCATCACCACAAATCCTGAACCTCCATAATTATGTCATCCACATATAAAAGTAGTGATTGACTTTTTTATGGTTTCCACTACAACCCATATTTTGGGTATTATAACTCAAGACACCATAGTTAAGACACGACATAAAGATAATGATATTTTGAATAATATATTTTAATATACTTATGAGTGAAATAAGAACAAAACATTAAATATATCTACACAAATATATATTTATAATGTTAGCACTGTGAGTACCATCACATAAAACTACCATGAGAAGGGAGCATGGAATGAGGGCGTAGTTACCCATCCATTACACACCCACAAGGATATTTAGGAAAAAACCTCCCATTTTTATGGGGTATCAGTCACCCTACTAACATGGATGGACTAGACTACATAATCATATGACATAGTATATATATATATATATATTAAACTATACTATATGAAAATACATAACCTTATACCTCATAAAAACAATCATCTATCAAACACCATACATAGATAACTAATAACTAGATATCATATATGAAAATAACAATTATAAAATACATTTATTTTAATAATTTAGTCATAATTTAGAAAATTATTTTTATTACCAGTGGGGAACGTAATCCTGGAAAACAAGAAAATTGGTCCTCTAGTCTAAAAACAATATTCATCGACATGAATGAGTCAAAAATTTCAACATAAAAATGGGAACGGTCGGATTCAGCACATTCCATCCGTCAGGGGTCTATCCCTAAAACCACCATTAATCCCTCCATCATATGAGATGACAACTACTATGAAACTCGGCATTCCCACACATTATCTCTAATCAATATGTCACCCCTATATCAAATCACATAAAATCACAAGTATTCGATCATTAGAAATGAAAAAAGAAAAAAGAAAACCAACACATATCTAATTAGAAATCTATTAATTAAAAATAAGGCATCAAACCTTCATATGTATTTGATATCATTTATCCACAAATATTCAAATTTATCAAAAAATTCCAATACATTACCATATTGAATTAAATGATTCAATTATTATATTTTATAACCAAATGAAACATAAGGAATAAACTATCAATATATATAGGATTTAAAAATATATCTACAATCATCAAAACTAGATTTATAAAAATACAAGGAAGAACAACTACAATTATCATTTCATTAATTTCATGTAAACATAAAAAATTTCTAGTTCCTTTAATGTATAACCGACAAGTCTTTCTAGATTCACATTATTTATCCTAATACCAACATAACAATCATGATAAACCAATGATTGAAAAACATTCCAACCCAAACCTAAAAAAGGGATAAAAAACTATATATAAAAAAATATCCTAACTGTTAACACGGTATAAACACATGCGATCAATATAAACACAAAACATCCATTTTCAATATTTATTGTGTAATCTCCTTTAAAATTAAATCCATTATTTTCCAATGACATATATCATGATAAAATTTTAATTTGACATTAAATAATATGATTTTAAATAAATTGAATACCTTGAATTTTATTTTCAACATTCTTAGTATAATAATGGATGATTACTCGTAACCACCACATGAATAAGAACAGCCAAGATAAAGGAAAAATATATTGAACATAGAATACAAAACACAACGAAAATTCATGATATTATTAGAGCCCAAAATCCATTGGATTTCACAAAACAAACATCCTGAGAAAAAGTATAATGAAGGGTGAATGAAAATATGAGTAAAATGGGTAAATTAAACCAAATTCATATTATTCTTCACAACCCAGGGGTAGAATCTCAATGAGTTAATCATTGGTACCCAAATGAAGTTTAAAAAACTCATAAATAAATAAAAAAAATTACAGTGAAGAATCATCATGATAAATCTCTCAATCAAACCATAAGATCAGTAGAATGGACGGAATTATAAGGAATGAATCAAGAGTGGTGTAAATATCAATTATTTGGGGGAATGAATAATTAAAATCTCATTTAGAACAAATATTATGTTGGGAATGTTTACGCAATTAAACCACTAAAAATCCATGTAATAAGGTGGTAATTTTTTCCATTTCAATGTAAGAAAAGATTCAATGATGGCTTTAACCATGTAATGGCCATGATTAGGGTGTTGTATAACTTGTCATCTTGAAACTGCATATAGTAAGGCATGTTAACCACACTCAAGGTTTCTCCCCTCATTATAGATTTTAAAAAAGATTGGTAAACCATGTCATTAATCCCTATTTTATAAAAGAGGAGGCCCTATCCAACACATCTTCTTTTAAGACATGTTTTAGCCCCTTATAGACTAATGTGTAACCAATGGCGACTAAAATTATCCAAAATCCTCCAAAATGCTTCTTGACGCCACCAAAACATGGAAAACCAAAATTAAATGTTTTTAAGGTATATTTAATTATATTATATTCCTCGAAAACAATTGTCTATATTATTAATTAAAAACCCAACATTGATCGATGAGAAAGATAAGCGGTCATCTGAACAACCGCCATTAGAGAGACCACTCAAAAGTATATATATATAATGAGATAAAAAACCTAAAATATAAGAACATGGTATAAAGCTATGAAATAATAATTATTATCGCTTAAATATTCTGTTAGGGTATATACATATCAAAAAATAAAATTAAAAAACCAAACCCTCAATTTAGATTTTACAATATTGTAATTCTGATACATTATAATGACCCAAACAATTAGACATAAAATAAGAGAGAATAATCTAGAAAATTTCGATACAATGAGCATATATGTGACTAATGTTCCTATGTATATCCGAATAAACCACTATTAAACTACAGGTCATAGACCCAAAAATTGAATTCATGTTTAACACCTTCTCATTGTAGTTTGAGATTTCGACATGTCACTCCTCAAGGGTCTCAACTTCATCAACATAAATATAACACAAATCGATGATATGATAATATTCATAAGGATATTGGAATTTTTTAAATAAATGGTTGCTATAATGTATCCAACTAATTTTTGAGGGATGTCTTATCTACTACGCAATATATATAACGTGATCTAACAACTTGAAAGTCCAAAGAGGGTGAAAGGTTAAGCCATCGAACAAACCATCTCTACCCATGATGAGGAGAAAAATTCAAGAACCCATGATCCTTAACAATAAAATTTATATGCATTATTTTATGGCCAGCCTAGAACATTTAGAAGCCCTCAACGTCCTTCTTCATCTCACAAGTCACCCAACCTATCTGTATGGTGCTATAAACTCATGGTGTCTAGGAAATTACTAAATATCAATCCATATCCAAACAATATGGATAATGTAAAATTAATTCATACTAATATTGAAATGGTGAAATACCAATGGTGGAGTGAAAACTATTGTTGTAGGTAAAATAGAGGAGCATCATGCTCCTCATCCATGATCCTCCAAAATACAGGACCCATGCAAGAAAAACATCATCATGAGTTGTGATTATCTAAAATATCTTCTCATCTGTATTTGGATTAATAGTATTTATAAGTTAAAAATAATTGTATATTAATAATGGATACATATCTATACCCTTAAGGGAAAATTAATATCACTATTAGAGGCCATCTCCTTAAGACCTCATATATCTTAAGAACCTCCCCCAGGTACTACATTGACATAAACAACTCTAATCTTCCCTCCATGATCATTAATAATTGATAAAATATTTTCTGACGGTCCACTATCACATAAATAGAATCATAAACTCAAATTTCTTGAATTAAAACAATGTTTAAGTGAACCTAAATGTCTTTCAACTTCCACTGAGGGAATTCTAACATCTTGAGTAAACAACTAAGAACATGGTGTACACCCTTAACATTTTTTAAGTCTAAACATCGAAAAGAAATCTATGAAAACAATCTCTATAACCTAGACCAACAAAAAGACCGATTAGAGAAAGATACATCATCATTAAATCAGGATGAACATTGAATGGTGAGTTATTGAACTCATTAAGAACTACAACACTCATCAGTGATGGAATGAAAGGCCTCCGTCAGATCAAAATCTGTTGCAGGTCATCCTAAAACCAACCATCAGGGAAATGACCATAGATAACACTATAATCTTTATTTCCACTAATTAATCACTTATCATAGACTTATTAACCTTCTTACATGAAATATTGTACACCAATATCTTAAAAAACAATCCTCTAACTCAAAAATCTCCCATATAGGAGTGCATCATCGATAGATCTTCATTTACACTCAATGAATCTCCAAACTCATGGAAAATATCATGGTGTGACTTCATTCCTACCTTATCATCTACTACATATCCCTTTCACTATCTATAAGAAATCTCAATGTCAGCATCCTATAACTATTTCAGCCAATGTCATTGTAACATGTTTAAGTGATTCAAGGAGATGGCATACATTAGGATCTTGTAATTTGTGAAAACTAAAAAGCAATAATCGATGAGATAATATCACCATAACATTCAGGGAAACATAACCAATTGTAGATCTGAATCATGGGGGAAAGAGCTATGTTAATAGGGGAATAACATCCAAGGCCCATAAGAAATAACTAATATCTACATCATTAATTACCTTCTAAATGAAAGGGGTGATGCATCACAGGAAACTTCAAAATGATAACCCTTTTTTGAGAATTTATTTAATGAGCAATGACTAACTTATCCTTAGAATACTAAAAATTTACCTAGAATATGTTATTCTTCAAAAATGGAAGATCTTATCTAGCAATGGTCATCATAGGAGTCGTGATTTGAGAGAATTCAGGTACATAACTCGTATAGTAGAATATATGACCAAGGAAACCCTACTCCTCTACAAAATTCTTTTGGGATAGATAAGAAACAAATCCATAGATCATTTAAGGACCTAAAACTAGTCAATTATTGAACAAGACATGACCTACGAAAGGAACTTCACAATATCATAAATCATATTTCAAAAACATTCCAAACAGCTAATGATGACAAAGGGATCCCAAAAATACTCACGGATTCCTTGAATTATCTTCCTTATGAACTTTTTACATATGGTTCCATTCAATGAAAACCACTAGAACCAACCAAGGAATTATTAATACCCTTTATTCATAAAATCCGGGAACATTTTTGGAGTTTTCAACACAACAAATGAAATAAAAATGACCTCATAATTCCATTAATTTCATAGGAATATAGTATTTAGTATATCATTATAATTTATCCACATATTATGATATCCCAACAATTCATTAATAAATAAAAATCAAGTGTTCCTTTTAAAATGATCTAATTAATCCTCATTCCATATAATAGGATTGAATTGCTTTCACAATCACCTAATTTTAGAAACATTAATCGATACATAGATGGAGAATTTAACTAGAATCACATATAATCAAAACAAATAAACATTAGGGTGACAAGATTGCGTGAACAAAACCTCACTATTTTATTTTTTTTACTTTTATTTTAATCTCACATCACTCTGAAGGAATCATATAATATAGATAAACTGAGATATGTCAATTTCTAATCTATATCTCTATCGCCAACTTAATATCCCATAGGTGAGGTAATGTCGCAATCTTCTTAGGAAAGGAATCAAGGTAATATTCCATAACCATAGGAAAAATCATCAAATGTACCTCTAACAAACTCAGCATCATCTCATCCATTATGGATGACATGGAAAAAATTATTTTTTGTTCGATCAGATGGTCTCACTTTATAAAAATCATTGTGTAATTACAATTAGAATCATAGAACATAACATGCTTCACAATAAATTCCATGAAATCCTAAAAAAAATACAACATGTCCATGATAAGGATGATATTTTATTGGTTTATATATAAAAATATGAAGTTTTCACAAAATTTATCATTTCCCAACTGTAGATCATGGAATCTAAAAAATCATACAAAAAATCCATACCTCCAACTAGTTTAGAAAAATAAAATGGAATTGTAAGTATCACCACCTAATGTCCTGAAAAACAAACCTGGGCAGCTAATATGAATGAATTGTGTATATATTGAATAAAAAAAGAATGTATCCAAGTAAAAAACATGATCAGGGAAAAAAACATGTAAAAATTTCCTTACATTGGAAACTCTAAACCATAAAATTGGATATGAGCTAATACCTAACCTCTCAAAAGTCTATGATGAACACATATATGGCCAAATTGTAATAAATGGGATGAATAGAATTTGGGGGATAGGATCTTACTACCATGTATACCTTCAATTGATTGAATTATAAATCACCCTTCTTTTACTTCCACTGATAGAATGTCAATAATGGAGGAACCTGAAGTGGAATTCTTGTTGAATGATTCATACACAAAATTGGCTTGGCACTATTGCCACATATTAACATTCCCACCCTTATAAAGACAATAATTTGATCACATGGATGGGGAATTAGAGCAAACACCCTTCATTAAATGATATGATGACTCTTGTTAACTACTCCTATTTATCAAAAATTAATATATCTAGTAAATTGGGAACCCTATATCACAAATCTTCTACAAGTAAAATCCAAATTGCTTACCTATCACTAAACAATTGTCATAGATAGCATCCTCTCAATGAACTTTATATCATTAGTACCTCAAGATATTTTTTCATCATAAAAGGTTAACATGGAACTCGATATCCATATGAAAAGTGTCCTCAAAATTCCTTTCCTTATACTCCACATTCAAAAACATATCTCAATCAAAATAGATATGTGTTTGGAACCAAATTATAACTTCGTAGGAAACTTATGTAGAAGAGTTATAATAACCTAGATTCCATAAACCATTGTAGTTGAAGAAAGGAAATCAACTTTGATTTGGTCTCGATAATTCGCAAAAAATACAGATAACAC
This sequence comes from Viscum album, assembly GCA_963277665.1. Taxonomy (NCBI): domain Eukaryota; kingdom Viridiplantae; phylum Streptophyta; class Magnoliopsida; order Santalales; family Viscaceae; genus Viscum; species Viscum album. The sequence goes on from OY728134.1 coordinate 1,175,437,372, forward strand.
TTTCTTATACCTGAGGAATAATAACAACAACTCCCTAGCTTCACAATGTTGCACTGTCACCTATAAGGAGACTAGGGGATCCTTTTATGGATGTATTGATCTAAAGGATATCTCCACCACTTTAAATCATTCAGTTATCACTATGTCTAAAATGGTTCCCTGCTACATATGTAGACACTATCACATGAATTCTTGTAGTATCCTCCTCCATGTGTCTTTGTCATTAAAATAACTCCACTGTGATCAACAGATATATCTTGGTAATAATCTTCGGCTCGATCCTAATGAGGTTTTAGAAATGGGGAATAAATATAAAATAAAAACTATTAGGGATACATAAACTAACAATATGTAATATTTAAGATTAATTAATTATTTAATTTATATTTAACCTACTCCAAATTTTTTCTGAATCAAAAAAATCACCAAAAAGATTGATGCATGATACTTTCCTAGGTCTCTACTCCATAAACAATATTACTTTAGTTATTAGAATAAATAGAAATAAATTTACTTACATTATATCACAATTATCCCTAAATATTAATTTCATAGTCAGTGTCCCTTAATTACATCACATAATAAAATCATCTAAAACTGTGTACTGATTTACTTATACAGTCCTGAGATGTGACTAACTTCAAAATCTATCATATCCCTCAAATGGTACATTTAATACCACTCTCACATGACCCCATTATACAATGTAACATCTTATCAGATGAAAATGGTATAAGGGAGATAATGATGTATAAATCCCACCTCTTATAGTACATGTGTTGGTGATAAGAACATAGTGTATATTATATTAAAAAATAGATCAATCACACTCTAAAATAATATTTATAATGAAAGATAATATAAGACCACCAAAATAATCCTTCTGAAGACAAAAAAAATATCCCCAATACTTGCATGTAATTTAAAAAAATTTACAGAAAGTAAGAGAAAAAAAATTCCATAATTTAATCCAAATTTTTTAATTTGAATACGAAACTACTCTTTTACCACTGTATGATCTATTAATATCTAGATCAGTCTCTAGAAAAGCCTCTAATGTTCTGATATATATATATAGCAAGATAATAACATGTATACTAAATAAGATTCTCCCTAGAGACTCTCATGCAATGGAAAAATAATAACTAATAAACACTAATGAATATACAGGTGAATCTATTTCATAAAATAATTAAGTATCCATTGTTCCTAGATAGAAAATATATCTTTCACTACATATCCCATTTCTATTAAAAAATACTATATCTAACATAATTTCTATGGAGTTACCCCATTTATACATCCCTACATATTTTCGAATCCTCCCCAATGACACATGTCCTGATCCATTTCTCTAATATCCCAAACTATGTCACTACATGAACTCATGTATAATAATATCCCATCACAACCACATATCATACACCACATTCATCACATAATTCACATATCTAGGTATTAAGAATGTTTTTTCTAGAGGCACTACATACTGTACATTCTATATTATACCTTGGACCATCACATCCCATATACAAAATACCTAAAATAACATTTGGGATAATATATCTATAGATTTATTTTTGTGAAACATCCATAATCTATGATATACCAATACAATCTTATATACAATATATGTAACATCCATGAAAACTGACACATAAAACTATCGGGAGAAAAGATCAGGGCAAGAGAGGGTTGTTAGCTATATGTTCTTCGTTGAAAATTATTTTTTGTAAAAAACACTTTCATAGTCAACTGGGTATTAGTATCCCTACCTATAAGAGTGGGGTAACATATGAAGTCACATAATATAGGAATATAAATATATATATATATATATCTCAAGACCACACTTTAGAAAAAAGCCGATCCATATACCAAACAATAGTAATCATCTCTTAGAAACTCAGCTGCCACTACAATGGTCTAGCAATCCTACAAGCACAAAATCATTAAAATACTATTATTTATTATTTTGTTATTTTTTTTATAAAATATATTAATTAATATTAATTAATTGACTTTTTAATTTCTATTTTACATTAATTATCAACTATGTTGACAATATCATTCCTTAATCCAACTGATTGCAAGATTTATCTAGAGTTCAAATAATTTAGAATTATACAAAAAAAAACCAATCCTATGGGTAAAAACAATTAACATTCATTATCATTCTATAATTATAGGAACTCAAGGATTTATACTACAATATAATACAATAGATTCAAAACTAATTCCCAATAATATAATTAATGTTGTGGGGAATTGAATAAATCAAAAAGAAACTTTACAATAAACCATTAATAAAGATTCACTAATATAAATTAATCCCAAAATTCATCAATAATTGTGGGGAATGAATAGTTTGAAACCTTTACATTAGTCAGTATTTTATCCCTAACAATACAATGAGCAACAATATGCATCTCTCTATCTTAGGAGGAAATTACGACCACAAACTCTTGCCTCCCTACCCATTCCCAAAAAACCCTCACGAATTCTTGGATCATAGAACAACAGATGGAATGATCACATAATGATAAATAAAAAGAGGATGAAAGAGAAAAATAAATAGTCAACACGTTATCTTGATCTTGAAACTAATTCATCAAACCTTCATTTGAAAATGAGATTTCTCTGCACTAGACATATATCATTATAAAGCAACAAGTTCATTACTATCTTGAATTAAATTATTCAATTACTATAGTTTGTAAGCACCTAAAAAATAATTACCGGATTTCAAAAAATTCATGATATATTTTTATTACTTGAAGAAACACTTAAAGTTTCACAAAAATATATGGAATAAAAAATTCAATCAACATTCCTTCTATTGATTTTAAACAACATGAATTTCTATATAATTTAATATTTATCCAACAAGTATTACCAACATCATAGTCTTTATCCAATTAACAACATAATTTTTTTAAACCATAGCATGAGAAAAATTCTTACCATAATATAAAATAATATAACACTGTCTACCAGGCCAAGTGGAAAACCAAAAACATAGTATAATCACATGAGATAACTACCAAAATAAACAATTTTTCACTATTTTGAGTTTAATATTTATTTTGATTAATTATACTCATTACTAAGGAAACAAAGCTTGATAACATTACCATTGTGCACACATTAATAGGAGAAGCAATGAACCCCATTTCTAGATTTAAAAGTTTCATGTTCACTTCAAAAGAATAGACAATCAATGGTCAACAACAATCAGAATAAGAACCAAAAAGTCAAATATATATTACATGACACCTACTGTTAAAAAACCACTACCATTAAATATAAAATTCCATCACCAATGATAAAGGATTTACTAATATTAACACCCCATGAAATTAAATATTGAAGGGGAAAATAAAATAGGAGAAAAAGGGGTACCTTGAACTAGTAGCATTCGATTCCCTATGAAAAAAGTTGTTAGAATCTCACAGAGTCAATTATTTGTTTCTATAGGATATATGACCAACACATGCATAGTGATAACTGATACTAATGAATTCAAAACCTGAGAAATAATTCAACAAAGCCCTAAGTTATTCAAAATATCAGTAAATCTGAGGAATAAATCACGAGGTGTGTTTGGATTGATTTATAGGGGAAAATAATGAATTAAATTCTCATTTGATAACATATCTTTTTATGTATTGTTGACCATTAAAAATAATAAATTATGAGGAAACATGTTTCATTTTATCCATTTCAAATAAGGATTGACCTCCACTATAACTTCCTCCAGGGACTGGCCATATACATGGTGTTTATCCTGAAAAAAATGAAAAACTTCTTAGGACGTGGAATATTCCCTCACCGGGGGTGTTTTTCACCCACAATAGCTTCTAAAACAGCCTTGAAATCCATTTCACTCAGACTTGATTAAGGGATGGGAAACCTGGTTCCACTAGAACATACATCAATCAATGGTGTATACCTTTTGTGCACATGATGTCTGTAGAGGCCTCTAAACTCCTCCAAACTCCTCCTCAACACCACCAAGGATTTTTAAAACATAATGGAATGTCTAGGAAGTTAAATAAATTTAAAAATACCATCATCGAATAGTAATCATTAGTTAACCACCATTGTATCATATTGGGCTTGGCCTTACCACCTGCATACTCTTGGGCTTATTATTACCACCCATGTACCCTCTTGGGATTAGGTTCACCACATAAATACAATTTTTGGTTTGGCTTAACCCCCCAGTGTACCGTTTAATTTTCATGCAATATTTATATATACCTAATTCATAATTGGGATATATAATTCTGACCCACCCATAACATAATGAAACCATAAATAATTTCTCTATGTGAACATAAATAAATTTATAATTTCCTCATATCTGAATTAAGTAAAGGTAAATAAACATCTTTCACGAAATCATTATTAAATAATTATCATCATAATAAATCCATGGATAAATGGTGGATGGAACCAAAACATATCTCATATTTTACATGAAAATTATCATTAGATATTTTCATAGATTACAAAAATAGATCGAATATTATTGAATAAATCAAACTGAAAAACAAGATGAGATAAAACCTTTTTAAATTCATGAAATCTCGCTAATATTTTGTCATCGATATAAAATACATTAACTGTGATAATATATTTTAATGATTACACATTAAAACAATTTTTTTCATAAAACAAATTTTACAATTGACATATTATTTTAAATACTATTAATGAGGAGACATGAAAATGAAAATGAATCTTCATAAATAATAATTTTTGTAAAAACTTATATCCACATAGAAAATGATAAACATTGGTTCTTTTCATTAATTTAAAATGAATACAACAAGTCTCAAAAGTATTAGAATATTTTTTTAATAGTTTTGTAAAACAATTTGAGGAAATGAACTTACTTAACTATTGAATCATCGATATGTAAATACATAATATCATCAATGCTTTATGTGCATAGAGGAGAAAAATTCATGACCTAAAAGAAGAGGGGGAAATTTTTTCACTTACATGTGTAACAACAAAAATATTATTTTTAAATGGAAATGAAATTGATAAAGGAAAAGTAAAACCAAAACATTAAATAGAGGAGAATTAAAGGGTTTTATTATGAGATATAATGTGTGCAAAATGTTTCACTATATATAAATTCATTCATAACAATATATATTTTATATTTTATTAGACAAAAATCTGTATAGCTTAGGTAACCCATGAACAAAAAATAAAAAAAAAATTGTAATTGTGATGAATATTAAATCTATTTTATAATCATTATATATATGATAAAAATATTTTTAATAGGTTTTATCTAAAACAAAAAATTAAAAAAAAGTGTTGGAAAAGGTATAACTCTCAAAGGGAAAACATTAGATGAGAAAACCCATAAGACTTTACTAAATTTTCAATAAAGATACATTGAAAGATAAAAAACTAAATAAAAAATTATTTACGAAGAATTTAATAGAATAATATTATATTATTACATATTTTTTATACATACACCTTATATAGAAAAAAAGATTCAAAATATAAAATCTATCTTAATGAATCGAAATTTAGATGGAAACCATTACCTTACCTATCAGATTCCAATAATATTATTTACATACATGTATAATAAACAAAAATATTTTAATAACTCATTAAATAAATTATTCATATTGATAAACCCATTTAATAAATATTTATATTAATCTATTGTACATTCATTTGTAATTTATCTCTTAGTTTCATTAATAAATAAAATAATTCTAATTGTTTCCCACAAGTTTGACATTTGAGATGAAAAAAGAATAATTATATGAGACTATGTTAACATAACCTATATTATTAAATATATTTAGATTACTATTTTTTATTGATTTATTCATACCCATTTTAATGTTATGGGAACTATATACATGGTTTTGGAGAACCAGTTAGACGATGAGTTTGTTTTGGGTAATTTTCCGATAATAATAGATCACTTCATATTGATTGTTAATTAATGTTTCATACAATTACAAAATATTCTTGATACATAATTCTAGTTGATATCATATATATTCAAGAAATATTTTTTATAACTATCCATTTATGGTAAATATGAACAATGAAACTTTTTCCCCCATTGAGCTGGTCGTCCACATGTACAAATTGACGAATAATTCATTTTGTATATAACAGAAAGAATGTATTAATTCTTTTAATATTGTTGAATACTAATTATTATAATTATTATTATATAAATATATATCATATCTATTTATTAAGTTCCCCATTTTATCCATGTATGGAAGGTAGTTACGAAAAATGGAATATGGAAGTTATGAAGGTAGTATTTTGCATGTACCACGAAAGATGTTCTTATTTTATGAATGGTTTGGAGTTGAGTAGAATATGGTTTTTATATAAATAAAAAACACATTATTTTATTATTGATACTTATTTTATTATTTTATTATAAAATATTATACATTGATTTATAATAACACGATTTTAAAAAATAGTAACATAATGGAGTAGTAGAGAAAGTTTACCTTACGCCTTGAAGTAACACCTTTAAAAACTGGATTTAGAATTTGAGGGGTTGTAATTTGTGCATAAGATAACCTATATGAGTTTATAAGTGTTTTAGGGATGTATTTGGTTATATTATTGTCCAAATATGGGTATTCTGGTTTAATGATAATTTTGGTGGTTAAAGTCTCCCATTATAGAAGAGGGGAGTGACATTTTGGGTAATTAGGGGTATCATATTCAATAAAACTAACTCAAAAAAGAGGGAAATAATAAATATGGTCTTTTTGTCAAAATATTGAATATATTTTAGATATATATATTTTAATGAATTTTAGAAAAAAATTTATTATGTTTTTAACTTTGTAAGAAAATTTTCTTTTTCCATGGTAACCCTTTTTTACACCAGATGAATTATTTTTTAAAAATAAGAATTAAATTATCTTTAGCAAATATATAGTTTAATGAATATTATTAATTTTAAAACCAAATTTTAATTGATATGTTTTTTATACATTTTAAGTCATGATAATATTATTATAACAACACAAAAGCAATGTATTTGGTAAAAAAATTATTTTCTACAATTCAACTAAAAACATTCACTGGTGAAATATAACAAAACAATTCCTAAGAACATTTTTCCATGATGAATCAAAATAAGAATTATATTTTGTAAAATTTAAAATATAAAATATATGGATTTATTAAAAAATAATAATATTTTCACGAGGAAAATTCCTAACAAAATAATCATAAGATACAATAATCATATAACACATATTTTTCTAAGATAAATCATTGTTAAATTTTATGGGTGTTGATTTGATATAGTATAAAAACATTCATGATATAATTTAATGTATTCTTACTAGAAAAAATATAAAACATCTGTATTTCTAAATTGTAGGATAAACTAACATTTATTATCATTATCTAAATCAGTGATAGTGAATTAATAGGATATTGTTTTATCCCTTGGATGATTCTCATTCCTATTATTCAACAGACCCTATGCTATGGAATTGACTTGGATAATTCCTCGGATCCCAACATTTTTTACAATGATATATTAGGTATATAATATGATGAAATCTATTCCAACCAATTCCATAAATTAAACTCATTATGTTTCCCCTAGAATTACTTTCCCTATTCCCACCTTCTCGAGACAAAAAAACATATTTGAGTTATATTGAGACATTTCCCGAGTTGATTTTCTATATATTCTAGACCTAGTGGATATTGAATTAGTATTTCTAGAAATTAATTATCATTATAAAATACTCATATACCTATGTTTATCTTCATTGTATTTTTTGATGAAACAAGTAGGTTCATACGGTTAATCAGAATTTATGAACCATAGTAAGGTATAAAAACAATATTATTCACTCTATCTACAATATCATTTGGTTTCTTATGATGAAAATCAGTAAATTTAACATTACATTCAATATTAACATAGTTTCTCCTTGATGTAATCATTAAATAAATAATCCATTATTGTGGTATAATAAAATTAACATGTGAATAAAAGAACACTAAAAAAATATGATAAGTAACACATAAATGATCTTTAAAACATAACATATGATTCTATAAGTCATAATATGAATTATCTATAGTCAAATTTATTTTAGACTATCATAAATTAAAATTTATATCTTAAATCCTCAAAATACCTTCAAATAATTCATAATGGTTTATAATGTGAATGTAAAAAAACCCAGGAATATCCCCTTGGAGTTTCTAACCATTTTCGTAGTTAGGGACATTTTTCTTGTATAATGTCTGTAATGAGATAATACTCAACCGTCCTTTTTCATGGTTATTACCCATTTAATCACCAATTCCATATCCCACATCAACTAGATTATATGCAGAAATGGATGTTAATTATAGAGAACCTCAAACACAATAATTTAGTAAATAATTTGGGTTCAGTAATTAATTTTGGATTATATTTAGGGGTTTCAATAATTATATCGAGTCATGATTCCCATAAATCACTAAATTAGTCACTAAAAAATAAATAAACTAGGTTGTGACACCAACATAAAATAATTAAACATGAACTCTAGGACCCAATGATAAAATATAATAAATTAAACAATAAAAATGATATAATTTAAGGTGAACCAATATATTGACTGAAAATTATATTTTTATTTGATAACATATCCTCTAGAAGTTTTTATGTATTTAGAGATTAGATATATAACAGTCCTATTTACTAATAATTGTGAGTATTCCTCTATAATAATAATGATATCAGTATAATTTTAAAATTTTGATAATATATATTCATATTCATATACACGGGAATAAATATATTAGAAAGGGGTTAGTTAATATCCTTAGTAAGGTTAAAAAGATTCAATGATTTGTTATCAAATTTGATCAAAAGACAAACATGTGTGTATTATAGATATTAAATTTCAGTTAACATAAAAATAAGAAATCATACCAAAATAAATAATGTTCATAAAAAATTTATCTTGGGATAATGATCGGAAAAAAGCATAATACATGAGTCAACAAACGAATACAGTGTTACAAAACAAAATATTATGGGAAACCATATGTGTCGAAAATCATTTCCTTTTATAAGGCCCATTTACAAGATTTTAATACCCATTATATGCATAAAAATTCATTATCATGTTAAAATTCATCAGTATGAAATAATATAATTCATAAGAGTGTGAAATATCAAAAAATCATGATCCCTATGAGTATACGATAGGTATAATAATAAGGCATAAGAGTGTGGAATATATATAAGCATGGATAAAATATGTCGAGGCTATCTACAAAAATATTCATCACCTAGTAAGAATGAACTATTAAAAAATGTATCATATTTTTTAGGTTTTACAAATAGTTTACCCTTAGGCATGGGGTATCAATCCTTGAACCGTCTTGGGCTAGGGATTACCACCCTTATTGCCTCTAAGGATCGATCCAACTATGTATATACACTATTAGATCTTGAGATATAAAAAATTACCAAATATTTTATATGTATAAGTAATTCTAAACCCACAAATCACATTATTAAACCAAAACATTATTGTTTAACAATATCATAAATACAATAGTAATTTCATCATATATTAATTAACTCCTGGGAAAGAAATTTATTACAAGAAAACATTGTCAAAATATCATCATCATATTATATATAGAGAAAAAATTTGTATAGAATAATAAAAACTTATCCTTAGTATAAATTAAGGAATTATAGGGGATGTTTATACAGAATAAAAACACCCTTTTATGATAATTGGATAAACCCATTAATAATTAAGAAATGTCTTATTTTTTAAATTCTATAAATCTCAATCTATGTGTATTCTTTTAAAATAAATAAAATAAAAATGATAAAATATTTCAGAAACATTAGAAATGAAATATTCATGAATAAAATATATTTGAGGAGCCATAAAGACACTAAAGAATTATATTTTAATAATATAACACATTAAAATATATTTTAAAATGAAGATTTTATTTTTAAAATAGAACATTTATTTTCAAAAAAATGAAAATATCTTTTTCTCATAAAATTATTTATAAATTAATGACCATTTGAAAAAACAATTAAAAACAATAAATTTATAATTTCTAAAGAAGAATGGTTGTAAAAAAATGAGTCCACATTGAAAAGTAAAAAAGAGTTTCCTTTTATACATTTGATAGAGACTAGTCATGCCGAAAATATTAAAATATTAATTTTAAACATTTTTAATGAAATTTGAATTATCTTAAAATTAACAAAATCAATTACAAATTTATAAATACGGAAATCCATTCTTCCAATTAATATAGAATTATAGGAGGTATGTTCTTTACCAAAAAGTATATGTGGGGATAATTTCATTTATAAGAGTCAAATTGGGAAAATTACTTACCATTAGAAATGAAATTGTAAAATTTAATATAAAATATTATAAATTACCATAAATTAATGACTATTTTGGGGTATTAGAAATAAATTTCACTAAATTCTACCCCATATGGAATTTCCTACATAACAAACAATATTCTAAATTTTGTTTGAAATAAAATATTACGACTTTTGTAAACCTTAAACCAATATATCATAGAGGTTAAAAATTATGATAAATATATAATTATAATTTTTTAAATTTTATGTATGATATAATGAAATTAATTGGGTAGTATATCCACTATAAAAACGTAAATAAATTGTGGATATGGAATAAGAATCAATGGAAAAAATATAGATAAGAACCCACTTATGACTTTGTAGCATTTGAATAAAATTCCATTGATTGATAACAATTAATAGAAAACATTAATTACCATGACTAAAATATTATCATTATTAAATATGTCACACATGTATTACAGATGTGGTAAAAAATGAAATACTATCATAAAACAAAACACGTCTCAATGAATCAAAATCTAGATGAAGACCCTTAGGTTAATTCTCAGATTATAGGAAAGTATTTTAACCTCCCATATAATAAAAAATAATGTTAATAAAATTATAATTTAATGAATTTCTATTTTTTTATTATATTTCATTACAATAATGTATTATTAATTCGTTACATATTTATCTATTATTATCATTATCAGATATGATACATCCATTAGATATATAGTTTTTCCTGAATTAAAACAGAAAAACCTATATAATGACACTAATTTCATAATCACCATATTATAAAATATATTTAAATAATTTTTATGTTATTTAGACATCCCCATGATTATTTTATTGGAATAATGACCATGGTTGAAGAAAATGATATCCACGATAAGCTTATTTCAGATAATATTCTAGTGAAACCATATTATTTCATTGTTATCATCAATTTTTTTCATGCACTATAAACCAAATTGTTTATATATTTTTCTCTATGGTATTATTTATATTCTTTGAGTATTTTTATTACTAGACCTTTAGGGTGGTGATAAATATCAATACATGTTGCTCTATGGAAGTTATAGACTTCACATACTCGTAAAAGAAAAACAATTCATTGAAATGAATTAAATTAGAAATTGATATATTTTTTAATATTTTCAAAAATATTATATATATATATATATCTTATTTATTGATTGAAATCACCCTTTTATCCAACCATTTACAGAACACAAAATAAAACAGAACATGTTGCTCATGGTGGTGGTAGTGTGCACGTAACATGAACAACATTCCCATTTATCGAAAGATTAGAAGGGGACTTGATATGGGATATTCAATAAATATAATAAAAAAAATGTCTATATAGATTATACTTGTGTTGTTATTTAAATATTCTATAAGATAGGGAGGTTGATTTTTTTCAATAAAAAAACATAAACACAAACTTCAATAAATTTTCTAAGGGATTTTAGCCTCTTTATCCTTTTTTATTAACATTTACAAAAATTTACTTTTAATACATTAATTATTCATTAACATTGGTAAATTATTTTATTAAATTGAAATAAAATTACCCTTATTGGATAAATTTTTAATTATAATTATAAAAATGAAAATAATTTAATCTTATAATAAATTTATAGGGGAGAAAAGTTTATCTTAATATTATTTCACATAAAGAGTAATTTTATTTATAAAAAAATCATTTTTATGAATTAAGTAAATTTAGAAATAAATTATAAATTTTATTTACATTAATAACATTGATTAATTTTTTTCTGAAAAATACGCCTTTTGTTTCTTTCAATGAAGTATAAAATAAAATAAAAAATGTGAATATTTAATTAAAATAAAAGTCCAAGAACCATATACATTAGTTCCAAAATATTAAACATCAGTTTTATAAAATCATTACATTTTTTTATAAAAGTATAATTTTATTCCTTAAATACAAATTTTTTTGATAAATCAATATTATAATTTTAATTCCATTTTTTACATTATAATTATTTCATAAAATCTATTATGTTGGTAATAATTGTATTTTGTATTGTTGACCAAAAAATTTATCTTTTATGAAATATTCAAAAACTGAATCCTAAAAATATATTTATATAACAAACCCAAAAATTAATTTCATGATTCAATATTATAATTATAAAATAAAAGAAGTTAAATTTTAAATAAATTTATAATATATAAAGAAAAGTATTGTTAAAAGAGAATAAATTTTTTAAAATATTATAAATTCTTATTATTATTTCTTGTCAATTAATAATGAAATATTCACATCCATATTATTCATATACTAATATATTTTACCACCAATTAACAATATAATATATTTTTTTAAAATAAACAACTCATAGTACCTATGAAGGTATTTTTTGGTGAAAATATTTTTTATGAAAAGAATAATCTTATTACTAATTTTCCTAAAATAATTGAAATTTATAAATGCATTGATATTGTAAATATTATTCATCATTTTGTTAATTTTATTTATTCTATAAAATTATTATTTGCACTACAATGGTCATATTTAATAGTTCAAGTTATATCTTAATAATTGGTATCATGATTCGTGTTAGTTATGGGTTGGTTGTGAAGCAAGTTATTCAAAATGATATGTTTTTGAAGAAATTAATAGTTAATAAAATCTAATGTTGTTTCAAGATGTGATAATATTTATTTGTAATATAAAAATAAGATGTATTGTTAGATAAGACCATCAAAAATTATTATGGTTTCCTCATATTTCTGATTATAAAACTTGTGATACTGTTTTAGAAAACCAATGTATTTTAAAGGCACCTATAGTTTCCATCAATGTTTTTTATCATGACATTCCAATGTAATATAAAATTTAAAAACTGGTTTAATTCATAACATTATTTTGATATTAATTTTATTTCTATTTAAAACTTTATTTGAATTTTGACTTTTTTTACATAAAATAAAAGAGTGAGAAAATAATACCATTATTATTGGGAAACCTAATTCCAAATTAAAATGGTTAATAATTTATAAAAATAAAAAAAATGATTTTTTTGACAAATTGCTATTAAAATATATCCCAACATAAATCCAAAATCATTTCACATTAATATAAATAAAAATGTTTTTTATTTTTATCCCCATTGTTTTAAATGGTGTTAGAGATGATCATGAATCCAATTGATAGTTGTTAGAATAGGGTAATTTCAATCAATACATAACAAATATTTTCATGATTTGACACTACCCACATGAAACACATGTGTGTTTGACATATTCTTGGGTGTGGAACATTGGTTATTAGGAGACTCATTAATCAAAAACATATTCATATAGGTCTTATATAGGTGAAATTTCCTAAAAACATATTAATAGAAATGTACAGTCTACTATAGGAGGAGTATGAGGATGAAAAATTGTCCATGTACTCTATCAAAAGAAATTTTACATTATTAATATTTAAAAAAATACAATGGTGATATACTGAAACAATATCTCTCATAAACCATTTTGAACCATAACTTTATGTAATTCTCTATATGTGTGCACATACTAAGATAAATTCAACATATATCCTTTAAAACCAATATCACCATAATGACTTTGGATTTCCAAATTTAAAAAAAGAAATGTTTGTTCATTATACTAAAACATTAGTCTTTATATAAGTGTTGTTTAATTCATGAGGGGTCATGTTTTTACCATATGACACTGGGAAATTCCATTTTCTAGATTATATTTTTATAGAATATTTATATATTGATGTCAGGGTTCCCCCAAGTGATTTTTATGGGTTCTTGAAACATTTAAAACCCTCATATTTATGATAATGGTTTCAAAAACCCTCTAGTAAGAATCATGAGGCATTAGTATTTATGAGTAATGGGCACCACACTACCACCACTCAGTTGGGTAAAACATGTGACTAAACAATATAACCTACCTGTGATTTCTAAATGTTGTATATTTGAGTTTTATAATAGGTTGATTATCAAAAAATATTCCCCAATAATCCAATATCAACATAGATTCCACCTAATGGTATATTTACATCTTCTAAAAAATTCTATGGATGAAATTTTCTTATTTCATAGCATCATTCCATTAGAATCGAATGGTTAGGGCCTCTCAAACTATCCATCATTGTTTTTCCAATTTCTTGATTTCTTAACCATAGTGATCAATGTAAGATGATATTCATCAAGAGGTTTTTTTTAATTATGATAGTTAGTTTGTATCTTTGTGACCCATATTAGGAGACCTTTTCTAGTGGTTTCCATCAATGGTGACCCTATTTCTTAAACTAATATATATTTTTTTTGTTAAATTTCTATTTTATACAATGTTTCTGGAATTATAGATGTACTAAAAGAGTTATTAAACTTATGTAAATATTTATAAGATATCTAGTTTTGTGTTATCTAATTTTTTCTATGATTATTAGGTTTCTAAAAATTTAAAATTTTCATAGTTCAATGGTAATTTGGTTTAAACTTCTTTTTTATTAATTTTAAGTGTTTGATAAAAATTCATTGGTTTCTTTATTTGATGAACATATATTTTCAAGGATAATTTCATGCATATTTGAATTCATATGTTTGGTGTTCACATTTTAATGATATTTCTTAATTTTAAAAATTAAGTGTGTTTCAACATATATTGGATTTTTATTGTATTTTTTGTTTAATTTGGCTTATTGATTCTTTGATGATTGTTCTCTGATTCCCAGAAATTGAATTATTTTCAAATATTGTTTAAAAAATGAATTATAAATTTTTTATTCTTTGATATAATGAAATGTACCACATGAAACCTTTTGAGAAGAATGAATTTCATTTTCAGATGGTTACACCCAATTTGGGACATATTTTTTTAATTTTCTTATGATTTAATGCATGTGTTAAATTATTTGTGATTCATGTCATGCGACTTCGGTTCGGGGATCATTTTTTAAGGGGTTATGTTTTATTTGGGATTTATATGATTTTAGAGATATATTTTTCTTTTTCACTGTGTTATTCATATTATTGAAATTGAATAAATAGAATCCAACATCTTTCAACTAGGACATAAATATCCATAGGATAGTAAGTAGAGATTAAAAGGATGTTTTTTATGATAGTTGATATTTATGTACTATATACTAGATCCTAAATTAAAATTGTGACCAGGATAGGGGTGTCATTAATGTTACCTATGAGAGAGATTTAGGTGATGGGTAGTGTTACCGTTAATTTTATATTAGGTGGTTCCATTTCCACATCTATTAACTATCCCATTAATCATTGTGATGTTTCCTCATGATATGTATCATATATTAGGCATCTTCATTATGTATTGGTTATTTATGATTAATAATTTATGTTAAATGGAATTCCTTGTGTTATTACTGTCATTTATTATTAAATTCCATGGAATTAATTTTATTATAATATTACTTTGTTCCATAAAATTTTTTAGGACTTTTTGTGTTAATATTTGACAAATTGAAAAGAATTAATTATTTTTTAAATAAATGTAATATATTTTTATTCTTCGGATATGTATTCTAAACTATAATATTTTTTTAAAAAAAGCCTTGATTATTTAAATCAAGTTTTCTACATTATTTAATTTGTAAATAAAAGGTGTTTTAAAAGGTAATTGTATGTTTTTTAAATGATTATAACATGGAAAAATATATTTGAGGATCAATTAATTTTTTTAAGAAATGAATGTTTTTATTGTATATTTACATCCAATTTGTTATAATGAAATGATTTTTTTTTAAATCAAGCTACCCAAATCTATTTCATTATAAAATGAATTTAGTAGAATCATGTGGGTATCCTACTATCCTTTGGATCATGCCTAACATAGTCACATTAGTTGGTATGTAGACATTGTGTTTTCCGTATTCTCTATCTTTATATATTCTTTGTTTTTTTTGAAACGCTAATCATTTATAAGGGTTACTTTTCGATATGGTGGTGAATGGATAGTCACATTGTGTTTTTGGGGACTGTCTCCCTTGATCATTGGACCAGTTTGGTAATGTGTTTAATCGACCTCTCTAGTATCGTTATTTTTTATTTTATATAATGGGGGATTTATACATTCATTATATAAAAATTGTTTCTTTTATGTGTAAAAATTATTGGATAAGGATTTTGGTATAGTTCATATATTGTTTTCAAATGATTGGATGTTCTTATTTTGTAACTACTTAATTATTTTTGAATTTGTTTCCAATACATAGAAATGTCAATTATAGTTCCCAGTTAGAAGCCATTATCCATCATATTATTATTCAGGATTTATTCATTGCCCAACATTTACATGTGAGGCCATGGATCTTTTCTCTATCCCATTAAGATAAAAAAGGTTCCATGGGACTTGTGGGAGAACATATCAGGTGCCAGTTTCTGTGGAATACAATGCCAATTCACATTATTCTTTTTATAAGAATATCCATATTCTAGTCCAAAAAATAATTTTAATTCTCAGTATACAACATAGAATATGTCTTGACACATGTGAATGGCTCCATAAAAATCCAATGAATGGAAAACCCTAATAAACTAACATTATGATAAATGAAATGAGGTGTCCTAAATTAACCATAATGTAAGAAACAATAACCAATATTGAATAAATTATATATAATGGTTTTTTAAAATGAAGTGTATCATTTTTTAGGTTGTTTCCAAAAATCAATAGATATATATGCTTCGATTTTGTTTTCATTTATCATTTTCCAATTTAGTGACGAGGTTTTAAACCTTTGAGATTCTATTTTTATATGATAGTTTAGATTTTCATAGAAGTTTTTTAATGTGATTAAATAGTAATTATGTTGTATTTTTTTAAACTGAAATTCCATATGGGTAAAACCAAAATGAATTAAATTATTATTAAATTATAATTCATTGAGGTGAAATTGAACTAAAACATAGTAATTAGAATAGTAAAATAGGTATTCAATGAATTTTCTTGATTTATAATTTAATTATTAATTGATCTATAACTATATGTATTAACATATGTTTATAAAAACATGTAATTAAAATTTTTATGTTTCCTGTTGTGATGATCTCTATAGAGGATGGTCTATGAGGAATGGATACAATATGGTTTCAATATC
Organism: Viscum album; assembly: GCA_963277665.1. Lineage (NCBI taxonomy): Eukaryota > Viridiplantae > Streptophyta > Magnoliopsida > Santalales > Viscaceae > Viscum > Viscum album. The sequence goes on from OY728134.1 coordinate 1,175,454,903, forward strand.
ATTTATTGGGTGATAATTGATGATTATATTATCTGAAAACAATAATAAAGATAACGATGACTAAATAAGTGAATGAAGTAAGGTAATAACATTATAGAATAATGAGCATAAATATTTAACATTTATTGAACCTCATTAGTAGTACTCCATGATAATGAATCATCTAACTCACATTTTTTTGTAATAGTTCAAAATAGAAAATTCAGTAAAAGTGATAAGGACTGAGAAAAAATAATATAAATTACATACTAGAAGAAAATAGAGAATAAAAACAAATAATCTCTTGGGTTTTTTAAAAATAATTTTTTTTGATATTAAGGGGGGAAATTTTTAAAATACCATATAGGAAAGTTGATCGGAGTGTGGTATCATTATGAGAAGGAATTATTTCAATAATATTAAAAATGAAAAATTATTGAGAGAAAATCATAGGGGTTGGTACAATAATCCATCAATGCATGTTTTAAAACATGAAATTTTGTTCTTTTATGGTGAACATCACTTCATATTTCACATCAATACATATTGATTAGTTTTTTTAGGCTTCCTGGTGGGATGGTAGATAAAAATGGATCAATATAAGAAAAATGGGTATGTCAGGTGGGTAAACTAAGTTCATTAAAAGTGTATAATCAAGGTAGCTGATCATATTTGTCATGATCTAACAAACAAATTCATTATCTATTGGTTGTGATTTGGGACATTTATATAACTATTAGAGTGTCATTAACCAAAATGAGATTCCATCTAACCAAACATCTGACCCAATCTAAGACACGACCCAAATGACATTTTCCATCCCCATAGGCTTGTAACTACTGATGGGTATCAATGTAATCACTATGGGAAAACTTATTCCATAATAAGCTAGAATTAAATAAAAAAACTAAACATGCAAAAGAACCAAAGTCAAATAAATCTCAAATAAAAATAAAAAACATATCTTGACAATGCAACTTCTGTGAATAAAGAAAACTAAATACTAATCTGAGACCAAACAAGCTATACGATCTCCACGTGACCTCTTGTTCACCGTAAACCCCAAGATCAATCATCACCAAGGTGGGAACACTAACGACAGAACTGAACATACTAAATTGATTGGATATATCGAAACTGAGTGTCACAAGTAGAGTTCGATATTAAATAGCTATTTATATAATCACTATAGTGTCCATGAAATTCCTTTCACGAAATAGCCCACAAACACAGGTTTGAAAAATATTTACAAAATAGGGATTTAGTGAAATTAAGAAAACAAAAAAATATTATATATGTTCCTTTTTTATGAATCAATTCATGAATATTTTCTTATATGAAATAGTCTCACGTTCAACAACCGATATTCAAATGAAAACCAAAATACCAAATATAAAAAATAACTAAACTAGGAAACAGAGAATGGAAAGGAAAAAAAATAAGAAGATGAAAGCTACTAGTGCTAATATCAACAGTGTAACAGAAATACTCCCTTCATATACATATATAATCATGTGAGTATTCAAAAAAACCATATAGATATCCCCATAGGTTCTCATATCTGACCCACCTAGTGACATATGGTGCAACTCTATAGTTAATAATTTACTAGCCGTTCTAACTGCCAATCTAGTGGCATAAATCCACCTAGACTCTAAATCATCCAAGGAGTACCGAAACATCTAATCGTGTTTGGAAAGAAACCATCACTCAAACCTAATATATATTCCTATAAATCCCATGATAATAATTCATTGTGAATGAAGAAGGCCCTTTCACGTGTGACTCACCTTACATTCCACCACCGCACATACCTACCCCAAAAACTAACACAACCTATGTGATACCTCTTTATTTGGGGAGTCCTCTATATAGGTTCCCATCTCATAAAAATCCTTGAACAAGTACTAATTAGACCTTCACATCACACAATCATTCAATACATTACTCAAAACTTCTTAATATATCTATCAGTCATTTATATTTCTAATCCCACATCTATTTCTCAACCATTATAAAGTTCCAACTATCACCTTAACATTATTGATTGTAATACATATACTAAAATATTTAATAATTATTTCCTAAAACAATATCAAACACCCCTTACATGTGCAAAATGTGGAAAAATACTCTTTATTCTTAATACAGTTCCACTTACAACTGTATTTTAAAACAAAGTCGAATACACACTAAATAACTAAAGAGGCCAAATCCAGTTTCATAACTTTTAGAGAAAAATTATATTTCAATGTAAAAAATGAGATAATATTTCAAATATATTTTGAAACCACTTTCAAGTCATTTTAAATCTAAAATACCATAATTAAATAATCAATATTTTGAGTAAGGAGAAAAGGATGGGTGGTAAATGTTTTGAAATCGGGGTTTTCATGTTGAGAAAGTTCATCCATTTCCATTATCATTTGTGTGTCCATCCATATAGACACCCTGTGGACACATGTTTGTTCCCACATACAATGGAAAATATCAATTTATCATGAAATCAACCAAATATATCTTTAATTAATCACAACATGCTCAAAAATCAGCACAACAAGTTAAACATTGACAAGGTCTCCAAAAAAGCATTTGAAATCCAGAAAAACCCTTCCAAAATATTAATAACAAATTAAAAATATATAAGAAGCATCCAGACCCCACATAAAACATATTCCATAATTCTAAATAATCTACCAAAACATAATAAAGGACAAATAACACCAGATGAAATCAAATTTACTTTTAGAAATCAAGAAGCATTTAATCAAACACCTTGAGTGAATATATACGTAAGATTATTTAAGAAAACCCTTTAGTAACCATTTGGAACCAAATTACCATTATGAAAATAATAAAATAGTTCAAAATAACATTTAAAAATATTATGATTAACACATTTTTAAAGTTAAAAATTAATGCTTAAGAGTCCAAAAAATATAATGGAAAGTTAATGGATAGAAACACCAACCTCAATGATCTAAGAACAGTAAAAATTAAATTTTGAGAAGGACGATCCAAGCCCAAGAAACAATCCAATAACACAATAATACAAGATATCAAGGAAAACATCAATGATAACTCTTAAGGTTTGGGGAAAATAGAAACCCTTCCATGATAGAACAATATTACAAGAGATAAGTAAACAGAAAAGATGAAAATAGACCAACCATCAAAGAAACAAATCTATGGACCATCAAGAAGAACCCATGGAGGTTTGGGAGAAAGGGTGGAGGGTCTTCCAGAGCCTCTTGGTGAACCTTAATTGGTATATGGGAGGAAACCCTGATATTGGGTTAAATGGTCAGAAGGGAAATCGTGGAATTACAAAATTTTAAGGATTTGATAAACTCTCACTTTTGTGATGCTCTGTTTGGTAAAGCATGTGTCAACTATACACCATATACTATAGAAGAGGGGATCTTACACTGGTAAGCTACAAATTTAGAAAAATGTGGACCAAACATGAAAAACACCTCTGTCTCGTTCCAGATCATACTTGAATGATTCCACATAGTTTCCCAAACCATTCACAACTTTTTCACCTCACCACTAGAAACCAAAAACAATATGCATTGTAGTATGGGCATAGCGGCAAAGTTTCCCGAACTATGTGGTACCTGTGTGCCCCTTGATTCCAAAACCAAAAATTCTGTTTTTCAAAAGAGATTCAAAAATATAAATCACGGATCGAACTGATCCTCAACCAAAATATCCAAAGCTAGGAAATTAATAATGTAAAATAATTTAGAAGGATAGGGTACGACAAATATCCCAACTAGAAAAATGTTATACCTTAATAATTTCACCTACCCAAAAGATAAAAAAACTCAACCCCCAAATCGAATATGGCCTAAAAACCTGGAAAATATTGTTAAAAATTCCCTCAAAATTCACACCCAACCAACAATAGAGAAAACCACAGCATAAGAAATAATTGGAGAACACTAGAGGGTTATTCCAACAACCAACACTATACTTACACCACTATCATTAAACCCAAGAATGGTGGAACAAATATAAAAAACCCACAAAATGAAAACTAGGAACTCCCACCCTAATCCAAAAATCCCCAGCCCAAGGGGAAACACATGAAAGGATCATTGAAAAAATGGAGAACCCAAACCCAATATTTAATTGTAATTTTCTAATAGAAAAAATACTTCAAAATAGAAAGAAATGAAAATAAAAATCAATTCCCAAATGTTATAACAGTTAGAGATAGACATCCAAAGAAACATAACTACTAATGTTTTGAATGGAAAGGTCCATCAAAATCTTATAAAGAAGTGATTTATTTTTAATAGTAGTGAAAACTATAACAAGAAATTTCATATGTCTCCACATCATATAATGAGACAAAAACTAGCCTATGTTTCACTCAATCACCCATAGAGATCCCGTACTACATGTGAGCATCACTCTGGGACTAATGTGTAGAGCCCTGATGACTGTAGAATATATTAACTCAAAAACATGAACAAATATCCTCTGATAAAAACATCTTATTCTCCAATGGATTCCTATAAAATTTCTAGAGATGACCAATAATTCCATAATGGGTATAAGTCATCAAACGATTACGACATGATGACTTCAAATGTCCCAACTGGACATAGTGGAAGCACAAAATATAAAGGCCTAAAAAAAGAAATGAGAACCAACATAAGAGACTCTGTAAAATCATTTTCTTTTTGAACACACCGATATCCATATGGGGAACCTTCATAGGACCCTCCTAACACTGAATACATTCCCATGACCATCTCGACTAAAACGTCCTTATCCTCTATCTCCTTGAAACTGATGTCCTTGGATGATATTTATTTCTCCTTGATGTTTGGATGAATAACCAAAATGAAAAAAAATCATTAGATATTTTGATGTTTTTTGTAAAGAGGATGAAACCATATCCTATATGTTATCACCATATGAATTCACTATCCATATACCCTGAGGAATATTCATGAGCTCTTCCACTGAATTCATATTCCCATCCTCAGGTATAAACTGTCAATCAAAAATAATCTTAAAATCATCCCACATCAACACACATTTCATCAATATTGGAGAATACAAAATACCCTAATATATTTATGGACCCTCAATCAAACCAATAATATCACATAATCTAACAGCATTGAGTGTTCCAAATGATTTAGAAGACATGCTCAACTTACCCAATCCATTCCACTATATATAATAGACCTTGATCATCACAGTAGGAAATTCACAACTATGAAGAAAAATAAATAGGATGACAATCACAAAAAATCTAGGGGATCATTCATTTCATCATTAGATGAATAATAAAAGAAAAAAAAATGAAAACCATTATTAAACCATAACACAAAAAAAAACAAATCATTCAAAAACAAATATTCTCCTATGCAAAAAAAACTAAAATCAAAACAAAACAAATACCTTTCTATGAATTATATTTCTATTTAAATTTCAAAAGAATACTTCTTCTAGATCCACATTCAAAATTCCAAAATCAATTTTACACAAAAAATAATCCTACTCTTCAAAAGAAAAAACCTGAAACATTTTGTTTTCAAACACCCCCACATATAATCCTATGAAATGCCACATATGAATTCATCTACCTTTCACTAAAATATTTATTAAACAAATTCCATCATTCACATTCTTCACTTACACACAAATATGTGAACGTTAATAATGAATAAAAATGTTCACACTAGTCACATTATCAACTAACATAATCATTTACCTAATTCTAAATTAAAAACAAAATCTTTTTATTCCCATTCTTTCCAAGGAAAAAACAGGTTGTATGAAATAGTTTTCATTAAAAAACATTAATTTCAAATCCCACACATAGTAACTGAAACCAAAGAATAAAAACACACACAATTGTCTATGAATCTGGAACTAGTTTCCATGCATTACCTATAAACATTGTTAGTGGGTCACAACCCATGTATTTATCAACCACTAAGGGGGAATTGAACCATGAACTCCGACATCACATGAGTCACTACTAAACAAGAGATCACATCATTACACTAGATCCCCTACATTATGATTCCCCAAAGATATATTAAATAAAATCAAAAAGACTCAAATCCTATAATACTTCTAGAAATTTTATGAATAGAATGATAAAGGGTCCATTAAAACCTTTAATTAACTACCTCTTATGTCTTGACAGTCCTAGTATCTAATCTACCTAACATACCAAATAACAAGAGCCTTCTATATTTGAATTTTCTCACAATAAACTATGGGATTCCACCCAATACACCCTCAGACCTAGTCCGAGTCATGAAACAATGTGTGTTCCTAACCCCACAGGCTAGAAACTAGTGTCGTATATCAACGTAATCATTATAGGAGACATTTTTCACAATAAATATGATTCAATTAATTAACTGAACATGTAGAAGAACCTAAAACAACTAAATCTCAAATAAATATACCAAATGATCGAAATTAAATAAATATTAATAAAAAATAAGTTGAACACAAAACTGAGACCAAACATACTACAAGATATCCACGTGACATCTTGGTAACCACCAATCATAATACTAACATATTTCAAGGAGTGAACACAAACCAGATACCTGAAACTGTAAAAACAATTCTACCAATTCCAAGTGGCATAACTTGAGAGAGAGTTTAAACAAATCAGTAGCTAATAACAACTAATTATATTTCCTTATATTTTTGAAACTGTCCACAAAAACAATTTTAAATGTTTTTAAATAATAATATTTTAATAATATTAAGAAAATAAAAAAATCATCCACATGATCATTTTTTTGAATCCACACAGGTATATTTCAACTTTAAAAACCATTTCACATTCATAAACCCATTTTCATGTAGAATTGAAATACTAAATCCAAAACCAACAACCAAATAGGGAAATATGAAAAGTAATGGAAACAAAACGAGAAGAAAAAACTAGCAGTGAAAGTATCCAAAGTGAAACGAGAAATAATCTAAACATAGAGATAGATAATCAAGGGAATTTACTAAAAACCCATAAAGAGATCAATGACAATCATCACATCTGACTCACCTTCCGGTATATTGTGCAACACTATAGTAAATAACTCTTTGGCATTTATGACATCAAATATAGTAAAAAATCCTACATGACTATTAAACATCCAATGTTTACAAACTCATCAAATTGTGGTCAACAGAAAACCATCACTCGACCATCTAAAATATTCCCATGAATCCCATGATAATAATACAAAGTGATAGGAGGCCCTCATATGTGTGACTCAACTATCCTACCACTCCCACACATTCCTTCCCCAATCATTGGAACCACCTATGTGATGATTCTATATTTATGAAATCATTTATAGAGGTTTCCATCTCAAAAAAAATACATTTACAAGTTAATTCTTTTCATTCACACCACACAATTAGTCAAACTATTTCTCCAAATGTTCTATGTTTCTGACAATCAATTTATATTTATAGTCCCTTGCCAATTTCACATCCATTATAAAGTTACAACTGGGCCTTCAATGTTTCCAATTGAAAAACATCTACAAAATGTTTTCTAAATAATTTCAAAAACAACATCAAACAAATTTTATAGGCCAAATATTACAAATAGTCTTTATTAATCGGAATCCAATTCCACATACAACCCTATTTTAAAACCTTGATCAAATCACAAAAAATATATAATGATTCCAAAAAGTATTTCATACCATTTAGAATCCATCCATTTTTCAATATACCAAAAGAGAAATAATTTCAAATATAGTTTGAAAATAGATTCATGTTATTTTAGATTTAGGGTGACATTAGTAAATAATCAATATTTTGATTAATGGGACAAGGATGAGGGAAAGGTGTTTTTAAATAGAATATTTTATTGTGAGAAATGATTCCAAGACCATTACCATTTGACTGCACATCATTGGGTTCAGCCTATGCAAACATTTATATTACCATATCCAATGGAAGAATTCAAGTATTCCTGAAATCAACCAAAAAACTTATTTAAAGAAATATCAGATGCTTTCAAACTAACACAATAAGTGGTGAAATGATTTGGTCCCAATATTAGCATTTGAAAGCTGGAATATACCTTCTAAAATAATGCACAAATTGAAAATCCATAAGATGAATCAAAAGACTACATGAAACTCAATACATAGTTACCAAAAAAATACCAAAACATAATCATGGAAACATTACACCACAGGTTCCCAATTCCAATTTTTTAAAATAATATAATTTAATGAAAAACCTTGGGTGCATTTATATATTAGGTTATGTAAGAAAAATCTTGGAAAAAAATTTCACACAAAAATCAAATCTTTAAAATACCACAAAAGGTCATACTAAATAATGAAAATAATGATTATCAAATTTTGAATTTATTAAAGGAAAGATCATGAATCAATGGAATGTTCCAGAAAATAAAATGGATGGAAAGACCTACCTCAATGACTTGAAAACATAACCAAACATTGGGATAAGGAAGATCCTAGGTTGAGACATAATCCTTACACCCAAACATCAATGAAAACAAACTAAAAATTAACACTAACTATTAGGGTTAATCATAATTATATTCCAACCAAGAGAGACTAAGATCACAAGAGATAATGGAGAAGAGTAAAGGAAAATCAACATAATCTCTATGAAAAATACCTATCGAATTTCAAGAATTATCAATTATGACTGGGGAGAAAGACAGGATGGTCACATTGATTCCCCAAGTGTGCCTAGTTTAGAGAAGGGGAAGAAAACCTGAAATAGTGTTAAATGGTCTGAGGGGAATACTTGGAATTTAAAATTATAATTATATTGGTATGTCACATCGTTAGACTGAATGATTAGTTAATATACGTGAAAACTAAGCGCACTCCACTAGAGAATAGGGGAACCCCTCATGGTTTGACTGCATGGTATCCCATCAATTCTAAACACCTCCATCTGCTTCTAGAAGAAATCAACATGGTTTCTATATGGTTTCATAATCTATTTTCAACCCATGAGCCTCAACACTGGACACCAAAAACTAGATATGTGGTTACCTGGGTGAATATTCACAATTTCACTTAATCATGTGGTACTCGTTCTCCACTTTCTAACAAGGCCAAAACTTCCCTTTTTCAATATAAAAAAAATTAATCTGATTCACAACCCAAACCTCAACTAGAATTTATAAATCAAAGACAAGAATAAAATAATATTATTCCAAAGGTTTGGGTGTGACAGTGGGATTTGATTTGTTTGGTTAATTAAAATAGGATATTCTTGTCTAGAATTGGTTTATACCCAATTCCATTTAATAGGATTCCTTATATGATGGTTTGATCCAATTACAATAAAATGGAGTCTCCATTTAATGAAAATATAATTTTAATTAATTCTCATTCACTCCAATAACTCTCAAATATTGATATTTCTTTCAATCCTGATATACGTATCAAATTTACTTTATTTCTAAAGAACAACAAAAACCATTCAACACTCTCTAATTGCAAAGCCTCTTCGAGGATTACTCTCCACTATATACAAGTTTTGAGTAATGATCCAATATTTTTTCTTAAATATAATTAACATGAATGATATTTTACAACTAATCTTATTGGGGGATTCTATTATTAAGGAGTGTGAAATCACTGTGTTTCTCAATTTCCTTCATCTACAATAATTCAAGAAAGCCTATATCACCACCCACTAATATCACCAGTAATCATAAGAGTAAAATATATCAAAAATTATGTGGTAATGATAAAAAGTGTCTTAACGGTGCAAAAATTTGATGAAATGATATTTAATATGAAAAAAATAATTATACAGAACAAGTTTCTCTAAATTTGGAATGACAAAAGTATAAAAAAAGATAATTGTGTGGTTTATCTTGAGTTTACCTCAAGAATGGTACACACTATAAAATATGTCTCGTATGATCCTAAGGTGTGTAGGGATTTATTATCAGATATATTATTAAAACATAATGTGTTTAATATTTTGTACAAGGTATGTTAATTATTTTTTTAAGTGTGATGCATATTTGGAAAAGGTTCACTTATACCATGGATTATTCAAATTCAATATAAATGTTTTTTATGCATGCACTCTATAGAATTTTTATTTTTGGAATAATAATGTATATTGAATAAATTATTATAAAATGCATGTAATTTCACAATGGAATTACTACCATATATAAATAAAAATGATCCCAAATGAGTAACTAACATTAAAAATAAAATAGTTAAGAAAACATTTCCATCCATTGAAATTATAGGTATTTTTTAAGAATTAATAAATAGGATTGTATGTGTTTTCATGTTATGTACCCCATAAGTACAAAAATATAATTCATAAGATTTTTTCATTATAAATCCATATTTCTTTTATTAATATTTTACATTAAAAAGAATATGTAGTTGGAATGCTTAAAATTAGATGAAATATAGTTGAAAATCATTGTGGGATTATAAACAAATTCCTCCCATTTATCGATGGAGGATGATGATATATTAAATAAATTTTATAATTCATATGTATAATACATTGGGTGATAGAGATATATACCCCACAATATAGTGGTTTAGTTGAGTGATATAATAGAATATAATTTTAAAATGGTCAATTCAATGATGTTATTATTTGGATTCTCGAGAGGATTTTAGGGATAAATGTTGTTATCAATGTTTCAAATCAAAAATAGTGTTCCAACAAAATGGAAGTCTCTTAATCTACTTCAATTACTGATGAATATGAAACCATGAACCAATTAATTAAATGATTTTGTTGTAATGAAAATTTAAGTTAACTTTATTTGGGCCCAAACATTCTAGCCCATTACATTTCAAAAAAATATCTTAGGTTAGAGAGGTTTTGTGGTAGTCCAAGGTATTTATGGCATATACGAGTCAATCAATTAATGAGTAATTTCAATAGTTTTCCAAATTTCCATTTTTATAATGGTTACCCATACTCGAGGTGACTCATTTTGAAATGAATCTTCTAGATTTGACTCATCTATTGGTGAATTTTCAACTAGTGACTCATCTAGGGGTGACTCATCTAGTAGTGACTCATTTTTTGGCAACACATCTTTTGTTGAATCACATAGTGGTGTCTTGTATAGTGATAATTCCTCCCGCATTAACTCATTTTATAGGGAAAAATCTCGGTAATCAAATGTCTGGTGGTGAATTGTCAAGTGATGACTCATCTATCAGGAACTCTTATGGAAGTGATTCATTTAGAAGTTACTCATTAAGAAGTGATTCGTATGGCGGTGACTAATCCTTATGGTAAGTCTTTTGGAGGTGACTCATATAGTGGTAATTCATCTGTTGGTGACTCATCTGGAGGGGAAACAATTCAACTATTTTCTAAATTTTCAATTACATTCTAGCTTTCTATAAAAAATTTTAATTTACATTTTACATCTTTTATAATGATAAATTGAACTAAATTCATAAATAAAGTGGTTTAAATATATTTTAAAACATTTTAATCATATCTTTAATTTTTATACAATTATGGAAGCCTTATAAATGTTTAAAATGAGTGATCTTGATGAGATATTCTTTAATGGAATTCAAAACTGTATCAAATTCTAAAAATTCAAGACATAATATTTGTAAAGGAAAAATAATTAATTCTATTTGTATGCCTGTATTTCTCTTGACACTGAACTCCCCTAATCCTTATTTTATGGAATTGAGTAACCTAATTATTGCAGTCAATTCATGTTTCCCCTAGAGAGTTTTCTTTTGTACTCGAACCTCTATTTCTTGTGATACAAGGCTTTGTTGATCATCTTTCTTTGAGGATGGATTTACTTAATCAATATATATTGTGTATCATTACATATGGTTATATAAATTTTTATCCTTGATGATATAGTGGATTATAAATTAATAAATATAATATAACTTATCTGAAATGAATAAAATTGGCATGGGAATTTGTTGTTGGATTTTAATATTTTATTGATATTGATATAAGTTGTGAATTTTATTGGATAATTACCCATTGAATATTTTGTCCATTGGTGGTCCTTGATTTTTCACTTGTTGTTGATAAGTGGAATACATGCTCGTGGTGTGTGTGTTATGTTACTTATTATATAAATGGTCAACCACATGTATTTGGTTAATAAAATGTGTTCCCCTGTGTCATAGGTGTTTTTTGGTAACACACTTATTAAAAATGTGAAATTGAATGATAGATCCCTTTCTAAATATGAATATATGTTGTGTTGTGGTGTTGTGGCGTGTGAATTGACATCAGGGGGTAGTGTATGAGATATGGTATTACATAATAGTTTTTATGGTTTTGATGCGGTTATGTAGTGGGTTTAACTTGGATGATGAATTTAGACATGGCTTTGAGAATTATATTACTATACTACTTATTTTTTTACTTTGTTAGTTTCCTGGTAGGTATCAATGGAAAAATGGATAATAACCATGTACTATAATTTTTACATGAAAATTATTTAAACGACTTTTTTAAAGGGTGAATTGATGATGGGATTTATGTACAATTAAAACTGCATGTATAATGGAATAATTCATACATAAGGAATCTATAAAATTGATTAATGATAGTTCAAGATAGAAATATAAATTATGCATTTTTTTGTTATTCTTGTTTGCTGTTATATATTCATAGGATGAAGCAATGTGGGGAAGTAATTAGTAATTTTTTGTTTTTTAATCCCATATGTTTGGATTGTGTGATTTTTCTCTTTATATGTTAATACGTTGTTTATTGCCGTGATTTTTATATACACCCCGCCCATATTTAGAAGCATGTGTTGAAACTCACATAGTCACGTGGGAGGCTCTCATTCCCAATATCATGATGGAATGATGGATGGATAGCCACCTGACCTTCCCCGCTCCCCTTTTTTGGCGATAATGGATCTAGTGTCCTTAGAAGATTATGTTTTGTAGTCCCAATTGGGTTTGGGATTAGTTGTTCTGTGTTGTCCCAGTAATCTTTAGGATGGGCTGTGTTTTTCTATCTTAAGATTCTCCTGGATGATATGTGTTATGATGGCCCATGTGTGTGGATGTGGGATGTGATTTTTTGAGATGGACAAGGCATTTGTGGGTGGGATATGTTGTGATTTGTGGTCGAAGTGTGTGTAGGTGGGATGTAAAGTGATAAATTCAGAAGAGGTGGGATAAAAGGGATGATTTACATTGGGGTGGGATAGTGACTAATCAGTGGGAATGTGATGTGGGTACCCTATAATTGATCTGATATATATTATATTATATAACATGGATTCACTACTTGGTAATCAAGCCTTGGTGATGTTAGGGTTATAGTTAGTCTACTTGTTAGGTGCTGATTGTTTTTTCTGTCTTCTCATGAGTGAATTAGTTTTCTCCTTCAACTTCGGTATGATAAACAATGGTGTTTATACTATGTTTATTTGTATTCTCACCAATGTTTAAAAATCCATTTCCAAATTTCCACGAGGATTATGTGGACTGTGTAATGCATTACTAGCTCAGACCATTGGACAGTTTCTATGTTACTGCTCAAGTTTTATTTTCATTAATTACTTCAGAGGCATTTATTTTTATTAGTTTTATTTACACATAGAATATGGGATGGTTTTTGGTTTCATTATATATATTTGTCAAGGAATTGATTTTGGATGATTCATTCTATCTCCCGATCTTGTTTCCTAATAATTCCTAATGCCTCCCATATTGAGAGAGTTGTACACCCTTGGTTCTACTCACCATCTTGGGGATACTAGAGGTGTGACTCAGAGGTCATGATCTCTCACCCCTCATTGTAGTATTTTTGGTGTGAGGGGGTAACGATAGAGTGGTAGAAAATGTGATGGTTGAGATATTGGACAGAGTTTGGAGTTAGGAATGATGACGATTCCATGGTCTGGAATGGAAACAGTGTTAGTTGGCCATGGTGTGTGACACATGATAGCATGACTAGCTATAACATGAGATTTTAGGGCCACCATGTCTAGGTGAAAAAACTATGAGCTTAGTGAAGGACCACATGATATTAAACTACCAAAAAGGTAGATACCTAGGAGATGTGAATGAATCATGATGGCTTGTGTTCTTGTTCTAATTTTTTTGGGGAAATTTTAATATGTTAAAATGAATTAAATGGATTAATATTAACTCAGTATATCATAATGAAATTTTATACTACTGATATTATGTAATCCTTGTTTCTCTTTCAGTTATGGATCCCAGTTTTCATCCTCATGTGGCTCAAGAATTGGAGGTCCTGTAGGCCAACCTGGTTGATTGAAAAAAGGTTTATATATATGATGATGATTACCAATGGTAGAGTATGTTTCAGGAATTTTATTGAATTGAATTAAAAAATTATGAGTCACTTATTTTTTGTATGGAATCATAGGATTTTTATAATATAGGTAGATTAATTTATGTTTGAAACGAGCCCTAATAGAGTACAAGGTCCCCATGTCAGTTAGTTAGATAAAAGGTGCTATGTGTTAGTTGTGGACATTCTACCTTGGTGAGGAGAGGGAGGAATATGTTTCATGGGCGAACTTCCAAAAGGCTTTTCGAGAAGAGTTCCTCTCAATGGCCATGAAGGATGAAGAGATTCAAGATATACTATCCCTTAATCATGGAAATATTCTTGTGGGGGATCATGGAATTATGTTTAAGGATCTATTGCGCTTCACCCCATATCATTTTCCATATGAGTAATCCTATATTCATTGACACATTTTACATTGACGAAATACATAGAGGTTCAGAATAAGGAAGTTGTTATTAATAGGGTTCTCTAATGAGGACTATTTCCGTGAGAGGGGAACTTATATAGTTCAATAAAGAGTAGAGTTTTCGGTTACAAGCCTTAGGTGCTTGGGCCATTGAGGTCTCTATTAGTCAAGAATCAACATCAACAACATCCCTTTCAACCATATGGTTTATGATCATTTCATGTAGGATTTAGGCTAATGTTATTCTTATGTGGGCTTCCCAACATTTTTATGACCAATGCCCAGTAACTTCTTGATCATAGATACTAGAATTCGTGTCAACAATAATTACAAGTGAGGCTATTCCAACAAAAAGTGTAGAAGTCTTATGTTCATGCTAGAGAAGATAAGGCATGTATAGGTTATCCTCATGATGTTCCTTGTTCTCTAGGACCTCGAACATAGTTTTTTCATGGATGACACTATCATTGGAGATGTAGGGGAGCTAGGAAGGGTCAGTCTCTTTTAGTGGAGGAAGAATCAACTGATGTTCAAGATATCATTTGAGGAATGATAGTTTTATTATCAATACTATTCTATTAATTTGTTTATTCTTTATTTTCTAAATCCGTTGTGGCACCCAATCTAGTATGTTCTTTAGGATATGTGTATAGTGGCTTCCCATACCCTTAGTGTTGACAACAATATTCATAGGGAAGAACATCTTCTCTGACGTGTTCTTGGGGTGTAAACTGACTATTGGGCCCGATTATTCCCATCAGAATATTTTCATGCCTGATATGAAACCATATGGTATTATCCTTGGAATCGAGTGTATATATTTAGTTTCTGTTGTTCCTAACTTATTTCAGAGGAGAGTTGTGTTTTTGGATGTTCGTTTACAGTTCATTATTTTCATTGGTGACAGAAATTATATGGTGAGAATTCAGTATGTGGATCCCATTCATTATTTTTTCAATGATTTTTTGGGATAATCATTAATTTATTGGAAGGTAGTGGTTTTAATGGTCATCGAGGAGTTCATGGATGTTTTTACAAATGTTGTTATGACAATACTACCTCGACATGATTTTGAGTTTGTGATAGACTTGAAGCCTAGGGCTTCTCCTATTTTGAAGGATTAAAATTAAATGAGACTCTCTCTATGGAGGGAGTTAAGAATTCAGATAGATGATCCGATGTATAATGGATTAATTCGACCTGATGTGTCACCATGTGGAACTCCAGTGTTTTTCACCAAGAAAGACTATAGAAGTCTAAGGTTGTGCAAAGAATACCATAAGTTAAATCAGGTGAAATTCATGAACTATTACCCACTTACAAGGATTGATGATCTTCTTAACCAACTAATAGGGGTGAGATGGTTTTCTTATATTGACTCGTGGTTAGGATATCACATTTAAATGGTGAAGAAGGGTTATATCCTGAAGGCTACTATTTGATGTAGGTGTGGGAACATCGAGTTTTTATCCTTTCAAATTGGTGTTATGAATTCACCATCTATGTTCATGGGGTACATGAAATCCATGTTTTGGTGTTATTAGACTCCTTTAACATCATATCAATTGATTATATCTTGATGTAGTCAATGTTCGAAGATGATCATGTTAGGAATCTCCATGCTATCTTGAATATTATTCGGTGCCACCAACAATGTGGAAAGTTATACATTTTTTGGTTTTAGACATTACCGGCCCATTTCAATAGATATGTGGGGTCTCATTATGGTGTCTATGTTACCCAAAAATGGTTGTGGCTATTGCTTCATGGGATACACCAATGAATGTGGCATAGGTTCATAGAATTCTTAGTCTCATAGGCTATTATGAAAGGCCTTTCTTGATTTTCATCGATTTAGAGACACACTTACAACATTGGACAGGAAATGACATGATTTTATGTTCTCCGATCATTATGAGGAACTATTTAGATACATAAAGAGGATATTGTCTAGTTCTCTAGGACACAAGCTCTCAGAGGAGGGTTTGTTTTTTTAGTTTTTCATTGATGCATCCCATCTAAGATTTGGGTGTATTATTATGTAGTAGAAGAAAGAGATTTCATATGGGTATCTATATTTATGCACTCACAATAGTATATATTCCACCCATTTCCATGAGTTATAATCATTTATTGTGCTGAAGTTGTGGAGACATGATCTTAGTGGGGACTTATTTATGGTCTTCATGGATCACAATAGTCAGAGGTATATCTTTTCCCATAATGATTAAAATATATTATAGTGGAGGTCAATGGAGTAACTTCTGGACTATGATTTTGAGGTCTCTTATACATCTGTAAGGGTAAATTTCATAGATTATTAAATGAGAAGGTTGTTTTGAATCAGTGTGGTTCAGAAGTCTATATATTCATAGAGAGAAATGGGGGAATTCAAATCCATGCACTTGAATTAAATGGTGGTCGATGGAATATGATTCAAGTTCCAGAAGATATTTTAGACTTCTATGTCATAGAAAGTGGAGGAGTCTCAATATGGAGACTCATATGTAGATGTGATTCATGGTAATGTTGGTCGTGGTGATGCATTAGAGGGATGGTTGAAGGATAGTAAGAACCAGATGTTATTACAATGGAGGCAGTTTTAAATAGTATAAATTAACATGGTAGTTCTTCCTGATTTCTATAGATCACCTTTTCTGGTAAACTATGGAAGGAATAATATGTATTGTGTCTTGAGGCTGCAAGTTTGGTGTCTTGGGATGAATCCGGAAGTGTTTGAGTTTGTGTAAAAGTACATGGATTTCTTGGTGGTAAAGGTAGATCATTATGTCCTTAGTGTCTTTTTTTAACCCTTTGATGTCTCTAAGTGGAAATGGGATGACATATCGATGGATTTGATTATTGGGTTACCCATATATGAGGGATGTTGTGATACTATCTGGGTGATCATGGAACCGTAATGAAATCATCCCACTTCATAACGATCAAGGATTTGGGTGTTGGTGATTCCATGACTAAGAAGTATGGGGATGAGTTGTTGTTGTTACAATTATTTCCTAGGTCCATTATCTTTTATCAATATTATATTCTTACTTCATGATTCTAGAGGGTATTTCTATATTCATTTAGCACCCATTTTCACCTCAACAATGCTTTCCACACTTATACAGATGCTAAGTCAGAGTAGACTCCCCATAAATTAGTGAATATGCTACGGGAATGTTTCTTTGACCTTTTCATGGGCACAAAACCTTAACTTGGCTGAGTTTTCATATATCAATAGATACAACTCTTCCATTGCAATGTCCCTATTTGAGGATGTGAGTGAATGATCATGCCATTCTATATTATACCTCGATGATTTTGGGGAGGAAAAAGTTCTTGGTCCTGAGGTGGTGAAGAGCACAACAGAGTTGGTTCAATTGGATTTAGAGAGGATGAATGAAACACAAGGCCATCATATGTATTATGCTAATTGATAGAGGAGGACCCCAGTGTCTCAGGTTGGAGACCATGAGTTCATTAAGGATTCACCTCAATATGGAAAATGGATATTTGGGAAGGAGATTAACATATCACCTTGGTTAGTTAGACCTTACGAGGTGTTGGGGAATTTTGGTGAGGTGGAATATCAATTGGATTTTTCAGAATTATTGGGAAGGGACCATGATGTCTTTCATGTATCTTAACACTATCGATATCTTCACGATGACTCTCTTGTGTTTGACTGGGGAGTGTTTGATATTGAGAATGACATAACCTTCCTGGAGAATAAGGGGGAGATCCATGACCATCTAGATAAGGTTCTTCATGGACAAACCATTACCCTTTTCGGGTTATATAGATGCATGGTGTATTAAAGGGGAGTCTTCGAGAGATTGAGACGTAGGTGAGATCCCTGTAACTAGTGTTGTTCTATTTTTTCCCATCACTTTATTTTCTTTGTGATGTTTTGTTCAGATATTTTTGTTTTATGAGATATTTTTAATACCAACGAATTTATTTTTGATGTGTGATGTATGATGTGTGATGATGTTTTGACATGAGAAAAATGGAATACCTATTTACAAATATAGATACATTTTACAAAAAAATTATTAATCCCCACTGAGAAAGTTAATGACACCTTGAGATGATATTATCATTACGTGGAGGATGGAATTTCAGTATTCTTATGCCTGATATAGTTTAGTTATTTATCTATTATGAGTGTTTGTGTTACAAGGATTTATTGGGGGCTATGTTTTAGTTGTAATATTATACTTGGTAGCTATCTCAAGGGATGGTTTTTGGGACCCTTCCCCTATTTTCTACTCAGTTGGTTTTAAATTCTCATGGGAAAGAATAACATGATTGGTATCTAATATAATGGATTACATATCCCAACCCATTAAATTGAAAAAAAATATGATGTTTGAGGTGTCCAGTGTTATTCCATGTTTTTTTTGGTCGTGTGATTAATTGAAATGGTGTGTAATTTCAATAATTGACCAAATTTCTATTTTTTCAATGGTGACTCAACATGGCGGTGACTCATCTGGTAATGACACATCTGAAGGTGACTATTCTAGTAGTGACTCCAACAACGCTTACACATCATGGGTGTGAATCATCTCTAAGTGACTCTTCCTAGTTGTGAATCATCTTCTATTGACTTATATGGTGGTGAACCATCTTGGTGGTAACCTATCAGGTGGTGATTCCTCTAGAAGATACTCATTTTGTGGTGACTCTTCTGTTGGGGACTCATTGTGGTGGTGAATCATTTTCAGCACATTCCATTTTTCTATAATAATCTAGTTCTCCAGAAAAATTAAATAATTTCTATATTATTACTTTTATGATGAAAATGGGTTTAGTTACCATTAAAAATAGTTTTAAATCCAATTTTAAATGAATTGATTGTGTATTAAATTTTTGTTACACATCTATAAGCCTTCAAGATGTATAAAATGCATGGTATTGATGAGATATTCTTTAAGGGAAATTGAAAATGTTATATCATTCCAAACGTTTAGGATATAAAACTACTAAATAAAATATCCTTTATTATCTATTTTGGTCTAGATTTATCTTGAGAATAGACATCCCAAATCCATGTTTCTTGGAGTTGAGTAACCAAGTCACTAGAGAAAGTTCTTTTTTCCCCAGAATGTTACAGAGTGTTTTTAAGCTCTATTTTTTATGAAATAAAGTTTTGTGGATAATGTTTCTTGAAGTTATGATTTCCATCATCTTTAATGATGGTGTATCTTGTCGTATGGGTATATAAATTTTTATCCCTATGAAGATAGTTGATTCCTAATTCATAAATATAATAGAATTCCTCTAACATAAAAAATAATGGAAAGGAGAACATGAGGTTTGTTCATTTTATTTTCTTAAAAAATTATGTTGTGAATTTTTTGGGCTAATTAACAAATGAAAATCATTGAAATTGGGGATCCTTGTTTGTGAACAAGTTGATGGTTGGTAATATGCATGCTTGCTACATGGTTGTTGATGTCAATTATTATGTTAATAGTTTTACACATACATTTTCTTAATAAAAAGGATTCCCCTGGTTCATATGTTTCCTGTGATAACTACCATAATTAATAAAGTGAAATTAAAAAAGAGACCCGTTACTAAATCAAAATATATGAAACTATAAAGACCTCACCCAACATTCATAGATATTGTTCCTTAATTAATTACATTGGCAAAGATATAAGGATTTCATTTCCTGAAGGACTAAATTGTTATGTAGAATTTGAAAACTATATTAAATACATGATCATTACATTAGAACATGAATGGAAATACAATATATAAATTTCTTTATAAACATCCAAAACACCTAGATAATCCTTGTAATTCATTCATAATATACTTATTTTGATCCTGGTAAAAAATATAACATACAAATATATTATATTATATTTTTAGTAAGGGTATGTAATATAGAATAAGATATCTTATATAATAAGGCATAATGAGTAACATAATAACACATTCTATTAAAACATAATCATGAGCATAATATGACCAGCATAAAACCTGAATAAATAATTCCATAATAAAACATAACCATGGATATTATACTTCTTTAATAATTACATGTACTATCAATTAGTAGTTTAATAATTAGGTAATGCATAATGACGAACATCATAATAATACAGTTATGGCCTCGTCCAAGACACCATATGTAATGGGTAAAAACCTTGTCTAGTATATCTCATGAGAACAAAAAATGAATCATTAGGGATATATAGGGATGCAACCATAACATAATAATTAAAATTCATTCATCATATGAATAGTCATAACAAAAACATCATATAAAAATTATATGTAAATAACATTACCTAATTTATAAACACAATCTATAACCATTTTGAGTAGTCCGAGGAATAATATCAAGATAGAACATCCACAACCAAACTAATCAAATGTCACGACCCATCCCCCGAGGCCCATGTCGTGACTACCCAAAGCACGCCTTCCATTGGCCAGGGGCTGTTGACTAGAACCGAAGGCATAATTCACTAAAATTTGGAAGGCATTGCCTTTATAATTTGTAAACACACATACAAGAAAGAACACAACTTGATACGAAACACCAGGTTAAACTATATAACAAAAGAGTACTAAAATTAAAAGTGGATGGAATGCACGCCCAACTGTAAAGTAAAAGAAACTGAAAGTACAAGTACGACTAGAGAAAAAGGAAGACAAAAACTGGGTCATCCTCTAAGGTTCCAACCTGAAGGGTAGTTTCAGATCTCCTCATTAGCACTCCACATCCGTCCGTCTCCTCTGTGTACCGACTCGTTGTAAGGTCCACCTTTGGGTACCGTCCAGTCCTGGTACCATCGTCCTCAGTTAGCATTGTTCATCATCTGCATCCAACACAAAAAGGTGTAGGCATAGACTCTGCTGGGGTAACTATAATGATACTTAGTAGAGACCCTGAGACCCTCTATGTCTCTGAAATCCAATAAGTATAAAACACAAAGTATGAAATCAAGAGATAACCATACTTTGGAATATTCCCATACATATACCTATGTTATCATGTAATCCATCTCAATCAGGAGGAAAACACAGGGGTTCTGACTCAGCTCACACCATGATTTATTCAAGGGGTGGTATCAAGTAACATTATGAACACAACCTCGATCACCTCAGCTGTTGGATAAATCCACCTCTATCGAGTACAATGGGAATTCCGCGTCACATAAATGTGATTCCCACAAACCTTGGACTGTTAAGGTACTCTTCTTGTCGAATACCGTGGGTCAGCCACGTCACACAGAGGTGCTTCCCCTAAAGGCATGTTGATGTAATCCTCCTGTCGAGTATCATTGGTCTACTACCTCACCAAGGCGCACCCCACTGTGGGTCTGTCGCGTCATCAAGGATCTCCCCACTAGGCCTATCGAGTCACTCTGAGTCAAAACAGTCAGAAGTCACCATGTCTAAGCCAACCACTAGGTATTTCCACTATACTCGCTTTCCTCTAGGAGGATACACTCCACAATCTACTGGTCTATACTCCAACTACCACGAAGTCTTGAGAAGAATTATCTCAAAGGTCTGCCTCGTCATAAGTGTCTCATCGTAACATACAACACGTCAATCGGGCACTCGGTCTATGAGTTATTAGCCTTTTTGTCAATAGGGCCGGGTTGGATTCGTGATTGATCTATCCTGATCATTCCCCATATCAAAAACAAAAATCATTGGGGTATCACTCAATGGGACCTTCTTTATCCATGATTTCTAGCGCCATTGACGGTTCATCAAACGGACATTCGGTGCCAAAGTTATGGATAAAACAAAGTAACCGGGTTTTACTCGGACATGGTTCAGTCTGACTTGACCAGGCCTGGGCGAACCCGGTTTGGCTCTGGCCAGCACCATAGTGTGTCCCGGCCCGTTGGGTCCGGCATGGCCCGTGAGGGCCGTGAGGGCGGCTCGGACGAGGAGTGTCACGAGGGCACGGACCGGCTGCGAGGGTGTGGTCCGGCCACGGGGGCAATAGACCGGTGATAGGGCACATACCAGCCACAAGGGTGCGGTCTGGAAATGAGGTAGGTGGACTAGCCATGAGAGTGTGGACCGGCAGCGTGGGCGTGGACTGGCCGTGAGGGCTCGAACTAGTGGCTGGGTGGCGGAACGCCCGGGGGTCAGCGGTCCGGCCGCGGGGCGGCTGTTCGGCGGCGGCGGCTCGATGGTTGGTAGTTCTGCGGCACGGCTATTCGGAGGAAGGTGGCTCAGGTCGATGGTAGGGGCGCGGTGGCTCGGCACAGCAGATGGTGGTGGCATGGTGGCTCGGCACGACGAACGGTAGCGGCGCGACGACTAGGCATGGCGGCAGCGCTGTGAGGGGGCTCATCCTAGGGCGGTGTGACGACTCGGTCCAGCCGCAAGTGGCATGGCCAGGCGTAGGGCCGATTTAGCTGGGTGGGAAATGTGACGTAGGGCGGTGTGGGTCGCAGATTCCACTAGTGACGATGTCGTTGCCTTCTTCATCTTCATCTCCTTCATCTATTTCGAAGAACAAATCAAAGAAGAACTGTGTCGGGGATGGGCCTTGTCTGTTTGGCCTACACCCTCTGTGTTTAGAGTGGTAGCAAGTGGTTCACAAAGAACTAAGCATGAACTTGTTGGGAAGATATTTTGAAACATCATTTCCCAAAACCCACATCAATATATATTCCAAATTCCACAAACAAATTCGAAGGGGTTAACATGGAATGCAATTAACAAATAGAAATAAACCCCTACCTCGTTCGCTTGATGATGTTGGCGCGAGAAGGTAGTATAGTCGTTGATTCTCCGTAGATGAGGATATCCCACATCAGAATATGTCCCGAGGAAGAAATTTGTTGGTTGTAGGCATTCTTATTTTTTGGATCATTCTTCATTGGTAGAGCATTCTTCGTTCAAGAGCTTTCTCCCATGTTCTCGCAATCCTCCTTTTCCAATACTTTTCCAACAAATGAATAGCCAACCAAATAAAATATGTGTATCTATTAAATTTTATGGAAATCAAAGTTGTCTTAATTAATTAGAATGAATAAATGAGTTTTGTTTGCCTAAAATTCAAATTTGAGGATACCAAGGGTTGGCACAATTAGTGTGGAGGAAGCTCAAGAGGCTCCTCCACATTAATTAGGGTGTTGAAGTGGTTTAGACCTTGGGTGGTCCCCACTACCATAACCACTCATGGGACGTTAGACTCGGGTGGTCCCCACCATGATAACCTCTCATGTGAGGTTATGGTTTGGTGGTCCCCACTACCAACTTCCACATGGAGGGTGGTTATAAAAAAATAAAATAAAACGTGTGATTATTGTATTTTATTATTTCATGAAAAACCCAAAAACTATCTTCCACCGTTGACCAACTTCCATTGAGGAGAAAGTCTATTTAAGCTAATACATGTGTTGCGAGTTTAATGGTGCCCTCAAATTTCAATGATGAGCACTGGTTCAAATGTTAGAAAAACCCACTCGTACATTTACTGAACATATCTGAAAAAAATGTTATGAAATTCATTCCGAGAATTTCAGGCCTCAGAATCAAAGGCCTTCAATTTTCACGAACTCGTAAAATTCCTATTTATTAAGAAAATCAAATGGAAATTATAGGTATTTAAATTCTCCCCACCTCAGGGCTTTAAATCCCCGTAAGTCACA
This sequence comes from Viscum album, assembly GCA_963277665.1. NCBI lineage: Eukaryota > Viridiplantae > Streptophyta > Magnoliopsida > Santalales > Viscaceae > Viscum > Viscum album. Next base: position 1,175,479,260 of record OY728134.1, read on the forward strand.
ACTCATAACTAGGTAAACAAGTGGGGGTACTAAGCATGCATCTAAGCCTCCTACTCCTATGTGCTCTATTGGAGGCTCATGTGCTTCCAACGAACGCACACAAGAGGTATCGACCATCCACAAAGGACTCATCCCTGTCAATCCCAAATCTCGACTAGAACCTCTATAAAAGACGCCCCATCATCGACGTCCATCTCTCCATGGTCGATGATCTGAGAAGGGCCATGGACGTATCTCCATAGCAGGGACACGTGGAAGACGTCATGCACCCGGGGCAACTAATCTGGAAGAGCTAAGCGGTATGCCACCTCTCCAACTCTACTGAGGACTTAAAAAGGTCTGATGAATCTCGAAGATAACTTGCTTCCTCTGCCAAGTCTTCGTAGACATCATCGGGGTGAGACCCGTAGAAAGACGTGGTCGCCATCCTCGAACACCAGAAGTCGCCCTCTATTATTAGAATATGACTTATGACTACTCTGTGTAGTCTTCATCTTCTCCTGGATGATCTACACCTTCTCTGTGGTAGCATGTACCATCTCTGGTCCCACGAGTGCTGACTCCCCTAGGTCAGTCCAGCACAAAGGTGATTTGTAAGGTCGCTTGTATAACACCTCAAAATGTGTCATACTAATGGTGGAGTGATATATGTTTTTGTATGAAATGTGCAAAAATGGTTATTGATCCTCCAATTTGTGACCGAAGTCTATGACGCATGCACTTAGCATGTCCTTGAGGGTCTGAATAGTCTGTTCAGTCTTTCCATCCATCTGAGGATGGAAGGCAGTGCTCAAACAAAGTTGTGTGCCAAAATCCTCATGTAACCCCTTCCATATCTAGGAAGTAATATGTGCATCATGATCTGAGACAATCGTCGCAGGTACATCATATAGCCACACAATCTCCTGCACATAGAGGCATCCTAAGCCCTCTATTGAACCCTGCTCTCTGATTGCTAGGAAGTGGGATGACATGGTGAGTCTGTCGACTATCACCCAAATCGAGTCATGTCCCCTAGATGTATGTGGAAGTCCTTTCCCGAAGTCTATGGATATCCCATTCCACATTCAATCTGGGACATCTAAAGGCTGAACCAAGCATGCTGATACCTAATGCACCACCTATATTTACTGACTAGTGAAGTACAGAGAAATAAACTCTGCAACTTCTTTCTTCATCCTAGGCCACCAGTGCTATCGTCATAGATCCTGGTACATCTTCTCTACTACTAGATTTACTACTAGGGGATTTGTGGAACCTCTCTAAACACTTCCTTCTGATGTGACACTAGTACCATGGTACGTCCTCTGAATAGGATTATGTGCTCCCCATGTTTAGAAAATCTATCAGTTGTCTATCCTGTGGATATCTGAGCACGTCATGCCTCGTAGTCAACGTCCCCTTGCTGCTCTTCTGTGACTCACTGAAAAGTGGGGGAGTGACTGTAAGAGACTGCAGAAATGTTGCTCCATCACATTCCATGATGGATATATAGAAAGTGGCTTCCTTCTCTATCACACTCTTTGGTGTCTCCTAATAATGTACCGCCTCAATCGTCACTGGATCTACTCCAACTATCTCCTTCAATGTGAAATGTCCCAGAAATTGAACCTCTCGGGTCTAGAACTAGCAATTCAAGAGCATACCATAAAGATTATGCTCTCAGATTGTGTCCAGTACTTCCTACAAATGATAGGTATGCCAATCCTCAATAGTTGAGTAGATCATAATGTTGTCGATTAATACTACTACAATGCGATCATTGTATGGCTGAAAGATCATGTTCATGAGTCCCATGAACACTGTCGGAGTGTTGGCCACACTGAATGGCATAACCAAGAACTCGTAATGGTCTTACCGACACCTTAATGACATCTTCTTCACATCCTCGTATCATACTCTAAGCTGGTGATAGCCTAATCTATGGTCTATATGGGAGAACCACCATGCTATCTTCAGTGGATCAAAGAGGTCATCAATCCTCGAGTGTGGGTACTTATTCTTCACGATCACCTGGTTCAGGCGTTGTCAGTCAACACAAAGCCCCAAGATCCCATATTCCTTCTTTGCGAATAGAATCGGGGTTGCCGAAGGTGAAACATTTGTCTAGATTAATCCCATACCCTAAAAGTCCTCTAGTTGTACTAGCATCTCACAAAGCTCTGTGGGAGCCATCTGATACGTTCGTGTAGATAATGGTGTCGTCTCAGGGTACAAGTCACTATAAAAGTCCACCTCTCTATGAGGAGGTGGGACCAGAACATCATCAAGGAAAACATCAATGTACTAGTCTACTACTATAGGATAGCTGAAACTCTCCACATCAATAGCCTTGAGGGTAAGGCTAGCCTACTGATGATTGGTCGGCTGCACTCTTCTTCAGGTAAGTCCATCTTGCGATGAAAAATCTCCCTTATCACCAGTGAAGATAAACCGGGTCCCATCCTTGCAGACACACTGCAACTTGCGCCTAATATAGTATTTCTGAGCATGGACTATAGATAACCAGTCCATACCAAAGATGACGTTGTAAGGCCTCGATGCCGCTACTATGAGATCCCAGTCGAAGCTCTTGCCTCCTTGAGTAAGCTCACACTGCCAGCACCATTGCAAAATCATCGAATCATCTCTCGTGGGAGTCTCTAGCCGTATGGATCGAGCCAACAGCTCCATCAGAATCTTCGATATCTGAACGAGGGCGGTGGAAATAAAATAATGAATGGAACCTGTGTATATAAGTACTGCTGGTATGGTAGAGTATACATAGATCATATCTCGTATCCTCCCTAGAGAACCGTGATTATAAGCCTCAGCTGCCTTGAGCTAAGCTTTCCCATGTCCACCTACTTTCTATGGTCAGGGTGGACCTCTTGGTGGTGGTGGCAATAACACCTCAAATTGTCACCCCCCCCCCGCCTGCTGCACGATCAGCTCCTCTGTGACTTCTTCATGCTCCCTGTGGACCTCCAAGGTCAAACCTATGTGTCTGCCTTGGCAGTCCTTTGACCGTCTGCTGATTATCTGAAAGGTATTTCATACAGTCATGAGCCTTCTGACCCTGACCTCCGCATGCATAAAATTGCCCTTTCCTAGAATGACTAGCTCCATTTCGGGTACCTCACACAACTGATCCTAAGGCATGCGGTCGTTCACCTATAGGTTTGGTCCTCTTGGACCTCTGTGACATCTGTCTATAGCCAACTATAGAAGACTCCGCTACGTGATGACTGGTAGTGGGTCTCGCCACTGTTAACTGCTCATAAGGGAAAATGTCCACCAAGATAGCTCTATCTAACACCCCCACCAGCATTGGGATGCGGCATGAGATCATCGAAGCCCTGATCTCTCATTTCAAACCCTGCGCGAAGGTCTAGGCCCTGAAGAAAGTGTTTTGCACCATATGTGTGGAGTATCATGGGAGGTCAATTAACATCAATGAGTATAGAGCTATAGTCATGCTTCCCTACTATAGATGAAGAAGCTCAAGTATGCACACTTTGCGAAGAGTCCCTGGGAGAACTTATGCCCAAGATAGGCTCTCGAAGTCTGCCCAGAAAAGCATCACCTCATTGTTAACCTGGAGCATCAAGCTCCACCATCATCCTGCTGCTTCCTATAGAAGGTTGGCAGCAAGGATCATCATGATATTGGATGGTGTCCCTATGATTCGAAAGACTCTCACCACACCCTCTATCTAATTGTCAACTGCCTATGGGTCCGTCTCTCCCCTGAACCTGGGTGGCCACTAGCACTGGAACACATGCAAAGTGCTCTAGCGGCGTTCACCATCTTCTTCTGGGGCTGGGTGCATTAGTTTCCCAATGGAAAGTGACACTTCTTATGCCTCCATATGTGCCTCTACTAGAAAAAGGCTCTACACCGAGGCCTCATCTCTTGGTGGGATATCAGTGCCTACATCTCTCAGAAATCTTGATGGTTGTCTTCATGGAGGCATCATGAAAATAATCAAGTGTGCCATGGTCAAAAGTTATACATGGTGAGATGAAATTTATACTTGGTGAGATGACTCAAAAAATCACAAAGAAAACTTTTGAAAACACACACGCAATTAGTGTTTTTGTGTACTGTGTCAGAAATCAAAAGTCAGGGTCCTGGTGTATGGATTCGTCCACCGCTGCACCAATACTAGACTCCCTCCACTGAAAACAACACACATTACCCTTAACACTATTGAATCACAGAAAAGATCGTTGTCCTAGTTTGGCGGTAGAACCGACTCCTCTGATACTAATTTGTCAGGACCCATCCCCCTTGGCCTGTTCCATGACTACGCCAAGCCCGCCTTCTATAGGCCAAGGGTTGGCGACTAGCTCCGAAGGAATAATTCTCTAAAACTGGGACGGAATTTCCCTTCTAATCTTTAAACACACAAACAGAAGCAAGCACACAGCTGGATATGAAAAACCAAGTAAAATTGAATAACAAAAAAGTGTTGAAAGTAAAACGAAGCTGGAATACAATCCCAAGAGTAAAGTACAAGAAACATAAATTACAAGTACAACTAAATAAAAAGGAAAATAGCAACTGGGTCATCCTCCGAGGTTCCTACCTGAAGGGTAGGTTCAGATCGGCACCTTCGCACTGCTCGTCCGTCCATCTCCTATGTGTACCGACTTGTCATATGGTCCACCTCTAGGTACCATACAGTCCTGGTACCTTCTTTCTTAGTCAGCATTGTCTTTAGTCTATATACAACACAATATGGTGCGGTCATAGCCCATGTAGTGGTGAGTATAATGATACTCAGTAGGGATCCTGAGACTCTCTAGGTCTCACAATTCCAACAAGGTTAAAACACAAAGTATGAAGTCAACAGAAAACCTTACATAGGTATATGCACATACATATACCTACGTTATAATGTAATACATCTCAATCTTGAGGAAAACACTGAAATTCTTACTCAGCTCACAACAAGATTTATTCTAAGGGTAGTATCAAGTAACATTCTGAACACAACGTCGAACACCTCATCTATTTGAGAACTTCTCCTCTATCGAGTACAGTGGGCCTGCTGCATCACACAGTGGTGCTTCCCACTAACCATGGACTACTGAGGTACTCCTCCTGTCGAGTACCATGGGTCTGCCAGGTCACATAGAGGTGCTCGCCACCGTGGGTCTGTCATGTCACACAGAGGCGGTCGACATCAAGGCATGTTGAGGTACACCTCCTATCGAGTACCATGGGTCGTCGGCGTCACCAAGGCACTCCCCACTGTGGGTCTGCCATGTCACCAAGGTGCTTCCCACTGGGGCTGTCAAGTCACTCCGAGTTGAAATGGTCAGTAGTCATCAAGTCTCATCCAATAACTAGGTATCCGTACTATGCTCACTCGTCTCTGGGTGGATCCTCTCAAAAAGCTATTGGTTGATATTCCAACTTCCATGAAGTCCCAAAAAGAAGTATCTCAATGGTCCACCTCATCATAGAGTTCTCAATGTACCAGACAGAGCGTCAATCGGGAACCCGATCTGTGAGTTATTAGCCTTTTTGTCTCGGGGGACCGGTTGGATTCATGCTCGATCCAACCTGACCATTCAAAATTTCAATCCAAAAATCAGTGGGGTATCACACAAAGGGACCGCCTCACTCCTTGATTTCCAACGTCATTGAAGGATCGTCAAACAGACATCTGGTGCCAATGTTTTGTCCAAAAGAAATTAATTAGGTCGCAGTGGGCCCGGGTTCGGTCAGACCCGGCCGGATAGACCCGACCCGACCAGTTGTGTTTGGCCCGTCCTACAGTGTAGCCCATCCCAGCACGCGAGGTCCGCCAGGGCAGCTCTTTCGAGCGGTACCGTGAGTGTGTTGTCCATCTGTAGGGGCGGGAGACCGGACGTGGGGCGCGGACCGGCCATGGGGGCGCAGTCTGGCTGCATGCGCGGTCGACCGGCGGTGAGGGCGCGTACCATCGGTGAAGGCACAGACCGGCCATGGGTCGGCAGACCGGTTACTGGTCAGCAGTCCGGCCACAGGGGGCTGTCTGGCGGAGGTGGTTCTATGGTCAGCAGTGCGGTGGCTCGACGTTCCGGCATACGACGGCTTAGGCGGCTCAAGAGGCAGACGATGGTGGTGGGGCGGCTCAGCATGGTAGACGGTGGCAGCGCTGCGGCTCGGCACAGCGGACGGTGCCGACACATCGGCATGACACGACAGATAACAAGTGCATGTTGCCTCCGTATGGTGGCTGCGTGGCGAGGGTGTTCGGCCCAGGGCTACGCTGCGGCTCGGTCCTACCATGGTGGGATCGTCTGAGCATGGTTCTATTTAGGCTGGGATGGTGATGTGCTACTGGGTGTCGTGGATCGTGGAGGCTGCGGGTGACGGTGTCATTGCCTTCATCATATTCATTGCCTTCCACAAATTCGAGGAACCCATCAGCGAAGAACATCAGAGGGGTCGGGTCATGTTTGTTCAGCCAGCACCCACCAGGTTTAGTGTGTTTGCAAGCGGTTCATAAAGAACGAAGCATGAACGTGTATGTAAGATATTTTAAAACATCATTTCCCACAACTCACGTCAATCCCTTTTTCCAATCCCAAAAAATTTGTTGAAGGGGAGAACATGGAAGGCGATAAACAAATAGAAATAAAACCCTACATCATTCGATTGATATCGATGGTCCATGAAGGTAGTACGGTTGTCGATTCTCTATAGATGAGGATGTACCATGTTAGAAGAAGTCTTGTGGAAGAAGGTCGAATGGGTGCGATGTTCTTCGTTGGCATAGTGGTCTTCGTCGGTGGTGCGTTCTTCATTGGGGAGCATTCTCCCAAGTTCTCCCAATCCTCCGTTTCCAATACTTTTCCAAAAAATTAATATCCAACCAAATAAAATATTTTTATCTATTTAATTGGATGTCAATCAATGTTGGCTTAATTAATTGGCATCAAATAATTGAGTTGTGTTTCAAAATAATTCAAATTGGAGGATATCAAGGGATGGCCAAATTAATTATGGAGTTTTGGTACAATTAATATGGAGGTATCTCAAAAGGGTCCTCCACATTAATGAGGGAGTTTAAGAGGTCTAGACCTCAGGTGGTCGCCACCACCATAACCTCTCATGGGAGGTTAGGCTCAAGTGGTTCCCACAACCATAACCTCACATGGGAGGTTATGGTTTGGGGGTCCCCACTGTCATCTTCCACATAGAGGGTGGTTACAAAAAAATTAAATAAAATGTGTGTTTATTTTATTTTATTATTTCCACAAAAAACTAAAAAACTAACTTCCACCCATGACCAACTGCCATCGTGGTGAAAGTATCCTTAAGAAAATACCATTGTTGCGAGTTTAATCGTGCCCTCAGATTTCAATTCTGAGCACCGATTCAAAATTTAGAAAATCTCACTCGTAATTTTACTAAACATAGCAAAAAAAAATTCAGAAATTCATTGCGGGCACTCTGGGCCTCAGAAACAAGTGCCGTCAATTTTCATGAACTCGTAAAATTCCAATTTATTAAAAAATAATTACATGGAAATTCTGGGTCTTTAAATCAAAAACCATTTAATAAAATATGTTGGATGGAAAACATAAGAGATAAACATCTAAAAGACATAAAATTCTGAATATGTGTTAGAATATATGAATGTACACAAATAAAACCATTGAGGAGTTCTTGAGAGAAATACTCATTTTTTACTTTAAAATGAACTGTTATTATAGATAATTAATTTTTATTTTTCAATATTGTTTATATATAACCAGTAATGAACAAATATAATTTTTAATGAAAGAAATAATTGATTTTATAAAAATAATGGTGTCTTAAAATAAACTATGGTGTTTTACTTAAAAAGGGGAAATAAATATTTTTTTGTGTGTAATCGGTCTTGTGTATTGGGTAGAAATGAGAAGGGAGCCACTGTAAATCATGTAATTCCCATAAATGAAATATGAAATGATATGGATACATGAGGTTGGAATCTATACACATAAATTATAAGTAATATATAAAAATAATGTTATGTCAAATCTGTGTATAGAGGAAGAGATCATAATACAAATTAAAAAGAAGGTTCAGGAAGAAAACCCATACCTTATGCATGAATGTGATATACACTTTACCTCAATGTCTTGGATAATTAAAATAAATCAATTAAATAGTTATTTCACAACCTTCTATAATTTTATTTTAATTAGTATACTATTGAAGCACCTTTCAGTCACAGAGTTTAACGATTGGTAAAAGGGAGTACCTTAACCACAAAGAGAGTCATCCTTTGAAGAACATCAATAATTGGAAAAGGCATGAACAACGAACCCTTTAAGCATGGGTCACACAAATTTCATTCTTGTTGTGCAAGTATACTTGCGCGCCACCTATGGGTTGTGCAAGTCACTTGTGAGCCTTATTCCATTTCCCTCCCAAGGTCCTCAATGGCCTATAAATACCCCCTGTTGGCCCCCCATTTCGGGGACGAAAAAAATCAAAAACTCAGATTTAGGCTTTGGTCACCCAAGTCTCCGTCTGAAGTCTTCCAAAAACTTCTAATGTAATTATTTACCTAGAATGGAAGTTATAAAGAGGATGAATAAGTCTTAAGTGTTGAAACTCATCAATACTTGCATGCATAAGTTTCTATCCCTTAAGGGAAATGAAGAAACTTGCACGTCGCCTTTCCCTCTAAAGGGAACTTGTGCGCCACCTATCTGAGAGCCTCTAGGTATGATACTAAGGGATCCGATCCAATGTTGCCCAAGTATTAATCTACAGGTTCTTCGTCGCCCATGTGAACCCATGTCGCGTAAGTATAATTGCGTGACCAGGACTTGTGCGCCAGACTAATACTTGCATGCCTCCTTCTAATTCACCTCATTTCCTCAAATCCACCTTTCCTCTTCAAGTACATCCTTGAAAACCCTCTTCAAATCCATATTTGGCATGGTTCCTTTGTTGGTTTCATTATCTAAACAGATTTTTGTGGAACATCTCTCAAAACGTCGTGATTTTTATATCTTTATGTCACTATGGTTAGAGAATTCATTTATTCAACATCATCCACTAAGATGTGAAGATCTATAATTTGGGCATCCTCCATAGGAGAAAGCCCCATGTTCCCAAATCTGGGAATCCTATTTAGAAGTAAGCCCTATGTTTACAAACATGCACATCCTCCATAGGAGTAAGCCCCATGATCCCTATTCTGGGAATCCTCTTTAGGAGTAAGCCCCAAGTTCCCTAATCTGGGTATCCTCGTTAGGAGTAAGCCCCAATTTACCTAATCTAGGCATCCTTCATAGGAGTAAGCCTCAATCATAATTTCTTTGGATTTGGACCTCCTTTTCATGAGTGAGCCCCAGATCTCAAGTCCCTGTAACCTGGGCCTCTTTTCAGGAGTATGTTCCAAAACTAATTTCTTTTGACTTGGGCTTCCATCTCAATAATAAATCCCAATCATTTTTCCCTCTCTAATTTGGGTATCCTTCTCCGGAGTAAGCCCTATGTTAGGTATCTACATCTCCATAAAGCATATATACCTTTATGGACCTTTTTCCTGGGCTTTATTCTTAAACTAAGTCCTAATCCTCATTTACTTGGGTCATCATACATACGTAAGCCCCACATCATTTATTATGATTGCATCTTTCATGGCACAATATTCAGGTTTTACTAATACCTCTTTTTTCTCAGACCGAGTATGACTCACGTGAGCTTAGAGTGTAAATGTAATTATGACATCTCTCCTTGAGACATTAATCATGCATAACCCTCATACTTCTTCACTCACACTAGGTGGGTTCTGATTCCTTTTTCTTATAAGGATACGTAGGTAGCCCATCTACAGGTACGATCCCAACTCTAAAATAATCCGTATCCTTCTGAATGATAATAAACATCATGTTCCCCACTATGTGGCTTTAAAACCAGTATGGTTATCATAATGACCAAGAGATTTCTATATAATGTGTTGATTTATACCATTGACTAATAATATCTAATAAATGCAGATGATACTATATTAATGAAGAACCTCAAATACATATAAAAGATTCTATAATTCTCATGCATATCAATAGTTCATTGTCATATCTAATGGAAAGATCATTTTCATACTTGGTAAATTAATAAGGATTCAGGAACATAAATCGAATCCATAAAAGAGTCTCGGAGTAGAGAATAATTCCCTTTAAAAATGTGTGATGAGTCTGACCTCATATCCTCTCAACCAATGCAAATTCATAAGCATCATCGGTCCACAACTGATGACCACCTACCATTGAAAAATAGTTCCAAATGGATATAGAATAATTGGATGTTTCATGTTCTACAAATAAACCAGTTAGAAACCGATTGGAATGTTTGAACCTTAAACTAACGAGGTCATCACCATTTACAGGAGAATCAAAAATGGTGAACATGACTTGAATCTGTAACCAAGTTAAATGATGTCTTGCCTATTTTTTAGGCCCCTATTTAATTCAATGTAAGGGCCAACAAAACAATCTATAACATATGTGCTCATCCAAAATATGTAGTGGATCAAATTATCTTGATTATTTCTGTTAAATAAAATAGGAACTCTTTTCCAGGATATTTCAACATTACAGAAATGGATTCATTAAAGTTCACACCTGTAAATACCTCTAATGCTACTCCTGGTAGATCATCATCCGCTCTAAGGACGACATCACCAACTCTGCATCTTCAACGTTGGGTCTCAAATGCACTGGTTAAGGAATACTATCAACACGGTACCATTTCGACTCTAGAGGCCGCTCGACAAGCCCTCCAGGTTCACAATTCACCCAGGTTGTCCGGATAGCGACGACCAGTGGTTAAGAAAGAGGTGGTGCCAACCACCGTCTCTAACTGTTTTAGGTCGTAATCCCATAAAAGGAATCACCAGTCCTTCACGTATTATGGGGAGGTGAATGAGAAGGTCACTCAAGACCTTTATTCAAGAAGACACGAGTCCTTCCGGAGGGATCCCATCAAGAATCGCCGCCAGACTCGTGCGGTAGTGCGCCATCCACATGATGAGTGTACCGCTTTTAGGGGTTCAGCTTAGGTTCCTCAGACCCGAGCTTTCAACAAGAACTCTTAGAGGTGAAATCCAGTCAACATGGAGCAGGTTCTTACTTCTTCCCCCTCAGAAGAAGTCCATCAAGCCATCTTGATGGCAAACAACAAGCGGGCCTATACACCCATCCATCCTTATATCACTGCCCAACAGACTCATTTGGCAGTAACACACCAATACCACAATGAAATTCCAGTGAAGTATTATAAGAAAGTATATAAACCTGTTTATAATTCAACAACCAGTCAATAATCTCGTCTAACTGCTCCTAAAGAAGCTCACCAATCTAATATGGTGGCACCAATATAATATGGTGGCAACTGATAATCAGGAACATACACCTGTTTATAATCACCAATTCTATCAGCAGTCGTGTCTTCCAGTATTAAAGGAAATTATTCAACCATTTATGATGAGTAATACACAGCAGGCCATACACCTACCAATGTTCATCAATCCTACGAACAGACATGTTTGGTAGCACCCGGAGAAGTCAGTAGGAAATCTCCGACGACAAATTTGGAGCAGAATCACCTCTTTTCCCCAACATATAAGTATGTCCAGAATTCACTGAAAGGAAAAGGAGGACATAAGTTGGAATACACACCTCCTCCATGCACGGAATGGACTTATATTCTCATTCCGGTAGCTGATGTCAGCACGCACATTATGAAAATGGTGAAAGAGTATAAGCAAATCCCTACCGATATTCTAGATTCCAATCAGAATATTATAACAAATTCAGCAGAATCATAGGGAAAGAATTACCAATTTCTCCCTACCAGGGGTGTGACTCATCAACATATCACTCCAAAATAGATACACACATCTATTCCGGGTCAATAGGTTTGTGGGGCATACACCTCGTGTTATACAGACAATCAAGTCAGGCAGATACACCCAGTTTGAATTGAGACAATCAGCCTAACATGACTATTTCTCATGAGCAGGAACATACACCAACCCATAATAACCACTTTCGTCAACATGTGGTTTCCAAAATTTGTAAGAAGGAGTCTAAGAAAAAGACCCCTTCAACACAGTCATGAAATCAAGATCCAATCTGTAATAAGGCAGTGCTCGACGCTGGATTTCTTGACACCCTCAGACAGTTATCCATTGCAACTAAAGATTCTACTATCTCATTTCTCAATAGTGAGAACAATAATTCTAAAGGTCTTTATCATACACTTCCTCATGAAGGATTGCTACATAAAATTTCGGTCGATCTCAAAGTATCAACTTCAGATGAGAGCCATGATAACTGTCTGTGTGGCCAAAAGATCAAGGAGCAAAAGGTTACATCTTTTGATATAACCCACCATTGTGGTCCTCCAAATGATAATGAATTTAGCTGCGAAAGTCCTCTCCACAGTTGTAATATGCATTTCCTGTATGTTCTTCAATGGACAATGAAGTAATGAGAAAGCCCTCTTATCTTGAGGCACTTGAAAATGTGAAGCCAGTCATGTCTGATGATTTACCGCAGGTAGGTGAAATACTGTCTCAATCAAAAGATAGCCTGAGGCGTAGGTCATTCTCAGAACCACCCCTGGGAGATTCATCATCTAGTTTGATAAATGAGTTCTCTACCAATATTATTGAATATGATGAAGTAATAAAGAAGCACCAACATTGGTCAAATCAGGTAGAATAATCTTCCTCGAATGATAATGAGGTAGTAATGAATATGAGAAAACAACTGGTGAAGTTGAAGTACTAGTCATGTTTTTCCTTTTGGCTGACACCTAGTATGATATTTCAGAGATGTTGACGGAATATTGTATTCACGATATTCGTCTCAACATATGGAAAACTCTTTGTCACAAGAAAAATAAAATAATATCTTATGATGAATATGAAAATCATGTAAAGATAATAAAAGGGTTACAACGACAAATTGATTTGGAATCTCTCGCAATTTCCCAATATCTAAAGGTTGAAAAGAAATAGAGAGCCCTTCAGCATTAATGCCTTGGCGCACTAAAAAGATTGTGCCAGTTAATTTCAAATTCCCCATTTGGTATTCATATAAGGGGATGGGGTGTTCATGGAGAACTACATTTCACTATACTCTCCTATCAATAAAGCCTGCCAAAAATGGTCTCATGCAATGTTATTGCCAATTGCTGGCCACATCCAATTGGTTTTATGTGTAATCAAATTCTTTATCTAGAACAGGCATCATATAGTTCTTCCCAAAGTCCGACATATAAAGAACAAGTTGTAAAATTACTCTAGAATCTAGAAAATGAGAATATCAAACAAGCTTATCATTTAAAGCATGCACATCATCAAGTGAAAGGAGTGTTAGAAATCATCCAATGGTCATTTGACCCATGTGAATTTAGTGAATGTAGGTTGATGAATCCATCCTATTTCTGGACAAATGTTTGCAAAATCAAGAGAGATTTAAAGAAAGTATCAGATGTAGCAGCTCAAGTTCCACCTCAGCTTGCCAGACCGGGGACTCTTTTAACCCAACCCTCGGAATCAACAAATAATATTCGAGGAGTTGATCAGGAACAGCCCCAGTCCACCGAACTGGGGACTGTTTCAAATCCTCAATCATTTCCTCAGTTAAAGTCAGTCTTCTCTCAAATAGGGAAGAAGACAGAAGAGGAACAGAAAGCCGAATTATCAAGAGATTCCATCCAAAATACGGTTCTTCAAAAAGTACATGAGGGATCAACTCAACAAAAGGAAATGTCTCTTAAAGGAAATGGAAAAAGACAGTATCGCTGAAAGTCTGATAGAAGGGATGCAATGTGCTATGCATCGATAAATTTCATCAATGTTGTCGTTACTGATCCTCCAGAACATGGGGCTCACTCAGAGGGATCAGATGAAAATGTTCATATTCAAGAATCTATGCACACAAATGTAAATGAAGAAGGTTGTGCGTATATGAAATCAAATTCATACCTAGAATCAAGGTATTCCTTCAAATAACAAACTTCCCCCTCCATGAAGGGCATTCAATAAGGAGAAAAGAGAAAATTTAGGTTGTGTCCCACCCTACCTCTGGAGAAGTCCAATCACTCTCAATAGAGAAAAGGTTCGCACAACAAGAGGATGAAATGAAGGAGTTAAAGTGGTTGAATGAAAGAACTAATTAAAGGTAGTCTTCTTCCTAAGCATGCTGGAGTTAGTTAGTCAAGGGATGTTTTTGCAGCTACTGAGATGGATTAAGAATATCCTCATTTACTAGTACACCCCCACAGGTCTAATCCTATGGGTAATGCATGACAACAAATGGTAGTGCTACCATCAGTTTCAGTACCAATCACCATACCTATCAAAACTCCAATTATTGAAACTGCTCAGGTCCAAGCTCAACCAGATGTTTCACAAAAGTTAATAACTACCATTTAGTCATTAACAGCTCGGTTGAAATATATAGAGGGAAAACATACAGAAATTAAGCCATAAAAAAGATCTTACCCTAAATGGGTGGATGCAATTCCTCCCCCATCAAATTTTGAAAGTACCACATTCCCAATTTTTAATGGTTCAGGAGACCTAGAACAACACTTAACACATTTTGTTTCTCGTTGTGATCCTATGATGGGAACTCCTCAACAACAAGAAGTAGTTAAGCTCGAGTGTTTTGAATAGTCATTACAAGGGCCTGCCTTTGTCTGGTATACAAGCATGCAATCTCGTTCAATTACTGAGTGGGTAGATCTCCGTCAATGATTCCTTCTTCAATTTATCTCACCATTTACAAAGGCATTAGTTTTTGATCTTTCAAATTGTAAGAAAAGGAAGATTGAATGATTTTTGGATTTCATTGCTCACTGGAAGGGAATAACATATTCCTTAAGCATAGTACTCCTTGAAGAAGATTTGTTGCCAATCTTGGTGGAATATTTTCATAATTAATTACGCACACCGTTGATCCTTGTGAAATACTCAACAAGGTTTCGAGACATTACATCGATCGCTGAGTAGATAGAACACTCTCTTACAAAGACTAAGTAGAAAACATGGGTAATTACATCTATTATAGGAAGGAGAATGGGTAGATACGAGACTTCTACACTAACTTAAACAAGAAGTTTTACCTGCTTCCACTTCAAGACCTTCATCATATTGAAGGGATCCACCTCCTGAGCATTAACAACAGAGGCAGTTTCGTCAAGATGATCAAAGAGATCAAAGATAGAAACAATTTCCGGAGTTAAAGAACAAATTTTATTCTTTCCAAAATTCACAAGTTCTTGGTTACTTCAATTCAGCTCTGGAAGACAATTTGGTTCAGTTGCCAAGGCCTAAATGGCCGAACAAGGAAGGAGATGATGTAATTCCCAATTATTTCCCATTTCATCAGATGTTGGGGCATCCCATTCAAGAGTGTTTTATCTTCAAATAATCCCTGCAAAAGATGGTAGACTCGGGACAAGTCAAACAGAAAGGTTCTTCAGCCCAGGTAGCATGTGTTACTGCTATAGATCCAGAGGAAGAAGGTGACTGGCAAGAAGTCAGAATCAAAAAATGCACAGAAATATAATTATTGGATGGTCAAGAAAATGATCAACCAAAATCATTCAATTTTACAAATTCAATTGAAGAAAGCAATTGTGTCTTCTTCTATGAATTCCATTACAAAATCCCCTTCATCAGAAGGAAAATCCTCAAAGAGGCGACAAAATTCAAGGAAAGATGAGTTGTCAGAAGAAGAAGAGCTCGTGTCGAAGCCCAAGATGTCTTTGAATCTGGTATATTTTATGCCATCTACTTCAAAACAACAGGCACCACCCCGCCAAACGACACAACCTAAACTAGATGATCAGGATGAATCTTCATCATATGAATAGTTGATCTTTGGTTCTATTGACAAGATTCTGTTAACATATCCTTATGCCTTCATAATTTCAGTCTTGATGATCATGAGATCCCTATTTCAAAAAGAGTAATTATAGGGAGTTCCAGAGATCTAGGATACAGAGGAAGATGTGGATATTACAAAATCCACTATTTCAATCCTACCCCTTCTAAAACTGTATATGCTGTAGAAACTCGTGGTAGAGCCCTTCAGAGGGCTCAATAAGAACAAGAAAGTTGTTCCACACATGGAATTTTTAGTCTTGTCATAGTAATTTTGGAATATCAGTTAGAAGTTACACCTTCTTCCTCTCAACAAATAAATAGACCTAGTCAGTCTATTATTCCAAAGCCAGGTGTATTTCCAACTCATACCCCGATACAAGATGCATATACTTCCACACCATCAAATTATAAGGCACCCGAGAAACCACACGTTCCTATTGGGAAACAGAATCCTTTGGACCAAAAGTATGATGTCTTGAAACATTTTTCCTATGTACCCTCCAAGTTATCAATTCTAGATTCCTTGAATCTATCAAAGGATCTTTGGGAAGCACTCATTGAGGTTTTGTCAAGTCCTTAGGAATTCGAAACTAAAATTGATGCGGCTGAAGTCTACCATGTAGAAAATGATCCGGTAGAATGCCATGCAGTGATATGTTTTACAAATGAAGATGAAGATGATGTTGTGCATGGACATATTAGACCTTTGTATTTATCTATAAAGGTGAATGATATAGACATCTGAATAGTTTTCATGGATAATGGTTCAGTAGTCAGCCTCATCCCAATTTGTACATTTTGTCAATTGGGCCTCACTGAATCTAATTTATCTCCTTCTAATTTGATGTTGCATGTATATGATAAAAATGAACAAGAACCTCTGGGTGAGATTACACTCAGAACTCAGTTTGAGGATCTTGTAACCAATTCAGATTTCATGGTTTTTCATCATGACATAGCCTTCAAATTTTTTCTTGGAAGACGTTGGCTACATCAACATGTGGCTATACCATCATAATACCATCAATGTCTCAAATATTGTTTCAATGGTTAAATTGGGAAATTGTATGGTGATAAAGCCCCATTCAAAAACATGTGAATCTCAATACATTGAGTTAGAATTCTTTCACATGAAGGGAAAAGAGTTATCTAAGACAAAGGAGGTTACCAAAATTAATTCTCCATATGGTTTTGAGAAGATTCCAGTAAACCCATTCATAAATGTGAGTATATATTATGTGTTGTCTATCAGTCAAATTGATAGGATAGACCCAAATACAAATACTCCCATTCTCCTTGCTGCATGACATTAAACTGAATGGTCCCCCCATTTTCCATGATGGATGACATTAAACTGCATAGTCCCTTATATGTCCTATCTGAATGATGCTAAACTATACAGCACCCTTTTGTCCCACAAGATGTTAAACTATATTTCACTCTTTCATCCAACATGACATTAAACTATGTTGTCCTGGATATATGACGCTAAACTTTGTAGTACTTGTCCTTAATACATGACATTAAACTGCACAGTCCCCTCACTCGTCCTTGTGGTATGACATTAAACTATAAAGTCCCTATTTTGTCTTTACATCATGAAATTAAACTACATAGTCCCCATTGTCCTCACTGCAAGACATTAAACTGCATAGCGCCTCCATTTTCCAACATGACATTATACAGTGTCCACTCCCTTATATGTCCTATAAGACATTAAACTTTTCATCATTAGGGTTTTTCCACCGCTTGGTTCTCACACTGAGTATGACTCACATGATATTAGAGTAAACTTCAATCATAACACCCTCTTTGGGCCACTAATGATGTGTAAGTCCCAACATCATTTTTTAGGTCATTGTCCTCAAGTACAAGTTCATCACCAATTCATTCTTGATCGAACTGCGTGGATTTTGATCCTTGCCTTCTAGGCTGGGTATGTAGTTAACCTCCCGAGGTTCAAGCACAAAACCATTCTCTTCATGTCGGTTGACCTTCATCTCATATGATGTTGATCCGTGTAGTAGCCCAAAACCAATCTCTTCACGTTGGATCACCTCCATCCCACATGATTTTAAACTGTGTCCGTCCCTTTTTTCCCTGCTACATGACACTATACTCTGTAGCGCCATCGTCCTTGCTATATGACGTTAAACTCTAGAGTCCCCCATTGTCCCTCTCCTGAGAGGGAATCATCATTGACATTGATCTCTAATCATGTCATATTTCAAAGACTACGTGCATACATGGTAATACCTGAACCCTTAATCTTGAGTCAAACCATCATTGAACTAAAGTCCCCTTTCACCCTTCACTTGTACGAACCAAATATGTACAAAGGGTATTTTAAGACCTATGTGTGGCTTGATTACAATCCTTATGGGATACATAGGGACATTCGAGCATCCCTCAAATCAAGCCCCATGTCTTTGGTCCTAACCCCAAATTCCTCTTTGATTCCCTTGGCTGAAAAGCCCCCCTATGAAAACTTGAATGTGGTTTGAATACCCTGGTCTTCATTCACATCTGGTTTATAAAACACACAGTGTGTTTTCCTTATTATGGTTTGATCTCTTTGACACTAAACTATGATCTCCTACATCCATCACCCCACTTGACGTTAAACTGTATTTCAAGTACCACATTTGGATTGATTCTCATTCTAATGAAATTTGTAGTGAAGTCTAGCATCTCAATTCAGTACCAAGACACAACATGATTATGGTCATCATTGGTCTATGTATCTCTTTAATGCATTGGACAATACCCATTTTTCTTGTGTCATACTCCTAACCTTAAATACTTCCAGAACTCCATAACTATTTTCTTGACTTCTGGTCACAAAATGTCTGATACCCAAGAGTTTTATTTCCTGACTATACAACATGTGACCTTAGGCGGCCTTGCAGAAGTAGTCTACGTAATTGACCTATCTTCCAAATGATGCTATTATTTGACTATGTATCCAATTCCCTTCGGTGGCCCTGCATAATTCAACCCCCTCATGGGTTTGTCAAATATTGGTAACTTCATTTTTGGGAGGGAAACCTCTTTTGTCCTTATTGGTCCTAACAACAATATGTCAGGATCTGAAATAAAAATCTATCCTCAACATATTTGTCCCATACTCTTTTTTATGATCTAAAAGTATTCAGGTCTATGGTTTATTTTTCCCTCCCTATATTTGGGTCAGACCTTCAATGGAGTGACATTCATCCAATTATTTGACAATTTTGATTGGGAATATCCTCTCCATATTCAAGTACCTCTCTCCATACAACAAAATCTGTTCTTTAGAAAATTTGAATCTCCATAATGTCCCACTAGCTTTTTAGCAGTAGAAAAGTAAAATTTATGAGAGTTATTTTTCCTGACTTTGCAGAATGTGCCCTTAGGCGGCCTTGCATAATTAAACAACATAACAGACCTGTCAGCCAAAAGATGCTACTATTTGACTATGTATCCAATGCCCTTATGTGGCCCTTCATAATTCAACCCCCTAACAGGATTGTTAAATATTGGTAACTTCACCCATAGGAAATCATTCCTCTAATGCCTTTTATCCCATTTTATATATCATTCCTCATATTCATAATTTCTTACGTCATAGTTTACATGTTCTCCCCAATAATTTAATGCGTTAACATGTTTTCATGTAAATTATCAAGGAATTGAGTCAATTTTAATCCATTATACATTCACTCAAAGCTATTCGACCTTAAACATTAACCTTTCTATGTCTGACGTGCATGACATTAAACTTCCCAAAAAAGACAAGGGAAATATAAAAAAAGTCATGTATTAGCCCACTAATCATATATTTTGAATGATTTAGGTAATATTGTGTAATAAAAAGGTTCAATGTTTGTAAGGTTATTTTTATAATCCTAGCAACATCCAAACAGTTCATACTTATCCCATTGGCTTAGGTAAAAATATAAAGCAGGTAGAAAGAGAATCCAAACACAAATGATTGAAGATGAATGTGTTTTTCATTGATGCAAAAGAGTTAGAAGGACAACCACAGACTGGAGTATCATCTCTTTTTCAAGAATTAGAAGAGGATTTCAATATAACTCTTCATTTGATTTACGGAATCCCGAACATCATCAACAAGCACCTGGAATTCATTCATTCAATTGGATACAATAAGAGATGCAGTGATACTAGATCTTCATAGAACAATTGTAATAGAATTTTCTTGGGTTTGGTTTGAGAAAATTTTCTGCTTATCAAACACTGACTATGTTTCTGTTCAAGAAAATTGGAAGATGGATACATGGATTTGAGAATGGAGCATTAGATGTAAATATCCATTTAGAGAGAGTAATCTTTTCAGATATTGTTATAATGTCATGATAGTATTTTCTCCACCAATCGGCAGCGGAAAAAATATCAGCCCATGGGTCTTCCATTTTCATATCTGTATTGAGTTGGAATGGAGGAAAAATTTGAATGTTCGCACCATTGTTGCTACTATTAATTCACAACACAACCAAAATAGAGGAGTAGTAGTGCAACTAAATCTGGGGCATATAATGTTTTGAATCTGGAACGTTGACTCCTTGCAAATGTCCATGGCCATACAGAAGCAGATAAATTCTCTTTGGGAAATTAACAAGATATTTCTTCAAGTACTTCTCCAAATCGGGAAGAGTCTTGTCACATATATCATAGTAATCGTGGAAAACGATGTTCATCAAGTCATCAATCCTCTTTCTATCCATCTCATCAGCCGTTCCAATTATTCTAGGAGCCATCGAATCTGCAAAAACACAAGATAATTAACATTAATGTAAGTTGATTTTTCAAAAAATTTGTGAATAAATTTTAAAACAAATGGCTAAGGCATTAAGGTGTGAAAGTCCCATTTTTGAACGAAACTCCAAGTTGGTCACGCAAGTTTTACCGCGCTACTACTAGCATGCAAGTCAGAAACTCACTACAGAAGCACGACACAAACAGAAGCCCTGATATACCGAAAGCCAACTCACATGGGTGA
Organism: Viscum album; assembly: GCA_963277665.1. Taxonomy (NCBI): domain Eukaryota; kingdom Viridiplantae; phylum Streptophyta; class Magnoliopsida; order Santalales; family Viscaceae; genus Viscum; species Viscum album. The sequence goes on from OY728134.1 coordinate 1,175,500,148, forward strand.
ATGAGAGCTACTTTCACGCCGATAGCTCATAATCATTTGAAACCGAGTTCTTTGCGCGAAATGGTGCCCCATAATTATAGGTGAGGCCATACCCATGCGCACCGGACCCAGTGTGCCTGAAGTATACCTCCGCGCCTAGTACCTGCGTGCCACAATACCTTATTTCTCGTTTTCCTTAGAGTCAAATCCCCCTTCCTTTTTCGGATCCAACTGTAAGGGTGGACTTTTTTTGACGCTCTTTTTTATCAAAGAGTTTACGAATTCAAAAAGGGGAGTACCTTAACCACAAATAGAGTTATCTTTTGAAGAACATCAAAAATTGCCAAAGGCAAGAATAAGAAACACTTTAGGCATAGTTTGCACCATTTTCATTATAGTCGGGCAAGTATTATTGTGCACCGCCTATGGGTCATGCAAGTCCCTTGCACGCCCTATTCCTTTTTTCTCCTAAGGTTCTCAATGGAAAATAAATAACCCCTGTGGGACCCCATTTCTGGGACGGAAAAATCAGAAACACTGATTGAAGCTCTCGTCGCCCAAGTCTTCTTCTGAAGTCTTATGAACACTTCTAATGTAATTATTTACCTATAATGGAAGTTATAATGAGGATGAATAAAGCCTAAGTGTTGAAACTCATTAATACTTGCATGCCTAAGTGTATAATCCTTTAGGAAAATGAAGACACTTGCGTTCCACCTTTCCCTCTCTAGGAAACTTGTGTGCCGCCTATCTGAGAGCCTCTAGGGATGATACAATGGGCTCCAATCCAACATCGCCCAAGTATCACTTCATAGGTTCTTAGTCACCCAAGTGAACCCATGTTGCACAAGTATACTTGTGCGACCTGGACTTGCGCGCCAGACTAATACTTGTGCACCTCCTTCCAATTCACTTCCTTTCCTCAAATACACCTTTCCTCTTCACGGACAGCCATCAAAACCCTCTATAAGGCCATTAATGTCATGATTCATTTTTTTCATCCTTATCTAAAAATAATTCTGTGGAACATCTCTCAAAACTTCATGATTTACATAACATTATGTCACTAAGGTTAGATATTTTATTCAGTCAACCTCATACTTTATGATGTGAAGATCTTTAATCTAGGAATCCTCCTTAGGAGTAAGCCCCATGTTCCCAAATCTAGGAATCCTCTTTATGAGTAAGCCCCAATTTCCTAAATCAAGGAATCCTCCTTAGGATTAAGCCACAATTTCTCCAATCTGGTCATCCTCCTTAGGAGTAAGCCCCAAGTTATCTAATATGGGCATCCTACTTAGTAGTAAGCCCCACGTTTCCTTATCTAGTAATCCTTTTTATGAGTAATCCCCAATCCTAATTTGTTTTGATTTGGGATTCCTTTTCAAAATTATTCCCCAGATCTCCAGACCACTTAACTTTGTCCTACTTTTCATGAGTAAGACCAAGACATAATTTCTTTTGTCTTGGGATTCCTTGTTATGAATAAAACCCAATCATTATTCTCTCTCTAATATTGGCATCCTTCTCAAGAGTAAGCCCTATGTTAAGTATTTAAATCTCCATAAAGCACATATACCAGTATGGACCTTGTTCCTGGGCTTCTTTCCTAAAGTAATTCCTAATACTCATTTACTTCGGTCATCATATGTACGTAATCCCCACATCATTTCTTATTATTACATCATTCCTAGCACAATCACCAGGTTTTACTAATACCTCTTGTTTCTCACACCGAGTACGACTCACGTGATCTTAGAGTGTAAATGTAATTATGACATCTATCTTTGAGACATAAATCATTAATAACCCTCATACTTCTTCACTCGAACTACGTGGGTTCTTATTCCTTTTTCTAACAACTATACGTAGGTAGCCCGTCTACTATTATGATCCCAACTCTAAATTAATACATGTCCTTCTGAATGACAATAAACATCATGTGCCCCACTAAGTGGCTTTAAAACCAGTATGGTTATCATAATGACGAAGAGATTACTATATAATGTGTTGAAGGATACCATTGACTAAGAATATCTAATAAATATGGATGATTCTCTATCGATGAAGAACCTAAAATACATATAAAAGATTCTCTAAATCTCATAAATATCAATCATTGATTATATGATCTAGAGGAAAGCTCATTTTAATAATTTGTAAATTAATAACAATTCACGAACATAACTCAAATCTATAAGAGAGTCCTGGATTAGACAATAATTCCGACAAAAAATGTTTGATGAGTCTGACATCCCATCCTCTCGACCAATGAAAGTTATTAAGCATCATCGGTTCACAACTAATGAGCACCTACCTTTGGAACGTAGGTCAAATGGATGTAGAATCTTTGGATGTTTCCGATTCTACGAATAAAATTGTTAGAAACCGATTGGAATGTTTGAACCTTAAACAAACGAGGTCATCCCCTTTTCCAGAAGAAACATATACATTTATTAATTTTTTTTATGTTATTTTTGATTTGTTATAAGGTACAATTTTATTGCTCGAGATCATTCTTGTTGTTATTCCAAATGGCCCAATGTCGTTCTTTTTTATTTTATTATGGATAATCACACTTTTATAGTTTGAAGGGGATCCCTTACATGAATGGTAGGACCAAAGAACAAGGCCCAAGATGATCCGATGATTATGTGGTGTGGGAATAATTCTCCAAAATTGAGTGTATAAGAAATTAATTAACAAACATTATTAAAATTAGAAATATGTTTTATTTTGTTTCCAAATATGAGGATGAATCATTGATGATAATTGTTTAGCTTATTTTAATTAGTTTTTCAATCATAATTAACTAGTTTTGTTCTATTATTTTATATCATATATATATATATATTGGTTCCATAACCTTAACTAAGATATAATACATATTTTATAAGTTTTTAAAAAATAATAATGGTTCAATGACCATCATTTAATGAGATATTGTGGAATGAATGTTCATCATCTCTGAATATTGTAAATTACCTCCTGATGATGATTTTTCATTAAAATAAAAGAGGGAGTTTGAGGAGATTGATAATGGATCTTCCATAAAAATTATATAATTACAATATATTGATGATACTAGGTTTATTATGATCATTTTAAAAGAGCATGTGTAGAGAGGATAATAAATGAAAAGAAATTGAATTGAAATTTAAAAAAATTGGATGAGGGTTTACCTCATTGTTTATCCTCCTTGAGAACCTCCATAGGGAAACGTGGTTTGGTCTATTGGCAGGAAAAAGAGCTCTAAGACATGGTTGAATGTCAAGGGAATAATATTTATGCATAATTTTGAATATATTTTAGAATTTTTGGTGCAAGGAGAATATGGTGGGAGCTTATTTTTTTTAGGGGAGAAGAGGGGTGATTTCTCATTATTTTATTATTTATTTCAAGATAATTAATAATATAGTTTACGGTGACTAAATTCAGTAATGAGTGCACGTGTGTTTAAACAAATGGGTCATACATCAGAAAATAATCATTAATAGCTATATAATTCATGTATTTATCATTTTTCAAAATTTGTGTATTTACTATTCAAAAAAAATTCATGTATATTAAAAAATTATCAACAATTCATTATAATGATTTTTTGATGTGTATAATAAAAAAATGTACTCAATTTTCAGAAAATAAATTTCTAATTATGATTGATTTATTTTTTAAATTAAATCACCAATTACTGAAATAATAATGTTATTTAATTTAAAACTGATGTTATAATACCAAAAAATATTTAAAAATGTGTTATTAAATTATCTTAAAATCATATGACAACCAATTTTTTTATATATATAAATTTAATGAAAATTATTATTTTATAAATAAATTTATTAATTATTAAATGGTAATTACAGATTTAATACTCATAAACACACCATCAATTAATTTTTAATTATCTAAAATATTTATTTATACCATTATATAATACTGTAACATATATGTGACCAAAATTTTCTCTAAACTTTCATGGGTGAGGTTAATATTCCAAAGGGCCATATTACTATTCATAATGGTAACATTACTATTCAAAAGGGTCAAGTTACTATTCACTCAAAAATTATGTTGATCCAATCAGACTCTAATTATCTTATTGATCTCAACCATGTATTTTGGTTTTTCAAAATTCAAATCTAAGAAGTTGAAAAATTATGTTTCATGGATTGGTTATAACTAATTTTTTAAAAAACGTATAATAAGAAATTATTGTTTCATAGAGACTTAGTGTCGTGTGCATTACATTCTATAATAAATTTATTTGTAAATCCTTGGTGAAACATTTTTCCCTCAATCAATTTTATTTTTGAATTCTATAATAATACAACATAAAAACATTTAGGTAGTTCATCATCAAAATTTACTCAGGATCCCATGTGAAAATTTTAATTTTATGATTTTTAAAAGTACCTTTCCATTAAAGCAATCCAATTCCTCAACACCAATTCCTTAGTGTAGAAAATTCATATCAGATCTTGATTGTATGATAAATCTAGTTCCATATATATTCCGTTAGAAATGAGGACATGTGTTGGGTTGGGTATGTAATTTCTCAATAATGAGACAAAAACCACATTGTGAACTTTAAAATGTTTAGGTGGAATCTCAAAAATAGTTTCCATAGATCTAATGGTCTCTTGCATTTTAAATCGTTTAATGTACTGGGGGATTAATTTCACATTCCTCACAAATCTTATAAAACCCTTCCATGGAGATAATTTCTAGAAAACATGATCTCCAACATGAAATTCTGAATCCTTCCCTATATTATCAAAAATTCTCTTATGCATACATTGATCTATATTCATATGGAATTGAATAGTCTTTACCATTATTGTTGTTTCCTCAACAATATCTAGGCCTAAAGTCTTTCTTTCACCAACTTCATCACAACATGTAGGTGTATGACATCTCTTTTCGTATAATTGTTCATATGGTGCCATTAGAATAATATAATGGAAAATATTTTTGAACGAAAACATTAAAAAAGGTAAATACAAATCCCATGTATATTTAAAATCATTTGAAAATTATCTCAACATATCACTTAATTTTTGGATGGTTGTTTCTGACTGCCAGTCAGTTTGAGGGTGTTATGCAGTACTCGAAGGTACCCTAGTATCCAATTATATCTAAATATTTCTCCACAAATTCGATGTAAATCATTTATAAAGAAATTAAAAATTTGAAATAGGTTCTACGTGACGTCTTAAAACTTCATTAATATCGATCTAATATTGGAACTCAAGTGGAAAATCCTACCATTTATCAAGGAAATGTTCAGATTTGGGATGTCGATCAATAATCAACCATATTGCATCATTCTTGCATGGTGTTTTCAAAATTATAGTGAGAAAATACATGGTGATATCAACCCATTACAATGTTGTAATATGAAAAGGTTCCATGAATCATCCTTGATGTTATCTTTTTACCTTCACATGTTGATTGAATAAACATCATGATACATAAACTGAAATTTAGGGCATTATATTCTCCTAAAAAAATTCCCTACCAAAGTCATTACATATTAGTGATACCATGGTGTATTGTGATATTCAAACTACGGGAATAATATAATAAATACCTTTTTTCTCATTTATAGAGAGAACACATAACCTTCTCCCTAATTTGATAATTCAATCTTTAAACACGATGTTTGGAAAAATTCCACAATTCAATGCATTAATTTTTTGTTTAATATTTTCATCATCATACTAAAAACATTTAATTATTTATTATAAATATGGTTGGGATACAAATATAAAATTAATAACGATTTAACCTTCTTTGATACTTCCCATATATATATTTTCTAGATCCATGAACAAGTGATCCCTTTTAATCCACATTGTTTTTCATAAATCCATAATCCTTATTGCTCAATGCATCTACCACCATATTTTCCATCCCTGTGTGGTAGTATATCGAACAATCATAATCCTTAAGTTTCTCAATCCATCACCTATTCCTCATATTGACTTCTTTCTATGTGAAAATATATTCAGAACTCTTATGATCTGTACATAACCAAGATTTTTCACCATAGAGATAATGTATCCATATTTTTAATGAAAATATTTCATCTACTAACTCCAAATCATGAGTTGGATTGTTCTGGTCATGATATTTTAACTTCTTTGATTTATAGGTAATACCTATAATTCCGCGTAAGTACACAACCACAAAATTTCATTGATTTATCTCTATAAATCACAAATTCACTATTTCTCAATGGTAGAACCAGGATTAGAGGATTCACTAAAATCATCATCAATTATTCAAAATGTTATATAAAAAATTGTTTTCCATATGATCATAACCCATTTTTGAGTGACCTTGGATAACATGTTATCTAATCATAAAATTATTTGAATAAAACATTGATATTAACATTATAAAAAATTAAACTACATAGCTTGGTCTTGTTCATTGGGCTGGGCCATTCCATAATAACTCTTTTCTTTATAGGATCAACTATGATTCCATCCATAGAGACAATAAATCCAAGAAAAGAAACTGTTTGATGCAGTAATTCCCACTTTTTAAACTATTAATATAAATTATTTCCTCTAAGAGTCCTCAGAATAATTATTATGTGATTCTCATGATCTTCATATATTTTGAAGTATACCATGATATCATCAATAAATACCATAATTTTTTTAATGGTATTCATAAAAAACTCTATTCATTATAACTAGGAAATTAGAGGGTGAAATAGTGGGTCCAAAAGGAGTTACTGTAAACTCATAATTCCATACCTGTTTTGAAATCCGTTATTTGTAATATATGCATTCCTCACACAAAATAGATGATATCTATATTAGAGTCTAATATTCAAAAAATATTAGGCTCTGTGAAGTTGACCAAATACACCATCAATGTAAGTAAGAGTATAATTTTTCATTATTGTAATGTTATTGATCTACTAGTAGTGAATGTCAATCCTCAACGATTCATATTTCTTATAAATGAAATGAACATAGTATCCCCAGGGAGAATTACAAGGGAGAATAAATCATTTATCACTCAATTTCTATAGATGTTTCATCAGTTATACTAATTCCACCGTGGCCATTCTGTAAGGTGCCTTTGATATAAGCCTTGAACCATGAATTAAATCAATAGGGAAATCAAATTCTCTCTTATGATGATTTCTAGGTAAATCTTTTATATATACATCTATATTTTATTCCACAATATGTAAATCTTAGAATTGAATATTTCTTTACTAACCCCTTTATATTGTGTTATCATCCTCCCCAAATGTTTTATTTAGGATATATACGCGGTGTGGCTCTATATAACAATCATATGGAGATGTTTTTCTCTAAAAATATAGGAGTCTACATCATTCTAAAAAAAATTAACTTCCTTTTTATGACAATATATTTTGGCATCATAATATGAAATCCAATGAATTTAGAGTATTAGATAAAAATAAATAATGGGTATGATGATAAGGTTATCAACTAAAGAAAGTTTATGTGCGATAAAGGGGACAAATAAGCACATCTTTAATGCAATAATACTTCCCTTAAGGTTTTTTAATGACAAATACATTATTAAACCAAAAGGGAAATGTATAATTTTCTAGGAAAATTGGGAATTAATGAAAGAATATGATAACCCATAATCAAATAAATAATTGTCAAAGTCTGGGGAAATAATTAATGTACCTACCACTACATCATTAAGAACTTCAAACTCACTAGTTGTGACACCATAATCCTCTCCTTGAACCCTTGGCATCTTTTGGAAAAATATTCCTTGATGCATCGGTAAACAGTTTTCATAATATCTTATCTATTTATAGTGGAAGCATTAAACATTGGTATCTTAATTGTTTCCATTACAATCATGGGTTTGGTGGCATTTAATTGAAAACATGTAACAAACACCCATGCTCCTCTATCTTGTACAATTGTGATTCTTCCAAAAATCCTCATAGGATGGAAAACTAATTCTAAATTTATTCCCCATGTCCTTATTTACTTTCCTAATGTGTTTATAATCCATCTTCTTTTCATTCATCCATTAAATTTAAAATACATAGATAATTATTTTTCTTTTGTGATAGCACATGAGACTATATCTTTTTATGATGAGAAATTTTTGGTGACCAATGCCTTTCAGAGGAATGTTTTTAACCATAGAAGATTCGATTAATATTTCTCCTTGGATTATGTATGTATTCCATATCATGACTTTATAATATTGTAATTTTAACTTCATACATGGAAATATTTTTGTTTTCTTTCTGTCATCGAGTCATGAATTTCTTCTCCATATGAAGTCATTGTTCACAAGGAAAATATTTTTCATAGAAAATTACCATAAAATAAATACAATGCATATTAAGGAATTCATCCCCCTCCGTTATGTTTTGAATTAAATACCTACATTGATCTATATCTCCCAAAATATGATAAATTTCGATAACAACCATCTCCCTTTTATTACATTCCAAAGCGAGAAATATCTTTTCTAAAGAGATAACCCACTAATGCACTATAATTGGAGTTTTAGTACCATGTAATGATGGAGGGTATTATAACATAAAGTATTTTAACATTTCTCCCCCACATTATGGATCATCATTCTACAAATGGGTAAGGTTATTATTCATAACCTGTGTTAGTTGTCCCAATATAGTTATAAGTTAATCATCAACAATCATAGTTTCAAAACAAACATCATTATCTTTAATTAGATGTAAATCCTAACCTGGGATACACACGTTAACATGATTTATATTCCTTCCACTAGGAACTATTTCTATATAATGGAATATAGTAAACTAGGTTATGGATCTTAAGGTATAATGTCAATATTTTAAAAAAATTAACATAAATGAAAATTTTAGGCATTCCTAAACTCATATTCATAAGTATGGGTTCTTTGGGGAAATATTAAAATTTAAATACTTCATAATGGTTTTAAAATAATATGTGAATTATATTAATAATATCCCCCATGTATGTTAATCCGGGAGTGTATTAAGTTTCATTGTCATGTACAATGTTACCCTATCCCATCCAGGAAGACCATGTCAGTGTTTTTACTAGTTGGTATTTCTATTCCCAAACTAGATCCACGTACAGTATCAAGATACAGATATATTTAATATGATGATAAAAATAAAATATACATTACCAAAATTATATGATGTTCTTTTATGGTTATCCTCAAAGTCTAGCCAATGTTTTTATACTAATATAAATTTTTTAAATATAGTTTTCAAGGATTATTATAAAATTCCATTGATACCAACTGTAATGAATTGAGCCTAGTTACCCATAGCTGATTCCTAACATCATGGCATTGAAATGAATATAAGGAATTAATACCCCAAAGGATATAATAATTTTGTAGCTTTGTAAGAACATGTTATAAATATGTACATTACATTACAACATTAAAGGATATAGCATATAGACATTTCTTCACAGACATCCAAAAATCCTATATGATACCTTAATGTAATTAATAGTATAATTCTTTCCATCCCAAGTAAAAAAACATATTAATGGGGTGATCATAGATTCTATGTAAGGGTGTGTAATATAGTGTAAGCCATCATTAATAATAATTTATTATTAAATATTAATGAATGCATTACATTAAAACAAAATATTTTGCTTAATATGGATGGAATAAAATCTTAAAAATGAATTCTATAATAAAACATTACCATTGATATTTTAATAGTATTCTAATAACATGTAATATCAATTACTAGTTTTAAAATGAGGGAATTCATAATATAGGACATCATAATCATGTCGTCAATGCCTTAGCCAATACACTATAAATAATGGGTAAAAGCTCAGTATAGTTTGTCTTATTAGACCTACTGATAAATATAGGGGGCTATAGAATGCCCCAACCATACCTTAATAAGTCCAATTAACTCTTTATATGATAGGTTATACCATAAAAAATTAATAAACAAGAAATTTATATAACTTTCCCCACATTATATAAATAATTTCTAACAATACTTAGAAGTATGCTGAATAGTATCAAGATATCACATCCATAGACAAACGGACCAGAAACCATTTAATAAAATATTCTGGATCATAAACACATGATATTTACCTCAAAAAAACATTAAATTCCTTATATTTTTTCAAATAAGTGAAAATACTCAAATAAAATCATCAAGGAGTTCTTTAGTGAAATACGCCTTTTTTACATTGCACAGATAGATGATTTTGAGATTTCATTTTTATTTATCATGATTGTTCTTATAAAACCAATAATGAAAAATATAAATTTTTAATTTTTTTATAAAAATATTTCTTGCTTAAAACAGATTATGGTTGGTACTTGAAAATGTGTATGAAATCAAGATGTTCCCTTTAATCAGGCTTGGGAATTAAGAATAATTGAGAATGAAACCATCATAAAGAATATAATTATCATAAAAGATTAAATTATATTGATACATGATGGAGGAATTTGTACACATAATTTATAATATGTGTATAAAAATAATAGAGAATCGGGCTTTTGTATAGAGGAAGAAATCATAAGACGAATGAAATTAAAGGCTCAGAAAGAAAACCCATACCCTATGTCTTTACATGTTCTTCACATATTAGTAAAATAGTGGATAATAAAATAAATAAATAAATTAAATAATAACCTTATATTAGTGAATTTGATTTATTATTGTTTTATGATGTTCAATTTATGTCCTCTTCTATTCATTATAAGATAAGCTTTTGTTACTCTAGAGCATTCATTTCATTGTTTTCACTATCGGTATTCTTGAATATGAGTATTTAAGTTCATATAGAAAGAGGATATTTCTCTAGAATTTAATTTATATGACTTCAATGAACAAAAAAAGTTTTTGGTAATATTTCTAATTTCATTCATCATATGATAATGAATAATTAATGATAATCATTTTGCATAATTTTAGTGGTTTTTCAATCATAATGAACTAATTTTGCTATAATAATTATTATCATATTTATAAAAAGATTCCAAAAACATACCTAAGATAGAATAAATATTTTATAATCTAGTTAAATCATAACAATGGTTTCAATAACATTTGTGATGCACAAATTAAATAATGAAAGTTTTTCATCCAAGAAGGTTGTAAATTTGAACCTCTCAGATGGTGATTTCTCATCTAATATAAAAGAGAGAGATAGTAAGGAGGTTGATGATAGATCTTAAATTAACATGATATAATTATTGTATATAGAATATAATGGAAATGTGATGACAATTTGGATAGAGGTCATGATGACTGGATAAGAAGTTAAATAAATTAAAATGAAATTAGAAGAAAAAGGAAGACAGTTTACCATCTTGAATTATCCTCCTTGGAAAACTCATTATGGAAAGGGTTTTGGTCTTTTGAAAAGATAAAGAGGTCCTGGACATGGGTGAGAGACTAGGGAATATGATTTGGGTCATCTGTTATCAATATTAATGGTTTATATGTGGGAGTAGAAGGGATGTGATGAGAGTTTTTTATTTTGGAAGAGGAGGTGACATGTAAATATTTTATTTATTATTTTAGTGTTTTTTTCGTGAAAAAAAATTGTATTGAGTATTGTGAAAAAATAATGTAATAAAGGCATGTTATTTAGGGCCAATGGTTCTCTAATCATCCAAAAATATCAAGGTCTGTATAATTAATGTGTATAGGAATTATCGTAAATTATAATATTTTATTATTGACAAAAAGATTGATCAAGATTAGAATATGTATGGGTGAGACTTCATCTCCCCTATTATTGTCCCAGATTAGGGTTTTATGGCGTGTTGGATTGATCTCCCTTGTGGAATATTTGAAAGTTATTGTTATGGAATAAGAAGGGATTTCAATTATTGTTGGGAGACAGAAATGTTGTGACCTATATCAAATGAGGATCCTAGATTCATGGCGGTAGAGACCGGTGTGGATGGGAGATCTATGATGTTGTTTGTCCAGTGCGATTGTGGCATCATTGACTGATGCAGATTTTTTTATACTGTTTTTTTAAAAGAAAATTCTAGAAAATGCTTAGGGAAAAAATATTTTTAAAAATGCACCTTAAAGGCGACATCCCGGATGCCTCCTTTGAATTTCGGGGGCAAGGCGACATCCGCGATGCCGCCTTTGCGCTGCGGGTGAAAGGCGGCATTTACGATGCCGCCTTTCCCTTAATTGTTTTTTAAATTTTTTTTTTATTTTTTGTTATATATATATATATATATAAACAAAACAGATAATATCAGCAGAATTTATCTACTATTAAAGCTCCAGCGCTACAACCATTACATCTGTCTGGATTCTGATAGAAAATCTTACCAAAGCCTCCCTTTTATAAGAGGGCTTTCCCTGAAAATGATTCTTCATTTTCGATGTGGGATTCAAGTTCCCCCTTTCCTGCGTAGTACATTCTGCATTTTCAATGTGGGATTCTATTTCAATTACATGACATTTAAATACAATAAAATATAATCTATAAGTCCAATATAAATGAAATTTTAAAAATTGATTAAAAATATAATAAATAGTTGAAAATAAAAAAAATTCCCCAAAAATGTTGATGAAAAATAATCTATAACCTTTCAAAACTGCCTACTTGAAACTTAAAAATGTTTCAAGTATGTGAGTTTGAAAGACTATTAAATATAAACAATAAAACGAATATAATTGAAACTTTAAACATTGATTAAACATATAATAAATAATTCAAAACAACAGGAATTTCTAAAAAATAGTTGATGAAATGTAATTTATATGCTTTCAAAACCGCCTACCGGAAACTTAAAATTTTTCAAGTACGTTAATTGGAAAGACCATAAAACATAAAACAGAAGACCAATATAGATGAAACATTAAACATTGATTAAAAATATAAGAAATAGTTGAAAACAAAAATAATTTCAAAAAATATGTTAATGAAAAATAATTTATAAGCTTTCAAAACCGCCCACTTGAAACTTAAAAATGTTTCAAGTACGTGACTTTGAAAGATTATAATTATATTACTAATTAACTAATTAATTATTATATAATTAATATTTATATTAATAATTAACTAAATAATTATTATATAAGTAATAATTAATAATTAATAATTTCATGAATAGTTATAATTTAAATTTATATTACTAATTAACTAATTAATAATTAATAATTACTAATTATAATAAATAATTATAATAAATATTTATATTACTAATTAAATAATTAATAATTAATAATTATTAATTAATAGTTAATTAGTTGTAAATATAAATTATATTTCTAACTAACTAAATATTTATCATATATTTAATAATTATATTTCTAAATAATTATTATATAAGTAATGATAATATTACTAGTTAACTAATTAATTACGAAATATTTAATTATTAATAATTACTAATTAAAAATTATAATAATTATATTTAATAATAATATTACTAACTAACTAATTAACTATTTTATAATTAATAATTATATTACTAATTAACTATTTAATTATTATATAAATAATGGTTATATAACCAATTAACTAATTAATTATTATATAATAATTTTGAATAATTACTAATTTTTATTTATAATGGATAAATATAATTTATAATTATATTTCTAATTAACTAATTAACTATTATATACTGAATAAATATATTACTAATTAATTAGTTAATTATTATATAATTAATTATTAATAATTTTTAATTAATTAATTAATTATTAATTAATTAATTATTAATAATATTAATTTAATAAATAAATAAATTATTATATGTTTAATCCATGTTTTAACATTAAATTATATCGGTCTTATATTTTATATTGTAGTCTTTCAAAACTGCATACATTAATCATTTAAAGTTTCAAGTAGGTGGTTCTGAAAGCTTATAAATTATTTTTTCGTGAACATTTTTTACAAAATTATTTTTATTTTCAACTATTTGTTATATGTTTAATCCATATTTTATGATTCATTTATATCGGTCTTATAGTTTATATTTTATGGGCTTTCAAAGTCACGTGCTTGAAACATTTTTAAGTTTCATGTTGGTCATTTTGAAAGATTATAAATTATATTTCATGAATATTTTTTATGAAATTATTTTTATTTTCAAATATTTGTTTTATTTTTAATCCATTTATTAAGTTTCATTTATATTGGTCTTATAATTTATATTTTATAAGCTTTCAAAATCACGTACTTTAATCTTCTTATGTTTTAAGTAAGTAGTTTTGAAAGCTTATAAATTATTTTTTATCATCATTTTTTGTGATGTTTTTTTTTGTTTTAAACTATTTTTTATATGTTTAATCCATGTTTTATGTTTCATTTATATTGTCCTTATAGTTTATATTTTATAGTCTTTCAAAATCACGTACTTGAAATAGAATCCCACATCAGAAATGCAGAATCTTTTGTGCATGAAATGGAGAACCAGAATCCCACATCGGAAATGCAGATTGATTTATAGGGTAAGCTCTGTTATAAAAAGGATCCATGTGTGAGAGATTCTGTCAGAATCCAGACTATTGTAATTGCAGTACTGCTGGATTTTAAATAGCGGATAAATTCTGCTGAAAATTTTATTTTTGTTTTTTTGTTTTGTTTTGTTTATATATATATATAAGCAAAACAAAAAATAAAATAAAAATTAAAAAATTCTAGAATTTGTTTTTCTATTTTAAGGGAAAGGAGGAATCTATAATACTTCCTTTGTGGTGTATTTTCGATTTTTTTTAAACATAGCCTGTTTTTAAAAAATATTTTTTAATAAAACTTATTTAAAAAAACTCGGTGAATGCTAGTAATGTTATAACGTCAATCTTTTATTGTCTGAGTTGGATAGTGTTGAATGATGGGGATGGAGTGAGTCGTGCGGTCAGACTACTTCCAGTGGATAATAATGCGGGCAGCATGAGAAAAGATAGTTTAGCAAGCTGATCTATGGTGTTTAAGGCTGATGCGAACGGCGTAGGTGGCGTGACCAGTCTTACTACGGAGGCTAAGATGCTTAAAGGAATATTCAAGGTCTTTTTCTCAAAGGCATCGGGTGTGACTACTATAGCAGCAGAGCTCTGTGGGGGTGGCACGCATCCTTCACTGGTGTTGATCAGTGTGGACGGAAAGCCTATGATTGTAGAGCGTTCTTTATTTTATGTAAAATTGATTGATATTCCTATAGTGAACTTGGAACTTGAGTGACTTGATTTGGTTGATGACTCTCCTACTGGTGTATCTGCTATTGGAGTTTTGGTGATGCACCCATCTAATTTTTTACCTGAATCTATGTAATCAAAAAATCTGAATACCAAAAAGTATGAATCTAGAATTCTAAAATAGAGTTATTATTCATAGGTAAAGAACATCGCACCTTAGTGAACGGTCAAGAAAGGTGACACAACTCGAGTGACTGCTAACTGAGCAGCGATTCTGGATAGATTTAAAATCTATGAATACTCTATAATAGCAAGGCTTGTGTGTCCCGCTAGAGGAAAGACATGGAAATTTGGCAACTTAGATCAGATGTTGGTCTCTATATATGCTAATCCTGGTTAGAGATGTATCCTGATGGGTTGTGGGTTTTTTCACATCATCTTTCCATCTAAGAATCTAATACTAAGGGCATGTGGGATTGGTTAAATTGCCTTAATACCAATTATTATATGCTTTCAGAAGAGGAATGTTTGATTTCATTATTTTTCCATAAAAAATAATTGAGTTCAAGTATCTTCTTCTATATTGCCTATGTTGTGGGAGTTCGATCAAAATGGATAGGAATTCTGAAATTTCCATATTTTTTCATTATTCTAGGATACTTGTGGAGGTTGATTTCAGCTCTAGCTTGATCCATAATGTTTTTTTTTCAACACTCAATGATGATATTACTTTAAAAGTGGAGTATGAAAGACTTACTGATTTTTTTCAAGAGTGTCAATCTATTGGACATTTTAAAGATGAATGTCATAGGAATATGATTTCATACTTTTATTCTTTAAAAGCGAACCATGATGTTTCTTGTATAATTAAACTGAGGAAGCGGACTATATAATCCAATGTAGTGTTTTCGGGTGATCAAAAACCCACTCTTGACAAAGGAAATGTGCATGTTAGAGCCAGTTTATTAGATTTGGATAAGGAATTGTCTTATGAGACCCATGGGTTATAGGACATGACTCATATGTTAGTGCCAGAAGTTACTGAGGGTGACCTCAGACCAGGATTTTCTTCTAAATTTGAAGTTCAACAAAATCCGAGCGATGATTTTAATCATTCAATGATTCAAGAGGAAATAAATAAATTAAGGGAAACACAGGGCATTCATGGAATATGGGATGATATTGTGGATGGTTCCCCAAATAAGCATCCTATAATCCTGTATTGTCCAAAGAGAATAATTTTGTTGGGGATGATGGAGGTTTTCATCTCGTTCCTCCCATGAGTGTGGGACGTATGAAAGATTACTCCTACCTAAAGTAGACGATAGTTACCAGGTCTCATGGTCCTGTTAAATTTGATTCCAACTGGTATAGTGACTATGCTGATTCTTATCAGCCTGAGTATGATTTTTTATTTACTTTTGTTTCTCTTGGCATTAGGGCATGAATTCTTGTACGACTCCAACTTAATACTTTCCATATTTTTTTCTTAATAAAAGGTATATGCCCTAACCATTCATGAAAAAAAACTACTGTAAAAAATTCATGTATTTAAAAAAATCAAAATAACAACCTAACTATTTTTTTATGTGTAAAATTTAAAAAATAAAATAATATTTAAGAAAACAATTTTCTAAATTTGAGAAATTTATTTTTTAATTTAAATAATCATCTACTCGACAAATATTTTTTTAAATTAAAAACTATTTTATAACACCTATAAAAATTTACTAATGTCTAATTAAATTATCCTAAAACCATATGAAAAATGTATTAATTTTGGAATACAATTTTTGAAATTGAATTTTCTTTTCAATAAATTTTAAAATTTTAAAATGTAATTAAATAATAATTACTCAATAATATATCAACCATTAATTATAATTTTTTAAAATATTAACGTAGATATATCATTATATATTAGCTTTATTTATAAGGTTCCTCAATTTTATTTATACATTTAGTGGTGAGGTTATTATTGATAAGGGTGAAATTTCTATTTATAAGGGGAACATTTTAATTATAAATGGTCAAGTTTCTATTTACCACAAAATTAATTTGATCTTATTCGAATCTAAATAACTTATTGATAGCAAACTTGTATGTTCATTGTTCAAAATTACAATCATCGAATAAGAAAAATTATCTTTCATTTCAAGGTTTAAACTATCTAGGTTAAATAATTATAATAAAAAATTGTTATTTAACATAAGATCAGTGTTTTGTTCATATAATTCTACAATAAAATTATTTTAAATCCATGGGGTGTTATTGTAGTGTTGTGGTTTGTGATATGACATGGGGGGGTTGTGGATGATATATGGTTGTGTAGAAGAGATGTAATGGTTTTGATGTGGTTGTGAAGTGGGGAATTCATGTAATATTGGATTAAACATGGATGTTGGGATTTTGTTTCAAATTACTTCTTATATAGTTTTTTGTTGTGTACGTTTCCTAGTAGGTATGGATTGATAAGTGAATAATAATTCTGAACAAAAATTATTAAATTATAAAGATTTAAACAACATTTTTAATTGGATGAATTCCTGCTGGGTGTTACATAAAAATAAAACTACATGTTTAATGGAATGGGTTAGAAAAGGAGAATATAAAAAATATATTAATAATATTTCAAGACTGATATATAAATCATGTATTGTGTACTTCTTGTATGGTGTTATACATTTGGAGGTGGCAGTAAACTGGGGAAGTCATGAGTATGCTGGGGTTTTGATTATAAACCCATAGGTTGGGCGTGTGTGATTTTTTTCTATATATATGTATACACATAAAATTCTTATTATTTATGTACTCACCCAACCTTGTTGAGAATCATGTGACTTTACCAACATAGTGCTATGAGAGGGTGTCTTTTCAATTATCACAATGGGATGAAGGATGGTTGGGAATCCTCTCATCCTTGATACCCCTTCCAATAAATATTGGGTGAGGTGTCTTCAGGAGAGTGTGATTTATGGTCCCATGTTTCTTCA
Organism: Viscum album; assembly: GCA_963277665.1. NCBI lineage: Eukaryota > Viridiplantae > Streptophyta > Magnoliopsida > Santalales > Viscaceae > Viscum > Viscum album. Next base: position 1,175,518,271 of record OY728134.1, read on the forward strand.
GGATAAGATTTTTTGTGTTTCCCTAGGTGTCTTTGGGATGAAATGTGTTGTGATGTCCCATGTGTCTTCATGTGGGATTTGATGTACAATTATGGATTTGGTGTGTGACAGCATGATGTGATATGAGGTGTGTCCCATGTGTGTGTGTGTAGAAGATATAATTTACTACATTCAGAATAGGTGGGAGAACCGTGACATTTTCTTTTGGGGTGTGAGATAAAATAATCAATTGGAACATTGTCTGGGGTAAACTTTCATCAATGGTATTTATATTTTAATATATTACATGGAAGCATTATTTGTGAGAATTCCTTGGTGAGGATGGCATTATAGTTATTCTAACAGATAGTTTTTTATTGGGTTTGATGTTTTCTCATGGGTTTGTCAGTATGCTCATTCCACTAATGCATGAGAGACATTTCTTTTCCTCCTGAATATATCTAACTGCTCACCATACATATATAATTTATTTTCTAGGTTTCCATGAGGATTGCATGGTTCATACTAGGAATTACTAGCAGAGACAATTGGACAATTGTTGTGTTTCTTCTCTAGTTTCATCTGAATTTAATTTGGTGACCTTTATTTTTATTAGTTTTAGTTACAAATTCATTGTGGGATGGTTTTGTTTTTCATATATATGTAAGTCATGGAGTTGATTTGGGTTTATTAATTCTATTTCTTAATCTTGTTTCTTTATAAATGTTACTTCCTCCCAAAGTTTTATATTTGTAAACGCTTGGGGCTAGTCACCACCCTAGGGCCTACTGATGGTGGGACTTGGGAGTCATTATCTCTCTCCTCTCATTTCAATATCTTTTTTAAAATGGGGTCGTGTCATAAATTAAAAATATATAAAAGTAGATAAATTTTTTATTGATTTAATATTTCAATGATATGTTTCGAATTAAAAAACTTATAGGTTCATGATTAAAGAATTAAATAATTGAGTAACTATTAACAAAATTATTTAATCCGTAGAGTCTATCATGGATGATTCTAGGATTATGACATTACCAATGAATGTCCAATGTGATAAATGTAGCTCAAATAATAAATTATATGAAGTATCTATACTCGATATGGTCTATAAAATTAAATTAATATGGATACCCAATATACCTGAATCTAGTTTATATATGTACTTCATTAAGCAACTAATGATAGTATTGTTTGAAAAACTCTAGGGTGTTCTTAATATAGAGTTAGATACAAAATATCTCAATTATTATTTTTTAGATTTTGTAACATCTCATTGGAAGGAATTTATATAAAATTAAATGGATTATATAAACAAGAGAAATACATGGTTATTTTTTGATATTCCTCTTTTTTCAAATTTAATAGGTTTCATGTGGGTATTTATAAGGAAATAAAATATTTATGTTAAATTCAAAAAATATATATCCATATTGGTGGCTAAGAGGTTTACTAAAAAATAAGGAATCAATTATTTGGATACCAATTCTCTCAAGGAAATGACTTCTTCTATTGCAATCCTTATATCCATACAATCCCTATATAATTTATAAATTCACCTATTAGATGTTAAAATGGTATTATTAATTGGAGAGTTAAATAAAGAAATATATATAGAATAAATGGAATAAATCAAAGTACCTAGAAAAAATATGTTTCAAAATTTTTTACATTACCAATATGGTTTAAATTAAGCTCCATAACAATTGCATGAATATTTTATTGATTTAATTTTGTCAAATTCATTTATTGTTACCCAATATGAAAAATTTTACAATAATAGGTTCTATAATAACCATGTTATGGCTATATATTCATATATTGACAGAATTTTAATATTTTAAAATGATAAATAATGTAAATAATGATAAGAAATTTTTTTCGAGAAACTTATAAATAATAAACATAAGCTAAAGTAACTTAATTGTGGAAATTAAAAATTTAAATTATTATTTTTTATTTTACTTTCTCAATATCATTATATTCATATGTTTTTAAATTTGTTCAACGAATTTGATTATTCCCTTGTTATTACCTAGTATTATTCTAGGAGTATGGTGCTAATAAATGTGTGGTTTGTCAAATTGAACATGCAAGGTTTCTTGGTAGCCTTAGATAGTCTATGAGTAGAATACAACCTAATTTTTCATACTACATTGTAATGTAGAGTATGTGTACATAAATCCTTGTTATTTAATTTGGGATTAAAATAAAATTGTACTAAAAATTTTAAAATGTGATTTGGATTATTGCATATGTCATAGTGGAACCTCAAGGGTATGTGAGGTATTTTTTGACGTAAGATGGATTATTGAAATAGATTATCACTCTTATATTATTTTATAGGTTTTTACACATGTTTGTAGAGATATATCTTATGTATTTAAGAAACAAACATGTTTAATGAATGCCAAAATGTTTCCTAAGGCTGTTGTTGAAGATAAAATTAGAAAAGAAGAAGAATGTATTTCATTTATTTTTTGATGTTTACCAGTGTGACCTATTCCAATGCATTAAATTGATAAAATATGTGATATTAGAGCAATTATGGTTTGATTATACAATAAAATACATATAATTTAAAATTGAGACACATTGGTCACATATATAGCCATGTTAGATAGCTGATAAAAGATGGTTTAATAATTGTATTAATTGTTAGATTGAGAAATATGTTCTCAGATCTATTGAAAATGTGTTATTCAAGATAATTTGTGTACAAATATACATAGGGATGAGTATAAATACACATTCAAATATACATTAATTATAGAACCTTGAATTGACATGTTGTAAGTTCACATCTGTGTGTTCAATGTCATAAATAATATTATATATGAAATGGAAAACCCAAAGGTATATTTCTGTCTAGGAGAATGGTATTTGGTTCCAATTATATAATATGTTGGGATTAATTATCCTAATTAAAAATATAAATATAAATAGTCTTGAAACATGGGAACTCATTTTGGTTCACTAACATGAATATAGGAGTAGATATTCACCATAGAGATTATAATTTCTTTCTAATATTCAAAAAATGATAAGTGGAACTAGACCATAATAGTTTCTTGGAGTTGATGAAGAAATAAGGAATTTTAATGCACTTTTATGGGATAAATCAAACTATTAATATGAGTCACATGTTCAGGGAATTATCCACATGTTTCTATTATCGTATTTTATGTTTCGACAAAATATAATGGTTAAAATTGAGAGATACCTTTATTTATGAAAATTTCATCCATGAGATTATATTGATTTTTTTCGGAAGTATTTTTTATATTTTAAATTAGAGTTGGGTGTTTATTTATAGTTTTTTACTTTTTTTAAATAATTTCAAAATAATGGTTTTTGATGGTGTATAATTTTAAAACCATACATTTGAATGTGGGTTAGAGTATGGTTTAACTTATAAAGGTGTGATTTTTTATCATTATTTAAAATGATAAATATTTTATGAAAATCATATTTATGTGGTTCCAAACATAATTTATGTGTGTGCCTGATTGTGCAATGTAGAAATTTGATGGTGGGATTTTCACATAGCACACCACATTAGTGATATGTTATTAATGGTTCATTGAATTTATTATGAAAGAATGGTAGGTATTACTTGTTTAATACAAGGAATAAATGAGTACATTAGATAATTCCACCTAATTATTCATAAAATTATGATTTTTTTCATCAATCAAATTAATACAAATTTTAAGAAAAATTTCTTCACTAGTGGATGTGATTTGGGAAACCTTTTCAATCGGTTTTAATCCAATAGATGGGATAGTTATAGATAATATATAACCTTTCAGAATAGGTATTTACCCAATTACAAGGGGTAGGATAACTTATCCAAATGGGAACCCTGATTGTTTTGGTATGGAGTTTCTATTGAATTGATAAAAAAATATTGATTCAATTTTTAATAACCATTGTCCCTCACATTGATTTATATTTAATTAGAGTATTCTAAAAATATCATGTAATTTTTTTAATGTGATAAAAAATTCTTTTTCATATAATTAGATTATAAACCCTCTTATAGTTTACTCTAAACTATGTACAATTGTTGAGTAATGAGACACTGATGTATCGTACTGTGGATTCATATTCAACTCGTTGTATAAAAAAATTGATGGAGAGATAATCTTGTTTTATAGAGAGTGAAATAACAATGTTCCTCAATGAGCTCCATATTTTAATATATATATAATTATATATTACTTCAAAAAAATTCCCTCTACAAAAATTAGTCAATCTTAATAGAGATTTGAGTTTTATTTCAATAAAGGTGTCTATTTGGTACCATCGAGGAATTAATGTCCCCTAAGACCATGACTAGAAACCTATCATGAAAATTTTTCCATAGGTGTGAGCTACAAATCTCCATTATAAATACATATCAATGATGATTATGCACATGAATGATAAATAAAAAACATGATGCTCTGTGTATAATAAAAAAATATATCATTTATCTTGTTTTCAATATTACTCCCATATGAACAAAATGGACGAATGGATACTTTAACCATGTAATGAGTCTTAAAAATCATCATAGAAGAATATATATTTTATAATTACCAAAACATCTTATGAATATACTAAAATAGAAAAATTAATAAGATCTAGTGGAACCATCCAATTACTTATCCAATAACCACCTAGAAAAGAAATTCATAATCCCCATATTAGTTTTATGGTAGAGGTATAAATCAACCAACATATGAAAGAAAAAATCTCTATGTATTTTCTATTTGATTAAGTTATACAAATTTCCTTGATCACATAGTGGTATGTGGTGATAAAATTCACATATTACATAAATTAAAATTACATACTAGTATAAAAATTACTACGTTTATAATGAACATGTACAATTAAATGGTACATAGAAAATCTTAGAATTCATATATGATGGTTTCTAAATCATAATCCAAGGAAAGCTAGACTAATTCCTTAAATATAATTTTATAAAAACAATATTAAAATTTTAATAGATTTTTATAAAAACAAATTTCATTTAAAAAAATTATAAATAGATTATCCATGAGAAATACACAAATCTATACAATTTACAAATAAAACTAGGAAAACAAGTGATTCCATTGAGGTCGTATTATAAAATTTCCACAAATTGAAATATTTAAAAACAATTTTTCAACATATAAAATTGATAAACATAGAAAATTTAATACTGATATCTATTTTTTTATACATCCCATGACAAACTATATTCTTAAATATATGAATATTTGACTTATTTTAATAATTCAATGTCGATCAGAAATAATATTTTAAAAAAATAATATATTAAAATGTAAATTAATTTCCTATTTTTGTTCAAATTGGAAAATCATTTTAATTTATTTACATTGGGAATAATCTATATTGAATTTTGAAATTGTTTGAAATTTTATTTACAATGGATTTATTATTTTATTAAATATTTATATATAAGAAATATTTAAATATGGGGGTTTTATAAAACCTCTTGTTTTAATGTGCGGGAAATGTGAGATTATAAATTAACTTAGATAACTTCATGTGATTTAAATTAATAAGGGATACCCTTATTTATTAGATAACTAATATTCAAGGGTGAACATTTGTTATGAAAGGGTTACATGACAAATTTACATGATATACTTGTGTATTTTTAATTTCCATAGAAGATATGTTTCATATTCATAAAATTCATTTCCTGATATTTGAGTGTAAACTATAGATTCAGTGATATATAAGACGAGTTAATTTTCTTTGAAAGAGAAGATCTTATATGACCATGATTTTGTGGTTGTGTGGGATTAAATAAAAATATCATAAAAATGATTGGAGTCTGTACATATTGAATAATACATAATCCCAATGAATTAAAAAATCACGTAATCATCACTTGAAGCTCTATTTGACATCCTTTGATATTTTTTATTTATGTAGTGATTATGGGTGATGGTGAAGGAATCGAATTAAAGGGAATATTCATGATGGTCTAATATATGTAATGATATCCACCCTTTGGTAGTACACAAAAGATCAAATATAGAGTTAAAGAAGCTCAGTTCAAAATTTTAAAATGATATAGGATATGACACACTATGAGGATAAATCTTTTTCCCATTACACTTGTAAAAGGATTTCAGACATTTGATTTAATAATGACTTGATACATATAGGTTTCTTATATAAAATTTCAATTTCTATAATTAATATACATTAAATTCATTTTGATGATCTCCTTATCCCATTATTTTTTAAAATATTTTGTAACAGAGATTTACCTTGCTCTCTCCAATGGTGAGAGACTAACCTAAGAATCACCACCTATATTAATTCAGATGATTTGAATGTTCATGGACCTTGACTCCACAATTCAACATTTAGTTTATCAGTGATTGAGGATGTGTTATAGTACTTCCCATTTCAAATTACCCTATTACCATTTAATAATATAAAATATATTATCTATCCTAATAATCAAATTATTTACATATGATGAAATTAGTATTTTGAGTGGTTTTTGGAAACATATTTGAGATCCAATGATAAAACAGTGGGTTGAAAACATATGGTATTTCATATGTATAATATCTATTCAGAAAATGGGTGTAGTGAGGGTGTGTACAACCATTTCAAGGTATATAGTATGTATACTAGGGAACACACCCTAGTATACATACTTTATAATGTCTTTCATTTTTATATTTTTAATTAAAAATCCTGAAAATATAACTAAATAATGTAAAACATACATATATAGTGCTAGTGGAAAAATAAATATAAGATTATCTAAGTCCAACGATGTAGAAGATACTCAATATATAAAAAATACCTGATAGAGAAAAAACATATATTTAATACATTAAAATTTTATTCCCACCCACTCAATAATTTACATATCTATTGGGGTTTAGGTTGATATACTATTATCTTAGAGTACTATTTTTCCAATACAAATCATGGACTTTGGATACAATTGTGATTGTTTCTATAAAAACCATACTGACCATCAAATTATTGTTAATACATAATGTATTACTTGATATATGAAGTTAAAAACAGGACACCGACATATGGAATGTCATATGATTCCTTACCCATCCCTATTTTTCATTTTATGTTTACATTGATTAATTTTTTCATGTTTTTTTATTATAGGAAACACCATTTGATATTACAATGAATCTTAATTAATTCTTTTTATTTGGAGAATACATATTCTAATATTATTTTTTTATAGCTCTTTAATAACTTCATATATTTTGTCAAAAAGTGGACATGAATGGGTGAACGTGTGCTAAGTCTACGAGGGATAAAAAAATGTGTTTTATATATGTTTTTCAATATATTTTTTATTTTTTTTATTTTTGGAATTCATTTTTAGTTGGTAAATAGGTGTTTTAATGATATAATTTCTTAAAATAATATTTTTCTTATTTTGATTATTTAACTAGTTTTTGAACATTTGAGTTTAAATGATTACCAAGGTCAGTTTGTTTGCTTCCTTTATCAAAACAAACATATGTTAGTAGTTTGAAAATTAACTATTAATCTGTGAATTAGCAATACAATTTTATTATTTTAGGACAACAATGTGAATATTTTTTAATCCTATAACATTCATGAAGTAATATAATTACAAAGGGAAAATAACCTACGTAAACATTTAACCCATATTTAATATTTAAATGTTTTCTTCAGTGAAATATATTTTCCCTTAGTTGATGAGAAAGACACTGATGATTTAATATTTAATTTTTAAGAGTAATATACCACATTTATAGTAAAAACATATATATTATGGGAATTATGGGTGACAACATTCTGATCAATGTTACAGAAAACATAACTACTCATAATTTTATAATATTCCACATTTTTTTCATAACATAAAAAATTATAAATAACCACGTTAATCATACTTATGTAACAACATAATTTAATTCCATTTTTATCACGGTTAAATATTTCTACTATTATTTATATAATATGAAATAATAAGTCTGGAACAAATAATGGCTTACATGATACAACGAACAATATAGAATAGGTAATTTTACTCAAGTATCGTATATATATTGTAGTTCATATAAATTGTAACACTAAAAAACTATATTTTTAATTGAAAGGAACAATGATATTCTTCAATGAATATAAAGGATACATATTTAAAACATTAATAATAAATCAACTTTGAGATGAGAAAAATATGTAGTTAATATAATATTATATAATTTAAAAACATAATATTTTATTCATACAACCAAAATCATTCATTTAAAAATTTATCATAATTTGATATTTTTTCCGTTCTTATTCGTATCATATCATAGAAAATTAATAACATACCATCATCATATATAAGAAAATAAAGAAACCCAATTTTAATGTTTTTTAAATACAAAAAAACACTAATGTGAATCCTTCTAAATCCATCATAAAACATGAAGTAATCCATATTATTTTACCCTTTTACGAGTCTTATTTAAAACATTAATGTCATTAATTAAGTAAAAATAATTAATTTTTATTTAAAAATATTTATAAACCCATTAAAATGTTTCATGTAGAGTTATACATTAAAATAACCATGTTAAAAATAGTGGTACCAACATTTTTTAATATAAAAATAATTATTAGAAATGAAAAAACATAATATAATAGAAATGTGATTTTAAAAAATGGTTTAATTTTTTTGAACAATATAATTCTTTATAGTAAAGGAATACCTTGGAAACTAACCAATATTTATACTTGATCTAATTATCCATTATTTTTTTATCCATTTTTAATTATACAAACCCACTTATTTACTATAATATGAGGAGGTTTGTTGAAATTATTCCATGTGTTATTTTCTTTTTCATGAATTAACCACATCACTAATAAAATTAAATGATTAATATTGTTTTAATACATAAGAATACAAATAGTACTATTTTTCAGTGAAAACGGAACTTAGAAGAATTGTTTTTTGTTAATATGATGAGATGAAGGTCAAATGACCCCAAAAATCAATCTCCTCTTAGTGGGTAATCAATAATTGTATTAAATGGATCACTATCTGACCCAATGTCACACTCTAACTCATATTGAGTAACTATTTGAAAATAAGATAGAGTAATCTGAATAAGTGACTCAATTTTTATTGATAGAATAATTTCCCCACCATCAGATTGGGCTTCATGACCACTTTCATTAGTGGAGGGTTTCCTTTTTGGAAAAAAGAAAATAATGGAATATTATATAATAACTTATGATAAATTTTTTAAACCCTGTTTTATAATACAAAATTTTATTCCCTTTTCCACTTTTCAAGATATCCTTGGACTTTATATTTAATAGACATAGGATTGTGATGGTTAGTTTGCTATATGAATGGATGTAAACCCAAATACTATTAAATGAGCCAATAAAAGAGGGTAGTTAAACTATATATTTTCATGGTTTTGAACTGACATGAATAGGATGGACACGAGTTAATTATGAAAACTATCAATGTGGCATACTCTGCATAAAACAATTTGAGCAGGTTTGAACAAGAAAGCATGCTATGAATATACGAAGAATTGTTAAGTTAACACACTTCCTAACATATTTTTTAGGGAGTCTAATCAATGATAAGGTTCCTATAACTACCATTAAATTTATAGAACAAAAATAATGAAGTTGATAAGTATTTAAGTCTATAATTAGTTTACACGGAATTTAATAGTGTCAATGTTTGGTTCTCAATATAATAATTATGAGCTTTAAACACAATGAAGGCATCATATGTTTTCATATAGATATACATCCACACCACTCAAGAAAATTAATCAATGATTCCCATAACAAATGAGCCCACACAATGGAAATAATACCTATAAGTATCTCAATGAATATATTTTATGAATTCCAAAGGATGACTATCATTAGTAATAGGTATATTGAAACCAAACCTCTTATATTTCCCAAGGAAATAGACTTCATAAAATGTTATTCTACTTGATGTAACATGACTCATAAGACCCTGATTATTTAACTCCTCAAGTCTGTTATCAGTAAAAGATTGTAAAATCTTATTATTTAAAATGTTATTATCACAGTTTGTGACATATGTTCTACCCAATTTTAATGAATATAGGTTCCCATTATACAAACACAAACCATTAATTAATGTTACCTTAACAACTACATGAAAAACTCTAGTGATTTTAATGAAACATTGATCTAGAGTAGATGGAAAAACGTTTTTATAAAAAAACATTATATAAATTTTTTTGGAAGAAATGAAACCATGTTAAATAATGAAATATTATTATTGATATGTTATAAATATCTATCAAAACCAATCCACTACCCTTGAAACTAAACCTCTTATTTTCCCTAAAACAACAACACCCACTTCATTATCATATAACTATGAAAATAAATATTTATTATAGATCAATTAAAATAAAAAATGGGAATAGAGAACCCATTGATTATGATATATGTTTTTGGATACAATAAACACATTAAAACTAACAAAAATATCAAAAAATATTAGAAGTGGTCATTAGAATCTTTTTTTTCTCATTTTATTCGATTTAATTGAATTATGGTCTAATGTGTTGATAGTTTTTAAAATGGTGAAATACAACACCATTAAGCATAGAATTTTATTTACTATTCCTAAAAAGGTTATTGTTCGTTATATTATATTTTATATTATACTTTCTTCTCTCATTAAATTTATACAAGACTCAAAAATTTAGATTTCCCTCCACCACATTAAAATTGGATTTAAAATGTAAATCTTGGGTAAGGATGGTGGATTTCAAATATGGAAACATTAAATAATAGTTATGATAATACATAGTTTCTCTAATTGTGTTATATGAATATTGAGTAAAAATTATTTTATTTAAGGTACATAACATGATATCAAATTCAACATTATTTTCTTGGTCTAATATAATACTATTGAATTCATATATATGTTCATTTGTTGAGGTCCCAACAAACATTCAAAATGTGACAACCCGAGTTTTTAAGTAATTAATTTTTTTAATAGTTTTAATAATTTTTTTGATTTAATTAAACATAAAACAAAGTTAATATTTCAGTATACAGCTTGACAATCTAGTTCTACATAGAATATTGGCCATGCTTGTGTTACACACAACACTATGTTTTAGCAGAACTATGAAACATTTATTTAAATGTGATGGTTAAATAATAAATATTAAACATAGTTGTATGAATTGAAATTAATAATCATTAAATATTAATTATATCGATTTAAAGAAGTTGAAATTATATATAATAAAATACATATTCTTGGTAAAGAATATATATTATTTAAAAAACTATTTTCTCATAAAAGACCATTTTATTTCTTTTTGGGGACAAAAATTAAATTAAATTAATGTTTTATAGAAATTTAATAATATAAAATAAAATTTATTTTATATATAATATTTTCAAATTGACTTATGGTGAATTTTTTGGTATTTTTGAAGAGTTGTATTTTTTGATGAATAGTAAATATTGTAAAATTCTAATTGAAAACATCTTTTTCTATATTTTTATTTACATTAAAAATGTATATTTAAATTTTTTTTTAATGTTTTACTAGTTCAAGGATACATTTATTAATCCAATTTATTAAATTGTATTATTTTAATATTTTAATTTAATAAAAAATAGCAATCTTTTCATCATTTTGCTTTTTAAAACACGCTTTCCAATCACATCTGAAGGAATAACTTTTAATTTATTTTTCCACATATATGAATGAAATTTTGAAAAAAGCATTACATATTATGAATCATATTAATTTATAATTTCCAATACATAGAATATAATTTTCCATCAATATAAATAGTGAATACAGTAAAAATTATTTTCCATGGTTATGCTAAAAATGGGTTTAACGTGGGGTCAAATCGAAAAGACAAGTAAAACTTTAAGCTATAAAATTCAAAAAAAATATATATATATTCCATATATAGACTCCTACTTGTTATCAATTCTAATAAAGTCTATTTGGTATCATTGTTTCATTTAAAAAAACCTAAAATGGCTCAAATTGTTCTAAAATACCATGTGTGTTCTCTCCCCAACCTATAAAAGGCCACCACTCTCATCTTTTTTTAACTCTATAAAACACATTTCTTTCTGATAATTCAAAAAAAATAAATTCCAAATATCCATAATATAATCTAATAAACCTGATATTTGGTATAAATATATCATTGGAATACAGATAGTGAAAATGTACGGAGGATATTGGAAGAAGATGAAATATTCTTCAATGAGAACTTTTTTTTTATTTATTACAAACCCCTTAAGTAATTTTTATATAAAGATTAAATAATAAAATCTGTTATTTAAATAAAATAAGATGTTGTTATAAGATATTTATGACTTAAAACGACACACACTCCCATAAAATGGTTTAGAAAATCATTTTTCGTGTTTATAGAGGACTACTGCCTAATGAACCTATACCATTCATTTTTCCATTGTCACTACTTAATATTTGTAATTATGGGTGTTTAGTATATATCTGAAATTTATTTTTCCATTTTTATTATTTTATTTTTATATCATATCTGCCATTATGAATACCATTTTATGGGAATATGATAAATATGTTCCTATGTACGATATACTACCTCCTTATAAAATGATGTGATTCGTTCATGATTTTAATGGAATGTATTATGTATTGGGTTAAAAAAAGTACTATATATATGTATATTAAATAAAAATGATTATATAATTATAATATATCATTTAATTTTTTTATTTCAATCTGATTATAAAAAGAAGAAAATAGCATTCATGCATATATATGACCTATGTCTCTATGAATAGTGTATTTCATTTCCAGTCACTAAAGTTTACAGATTAATATAAATAAATATATAATTAATAATTATTATTTATATTTAATTTTTATCAATCTGGGAAAGATTAAACACTAATAAATTATATAATACAAAAATATGGAAAATCTATACATATACAAAAAAATAGGTCGTTATTCACCAAAATGTAACATTAAAGTGGAATCGTTGATATAAGACTTGTAGAAAGTAATAATAAATTAATATATCGTATGGTTTATATGAATATGGATCTAATATATAATTATAATAAATGTATTTTATTTATACATGAGTTTATAAGAAGTATGATGATAGTAAATACTTAAGGTAAGAGATTTCCCTCTCAAATTTATTTTTGGTGCGACACAAGCAATAATAACCCCTTATTTATTTAATGTGGTTTATATACTTACAATAAATGTATTTTATAATAGATATAATTAAAATTAATGGGGTTTACATATCTAATTTAGGAACTATATTTCATGGGGTTTATCGTTCATATGTTAAAAAATTGATATGTGAATTTTTGTCTCAATTTGCCTTCTTTTAGGATTACAATATGCGAGGAATCTATATTCATTCATGAGGTGTATATATATCCCATTTTACAAGTAATATAATCAGTTTATTAATACTCATGATATATTAAGATTCATTTTTTATTACTTCATAGTGACTTTGATATAATGTTTCAAATATGTTAATGATTTTATTTTACAACATCAACATTTATTGGGATTTTATTATATTAAGTTCCAAATTTAAAAATATTATAGTATAACTATAAATAATTCCATTTTATTTTATTATCCTCTATTTAATAAATATATATTTATGTAATGTTACAATTTTCCACTCATAATTAATTAATATTATAAATAAAAGGATTTTATTAAAATCAGACATTATTTTTCACTTCATTTGTAAATTTGTCTTCATCTAAAACCATATTTTCTAAAAATGGTTCAAAAATCATTTTGTAATCTCTTATAAATTTTAAAAATACATTTATACCAATTTTTTACATAGGAATCGTTTTTTAAAGGATTATTCATGATTTTTTTCTAAAACAATCCCCATTTGAGTTTTACTAAAAATGTGAATGGAATCTTCCTTTTAACGTGTAATATAGGAACAAAACATTTCGAAATCATGTATAATCATTGATTATAATATTAACTTTTTATGCTATCAAGGTTATTTTTTTTGAGAAAAATGTTTTCAAAAAATCTTATTTTTTTAAAAACGTTCTTGAAAGAGGAAGTATTATTTTCCACAATAAATGAATTAAATGATCCTTTGAAACCCAATTCCAATCTAATATTACATCAGTTAGTGTTTCCTATTCCCTAATGGGTTATGATCCAAATATGATATCCATATTAATTATTTTTATGGTAAATTAATTGATAAAAAAAATTTATGAAACACTTTTCTATTCCATATGTTATAACATGATGAAATGCATATAAAACCACTCCATTGTACAGGTTTTCCTAAGATGAATTGATTATGAAAACTGTAATTTATACAAATGATATGATATAATGGACTACTTATGAAACCCATTTCAATTAATGGGTAATGATAAGGTGAATATTTATTATATTTTGGCACTCATTAATTCATTTTTCAAAATGTGATAGTTAATACCTAGATCTCACTCTATTGAATTTTGCAATGTTTTATATATAATTATATAAAAATGATGAGATAATGAGTTACCTAGTTTAGTAATGATAGGGATAGAATTATGATGGAACCCAATTAATTATAATGTGGCTTTAATTGGAACTAAACTATCATCAGTGAAGAAATTTTTCCACTTTGATGGTCCTGGGAGTAAACCTTGACTAAATGTAAATGATTTTGTATATTTATGTGATTTATTAAAATTAAATATCTTATTCCATTTTTATTCAATTTTGTCTCATTTTCTTTTAATTTATTTTGATTCCTGTATTAGGAATGGGTAATCTTTATTCCATGACTCATAATTATAATCACTAATATGTGGGGAATACTTTTCAAATGATTATGCTCATGTTCCCATAAACCTCAAGGTCTTGTTATACTTATATATCTCACTTATTTAACCTTTCTAAGAATGTAATGATGCCTTTTTATGTTTTATTTTCCTCATGATATGATGATTTGCATTATGTGTAATCTGTATAATAAAGGGTGATAGTTGTAATAAGGGTAGTGGGATATAATGTATATTACCTATAGACAATTGATTATGCTTACATTTTTCCAAAGGCAATAAATTATTATGGCACTCAGATTTTTGTTCACTTAAAATAAGGAATATTCCTAAAAAATGATTCAATGATTCTGTATAAAAATCCTGGGTCCCTACAGTTTGTTTTAGATAAAAGGTTTAGATATTTTTTAGAAACTAATTTTATAAAACCTTCATGAGATCCCAAAGAAACTTTCTATATACAAGTCATAGAATGTGTCAATGAATAATTAAATTTCTCTTGACTAATTTACCTAGGGGTAACAACCCCAAAAAAAATATGAAGATAGACTTCATTAGGAAAATCTTTACAACAACTCACCCATCTACACCCCTAGTTTTAGAGTCCTGTGGGATATGCATTAGGAATTCAAAAACACATTATAAACCCCCAAGAAGGGTTTATATATATTATAACTATAAATTACCTAGGATAAAAATAATGTTTCATTGATTAAAGAATATGGTTTTGGGATTTAGTAATCCAAAAAGTATTTTTCATTATTATGTATTTCCCCACAATGACTATTTTTCATACACTTTTCATTTTTTGATTTCATTAAATGGATGAAACCAAATGTAAACACATTATTTATTAGTAAAATGGATAATTCAATTATTGTATCCATGAGAATGAAAATTTTATGGGAGACTGAATGAAAAATATAATTTATACTCTCTCACAACTATCTTTATCTATGAATAATGATAGACTTTCAAACAAACAAATGAGTGGTAAATATTATGTGTAGCGTATTATGATGGAACTTCCACATTCATTTTGTGTACCACTAATATTATAGTTTCAAAGAAATTGATTAGTACCACTGAATGATATGTTTGTTCTGTTGTGTTCAGAATATGGAAAATTCATTTTTTTCCCTCAACCATTTCGAAGGTGAAAGCGGGTAAAAGGTTTAATCTTATAATGAATATGAGAAAATATGATTAAATTGACTCCATATATTTGTATGAGTTAAACAAATTATTTCTCAATATTTACATTCCTTATATTGTCTCTATGAATATAGAGAAGGAGTTCCTTGATTTAAAATCAATTTTGGATAAATCTGATTGTACATATGTGAAAATGTGCAGAAGACTTTTACAGTATGCTTTTGGAATTATCATTCCACCTGGAAGAAAGCGTGAATGATTCTTTAGTGCTTCGAAAACCAAGTCTTCAAAGGTCATTATCCATAACATTCTTTTTTTCTATAAAGATATTTTTTGATGTGATATCTTGGTGGAAATAGAGGTCAGTGTTACATCTCATTTTTATGGTTTAAAGAATAATATGTTGGGGGTGTTCACGGAAATGATTAAAAAATATGGAGGGAATAATACAAGAAGTAATTTAGGATCAATGTGATGGAATAATCAAACAAAAAATTTTCATAAGGGGGCTAGAAAATGTTTTATATGAGGAAGGGAAGAACATATAGAAATTTATTACTGATATTATTAGAAGATGATATATAATTATGTGAATTGAGAGAAGTATTCAATGAATGAACATCCCATATTTCAGTGATTCAAGTGTATAGAGAATGGGAATTATTCGAAATAGTTCAAAAACCTGAAGGATAATTTTGATGACCAATTTCTGCAACCTCTTAAGACCAGGGAAAAGGGTAAATCTCAAGCGATCACTATATTTTACTTGGGGTGAGATTATTATATAGTTAATTATATTCTAACCATCCAATATATATTAGATAATTTCTTATTCGAATATAGATCTACGCATTCTTTCATTTAAAAATAATTTTATAATGGTATCATGATTTTACCCAAATTATTTCGTGTGGAACTACTAGAGAAAGGAAATAATGGTTCTATGAAAAAATCGCATGTTTATCATTTCTCTGTATTTAATATTTATGGGAATTTTTTTCGGATTTTTTTAATTCTTCCTCCTATAGAATTTAGTTTCAAATTAGTCATAGAATTGCTTTCTTTATATATATTCTACAAACATTCTCATGTAAAGGATGTCATATTTGATATTATTAGTCATTTTATGATTTTATATCAATGTGATGATATGTATGAACTTCAAATAGAGAGTATATCCATTATTAGTGTCTTAATTCCCATTCATATAGAGTATTTAAAACATATCATTGGGAAAAAACATAACATTGATGATATGCCTATCGTATGACAGTTTTTGATCTTTTTCTTGAATAATTTTACAATCTGCCAAAAATTCATGATGTTTTGTTCCTAATATAACTCATATATGGTTCCACACCAATTTTAATGTTTCCCTATAGAATGGACTCGATTGTGTTTTAGGAATTGAGGAAGAAACTCTATAAAAACCTTGAAATGTGAATCATTCATCATGTGTGTCACCATAGGGTGCACGTATCCTATTTTAAAAAGAAATATGGATCTATATGACTCTTTAAGGATTATTGTGAGTTGACGAATTATATAATTAATTAGATTTATCCTCTTCCCATTATTGATTACTTGTTTTTAAAACTGTACAGAGTTAAATAATTTTACAATAATGAAATTCATTCTAGATATCATAAATTGAGGTACATGAAAGAGGATATAATGAATATATCATTCCACACAAGGTATAGAAAATATGAATATATAGTTATTCTATTCGGCCATAATAATTCCACATCTATCATCATGAATTTAATGAATAGTATTTTTTACACATTTTTTGATCTTTTACTAGAAGCCTTTATAGATTATATTATTATATACATAATGATAATTTAAGTTAATTAATATAAATTTGGAACTATAATAAATACCCTAAAGATGGATTGAATATATGAAAAATATAAAAAGTATGAATTTTGGATGAAAAAGTTACATTCACTGGTCATATTATCTAAAGAGAGTGCATATATATATATCCATCCAAGATAAATGCTAATGAATATTTTACAAACCAACCATTGCGATTGATATACACATTTATCTTAGGTTATTTGTATATTATTTTTGGGTTGTGTATAATTTATCATGAATATCTAATCCTATGACAATGTTAGCTAAAAAGGGATCCATGTTACTCTGTATATATGAATGTGAGCAAACAATAAAGGAAATGATGTAAAGATTAGTGTGTAACCCTATGATGACTATACCTTAACATGGATAATGATTTTTTATCTATAGTGATGCATTAAAAAAGGGTTTGGATGTTTTATTAGGTACAATGTCATGCTTATAGCTATTTAATCATGAATAATTATGATTCATCAGAAAAATTACCCAAAAATCGATTTAGGGTTTGATGTGGGAATATTTTAATTAAATATATAGAGGAAACATCATTATATAGAAACGTGTGATCTAATTACCAATCATCAAACATTATTGTATATAATTACATGGAAGTAGTTAAATATTCACCAAATAAGATGGTTATAGACGATTAATGAGTATTACTTCTCAATTCAATACAACCCTAAGAAAGTGAACATGATGGATGATGCTTTGATTTTAAAGGATCAGATATATTATCCATAAAAATGATAAAAAAATAAAAATTATGTATTGATTAAAAAATGATAGTTATGAAAATCCTGATGGATTGTGGAAAATATCATCATTCTAAATTAAATGTTCAAATACCTATCCAATCAATGATTTAAGATGTGCATAAGAATGATTTAGAGCTGTAAAAGAAGGATACAAATTGTATTCAGTTTAAAACAGATCATGATGGAATGATATGGTTCAAGAACCATTTATTCATTCTATGAATACCTTATTTGATGATAAGGTTGTTAGAGTCATCTCACAAGTCTTCATTCTACATATATTATCAAAGTACAAGGATGTATATATATTTGAATTGTATTACCATTGGGATTTCATGAAGAGATATATCATAGAGATTGAATCTTAGTTCATGGTATATAAATTAGTTAATGTTGAATGATGAAAAAGACTAAAATCACATTGAATCTGTTAACCATCCCACAATAAAAATAGGAAAACCTAAAAAATGTATTTTTTATGAGACCCCAAAACCTCTGAGGGAAATAATTCTATAAGGATTGTAGTTAGTTTCCTTACTATGTGAGAAAATAGAAAATATTTTTGAGATTAATTCTCTCCAAATCAGATTTTTAGGATATAAATTGAGGACATGGTATGGTTTCATTGAGTACCAGACTCCATTTTATCTCATCATGATAATTGGATAAACTCATGGTTCTGGATTATCCTTTTATAAGCACTATATGTAGAGTTGGTTGTTAGTACAACCTATCATCTTCAAATAGATTTTCATCCTAAAAGAACAATTTAAACATTATATGATATGTTGAGATCTTGTTTTTTGGATTTGAAAAGTGGTTGGGATGAACACCTTCTTATAGTTGAGATTTATTACAATAATAGCTTTCACTCAAGATTTTAGACAGCTTCATATAATGTCTTAAATTGAACGATATTTTGATCTATGATGATTTTTAATTATGTTGAAGAAATAAATCCATTGAGGCCAATTAATATTGTAGAAATGGAAGAGAATGTTAAATAAATTAATCAACACATCACAGTAGATCATATTCTACAAAATATTTATGCTAGAAATCCCTATCATGACATAGAAATTTCTTATTGGGGATAAGGTGTTTCTAAATATTTCACCATGGATGAAGGTTATGATATTTTGGATAAAATTGAGACTAATCCATATGTAAACTGTTCTATTTTAAATTATTCATCATATTGGGATGGTATCCTATCGCATGGTGCTTCCAACAATCCTATCTCATGTATATAATTGTTTCCATGTTTCAATCCAAATTAAGTACATACCAGACACATAACATTTACTAAACTAATAGGCCATACTACTGAAGCATTTTCTTTATTATGTGGTATAACTAGTGTAATAGTAAAAAATGCGTAGAAATTTTATATGAATATATACCATATACCAAGTATTTTTTCTGTGAAAACCCCATTATTTTGATGAATCTACGTGGGAAGATGATGATATAATGATCGAGAATAATTCTCATTTCTCTATATTATAACGATAATATTCGAGAGATAAATTCATCTTAAGGGTGGTGTAATGTAACACCCTTAGTTTTTATGAATTTTTATTTTTCAAATAAAAAACCTTCATTGATTGATTGAATTTGATTTAATACCAGGTTTATCTTTCTTTATTCTCCAAATTGTTCTTTCTCTATACCCAATATGCGCTTAAATTATAATACACGCAACACTGAGTTTTATCAAAACCATGATATTTTTTAAAACATGACAACTATAACGTATCCCATAAACATAGTGAAATGAATTGTAATAAATAATTTTTAAATATTAAATATAATTTTTTACATAAAATCATCATATTAATATTAAAAGATACAATATTTGGTAATGTCTTTATAAATTTAAAAAAAATATTTTCTCAAAGAAATGTTATTTATTTCTTTTTTTAATAAGTAATAAAATTATTGGTTACATAAATTTTGAAAAATATTTCAAAAAAATAAGCATAATTTTATAATAATAATATAAAAATTAATTAAATCTAAATTTCAATCATTTTTTATGAAGTTTCATTTTTTGAGCAACAGTGAAAATTTGGAAATTTAAATCCAAGTTTATTTTTGGTATTATTTATTTATAAAGTTAAATTACATATTATTTACCTTTTATTATATAATTAAAATAATTTCACAACTATTAATCACATTAAGTTAATTGGAATCATTTTATATAGAAAATTAAATATAAAAACATTGTAAACCTTTGATCATTTTGGCTTTAAAAACCATCTTTCTCTTCACGTTTGTAGGATTAATTATATTTCATAATGTACACTAAATTATTAGTAATTTTCTAAAATTTAATAAATATTTGAATAAAAATACATTATACCGAATAATATGAACAAATTAATTTATATTTCTAAATTAATAGTGAATGCAAAAACAATTAATTGTTATAGTTAAGTTAACTTATGGTTTACTAGGGGTTAAATAAAAATAAGAAGTGTATAATAAACCAATAAACTTGTAAAAATACTATTTTATAGAACAATTGTGACCACTAAACATCTTTTTTTTGATAATGGTATATTTTGGTCCCTTGGGAAATATGAAAAATGTATGACCACTCAATTATTTTCAAAAATACCATGTGTGACCAATCCACCTCTTATCAGAGGCCACCAACTAATATAAATTATTCAATTAATAAAACCTATTTCTATCAACCATAACCTACCGAAAAAAATTTCCAAACACTCTCCCATAATCCAGGTATCATTATTTCTTATAGGAATCTATCCTAGGAAGGCTTTTTGTGAAAACATAAAGATGATACCAAAAGAAGAGGTAACGTTCATCAACCAGGTCATTAATTTTATTTCTTCTTCAAAACTTTTCAATTATTTTAATATATTTATTTTATGACAAAATAATAATATTAAACAAAAACAATATTATGGATATTATTTATTTTCTTATGCACATCCATAAAATGGGATATGAAATCATCATTTCTGTTTACAAGGGACTACCGCCTCACGAACCAGTGCCATTCATTTTCTCATTACCAACTCTTAAGGATGGTTATAAAGATGGATTTATAGTTTTTATATTATATTTATCATATATTATATATAATTACCATTGTATAATTGTCATATTACATATACATTCATGGTGTCCATTTTATGGAATTGCGATAAGTTCATTTGTGTGTGTGGAGGACTAACGCCCCACGAAGTGTTGTGATTTGTTCATTAATTACATGTAATGCATTAAGGATGATTTCAATACAAATTTATAAAATTTATGAAATATATATTTTAATTTAATGATAATATTTCATGTTATTTTCATGTTTTTATAATGAAATAAAAAGGAAAGAACCGCATTCAAAAATATGTACAGTTTACTGAATTTATGAATGGTGTATTTCATTTCCATTCACTAAATGTTATAAACTACTATAAATCTATATATATGGATATATATTATACTTATTACACTTTTTGGAATTATGTAGATGATTAAATAATGATCAATGTAATAGTATAAAGAGTATACTAAATGAAAACATAAACGAATTAAAATGTGGTAATTACCGAAAACATAAATTTAACATTTGATCCCTAATAAAGGGATAATAAAATGATATATCGAAATCATATAAGGTATTATATATATTAATATATTTATTTTTTACATTAATAATAATAATATATTTATAATATTTTAGTTTTGAATGTTTACAGTTGAAGTCAATACATAAGGTAAGGGATTTCCATCTCACCATTTCTTTTTAGGAGACACAAGAAATATTAACCATGTATTTATATGATGTGATGAATACAATGAACATGAATGAATTTTGATATGTATGTTAGGATATGATGAAAATATTTTTTCAGGATTTTTATATAAATCCATCTTTTACATTTAATATAATGAATCTATTTGTCCTCATGATATTTTATTTTTCATTTTATGTTATTATATCACGGTGATTATGATTAAATGTTACCAAAATGGTAATGATTTTACGTTTTAATTTAAATATTTATCAAGATAGTTTATAATTAAATATAATGTTGAAACATATTGATCTATATAAAATATTTCATTTTCCATGTACTATAATAAGATATTATATTTATTGATCTTGAGACCAAGAACTAATATGACGTGTGATTATGAGGCCCAGTGTGCCCGAAACCATTATTGGAAAAATAGTAAACCTTTTAATTGCATGGGTAACAGCTTTCCTCAAAAAGTGGAATGACTCAAAAAGGGTCTGTATATTGGAAATATGAGGGAACCATTGATATCATAATTGTGGCTCTTCCCTAGGCGTGATATATCTTTGGTTAGTGTGGGTAAATTTTAAAAATGGTAACCAATGGAAAAATCGCAAATAAAAAAATTAAATAAAATTACATTTTTTAAATACATATAACTCATGAACTATAACTCAGATTGGAAATTAGATTCCACTATTGAATTCATATTGTAGTGTTTTCTATAGGCATGACTTAATTGTTGTTAGTGCGGGTCGTTTGTGAAAAAGATGTAATGGGGCGTAACTGTAATAAAATAATTTAAGGAAAATTATTTTGTTGACTCGACCGATGATAGTCATTAAAAATATTATTATGGATATCATCCAATTTTAGTCACAATATCGGGATTCCATAGAGAACTGATGGTGGTAGATTTGGGGATTCTCTCTTAAGAGATAGAGAATGATTGTGGATCGATGACTACGTCACCTCAGATTCAAAAGAACATGCCTATGGAAATGATTTGATGATCGTTCATCATCAGCTAGTAATCCCAATCGAGGTAAGGCTTGTTTTATATAGTTATTTTTTTATGGTCATAATTTCTATAATGAATATGAATCATTTGAAAAACTGATTGATTCAAAATTATTGTGTATTGAGGAAATGGAATTATCACTCTTGGGTTTTAATGGAAGATTAATCATTGTGGTTATTTATTTATTCATTTTTTGTTCTAACAACAATGCATCAAGATCGACGCGAACATAGATTGAGATTCATTGCCCTAATTGGTTTTTTTATTCATCCATAAATCATTAATCTTTTCTGAGATTCATTTTTTGGCATGAAACTTGACATATCCCAATCGATCGAACATTTAACCCATAATTCGTAGTGCAATAATCCGATATAGTAGATTTGGGATCATCATTTCACTATAGAGGTGTGATAGAGATGACATATAAATTAAAATTAAATTGGTTTCTATAATTCTCATTCCTCGGTTTTCTTCATTAGAAAACTAAGAATGGTGTTTTTTCAAATTTTATAGAATATTGGAGAAGAAACATGTTGGTCTAGAAACAAAATGACTTGACAAGCTCAGATTTATGACTGTTTGGTTTTTTAAGACTTGTAAGAGGTTCGATTGTCTTTATAAGGGACTTTTGGTGTGGAACCGATAACCACTGATGTTGGAGATACATGTGGTGGTTGTGAACAGTGGTGGCAGTGGCAGATGGTAGCAACAGTAGTCACCTAACGGTGGTGTGACGTAGCGATGACAGTGTCCTACGAGGATAGATACGATGGCACTGTTAGGGAAGAAAAATGTCTAGGCAGATGTGGATATGGACTTTGATAGTCCCATTAGTTCGGGTCAGGCCATGTGGCAATGGTTGGGAAATGTGGCCTAGGTTTGGTTGGTGGAACAGGTCGAATCTGTGTCAGTTCTAGGGCGACTGAAATAGAGTTGGGCCATAGTCAACCTCTGTAGTTGACTCTGAGCCATAGAAGATCATGTGGGTGTGTGATCGAATCATCTAGGTGTTGATTGACCATGGAAATGTCCACGTAATCCATGATAGGTGTGCTGACGGCAATAGTTTTTCTACAGGAATCCAGTCTGGGAAGTTGACTAAATTCACCAATGGACTGACCGTGTGGTCTGTCCAATTTCCCAATGACACCATTTAAAAATTAAAAAAAACCATAACATCTAAACAGAGTGTACAATAGAAAATCCATCTCCAATGTTGTGACCCTGAAGTTGAGACAATCCTTTTGACAAATATATTGAGTTGTTTGTTTATACCATTATAGATTGAGATTGTTCCCTTGGTTATTTTCTTAATGGTTCAGTAAGAATTTACGTTCCAATCATTAGATTTAAATTCCCTCTAGATGAAGAGTCCCTAAGAGAGTATTGTGTTCCTCTATGAGACTAGAGTGTGATCCTCTTTCACCCAAGTGTTGTTTTGTTTAATTGAAATAACCACTGAGAACAGTGTGTTTGTCCTCAATCTAGTGGGCCATATTAGTAGGGTCCTAGGTATCACCAAATGTGTCTAGGAATAATCCCCTATGTAGAAGGTTTACCTAGATTGGGTACATGATATTCCCCAATGTATCTGAGTAGGATCCCCTCTCTGTGTATAATAGTCTTCCTTGACCAATTTGTTCTCTTTGGACATGGAACAAATGAGATAGACCTCATATTGAGTGTCTTTCAGGATTTCATGGATTTAGGAATGATTTCTATTTGAACGACATGCTTCGAGCATAATCCCAAGGTGGGTAATTGGTTTTGGAATACCTCTAGATTTTTTGTCTTGGATTGAGTATATCTGGATATTATTTTTATCTGTATTGTGTACATATACCTATGCCAACCTAACTGTTCATTACTTTGTGGTAATACAATGTGGTAATTTTGTGTGGTAATAATTTGTGGTAATACAATGTGGTAATACATTGTGGTAATCCTTTGTTCTATGCCTTCACGATAATCCATTGTGGTATTCCTTTATGGTTATCTAGTGTGGTATTACTTTATCTTAATCTTGTGTGGTATTATTTTGTGGAAATCCTTTGTTGTATACCTTCCTGGTAGTTATGTGTGGTATTCATTGTTGGTAATCAAGTGTGGTATTTCTTTTTGTTAATATTTTCTGGAATTCTATTGTTGAAATACTTTGGGAAAATTCTATATGGTATTCCTTTATGGTATTCATTCGTGGTATTCCATTTTGGTATACCATTAGGAATTCCATTGTTTTATTTCTTAGTGGTATTCTTTTGTGGTCATTATATGTGGTCTCGGGGTGTCCTATAGAGTATTGATATACTCAACTCTACATGGGATTTCCCCTCATGTGACATGTATTATGAATAGGATCAACCTTTTGATAGATTCCTCATTAGACCCAGACATAGAGGTCCTTTGTGAGATTGGACATACTGTGTTGTGTTCCATCAGCTCTTCAGACAGTACTCCTAGTACCTCTTTTTTTAGAGGATGAAATTTTGATTAGACACCCTTTTTGGTGAGTTTGTTTTTTCCCTAGTTTTCATTCCAATAGATTAAATTTTTTACTATTTTTGTGGGATACATAGTTTTTAATGAAAATTTTTACTATTTGTTATGTATTCGCATTTGTCTCTTGGAGATGTGTGTGTGTATATATGTACTTTAGGGTAATTCCTCACATTTGTGGGATATGCCTACTAATTTCTAGTCACCATCACTTAGCCTATTAGGGGTGGGCATGGTGTAATCATGGAATGGGGACCACTAGGACAAATCATGATAATATAATAGTCATTAAATTCCATTAAAATTATATTTAGAGGGTTATTCATAATATATTCAATTAATGGTACCATTTTTAAACACATTTTTAACTGAGATTATTTAGAATATTATTTTATGAAAATATGACTTTATTTATCTCTTCAGTCAAAAATTTATTTTCATATAAATTAATTTTCTCTAAATATGTTTTAAAAAATGGTTAATTAATATATTATTATTTTAAAAAATACATTTTTATATATTTTTTATATGTTTAAAAATTATTTGAAAGGAATGTTCATTCAAATTACCAAAACAATTCCCATTTGGATTTTATAGAAAATGTTAAAGGAATATTCATTTTAACATGTAAGACATGAAAGTTAATTTATCACATCATGGAAGATCAGAGATTCTATGATTTATTTCTGTCTTTCAAATTTGATTTTTAATGAAAATATTATACAAAGTTTTTTATTTTTTAAAAAATATTTCTTCAATGGAGAAATTATATTTTCTACATGAAATTTTATTAAATGATAGTTTCAAAATTATTTTCCATCTATTATTACATCCTTTAATGTTACATATGACCTTAATTGGAAATGATCCAAGGAAAAAATTCATATTATTTCTCTTAATGGTTTATTTTTTTAATTCTGATAGTGAAATCTATATATATTTCATGGGTGATAATATGCGAATATACTTATGTAACCTATTTATTCTCATTGGTTCTCCTATGATGAAATGATTATGAATTCTCATTTCTATAGGTTATGATATGATGAAGTGTTTTTAATACCCATTTCATTTAATGGATTAATATATGATTTGTTTGAACATTTGTTAAACATAAATATTATTTCCATTATGTGATTGGTGGAACAAATTTCTACCTCTAATGAATTGGGTAAAAAATTATATCTCATGAGAGAGGTAATAACTAAATGGGGAGTGACCCCAATTCTATAAAGACATGAATCGAAGAAAGAGTGAACCTGATTCTATAAGATCGGGCTTGAACATGGGGTGAAACATGTTTAGTTTGGGAATTTGTCCCTAATAATGGTATTGGGAGTGAAACTTGGCCAATATGGAAATGATTTTATATACTTATGTGTATCCCAAAAATTCTAGGTCTTATTTCATTATTATCCCCCTATTGATCATGGTCATTGATCACCTTATGATTCAATTGTTATAAACTACTAATCAGTATTCCTTGAATCATTATTATTATTGTGGATATGAATGATTCAGTTTTCAAATCATTATGTGCATGTTCTGAAACCATTATAATCATTTTATGATAATGTATATCCCCTGTTTGACCTTAGAGAGAATCAAAGCTCACCCTTTTGTATGTTTCCATTCACCATGTTATAATGATATATATTAGGTATGATATGTATACCTACGGTACTAGTTGGTAAGAACATAGTGGGTAATTTTTAAATCACATATAGACTAATGTTTTTGTATCCATGTTTCCAAAGGAACTAAACTGTTTCGGCTCTATAGTGATTATTAATATAAAAATATTATATTCATACAAACTGATGTAATGTCTATGTATTAAAGTCCTTGTTTTATATTAAATACATTTAATATATTTTAATATTTTTAATATAATTATTTATTGTAATATAATTAAATGATATAATGATAATAATGATTTTCATTCTATGAATCGTTAATGTTTTTATTCCATGTTGTTTTCTGAAAACCTTTTATCTTCCAGAGGTTATACCAAGTGGAAATTATCATTACACCATCTTCTTTACAAGGTTTATCCTATGATTAGATTATTATGAAACCTATATATTTTCAAAAGTTTAAGATATGATAAAATGTTAATGATACCCACTACATATCATGTGTTTTTATAAGATGAATATTTATGATTTTGTTGAACACATAAATAATTTTTTCTAAATGTGATGGGTGGGACCTATATCTACCTCCAATGAATTGGGTAATGATTTATATCTCATGAGATAGATATGACTAGATTGGTTTGTGAACCAGATTTAATAATGACATGAACGAATGGGGGAGGGATCCAGGTTTGCTAAAACATGACTGCAAAAAGGAATGAACCCATCTTGGAATGAAACTTTTCCCACATCGATGGTCATGGGGATTATCCTTGGACAATAGATAAAATTATTTTATATACTTATGTTTATTAAAAATATTCCATGTCTTATTCCATTGGTATGAACTTATGGGTAATGTTCTTTTAATACTATATTATTAATGTCTTATACGAAACCGATATTTCTATAATGACACATAATTATGATGTTTTATATAGGGGTATTGTTTTCAAATGATTATTATTATGTTATCATACATGTATGATCTTATTATTGTTACATATCTCCCTTGTGTACCCTTACTGAGAATATTACCACACACTTTCTAATGTTTCCTTCCTCAAATTAAAAAAGTGTTTAGTTTTTTATAATATATCCTTGAAGGGTGATAATTGTGAAGAACATTGTGGGAGATGATATAGCTTAACAATGGACTAATGTTTATGTTTCAATGTTTCCAAAGGCACTAAACTATTAAGTTAATCTGGTGGGTGTTTATTTAAAATAATGAATATTCATAAAAAATCAAAACAATTATATTTATGAAAATCATCTTTTAATACAAGTCATTTCACAAAAGATTTTTTGTTAACCCTTAGAAACTAGGATGGGAAAACTATAGCAAGATCCCTAAGGAAAATTCAAAAGATAAGCCTATGAAATAGTAAAAGTATATTAAAATTTATTGGAATTAAGGAAAAGTATTGAACTAGTGGGTTCCTAGAAATACATGAATTATTATATAATAAACATCAATGTGGATCTGTCCCATATGTACCTAGGGGTTACATCCCCAAAAACAATGTTTTGAGCTAGACTCGATCAGGAACTATGCCAAAAAATTGGACTTTCTACACACTTGATTTGACATACCCATGGGAAGTTATTTTAGAATTAACGATTCCTTTATTATCCATAATGAAGGAATTATATATAAGATGTCTGTGAATAACTTATGAAAAACCTATAATTTCACAGAATGAATAATAAGGTGTCATGATTTATGAATCCTATATTTAATTTTTCTTGATTATGTGGTTCCTCACAATGATTATATTTTTCTACAATATGATTTTTTAGTCAATATATGGAACATTATGGAACCCCATTATTGGTAAGCTCATTAGAAATTAAATGATTCTCCACCTATGAAACTAAATCTTATGGGAGATAGAACATAAAATTTCATTGTGATACTAACAAAACATTCCCAATATATGAATCATGATGGAATTAACAAATAAAAATGGTGAGAAAAACATTATATTTGGTAATTTGTGAAGAAATATATAACATTCCTTAGAGGAACAACTAATCATCTATATAATGAGTATTTTACCACTACCACTGAAATGAAATTTTAGGTTCACTAGTGTTTCGAACATGAACTGTTCATTTTGTATTTCAATCATTTTGAAGTTTAAGTCGATCTATGTTGAAATCATTTCAAGAATATGATGAAATTGGATGAAATTGATTCCATTTATTTTGATGACATCAATATATTATTTTTCAATATTTACATTCCTCATAATCTTGACATGATTATACATATTGATTTACTTGATGGGTGATATCCAAAAGACACATTGGAATCTAGGAAGATATTGTTCAATGTGCTATCATAATGGAAATAGAGGATGGATTTACAAATCAATATCATGGTATTGATAGGAAAATAAAGATAAAGATCAAACAAAAATCTAAAAAATAGAGAAGATGATGAGAATTCCATTATACTCAACATGTGTGAATAAGAATGGAGGTAATTTTCATAGGGGAACTATTAAAGGTTTTACGTGTGGAAGGGATGTTAATTTAGTGATTGATTTTATTTGAGATTGTAAAAATTTAGATAACTATGAAAATATAGAAAAATTTGCAAATAATACACCTCCCACACATCTGTGATTCCAGTGTAAGGAGAATATAAGTTATGTTAACTAGTTCCACATCCCATGTGTAAATGATGATTATCAATGACATAAAACATTTATGCTGGGGGACATGGAGAAATATCAGGTGATCATTTATTCAAATGAGGGGTGTGATAATGACATGGTGAATGGTACACATTCTATAAACTCTAGAACTGATAATATAATATTTTACTCCAGATCAAACCATTAATTCAAATATAAATATTCTTATATAGTTATAATGAATTCAACCAAATAATTATATTTAGAATTAGCAAGGTAAAACCATAGTAGTATGAATATCACATTTCAAATTTATTATTCCTATCATGTTGATGTTTGGCGTAATTTGACTCCTAAAAATATTTTGAATCCTTTTTTGTTGGATTTAGATGTAATCTTAGTAATGTATCGGATTTCTCTACAAAATTCGAAATCATATGTTTAGTAAGGGAAGTAACTTCTTATTTTTCTTACCATCCTATGTTCATATATCAATATGATGATACATATGAAATTTAGGTGGATATTATATCAATTGTATGGGTATTAATTCCAAATCATAAGGGGTGTTAATCTCATATGATTGGGGAAAAAACATGACATCGATGATATGCATTTTGTTAGAGAATATTTTGGTACATTTATAGAATAATTTCAATATCTTCAACCAAAAAGTAAATTTTGGTTCTCGATAGAACTCATAACTGGTCCCACAATAATTTCAAATACCCCTTTTTTATGGCATTGAATGAGTTACATAAATTGAGGATGTAATTCTAGGAAATCCTCAAAAAATGATTCACTCAGTTATGTGTGTCACCATGGGCTACACCTATCCACTTTTATAAACATAAATATTGATTGATGAGACTCTTCATTAATTATTAGGATTTGAGAAAGTATGAAATTATGAAAAGTATCAGGTTCTCTATATAGATGACTTGTTTGAGCATGTTCATAGAGTTTGATATTGTTCCAAGATTTAAATTCATTCTATATATATTCAATTATGGTTCAAGAAAGAGGATATAACTAATACAACATTCCATGAAAATTTTAGACAACTATAATTTATAGTTTTTCCTTTAGGTCATACGAATTACCCTAATATATTCACGGATTTTATTAATACAGTATATATAGATAACAGTGAACTTGTTTTGTTAGTCATAATAGAGGATATTGTTATCTACTCAATTTTAAATGAATATCATATAGATCACATGATAATTTAGATAAATATCCTTTGAAAGTATAAAGTAAATGAAAAATTAATAGTGTTAAAATTGGATGCAAAAGAGTTTCATTAATGGTTCATATAATCTCAAGATAGGGTTTATTAGTAGAAAAATCAAAAGAGTAGGCGATTGAACATTGGACCTGACCACCCACGATGAATGAGATCCACTTATTTAGATTATATAGATATTATTAATGTTTTTTGTATATATTTTCATTAATATCTAATCATATGAATAATTTATCTATGAGGGAGCTACGATTTTCTAGATATATGAATGTGGGGAAAATATCCAGGAAGTATTGATATGATTAGTAATCAAACCTATGCTAACATTACCGTTTAGTGTTGAAGGTTTTGAAATATATAGTAATGAATACCAGAATGGATAGTTGTGTTTTATTATTTATAATTACATTTTTATAGGTCATGCGTCATGGAAATTGACGATTCATATGAAAAAATACCCAACTGTTGATTTAGAGTTAGATATAGTAATTGTTTCATTACTAATATGGAGGAATTATTTTTATGGGGAAGTGGGTGTTAAAAATACCAATCATATTATTTTAATGTATATATTCACATATGAGTGAATGGAATATGAACCGTTGATGATGGTTATATATTATTAATGGTTACGACTTCTCAATACATTACCACCCAAAAAAAGAGAACAAGTTGACAGATGATTTGAGTAAAAAGGATCATGAAAACTTATCCTTCATAAGGATAAAAAAAGATCCAATATTTATAGATTTGAAAAGGCTGGATTTGGAAATCCTGAAGCAATGTGTAAAATCATATCTTTCTCAATTAAATGATCAACCATTTGTAAATATAATAATTATTGAGGTGGAATAGAAATATGTAGTTATGAAAAATATGGTTAGAAATGATTGTGAGTTTAACCATGATCATGGAGAAATGGAGATGATCAAGAATTAGTAATGTGTTCCATCCATACCAAATATGATGAATGAGTTGTTAGAAGAATCTCATAGTTCATCATTCTCAATTAATCTGAGTTGTTCCACGTTATATAGATATTTGAAAGAAAACCTTTTGTTGTATTACATGAAGGATAATATCACATAGATTGTATCTAGGATATTTGAAAGCTATGATGTAAAGAATGTAAAAAAATTATAAGGAGAAGTTACATTAATTTCTCATAGGAGAATACAAATTGGAAAACAACCCCATGGGTTTTTTCATTGGACTAATCAAAACGCTAATGGTAAAAATTCTATATGGGTGGTAGTGAATCACCTTAATATGTAAGAACACATCATTACTATCATAGATTAATTTTATATGAATATTGTTTGTAGGATACACATTAAATTCATGGTAATATAGCATGGAGTAACAAATTACCTTGCATCTGATCAGAATATAAAGATTACCTCAATGTTCTAGTCAATCCTTCAGTATGATCTTGATAAGAATTTGAGTTTTAGTACTTCTTATCATCCTTTGATTGATGTAAAATTTCAATGAGCGATTCCACCCCTATTGGATATATTGAGATATTTTTAACTCAATTTCAATATTGTTTGGGATAAACACCTTCCTCAATTTTATTTTTCAAATAATAATACATTTTACGAAATATTTTATATTTCTCTATATAAAGACCTCATTGTAAAGAAGTGTACAACTCTAATGTCCTCGAATTATGTTAGAGAATGAAATCTATTTAGACTAGAGTTTATTGATGAAATGGAAGAGAAGGATAAATCAATTAAAAATCACAGTAGCTCAAAGTTAGAAAATGTGTACTTATGACCATCACTAACATGATATAGATATTTACATTAGTAGTATGGTGTATCAATAATTTTCATCATGGATGAATGTTATGAGATTGGGGATGAAAGTGATACTAATCCCTTGGTGCATTTGTCCCTTTGAAATTATCGATCATATTAGGATGGTATTCTATCCCTTTTTTCATAGATAAAATCACTATCATGTTCATGATGTGTTCCATATATCTATTAGGAGGAAGCACATATCTGATCCTGCACATATACTGAACTCAATTGTCATACTGTTGGAGCATGATCATTATTTGACGAACAATGGGTAGAGATTCTGGATGATAAAGAAAATGTTTTGCAAAATAAGACATCCATCCTCATCTTGGTTTTATGGAGAAACTACCAATTAAAGGATTATATTAGAGAACATGCGGATATGATTAAGTGGAAGTATCCTTTTTTATCATAATGATAAATTTCAATAGATAAATTTATTTTATGGGGGAAGAATGTAATGACCTGTGTTCTTATAAATTATGATTCCCAAATACATTAAATTTATTTTTGGGATTTCATTAGACTCAATTCCTAGATAATATTTCTTTACATACCAATTAAATATTTTCCAATATGTTTAACTGTCCTAGACTGTGTTACACACAACACTATGTTGTAAAGAAGAAATGGAATATTTATTGAAACATGAATTTTATAACAAGCAATTAAAAAGTGATATAAATAGAAATAAAAAAAATTAAATATTAATTATAATGGTTTTACATGAAGGAATCATATTTCCAATAAAACCCATAATTGTTTGGTAAATTATTTATATGTTCAAAAGTATTATTTCTCAATGAAGTGAATTTTTCTGAATAATAATAAAATTAATTATTTGATAATTTTAAAAAATAAATTTTATAAAATGAAATTCATTTTTTAATTTATAATTACAAAATTATCTTTTCTTGAATTTTTATTATTTGTCTGAAATGATTCAATTTCATATAAATAGCGAAAAATAATGAAATTTAATTCAAATTAGCAATTTCATTTATTTTATATATAATGTTTAAATATATATTAATTTAGTTTTAATGTATAATTAGTTCGATTATATATATTTAAATAAAATTTAGTTCAGTTTAGTTACTTTCATATTGAAATTGAATATCAATTTAGTGTAAACATTTGACAATTTTTTCTTTAGAAATCCTCTTTCTCATCACATATATAAGATTAAATATAAATTTATATTTTTCACTTTAGTTAATGGAATTTGTAAAAATAGAATCTATTTTTGAATTGAGAATAATTTATATTTACAAATAATTGAAACATTTTATTTAAGAAATTAATCATTATTGTATTAAGAATTTATTATCACGGTTAAGGTTTCAATGAGATTAATGGGGATTAAACAAAAAGGATAAATGTAAAATTATCCAATAAAATATACTAAAAACATTTTTTGTCATTATTTTATCGATTCCACCTCATAGAGTTGATAGTTTTCCATTCCCCCTCCCTAAGACATATGAAAAAGGTGGGATCACTAAAATCTTTTATATTATACCAAGTGTGTCCCCTCCCCCACTTATAAAAGGCCACCCCTCTCATGACATTCTCACACCTTAAAAAATCTTTGGTTTATCCAATCCTTGACCAAATCAAATTTCCTCCCCCATTCCATAATTCAAGCAGATTTATATTCATTATGAATCTATCCTAGGATGGATTTTAATGTATACCTATATAGGATACCCGAAGATGAGGTATGATCATCTATGAGAACTTTTATTTTATTTTTTCCTCAAACCCCTTAATTTTTTTATATAATAATTATATATTATCCTCAGGATCTTAAATATACTAATATTTTTTATAAATTAAGGATAAGTCATAGAACCTCACACATATCCATACAAAATGTTTGGAAATCATCATCCATGTCTACGGTGGACTAACACCTTCCAAACCGATGACGTTCATCTTTCTATTACTGCCAATCAGGGACAATTGTAATGATGTATTTATTATTTCAATATGATATTTATGATAGTTATGATATAATTATATTTATGTAATTATATATTAAACATACATTCCTTATTTTCTTTGGGAATAAGATAACCTCGTTCGTGTGTATGGTGACAATGAAATATAAAAAATCATTACATAAATGAAAAATTTTATGATCATTCGTACGTACTAACTATTTTCTCCATGAGTGGTGTATTTAATTTCTAATAAATAAATATTAAGAATTATTAAAAATACATATATCATTAATATATATGATATTTATTTCATGTTTATAATTCATGAATGGACTAAATCTAGATCAATTTATGATTAAATGAAATTTAACAAATCATTATATAAACCAAAAATAAAATGGTTATTACCTGAAAGATAACATTAACATGGGATCATTGATAAAAATGTAATAAAATGAAAAAAGAATATAATTTATAGCATTATATATATGAATATTTTTCATTTTTATATTTATAATAAACTTATATTAATTATATAGTATATTTGAATGTTTACTATGGAATTAATATCTCAAGGTAAGGTGCTTCTGTCTCACTGTTACATTCATTGAGGCACAAGAAATATTCACCACATATTTAATTGTTGTGGTGTATATACTCCCCAATAATTTATCTTATGATAATTATCATTAATAATATTTTTCTTTTAATATAAAATAATGGATCTATCTTTCATTGGGTTTACTGTTCAAAAGTTAAACTATCAGTAAGGGGGGGTTTTGTCTAAACTTTCCTTCTTTGAGACATATTATACTATGCAATAATATACATTCATGAGGTGAATTTAAAAACCCTTTTGAATATAATACAGTGAATTTATTCTTCCCTGTTATCTTATATATTTAATATAATGTTGTTCTTTCACTGGGACATTGATTCAATGATAACAAGATGGTATATATTTTATGTTACAATCACATTACTTATCAGGATTTTTTATGATTTAGTATCAAATATTGCCATATCATGATTTATCTCACAATAATTATTATGAAATTTATAATCCTATGTTAATTCATGATATATTAAACTAATTGTACCATTTTTACACTTTTTGGTTGTCATGACCTATCCTCTGGGGCTCGTATCGTGACTACCCCAAGCCCGGCTTCCATAGGCTAGGGGATGGCGACTAGCACCAAAGGCATATTCCCCAAAACTAGAAAGGCATTGCCTTTATAACCAGTAAACACTCACAACCAAGCACAGATAAAGATACAAAATCAAGTAAACTGAATAGTAAACAGAGTGAGTATAGTATGTAAAAGGGGATATAATACAAGACTAACAAGAAAGTACAAGAAACTGAATGTAAAAGAAAACTGGAACAACTCCTGTGATCACCCACCAAGGATCCTACCATAATGGTATGTCCAGCCCTTGAATGGACGCCTCTATGATATGCCTCGTCTAAGGTCCACCTCTGAGCTTCCTCTAGTACTGGTACTCTCATCCTCAATAATCGATGTATGTCTTCTACACCAAGAACAATGAGGTGTGGGCATATCAGATGTAGGAGTGAGTATAACGATACTTAGTAGG
Source organism: Viscum album (assembly GCA_963277665.1). Classification (NCBI taxonomy): domain Eukaryota; kingdom Viridiplantae; phylum Streptophyta; class Magnoliopsida; order Santalales; family Viscaceae; genus Viscum; species Viscum album. Next base: position 1,175,555,062 of record OY728134.1, read on the forward strand.
GACCCCGAGACCCACAAGGACTCAGAAAATCCTCAATTGATAAACCACAATCTATCAAATCAACTGAAAACCCTACTTAGGTGTATGTCCATACGTATACCTAAGTTATCAAGTATACCAATTTCAATCAAGAGGAAAAATAGAGTCCAACTCAAAATCCCAAATCTCCACTATTACACAAAGGAATGAATACCTCAATGGTACGTAAAACATGAGTATGCCACACAGAAGTATACCACCAAGGTATTACAACAAAGTAAAATACTGCTTGTGTACGAACTCAGCTCACAATAGGTATTTCTTAGGTAAAGAAGTATAGATGATTAGATGTAACTATTGAATCGTCTTACTCTGTAAAGTGGCATACCCACGAAGGATCTCTAATCATCTTCGGACACACGGAGGAACTTATTACATAATCAGTCCCACACAGGATGCTAGTATATCATCAGTACGTCGTCAGACCCCTATAGGATCTCTAGGTGCTGACCCACAATAGATCTCCTAGTTCTGACCCAAACATGATCTGTAAGGACCTGAAACTTTCTAGGATTTTTTTTCTTTAATACCTTGAAATTTTATGAGACCGTGGCTTCTGAAGGAACTTGATTCTGAGGCCCAGTGTTCCAAGAATCAATTTCCGAAGATTAGCTTGGGTACGTTCCGTAAACGAACGAGTGGGTTTTTCTATATTTTGAATTGGTGCATGGGCTTCAAATCTGAGGGCACCGTTGAACTTGCAGTGCCAGTAATTGCATAAGGGGACCTTTACCACAGTTGCGTTTTAAGCGGGTTGAGAATTAATTTTTGGAGAATTAGTTTAAAATAAATTAAATTGTTAGACAAATTTTATTTTATATCTTTGGAAGTTAATCTCTCCAAAGGGAAGTTGTTGGTGGGGCCCACAACAATCCAACTTCTCATGTGTGGATATTTTATAGGTGGGGCCCACATGACCCCAAACCTTTCACCTTCCCCGAAACTCCTTAAACCCCCCTTCATTATTTTTTAAACTCCTCATAAATTATGTAAACTCTTACTCTCCCTCTCTCCCTCTTTATTATTTTCCAACACTTGTTAATCAATGCAATCAAACACATCAATTATTTAATTGATGGATTTTAATTTTGAATGAATGGAAATATTAATTAAAATAAGGGGTAGCCTTGTTTTATTTTGGTGGGTACATGTTGTGTTGAGAGAAATATTTGAGAGAGAGCTCTTGTGAAATAAGAAGAGAGTTTCTCCTTTGTTGAAGAACATCAAACTTCCGATGAAGAACTATACTATCTTCCGACGAAGAATGAAACTCTCTTACACAAAGAACGATGACACAACTTATTTTCTCATCTCCATGAAAAGAGAGTAGATGCCTATTCTTTTTCGGGTGCACTCCTATGATGACCGAAATGACACCGTCATCCATGACCCTTGTCAACCGCGAACCATATTTGTGGTAGAGGGAATTTTTATATTTAAATTTACGTGATTTATACCCTCGATCAAGGAAGATTATTCTGCTGGGTGATTATTCAAACTATTAACGTGGTGGGTACGGACTAACGAACAAGTCCGGACCCACAACCAACTTGTTCTTGATGTGCGGATTGCGTGGTGATAAGTGAATGGAAGGGAAACAGCGATTTGAAGCTGTCACAGTGAAGAGCACGACCCAAGGAGGCTGTAGGCGTAGACGTGAGCTAAAACGGACCATTGGAGAAACTCTGGTGGCCCGTGGAGCATCTCGGTGGTGCGGGTCACAGGCGCGCTGCCGCCGGCAACTGGATGAGGCTTTGCCTTAGCGTGCCGCCAGAGGAAATCCGCCGCCGCAACAGCCGCGGCGGCGAGGTGACGGATCCCGCAGCCGCGTGGGATCTGGGACGGAAGGGAGGCGCCAGAAGGCACCGCCAGTTCTAGTTAGCGGGGGGGTCGTACCCCCCCCCCCGCACTGCATAACCTGCTCGGCCAGACCGGCCGGTTCGGGCTCACCCAGGGCGGGTTGGGCTGGGTCTAACCGGGCCCAGGCCCCCTTTCCAGACTATATTCATTTAAACGCTCATAACATGAGATACATACATCCAATCGACGCACCGTCAATTTATTAGGATTCCTTGGATCTAGAGGGTCATTTCTATATATTACACTCAAGCTTTTCGTGACGTTTGGGTATGGCCGAGTTGGTATGAACACGATACCAACTGGGCTCTCGGAGCGGAAACACGAATAACTTAAGGACCGAACGTCCGATTTACATGCCTTCAACTACATTGGATTCCTCTTGATGAGAATGTTTTTATGGATTAATCTACATGAGGTTCGGATGTAGTTGGAGAATGGTCAGGTTTGTTTTAACCTAAAAACCAACCGGGCCCCCAGAACGGAAAAGCCAATAACTCTCAGACCAGACGTCAGTTTGACGAACCATTAGCGGCATTAGTAATCTCGTTGAGAAATGGTTCCTTTGAGTACAACCCATGGGGGTTCGATGTATAGTTGATATATGGTCGGGTGGGTTCTTATATGAAACCAACCGGACTCCTAGAAAGGAAATGATAATAACTCACAGACCGGGCGTCCGATTGACGCATCGTCTATTGCGTTGAGACCCATATGATGAGGCAGTCCATTGAGATACTTCCACTTGAGATTTCATGACACATAGATGTTTCTACTAGTAGATCATGTATTAGACCCTCCCAAAGATTAGCGTACGGATTACAGAGACCTTGTAGCTATCTGAGACTGATAACTGCTTGTCCGATTCGATTCGGAGTGACATGACTAGCCTAGTGGGAAGCAGTACTGTGTTGGGGTGGCAGAACCCTGGCGGAGGAGTTCTACTATGTTGGGGTGGCAGACCCACAGTACTTGACAGAAGAAGTATCTCATTAGGCTATGAGGGGGTGCGCTTGGTTGTAGCTGCAGACCCATGGTGGGGAATCACTACTATGTTGGGGCGACAGACCCATGGTACTCGACAGAGAAGGAGTACATCAGTAGTCTAAGGTTAGTGAGTAGCACCTTAGAGTACTGACAAGACTATTGTGCTCGACATCAGAAGAGTTATCCAGTATCTGTGGTTATGACATCATGAATAAAATCCTGGTATGAGATTAGTCAATGAACTTTGTGTTTTCCTCATGATTGAGATGGGTTACGTGAGAAATTATGTATATGTATGGGAATATAACTAAGTAAAGGTTAGTTTTTGAGATCATTCATTGTGGTTTATCCTTGTTTGATTTAGTGAGACCTTGAGGGTCTTGGGGTCCCTTCTGAGTATCGTTATACTCACCCCTGCATGGGCTATGCCCGCACCTCATTGTGTTGGATGCAGACGACAGACAGTGCTGACCGAGGAAGAGTGTACGAGGACTGGATTGAACCTAGAGGTGGACACTCGGCCCGATAGAACACGGAGCGGACCAATAGATGTGTAGTGTGGAGGAGGACATATGTAATTAACCTTTAGGTAGGAACCCAGTGTAAGATCCAGGAGCAGCTTCCATCTTCCAGCTGTTGTCTTTTTTGTTTTATTTTCTTTCAATTGTAGCTATACCTTTCTGTTGGGCTGGTATTTCTAGCCACTTTGTATTCTTAGCACACTTGTTATACTGTTTTACTTAGTGTTTTCTTCTTCTTGTAGTCTGGTTGTGTGTGTTTACGTTTTATAAAGGCATCGCCTTCCCAGTTATAGAGATTTACACCTTTGGTGCTAGTCGCCAGCCCCTGGTCTATGGATGGCGGGAATGGGGTAGTTACGACACGGGCCCCGGGGGACGGGTCGGGAAAAATTGGTATCAGAGGAGTTGGTTCTACGGTAGAACTAATTACTCTGATATTTTCTTTCTGTGATGCAATAGTGTTAAGGGTACTAAGTGTGGTTTTCAGTTTAGGGAGTCCTGTGTTGGTGAGGGCGGCCGACAGATCCATACACCAGGCCCCTAACTTCTTATTTCCGACTTAGTGCATGAAAACACTGATTGCATGTGTGTTTTAAAATGGTTTTTTAATATATTCTCAAACCAGGAATATTATTTCGACTATGTCACATCTTTTTCCTTCAGGATGTCTTCACCTTTTCAGTCTGTGTGGGTACCGAGTGGAGAGTTCCATGATAGCCCACCCAGCAGCGAGGCCTCTATAGAGGACCCTCTCCCAATTGACACACCATCCGAGAGTGCACGTCGCTTGAGCGTGTTTCACGAGTTCAAGTGACAGAGGTCTCTGAGGTTTTGAGGCAAGTTGAATTTTCTTGATGGCTAGGCACTGGATGGAGTTTGTAGCATGAGCTTTCCACATAGCTGGGACACTAGCTGATTTGATGTTTTACCAAGCTGTTACACACTTTCAGGGAGTAGCTGAGAGGTGGTGGAGCCATATGCTCCAGTTTTGTGATGAGACAACCTTCACTTGAGGAATCATTGATACTTTTTTCCAGGTGGAGTTTATACCAGCGACTCTACACTCTCAGCGTGCTCGGGAGATTATGCCCTTGCCGTAGGGTTTTCCAACAGTAGTGGAGTCTTCTGCAGCGGGAAGTAGATAGATTACACAGAAGTCCATGCGGACTAGGCCAACAGGTGGGCAACCTCGGGATATAGGATTGGTTGTGCGAGGCACAGGAAACAGAGCCATCCATACCAGGTGCATGATGTGTTATGCATGTGGCAAGCAGGGTCACTTGCCTTGAGACTGCCCGACCAATCCAGCAGATGAGTAGTAGGAAGTGGAGGAACCTACCATACTGGGGTAGTGTAGTTGGCCGTACAGCCGGTGGTGTACGACACTTCGTGGTGTCACCACCACCACCACCAGGAGGTCCACCCCGACCATAGTGAACAGGTGGATATGGGAGAGAACAGCTTCAAGCAGCTGAATAATACGGCTATGGAGCTCCGGAAGCAGGTTGATAGGAGCGACACTAGTTCCAGGCCTGGAGGCTGTTGTTCTTGGTTCTTATATTTTCTTTGTTGTTGTTTTTTGTGGTTGTTAGATGTCATTGTACTTTGAGTTGTAGAAATAAAACACACTTATCTTTGTGCTGTATAATTTCCTATCATTTTTGTATGGTTGATACTAAGAGGTTCCAGTTAAAACTATTGACTTGACCCTCACTTGTGAGATTGCTACTACCAAAGACACAGTAACAACACACTGATTCCGACACTGTTACTCAACCCTTGGAGGTGAGAGTAATGGTTGGATCTTTTAGTAGTAGCATTGAGGCCTTACGATGTCATTCATGACACGAATTGTACTGTTCATGTCAGGATTGACTGTATTAGGCAAATAACGTTGTTCATCCAGGAGATGAGACCAGATTTCTCTTTTCGGTAGAGGAGAAATCTCAGAAGATCTTGTAGAACATAGACGAAGAAGGGTGGAGATGAGTTCTTATAATTGGATACTCTCACCATTGTTCATTGAGAAAACAATTTACGGTTTATTCTAATCTCCATAGTCTCAGGTGTATCTTCTCTCAGAAGGACCCGAACCTGAGACAACAACAATGGATTGAGTTCCTCCAGGACTATGACTTTGAGATTATCCATACTCCTTGGAAGGGGAACATTGTAGTAGATGCTCTTAGTATGAGATCAGGAATTCAATTATTAGGAGAGGCGAGACAGTAGCTGGCTGCATTTTAGATATCCTTTGTGGATGGTGATGTAGTCAGCACGTGTATAACCAGAGATGGTTCAGGTTACGACGCAGAAGGTTCATATCATCCATTATCAAATGATGACTACACACAGAAGATAGAAGTCCAATGCTTATAGGATATGAAGATCACTGGAGCTTGATAGTGGCAACCCCATTTTCTTAAGGGTATCACCTAGATGAGGTCTACGGTGTTTTGGCCGCGGCGGCAAGTTATCTCCATGATTCTTCGGACCATTCCATGTCATCAGTAGTGTAGGCGTGGTGGCTTACTGCCTAGCCCTTCAACCTCAATAGCACCCGGTGCACGATGCCATCCATGCATCTTAGCTGAGGAGATATGTGCACGACCCTTAACACATCATTGACCACGGGGAGCCAGACAGCAATGACAGGGTGACATTCATAGGGTTCTAGTAGGGGTTTAGGATCGACAAGAGTGGGTCATATGGGGACAGTCAATTCCCCTTGTGTGCTTTCGCTGGCAGCATGGAATCCTCTAGGAGAGCACTTGGAAGCGGGAGGCTCAGATGCGTTCTCAGTACCACTATTGTTTTCCATAGTGTGTGAGGAAGCTTTATGAGGATGTAAAGCCCTGAAGTGGGAGTAATGTAATACCCCATAAATATCAATGATATTTTTTTTCATAAATACCTTGGATTTTTTCAAAACTGTGGCTTCTGATGGAAGATTATTCTAAGGCCCGGTGTGCCCGGATTCAATTTCTGAAGTTTAGCTTTGGTACATTCATTAAACGAACAAGCAGGTTTTTCTATCTTTTGAATAGTTGCTCGGAATTGAAATCTGAGGGCACCAATGAACTCACAACACCGGTAATTGCTTAAGGGGACCTTTACCGCAGTTGCGTTTGAAGCGAGTTGAGAATTATTAATTGGGTAATTAGTTTACAATAAATAAAATTGGCAGAACAATTTTGTTTTATAACTTTGGAAGTTAATCCCTCCCATAGGATGTTGTTGGTGGGGCCCACAACCATCAAACTTCCCATGTGTGGATATTTTAAATTTGAGGCCCACACGAGCCACAACCTTTCTCCTTCCCATAAACTCCTTAAAGCCCCCTTTATTAATTTGTAAACACCTCATAAATTGTGTAAACTCTTCCTATCACTCTCACCCTCTTTATTATTTTCCAACTCATGTTAATCAATGCAATCAAACCCTTCAATAATTTAATTACGGGATTTCAATTTTGAATTCTTGGCAAGTTTAATTAAAATAATGGGTAGCCTTATTTTAATTTGGTTGGGACGTGTTGTGTTGGGGGAAATATTTGAGAGAGAGCTCTTGTGAAAGAAGAAGAGAGTTTCTCCTTTGTTTATGAACATCAACCTTCCTACAAAGAATGACACTCTCTTCCGCAATGAACGATGACACGCCTTCTTTTCTCTTCTCCACAACAAGAGAGGAGACGCCAATTCTTCTTCAGATTCACTCCTATAATGATGTAAATGACACTGTCCTCCACGATTCTTGTCAATAGAGAACTATATTCAAGGTAGGGGGATTTTGTATATTTATGTTTATGTGATTTATACCCTCGAGCATGGAAGATTATTCTGTTGGGTGATTATTTGAACTACTAATGCGGTTGGTACGGACTAATAAAAAAGTCCGGCCCCACCGCCAACTTTCTATTGATGTGCGGATTGCGTGATGATGGCTGAACGAAAGTTTAACGTTGATTTGAAGCCGTCACAGTGAAGAGCGCGACACGAGGAGGACGTAGGCACATATGAGAGCTAAAACGGACCAGCGGAGCGACTCCGGGGGCCCGCTGAGCATCGTAGCGGCACGGGTCATCGGCGCGCCGGCACCAGCGACCAGAGGTGGTGGTGCCCTAGCCCACCGTCAAAGGAAATCCACCGGTGCAACAGCCGCGACGACGAGGCGGCGGATCCCGAGTCTGTGCAGGATCCAGGAAGGCATGGCGGCGCCAGCTGGTGCCTCCGGTTCCAATTAGCACCCCCCCCCCCCCCTCACCACTCCGCCCAAACTGCATGGCCGGGGGGACCGGGCATCGCCCCACCAGGCTGGAACCGGACCCGGGTCAGGTCGACCCGGTTTGGGCTGACCCAGTGCTTGTTGGGCCAGGTCTGACCGGGCCCAGACCCCCTTTTCCGGACAAGATTCGTTTAAATTCTCATAACATGAGCTAATGACTTCCGATCAACACAAATTCAGTTGCGTATGATTCCTTGGATCGTGGCAGACGTTTTCGAATATTACACTCAAGGTTTTGGTAATGTTTGGGTATGGCCGAGTTGGTTCGAACCCGAAACTAACCGGTCCCATGGAACAGAAACACTTATAACTTATGGACGGGACGTCTGATTGATGTGTCATCAACTACGTTGGATTCCTCTTGACGAGACGGTTCTTTTGGATTTCTCCACTTGTGGTTTGGACGTAGTTGGAGAATGTTTGGGTTGGTTATATCCTAAACCCCAACCGGGCCCCTAGAACAGAAAAGCCAATAACTCTCAGATCGGACGTCCATTTGAGGAACCGTCAGCGACATTTGTAATCTCGTTGTAAATGGTTTCATTGAGTATACCCCATGGGAGTTCTGGGTACAGTTGAGATATGGTCGGGTTGGTTCGTAGACGAAACCAATCGGGACAAAGAATGGAAATGCTAATAACTCACAGACTGTGCGTCCGATTGACGTGTCGTGTGTTGCGTTGAGACCCCTATGACGAGGCGGTCCTTTGAGATACTTCCACGTGGTATTGCATGACACTTGGAAGTATCGACCAGTAGCTTGTTGAACGAACCCTCCTAGAGACGAGCGCAGGGAGAACATATACCTTGTTGCTAACGGAGACCTGATGACAACATGTCTGATTCGATTTGGAGTGACTTGACTAGCATAGTGGGGAGCACAACTGTGTTGGGGTGGAAAAACCATGGTGGAGGAGCGCTACTGTTTTGGGGGTGGTAGATCTGCAGTACTCGACAGAAGAAGTACCTCTATAGGATATGAGGGGGTGCGCTTGGTTGTAGAGGCAGACCCATGGCGGGGAATCACTACTGTGTTAGGGCGACAAAACTGTGGTACTCGACAGATGAGGCATACCTCAACAGTCTAGGGTTAGTGAGTAGGAAATCAGAGTCATGATGTAATGTCCCGGTTCTAGGTGCCACTCAAGGGGTGACCCAAGCCCGGTTCTCCACGTGACCTCAAGCACATTTCCCTAAATGCCAGAGGGTGCCGACAAGTAGTGAGGGCCCGGGTCTGATAGTGGGGAAACTATGCCCTCATTTGTCAATGTGTAGTGCAGCAGAATACGAAATAAAACATACAACAACAACATAAGTAGTAACAACATATATAACTGAAATGCATAACTGATAAAATGGGAACCAGCAGTCATATATATATATGAAGATGAAACATGTCACTATTCTATAAAACATCCAAAATATGTTACATGATCAAAACAATACAACTGAAGTATAGGTACAGAAAAGAAAAACAGAAAATCTAGCGGCATCGCGAGCCAATGCTCCATCCCATGCTCTCCTACACCCCAACATCAATCATGTACCTATTTTAGGACCCTTGTCATTATCTAGACCTGCAGAAACATAATCTGTTTGGGCTGAAAAGCATGACCCATACAGGTTGTGTGAAATATATCTCAGTAGGCACCCACCAAAGGCCCGTTCTCAACATTGTATAAAACATGAAACAATAGTGTGCAGTATTAAAATTCAATAAATTAAGAAGTACTGAAAAGTAACTAACTAAACCAAGTATATTTCCATTTAATATCCTTTTAATCATTTTAGTTAAAATATCACCACAATGATTATTATAAGTAAACAGCCAATGTCCTCAGACACGTAAACTACTACCCTCAGGTAAGGAGTATCCAAACCCAAGAATCTTCCCTCAGGCATACGAATATTGCCCACGGGCATAAGAAGTGTCTCCCACCAGCACAAAATCAACTGCCCACAGGAACGGAAGAAGTTTCCCACAGGCTAAGTAGTACAGTGCCCACAGGTTAATCACAACACTGCCCTCAGACTAAAAAGGTTATTGGGCCATTCCCAACATGTAAACAAGAAGTACGTAATCAATTCCTCTCAATGAAATTCGACAATTATTACTTTAAAGGCATACCCTCAGGAATCATGGCCAAACGGCTAAATAGAGGAATGCACCCCTGGGGTGGTCCTGGATACAAGCAACAATCCCAACCAGAATTTTATTACACAATCAATCACCTATTAAATTCTGGGTATTAAAAATAGCTATGGCCTCAGCAACACGACACCCCAACATAGGATCGTGGCACTAAAAACAAACAAAACGCATAATATTTGGAAAAATAAACATCAATCCACCTACCTTTTACGCCCCTGATCAGTATACTCGAATGACATCCCTTGAATCGTCCTAGAACGAGGTAGATCTAAGGTAAAATAAATATCACTTAAACTCAAATAACACTTGTTAGGGGATGAATTGGAAAGCACTATTAAAGAAGGGTGGAGGGCATACCCATGCGGTTCCAACGAGATTATCCGAGGCGGAAACGAATTCCCGACGTGCTCTTGGCAGATCTCCGAAGCTCCGGCCTCCCTCTCCCATTCCTTCGTCCCGTTCTAAAGCTTCCCTATGAATAGGCGAGGCTACTGCCGATTTTAATTGAAAAAAACAAAGTACACAGCGTGTACTTTTGACAACACGGTGTGTACTTCTTTCATTTAACTGTTCCTCTGGCGGCACAGCCAAACTGTTCATCTGTCGACATCAGTACACGACGTGTATTCTTCACTACATGACATGTACTGTCACCCAGCTGGCAGTTGCTTCCACCACCTTACTGTTTCGCCTATCGACTGACTACATGGCATGTAAAGGACCTCTACATGGTGCGTAGTCAGTTTTTACACCCCTTGTTTCGGGCATGGCCACACGGCCCGTGTACTCATCCCACACGGCCAAATGTACACAGCGTGTGGAAAAGTACACGGAGTATACTTCCAAAATTTAGGATTTTTCCCCATTTTCCTTATTTTCTCAAAAACAATTATGGAAAATAGGAAAAAAATAATCGCGTACCTCAAAAATAAGAATCGGGTTCTTACAAACTTCCCGCAATATAATAATTTGTCCCCGAATTTCCTTTCCAAGGGAGGTGAAGATAACGCTCAGAACAGCTCTGGCCACTGACCACGTACGTCGTTCATCCGCTCCCAGGTTTCGTTCGGCACTCGGTCATGCTTCCATAGCACCCATACTAGAGGAACTGACCGGCCTCAGAGAACCTTCGTCCACCTATGAACGATATGAATCGGATGCTCCTCAATGGATGCATTTACCTCAAGCTCATCCTCCTCAAGATAAAAGAAGTGAGATGGGTCTGAATGATAATGACACAATTGAGACACATGGAAGACATCGTGCATGGCTTGGTACCGCTGCGGTAACTGCAACCGATTGGAAACAAGACTGACTCTATCCAGAATCTCAAATGGCCCCACATACCTCAGTGAATGTTTACCCTGTCTCATGATCCCCATGTGTCCCAGCCATGGAGAAACACAAAAGAAAACCTGATCCTCGACCACTGACTCCAAATGTTGTCTGCGGTGACCAGGATATGACTTCTGATGAGACTACACAGTAGCCATCAGCTTCTGAATCAACTGGACCTGCTCAGAGGTCTCCTACACAAGACGTGGTCCCAGTAAAGCTGCGTCAGGGGCCTCTAATCCGCACAAAGGTGAACAGAATGGCCTACAATATAAAGCCTCGTATGGTTCCATCTCAATAGTCGCCTAAAATCTATTGTTATAGGAAAACTCGATCAGGGGTATGTGCTTCTCCCAAGAGCCCCCAATGTCTAGGATTCATGCATGCAACATGTCCTCAAGCACCTGTATCGTACTCTCTAACTGGCCATCGGTCTGAGGGTGGTAATCTGTGCTCAGAACCACCTGTGTACCTAGTGCCCTTTAAAAACTATGCTAGAAACCAGACATAAAGTGGTCGTCCCTATAAGAAATGATAGAATGAGGGACCCCATGAAGACGTATGATCTCTCGAATATAGAGCCTTCCGAGAACATCAACACCAAAGGTCTCCTTGATCGGAAAAAAGTGAGCTACCTTCGTGAGTCTGTCCACAATGACACATACGACATCATTGCCTCAAAGTGACCCCAGGTAACTACTGTAACAGTCCAACTGGCCTCTGATTCTCTCCCTTCACCTACTAACAGGTGGAACATATCTTATCAAAACCAGCTACACCTCTCTTCATACCCGGCCACCAGTACTGACGTCTCAAGTCACGGTACATCTTGGTAACCCTTCGATGAACTGCCCAAGCTGAAGCCTGAAACTCCCGCATCAACTCCTCGCTTATATCCCCTAGAACCCACACTCATCCATGGAAACACAAAACCTCATCACCGCCTATTGTCCAGCAAGGAAGAGGATCCTCACTTGCCACCGAAAACCGTAGAACTAGGCCTTCTGAATCAGATAGTTGTCTCATCCTCACTCTTTCCAGGAGGGTAGATGTCATAGCTAAAGATGAAAGATAGGTCTGCCCCTAACTGCCATGCACCTCCAAATGCATCTCAGAGAACAAGGCCATATGCTGCCACTCACCATTGTCCTCCTTCAATTCCGATATCTGAGTCTTCCTGCTCAGTGCATCAGCTACTGCATTACCCTTACCAGGTGTATAGGCATCCTCAAAATCAAAGGACTGTAGGTACTCGACCCACCTTCTCTGCCTCAGATGCAAGTCTCACTGAGTAAAGATATTCTTGAAGCATTTTTGGTCAGTGAAAACCATAAAATGCTCTCCCAATAGAAAATGTCACCAAAATTGCAACACATTAACAACTGCAGACAAATCGAGATCATGCGTTGGGTAATTCCTCTCATGTGGCCTCAACTACTGAGACCCGTATGCAACCACTCGGTCACGCTGCATCAACACTACTCCCAGCCCAATACCTGATGCATCACAGTAAACTGTATAGCTCTTCCCCTGCTCTAGGAGTTTCAAGATTAGTGCTAATGTCATCCTTCCTTTTAGGTCCTGAAAGGCTGTCTCGCATGCGTCTGTCCAAACGAACATCATGCCCTTATCAGTCAGAACCGTCAATGGTGATGCTAAGCGGGAGAAGTCCTGTATGAAGAGTTCGTAGTAACCATCCATCCTTAAGAAACTTCTTATCTCAAACACGTTCTTAGGATGGTCCCAGGAAACTACTGCACTCACCTTCTCTGGGTCTACTGCAACTCCTGTATCTGAGATAATGTGACCCTTGAAGTGAATCTGGTCCATCCAAAAGTGGCAATTTGAGAGCTTAGCATATAGATGATTCTCTCTCAGTGTACTCAATACGATCTCAAGATGGGTGGCATGGTCGTGCCGAGTGTGAGAGTACACTAAGATGTCGTCCATGAACACTACAACAAAAAGAATCAAGATATTGATGTAACACATGATTCATCAGAGCCATGAAAACTGTTGGCGTGTTCGTGATTCCGAACGTCATATCCAGGTACACGTACATACCATATCTGCTCTGAAAAGCTATAAGTGGTATATCCGAGGGTCTCACACGCAGTTGATGATATTCTGATCTCAAGTCAATATTTGAGAACACTCGTGCTCCTCGAAGTCGATCACAAAGATCATCTGTCCTCAGAAATGATATCAGTTCTTAACCATCAACTAGTTCAGCTTATGATAATCCACACAGAGTCTGAGAGTACCGCCTGCCTTCTTCGCAAAATGGACCGGAGAACCCCATGGAGAAGTACTGGGTCAGATGAAACCCTTCACCTGTAACTCATCCAAATACCTCTAGAGCTCTTGAAACACTAGTGTAGCCATCCTATAAGGAGGAATGGACATCTGTGATGCTCCTTCCATGAGCTAAATAGACAAATTCAACTCTCGCTCCAGAGGTATACCAGAAAATTCATCCCATAAGACACCACTGAAACGATCAACCACTGGAGGGAAATTCGTCTGACAAGTCCCCTGATCATCCAGATACAAGCTGTCAATCTGGGTTGTGACTCCAATCAACCCATGATGCTCTGGTCCTGCTCGACTCCCCTGAACATCCCATTCTCCCTTGTATAGAAACTCTCTGCCGTCTGGGGATGTGAAACTCACCCTGCGACGATAGCAATCTAAAAAGGCTCGAAAGGGAACCAACCAGTCCATCCCAATAATGATGGCATATCTCGTCATCTCTAATATATAGAGGTCCCAAAGAAAGTTACACCCTCCAATCTCAAGGGGGCACTCCTTGAACTGACGGACACCAGTCATTGTAGTTCCCAACGTAGTGTCTTGCGTCATGATATCAGAAGAAGACGAAACACCGAGCCCACGACTCTCCACATCGGGTACAGATATGAAACTATATGTAGCACCCATATCAAAAAGTACTGATGATAGCAAAAAAGCTACTAGAATAGTACCTCTGACTGTAGAAGGTCCGAGATCCTTCTCCTGCTGGGTCTGTTGCACTGCAAATGACTGACCAGTGCCGAGGCCCTACGACACAGCCTGACTGCCCTGAGTTGTCCCTCCCTGTGCCTTTGAGATCCCGGTGTCTGGATACCACGTCCAAGACCACCATCTCTGCCTACACGCCCTAACGTATTCCAGATCCCTGACTGGTAAGAAGCCACTGGTCCTTCTCCCACACGCGGAGTCTCCACAGAGCCCCTCTCACTAGCCACTAGTGGAAATGTCCTACAAAACTTCTATAGATGACCCATCCTGCCGCAAGCTCGGCACTCCACTGGGTCTCGTGAACACTGTGGCCTGATGTGCCCCTCTCTACCACAGTAGTTGCACATGCCCTAGCCACCGGATAAATTCTCTTTACTGGTAATTGTTGGAACCAGGCTCTTCAAAGCATGATTTGGTGTATGGTTTGTGTTTGTTGTCAATCCTCAGTGGAAGTTCCGAATGTGTTCCAGCAAAGTGATCATACAGTTCAAGCAGACAACAGTATTGAAGGTGGCGCTGTTTCCCAGTGTTTGCCAAATTTTTGGGCCTCAAAATCGGAAATTGAAGACATAGATTGTCTGCAAAAGGTAGTGCGCACAAAGAGGAAGTGGTGCGCGAAATATAAGAGGCTTGCGCGAAATACTTATGTTAGGCGCGAAAAATAGCGGGATGCGCGAAATAGGGGATCAAGGTTTTTCGCGCAAATAGTGTTTCGAAATCAGTTTGGTGAAAAATGGCAAAGGCATGGGCTGCGTGGAACATAAGGGTTGTGCGCGAAATACTTAAGCTGGGCGAAAGATTACGCGCCAGATGAGAGGTTTTCCGCGCCGAAGGGGATTTTGCGCGCAGGGGTCTCAGTCGCCTATAAATATGAGGTGACCCCCTTCATTCAGGTTGTTGAGAGACTCAGAGAAGACCCGAGGTCTGATGCGCGAAAAAGGATAGCGTAAAGGGGCTTGCGCGAAATATTCGGAGTTGCGCGAAAAAGGGGTTTTTGCGCGAAATATTATTACGTGCGAAAAGTAATTTTTGCGCGCAATAGGAAGGTTTTGCGTGCAAAGGGTTGGTGTTCCGCGCAATTGTTAGTCAGGTTTGTCTACACGTTCTGGTTATCCGGTTCAGTGGTTCTGTGCGTTCTAGTGCATCTATTTCGGAATTCGATGCAAGCAGAGTCTCATGCTGAGCAGAGGCAAAGACTTCAATGCACATCTATTGAAGAGACCTTCACGTCTATAAACTGAGTGGGACTTCACCAACGGCAGTGTGCCAGGGGGAGTCAACCGGAGTGACCCAAGGGACGCAGTGAGCTATCCCTGAACAATTGTAAAGGCAGTGTGCCTGGGACAGAGTGTCTGTACCTGAACTTTTGTATCCGCAGCTAGTGAAGCATAGTGGATTTAGGTACGACCGGCAACCTATCGGCGTATGCTCCATGGACGTAGCCCTTAGTGGTGAACCAAGTAAAAATGGTTGTGTCTTCTCTGTGCATGAGAATGTTTTCATTCTGATCATAATCATCATACAGATTCAACAAGTTCCTACCAACGTGGGAACAAGATCCAACACATTAAAAGAAAAAGTGGTCACCCTAATTCACCCCTCCCCTCTCAGGGTGTCCCGGGGTCCTTCAGTAATTCCACCCAGAGAGAAGTCCATATGTCTCTTCCTCTTTCCAGTAGAAATAGTACCAGTAACTGGTGATGAACTGCCCTGGACCACACCACTAGATTACCGCAGGTTCCTCTCTATAATCAGCGCCTGGTTCACAATAGCGTGTACTGAAGGCAACCTGAAAAAATTCACCATTGCTCGGATGTCATAACGAAGACCATCCTCAAAACTTCTGGCTCTCAACGTCTCATCACCCACCAGCACGAGTGCAAAGCACTGATGCTCGGTAAAGCGAGAAGAATATTCAATCACCAACATGGTGCCCTGCTATAGATTCATGAACTATCGAGCCCAATCTTCCCTCAACATCTTTTGGAAAAAAAATTCATATAAGACTGTATAAAAATATTCCCACGATATGTCTCTGTGGTGCTCTATCTGGGTGGTAACATCCCACCACCTCTTGGATGAATCACGCAGTATGTAAGTCGTGAGCTTGACCCTCCACCCTAGAGGCATCTCATGATGCTCGTAAACAGTCTTCATCGATCCTAGCCAAGAGTCCATAGCCTTTGGTGTAGAGACCCTAAGATTAATGTACATTGACAATACATTACTTTTGTGGAATACATAGTACATAACAAAAAAACACACATACAGACCGTAATAGTTTAGTGTCTTTGGAAACTCAGAATATAATCTTCTAATCATGGTGAAAGATCTTCAACATCTCCCATAAATATCTTCCTTTTTTATACCTAAAACCTTTCTTTATATCCTAGGGGAAAGAAAACATTAAAGGGTGAGATCAAATGCTCAGTAAGGGTAAAAAAAAGAAATCTCAATCACATCATATTCATAAGAACATAACATTTTGTAAATCTTAACCCGCAAAAGAGATCATAATATCATAAATGGGATAAATCATAGTAGTGAAATGTAATCCCAATAATCATAACTTAAAACATGAAACTTTGTGGCATACAAACATAATCATAGAGAATCATTTCTTATTATTCAAGACTCATTTCCAATACTATCTTAGTAGACAAAGTCCCTTTCTGTACCGAGTTCAATCCTCATTTTAGTCCTGTTTCACTGAACCGGTTTAGCCTACCGTTCCAGCCATGTCTATCTCATGTGATATATAATATTTACCCAATGACTAGGAGGGAGATATAGGTCCCACCCATATCATAATGATACCATTAATATGTGTGCCACAAAATTAGAAAACCATACATCATAGCATAACCCATGTAATAAAAATGGGATTCTTAAACAACATTACATCATAAAACAACTCATATAAGATAAAGGAATTCATAAAAATAATTCCATCACAACATAATCAAATCAATGTAATTATAGGTATAGAAACAGAACCCTATATTATCTTAGATGGAATATAATTTTGATAAAACACTTGAACTCAATTCATGAGGAAAATATCCTTTCTACTTCAAAAACAATTTTCCTTTCTTAACATGTCATACAATTCTAAACTAAAAGAAGTTCATTAAAAATAAACTTGAAAACTTGTAAAGGATGCTTCTTGGAAAAAATGTTTTAAAAATCCATTCTTGCCATTTAAGTTAAAAAAACATTTTTCTTGTCCTTTTGTCAGAAGAGTCAAAAAGTACCTCGTACGAAAAATGACAAAAGATTCCTTTCATATCATTTACTAAAAACTCACCGAAGGGTAAAATTGGATTTAAAAAATTTTAGGTGGATTTAAATAAAATTACATACTAAGGAAACCTGGATGTGGTTGATAAAAGACACCTCAGTAAATACCAAAGTATAAACAATCTCAGATAAAAATGAGATTGTGATATTTTCCCTTACCTTAGGTCCGATTTGCTTTGTAAGTGTCTGAACCTCCTGTATAATGATTTAAATAATGTTATTGACTTATTCCAGAATCATAATTATTTTTATGATATCATATATGAGTCACTTATGACTTTATTTTACCCGTTCTTTTGTAAATTCCATGTTAAAGAGTGTTTTGGGTAAAATCGTTTCATTTATCATCTGTGTTTTGACTTGTAATTATTCATATGATTAATTAGATCATGATTACTTAATTACAGAATATAAAACATGATTTATATATAATATATATTCAGAATATACATATATAAAATATATCATTAAATGGAAAGAAATACACCGTTCATGGAGATGGTAGGCCGTACGTATGCATGAACGATGTTTTCGTTTCCTTATTGAGTTGAATGGAATTAAGTAGATGACAGACATATATAAACACATAAATCCAGTATCATTATTATGTAATATATTTCATGATTACTTATTATATATACTTTATAATCATTCATGAATGGTTAATGTGGATAATGAATCTCATCGCGTCGTGGAGACGGTAGTCCGTACGTACGCACTAGCGATGATATCGTTCTCAAGATCGTGGGACTGTATTGGAGTGTATGTATACTATTTCAGAATCAATATCACTTTAAAATAATCATATATAGTTATTATTTACACCATTATACCCATCCAAGTAAGGTGGTGGTGGAAAATAGATTTCACCACGGCGTGGAGACGGTATTCTGTACGTAGGCCCGCACGGTGATTTTGTTTTCCGTAGGATGGATGGAAGGTGAAATAGGGTTGTTTCATAATTATAATAACATATAAGTATATGAGTGATACTTATGTTATTACTTCATAATGAAAGAACCTATGAAGAAGAAGTTGAAGAAGAAATAAAGTTGAAAGAATCGGTAAAGGACATTACATCTTCTTTGAAGCGCCTCTTTGAGATCTCATTTTAGGGCACTAAAATTGGTCTTTGAGGAAGAACAGAACCTATAGGATGTTTCTAGGGAAGTGGAAAAGATAATTTTTCAGGGTTTGGCCTAGCATTAAGGCTCAATGTGGTGTGAGGAAGAGAGGGAGGGGGTGCCATTTTATAAGGGAGGAGAGGGGCACCTTTGGAATAACTAAAAATATTATTTTATTATAAAGTCAAATTCGGTTTAAAATTGCTCCAAATTGATATCTTTCGAAGCTAAGGTGGGGATGATTCTAAATCCTTTAATATAATATAATTTAGACAAGTTTAGGTTCCTATTTTAAACATATCATTTATATTTAACTTTAAGTTAAATAATTTTACTTTTACCGTGTCTTCTTGTTTTCTAACACTATAAGGTTAATAAACATACTTTATCAAGCCAAACGAACCCCAAGATGTTTATTATTAATATATATAACCTTATCTAAGTCATGTGGCCGAACCCTAGATTTTTAGGAATAAAATATCAATTAATAATATAATATTTGTTTTAAAAACTATTTTATGACAATTTTCACACTATTTAGTAACTAATTTTTGTGAAAATCATAACAGAATTATTAGTTCTAAAAAAGTTAATTAAATCAATACTAACATGTGATATTAACCATTAAAATTAGTGTAATTCATCAAAAGTATTAAATTACATTTATTTGGTTATTTATAACATCAATTATGTCAATATTTCATTAATAAGACAATTACTGCATAATCTTTGTGTCATAATAAATGATAATTATTTAATCCTTAAAAATTGTAAATAAATTCCTATGATGTAGATAATTGTATCAGATTTCCGGAGAATATTCATGTTCAACGTTTCATGATGTTCATTACTAAATTAAAATTTTTATACTTATAAGATTTAAGAAAGTGACATGTTGTCACATTCTTTGGTTTTAATAATAATTAAATTATTTTCATGGAGAAAATTCCATTAAATGAATCAAATACGACCCTTAAGTGATATAGGTAGACTTTTAGTCATCCCATAGGGTTTTTACATGTGTTACGGTAATTTTATAATATTATATTTACCCTTAATTACCTGATTTACCTTTAACTATGGTAAATAAAATTTACCGTAGTTACTATTCATAATTCCCAAAAATAAAAAGTAGATTATTAACATAATTTGGATCCAATGATTCCAAATATGGAATCCATTTTTCCAAATTCAATAGACAAAAGATGAAGAAATTAAATTAAAATTAATCCCTTTGTCGAAAGAAAATGAGTTTTTCTTTAAAACATTGCAAAAGATTGATTTGATTTATCCTGTGAATTCAAGATAGAATCAATGCTAATGACATAAATTATATTAAATGGTAAAAATATATTCTATTTATACATTAAAACCATTCAATATTATAATTTAACCATATAAATTATTGCGATGAAAAAAGTTGTTTTTAATTAAAATATATCATGTTTTTACAATTCATCAAAATATGAAAGTTAGCAGAATAATATGAAAATTTTATCCAAAGTAAATTTTTATATCATGATTCCAAAGAAGGATTTTATTTTTTCAAATTGAACTTATAAACATGTCATAAACTAGATTTCAAGTGGGTGCTCCATTAAAAGGCGGCAAAACTGCATTTTTTAAAAAATACTTATTTTACCCAAAAAATTTATTTTGTTCTTATACCATGTTTTAGAAAATGTTCAAAACGAATAATAATGTTATAAGATTCAAAATTTAGTTAATAATATTCATAATGGCTAGTTCATAACAATATTATAATAAAATATCATTGTTTAGTAAAACCCGGTATTGCGTACAACACACGCTATCGAGGAAGGTCCCGATTGCGTGCAATGCAAGCCAAGTCAGGGTTGCGTGCTGTGCAAGAATCCTTAATTGTTTCGTATAACATAATCCAACCATATTTCATTTATAAATTGAATATATATATATATATATATATATATATATACTCACTGTTGCGTAGAAGAACTATTATCAAAATTGTGTGTAACACGATCCAAGAATAGTGTTGCGTATACTGCAAGCTAATACGGTGTTGCATATAGCGCAAGGTAATACTGTTGTAGCATACAACACAAGACAATAATGAAATTAAAAGAATAATATTCAAAAATTCTTGGGGTGTTACATGTGGTCCGCCATCCCCTAAAAACATAGGCAGATTCTGCTGCTGGAAGATTCGATTCAGCTTATCCATAGATGTGGCAGCCTGTAGTGCTCCCTGAAAGTTCTGCATGAACCACATGTAGCCTTCACGGAAATTTGCCTCCGTGCTTCTGTCCGGTATAATGGCTACCACCGCATCTGGCTCTACTGGATGGTCCACTGGTAACCTATGGCCCACCATCTCTGGAGTATAATCGTCGTTGCTCTCTTGGAGAACAATGTGTGGACGTCTAGGCCGCATGACACTACAAGGTCAAAAACACGCCTTAGATCAAGATTTATCAAGACGGAAAGTGAAGGAACCATAAAGAGACCAAGAAAAAATAAGGCATTTCAATATTTTCAAAAAAAGACTACATGGCGTGTAAAATTACTACACGGCGTGTACCTAACTTCCCTTCCCCTGCCCGGGTCCTTCAACACGTCCAAGCCACAAGACTCCCATTGAACAAAACTACACGGTGTGTATAATATCTAAACGGCATGTATGGTGAAATTTTCCAACTTCCCGTGTTGTATTTGACATGGATGACTACTCGACTTGAAACTACACGGCGTGTTACACACGCACACGACGTGTACATCACCCCATTTCCCTTGCCACATGGATAACACCACACGGTCTGTCCTCATACAAGACTACATGGCATGTCCCAAATGTACACGGCGTGTTCAAGGAGAGGTGACACCGGCTCGTGTTGTTAGTTACACGACCGAGTCCCTAGGTCACACTACACGGCGTGTTCATTATTGACACAGTGTGTTCAAGAAAAGAGTTCACTAACCCATGTTGTTAGTTAAACTGTGGACTCTAGTCCAACACTACACGACATGTATCTCATGTACATGGTGTGTTTTATCTAGGCTTTTCCCTTCCCCATGTCGCTGCCCACATGGTTTTTGACATGGGAAGAGACTACACAGCGTGTACTCAGGGTATACAGTGTGTACTCAAAAAGTTTATTTTTCTTCATGAACAAAACATCAAACCCGACGTGTATAAGATACTACACGGTGTGTATACTGGGTTTCTGGACAGAATGCCTTAAAAACTTCCTTGGAACCCAGAAAAATCTGAAAACCAACACCTAAGTGTCATATTACGACACGTGAGGGCCCAAAATCCCCACAAATCAAAGTTTAACATCTTATCTGTGTTATAAAAAAATAAAAAATCAATGATCCACCAAATTCTGGTCAATGGGGGCCCATACTCCCCAAAAAACATAGTTTGGAATCCATTCTATGAACAATCTCACACAAAGAATACCCTATCACATAGCCAGTATTTTATCAAGCACTTATCACAACTGCATGCTTTACTATCACAACAACTATCACAACAACAAGCAATTTCCTATGCACCTACATGGAATAGAAACTATGCATGAAATGTGATTTCTAGCATGTTCCTATATGATGAATGAGATGTCATACCCTCATCTCATCAGGTAGCAACTAAATAGAACCCATAGATAAAATATAACCAGCACAAGCTCAAGTACGTCACCCAATGTTGAAAACAAATCAACTGTAAAATTTGAAAAATCAAAATAATTGCAAAAAATATGGGGTAGACTGGATTTTCCCTATACAAGGGTTAGCTATGCCTGGGCACAGCTTATTACCAACTACTGTTCATCCTATCCCTGACTATGGCTCCAAATATTATGTTAAATAAAAGAAATCCTTTGATACCACTTTGTAACGTCCCGGTTTCGGGTTCCACTCAACGGGTGCCCTGAGCCCAGTTCACCACATGACCTCAAGCATATTTCCCCAATGCTAGAGGATGACGACTAGCAGTGAGGGACTAGGTCTGATAGTAGGGAAACTATGCCCTCATATGTCAAAGTGTAGCACAGAAGAATACGAAATAAAACATACAACAACAGCAGAAGTAGTTAAAACATATATAACTGAAATAGATAAATGTTAAAAAGGGATCCATCAGTCATATATATATATATATATATATATGATGATACAGAAAGTCACAATTCTATAAAATAGCCAAAACATGTTACACGATCAAAACAATACTACTAAAGTACATGTACAGAAAAGCAAAATAGAAAATCCAGCGGCATCATGAGCCAATTCTCGGTACCATGCTCTACTACACCCTGGTTGAAATCATGTACCTATATAAGAACTCTTTCCCTTATCTGCACCTACAGAAATGTAATCTGTTTGGGCCAAAAGGCATGACCCAAACAGGGTGCGAGAAATATATTTCAGTAGGCACCCACCAATGTCTTGTGATCAACTGTGTGTAAAACATGCAACAATAGTGTGCTGTATTAAAATGCAATAAAGTAAGCATTACTAAAAAGTAACTAACTTAACCAATTATATTTCCATTTAATATCCTTTAAATCATTTTAGTTAAAATATCACCACAATGATTATTCTAAGTAAACAACCCATCTCCTCAGACACGTAAACTCCTACCCTTAGGTAAAGTGTATCCAAACACAAGAATCTTCCAGTAAGAATACGGATATTTCCAACAGCTATAAGTAGTGTCACCCACAGGCACAGAATCAACTGCCCACAGGCACGAAAGATGTCGCCCACAGGCTAAGTAGTACAGTGCCCACAGGCAAATCACAACACTATCCCCAAGCTAAACAGGTAACCGGGTCATTCCTAACATGTAAATAAGAAGTACACAAGAAATTCCTCTCAAGGAAATCCTACAATTATTACTTTAATGGAATACCCTCGGGCATCCTTGCCAAATGGCTGAACAGAGGAACGCACACCTGGGGTGGTCCTGGATCCAAGAAACCATCCCAACCAGCATTTTATTATCACAATTAATCACCTATTCAATTATAGGTATTCAAAATATCAATGGCCTCAGCCACACGACACCCCAACATGGGTTCGTGGCACTAAAAATTCACAAAATGAACTACAGTTGGAAAAATAAACACCAATCCACCTAACATATACGCCCCTGATCAGTATACTCGAACGAAGTCCCATGAATCATCCTAGAACTAGGTAGATCTGAGGTAAAAGTATTCTCTCTTAAATGAAAATAACTCATGTTGGGGATGAATTGGCATGAACTATTAAAGAATGTTGGAGGGCTTACCCATGCTGTAACTCCCTGACACCAGATACCCAGAGTCGGTGCATTATTACATAAAATTGGCATGATCACAAGAAAGATCATGTCTCGAAAGACCGGTTAGTTTTGTAGTCTTGGAAACACTAGATATATTCATAAAGTTTACATTACATCATAAAATGAAAACTACAACAATGTAGTCTCCATAGTCCACACTCTTATCCTCACATACTATCCCTGCAGGTCATTCCTAAATTACTTCTTCACATCCTAGGAAAATAAAACATAGAAAAGGGGTGAGCTGAAATGCCCAGTAAAGACAACAATATAGCAGGAACTTTCATAAATAAGAATAACGAGTTATGGAAATGTATAACTAAAACAAAAGCTTTTTAAACTTGAACTTCAACATAGTATTGAAAAAATAAAATGAAATAATGCCATTTACTTATTCACATAGATATTCTACTAATCAAATAATCACATGAAATATCCATAACCACTTTCATAATGATAGAATGCATAATGCCAGACTATCAAACCACATAGCCAAGGCCATGTGCCAAGACTACAAATAAGATTTTGTCAAGGCCTTGTGCCAAGACACAAGTTTGTCTCATGAGACCTACCGATGAATCGAGGAGCTATAGTGGGCTCCACCCATCACATATTAAGTCCAATGAATTCCCATATGAAAAGGTTTAAACATAACATAAACATACGTATTAATACTTGCATACGAAAAGTAAATACTACATCCATAAACCAAGAATGGTGTAACAATAACACATCCACAGTCAAACACATAACAAAAACATCAAAACAATATGGAAGTTTTGTATCATAATAAATCAACTTCAAATAAACTTAAAATCCATCATAGGATGTTGACATAGATGAAATCAAAAATATTTGAGAGAAATATCTCTTTTTTGAAATCATTTAAAAGTTAGACATTTATTAAGGAAGTACTTTAAAAGAGATTTTTGAATCAAAGTTTCCCATACCACTTCGAAACATTTGAATAGAAATGTCCATATAAATAAATCCTTAAAATTATTTTCAAAGCATGGAAATTAATTAAAAATATTTAGAATGATAAATATTTAAAACATTTAATATTCTGATTTTGATAAAGAGTACCTTTTAGAAAATCTTAAAATATTCATTTTGAAATCATTTAAAAGTCACATAATTATAAAATAAAACATTTAATTTGAAAATATCCTTATAAGAATTGTAAGGGAAACTTAGAAAATTTTATAACAGTGGAAAATATCCGCACCCGCCGTATAAGTTAAAAAAATACATTCTTACCTTAATTCTGTCGAAAATGGTTTAAAGGACATTGTTTGGAAAACGACAGAAAGATTCCTTTATAAAAATCTTATAAAAAGTAAATCAAGGGTATAAATGGCTTTAACCCATATTCTGTAAAATAGTAAGAATGTTTTGAAATACACTTTCAAGAAACATGGATGTGGATGATAAAGAGATCCCAGTAGATGAATACGTATAAACAACCTCAGATAATGAAGAGATTGTGAAATAACACTTACCTTGTACATTTCCTTGGTTGGAGATAGGTTAACCTCCTATATAATGGTGAAATAA
This sequence comes from Viscum album, assembly GCA_963277665.1. Taxonomy (NCBI): domain Eukaryota; kingdom Viridiplantae; phylum Streptophyta; class Magnoliopsida; order Santalales; family Viscaceae; genus Viscum; species Viscum album. Next base: position 1,175,580,553 of record OY728134.1, read on the forward strand.
TTGTTATTAAATTATACAAGAATCATATACATTAATATGATATCATATCTGATCTTTTAATTTTGATTTTTAATAATATCTTAGTATTATCGTTGTTTCGGTTGTTAACTTACTCATTTTATTTTATTTGTTTTGTTACGTAAGCGGTGTTTTTCAGGGATCGGTTGTATCATAATCATATCCAGAATTATATCAAGTCCTTAGATACAATTATTAATCATCAAATGAGAATTATACTTGAATGGATACGATGGAGAATGAATCTCATGGAGTTCGTGGAGACGGTAGTCCATACGTACGCACGAGGGACAATATCATCTTTTGATATTAAAATAATCTATAATTGGATGTTATATCATATATATATATAATAATTATCATGTTATATTTATTATTTACATGAATTACAAATCATTATTATACCCATCCAAATAATAATTTATTGAGTGACAATTACACCATGACGTGGAGACGGTAAGTCGTACGTATGCACGTATGGTGACATGCCATTCAAGGGATGGATAGAATACTCAAGATGGTTGTACCAAATTTATAATAACATCATTGTATATAGAAGATACTGGAGTTATTAATTTAGAATAGAAATAACGAATAAATAAGAAGTTGGTGAAGAAAGGAACTTGAAAGATGGTGGTGAAAACATTACATCTTCTTTAGGGTATTCCTTTTGATTTCATCAAAATTGCTCCATAGGTTAGATTTATGATCAAACTAAAGCCTCTAGGTTTTTGTGAGAGAACTTTAAAGAGTATTTGGGAAGGGTTTTGCCAAGACAAAATTCTTTGAAGGTGTGAATTAGTGAGAACGGGGAGTGCCCTTTTATAAGAGGGGTGAGGCGCACCTTTGGAAAACCTAAAAGTATTATATTATAATAAATTAATATTTGGTTTCTAATGGATCCAAAGTGGATTAATTAAAGTTTAAGGTGGGTATGGGTAGCAAACCACTCAAACAATTGAATTAAGACAGTTTTGGGTCATTATATGAACCGTATCTTTAAGTATTAACTCTTAGTTAATTAGTTTAACTTTTACAATGACTCTTTGTATTTTTTATATTATATGGTTAATAATCTTACTATATACATCTAAGAGACACCCAAGTGGTACATTAATGATACAAATATCATTATATTAGTCTATTGTCCGAACATTAGATTTTTAGGAATTGAATATCAATTAATAATATAATATTTTTTAAACAACTCTTTTATGTCGATTTTGACACTATTCAATAAATGATTTTTGTAAAAATCATAACAGAATTATTACTTCTCCAAAAGTTAAGTAAATCAATCCTAACATGTCATATTAACCTAGAAACGTTTTTGTAATTATAAAAAGTCTCAAATTACATTTAGTTGGGTATTTATAATATTAATTATTCTAAATTTTCATTAATTAGGTAATTACTACATCACCATTGTGTCATAAATAAATTAAATTATTTTATTTATAAAAATTATAAATAAAATATAATTATATAGGAAATATTTTTATCTTTCTAATGAATATTTACAATAGAATTTATCTTGTGTATAACACTATATTAAAAATGTTTTAGTAATAAACTTTGATTTTAACTCTTTTAACTCTTCTTCGAATTAAATAATAATTAATGTCCTAATCTAATAAAAGTGGACCTAAATGATAATATTTTACTCATAAGATTGTTTTTGTTTGAGATAAATTTGTCCAATATAATTAAGAAATCTGTTAGGGTAATATTAGTATCATTTTTACACTCAATTACCCTATTTACTTTTAACCGTGGTAAATAAAAGTAAAACGTCACTATTCACCAAAAATTATTTTCATCTCATTGAAGCACATTTTACTCCTTGATATTATCCTTGTCTCTAGGATTTTCAAAATTCCACACACAGAAGCAGTAAAATTATGTTTTATGAAAAAATCATTTTTTTAACTACCACTTAGTGGTTTCACTATTCATCAAAAAATGAATGTTTCCAGAAAAATACCAAAAATTAGGCCCAAGCTATATTTGATATTATGAATTCAAAAATGATGTATATTTTACCAAATTCATAAAATATCAGTTGCATTAATTAACTTAAAAATTAATTCCTGTCGTCCAAACAAATAGCGTGTTTTTAAGAGATAATAACTATCAAAAGATTGACACTTGTTTATGTCTGGTTTAAATGTGAAATTACATCCAATGTCCGAAATTGTATTAAATGGTAAAAATAAATTCCAAATATACTTTAAAACCACTCATATTAATAATTTATCACTATTAATTATTTCGTTTAAAAAAGATGTTTTTAATTAAAATTTAGTAATTTTCACAATTCATCAAAATATGAAACTTATCCGAAAAGAAAAAAAATTTCACCCTAAGCTAATTACGATATCATGAATTCAGAAATGATGTCCATTTCAAAAGATAAAATTTATATAATTTCAAAAAGTAGGTATTTCTATTCATAATGGCTAGTTTGATTTGGTGTGGTGTGTTATAATCTCGAAGCTGTGTACAATGCACGCCATTGCATTATTCAAAGGAAAACATACCGTGGAAGCTTGGGATGTTTCAATGTAAATTTTTGATTTCCCCATTCTAAAAAGAAAATTTATTTAGTCAAATTGAATATATAAAAGTTTAAAATATTGGATTTAAAAAGGGTTCACCATTAAATGTTTGTAATAGTGCAATACTGAAAATGAATTTGTTCTTACATTATGTCTAAGAAACTCATAATATGGATTCTAAAATTATAATTATTATATAAAGATTAAAATTTAGTTAATACTATTCATAACCTCTTTTTAACGGCTCGTTTAGTAAGTTATGGTGCGCTTGAACTCGGTGTTGCGTGTAGTGCAGGTTATTGAATTATTCTGAAGAAATAAAACACTATGAAATCTTGGGGTGTTACATTATCAACTCCTTCAACAAATTGAGTCCTCACAATTTGAAATTGTTCTTCGAAAATAAAAGGTTGAATATAGAAAATATCTTTGTGGGAAAACCCACATCGGAAATTGGGTTAATAAAATTTAGTCTTTATAAGAGCAAAAGAGAAATGAAAGGGTCAACACAAAAATATGATCTCTATTCGGAAAACATTGGTGGCAATTAGAGACATATAATTGGAGAAAAAACATAAATATTTATATATAGTGATTGAGGTCATCAATCACAGACAAGTGTAAAATTGAGGGCCTTAAATTCATCAATCTATGTTGATTTAAAATACCATTGGTTCAGCAAAATATATGATGCTAGGATAACACATATTTGGTTTTAAGATCCCTTCACTATAGTATAAGTATTAATTTCTTCATTGAAAAAGAGAACAATAAAAATATAAACTTGACAAGTAGAGTCTCATCCTTTAACTATGTTCTACCACAAACTCATCTATCAATCTAAAAGATAATAGAAATTAAAAATAATATTCTATTTATCCTATTTGTATAGGGTTAAAAAATGATTTTACAATTCATCTAGAAGAACCATTAAAAAATGACATTATTAATTCCAGGACATCACATGTTTCAGTGGTAGGTGATACACCCTTTTTCCCCTTCGGTTGTGGGTTCAAGTCTCGCGGCCTTGTCGGATGCGACGGGTTGTCGCCCGACCTCTGGGTTGTCCTTTTATGGCAATCAATAACAATCCAAACTAGAACTATCCAAAAAACATCATTCCAAAATTTATAAGGAAGATAAACACAATGATGATCCTTTTTTCCACGTAATAACATGTGAACACCTTCATCATGTATTCTTCTAAAACACTACATCATCCAGAATTACCATAAAACCTTATTGATTACATTCATGATCACTTATTCCTTAAATAATAACAGATATACTCCTTCAATCCAAAAATGTTGTAAACCCAAACAATGATAGAATTTAAAAATAATTATTCAGTTTCAAGGTAGTCATGAATATCCAATATAAATTATCCAAATCAATCACATATTATTCTAAAATCACTTCTTCGGTATCAGAACCATATTATGGTTTATCTTTCTCTCAACCATATATTTTCCAAAATTTTAACCTGCTATTGAGTCACTTTTCATTGTTCCACACAATCTCAAGTACTTAATGAATTATTACTGCAATATAATCCTTATATACTCCATAATTATTATAACAAGTACATTGTTGATACAACACTCAAATGACATAATCAACATATGAACTCTAATCATTCCTCTTTATCTGTGGTAGTATCATAACTTGATTTTTATCAAATAGCATCATTTACAGCATAGTCTGATTACTGGGACATAGGATAATGTAGTGTCCAAAATCCTTGAAAAATAAGCATAGTACATTTGAAACCATTTTCTTACCCTTGCAGTCACGTACTTTGTGCCTTTTCCCTCCACACTTATATCAAATTCCCATTAATTTCAGGCATGTTCTAGGGTGTTTCATCCCACAGTTATCACATATGGGAAAATTCTTCTTTTCCCTCTTCCATTTATCCATATTTACTTCTTCCATCCTTTTATTCTCTTGCTTCCCTTCAAATCCATAGGACTCAGTAAACTCTTTAGTTTCTTTTCGACACATGATATTATTTCTTCTTATGATGATAATACATGGGTGACTATTTATTTTATAAATTCTGGCTTAAGACCATGAAAAATACGATCCTTCATTATCTATGGATCATGTGTAGTGCTGGTGTTCTCATTCCCTCTACTGGGCGCCATTTCTAAAAAATGGCATACACTAGATTAGTTTATGAATAAAAATACCTAATCCCAAACTTGTAAAACACATAACATAAATTTAATAGTTTATGGGTATAATCCATAATCATAAAAATGTCTCCTTTGAGGAAGTATATACTCATAAACCCTTCATAATGGTCTGTAATAAAAATGAGAATTATCCTAAACATATCCCCCGGGAGTGTCGTAACCATGAGTGCAGCAAGGCCCATTGTTGTGCACCTGTTCCTATTAGAGTCATGCTCAAAGCGGTGTTTTCAGGTTTTACCCCTAGGTACATCTGTGCCAGAGTCGCCTTTACCTGCTCGTATCCAGACAGGGATGTATTTCTCAGAAAACTCACAAAATGTCTACAATACCAAAATTCTAGGAAGTTCTTCTATACTAATCCTCAAATTTCATCTTAGGTATACGTGCTCTAATCAGAGTTTATCTAAATCTAGCTTCCAAGGTTTGTACTAAACTTCCTCTGATACCAACTATAACGCCCCGACCCTAGATACCTAGAGTCGGTGCATTATTACATAACATTGGCATGATCACAAGAAAGATCATGTCTCGAAAGAACGATTAGTTTAGTATCCTTGGAAACACTAGATATATTCATAAAGTTTACATTACATCATAAAATGAAAACTAAAACAATATAGTCTCCATAGTCCACACTCTTATCCCCTCATACTATCCCTGCAGGTCATTCATAAATTACTTCTTCACATCCTGGGAAAAGTAAAACACAGAAAAGGGGTGAGCTCAAATTCCCAGTAAGGATAACAATAGAGTAGAAACATTCATAAATAAGAATAATCATTTAATGCAATGTATAACTAAAACACAAGCCTTTTAAACATGAATTTCAACATATTATGGAAAAAATAAAATGAAATAATGTCATTTACTTATTCACATGGTTATTCTACTAATTGAATAATCACATGGAATATAAATAAAAACTTTCATAATGATGTAATGTATAATGCTAGACTATCATAACCACATAGCAAAGGCCTTGTGCCAAGACTACAAATAAGATTTTATCAAGGCCTTGTTCCAAGACACTAGTTTGTCTCATGAGATCTACCGATGCATCGAGGAGCTATAGCGGGCTCCACCCGTCACATATTAAGTCCAATTCATTCCCATATGAAAAGGTTTAAACATAACAAAAACATTCGTATTAATACTAGCATAGAAAATGTAAATACTACATCCATCAACCACGAATGGTGTAAAAATAACACATCCACAGTCAAACACATCACAAAAACTTAAAAACAATATTGACTTTTTGTATCATAATAAATCAACTTCAAATAAACTTAAAATCCATCAAAGGATGCTGACATAGATGAAATCAAAACTATTTGAGAGAAATATCACTTTTTTGAAATCATTTAAAAGTCACACATTTATTAAGGAAGTACTTTAAAAGAGATTTTGGAATCAAAGTGTCCCATACCACTTCGAAAGTTTTGAAAAGAAATGTCCATATAAATAAATCCTTAAAATCATTTTGAAAAAATGGAAATTAATTAAAAATATTTAGAATGATAAATATTTAAAACATTCAAATTTCTGATTTTGATAATGAGTACATTTCAGAAAATCTTAAAATATTCATTTTGAAATCATTTAAAAGTCACATACTTATAAAATAAAACATTTACTTTGAAAATATCCTTATAATATTTGTAAGGGAAGCATTGAAAATTTTATAACGGGGGAAAATAGCCGCACCCGCCGTATAAGTTAAAACAAATATATTCTTACCTTAATTCTGTCGAAAAGGTTAAAAAGGACCTTGTTTGGAAAATTTCGGAAAGATTCCTTTATAAAATCTTATAAAAAGTCAAACAAGCGTATAAATGAAATTAACCCATATTCTGTAAAATAGTACGAATGTTTTGAAGTACAATTTCAAGAAACATGGATGTGGATGATAAAGAGATCCTAGTAGATAATTATGTATAAACAATCTCGGATAATGAAGAGATTGTGAAATAACAATTACCTTGTATTTTTCCTTGGTTGGGGGTAGGTTTACCTCCTTTATAATGGTGAAATAATTGTTATTAAATTATAAAATAATCTTATACATTAATATGATATCATATATGATCTTTTAATATTGATTTTTTAATAATATCTTAGTAATATCGTTGTTTCGGTTGTTAACTTACTCAATTTAATTTATATGATTTGTAACGTAAGCCATGTTTTTCATTTATAGGTTGTATCTTAATCATATCCAGAATGATATCAAGTGCTTATAAACTATTATTAATCATCAAATGAGAATTAGACTTGAATGGATACAATGGAGAATGAATCTCATCGTGTTCGTGGAGATGGTAGTCCATACGTACGGACGAGTGAAAATATCATTCATTTGATATTAAAGTAATATATAATTGGATGGTATATCATATATACAGAATCATTATCCTATTATATTTATTATTTACATGAATTACACATCATTATTATACCCATCCAAATAATAATTTATTGAATGACAATTACACCACGATGTGGAGAAGGTAAGCCGTACGTACGCACGTATGGTGACATGACATTCAAAGGATAGATAGAATACTGAATATGGTTGTACAATATTTATAATAACATCACAGTATATATACGATACTTGTGTTATTATTTTAGAATAGAAATAACAAATAAAGAAGAAGTTGAAGAAGAAAGGAACTTGAAAGAGGGTGGTGTAAACATTACCTCTTCTTCAGGTTCTTCTTTTTGATTTGATCAAAATGGTTCCTTAAGTTAGCTTTATGATCAAACTAAGGACTCTAGTTTGTAGTTAGGGAAGTTAAGAGAGTATTTGGGTTGGGTTTGGCCAAGCCAAAAGGCTTTGAATGTGTGAATTAGTGAGATGGGGGAGTGCCCTTTTATAAGAGGGGTGAGGGACACCTTTGGAAAAGATAAACATATTATGTTATAATAAATTCATATTTTGTTTCTAATAGATCCAAAGTATATTGTTTAAATTTTACGGTGGTTAGGGGTCGAAAACAACTCAGACAATAGAATTTAGACAGGTTTGGGTCATTATATTAACCTTATCATTAAGTATTAACTCTTAGTTAATTAGTTTCACTTTTACAATGTCTCTTTGTATTTTTATATTATCCAGTTAATAAACATACTATATACATCCAAGAGACAATCTAGTGGTCCATTAATGATACAACTATCATTATATAAGTCTATTGGCCGAACTATTGATTTTTAGGAATTTAATATCAATTAATAATATAATATTTGTTTTAAAAACTCTTTTATGTCAATTTTGACAATATTCAATAATTGATTTTTTTTAAAAACATAACATAATGATTACTTCGAAAAACGTTAATTACATCAATCCTAACATGTCATATTAACCTATATAATTATTGGTATTTATAAAAAGTCTCACATTACATTTATTTGTGTATTTATAATATTAATTATTCTAATTTTTCATTAATTAGGTAATTACTGCATCACATTTGTGTCATAATTAAATTACATTATTTAATGTCTAAAAATTATAAATAAACTACCATTATGTATAAAATCGTTTTATCTTTTTAATGAATATTTACAATCGAATTTATCTTATGTATAACCTTATATTAAAAATGTTTTAGTAAATAAACATTGATTTTAACTCTTTTAACTCTTTATTGAATTAAATAATAATAAATGTCCTAATCTAATAAAAGTGGACCTAAATGATAATATTTTACTCAAAAGATTGTTTTTGGTCGAGATAAAGTTTTCCAAAAGAATTAGGACATCTGTTTGGGTAATATTAATATCATATTTACCCTTAATTACACTATTTACTTTCAACCATGGTAAATAAAAGAAAAAAGTTACTATTCAACAAAAATTATATTCATCTCATTGAACCACATTTTTCTCCTTGATATTAACCATTTCTCTTGGATTTTTGAAATTCCACACACAAAAGCGGTAAAATTATGTTTTATGAAAAATTCAGTTTTTTAACTACCACTTAGTGGTTTCACTATTCGTCAAAAAATGAAAGTTTCCCGAAAAATACCAAAAACTGTGCCTAAGCTATATTTGATATTATGAATTCAAAAATGATGTCTATTTTACCAAATTCAGAACATATTATTTGCATTAATTAATTTAAATCTTAATTCCCGTCATCAAAACAAATAGCGTGTTTTTAAGAGATAATATCTATCAAAAGATTGACACATTTTTACGTCTGGTTTAAATGTGATATTACATCAAATGAAGAACATTGTATTTAATGGTGAAAATATATTCTAAATATAATTTGAAACCACTCAAATTAATAATTTATCACTATTAATTATTTCGATTAAATAAGTTGTTTTAAATTAAAATTTTGTAATTTTCACTATTCATGAAAATATAAAAGTTATCCGAAAAGTACAAAAAGTTCACCCTATGATAATATCGATATCATAAATGCAAAAATGAATTCTATTTTGAAAGATAAAATTTATAAAATTTTAAAAAGTAATAATTACTATTCATAACGGCTAGTTTGATTGGTTGTGGTGTGTTATAATCTCGATGTTGCGCACAATGCACGCCATGGAATTTTCAAAGGGAAACGTACCGTGGAAGATTGGGATGTTTCATTGTAAATTTTTGATGTCCCTATTCTAAAAAGTAAATTCATTTAGTCAAATTGAATATATAAAAGTTTGAAATATTGGATTTAAAAAGGGTTCACTATTAAAAGTTTGTACAAGTGCAATACTGAAAATGAATATGTTCTTACATTATCTCTAAGAAACTCATAATATGGATTCTAAAATTATAAGGATTATATAATGTTTAAAATTTAGTTAATACTATTCATAACCTCTTTTGAACGGCTTGTTTAGTAAGTCATAGTGCGCTTGAACTCGGTGTTGCGTGTAGTGAATGTTATTGAATTATTTTGAAAAAATGACACACTATGAAATATTGGGGTTTTACACGTGCGGTTCCAACGAGATCGTCCGAGGCAGAAACGGATTCTCGGCTTGCGCTCAATGGATTTCTGAAGCTCTGGCCTCCATCTCCCATTCCTTCTTCCCATTCTAAACCATCCCTATAAACAGGGGAGACTACTACCCATTTTAAGTGAAAAAACATTGTACACAGCGTGTACTTTTGACTACACGGCGTGTACTTCCTTTATATAACTATTCCTCTAGTGGCACCACCAAACTATTCATCCTTCGTCATGAGTACACGATGTTTATTCCTTACTACACGGTGTGTACTGTCACCCAGCTGGCGGCTGCTTCCACCGCCTTACTGTTCCACCTGCCGACTGACTACAGGCGTGTAAAGGACCACTACATGGCATGTAGTCGATTTTTACACCCCTCGTCACCAGCATGGCCAGAAGCCCCATGTACTCATCCCACATTGCCAAAAGAACATAGTGTGTGGAAAAGTACTCGGTGTGTACTTCCAAAATTTAGGACTTTCCCCATTTTCCGTATTTTCTCAAAAACACTTAAGGAAAAGAGAAAAGAAGAATCTCGTACCTCAAAAATAAGAACCAGGTTCTTACACGTGATAGGACTACTTTGATCGAAAGAGGAGGAGTTCTCTAGTAGTCGTGGTTACAACATCATGAATAAAATCCAGGTTTGAGCTGATTCAATAACCTTTGTGTTTTCCCCATGATTGAGATGGGTTACATGATAAATTAGGTATATGTATGAGAATATAACTAAGTAATGGTTATCTGTTGAGATCTTTCTTTTTGGTTTATCCCTGTTGGATTTAGTGAGACCTTAAGGGTCTTGGGGTCCCTACTGAGTATCATTATACTCACCCCTGCACGAGCTATGCCCGCAACTCGTTGTGTTGGATGCAGACTATGAACAGTGTTGATCGAGGCAGAGTGTACGAGTACTGGATGGTACCCAGAGGTGGACAATCGATGTGATAGCACACGGAGTGGAACGTTAGACGCGGAGTAATGAAGAGGACATATGTACCTACCCTTCAGGTAGGAACCCGAAGGATGATCCCTGAGCTGCTTCCATCTTCCAGCTGTTGTCTTTTCTGTTGTATTTTCATTCAGTTGTAGCCATACCTTTCAGTTGGGGTTGTATTTCCAGACCCTTTGTATTCTCACCACACATGTTATATTGTTTTACTTAGTGTTTTTCATCTTGTATGCCGATTGTGTGTTTTTACGATTCATAAAGGAAATGCCTTCCCTGTTTTAGGGATTTACACCTTTGTTGCTAGTCGCCAGGCCGTGGCCTTCGAAGGCGGGATTGGGGTATTTACGACACGGGCCCTGGGGGATGGGTCGGGATAAATTGCTATCAGAGGAGTTGGTTCTACCTCATAAATGAGGACCCTGATATTTTATTTCTGTGAAGCAATCGTGTTATGTGTAGTAAGTTTGGTTTCCAGTTCAGGGATTCCAGTGTTGGTGCGGGCAGCCGACATATCCATACACCAGGACCCTGACTTCTAATTTCCTACTCAGTGCATGAAAACACTGATTGCGTGAGTGTTTTCAAAAGATTCATTAAAATAAAAGAAAACCAGGTATAATCTTTTTAACATGTCACATCTGTTTCTTTCAGGATGTCTTCACTCAGTTAGTCAGCGTGGGTACCAAGTGGAGAGCATGATGATAGCCCATAGAGCATTGAGGCCCCAGTATAGGGACCTCTCCCAATTGACACACCAGCAGAGAGTGCACACCACTTAAGAACGTTTCACATGTTCCAGAGACAGAGGCCTCCGAGGTTTCGAGGTGAGTCGGATTTTCAGACGGCTAGGCACTGGCTGGAGTTTGTAGCATAATCTTTCCACATAGATGGGACACCCGCTAACTTGATGGTGTACCTAGATGTTAATATCTTTCAAGGAGTAATTGAGAGGTAGTGGAGCCAGATGCTCCAGTTTTGTGATGAGACGACGTTCACCTGGGGAAACTTCAAGACTTTTTTCAGGGTGGAGTTTATACCAGCGACTCTACACTCTGAGCGTGCTCAGAAGCTGCTGCCCTTGCCGTAGGGTTTTTAGACCACAGCGGAGTCTTCTGCTTCCGGCAGTAGACAGATGACAAAGAATCCCAAACGGACTAGGCCAAATGTTTTGCGACCTTGGGATACAGGTTCAGTTTAGCGAGGCACACGAAACAGAGCCAGCCATACATGGAGCAGGAAGTGACATACATGCGGTAAGTAGGGTCACATGGCTCGATACTGCCCGACCTGTCCAGCATATGAGTAGTATGATGTGGGGGAACCTACCTGACCGGGGAATAGGAGCAATCTCTATAGCCAGTGGTGTACGACGCTTCGAGGTTTCACCACCACCACCACCAGGATGTCCACCCCGACCGCATGGAATGGGTGGATATGGGAGAGCACAACTTTAGGCAGCTGAAGTATATAACTTTGGAGCTCTGGAAGTAGGTGGACATGAGTGAGAATAATTCCAGTAAAGGAGGCCATTATTCTTGTTGCTTCTAGTTTCCATGTTGTTTTTGATTGTGGTTGTTTTCTGTCTTTGTACTTTGAGCTGCAGAAATAAAAGACACTTATCTTTGTGACATTTACTTTCCTGTCCTTTTTGTATGGTTTATACTAATAGATTCTAGTTAAAACTACTAACATGACCCTCACTTGTGAGATTTCTACTGGAGGAGACCCAGTAACCACACACTGATGCCGACAGTGTGACTCAACCCTTGGAGGCAAGAGTAATGGTTGGATCTCTTATAAGTAGTTTCGAGGCCTTATGATGCCATTCAAGACATAAACTGTACCATTCATGTCATTATTGACTGTATTAGGCAAAGAACGTGGTTCATCCCGGGGATGAGACCAGATTTATCTTTTCGGAAGAGGATAAATCTCAGTAGCTCTTGTAGAATGTAGACGACGAAGGGTGGAGATGAGTTATTAATATTGGCTAGTCTCACAATTCTTCGTTGAGTGACCGATTTAAGGTTTATTCTAATCTCAACAATCTTTGGTGTATCTTTTCTCATAAGGACCTGAACATGAGATACCAACAATGGTTTGAGTTCCTCCAGGACTATGACATCAAGATATTACATACTCCTGGGAAGTGGAATGTTATAGTAGATGCTCTTAGTAGGAGATCGGGCATTCAGCTATTAGGAGAGGCTAGACAGCAGCTTGTCGCGTTTCAGATATCCCTTGTGGATAGTGATGGAGTCAGCATGTGTAGAACCAGAGATGGTTCAGGTTACGATGGAGAAGGTGGAGATCATCTAAGAGCGGATGAAGACTTCACAAAGAAGACCGATGTCAATATGCCGATTAGAGACGAAGATCACTGGAGTTCGAGAGTGGAAACCACGTTTTCTTACGAGGCTCACCTAGAAATGTTATATGGAGTTTTAGATAGGGCGAAATTTTATCTCCATGATTCATCGGACCTTTATAGGTCCTCAGCAGAGTAGGCGAGGTGTCTTACCACCTGGCCCTTCAACTTCAATTTGCACAGGGTGCATGACGTCATCCATGTATCTCAGCTGAGGGGATATGTGCATGGCCATTCACACATCATTGACCAAGGGGAGCTGTACATTGATGACGGGGTGACTTTCAAGGGGTTCTAGTAGACGTTGAGGATAGACAGGAGTGGGACCTATGGGGACTGCAGATTCCTCTTCTGTGCTTTTGCTGGCATCGCGGGAACCTCCAGTAGAACACTTGGAAGTGGGAAGCTCAGATGCGTGATCAGTACCACATTTTTTTTTACCTAGTGTGTGTTGAAGCATTACAAGGACGTAAAGTCCTATGGTGGGAGTAAAGTAAAATCCGGTAAATTTCAAGGAATTTTTTTTCGTAAATTCCATGGAATTTTACGAGACTGTGGCTTCCGACGGCACTTGATTCAGAGGCCCTGTGTGCCCGAAATCAACTTCAAATGTTTAGCTCGGGTACATTTAGTAATTGAACAAGCAGGTTTTTCTTCTTTTGAACCGGTGCTCGGAATTGACATCTTAGGGGAGCGATGAACTCACAAAGCTGGTAATTGCTTAAGGGGACCTTTACTGCGGTTGCGTTTAAACTGGGTTGAGAATTAATAATTGGTGAATTCATTTAAAATAAATAAAATTGTTAGAACATTTTTATTTTATAAATTTTGATGTTAATCACTCACATGGGATGTTTTGGGTCGGGCCCACAACCATCCAACTTCCCTTGTGTGGATATTTGAATGGTGGGGCCCACACAATCCCCAACCTTCCACCTTCCCCTAATCTCCATAAACCCCACTTCTTTATTTGTAAACTCCTCATTAATTGTGTAAACACTTCCTCTCCCTCTCTCCCTCTATTATTTTCCAACACATGTTGATCAATGCAATCAGACTACTCAATTATTTAATTAAAGGATTTAAATTTTGAATGCTTGGAATGTTTAATTAAAACAAGGGGTAGCCTTATTGAAATTTGGTTGGCACATGTTGTGTTGGGGAAAATATTTGAGAGAGAGCTCTTGTGAAAGGAGAAGAGAGTTTCTCCTTTGATGAAGAACATTATTCTTCCGATGAAGAACTACACTATCTTATGAAGAAGAACAACTCTCTCTTCCGCAAAGAACGACGACGCACCATATTTTATTTTCACCATGACAATATAGGAGACTCCAATTCTGCTTTCAGGTGCACTCCTACGATGATGGAAACGACACCGTCATCCATGATGTTTGTCAACTGCGAACCATATTCGAGGTAGGGGGATTTTGTATATTTACAATTATGAGATTTATACCCTCGAGCATGGATGATTATTCTGTTGGGTGATTATTTGAACTACTAACGCGGTGGGTACAGACTAAAGAAAAGTCTGCACCCACTATCAACTTGTTCCTGATGCGCGGATTGCGTTGTAACGGGTGTACGGAAGGGAAACGACAATTTGAAGCTATCATAGTGAAGAGAGCGACCCGAGGAGGTCGTAGGCGCAGTCGAGAGCCAAAACAGACCACCAGAGCGACTCCAGTGGCCCGCGAAGCATCACGGTGGTTCCCCAGCACGCTGCTAGTTCCAATTAGTGCCGGAGTCGTGAAGCATCACGGCCCCATGGAGTCCAGGCCGGTGCCAGCCGGTGCCAGCCGGTGCCGCCGGTTCCAATTAGCCCCCCCCCCCCCCGCTCCACACAACCTGCATGGTCGGCCGGGCCGGGCCGCGCCCCGACAGGCTGTGCTGCACCCTGCCGGGCTAGGCCACGCACTCTCGGGCAAGACCTGGACCCAGGTTGGGTCGACCCGGTTTGGGTAGGACCGGGTCGGGTCGGACCGGGCCCAGACCCCCTTTTCCGGAATAGATTCGTTTAAATTATCATAACCTGAGCTACAGAACTCCGATCGATGTTTCTTCAGTTGCGTAGGATTCCTTGGATCAAGAAGTTCGTTTTAGTATATTAAACTCAAGGTTCCAATGATGTTTGTGTATGACCGGGTTGGTTCACACCCGAAACCAATCGGGCCCTCTGAGCGGAAACGCTTCTAACATAAGGACCGGATGTCCGGTTGACGTGTCGTCAACTACATTAGAATCCTCTTGATGAGATGGTTCTTTTGGATTACTCCACTTGAGATTTGGCCGTAGTTGGAGAATGATCAAGTTGGTTTTATCCAAAAACACAATCGGGCCCCTAGAACGGAAAAGCCAATAACTCTCAGACCAGATATCCTTTTGACGATCCGTCAGCAGAGTTGGTAATATTATTGAGAAACGGTTCCTTTGAGTATACACCGTGGGAGTTCGATGTACAGTTGAGATATAGTTGGGTTGGTTTGTACACGAAACCAACCGGGCCCCTAGAATGGAAAGGCCAATAACAGATAGACCAGATGTCTGATTGATGCTCTATTTGCTGCGTTGGGACACCTATGATGCGGCGGTCCTTCGAGATACATCCACGTGAGATTACGTGACACCTGGAATTATTGAACAGTAGCTCGTGGAGTGGACCCTCCTAGAGATGAGTGTACGGAGTACAGAGACCTTGTAGCTGGCTGAGACCTGATGACTGCTTGTCAGATTTGATTCGGAGTGACTTGACTAGCACAGTGGGGAGTACTACTATGTTGGTGTAGAAGACCCTTGGTGGGGGAGTGATACTATGTTGGGGTAGCATACCCACGGTACTCGACAGAATGAGTACCTCTGTAGGCTATGAGGGGGTGCGCTTGGTTGCAGCAGTAGACCCATGGCGGGGAATCACTACTGTGTTTGGGCGACACACCCCCGGTACTCGACAGAGGAGGAGTACCTCAGCAGTCTATGGTTAGTGAGTAGCACCTTAGAGTCATGAAAGGTCTATTGTGCATGATAGAGGAGGAGTTCTCCAGTATCCGTGGTTACGACATCATGAATAAAATCCTTGTTTGAGATGAGTCAATGACCGTTGTGTTTTCCTCATGATTGAGATGGGTTACATGATAACTTAGGTATATGTATTGGCATATTCCTATGTAAAGGTTATATATTGAGATAATTCGTTTTGGTTTATACTTGTTGGATTTAGTGAGACCGTGAGGGTATCAGGGTCGCTACTGAGTATCGTTATACTCACCCCTGCATGGGCTATGCCTGCACCTTGTTGTGTTGGATGCAGACGACTGACAGGGCTGACCGAGGCAGAGTGGATGAGGAATGGACGGCACCCGGGGGTGGACACTCGGTGTGAAGGCACATAGAGCATACCGATAGACGCAGAGTGCCGAGGAGGACATCTATACCTACCCTTCAGGTAGGAACCCGAAGGACGATCCAAGAGATGTTTCCATCTTCCAGCTGCTGTCTTTTCTGTTGTATTTTCTTTCAGTTGTAGCTATACCTTTTGGTTGGGCTTGTATTTCTGGACCCTTTGTATTCTCAGCACACTTGTTATACTGTTTTACATAGTGCTTGAATCCTCTTGTACTCTGGTTGTGTGTGATTACATTTTATAATGGCAACGCCTTCCCAATTATAGGGATTTGTGCCTTTGGTGCTAGTCTCCAGCCCCTGGCCTATGGAAGGCGGGCTTGGGGTAGTTACGACATGGGCCACGTGGGATGGGTCGTGACAGGATCGCTCAGTGCTAACCCACATATCATGGCTCGGTGCAGACCAGCACATGATCGCTAGGTGCTGACCCACACAGGATCGCTTGGTGATGACCCACATAGGATCTATAGGTGCTGACCCACACAGGATTGCTCTATGTTGACCCAAACAGGATCGCTATTCATTCATCAAGTCACACCCAGTTACTGGGTTCCTGCTCTAAGCTTGCTAATCTCTAGGAGGGTCCGCTCTCCATGCCACTAGTTTATACTCCAACTGCCACGAAGTCCCATGAAGTTGTAACCTAGTTGACGAAAACATCATACATGACTCAATATAATAGACGGTGCATCAATCAGACACATGATGAGTATGTTATTAGCTTTTTTGTCCTGCGGTCCCGGATGGATTCGTGCTCAATCCAACCAAATTGTACCCAAAATTTAACAAAAACACTAATGGGGGTATATCAAAGTGACCATCTCTCTCCATGGTTTACAGTGCCAGTGACGGTTCGTCAAACGGACTTCTGATGCTACTGTTATGGCCAAAAAAGCGTAAATGGGTCAAAGTGGGACCGGGTCTGGTCCGACCGGGTCAGACCGACCTGGCCTGACCCTGCTTGGGCCGACCTAGTTTGGTTTGACCCAGCCTGACCTGCTGGGTAAGGTGCGGCCAATGCTGGGTGGCCCAGCCCAAGCTGGGTGGTCCGGCATGGCGACCTGGCCTGGGCGATGAGGTGTGGGTGCAGGATGGCGCAGAGGCAGTGAGGGCCGCAAGGGGCTACGGGGGCCGTAGAGGCCGCGGGGGCCGCGAGGCGGCGTGGAGGTACATGGGGGGTCATGGAAGCTGCGGGAACAGTGGGGGCTGTAGAGGCCACGAAGGGGGTGTGCGGCCACGGGGGCTGCGGAGGCCGCATACGACACGAGTCCGCAGGGCGGCTAGGGTCGAGGGTGGTGCGGCGACCGCGAGGTGGTGGAGGCCATGGGAATCACAAGGGCCATAGGGTGGCGGAGGCCACGAGCGACATGACGACCCTAGTGAGGTAGAGTCCACGCACCGTGCGTTGCGGCGTCACCTTCATCACAGCCGGCGGTGGTGTCATCTGCCATTCACGTGCCCCATTGAGGTTGGTTTCCCTCCTCCTTCATCATGAAGAAAAAAAAAACTAAACACTAGAAGATGTGGAGAGGTCGTGCCATGTTTGTTTGGCCCACACTCTTCGCATTAGAGCAGTAGGAAGTTGTTCAAAAAATTTTAATCCTGAAAATGTATGGAAGATACTTAAAACATCAAACCTCACAACCTCTGGCAATCACTATTCCAAAACCCGGATATGAAAACATCCATAAATCCACTAGTTAGAGAGATAGTATATATGTATTCTTGTTTTATAATGGAAGAACATTAGAAATATTAATCAGAATGAAATAAACCCCTACCTCAGAGGATTTTTGTTGTGTTGATGTTGGGGTGAGAAGGAATGGTGAAGGTGAATAAGGTGCCTACTATCATCGCTCCCACAATCACACTTCTGAAATTGGTGTAGGTTTGGTTCCAAATTCTTCATTGGGGAATCATTCTTCATTGGTGAAGAAGAGTTCATCTGAAGTTCTTCCCCCAATTCCCCTCTTCCAACACATCCCCAAAATTCCCCAACAAAATACTAGCCAACAAAATAAAATATTTTTATCTATTTAATTTTTGGCACAATTGAAGTTGAATTCATTAATTAAAGGAAGGTTTCACAATTAAATGAGGTGTGTTGGAATATATAAAGTAGAGGATACCAAAGGACACCTCCATCATTAAATAGGGAGTTCAAAATCTTTCTACCATTAAGAGGGTTCAGGTGGTCCCACCTTTCTGAATGCAACTTGGGGGGTTTAGACTAAGTTGGTCCCCACCACCATAACCCTTGTGGGAGGCTATAGTTCAGGTGGTCCCCACCTTTATAACATCCACATGGGTGGTTTCAACAAAAAAAATGTTAAAAATTTTAATTTTATTTTATTCTTCCACAAAAACCCACAAATATATCTTTCTCCCATGACCAACTGTCATCGAGGTAAAAGTCTCCTTATGAAAATACTGGCACTGTGAGTTCAACGGTGTCCTCAGATTTCTATTCCGAGCACCGGTTCAAAATTTAAAAAAAACCCACTCCCACGGTTACTGAACGTACCCAAAAAAGATCATAAATTCATTTTGGGTACACCGGGCCTCGTAATCACGTGCCATCAATTTTCACGGACTCATAAAATTCAAATATTTTAAAAATAAAAACACAGAATTTTCAGGTATTTTAATTCTTCCCACCTCAGGGCATTGTCCCCATATGAAACAACAATAAATAAAGAAACAAGTGGGGGTACTGAGTATGAATCTGAGCCTCCCGCTCTCATATGCTCTCTTGGAGGTTCCCATGCTACCAACGAACGTGCACCAAAGGTATCAACCGACCAAGAAAGACTCCTTCCTGTCCATCCTCAATCTCCACTAGAACCTCTGTAAAAGTCGCCCCATTGTCGATGTCCATCTCACCTTGGTCGAAGATGTGAGAAGGGTCATTCACGTATCTCCTCAGCTAGGATATGCGGAAGACATCATGCACCCGATGAAACTGAGGGGGAAGAGCTAAGCTGTATTCCACATCAGCAACTCTACTGAGGACCTGAAAAGGTCCGATTATTGTTGAAGATAACGTGAAATCTTAGAAAAATCATCATAAACCTCGTCAGGGTGACACCCGTAGAAAGATGTGGTCTCCATCCTCGAACTCCAAAAGTCTCCATCTCCTATCAGCATAAGACTTATGCCTGTCCGGTGCAGTCCTCAGCTACTCTTTGATGATCTACACTTTTTCTGTGGTAGCCCATACCATCTCTGGTCCTTGTAGTGCTGACTCCCCTGGGCCAGTCTTGCACAAAAGGGATCTGCAAGGTCTCTCTTACAACGCCTCAAAAGGTGTCATCCCAATGGTGTATTGATAGCTATTGTAGTATAAAAACTCTTCCAAAGTCAAGTGATCCTCCCAACAACGACTGTAGATGAGGATGCAAGAACGCATCATGTCCTTGATAGTCTGTATGGTCTAATTAGTCTGACCATCTACCTATGGAAGAAAGGTGGTACTCAAACGAAGAGGCATCCCAAAACCCTCCTACAACCCCTTCCATAGCTGGGATTTTAAACGTGCATCATGATCAGAGACAATTGTCGAGGGTAATCGATGTAGCTACACAATCTCCTACACATAGAGGTTTCCCAAGCTCTCTAATGAACCCTACTCTCTGATCGGTATGAAGTGGATGGACTTGGTGAGTTAGTCGATGATCACCCAAATAGTGTCATAACCCCTAGATGTACGTGGGAGTCATGTCATGAAGTCCCTGGATATTCCATCCCGCTTACACTATGGGTCCTTTAATGGCTGAACCGAGCCTGCTGGTATCTGATGCCCCACCATAACATGCTGAAAAGTGAGGCACTGAGAGACAAACTCTACAAATTAATTCTTCTTTCCTGGCCACCAGTGCTATCGTTGGAGATCCTAGTAAATCTTCTCCACTCTTGGATGTACCGCTAGAGGGGATGTATGAAACTCTCTCATCACATCCTGCTAAAGTGACACTGGTACCATGGTAAGTCCTCTGAAGAGGATGATGTGCTCCAAGCCATCATAAAATACATCATCTTCATGTCATATGGATATCTAAGCACATCGAGCCTCACAGTCAATGTCCCCATGCTGCACCGTCCTGAATCGCGAAAGAAGTGTGGGTGTGACTGTAAAATACTGAAGGAAAGATGTTCCATCTCGATACACAAAGGATATCTTCAAAGCGTTTAGCTTCTCTGTCACCTCACCTTGAAGTTGTATACTATGTCTCCTACTGAGTGCATCCGCTACAACGTTCCCCTTTCTTGGAGTATAGACTGTCTCGAAGTCATAGTCTTGGAGGTACTCAAGCCAACGTTGCTATCTCAGGTTCAGGTCCTTCTGAGAGATGATATACCTAATACTCTTATGGTCAGGGTACACTGTAAAATGTTCTCCCGTCATGTAGTTTATCCACATATTTAATGTGAAGACCACTACTGCTAACTCCAGGTCTTGGGTAGCACAGTCATGGTCTTGTTGTCTCAGCTATCGAGAACCATATGTGATCACGACTCACTCCTGCATAAGGACACATCCGAGACCGTTCCATGATGTGTCGCAGTAGACAACATACCCTACGCCCTCCTCTAGAAGCCTCAATATTGGGGTATTAGTAAGCCTCTACCTCATCTCTTGAAAACTCCACTAGAATCTCTTTGACCACACGAAGTGAATCCCCTTCTTCTTCAATGCTGATAAAGGAGATGCAACACTGGATAAATATGGCACAAGTCTCTTTTAGTATCCGACCAATCCCAGGAAACTCCGTATCTCCATCACACTCCTGGGTGGCTCCCAAGAAATTATCACCTCAATCATCACTAGATCAACTACAACACTATCCTCCAAGATGATGTGCCTAGAAACTGAAACTCTCAGATCCAGAACTGGAACATTGAAATTTTTCTATAAAGCTGGTGCTCTCTAAGTGTGTCCAGTACTACTTATAAATGGTAGGAATGCTCCTCCTCAGAATTATGGTAGATCATAATGTCATTGATGAAGACTACTACAAATTTATTATGGTATGGCTAAAAGATCCTATTCATGTGTCCCATGAACACTGCTAGAGCATTGGTTACACCGAATGGAATAACCAATAAATCGTAATGGCCATACCGACAACTAAAATCCATCATCTGCACATCCTCATCTCACACATTGAGCTGGTGATAGCCGGATCTGATGTCTATATTCGAGAACCACCATAGTCCCTTCAGATGATCAAAGAGTTCGTTAATCCTAGAGAGTGGGTACTTGTTCTTCAGGATCACCTGGTTCAGGAGTCGATAGTCGACACAATGTATCAATCTCCCATTCACATTCTTGGAGAACAAAATGGGGGGATACCCAAGGTGAAACACTGTGCCAAATGAATCCCTTCCCTTGTAAGTCCTATATCTGTTCCCGCAGCTGATGAAGCTCTGCGGGAGCCATCTGAAATGCTGGTGTAGATATCAGCATCATCCCGGGGTATAAGTCAATGTAATAGTCCACCGATCTGTGAGGTGGTAGACCCGAAACATCATCAGGGAAGACATCCATGTAGTAGTCCACCACGACAGGATTTGTTAGACCCTCCACCTCGACAGCTCTGAGGGTATGTCTAGCCAACTGATGAGTGATCAGCTTCACTCTCCTCGGGGTATTCCCATCATGTTCTTCAATGACTCCCTTCTCGATGGTGAAGGTAAAACAAGTCCCATATGTGATGAAACACTTAATTTTGCACCTAATACATCAATCATAGCATGGACTGTTGATTACCAGTCCATACCCAATATGGCATCGTAAGGCCTTGATGCCGCTACTAGGAGATCCTAGTCGAAGATCTCACCTCCTTAAGTAATCTAACACTACTGGAACTAGTGTTTAATCGTAGAATCTGCTCCCGTAGGAGTCTCTAGCCTTAATGATCGATCCAGTGGCTCCGTCGAAATATCTGAGCTCTAAACGAGGGAAGTAGCAATAAAAGAATGACTGACGCCTGTGTCTCTATGTACTATAGCTAAGTTGGAGTAGAAACAGATCATACCTCATATTATCTCAAGATCGTCATGATCATAGGCCTAAACATCCTAGAGATTATCTCTCCCATGTCCTCCTACTCCTTTTGGTAAGGGTGGACCACCTAGTGGTGGTGGCAGTAACATCTCAAATCGTCGCCCGTTGCCAGTTGTATGACCTTATCCTCTACCACGTCTGCCTGATCCAAGCGAAACTCATCAATCGAACCTCTGTCTCTGCCTGGGCAGTCCTTCGACCATCTAATATTCATCCATACTGAGGATCTGACAGTCATGAACCATGTGACCCTTCCCGCTGCATGTGTAACACTACCACTCCTGGCATGACCATCTATGCCTTGGGTGCCATGCACAACCAACCTTGAATCCTACAGTCGTCCACCAGTAGGGTTTCATCCCCTTGGACCTCTACGACATCTATCTTTTCCAGAAGCCGAAGACTCTACTATCTGACGACTTTTGGTGGGTCTCACTGCTGGTGAATGCCCATCAAAGAATCTCTCAACAAAGGGGGCTCTCTCTAACACCCTCGCCTGCGTCGGGATGCAAAGAGAAATCATCGAAGCCCTGATCTCTCGCCTTATTACATGATCCAAGGTCCAGGCCCTGAATAATGGGTCCCACACCATATAAATGGTGTAGCATGAGAGGTCAATGAACCTCATTTAGTACTGAGCTACAATCATCCAGCCCTACTGCAGATAAAGTAGCTCCTATATTTTCACTATGTGAAGAGTTTGTGGAAGAAACTCGGCTCGAAATAGGCTCTCAAATTTTCCCAGAGAAGAATCACATGGTCATGAATCTAGAGAATCATGCTCAACCATCAACCTGCTACTTTCTGTAGAAGAATGGCAGCAAGGATCACCATTATTTTAGCTAGTGTCCCTACCAGTCGGAGGACTCTCACCATGGCCTCCATCCAATCCTCAGCTTCTTGTGGGTCTCTCTCTCCCCTGAACCTTCATGGCCTCTAGAATTGGAACTCGTGCAACGTGCTCATATGGCTTGCACTCTTTTCAACTAGGGCAGGTGGTATCGGTTACCCAATAGGTAATGGTACCACTAGTGCCTCCACTGGTGCCTCTACTGGAAGAGGGCCCTGCCCCGAGGCCTCGTCGCTCGGTTGGATATCAGCGTGTACTATATTCAGAAAACTAGCTGGCTATCTGCGTAGAGGAATGTTGAAAAGAAAGAGGTGTTCCATGGTAGAAAGTTATACCTGGGTAGCTAAGTCAAAGATATCACAAAGAAAACACTTCAAAACACACATGAAAACATTGTTTTCATGCACTAAGTCAGAAATTAGAAGTCGGGGTCCTGGTGTGTGGATACGTCGGCTTCTGCAACAATAATGGATTCCCTAAACTAATAACGACACTAACTACACATAACAATACTGACATTAAAAATATAAGAGTCCTATGTTCTATGGTGTAACCGACTCATTTGTTACCAATTTTTCACAACCCATCCCCCGAGGCCCATGCCGTGATTACCCCAAGCCCACCTTCCATAGGCTAGGGACTGTGGACTAGCACCAAAGGCATATTCCCTAATATTGTGAAGGCTTTACCTTTATGACATGTAAACACATGCAACCATGCATAGAGAAAGATACAAACTCAAAAAAACTTAATAGTAAACAAAGTGAATATAGTTAGTAGAAGGGGCAAGAATACAAGCCCAGGCTGAAAGTACAAGAAACTGAAAGTACAATTAAATAGGAATAGATCATGTGATCACCCGCTAGGGATCCTACCTAAAGGGTAGGTACATATGTCGAATGATCATCTCTATTTTATTCCTCCTCTAAGGTCCACCTTTGAGCTACCTCCAGTCCTGGTACTCTCATACTCTGTCAGCGTTGTCCGTCGTCTGCACCAAACACAGTGACGTGTAGGCATAGCTTGTGCAGGGGTGAGTATAAAGATTCTTATTAGGGGCCCTGAGACCCTCAAGGCCTCAAAAAATCCATAATGGATAAACAAAAAGTTATTAAATCAACTGAAAATACTACTTACCTATATTCCCATACATATATCTAAGTTATCATGTAAACCCATCTCAATCTTGAGGAAACATAGAGTCCAACTCAAAAGCCCAAAGCTCAACTATTCCACAAAGGAAGGAATATATCGACGGTAGGTACCACAAAGGTAAATCACACAGAGGAATACCAATATGGTATTACCAAATAGGAATGTACTAATCTGGTACGAACTCAGCTCACACCAAGTATTTCTATGGTATAGTAGTAGAGATGATTAGAAGTAAATATTGAAAAATCTGGCTCTGTTAAGAGGCATACCCACAAAGGATCCATAATAATCGTCAGAGCCATGGAGGATTGTAGTATATCATTAAACCCACACAAGATCCATTAACTCGTGACTACATCGTCAGACCCACATAGGATCTCTAGGTGTTGACCCACATAGGATCGATGGGTGCTGACCCACACATGATCCCTCGGTACTGACCCACACATGATTGCTATTTGCTGACCCAGACAAGATCGCTCTGTGTTGACCCACACATGATCTATATTCATTTTTCATGTCACATCCATCTACTGGGTTCCCATGCAAATATTTCTCGTCTCTAGGCGGGTCCGTTCCTCAAGGCACTGGTCAAAATTACAACTGCCATTATGTCCCATGAAGTAGTAACCCAATGAAATGCCACATCATAGGGGTCTCAAAGAAAGAGATAGTGTGTCAATCAGACGGCCGATCTATATGTTTTTATCCTTTTTGCCATGATGTCCTGGTTGTATTCGTGCTCGATCCAACCCTACTGTACCCCAACATTACCCAAAACTCCAGTAGGGGTATAACAAAGGGACCGTCTATCCCCAAGGTTTACAGATCCACAAGAAGGTTAGTTAAATTGACTTTTGGTGCCAAAGATATGGCCAATAGATCATAAATGGGTCGAAGTGGTCCAGGTGTGTTCTAACACGGTCAGACCAACATGGTTTGGGTCAACCCGCTGGGTGCATCCCGGTCCACTGAGCTCGGCACGACCCACACTGGGCGGCCCGGCCCACTGGGTCTGGCCTGTCCCGAGCAGGGCGGCCCGGCCTGGACAGCGCATTGTGGCCTCGGGGTGGCGTGAGGTGGCACTGAGTTCACGGGGGCTGCGAGTGGCCGCGGGGGCTACAGAGGCCATGGGGGCCGCAAGGTAGCGCAGAGGTAGTAGGGGGCTGCGGAGGCCGTGGGGGACATGAGGGTGGCGTGATCCCACGAGGGTCGTAGAGGCTATGGAGAGTGTGAGGCTGAGGGGTGGCACAATGGACGCGGGGTGGCGGAGGCCGCATGCGGTGGAGTCTGTGGGCAGTGAAATTGCCACGGGGCGGCGTCGTTCCATCGCCTCCTTCATCACAGCCGGCCGGGGTGCCAACTGCCGATCTCATGCCTCACCATGGTTGGTTTCCATCATTCTACATCATGAAAAAACAATAATTAAACAGAAGAAAATGTGGAGAGATCGGGACATGATTGTTTGGCCCACACTCTCTATGTTAGAGCAGTAGCAAGTAGTTCACAAATTTTGAATCAAGAACATGTATGGAAAATATTTATAACATCAAACCTCACAAAATCCGTCAGTCACTATTTCCAAACTACTAGAAGAAAACATCCATAGATCAACTAGTTAGTGAGAGAGTTGATGCACGTTCTTTGTTTAGCAAGAAAGAACATGGGAAATATTAATCACATATAATTAAACCCCTACCTCAGAGAATTTTTGTTGAATTGATGTTGGACTGAGAAGGAATTGTGAAGGAAAAGAGGGTGCCAATGATAGTCGCTCCAGTGATCATGCTTCCAAAATTGGCTTGGGGTCGGTTCCTCGTTCTTCTTTAGAGAAGCGTTCTTCTTTGGAGAAGACTTATTCATTGGAGAAGAAGAGTTCCTCCAATGTTCTTCCCCCAATTTATTTTTGCAACACTTCCCCCAAATTCCCCAAAAATATAATAGCCAACCAAATAAAATATATTTACCTATTTAATTTTTTCGCACAATTGAAGTTGGAATCACTTATTAAAGGAAGGTGGAACAATTAAATGGGTTGCATTGGAATAATTAAAGTATAGGATACCAAAGGTCACCGCCCTCATTAAAGATGGAGTTCATTAGGTTTCTCCAATTAAGAGGGTTTTGGTGGTCCCACATTTATGAATTCAAATATTGGGGTTTAGGCCCAGGTGGTCCCCACCACTAGATCCCATGTGGGAGGATTTAGTTCAGGTGGTCTCTTACTTTATAACATTCACATGGGAGGTTTCAACAAAAATAAAAATGTTAAACATTTTTATTTTATTTTATTCATCCACAATAAACCGAAAATCTAACTACCACCCTCAACCATCTGCTGTGTAGGTGAATGTCTCTTTGAGAAAATACTGGCACTGTGAGTTCAATGGTGTCCTCAGATTTCAATTCCGAGCACCTATTCAAAAGTTTCATAAACCCTCTCACAGGTTTACTGAAAGTACACAAAAAAAGTTCAGAAATTCATTCAGTGAACAACGGGCCTCGAAATGAAGCTTTGTCAATTTTTACAGACTCGTAAAATTCCCATATATTTAAAAAAATTGTATTTAATTTCTGGGTATTTAAATTGGTTCTTAATAATATTAATAAACCTTTTAAAGAAAATCTGACAATAATTCTATCCTCATTCAAAAAATGTTTTCCTTCCAAAACTATGATTTCTGCATATTTTTTCAAATTTTTTATTAATATATTATGATATTATAAATAAAAAGTTTAGACATGTTTTAATTTTTAAAATTTTTTCAATATGAAGTATCATGTCATTCCACAAACAATGTTCATTACGATTTTATTGAAAATTTGAAAGTATTTTTTATTTTAATGAATATGACATGTACATAATTTTCTAATGTATTTTAAAATCATCGATATAGAGATTCCATTGTAAATTTTTACTTTTATTTTCCAAGGAAAAGATTCTAAAATTATTTAATGTTTCTAAAATTTTTCTTTAGAAAAGAAATGATATTTTATGGAATAAATGTTTTAAATGAACCTTTTACATTTATATTACATCTTATATAACAGACATTGGTGTTACATATTCATTATTGGTGATATGATAAAAGGATTCAATTCATATTATTTTTTAGAATGGTTTATGTTTTGATGAAATAATTTTATAATACCCATTTCTCTTAAATGAGTTATAAAATATTGAAATTATTTTGATAACATATTTTTTCACTGTTATCCTATAATGAAATGATAATATAAACTATATATTTTCCATAGGTTATGATATTATGGAAATTTTAAGATACATATTTCATTTCATGATTTAAGATATGATATATATTTATGATCTTTTTTCACACACAAAATTTGTATTCCAAATGTGGTTGGTGGGGCCTATATCTATAACCAATGAATCGAGTAACAATTTATATCTCATGAGAAATACTTGAAATGAACAGGTAGTGAGTTTGATTTAGGAATGACATAGTTGGAATAGAATGTAATCTTAATTTATTAAGATTGAGATGGAATGGGGAATGAACCTTGTCTAGTAGGGAATTTTTTAAATTATTATAGTCTTGTGAGTGAACCATGATGAATATGAAAGAGATTGTTTTTTCTTATGTTTATAAAAAAATTCCTTTATTTACATTGTAATTATTTCATGGATCATTTTATTTGAGTTCCTTATGAACCATGTCTTATGAACTACCAATCATTATTCTATGACTCATGATTGTGATATTTGATATTCAGGTTATGGGTTGAAAATAGTTATGATCATGTTCTCCTGCCCTAATGATCTTTTAGTTATCATGTATCTCCCTTTTTACCCTTACTAAGAAGCTTAGACCACCCTTTATTTTGTTTACATTATCCAGGTTATAAAGATATGTTTTTTTATGATATGTATTATAAGTTTTCTAGTTGTGAATTACATAGTGGGTAGTGATGTATCTCACATGTAGACTTGTTTTTATTTTTCTATGATTACAAAGGTACTAAAATGTTACGGTTCTTAGTTGTGTATTTCCGAGAAATAATGAATAATCATAATAAATTTGGTAACATCTATTTCTAAATATAATTGGTTGTTATAATAAAGGTATAAAATTTATGTTTCTTACAAAAATACAAACAAGAAAAAAATATAAAAGGAATATGATCTCAAATGTACACTAGCAGCATAAGTTAAATATGATATATCATGAAATAATTTATCAATGAAATATAAAAAAATAACATTATGATCTTACTATATCACATTTATAGGTATAATAAGTTTAGAAGTAATAGTCTTTCTAGTGGAAAATAAACTAGTTACATTTTTCATTGGTGGAAAGATAATGTCAAATTTTTTTATTGGACTAATATTATGAACATCATAATTCCCTATAATTTAAATTCATTATCTATATAGATTTTATCAATTTTTGACACATTATATTTTATTTTTGTATTAATGAGTATCTTATACCAATTTTTGGTGGGTCTTCTTATGAGGGTTTCCACAGTAAATATTCAGCGAGGACATATTAAGAAATTTCGTATATGTAGTTCATAATGTTATTATTTATCAGATTGAAAATATAAATTAATATCAATGAAAATTGTGGTTCAAGATGAATAAGGTAGAACGAAAGAACAAATGAGAAAATATCATATGATTTTATTTAGTTCTTACTTCTTTTTTTCAACTCATAGGATAGAACACTACCCCCACATGCTTGTTGAATTAATTATCAAATCCGAGAAACCAATAAAAATGTTTGGGAGAATGAATATCAAATTCATATTACATGTATGAAGAATAATATATAATAAAACCACACAAACTAGTTGAGCATACCAGCGACTAGTTTTCTTATTCTAAGAAGATACCTCTAGAGTTAGAATCGAAATGCTAAATGATGTCACAATCCTTTATGAATTAGTTTTATATGTAATGATAAAAAATAATTTTATCTTCTAATAAAATCATTGATCATATTTTTATTTTTAATAACATATTTTAGAACTGATAACTTTTACACAATCAATGGTATATTTTTGTGGATAAAATTTAAATTTAATCTAAGTCATCACAGGTATGAATAAGTTTATTTTTTTTATTTAATTAATGTAATATATTTAAATATATTTATTGAAATAAAAGTTTATAATTTTAAATATTAAATATATGAAATTGAAAAAATAATGTTTTCAGATTAACATTGATAAATTATTATATGAAAAAAAACCAATGGGTCAAATATATTATCCATGTGTGTGTTGTATCATGCTGGAGATTAATCATACCCAAAACTATAATGAAATATTAACATTTTTATATAATTTTTAATTAAATTATAATACAAAAAAACCTCTATAAAACCATGTCTTTTCCAAATTTGTTGGGTTAGCCACATAATTCAAGGTATTGAGAGAATGTACAAGGGGCAGATTCCCATGCGAGTAATTAGGGATCAATCATTAAATATCAGTGTGAAAAAAGAGTTCATAAATCTCAAAAATGATGAGGAAACATGAATATTATTCATTAGTTATCTATAAAAACATTAGGTATATCCTTTTTTATATGTGTTATTTCCATGTATGTTCATCTCATGTGTAGTGAAAATAAAATTAATAAACAGATAGATTCGTAGTTTGATAATGTTGTGGGAGTATGTTTATCTTCCTGGGATTTTTAGGAATTGTTATTTTCAATTTATTTTGTTATCCATTCATTTTCTTAATGAAAATGAATCTAGTCCTACCTAAAAAAGATTGAGGTTTGTTCATCTTTTGTGGTTTGTGATTTTCTCCACCATTTATTCACACATTCCTCATTATTCATCCCTTTGGTTTATAGCTAAAAAAATATTTTTTAAATCCTTTGAAAACAATTATTTACCATAATATAAAGGTAAAAATGTTCTAGGTTGATTATCAATTGAGTGACTAAGGTCTGATAATGACAGTGACCAATCGGAGGGGGCTCTGGTTCAGATTATGAAATCCTTGATTGTGGATGGGATGTGCAGTAATGGCATGGTGTAAAGGGTACTGATTTGAGTTCCTACATTGAATCTAGATTCTAGTAGATAGCTATTATCATACCCTATTGAACTACATCCATATGTTTTAGGCAAGAATGGTAGTGGAATAAATGAAAGTAGTAAGACAATTGAAAACATGTGAAGATTGTAGGCTTTTGGAAAATTTTTAAAAACACATCATGTAGTGTTATTAACACACATGATGTGGGGACCAATGTATACGAATAATATGGTGTTAGAGGAGAGAAACATCACTTTTTATGTGAGGTATTTGACAATCTATTTGAGCCAGTCTTGGAGGCTCTACACCAACCCTAGGGGTACACAATCATGGAGACAACCAGTAAAACTCTATATACACTAATGTGGATAGGGTACCAAGACATAGATATATACATGTTCACCCCTAGATAAATGGGAACATACAAGGGAATGGTTTCAGGTATATAATATCCTAGGGAAGATGAGTAATTTTGTGTACTAACTATACATGTCATATAAAGTTTCTAGAAAATGATGGGTCCCTACATCCATTCAACATAGACTAGTATCAGTTAATTTTATATTTTTAGTACAAACTTGTTAGGGTACAACGATTCATTACATCATCCACTCATTATTTTGATCACCACTATGAGTTTTTTATTACATTGAGTTTATGTTATCCCTTTGTGCGATCGGTGTGGGATCCAATATTGTATCTTCTTTCCTAGGGGGGATAGATATATCCTCATGAACACCATGTTCATGGGGTTGATGTTATTAATATTTTCATTTCATATTATAAACTCCCTTTACTGATTTTATATAAAATTTGTATAATTTGTTTGAGATATTAATCTTTTAATACTAAGTATAATTTTTGAGCATTTTTATAAGTAGTCCAATTGAATCATTTTACTATTTTAATTATAGCATTCCCCCTTCTGAACCAAATTGGGTGTTTCTAGATTTTTTTGGACTCCTAATTCCGTATACAAAATTTAATTAGAAGGGATCATGGTCCAATTCTGCCATTTGATGGCACATATGGGCCTCACAAGAGGGCCTACAGAATCTATGAAGAAACTGGACCAACATTGAATATTGAATTATTAGGATCAATATAGAGGTTATAATTCCTTCATTATCCTCAATGGTTTGGGGGACAATGTAAGGAGACTCCGATAAACATTTCAAGGCCCACATCCAAATACAAGGGGGCCAAATGATTCATTTAAACTCAGCCCACCATTCTGGCTGGGAATTAAAATCATTAGAGTATTCATGTAATGCCTCCTGATCTAGTCATCGAATCATGCTGCGATTTTTTAGTGTCAAAGAGGATATATAGGCAGCTGACTTTTTTGAAGAAAGAATTCAGTTTTGAAGGCATATTCCTATTCTGAAACCAATTAACATTTTAAACACCAAAAAGATTGGATTGAAATGGAGAGTTTAACATTGTTTAATCAAACTGCCATAACTATGGCTCGATAGGTCCAAATGATTCAAAATTATGAGAGAATTAAGCCAACATTATTATCTACACCATGTAAGAAGTAGTTATCTTTAGATTCGGTACTCTAAAAGTCCGAATCTTCGAGCCAAGTGGAGTGACATATTGGGAATTCCAATAGTCCAATTCCGTGGGATTTAAATACATCCCCCTCCTCTCCTTCCATGTAGATGTCATTTCAGAAGAAGGAAAAAATATTTTCATGAAGAAAGCCTTTCCAATTGCTTGGGAGGACATTCCATACTCATTTTTTCACTTGAGATACCCTTCCTCCTCTCGTTGTTTACTATTGCTTTTATGTTTTTCATTGTTTGTAATCATTTAATTATTAGTTTTTGTAATTATATTTTAATACATGTTTCTTCTTATTCATATATTATTCTCATCCAAATGCTGTTAAATAATAAGATTTTTCTCAAAATAGTTTAAATATAGTTTAATCCCTTTCCCATATTCTTCTTTCTCATTCAATCTAATGTTCATTTTTAATTCTCAACATCGTTCGTGTGTGTGTGTTTGATGCAAAAAGCTTTTATTATCCCTTTATTTTTCTTATATTCATAATTTATCAGAATAATCATTATAACCAAATTACTAATCATTTCAATTTATGATTAAATATCTCATTGGGGTGAGTTATAATTTTGGTATGTTAAGTTATTGAGATCTTTTTCACGATGAATATTCTTCAAATTTTCATTGTGTATGTTGAACTAAGCATGTCATGGATTAATGAATTGTTTTGCTTAACATATGGATTCCATGGATTATTGAAATATAAAAACACTACAGAAATCATGTATTAATTGATGTTATAATCCTAGTTAAGTTAAGGCTTGGATTAAAGCATTAACACTTAGGAATTCTAATCAATGTCAACTTGTGACATGGGTGATAATTTAATTCAATATAAAGCAAAGCTCAAGGATATCACAAGATTAACTACCAAATGATGAACTCAACCCAATATTTTTCAAATTGATAAATCAAACACTAATCATTAATCAATTAATTTATGCTTTGAAAACAAACCCCCCATTCAAAATACAATCAACTAAAAACAATCAACTATTAAAAAGAATCATCACCGAGGATTCAACCCGAGTACTGCTATGCACATTAGCAATGCATCGGAACATTGACCAGTCGATAGGACAAAATCGACCGTGCCTTTCAAATGGAGTCATTGAAGGGATGGTGTATTTTGTATTCATTAGTTTCTAGTTATTGTAAAAAAACCCGGAAACATAATATTTAAAAAAAAATTGAACAAAAACACAAAGGAAAACCAGCCTTCTCATAAAAATCATAAACGTAAAAAAACATAGAAAACCCAATCTTTCTCTTTCATTCAACATCTTTTTTAATTCCTAGTACCCCCACCCAATAAATCCCTCATATTTTGGACCCTGAAATTGAGAGAAATCTTCGCCAACTTAGTAGGAACATAAGAGATAATCAAATCATTCCAGAATAATTCCTTGTCCAACCAGTTGAATTAGAAATGGCCAATCATAGAGAACAAACCCTTAAAGAACTCATTGACCCTGATATTAATTACCAACCCCTTTTTATTCAATATCCAAACATAGATTATGACTTGAAACTCAAATCTGGTTTGATTCATCTTCTCCCTCATTTCCACGAGCTAGCTGGTGAGAATCCACGTCTCCACCTTAAAGAGTTTCAAGTGGTGTGCTCTACCATGAAACCTCAAGGGGTTTCTGAGAAACCAATAAAACATCGAGCATTGCCTTTCTCCCTAGCTGATTCTTCCATGTCAAGGATAAAATACCTCCCTCCATGTTCCATAACCACAAGTAATGACATTAAGCAAATTTTCATTGAAATTTTTTTTCCTGCTTCTCGTACTGATTCTATCCAAAAGGAAATAAGTAGTATATGTCAATTCCCAAATGAATCACTCCATGAGTACTGGGAGAGGTTCCAAAATCATGCTGCAACCTAACCACACCACCAAATCCTTGACTAAATAGTGATCCAATACTTATATGAGGGGTTATTAGCTATGGAGAGAACTCTCATTGATGCCGCAAGTGGCGATGCTGTTATTGACAAAACTCATATAGCTGTATGAGATATCATAAGAAACATGGCTACAGACACAGAACAATTCCATACTCAAGAAGATTCTCAATTCAAACAAGCCAAAGATAGTTAGTTAATAGAGGATGAGTGAACTTATAGGTATTTTGTGACAACTAGATATGTCTACCAAATCCCCAACCTTGACTTCTCTGCAATCAATGTTTCCTGGACCTATCAAAAACATTAGAATCATAAACTCTCTATCTCATCCAACTAACACATGTCCACAACTTCAAAAGGATAAACATAATTCATCTGGACCAATAGTGATCAATGTATCATATGCTCAGTGGAACCCCAACCCTCAACAATCAGGTCAGTTTGTTAGAAACATTAACCAACCTCACTCTGAGCCCTTCTCTTCATCCTATAACCAAGGCCTGAGGTATGGTAATTCTATCTCTCATCCCCCTCAATTCCGTACTCAATGAGGAAAACCATTTGCTTTCATCCAAAGGCTACCTATGGCCATCTTTTTAAAATGAGTGTTTTTCTCCCCCATTTTTTAATATTGAGTTTTTAGACCTTCGAGATGAATTTCCTACTTTTGTGTGCATTAATATGATATAGGAATTTTATGAACCACATGATAATCACAATAGTCAAATAGCCTCTCATTAACCATACATTAATCCTACTTTTGAAATCCCCTTATAGCCTGTGAAAACCTTTTCTTTGATATCCACATTACAATCCCAATACCTTTTCCCACCCCATTTCAACATGTATTTTAAGTGCATATTTTTTTTAAAATTCATGTGTGGTGGGAATGGAATTCATTTTGGGTACCCTTTTTTGTTTTCACCATTTTATCATATGCTTGAGGGAAATCATCCATTTCAGTATGGGGGAGAGGTTGTCCTTCAGTGGGGTTTGGGAATGTATATATTTTTATCTTTAATTTTTGAAAAAGTGTTAAAAAAATTCAAAAAAAAATTTAAAAAAAAAACAAAATAAAAAATCGAAAATTAGAATGGGTTGTGTCTTGGGTGGGTCTAAAATCACTTTTCCTCAACTTTTGATCATGTTATAACTATTAAAATTAGTATCGTGAGGAGATCAATCATGGGTTGGAAGATGAGTGTGAGATCTATTTCATGTTTAACTTTCGAAAAATGCAATAAAAACAATGATGACTAATGTCATTTGGAGATGTTTTGTGTTTTGTAAAAATTTCATCTTATCATTCCCTGAAACTTTTATCCCACTTTTGTGTCTTATTTCACATTTTCATTCCCTCATAAATGTGTTTTTCCATTTCCTTTCACGACTCATTTAAAAAAAATGTTCATTTCTTTTTCCATGTTGGTGTTTTACCCCTCCTATTCTTTCTGTTGGACAATGTATTCATACTGTCCCATTGCCACAGAAAAAATACTTCAAAAGTCCTCTTGTTTCTTGTGAACTTTGTATTGGGATTGGAAGCTGAGAGAACTTTTAATCTCTAATATTGTCACTTTTGGTTGGTGAAAGACTAAACCCCCACAAATGAATTTTATCATCTTGAGTGGTGTGTGTTTTGAGTGTCCACATTTTCCATTTCTAAATTTGAGCATTAAAAAATTAGTTGTTTTTGGAACATTATTTCGGTAACAATTTGAGGTGTAATTCAATATGGATGAGTGAAATTGTCTAAACCTCCCCTGATTGGGGAAAACAAAATTTTAATACTTTTTGGTGAGTGAAAATGATTTTTTCATGTTTTTTATATTTGTTACACATGAGGAAATGCACAAGACTAATTGTGGAGGAGTTTATGTTATTGGTATTTTCATGACTTACTATAAACTACCTTTACTGATTTTTATGAAATGTGCATAATTTGTGTGAAATATTAATGTTTAAACACTAAGTCTAATTTTTGAGCATTTTTAGAACTCGCCCAATTGAGTCAGTTTACTATTTTATTTATACTATTCCCCCTGATGATCCACATTGTGTGTTTCTTGTTTTTTAGTATTCCTAATTCAATATACAACATTTCATTAGAAGGTATCATGTTAAAATTATGCCATTTGAAGGCTCATATAGACCACACAAGAGGGCCTACCGAATCTGTGAAGAAACTGGACCTGCCATGAAGATTGAATTACTCGGCCCAATATAGAAATTAAAATTCCTTAATTCTACTCAACGGTTCGGGGTAATATATAAGGAGACTTTTATAAAAATAGCAAGGCCCAAATCTAAATACAAGGGTCCCAACTGATTCATTTAAACTCATCCCACCATTCTTGACAGGAATCAAAATCTGTACAATATTCTTGTCATGTCTCCTGATTTATTAATCAAATCAAGACAAACTTTTGTAGTGTGAATTCTGAGATATAGGTAGCCAACATTGTTGAATAAAGAATTCAGATTTGAATGCATATTCCTATTCCAATACCCATTAACATTTCGGACTACAAAATGTTTGGATTGAAATGGACAGTTTAACATTGTTTAATCAAACCGCCATATAATTGGAACCATTGGTCCAAATGACTCCAAAATTTGAGATAATTATTCCAACATTATTATAAACAACTTATAAGAAGGATTTATCTCTATATTCGGTGGTATGTATGTCCAAATCATCGATCCAAGTGGAGGGATTGATTGGGAATTCCAAAAGTCCAACTCATAGGGCTATAAATACATTACCCTCCTCTCCATCAAAGGAGTTGGAATTTAAGATGGGATAAAAATAGATTGGCCCGACCAAAGCCTTTCCATGGGCTTTGGAGGACCTTCCATAGTCACGTGTTTACAAGAGATTCCCTTTCCAAGGGCTTGGGAGGACCATCCAAACTCACTTTCTTCTTCTTCATCTATTATACTCACCCAACATCTATTAAAAAATATTTTTTTTCTTAAAATAATTCAAATACTTTTTAATCCCCTTCCCTTAATTTTCTTTCTCATTCAATCTAATGTTCATTTTTAATTCTCATCATCATTTGTGTTTGTGTGTTCGATGAAAAACTCTTTTCTTACCAATTTATTTTTATTATCTTCTTAATTTGTCATCATAATTATTAAAACTAGATTACTAATCACTTCCATGGCTGATTAAATCTCTCACTATGGTGAGTAATAATTTTGGAATGATAAGTGATTGATAGCTCTTTCTTGATTATTATTTTTCAAATATTTATTGTGTATTTTGAACATATCATGTCATGGATTAATGACTTGTTTTGTTTAACATATGGATTCTAGGGATTATTGGAACCATAAATGTAATACGAAAATCAAGTACTGATTGAGGTTTGAATCCTAGTTATGTTTAGGGTTGAATTAAAGCCATAAAACTTAGTAACATCAATCAACATCAACTTGTGACATGGGTGTTAATTTATTTCAATATAAAACAAGGTTCAAGGATTTCACAAGCTTAACAACCTATTGATGAACTCACACCAATCATTATCAAATTGTTAAATAAAAAACCAATATTTAATCACATCATTTATTCTTTTAAAACAACCCCCCCCCAATAAAAATAAAATCAAATAAAAACAATCAACTATTAAAAAGTATCATCATCAAGGATTCGACCCGAGTGCTGCTATAAACATTAGCAGAGTATCATAACATTGACCGGTCGATAGGAAACAATAGGTCGTGCGTTTCAGGTGTAGATACCATGTCTTGAAGGAAAAAATTTTAGGTTTTTTGTCATCTAATAGCATTCCCTAGTGTGATTCCCATCCCAAAAAACATGGTTGTCATAAATCTAGTGAGTAATTTTTCGCATCAAGACCCGACGTGAGAAACTTCTCATATGGACACATCAATGTTACCTGACTCATGGAGTGAATTTTCCTAGTTGAGTGATACCATGATGGCTCATGCGAGAGTCCTATTACTGGAAGTGATTGAGACATTATTGAGACTAAACTTCCCTTTGATTATAACTGGGATATTGTGATTTTATTATTATATCTCATATGATGATTGACATAACTATATATTGATGGGATCACTCTCTTATTGAATTATGTTTTGTGATTTATGGGTATCTAAATGTAAATTATTATATTCAACCATGCTTGATTTATATCTAATTATTTCATTTCATATTACAAAATCCTTTTGATTGTGTTGTAGTAGGAGTAGTAGTAGGTGGAGAATTGCTTGGTGTAGGCATACCGAGGTTGATACTTGATGTTCCTTTTGATAGCAGTCACCTTCTTCTAGTTGGATGGATACATTCATTGTTTTGGTGGGATTGTATTTAGTCCATTATAATTTCCATAATTATTATTCGTACACATATTTTAGATATATGTTTTCCATGAATTTTTGTATCAGTTATATATATATATAGTTTTTAAAATTGTATGGGTTTTTGGAAATGGGTGCGTGTGTACACGTACAATAGGATAAGGCATACCATGTGAGTGCTATTCCCACTTGGAATTATTCCCAATATATGACATATTTTTTGGTAATATTTGGAAGCAAAAATCATATTATTATAAGTTTAACAAGATTCATGGGTTCCATTTGTAATAAATTCTCAGGTTTCAGGGTGATCCAAACCCCCTATGAAGCTGAGGACTTGATAGAGTCAGTCACCAGAGTTTTCTACCTTGTTTGAAAACTACTATAAATGATTTTGGTCCTAGAGGGTAAGATTATTTAGGTATATATATATAAATAGTAGATTATGACCATTTAAGAATGTGATGACAGGAATCTGTTGTTTATATATTTATCATCTCTTCATGGAGTATTTTTATCCATCCACATTCTAATCAATGCATATCCAGAAGCATCAATAGGTACAACAGGGTATTATAAACATGGAAGTGTATTTTTTTATGTTAACACACCTCTCAAAATACTCTATAGATATGGTTTTAGATCAGTTATTTTTTAAAAAAACCATTCATTGGAGACTAAAAAATGATATCAGTTATGAAGTGATATCACATTAAGTTCCCAGGGATAATGGAGTGCATGAGTGAGCCTTGGGTGCTGAGATGTTTTGGGAAAAGAAGACACCAATAATCAGTTCTTGTAGTGTTCACTCATGAGTTGATACATCAAAATTAGGTACACGATATTAGGTGTATGATGTAGAAAATGGATGATTCTACATGAGATAATATTAGGATAGAGTTTCTATAGTTCAAGGCCCTGATGAAATTTCTAGTTAGAAAAAAGAGAGGTGATGTTCCTATTTCCATAATTATGGAAATCATGAACAGTATTGTATGACCTTCTATACAACTAATAAGGATATGGTAGATAGACCAAGAAGTCATAGAAAATAGTAGGATTAGGGAGGTTCCTATGGTAGTATATGTAGAACATGCCTAGGGAAAGTTGTAATAGGTGGAATAATGTTTTATTTATTAATATCACCAACCCTATGTGGTATATCCTAACTCAAGGAGTATGTGGGAAGTGATAAGGAAGACTATAGAATTTATAGGTATTTATCCTAGAGGATCCAGGTATGATTAAATGCATGATACTTGTATTTTATAAATTTTCTGTAGTACCTTTTGACACTAGTAAGATTCAATACCTTCTTTCCACATTTCTTGATCATGAATTAGAGATTCTAGTTGAGCACATTTCTTGACCCTTGCATTTTTATAATACATCCAGTTGGAACCCAATGACCACACACTTCTAATGATATTTTGAAATGAAACTCAGAAGGGATAAATTCATTTGGGATCACTTTTTATCAGAGATGATAACTTATGGAATTTTCGTAGGAATGGACATCTAATCCACAATTCATGCCTATATTGACTATTTTAGGATGTGATTGTAGTGTGTATGTGATGATGGGATGTCATTTTCCTTTATGGATGAGAAGATAACCCAGGTATAGTAGTATATTCTCATAAGAAATATGGTGAATATGATTACTCACCATTTTTCTAGAACAACCATTAGTTATGTGGATACTAGAGGCTTTTAGTTTCTTGTAGTGGTGGTGGGGTAT
Source organism: Viscum album (assembly GCA_963277665.1). Taxonomy (NCBI): domain Eukaryota; kingdom Viridiplantae; phylum Streptophyta; class Magnoliopsida; order Santalales; family Viscaceae; genus Viscum; species Viscum album. Next base: position 1,175,620,685 of record OY728134.1, read on the forward strand.
ATAGACATATTTCCAAAGGATGTGTCAAGATTTCCATCCAAAAAATATATATTCCTCTTCATATAATTTCACCCTTGGGGTAATTGATATTACAGAAGAATATCATATGGATCTGATGGATATTTGACAGCTTAAAGATCATTTGGAGGAGTTACAATGGAAGGTCTTTGTCGGGTCTAGTGTGTCACCGTAGAAACTCATAGTTTTTTTCTACAAGAAGTTGGATGGGAGAATTATGTTTTTTGTAGATTTCAATCACATTATCTAGGTGATTGTAATGAAAAAGTAATGATTACTATGGGTGGATGGCCTCTTTTTTCATTTGAGTGGGGATGCTATGGTTCTTGAATACTGACCTCATATCAAGCTATCAAAAGATCTGAGTATGCAATGAGGATATACAAAAGATGATATTATGATGTTTTAGTAGTGAATACAATTACATAGTGATTCCTTTTATCATAATGTATACCCTAGTTGTGTACATGGTACTAATGATCTGAATCTTTATACCATTCTTAGACCAATTTTTGGTTCTCATCATCGACTATATCCTCATGTAATTATAATTTGAGGATGAGTATGTTAGGAAGATAGGGATGGTATTAGAAAAAATTTAAGAGCACCATATTTATAGTATGATATAATATATGGATTTAGGATGTCCACTTTATAAGATATGTTATCTCACTAGAGGGAGTAGTTGTGGAATTAGTGAAGGTAGATGTAGTATTAGCAAGGCATCCTATAAAGAGAATGATAGAGTATGAATGATTTTTAGGTCGGTAGGATACAAAATTTGATTCATGTTTTATTTTAACCAGATATTATAAAAATTTAGTCCTATGAACTAAATGGGGGAAAACTTGTGTGCGAATTAAGAGGTTCTGGTAAAACTTTTAAGAGTTGAAGTCGATGATGAAGATCACCCCTTCTTAAGACTAACATATGAGGGTTTTGATTGTGTATTGTTATGTAATGAATCAATGAAAAAACATGGTTTTGTTATAATTTTTGGAAATGAGGTGATTACTTATGAGTTCTCATTGTTTATAGATCACCAAAAGAACAACATGACACACATTCTAGAGTTAGAAGTGGTTAACAATTCCCATAATATGTGGAAAAAATATCTTATTGGCGAGTTTTTAATCCTCTATTATTCACACAAAATCCTCAAGTATATCATTTTTATAAGGATCATAACTTGTGGTAGAGTCACAAGATTTATTTCATCCATGATTATGACATAGAAACAAATTATACTCACAATAAGGGGAGCGCGGGGGAAGATATTCTTAGTAGGACACAATATTCATAGTTGTTAGATGAGGATTCAAAGTACTTAGCCTTATTATAGTTTTCCCACGTGCTTGAGTATAATTTATAATTCATCTAGATGATGGTTGGTACCCCACCACTTAAAGAGAGTATTAGTGATTCTTATCATGGAGAAACTGACTGTGAGACCCCTTTTTCTGAGACATTAAATTTGCATAGTACATAAGGATTTGTTGAAGGAATGGAGAACATAATAACTTCTAGAGAGAGAAAGATGGTACGACTAACGTAGCATGATGATGTTTTAAGGGATCTTATTAAACCCCCTTGGAGGTATATCAAGTTATGGAAATGATTTAGTATGACCATCGATGCGGGTATTTGTGGTCAATAAGGAGGAAGTGTATACAGTACTTTGTCCCTCTATTTCTAATTTATCAACATATACAGGTTGGGAACTAGGTCCCGGTATGTTTATCTCAACCCCTTGTAGTGAAAGAGTGAAATTCTGATGGAATATCCATATAAATCATGACTCTTATAGCCTATATATCTTGAAGACATGATGTCATATGGGTTATCTTATACTGACTCAAAAATTAAATCCAATTCATAGCTATTCAAGATTAATTTAAGGTGGATATATTCAGATTTAAATATATGTTGGATATATTTTGAATTCACTGATTTACGTAGTCAATTTTTTCAAACCATTATCCTTGTTTCACATAATAATTATTGATATGCTTACATGAGGCTAGAGGGACTCAGTTTCAATTATGTAAGCCATTTCATCCACATACTAACCTCTAGAATGAGTATATATTTTAGTATTTGATGGAAAATATCAGGGATTTTGTGTCCAATTTTGATTATAGTTGGGTAGATTAGGTAACCATTTTGGTGTTTTCATGTAAAAAACAATTAGAATTGCAACATTTTTATTAAACCATGTAAGTCATTTTATGGGAGAACCTTTAATTAACTATTCTATCATAATAACCTAGGTTATTGAACACTCATATTCTAGTGTTGGTGTGAGCTATGATCGTGATGGTTTAGAAAATAAAGGACCAGATAAGGACTAAAAAAATCAATAAAAAGTGAATGAAGAGAACCAATGGGGGAATTTGGATTTTGAATTGGGAGGCCAAGTGTTTCTATGGGTCTCAACCTAATGTGGATTATAGATTTGTGAATAGTGAAAATGATTTATCTAAGGTACAATTTCACATTATAGATTCTATTTATGGTCAGTGAGGTGGTGAACCACTTGTCCATACCACAAAAGTTAGACTAGGTACACAATATCTTCCACATGTGATAGCTGATGAGGTATATCCTTTACCCATCGCTTGTTATCAATTGTGGAAACCAGGACATTGATGGTGATATATCATTGTAGATTAACTGGGAGACGTCAAGGATTTATAGGATATTATCCTTCATGGGTGAGAAATTCTTTTGATGTTTGTCTGGTTGGATCATTAGAATCTTCAAAAATGAAACTAGGAGTGGGAGAACCTGATGAATTCATAGACACCTTATCTGTTTAAGTAGGTATTTATTACATTTTAGGATGAAATAACCTTAGGTGGTGAGAATTTCAAAAATAATTTTTCTCCTGTGAATTGGTTTAAAAAATTTATGTCACTGAGTCTACAAGATATTACAGGTCCTAGACGGTCCTAATATTGATATATTAAAAAATTAATATTTTATATCACACATTCAATGTTTTCTACAATAACAGAATAACAACTAAATGCAACATTGAATCATAAATATTATATAATCAATGTTTAAAGATCTTGGGTTTTAACATATGTGCGATATTATCATTGTGGATGTTAGGTATTGGGATTAAGTTCCATCATGGTGGAATAATACTAAAAAATAATATATTTATATAATTTTAAATTAAATCATAAAACTAATAATACTCTATAAAATAACATGTAATCTGAATCCCTACTGTAATCATTATAATCCATGGTATAGAAATTGGGGACCTGGCGGAGCATTCCCTTTAGAAGAGGAAATGATCAAGATTTGGTAATTGATGGACCAATGTACTACATGGGTCTCACCATTGATTATAATATAATACTATTCATCATCACTGGTTAATCAAACATAGGGATAAGGAATATTCTTCCATGGTTTATTTTCCAATTTTCCCCATGATTAATAGGAATCAAATTAAATAATAGATTGATTTTTTTATCGATCATATTGAGGGTGGTTTAATTTCCTTGAGATTATTAGGAATTGATATTTTTAATTATTTATTGTTTCTTCATTCACCAAAAAAATGTATTTAATTGAGTACATGGTGAATATGGATTATTTTTGTTAAACATTTTTTTATTTCTTCCTTATTTTATTCCATTTTCATCTCCAGTGATACCTTTTGATAATGGCTAGAAAAATAACTAATTATTTATCACTGTGTGACCATTATTTAGTCAAATAGATAAACAATGTGTGTTTGGGTTTGTGATTGATGGAGTGAACCATGTAGGATAATGAAAGAGGGAACTTAGATAGGGATCAGGTTTTTATTCTGATATCCCTAGATTCATTTTGGAAATGTATTGATGGCACAATGCAACATGAAGTGGTTCACAATCAGATTTGGTGGCCAGATTCTATTATATAATAATGTCCATGCTCAATCAAATAAGATCCATGGGTGTCAAGCATGATTGGTTGAAGAATCGGTGGCACTGCCATGTGGGTGAAAATGTGCGATGAATATGAGGTTCTGATAAAATTTCACAACTACAAAAAAATTTTCCTAATGAAAATATTACATATAGAACACCAATGGATAATGTGTTTAGGGTTTTTAAGGAGATAAATATCCCATGCTATGTGACCTAGTTTAGGATTCCATGTGTATTCCATAGGGGTAAATCAAAACAGGCATGACCAGACACATAAGAATATATAATGATCATGGGAAAAAACATATACTCAGACATTAAGAGAAGACATAGAAATATCAAGGTATTCCCTCATTTCCTAGATGCATGGGAATATACATGTGCCTAGTCTATGATACACAGAAAGACTAGGGTAGATGGGACACGCCTTGTACTCATAGTAAATGTCATGTAGATTTTCTATAGATGGTTAAAGACCTTTGTTTATTCGTTATAGATCATTATCACTTGAGTTTATTTCACTATTCCATCTCTATGAGGCTACAAATGGAATTAGGTTCTATCGTTGGATTGTGATCCCCTATATGGGTTTGTTTTATCATACATGGTTTTTTTAATCCATTAATGAGTTCTAGGAGGGATCCTCTATTGTATCATATTTTTTATGTGGGGTTTGAGGTATCAATGTGTTGTTTTTACATAGGACAATAATACAATTTCTAGAAGGATGACCTACTATGGTTTGTGGCATATACCAACAGTCTTGGGTTTAACCCACTATTCGGGAATTGTGATATTGAGATATACAATGATTACTTGTTTAGGGTGATACATGTTGAGTTTGACATCATATATGTAAGGCATCATGCCTATCAGACTTGTGTATTGAGTTCCCACAAATGATTGCTACATTGGAACATCGAGAAGGAATGTAATGGATGGAAAGGATTGAGGCCTATTTGTTTCATTTTTATCATTATATTATTATTATCTATAACATCATTACTAAACAATATGTGTATTGATAAGATTACTCTCTTGGTGCTTTATGTTTTGTGATTTTGGGGTTTCCTACTGGGTATTTTTATACTAAAACCATTATGGGAACTGGTTAAACATGTCCTATCATATGTATAAAATGGGATGTTGTGTAGAATCCATGGTGGGACAATAGTATGCCAAGTATAGTTCGGCCTAGATAAACCGAGGTTCTTATTGTGTGATTTATTTGATAGAAGTCCCATTTTACTAAGTAGGTTATATTCATTAACAGTTTTGTATGTGATCTTATTTAACCATTAATGATATTTAGTACTATTGATTTTTACTCTAATGTGGGATAGATGTTAGGCATTAATTTTTTTACCAATTATACCTACTATTCAACATTGTTTATGTGTTACAAGATGGGTGCATGAGACCATGTATCATTGGATAAGGAATTACTTGTACGTGGTATGTCAACTCGGTACTGGACATTGGCCTCTAGTCTATTGGAGGTGGACTTGGGGTGTCACCCTAGGCTCAACTCAAACTAGGTGGGCCTTTATGTGGTGGGTTGTGAAAATTATTGATATTATTATATTTCAATATGTCATATCCAAATATATCGAAAAAATATTTTTTTCCAAGAACAACTAATTTATAAGTATATAAATTAAGATAAAATTAATTTTACATGCATTGTATATAGTTTGATATATGCTCTTATGTATTAACATCACCAATATTATCCACATACACATATCCTTAGGTTTAGTTGCATGTGAAAAAACAAACACACAAATATTTGAAAATAAATAATTCCATAAATTAAAATAAATAATTTAAAATAATGTAACTTCAATTCATTAAATGAATGTATAAAATGAACATATATCTATAATTTTAGTTAATGTATAGTTTTTTAAATTATTAATATTGAAATTATAAATTAATATCTATTTAATAACTGATTTATATTTTTTAACTTCTTGATTGCGTACATTAAATTATAACGAAATATAATTATTAGTTTATATAATTAATGATATATTTTAAAATATATCTATTTATATTTAAATAATAATATTTGTTTATAATAATTAATTATTATATATGATAAAATATAAATAAGTTAATATTTTTATATACTCAATAAAATATATTCATGAACATAATGAAGATGACTTTTCTAATATACAACAATTTTTTTTTGAAATATGGATGAAATTAGGGAAATGCATCTCATTATCCTTCAGGATCACACTCCATGCAACTGAGATCAGCCGATTGTCAATGATGTGTAAGTTTGATTTGGAGTACTAGATCTTTTTAAAGTAAGATTCAGATATATTTTCTATACTAGCGGTTTCCTCCAACTAGGGTATGATCAGTAGGTTATAAGTTTTAACATTGTTGTTCCTAGTAGTGTGGATACTATCACCTCTTAAATAAGAGGTTTTTGTATGTAGATAATAAAAAAATGATTTGGATTTTAGAAATGGGATGACTTTATGATCTATTTTTAAAATCATATTGACGGATTCTTTTGATGACCCATCTAAAGGGTGTTCTCAGATTTCTATTTTTACCAAGTGTTCACCCACTCATAAGTTTTCTTACTAACCTCAATTATAGATGTCTCGTGACCAATGAGATGTTATATTTTGAATGGGTTTCAATCCATTAATGAAAATTAATAATTCCACTTATAAAAGAGATATAACTAAGGATGTGAGAGAATTAATGAACAGATATGATGTATCTTCTATGGGTAGGAATATAGAATATTATACAATATAAAGCTTATACTAATGGTTTCCTCCATTCACTCATCTAGAACCACATTTACTATATTAGGGTAATTATTTTTTATTTAGTCAAACCTAAGGGATAATAATCTTGAAGGGTAGGATGATACTCAAAAGGATGTGGCTATTGTAATTGTTTTCGAAAAGGATTCCACCATCAAAAATTAATTTAAAATACACAGTATGAATCTACAGATCACATGGAAAAGGGTGAAAATGTTATGATAATGGATTCACATAAATGGTTGGGGAGTCTTGGGGACCCATCATAATTTTAGAATTCATTCAATATTTAAATTTTTAGATAATTTATGTCATAGAAGCCTAGAAATTTCTTTTTCTTGAAAAATAAATATGAAAATTCTTTGAGTCATGTTTTTTATTCTGCATTATGCATAAATTCTTTGTTTTTTACTCAATATATTTTTTTCAATTAGTATTGGAATGAGGTTCAGTTTACATTGTCTCTCCCCTTTCTCATCTAGTCTCCATTTTGGATTTTTTAATAATGGTTCTTTGACCCAAGATTATTTCAAAAATTTTAATAATTACAAATCTACATATTTACAACTATAAATCTTTTTAAATATAAATATTACAAAAAATTATTATTTATAATAATTTAAAAATAAAAATATCGAATGAAAAAATTTATAGATTTATTTTTTATTATAGTTTCTTAAAAAATAAAATATACCATTATTTTTAATGTATATACATTTTTATAAAATACCTATAAAATTATTTATAACCAAATTGACCATTAATTTGTTTAAAAATTTATTGAAAATAATACATTACATACTGACATAAATTTAATAATATTTTAAATATTTATATACATATTTATAATATTAAATATTTATTCATTTATATAGTCAATAAATGCTTTTTAATACTATTCAATTTTTTTAACTTAAATATTTTTAGTAATATATATGTTTTACTAAAATTATATACATTTATTTATTATTTTAAATCTATTTTATTTTAAATATGTAGATGTGTCGATATTTAATCATTAATCGTGTTATTTTACCTAATAGAGAAACATAATGGTTGCATTGATGAGTTATCTCAAATAATGATTAATTTTTGGGGATTTTCTAATTGGAGGATAATTTCAGTTTCATGAATGTCATAATAACCCGAAATATAGTATAAAAATTTCGGTTCCTTCTGTACTAAATTTTTAGAAGCTATTATAATCCTTATTTGATTTGATCGAACAAATTAGTAGTCTTGAGGGAAAATTTACATACATAATATCATATTAAAATAAATAACATGAATCACGCCTAATAATTCTATAGGAAATATTAATATTTTTTCTCTTATATCTATGAAATATTTTAAATTTCACTTTTAGGTACACTAGGGATAATGAATAATATAAATGGGTAATCTCATATTCATAGTTATGGAGAGTGTACAACATAAGATATCATTGAATAAATAAGACATTAATAATATGAAATGGATAAAAAATAATCAAATATTATATATAACAAATATCATGATTATGGAATTTATGCATGGATAACATAGAAACATAATTAATATCAAGGATAAAAACAATATGTTTTATAATGATAAAATTTATAATTTTTAACAACATAATAGTTTCTTCAAGGCTTTGTGTTATGAAATCATACATATATATATGTTATTCAGCAAATTCTAAACTTATGTTATCTCACAAGACCTACAAATGCATTGAGAAGATATCTAATAGTGGAAACCACCCATGGACTAATCAATTCTAGTGAATTTATCATATTAATGAAATTAATAAGAAATAAAATGTTTAATTAACATTTAGTAGAAATAATAATCATTATTTCAAACCTAGAATATTTAATGTAAATATTTTCACATGTAAATATATAAAACATCATGATTATAATAATTATAGAAAAAGGTGGGTATAATAATTAGATAATATTATTTTTTTAGAATAATAATAATAAAATTATAATTATATAGATGAAAAAATATCTTTTTAAAATAATTAAAATGTCGCTTTTCAAGTAATAAATAATATCTTCTTATTTTCAAACATTTGAAACTAAAAATTCTAGAATAGTGGGAGTATAGTTTTTTTTAAAATATATAGAAACATGTAGATTAATATTTATAACCAATAATGAATAAAAGGGATTTAATATTCATCCATGTTGAAAATTATAAAAAATCATCGCTTTGCTACTTGCGTAAAAACTCATAAAAATTGTCTTCTACAAAAATATTGATGAAATTCCCACTAAATATTTTAATATATAGTAAAATATAGCAGAAATTTAACATAATAAATCATTGAAACATATTAATGAATATAAATAATGAAAAAAATATGCATATCAAACCGAATGATCCCTACAAAAAATGTTAAATAAGGCTATTTGTTGTTAAAAACTCTATTTTAAGGGGTTTAGTACAAAAAGAGGTAGAAGAAATAGATTACATGAAAACCATATATATATATCTATATATATTTGAATAATATTCAGGGTTTCATTTAAAAAAATATAATATCCCTATAATGGAAATTTTAACACTAACAAACTAGTTAAGATGTGAGATTGTAAGAAAAAACGCTTATAATGAATTTCTACTTGGTCCAACAGGTTTCAAAATCATGTATAATAAATTTATAAGTAATATTAATCTATATAATAACCATATATATACATACATCTATCATTTTGGTTGTAATTAATTAATTATATATTTTTACACATTTACTCATAATTATTTGTTTAAACCAACTATTTCTGTATAAACTATTTTTTTCTTCTGTATTTTTTGAATAGTCTATTATAGTTATTTCACCGTGGTTATAGTATCATAACATCATTTATTTCACTCATGTAATATAAATATATACACACAATTAATTCACTATTATAACCATTCATGTACGGATTAAAAAATTATATACCTTTATAGTGGCGGTAGTTCACACGTACGTAGTATTAATGTTTTCAATGGATTGAATGGAAGGAAGAAGAATTATAATTTATCTTATATGAATCATAATTATATCATAAATATAGTTTATATTCATTAAATTAATCCACATGAAAATCTATGTGATGTCGTGATGAAAAATTAAACATGTCACTTAATGTAAATGGTATTCAATGTGTATTCATGTGAAATCATTAATTTTCCATTTGATATAAATGAAATAAAACATTTTATACCATTGGGATGAAATATTTATTATACTAAAGATAAAAAAATGTATAATGTCAATTATAGAATAATTAGGAGAGGTTTAATAAGAAATAAACTTGAATTAACTCTCTTAAGATGATTACCCTTTCTTTGAATATCATTCCTTTCCCATCACCATAATCATTTATAGGATGATCTTTTGGTGAGTCTCGGAACTATATGATGTGAAGAGAAGATTATGTGATTTGGGATGGGATTATTTGTTAAAATAGTTGTTGATATAAATTTTTCTATGTGCTTGGATATGTTTAGTGGTGAGCGGATCCTTATATAAGTGAGTTGTGTAAAACTATTGTAAATAATATTTAATAATATAAAAATGGATTTCATCATTCAGGATATTAGAAACCAAATTTATAATTATTGTTAAAGGAATTTTACTATGAATTGAAATCCCATATTTCATATTTAATGATGATGTTTTGTGATATTTTGTGACATACCTCTTGATTAAACATTTTACTTCAATTTAACATCTACCGTGGCAACATATTTTTACCCTGGTAACATATTTTTAACACCAAAATTAAAATCGATATTAAGAATGTAATAATAAATTATCTTTAAATGTATTAAAAAAATTTATATAAATTTAATTTCAATAATTTAATGAAATTAATACTAATATAATTCCTCAAAACGTATAAAAACCATTTTATAAAATGTATTCTTAGGTAAAAAAATAACATTTTACTCATTTAGGAAAAATATTATTGAGTGGTGGTGATTACCATGAATAAAATAGATTATTATTATATATACTAATGGTTTTTTTACATTTTAATGATATAAAAACTGAATGGAAACAACTAGGTACAATATTAAATCCAATGATTCAATATTTTTTTAATATTTAAATTTAATATAGGATTCAAAAAGTCAAGAATTAGTTTCCAAATTATACATAATAATTATAAATGATTTATTTTACTCCATAAAAAATTGTTAATTGATTTAAAATTTTCACCTATTTTATTTCATGCTTATATTATAATGAGTTTATAAAATTAATCGTATATATAGTATTGTAATTTTTAACTAATCACTAAAAAATTAAAATTAATTATAAATGTCCCAAAAATTAAATCTAATACAATATTTACATGAGGATCTCAAAATAAACCTTCATTATGTATAATTAAAATTTAAAATTATTAATTTATCATTATATAAATTCATATTACACTTGAAAACCCAATTGTTTTAGAAATAAAACAATTTTTGCTATTTTGAGTGATTAAATATATATTTATTATTATATATATTTATTATGTCAATTAAAATTAATTATTTATACTTCTATAATATATATATTTTATAAAATTAAATTTATTAGTTTATGGTGTTTATATTATAAATACATAATCGAGAAAATGGTTTTAGTATTATAAATTTTATATATTGCAAATAAAACGTATATATCAATGTCAACATAAAATTTAGAAACCCAATTTTCAAATACATATAATAATTTTGTTATAATAATAAACTATAAATAATTTGAATCAAATTCTCTGATGAAAATAATTTTTTTACATAGAGTTATTTTATTTTAAAATATGTTACTTATATGATTAAAAATGATATTTTTTTACTAATAAAACGCACAAATATAATATGTAAAAATAAATTTAAAAAAATTTAAACTCTATAATGTAATTAAAAATTAATGATAAGGAATTATTTTAATAAAATAAATGTTATAGAAGAATTCATCACATTTTTTATATATAATGTTATTTGGAATTTCGTTTGATCTGTTACACCATTATGACATTGTAATCACATATTATTCTATGATAACTATTTTATTATAATGACATAATTATTATTATTAAATGAAATTGAATTTAAAAATAAATGTACTGAATAAATAAAAGTCATCATGTAATGATATATATATACACACACAATGTATGGGAAACAAAACATTGGTGACATGTAAGATGGTGGTAGGATTTTCACCCATATATTACTCTGATATATGGCTTAAGCCTTGTTGCCTCTCCATAAACATTTTTTTGTCTCCCAAATTCTGATATTCCGTTTTTTATGAAATTGAATTAATTTATTAGTATAATTATACATAAATAATATATAAGAAAACAATATAGGTGATTATTAAGTATATGCATGTTCTGTATATATTATTAAAATAAAAGTAGTTCATTTGAGTTTTTAATTATTAATTAATGAATACACATTATAAAACTATTCATATGAAATATTTTATCTTAGAAGGCTTCATTCGAAAAAAAATTCCTTTACATGATTTATGTAAAAGAGTTTGGGGGTTTTGACAAATATCACATATGTTATGTATGCTTTAAATAAAAGACTAAGATGTCAATTTAAATCAAGTTATGGTCATAAATAATCATTCTTATGTTTGGGTGAGAACTTATATACCTAACTATGTTATCTCAATCCAAAAATTCTTTAGGATATTATATATATTTTTTCATAATCTCAATAATATTGAAAATTATAATGAGTTAGCACGGTTTTTTCATTTTACACACAATTATATTAATACATATGTACAATCCTAAACATAATTGTTAATGTTATTCGAGTTTGAATATGGTGATGATATTTCTATGAATATTGAATATGATCACCATCTTTGTTTTTATATATGTGAAAATAAGTAGAATGTAGTAAAAATAGCTATAAGATATTGGGTTTGAATCCCATGATTTCTTATTTCTCTAATATGTGTGGGAATGATGTGAAATATTATACTATAAAGAGAATATGTAATAATAGAATGGTGATGTTGGATTCTTATTCCTTGGTACCATTTTCTAATGTTATATATTTTGTTCCATTAAATTTTATTATTAAACAAGTAGCTACTTCTAGGGATGTATGAAACATAGGGGGTGGATAGTGGTCATCCCATATGTTTCAATTGGGATTAGAGAGCTAGTTAGAGTTTTCCCATCATAGGATACTATATTTGAACCTTTGGGGAAAATTTTCTAGATCACCAGCAAAGATTATGAATTTATAGATTACATTTTTGGTATTTATGGAATATGAAGAACCATATGTTTATCTTTTCACTACTACAAAATAGGCCATTAAAAGAACTAAAAATGGACATTACAGGTGATAGAAAAACATTGACAATATGAGTGAAATTAAAATCCCAAGAATATTATCTAAAATGAAAAATCTCTAATAAATGGATCATTTATCGTGCTTATAAAAGAGCTTATTAAAGACCCATTTAATATCTATGTTATTTAGAACCACTAAATGAAAACTTTATCAGTGATTTTAGAAGCATTGATAATTTTCTTTATTAGTGATTTTAATAGAATTGATAAAGGTACAACTTATCAGAGATTTTTAAATCACTGATAAGGTTCCATAATATATTATATTTTTATAGAACACTGCAGCACCAGAAACACACCAGAAACACATTAGATATTTACATAAACAAGTCCTAGTAAAAAATATAAATGATATAATATTTTTTAAAAAAAAAACTAGAAATAAATACTATATTGAAGATATTTAAACCATTGGTTTAAAAAATCAAATAAAAATATTATTACTGACATTCAAAAACAGTCCTAACTATCAATGTTACAAACAATTTCCATTTACTATATTTATTGAACTTCAAGCATTGGAAGAATAGTTTTGAACAATCCAACTAAACTCGAAAAAAAAAAGATTCCACCTGTATAAGAAATAAATTATAATGAGTAATACTAAAAATAAATATATTAAACATAAATATGAAATAATACATTATTTTTATAAAAAATTGATTTTATAGTGCAAATATCATGATTAACTCTTCGATTATGTTGTTTAGGGAATTTGAAAGAATGCGATAAATGTCAAAACAACTTGAGTGAATGGTTTTGTGAGATAATATGTCTGTAGATGTTTTCGTGCAAAAAGTGATGAATGATAGACAGATAGCACAATCTAGAATAAAATAATCCACGAAAATCAATTAATAATTATTATGTGAGTAATAATAAAAATAAATAAATAAAACATACATGTGAAATAATAATTTAATTCAATGGATAATGATATTGATGTGCATGTATCAAGATTAAATCTGGGATTGAGCAGAGGCAATGTCATCATTCTTCGTGAATATGCACTTGAGGTAACTTGAAATAACGTGACAAATTCACCATTGGGGTGGAAAAATGGGTTTAAGGGAGAATGATCATGCAATTTGGATATAGCACCCTAAATCAAACAAAATAATACACCTGTATAGGAAAACACTTTTTATGAGAGTAATAATAAAAAGAAATAAAGTAAACATACATATAAAACAATATAATAATTATAGGGTCAATGATTTTACTATAAAAACATCAAGATTTCCTCTTTAGTTGAGAAGAGGAATCTTCATTGATCTTGTTGTGAAGGAAGATGGGGTATCATGAAAGAAAGTGATAATCACACAACTATAGAGGTGAAGTGGGTTAATGATATAAGGATATTGAAGGTTAGAAAAAGAACCCCAACTCGAACAAAAGGATATAGCTGTATAAGAAAATAATTATTATTTGAATAATACTAAAAATTAAGAATGTAAACATACATATGAAATAATTAAATAATACTATGTACAATGATTATACTATAAAAAAATCCATATTTCATAAGTGGTTGAGGATAGGCAACATGCATTCTTTTCCTGTGACAGATGTGGAGTTAACTGGAAAGAAAGTGATAAATTTCCCAATGCATGGGTGCAATGTTTTAATGGGAGATGGAGCATGAATTTCGGACAGAGCACCCCAACCCAAACAAAAGATTCCACATCTATAAGAAAACAATAATTATATGAGTAATATGAAAAATATATAAATAAAACATAAATATGAAACAATATATTAATTTATTAGAAAATGATTTTACTACGAAAACCTCAAGCTTACTTCTGTGTTTTTGAAGAGAAAACCTCTTTTCCCAACATGAAAACAAATGACACTTGAAAATAAATATTCTAAAATAAACAATCACTATAAAGAATAATGAAAATTAAATCAAAGTTCCGTTATATAAATTTTCAATAAAATATAGTATTAATATCATAACATTACCTTTTCTTTTATCCAAAGGGGTTTCTTTGTTATAGTTTGTTCATTCAAGGTATTTGTAACATCATCATGTGTAGAAGTCAATATTTTCATGAATAGTTGAACATATTATTTTGTGTATGCTAATATAGTAGAAAAAATTTAAAATTATGAGAAGAAACATTATTTGTTAAAAAACACATATAATTTATTATTGAAATCTATTTCATTTTTGGAAGGTTTCATGTATTTGGTTCTAATTTTGAGAATCCAAATCCCCTCTTTGTGGTCCACTTTAATGTACATGACATTGTCTATATTGGTACATGAATGAACTGATTGTGTTATCTCAATGAATTTTTTATCCTCAATTTAATTTTCATCAGACTCAACATTTGTTTTAATATCCATTAGAACAATAATCTGATTCTAGTTTGATTGATTAGAGTCATAGAATACTTGAACTTATTTTTATTTCATTATGAACAACTAATATTTTACCCTTATATAATGAAATTCACCTTCATGAATCATATTTCATCAATGATATCTATATTGATATTTTCAGCCTAGTTGTAATGGAAAAGAGACAGTTGAAATGTTTTATTATACAGAATGTATATATGTTCAATAATGAAAAAATATGACATATTTTCAAAAATTGGATTTCTATCATTCTAACCAGATATGTACATCTCTTTATCCATAAGCATAACACCACTGTTTTTCATCACACTAAAGTCATCATGTACATTTGTATAGAATGTATATCAATAGTTTAGAAACCATATTTAAGATACAACATTTTCATTCGGTCCGTTTTCTAATTATAAAAGTCGTTTGGAAATTGAATTCAGATATTTGGATATCTCCTTATAAATTTGATATTTGTACCATCCAATAAACTATTCAATATGTCTATATGATATCCGTTAATCATCCCTTGATTGATTAAAATATATAAGAATTTTATTGTTAGATCAATGTATATTTCAACATCTTCATTATTACATAATATATAAAGATGTTATTTCTCTCGCATTATCAAGGTAATTGTAACAACATCTCTTCTAGAAATCCCATTTTCCATATGGAATTTAGTGTGATGAGAATTTGGGAGACCAATGCATTCGACATATAATAGTTAGTCATTAAAGAATTCAATATCTTCATCAAGAATATATTATTCTGCAATAAAACCTTCTGTCTAGCTTTAATTATCGACGTAACCTATAAAAATATTCATATACCATTAAACATGGTACATACATCGGTAATGGATGTGACAACATAGTTTAACCTCTCTGACCAAGAGAACCATCTGGTGGACAATTATATAAAATATTGATGGTTGGATGAATATTTATAATTAATATAATATGATTTAAATATTCTTATTCATGATGGGAAACTTCCTCGAGTCTACAACATTACTACATATGGATTTGGAACATAAGTAGAGTCTATTTAATATATGTCATATGTTTTGAGGGAAAATTCAATGGAAGGAAACATGCATTAAATCATTCATGAAAACATGATATTCATGTGATTTTAGTCGTTGTATATTCAAATTAATCATTAACATGCCTCTCTATATGTTTAATGTATACCCTAGTGAAACATTTACACTAGTAAGGAAATAGAAAAATTGCTATTTTTCATATCTGGATAGAGTATAAGTAGATGGAGTAAGAAAAAAATACTCCTTTTACCCTTAATCTATTCCAACTCTTCCATTATACCCTTTTAAAAGAGATCTGACATATCCTTGATTCGATCTTCCATTTTTCTAGGAACATTTAATATAATGAATATAACACTATCAAATACATTTTGTTTCTACATGAATGACATCAATAATAAATATAACGTACAAAAAATTCAGATATATTAACTCCAAGAATATTGATTTCTTCTTCCAGCCTGATTTTGTATGGTCGTTCAAAAAATGGTTTACCAGAAAGAGTCAATTTTTTTAATTTTTGTTCAGTTTATAACTAGTTGTTTTATATGGTTTTCTATATTTTTCTATATTCCTATCAAATGATATCATCCATATCATGAATTGCGTCATTGTCGTAAAACAATTTTGATACCCTAAAAACATAGGCTTTAAGGAATGTTTTAACCAAACAATGTATATTCAATTTTCACAAATGGGACACCCCCAACACGAATTTAATGTTTTAGTGTGATAAAATTCCATAAGAGAGGAAATCATTTAGCATTCTTTATAATATGGAACTTATTATGAATTATTTACTTCTATGTAAATCATACCTTAAAACACATGTATCCAACATCAATTTTCCATCTTCTATCAATGGAGTGAAATAGAGATCAAAATCATTACTGGGCTGTTTTGGTCCAAATATAATAGAGGAAACATAATGCATTTTCACTTCATAAATAACCATGGAGGAATGTTTTAATTTATCAAATATAAGGTAATGTACTATAAGGACTATTATGTAAACCAAAATTATTTATTCCATGTATAGATAATGCATGATGAATGTTTCTCTACTCATTTATAAATTCAAAAAACTCATAATCAATTTTCTTCTACTTAGTAGAATCAGGATGATGATGTAGGTTCCCATCATTAATTATTTTATATACATTCCATGTTAATTATCATGAAATGTCTGGAAATCCATATATTCCTCTAAAAAATTGAATGATAGGAATGTACAAAATGTTTTTGAAGGACATGATTCATTTTTCTTGTATAAATAAGTACAAAACATACAATATTTGATGAGTGATTCTAGGTCCTTGAGATATTATACGCAATCATTTGGGCAATCATATTTTTAGAGATCATTCATATTGAATATAACCTTATTTATTTGGATCATATGTTTAGCATGGTAGTTCATTTTCATGTTGTAGCATATTATTTAGAAGACCAAGATGTTTTGTAAATATGGTGTCAATCCATCTATTTCTAACATTAAAATTATATAACATCATTGCAACTGAAAATGATTTGTAAGTAGTACAACCGGTGTAAAATAGTTTCTTGGAATATCTATTTTACTCCTCAAACAACATTGTACAATCATGTATGTCATCTTCAACATCCATTTTCATTTCGTCCATGTGAGATCCATCATGTTTTAAAAATATATTCACATCAAATGTTTCAAAAATCAAAGAATCATCCTAATTGATATCCACATTCAGTTTTCACCAATATTATTTCAACAATTATAAGTTTGATCTATTCCGGGAAAAATAAAATTTTCTTCTAAATATTCCTATAAAATTTGAATTGATGGGAAAACAGGTAAACATGAATAGAGGATATTTGAATTGTCATTTATATGCTCTATTGAAAACAAGATGAACACTTAAACTCCATATTCATATTCATTTGTCAAAAAATTAACATGCTTTTATTTTCCTTCAGATCCATCTTATTGGGTTCGTAAAATATTAATTTTATAAAAGTTATAAATAAATACACATAAGATATTCATTATCCAAAGTGAAAGTTAGAGGAAATTATAATAAGGTAAATATAGATCATTTTTACTACAATATATGAGTGCCTAGATATTACAAATCCAATAATAATCACTTTAGAAATTTGAAAAAATAAACGGAGACAAAGGTAGAAAAAAATGATTTTATCACTATACATTATTAGTGTAAACCAGATGATGGATAATATAATGAGTATATCTTAAATTACACAAATAAAACTAGGTTAGAGAATCTTATGTCCTATAAAATACCTCAAAGTTACTAAAGGATGGTTTAAACATTCCCCATTAAATGCCTAAATGGGATGTGGTCCCCCCTATTCCGTAGAAAAAATTAGTACAAGAGGTCGAACATAATTCTAGTATGGCCCTTAGGGTCAATGGACATACATACTCGAAATCATCATTACCTGATATAAGCATACATGTTGTATAAAATATTATGGAGATAAATTATCTAATAGATATATAGACACTGGTACCTATTACCTCAATCTAAATACTCACAAACTTATATAATACAAAAAATATCATAGATATAAAAACATGATATTCAATCATTGTGGGATCTAAAGGGACTGTACTTATTAAAATGTCAAAATTTGATGTGATAAAACCTCATGTTCTAAAATAGGGATGGACCCTTTGAATATACTTCATAAGAAAACTAAGGAAAAGTTAAATTCAAAGAGGAACTAGATCCAGTTATAAATAGAACCAATCGGGTAATATAAATCACTCCACTAAATTGGTTCCTAAAAAAATCATTTCAAGATGCATGTCCACTGAGGCATCCTAGAATGGTCTTAGAATATATATTATCATTAAGGAACCAATGATGTGCCTCAAATAAGAAGTCAATAAACACTAATATACATAAAATGTTTTACCCATATATATATATGAAAAAATTATTCAGTAAGAATATATAAAACATATTTGTATAACAACATTGAATAAATCCATGGTTCCGAGTAATATATTAACAAAGGATCATACATCGATGGTCAATAAAAAACAACCAAAAATCATTATTTAAACAACAGATCACATAAAAAACATACACAATTGGTCATAAACAACAATCATACACATATCATAGAAGAAGAAATAAAAAATGAAACTAAAAATACAAAAAGTAAATCTGAAGGCCTACCTATCTAGGTTGAAGAAAATACAATATCCTTTTTAGATTTTGGATGATATTTTCAAATGTTTCCATGTTTTTTTATTTGACCGTTGAATCACTTATGAGGACCAAATGTAGTGGGTGGATTCCGTAGAATGACACTATATCACAAAGGGGCCGCAAATGGTTAGGGTTTATAAAATTGATTGGGACATTTTTATCAGCACTTCTTATATAAGCTCTAATAGAAGGACTTTTATCAGTTCTAATTCAGTTCTAATAATGATAGGTCTTCATGAGTGCTAAAAACCAACTAATATAGACCAATATTTATCAGTGCTAAACTAATTGCGCTGATAAATCCTCATCTATATCTGCACGAAAAGGTGCTGGTAAATATTCATTTATTAGCACTTATTACTGAAGCATTGTAAAAGGATTTATAATTATAATTGTAAATAAAAAGTAGTATATATTTATTAATACTCTAAAAATATATATTAATATAAATACAGTAATCATATTCATTTTTTAATATATTTTTTATAATTTTATAAGTTTTTTATATAAAATTTGATATATTTTAAAAAAAATTATTTATATCATTATATATATGTATATAATTGAATAAATATATATTGAATAAATATATATAAATAAAAATATATTAAATATATCCATTATTTAAGTAAATTTATTATAAATTTAAAAATTATTTAAATATACATAATTATTTATTTATAATTATGTAAATACAATAAAAAGAGTATTTATATGTTTATAATTATAAATATTTAATTTTATAAATATAGTGATTTTACATTTCTAAATATTTTTATTTATAAATATTTTTTTTTAGAATATTTTTGAAACATTATTGATGAATATATAATTTTGAGTGCATGCATATATGTACAAAATCAGGGAAATTAAATAAATTAAAAATATTGTAACAATTTAAAAATATTAAAAAATGGATAAGTTGCATGTAAGTGCATATTGAATATAAAAAATCATTAATTATGTATTGGTGAATTCAATATAACACACATTTTATCTTTATTAAATTGAAATTTTAAAAAAAATTATATTATATTTTTAGTAATATGAAATTAATCAATATTTTTACTTCATATTAATTTTTAACTATATACCATTATTCAATAAATAAATGGTAATTTTTTATATAGCCGAGAAATATTTTTTTAATTTATAAATCATATTTATATTCATTAATTTATATCTATTTATTTAATATATAAATTTTTTTAACGTTTATTATCATAATAATCTAATTAATAAAATGTTAAATATTTATTCATGCATAATTAAATAATACATTTTTATTAATAATTATTTAATTAATAAAATTTGTAAAATTATTTTTAATAAATAATTATTTTTTATTTAATAAATTATTTCGTTTTTTCAGTGAAAAAATACATTGCTGAATGAAACATATACCCATGTTAAAATAAAGCATTGGTAATTTGTACCATTTACCATCGCTAAAAATGAAGCTCTGATAAATGTTTTCTTTATCACAGCTAAATTAAAAGAACTGATAATATGGAAAATTTATCATCCATTTCATTAGTTCCAAAAACATTGTTATTTATCAGTGTTTTGTTTTGGCTTTGATAAATAACAGTACTGATAAGAGCCTATTTTGTAGTAGTGATCATTCACTATAAAATTTTTATAGAAGTATTAATCAATGACCATTGATCATTTACCTCTACTAAAGGTAATAGTTAAAGTTTAATATGTAAAATATTTGATTTTATAGGATACAATAGTAATTCAAAAAGTTTAATCCATTTTAAGCGATCCTGTGGTAGTTCTTCATGTTATAATGGGAGTTCATCATCATGATGTTAATGGTGGTATTGAAACAATATATATTGGAGTGAATATTAAATAAGAAAAGACTAGAGTTCAATAAGAGCAAAGGTAATATCATTATACCTATGACATTAAGTCTTTTAGAGGTAATCAATCACATATTTAGGATATGGAGGAGTATCACTTCCATTCTAGTTCCACTAATTGTAAAAATTTGTTTCCGTAAATGGGTGGTTATTATGATATGTAACCAAATAAAATAAAACCCTACATGAAATATTCAAATATGTAAATATATATATATATATATATAATCAGTCACTATAATATATCAAATGATTTATAGAAAGTATATGGATGAAAACATGAAAGATTCTTTTTTTTTCATAATATTTATATTTTTTTAATATATTAGAGATACAAAAGTATTATTTAAAATAAATATGAGGTTATTTTGATTATTATTTATGGTTACCACTATGTGAGAAATAGAATAATCTCTATGATAAATAATTATAATGAAAACAATTATACAAATATTGATTATAAATATATCCCCTCCAAATGATATATTTTTTGTTTTTTAATTGGCATGAAAAGGGAGGATATTCTCTCATAATTTTATTAACACGGTATGATTTAGGATTAGTTGTATTTTTTTTGGATTATGTTATAGTTTCTCTAGAATAATTCAATTTCTAAAATGATAATTTCACATTTTTGTTTAATTTTATGGTTTTTATATTTTCTATTTTTATGAATGTTTTGTTGGAAATAAAAATTTAGTTTGAATGAAAGGATATAGTTGCTGATGCACTAGATTCTAATTGATGAATTTGGATTGGTTCAAATATATCAAGAAATAATTTTATGGAAATGTTGGGATCTTAACAGTGTTTGAAAATTTTTATGTTGATTTATATTCCTTATTTTAGTTATGGGTTGGATTTTATAATGTGTAGTGATTATATATTGAATGTGTTGATTCATGTGTTGTGGTGTATCCTGTTTGGAACACTGATGTGTATGGAATAATAGTGGGGTTTCTCTCTACTAGATATTGACAAATTTGGATGATGAAATTTCACAGAAGATACTATGTATTGGTGGTTCATCACTAAGATGGAGTCTCAATTTTTTATCTTGATGAAAGACCTACAAATTGAATATTTTTTATGAAAATTATTTGGTTCTTATTTTATTTTGGAGGTAGGATGATGATTCGTATACAAATAATGGATTTAATGTTTTATATTTTTTATCCAATTAACATTATAGGATTATTTGGAACTAAGGATCAGTGTAGAATGTTCTTTTATATTTCTTGTTTGGTTTAAATAAATGGTGTTGGTGGGAAACATTGTTGGGGTGTTGTATCATATAAAATGATGTTTTCATATTTCATACGTACTTGTGGAATTTTTCAATTTTAATCCTTGACGTTTTTTGTGTGTATATTTTTTTAAACCTGTGTTCATGAATTTTTTCCCATTCCATTAACCACACTATTTTTGATTATAGTAAAAACATTTTCACATATACATAAATAATAATTTTTCACAAATTAAATTAGTCACATTGAAATATAATTATAATGAAATATTATAATATATTTAATCATATATACATATTTTACATATTTTTTAATTTGTTATTTTTATATTTAAAATTAATTTTTAATCAATTTATAATTATTTATACACATATGTAATTAATATTATATAGTAATAAATATTAATAAATTTATATAATTAGTAAAATATATTTAAAAAAATTAGTTACATTGAAATATAATAATTATAAATTTATATTTTCAATTCAATTTATAATATAGAAATATTTTAATTATTCTTTATTAGATTTATATTTTATTATATTTAATCATAATTTTATATTTTATTATTTTTATTTATTCATTTATGTAATTAACAACATATAGGAAATATATTTACACATTTATATAATTAATAATATTTTATAAATTAAATAAGGCATAATGATAAATAATTTATAACTATTATTGTTCATTAATATATTTTTTAATATATAATAATTATAATTTTTTTATTTTTTCAATTTTATGATTTACAAGTACAATATTTTCATGGATATTGGAAGACATAAAAGTATAATTATCCTAATAATATTACACAACTTCATAAGTTATGAGTTATTCTTATGAAGAATCAAATTAACCATAAATTGATATTTTTATCAGTGATAAATTGTTTTTGGATAAAAATATTTATGTAATATTAATCCACAACTACATATTATTTACTTTAAATTTATAAACTTGTGTTTTCTTTATATAGGAATTATTAGTTCAAAATTTCTCACTGATAAAAATTGATCTTGTTAGTGCTAAAACGTGAAATTATAAAATATCTAAACGAGGCTACATGTTATTTCAACACTATAAAACCTACCATTAATCAATTTATTTTAGTATGTTGTAATAAAGATCATAACATATTTTTAAAATATGATTGTCTATACCACCAATAGATATATACATTTATTCTCTCCCAAAATCCATACTCTAACACCCCCAAAATAATTTTATAGACGACTCCATTTCTGAAATAAAATATTTGTAATTTGAAACATATATTTTAATGATATCTTCTATTATCATATTTTATTTTATTTTATTTATTGAGATTTTTTTCATGTATATGTAAAATGATGAACATTCCATTCTTTCATTACTAACATGATCATATACCTCTACATTATATATGTACATGTTTGGTTTTTTAAAATACCCCAATATCAATTTATATATTTATGTATATACATGCACACACACAATAACTTTTTTGTAAAATCTAATTTTATTAGTATATATAGTTCTTCCTCGTATTGAAATATTTATTTTTTATTAAAAATAATGAAATAAAGTCTTTCAATATTTTTAAAAATAAATTGTTTAGTTGCGTAGAAAATTATTATTAGGGGGTTATATTATGTAAATTTTTATGGATATAATATTTAAATTGTCTGTTAGGAAAAAATTAATAATTGTAAAACATTAGCTCCATTGTAATTAATATGGATGTTATTTTTGTCGCAATTATTTGTGAATATGTTATGAATTAATGAAAGAGATATTAGACATTTAATAAAATAATCATATATTTAAGAAAATAATTTCAATTTAATATGATATAAATATAAGTCTAAAAATGAATTATGTATATAAACATAATTTCATGACATATTTAGTTCACCTGATGATCATATCAATGTAAAAAATCAATGTAAAGATGTATAATTCATATGGTGTTTATAGAATATAGTTTGGTTGTGTAAAACACTACTACAATAGTAATATATTAAATCAATTATTATTATTAATGAATTCACTCAATGAATTAGTTTTTTCATGAAACATATGAAATTAGTCTAAATTGAATAATATAACACACCTTTTTCTAGAAGTAATTGAATATATGTTTTGTGTCTATGAATTCAATAATTTATTTAAAATCATAAGAATCATTTCAAAATTATTTATTATTTTTTAAAATGATTACAATTGAAATTAGAACTTCTTGTTTTGTTGGAATTTCGATATGTATTAATTAAACATAATTGTTCAGTTTTTATTATCCCTATAATTTTATTTAATGGATATGAAATATATATTTTTTTAAATGTAATATAAAATAATGGATTTTTATATATTCATTTTAATCCTTATATATTTATTCACTATATTCTATAAGTAAATTTTTTAATGTTATATCCTATATAATTTATCCATTTTAAAATTGATACAATATAAACATTACTTATATATTTATTGCTGAAATATAAATAATGTAAAATAAAAAATGACTAATGTGAATTGAAATAAGATGGTTGCTAATCACATGACCAAAAATAAGATGATTGGGTTAAAGATATCATTTTGTATGCAATAGGTCGAGGAAGTGACCCTCCTCGTGTCATTTTACTGTGTATGCATTGCAGTTATTCAAGATGAATTTTTTCAGAAGAGTGGGATAAATAATTGACCAACCACAGAATAAATCAATGATATAAATGGTGGAATCAATATTGGGAAGAGTTAAAAATATCTAGTGACTCAGATAATAGTTTTGTTTTTCATCAATCTGATATTAGTACAACTTTTAATGATGTTAAAGTTCCTATTGATGAAATGAGAAGGACTATTGTAGATTACCTTCCTGGTTATTTTGTTCTATGTTTGGTGTTAAGTAACTACGAAAATATTCCACTTTATGATGGTTATTGTAAAAACATAATGTTATTATCTAACCGAAAGATATATAATTAAGAAGCAGGAAAAGAATAGAGTCACAATAGATATATATAACTACTTTCTATCATGAATGATATTTTATTATATGAAAATGAAATTTCCATTCAAACATATAATATTAAATGAAAATTTTCTTGAGTGGGTATAACATTGAAATTTAAACATGAAATTATAAAAGAAGGTGTTATATTTTTTTGGACTATGAATCACTTAAATTGACCTATGTGTGATAAATCTTCATATAGGATATATGGATCAATTGCTTTCTAAGTTTTGTAGTCATTCCAAATTGATTCATGGTCTTAAAAAACTATATGGATGTGAGGAGACTATAAGAAATTTGGTATTAAATACATATATCTTCACTAAATAAAGGAAACTTAATCACCCAAATGACTCCCCTAAGTTCAAAAAATTGATCATGAGTCTCTTAAATATAAATGTGCCCTAAACGATCCATCTTGATTTATCTATAGATGAAATGAATTGTACTAGTTTAATATGATTCACTCCTAATAAATGACCTATTATGTTGGAAAATTATTTCTTTATATTGGGATTTTTATGTGTCACAAGTAAATTTTATTTCCATTTATTATATTAAGATAAAAATCATGGTCATGATATTGATGTTTAATTGGATCCATTGATCATATATCGGAAATTTATGGGTCACTTAGTAGTTGTCTTGTACGATTATCATAGAAATCAATAGATCCTAGTGAAATTCATGACCACTAGGTTGAAAAATTACTTTTTTAATATCAAATTTTTTAGGATATTTAATTAGATTAATATTAGGGTGTCCTAGTTTTGAATAACACACTAAATCATTTAAGTTGAAATATTCCTTGAATAAAGTGTTTCTAGGACATTATAAATTTATACCCTCATAAAATAAGAATATTCTTTTACAACACCATTCAATTTGAGTTTAGAGGAAGATTCGAAACCATTTATATTAATATATGATGAATATTTTGGGAAACTAAAGTATATAATTACATTTTTAGGAATGAAACTCCAAAAACCATACTAATATTGGTTATAAAAAGGGGTAATTTTTATAAATTACAATATTTGAATTGTTTATATGTCAATTAATTTTTATTTTATGTGTTTAGAGAACATGATTTTTATAGTGTCGTTGGAATATTACTAAATGAACCTGATCAAATAAGATGGAATAAGAGAGAGTTTTTCCATTATTTACTTTGGGATAATTGTAGAGTTGGCATTATTGATGGGTGAAATATGGACTTTTCTTATGCCCAACGCTTGTACTCTTTCCAAGTAAAGGGGACTTCAATTTTTCAACTTCAATAATTGTATAACCATTCCATAGTGTTATTCAGGAAATATAAATAATACCATATTAATGAATGATTTTATGATAAAGGGAATATTTTCACATCACTCAAATGTAGTAATGTAAGATTTAGTATTGGTGGATTTAAATTGTTTTCACCGAAAAATGATTCAAAGACATTAAAAAAGTATTTCTTAATTTTCCATTATATATATTGTAATGATATAAAACCATTTAATTTTCTAACAATGGTAAAATGAAATTACATTAATATTATTTGAATTTAAGTAGTTATTCCCATTGGTATTGTTTTATACAAAAGTACACATGTTGATTCACAAGCTTCCCACCATTATTCACTAATATAATGGTTCACGTCAATAGGGGGATCTAACTATGTATGCCTATATATTACAGATGAATGTAACCTATTGGATAATATATTTATTTTGAATGATTGTTTAAAAAATATAAATAATTTAGTGTTTTGTATGGTAGGACAATAAATTTTTGAGGAATTAATTTAATTTTATACTGACTACATATTTAAATTGGGAGGAATTGTCTTCTCAAATATCATCATAGTAGGAACCTTATGGAAAAAATATTTTTGGGATAAATGTTGATTCAATTTTTATTATAGATAAAGAGTATGATCTGCTTTTTATTTAGATAAATTTTACGGTTTTACTGATATTTTAAGACTCAAAAAACAATCGTAGGTATTTTAATCCATAAAAAAAAGAAAAGAGGACAAAAAATACCAATAATAAACAGTTTAAATGATGGTTTTGAGAACAGACTTTATTTTGAATTTATATTTAAATTTAAATTAAATTTTAAAAAAATTCTATTATAATCCAAAATTCTAAGTGCAATTGTAATATCTTAATAAATATGTAATTTAATTTCCTATAGTTTAGAAAATAATATGATAAACATAATATGATAAAAATTGTGGAGGTAGTTTTTTTGTGGATTTTTTTCATGTATCTATTACCATGGAATGTAATATAATTTATATTAATATCCGATCCTTTATAATCATCATAAAATTTGGGAATTAGATTATATATCATTGTGAGTTCCGAATTTTAGATGGAAATGGGTTATCAACTTGTGTTAAAATAAATGTGATAAATTTGGATTAATAAAATTGATCATAAAAAATATAGGGTACATGTATGAAGCATTTGTAATGGAATCATAAAAAGTTTACATATTTATTTCTAAAATCATACTAACACATATTGGTCAATTTTTTTATTGTTGACTTGAAAATTTATGGGGTTTTAGAAAACTATAATTGATGATTACCATTTCATTTGAAATCACAATAATTCTGTTGAATTCTGAATATATTTGGTTTCTTTTATGTTATAGGGGACCATAATGATAGTATTTCAATGTATTATAAGTGTAAAAATCTTTTGCAAAAATAATTAAATGAAGTGTTCAATGAATTGTTCAACTGTCACTGATTGTCCTTTTATATTCAATGATGACTATATTATGAGTTTTAGTACCATATTTACATAATCTAAATTAAATATTTCAATACTCATTAATGTAATGACTTTTGCACCTATTTATTCTACCATATCATGGAATTAAACTATGGGGATGTTGAAAATGTGTAAATGTTTGTATGTTAAAAGATTGGTGAAGGTCAGAAGAATCCTGATTGAGAGAATCAACATGAAGGTGGAAAAAAGGGAAATGTAATATGGTCAAAATAAATATGAATATTATACTATGATAAGGTCAGTAGTAACTGTAAATATAGAAAATAAATATCCAAATTTATTTGTTTTATTGAATTATTGTGGTTTATCTAATGACTGTAACAATTTCATTTTCATTAGTTACATATTGTTGGATACTCAAATTCATTTGTTGATTGATATAAATCTATGTAAAAAATAGAGTTCCTAGGTAACATCCCATGAATATAATAAATATCTTATTTTAAATTAATTTAAATTCTTATACTGATTTACTTACACTCAATACACATTTAGTAATGCATTGTACAAAACATTGAGTTCATCTTGTGTTTCACACTACACTGACATTCTTTGATTACTTGTGTTACATGAATGAATGAGTCAAACAATACAAAAAATTACCACAATAGTTATCAAATAGCCAGTGGAATGGTTGGAATGATTATGATTTACTATATTGTGAATATATTGTTTACTCATGTTTATATATTGAACTATTTGGTGAAAATTTAATTTGTATTGGAAATAAAAACAAATTGAATATGAAGGATGAATTCTTAGGAAAACAATTATTATTACTGGAATTTATTTTATAATATTAAATTATATTAATCAATATTAGTGAAATATAATTATGAATATTATATAATAAATATTTAATCATATAATTTTGAATTCATAAAATATGTTTTATATGTTTAAGATAACAATAAATCTAATTATATGCATATAAAGAAATAAAATTTTTCAAAGGATATTTTATAGAATATAAATGTTATAATATTTTAAAAAAGAAATTTTGATACTATTATAATTATAATTTTTGAAAATAAATGTCATTTTCTGAAGAAGAATATCAAAATTTACTCCGGGAGAATATTTAGTATTTTTTGATTACTTTGATATTTTGATGAATTGTGAATGACATAGAATTTTATTTGAAAACGAATTTTTCGTATTAATAAATTATATATTCAAATTATATTTTTAATTAGTTTTAAACTAAAATAATAAGAGTTATATATCAGGTAATAAAATTATGTTCAATGGAAGAAATTGGACCCAAAAATATTTCAATCTTATTAACTATTCTCTTAAAAAAGGTTCATTATCATCCTATCTAAGGGATGAATGTAAAATTAATATTAGACACATCTGTTATTTGAAGTAGAAAAAATGGATTTCATATTTTGATTTTGAAATATTTATACTATGTAATTAGGTCAACATAGTTTTCAACCTAAAATATTAGTGTATTTAATTGTAATTAATTATAGCGATTATGTTAATTAAGAGTTTACTTAGTTGTTAAACGTTAATATTAAGGGGCCAAATGCTCTAAAAATATGTCCAAAACCAATTGGATGAAAATTATTAGATACTATACAATCATTTATTTAAATTTAGTAATTATTAGAAGAACATATTGTAATAGATACATTCAAATAGTATTTTTGTATTTATACTGAAAGATTGCCACTCCTTATCCACAGTAAAAAGGCATTCGAGCTCCACACTTATTCATAATAATAAAGATATTTTTCTCACATGAACTCATTAAAAATAATATACCAACAAACCTAATCTCATTCAACAATCATCACATTGTTAATAAATCAATTTAAATAATTCCTATTCGGAAAACCAAAGATAGTTAACAGAAAAAGAGGTGACATTCAACAACGACTACTTTTATATTGTTTCTTTATCAATCTGAAAAATTATTCTTATTACAAGTATAAATAACATAAATTGAAATATAAATATATTAATCATTTTTATGCTATGGTTTTGACCCACACATACACTTACTTCTACTAAATTGGTAGTGAATTTACCATTCGTGTCTACGGTGAAATAATGGCTTGTGAAACAATGTCATTCATGTATTCCTTTACCACCTATTATGGATGGGAATTATGATGAAAAAAATGATTATATAAAATAAATATTATATTTATAAATTATTTATGATTCTATGATTATTCTATAGCCCATACCCTCATGTTTTAAATTTTGGGGTAATATTATAACATCATTTGTGGATGTGTGTTCTACTACCTCTCTAAGTGATGTTATATGTAATCAATTTACATGGAATGTATTATGGATTGGTTTTAAAAAATAATGATAAAATTAAATATTGAAGATACTCATGACTCATTTATATATATTAATTATAGTATA
Organism: Viscum album; assembly: GCA_963277665.1. Classification (NCBI taxonomy): domain Eukaryota; kingdom Viridiplantae; phylum Streptophyta; class Magnoliopsida; order Santalales; family Viscaceae; genus Viscum; species Viscum album. The sequence goes on from OY728134.1 coordinate 1,175,651,718, forward strand.
TCATTTTATTCATTGAACATCAAACATTGAAAAAGTGATAATCTTGTTCATGGATATGTTGAATACCTCATCCTAGAATCGATGTGATTCTTCCTTTTTTACCACCACATCAGCATAATGATATATAAATTATATATAATTACATAATATGGTATTTATGATATTATTTTGATCATTTAATGACAAATTTTACATACATTCTTTCCATAATGATATCTAACAATTGAGAACATTACTCCTGTATATGTAAGACCTATCATCTCCAAGATCATAAAATTTGTTCATTTTTCATTACCATTTTGTCCATAATATTTTAAAATAACAATGGAGATATAAATGAGATTAGTATTTAATGTTCATTTTTCTGTATTTGTTTAAATAACATCACTATTTAATATAAGAAACCAATCAAAGTCAGGTTTTACTTATAAGGTAAATGTGATAAAAAAACTATCTGACTTGAACATTATGGATTAATTAGTTGTATATAACATGGTTATAAGTGAAATAAAAATAATAATAAACTTTTTGAAAATAAATCAAATAAATAATTAAAATATGTTGTTATTCAGTATGATAATGGAAATTCATGACAAATCAGACTCAATTTAAGATATTTGATTACTCAATTTTAATTCATTACGTTCAAAATCATTGTCAATGTTTTTATTCCAAGGGCATGTGTGAAATTACCTATTATAATTTTAAAACAAATTTTAACTTTTAATTTTTTATATTCTATTCTTCCACATAATTATTTCATTAATTTATTATCACTCTATTTATATGATCATTGTATGGAATTTTCTCATCTCTCATTTATTTGTGTGAGTTATATTCTATATTCATCAATTATTATTGTTATGTTGTGTGTGTACTACCCATGAATTTATTTAATGAATCATACAAAAACAATTATGTAGTCTTATGTTTCTATTTTAAATTTTTTATTTTCTATGGTTTACGGTCTTAATATTACAAAAGAGGTAGTGGATTTCGGTCCCCATTTTCCTTCGTTGATACGATTGTTATGTTCTATACATGCACTTTTTTTTGATGTGTGTGTAATTGTAAATTGACATTCTATATAAGGAATATAATTATTATATTGATATTTTAGCTTTTATTTAACGTGATTCTATCATGGGAAATACGATTCAACAGTTTCATGGTCGTATGAGACACTTTAGAATATTTAAAAGTTATTTTACATAAGATTTGTATTGATATCTTTATGGTATATCAATTAGTCAACTTAAAAAACCATTGTATTTAATTATAATCCACTAGGAATATTTTTTATTAATACCATCCTTATTATTTTATGGGTATATTATTGTTATTTCATACTGATTGTGACATAACTTGTTTGCCTTCCATGAAGAAAAACTTGTTTTCAAGAGATTTTTATGGAATCGATTTCTTTTCCAGGACATAATCATGTTTTAATGATATTTTATTTAACTCATTTTATTTTCGTAGGTTAATCATTTACTAATGACATTCTTATAGAGCACATTTCTTTCCAATTTATAAATCATGTTTCAAAAGATTATTTTTTAACCCATTTCATTTTCAAGTGCTGATCAAGTTCCAAAGATATTGTTAAAGAACATGTTTCTTTTCTATAGGTTTATCCTATAGGAAAGTAAATTCTGTAGAAGCAATTTTTATTTAATGTAATAATCTTGTTAAAAGGGATAATGGTTGTTCATATTATTTTATGATGAAGTTGAAGCTTTTATGTGTTACGAAATTGTACATTTACATTTGATTTGTGGTTATGAAATAATAAAATAATAGGTGGTTCCCCTAATAAACCAATGATGGATGGTTTTGGGTTAAATCAATGATGTATGGTTAAATGATAAAACATTGACTAAAAGTTACATTATAATCAAATGATGGGTTCCCCATAATAACAATCCATTTAATTGGTTATGAAAGTTGAACTTATTGTTATTCCATTTATAACAGTGAATGTTAGAGTAAATTAAACATGATTTCCCAAGTTAACACATATTGATATACGCTTTGCATTGATTTTTAAAGATTCTAATTATTGATATTGATATCATATGAATTTTATTATTGATTCTGATGACCCTTTCCTTATTCATTATTTCCATATTTGATGATCCTAGTATTAAGGGGGATGATTTCTTTTGTGGCCATCTCATGTACCTTGATTATATTATTAAACCATTATTCACACTTATAATAATTGATAACATTATGTTTTTAATGATTATTTTTACCCCTCCTAAAAATTTGAACTCATTCTTTTTATGCTTCCTTTTCCCTATGTTTTAAAGAATGATGTTGAATGAGTTATTTCAATAATGGGTTTCATATGGATGATTATGATTTCTTAAAGTTAAAAAGAAAATAAGGATTAAAAGAGATAAATTATATTTTATTATTATGTGAATTTTTCATATGGGGGTTTAAATAATTTTGTAAAATATATAACACTAAAATATCCTCATGTATATATGTTATCTATGTTTTACATTTGATGTTGTGAGGTTTAGATCAATAATTTGGGTCATAGTTATCAAAATGAAATACTAGAATGTGAAATTATTGATTTTGAAATAGTATATGGGTGTTTGGGTTCTATGAAAGTATAAATTTTATAATATTAATTTTAAATAAAATTGGATATAATGGATATTTCATGAGAGGTCAACATAAGAATTACAGATAAAATCATAGGTCTATGAGATTAATGATGATCATATGTTCAAAACAAATACATTTATTTTTGGGATATAAGTTGTAAAAATATTTTAGGATATCAATAACATTTGAGGATATATTTAATTAGGTTCAGGGATTTTTAACACTTAGTATAAAAATGATGTGTTTTAGGGATGATTTATTTTTCAGGATAAAAAAACGAGGAAAATCATATTCTTCAGGGAAATCTATCATATCCTTCTAGGAGGTGCCGCTTTAACCACTGGCTGAAAAATGATTAAGGTTTCATGCTCTACCACTTGACTACATGATGTATGGGTTTCAATGACTTTTTTCAAGAAAAGAATAAAATTATTTCAAAAAATATGTTTTTTTAGATGAATAATGGTTGATTTATCTTGAAAAAATACAAAACCAAATCCAAATAAACTGTGGGTTTATAAAATATATAGGAATTGAATAAAAAATATTAATCATATTTATTTTTGGAATTATTTATATTGGATATTAGGTTTTAGTATTAATTATTAATCATTAGGGTATCATATGATGCGTTACTCATTTATGGAATTGTCAAAATTATTTATAATGATTTCAGTTTTGGTTAATGTCTAAAGGCATGTATAATAACATGACAATCCATTTTATGGATATGTGGTCTTCAAAATATTATTATAGTTCATCAAGAAATAAAAATCCATCTTGAACACTCATTGATTTGATAAAAACATGATGTTTTGATGGAAACTGATTGAAGGATGAAATTTGAGTCATTAAGTAAGAATATTTCATTTTTATTTTTCCCATGGTTTAGATGGTATGATATTTATTTATGTATAAGAAATTGACATTGAAAGAACTGAATTAACCAAGTATTATCAATTTTTAATAACTAATGGGAATATTTATCAGCATATATTTATGTTTTTGTGGACCATAACTTTCTATTGATCCTTCACTATTTTATTATCAACGAACTTAGTCACTCTTAATAATAATGTACACTTTTCCTCTATTCCCACCTATGTTCTTCCTATGTTGAATCCTAGTTATGTGTAACATTATGTGACTCCTATGGCATCCACTTTTACATTTTAATAGGATTATTTTAACCATTTTTATAAAATGGTTTTCAATAATGGAATTTAAAAATTTCTATTCATTGGATAATAATGATATTTTTGGATGGAGGAATTCATTTAAGGGGGTGGGATGTAACATCTATAGATTTTAACAAACATCTTCCTTCAAATTAATTTAATTTTTTGACATATTTTGATACTCAAAATTGAAAATTTAGCATGTGGTTTTACACAACATCATGTTTGTCTTATATTGCACGTAACTCTAAGTTATTCGATAACTTGTGTTACACATAAGGCAAAGTCTTACCGGAAAACAATATACTATAATAGTTACCACCTAGCCATTTTAATAGAGATAATTAATATGGCCAAATATATTATGATTATATGGTTTTCACTTTTTTATATAAAAAATCTTTTGGGAACCATTTAATTATAAATAAAACTAAATTCAAATTTAATAAAAAATAAACTTTTTTATGAAAATTTTTTATGTCTTGAATGGATGTTTATAACAATAAATTAAAATAATTCTTATAAAAGAAATTATATTAATCCAATTTATATTTTATAATTTTTATTATTTTTTTTAAATTCAACTAAAATGTTTTATAGGGTTATGATAAGAATAAATCTATATTTATTCATTAATGATTTATATTTTTAAAATGTAATTTTATGACCTTTTAATCGAAGAATTGTTTTAGAACTATATATGGAAACTTTTATAAATTTTAATTTACCAAATAAAAAACTTTTATGAAAAATTATTATAAAAATTTACTTTTGGTGATTTGTTTTATTTTTTTGGGAGCTTTCATATTTTGATAAATAGTGACTGACATTGAATTTTATTTGAAAAAAACAATTCTTCCAAGATAATTTATAGTGTTAAATTGTATTTTTAATGATATTAATTATATTTAGATAAATTATATATCATCTAAACAAAAATAATTCATTAAAATCTAATTCAAAATGTAACTGGATATAAAAACATTTCAAACTTTTGAGCTTCTCTCTTTAAAAACCCGCTCTGTCGTCCAGTCCACATATTACATTTAAAATAATTTGTTCTACTTATGTAACATGAATTTTGAAAAATATATTCTATATTTAGAATCAGATTAATTTTTAATGTATAATAAGGTGAAATTACTTTTTTTAGAAAAATTATTTGTGAAAGTAAATAAAATTAACAGTAATGATTAATGTAAAATAATTTTACATAATCATTATACATTAATCTTAAGGGGTGAAATGAGCTAGAAACATGTAAAAAAACTGAATAGCTATTATTCCACCAAATACCATATATTATATAGTTTTGATTATTATTTTAGGCACATGCTATAAGGGAAACCACCAAATCGTGTTTACCTTTTTATAGTTACAATAATGCCACTCCCCCTCCAATATAAGAAGGAACACACACTTCCCATTTCTTCACACCTATCAAGATTTTTTATTCATCCAATAACTTCCCATATAAGGTCCCAAAATTACTCATCACAACCTATAAGCCTAAATTTTGTAATAAATAAAATCAAATAAGTCCTTTTGTTACAACTAAAAGGAGTTACCCAAAAAGTAGTTAACATTCTTTGACGATCACTTTTGTTTTATTTCATTATAAAAACATTTTATTATTCATATTACATGATAATATAATAAAAATATTGTCATAAATATAGAAATAAGTTTTTATTTTAAATGTTATATCTACCCATAAAACATGATTCCATCAAATTGGTTATAAAATCAACTTTTATGTGTATAGAGAAGTACGACCTGAAAAAATGACGTCATTTGTTTTTACATTACCACCAATTATAGTTACAAATTATGATACAAAAACTATTATTAAATGATATATATGATATTTATAATTTATTTATTCTTCTTGAATTTTTTTATAACACATTCCTTCATGATTTAAATTTTTGGGGAATAGAATAACATCTTTTGTGGATGTGTGGACTAATGCTCGTCCAAGCGATGTTATAAGTGAAAAATTTAAATTTAAATTATTAATGATGGATTTAATAAAAATATATGAAAATAATGTCATATTTATAATATTAATTGAAATATTATATATCTTTACACATAACATATCATTTGTTTCCTTCCATTTAACAAACTGAAAAACTGATAGTATCCTTCATTGACGTGTGGATTGCCATATATTAGATGTGATGTGATTCTTTCTTTTTCATCATCACATAACAATAATTATATATACAAATATATAAAGATAAATAATATTTTATTTATGATATAATTTTCAGTCCGGGATGTTAAACATTACTTACCCTTTTTCTGTAATGATTATTGAAAAATGAGAATGTTAATTATGTATATGCAAGACCTACCATCCCCATTATCATAATGATAGATCATTTTTAAGAACCATATTTATGTTATGATTTTAAAATTATAATATATGTAAACATGTGATAATTATTTCACTATTATAATTTTAAATATATTTAAATAACGACATCATTGACCTTTCTTGACCTATCAAAGTAAACTTTGACACATAAGACAAATATGGTCAAAAAATTCGACAAAAATATATTTGATTAAGTAATTGAATAAAAAATGGAATATATGTGAAAAAAAAGTTATAATAAATAGGGAAATTGTTTTGAAGAATGTAAATATTTGACATATGGTTGACTTTTAGGATGATGTTGGACAATAATTAAAAATCTAACTCACAGTAAGATAATTCATATCATAATTTTGATTCATTCTATTAAAATTCTATTTCATTAGTTATGTTATTACAAGAATAAGTGGTAAAGATCTATGCTAATTTTTTTTATCTCCTAATTTTTTTGTGGATTTAATTTTTTCACACATAATTATTTTTTTGATGTATTTTGAATACAATTATACGATCTAGGTAAGGGGGTTTCTCATATCAATTTAATTTTTGTAAGATATATTACAGATTCACTACTTTTATTTTATATTTAGTGTGTATATTAAACATGAATGTATTTTATTATTATAACAATTATAATTATGTGGTTTTACATATCCTTTTCTCGATCTATAATTTATGGGGTTTATTGTTTCAATTTTACAAAATTGGTAATGGGTTTTTATCAAAATTCTCTTTTTTTTATATGATTACATGTTATACATCTATCTTATGTAATGAGGTATGTATACTTATCGATTAACATGATATATAATAAATATTTTTATTCTCATGATTATATAGGATTCATTTAATGTTATTTATTCCTGTGGATTATTTTTCAAATGTTTCAATGTGTTATGAGAGACATTGAAATGTTTGACGGATATTTTACACATGAATATTTATAATGATATTTTAATGGTATATAAATTCATAAATGTTAAAACACCTTGTATTTATGTATTCAAGAATGGGAATATTTTTTATCAATTTTATCCTCAATCATTTATATATGGATTTAGATTGTTTCAAAGATATTTTAATGAAATATATTTCTTTTCCAAGGGATAAAACTATTTCAATAAAGATTATTAGGAATACCATTTGGTTTCCTTTAGTAAATCAAGATTCAATGAGATTTCATTGAAACAATTAATTCTTCATAGTTAAATCTTTTTATAAAGATATTTTTAACTTAACCATTTCATTTCCATGGATTAATCAGGTTTTAATGATATTTTTATTGAATCAATATAGATTACATTGGCTAATCATTTTCCAAATAGATTGTTATGGAATCTGTTTCTCTTCCACAGGTAAAGCATGCCTGAAAGAAATTATTTTAGAACCCATTTATTTTTCAGGGTTTTATCATGTAATAAAAGGGATATTGGATTTTCATATTATATTATGATGATGTTTAAGATATTTTTTGTTATTTAATTGTTCATCAACATTTAACATGAGTATATATAATAATTCAATTACATATGGATCTATAAAAAACGAATAATTTGTGGTTATGTTATAAAAAAAGTATAGGTGGTTTCTTGATAATCCCATTATGGGTGTTTACATGATAAACCAATGATAGGTCAGTCCATGATATCACTCCATTGTAATGTCTATAGAATTTTGTTGTATGGTTATTCCATTTACAAGAGTGAATGTAAGAGTTAAGTAAAAAGGATGCCCAAAGTATGTCATAGTTTATTATTCTAGCTATGGGTTTATAATGTTTTTTATTATTTGGATTGATATCACATGTATTTTTATTATTGATTCTGTTGAATGTATCCTTTGTCATGTTTTTTATTTAATGATCTAGTTTTTTTATGGGTATGCATTATTTTATGACTTTCCCATAGACTTTGATTGTTTTTTCATACCCTTGTTCACTCTAATTAAAATTTATGACATTCAATTTTTAGTTATTATCTTTATCCTATTAGAGTTTCCAATCTCCCAATTATTATGTTTCGTTTCCCCCAGGTATTAAAGAATTAATTTGAATGAGTTATGTCTAGAAGGGATTTCATATTTATGATGATGATTTTTTAACGTGGAAAATATATTCTTGTCTATGTGGGAGAAATTATCTTCTAAAATTAGGTGAATTATTTATGTATGGTTTGTTCTCATTCCGTAAAACATTTAACCTAAAAGTTCCTCTGGTGTGTTCTTGATCTATTTATTTCATATGATTATTTATTTTTCAGATTAATGAATTTGTCAAAATTATTAGCATTAATGATGAGAATTTAATGTTATGGATTTCCCACTAGGACCTAAGAGTGTAGTTTTGGGGATTTTACATCAATATTATAGGCAATAATTTGGGGACTCCTGAGGTAAATATTATGATATAATATCTATAATTGTACAAAAAATAGATTATAAAACATTTATTTACAAGTAAATATCACTTATAGTGTATATTTTTATTAGAATAATCTCTCATGAAATTTATACTAATGGTCACTGGAATGTCTTATAGACCATTCTTGGAAGATCTTATTTATCATATTCACATGGATCCTGAGGAGAAAAAACTTCCAAAACAAAATATACACAAACACCAAAAACCCAAAAAGATAATATTATTTCACTCACCATTTTGAGGATTATGTATTTATGGTACCTTATACATGATACTATTTTATTCAACATGAAAGTTAATTACCAATTTGATTCACCTTTGTAAATTTTTTAAGTAAACAATTATGTCGAAAAAATAATGTTTCCAAAACCACTATATCATTTCCACAATGAAATGATGGGAACACTTCACATGGAAACATAGTATGAATTTTTAATGTATAATTAATATTTTAGAATATGTAAAACTAAAATTATGTGACATTTTTATATATAGGTTTATGAATCCAAATATAATCCACCATGATCACATGTCATGTGCAACATTAGGGGAATTAATTAATTATGATAGAAAAATAGTATTTGAATGAACACAGAAAAATGGGAGTCATATATACTGATGAAATAATAAAATTTTGTTCTACATGAAAATATTATTACATAAAAATGATTACTTATTTTACTATATTTTTATCATGTATATAAAAGATAATATCAATTTATTATGGTTTAATAAAAGTCCATTTAGTGGATTAGATGTTATAACAAAGTATTTTCATTTTTTTCAAATAGGTCATAGACTGTAAACATAAAAATACTTTGAGAAATAAAATATATAGACTTATTCAAATAATTTAATATAAAGGACAGATGCACATATAAATACTCATGTATAAACATTAATTTTGATGGATGGTTGGAAAAATCCAATATTTGTAGACATCAATGAGAATATAAATGAAAACAAAAACCATACGTAGAAGAGTCACACACAAATAATTGTTTGGTTATACATTACCATTAAAGTCCCACTATGACAAAGTTATTTTATTTTTTCATAATAATTTAATTTTTATGTGAGTTAATAAACTGTTGATACCATTATTATACTAATAATATATAGGATAAATTTTATTGTGATTAATATCTATCATCACCCACTCATATTCTTTATGTGTGATGTACAATGTACAATATTCTTGGAGACATTCATTGTAATAAAAAACATCCAAAACATCATGTGAAAGTAGGGATTCACATTACATATAATCTAAGAACTAAGATACCTATTCCCCTCAATGATATTAATATTCACATAACTACAATTTAAATTTTTACTTTTCTAGTATGGTCTTTTAATCATACAATGAAACATGATGATAATGATATATCAATGTTTCAATTTATTTTATATGAAATACATTACCAATTAAATATAATAATTTAATGAAGTTATGATTTAATATAATGAGAAAAGGACGTTTGAGTCATGGATATCGAAATGAATGGTTAATTGATAAAAAATATATGATGAGTGATCCATTTATCCACAAATTTTACGATATATATTAAAATTGCATGTTCACATAGATACGTTTTCTCATAAAGAACATATGATCCCCAATTTGTTTATAGAGTTAATAAATGGAGAGGAATTTATTTATTTAATTGGTCATGATAATATAAATTAAATTTTCATGTGTGGATAGTTGGGGGGGTACTATTTTGAACGTACACATGTGGTTAATTTTTATAATTAATTTTTTTAATAACTGATCTACTATGATTGAGATTTCTAAATAATGGTATTATTTTCTACATAATTACTTCTCAAATGAATGCAATGATAATACATTGTGAAGAAAAAACAATATTGATTTGTACTGAAGTAACATTTATAAAAAATATTAATTCATGAAGATAAAATTTTAAAAAATATCATGCTATGTAGTAACAAAATTTGAAAAGAAAAGATTATATTATAGATAATTAATAATACCTAAAAGATAGGATTAAGAAACAAAACTCTATTCATGTAAAAATTATTTTCATATACTTCCATTACATATTCTATTTTTTTAATTACTATAGGATCATTGAGGTCAATTTAGAAACTCTATGTATATATATTTTTCTATCAAATGGATGGATATATAATGAATGTAATACAAATGATGTCTATTATGAATTTTTAATAAATCATGTTTACAATTTTTTAAATAATTTGAAAATTGTATGTTTTGCAGATTTTTTTCAAGAAGTTATTATAAAAGGGTGGTTTTTATTTATTAACAAAACAATTTTATAAAAAAATTATATGTGCATAATATTGCAATGTATTTTTACATTTGACGAAATTTTAGGTTATATATATTTATTTTCTCTATCCAAACATATTTCAGAACAAATTATAGCTCCATTTAAAGGTTTCTATAGTTTCCGAAATCATGTGATCAAATATATTTTGATGAAAACAATTTTAAATTTAATAAATATGTCATATTCCATTGAAAAATTGTTTTATCATCTTGATTTATAATAATTTGTTGTAAATTTTGTAGAATTATTTTTATTTTGAGTAGGAAGAATGTATAAACAATGAACAAGCCTAAAAAAATCTAATAAATATTTAAATCAAACATATATATATATTTTAACTCATGGATTTATATATTATTCCTCTATCCAAAATTTCATCCATATGCATAGTAAAGACTAGTGGGGAGGTGATGGTATCATCAGCAACACATGATGTCATCACACTAATGAATTTCATCAAACAGAAAGTCCTCACTGATATAGATTTTGATTGTGAATAATTATAGAGAAATTATTAAACACAAGAACTATCTAATGAATTTCTCCAGAATCACCAATACATAAAAACCATCATAATAGAGGTATCAACCACAAACCTTAATGAGACCCTTTAATACAAACAGCAATAAATAATAAACTATAGTAAACTTATAAAAAAGTGTCTTATTCCACACTAAAATCCACGCCGATTTCCAAAATATTACAACATTAGATAATCCATCACAAATTTACTATTTCCACCAAAGGCCTCTACCGAAACTATTTTTTCTATACTAAAAACTACTTCTTTGGGAATGAACATCTAAAAATTTAATCTAAGATAAAATATGGATGGGAAGCCTATGTAAATGAAGCAGTATAATAAAAAAGTGGTAACCTTCAACATTAGGGTTGTAATACCTCCTGTCGAGATGAGTTAGGAAAATTTAGAAGAAATTTGAATATCAATATTCATTATGGGTTTTTTTGAGAAAAAAGATTCAAAATGGATTTATGAGAACATTATCATCTGCAATATATTAATATGGATGTGATTTATGACATCCAAGTTTTTTGTCATTCAAGATGGAATTAGATGAAGAACCATGGGTGTGATGATAGTTATATTCGTTAGTAGTCCATTAACTAGTATGAGAATCCCTACCAGTGAGCTTTTTGGTTGGGGTTTAGCTGAGGACCCTTCGTGGAAAAAATAGCTAGAAAACGATCCATTGGATAGATAGCGATCTAAAATGAATAATCCATTTTCTATTTTGGATCCTTTTTTTAACAGAATAATTTTGGTCATTTGGGGTCAACCCTTTTTAGATTTAGAAGGGAAATATGACATGAGTAGGAACATTCAGTTAATTCATCCCCCACTCATTCCTCAATTGTTTCCCCTTGATATGAGTGTGGTCATATATGCCTTTCCACATAATATTCATGGTTTTATGTCTATATCTATTCCATTATTTTTTCCTCTTTCATGTCACTATGAATTTTGAAATTTTATTTAGTAATTCTATGATGATTTCAATGGAGCATAGTGAAATAATCTAAGAGAGATGGGTTTGTGGATCAATTTTTCAAGAGGTTGTACCTGAAGGTTCGTTTGAACAATTCATACACTATAATGATAAGGTTATGTTATTTAAGAAATATTCATAGTGATTCTGATGAAATAATTGAAATAAACCATCATAATAGTCATTTAATTTGCGGATTTGTCTCAACTTACATAGAAAATGTAATGAGATGATGTGTGCACATTATTTCCATGAGTTTTATTTTCTAAATTTATACTCAATCTCCAAACACTTTATGGTTTTATTTAAAAATTAAATTGAATTTATTGTTGAATTTTTATTTTTTGTTCATAATTATTCCAAAAATGGAATTGAGGTTGAATTATTGCATCCTCCATGTGGTTGGATTCAATTTCATTATGTGTATTCATTATGATTGATTTATATCATTCTACTTGTATTAGCAAAATTGATTAAATTTTTATAAACTGTTACAATGAATTTTTTTGATTCTTTTGAGTGAGATTTAGAATATATATAAGGATTGGTGGTATGTAGTTCAGGGATGAATCATTCATATCATAGGAAGAGCTTCTATGTTATGAATTGAATATGGAAATAGATTCATTTATAGTAGTAAGTTCGTAAGAATTACCCTACAGTTTATGTAGTATAATTATTCTATAGATATGACATGTGATATATTTCCTATCCCCAATTGGAAATTGAAACATGGATTGAAAAATAAATTATTCATAATTATGTTTTTCAACTAAATATAATATCCATATATTGAATACACAAAGATAAAAGGGTTATGGGGGAGCAATGTTCATTAATTCGATAACCCATCAATGAATATCTGAGAGTATAATTTTAATGGTGTATCTTGTCTTATGTAAAAGTAATGACAATAACTACATAAATAATTATGTGAATGTAGTGGAACTGATTAGTTCCTGTAGACCCCATGAGTATGGATGAGTAATGAATTGGAATAATTATCCCTTGTTTATTGTATCAAATTATGTGATATCTTAGACAGTTGTGTATAAATGAGATGACCCATAGAATAATGAATATAAAAGGACATAGATTGTAACCATATTATTTTTCCAAGAATTGTACGTGGAGGTTGAATATGCCGTAGGTCTCACTATGGACTTAAGGATAAGACCCTATAATAATTGGAAGAGTAGAGGTTTGAAATTACGTTTGGGTTGAAAATAAGGAAATATTACCCTTGACTGAAATAAGTATGCCATGAAATAGTGTTTATTAATGATTAAATTAATTTTTTGATGATGATTTGGATTTGACAACAGGTACCTAAAATGAGTTAAATATTAAATTAATGATTAATAAAATTTAAATAAATTTTATTAATATCATTATTACTTTCCCAGGGGACTGTGATTTGATAATAAGGATCATGTTTTCCAATTTTTATATTTTTGTGGGGTAATGGATTCCATTCGATGGATTTTGTGTGAATTTTATTATTATATAGTTAGTATTCTATGATGTGATTCCAAAGTTATGATATTCTGATTTCTATATTTGAGGGGGGGTGTCTTAATGTGATTCAACGGATCTTGTATGCATAATATTATATCACTGTGTGACTATTTAATTTTTTCCTTGGATCAATCATTCCAATTTTGATAATATGTTGTTGGGGGGGCCATGGATATAACCAAGGGATCTTGTGTTCCCAATATAATTATACTTTTATAGGTTACCAATGAGAGAGATACCTACCACTTCCTGTAGTAAGTTTTGTCGATCCTAGGTATCACATTTTACCCAAGGATTGTTGGTGGATATGTATTTATTTTAATATTATATTATTTTATTGTTATATTTATATTTATTTTAATAATTATTTCAAATACACTAACCAATGAATTTACAAGCTATGTATGATAAATCATTAGTTGTTTCCTACTATATTACGTACTCAAACAATAATTGGATGACTATTGCATGTGGGAACTCAAGATTCTATGACAATTTTTAGTTTCTAGTTAAGAAGTGTCTGGGAAGAGATTTACCCTGTTGAATAGATCATATCGAACTGGTAAACATTATGTGGTGAGGACTAGATATATGGTATGGAATCTAAATACATTGGATCATTTGTTTACAATGAATATTCAAAAAGTCCACTAGGTTTTTAGTTTGTCTTATAACTATATGGTACACATAATTGTTTACTTCTAATAAATTTGGTGTTTTTTCATTTCACTTACAATGATGTTTAACACTATGGATGATTTGTAGTTATTTTAACTTATATTACTACTCATATTTGATCGTTTGGTTTCCCCCTGACCACACATTATACAATTGGTACACTTCAATAGTCAAAAGAATACGAGGGGGAATGCTTGAGGGCATATAGTTACCTAATCCAATTCCAAATTAGTGTGAATTAGGGTATAGATTTTATAAAGTGGTTGCAATGTATTAATTTTCTTATCATTTTATTCTGAGAATGGTACACATGTAATATATAAATGTTCTAGGTAATTCATTGGATATCATACTGATACATTGTATAATCCATTAATAGTACTATGTCTAGGTTATTAGGTTATTGGGATTGATTTTCAATATTTATTTTTATTATTTTTTACTAATTTCAACTTGTATGGCACACGTGATGTTCATATTTATGTTTTATTATTGATTATTAGCTCATGGACCATTTGTTAATGTTTACCTACTATTATTTTTGTTGTTGGATCATTAGAAAGGATTATCTCATGCATCACAATCAACATGCATCACTCGCATGCCTAATGAACTATTATAATTATTTCTACTAATTATCCTTCTAAGGAATTATCAAATATATTCTCATAATAACTTCCTAATGAAGATGACTATGATTCACCTTAGTGCATAGATTGATGACGACCATTGATATGTCAGTTCAAGAATAAGGAGCCATGGTGATAAACCCCTTGTTGGTAAATTCATTCTTTACAATGATATCCTAAATAAATGAAAAATTAATCTATATGATTTTTTATAATTGATATTAATTTTTTTCTTATAAATTCTCTAATATATGAGATCATGATTCTTTAAGGGGTATTCTCAAATGTGGGTTCCTAGTGAGAATCAATTTTTTGAGCAGTAAAATGTATTTTCATGTGGTGAATGATAAATTTATGATACAAGAGGCTATATAATAGCATGTTTTTGATGGATTTATCAGTTATTGTAAACTATGTGAACATACAAGTGTTACACGTGAGATGTTACCTATCTGATATTTGATCCAATGGTCTAATGAGAAAGGCTAGTGCTATGGGACCAGCTTAATAAATTGTTAATATGATAGTTATGACAGACAATTGGGACTACATACTTAGATTTTCTGTAATTTATAAAAATAAAGGTAACTTAAGAGTGTGATTATCCTATGAATTTGAGTTCTTTGGAGGAATAAAACATTAGTATGTGGTTAGTATGATGAGAATAGTTCTTTTATGGTGAACCCAATATAGGATTTCTAAGCCTATATGTTTTTCAGTTGATGAGAAAATAATGTTTTACTTATGGTATAGAAGAGATTATTCAAGGGTAGGATCATTAAGATTACCAACCCTAATGATTCCAAATCCACATCATTAGTGAGTTGGGAGCATGGGTAGACCCCAATGATTCTAAAATGACACCCAAAACACTGAGTGATTGGGTTGTAGAAAATAACTATGTGAAAATTCATAAGATAGAATATGAATTGAAATTTCCCTATGGACATGAATCAATTAACCTACTAAGTGAACAATTAGTGGTTTCACAATGTGGTATTATTGTCAATGATATGAAACTCATGCTATCAAAGCATGTTATACGAATTGGTGATACCATAGTGTACACTATTGGGAATGGATGATTTTGAGATGGAAAATGAATAATAAATAGTGATAAAAGGAATTGGGTATAATTATTATGCAACAAACCTCTAAAATATAGCTTTATCTAGGGTCATGTATATAAAAAGTATAGGTGAAATCGGTGTGATTCTTTTGGGATTTACAACATGAAAATTGATTTTTTTTCACGCAGTGGTGTACACCATGTAACCAAGTTAACTTCATGGATTCTTATAGTCTGTGGATAAGATGAATTTATTCTGTAAAGGATGATTACGTAGTAATTGGAATGGTGTCTGTATATAGTAAGAAATAGAATTTCCTATGGATAGATACATTCATGTACTGATTAAACAAGACAAGGTTACACTAGAAGAACTATAAAAGAGGAACCATATGGTGGGGAGTTCACCATTTGATACATGAGTGATTGAACCTCATATTAGATAAACAGTGATACGATATATATGAATATGTTATGTGATTTGGAAATATGGAGTAGTTGATATTTCATATTGATTCTTGAGTATGATTGGGAAGTCCATGTCTATTGCGTAGGTTTTGTAATGCATGGAACCTTGTTTATGGTGATAATGAGTTAGGATTGTTAGAGTAAAAAGTAAAATACTCTAATGATGAGGAGTGTTATATAGTTTTTGGCAGAATGAACCTCATTAAGGGAGGGTTTTTGATGTAATGGTTCTGTTTATAGGATAATCAATAATTCAATTTAATATCACTGGTTAAGTGATTCTGAAAATTTTGGATCTTTGTAAATACTATATAAAATATTAAAACTTGATTATCAGTATGTTTTTAGTGTTTCTATTGTGACTGGTATGAATTGAAGTGGTTTAACTACATGTGAGATCAATACTATTCTAGCACTAAGAATGAATAATATACTCCACTAGGGATGATGTAAAATGTTTTATTGTAATTCACTATATTTTGACTTCATAATTCGGTGTTAGAACAGAATATTCTCATGATTTACATGTTTACTGGAGAATTTTGATTGAGTGTGTTTCTTTTATATTTTCAATTGTGGCTTTGATGTTTTTTCTAAGTTTTTTAGAGGTGGTTGGACTAATTATTTTTATTATAATTGGGTTTAGTTTGTTTGAAATAATGTCTAGTACATTGAATTTGATATTATGAACATGTGCTAAAAATTGTTCAGGGGTTTTCAAGGAAAATACAACTAGATTGATCCTGGATATTAGAATGAGAAATATTTTTTTTGAATCAATATGAGAATAACTATCAACTTATGACTAGTGTATTTGTATGAGGATGATGGTAATGATATTGAGTCCACATTGTGTTACTTTTTGGATATTTGGAGATGGTTATTTTATGGGACATTCTAATGGTGGGGTGTTGAGTGTCTCAGAACTGACCATTGTGAGCTACTAATTATGGTAGAGAGAACAATAGGATTAATGATTAGTTTTTTGTAAGAATTTGTGGTGTCCAGAAATATGTGAAAAACTATGATCATTGTGTCACAAATTTATTGATAATAAAGTGAGGTTGTTAATGGATTGGAAATTTATAAACAAAAATTTGATGTAGAATAGTGGAAGATTACTTAAAATTTATAGACGGAACATTATATTTTGGATTTGAATTAATAACATGAACTGGTCAAAACATATGTTTTAATAGCAAAAAAACTTCTTAGGGATGTGTTTTTTTATAGTAGAGATCTTGAAAAACACTATTCTGGATGAGTTGAGAATGTTCATACAGAAATTGAAATTTTATCTAGGTGGAATGTTTTATTTTGAATAGTGTGTTGGAATAGATTTACAAGTGTTTGAGAATCTATTTATTATAAATTTGGACATGGATTTAGATACTAATGGAGACCTAGGAATTCAAGAAGGAATCAATGGTAGAACTAATGTTTTGTTGTACTAAATTTCATTATCAGACCATCTTATAGCCAGCAAGCTCTTACTGGACTTTTAGGGGACTTTATTGTTACCCAACGACCATTATAATATTAAACTCTTATTAGGGATACCATGGATAACTGATTATATTGTGCTCTCTTAATGCTGGACCTTCAATAAGTGTTCTTAATTGGGGTGTTTTAATATTTCTAGTGTTGACCCACCTTAGGATTTTGTAGGTCGGGGAAACTTGAGGATGGTTATTAAACCATCTCCTTTCCCTCTCCTTCCACCCTTGTTTTCGCAAGATCATGGGGTTGTCCCATGTCCATTTTCATTTCGATTCAAGTGAATATATTTTTTTATCTTCCCTTGTTGAATGCTCCATCATATCCCTCTGATTTTAGAGATTTCATTTTGGTGTTAAAAGATAATTTCACTAAATTCTATTGAAATCATTTGAGAATGATTGATATTTGGATTGGTCTCGCTCCAGGGTGTCCTAAGAGGATAGTTTCAGGACTCCATATAATATTTTTATTAAGGACTATTTACCTATGATTTCACTTAGAGATAATGGTTAAACGGATGTAAATTTACCATTATAATTGTCATTTAAATTGGCGGTTAATATTATATTGTGTATAGGAAATTCTGATATGATATCAGGATATTGTTTCCTGGAGTTTCATTGATGATATTTTGTGTCTATGACTTTATTAAGGTTTTATTTTTAATTTAAATTTAATTGGAAATTGTTTTCTTGTGACATGTTGGGATTTTTTCTATGAATGAAATTTGGTATGACTTTTGCATCGTTGGCATGTTCTTAGATGTGGATTCTTCAATAAGATGTATCCATTAATATTATAGGAATTTTACATGGTTTAATTAATTTATTTTATATTTTATAATATGTTATAATTTATTTCTTCAGATTCCCTAGATTGAGATAAATAAACTCATTGATGAGAAAAGGTTATTTGGTCATAGATGACTCTTGGAAATCCTAGGTATATAATTTTATTGGGGAATTGAAGAAGGCATGTGGTTTTTTGATTTTGTATATTACTAATCATTAACCTATGGTTTACATAGTTTAACTATGATACATATATGAGATTTGATATATTGTCTCAATATCTTGGTTAATTTTCCATTCATTTAGATTTTTTTTATTAAAAATAAAATTATCTAATTAAATAGAAGGGAAATACATTGAGAGAAAAGTGGGAAAAGGGCTAGGGTGGACCATTGTGCGCTGTCTAGACATCTTGGCCACTGATGGATGAGATCATAATTATAACCATGTACCATAAAAATGTGAACCACAAGAGATCTAGGAAATAAATAATTATGTGTATGTATTGAACTGTATATGATCTCAGAGTCCCTCTAAATAGGGAAGAACTATGTATTGGGATAATTGGATTTATGTGGCCTTATATAATTGTGTGATGAATAACAACCTTTTGGGTAAATAAAATGTTCCCAATTTAAATTAATATATAGGACATAAATTGACGGCATTGTATTTTTATATGAGTTGGGATTATTAGAATACTATATAAGGTTATACTATTTTTTCACCATACACTAAAAGATTATATCTAGTGAAATTTTAGTGGATAGAGCTAATATATTGTATTTGAGTTAAGAGTGAGGGATGTACTACTCTGATTGATGGAAGTTTACCATGAAAATGTGTTGGTAAATGATTAATTAATTTTTCACATATTCTGGGGATTTCACATTAGATATGATTCATGTGTTAAATGTTTAAAACTTGAGTAATGAGATTTTATTGAAATTGATAATTACTATGGTTATATTTTTGGAGGACATTGATGTGATTCCAATAATTTCTTGTAAATTTTTTTATTTTATAGGATGATTATGGATATTGTTCCAATGATACAATTTTCTTGTTATTATTATATGTTTGTAATACCATTAGATTATTCTATAGATCTAGAATTATAATTATTATTTGGTTGGTTGATATTGATGTGATTTCAAGGATCTGGTGTTTCCATAATTATAATGTGGGGGGAAAATTGATGTCTTTCGTTAAATATATAAAAGATATTATGATTATATTATATTGGGGAACATTAAACATTATCCATTGATAAGGTTTTCCCATATCTTTATTATTCATTAGTATGTTAGTAGGGAAAGTTGTATCTAACACTGAACAATGTATGTATGTTCCATCCTAGATGATTAAACTACCCTTGGATTGCCAATGGATATTTATATATTAATTAATTATATAAGTTCATTAGTTTCATCTATAGTTTTATGTTTAGTATGTCACATGCACATATTTGTGAATTTAGTGTCCATATAAGGGACCATGTTGGTGGTACCCCTACTATGTTATATACACAGACACACCCTACACTAGTTTCCATTACACATTGGTACAAAAAAACGTTCCCTATTCGTATGTTCAGGATAGAAAAGTATTATATTATTCATATATAATAGGATATTTTGAATGGTATAGATTATTGTAATTTTGTGAGGCTTGGGGATATGGTATGGACATAGTGTCTTTTTTTATTTATTGTACTTTTTCAGTCTAATGGAAGGTTTTTTTGGTGTGATAACATATTATATGTAATTTTATATTATTGATGGATTAAATGTATTTGGTTCATTATTATATTCTGATTATTACTATTATTGATTATGTTTTGTTATTTTCCATATTATTCCTACTTTGAAAAAGGGAACAGTTTATCAATTATTACACCTTATTCCGTTATTCCGTGTTGAAAACCACGAAAATAAGTAGATATAGGATGACATACTTGTTTCTATACTAACCTATTACTAATTAGAGTGAGTAGGGTGGGGATTTTACAGTGATTAAATACTATGGGATATAGAAAACATGGTAAGTGCGACCATCAAAAGACCCAAAACAACAAGATATCATTGTTCAAGCATATTGACACCATCCCAATCCATAGGAAAAATAATTGTACAAGACTAATATGAGGTCATGATAGATTTTTTCCAAGGTAGTTATGAGGAGTAAAATTAAGAGAATAACCAATAAGGAAATAGAATATCTCTATGGTAGTTAAAGAAACAATGAAGAGACGTTATTGGATAAACAAAACAATATTATTTGAACCAGACGAAATTAAACAGCACAGTACTGAAATGAAATGTGTTCAAAAAATTGTTGGAAAAATATAATAGGAATTGGGGATATAGATTAAAATAATACCAACAACAATAAATAATATCCACCATATAGTGATGTAACCTCCTAAACCATAGAATAATAAAAATAGAAAATATGGGAAAATCCAAAAAAACTAAAATAAAATCAATCTTAAAGAATCATGTTTTTTTAAAAATTAGTATAGATAAAAAGACATGGTTTAATGAATATTTTGGCACTTATAAGAGATACCCAAACCACCCCAATGGGTTTTTGGAGGAAACCCTAACACTCTTTTATGTGGTCACGGTAGATTGGTATTTCTAAATATAAATATAATTCCATAAAAATATTTATTTTCTATTAATTTAATTATATATTTATAGTAATCCAAAATATATCAATATTCAACATATTAAATAAATGATTTTCTTTCAAAATAAGTGGTATTTTAACATATTGTTAAAATGTTTTCTGAAATCTCAAGGTGGTTGTTTCATATCATGTGTGCAATTTTTCAAATTTTATAGATATCATGGATTGGTTCATTATCTTTATTTATTTTTTTATTTTTATAACAATAACTATCCAAATTTTTTATTTTTATTTTATATATAAGATATTAAATCAATATCATATAATCTATAATATTTAATGTATTTCAAAATTAAAAAAATTATGCTGAATAAAAAAGGGAAGAAAAATTTTATTGTTATTAGAATTTCAATAAATAAATATTTCATACATTAAAACAAAAAACCAATACTAAAAACTAGAGTTAATTTTAGTTTTAAAATGTCTATTTGAGGTAGTAGATATTATATATTATGATAATTACTATGAGAAAGGGTCATTCTCATACAAAAAATGATATTGAGCTTCCTAGTTTGTTGGGTTGAGTTGACAAAACCAACAATCTTGTTATTGAAAATATTTAACAGAGTTATTAGTATAAACAATAATCTATGATTATTTATCTAGTCTATTTTATTAATATATTTATTTAATGTCGTTAATATATTTTGTCTATTAAAATTATAATCTTAAGGGTGTTCTATTTATATTAGGTTTTTGTATTTCAATTATATAGTTCCTGAAAAAATTGATATTGATATTTATAGTTTGTATCCATATCTTCATTCATGAAAACGGTATATATCTACATTTATTTATTTTATTTCATTCATTCATCATGAATTATTTCAAATTTAATGTGACATTTTAGCTTAAAAATGACCATCACATAGTCAACACTCAATAAATGTGATCGGATTGTTACAATGATTTAGTAAAATGATATTTTAATCAATTGTGACATGTATGAAATAATTTCACCTCAATAGCATACATTTTGTATTCCATTAGGATTGAAACTATTTTTCCAATTTAAAAGTTCAATTAATGTTAAATCATTTGTAAAATAGTCAAAATCGATAAAAATATCAAATGGTTGTAATTCATTATGACCTGTATATAAATGTGAAAATTTTTTCCTTTAAATTCTTCAAATAGATTATTTTCATTTTAATGTGACATTTTAGTTAAAAATTATGTTTTATATTGTCAAAACACAGTAAATATGGTTGTTTTGTCATGATACATTAGTAAAACAATCCATTATTTTCCTCTAATATGTAGGAATTATCCTCACCTCATTCCAATAATATTGGTGTGTCCTTTTCTAGTCAACATGATTATTGTAATTCGGAAATTTATTCAATATTAGGGTTCAATTGGAAATACTTTAATGACATTTATATAATATAGACATAAAATATTTTGGTAGTTAATGAAAATACTTTTCAAAATAAACTAATGATAAAGAACCAATCCATGATATCTATGAAATTTGAAAAATTACATATATGATATGATACAAAAACTCCACGATATACCTCTGATGTTTAGGAATTACAATAATCATGTTGACAAAAAAAGGGCACACCATCTTTTTGGTCCCAATATACTAAATGTATATTATTTAGTCGAAATGAGTATTTTAGTTAAAACAAGTTCAAAAACTCAAAACAAATACAACACACTCAAAATTTCTTAACACATTAGAAGAAATATTGGTTCTTTATTTCCGATGTATATAGATTATATTCACATAATTATGATATATGTTTTGGTTGTTATGACTTAATGTTTCATGGTTTTAGTTTTAAAAAATAAGATTAGCTAAAAAGTTTCCACAAATGCAAAACTAGGAACACAAATATGGATTTAAAGGGTACATTAATAAAATGATCTATGATTTAAATTTAAAATGTACACATTAACAACATATCATTCTTATTAGAGTTGGTTCCCATGTACCAAAAACATTGTACACGATTACATTTATTTGTTGTCTGGATTATTAGTAATGTTTCTAACACGTCATTATTTTTCATATTATAACATTGTTTATGTCAATTTACAAAAGATACATGTTTCATAAAAGGTACGTAGAAGTTTTCTTATATTAGGAGATATATTATATGCAATAAAATTATTAATTAAACAAATAATCAATGGATGGATGGATGATATTTTATGAAAGGACATTAAGGATACAAACTATATGGGGTAGGAGGTTCCAAATACATTTAGATGACTCTTATTGGGGTTCATCCTTGGAAAAAATCCTTAAACAATGATTACGAAACCAGATCCAATAATATGAAATCCATATTTTATGTTTTATTTTATGTTTCTTTTTTCATTAAAGTGTATTGATCCATTGATGTTATGATTCTCATTAATGAATAACATAAGTAATATTATACGATCTACTGAAAAAAATTAAGATGTTTGATGATTAGGGTGAGGTTGGATACATTGGGTGCATTATGAGGGGTATTACTGTAATGGATAATGTAAGAAATGATTTATCTCTTTTGTTCTTTGATGAAATATGATATTTTAATCCGTTTGATGGTAATGAAAAATCCGATATAAATAACTAATCCTAGTGTTCTATGGGTGATTTTAATTCTATAAATTCAATGAAAGAAACCTCAACCACATAGGTTGATGATACCAGTTTGTAACATTATTTATTTAATATATAATAATGATGTGATATTATTACATGGTAAACAATTATCGGAGGTTTTATGTCATTAAGAAATTAACTATTTTCATTATGTATGAACATGCATTTTGAGTGATGATATCCTTGAACATTTTGTAGTTATACCTACTTCCACATAGCAAGATGTGTTGTGGGTCATAAACTATGTTAACAAAAAATATATGTTAAATTAAATTTTTAATTTTAGAAGTCAGAATAAATATTATGCTTTCTTTTTGGATCAATAATTATTCATGTTTGATTGATCACCAAGATATAATATCATATTATTTGAAAGATTAATTGGGATAAATAATAGTAAAATATATATCTATTGAATGTTTGAAAATATAAAATTTAATATATTTATAATATTCTAATGAAGTTATCTATATTTATTAAATAAATAGTCATTATTCCTTGATAAGTAAATATTGATGTGGAAACAAGAACCAAATTTAATAGTCTGATTGGAAATAATATGTATTATATTCATGGATTTCTAGGCAATGCCCTGGTAAAATGAATAACAATTATATATTATTATTAATTCATGGTGTATTCTAAATAATAATTAATTAGAAAATGTAATAGTAGAAAATTGGAAACCCAAGGCATGTTCATACAAATATCCAATTATATTATTCTCAAATGTGATAATTATTATGCACAAAGGATAGAGAAAAGCACACAAAATCCAAAGAGGGCGTTTTATATAGATCAAAAGTGTTATCTCTACTCTTATTCTCTCTTTAAATTGTGATATTATTAAAATTTCATCATCCTTATAGAATTATTCTGTTGAAATCTACAATGAATTATGAAATTAATCCGGATTTGGCATGCTAAAACATGATGATTATATATCAATGTTCAAAAACATTTATGAACATGAGGATATCCTCTATAAGGATTTTTCACATAGATACAATAATTCAATAATGTTACAATGATATCGATTATATTGGATCATCAAATATGAGATAATTTCATGTTACGGTAATTAAATATATCCATATAAAATAATTACAACTAAATTTTATGATATTTATCTGTCAGTTTTAATTTTTATTCATGAGATGTAATCTATGTATTTCATTGGATGTGAAGTTATTCATCATGTACACTGGAAATTATATTCAAATTATGACTAGAAAGATGAGTTATCCATGTCATATTGGTACTTCTATCATGCTCAGAACCAACAAGTTTTATGGGAGAGATCACGTGGTTAATTAATAAAGATTTATAAATCATTGATTCATTACCCTAAATTGGGAATATCTTTAAATTTTATTTTAATCATTTTTTAAATATGTGTATTTTCTTCTATTTTATTTTTTCATTCTATCTCACATAACTGATAAAACGTTTATGTGAATATGAAAAGACATTTTTAAACACTATCTAAAGATTCCAAATGTTCTGTTTGGATAACATAATAATATACGCCATGTATCTAAAATCTATACACCATGTACCAATGTATGTTATAGGTATCTCATGATAAAATAGGAAAAAACTGATGAAACCATATTAGTAATCAACATATTGATCCTTGCAGCCTAGAGTATTGTTTGTATAACAATACCCCATGTTGCATGAGTACACAATGTGTAGTCCTCCTAAAATCAAAATAGGGAACACATTGTCTATGAATGTCTTATACATACTAAAAAATATATGTAACAAAAAAACATGTTAAATAATGAGCCCACCCACTAGGTTAGGAATTTTACATGCAATGTACCTTATACAACTCAATGATAGGAATCAAACCTATGACCATAGCATGTGTCATGGGAATCAGCAGAAGACAGTATGCATCAGGTAAACTAATACAATTTTTGTAGTATGCTATTGAGTGTTTTCTCAGTTTTACATTGGTAGAATAATTTATTTTAAATTTAATCATAATCACATATGGTTAAAATTTTATTCATCTAAAAAATATCTCATGTTGAAGGATTGATAAATAAATATTTAGTTACTTTTCATATTAAATTTAAAAATGACAACACGTGTATAGTATTTTCACATTGTTTATTATATGAACATAAAGAGAATCTCATTCAGTGTAATTCAGATGTTTTCCAAGTGTAATTTGATTTAATATAAATATCATTTAATTAGATATAATTAAATTTGTGTTGGATGAAAATGGAATACTGAATCACAATGATAATTCTATATAGCTTGGGTGAGTATATGTAATTTTCTTTAACTAATCATCTATAAATCATAAATTTTAAATGAAAATATTTTTATATTATTTGTTTAAAATTACAAATGATAATAATTGAAGGATTCTTAGCTTCTATTACAACAAAATAAAATAATTATATTATATCAATTATTTTGACTAAATTAATGAATAAATTTATTTAATTCATGGATAAATTGTAAATTTATGTTCATATCACATTTTATGGATGATAATGATATTAATAAAAACATGTGTATATGATTATATTCATTAATTTAACATTGATTATGTTAACATTGATAGAATATGTGTCATCCCCTCATATTTAATATATAATGGATTTTGTACCAGTTAAATCTATTATGAAATCCCCCATTACACAGCCCAATGGATCCAAGCACTTTCATGTGAATAATATCATATTTATTTATGGGGATCCAATGTGATAAGAGGATTTCTGAGTCTAGTGGATGAGGAAAAACCAATCAAGGTAATACATATGTCCCAAAGTGGAATGCTTCAACAAGAACCAATCCATGTATGAAAGTGTTTTCTCATATATTGAAGGGTTAGTTTATCATACACTAGATAAACTAATATTTTTAAAACATCATCATCATTATAGTTATAATTAATTTCTATAACATCAATTAATGGATATTTATTTTTTTGGATGTTATGTGATCTATTTTAAATCAACTAAAAAGTATGAAAGATTGAATAACATAAAATGGGATTATGTGTAAACTTGTTCAGACATTTTAAATCACATAAGTAAAGCCCAAATAATATAAAAAATCAATTTCATAAGATAAAACATGGTAATTTACACACGTGGATAGAAATTCCACATCAAATATAATATGTTATTATATACATCCATTAAATAATTTAGAAGTCAAACTCGTAGTTCAATGTGCCTGACCAATCCTAGTTTGGGTGTTTTCAATTTTCATTGAATTTTAGCATGGAATTTTGGTTTGAATTAACGTGGTTGATATAAAGGGATGAGTTTCCAATAATTACATAACGTGAATTATGGGAAAGGGTTAATAAAAAATTTATCAAAGATTTCCAGATCTGGGTGTACGCTGAACAGATAAATGAATTGTGATTTAATGAAATTAGTCAGTTACCAATACCTAAAACACTTAAATTAACTAGTCAGGGCCCTGTTTGGGTTATGATAAGACAATGATGGTACATTATAATAAATATTAATTAATATGGATATATAAAAACTATTGTTGAGGGAAAATTTGTTTCATCAAAAATTTGGATGAATAATAAAAATTGAATAAATAATATATTTACTAAACTAATTTGGCGATGATGAATGTATAAATTATCTACTCTTAATATTTATGAAATGGAAAGCCACAATAAGTCATTAATATCAATATTATCCATACTATATAAATATAAACCACTCACTAAATTTAATTTACAATAATTTTATAGGTATTTATTCATTATATTATGTTGTGAACGGAAATTATTTGTGGAGGAACCCACATCTCAATTCAATTGTGTAAGATCCCAATGAGGAAGAAGTATCTCTATACCAGAAACATGTGGATGATTCAATGGATGCACATTTTTTTATTCAATACTCTAATTTTTTAGGATCCTAATAGAATAGAATGACATAGATACATGTTGTATCATTTCTCACATTAGTGCTCTCTATCAAGAGTATGTGACATAAGAGTGGTATCAGATCCCAAAATAGTTATACAAAAGAATAATAAGATAATTATTACCAAATAGAAATCAATAATTCATTATTATTGTATATATATTATTCTCAGAAATCATGGGATTTAATATCACTGTTGTTCACATAACTAATTTTCCCCCACTATTTAAAAATATCACATATTTTATTGTCTATTTTAATAGGATCAATATAAGGAAGTCTCTTTCAAAAAATCTTACACTAATTATCCGTATTGATAAGGATTTGGAGTATGAAAAACCTATAGTATTTATATTGAATAAGATATAAAATAATAAGTAAAAGGGTATGAAGACTCATTCTATTTCTAATGTTTTATGTATGTATCCTTCCTAGAAGATGAATACCTAATGATATGAAAATGAATAGAATGCAGTATGTTTTTATTGTAGAAAGAAAATATATTGGAAGAGTAATTTCACCTACCCTATTTATAAAGGGGAATCTTCACTTGAATTCATTATGATTTTTATTATTTCTCTATTTACAATTTTGAAATTAGGATCTACGTGTTGTTATCACATTTGTATCCAGATATAGTAATAAAGTATATTTATTAATTTTTTAAATAGGAGAGGTGGATATATGGGTTTACAATGTAGAATTATTGGATATACTATCCATTGGTGTCTATATTCTCATGTTTCCAATATGATTTACTTCTTTTTTAAGGAAATATTATTGTGTTACAAGTGTTAAGAGGAACTTGATTTCCATTTCTTATTTAGATATGGATGGATTTATTTTTATCTTTGAAAATAAGGTTTTATAGTTTTATAAATATAGAATATGTTATGGTATATAATAACAATATAATATATTTTATTTATTAAATTAAAAATAAAAATATTGTAAATTGATAAACTAACAAATTCATGTGAATCATTTCACACCTAGTGGTTGAATCAAAGCCTCATTCCCATAGATAATAAGTGTTTCAAAAATCACTATGAAGATTTTTTAGACACTTTTGATATTATGCCATAAGATATATCACATACTCTTAAAAAATTGAAGGTGAACAAACAACCATTCAGTGGTCAAGGATAAATATCCCCAAGGATTTTATAATTGGTATACACTGATGTGTTCAAAAAATTTAATGTAGAAGTTTGAGGTGGATTCTCATAAATTATTACTCGTTGTAATGAATTTATTATGAAGAGTTAAAACTACATGATGATTAATAATTTTGAATCCAATTTTATGTTCATGTAGTACAACATTGAATTTGAGAATCATATAGGTAAGAAAATAAATAAACATTAACGGGATCGAGGTGGTGAAAATCATATAAAATAGTTTATCAGCATTCTATATGAGTATATGAAAATATATCAACTCCCACCACCATGTACACTAAAGTAGAGTGGTGTTAGTAAAAGTAGAAAACATACATTACTAGATGTGATAATGATGATGTTGATTCACAAAATCATTCGATTATGCATTTTCATAATTTATTATACACAATAGTGTAAATACTATACTATGTGTGAAATAAATAATAAATTGGTATTTCCCTCAAATTATGTGGTGGAAATAAATATATTTTAATAAAAGATAATGCGTGAGTGTGGGAGGTATTTCTTTTACTTCTATGAAATGTAATAAACAATCATAACAGGTCACATAGGGTGTCTTTATAGGATACCCCATGGAGAAAAGAGTATAATACATATTTGATCCACTAGATAAAATGATTATAGTCCATAGAAAACATATATTTATTTTTAGGGAACACATATTCAAGAAGGATCATATGATAATGATTTAATATGATGAAGTTGATGCACAAAAAATATATGAGTTTTTACTGGAACATATTATTTAGGTTACCATAAAATAAGTCTTTATTAAAACAAAATTATTTTGTTCAGTCACCAGAGATGTTTAAGAACTAGAAATATATGATTTTATATAAATTGAAAGTAGATACAAATTATTAGTTGACAATTCGCTTTATACCAAAAGAAGGAAGTAGATAGCTCTGAAGATGAATTATTTCAAGTATCCCTGAATTATGATATATTTTTCATGTACATGAATCATTCAGGGTTTTGATCGATTATTTTGATGGTGTAAATACTATTTGGAGAAAATGGGTATTCAAGAAAAATATGTAAATGGATGTTAGGGTTAGTACTAATAATTAATATATACTATCTAAATGGTTTATAAAATGTTAAGACATTGACCGTGAGAAAAATTTATATCAATATTCTATGTTTAAATATATCTAAATTATATTTTTTATTTGAATATTCCACGAAAAATAGATTTAGAAGAGCCATATCAAATTTTATTTTCTTAAGAGAAACCCTAAATTAGATGTTTATACTAGAAAATATGAAGAATTTGTTACTCTAGGAAATTCCAAAAAAGTATAAAGCATTCGTAGACCCATTTATGGATTAAACAAATATCTAGTTCCTAGACCATTTTATTGAGTGAATCTAAAAATAATTTGGTTTCATTAATATTGAATGTGATAAATCTGTTTTAATGTTGTTTAGTGGGTGTACATTTGTTCTCTTAGTATTATTTGTTGATGGAATATTATTAATGTAAAATGATATACCATACTCACAAGAGGTTAAGGCATGCTTGAGAAAGTGACTCTCCATGAAGGGATTAGGTGAATCCCTATACATTATAGGTATTACTATCATAAATTATAGAATAGAAATATATCATAGACTTATCCAAACTATAAGAATATAAAACCTGATAATGTTCTTCGGTATAAAATAATTGAATAAGGGATTAGTTCAATTATCAATTGGTATATAGATTTCGAGGAAAATGTTTCGTCAGACTCAAATTGAATGAGATAAATGAGTAAGACCCCATACAATTTTGTGATATTATATCCCATAAATTTCATGTTATGTAAGTGATTTGATGTTATATATGCCTTGAAAATGGATGGAAAATACCAATCTGAACTAAGTGAACAACTATAGACCACAATTAAGGCCATCCTTAGGCATATGAGGTTAACTAATGATATATTCATCATATATGTTGGAGGAAAAGCTTTAGTCATCATTATTTATGTATATTAAAGATTTTAAATAGATCATTATGACATGTATTTTCTTTCTGGATATTTCTTCTCTCTCAATGTAGGATCTATGATCTAATAGAGTTCAAAGAAATATTTTCCCTATTCAACATCATATTTAGAGTATATTGAATCTTTTGACATATCCATGGAATAAGTTTAAATTCAAAACAATGTCAAATTGGATGATGTAGTGAATATATATCAATGACAAACTACACATTACTATGATAAAATTGTATTTGTGGCTCCCTCCAATGTTCAAATTCCACATTAAACGAAAATTCCTATAGTAATGTAGTTTTATCTATTAAGATATTCTTCTCAATGAGGTGAAGTTATAGTGGGAAGAGTATACATGGGAAAAACAAGGAGAAAATATTTCTGAAGGATATATCTCAGCAGAGGCATTAGTATCTTGTGATATATAATGGGATGAATCTTTCTAATATTTGTCTCTTGTTCAATTGTTTAATCTATTAGTGTAAATAATATGGGAAAAATAACTACGTATATAGTTAAATTTATTTATTTTCTTGAATTTTAATTATGTTAAATATCGCATCGTGATTATTTCTATCAATAATAGAGTATTTTATAATTTCCTAATGATACATGATTCTAAAATAGTCTGTAGAGGTTACCCTCTATGATGAGATACATTAGATTATATAATATTATTCTCTAGAAGAATTCCTTATGGTTGAATGATATTCTACGATGGGATATAGGCAATACATTAAATTTGGTGGAGAGGATGAAAATATATTGTGATAACATCTCAAGGTGTTCTCCATTGGTAATATCTATTCAAAGAGTTTATAATAATGGATCCATCAATAGGAAGTACACATTTTCTTTCATAAGATGATCATATATGAAAAAAATTAAATGATCACAAGATATTAATATTATCATTATTGAATATCCTTATTCATATAATATGATATATTTATGAAAACCATGATGACATATGCTTTATGAGTGGTATGATATATTTAGATTTTTAGGAGTGATATTTAACAATTTAATTCTTTGATAGATGTTAACATCTCAAGCCCTTTGATGGCAATGGGAATATGAGGAGACATTCATGGCCATGGTGATATGTGGATAAGTTTAATTCAATAATGTCAAATAATGTGACATTGAACACATATATTGATGAAAAAAGTACCCAACTATCATGATTGGAGATATCAGGATATTGGTATTATATTAAATGATA
Source organism: Viscum album (assembly GCA_963277665.1). NCBI lineage: Eukaryota > Viridiplantae > Streptophyta > Magnoliopsida > Santalales > Viscaceae > Viscum > Viscum album. The sequence goes on from OY728134.1 coordinate 1,175,684,418, forward strand.
ATATTTTGTATGAAGATGTATGTCGATACATCATTTACATTATTCCATATGGATTCCTTGATATGTTTCTAGATGTTATCCTATGAATTAATGTGGTTCGACCAAATTTCACTATGAATGTGGAGTTGAGGATTATAAATTAAAATGTATCCATAATCGTAGAAAAATACAATGTTGACTATAACCAGATAGATTAAATATTATTCTTGCATTGTGGATTAATAATTATTCAGGTTTGGGTGATCGAAAATATTTAATAAGATGATTTTTGAAATAATAAACGAGTTATAAATAATATGAATAAATATTTTTTTGTATGGATCTATGATTTTAATATATATAATATTTATTGAAAAATATCACTGTGATGTTTATTTATTAAATTTAAAGTAATTAATCAATGATTTTTGGAACTTTTTGAGGAAAAGTAGATCATGTTTAATGAACCGATTGGAAATAATATAAATGATATATATTTATTCCTTGGTGATTCACATTTCAAGTGAATAATAATTATATTGATATTAATAAATGAGGTTCAATTTTAAATAATTAAGTGGAATTTTGTACAAGAGGTAATTGTAAACCCCAGACATAAATTTATAAATATTTAATTATACAACTTTCCAAAGAGAAACATTTTGTGAACCATGGATAGATGTAATATATATAACTCCCTTAAGAGATATGTTCTTGTATAATGTGTTCTCTCTCATTATCTTCTCTTAATCCATCAAGGGATCATCATGTGTTCTTAGTCCCTATAGAAGAATTAGTTTTCGGTCAATGACAAATGATGTAAATTATCAGGATTGGTTTGGTTATCTCCTACCAACTCTACGACGATGTTAGGAGGTTTTGGTGCTTGAGGGGATTATTAATATAAGGATTTTTTATTTTGGATATTTCATCACAATTAAAATTCTATAAGGTTCGGTAAAAAAATATCCACAAAGACAAAATAAATTGTTTAGGTAATTATATATCTACATTTTAATTCATAATGAATTACATGTGAAGATCATCCTATTATAGTTTTGGTGTGTATTAATATCATATAAACTATAGATTTCATTGATAACGAAGTTATCCATACTATAAAGAAACTATTATTCAAAAATTATAACTAGATATCCTAGTGGGGAATTCCATATAGGTGGATATATTATTCCCAGAACCTATAATATCGCCTGAAATGTTAATTGTATAACTAAAATTGCATGTTATCATTTTAAAGGTGACATTTTTGTTCAAAACATGTTTAATGGACACAAAACTATGAAACAAATGATATAATATCTTTATAATTTAGTAAAATGATTATTGATCCATTATTGATGTGTAGGAATTATATAAACATCATTCTAACATGAAATGTGGCTAATTTGATTGAATGTTGTGAGGCTTTATTTTTAAGGTGATATTTTGAGTCTCAAGATGTTTCAAATACTGGAAATCAAACATATGTGCCTGATTTATCATAATACATTATACTGTCATGGATTTACCAATAGTTATATAATTTTTATTTATATATTTTGATTTATAATAATATTTTATCTTTTTTGTTGATGATTCAAATAATTTTTATTTTTTATAATTTTGTTTAATTATTTATTTTCTATTACTATTATAAACATTATTTTTTAGATAGATATGCATTTCTTCAATGTTGGACTAATCATTATAAAAGGTATTCTATAAGATGGTTTATTTTTTAGTTTGTAGGAAATTATAAATGATTGTCATAAATTGTCTATATCAATATAATTATAATCTTCTAGAGTGTTTTAATATATATATTTTTTAATTCCAAATATTAAAAAAAATATTTGATTTTTCTATATATATATTTTTTACATCATTGATTGTGGTGTGTGATATCCATGTAGCATTAAATTTCTATAGAAATAAGACTTTTATTGGATCTAACACTAGTAGTTATAACAAATAGTTTTATGATTTATATAAATAATATTTTAACAGTTCTAGTTTTAGCTAGATTGGAAAACACTTTTATTAGTGATTTTTTAGCACTAATGAAACTCAATAAAACATTAAATATGAAATATGCAATAGTAAGTGATATCTATCTCTTCTATTTTTATTTTCCTTTAATTTTCAATGGAATGGAATGAATAAAGTGATTATTTCACTTTAGAATGAATACATGAGGTCATTATAGCAGTGCATGGAACATCCATATGACATAGGTCGAGTAGATCCTTTAGATCAAGGACTTTCGATAACATCATGATTAAACACTGTAATAATGATGATATCAAGATAACCCTAAAAGGATCAAGTACAGCTCATCATTATCGGATCATATCAAAACAATACTAAAATTTCTTGATAAAATATTAAAATAATATTTCATGTATAACTATAAAAATTGAATTAAATAAAAATCATTTATGCATGAAAAATTTAAAAAAAATCAATTCATATTTTAAATAAAAGTAATTAACAAAAACATGTATAATAAAATAGAATTAGATTTAATATCAAATAATATATATTTAATGAAACTATTATCAAACATTATTTCTTTTTAAATTTTTACATTACTAAAAAATAGAACATAGTTTATTTGATCTATATCACTAAATTCAAGGACTGTTTGGATTTAATGTGATTTATAAAATTGATTTTTAAACACAAAACCATCCAATATTATAAAATTGTCATTATAAAAACCTAAATATCTTTTAATCAAAACTATACATATTATAGAATTCATTTGGAATGATTCAACATTGAAGACTCCCTACCTATCATCTTTATCAACTACCTACTTTCAATGTGTAACCTTAAATAACTTATATCTTGTCATCAGATCTTTACTGTCTGTTTATTCAATAATACATTATATATACCGGAAAAAAAAATTAAATAAATGACTCAAAACATTACATTTTACTTAGAAATTAAATTATGTTCCAATGTATTTTGTTCCAATATTTTATAAAAAGACCACATTTCATATTCTAGAAATATGAATGCATTATAAGAACATTCGAAGATTTTAAATCATCAAACTAGAAGTTATTAACCAAAAAAGAAATAAATTTTTTAATTTATATGGGATTATTAACACAACAATAGTAACTACTAATGACGGTGGCATGGATGACAATAATGCCCAATTCTATCAAGCGGTTCTCTGACGACGCAGCCTAGGGATGATGATGTATGGGTGGAAAAGAACGATACTCTGATGGTTTCAAAACCATATGGGTGATGATAGATGGTGGTTATAGTGACGAAATTTGGTCTAATTGTGTGATTCCCTGAGGTCTCTGTGATGGATAAGGAAAAAGCTGGTGGATTTAGGTGGCATGCAAACCGAGTGCACAGAATGACCTACGGGTGGGGATTTGGCCCTGTTTAATTGGATTGAATCTTTCCCAGAGAGCCTGTAGGCCACCAAATACATAAATAAATTATGCTGGATGGTTGGTTTATCACCATTGGGGGGAGGGGGCTATAAGATGCCTATATGGACTTTGTGTGTGGAATGTGTGTGTGTTTGAATGTAATTGAACCCCAAAGTACCTAATATATATATTATTTTCTTGAATTTTATTTTTATAACAATAATTTATTATAAATAATATTTATATGTCATATGTTTTCTGAAAAAGTGTTCACAATTTAATTAAAATTTAATATTAACTATAAATATATATGTTAATAACAGTTTATTTTATCGATGACATTTATTTGTCCAATTTGATATATGTTTTTAACAATTTTTTTAAATATTTAGTGAAAAATATTCCTAACTATGTAACCATTAATATGTCATACACTGATTTCAAAAACATACATATGAAAAATTAATTAAATTTTATAAAGACAAACAAAAACAGAAATAGTAAATTTCTAATATTATCATTTCATATTATAATTTATTGATATTAAATAATTACTATATATTTATTATTATTATGCTTAATATATTATTAATATATATAAAGATTTTATATGTACTATTTATTATTTAAATAATTAATATATATATATATGAACTTCATTCATTTTAATTTTTAATTTTTTTTAATTTTTAATTTTTTTCATTTATAATCGTAATTTATATTAATTGATTAACATTTAATATTTTGTAATTTAGTATTAATTTATGTATTTAATTTCACTATTTATTTTCATTCATACATTATTCAATTTTTAAATTTATATAATTAATAACTCTAAATCGTTTCTAAATCGTTTTGAAATATATTCAGCTTTAAATTAAATTTTATTATTTTTAAAAGTTAATCATATAATATGACTAATTAAATATATTCATCATTAAATTAAATATCAATTCTTTTTAAAAGTAAATAATATAATAAGATTAATTAATTTAATATCATGTTTTCATTAATAGTGAAGTGATTTTTTACTTTTTTTTATATTTTATTCATTTTGAATCATTATTCATTTATTGTTTTCATGTTTATTCATTTTAAATCCTTTTATACATAATTATAGTGAAATATATCTAACATTATTAATATATATTAATATATATATATATATTTACATCATCATAAATTATTTATAGAAATAAGATTTATATAATAAAAAATATGTATTTATATTAAATAAGTTATATATTTATTGACAAATGTGTCATAATTAAAAATTAATATCAATTAGAAATATTGAATAATTAGTAAAATTTAATGGAAATTTAATAATATGTAATTTTGTTTTTCAATTAAAAATATATGAATCTTGTGTTAAAATAATTACACCCACAGATATACAAAATTAATTGATTTTTATATGGAAACACAATCACACATTCAGTTTCATTAATTTATTTAGTTTTTAGAATTTTTTGAAGAATGTTATTTATAAACATAATATATTTAAATGATAATATATTTTTAATTAGAAAATTTTATTCATTTTATTTATATATTTTTAAAATTTATACAATTTATTTCTTTAAAATATATTTTCAATTTTATTAATACTTAATATTATTTATTTATTGGTAATCATAATTATTTTTAATATTTTTTATATATTTGTTAACTTTTCATATTTATTTGATTAATTGTTATTTAATTTATTCCATTTTGAATATTTATTTGTATTTTTTATTCATTTTCATTTAATTGTTTTAATATTGTAGTAATTTTTATTATATATCTGTTATAATTTTCATTTCACCTTTCATTCATTTTTAGTTTTAACAACAATCTATATAATTAAATTCATGTATTAGTTTTTTAATATTTCTACAATCTATTGATTTTATATGTATTATAATAAAAAAATTTCAAGCATTTAGTTTTTTAATTTTATTAATTATTATTTTTTCAGTAATAATTTCAATTGTTGTTTAACATTTCTTTTCAGTTATTAAATTTTTTATATTTATTAGTATAATATTTTTGTAATTTATTAAATTTTAATATATATATATATATATATTTATTAACATTTGATGCTTTAATATGGTTTTAATTTCTATATTTATTATGATATCAATTTATTTTTACTTTTTTTATAATATATATAATTTATAAAACAAGTTAATTTGTTCTAATATATTATAATTATATAAATTTTTAGTTATTAAATTCTACTCAACTATATCAGTGATACATTTAACATTATTTATTTGTTAATAATGCAATGAAATTATTTATATGTTATTCATTTTGAATATTTATATGTATAATTAATATATTTTAATTTACTGAGTTTATTATTTTATCACTTCCCAAAAAAGAAATGATAAATATAGGTTTTAACCACACAAAATAAAATTTGCTGATAAAACCCATCTTTATTAGTGCTATGAAATTATTTTGATAAATATGATTTTTATCATCTCTTTCCAATTTATCTTTTACAAAAACATTCTTTTTTAATTATTTTGGGTATATACTCATAAACCAATGTTGATCATTGAAATTAAACCATAACAGTAATCTCCATCACTTACATTATTCCTGATCTTGGAAAACTAAATATTCCCAACTTCTCCCAATGAACTTATAAAAATAAATGACACATTCAAATCCTCAAAATTTGATTCTTTCAACTCTATTTTAGATGATCATACATTATTACGTGATTTTCGGTTCTTATTTCTTGTTTATAATTTTTCCAATTATTTTGTGTGTGTCGTGTGATCCAAAAAATCCAAGAGGATCAATACTAGATAATCCACAACACCTCATTCTCCCTACCCACACAACAACTTTCATTGATTATGGGTTATCATATTTTTAAGTTCCTATTTGATTTGTCTTTATTTTTGTGTATATATCTCTATATAGCCTATCCAAATAACCATATTTTTGTTGTAACCCCTACAAAAAATCAAATGTTTCCAATTTATAATAGAGTCAAAATATGATATGGTATTATAGTCTTATAAAAATAATTTATTTCTAAACATTATACATTGCCTCATATTTTATTACCTTGAGAAGCTTTAAACACCCTAATTTTGCTGAATATTCCATAAAATAAATCATATAGTTTTCTCACAAAAAAATATTTTCCAAATGAAAAAAAATTGATCAAATGTTACTATATGTTGTTAATTTTTAATAGTCTACGGAACACTAAATATTATTACCATTATTAGAGATAATTGAATGGTAAATTAATGAAATATTAGACCATCTCAGTGATAACTCTTAAGAATACTTTATCACGTTTTTTTGGACCCCAATGAGCTATGAATGAATCCCAATGAACCATAGTGTGCCTAAAAAATATTCTAATCAAATCTATTTGATTTCAAATTAATAAAACAAAAAGTATTCTTCAAATAATATAAATTTTGACCCAAATCAATGAATATTAGTATATATTTATTAAAATAATTAAATTAAAATTAATGAACATTTTACTTTTAAATTTAAAAGGGTAAAAAATAAAGGACAACCCCATTACAATCTATTAAATTTTTATACTAATAAATCCCCAAATATCCATTAATATATGATCCAAGTCATTGAATATCCAATATTTATAAACCAATTTTAAAATAAGACATGTAATAATAATATTTTACATTCTTCCATTCTTTATGTGTAATGAACCCGAACTAAGTTGCCCAGAGTAAGTGGTCACATTATTACATTGGAACTATATGCATTCCATCACATCCTAAAGGACCTAATACTTTTGTAGTCTTGGTAAAATAGATTCCAACAATAATAACTTTTACCATTAATGGCATAAAATTAAAATAGATTTTATAGGACACAATTATTCCATTTAGCATATCCCTTCTTAGGAGTACATCTCAAGAATGATATGGTATATGATTTGAAGGTCATAAGATTGTGACCCTTTCAGTTGGTATGTTTTTATTTAAATAATATTTTTAATAAATTTAAATTGGTTAATATAATTATTCATGAGTCTATGAAGGGTATTGAAGGTGGAATGAGCTTTGGGACTTGATAAATATGGAAGATAGGTCATTAAATTCATTGTACATGTCTAGAACATCGACAGTTACAAACCTACCCCATGGTTTAGGAGGTCATGCAACCTAACCCCCTTAGATAGAGATAGGCATAAATCGACCAAATGATTAGTAAAACCATGTGGGAGGCCAAACCAAATTGTATATCCAAGCCCCCTATAGGATTTAGGGTATCTCACAGTTGGCATGTAATGTAGTGTAAACCTAATTAACCATAGAGAAATTTATATTCCCCCTTAGGGATTATAAGTTTGAACCCCATTTTCATCATGGTTCCTCATCAAATTTCCTTGGGTGAGAACCTTATACAACAATTATTACCTATGGTGATTCCACATTAATAATTGTTCATTTTAGTTGTCGTTGGTACTAAATCGATCCTATATGGAAATATTATAATAAGAGTTGAAGGTATATTGAACATGAATCAAGGGTCAGGGATGGGTGATTAAATTTCATCAATCTTGAGGTTTGTGGTCTATGTAATCTATACCATAAAATTGATATTGATCATGTGTATGTGTTTTTGAATTTGATTTGTTTTTTATGTTTCTTTTTTTAATAAGAAAAGTAAAATCAGTTTTAATTATGATTTTCAACCTCTCATAAACCCAGGTATGTCGTTAAATGATTTTGACACCAGTTTTGAGGCCACCCATGAGATGTGTCATTGCTTTCCAAATGGTAAATGGGGTGAAAATGGCGAGATAAATGGGTGTTGAAGAGTAAAATAGTATCAATTGTTTTTAATAATTTATCCTGTTATAATGGGTGGTTCAACTTAATTGATAATTGTAACGTCCCAGATCTGGCTGCCACCCAAAGGTAACCTAAACCTGGTTGGTCACTTGACTTCAAGCGCATTTCCCCAAACACTAGAGGCCACTGACATGTAGTGAGTGCTAAATCCTAATAGTGGGGAAACTATTCTCTCACTGGATGTGTATGCACCACAATATAAAAAATAATAAACAACAGTGGAAGAAATAATACCATAGAAGATATGTAAAAAGTAGAAGACTGAAAGTAATACAACCACTGGAGCATATATAAATGACTCCAATCACAAATTTCTAGGAAGGTAGCCAAACAAGTAATAATAATGGATATACAATACTAAACCCAATGTACTTAAAAGAAACAAACTTCAACAGAAACACAAGCAACAACTTGGTCTGATGCTCTCCAATTCCAATTGTAATCAAGTACCTAATGAAGAAGGGTGCTTGACCTTATCTATACCTACAACCACATAATCAATTTTGGTCTAATGGAATTACCTAATTAGGGTGTGAGACGAATCCTAGTAGGCAACCACCAATAGATATGTCCCTAACTATTAGTGAATATATATCACAGGCAATATGAAAAAACGAAGGACTAGACTATGATGTACTCAAAAGTATTCAATCCTACAATTTTCAATTACAATCATTCACATTATTTAATTATTCCAACCATTTAATAAATAAATCATAGGATCTATCCTAAGATATGTATCCGAAATGTAATATAAAAATAGATGACTCAAAAGGCCATCTAACAACAAGTAAGACCGAGTCCAAGCCTAGTGATTTGGCTTGTCAGACTCGTTTGAATCATTTAACTATTTAAAAAAACTATAGAAATTTTTACACAGTATATCCCCTCTAGTTTAACATATCATCAAATCAATAAAATAATTACCCACTAGGAAATATCACAAATTCTAACCCCTTTGGTCCCACATAGCACTAATCATTATAGATGACCACCTGGGAATCTCACGCGGTCAATACCCCCTTTCCTTGACTAGAAAAAATTAATTATAATGGCAACATGGAATCTCACACAGTCAATTACCAAGGGACCAACAATCATTTAATAAAAAAACTTTGTGTGCCTCTCATGGCCTAACCCCTCTAGTCTAAAACCACTTGGAAGCTCTCACAGTCAATACCTCTAGGTCAAATAAAAAAAAGACATAAATGACCCTACCTCATGATTCCCTCACACACAATTCCACATGGTCATAATTTCCCTATGAAAATTACATGAATCTCAAATAAATAATAATTCCATCCTAACAACACATGGTATGGAAAAAATTCAAGCCTAACATTCATTCTATACTAAACAACTATAATTAATGAAATATGGGGAAAATACCCATAATCATGTCATAAAACCTTATGCATAATCAAATAATCCTTTCTTAATCAAACACTTCATAATAGGTCTTAAATAGGGTTAAACTCAAAAAACATGCAACACCCATAACATGGGTATAAAACATATTTAACTATATATAATCCGAAGACAAACATTAAAAAGGCACAAACCACATACCACAAAGCCGTACAATTAACACTCTAGAACATCGGCCCTTGAATTAGCATATATTGACATAGATCGACAAAAAGCGTAAAAATGATCGGAGGAGCTCAATGTTCATTAGGCATACGTCGCACTGCTATATGAAAAAAGGTAGAAGATGTGTTTTTTGGTGATGAGACGTGACCCCACACCAACAAATCAATTATAAGTAAAAGTAAATGGCATGTTCATTTAATGTACACTTTGTAAAGTAGCTTCAAATGGCCCCTGCATTAGGTGGTCTACTAGGTCACGTACATAGCCAAGTACTCAACTGTTACATGTCCAGTACATGACTACTCACAACTACTTGGTACACGAAGATTAATTAGAGATTTTTTAATTTGTTATTTTTTTCCTAAAAAACAACATAAAATAAATTTCCATACCAAAATTGAATATCCTAGTTCTTAAAAACATCCAACCTTAATGAAATTCATCCATGAATTTCCCTTCCAAGGGTGGTGAAGAAGAAACATCAAAAAACTCTGGCCACTATGATTGTACGCCAACCTCCCTCTCCCATGTATTATCTCGTACTCTTTCATGCTTCCATAGCACCCATTCCAAAGGAACATGCCGGCCATAGAGAACTATCATGTTGCAATCCATAATTCATATAGGGTGCTCTTGGAAGGATGCATCCAATTCTAACTCATCCTCCTCTGGTTAAAAATCATGAGATTGGTATAGGATGTATTGTTATAGATGAGAATCATGAATGATGTTGTGCAAATCCTGATACCTCTCATGTAACTGCAACTGATATTAAACCAGCTTGAATCTATCCAAGACATTAAATGTCCCAATATATCGTAGTGAAAGCTTCCCATCTCTCCTAATCCTCTTATTTCCAAACCTCGGGGTTACATGTAATAAACCCTGATCCCTAACCTCAAACTCTAGAGGTAGTCTATATCAATCATCATAATATTTTTTTCAAGAGTGTGCAGTATCCATCCTCTTATAAATCAACTCCACCTACTCAGTATCCTCCTGGATAGAATGATGTCCCAGTATAGCTACCTCTCCTGCCTCCATCCAAGATAGGTGTGATCGACATGGCCTACCCTTCAAAGCCTTGCAATGTTCCATATAAATCATAACTTGAAAACTGTTATTATAGGAAAAATCCACTAGGATTAAGTGTCTCTACCATGAACCCCTGAAATACAGGATTCATGCTCGAAGTATGTCCTCCAAAACCCGAATCATTCACTCAGTCTAGCCATCGGTCTGATGATGGTGAGTTGTACACAGAAGCACCTTTGTATACAAAGCCCTATGTATTCCCTTCAAGACATGACATGTAAACTGGTAACCCCTATCTAAAATGATAGATTATGGAACCCCAGGGAAACACACAATCTCTTAGATTTAAAACATTCGAAGGTCATCAATAATGATCATTTCGTTAATCAGAAGGAAGTGTAAAACCTTCGTGGGTATGTCAACAACAACCCAAACTAAATCATCCTTTCAAGGTAACCTCAGTAAACCCATCAAAAATCCATCATGACATCATTCTAATTTCACTTGAGAATGGGTAACATCTTTAAAATACCTCCCACTCACTGATGCTTAGCCATCACCGACTGACAGGTGGAACATCTCATAAAAACAATTCAAAATCCCTTTTCATGAATGGCCCCAAATATTGTTGGATTAGACATCTATTAATCTTGGTGAAACCAGGATGAACTTCTCAAACCAAGGAAATAAAATTTTGCATCAAATCCTCATGTATGTCTACTGACATCCATACACATCTATGAAACTACAAGACGTCATCATATCCTATGGTCCACCCAAGAGTATGGTCATATCCTGACACAACCTCATGTAGGACTAGGTCTTTAGAATCTAAAAGGTACCTCCATCGCACTCGATCTAGAAGAGTAGAGGTATCATCAATAGATGAAATAAATGTCTTCCCATGTCTTTTGTGCACCTCTAAATGAATCTCATAGAATAAATCCATAATCTTCCACACACAACTAGCCTCTAGAACTACATGTATTTGAGTCCTCCTACTCAACTCATTATCCACTACATTTCCTTTATCAGTCTTGTAGGCAATATCAATGTTAAAATACTGAAGGTACTCAACCAATCTTAATTGTCTCAAATTTAGATCTCCTTGAGTAATGATATTCTTTAGACATTTGGGGTCAGTGTATACCAAAAAATATTTCCCCAAAAGATGTTGTCTCCAATGGAAGAAAGCATATAATACTACTGCTAATATGAGATCGTGCTTCGAGTAATTCCTCTCATGTGGCCTCAACTGGTGAGACCCATATGAACTAAATCCTCCCCCCTAAATAATTAATTCTACCATACTCTTACCTGACGCATCATTGTGAATGGGTTAACTCATGACCGACTCTAATAAAATCAGTATCGGTGGTGAATTCAATCTCCCTTTCTGCATCTAAAAGACTGAATCATAAGATTTTGTCCACAAGAACATCACACCATTATTATTTAGACATGTTAGTGTCACTGATATGCATGTATTATTATTTATAAACCACCTGTAGTAACCAGCCAACCCCAGAAAATTCCTCACCACAATAACATTCTTCAGCTGCTCCCATGAAACTAATGCCCTAACATTCTCTAATACTGTGGATGCTCCTTTATATGAGATGGCATGCCACAAGAATTGAATATTTTCTACTCAAAAGTGTAATTTTGAGACCATATCATATAATTTATTCTCAATCAGTTTACTCAAAATGATCTAAAAATATATGGGGTGGTCATGTCATGTTTGGGAGTACAACAATATTTCATCCATGAAGACTATCACAAAAGAACCCATGTAAGGATAGAAAAATCAGTTCATCAGTTCCATAAAACCTGTTGGGGAATTCATGATACCAAATGGGATAACCAATTACTTATATAGACCATACCTACTCAGAATGGATGTTAGAGGTTTATCTGATGGTCTGAGGTGCAACTGATGATTACCATATCCCAAGTAAATCATTGATAACACTCAGGTTACATGAAGAAGATTTCATATATCATAAAACCTCGACAAGGGATATTGTTTCTTGACTGTAAAGAGTTTCATCTTCTGATAATCCACACAAATACTAAGAGTACCATCCTCATTATTTTCAAAAATAATAGGTGAACCCCAAGGGGAAGTACTGGTTCGGATGAATCACAATAATTAAAACACATCCAAATTCTTCTTAAGATCATGTTACATAGTTTTAACCATCCTATAAGGTGGAATGGACACCAGATCCACTCTTGGAACATGTTCAATTGATAAATATTCCTAAATCTTGAGGTACACTAGAAATCATCTCTAGAAAGACATCTCTAAAATGATCCACCATTGGAGGAATGTCCATAAGTGATGTCCCTAGATCATCATGAATAAATTATAAATCCAAGATGTAATTCCTCCCAACCTCTGATGCTATTGTAAAAGTCTTATCTCCTATACATCTCATTCACCCGTTGAATAAAAGCCTCACCCTTTGGTGATTTGAAACTCACCCTACATCGATAGTAGTCAGAAATGTCCTGAAAGGTGACTATCCAGTTCATTCCAAGTATGAAATTGACGTTTTCATCTCTTTGACATAGAGGTCGCATAAAAGGTGACACCAACAAACCTCAAGAGGGAACTATTTGAACATACTTACACTAGTCTTCATAAAACCAAACAATGTGTCTTGTATCATAACATCCTCAAGATCATATATATAGTGCCCAAGGATCTCCAAAACAGTAACAGATATAAAACTATGGAAACTGCTGTTTTGAAAAGAGTAGGAGATAAAGTTGAGGCTACTAGAATCTTACCTATAACATTAAAGGGTATGAGATCCTTCTCTTGGTCAGTTTACTCCATTGAAAAAGTATGACATGTACTGCGTTCTTGCGACTTAGCCTAACTACCCTGCGCTGATTCATCCTACATTCACAAAAAGCCTATCATCTGTATACCATGACCAGGACCTCCTCCTCGGCCTGAACGGCCTGAAAAACACCATTTCCATGACTGTTGAGAAACTGGTAGTCCAACACTAGAACATGGAGTCATAAAAACCCCTATCATCTACTGATGTTGATGGAATCTAGGGAAAAAATGATGAAGTTGACCCATCTATCCTTATGATTGGCACTCGATTGGGTCCTTCTGGCAATGTGGTCTCGTATGCCCACTCTTCCCTCAATGTTAGTATACCACCTTTCTAATTGAATAAATATTGTGGGAAAGATCCTTATAGCGCTTCCTGCTATCTATTGAGGGATTAATATCCCAAGATACTGAACTTCCCTAGATCACAACTCCCAAGTCACTCAGATTATTCTCAGTAATTAGTTCTTAGATTACCATTTCCATCACCTATATCAGTATGAAAACAATTACCTGTGATCTGATGTCATACCTGAGACCATCCTCAAACATCCTACCCATAGATAACTCTTCATCTCCCAAACAGGTGTGAAGAACAGATGATCTGTAAAATGATAAGATTAGGCCATCACTAAAAGACCCCCCTACTGTAAATTCTTGATCTCTTGGGATTGATCGGCCCTCAATGTCATGGTGTTTAGGTAATCATATATGGTAAACTGAAAATCATAAAAAGACAACTCCAGATGACATACCACATGTGAGATAACATCCCGCCATCTATTGGAGGATCACATAGCATTTAGGTCATGAGAATCCACCTCCTCTCCGGAGATGTCTCCGAATACTAAAATATAGCAAGAATAGACCCCAACCATGATCTGTAGCATGTGGTCCTAAAATCCCAGAATGTGTGGGAGAATGATCCTTCTGGAATAACTAAGTCAACTCTACCATAAACGAGGCAGGATGTGGTGCACCCTGAAAAGTTTGTAACATCCACTTAAATCATTCCCAGAACTATGCAACAACACATGTGTCCACTATAACAATTGATTCTATGATGGGCATGGCAGGAGGATCTGATGGTAGTCCCTGATATACCCTTTTTGATGTCAGGTCATTTCCATGTATATAGAATACCAATAGATGTCATCTATATTACATGCCTTTGCAAGGACCAGCACACAAATCAATTCAATATTACCGAGGAATCAAACATAGAAGTGAATGTACGAAATTGGAGAAGGAAAACATTCATTTTTTACAAATGAGGGTTACACAGTGTGAAAAAACAATACATGGTGTGTGACCTGTGGCTTTTCCAATGGGAATGTACCTCTGCCAAACATGGACATGTAACACCCCTAAACAAGGTGTTTTCATCCTCATACACGTTATGAACTTGAATTTTACCCTCCTGCCCAGGTTTGAATACAGGAAAGGAACTACACAGTTCTCTCTTGTGTAACACTATATTGTGTTTTCACCATCGACACGACCTATACTACTTATGTCTTATCCACCCATGTCTTTAGTCACACATGAAGATACATAGTCGACTCTATATGGCATGCACAATCTAGATAGAGCGTGCTCTACCAATGTTTTTGCAACACCATTTCTATCCTCACAATGTCTATCACATGGGAAAGCACATCACGGCATGTAATCCTTGTATACAGTGCGTACCTAAGGTAAGTTGTTCATTTTATAATAGAATAACACATGGAAAATGTTCCTAACACCACACATCATGTTGTACTTGTTTCTGAGTAGTATGCCTCGAAAAAAAATCTTGAACCCATAAAAACATAAAAAATTTGTTCATGGAATGACAAGGTATGATACTTAAGAGATCTTACTCTCTAGGAATAAACATTTGGCACCCTTATTCATTTCACATCTTGAAAAAATTCAATTAATTATCATACATGATCCACCAAATTCTGATCCAAGAGTGCCCATAACAGCTCAAAGGCAAATGATTGTAATCCATCCAAATAAAAAATTTCAATTTCCAATACACTATATAAACAGAAGTTATCTCTATCATGATATTTATCACAATGGAATTCATATCTATCACAAAATCTATCAAAAAAAATGAAATCAGTAATACATCCTAAATAGCATGACAAGAATACAAGACATGTGATCTCTAGCAAGTTCAAATATTATGCATGAGATGGAATACCCTCTTGTAATTGGGATGAAATAGAAATAGAAACACAATGATATAAATCACAACAACACAATACAAGTGAGTCACCCAATTGTGGAATCAAATCAACTGTAACAATTACAGATTCATAAAAATTGCAATATTTGAGGGCACGTGGATTTTCCCTGAACAGATGTTAGATACTTTTCGGAACAACTTATTACCAAGTACCCTTTTCTTACTATCATTTTCTATAAGATTCATGTAGTAACACAACGAAGAAAATAATCTAATCTTATACCACTTTGTAACATCCCAGATTCTCATGCCACCCAATGGTGTCCCAAACCCAGTTGGATAGATGACCTCAAGATTACTTACACAAACTCCAGAAGGTGCTGACTACCAGTGAGGGATAAGGATTGATAGTTGGGAAACAATCCCTTTATTTTCAGAGTATTCATATGGGAATACAAAATAATAAACAATAATGGATAATGTAATACCATACAGCTTAAGTAAATAGTGGAAAAAAATAGTAATATTAAAACTGGAGAATATGTAAATGATGTATTTAACAAGTGTCTAAGAAAGATTCCTAAAAAATCACAGTGAAAGAAATACAATACTAAAACCATTGTATAGAAAATCAGTAAAATCCAACCGCTTTGCAAGCTTCATCATGGTCAGATCATATCCAGCAATAATAGAAATCAATTTCCCAATGATGAAGGGTAATTCCCAAGTCTATATATGCAATCATATAATATATTTGTGTCTGAAATCATGACCCAAACAATGTGTGAGATGAATACCCATAGGCAACCAATAATAGATCTATTCCTCAATGTCAGTGAAGATATATATCAGGATATATGGAGAAATGAAGTAATAGACTAGAAAGTACTAAAAAGTAAGCAATACTATATTTTTAAATTACATTAATTTACATTAGTTAATTATTAAACCCATTAAATATGAATTCATGGGATCTAGCCTAAGCTCTTCACCCCCTATGTAATAGAAAAACAGATGTCTCAGAACACCATAAAGCATCTAGTAAGATTGATTCCAAGCATGTGATTTACCTTCATAGACTCATCAAAATCATTTAATTATAAAAAAAATCTTCTAGGAATGTTCTCACAATCTAACCTAGCTGGTTTAACATATCCACAATTCAATCAAATAGTGACCCTCTAGAAAATCTCACAAATTATTACCCATTTTTTCCCACATATCACTGATCAATATAAACAACAACCTATGAATATATAAGGATAAACATCCCTATGGTCTTCATGAATGAAATAATTTATAATGACCACATAGAAGCTCTCATAGTCAATTCCCTAGGTTCCAAAATTAACATAATAATAACCCGTTGGGTAGCTGTCAAGGTTGAACTCCTCTAGTCCATGACAACCTGATAATTCTCACAATCAATACCTTTGGGACAACATAACAATATATCATATATAAATGACCCTACCTTGGGAATATATTAGGCTCAATTGTTCTTGGTAAAACATTCACAATCTGAATCACATGAATCTTAAATAAACTGTAACTGCTTCCTAACAAAACGAGGCATAGAAAACAACACACCCATAATAGGAATTCTAGACCAAACGTCCATAATCAATCAAAAATAGGAAACACAACCATAATCAATTTATAAATCCTTAATTATAACAAAATAACCCTTTATCAATAAAACAATACATAAAAGGTCTAAATTAGGGTTATTCTTCAAAAACACACAATACCCCAAACATTGGTATATATAATTTTTAGCATATATAATCCAAATACAAAAAGGAACAAACAACATAACACTCTATTTTATGATGAAACATCATGAACGTTTACCCTTTAATTGACATAAAACTACATAGATCTACATAATGTGTATAAATGATCAACCCTTGATAACTCATAAATGATGAGAAATTTGGAGGCGAGGCTCAAGGGTAAGAGATTACACACTGGTGGGAATCCAATGCACATGGTAGCATCATAATCAAAGATAAAATGGAGGAATGGTAGGAGCTTTAAATTCATTGGTCTTACATTTATATACTGTACGAAACACGGGGAGAATAAGTGTTTTCTGGATATAAGTTGTGACCCCTCCCAAAAATCATAAATTAAAAGGAAAAGTATACAACATGTTAATTTATTGTACATGTCATGTACTAGCCTCAACCAGACCATGCTAAAGGTTGTCTACCAGGTCACCCACATGGCCATGTACTAGGCAGTTACATGGCCATTACACGGCTACTCGTGAAAATTGGGTACATGATGTGTAATCAAAAGTACAGGGTGTGGACTTATAAAATTTCTCATTTCTTGTTTTTTCATAAAAAAACATGATGTAATGATCTATACATGAAATGAAGATCTGGTTTCTTACTGTAATAATAAGGATTCTTGATATGGATGGGCAACAAAAAAGGTAAATTGAAATACGGGTTTGAAATCTGCTTAATTGGTTTTTATGAACCGTTAATGATTGATTTATATCAATTAAATGTAAAATGCTTATTGTTTGATATATGGTTAAAGTTGTTGAATGAGTTTAAACTTGTTATTATTGGTGAATGTAATGAGGTAAAATATTGATAAGTAATGTGTTAAAAAGGACAAGTTTGTAAGACCTTGTGACATGTCAATTTAAGACATTCATAGAGATGAGAGATATGATTTCTACCTCCCATCGGTTGTAATTGTTGGACATGGAATTCCTTCTCTTTGTTATATGATGGATAGATATGATGTTGTACATCCTTCAATATATATAATTTTAATGTAATTCCTAATTATTAAATAGGTAACTGACCTAGAAGTTTGGGAAATAAATCCAATTTTGTTATTTTGATTAAATGTATTGGTGGACATCAATAAAATAATTTAAAATGAACATTGAATAGAACATTATATTAGAGATAAATGTATAACCATTTTAGTTGTTGTAATAGTATTTTATAATGGACGGAATAAGTTCATTGGGTTTAGATGGAAAGATTAAACCAATTCTAATATATGTTAAATTGTTAACTGATTAATTATTGATTCTGTTTAGTTTTACAACCATTTTCATTATTTAATTTTACTTTTTCATATACTTTTTTTCATGGACTGGATATTTCTTATGAAACCAACTGTGGTGGATGACTGTGTTGTACTCACACCCTGCTCGGTCACCTATTGGGTACCTAAGCAAACATCATGGTATCAAGTCAGGATAAGGAAAATAGCCCCACAATAGATGGTTGAAAGTGGATACATGATAGAGCAAGGATAATGCAACAATATGGGTGTTGGTAACCATTTTGTGATTTTTTCTGTATTTTATTTGGTTTTTTCTAGGATGCTTGAAATAAGTTTGAAATTACATGTTTCCATTATTGGTTTTGGGAATTTACATAGTTTTGGGAATTAATTGTGTGATATATTAATTTTGTTATTACATCATTGATCATTATTTATATTAATTTCAATTACTTTTTATTCTTGTAAAATTATATATTATCCCCCGCACACTTCAATAGAACCCCACTACTAGATGGTAGCCTCATGAATATGGGGAGGCTTGCTTGAAGTCATGCAGAAAATTAAACTAGGGAACCATTTTAATGCCTACCAGGACAAGACAAAAAAAGTGTAATCATAGAGGTTTTACCTTTATAATGCTTTAATTTTTGAGAATGGAAGATAGGTGACTTCGATGTTTCAGGATCTGTCAATGTGCTCTATTTTAGGGGTAGCTAACTCATGTGTATAAGAAAATGAATCTTATTTGTGTTTAATTATTCTTATTGTTGGTTGTTGTAAAATTTTGATGTTATTTCACAAAGCATGATATAATTTTTGTGTTATGATATTATTTTACAAGGTATTATATGTGTCTTGTAATGGAATGTTGTTTGTATAAAGTTGTTCCATTTTAGAAAATATGGATTTATTAACATTTATAGAATCATGAACACATTTAAAAGAAAGTTATGATTGGTTTATATGATATGATATTTCAATTCAATTTGTTTTATAGAATTATATTATTAAAAAAGAGTTTAATGTTGTTTTAACTATGATGTTCTTAATTAAAATTGTTAAAATGGTACTTAATTTTTTTATTTTAAATGTTTTTATGTTTATTTATGATGACATATTTTCAAATAGGAGGTTGTAAAATAATATTAAGTTTACCCAGAGTTTTCTACGACCCATTATAGGTATGGTTGAGGGTAGTAAATGATATGTGATTATATCCATTGGGAATGTGTATGGGCAGTGCGATTCATCAGATAATTGAGAGTCATATTTTTTTAAAAAAATTAAAATGATATGTTCGGTGTTTTAAGATGTACATTTCCCATTTTAGATAGATTAAACCATGGTGATGATTACTGGTTGGGTTATAAGTGGACATTACCAAGAATACTCAAATTGTAGCTGGACCAGATCCCCTATTGGAACCAGGTGATAAGGAGGAAGTGATGTTCCTTATGAAATTCAATAATATTATACAGTTTATGGAGAGAGGCCTAGGGTAGGAAGATCCAAACTTGTTTGACTATAGTATATAATTATAGCTATAGAAACCCCTAAATTTTTCTGTAGAGGGTGGACCTGCATAATACATGTTCTAGATTGATTCAGTATAAATGACTCTAGATCTCTTTAAGACTCATACTTTGAAGAGTGAAAGGATGGAAAATTAAATGTTTCCTAGACCGGAGAATCGTTTTTTTAGAGATTCATATCCTGACTAACTATTTACAGATAATGAAATGGACATATTTCCATGATAAGTTTCTATAATACTTTTACAATGAAACACCAACTCATTAGAAAGCTACCAAATATATATTTTTGAACATGTGGAATAAGTTTGTGATGGATTATCTTTTCCAGTTCACTTGTTTGTCGTACATTTTTCTATCCTATGTAGGGGATTTGGTGGTGGCGATGAAACATTATCTAGATGCGAATAGATATGAGATCATATCCTTGATTAATATCTTCCATCTAATTAAGATTTTGGAAGTGGTGAATCATGATATCTTTTCAGAATTTAATAAAAATGTTTGATTTAGTGTAGGGAATACAAGATCAGTTGAATGATCTATTGGTACTTCTATAAATGGTAAAAATATATGTTATGAGAGAATTATCTATGTTGGTTCCAGGTTGAGTAGCTAGGGGAGAGAATTGGCCTCTCTGGTTATTGGTTATGTGATTTTTTATCATTGTTTTAATCTTAGTCACATGTGAGGAATTTGGCTTCATCCACTAGTGGAGTTATCATATTGTTGTAGTATAGTACACCTATAAAGGTTATACATGAACCTTCGATATATATGCATAGAAGGAGGACCTAAAATGATATAAGATACCATCAGGGGATATAGTTCCCCATATTAGTGTGGATGTTTTATTATTACATGACATATATCTAGTAATTGATAATGAGTTGTCTTTAGATAGATAGTTAGTATCATAATTTTAGGGTAATACATGTAACACGGACATGATCACATGGTAGAGGGATATGTTAGTAGAATGTAGTTCAGCCAACACCCAGTGGTCATAAGGCAGGATCATCAACTATCTGATATATAATTCTTGTAGCTTCCATACATTCTAGTAATTTAGTTGATAAAATATCTAATCATTAATTTATATATTAATGAATGGGAAATGGTTTTTGATTTCTAGTAGATTCATTGTATGAGATAATGTTGATCGACACGATATTATGAGTTTGATTGGAAGAAATGGGTCTTTGTATGTGGTGTTACATCGATGTTGGTGAGTTTTGAATCAATTGGGATTTTTAATTGATTGAGATGACATGCTTAAACTAATACTAGGAATTTAATAGTTGTAATCATGTAAAGATCATATTTATTTGTACTATATGTGAGTTACCTTCACCTAATCTATATTTTTTTAAAACCCACTTTCTGGTAGATTAATAACCGCACAACATAAATAACCAAAATCATTCCATATTCAAACATTGAAAATTAAATTTTAAAGATTCAAAATTATGTCAATTGACCAGTGCGATGACATGAAACATTAACAGGAACCATACCCCAATCCTAGCATACCTCAATCTGAGCATCCATATCACTTCGTTATCCCATGCCTTTAACTCACCCACCAAATTCCATTACCTCTGGAAACATGACCCACTGGAAGAACAAATAACTCTGATCCCCATTAGCTCTATCATTGATAAATATTTTCTGAAAAAAATAGAAACCCCACCAAATAGAAAACCCATTCACTATCTTCACATCAACAAATTACCAATGTCTTCTTCCTCCATGACTTGACACCGCCGGTATCTGGTCATACAAAAACCTCCTGCACAATCGATGTCACATGGACCTTCGACGACATCACTGACTTGAAGTCATCAATGACAGCCCCAACACCACAAAAAACCATCAGTGTCAAACACATAACCCACTATAATGATGAAATCCAAAAAAACCACAAACGCGAAATATCACCTCAAACACCTAACACCAGAAACAGAGACCACTGAAGAAATGAAATCACGCCATTAAGAATGAAGACTAACACAATACTGGGGAAATACTTGAAAAAGGATGGGAATGAAACCCAAAAAAAGGTCGGGGAAGAAACCCCAAAAAATAACATTAACGACTACAAATCATAAGCCCAAAAACCCTCTATACACATCACTCCAACTCTGACCTAGAGAGAAACTGGGACACTTTAGGTCAGAGTTGGAATTCAATGGTGTTCCACCTGAGAGAGAGGTTGATTTTTTGATTGATTTGATGCTTGGAGGTGAACCAATTTCTATGTCTCCTTGTTGAATTGAACTAGAATAGATTAATGGTATCAAGACCATATTGGCTAAGCTAGTGAATTAAGTTTTTATCTATATAATAACATATATTTTGGGATCACCAATATACTTTTCATAGAACGATAAAACAAATTATATGGTTGTGTGTTGACTACAAGATTTTGAACCTATGGATGATTAAGAACAGATATCCTCTTCTATGAAGTGAATATATTATTGACCATATGAGAGGGGGAAACAATATTGAAATATTGATTTATTATCAGGGTATCATCATTATATTATGATAGAATAATATATAACACATAAATCATTCATAAATTTAGAGTTTCATGTGTTTTTTGAAATTTCATTCAGGTTGATGAATGATTCTTATATGTACATGGCCATGATGAACCAAAAAAATAAACCATACCAGAATCATTTTTTAGTTTTTCTGTTGACGTAATCTTGGTGTACTCCTAGACCCATGGTGATCATGTCATACATCATTACAACATATTGAGTACATTAAGAGAGAATTAGATATAAGCCAAGATATCTAAATGTAATTTCAGGACTGTTATGGTGAATTTATTAGGTCACATCATATTGAAGGTAGGTGTTCCATTAGATACCATAGAACGTTCATGTTTTTGTATCATAGGAGTAGCACAATAATTTGTTTTATCAAAAAAATATTTTATCCTTATAAGGATAATATAAAATCTTCATTATAGAATTATGTCACTTCGACACACCTCTAATGTGCTTGACCAAGAATGGAATCACGTTTTAGTGATATCAAACTTGTGATGATTTTTTTCTATAATTAAAGATGTTTTTGAACACTATAAAAATTTTTATCGCACCCATGTCAGGTTAAGAGTATACTCAATATTGGGTTTCATTTGTGATCAGATGTTGGGTGGTTTTTATATAGGGATTTCGAGTTGTGGCCTATAGAGATTAGTAGTTCAAGACACATGATAAAACACGATCTTGAGTTGTAAATAATGGTTTATTCAGTAAAATATTTGTATAATTATCTTCTATGTGAAATGATTATCATTTATAATGATCATAATATGCTTAAGTACATCTTTTCCGTGCATTATTTAAACATCGAGCAACATAGATGACTTGAGTACATGAAATATTTTTCTTTTATTTCACTTCAATTATAGGGAATAGAAAAAGTGTTCCATATTCATTGAGTAAAAATTCATAGTCTTAGGATGTTCAGTAGTCTATTTTGGAGTACAGTATATTTTCCTTGTTCACTAAGATGCATATAGGTTCTTATTAGGTGAATGAGTAGATGATTCTCATGTCCTTGTTTGTTGATTCATATCTTTTGTAACATGTTATAATGAGGCAGTATAATGATTCATTATTTCTATATGAGATATGAAATTTTGAAGGTGGTGATCCACCTTCTAAATGGACTATTAATAATGATGGTATTATTCAAAATTTTGGCCATAATGTTGTGACTTCTTGTATTCCAGAAGATCTGATTCATGATTTCCATACATCCAAGTAGGTGGTTCTATTTAGTGTGACGAAAAGGTATCAGGATCTTCATAAATAGGATTGGTTTATATGAATGATGATTTAGATTTTAGGTTTCAAGACATGATTCTTCAACTGTCGGTAGGTTAATGCTATGAAACAACAACCTTCTAGAAATTTATAGTAATTTACCATTATAAAATTGAATTTAAATGATGTTAACCTGAATTTTGTAGTTGGTATTCTGATCAATGAATTTAATAATGACTTGATTTGGGAGAATAAGTATTAATTTAAATATGTATCAAATTTCTTTCCGATTCTGTGTACATTCACCACCGACCTTTTTAGTGACTTGTATGATTGGGAGATAGTATTCTTTCACTAGGTTATGTTGTATATAGTTTAAGATTGTGACCCATATTTTACTTTACTAATATATAATGGGTTGAATAAGTCCTTTGAAACTCATGAACTTCATAGTATATCTTTTCAACCACATAAAAATGGGTATTAAAAACATATAATCCAATTTTTAGAGGACATGTTAGGGGAATGCATACTATAAATTGGTTGGTTTTGGGAGAATAACAGCAAAATAATCGTTTTATATAACACAACATATCATGATACTATTTAGATGGAACCATACAATGTGATTTATGGTAGGAAGTGTGGATATCCCTTATATTGGATATAAATTTATGAATCATAGTTACCTGGAAGATTATCACGTGCTGGATACATTGTGGCATGTTTTGTTGATTTCTAATTTTATGGCTATTTCCTATAGTAGATATAATTCATAAACCAATAAAAAAATTGACTAATTTAGTTTATAATGTATTACTATGTATTTGTTTAGGTTTCAAATTTATTGTAATACCATATGATTCCTAAATTTGGCAATTTGGTGCCTTAGTTTGTGTGGCCAATTAATATTATTGATAGGTTAAATCAGTAGAATATTTGTCGGATTATTCATTATGTTATAGTGGTACGAAAAAATGTTTTACAAATGTTATTACATGAAATATATCCCCATGATCCATATCATGTGATCAATGAAGATGATCGTTAGATTCTAGCTGATGCATCCTTTTATGATAATTTGGTTTGTGTTTTGGATCTTAATAAGAAATTCTTGTAAGGTAAGGTTGTTCTATTTTTCAATGTATCATGGTATCATGATACTTTTAAGGATAAAAAATGGAGAGGGATTTGGTTAAATGATACTATTGGCCCTATTTTTTATTATAGTGGATCAGTGATCCTTGGAAGGGCTCTCAAGGAGGATCTGTAATGATGTGGGGAGGTTGAAAGATCCCATCATTTTGAAGAGGTATGTAATTTTTTAAATTTTATTTTCACTACCACTGAATTCCTTAATGGATGGACTCCCATGTCTATGAGTGGCTTCTGAGGTGTATCATGTGTTTGGGATATGATAGATGGAGAAAAAAGGCCATCGAATTTACAGTGAATGGTTGGTACATGATTTTTTGTATGTTTGCGTCATATCAGATGAGATTTTGTGGATAAACCATTTTCAAAGAAGATGTCTCAATACCCACACATAATTTTTAAAACTATGTTGTTTTCCTAGCGAAACCATGAATCCTAGACACATCTTTTCATTCAGGTCACCTTTTGGTGGGCACCTGATTTGGCCAATTCTTTGACCAAACAATGTGCCTCATTATACATGAGGAAAATTCAATCCCCCCCCAAACCATAAATGATTGTTCTATATTTTCCTCCCATTTATTATTCCATTAACCTATGATGGGAACATTTTCCTCTAAATATTTTTAATGGATATTCCATTACAATATTTGGTCATTTGATGAACTATTGGTTTCAAATCAAATATCCATGGAATTCTTATACCAAGCAATAATTGTAGTTTGAGGTTGAATCATTTGTAGTTAATGAGTGAGTAATTTTCTACAATCTTGAGGTATGATTTTAAGAATTTCATCTATAGTCCTTGTTTTGTTCATGTGTATGTGATTATTCCATTTTTTCTAAGATACATTTTCTTATTGACTAATAAATGTAAATTGAAATTTTTATTCATATTCTAGAGCTATCATGAACCATGTCAGGTCACATCATGAATATGTGAATGGTTTTATGGCCACTCATGTGGTGTTTCAGTCTCTTCAAAATGATAAATGGTTTTAACAAGGTGAGATAAAGAGGGTTAGATAAGTACAATGGTTTCATTTTTTTTTGAAAATGTAAGCAAAGAATAATAAGGATTTTTATTAATTATAAATAAAATGGGTCTTGATAATATTGGAGGAAGAAAAAGATTAAATGGAAAATGGGTATGAAATGTTGTTAAATTGCTTCAAATAATCCTTAGCTATTTTGTTATATGAATGAATGGTTAAATGGTTTATGTGATGAACTTGGTTAAAGATGATGAACAAGTTATAAAATGTGAATAATGGAGAATGTAATGTGCTCATCATTGTATATAATGGATTTAAAGGACATGAGTATTATATATTGTGATATATTAATTGATGTAATAGTAATAAATGATCTACATGACGGCTCCCACGAATAGTAAATAATTAATGTACATTGGATTCCATATAATTAATTATGTATAGATTGGAATGTCATTATTCATGCTAGGCATGATATAATATACATGGTGTTCCTTATGATTGGATAGATTCTTGACATTGTGGTCTAGAAAACGATGCCTATTTTTTGTATTTTGTGTAAATAGAATTGTTATCCTAGGTATATGAATTCAAATTTATTAATGAATTCCCCGTGTTCATAAAGGTAAATTTAATTCCCATTCTAATTTATTTATTGTATTCCTTCATGGAGGAATAAAGTTTAGAGGGATTTCATGGAATGATAAAATCGTAGATGACATATGGTAAATTGTTAAATGTTTAATTTTGGATGTTGTTTAATTTTTATATCTTATACATTATTTTATTGTACTTCCACAAACATAATTATTATTATTATAATCAACATTATTCACAATTTTTTGAGTCATATATTTTGATTTGATTCTTGGATATGAACCAATTTCTATTCTCCCTTATTGAATGGAACTAGAATAGATTAAAGGTATTAAGACCATACTGGTTAAGATAGTGAATTATGTGTTTATCTATATGATAACATATCTTTGGGGATCACCAATATAATTTTTATAGAATGATAAAACAAATGATATGATTGTGTGTTGACTACCAGATTTTGATCCTATGGATGATTAAGAATAGATACCCTCTTCTATGAAGTGAATATATTATTAACCATATGATAGGGGGAAACAATCTTTCAATATTGATTTGTTATCATAGTATCATCATTTTATTATGATAGAATAATATATAACACTGAAATCATTCATAAATTTATTGTTGTATGAGTTTTTTGCAATTTCATTCAGGTTGAAGAATTCTTCTTATATGTACATGGCCATGATGAACCAAAAAATTCAACCCTACCAGAATCATTTTTTAGTTTTTCTATTGATGTAATCCTTGTGTACTCCTAGACCCATGGTGATCATGTCATATATCATGACCACATATTGTGTACATTAAGAGATAATTGTATATAAGCCAAGATATCTAAATGTAATTTCTGGACTGTTATGGTGAATTTATTAGGTCACATCATATTGAAGGGAGGTGTTTCATTAGATACCACGGAAGGTTCATGTTTTTTTATCATAGGAGTAGCCCAGTCTTTTTTTAGAAAAAAGATTTTATCCTTATTAGGATAATATAAAATCTTCATTCTAGAATTATGTCACTTCGATAAACCTCTAATGTTCTTGACCAAGAATGGAATCACGTTTTAGTGATATCAAACTTGTGATGATGTGTTCCTAGAATTAATAATGTTGTTGAACACTACAACAATTTTTATCTCACCCAATTCACGTAAATAGTATACTCAATATTGGGTTTCATCTATGATAATATGATGGGATGTTTTGATACAGGGAGTTCGAGTAGTGCCCTATAGAGATTAGTAGTTCAAGAGACATGATAAAAATATAAAATACACAATCTTGAGTTGGAAATAATGGTTTATTACTTAAAATATTTGTATAATTATCTTATATGTGAAATTATTATCATTTATACTGAACATAATATGCTTAATTACATCTTTTCTGTGCATTATTTAAACAATGAGCAACAGAGATGACTTGAGTACATGAAATATTTTTCTTTGATTTCACTAAAATTATAGGGAATGGAAAAAGTGTTGCATATTAATTGAGTAAAATTTCATAGTCTTAGGATGCTTATTAGTCTAGTTTAGAGTACAATATATTGTCCTTGTTCACAAAGATGAATTTAGGTTCTTATTAGGTGAATGAGTAGATGATTCTGATGTCCTTGTTTATATCTTTTGTACCATGTTATAAAGAGGAAATATAAGGATTAATTATTTCTATATGGTATAGGAAATTTTGATGGTGGGGATCCACCTTCTGAATAGAATATTGATGATGATGGTATTATTTAAAATTTTGGCCATAATGTTGTGACTTCTTGTATGCCAGAAGATTTAATTCACGATTTCCATACATCCAAGTAGGTGGTTCTATTTAGTCTAACCAAAATGTATGAGGATCTTCATAAATAGGATTGGTTTTTAAGAATTATGATTTAGATTTTATGTTTCAAGACATGATTCTTCAATTATCAGTAGGTTAATACTAAGAAACAACAACCTTCTAGAAATTTATAGTAATTTACCATTATAAAATTGAATTTAAATGATGTTACCGTGAATTGTGTAGTTAGTATTCTGATCTATGAATTTAATAATGACTTGATTTGGGAGATTATGGATTATTTTAAATATGTATCACATTTCTTTCCAATTTTGTGTACATTCACCATCAACCTTTTTGGTGACTTTTATGATTGAGAGATAGTATGCCTTCACTAGGTTATGTTGTTTATAGTTTAATATTGTGACCCATATTTTACTTTACTCTTATAGAATGGGTTGAGTAAGTCCTTTGTAACACATGAACTTTATATTATAGCTTTTCAACCATAGACAAATGGGTATTAAAACCATATAATCCATTTTTTAGAAGACATGTTAGGGGAATTCATCCTATAAATTGGTGGGTTTGGGGAGAATAACAACAAACTAATTGTGGTATATAACACAACATATCATGATACTATATATATGAAACCATACAAGGTTATTTATGGTAGGAAATGTAGATCTCCCTTAGGTTGGATAGAAATTTATGAATCATAGTTATCTGAACGATTGTCACGTTCTGGATATATTGTGGCATGTTTTGTTGATTTATAAATTTATGGATATTTCCTATAGTAGATATAATTCATAAACTAATCAAAAAAATTGACTAATTTAGTTTATAATGGATTACAATGTATTTTTTTAGGTTTCACATTTATTGTAACCCCATAGGATTCCTAAATTTGGAAAATTGGTGCCTTGGTTTGTGTGGAAACTTAATATTATTGATAGGATTAGATCAATAGCATATTTGTTGGATTATTCATAATGTTATAGTGGTATGAAAAATGTTTTACACAAGTTATTACATAAAAAATATCCCCATGATCCATCTCATGTGATTAATATTGATGATCGTTAGCTTCTAGCTGATGCATCATTTTAAGATAATTTGGTTTGTTTTTTGGACCATAATAAGAAATTCTTGCAAGGTATGGTTTTTTAATTTTCTATGTATCATGGTAGCATGATAATGTTATGGATAAAAAATGTTGATTTATGTGGATAAATGATACTATTTTCCCTATTTTTTACTGTAGTGGATTAGTGATCCTTGGAAGGGCTCTCATGGATGATCTGTAATGATGTGGGGAGGTTGAAAGATCCCATAATTTTGAAGAGGTATGTACTATTTTATATTTTATTTTCAATCCCATTATATTCCTTAATGGATGTATTCCAATGCCTATGAGTGGCATCTGGGGTGTATCAAGTGTTTGGGATATGACAGATGGAGAAAAAAGGCCATCAAATTTATAGTGATTGGTTGGTACATGATTTGTTATATGTGTGGGCCATATCACATGAGATTGTGTGGATAACCCATTAGGAGAGACGATGTCTCAATACCACCACATAATTTTTAAAAATATGTTGTTTTCCTAGCCAAACCATTAATCCTGGACACAACTTTTCATTCAGGTCACCTTTTGGTGGGAACATGATTTTGCCAATTCTGTGACCGAACAATGTTCCTCATTAAACAAGAGGAAAACGCATCCACCACCCCTAGACAATAAATGTTCATTCTATATTTTCCTCCCATTTATTATTCAATTAACCTAGGATGGGAACATTTTCCTTTAAATATTTTTAATGGATATTCCATTTCAATATTTGGTCATTTGAAGAACTGTTGGTTTCGAATCAAATATCCATGGAATTCTTATATTGGTCAATAATTGTAGTTTGATGTTGAATCACGTAAAGTTAATGAGTGAGTAATTTTATACAATCATGAGGTATGATTTTAGGGATTTCATTTATAGTCCTTGGTTTGATCATGTGTATGTGATTATTCCATTGTTTTTATAAGATACATTTTCTTATTGACTAATAAATGTAAATTGAGATTTTAATTTGGATTCTAGACCTCTCATGAACCATGTCAGGTAAAATCATGATTATGAGAATGATTTTATGGCCACTCATGTGGTGTTTCATTCTATTCAAAATGATAAATGGTTTGAACAAGGTGATATAAAGAGGGTTAGATAAGTACAATGGTTTCAAATTTTTATTGAAAATGTTAGCATGGCACAATAAGGATTTTTATTAATTATAAATAAATGGGGTCTTGATAATGTTGGAGGAAGAAAAAGTTTAAATGGAAAATGGGTATGAAATGTTGTTAAATACCTTTAAGTAATCCTTAGTTATTTTGTTATATGAATGAATGGTTAAATGGTTTATGTGTTGACTTTGGTTAAAGATGATGAATGAGTTATAAAATGTGAATAATGGAGAATTTAATGTGGTCATCTTCGTATATAATGGATTTAAAGAACATGAGTATTAGATATTGTTAAATATTAATTGATGAAATGGTAATAAATGATGTACATGATGGATCCCCTGAATAGTAAATAATTAATTGACACTGGATTCCATATAATTAATTATGGATATATAGAAACTTGATTCTCCATGATAGTATTGATATAATAGACATCGTTTTCCTTATGATTGGATAGAGTCTAGACATTTTGGTCTAGAAAACGAAGCCTATTTTTTGTGGTTTGTGTAAATATAATGGTTATCCTAGGTATATGAATTCAAATTTATTAATGAATTACTCATGTTCATAATGGTAAATTAAATTCCCATTATTTTGTATTGATTGTATTCCTTGATAGAAAAATCAAGTTTAGAGGGATTTCATGGAATGATAAAATCATAGGTGACATATGGTAAATTTTTAAAAGATTAATTTTGGAAGTTGTTTAATTTTTATATCTTATAGATTATTTTATAGTACTTTTACAAGAATAATTATTAATATTAGAATCAATATTTTTTTACAACATTGTTGGTGTCCTATTAATTTGCACTCACAACCTACTCTAGTTTCTGTTGGGTTCCTCGGCAGACTTTGTGATTGTATATCAAGATAAGGGAAAATACATTTTGATAGATGGTTTATTCGGGTTATGGTATTTATCATGGATTTGGTTTCTAGATGGGTATTGGGACATATTTTTGGGATGTTATTATTTCTTTTATTTGGGTATTCCTGAACACAAGACACTAGTTTGAATAGAAATGTGTACTATATTAGAAGTGGGAATTCAACTAGTTTGGGAATTTATTACATGATGAATGTTTATTATTATTACTAAATTTGTTATTCATTATATTTACTTTAACGTTTGGATTAATCTATAAATAATTTATAGTCTCCCAATGTACTTCATTGGAGTCTTACTATTTTTCTTTTGTGTCTGGCATACATGGTGACATTCATGAGGTCATCTAGTGAATCAAATCACGAAACCAATTAAGTGGATCCTAGGCCAAGATGTTATGTATTTCTTCATGGTAAACAAGATACATATTTTAATAAATTTTATAATTGAAAAAATAAAATAAAATACATATTTTTCTTGTAGAACACCATTATTCCTTTTAAGAATAACCATACATACCAATCAAAAAACACATATTGGTATCTAAGGGAATGAAAGAATATTAAATGGATGAGATTATATGATCATTAATGATTTTTTATATATCTTTATATATCATGATAAAATAATTTATAGTCAATATTTATTGGTAAATATCATAAATTTCATGCAACATATCCAATAACAAGATCATGAAGCATTATATAGAAGGAATAAATAATAATAAACTAATTTGGTTAACATATTTACACATGTTTGAAATATATTCAAGGATATTATAAATAAGAGAATAATATTGAGGACATAAATACAAATATCCCATAATTATGCAATGTATAATGAAAGAGATCGTAATTGTTGGAAAAAACTCCATTAAAGTATCATGGTAGTGTTTCTGGGTTGATTGTGATTATTGAAAAAGCATATTCCATCATCATGTGTGGAGTTATAGAGATATATTTAATACGATAAGTCGGAAAATATCTAGTTTTAATGAATGGATTCCTTATATGTTTCCAAGAAAATCGATTGAATATGGTGGTGGTGTTTCCTAGTAATTGCCAGATTTTCTGGGTCTAAAATTTGGAGGACGGATCAATAATCACAAATGATGGACTTCCATAATTTCTACCTAAAAATATTGTAAGTATATTAATATATAGATGTATGGGTTTCAATAATATTTATTCATGAAGTTTTTAATCATTAAAAATGAGCATCATGATTGTGTGAATGGTTGATGGTAAATCTACAGGACTATATGAAGCTTCATGAACCAGAAATTTCTCTTGTTCTTCATAAAAATTGGTATATTTGCGATCGTGATTTAATACCCTCAATAAACGTTTATAAAAATGATTTAAAATTATATAATTGCAGAAAATGACTAAAAATTGACCCCCCCTAAAAAGTATAGAAATCTATTACGAAAAATTATAGGTTTTGAATTTGTGAAGGAGATTCACGAAGTATCTTTTAGTGAAAATGTTTATAGGGAAAGTAATTTTGTGAAGGATATTAAGGATGAAACAAAATTCAAATTCATCCTGAATTTATTGAATATCAATACTTTTATAAAATTATGAATTAAATTTGAGATCTTCATGAATTCAATGTGATCTTCATAAAAGTGATTAAGAATCATGAAATGAGTTCTCTTCAAAATGATAGATGAGCTTAGTAAAGTAGGTAATCTTCTGGAATGTTTCACGCTTCGTGGAGGTAGAATATACATGTTAATATTTGTGCATGTTTTTTAATATTTAGTTTGATTCATGAAGGCAATGAAAATATCGAATGATTTGAAAAGGGATTACCCAGTAAATTGGTGTCAATGTTGTATTGATATATGGAAAAAAGTATAACATAAATAGGTAATCTGCTAACAATTAATAATTTATTATTTATTTGTAATTAATTTCCAATATTTCAATAAACTATGTTTGAATCATTTCATGAGAATTGGGAAAAGGAAGAGTAATAAGGTTATCCTTTCCATCTATATTGATATATAGAATCAACGATTAGGGGTGTAACCCTTGGAATGTTGTGAGAAATCTTTAACCATTTTAAAGGTAATGTGACTATGCATATAAGTGATCTAAACAATTCCATATTATTGTAGTAAGAATCAATGGAATTGGAACATTGACACATTACCTTAGTTTGTTCTTTACACGTTGTCCCAAAGAGAGTGAACTGTGTAAAATTTATGTGTCTCATTAATGAATTCCATTTTTATGAAACATTTATAAAGGAAAGGCAGAGAATGGTGTTTTATTTAATGACAAAAAAAGAACCCAAGGGGATATTGTTTTAATATATCATATCCTAATTCACCCCCTTCTTTGGGAATTTAATCGAGTTTGACTAAGAATTTGAATCAGATTCGATGGTTAATTTTAGAGAATCTTTATAACTGATTCAATGAAGTTTATCAATAATAATGGTATTCCAATCATTGATGGTATGAGATTTTAATTAAAAGAGAATTTTTTGCATAACTACTTATGATAATTTTGAATGGATGACTTTATTGCAATAATATATGGTATTTTGGAAAATTTGGATAGTCGTGCTTTATCTAAATATGACTGATGTGAATTTTATATTGATGCTAAAGATATCAATTCTTTAAGTGGGTCCATATACAATAAATACATTAATATGTTTATGTCATGTAATTCATCACATTTTATGTGGAATAAAAAGATAAATATTTTTGAGGGAGACAAAAATGTCTGATTTGCAGAGACAGAGGATCTATGAAATAATTATGAGGATCTCATAATGCACCGTATGGTGATGTATTATTTGACCTAGTGAATTAATTTATATAAAACTTTTGTAGTCTCTGAAAAATTGTAGAATACATAATTATTGTTAATGTAATGTTTGTAAAACATATGCCACATTTCTATTTGAATGTTTTTGTATTTAATGATAATGATCTGAAGGAGATGTCATTGGGTAGACTGCACAATAATCTTGTCATATATGATATTATAAATGATGATAAAGATGCTGTGGAAAAGGTGAATTACTAAGAGTTGGAATTCAAGTCCATGAAGAATATCATTACATAATGTGGTTAGGGGGAAGATAATTTGAATGAGGTCATGTCATTCCTCTCGTAAAATATGAAAAGAGGAAAAAGAATGTTCAAAGGGTAACATCCACATGCATGATTTGATGTCGAAAGTGTGGCTGCCATGACCTTAGAAGCTTGACGTCAGTGCCTAAAACATAGTGTACAATTTGTTTTCATACAAACATGCAGATAAAATTTACACATCTCATTCCAAAACATAAAATCATTTTGGATATGGTTTTGGAAAAATAAATACATCTGATACAATTCAAAAAAAGTTGACAAATATAATCATCATATGGTTTCAATAACATAGGTGTACTAAATGTTTTAATATTATACTAACCATAGAAAAATAAATTTAAAATGTCGAGTGATTAATTAAAATGATAAGTAATGGTTCTTAAAAACAAATTAATGAAATTTCTTATTGAAATCCAACAACCATTGAAATAATTAAAAAATATTTCATTAAACGGAAAACAACACTTCATGAATCATATTACCAATTTTATTTTCAATGTTTACATGATGAAATTTTCAAAAAAATATCTTCCATTGGGATTTTATTGTTTCTTAAATGAAATAGGTTAAACATATTTCAGAGTGTGTTTATACGTACAAAAATTCATGGAATTCATAGTTATCCAAAATTTGATCAAATATATTTAAATGAGACATGGAAGGTTGGAAGAAAAAATTATAACATAAGTTAACACTTTTATATAATTTCATATTTAATAATATCATGATTCACTAAACACTTAAAATGAAATTCATGAAATTTCAGATGTAATATTAACTTCCATATCAAAATTCTAATTAAGGATGCAAAACTTCCCTTAAAAACATTCCTAGTACATACTACATTATTCCATATTCATTTATTACAGCTATCATAAGTAAAATATTTTTGAACAAGGGATAATATACTATTTTAATAATCACATGGGTTTTCCTATACTAATACATAATGAGTGAATGTATAATGACATAATTTTTCAAGGCCTTATGCTTGGATTGTACATAATAATGCATTCAAGGCATCATGCCAAGACCATTTAGGTAAGAACCCAACATAATTCAGCTCCTGATACTTAAATTTACGCAATGATTTGGAGAAAAATCTAGGTTCACCCATCATATCATATAAGTCCAATAAATTCACCATATTTCTTAAAAGGTATTATATTTTAAATATCCCATATTATGTTGAACACTTACATTATTAATCTATGAGTTATCAAAAGATATATTTTCATTATTGTATACATAATCATAAATTAGGTGAATTATACAATAATTATTAAAATGTCTCGGCTTTTAAGTTTTTGGTTATGGCAGAATATAAGTTAACAAAAATATGTGTGGAGTAAAATGAAACAATTATTCACATGTGATAATTACAAGTGGACATAAGAAATTGGATTCCCACCTAAAATAATAAATCCTTCATAAAATCATTTGTTTCATTAATGTGGAACTTTTTCACATAATAAATTACATGTTGAATTTTTCATACTTTATATTCTTGTTTAAACCATAAAATGTTAATTAAATTTTGAGAAATAATATTACATGATCATAATTAATTAAAATCACTCATCGTGGGAGATTCATCTCAAATTGAAATACAAAGTGTGGGTGTAAAAATTTTATTTTTAGTTATGTATTCATGCATATAAAAATAATTATAAACTTGTGCTTATTCATCTATATATTTATTTATGTGTATCCAAAGATTAATCACACATTATTTTTTAAAATTTATTAATTGGGAAATCATGCATGTAAATTCAATTTTATTAACATGGTGATGTCTTATTTTTAAATTTTTATGCACACAATATCAAAACAAGGTATTGTTATTGTTGGCCAATATGAAATAACATCATGTGTATTATATAAAATCATAACCAGGTTTATACTATTAAAACATATTAAATAAATTATGATATGCATATATTTGAATGTGGTTCTTATATGTACATATACATATTTGGGTATGAAAATTATATAAAACCATATATACACTATGTGTATAAATGGAAATTACACTACCAAAACAATGTTCAACAAATCCTTATAAGTATTGTACACTTCAAAAACATAATTTAATCAATAAAATAGGTTTTAAAAAATCCAAATTCATATTTCAATTAAATCCTATCTGTATATATGTACACGTAACAGTGTATACAGATATATATTTATATGGTATAATTTAACAAAAAAAAGTAGAATAGCAGTATGATTTATATTTATGTAAGGAAATTATTAAAATACTTATGTTCAACATTTGAAAATCATAAAAAACAAATAATTTTGTTTTAAAAATATATAAATATATATATATATACATAACCGTATATAAATAATTTGTAAACAAGGGGGTTTTGTATGGGAAACAAACTAACATAATCCCTTACATGTATTACTATGAACGTCATTTAAAAAAAATCATCATTATTCATAAATCATAAAAAACTGAATTGGATGGATTTATAACGAACTATATATATATTCTAACAAATAGTAAACAATATTATCCCTAAAATTTGTTGTACACCTTAAATACATTAGTTTAACACTGATAATCATATTTAGAAAACCTAAAATGTTATGACCCCATAATTTATTAATGAAAATTCCTCTTGGTCTATTTAAATGTCTTCTTATGGTTATGTGAAATGTATTCACTTTTTTGGTATTATGTTATGGATATTAAAAACCATTATGAAGTGTTATCATTGATAATATAGTCGTTGAACAATGATCAAAAGATTAGTTTAAATATAGGGATTTAAAAATCCAATTTACTCAGACAAATGAAGTGATGGCCTCATCCCGTAGACTTGCCCCAATGAATCTCATTTGTCGGAGCTCGGAAAGGAGGTGGCATCATTGGTCTTCGCTTTTGACCGATCCCAAGATGAGCTTGAATAAGTTAAACATGAGAGGAACCAACTACATGAGAAGTGGAAGTTGATAGAGATTATCACTCTAGAGATGTTATCCGAGACACCCCAAGAGTCTTTCACCATCGCGAACATTAACCATTATTATGGTATAGAGAATATACATTCTCGTTATTATTGTTACTTTGTATATATTTTTTAAAGTGCAAATAATATTTTTAGATAATAGTCAACTAAGAGAGATATTTTAATCAATTAATATATTTTTATATTAAATAATATTTTAATAATAAATTATTTTTATTATTAAATTAATTTTTATTAAATATAAATGATAGTATAATTTTATGATTTCAATTACAATTTTTATTATTGTTTTATAGCTGTTTTTGTCAAAACCCTTGAATTTTCGATAAATGTCTGTTTTTATATTCAAAGTTTACATTAAAATATTTAGAAATCAATTTATTTAAAATGAATACAATTTATGGAATCTAGACATTGAAATTATCCAATTTGGAATTTTTCATAATTTTCTAAGACAATCGAATTTTTGGGTAAAAATTTAATACCGTTTAAATATATAATGTTTTTTATGACATCATAATGACCCAATATTGATGTAATAAAATATTATAGAAATTATGTTAGGCCAATATATGTTTTACCACTAAAATAATATTTTTTTAGTTTTTTTTTGATTTATTTTAAAAAGCATTCATGAACCCTCCATCACTTATAAAACATTTTAAATTTTTAAATTGTTTTCTTTGAGATTGTGACTCACATCCACATAAGCAACCCAATTATTTTAAGATGTTTGGACTTTGGCATTATAAAATATTGGTTTCAAATCACCATTGGCAAAAACTATGATCCAAAACCATGGGTTGGTTTAGGGTTTTGATTAGTTTAATGTGTGTTGTCCCAAACCTATATAATAATGAATTACCTCTCCTTTCCTATATAAACACATCCATGATCCCAATACCTCTTCACACAGAGCCTTTTGAGTTCATACAAACCCTAAACTACTCTCTCTATAATCCTCCCAAGGTTCCCCTACCTCTCAAGAAGCCTCTCTCAAGCCTCTCCAATGTTTTTCGGATCACACATCAAAATATGGGAATCTCACATTCTTAATTTATGTCGATGATTACATATATTTTTATGACATTGTATTTTCAATTATAAATGTTGGTGTTTAATGTCAAACAACCTCCATACATCCCTCTTCATTTTTTTATATTGATTTATCTCCATTCTCACTCATTAATTCCATCCATCTATTCCCATTACCATGCCCAAATTCCGTAAGGAATTTCTCACTCCTCATTTACATTCAATTAATTCTCATGTATCATGAATCTAAATTTCCTTACAATTGTTGGGACATTATCTATATGACACACTTACTGTCCATTTCATGTTCATATGATGAGACACCCATTTCTCTTTCATCAACCATTTTTATGAGTTCTTATGTCACATCGTTACACTGCCAAAATTGCATCGTGGGTTTCCAAGGCAATATCATTATGTAGTGAATAACATGCCAACTTATATATCAAGGGTATTCAGCATCAAACACATTCATTAGTTGTTTAAAGATATTCATGTATTAATTCCACATTCCATTATCATGGAATAAATTATTATGTTTAATGAATCCCTGATTTATGATTAATGTGGCACAATTATGCATGAAATGAAATGTTTATGAAGGGTCTCCCTAATAACACTCTAATTAATTCAGTAATTTATATTGTCATTACTCATCATGTGAAATGGGTGTTGAATCATGCTAATTCATGTTAAATGAGGGTTTACTCATGCTTCAGGTGCGATAAGGGTTTACTCATGCTCCATTTGAAATGAGCCTTGGCTCGTGCTAATTCCATGTTAAGTGTTGTTCCCACATATCCATGTTATGATTTTCATGAATTATCATGCCTTTATGTTCATGTTTCTCTTGTTATCATTTGATATGCCTATTTTATTACATGTATTGTATTCCTCATTTTATTCCATGTTTATTCACATACAAGGCAACATAGCTCAGACTTTTCTTATGCTAGTCCTTAGGTTATCCCATGAAAAGCAAAGTACGAGTGAATGTAGTGGTCATATAAAGGTAGATTTCAAACATGATTTTGTGTTTAATGTTTTATGTTATTATGTAGTGTTTCTAATCCACAAATACACTACACCTCTCTATCTTCCATGTTATATCAAGTGATGAGTTTATGTAATAAGTCATGTTAAAGTGTGAAAATAAAGCAGGGTTGTCATAGTTGGTAACGGTGGCAGGTTTAGTTATTTTGGAATTAGGATTAGAAAACCATAGTGTATCCTTAGATACTAGACTATGTATAAAGAATCATTCATATGTTTTGGTGATTATTGTGTAAGTTTTTTGTCATGAAAATACAATCCTGTCTGAATATGATAAGGTAGAGGCGGCTCTGGCATAGATGTACCTAGAAGTGAAAACTCTGACAAGGAGTTTTGGGATTGACCAAGGGTATCCTAGTACCAGACAATGGGTCCTACTGCACTATGGATTACGACAGTCTCTAAGGATAAAAATGGGTTAATTAACAAGTTTAGTATGATCCATTATTATGGTAATTTAAAAAACATTCTCTTAAAAATACATGTTATAATGTAGATTATGGATAACATAGATTGAACACTATAGATCCATAAGATAAAGAAATTAAACTTATTGATATGTCATTTGTTTTGGTCCTTGAATTTACCATTTTGAGTTTAATAGTTTTAAAGCACTAATCCATAATTCTATAATTGGTAGTGTAGAACCAGAATCAAAAAGCTAATGGTAGGGTTATATTCTATAGTTATATGCATTCTTTTATATCCCGAAAGATTAGTAGAACAATCCAAACACCACAAAAAATCATGTATGTAAATATGTCAGTGAATACAGAAAATGGGAAAATCATTTCATCTAGTGAATAAAACTCATCCCTGATCATAATTTATGGATTTAACATCCCGACAAACCACATCATACTCCCTATAGTGGAATTCGATGCAATTCCTGGCTTGAATTATCTTTCCTTATATAGAGCCAACAAAAATTGTCGTGATAGGCAAATCACTCTCCATTTGGAGAATCAACCCCCGATCTAATACAAGTGCAAGAATTAAGTGGAATCTTATTTAGAACCATTATCTAAAGCATGGATATTACTACCATATGAGCATGAGTATCTGGATAATATTTTTGTGTCTAAGGAGGCAAAAATCCTTGAAGACATGCCTAATGTAATGGAATTCACTGAAGTGTATCTCGAGGAATTTCCTAGTCTTCGTCCTAGAAGAGATATTGAGTTCTCAATTGATCTTATACCTGGGGCATTGCCAATATCCATGAATCTGTATATAATGGCATTTGTGGAGCATGAAGAGCTGAAAAAACAACTGTAGGAGAATCTAGATAAAGGGTTTATATTACCAAGTGCTCGACCATGGGGTGCACCAGTCCTCTTTTTCAAGAAAAAGGATGGATCAATGAGCCTTTTCATCAATTATCATGAACTTAACCAAATAACGATAAAGAAGAGTACCCTCTCCCACAAATTAATGACTTGTTCATTTAGCGGCATAGAGAACAATACATCTCCATGGTATATTTTTGGTCTGGATTTTATCAATTAATGGCGAGGAAGGAAGATATCCCCAAGAATAATTTTCGTACAAGATACGAGCACTATGAATTCATAGTAATGCATTTCAGACTCACCAATGCTCCAACAATCATCATGGAATTGATGAATAGTGTATTTAGAGTCAACATAAACATTTTTTGGGTAATATATGTAGATGATGTTCTAATATATCCAAAACCAAGGAGGATCATTAGGAGAATCTAAGAACTATACTAGAGACCTTGCGAAAGGAGAAGATCTATGAAAATTACATAAACTGTGAGTTCTACTTGAAGGAGGTCTCATTCCTAGGCCATATCATCACAATCAATGTGATATCTGTGGATACCTCCATGACAACAACAATAGAGGATTTACCAAGGCTAACATTGTTAATGAATATGCATTGATGTTTCTGGATATCATGATATTATAAAACATTTGTGAGACATTTATCACGATTGTCCAACACGCTTACCAAGATAACTCGAATGAGAGTAATGTTTTCTTAGAGTGAAGAATGTGAAGAGAGCTTCAAGGAGTTGAAAAAGGGGATTATCACTGCACCCATAATCACTTCACCCACAAGTGGATAACTTATTGTGGTATTTAGTGATTCTTCGAGGAAGGGCATGGGATGTGTGTTGATGTATAATGAAAAAGTCATTTCCTATGCTTCAAGGAAATAGAATGTTTATGAGAAAAATTATCCAATACAAGATTTGTAGTTTTCTCCATTGATCTTCGATTTAAAAATTTTGCGGCATTATCTCTTTGGGGATAAGTGTGAAATATATACAAACCATAGAAGTCTGAAGTATATATTCACACATAAAGAGTTGAACATGCACCAATGAAGATGGTTAGAGCTAATCAAAGATTATGGCTTCTCAATCCATTACCATCATTGGTAAGAGATCATGGTTGAAAATTATATATGTAGAAATGACCAAACGATTCTAAATTTGATGAGAATTTAAAAGGATCCAATCTTCATAGATTTGACGAATATGAACATGGGAATCATAAAGAAGGAATCCTCATAAATTAATTGACAAATAATTTATCAACCATGTATTTTAGAAAATATAATGGATGATCAATAGGATGATGTGGTAATTTAGAAGAAAGTGGAAGCTATCATAAAAGTGAAATCCTCATAGTTGATTTTTATTAAAGAAGGAATTATGAGATTTGGGAAAAGACTATGTGTTCCATCAAGTCCATAGCGGAAGAGGGATCTTTTGGATGTTTCAAATAGTTCAAATATCTCTATTAACCCAGGAAATAAAATGTGTGTTGCGATATACAAGTGTATTACTGGTGGGATAATATGAAGAAGAAGATCGTTGAGTATACATCAAAGTGTCTGGTGTGTTAGAAAGTGAAGGCAAAGTGGATGAAGTCTAAGGGGATAATGAAACCACTTCCCTTACTAGTATAGAAATGAGAGAAAATAACCTTGTACATTGTCACCGGACTTCTGAAGACATCCCAAGGCAACAATTCAATCTGGGTTTTCATGGATCATCTTACAAATTCTGCACACTTAATTGCAATTTGGGAGGATTTCACATTGGATC
Source organism: Viscum album (assembly GCA_963277665.1). Taxonomy (NCBI): domain Eukaryota; kingdom Viridiplantae; phylum Streptophyta; class Magnoliopsida; order Santalales; family Viscaceae; genus Viscum; species Viscum album. Next base: position 1,175,727,613 of record OY728134.1, read on the forward strand.
AACTGTCACAGATATATATCAGGGAAGTGGTAAGGGTGAATGGAGTACCTATATATATTGTATCTGATCGATATATATGATTCCCCTCTAGGTTTTGGAAGAGTCATCAACATTCACAAGATACTGAGCCGAACATCAATAAGGCTTATCATCCTCAAACTGATGGCCAATCTAAGTAGACTATCCAAACACTTCAGGACATGTTGAGAGCATTCCCAATTGACTTCAAATGATGATGGGATCAACATCTTCTTTTGGTTGTGTTCTATTATAATAAATGTTTCCAATTGATGATCTAAAAGAACCATATAAATCCCTTTATGGTAAAAGTTATAGATCATCGGAGTGTTGGGATGAATTCATTGAACGTATGCTCCTAGGACTTGAAATGGTTTAAGAAATGGAGGAGAAGGTAAAAACCATCCAGAATCATATCATGGAAGCCTAATGTTGACATAAGAGTTATAATGATAACCTTCAACAAGTCCTTGTGATCATAGTTGGAGACATGGTTTTTCTACACATATCTTCATGGAAGAAGGTCATGAGGTTTGGAAATAAATGGAAGTTAAGTCCCAGGTACATCAGCCCCTTTAAGATTCATGATCATGTCGGGGTTTTGGCCTATCGACTAGCACTTCAACCTACCATTTCCAAATTACCGGATGTTTTTTTGTATCCCTTTTAAGGAAGTATATGCTAGACCATTAATATGTACTCTCTTCATAGGTAATAAAACTAGAGGATGATATTTATTATAAGAAATAACCAGTTAAGATCATAGATCATTGAGAAAAAGTTCTACAAAACAAGACAATGCCCCTTGCCATGGTGTTTTTGTGATGCCACAAGTTTGAAGAAGCGATATGGGAATCAAAAGAAGTGATGAAAACAATTTACCCACATATCTTTTAGTGTGATAATAAGATATTTCTATGGAGAATTATCTTAAGGGGGGAAGAATGTGACGACCAAAAAATTCATTAATGAGGATTCCTCTTAGTATATTTAAGTATCTTCTAATGGTTATGTAAAACATATTCACTTATTTGGTTTTATGCTTTGGATTTTAAAATATCATTAAGAATTGTGACTGTAGCTAATATAACTGTTGAGCAGTGATCACATGATTAGTATAAATATAGTGCTTTTACAAATAAATTTTACTCAGATAAAGGAAGTGATGGCCTCATCCAGTAGACTTTGCACACACAAATCTCATTTTTCAGAGCCCAGAAAGGAAGTGGAATCATTGTGCTTTACCCTTTACCTAGTCAATGATGAGCTTGAATACGTTAAACTTGATCAGAACTGCCGACAGGTGAAGTGGATGTTGATATGGATTACCACTTGAGCGATGTTATCCGAGCCACCCCAAGAGACTGTCCACATCGCGATCCTTACCATAAAGTCTTATGTGGGTGTTTTTAGGGGTTATGTAACAATACCATTGTATTATGATTATGTACATTATTCTTGTATAAGTAATATACATTTTATTTATTATTGTTACTTTGTAAGTAGTTTTTAAAGAGTAAATAGTATTTTTAGTTAATATTTAACTAAGAGATCTATTTTGATAAATTAATAGTTTTTTAATAAAATAATATATTAATAGAAAATTATAATTATTATTAAATTAATTTATATTAATTTTGAATGATCTAATAATTTTATGAATTCAATTGTAATTGTTATTAATGTTTGAATGCTGTTTTTGTCAAAAACACATGAATTTTCGAAAAATGTATGTATTTATATTAAAATTAAAAATTAAAATACATATTAAACTATTTAGATAATATGAATATTATTTTTGGAGTCAGGACCTTGAAATTATTCAACAGTAATTTTTTCATATTTTTTTGAGACTGTCGAATTTTTTGTTAAACATTTAGTACCGTTTAAAAATATAATGTGTTTAATGACATCATAATGACCCAATAGTGATTTCATAAAATATTATAATCAATTTGATCAGCCTATATTTGTTTTAACATTAATATAATGTGATTTCTGATTTATTTGATTTATTTTACAAAGAATTAGTGGACCCTCCACGACTTATAAAACATTTTATCTTATTAAAATGTTTTCCATTAGATTGTCACTCACCTCCATATAAGAAACACTATTATTATAAGAAGATAAGCCATTATACATATAAAATATTTTTTTTCTACTACCATTTAGAAATAACCATGGGCAAAAACCATGGGCTGGTTTGTGGTTTTGATTAGTTTAATGTGTTGTTTCCCAAATCTAAATAATAAATAATTTCTTCCCCTTTCATATATAATCCCACACAAGATCTCACATCCTCTTCACTCAATGACTCTTTAGTTCATCCAAATCCTGCCCTCTTATATATATAATCCTCCCAGGGTTCCCCAATATCCCATGAAGCCTCTCTCAATCCTCTCCCACAATTTTGGGATCACACTTCCAAGTAAAGGATTCTCACTTTCCATATTAATGTCATAGTTTCCTTATATAGTTATACCCTTTTATTTTCAATTATAAATGTTGGGGTATGATTTCACACCTCCCCCATACTTCCCTATTCATATTTAAATAATTATATATACCATTTCTCTCTCATTAATTCCTTCCATGTATACCCATTGCGGTGCCAAAATTTTGTAAGGAATTTCTCTCTCCTCATTTGTATTCAAGTAATTATTTTGTTTCAGGATTAAAAATTCCATTAAAATTCATGGGAAATGTATTTATATGACCCCATTACTGTAAAGGTCATGTATATATGATGATTCCTCCCTTTCTCTCTCATCAAACATTTTTATGAGTTCTTATGTCTCACCGTTACACTGCCAAAATTGAACCCAATTTTCCAAGCCAATTTTATTGTGTAGAGAATACCATGCCCACTTCTCTATAAAGGGTATTCAACTTTATTCACATTTAATAATTGTTTAAATATTTTCTTTTATTAATTCCACACTCCTTTATCGTGGAAGAAAGTATGAGGTTTAATGAATCTGTATTTTATGATCCATGTGGCACACATAGGCATGAAAAGAAATGTTTAAGAAGGGTGCGCCCTGAGAGAACTCTAATGCATTGGGTAAAATATAGTATCATGATAATTTACATTAAATGGTTGTTGAATCATTATAATTTATGTTCAACAACGATTTACTCTTTCTTCATTTGAAATGAGGGTTTAATCCTGCTCCATGTGCAACGAGCACCGGCTCATGCTAATTCCATGTTAAGAGTTGTTTCTAGATCACCATATTATGATTTTCATGATTTATCATTTCTTAATGTTCATGAAACTATTTTTCTCTATTGATATTCCTATTTTCTAATAGGTATATTATTTATCATGTTATTCCATGTTTATTACCGTACTAGGCTTTATAGCTCACCCTTTTCTTATGCATGTCCTAATCATATCCTCTACAATGCTACGTATGAGAGAAATTTATTGGTCATGTAAAGGAAGTTTTCAATAAAGATGTTGTGTTTCGTGTTTTTTTGTAGTTATGTAATGTTCCTAATCCAAAAATACATGATACCCCTCAACCTTCCATGTTGTATCAAGTGTCGAGTTTATTAGTAAATCATGTTTAAGTGTGTAAATAAAGCAGGGTTTTCATATAAAAGGAGTTAGGATTAGAAGTTATATAAAACTGTATACATATATATAACCATAAACACTCAAAATTAAATATAATTTTTTTTATAATGAAATAGATGTAAGATGATCCATTACATATGTCTAAGGCGGAGATTGATTTGAGTAGTCGATGTTGGTAAGTTAAGGAGGTGAAATCCAGTAGAGTTATGTGTGAAAATTAGTGTTTATATATGTTGTTATGTATATATTTTTTTTCATAATGATTCATGAATAATATATAAACAAATAAAATTGAAATTGACTACAAAAAATTATTTCTAGCATACTAATTAAAATAAACCCTAAATAAGAATGCGAATTTAATATATATATATATATATATATAATTTTTGTGGAAAATTAAAAGGTAGGACAAAGAAAATAAAAAAGAAGGCCAAAAGAGTGATTATGGGTAGAAATTGATGGCTAGGTAATAAGAAGAGTGTAGGAGGGTCAAAGGAGAAGAAGAAAGAAAAGGGGAGAAGTGGGAAAAAACACATGGGCATAGCCACTAGTTCGGCATGTGGAAGAAGAAGAAGCAATGAGAAAATTGTCGGAAAAATGGGATGGCTGGGATCAATAAAAAATGATTGGATTGTGGACAATTATTCCATGATTATAGATATAGAAGGATAGTTGAAATCAGATAGTTGAAGAAGATGTAAAGGAAATGGGACGGTCAGTTGAGCTCAAAGTCAAGGGTGGATTGTATGGTCTAGATCTCACATGGCGAGATTGAATGGTTGAGATTAGATCTCTATTAAAAATATCGCATCCCGCATCAAATAGTATGGGGTTTTGAGATAGATATATTACCTTCAGTAATTCAGTAATCAATAATTAACTCCCTCAACCCCTCTCCGGTACTACCCCATATAGTTTCTCCCCTACAGACGTGCTCTACACCCACCCTATGCCATTGTGCCACCCTAGACGGTGGTGCCACCTTGGTTCCTCCCTGTGTCCCTATGGGAATGCAGACCCTCACGTCTAGCCTATGGTTGCTGGGGGGCCAAGTCTTGGTCTCCCACTCCATATAGAGTGGTGCGAGTGGCCTCCCTTATCTAGTTGGATGAATATCCTAGTGTCACACAATTTTTTATATACCCTTTCTAAAAACATAATATGGTACATAACATGTTTCTAAATTCATTTCATGTTTAAAAACAATAAAAAAACAAAATATACCATGAACCTTCTTATAATACCATAGAATGAAATAAATTATATAATCAATAATAATTTTCATTAAAACAAAAATGTCCTTAATTTAATTACACTAAAAAATAATTTAAACTTTATATTAATCATTGAGACATTATAATACACAATCAAATATATTACATACACCATGGATAACATTTAATTATTAAGAATATTTTAATCCCTGATGTGAAATAGAAATACATATTTTTCTATCAAAAAAATAGTATGTATATTTCTCTTCAATTTTATTGAGGTAAACAAAATGTACTATTCATTATTATCCCATTAAAACTCAAAATTCATGATTTAAAATTCATTTTATTATTTACAACATTATACTATTCAAATTTAAAGATAAGTTCGATTAAAAAAAATTCAATGAAATATCCATAAATCATTTTAAAACATTCAGAATTCTTAATATACATAAATACTTACAACTTTTAAAATATTTATAGAGTAATATACATAAAATAAAAAAAATAAAAAAATAATCATAAAAATAAAAATACATAAAAATACCTAACTATTTTAAGATTTAATGATCGTTACAAAAAATAGTCACCTAAGGACCACAATGACTATTAATGGTCACAAAGGGCTTATAAATAGGATTTTAGGGTATTCAATACTTCAAAGACAACATGGTGAAGATGGTGATCTATATACCCTTCATCTTTAGTATAGTTTCTATTTTCATTTCCATACCATTTTTCATCATGACAGTCCCATAGGAATTCATCTATTTTCTAGGTTTGTTTGTGATGTATCGAGGGATACCAGTGATTTTTATATGTCTCTTAATTAGAATTATTGGAGTGTAGGGTTGTTTTGGCATTATAGAAAATGTAATATTTTAAGACGAATAAAACAATTTATTTTTTTACAGCAAGTTTTAATTTTGGATGCACCATTGTTAAACAAAAAATAATAATAATACTATTCAAAATAATATTATTACAAAATAAACATGTTCATGGTGTTAAATTATCACCTCCTTAAAAGAATTGCTTCCTTGAAATTCCATTCATACTCACCAGCATTGACCTTCTTCCATCCACAGTGATGTCCCTTCACAAGTACACCTAGTGTCTGTGATTTCCCCAATTTATGGCTAAATTAATTCCTAACAGAGTTTGAAAACCCTTGATTTCTGTTTTCCAGAAGCAAAATGATAAAATTGTGTCATACTTGTGTAGAAATATATAGTTTATTGGGATTGAGGCATGAGGGGAGTGAAGTTGGGAGACATCAAAATAGACTTGATGTTTGTACAACGAATGAAAGGAATCGACCTCAAGAATTTCAATGTTTCTTACTTTGATAAAAAGGAACATATAATAGGATCTCACACATATATGCTATGTTGAGGTCAACATCACATGTTGCGTTATGGAAAAAATTTTAAGGATAAAAATCGTTCGACTAGAGTAAAATATTTAAAAAGTCCCTCAATGTATTTCTCCTGATGTGCATTGGAATGAAATAGGGTAGGCATAAAAAAGAAATTATCATATCTGGATCCTCGATAAAGATGATGTTTATGAGGATAGTTATATATGTGGTATAGATTTTTTCATATAAAATGATGATTTTCAAAGGGATTATAGTCTTATAGACATGAATATAAATTATGGACTCTATAACATTAGTAGGATGGGACAAAAGGTTTGATGGTGAACCTTTCCCCCCATTTGATAAATTTATGAAATACTTATACATAGAGAGGAATAAATAAATTTGTAGTCTGGTTCTAATTTTCAACATTTGTCTAAAATTATTCTCTAATACAATCATTGGAGACCCCGATCCAAGAACCCTGGAGTTAGTGCATAAAACATGGTGTGTAATTTGTTTTCATAAAAACATACAGATAACAATTACACATCTCCTTCCAATAAATATAATATTTTTTGTTTTGGTTCTTTAAAACTAGATACATCTTGTAAAATAAATGAAAAATTTGAAAAAGATAAATTTATAATATTTCCATCACATTGGAGTACCTCGAGCAAGAAAATTATACAACCCCTTTAGATATAAATTGAAAATGTATGGTGAGCACATAAAACGCTTTGTAAGGGTTCTCAAAAACAAATTAATGAAATTACATTTTTAAAATAAAAAACCTTGGAAATAATTACAGTACATTTTCTTAAAAAGAAAACAATACTTCTTAAAGCACATCATAAATTTTTTCAATTGTCAATAGATGAAGTTTTTTGGAAAATATGTTACACAAGAATTATATTTTTCTTAAAACCTACAAGTAAAAATATATCAGAGTGAGCATATATGTAAAAAATTCATGGAATGTTGCATAATCCAGAACTTGTTCAAACTAATTTAAAGGTTAAATTAATGGTTTCATGTAAAAATTAGCACATGACTAAACACATTCTTAGAATTGCATAAGTAAGAATATCATGATTCACATAACACTTAAAATGGATTTTAATGAAATTTCAGATGTAATATAAATTTTCGTATAAAAATTTAGATCCATGATGCTACAATTTTGTTAAAAACATGCCATGTTCGTACTTCATTATGCAATATGATTTCATTAACCTTATCACAAGTAAAAGATTCATTACCGAAGGATATTCTACTAGTCTAATAATCACTTGGTTGTTTATATTCTAATATATAATGATGGAATCTATAATGCCAGACTCTGTCAAGGCCTTACGCCCAGACCTTACATAATCACCCTATCAAGGCCTCGGTCCTGGACCATACTAGTAAAAACCCAACATAATTCATCACATGAGACTTAAAATTACCCAATTAATTAGAGTGCTAGCTGGGTGCAACAATCCTATCATATACGTCCAATACATACCCCATATGTATAGTATGGTCTTATAATTAATGTATCTCATACCACATTAAATACATACTTTCTTAAATATTGATTTATCAAGAGAGGCAATTAAATTCTTGAAAATGTATTCATTAATGATGTCAATTATGGAATATATGTAAAAATGGATAGGTTTTCAGTATTAGGTTATGGATGTATATAATTTAATTGATTCATGCATGGAATCAAATGACATACTTTTTCACATGAGATAATAACTGATTCACATTAAAAAATTGATTCCCACATAAAATAATAAATCTTGCATCAAAACTTTTGTCACATGAATGTGAACCCGTTTAATATTATTTATTACATGATGAATTTGAAATACTTTTTATTATTGTTTAATCCATATACTATTAATTGATGTGTCAAACAAATTATATCATAAACATATATAATTAAAAGCATTAATTGTAGAAAATTCATCTTGAATTGAAATATAAGGTTTAGATGTAAAAAAGTTATTTCCAATGATGTATTCATGTATTTGAAAATAATTAAACACATTATCTTATGAATGTATATATTTATTTATGTGTAAATAATCATTATTATATCCCTTTATCCTAAAATTTATAAATTGGGAATGCATACATGTAAAGTAAATAGTATTAAAAAGGTGATGTATTTTTAAAAAAATTTAGGCACAATATAAGAAAATAAGGTTTTGTTATTACTGGCCAATATGTAATTGCATCATGTGTATTGTATAAAATCATCACCATGTTAATACATTAAAACTTCATAAATAAAATAAAACATGAATATATGAGATTGTGTTACTTATATGTACATATATATGGGGGTTCGAAAATTAAATAAAACCATATGTACAGAAAGTGTATATCTGGGACTTGCACAACAGAAACAAGGTTTAATTAATCCTTATAAATATTGTACACATCAAAAACATAATTCATTAAATAATAATTTTTTTATGAAAATCCAATTTAGACTACAATTAAAACCTATATGTATATATTTTCACGTAAATGTGTATAAAAACATATATTTATATGGTCAAATTTAACAAAACAATGTACAATACCTACAAGATTTACATGTATTTAAAGACATTATTTAGATACATTTATTGATAATTTTAAAATCATAAAAACTGAATAATTTTTTTGACTTATATATCAAAAAATATATACATAACCGCATATACATAAGTTATGAATGAGGGTTTTCAAAAGAAAATCAAACTTACATAATCCAGTATATGTATTATTAAGAAAATACTTTAAAAACAATTGATCATCACTCAAAAATAATAGAAACCATAATTATTTTGTTTCATAAAGAATTGTCTATACTTATTTATGAATATATATATATATATAGTTCAATCAAACAGAAAAAATAGTATCTCTTAAAAGTGTAATACACCTGAAAAAATCTATTTAACACTGATAATCATATTTCATAAACCTAAAACGAGTTAGTATTTGATGTTATGTGAAATAGTAAACATATATAAAACGGTAAATACAAAAAAAGTAGACATAATGGCCTTCAAAATGAAATGGATGCAATATGATCCCTTTACTATCTCTAAGGAGGATATTGAGTTGTGTAGTGGGTGTTGGTAAAAACACAAAAGTAGACATAAGGGTTTGTTTAATGAAATGGAATCAAGATGATCCTTTACACTTCTCCTATAAAATGTATTTTGATAATATTTTTTCATTGGTTGTTATTCATAAATAACATATAAACATGGATCTCCATTAGAAAACAAGCATCCCACATCAAAACAGATAGGGTTTCTTAAACCGCTATATTACCCTTGGTGATTTAGCATTTAGCAGTAAACTCCCTTTCTCGTGCCCCGATACCTCCCGATACTAGTTCTCCCCTACGAGTGTTATCTATGTCCACCCTCATACATTGTGATTCCCCACATGGTGGCACATCCTCAGTTCATCCCTGAATCCTTGTTGGTGTGAAAATCCCCATTGTCGGCCTGTGTTGGCTGGGGGACCAAGGCTCGGTCAGCCACTCCATAGAGAGTGGTGTGAGCTTCCTCCCTAAGTTGGCTAGATGGCTAGCCTAGGGGTCACAAATTTTTTAATATACCATTTATAAAAAAATAATTAAGGTACATAACATGGTTTAGTATAAAATTAAGTAATCGATATTTATATTCAATAAAACAACAAATTAATTAATTATATTAGTTTAAAACACGATTTCAACTTCATTTTCGTCATTGAAACATTATAATACATAATCTGACATATAAATTAAGCCATATATAAATTATAATTATTAAGACTATTTCAAAACATGCTTTCAAATTTTAATACATATTTCTGTATCAAAAAAATATGAATAATTCTCTTCAAATTTATTAAATTGCACAATAAGTAATTTTCATTTTATTTCCATTAGAACACAAATTTCTTAATTTCAAATTCATTATAATCTTTATATCATTATACTTTCAAAATATTAAGATATGTTAAATTAAAATCATGTTCATGAACATAAATTTAAACCATTTTATAACATTATGAATTCTAAGTATACATAAATACAGAGAAAATTTAAACTACTCGTAAACATATAAACATAAAATAAATAAAATAATAAAAAAGTAAAAATACATAAAAATACATAAATTTATAATATTTTATGACTGTTACAATATCCAATGGTCTCCTAAGGATTTCAATAGCTGCTAACAGTCCCAATGGACTTAAAATTCGGCGTTTAGGGTATTCCAAACATCAAAAAACAACAAGATGAAGATGGTTCTCTATATACGCTTTATTCATAGTATGGTTATCGTTATTCTTTCTATACTGTTTTTCATTGTGACAGACCTGATGTACTTCCCCGATTATCTTGGTCTATTTGTATTTTTTATTAGTGTCTCGATGATTCTAATAGGTCTCCTAGTATGCATTCAAGGTTAGTAAGGTTCTTTTGGTCTCATGGAAAATCTATGATTTCCGCATAAATAATACTTGTCTTTAGTTTTATACATACGTATTCATTTGGGATTCACCATTATTAAACCAAACCAATATAATAATTACATGAATCAAAATATATTATTACAAAATAACTACGTTTGTGGAATTATAGAAAGATTCGACATCATGTAATAAATTATCAAAAGATCTTTCAAGAAGATGATGCAGATGAATATAAAATTATCCAGAAAATTTATTCATCCAATTTGAATGTTATGAGAATTATCAAGAAAATTTTCATAAAAAAGAATAGTATAGTTTCAAAAGTGGATGACAGTTCCAAAGATTCTAAGGAATAAGATATGGAGGATAATGATAATTATGAAGAATATTCTATGGGGGTAGTTATCATTAATTCAAAAACAATATAATTTAATGACAATGATGAAGGTAATATTTAAGGAAGCCTTTGAAATCATATTTTATTATAATATTTTCTTGAATATATAGTCATTTAGAGGGAAAACATAAACCCAACATGGTACATAAATATGAAAAACTCTCTATGCTATTGCTGGAAGAATAAATATATTATCTTGTGGCTAAAATGGAAACGATTAAATTTTAAAATCCATAAACCTCCGAAGAAATCAATGATTAAAAACTCAAATTTTATGAAAAGTCCAAAAGTTTCAATATTTTTAACATCACATTAAAATATAGATTCAAACAGGTTTATGATAATGAGGAGAAGTTTGTTCATTTATGAAGAATTGTAAAATCTCAAGAGAGACATCTAATTCCATTAAATAATGATATAGAGGAAATAAAAAATAGAAATATAGAATTCCAAGTTCTAGTGAAATAGAGATATAAGTTTTAGTAAAATTAAAATTTTATATCACAGTGATATAGATGGTGTTGGGTGTGATAAAAAATTTAATGTCGTAATGATTAAATTTAGACCACGTGCAGTCACTGCAATATTGATGATTTATTTTATATTGATTCAAGGCCATATGATCTAGAGAACACAAGAAATAATTAGTGGTGTAGTATTGACACATAAGAATGAACACAATAATAGATGTTATGGTTTTGGAAAAACGAGACACTCAAAAATTCCTATTCAATAACGAAGAGGTACAGAAGGGAAGAACATCAAAAGAGTCACCCAAACATAGATCTATATTCCATGATATAATTTTTTTGTAACTATTTTTGGGTGTGGATGTTCCAGACACATTATATGATATTAATCATAAAAAATGCAACAAAATGTGGGGAAATAGACTCAATGTGGTTATAAGTAACTGATAAATGTATCATCATTTGAGAAAAAATTATTAATTTATTTGAAGATCTAAAAGATGGATTTAGACCATCATACACTAAGGATGGACATGATTATTGATCCATAGTGATTATAATGTAAAAACATGGATCAAAATGAAAAGAGATGAACAATCAATGATTATGGAGATTTACCTTGAATCATATAATCATTATGATGTATGGATGCATGATAGTGGATACACATCCCACATGAAAAGTAATAAGGATCTTGTAACATGTATAAAATATTAAAATAAAGGTATTATAATATTTGGAAATGATAAAGGCATAATTATTATTAGCTCAAGAAAAGAAAAAACATTTATGAAAAGGAATGAGACATGCTGATATCTTATCTATAGAATTTATTAGTCTCAACATACTCATTTTTTATAAGCTATTTAACTCATTGAATTTAATTTGAATTAAAAAGAAAAATTGTATCATCATCGGAAGATATAGTGTATTTTTGTTGGGAATAAGGACAAGGGGAATATATTCCCTATGAGTGGATGAGAAATGCGTGCTTTCAATATAGAGAGGAGGAAAAAAGGTTGTGGAATAACAACATGGGAACCTATTTCAAAGTTCCCTAGATGATATAGTAAAATGCAATGGAGGTTGAGACTCCATATGCTATCATGTGATAATAATAAAACTCTCGATTCTTTTCAAAAAGGGAAAATTATCAGAAGGAAATACAAGGGGAAAAATAAACTAGAGTACTTGAATTGGTGATTGCAAATGTTTGTGGACCTATCTCACAAATATCCATTGACGAGATAAGGTATTGTTCCCCTTTAATTGATGATTTTAGAAAGGTGGAGGATATATTTTTTATTTCGAAAAATAATTTTGTATTCTTCTTCCTAAATCAATATTAGACGTAATCAGAAAGGATGGTCGGATAGAAGATTTTAGAGATTCAAACTGATAATGTTACATAAATCAAAAATATATAGGTAGAAGAATATATCATGAAATGAGGGATAATAAAACATGATTTAATATTAATTACTCTTTAAAAAACTAGAATGGTTTATAGGAGAAATCAGATAATCAAAATCATGTACTGAACAATGCTTATTGAAAATGAACTACCAAAGAAATTCTAGAATCAATCATTATTGATATCGATATACATATATAATAAGGATTTTTTTTGTTCCCAAAAGAAGAAAATACATTTTATGAGATGTGTTATGTAAATAATACAATAATTAAATTATTTTAAATCATTGTTTGAAGTATTTTTTTCTTTAGACAATGAACTAAAGGAAATTTGAGTCTCCTAGACATGGGTCGATATTTCATAAATATTTAGGAAAAATAAAATCATATAAATATTTCAAAAATATGTGTGGAAAGGTATTTAAAATCCATGGCATCACTATCTTATAGAATGAATTGAATATTCAATAACATTGTGAACAGTTCTGTGATGAATGTGATAACGAGGTAGAAACCACAATAGAATTTGATTTTTAAAATGATGTTTCAAAATAAGACATTGATGATGAAAATGAGTAATTAAACTCTATATCTATCTGATAAATGAAGCGACAAGCCGAGATTGAAATAAAAAACATCATTGGTGATCATGTGGTTCTTGTTAAAACATATTTAATGAATTCATTATAGTAGGAATATTTCCCAAATTATGTTGAGCTAGAATGTTTTGGGGCATTATATGAAAATTAAAACAGTGTTTCAGCTATAAATGAATAACATTTCAAAATTGATAAAAATTAGACCTTCCATTATTTTTTAAAACAAATAGTGAATAATTTCATCGAGATCAAATGCATATTCCACAAAATATGAATGAATATGACTATTTGATTCGAAACAAAGAATTAAAACAATGCAATGGGTACTCCCAGATAGGGGGTATCAATGTAGATAAAAGTGTTTTTCTTATTTTGAGGCTTGATACAATAGTATTTTTCTTATCCATATTAGTGAAATAAAAGGTCAATGTTTCCAATATGGGCGCCATGTCGAGATTTTTGAATATGTTTCCTTAATAAGATGTGTGTATCAGAAATCCAAATTATTTTGTCATTCATGATGATAATAATAGTTCCTTTCAGCAAAGATAATTGTTTTATGGGTTTAATTAAGCACCAATATATTGTAATTTAAGGCATGATCATTTTTTGAAGCACCCTAGTATTTAATTTGGTGAGGTTGATTACAATATCCATTTAAAAAATCACAGTAATTAATGCATTATGGTGTTGGTGCATGTTGATAATATAATCTTTGGTGGATCAAATAAAGATCAGTTCAAAAAGAAAAAAAATCATGAATTGTCGGTTACATATGTCAATGATTGGTAAACTAATGTTTACTTTTTTTGTATGTTACACAAGGGATGGAAGACATATTTTTTATCAATTCAAATATTTCATGGAAGTTTGGAGATAAATTTTAATGTATAATTCCAAGGAAATGAAAACTCTAGTCACCACCTTGATGAATCAATAATGTGATAATGAATTAAATTGGTTAATATCACATTATTTTGGTATATTATTGGATATGTTTTGTACATTAATATGATAATGCATGATTGTTTTCACATTCCTAGAAGAATTGTATCAATTTAATCCTACGAAAAATCACATTCATTCAATGAATGTAAAACTACAATACATATAGGTATTGATGTATTTTAGTTTCTTACATAATGAAAATTATCATAAAGATTTAATGATCTATAATGATTCATTTTGTTCCACTTCATACGAATATAGAAAATCATCTTATTCTCGGAGAATCTAACTTGGAGGATTTTTTTATTTATTGGATAACAAAGAATCACTATTTCATTTAATGTAACACATAAAAATATTAATACATTTTGGAAACTCAATTATAAAAAGAGTTATTGAGGATGATGAAACATCTTGATGATATGGGAGATTAAAGGATGTCTCCAACTATAATCCATTGAGACAATTCATGTGTATTGAATCACAGAAAAAATCATGTCCATAACTCATGGGTGAAGAACATTTAAAGATAGTATCATTTTATCGAATATAATGCGGATAACTGGATTTTGAATTTTATTATGTTCCATCATAACTAATTATTGTTAACACTGTAACAACGGAAATTCTAAAATAAACATCTGAACATCATCAAAATGACCATAGAGTTTAGTCTTCCCACCAGGCTTGAAAATATGTGGATTGGGACCCCATCTTTCAATGGTATATTTTATTCCTAATGTGTCGATCTTGGTACGTTACCCTTTGGAAGACCACATCAGAGTGACCATCACATTCATTGAAAAGTGGGAATATGTTATTGCAATAAATGGTGGAGAAAATGACTTAATCAATAAAGTGGGAGAAGTGAATAAGGCATAGTCTTAAATATGATGATGTTAAAGCTGATTGACCAAAGGTCATATATCATGAAATTAATGGTTTTTTATGAATTTTGTTGAGTTTTTTGGGAATGAGATGATTCATTAATGACATATTCATACTAATCTCATTTCACATTCAAAATAAGTATCTTTTTGGCTTAGATATTCTGTGGAATAAATCCTTGATTTCCATCTAATTCAAAAGAATTTTTCTTAGAGGAAGACTGATGAATCATTAAGGTCGTATCAAAATGTGATGTTTTATCAACAAACCTACAAGGGAAGATTAATTTGAAAAATACTTCAATGTAACATTATAATTTTTTGAGTTTATTTTGTTTGTGTAAAATTATGTTTTTATGCAGTTGTGGAGTTCGAGATAGAATTTTGACAATTTATGTTCTAATTTATGAATGAAAAAGGAATTGATTCCCTATAAGTAGCTCAAATATTCATGTATACATGGTGCTATCATTTCCCACTGTTTGCAATATTTTTGGGGCCCAAAATTTGGAGTATGTATCAATCCTCATAAAAAATTGATTTCCATGAATTCCACATAAAAATGTTGTAAATTATTGAGTTTCTCGATGAATGGGTTTCATGAATGATATTTCATCAAGGCATGTATTATCAAAATTTAGTACAACAAATGTGTGAATTGTTGATGATAAATCTCTATTATAAGGAGAATCTTTGTGAATAGGGAATATCCTTGCAGCTTTGTGAAAATAATGAAATTCTTGTATGAGTATTGAGTGGTCTGAGAAATAGTGATGATGGGGAAGGAATCTTCTAGAAGGGGTGGAAATGCCTATAAACATGCATCTGCCCCCTTCTGAAGAGTATAGAAATCCATAAAAAATATATAAGATTTGAATTCATGAAGGTGATTCAAAAAATTTTGTCCAGAGAAAAACATTTCAAATAATGGAAATTCTTGAAGGATGTAAATACTAAACTAAATTTCATAAGAATCATGAAAGTATTGAATTTTCTGATGCCTATAAAAATATGAATAAATGTATTTGAGATTAATGATGCTTAATTGATCGTCATGAAAGTATATGATATTTATTAAAGGATGACTTTTTTCTAAGCCTGGATGAACTTTATGAATGAGTTGAGCTTCATGGAAGTTATGGGGTTTTTGGAGTCTGTATATACATGTGAAAATTTGGATAGTTTCATGAATGATGGGTGATCTTCATGAAGGAAACAAGAATAAAAAAGAGAGATAAAAAATGATTTCCTAGTAAAACATTGGAAACATGGTATTTAACAACTTGATGAAAGTAAAACATAAATAAATCTTCTACCAGCAACTAAGTATTTATTCATTATTTCTAATTAATGGAACTAAATGTATATGAATTGTTTTTGAATCCTTTATAGTGTTGTGAGAAAAGTTAGTGGAAATAGATGATCCTTTACACTAATAGGGAGACATAGAATAAACGATAGATAGACTGAACCATGGGAAATAGTGAGATATCCTTTATCATTACAAAGATAGTTAGCCTAGGTTTAGATGTGATTTATTCTGTACCATATTTTGGTAGTGAGCCTTAGAAGATTTGGTACATCAAAACATTATTGTATGCTCCTTGAACATATCATGGTGAGTGTGAACTAATAAAATTTCTATCTCCAATTCCTGGTATTTTTTATATTAATACACTACTTTGAGAAGGAGAGAAAAATGTATTTTTCAATAATGAAAAAAGATATGAAGTGGGACTTATTTTAATGTATCATAAACTGATTTACCACCTCTCTCAGGTAATTTAATCTATTTTTTCTAATAATAATCACACTATTATTGTCTCACACTATTACATTTTACATTAATGATTAATACATTATCAAAATACCCACGATAGTTTTCCTCATTAGACCTACCTATTAATAAATGATATATAAAGGGACTTGGACATCACATAGTAAGACCTACTCATTACTCATACACTTAATGATCAATTAAATGTATACAAAATATTACTCATCAATAAATATACATATTGAGTAATGAATAAATATTTATATACATTTTTAACATTCGAAAATATAACATCAATGGTAAAATACCATATGCTAAAATTTTATATAGTTTTAGAAATAATCATATCCATTGTTTAATGAATATAGGTATCTATATTAATTTTAATTTATAATGATCACAATAAAGTGATTTTTTCAATGAAAATTAACAACCACAAAATTAATTTAGAAAGTGAATATCAATACATTCAATATTAAAACCCATCAGAAATCGTTTGGAGATATAATAAAGATGGAATCACTCCAACATATCCCTAATGTAGTTTCTGTAAAATAAGGATTATTATCTCTTAATAAAAGAAATACCATATAAATGCCTTTTATATTTTATTGTGGGAAATACCCTTTTGACTTCTGAAATAACTTTTTAAATCTAATATTTATGAGAATATTATGAAAAAAATTGTTTACAAAATAGATAATATGTAATATAAGATACAATAAAATGAGTGGTAATTATGGTGGTTAATTAAATACATATTTTATAGGTAAAATACATTATATTCACACTGTTGAAAAAAGGATAAAATGTAAAATATTTAAAAAATATATATATTTTTTCCAGTCATTTATTAAAATGCAAAAAGTTGGTAACTATTCATTTATATATCATTTTGATAATGGTACAAATATGTTTTAAAACATTTTTAGAAATCATGGATATAGAAGAAAATTGATTTCTGACTAAAATGATAAATAAGGCTACATTTTCTTAAAAATATTTTCTCAAACCTTTTATATTCCAATGAGAGAAAAATGGTAGTATTACATTAATATTTCCTGAATAACTATATTGGAATAAAATATATTATGTTTAATATTCAAATATCATGTTATTACCCCATGGAATTCTTAAACATAATCAATCCCAAAAAATGACGAGATAGTGAAATAAATCCTTAATAATTTGGTGACACATGAATTATATGGCCCTTGAAATAAATAAAAGAAAACAAAAAATTATGTTCCATGTATATAAATAGATTCATGGTAGAACATATCAATGGTTTGGTATATACACAATCCAAATTAAATAAGTGTTGAACATGAAATGTGTCTCATGGAAGTAATAGTGAGAGAAAAAATCTTTTCCTCTAGTTCAATTTCATTAATAATTGTTCTAAACTCTTGTATAATAATAAATATATATTTGAAATATATTCCAGAACTATAATCATATATATTAAATCATACATTGTTTAATTATATTATTTTTTAACCCATTGATTAACAATTCATTGTAAAAATTATGGTTTCGAGGGATAACTGATGTTTCTCATATATAATTAGATTTAGTAGTTTAGGGCCTTCTAATTTGATTGTGGTTCAATAGATTATATTATTTTAACCATGATATAAATATATTTTTTATTCATTATATATGTATTTTTATTAAACATGAAATGTTATTGATAAAAAACCAAATTGCACAACTCATATAGATAGTATGGCATAAATACACATGAATGCTATTTACATTTTTCTATTGATGGAATGAAATAAATCAAAATAATATATCATATATAAAAAATAATTATTATATCAAATATATAATATATATTCCTTAAATTTAAATTTCTTACCATCCTTTTAAAAATAAATTGAAAAACATATCATATCATTACGTGGAGGCGGTAGTCCACAGGTATGCATATGAGACACTGTGGTTTTCCATAGAATTTCTAGGAAAGAATATATATGTGATATTAAAATTAGATAAGATTAATAATTTCATAAATATAATATTTAAACATTACATCCACCATTATATCCATCCATGATAGGTTGTAATGGAAAACTAATTATATCAGTTTTTAAGGTTGTAGTCCATCATGCAGACGATCGATAGTTTGTTTCCAATTCGATAGAAAAGAAAATGGATATCTTATACTACATATAAAATAAAATATATGTATATGGTAGAAATGTATTTGTTTTATATCACCATAATGTAATAATATTTTAAGGATATGGAAAATATTATTTCAAATACACTTAGTAACGGACACTACCTCTTTTTCATGCTACCTCATTAGGTTTACACTTAATGCCTCCCTAGATAGATGTTCTGATCAAAAAGGGGGATCGACATCTTTTGTATAGATTTAAGGAATATATTTGGGAATTATTTTCTGAAATATGTGTATTTGGAATTGTGAATAGGAGATGATATGTGGTTCCCTTTCTTATGTAGGGGAACACACATGGAATTTTTGAAAAGAATAATTTTACCTTTGTTTTAGACATGAGAAAAGAATAAAAAGATTATTATGATATAACCTTTGATGAAATATGGTCAAAATATTTCCATAAATTAGTAATTTTACACCTTTTACGTCATTTAATCCTCTATCGTTTTAGTTTAACCCCTTGAAAACACATTTTAACTTTAACTATGAAAATTGATTTTTATGGTGTTTAATATTAATTTTGGAAAAAAAATATTTATCATTATAATATAACATTAATAATACTAATTAATGTTATATAATAATTTTTTTTTTTAAATCAATTCACATATGTTCTATAATTTAATTTAAAATGAAACATGAAAAAGCGATGTAAAAACGGTTTTCCAAAGAACATGTTTTCAAAAGAATAAATGTTTTTATTTTAAAATTAAACCTATAATTTTCACCAGTAAAATAAATTGAATTAATTATAATAAAATCTAACTACTATAAGTTTTTACAAAAATGGAAACTAAAATTATCTAAATAAATACAATATATAAAATGTGTGTTCTTAATAAAAATCATTATTTTTAACTATTGATTGAAAAATTAACGATTTTAGAGATTTAGAAAAATAAACTTTATTAGATAATTTTAACATTATTATTTTCTTCAATATTTCTTCAAAATTTGTTAAAATCCATATTAAAATATGTTCACTGTACATAATGAAACGAATTTTATAAAAAATATAGTTTTTACACATAAAATTGGAGTTATGATAATATAATTCCTAAAAAGTATTATTCAAATGATAAAGAAATATATTAAATATAAAATATATAAATTTCATTAAAATAAGTCACCAATATTTATTAATTTATCATAGTATTATATAAACATTTTAGGGCAAAAAAATGATCTATTGTAAAAATATTATTTTATATTCAAATGATTTTAATTTTTATTTAGAATCGATTAATAACTATAGAATTTATTTTAAACATGTTCATTCCATAAAATTTACATAAATTAGTTATTCATATTAATATCCTTGAGTTTAAAGAGTATTTTATAATGGTAATAGTTAAATAACATATTTCACTAGTCATTTAATCATAGTGATTCATGATGTTTACACTATTTAAGATAATTTTCTACTTTTAAAATCATAGTTTATTAAATTGTCCACAATGATAATAAATTAAACTCATAAAATTTGACCTTCACTCATAAATCACGGGGTTTCAATTTAAAAATAAATGTGTTGATCTCCCATTTCATAAAAAGTGTTAATAAAACAATCTCTTGATAATAGAGAAAGTAAAATATAATGGTTATCTATATTTAAGAAAATCTAGGTTTCCGAAAAATTAGAACATTGATAGGAATTGAAAACATGGATTTAGAAGGAATATAAATTGAGGAGATAAAACTATACTATTTTATTAGATAATATACCATAAAATTAATAAATAAATTTCGAATCCACTTTCCAAATTCCAAGGGATTATTTTCCATCAAAACTATGAATGTGAAGAAATATAATTTCAATAAAATAAAAATTTATTCATTTATTCACCATTATCCACATCATCATATGATTATCAAATCATTGAATATTTAATATTAATTTTATGCCTGATGAAATGAAATTAATATTTAAAGGTTCATAAGATCTATTAAACAATAATAATCTATTATCACTATTATTAAATATTAATTTAAAGAACAATGTGAGGTGGGGGAGATGATAATGATTTTATGGGTGAGCATCGATGGAGACTATACTGCATAGGTTTTCTTCCACAATTCCTCTCTGGACATCCCTCACAACATTGGCTCCATTCTACTAGCAAGTAGTGAATGACCTGTTGTGCCCAAGAAGATCGGGATGTGTAGATTTGAGTTGATAAATACCTCGGTGTTGACCAGAACAACACCAATGGTTGATATTAGGGTGGGAAGTGAACACCTTCATGCTTCATCTATTTTGAATGGAGATGTTTGGATAGGAATCAATGAGTTCTCTAAATCCATAGTGGTTTATTATATTTCGGTAGTGGTGGTCCCCGATGCGGGTGATAGTAGCTTGTATGTAGTCGGATCTGGGAAGAAGCCTACTGGAGTGAGAGGTGCACACCAATTAACATCAGTGGATCAGAGGCTGAACGGAATAGATTAAGTAGAGGTCATTAGTGCACATACTTCACTGGTGGTGGATGATTCATCGGTGACCATAAAATGATTTAATTCCTGACTTATCTGTGGTTGTGGTCAGCAATGCAGATGGCATGCATTAGTCTTGGGGGGTGATTTTAGATGGCGTCGTTATAGAGCATCAGGGTCCGTCTGGTCTTCCTCTAGTCGTATAGAATTTGGGAAAACTCAAGATCTAATGTGGGACCTTGGATACGGAATATATTTCCAATGGATGATATTTTAATGATAATAAAGATATTTCTCAATATGGAACATTCCAGAATGGTGACACATCCTGTGTGACTTCTAAAAATAATGTGATTCTTTTCAAATTAAAACATTTGGAATACTCTATAATTGAAAGGATTATTCCCCACATTGAATCAAAATCATTTCAAAATTATGTATTTGTTTGGAAGTTGACCTCTGTTTGGGGTTTTTTTGGTTGTAGATGTATTCCATTAGGTCATGCTTTCTTTTAAATAATATTCCCATCAAGGGATCTGAAGCAGAGATCAATGTTTATTGTTTTATTCTATTTAAAACTAGGCATGATATGATCTTAGGAGTCAGACTTTTTATTTAATTAATTTTCCATGAAAAAATCTCGAGCTCTAGTTTGGATTGAAATCATAGGTGTTAATTGGATATTAGGGCATCCAAAAATATTATTTGATATTGCATCTTCTATGGTAATTCTAATAAAAATGGATAGGAATGCTAAGACTTCACAATTTTGTCATTATGTTAGGGTCCAAATGGAAATTCACTAAAGCACATTCTTGATCCATAACGTTGTTCTCTCAACATTGGATGATGATAACAATTTAAATGTGGTTTAAGAATGGATTCCTGATTTTTTTCATAATATCAGATTGTTGGTCATGTCAAATAAAAATGTCACATGAATGTGTTTTTCTCATTGTGTTTTTTAAAATGAAATCATGTGGATTTATAAATGAAGAAACTGAGCATGCAGACTATATAAATCAACGTGGATCTAGTTGGAGACGATGAATCTTTTCTTGATAAGTGAAATATGTTGGTTAGAGATAGTTCTTCACATATGGTGAATGTGTTTTCTCTAAAGGTAAAATAGATGACATAAGGGTTATAGATGGCCCAGACATCAGTGCCTGAGAATGGAGAGACCCCACATGTGGATGAGGGAGGCCTCATACCTAGGGTGATTCATGAATTGAGATAGAGTTTTCAGGACCCTACCCCTATAATTGAGGAGCATGAAAATCCATAGGATGATGTTAATTGATCATCGATTGAAGAGAAATTAAATAAATATAAAAAACCACATGCATCCATGTATGGGGGGATTATGTTGAGGATAACATTCCAAAAAACCCATCATATAGTTAATATTTTTACAATGAAAAAATTATTGTGGTTTAATATGGTTCTCAATCTATTCCTCCCCTGAAAGAGATACTTATGAAAGACTATTTATACCTGACTCTAAATATAGAATCTCAGTCTCATGGCCCCTCAGAATCTGACTCTGACTGGTATGTTGATTATGATTATTCTTATCAGCTGGATTATGATATTTAATCATTGGTTTCTCTTGGGATGAGGGCATGAATTCTTGTATGACCCCATCCATCTCCTTTCTATTTTTTCCATTGAGTTTTTAATAAATTGTTTATGCTTGAACATTACATAAATATTAATTAAAAATTAAATGTTTATAACAATTTTAGTTAATAACTTTATTTTATAAACTATTTCATGTAAAAATAAAACATTTTACATCAACATTTCATCTTAATGTTCTTCATCAAGTATTCTTCAAATTAAGAAAACCTATATCTCAATTTACATGACTATTGTCAATAATATCGATTATTTTAACCTCTTTTTCTATCCCATAAATTTTAAATTACACCCCCAAATAGTATTTATATTGAATAATAATGGTTATATATACATTACCCCAAGAAATCATCCCTTGAAATTTCATTAATTACATAACATTCAATAATATTTTACCCTATAATATGTTTCCAAAAATAAAATTTATATTTATTCATCAAACCATATGAGTAAAAATAGTGTCACACTAACCAATATATCACAGTGTCCATTTTTCAGAACTACACCCTTATCTTCCATTGGTTGGGGGTTCAATCCCTGTGAAATTGCATAATGAGATAGGCTGTCAGACAGTATGCATATCTTCCTTCTTATAAAACATATTAATAAAATTTCCAAAATATTCCCTAACATATTTTAACCATCCATGAAATAAAATTAATTGTTAAATAATTTTTTCACAACTATATATATATATATATATATATATTATTTTTTCAACAAAATAAAGTAAACTAAATAGACTATAATTACATTTTCAATAACGATCATGTCAACTCTAGTGGTTATAAATATAGTTAATATTTTTAAGAGAGCATTATTCATCCTATTATACTTTATGATGAACCTCAGGACTACATATACCTCCCCCAACTGAAACATATCCCCTAATGCTATTAATTACATGTAAATACCATCAATTAATACATAAAAAGCATTGTATTTGAATTTTTACATATTACACAATAAAAACGGATAAAACCATGAGAGTGCATAAATCTTAAACATTCCTTAACTGAATGATAAAAATAGTATATTTTGGAATAAATTAATTTTCATATCCTTCATAATGGATTTCATAGAAAATTAGAATTATCTAATGCATATCCCTTGAGAGTATAAAACTACGTGTGTGGTTAGGACCATTTTTGTGCACATGATAATGATCAATTAAATACCCAAGGCGACCTTTTTTCACTTATTATTGCTAGGTGATACTATTCTAGAAACGCTTCCATAGGTTAAACCCATAAAAAGATATATTTCTTAGAAAAACCATATAATATCTTTCACACTAAAACATTTTGATTATTCCCCAATAATTTTCCCAAAATTATATCATAGATTTATATTCTCTAAATTATGTTTTTCTAAATTTATTTCCCAATGGTTATATTAAAAATCACATGAAGTAAAATATAAAGACCCTGACCCACATAGCCTAGAGTCCATGGTTACTTTATTTCAATGGAACTATATACAAGTAATCATATCCTGAATGACCAAATATATTAAGTATATTGTTAAAATAGACACATTATTGAATCTAATTTTTATTTTATAACATAAAATAAAATAGAACAACTTTCTAAGAACACTATTTTCCACATTAGAATATCCCTGTATATTAATCATAGAAAACATCCTATAATCTCCGTGTAAGAAAATATAAGAAATGGGTAATATAAAATTCATAGTAAGCTTATATAAAAAGTTAAATATATAATTAATAACTATATAAGAAAAAAAAGTTATTGTAAATATATACAAAAATTCCACTCAATCAATAATTTCCAAATGAACCATAATTTGGAAGGAATAAATGTTGATTGACTAATTCCATATATATTATCACATGAGATTGAAACATATCCATGGTTCTTATAACTAATAAAATAATCACAGGGAAATGATTAATAAGTCTCATAATAAGAGAATTAATAACCCCAAACATCATAAACATACCACCAATGACTTATTCAAATATGTATTACATAAAAGTGTAAGGGTGACACCAAATAAATAATATTTTTTTCTTATGAAACCGGATGTTGCATCATGGCACATTAACCATTCCCAACCATCACATACTATGTCTATTTAATTCCTCAAATATTGAATGATCATTTTAATATGTAAACAATATGACCTATTAATAAATATCCATTATTGTGTAAAGAATATGGATTTAACATTAATTTACCTAGTCAATCAAATAAATTTCATAGAAAAACACCATAAATATAAACTGTTTATGTTTCAATAAAAAATAATATACATGATATAATAAATAAAGATATTTAAGAGTAATTTAACTTCCAATAATCACAAGAATGTGATAATTTCAAAAAAAAATGTTAAAAACAACAAAATTAATTATAAAAGTGAATGTTATTATTTTCGTTGTTCAAATTGATCATAAAATATCCATATAAATTGTAATGATAGAATAATTACAACAAATATCTAATTGATCTTATGTAGAAAAAGGTATTTTTCATTGATTAAAAGATATACCATAAAAATTCCTATAAAAAATTACTGGAGAAAATAAATTTTCACTTTAAAAATAATCCTTTAAAACAATTTTTTTTTTGAAAATTAAAAAAAAAGTGCCATTAAAATTACTCATATAATAATGTGAAGTATGATTCAAAATAATGAGTGTCTATGAAACTGGGAAATTCTGTACATGAAAAATATGTTTAGAAATCATTATTTTCACATCATTTGAAAAAATATCTTTTTACCATTTTCTAAAAATGACATTTTGATTCTATAAATTTTAATTTTAAAAAGTAAAAATGTTTGAAAATGACTTTAATAAATCTTAAATTGAATTTATAAAAAATTAAAATATTTTTTAAAATATTTATATGGAAGAAAAAATATTGTATGTAGAAGTGAGAAATAAATTTATCTCTTCATAAACAAATTTCAAAATATTTATAATTAAAAAAAGAGGAAGTTGTAAATATTATATGAAAAGTTAATAAATAACCATTATTGAATATTTTTTTTTCTGATATATATATAAAATTATTCTTCTAAGGGATAGTTAGAATTAAAAAATTCTGAATAATGATGTGATTGTGAAATAAACACTTACCACATTGGTAAAATTTCAATCGTATTCCCCATTAAAGAAATAAAACAAAATTAAATATAAAATATAGAGAAGTTAAATATATTAATGATATAAAATATAAAATGTGTAGTATATACACCTCAAAAAATTAATCAGTAGTGAATATGACAAATATCTCAAGATAGTGAAAGTGAGACTTAAAATCATACCTCTAGAACAATTTCCTTCATACATGTTCAAACCTCTTGTATAATATATATAGATTAATTTTACATATGTACAATAACGTACATATTTATATATATAACCATATATTTTTTACTTATATGATTTTAGGAACACTTTATTAACAAATCATTGATAATATCATTTTTCTGGTGATAAATCCATCATTTTTCATATATGCATTGGTTTTTTAGTTTTTGTAATTTTACAATGATCATTTCTCCAACATATAAATAATTTTAAATAATATATATATATATATATATATTAATTATATAGTTATTTAGAATAATCTATAATACTTAGGGAATGAAAATTTAATTTTATCATTCATAGATATGGTTTACCTTACATTAACATGACTGTTGTTTCCATATTTACAAAGATAGAAAAAAAAGATAAATAACATATCAATGTAATAAAATATTTTTTAAAATATTTATATATGATATATATTCATTAAATATATACTTATTATTGTCTATAAAAAAATAATATGAAAACATATAACATCAATAAATGGAGGAGATAGTCCACAGGTATGCATGTGTAATGTTTTTCTCCAACTAAATGTAAGATGAGAAGGTATATGTAGTTTTTAATTAAATATGTATAGTAAGATCATAAATAAAATATATTAACATCTAAACAATCATTATATATATTTGTGATTTGAGGTGATGTAAAATGGGTTACATCCATTTGTGAGGTGATTATCTGCAATACACATGATCAACAATTTCATATTCCATTTTATAAATGATTATATTGGTATTGGTTTTGATTTCATCATAATAAAATATTATTATTTATGATTTAAAGATTTCATTATACTAGAATAATTTATGAATATATGATGTAGATGGAATAATATATAAAATAGAAATGCATGGTTAAAAAAATTACCTCTTCTTCGGAAAGCGTCTTAAGGATTGATGAAAAAGAATTCCCAGAAGGGTTTTATTAAAAAAAATGGACTCTAATCCATTGGGATGAAATTTTATGAGTGATAGTGTGTAAAATAATGGATATTTTTAAATTAATAAATATTAACCACGTTTTTCAAATACAAATTTATTTTCAAATAGATTATTATCAAAACATTGATGTCATGAAGTAGAAATATGGCCATTAAATAGGATATTTACCTTTTTTATTTCCTTTAAATGTTAATAATTTTATTGTAAAACCCAATGTAAGCCCTTTTTTACCTTAAACCTGATAATTAATTTTTAATATTTTTACAATTAAATTTGACAAAAATTATGTTTGACATATCATATAATGTAATGAATGTTGATTCAAAAGATATAATAAATTTTATGAAATTAAATTCTCTTAAGTAGTACAATTTAATGTAAAATTAACCCCACAAATGGGATGAAAATATTGGATTCTAGAGGAAATAAATTCTTATTTATAATATTTTTATATAAAAAATAATCTTATAATTGATTCTAGTGACAAAAATTGGAATAAATATACAATAATTTATCTAATAGTTCATTTAAAATAATTTAAAACAAAATATATTATTATAAATGTATCAAAATAGAATATTTAATATAAAATATTTATTTATTTAAAATTCATCAAAAATTAATCTCTTTAAATTTTTATAAAAAATTTACTCTATAATAATTTTGACAAGATATTTTAAAAATTAAGAACATTTTTTCAAATAAATTTTCCAATAATTGGGAAAAAATATAATTTTGAAATATGTGTAGAAAATGTTGAATTTGTTTTAGAGAAACTCAATTATTAAGAATTAAAATAGTTATTATCATCCCATGACTAAAATATATTATATGAATGAAAAAAATTGAATGAATATAAAAGTAATAAATTTTGTTAAAATCATTCACTAATAAAGATTAATTTAATTCACTAAGATAAAACCCCATTGCGTACATGAAAAAAATGGTTTTAGAGAAAAATTTTCATTTAAACATTGACAAGTTTTTATTTTATTTTTAATCAATTAATAACTAGTGAATATATTTTATTTTTGTGTAAAAATTTTAATTTTAATAATTTTTTTAATCATATTCATAGAATTCAGTTTAATAACTTCGTTATAGCAGTCGTATTAATATAATATATTCCTTATGTCAATTAAACCATGTGTTGTGTGTTATATAATCTACTAAAAACAATGTTACTCTTTTAAATTATGAATGTGTTAAATTATCCTCTACATCAATAAATTGTATCCTCAAAATTTGAATTAGATCTCATAAATCAGGTGGTATCCATTTGAAAATAACATTTTTGAAATTAGACATCATTAAAAGACATAATAAAACAAACTCTTAATAAGAGATAAAGGGAAATACATTGGTTATATAAAATGACATAAAAATAGGGTTCCACTTAATGATATTATTGGTGTAAAGTCAAAACACGATTTTTGAGTAAGATCCATTAAGAAGATAAAATTTTAACTTTTTTAATAGAGAAGAGAGCATCAATTTTTTGAGAATGAATGGTTTTTTCCAAGAACCTTATCCAAATGTTAGGGATTATTTTTTAATCTAGAATAATAACATGTAGAAATATACATATTTGAAAAGTTTTATTTCCTCTATTAATCACATTTCAAAATAATCTCATCTCTTTCTGCGAACGATGAATGTTCAAGACTACTTTTTTAGTACATGATGAAATAAAATAAACATTTAACAGATAAAAATATATATAAAATTATAATAATTTATTCCTCCAATTGTTAAATATTAATAAAAAAATGAAATAGTTACCACATGGATAGATAATGAAAAATTTTTAAACCATTATCGAAATAAATGATACATTTTACTTCTAAATTTATAGTAAAGGTTAAACATTGATTTTTAAAACATAAATAATAACATTGACCATTTTACCACAATATTCTCATTAGTAAACAATTTTCACCCCCAATGTTATTTCATACCTTTTACTTTAAATAACATAATAATCTATTTCATTCAGCTTAATGGTTATATATACAAAACTCTAATGAAACAAGTATTGAAATATCATTAATTACATCAAAATAAAAAAAAATTAATCCCATAATATTATTCAAACAATAAACATTATATTTGACATTCTAGCTATTTAATTAAACAAAATTCACACTAACCAATACATCACATAGGATTATGTTAGTAACTAAACCCTTACCCCTCTTTGATTGTGGGCTCAAGACTCATAGCCTTACTATATGTGAGGAGATGTATCCTGACATGTAGGTTAGAAATTTTATTAAACATATATATATAAATCCTATAATTTTCCCCAAATTAAAATAAAAATCCTTCAAATAAAATTACTTATTAAATAAATTTTAACAACTAAGGATTTCATTATATCTTATTTTAATACCCAATTTAAAATAATAATAATTTATTATTAATAACATAAATCAATTATCATGTTAATAGTAATGGTTTTCAACACATTTAAACTTATTTATAGATAATTATATATATAATAATTCATATTTATCCTTTGGTTTATACATACCTCCACCTACTGAAACAACCACTTAAATTTAATTAATAAATTGAAAATCCCATCATGCAAAACATAATAAGAGATGTTCAGTTTTTTTAAATTATAATCATTATTAAACTTATAATCCCATAATGATGCTTAAAAATCATAAACTACACATACATGAATCATATGATTATTATCTTTGGGAATATATTTATTATTGAATCCTCCATAAAGGTTTATAAAGAAAATCAGATTTATCCAAATCATATCCTCTGGGATAGTCAAACGTAGTGTGTAGTAATGTCTTTTTTATAATCAATTTCATGATCGAGTTAAAGTACAATGTACTAATTTTGGATTTTTTAACCCCATGTACAAATTCTCCAAAAAAATACCCCTTTTAATATACATATATTGATATCATTCTTGAAAAAAATACAAAATTCATTCCTCACCAAACCTTTATGATGTTATTCTATAATGATCATAAAATTAAAGTATATTTTTATTCTCCCTAATATATATTTCCAAAATCTCTTTACAAGGGTTTCTAATAAAATTTCACTAATACCAACTGTAATGAGTAAAACCCATAAGGCTAGATTAAGTGATTACTTTATTGACTTTTTACTAGATACATGATATTGCATCTCCAAGGAACTAATAGTTTATTTTTCATGTAAAATTAGATACTTTCAGGAATATCTTTTACACATGAAAATATAAAATATAACATGATTATTTACAACATTGTTATTCCCTTTGTCATATCCCTAAATATCAATCAAACAATAATTCTTGGAATATGAGGGAGGTGAAATATAGGAATGGTGTGATATCAAATTCTAAATATGGTTATGTGTACAAAAAAAGTTATCATGATTAAATAAGGGTTCATGAAAATTCCACGTTTAATATTTGAAAACACATTCCATAAAATCAAGACTATAAGAATGAATCAAAAAAAGGGCGGAACAAATGATGATTAACAATTTCCATATATTTTATCATATAATAATTATTATTATCCATGTATATTATAAATAATAGAATATTAACATGAAATTAAAATACTAATATCATAATGAGTGAATGAAAAATGTTAGATATAATAAACACACTATCAAGGCCTTGTTTGAAGACATGTTACATAAAATTGTATTTCCTCTATCCAATAACATTGATAGTTTATATTAGGATACCTACCGATGAATTAAAGGGTTATAGTAGTCCTTTATAGTCACCTACAATGTCAAATGGATTCTTAATATATTCAATGATCAATTCAATTTATAAACAATAATCCTTGACAGCAAATATCCATACTAAGTAAGTAATAAATATTTATAAATATTTTATATAGTGAATAAATTAAATTTGATAATAAAAGACATATGTATAAATGGTATAGGGTTTAGACAAAAATAATTTAATTTATAATCATAATATGTATATTTATGAAAATGTTAATTATATGTTTACAAAAATGTAAATTTTTCATAAAAAAGAAGGCAACTACTAAATCAATCAGGAATGTGAATATTAATACTCTCTCGAGTCAGAATAATTTTACACCATCAAGAAAAATAATTTTGATGGTATCATTAGAACATATCCATATATTAGAAACTTTAAATCAGGAATTAATTCAACGATAAATATAATTACAATAAAAATTTGATAAAATAGTTGTAATGGAAAGAACCATTTTCACATTGAAAATATATCTTGAATACTAAAGGTTTCGAGAATATTTGGTTAAAAATTTATAAATAATAAACTTGTAAAATTTAATGAATGCTTTAAGAACATGATTTATAATTATAAAGAGTAATTGTGTATATTCTATATGGATTAAAAACACATTTTTTCATACTATTATAGAAAGGACAAAAATCACCTCATTGAGAAAATGAAAAAATTATTTCATTAATATTTTTATTAAAAATTAATACATGGGTAAAACCTTGTTTAATAAACAAAATTTATAATTTTAATAAATTTTTTAAAAACCTATTTAAAATCATTGATATAGAAAATAAATTATTTTCAATTAGAGAGATAAAAAGACACATCACTTTTGGAAACCATTTTCTCAATTTTTTAAGTACCAAAGAGAATAAAACTATACAATGAAATTATATTTTAATAAATAAATTAAGGAGAATAAATTATATATTTTTTGATATAAATATTAAAAAATTCCCCTGTCGGATAGATAATATAAACAAAACCCAAGTAATGCTGACTTTGTTAAGTAAACCATTTCCACAATGCTACATTTTGAATCACAATACCCATGATGGAAATAACATTTACATAAACATTAAATTCAATTGATATATGATGAATGAAGATATTACATATCAATGTGGTAGTATATACACCACATAGTATAAATAAGTTTTGAATACAGAAAATGTGTCATAGAAGTAAAAGTGAGATGAGAAACCCTTATGTCCGGTCTGAATTCCTTCATACAAGTGAGAAACACTTATTTAATAGATATATATTATTTTTAAATATATTATAAAACCATTATAATATATATCAGACTATATATGGTTTATTTAAAGTCTTTTATCACCTATTTATTGACAATTATATGTTAAAATTATTATTTCATGTGATAACAACATCATTTATCATATATGATTAGTTCAATAGTTTCGATCCTTTTATAATAATTAGGATTAGATAATATCCATAATTTTATATGTGATATTAATATAATAAAAATAATTTATATAAGTATTTATGGTAATATAAAAATAATAGTGTTTGAAAAAGAAATAGCTTTTATTAATGGAAACAATAGGTCATATGTACGCATAGACACTGTTTCCATTTTTCAACGAATGGAATGAAGTAAATTTAACAAATACACACCCTTTAAATAATATTAATTATATAAAATATATCACATATATTAATTAAATAAATACTTATGAATTTCCATGTAAAAATAATATGAAAAACATATCACATTGCCATGTGGATGCGGTAATCCACACAGGTTCACAAGCGATGCTGTTGTGTTTCAACAAATTGGAAGGTGAGGAGGTAGATTTCATATTATAATAAAAGAATAATATATTCCTAAATATACTAAATAAAAAATAAAACCATTATTTAATGTATCCATGAGAGGTGGTGATAGATAATAGATTGCATCGATTCCCAATATAGTAGTCTTCAGTACACATGATTGACTATTTCGATTATCATTAGATGGAAGTGGAATTATATAAAGTTTAATCCATAAAATAACATTTAATTATATGTTAGACACTCATGTTTTTATATCATTCTATGTGATAATTATTTTTGGGAGGTGGAAGAATAAATAAAATTGAAATGATCAGTTTTGAATGATGTATCCTCTTAAGACAACTACTTTAGATTTTCACTAAAAGCCTTCCTATAAGTGTTTTCTCATCAAACTAGTGAAAATAAGTCATCAGGTGTGATTTAATAAAGTAAATGTTCTTGTATTTCCTGAACCAATATTATTTTTAATTTTAAATAAGAGAGTAGATTTGGTTGCCTTTTATAAGTGGGGAGAGGATAAACATAGAATGTTTGAAAATAATAACTTGAACCCATGATTTTCACATTCTACAATTCTCCAAAATGGTTCATTATAATATATTAAATGATATATGGTCTATATATTTCCATATAATGGGAATTTGAAGATTATTTATTTCACATTATCCATTATCATTTTAGTTTAACACACAAGAAAATTACATTTTCTACTAACCAGTTAATTAATTTTTACTTATTTTAGTATTTATTATAAAACAATTAACAAATAATTCATATATAATTTATACAATCATAATTAAAAATATTCAATAATTTTTACAAAATTCTTTTCATATAATTGGTATAATTTAATTTTATATTAAACCCCCAAACGTGACGAAAAACAGGTTTTTCCAAATAAAATATTTTCAAAATTATAAATGATTTTTTTTTCCAAGATTAAAATATTATTGATTAAAATAAACAAAATTAGATGAATTATGATATAATTCAACTAATATTACTTTTTAATAAATATTTAAAAAATTAATCTTTGTATATTATTTAAAACAGAAGATAGTTTTTCATAAAAATCAGTTTTTTACTAGTCATTGAAAAATTAATCATTTTAAAATTTATAAAAAACACATTATATGATAATTGTTATGTTACTATTTCAGAAAATAAGTTCATATTTTACTATATTTTTGGAATGTGGTAAAAATTAATTTTTATTTTATTATATGAAATGCGACAATACCAATTATAGATAAAATAATTTTTTAATCATAAATTAGCATTTATTATTATCACATTCCACTAAAATATTTGATGAAATATATTTTTTATTCAAAATATTCTAAATAAATTTAATTTAAATTATTTACCTATTGTTATTATATTAATTTATTTTGATAAAAACAAATGACAAGAATAAAAATTATATTCCAGAAAAAACAACTCTTTTACATTCAAATGATTTTTAATCTTTATTTATAATCAATTGATAACAAGTTTATTTATTTTATACATGTATAAACAATATAATTTTCATTATTTACTTATTTATAATCATACCAACCAATTTAATGGATATATTATATTGGTCATATTGAAATAATGTATTTCATCATTCGTGAAGCTCAGTTTTTCATATGTTATAATCTATTAGATACAATGTTATTAATTTATAAAAATGGGGAGTAAAATTATTAAAGAATCCATTAACATGGTTTGTAAATTTATATTCTAGAAATTTTTCATTCACATTAAATAAAAATTGAAAATTATAATGGATGTCAAATAAATATCTATTTGATGATTTTGAGGTACTCTTCCCAAAAAAATCATAACACAAAAAAATGATCTCACTTCTAAGAATGTAATTTTTGATTATTTTATAAATATATATTTTTATGAATGCATGAAAATTAATATATATTTATTTATATACATTATTTATAAATTTATAACATTAATTTAGGAATTTAATTTATTAAACTATTAGTATTGAGCACATCAACCCCCCTTCAGAAACTCACTATTTAGGGAACTAAGCAGTATATGATTTAGTTACAATAAATTTACTTGATAAATAAAATAAGAAACAAAAACATGAGGTCATATTTTCCCTAAATAAATTCCCATCAATATACACTTCACATGGTACTAGAGTGTGAGGAGACTATTCTTTAACATGGTATTTATCCCATTCGCACATATATATGATATATGTATACAATATATGAATAAGGTTTCTATATTTATTTTTTGTACAAAATGAATATTATATAACCTTATAGGGTGAATGAAAATAAACAATGTTTTGATTATAATCATATGGGAAGGGGTTTTATAATGGACTAAAATAGTTCATCATGTTTTAAATAGAGCATGCAAACGACCCTTATAAAATCCATTTCCCATGTTCACATTATTGAAATTCAAGATGAACTCTTATATATGTGTTGGAAGAACATGTGATTATTCATGTAATATATTAGGGCTATAAATGATGTAAAAATCATTGTAAAAACTAAATTAATATATTGAATTGGTTGATACCTCTATTTATGAATCAGTTTATATGAATATGAATGCAAATGATGATAGAGATCTTATGGAATAAATAACAATGAAAATTGAAGAAAACATTAATGATTGTTGTAATTTTTTGGGAATATGAATAAGTATGTTACAATATAAATATATATTTGTTTTAAAGACTACAAAAAATTTGATATATTCTTTAATGATATATAATTTTCAATCTAGTATCAAAGGAAGAGAAATAGGTTTTCATGAACTACATGAACTTCTAAATGATATGATCCTAGAAATATATGAATTTTTTGGAAAGTATTTGGATATTAGAATTCCAAATTAAATTAATATGATATATTAAAAAATATATGTTTTTAAAAATTATTGGATACTATTTAACAACATTGAAGATGAATGTTTTTGGGAACAATGGATATTCCATGGAGGGTGATTAAAAAAACATTTTTCGATTCTATGGATCATTCGTAATATTGTACATAACATTGAATCAATGAAAACATAATATTTTCCATCAGATAATGACATAAAGGATATCCTTGAACCTTGATAGAATATTAGAAAGATAATTTCATAATTTAATTATTTATGATCGAGAGAAATGATTACCCTATGTTTGGATCCATTCACTGATTTCAAATTTGATCATCAAAAAAATATTGTGACCCATACATTTCTTAACTAAATATCAAATATTATTAAATTAATATACCTTACATAACATTAATACCATTAAAAAAATCTGATAGTTCTGGTTTCTTTGGAATCTGGGGTACATAATGAAATGGTTCAAAAATGAGCTATATTTTCTCCTACTAATCTCATCATAACGGGAAACCTTCTGATAAATATTATATATAATACATTTCTTGATATCCATGTAAAATAAAAAATAATAAAGGGTGAGATATAATTCTTAATAATGGTAAAATGGATATATCTATGATCATATAAGAAAAAAATGGGTATAATAGTACTAGAACATGGTAATAAAAGATAGAAACCATACTATATATATCATAGATCATCAAATTGTTTCATGTTATTAATCATTGAAGTAAATAGGAAATTAATCGTAGAGGAATCAAAGAATATGATACATTAGTGAATATCAATTATATAATACATGGATTTGTGGCATATGTATATGAATAAAAAATTATTTCATAGATATCCACAAAGTCATTCATAACAGGTTAGTCTTGGACTAACAACACATGTACATTTTTCTAATTAGGATAACATCACATGTAACATATTTTGGCCTTGGGATAATCTCTCATATTCCATTTGACCTCATATAACAATAATCATTTCACATGATTTTTTTAGATATAGGTCCCACTTGTCACATAATGATTATCAGACCTATGTGTTCCACAACAGCATATCATATCAGAACTAAGGAAAACAAATTCCCTTTATAAAAAATACACCATTTCATCATAACATAACCTATGGGACAATAATGGGATTCACAAATACCATGTAATTAGAAATAATATAAAGGAAGGGTAATGATGGTATCCATGGAACATATTCCTAGTAAACTAATAGAAACATTATAGGTTGTTGTCCATGAGGAATCAAATGATATTTAAATCATTATTAATAAAAATAAATTTTTCATTTAGTATAAAAATATATAAAATATAAAAAAATTCCAAAACATTATCGAAATAAATTATTAAAAATCCATGGAAACATGTAAATCATTCTTCAAAACATTTATTAGCTATCATAGAGGTAAATTACACACATTCCTTATAAGTTAAAAAATCATTACCTAAAATATATTATCGAAAACATTATAAAGTACCTTATTTAGGGAAGGAAAATAAGATTACAATAAAAAAATTATTAAAATGAAAACAAGGGTAAAAATGAATTCAAAAAATTAGAAAAAAAATCATCATGAAATTTATAGAAATCATGGATATGGATTAAATATTATTTCCAACCATATAATGAATTGATGTCGATTTTCATTACTAACAAATTTTCAATCTATTGAGTACTTATTATAGTGGAAAATGAATAATATAGCATTTGTTTTAAATAAATATATATAGTTGGAGTGAATTCATGAGACTTTTTATAATTAGATTCTATGTTTTCACCATCTTAATGTTAATCATAAATAAAACTAATAAACAATTAAATTATAACACAAAACCCTTACTGTCGTTGAATCAGTTTAATCATATGCCCCATGAAACAAATAATTTTATATTGATAGTTAATTAAATATTTTACATGATAATAATCATAAAATACATTCATGGTTATATTATAAATAACACAAATGATACAAGTGATTTATAAGGAATGTTTTTTAAATTAATTAAATTGAGATGATAATCCAATACATGGAGATCCATATATTTCAAATGAACCATGAATTTTTATACATATGTATGAAAATAATGTATATAATTTTAATATAAAATATATAGATTATAATTATTTTTTAAAATTATTCATAAAAGGTACATATAAAAAAATTAGTTACATAGTTCATAGAGATGGAATGTCGTACATACACATGAGAACAGTTTTCATTTTACAATGATTGGAAGGAAAGAAATTTAAATAATAAATAACCTTCAAAAAAAATTATTATGTACATTATAATAATTATATTCCTTAAATCCATCCTTACAAACATCTCAGTCAAAAAAATTTAAAGTAAATCACAATTCTTATAGGATGTTGTAGTCCACACATACACAAGAATGACGATATTTGAATCAAACGATTTGAAATGAAATACGGATGATATGATATGATCATTGCATAATTATAATTACTACATAAGTATCATATATGAAAAATAAAAACTCTACAATAATCTTCCTTAAAATATGGAAATGATAAATAAATTATACCACAATGTGGAGACGGTAAGTTGTACGTAAGCATGAGCAATAATTTTACATTTAATTTAATGGAACGATTGTTAATAATTGTGATTTTAGGATCATAATAATATTTCAATATATTTATGAGACTATAGTAACTATTTTATAAATAATATTAGAGATTTATATTTTAAAAATCATAATCGAACATAAATTGATTGATTAAGGTAACAACACCATACTATAGATGACCCTTTTAATCTCTTCTTAATAGCTCTATAGTTGGTATTTTGGTAAGAACAGGTCCTCTAAGATTTGGATGATGATATACAGAAGATAATTGGGTGTATTTTAATATATTTAAAAAGAATAATGTGTTCTTAATAAAATAATGTTGAAATTCTATTTTATAATTGAGGGGATAGACACTCTTGGAATTTCATAGAAGAATAAATCAATACAATTTAATTACGATTCCCAAAATTATCCCAATTATTAATATTTATTTTTTATGTTTTGATGAGTCTATCCCATATCATAAAATATTATTGGATAAATTTGGATCACAGTTATACCATTATCATTTTTCTAACCCTTCATTAACCCTTGAGAAAATTTCCATAATATTAATATTATCTACAATTTTATGGATAATAATTTTGTTATAAAATTCCACAATACCCTTAAATTGACTATGGATGATGTTGAATATGATGAAACATAACATGTTTCTAAATATAATATTTTTATTATTTTTATATCATTTAATACAATATTATTTTTTATAAATTTGTTTTTTCACTTCTAAGACTATTAATTAAATTTGACATTAAATACATCAAGGAAAAAGGGAAATTAGATTATATATTTTTAAAATTACCAAAATAATTTATATTCTTCTTAAAAATAATTCAAACTCATTAAATCTATTAAATAATATCACTTTTAATATTTTTTATATCATATATGGGAATTTTTCATTAATTAAATAATTATCATGTCAAAGTTTTATAAGAATTTAAGGTAATTAAATATTAAATTAAAATTAAAAAATAATTTAAAACAATGAATATATATTATTTATGATTGAAAAATTATAATTTATTATGTCCTATACTTTCCCATTAATAAATATGTTATATTTATTTAAAAAATGTGTGTGATTTTGTTTTCATTTTTAAAAATTAGACATTATAAATGTCATAATCACTTCCAACATGAATGAAAAGATTATATATTTTTTCAATAAATTATTTAAGACATTTTATAACAATACAATATAATTTATTCAAGTTTTATGGTCATTTTATTATCGATATCATTTTATTATTAACATTAATTATCTGATTCGCTGTAAAGACCCAGAAATTTCAAGGGAAATGTTTTTCTAAATTTTCTTTGGGATTTTACAAGAACGCAGTTTCTAAAGGCACCTGATTCTGAGGCCCGGTGTGCCCGAAATCATTTTCTGATGTTTATCTCGGGTACGTTCAGTGAACGAACGAGCGGGTTTTTCTAACATTTGAATCGGTGCTCGGAATTGAATTCTGAGGGCACCGATGGAATCGCAGTGCCGATATTTGCTTAGAAGCACCTCTTCCAGAGTTGTGTTTCCTTGGGTGTGGTTTTTAATTTTTGGGCTTTATGTTAAGAAATAAAATAATGTGTTATGACAAACTTTATTTTATTTCACTTAAGGCTGCTTAGAGACACTTTAAGATGCTTAAGCTG
The DNA here is from genome assembly GCA_963277665.1 of Viscum album. Taxonomy (NCBI): domain Eukaryota; kingdom Viridiplantae; phylum Streptophyta; class Magnoliopsida; order Santalales; family Viscaceae; genus Viscum; species Viscum album. The sequence continues at coordinate 1,175,768,006 of OY728134.1, forward strand.
AGTTGAAGCAGATAGGGTGGAACCCAAAATATCCTACCCTCTTGGTAAGATATTTGTGAGGTGGGGCCCGCACGAGCCCCACTGTTTCTTACCCTCTAAGTAACGCACCCGTGAAAAACCCTTTTTAAATAAAGTCAACCGACACGTTTTCTTAAAATTCTAAATGCCCCTATTAATTGGGCAGTCAAGTCAGACCATTAATTCATCGAATTAATGGTTTGTTACTTAACATAGAATTTTCTAAATATTGGCATGAGAATAAAATAAGACCAATACTTGTTTTCTCTTAAGGTTTTCTTGTTGAGTGAATTGGGAGAAGTTGAAGATCTTCATCCTCCTTCATGAAGAACGCGAAGAACGCAAAGAACGCCGTCCTCCAACGAAGGGCGACGAAGAACGCCAAACCCTCGGAGATCGACGACGTGACGCCGACAGTTCTCCCTCCACGACGCTTCTTCCACGACGATCCATCCCCGCGACATTTTCGATCGATAACTTGAGGTAGGGGGTTTACGTGATTTTCCTTACATGATTCTCTTCCGTCTTTTATCCGTGATATTTGGACCATATGATATCAGTTAACGGGAGGAGGCCGGACCGCACAAACACGGTCGTCCCCCCCCCCTTTTTGTTTTTCTTTTTGTTGTGGATCGAATGAATTGATGTAGTTCCATCACACCGTGCAGGATTGAGCGGCATGGATGCGCGACAATGTCACACCGCATGTGATCGAGCGGCAAGCATGGGCGACATCGTCACGCTGCGCGGGATCGAGCGGCAAGAATGCCAGACGTCGTCACGCCGTGCATTCAAATTTTAATCTCTTGTGCGTGGGTATTTGATTGCAAGGTGTTCGTATAATTTATTTTGGATAAATTATACCCTCGTCAATGATTAAAATCATGTGTTTATTATTTTCCAATTGATAACACCTAACGCGGAGGGCATGGGCCGAATAAACACGGCCTGACAACCCTGAGCAGCTTGTTTATCAATATGCAGATCGACGGACGACGACGAAGCAGGCCGCCATGGCGTTTGAGGGCCTTGCAGTGAAGATCGGGTCCCCAGAGGACAACTGGTGAAGACCGCAAGCAAACTGGACCACCAGAGCGCCTCGCCGGAGCGGAGGCGCCGGCGGCCGGAGGCGGCGGCCGGCAGTGGCCGACCGCCAGGCGGCGGCGGCGCCACCGGCAAAACCCGATGCGGCGGCGAGGTCGGTTCTGCGTCAGCACGGAACCGAGGGGCGGGACGCGGCCGACATGCCGCGTCCGGGTGGAGCGGGCGACCCTCCCGCGGGGGCCGCCGTTACCTCGCTCAGCCGGTCGACCGAGCCGAGCCGACCCACTGGGCCGGGTCGCGCCCAGGCCGGGCCGGGTCACGCCCAACTGGGTCGGACCCGGACCCAGGTCGGGTCGCCCGGTTCGGGCCGACCCAGGGGGGGTCGGGCCAGGTCGGTCCGGGCCCAGACCCCTATTTTCGGACCGTTTTCAGTCTTTTGCCCATATCATGGGATACTGACCTCCGATTGACGCTCTGTTAGCAGCGATGCGATCCTCGGATCGAGACGGTCATTTCAACATATTACAATCAAGGTTTCGTAGAACTTTGGGTTCCACCTGGTGGGTTCGTACACGAAACCAACAGGGCCCTCGGAGCGGAAACGGGTATATCTTGAGCACCGGACGTCCGATTGATGTGCCTTCGACTTTATTGCAATAATCTTGATGAGACAGAACTTATGGCATGCCCCGCTCGAGGTATGGACGCAGTTGGAGTATAGCCAGGTTGGATTGTACCCGAAATCCAACCGGGCCCCTGGAGCGGGAAAGCTGATATCTTTCATACCAGACATCCATTTGAAGAACCGTCAGTGGAGTTGTTGATCCCTTTAAGAAATGGTCCCTATGAGTATACCCTATAAGAGTTCGGGGTATAGTTGAGATACGGCGGGGTTGGTTCGCACAGGAAACCAACGGGGCCCCTTGGACAAAAATGTTAATAACTCATAGACCGGGCACCCTATTGACGCGCCGTCTGATGCGTTGAGACCCCTATGACGAGGCAGTATGTTGAGATACAGCTTTGTGGGAATTTGTGTTACTTGGAGCATCTACCAGTAGCTCGTCGTGCAGATCCTCCCGGAGGCGAGCGTGCAGAGTATGGAGACCGTGTAGCCGGCTGAGACCTGATGACTGCTTGTCTGATTCGTTTCAGAGTGTCTTTAATAGCCCAGTGGGTAGGACTACTTTGTGAGGTGGCAGACCCACAGTGGAGGAGCACTACTATGGGAGGTGGTAGACCTGCAGTACTCGATAGGAGGAGTACCTCTATAGGCTATGAGGGGGAGCACCACTGTGTGAGGTGGCAGACCGATGGTGGGAAGCACTACTGTGTGAGGTGGCAGGCCCGCGGTACTCGATAGGAGGAGTGCCTCAGCAGTCTTAGGTTGGTGAGCAGTACCTCAGAGTCGTGATAGGACCACTGTACTCTCCAGAGATGGAGCTCTTCAGCAGTTACAGTTTCAATAATGAAAATCCTGGTTTGTACTGAGACTTTTTACCTTTGTGTTTACCTCATGATTGAGATGGGTCACATGATAACTTAGGTATATGTGTAGGCATATACCTAGGTCGGGTTTATCCAATGATTTCATGATCATGGTGTTTTCCTCATGATTGAGATGGGTTACATGATAACTTAGGTATATGAATGAGCATATACCTAAGTAGAGGTTATCTGTTGAGATCTTATTTGTGGTTATCCTTGTTGGTTTTAGTGAGACCTTGAGGGTCTCGGGGTCCCTACTGAGTATTGTTATACTCACCCCTGCACGGGCTATGCCCTCACCTCGTTGTGTTGGTTGCAGACGATGGGCAGAGCTGACGGAGGCCGAGTGTTCGAGGAATGGAGGGTACCTGCAGGTGGACCACTCAACGAGTCAGTATCACGTTGTGGACAATCCAGGAGTTGCGCTATCTATACCTACCCTTCATGTAGGATCCGTGGTAGATGATCCAAGAGCTGCGCTATCTGTACCTACCCTTCAGGTAGGATCCGAGGAGGACGACCCAGGAGCTACTTCTTTCCTTCCATCTGTTTGTCTTTTTCTGTTGTACTTTCTTTCAGTTGTAGCTGTACTTTCAGTTGGGTTTGTATTCTGGACCATTTAATTTTCAGCACTTTCTTTTGTACTTAGTGTTTTACTTCTGCTTGTACTCTGTGGTGTTTTTCTTACTTTTATAAAGGCAATGCCTTCCCAGTTATCGGGATTTCGCCTTTGGTGCTAGTCGCCAGCCCCTGGCCTCTGGAAGATAGGTTTGGGGTAGTCACGACACGGGCCCCGAGGACGGGTCGTGACAAATTAGTATCAAAGGAGTCATTTCTACCACATAACTTATGCTCTGATATTTTTCATTCTATGAAGCAATAGTGTTAAGTGTACTGAGTGTGGTTTTCAGTTCAGGGAGTCCAGTGTTGGTGCGGGCGGCCGACGTATCCACACACCAGGACCCTGACAACTAATTTCCGACTTTGTGCATGAAAACACTGATTGCGTGTGTGTTTCCATAAGTTGTAAAAGTCATCTCAAATTAGGTCAACTCACCAGGTATAAATTGTTTGACCGTGTCATGTTGTTTCTTTCAAGATGCCTCCCTGTGAACGACCAGCTAGAGCCCCGAGAGTGGTACGTACTGACAGCCCGTCGAGCGATGAGGCCTCAATACAGGGACCTATCCCAATTGAGGCACCAACGGTACTACTACCCATTGGGCCACCGATACCACCAGCCCCAACAGCAGAGGGTGCACGTCGCTTGAGCGCACTGCACGAGTTCTAGCGCCAGAGGCCACCCAGGTTCCAGGGAGGGACAGACCCGCAGGTGGCTGAGGATTGGCTGGAGGCTGTGGTGAGTGTCTGCAGGCTAGTGGGGATACTGGCAGACTTCATGGTGATCCATGCTGCCAGCCTTCTTTAGGCTGCATCCGGTAGATGGTGGAGCCTGATTCTCCAGATACATGATTAGGTGACACTTCTATGGGCAGACTTCGAGAGCCTGTTCCGGGCAGAGTTTGTACCAGCCACCCTTCGAGTGGTTCATATACAGGAGCTACTTCAGCTGCGTCAGGGCAACATGACGGTGGCACAGTATTCAGCGAGGTTCACAGACCTCTCGCGCTACTCCACAGATATGGTATGAGACCCATTCATCAGGGCCCGAACCTTCGAGCAGGGACTCAAGAAAGATATTAGAGCTTCTATTATTTCTCACCGTATCCCGACACAGACATGGGTGTTGGAGAGAGCCATCTTAGTAGAGAATTTCCTTGTTGAGCAGTCTCCAACAATATGACCCAGCACTAGCTGGAATGCAGCAGAATCTTCTATAGTAGGCAGTAGACAGATGAAGCAGAAGTCCAAGAGGACCAGATCTATAGGTGGTCGACCGCATGACTGATGGTCGGTAGTACGAGGTACCAAGGGGATGGATAGAGCCAGACATGCCATGTAGTGCTACTCCTGTGGAGGGATTGGTCACATGGCACGTGACTGTCTGACCTGCCATACAGATGACCAAAGGATAAATGAAGAACATCCCAGGAAGATGTAGAGTTTCTATCTAGTCGGACCGCAAGGAGCGGAAGGTCGAGGGAGATAAGCTGGCCGTGCGGCTGGAGGTGGACGACGCTACGAGGGGTTGCCACCATCACCGCAAGGAGGTCCACCCCGACCGCAGGGGGTTGGTGGACATGGGAGAGCTCAGCTTTAGGCAGTTGAGGCCTACGATCATGGAGCTCCGGAAGCAGATGGAAAGGAGAGGAACAAGTGGATACGTCCCTTGTACTTCTAGTTCCATATTGTTGTTGTATTCATGTCATTGTACTATGCGCTGCAATAATAAAAGGACACTTATCATTGTGATGTTTTATTGCCACTCCTTTTGTTTGGTTGATACTGAGAGGTCCTAGTAAAAACTATTGACTTGACCCTCACTTCTGAGATTTCTACTGGAGGAGACCCAGTGACCTCACACTAATGCCGACAGTGTGACTCGACACTTTGAGGCAAGAGTGACGGTTGGATCTCTTGGTGGCAGCGTCGAGGCCTTACGAAATTAGTTTGAGTATGGAATGGGTAATAAATGTTCATACTCAAATTGACGGTTTTAGGAAAACGCCAGGATGGGTTTTCCGTCGTCGGCGGAAAGAAACCCTAGGCAGCACAGGATAAACTCATGCACAGTAGGGTGCGACCGATCACTCTTGAGTTGGTCAACCTTACCCTCGTGACAGAAATCGTTTTGAGTTCCAGTTCTAAACAAGAATTGGAGACCTCTGGAGTTCTAGGATGACGATCACGTCCTTATACGGGTCTCACCTCGACAAGGTTTACGGAGATGTGACCAAGGCGGTAAGTTATCTCCGAGGTTCAGCGGACCTTTTTTAGGTTCTCAGCTGGGTAGGCGGGGTGGTTTATCACTTGAACCATCCACCTCAGTTACACCGGGTGCACAACGACTTCCACGTATCTCAACTGAGGAGATACATGCTCGACCCTTCGCATATCATCGACTATGAAGTGCTGGACGATGGCGATGGGGTGTCTTTCACGGAGGTTCCAGTGGATCGAGGATCGACATGAGTGGATCCTACAAGGACGATCGATTCCTCGGGTGCACCTTCTTTGGTAGTACGGGAACCTCCAAATGAGCACATGGGAGCGGAAGGCTCAGATGCGTGCTCAATACCGCTTTTCTGACCCTAGATTGTGTTGAAGCATTACGAGGAAGTAAAGCCCTGTGGTGGGAGTAATGTAAAGACCTGAAAATTTCAAAGGAAATTTTTTTCTAAATTTGCTTTGGGATTTTAAAAAAATGCAGTTTCTGATGGCACCTGATTCCGAGACCTGGTGTGCCTAGAATCATTTTCCGAAGTTTAGCTGAGGTACGTTCAGTGAACAAACGAGCGGGTTTGTCTAACATTTAAATCGGTGTTTGGAATTGAATTCTGAGGGCACCAATTGAATCGAAACACCGGTAATTTCATAGAAACACCTCTTCCTGAGTTTCATTTTCTCGGGTGTGGTTTTTAATTTTTGGGCATTAAGTTAAAAAATAAAATAATTTGGTATGACAAACTTTATTTTATTTCACTTAAAGCTGCATAAAGCCACTTTAAGCTGCTTATGCTGAGTTGAAGCGGATAGGGTGGAACCCAAAATATCCTACCCTCTTGGTAGGTTATTTGTGAGGTGGGGCCCGCACGATCCCCACCGTTTCTTTCCCTCTAAGTAACACACCCGCGAAAACCCTTTTTAAATAAAGTCAACTGATGCGTTTTCTTAAAATTCTAAACGCCCCTATTAATTGGGCAGTCAATTCGTACCATTAATTCATCATATTAATGGTTCATTACTTAACTTAGAATTTTCTAAATATTGGCATGACAATAAAATAAGACCAATACTTGTTTTCTCTTAAGGGTTGCTTGTTGAGAGAATTGGGAGAAGCCTGAAGATTTTCAACCTCCTTCGTGAGGAACGCGATGAACACGAAGAACGCGAAGAACGCCGACCTCCAATGAAGGGCGATGAAGAACGCCAAACCCTCAGAGATTGACGACGTGACGCCGACATTTCTCCCTCTGCGATGCTTCTTCCATGACGATCCATCCCCGCTAAAATCTTCGATCGACAACTTGAGGTAGGGGGTTTACGTGGTTTTCCTTACGTGATTCTCTTCCGTCTTTTATCCACGATATTTGGACCTCATGGTATCAGTTAACGGGAGGAGGCCGGACCACACAAACACGGCCGCCGCCCTCCCTTTTTGTTTTTCTTATTGTTGCAGATCAAATGAATTGATGTGGTTCTGTCGCACCGCGCGGGATCGAGCGGCATGGATGAGCGACAACGTCACACCGCGCAGGATCAAGCGGCAAGCATACACGACATCGTCACGCCGCGCGGGATCGAGCGGCAAGAATGTGCGATGTCGTCATGCCATGCATTCAAATTTTAAACTCTTGTGTGTGTGTATTTGATTGCAAGGTGTTCGTATAATTTATTTTGGATAAATTATACCCCCATAAATGATTAAAATCATGTGTTTATTATTTTCCAATTGATAACACCTAACGCGGAGGGTGCGGGCCAAATAAACACAGCCCGACAACCCTTCACAGCTAGTTTATCGATGTGAGGATCGACGGATGACGACGAAGAAGGCTGCCATGGCGTTTGAGGGCCTTGCAGTGAAGATCGGGTCCCGGATGCGGCGTCCCGCGCGCCGCCGGCAAAACCCGCCACGACTGAAGCCGCGACGGCGAGGTCAGTTCCGCGGAACCGAGGGGAGGGACGCGGCTAGCATGCCGCGTCCGGGGGCCGCAGTTTCTTTAATCGGCCGGTTGACCGAGCCGAGCCGACCCGCCGGGATGGGTCGTTCTCAGGCCGGGCCAGTTCGGGCCGACCCGGCGGGGTCAGTCTAGGCCCAGACCCCCCATTTTCGGACCATTTTCATTCCTTTGCCCATATCATAGGCTACGAACCTCCGATTGACGCACCGTCAGTGGCGATGCAATCCTCGGATCGAGATGGGCGTTTCGACATATTAAAATCAATGTTTCAGAGAACATTGGGTTCAGCAGGGTTGGTTCGTACACGAAACCAACTGGGCCCTCGGAGCAGAAACGGGTATATCATGAGCACCGGACGTCCGATTGATGTGCCGTAAGTTTTATTGGAATCCTCTTGATTAGAAGGATCTTTTGGCCTGCCCTGCCTGAGGTTTGGACGTAGTTGGAGTATGGCCGGGTTGGATTGTACACGAAATCCAACTGGGCCACTAGAGCGGGAAAGCTGATATCTTTCAGACCAGACGTCCGTTTGATGAACCGTCAGCGGTGTTGTTGATCCCTTTGAGAAGTGGTCCCTATGAGTATACCCTATGAGATTTTGGGTTACAATTGATATACGACCGGGTTGGTTCGCACACGAAACCAACAGGGCCCCTGGGACGAAAATGATAATAACTCAAAGACCGGGCGCTCGATTGATGCGTCGTCTGTTGCGTTGAGACCCCTATGACGAGGCGGTCTGTTGAGATAATTCTTCGTGGGACATTTTGTTACTTGGAGCATCGACCATTAGCTCGTGGAGCCGACCCTTTCGGAGGTGAGTGTGCAATGTACGGAGACCGTGTAGCCGGCTGGGACCTGTCGACTGCTTGTCCGATTCGTTTCGGAGTGACTTGCATAGCCCAGTGGGGAGAACTACTTTGTGAGGTGGCAGTACCATGACGGAGGAGCACTACTGTGTGAGGTGGCAGACCCGCAGTACTCGACAGGAGGACTACCTCTGTAGGCTTTGAGGGGGAGCACTACTGTGTGAGGTGGCAGACCCATGGCGGGAAGCACTACTGTGTGAGGTGGCAGGGACGGGGTACTCGACAGGAGGAGTACCTCAGCAGTCTTAGGTCGGTGAGCAGTACCTCAGAGTCATGACAGGACCACTGTACTCTCCAGAGACGGATCTCTTCAACAGTTACAATTTCAATAATGAAAATCCTAGTTTGAGCTGAGACTTTTGACATTTGTGTTTACCTCATGATTGAGATGGGTCACTTGATAACTTAGGTATATGTAAGGGCATATACCTGGGTAGGGGTTATCCGTTGATTTCATGATCTTGGTGTTTTCCTCATGATTGAGATGGGTTACATGATAACTTAGGTATATTCATGAGCATATACCTATGTAGAGGTTATCTATTGAGATATCCTTTGTCGTTATACTTGTTGGTTTTAGTGAGACCTTGAGGGTCTCGGGGTCCCAACTGAGTATTGTTATACTCACCCCTGCACGGGCTGTGCCCATACCTCGTTGTGTTGGTTGCAGATGACGGGCAGAGCTGACATAGGTTGAGTGTTCGAGGACTGGACGGTACTCGGAGGTGGACCACTCGACGAGTCAGTATCCCGTGGTGGACAATCCAGGAGCTGCGCTATCTTTACCTACCCTTCAGGTAGGATCCGTGGTGGACAATCTTGGAGCTGCGCTATCTGTACCTACCCTTCAGGTAGGATCTGGGGAGAACGACTCAAGAGCTGCTTCCTTCCTTCCAGTTGTTTGTCTTTTTATGTTGTACTTTCTTTCAGTTGTAGTTGTACTTTCAGTTGGGTTTGTATTCTGGCCCATTTACTTTTCAGCACTTTCTTTTGTACTTAGTGTTTTACTTCCGGTTGTACTCTGTGGTGTTTTGTTTACTTTTTTAAATGCAATGCCTTCCCAGTTATCGGGATTTATGCCTTTGGTGCTAGTCGCCAGCCCCTAGCCTATAAAAGGCGGGCTTGGGGTAGTCACGGCACAGGCCCTAAGGACGGGTCATGACATTCTCCCTTTATCGTGAGAGATGAAATTACTAAAGATACTATTTTTAACAACTAGAAAATAAAAGGGACCAATTTACAATATTTTGAAATCCTAATTAATAATATGGAATCTAATTTACCAAATTGAATTCTAATAATTATATGAATATAATAGAAATATAATCTCTCAATAGGAAATGAAAATGATCAATTTAGAAAATATATTTTTATGTTTTACAGTATAGTTTTTTCTTATTTAATTGTTAAAAAATAATAGATTGATTTGTATAAAATTATCTAAATGTATAATATGTAAACAAAAATATAATCTAATAATAATATTTTTATTTAATTTTTTATGAAAAAATACTTTTGTGAACATAAAAATAATTTTATAGAAATTTTATGATTTTATGTTCAAAAACATTTATATAATTTATAATCAATTTATTATATGTGGTTATATTTATTAATTTTATAATGAATAAATTTTCAAGAATTTATTCTGTATTATTCATATCAAAAAATTGAAATGATATGTGGTAATTGTCACATAATAATATTTCAATAGTATATTGAGATTCATTAAAAGTTTGTGTTGTGTGTTAAACAGGATATCAAGGAAATAAAAGTCATTTGAAAAATAATATTTCATAAAATCATGCTGTGATTCATTTTACCCCCATTAAAATTAATTTTTCCCTCATACTACTTTACATGGTTGACACATGGAGGATATTTTTCTTTATTATAACATCTTTAAGTTCCCACGTTGCCTTCGGAAATATTTGATTTATCCATAGATATTTTACTATGTGAGTAGTCTTGTTTTGTAACACATTACCCTATAATCCATGATTTATAAAAAAATATTCATGAGAAAAAACATTGTTCATAGTATGAACTATAAATGTAGTACATGTGATGGATTTGGTATGTAGTTATTCATGGGAGATACATGTAACACATCATGAACATGAGATCAGAATACTCTGACTACAAATTTATTATCTCCTAGAAATTCTTGATAAATAATTTTTTAAGATAAAAAATACATAGAGATAAGATTTCCCATATTTTAAAATCTCTAAAAATTATTCCAAGGAAAAATTCGTAGGAAAAACGTCTCACCAACTTCAAATTATAAATAACATTGATGATTTTATTAATAAAATTTTCTATCATCTATGAATTATATTGATTTAATATTTAAGGGCTCTAAAATTCTCAAAACTTTCCTTAGTAGTCTCTCATCCTAATAGAATTATTTATCTAACATCGAACTAGCACATTGTAGTTCTATAATTACTTTAATATATGGCATCATAAAGAGCTATCTGAATTCTATATGAAATATATTTTTATAAGAAAACTAATCTTGATTAGGTATTTTTCCCAAAACCCACATAAATTCATAGAAAATGATCTCAACATGTCCTACAGGGTTTGAATGATTCCCTTAGTCCAAATAACCATTTGAGGATAATGGGACATGTTGAAATTCTGGTCGAAAAATAATGCATCCTAAAAGATTCGCTAGACCTCCACGGTAAAACACTGATGTGGATTAGATATTATAGAATTTGGTACTCCATAAAATTATTCCACATAATTATTTTTTATCCTAGAATGTTGATCAGAATATTAGTATTATCAAATAGAAATAAATTTTGTTTACACCTTTAGGTGATTGACTAGAACCCATATATGATTACTTCTTTTCAATGTTTTGGGGTGTCTAGTGAAAAAATATATAGCGATGTTTTGTAATTTCTATTTTGTTATTGGGAATTATTGTAACATCCCAATATAATTCATTCTCTTATAATTAAATTGTTGACATAACAAGTGTCAAGATAAAAACATGCCAATATTTCTCTTAATTCTATCCCAACAGAAATATTCTTTCAAATCCATATGTATCATAAATATTTCAATGGTGAATAGAGAATGTTGATCAATTAGCCTCCTATAATAGTTCCAGATTCAAATCTGGGATGGATGTAAGACATATATGGTTCCAAAATCATATCATTCAATCTTAATCATTTTTAAATACAGGAAAATTTCTCATCATTTTTTATAGTTTAATATCTTTCTTCATTTCCTCTTTAATCATCAAATAGATTTATGGTTGAACACTCACTTGAGCTAGATATTATTTATCCCCTTCCTTTAATATTTCTATCTTTATCTGTAATAATTCCAAAAATATTGAATTTTTTGGGATCCTCTTCATATTTAATCTTTCGTGGTCATTTTGAATAAAAAACATCAATTTTTTTAGTTTCTTATGGTTGTAATTTATTGGGGAACTATAATGATTAATTATCTCCAACCATTTCTATAACCCATATTCAACTCTTTCTCAATAAAAATATAAATTAAATTTTTTTATCATTATATATATCACACCGTTCTCAAAAAAGATAATTTATCCATATCATTAATGATAAAATTACAATAGTTGACTCCAAATCATAAGTTGGTGATTCCATATCTTGATCCTTTAGTCAGAATGATGTATAAGATGTCACAATATTATTGTACAGTATAACACATCTTAATTATTTGTTTAATATATCACTAGTGATTTTAAACCCTTCCATATTATAAGGTTATGTAATCATAGGTGAATTGGTTAAATTTATATTAATGTTCAAGAATTATTATCAAAATTTATCTATCCAATTGAACATGGATTATATTAGAGTTATCATAGAATGTGGATTATGTTGTTGTGATAAATTATCAAAATGTAGTAAATAATTTACATCCAAATAAAGAAAACTGATTATCTATTTCATAGTGGATCATCTGGGATAACATTTAATAACTTCAATTATTTAAGGATCTTTTAGAATTCCTACACATGAAATTATATAACTGAAAAATAACACATTATGAATCCCAAAATTCTGACATTGTAATTTTTCATGAAAAAGTATGTTTCCTTAAGATATTCAGAACAACCATAAAATTATCTTCATACACTTAAATTATATTTTAATATATACTAATATCATCTATAAATACTATACAAAACTAATCGAGGTAATCTATAAATAACCTACTCATTAAATCTACAATGATTCTTGATGAATTAGTAAGAGAAATTAAAATTACTATAAATTTATAGTGTCCATACATTGTATAGAATAATGTGTTAGTTATATCCTATTTCATTACCCTCACTTGATGATATCCAGAATTAAGGTCATTCTTGGTATGTTATTATATTGCAAATATATGATCAAATAATTCATTAATATGAGGTACATGATATATGTTCATTATATGTATGTTTTTATTTTCTCGTCAATAATTGTAGAATCAAATTGATAGATATTTATTCATATTAAAAGAAATTATCAAACAAAAGTGAAGAACTTACACAAATTATTCCACGATAAATATTCTCGTAGAGTTGATCCTTTCATTTCTTTTATTTAATTGGAGACATTCAATAATATTTCATTGAAATAGTCATAACACCACGTATGAGTTATATCAAAAACCCAACTTCACATGTTATTTGAAGACTAAATAATTATTATGTAAAGACATCTTCAATTTCCCACATAATAAGCATATTTTTTATATTGAGTTTATTAACAACCTTCTTATATTAATACCCCATTTGAAAAGGAATCAGGACCCATACATTGGATGTGATTTCCATCGGAAGGTCATAATTATTTTCACAATGATAGATGATCATAGTTTGGTCTGTAATATCAAACAAGAGTCCTATTCCATTGATATTTATGTAGGATTTAGAAAACAAATAACATATATTCCCAATAATAACATTGAACTCAACTAGAGGGAAAATAATAAGATTTTGAGGATGTATAATCCCATAAACATCCACCAAAGAAGAATCATAGACTCGGGATGGGATTATTATACAATTAAGGGTTTTTTCTTCAAATTCAACATTTAATCATTGATGTGGTAGTATCATAACATTATAAAATTCCTTATAAATTAAATATATGGTAATCCTAGAGTCAAATAAGAAAATAACAGTTCAAGAGTGGATAATAATTGGTCCTTATCAACACATTATTATCACAAAGATCATAAAATTTAATATCAAATGTGATTTTCCCATTTCCTCTAGTCTAAATGGATTATTTATGATGATCATCATAATTAATATATATATTTTAAAAGCAGTTAATATAATGAACATGTTTTTAGAAGTTAAAACACTAGATATTCTACCATGTTTCCTTCCATGCATTGATCATAAGGGATGCCTCATATAATTTTCTTCATGGGTTTTTAGAATTTCCTTTTAAAATTATAATTTTTTCTAACAATATCATGTTATTGTTGGGTAAATACAATCTTCATTTCTACCTATATAGAATTTGGAAAAATTTATAAACATCTAATAATGAAAATTAGTGATAATTACTTTTGGATAGTTGGTTTATTATAGTGAATTATTTATCAACATTACTTCTTGGTTGGATGATAATTATTGATCCTTACCATGAAATTATTAAAAAACTTTTCTTTTATGTACAAATAGAATCCTCAAACATACGAATTGCCTCAAGGAATTACTTCTCCCTTTATATAATGAATATGTGGTAATTAAATATTGAGAACTAATCTATTAAATTCATCCATATACTTGGATACAATTTAATCCAAATCCCCCATGTTCATGGTATATGTCCATTATTGATCTACTTTACCATTATAATGATAAAATGCTAAAATAAATTTTCATATTCGAAAAACAAAAGAACATAGAATATCTTTTTAGTGGTACTAATCAATTGATCAGAAAATAGTATATTGTGAGACCCACTAAAAGAAGGTATATATGGCCTCATGAAGGAAACAATAAAACTCTTTCCCTATTTTTATCAATTGGATGATTAGTAAGATTCCTAGATTGGAAATATTTCCAAATTTTATCATTGAGAGTTTATATTCTCAATCCCATTACATTTTCATTATATTCAAGTAAATAATTTCATTATCCATCACATTCACTATTAAAAAGATATCATTGAGTTCCTTCCTTATATTAGTTATAAAAAGTATAGTGTGAGAAACAATAATCATAATGGGGAACCAAATAATGATGAAAAATAATTTATATGATATCTAAATCACAATAAGATCATTTCATAGCATGAATCCTTAGGTTTAAACTAGGTTAAAAATGGTTATCACAAAAATTATTGGATTTCACCCTATACATAAACATATACCTGTGATTATAAGTAAATATCTCACATAATAGTTTTCAATGGATAAGAAAACCTTTAACAGATGTTAATGATAGCAACCCATACTTTTCATCCATAAATATATCATCTTATTAGATAAATATTCCTTAAATAACATGATAAACCATTCTAAAAAATATAGTTTTAATTCCTTTGGAAACATTTATATATAAAAACTGGTTCCTAAATTAATCACATATTCTCCCACATAGTTCTCAATAACTATCCTCAATAATAAATATATTATAAATAATACCTTTCTCGATATCCTATGAAGAGAAAACCAATGAAAGGTTATGTTGTAATGCTTAATAATGTTTTAAAATTGAGTTATCTATCAGTATAAAAGAAAAAATGGGAAAACATTTAATATAAAATGATTATAAAAATTTATAACCATAACCTTCATATCTTATGTTATAATAACGAGTCATGGAATAAATCCTGGTAGTTCATAATACATCAATCATAACAGAATAAAATAATATGAGTTGTGAGAGAATAATCTAGTTATGAATCATTTATTTATGGAATATAAGTAAGTATATAAAAAATTATATAATAATTATATTCCAAGACATTCACAACATGTTAGGAATAATCTAACCAAAAGTGTACTAGTATCAGGCTTGGGATAACCTCTATGGCACCATTATTTGGGAATGGGAAACCCCTTAGTGTATCATTTAAGATTATATAAAAGTAACCATTAACCATATTTTATGAGGTAAATATACATTCACAAATCATGTAATGATGATCATACCTATGTGTTCCCTAATATCATATCATATCAGATCCAACAAGAGGAAATACATGTTTTAATCATTTTTTCATTTCGTCAATACATATTCCAAGGAAAAATTATAAGTTTTATTAACACCATGTCATTATAAACCATCAATATGAATAGCCAAGATGGTATTCTTGGTTATCATTACCATTAATTCATAAGCTAAATTTATTTTTATTGCCACTGATAAATATATGGATCATTAAAATATTCATGATGAAAATAACCTATCGATATTGAGACAACATTTTCAAAATCAAAAAATTAAAAAAAAATTAAGAAAAAATATTATATGGAAATAACTATGAAAAATTAAATTATAATTCAATAAAATGAGAAAATAAGATGTTAGTAAATTCTAGTGAATCCATATAAGTTAAAAAAACATCTCATCCATTTATTTTTTTTAAAATTCACAATGTAATTCACTTAGAAAATAAAAAGAACATTCCATTCAACCCTTTTTTAAATTTATAACGTGATAAAATGATTGAAAAAAATAATATAATAATATTAAAATAGTACTTAATTACATTTTTATAAAGCATTGATATTGAAGAATAAATATTTTTTACTACGTTAGAAATGGTATCGATTTTCTATAAAATCATATTTTTTGTATCATGAGTACTTATATTGATGAAAATGAAATGAAAACATTTATTTTCATGAAATAACCATAGGATAATAAAATTCATAAGATTAATGAAAGGTAGATCAAAATTAATTACCATCTTAAACATAATCATAAACAATCCCAACAAATAATGAGATTTTAACAAAAAACCATTACCACTTCTACATCATTTAAATTGTAATCCCTAAAAAATAAATAAAAAATGTATATGAAAATACCATAATTTTTATTAAAAAATAATAGTTTATCTAAATGGGATGTATGTAAAACACATGAAATAAATATGTCACAGATAATTAATGTGTCCCTATTAATTAAAATATAGAAAAAATATCTTACCCTAAGTTCCACATGAATCGAAGGAACTGAAACCTCCAAAATGAAAATTTTTATTTTTTAACATCCTTATAAATAAGTTTATATTATTATATTAGAATATTAACCATTATATATATATTTTTTAATCATTCATAAAAGTCATAAATAGGAAAACTATTTCCACCATTCAAGGAGAAGGCAGGTCGTACACATATATGAATTCAATTTTCATTTTTTCATCATATATATCTAGATAAAGGTAAATAATAAATCTAGTTTTTTGAATCATTATTATATCACATATATAACATATATTTTATAAAAAAAATTTATTACCATCCTTTCCAAAAAAATATGAAAAATAAATCACATCTCTTCATGGGGCGGTAGCTCACATGTACTCTAGAACGATGTTTTCATTTGAAAATGGCTGGAATGTAAGAAGATGGATATAATATTATCATTGAAAAGTATAATTATGTCCTAAGATTCATATATAAACATTAAACCCATTATAATACCCATCTATAAAATATGGTGAGGAGATGTGATTTGTATCACTACATGGAGACTGTAAGCTTGACATATGATCATGCGATATGTTCACATATATCATGATGGATGGAGGGTGAGTAAAGGATATTTTAAAAATCATAATAACAAATAAGTATATTTATTATCATAAATTTATTATTTTATTGATAATAAAAGATATTTTGTGGATGAAAATAATCTTTACAAAACTTATTTTCTGTTAAAGTGATTAACACATCATTGAAAAATACCATTTTGATATCCTCTTAAGGTATCCTATGATGGTATTCTTAGAAAAAAGGACCCTATAATATGTGGATATGGATTTTAAGAATATTACATGAATGATTATTGTTTATATGGAAGGATCAATGTGATGTGAAGAAGATAGATGAAGAATTCACATTTATAATTTAGGGGAGGGGAACTCTTAGAATTTTATAAATTAATGATATAATATAAATTAATTTTGATGTCCAAGTAGATCTAAATTGATAACATTAGAATTTAACATGATGAAAAAAAAATCATAAAATATAATTTTCAAATATCTAGATAATACCATTAACCATGTAATTTTTTGAACCATTTTTTAATCCATTTTATTATTTCGTTAACATCAATGTTATCTATGCTTTAAGGATTAATAATATATCTAAAAAACTTAACCCATATATAGAGAATGTACGGTTTTATATTTAAATCCTTTTAATTACAACGATGCAAATATTTTTATGAATTTTTTATCATTTAATATAATATTATTTATTGTAAGATATTTTTAATTTCATTTTTAACATTATTTATTTTATATTAATTTAACTAAATAAACAAAGATAATTAATTAAAATAAAATTCCTTGGAATAAATAATTTTTTCAAATGAATCTTAAAAATACATAGAAGAAATTAAATCAGATAAATTATATTAATTTTAATAACATAATTTATTTTATTTTTTCACTACGTAAATAATAACTATGCTAGTGTTGTATATGCTTTAATAGTAAATTATTTTTCACTAAAAATTAGAATTAAATTAACATGATTAATATAAATAAATAAACATTAATAATACTATTTATGACTAAACACACCATTTATTTTCTCATTGTGAAAAATATTATATTTATTCAAATCAAATGTGTGGCATTTTTAACTTTTCAACAAGAAAAACATTATAAAATCATAATTACATAAAATAGAAACAAATGGTAATAGATTGGGAATGTGGAATATGATGGATTATTTTAACTCACTCAATAAAATTTAGGCATGTTTCAGTGTTATTTTATTATCCATATTATTTTATTTATAATATTAATTAATTGATTTACCCTTTACTATGGTAACAAAAACATATATAGTTTATATTCGTAATATCCAAAAATAAAAAGAAAATGTTTATAAAATATACAACTTATTTTTCAAAAAATGAAATTTATTTTATCAATTTCAATAAAAATAAGTAGTAGAATCAAAATTTAAAAGATGTTCACAACATTTGGCGGAGACCGTGTTATTTCAAGAATTAATTTTTAATTATTACCCTGTTTTTACACTTATTACACCACTATAAAATATTATATTAATTTTTAAATAATTTATTAAATGTACTATATATAAATATAATTAAATTAATTATCTAAAATCGATTTATATAATTTATTATGAGAATAAATTTTTCAACACATAAAAAAATCTTTCTAGAAAATTAATTCATTTATTTTCAGATGATTTTTTATTTCTAATCAATTTTAATCTAATGAATTTATTATTTAAATATATAAACAAATAACTTTTTAAAATTTATTATTACTATTTATACACTCAAATAAAATTTCATGTATATAATTTTCACATAATTATATTTTAGTTGTATGACGTGGTTTTTTAAAACTCAGTGTTTTATATTGCATTAGTAGTTAAAGAAATTAAATTTATTTGAAATAATATATTTCATAATATTTTATTGTGTTACATAAGCCCTTTTAAATTACAATCACTATGTTGTAAGGATCAAAGTGTATATTTCCACTTCTGAAAATCCACATGGGATCATTTGTCCCCAAAATGACTCCATTTTATTTTTGAGTGCTTGTGAAATGAATCAGTCATCACACTTTTTTTGTCTGGATCACATAAATATCCATTGATTTTGATTGAGTTATTCTTGTTGTTGAGAGTATGAGAGCAGGTTTTGAGTGATAATCTTATTTTGTGCAACGATTTCCAATTCCCAAGTAGCCCTATAAAAAATAAATAACCAACTATTTGTTGAACATAGGTTTATGTCGAAATATTATTTAATTTCACAAATAACCATAAAAATATAATACTACTTAACAGAACTCCATTCCAAATAATAATAATAATAACAACATTATTTTAGGGCCTCTGGTATTTTGAAAAAATGAAAATATTATTTCCTTTTCTGGTAAATTAATATTTATCACCAAAAACTGTAAAGGTCCAAATGAAGTGCTATAAATTTATGGAATACCAAAATAAATATTTTTTTAATAAATAAATATTTCATTCACTATATAATGAATAATTATTTATTCATTTTTAAATAAATTGAATAAAAATATTTTTATTCAAATTCTGAAAAATATATATTTATTTGATTTATTTTCAATATAGAATTTGTATAAAATTATCTCCTAATCAAGAAAATAATATTTATTCCATTAATTAATTTCAAATTGAATTTTATCAAGATAAAAAGAAACATTTAGTGTGTGATCATTTAGGATTCATTATCATTAGTATTATGTTATATTTCTTAATATCCCATATTACTATCTATAAATAAGTCATGGAACTAAATAGAAATAACTTACTATCACCGCATTGACAACCCCATAATATACTCATTGTGTAATATAATACATTTGACATAATTTATCATAAAAATGTTTCAAATTTTTGTCATCAACCTATATTGATAATACTTATTTCTTCGAATGTATAAATAATCATATCAATACACCATTTTCATATAATTTATTGTGATGGTTCTATTCCAATAAATGTGTTGATATACAGAATTCTATACAAATTAAAGGTAAAATTCCTTCCCCAACTTATCCATTAATTACAAGATATACACGAAGTAGCAAACATACACTACTACCCACCAAAATTTGTTTTGATGTTTTTCATTATTAAATATAATTTCATGAGACATGAAATGAATCAATGATAATATTAAATTTTTTAGACCACTACACATGCTTCTAGATAAGAATATTTGTTGACACCAAAAAATGAAGAAGTCCTACTAAAGGGTATATTCCCAAAATCTCATGTCTTCAAGATTAATATTCCAAATATTTATGAGAATAATATGAATCCTCTTACAAGTATCCACACATGAGAATCAATATACTACGTAACCTTGTGTTATCTTACTACAAATCTATATTTAATAATCCCTTCTTCTAACATCATGGGTCTCATCATAATGGGGAACTTTACTGGACCTTTTAAATATGGAATGTACAACGGAATATTATTCTATCAATGTGATGATGAGAAATGGATAATATGTAATAATATGTTTTATCTATATTCAAATATTTTAATATATGTGTGACAAAAGTATAAATACTTTGTCATACAAGAAAAACTCAAACAATATCAAACTTTAAATTGAGACAACTGCCTAAAACATTCCATCCGCTAAACCACACATGATAATTAGGTTTTTATAGAGTCACAGATATGGTCAAGTGGTCTAACATATTATTTTCTATAAAAATAATTATTATTTCAACCTCTACTCTCTATGAAAATTCCCTAAAGATATGTTACTTATAATTTATATGCTTCATCCGCTTATGGGACCATAGCTCCTCAAAAAGTTCCACTAATGTATGATTATCACAAATTAGTTTTATGATATCATTAAACCTAAAAACAAAAAA
This sequence comes from Viscum album, assembly GCA_963277665.1. NCBI lineage: Eukaryota > Viridiplantae > Streptophyta > Magnoliopsida > Santalales > Viscaceae > Viscum > Viscum album. Next base: position 1,175,788,841 of record OY728134.1, read on the forward strand.
CTCCTGGTAAAATATGTGTATCTATATTATTAATTTATCTGACATAGAAGCTACAATATACTCACATTCTATAATATAATCCACAGCAATGAACATCATTAAATTATTCATGCTCAAAACACATCATTTCAACGTGATGATGCATCATCTTTGTAATGTCATATTATCTTAATCTATTTTAAAACATTTATATGAACATCAATTGATTAACAGTTCCATATCTCCTCCATAGACCTAGATAATATCCTCTGTATTCCTTATATATTTAATGATAGTTTTCACTTCCATCCAATGACTATCTCATGGGTAAACATGATATCAATCTATTATACATTAGTCATTGGTGAGATCATGATTCGTATATAGAACAAAATACATGACTTACCCAAGCTCTCATTTATTGGGAATCATATAAGTTATGTATCTTTCCTTATGTGTATAATGAAACTTTTTCTATGAAATATTAACACCTCAGGAAATTAGAAATAATCTCTTATTGGATCATTCCATACTAAATAACATTAGTATCTTATAAATATATATACTCAGACATGGTAAGAGTATCAATTATGAAATATCATGATTGATCTTAATCCCATTAGTATATTCAGTATAACATATGTCAATAATTTAGATGAATTTAATAAATAATTCTATTATGAGCTGTAGTAATGGATTTTTTTTACAAAATGTAAAATTTAATTAATATATAATGTTAAAATATTGACAACACTACCATTATACAACATATATTCCAAAATACCAAATTCATTATTTAAGGAATCAAAAAAAAATTTGGAATCACCAAACTCGTCTTTCTATGAATTGGATTATTTTATTAATTTATAATTGGATCGTTTAAACTCAAATACCTTATTGGTATGATTTGGGGTTGTAAAACATTATGGTTTTCTCGTATAGAAATATTAAAAATAGTTCTCATTAAGTAATGGTATTCTAAAAACCGTTTTATAAATATCATATTTATTTTTAGTTACAATATAATTTAGAAATATGATGAATTTCCACATAGAAATATGTTGAATGTTTTCTTTTTATTCAATTCCATATCACTATATGAACCCTTCATAACGAGTCATTCCTTAAAGGTAGTTAATTTCAAATCTATGTCCAATTTACTCATGAATATCCATTTATAAAAAATTGGCCTTATAACCAATAGAGGATCTCAAAAAATATTGGATTGGTTTTCATACATGGATTCTATTTAAAAATTCAAGGTTTCTAGAAACATTTAAAAATTTAAGGTTTCTTATAGGTAGTTAATTTGTGTACATTGACCCTTGACATCATCAATTTCTATATAACTCCTAATATATCTTCGATAGATGATAAACCTCTTAAATAATATAGATTGTTTTTACACTATAATTTTTTTTCTTAGGCATCATATAGGTAATATCCCCTTTTTTCATGGGGTATTATATATAAGTAAACAATGTTCCAAGAGGTGAATGATTGATTAATGAAGAGTCCTTAAAAAAATTTCAACCCCACACATCTATATATACCAACATGGTTTTATTTCATTTCCACAATTGTAATTGTATTCCATCTTACCCTTTAAACGGAACATGGTTTACTATTTATTCTTTTGTCTGTAATGTGTATCCAAAAAAGGAAAATTGAATACAGACATGACTTATCGTTGATATTATATTTTCAAAACTGTAAAGGTTCCTTCTTTTTAGAATACCATTATACTATGTAGAATAAGGATCAACGAGTTAAGATAGTATCCCATACTCCCAAAAATAATTAATTTAGTCGTGATTAAGATATTATCCACTGTGGTTTGAGTGATGTTTATTAATCTTCTCACCAATATGGTTGTCAACATCATTATTTTATTACATTAATATCTCAAAGGAATTAGAATAAAATAACATAAAGTATATATATTGACATATAATAAGATAATTTGTAATAGTTTTGATGTTTTAGTACCCACCCCTTGTATCAACATAGAATGGTACACACATATCGTTATGATATAATTAAGTATTATATTTAGGCCACTATATTTTTCTACTAAAGAGTGATTTGATCATTTTATATTCTAATTATGATTGACATACACCATGTGGTTTTAGTTTAATGAAATATTAATATCTATCCTGCTTTAATCTAGTTAATATTTTCTAATTTACATGTCCTAAATGGTGATTCCAAAGTAGTTTGTTTTATGGGACATGGGATATATATTATTTTTTTCTTTCCAATTCATGGGTTTTGTAATTATACACATAAATACCAATATTTAAATTTTTATTACAATACATAATTTTATTATTATAAAAAAAATTAATGACAATACATCAAAATAAATCCATCCATATCATTTCTAGAGTCAAAAGTAATGTTTTTGTTAACAAATGAAACATACAAAATATACTTCAAGAAAAAGTCCATACACTTCGACAATGTGATGTGGGGGTACCAAATAACTAAAATAGTATTTTTATCTCCATTGGATAATAATAGATATACCTCCCCTAGATCGATTTTTCTAAATCAACTTGGTCCCCATTCTGGAATAAATATGTGATCACCACAAGCTTCATCTAATACCAAATTTATTGAAATAGATAAATTTCACATAACAAAAATCACCCGCAACATCTCTTTTCTCCTTTGGATGGGTACAGTTTATCATCCATTACTACATTTTGTGACATGTAAAGCATACATCATCCAACTCATTTTCATTCCCCTTGAGCATTAATTTATTGGAAGATTATTGTAGAGAATATATGGATAGAGATCTATTTTCATGACCTTTTAGTTTATTCACCATAATGATGAATTTCATTTCATGATTCATCTCCTTATATTATTTTCTTTCAAAAGTAATTAGATATGGGAGAGACTTATTAATTTTGATAATATTAAAATCAAAAAAAAATATAGAGAAGCTCTAAGAGAGTGATTCAAGAATAAGATCAGTTGATATTTAATCATGGAGTTTAGAACCTAGAACATATCGGATCTCAATGTAGAAAATGACATTGGATATCTGAGGACCATCTAGAGTACCCTCAAGAATTTTACTCTGAATGAGTGCCTAAAATTTCCCACCATTCTTGTGTTACTTACTATAGGTTTATCATATAGATTTTCTGAAGCATTCTATAAGAATTAATATTTTTGTTAGAATTATGGAGTTCACATTATTCAAAGTAAGGCATAACAATTGAAATATAGCCATGTTGTTCAAATGTTTTTCATAGAAAGAAAACATATTATTAGTTACCTCTTTTGCTGGGGGTTAGTAAGAGAGCTTTCTAGCACATTAGATTTCTTTTAATAATGTAATAAAACCAGAAGGCATCTGAACCATTATTCGAAGTAAGTTTGATTATAGAGACATAAATTATACAATATTTATAGAAAGTATAGTGGTAATGTTGAAATTGAAATTTTTTTCTTTAATTATAAATGGGGATATTATTAGTATGTTTTTATTAAAATATCATTGTGAAATAATAGATATTGTTTTAATTGGTCTAGCATAATTTCATTAAGTCCCAATAGAACTCACCATCGAGATATGAATGTATATTTAATATGAAATTATATGGTATATAACAACATTCCACTTCTCATAACCTTAATTAGAGTCACCCAATATATTTACAGTTATTATGATTTTTAGGTCTTTTGGACTATGGTCATGAAAAAACATGATCTCTTGATTGGACTCCCCAATCTGGATATAATGATGTGGATTTTCTAAACACATTCCTACAGAATAAATCATGACTAGGGAGAGATAATTATAATTATTTGATTTATTTATTTCTACCCCTAACATTTATAATAACTCCACAATAAAAAATCAAATAATGGTAAGTTAAACACTCAATTTAATAGATTACATTCCAAATCATGTAGTGGATGGCCATGCCTGAATAATAATTTGTCTATGGTATTTTATTTATTATTTTTAATAATATATATATATATATATATTAACTTTTACATATATTATTAATATTAATTTTATTTTTATTATGGGATTAACCATGATTTGAAAAAACATTAATGCAAAATAAACCTTTTTGAATTATATAATTTTATATTAAAGAATGTTTTAGTAGATAAAGGTATTGTATGTATAAAATAAATAATTCATAAGATATAAATAAATATATTATTAAATGTCACATTCATGAGATTATAGAATGGTTTTTCAACAGACTAGATAATAAATAAATATATAATTTAGAGAAAAAACTCATTGTGATGATATTGGAATGAGTTGCTACATCCCACTCATCACCCATTATATCACATGGACTATTATAATATTTTTTATTTATTGAATACCCACCACTCGCCTTATGATACTCAATTAATAACATGAATTTGTAACTCACATGATGTTGAGGGGAACAAAATTATTTGTTAAGGGGAACTAAATGAATGACCATGGACACATACATCCTACATAATAATGGTGGGAGGGATAACTGAAATCCCATTATTTTAATTTTATGAATAATAATTGAAAAACCCATGAAATAAATTAAATTATGTAATTTAAATGCAAACAAAAGTCTTGGACAAGATCATTATTTTCCATACACATGAAATTGTTATATAAATGTAAATTAGCTAGGATTCAGTAATATTTGTTCTTTATTTTTAGATTGAAATTCCTGTATTGAATAATTAATTGAATAATTCCATTTCATCATAACCCCCATAATAATTTTGTGGGAGATACCCATCATTTAAAATAATTCATGGGAAATAAATTTCATCACCAATAATCATATATTATTACAATAAATTAATTTATAATTTAATAATTTTTAAAAAATAAATTTACATTTTCAAACACTACAAGTTGAAATAAATATTATAAGTTTTTAATGATCAAATGAAATATTTAATGCAATATAATTCTATCTATTATTAGTAGACTACAATACATATATTTATGAGCTACAAACATTGTACCTGGGTTTTTGTGTAATCGAGATGTGCTCATTGGGATTCATGGTGTACTTCAAAAAGACTAAACGCCATGTACTAACAAAATAGACGCTGCAAGAACTTCATTAGGATTTATTTAGATACATGATAGGGTATTTAACTTATATATTAGTTCATTACATGATTTTTACTAACAACCTACATTAATGGTGGTTATAATGTAATGTTTTCATTCAATGTAGTGACATACTCTGCATGTTCATAATAAATGGGGCTACAAAACAAGTACTATCCATATACACACCATGTATATCACATTTCATGTGTGTTATTGACTCACTAAATTCCCATTAACATACTTTAGACATGGTATATAATGAACTACATGTCTTTTACATCATGTACAGACCATGTATTTCATTAATGTAGAATAATTTTAGTCTAATGTAATTTTTATTGTGTATATGACCTCATGGATTGTGCTGATTTCTCCTAAAAATCATTTAGACTATATGATGTGTACTCTATCTATAAGATATATATTAATACATGATGTGTTCTATGTTGAACTGGTCAATATTAAGACAATCTTTAGTGCATCACACATAGTTACTAGTCGACACATCATGTATCCCAAGACACTACCAAGGGTAGTGAACCTTGGTGCACATTATGTACTCTAGTTACTTTTCATGTAATCGAATTATATCTTTCCAAAATATGGAAGACATTCTAATTTCACCTTGAGTAATTCATTATCTCTTCATTTAACTTTATGAAAATTAATCAATAAATGATTATTATTAATATTTAAAAACATGTTAATAAATTGTGATTTCTAAATAAATAATTCATGAAATGAGAATCTAAATACTTTTTCACATATTGATCAAAATTTAAATATATAATTATAAATTTGAATCTATAAACCTCTCACACCACTTCAAGGTTTTGGAGAAAATATAAATGAGGTGTAGGGAATACACTAAGATGGTTTTATGGATCTTTTGGATCATTCACTACGTTGTACATTTTAAGAAGGCAATGTCTAATGAAATGTTTCCATAGAATATTGAAATTAAAGGAAAACCTACGAAATATAGTAGATATTTTCATGTTACATTTATAACTAATATATTTATGATCAGAATATATTATTACCCTCTATTGTGATCCTTTATTCGATGATGATATTGATCATCATAAAAACCCTATCATATTATGATTGTTGGTTTATATGGGTGAATGCGTAGAATCCCTCTACTAGTGATCCAAAAACATTCCTTTGAAATTCCAATGATGTAGATTTATTTTTGACAACTTTTTTGGCGAATAAATAATCTTATGTTTTCTATATTAATCCTTTCATGAAATGTTGGGGTTGAAGGTGTTCTTCACCTTCTTGGGAGGATGTGAAGAGGTATTCCATAGAGAATTCGTTTTCACTCAACAATTACCAATTCTTAATTATCCCTACATAATAAACATAATATTTTTCTTATAGTGCATTGGTTTTTGTCAAAATAGTATTTGATTTCATATCGAACCATAAATAATATTATAACTATTTTCATAACTAGAATCCAAATAATTATAATTATATTTTATGGAAGTCATTTTCTCCAGAAAAGACAAATATTGTTTTACAAGTTTGTAAATTAATATTTACCACTAGACATTGCACGAACCCGAATCATCGTTTTATGTATGTATTTCCTTTCTAATGTTTTTGAGAATTTTTGGAGTTTCTGGAAAGTTTTGAAGTACATGCTGTGTACTTTCTGAGTACATGTCGTGTACTCTTCTCCGGCTCGAATCCATGTGTTGGTCGTGCCCGGGCCACACACACGGTGTGTAGGGTTGATGTGGATGCCGATTTTGGTGAAGTACGGAAAAACCCACTAAAGGCTGTGTACCTAAAAAGTACACACCGTGTACTTTTTTTCACTAAACGAACCAGGGTCGTGCCTCATCATATTATTTACCTTCTTCTAGGTCTAGTTCATTCGAGAGCAACCTATACGTCCGAATCTTCCCTAAGATCCCACCTCTCTTTCCAATCTCTGATTCAAGCAATGTCGATTGCGTTGGAAGCGCAGCGGTGAGTTCTTCCTTCTGATTGAACCTTGTTTTCGAATTCTTCCTCCTTCTCAAGTTATCTAAGGTTGAATATTTTGTGAGTTTTCTCAGATCTACGACATTCTAGGGAGAATCAGCCATTGTGGTTCAATTATATTGATCTCCTAGGATCGAGGTAGGTGTTTTGTTCCTTACTATTCAAATTATATGCGTTTATGTGCAAATTTCCACCAATACCCGTGAACAGGGTATCACGTGTTTACCGTTTTTCCCTTGTTGTTTTCCTTCCTTGAATGTATGCTTGTGTAGATGTAATTTGACCATGTTAGAGGATAATTGTTTGTTCTTGGATGTTTTTTCCCTTACATTGTTCTGTTTACGATCTTTAGGTCACGTTTGCCTTCAGCTATTACACCTGTTTCCATTCCATGCAGTTATAGGTTGAAGTGAAACACATGACATGATTTTTCCCTTGTAGACTATTTATCTAAGTAGCTCAATAGGTGTACTTTGGTTATCCAAGTAGCTCAGTAGGTGTACGTTGGCCTTATTGAAATATTATGCACTTACTGGCACGAGGCTGAGGGAACCTGGTGCTATAGACTATAAGGGATAGACCGAGTGAGCTTCCCAGAGATTCCTAGACATTACAGACTACATAGGGTATGGACTAAGTGAGCTCCCAGAGAGTCTTGGATTTTATAGACTACAGGAGGGTAGACGGAGTGTGCTTCCTTAGAGAGACTTACCTTGTTTGAATCTCTTTAGAAACCTTCCCAGGCTAGAGGGGGAATTTACCGTGTGAGCTTCCTCAGAGAGTCTGTGGTGTACATGTGGCTATAGGAGGAATTGACCGAGATAGCTTCCACAGAGGGTCTCTAGACCATGGGGATAAGAGGGTTAGACCTCATGATATTTCTCAAGAGAGTCCTATACTACCCTATACTATGAGGGGAATTGACCGAGTGAGCTTCCCCAGAGAGTCTCATAAATTCGCATGACCAACCAGAGGGGTTAGGCCGAGTGCACTACCCAGAGGGTTCTGGTATTTATTTCATAGGACCAGAGGGTATGGATGTGAGTACTTCCCATAGGGTTCGTGTTTTCTAGCTTTTTTCTTTACTGCTGTTGTTTGTTGTGGTTTGATTGTTGTTGTATCATCATGCCTTACTGTTTACTGCTACTGCCTATTGCTTGCTCCTACTTTTTACTTCTTATTTTACTTTTACCTACCATATACTCACTGACTATTAGGCACAGATCTTCGGGTGAATGCCTACTAGGATTTTATCTCACACCCTTTTTGGTCCATGATTTTGGGCCCAAACATACTATGTTACTGTAGGTATGGACAAGGGAAAGTTCCCTTCGACTTCTGGACCTTGATTGCTTGGAGCAGGAGAGAATGGGACCAAGCTTCATCTTGCGATGCAGATGACTTGTTTTTTTTTCTCTTTTGTACCTGTTTTGGTACTGTAGTGTTTTCCAGCATTTTTACATGTTTGAATGTTTTCCGGTTATGTATCATGCATAATTTTATATACATACATGTGTTCTCTAGTTTTTTGGTTTATTCTTTCGCTGCTTATATTGTTGGTTACTACTACTTCCGCTATTTCATGTTTATTTATTTCTGTTGTGTACTCTGCCAAAGTTGATATAGTTTTTCCACTATCACACCCAAGGCCCTCACTGCTAGTTTGCAGCCTCTGGTGTTTGGGGAAATGTGCTTGAGGCCATGTGACCGACCTAGTACGGGGTGCCTCTGGGTGGCTTCTGGAACCGGGACGTTACAGACATGGTCTAGGTCCACTCAACTCCCCATTATTTACTAAATACATGAATATAAATTTTACATACAAATATATATTTCACTAAAAATCAAGGAAATATGTATTTTTAAATAGTCAATAAATAAAATAAAAAACTTTTTTTTCACAATCACGCGAATTAATATTTATTTTATTTATGAAATTAATTATAAAAAAATTAAAATTATTTATCATTCCTTAGAATAATATTTATTCCAATCATTAAATTAATATATAATTTAATCAATATAAATAGAAACAATTATTGGCTGACCCTATATGATACTGTATCTTCAGAATAGTTTTTTTTCCTAAGGTATATAAATATCATCTAGAAAAGGGCCAAGAAATTCAATAGAAAGAAAATAATGTCACAAAATAAACAACCACATATGAAAACTCTCTAGTAATAAAATAAATTTCTCAAATATCTCATCAATCAAGTTCCACATCTATGTCATAAATTTATGGGTATGATACATATTACGTTTACAATCTGAAAAACAAATCCATCATAAACAATGGCCATAGAATTTAATGATATGGTTCAATTATATGAAATGGTCCTAGATATCATCATAATTAAATATTGAAGGTACAAATACTTCCACTTCATATCCATAAATAACATTTCATTCCTGACAAACCCAATATACCCTATATCACATTTATAAATGTTGTGACAATATTCATTAGTAAATCAATGTTCATGAGTCATTATATGATGAAATGATAATATTCAATTATATGGACCATTAAAAATTAACATGGAATGGAATATATGATGACAAAAAAACAAAACAAATTCCAACTTGTTGGTTTCTTAACATTATCTCTTATCAGGTAGATTACCATGTGTGAACATCATGAGAAGAAGCCACATCAGATTATGAGTAATCACACCAATATTTTATATATTATGTACCCTATAATTGAAAATCATCCTATTTTATAACTTTATATAAAAATATTTTAATGGAACTTCATTGTTCTCATCATAGTTGGGAACTATTATGACCTTATCAATGAGACATTTACCAAAGGGAATGGTTAAATCAATGTCATGCATAACAAATAAAAATATAGAGTAGGTGGTCTTACTTATACTAAAATATTAAAATATAAGGGTAATCAATGTATAAATTGTTAGAAATTTGACACAAACTCCAACCCAAAAATTAATCTTCAAATACCATAATTGTTTAATAGATTGGTACTATAAAGACAAATATTGTCCTTCATATGTTGAATGATACATTTTTAACCTTTCAAGGCTTAGAAGACTATATGGATACTGGGAAGATTATAGTCAATTAAAATGGAACAAAGACACAGGAATTGAATATGTGAAGCTATATTACCTAGTGGACTCACCGTAGTGAAGATCATGAATTTGGATAGGATCTATGAAACCATTACCTTACATTATCTACAGATGAAATAAATTAGATTGATTTAAAAAAGATTACTCAATTTACATGGCTAGTTCTATTGGAATATTTTAACTTGAAATCATGGTAATTGATGAATAAATAATTAATTATATAATCTATACTCACAGTTGGAACAAAACAAACCAATAATGCTATTGGTGTATATTTGGATCCATTAATTAAAGATATAATTTTTTAGGATATATGTGTTGCATTCTATGATTCACATAAAAGTGTAAAATTCATTTTGAGATCCTTGTTGAAAGGGATGGTATTTGAATATACTCTACAAAGAAAATTTTCAGGTTATAACATTATATAATTGTTGGTGTGTCCCTTTTTTGAAGAACATATACACTCTGTTATGTTGAAATATTCATCAAATACTGTGTTTTTAGGAACAGAAAAATTATTACCCAAATAAAATAAACAATGATTCTTGGATTAATAATTCACTTTAAATATAAAATATGTTGAAAAAATGTCTCTATTAATGGGTTATAAACTCATTGATAAATTAAAATATATTGACACTAAATTTAATAAACCATATTTCAAAAAATAATTAGAAATTTTGTTTAACATTTTGATAAATCATCATTGAGTTTTCATATAGGAATTGTTAATATATGATGAAATTTATTGATGTCATACACATAGAAAAAATAATTTGACAGTGTTAATGTAATTTTACAAGATTAAAAAGCCAAAATAAAATATGTCATTAAGGATAGGTTGGACAATATTGACATGGTTAAAAGGGAAGAGTTTGCGTCGGTGAAGGGTGAATGTTGAACATTTCATCCTTCAGTAGATTATACACAATCTAGGAATGAAAAATTACATTTTTCAACATGCCTAATGGTGTGAATGTCTAATGGGTTATTAATTAATTATCATGAATTTCATGTTAATAAATAATGTGATGTGTTAGGGTCTCGAATCACTTGAACTTCATGTAATGTTACAAGATTTGATGGCTATTGATTTATTTTCAATTTTCTTAAAAATTAATGATATAATGTAACCAAAATATTCATTCTATGTAATGTTTTCTGAAATAAATTTATGTACACCATCAATGATTCTAACCATTAATAAGGAGATTAAAATCATATTATATTAGTTGGGGATATTATTCACACATTAATTATTTGATATAATGATCCACTTGATGGTTCACATTGTTAGAGAGAATCAAGAATGTGTTTATTGTCATTATAGATTGGTGTACCACATTGAACTATATACGATGATTTTGAAAGGGTATGTCAAGAATGAATATCATCTCGAAGGTTTCGTTATATAGATAGATATATATTTATTTATTTATTTGATGATGATATTTAATTATGTCTGAATTACCAATTACATTTTGATAACATCGATCTCCAAAAATGATGTCAAAGTAGACACCTTATGGAAAAATGTTATTTTAGATTTGATTATGATACAATTTCCATTATAGAGTGGGATGAATATCAATTTTATATTTGACATAATTGTGTATAGGATAACCCAAAAAGTGAATCCCATACGGTAAAACATATAAATTAGAAATAATTAATGGATAAAGGATGGATATCACATACCTATAACAAATAATTTCAAGGATGGTTTCTAAAACATATTTTTTTAGAGATTTCTACATGTAAAAATTCAACATTGATAGAATTCTGTGGGTATCTAGGTGACTAAATGTAAATGTTATTCCATACACTAGATTTGTAATTATTTGTTATATATTATATAAAATATACCAATATGGGTGTATCATAATTCAAAATTGTGTAGTTATTCTGGTGGAGGAATTGATGCACATATCTATTTTTAAGGATATAAATCCAATTATTGAAAATATTTCATACTTCAACATGAAATAAATGTTACTCGAGTTGTATTATACTATATTTCAGGTGATAATTTTTTCATCCCCATGGGTTAAAAAATGTATTTCTGTGATAGTTTTCGAATGCAGATTAATTAGGGTGAATTTCTTTATTGAATGGTATAAGGACACATATTTTATAATTAAATCATAATCCATATGTGAATTTTATGATCCAAATCCATCAAATATGATTTTTTATTACTCTATTATTGACAAAACAATTATGGGGATAATAAAAAATTCAATTTGGCGTGAAACATTTTTTGGGACATTTGGTTCACTTTATGGAAGTCCAAATATAGGTAGTTTCATGAATGTTAGAGGATACCACATAGAGGTGATTTGGATAATCAATAGAAAAACCAAATCCTGCTAACCTATAATGGAAAAATGTGTTAAATGAATTCACTAAATTGTTTTTTTAATAAAATATTATTTTAGAAATAATATTATATTTTTTCTTCTACATTTTCATATTATAAACTAAATTGGTGACTAAACATGTAAATTATGACCTACCCATATGATACTATTACTGATATAAAGGAATAAAATATTATTGATGAAAGAAATATGAAATTTGTAGGGGAGAAAAAACATTTTTATATAAAAAATCAAAAAACAACTATCAATATGTTATCTGAAATTTTCATTTAATTAATAAATGGTATAAAAATTGTGTTTTTATAGAATCAACATTACCAAACTATTAACCTCAATATGTCAATGTTCAGTTGTTACATTTGGTTAATAATTAAAATAAATGTGATAATTAATAAATATTTTTATAACCATTTCGTTTATTCATTGATTAAATAAAAAATTATAATATTAGGGTAATGTTATGATATATCATTATAGATTAATTGGAAAATTATGCAATGAATAATTGGTATAGGTGTCATGGTCCTTTGTTGATTTTGTTCATTATATTTAATTTTAATAAGAAATGTGTCTTAATTGTCACTGGAAAACCTCATAGAGGATTCTGGATAATTATTAAAAAGATTAATCTCAGGGATGTTGATGGTAATGTATAATCCCAACCACTAGTAACATATAGAAAAATAATACAATAGGATAAATGGAAAACATTATTTGGTCATCCCATTAAAGAATCATTAAATATGATTTATATTCTATAATATTTCATAAGATATAATTTATTTTAACTACATTGATTTAAATTTGTTAATTTTGATGTTGAAAATGACTTGTAAATATATTAAATGTGGAGAAAACAATTTTACCCCTATTGTAAAAGAAGGATGAGGTAAATATAACATGAAAACAAATCAGTATGAATTTAAAATATACATAAAAATATTTATGTGACATGAAAAAATATATTCTAAATTGATTTTTTGAATATAGATGAATCAGAATCAAAATCCACTTTAATCAAATATCATGATATATGGAAGGACACATCTGTAAATGAAATAAGAAAACTAGTAGTTGACGACAAACATGAGACCTGATAATCATGTGTTAGTATGAAAAAATATAATTTTTTTGTATATTATGATATTATTATATAATAAATATATTTTTATATTTTTATGTTTTTTTAAATATAACAGAAATGAGATTTTGAATCAATTGTAACTGAAGGAAAACTACTTTAGATCGATTTAAAGCAGCCAAAAATTTATGGATTTGTTAGAGGTATATTGTTTAGATTGTGACTTCAGAAATATTCTAAGAGGAAAAATCTATAAAGTGATATATGTGATATGATCAAAAGCATTATAGAACAGACAGATCATTTACAAGATATTATATTATACATTGGTTTTGTGGACTAATATATGAAAAAGATCAATGAATACTTATAGTGGAATACCGAGTAGTACATGAAATGGAACATGAACCCATAGGATTTGGGTCTAGTCATTCCTATCACCCACCCCAAATACCTGATATATTAATTTTTTCATAGACATTTCTCCTAAATGTGAATAAGAAAACATTCAATAATATTATATTAAAAATATTTGGTAATGTGAAATTATATGTCATTTATGTCGATCCGTAGGAAAACATTTCCTTATTTTGAGGGAAATGGTGAATAATATACTAGGATACATGAGGAAAAATAAAAAAACTCCCTAAAGATCATGTGAATGTTGGGATTTATGTATCTCTATAACAGATCATCAATATTTCTATTTTTATTCATGATCCATGTGTTACCATAGTCTATAATTCTATAGAAATTTTTGTTGTAGTGCTATTAAATATTATATAAGTACAATAAGAATTATAATAAAATTTGTTTCAATTGAATCACCTCTCCAAGTTGATGATAAATAGACTAAAATGAGGCATGATATTACATAACAAATATCGATGGGAAATGTAAGGATGAATGATGTAAATCTAGTGGATTAACCAAGAAATCAAAAGGACATTATTAGAGTACCTTCACCCAACCAATTCCACTAGAACATATATTAAAATTAGATGTTCATGAAGAGATAATATTAAATTATTGAAATATATAATACATTTTATATGAATAATTGATATTTAGAGAGTCCATTATAAGCATAATTATTCTCAAGAGTATAATTGAGTGTTTAATTTTTGAATTGTGGAGAGTTTATGTAGTGAATAATTATATATTAGGTTCGTTTTCAAATTATTAATCTGTAAAAAATAACCTATTTGTTCATTATATTGTATAAATATCTATACTTTATACTGGTTTATATATTACTACTATATAATGGGAACACTATATGAAGTATGATATGGACTCATTAACCCCTCTATCGTTTCTTCACATAGTGTTTTTTTGAAATTAAAAGAAATTTAAAAGGAAAAGGATGACCTAATAATGGTTATTGAAAGGAAAATAGCATAATATATAATCCTTTTCATGTTTACCATGATGGGGTAAAAATCTAAAATCTAATAATATAATATATATTTATTTTTTCCATTGTTTTTTGAATTATTTTTTTTATGCATTTGAGGCTAATCAAAATAAATATGGATTCCCCGAATGTTTATTTGTTGTATTCAAATCATATATTACCAAAATATTTACCACGCATGATGTCAATGGTGAAATTTTCATGCATTTTAATCAATATATATCAGTTAATCATAAAATTAGATATTTTTTTTGGTTTTAATTTTAATTTTTTATTATAATGAATTCTATAAATCTCAGCAAAATTATGGTACGAGGGTTGTGAATAAAAAGAAGCAAATAGATTGCTTCAAATATATTTAAATTAATATATTTATAGTAATATTTAACTATAAAAACATATATCAAAATTATTAATGTACTTTATTAAAATATTTTATAAGGAAAAAAATAAAATAACCACAATGGTTATGGATATTACGTATAAAAATTTATGAGTCATATAATATAAGATTATCAAACAAGAAGCCCTGATTAGGTAATTTTTTATGTTAATTATTATATAATTTAAAATATTTTTTATATTTTAGTATATATTCTTAGTACTACAATGATTTTCAATACATCTATACTCAAAATAATAAGTAATGTTTTTAGAGGGGAGTAAGAAGAGTACAAGATGTCTGAATGTTTACTATCATCTTATTAAGGTGATTACCTACTAAGTTTGTAATCTATTATAAAATATAAAATTATAGATATATTTGGGATATAAATATTTAGATATGGAGTAATGTATTGAAAACATTTCCAAAAAACATTATATATTCATCAATTTCATTTCATTTGGGAATTTTATGGGGTTAATGAAAATAAAAAATGATTTGTAATGAACATGAAAAGAATGAATGAATTGAAAACATTATCAAGGATATTTGTCATGTAGGGTTATTCTATACATATTCCAATAGAGATAGTTACATACCATAATATGCATAACATTTTGAGAGATTTGTTTCATGGATAAACCTAATGTAATGATGATAGGGAAATGGGTTAAGGATCCTTCTTCCAAAAAATGTAATGAAATAATACTAACTATTAGGGAAGGAACATCCATCATCATTGCCTAATTATTTTAATTGTTTCCCAATTGATGAGTTTTTAAAATATCATGGTAACTATTTCAATCACATCCACCTCCACAATGATTAATCATGATGAATTCCTATACTTTTACATAATACCCAAGAAAAAGACATTAAATTAAAAGATACAGTAAATACTAATAGAGTTGTGTCACCCATATACTTACATAAATCTCAATGAAAAAACAAGGAATTAATTATTATTGAATTAGATCCATGGTTTCATGTTGAAAATATTTAGACACTAGGTAATATCTACATTGTTTTAGTTTAAAACTCATTTCATGTTTTCAATATATAAGAATCATGCATATTTTCTTCAACATATTTTTAATTGATCCATAATTTATTAAGTCAAGTAGTAATCAACCACATATCAATATGATAGAAAATATGTCCAATATGACTTAATGTATGAAATTTCAATATAAAAGTGTCATTTTACATTAGAAAAAGAATCATATGGTAAAAAAATAAAATGGGCTCATATTATTTTATATCTATAGAAAAATGATCTATAAATCATTTTTGATATGTATAACTGAATGTAGTCAATCTAGAAAATGATATGTTGGGTATGACGTAAATTTAATCTTTTAAATATTTTATCGTCATTTTAATTAAATACATCGGTCACATAAAAAATGAGTAAATGGGTTCATATTATGTTGGAAAACACGGAAAAAAATTCATAATTTTTTTTCATGCATAAATCATTCACACTTCAAATTGACATATGTTGTTGTTAATATAAATCTATGTGCCTAATTTTAATAAAAAAATGTAAATTTGTTTTAAAATTCCTAACACATAGACAAAAAAATGAAAAAAAGGTAAAATTGTTTTCAATCATTGGTAAAATGATCAATAATCATTTTTTGATTTGTAAGAATTAAAATAAAGTCTATTTGATACACAATATGCGTTTAATA
The DNA here is from genome assembly GCA_963277665.1 of Viscum album. NCBI lineage: Eukaryota > Viridiplantae > Streptophyta > Magnoliopsida > Santalales > Viscaceae > Viscum > Viscum album. The sequence continues at coordinate 1,175,805,978 of OY728134.1, forward strand.
ACAATAATTAATTTTTTTATTATAAACATTCCTTTTCAATTTATAAAATACATCACATAGGCATAACTGAGTAATATGGAGAACAATTTCATCAAATATTAGGAAAACAATATTTTATTAGAAGCATTATGTGACTAATAAGACTAAAACTGTGTGATTTCATTATAAAAGTGACTTTTTTTAAAACATGAATTAGATTGCTAAATCAGAGAAAATGATTTGATACTATTTACAAACATTTTTGGAATGATCCACAATTCAGTTTTGTTTTGTAAGAATCGACCACACATCCGTATAGATCATGATTTGGTCGGTATGTTTCAAACAACATATTTTAAATATAAATGTGTCATTTCATTATAAAATGCATGACCTATAGAAAAAATCCAATAAAATATCTTGGATTTTCCAGAAACATTTGGAAAATGTCCAATAATTTAATTTTATTGTGAAGGAAATTACCACATATCAATTTGACACATGATGTGGCTAAAATAACTCAATGTCCATGTTATCAATATAAAAGTGAAATTTTAGTTTAAAATCTATGTCACTAACTGAAACTAATAAAATGTGATCAGATTGATTTCAAAATTTGGAAAAAAATCCAAAAATCATTTGACATGTGATGTAATTAACCATACATCAATCAGATAAATGATATGGATTATATGACTCAAATAGGTTATTTTTAATATAAAATTGTTGTTTTAGTTTATGAAACATGTCACATATACAAAAAATAAGAAAAAAACTCATATTCATTTCAATATTATTAGTTAAATCCATAATTAAAGATAAATATTTTTGAATTTAATATATATAAATACCAAAAACAATGTGGATTCCATGACATGAAGTCCATGTATTCATTATAAAAGTGTAATTTTATTGTAAAACAGACACCACATAGACAGAACTACATAAAAGTTATCTGATTATTTGTAGTCATTAATAAAATTATCCAAATTTTATTTCACTTATTATTAAAAATAATGCATATCACTCCAATAATAATATTCATTGTAGGATTCAATTTGTGTTCTTTCCTATAAATATGTTATTTATGTATAAAAAATGTCTCACAGATCCAAACAATCATAAAAAGAATACATTTTAAAAAAATATTTATAAATCAATCCATAATTATTTTATGTTGTGTAAGAATCTACCATTCATGAATCCAACAAAAAATGTAACTAATATGACGTAAAGTATATGTTTTCAATAAAAAAGTCTAATTTTAGATTAAAACAAGTGTACATATCTAAAACTAGGAAAATAAATGGGGATGTTTTAAAAAATTAGCATATAAGTCTGTAATTAATTTAAAAATGTGGGAATTAAATTCACATAAATATAACACATGATGTGTCCAGTATGTCTCTGAGTGTATGTTTTCAATATAAAATTGTCACTTTATTTAAAATTATTCACTACTTTTCCAAAAAAATGAATAAATAATCTTGGATTGTTCTCAAAATTTAGGAAAATAATATATAATTAATTTTTGATGTGTTAGAATCAACCAAAAATTAATCAGAAACACTTTGTGGCCATTATGACTCCAATTGAATGTTTTAAATATAAATGATTCACTTATTGTAGAAAAAATGTAAAATAACATAAATTGAGAAATTGAGATCCAATTGTTTTCAGTCATTATGGTAAAAATCGATAAATCATTTGGGGTTTGTAGTAATTGACCACATATCAATTCAATTCATGATGTGGCCATTATGATTATGAGTGCACATGTTCAATATAAAGGTGTAATTATTGATTAAAGCATACATCACATATCCAAATATGTGTGAACACACTCACATTATCTTATAACATTTAGAAAATGAGCAAAAAATCAATAATGGAATGTGGGAATTGATTACACATTAATATAACATAGGATGTGACTGGTATGATTCAAAAATTTTGTTTTGAACATAAAAGTATCATTTCATCTTCATACACATTACCCCTCTCAAAAACTAGATAACTGAACAACTATCATATTGTTAAATTAGAAAAATATTCAATAATTATTTTTTAATTGTAGTAATTGACCACACATCATTACATCACACAATGTTCCCTATATGACCATACACCCGTTTGTTCAATTTAAAAATGTCATCTAAAATTAATGATATATTTTTTAAAAACTACTTATATAATTGGGATAAATAATAATGATAAATAACATTAATATATTTAGTAATTATCAATACAATATATATATTAGTAAATTCAAAATGTAATTAATATTTCATTATATAATTATTAATTAGATATAGAATTAAAAGTTACAAATTACTGTATAAATTATAATTTAATTAGTAGTGTACCTAAAAATATTACTAATAAACATTTTAATTAAAAATATAATTTATCATATGTGGATTATATAAAATTAATTTTTTTAAAATTTTTTATGTATTGTTACTATAATAAACATTGTTTTAATTTCATGGAATCAATTTTTTAAAGTTGGTGACCATTAGATAATGATTTCTAAAAGAGTTAGGTTTTATTATATTGGTAGTTGTATTTTTTATTAATTATAAATATCATGTTAATATAAATATTTAATATGTAATTTTTTCATTTAAATAATATTGCAATGCTATATTGGTATTTCAATATTTTTTTATAAATTTTCAATCCTATCTGCTTGTAATATGATTTGTTTTGCGTAGATAGGGTTATTTTATGTCTGTTGTAGCATTGCAGTTGATAAATATCCTTTATCTACACTATAAATAGTATTCTAATAAAGAACCCTTTTATCATCAACATATCATTAGCATTGATAATGATGAAATTTATCTGAGATATCCAAAAAAAACTAGTATAGGGGTAATTTATTAGTGTTAAAACTAATGTGTTGATAAATGAGGACTTTGTTGGAACTATTTCAGCACTGATATTGATGTAACGATTTTAGTAGTGCACAAATTTTCCACACCTTATTATTCTAACCAAAGATATTTTTAGTAATGGTATAATATGGTGCTATAGTAGTGTGTTATATATAAAAAGTAATTATTTACAAATCTCAAAAAAGAATTAAGGAACATTTTTGAAGATATGAGAGATATTTTTTATTATTTAATCCTTTGTTTTTTATGTTACTTTTATCATTTTAACCATATGATATACATAATGTGGTTACATGAAACTAAATCATTTTATATTTTTCATTTTAACCATATTTTACATGTTATATTTATTATTGAATAATTTTGGATGACTTAAGGTCATTAAACCATACTATTTTCACGTATAATGACATAAGATTAATTTTGTTTTAGTGGATACTTTTCTCCATTACCATTGGGTAGACATGAAACTCATTCCAACATGTTAAAAATGATATGAGGATCACTATAGAACCAAGTATGGTTTATTTCACAGATTGTTTGGTAGTTTTGTTAGCATACGATCATAGATTATTTATTTTTACCATGATTCAGTGTAAATATATATGTATTGTTGTTACCTACAGTATGATAATTAAATTGAAACATCCCAAGTTATTACAAACAATAGTGAAAAAATTGTTATTTGAATTTGTGTACTTTTATTTTTAGTGTTTTTTATAACGATACATCAATGAAGTTAATGTTGTAAATATATTTTTTCAGTAATTGCTTTAACCAATATAAAATAATAATTATTTAATTTGTTATATACAAAACTAGAATTTAACCACTTCAAAATGAAAATCATAGGTATATTATTTGTTATTTATATTATAATTGACGTGAAAGATGTTTTTTAATTATGCTGTTTTATAATGATATCTCATAATATTTTTTTACATATCTTATTATTTTAACAAATTTGAAAAAACCAATCTTTTTTTAAAAAATAAAATTAATTAAAACAGAAATACCAAAATAATCCATACATGAAAACTAAAACCACACAATATAAAATTATAGTCGTAAAAATAATGTACTATTATTTGATAACAAATTGTGTCAAATTTTAGTTATAATAAAAATAATTTAAAAAATTCATAGATATAGTAGAAAATATACATTACAAATATAAATAATTGATATGAAAATGTGCTAAATTTTTAATGTAATTATCCCATACTACTCGAAGATAATTTCTATTTTTGTTATTATATATGTGAGGATTATAAAAGACTAAAAAAAATAGTAATATATTCAATATTAATTATCAAAAAATTAATATGATAAATACATGAAAAACTAATAATAAAACATAAACTTATTGAAAGTAATAATTTTATCGATGGTAATTGATTCATATATAAATAATAATACCTAATACCCATATTTGACTCATATATACTAATGCTGGTAATTCTATTTCCAAATATTTTATCAATTGGAAATAAAATTTCATATATCATATATTTCGGGTACAAAATAATTAAGTCACCTTTGTGCACAAATAATTTAAATTTTCGTTCATTATTCTTACTGATCAATGACAGTTCATGAATGATCTATTTAAAAGTGAGAAAAATTTATATATAAAGTAAAACTTCATTAAAATATAAGTATCAATAAAGATATATTACTTCTCTAATATTTATACAATTTTTCCTTTAACAGACCATGTATGGAGTATAACCACTAAATAGTCATTTCTTATGTAAAACACACACAATGTACAATGAACAATAATATATTAAAATAAAATTAGATTCATTAATTTAATTAAAAAACTATGTTATAATGAAATATGTGTTTAATATCTCTCTGGACAATGAAGCATCCAACAAATAACTAGTTAATTATTATTTTTTAATATGATGAGAACCTTTTAGAAAATAAGGCCCCTTTAATAAAATAAATCTAACTTGTAAAAAACGTCTAAAAAAGAAAGATTATATTTGTCCCATTGAAAAGTAGGGATGAAATCTGAAAGGATGTGATCAGACCAAAAAGGTTCCCCCCATTAGTACTCTTTTTGGGAAAACTATTTGTTAGTGCGTTTCCCTCCCTCAAAACATGTGTAATAATATAATCAATAGATTATAGAAACTATAAACAAATAATCCACCTATTAACAAGACTTTAAAGGATGTGAATTGAAGTAGTTCGGATTTAACAAACAACTGTGGTGGAATAAAATTATAACGATATCTTATTCAGACCCATCTACATACAATGATCTAGAGCTATGATGACTCCTAGAAACTCATCCTCTAAGGAGGAGATAATTCCACACCAGCCAAAGGAGAATCCCACCAGATCTCTAAAGCTATTCCTGAATAAAAATCCATAACCTGAATGACATGGATTCCCCCCCTAAGATCCAAAAATATTTATTTTAGTCCAAAAAAAGATGTGAGGGTTCCAAAACCATTCCATTTTACCCATAATAGGAATAAAATTACCTTTAATATTGATATTCCTAAGGATAGAAGAATGATGAATCAAGTTGTGAAAATATATTTTTCAAGGGAGATAAAATTTTATAGAATAGAAAAAATACAAACAAAAAAATTCTAATAATTAAAACAAAATCCATCATGATATCCCATGTTCTACTCTAGCAAGACTGATTGAACTAGCACGACGACAACAAACCTGGAAAAGATTGAGCATATGGGATAAAGGTAGGCAGATAAGGTAATCCAAAATATCTAGGATATCATATACAATAATAAATTTCATCATCAAAAACATAAAAGAGATTGTTACACATAGATGTTGTTGTAGCATAACTCAGAAAGATATGATTCAGGTCCCCCCATTGTCAGTGGTAGTGGAAAAAAACAAGGCATAGAGAGATTCCACACACCTACAAGTAAAAATAAGTAAGAACATTAATACTATCCATCCTCTACATAAGTGTAAACAGAGGGGGTGGATAACAAACCTATTGAATTACACAATCCATTCAAATATCAAAACAAGCGTAGTCTCATGAGGCAAAATGTATTTTTAGGTGATAATACTAGAAGAATTCATTTCCATGATCCAAAAAATCAGCAATGTAGGATAAGAAATAAATTTTTATAATATGTTTAATATTATCAAGAACATTAAAGATATCAAAAATATAATCCAATATAGAAATATTAAGATCCATATTTGAAACATACTAGCTTAGAGATCAATGGGAGGTGCACCATTCTAATTATCATTCCAAAACATGAGATATGAAAACTAAGAAACATACCATCTTACGTCAACATTAATAAAATAAAAGGTGGATTTAAAAGAAGTCCAAACAGAGGAATCTATGAGATTGATGATTCGATATTTGAGATTGTTATTGAATCTATACCACAAAAAGGTCGTATCATACGAGTTATAACATAGAAAACTATAAAAAAGAATCTTTTAAGGCTTAATTAAATAAGATAATATTTTTAATACAAAGACCCCCCCCCCCCCGATTTCAAATGGTTTGAAAAAAGTTTTCCAAGGCATAATAACATATATTTTTTATAGAGTACTACAAGTACAACTGAAACTCCTAATGGCCATATTAATCAGTTTTATAAGGGATGCATTCCATTTTTTGGGGTCCTAAAAACCAAATATGGAAATAATTTTAAATTTGAAACCATATTCCCTAATATCAAATTCCTTTTTAATTTCACGTTTAATAGAAATGTTACCCCCTCGGATTGTACGTTTAGGATGATTGAAACACTCTGATGTAGTAATGAGAAAATATTGGATGGAACTCCCTTTGTTTAAGAAACATTTATTGGATGAAACTATTTTACTATAGATAAGATCTAATAATCTTGGAATAATATTTGTAATCACTTTGTATAATGTGTTGATTAAAGCAACCAGATTTCATAAGGTTATCTAATTGTAGTTCTCAATAATTGGAATTTAATAAAGGAATTTTGAATTTAAAACATAAGGATGTTGACCCCCTCTGAAAACATGATTAACAAGGTTGAACACATCATCCCTAATGATCTCCCAATAATTTTGAAAAATGTGAGTGCTAGAACCATAAGGACCTCAGAGGGTGTCTTCCCTAAGACTAAAAACTGTAGCCTTAATCTCTATTTCTAAGTGAATGGAAATAATTATTGAAGTATCCTCCTGATTAACAACTTCGAGGATAATACCTTTCAAAGAAGAGGCAATAGTATTTGAGTCATTAAATAATTATTTGTAATAATATGTAATGTACTCAGGGATATCATTTCTATAACCCAAAAAAATTTCTCCTCTATTTAGAAAAGAGGCCTATAGATTTTACTATCTATTGGGAGGATGTTAACGAATTATTATTCCCTATACCCATCATTGAGCTAATTAGTATTTAATGTATCTTATATCATAAAATTGTTGATATTTAGAAGCTTATTGAGCATAAGAGTCAAATATGATCCCAAGAAAACACCAATAGGGAAATCACCATGTGTACCCAGGTCATGAATATATCAAAGGGAGGCTTCAAGATATGAGATTTTATGGTCAAGATGGTTGAACCTATCATTACTCCCAATTTTGATATTACCCTTGAGGATCATTAGTTTAACTATTAATGAAAATACATTAATGTTGCTAAAATCTAAACCCCAACATCAAAAAAAATTCACATTCAGAATAAAGTACCCCAGTTCTATTGAATCTTAAGGGAAAATAGATTTATAACCCATGAATGTAAGATCAACCATGTTAAGGTGATCATTGGAGTTGAGTCAAGGAAAGATCATACAAGAAATAGATTACTAAGAGATTAAGGATGAGTTATTAACAATATCTATGTCATGATCACTAGCCACCATACCATTGAGATGCCATTTACACCAAGTAAACCATGCTCTGTCATGATTGAAATAAATTTTCTAATATCATTTAATGAAACCTTAGAAATCCTTATATTAAATTCAGCTACTCATATAAATTATTTTTTCATCTAGACTACAAATCGAGTTGAAAACTAAATGGATGAGCAAGGGGCCAACAATGATGTTTATGAGAAAACCAATGTTAGCCCAAAGGGTTCTTTGATCATGATATCTATTATGATCATATATTAAGGAATGATCTTTATTGATTAACATATCAGAAAAGGACCAAGTAACATTTTTTGTTCTTAATCCTACCATAAGGAGATCAGATAAGGAAGAGTGAGCCAAGACCCAATGGTTTTTGACATAAAAAAGAATGTTTTTCAATCACATTATAGATGGACACATATTTTCCAAAATAATAATACTATAAGAGATGAATATTTTGGGCTCGGATAAACTAATTAAAATAGGTCTATGTAGTTGAATATGATGCTTGAGAGACCCGTCTATGGATTCATTATCCAGGGCTTAATAATTCCAAAAGGATGATCCTCATTTGGGACCCGATTTGGGTACAAGCCCCCTCTTATTCCCACCACCTTCATTGTTTTTGATGATTTTTGGGAGTATCCCTACATTTATATTGGGTATATCAGAATTTTGGATGAGACTATTGATTTCCACCACTACCCTAAATTGTTATCCTACACATTAACCACAATCAAATCATTCTTACATGATGTTTGGGAAACATTATAAAATAATAATTCCCTTAACGTACAGATTCTATTATCCCTATATTTTTCAGTGTGTTTATAGTAGAAACATCATCCTCTTCATATACATATTCCTTGAAAAATTCATGATAATGCTATGATTTTTCAGGGGATATGTGTTAAAAGATGAAGAATATCTAGAGGCATGGATCTTCTCTTTACTAAATGAATCTATCAATATTTGATAATTAATGAATTTAGTGTCAACATCATTCTTTCTAGACAGATTTAGATGATTATAAGGTGTATTCTGTTCCACTTGACAACCTTTAGAGGTCTGAGGGATGAAAATTTGGACATCCCCACTGAGGATCATATAATCAGGGATCTGTGATAAAGTATCATCATTTAAGAGTGAAAGGGAGATATCATGTTGTATCCTTGTAACTAAATCCATGATATCCTGAATAATATAGTTAGAGATAGATTTCTCCTCCGAACTCTATTGCAAACTGTAGACCAAATCAATGTCCATGGAGATATACAGTACTATAAAATTATCATCAATGTATCCACTAGAGGATAATTGAATCAGTGGAAGATTGTGTAGGAATTCTTCAGAAAGAGGATTTCCATCATTCTTTATAACATTAGACCAATGCTTATCCAAGGTGACCCTCGATGAGGGAGGAAAGGAATGTGTCTCAATCCCCATAGTCATTCTAGAAATCTTCTTCTCATTGAAATGACCTTTGTTCTTATGTGATTTATTGTCCTACTTTGATTCATTGTATTTAGGAGGTATGCTAAAAGTCTTTTAAATCACTCAACCTGATTCAATGGATTGTCCAACAATGTTTAAGAAATCATAAAAAGTGAAAAATACACTCTTTCTCAAACATGACTTCAATTTTTCTTTCATTGACAATTAGGATTAGAGATTTTGGCCATTAAAAGGAAATATTGACATCCAGAATAATTCTATAATAAATTCCAAGATCTCTATCCAATGTTCTTTGTTCTATCATTATAGTGGTACCAATATAAAAGGAAATGTAATTTTGGTTTTTGGGATTCCAATAATGCATATTTAGACCACGAAGTCTGATCCAAATTTTGGAAATGTAATTATTTTTATTAAAAGGATCAAAATTACAATCCCATTCTATGATTCGGAACCAACCTAGTTTGAGATGATGATTACTAGTATTCCAAGCCATTCTCAAGAATTCATCATTCTAAAAAACTATTTGAAGAAACCCTTTGAAATTGGGATATGTTTTAATGCACTTATTCCAAATCAAATGAATACACGATTCATGGTTTCAACAGAAAACCAAGGTGTATCCCCTATGAACAGTATAATTCTACCAAGAAGTGAGAATATCTATAGGATAAATTGTAGTTATAGGGCATCCAGATCCACCACCACCAAGAAGGATCCATCTTCCAATATTTTGAAACAAAAATAATTGGTGGTGTCTGATTTAACCAGATCAAAAAAACTTGATAATGATTATGTAATGAAAATGACAAATTTTTTAATAGAAGCCCCATTATAAATACCATTAGAATAATAACTCGAGGCACCCTTTTAGGATAAATCCCATTCATGATTGAATGAACTCATGCACAATTAAAGCTAATTGATCTGAGAAATTCAACATTACAATGAAGAATGTTTCATTTTTCGCTCTTAGTTTATTATTTTTTCCCATTACTCAGTAATCCATTTCACATCAATAATAAAATTATTTTATATATCTACTTAATAATGAAATCATTGAGAATCATATTTAGATATTTCTCTATAACACATTGTTTTCATTATTTGAAGAATAAATTATGTGTACATAAACCCATTCACTGAAATATTATCATATTGGTGAAGGAGTTCAAGAAGATAACTAATAACAAATAATCATATGTAATAAGTAAAATCATATAGATATATTATAATGAAATATGATAATAAAAATATATTAAAAATATAAATCATTATAAGGATTAATATATATACAGATATAAGATCCAAGATATCTTTTCCAAAAATCATTATTATTCTGTTATTCTCAAAAACATCATCAGTCATTAATTACTCATAGAAATTAAAAAATAAAAATTAATATGATGATAATTTAAAAAATACATTATAATATATAGTACCTAAAGATGAAGGTGACATGTAATTAAATTTTTTAAAAATTATTTGAAACATTATGTCATTATTATACTATATAAATATATATTAAAATGCATTAATAAATGTATAAATAATATAAATAAATCACATGATATATTCATACCTCATTTGAAAATTGTTTTAAAAATCTAGATGGACAAATTAAGATATATCTGAAAGCCTCCTTAATTATAGACACCTCCTTAATAGGGATAGAAACTCTATCCAATGCCTCTATAATATCTTATACCATTACCTTAAGCTGATCAATGTCCATACGTTGATGATTTAAGGAATCTATAATATTATATATGATATCATATGAAAAAATATGATATAAGGGGTATGAATAAGGTACTCCCTAAAGCATATGTTTAGGAAACACATTTAGTCAAAATCCATTTAACGACTGTGAAATATGGTAATGATTGAAAACAATATACTATTTGGCCAATATCAATGAATGATTTAATATATCATAGTGCATTTACTTTTATACACTTCCATTAAAACCATTACATATGATTTTCTTTATCTTATGAAATTATTTTTGATATCATGAAACCATTATTGATGGAATGGGTGGATGAATAGTAACAATTATCCTTTAATCAACTAGTCAACATTTTCTATCCTTAAAAAGGTATCACAAAATATATAATTCAAGTGAGTTTTAATGATTCACATTTGAATTAGATGAATAATTTTATCTGGCAATATAAAATATGATTAAAGGTGTGATAAATTGAGCATCTTCATTATGGGATATTTGTATATATATAAATGAAGGCACTTACCATTTTATGTGGATGTTTATATGAAATATGACACAAAATGATTATAAAATATTCCCCTTTATAAATCTATTGAGATGAATATTGTTTTCCAAATATAACCCAAATCTAAAACAGACCATGATATATTTTATTTAAATAAAACAATAAAATATAGGATAAATAATAACAAACTATGGTAATAAAATATGATCTATCAATAATTAAACTATAAGGGGAATAAAATACCATTTATATAGAAATAATAAAATCATAAAATAAATCACCTCATGGATACCATTAAGATCATAACCCCGATAAAAACTATTAAAGGAAGTGTAATTAATAAAAATATATTATATATAAGTGATGAAAATGAGTACGATTAACTATTTCAGTAATTAATGTAAGATGATATGTAAAAAATAAAATATGACCATTACATATATGATCATTATAAATTTGGTCATTGGTTTATGGTTATTGGAAATATGGTCATTAGATATATAGTCATTGGGTACTAATTTCTTAAATATTTACTTTAATTTTATATAATTAATTTTATAAAATTAATATCAATGATTAATAAAATTATATTGTTATATGGAAAATAATTATTTTAATTGGATATATTTACAAACATTTTATCTTAAAAGGTAAAACATTTCATAAAAATTTATTTTATATTTTTCTTATATTTATATTAATTAATTGAATTGATCATATTTTAATGCTAAATATAATGTAATGATTTATTTTATATAAATTATATTAAAAATTATTTAATTATTAATTCATATCAAATAATATTATGAACATAGAATTTTTAAAAAAATTATATATAAAAAAATTATATATATTATGATTTCAATTAAAATATTGTTTTAAAAAATTAAAAATTTTAATTTAATTAAATATTGTCTATATTTTTAATTATAACATATAAATTCGATAGGTAGTTAGTTATATTTCATTTTTTGGTCATACAAAGATGTTTTCTGGGTAAAAAGTGAGTTACCGTGATAATGGGAAAATTTGGTAAACTAGTTTAAATAATTTTTATTTATAAAAATATATATAAAATTTTTTCCAATTGTGTGGAGTGGGAATTAATGAGTCATGCCCATTATTTTATACATTTCAACAACTTTTTACAATAAAATGACAAACCTGCACAATAGTGAATTTTGTATTTGTGTAAAGGACACTCAAAACTCAACTATAAGAGGAACCCTTATCTAAACCATCCAAAAAACATTAAGTTGAGTCAATAAATTGTTTTACATCTCTCTCTCATTGTTTTATGAAGATAAAAAACAATATCCTTTTTCCTAAAAAATTATTTAGTGCGATTTAGTATTTTTATAATATTAAATGTGGTGAATTATATAGAATGTTCATGTATTTTTAATGTCTTATTTGGGGAATAAAATTTTTAATTTCTTCTATATATTTCCTTTGAAAAAAAGTAAAATTATTCAGTTAATTCATTTCATGGATTTGGAGTAAACTACAAGTAATGGTGGAGAGTGAAATAATACTCTAGCTTGTAAGTTTATTGAATCTCGATGTAGATGTTTCCTAGAAATTCTACTACCTAGTCGGTGGAGGTGTACTAGCTAGCCGAATCCAGATACAGTAGCCAAGATTCCACTAGGTATGACACAGACTACCCAATATTTTTTAATTGACATCGAGTGTACTCGAGAAATATTTAATGATGAATCATTAAATATGGTCAAAATTAACATAATGAACACATTTTTCATGATTGAGTCATATTATTATTATAGAACAATTGTTTATCACTTTTATAGAATTTAAAAAAATACACCTCCGACTTCATGAAGGCTGAAACTTGAAATTTTGTTTCCTTACTGACTAGAAAGTTAAAAAAAATATTGATTCAACTATAAAGATCGTGAATTCCAAATTCTTTTTAAGAGCCTTCCATGATCATAATCCCTTATAAAAACTATAATTTTCTTATAATCTCTTATTCATACATTGTGCAACACTCCCTCAAAATGATTTTTTAGTTGCATGTAAAGGGTTTTACTGAAGTTAATATATGATCCTTAACCTTCATTATCAAATAGTTCACACTCTGTAAAACTGGGGACATGTAACTTGTTGGTCGATGATGTTCAATAGGGTACTCACAAGAAACAACAATGAATAATGGTTTCTTAGTAATTGTCGAGGCCAAGAGATGAATAAAATTGGCCTCTCAAGTCTAGGGGTTGAAGTATAGAAGAACACATCATGTGTTGGCTTAACTCATTATCAACTATGTTGGACTCCTATTTATATTTTTTCTTTGTATCATTAATCATTTCCATTAATAATTTCGTAATTTTGAATTTAATATTTTGATGCATTAATTGATTTGATATATTATTTATAAACTCTAATCAAAATTATAAAATTTTTAATATTTGATTTGTTACTTATTTTGTTTTAAATTAAATTTTTTATTATAAATATTTTATTCCACATTTATTTTACAAGTGAAATCCATCCCTTATTTTCATAAAACATTGACCAAGAATTGGTATCATAGGAGACTATGTTAAACCCAAATTTTTTCAAAATTGTGTTTTTTTCGAATTTTATTTTCATAATATTTAATTGATTTAAGTGTCATTTTTTGAGATATTGAATATTATTCAAATATGCACAATTATATTCAGGGTAAAACTATTTATTTATATAATATGAATTAGATATAGATATTACATGGTAGTATTTCTTATCTATTATTTCTAATGGATATGTGCGAGTATATTCACCGCACAGAAACTGCTAAAAAATTGTATCCAAAATAGATGAAGAATTTTTAATTGAATGAGAAATTTATTTATGAATTTCATTTATATCTATATATAAATATGTTTAATGATTTTTCCAAATTAATTTTTTTAGGAAATATAGATTTAGTAATAAGTACCACAGGAGGGCACAAAAATGTCAAGGACACTAGACTAGATATGTATCATCATGAAATTGAATGATTCAAAATACATTGTGATTAATCTAATACAAGAGTATTTACAATATTAATGACATCTGTAATGGTATAAAATCCCTCTGTGTTGGAAATACTCATAAAGAAAATATTGCGGGTGTTACCTTGGTCTGGGTTTCCAAAAGCTACAGATTTCAAATAATCAAAAGAAAAGAAACAAATTACTGTAGATGAAGTCATTAACTCCATTTTGATGGAAAAATCATTACAAAATGATATTTTGGAAAATATTCCAATGAAACAAAATATATCTAAAATATCATCACCATCAATTCTACATAAAACAGAAAATTTATAGGTGGGGTTTTTGAATATGCCCATTTTTCTAATAACATGGAAAAAATACCCAATGATAAGAACTAAAAAAAGAGATACAATAAATACAAAAAGGTGGAATTATATATGACATTATATAAATGTAAATTTTAATTTCATATAAAACTAGTATTCCCAATCTATAATGAAATGATCAATGAAAATAATAAAGGTAAAATTATTTCAAAATAACCGCATAGAGTATAAGTGATAATTCAATGGATTCAACACCATCATCCACATCATTTGAATATAATCTAAATGTACTTGTGGAACATATTAATGAAGTAAACAATATTTGTACTCCCTTTAATATTTCTTCCTCCCTTTTTCTTTTCCACTTTCATCTTATCATTCTTCTCTCTCTTCTGATTTATATTATTCAATTTTTCATATAAATTCTGAAGGAATAATATATTAATAAAATAATTGTAAAAATGGATTTCATAATAAATATTAATTATGATTTGAACTCTACATTATATATAATAATTTCATTGAGAAGAATATAATATCCAAAAATAGATGGATTTTCACTTCTAGGTAGAATAATATCTCAATAAAAATATAACAAATAAATGAAACATTGAAAAGCATGAATTACCCCCTAACGACCAAAAAATTACCCCTTTTAAAATTTACCCAAGGCGAGGAAAATATAAATAATATTTTGGATTCCAAAAATCCTAAAATATCACTTATCATATTTGGTTACCATGATCATATGATCTCTTCAACAGAACATTTGAAAAGATATTTTTTAATGATGTTTCAGAAGAATTTTTTTTGTGATTTATTGTAATAAACGAGCCATTTAATATATGAATATGATTGAAAAATGGACATTATGGAAAAAAAAAGTCAATACATCCCTCTTAAAATATGTTATAGATATAATATTATATTTATATTTGGTTTTTGAGAAATTTATGAACTATTTTATGTAGAATAATATTTTGGATGTATCAAAAACATCAATCATTTACTCTTTCAGGAAAAGTGTCTCTCAGGAAAATACCAAAAATCTATGTTGTACAATGATACTTATCTCTTGAGACACATGTACGATGACCTCTCTGAATTTTACCAGTTAAAAAAACATGAATGATTTCATATAAAATTTAGACAATTTATGATGTAAGATTACTATTGAAGGTATATTAAGTCTTTCTAACTCAGCCTTCATAAAAATATTTTGTTTCTAAAAGCATTGAAAAAAATTTACCATGAATTTTTAAATTGGGTGATAATGGTTTTAAATTATTTTATGAAAATGATATTTGGAATTTTTTAATTCAAAAGGAAATCTTTAATTTACCACATCATGATTTCAAAATGTCTATAAAGTTAATTTATTATATATTTCTAGAAAAATTTTCATATTCTGGAATGAAAATGAATATGACTCATGGAATTGTCCCGAAAACGTTTTTCATTTCTGAACTCATTCAATTTTCATCAAAATACTATTCACACTACTTAGATAACATCAAAAATTGAATTTCAATAATGAAATGCTTTTTTAAGAAACAAAACATAGTGGGAAACTCATATACTAATTGAAAAAAATTATATTTATTCATTAAAATATATTGAAATGATCCTTATTGAAATTTTTGATCCTAATAAAATTGTGATATTATTATGAAAACCAATAATCACTATTTTTCATGTCATTATAAGATAACCTTTGGATTATTTTTTAACTCATAAATGTGAGGTTTGGAAACCATTTCATCAAATTTTATAAAATGGTTTGAAATTAAAAGGTTTTCAAAGTAATTTATATCTATAGTGACCATTGCGGAGAATTTCAGAATAATTAATTTAATTTTCTATATTATTCTAAATGATATAATAAATCATTTTCTGCTCTATAAACCCATTAATAAAATGCTAAATTATAGATGATAAATTCAACAATTCAAAAAAATAATATGAACCCTTTAAAGTGAATTTTCTCTTATGATTTATTTTTTGGATGATGCCTTGAATACATATTCCCACATAATTAATTGTATTTCATTAGAGAAATTATAAATAATGTCCCTCGTGATCAATGGAATTATTCAAAACAAAATTCGTGATTTTTTTATGTTTTTTCTTAAAATGATTTATTTTAGACACCATAGACAATAATGGTAAATTTGATTCTAAATCTAAATAATGTATCCTTAATGGGAACTCACTCTCAACGAAAGTATTAGTATTTCATGAAAAAATGTTCTAAAAGAGTAAATGATTCAATCTATTTCATTTTATTCTAAAATTTTCCAAATCATCTTCCTCAAAATATTTTGGAACATCCTTTTTATTAGAGTCCTCTCAAGCCAATGGTGTTTAAGAAGAAAAATAATCTAATTAAAATTATTTTTGAATATTTTAATAAAATATAAATATGTTAATATTTAATATTTTATTTCAAATTTACAAGAGGGAATGTATACTCAGAGGTCAGTCTTAAATTAGTGTGGAAACCCATCCTTAGTCTCTCACATTGAACACCAAAACCATAATGATCCCCATGAGAATAAACATTGGGTGCATTAAAATCAATAATAACATTATAAATTCACTCAAAATGATATATTCATTATATTGGATATACCTAATGATAAATAATTTATTAAACACATTTTTCTGAAATATACTTGATAACTACAGTAATATAACTACAAACATATCATATATAGTTATAAAAGGTAATAACCTATAATAATGAATCATATATGGTGAATCATCTTCAAATGTAGTTAATCATGAATCCATTATAATATTATTTCCATTAAATTCATATCTTAATATGAAAGTTTTTAAAAAATGATTCCTAAAACAATTTTCAAAAATGTATTATTTCAGAATATGTTATAAGAGAATAAACTCATGGCTTTAAATATCCAATTTTTATAAATACTCCTTTTAAACACACAAAATAACATTATGAGTCGAAATAATACCCTCAAACATGGTATAAACATATTTGAAATTATCTTCTTTTATATGGTATTAAAATATAAAAATCTGATTTAACTATTTTTTTAAAACATATCTCAAATGATCCTTTACTTGTTAAAATCTTTGTTGGTGATATGATTTTTGGATCTAGAAAGGAAAAAAAAAATTTTATATTATTATGATTTAATAAATAAGGAATTATAAATGATATTTTGGAGTGAACATATATTCTTTATAATTTTTCAAATTAATTAATATTTTGATGGATATTTTATATTAAAGATAATAGAATAGTTAAATCTTAAAATGATTTTGAATTCCTAATGATAAAAGTATTATCACTCCCATGATTATGAATTGTACGTTATCATAAATTAATTTTTATAAAACCATTGATTTTTTTATTAAAATAATATTGGTATTTTACATTATCATACTCTAGATCAGCCTAATATTGTGATCCTTCTTTGTCATTATGTTACTTCATAATCTATATCAGAGGACTCTCATTTCAACCATTTCAAAAGTAGTTTTAATTTTCTAATTAGAACTAAAAAAATCATTTATTTTATTAAAAAATCCACATTTAAATTAACTTATTATAATGGTGTTGGTTTCAGTGGATTCAACTAGATAGTAAAAAAATTACAAGAAGAACATTAAAGTTACTTGGAATAAACTAATTATAATGGGGAAGAAATAAGTAGAACATAGTTTCTCTTTCTATATATGATTTACAATACATAACCACTGGGAGTATACGTACTCAAATTATATAGAAGGAACAAACAATCCTCGAATTGTGGTGAAAATTTTACCATATCTCTATCTAGTGTGACCACACTTATGAATCCAATATCATTAAAAATACTATCCATCACTATCACATGATAAATATTGATATTCTATTACATTTATGAAGATATCAATTATAATAAGGTTATATCTAACAACTTTTTTTCCCAAAATTAAATCAACTCAGTTATGTTTTTTACCATTATTTTTTTCCTTAACCGTATAAAATTCATTATATGTAATTAAAAATTATTATCCCATAAAACACTTTATTTAAATTTTTTTAACATACTTTATTTTTAAAAATAATTTTAATTTCTTCAAAAAAAATTTAAATACTGAGTTTTATTCTTTATTTTTATGGCTTGGGTATGATCTCTTATCTAACACGTGTTTTAAATTTTTACGTATCCTATTCATTTAATAATTTAAAAATCTTATATAATATGTATATTTATTTTTAATATTTATTTATTTAATTTTTACTTTCGAAACAATTTTATCTTATTTGTCAAAATTACAAATTCATATTTTTAAAATAAGATATTTTCTATTATTTTATTTTTTTAAACTATCATTGCTACCCTATTTATAACATTAATAAATGTAATTTTTAATTATTATGTTTCATATAAAATTTTAAAATATCATTTTATAACTCATATATATATTTATTTTTCTAATTAAATTATTTTTTCCCTCTTAGTGATGATTAATGATGAGTACAAATCATTTAGTTTATACTTTTATATAAATATTATCTTGAGGCTTCTTTTGGTGATATATCAAATTAAAAATATCATTTTAATGACTGGTTACACTTCATTAGAATAACCTATAGAGCTCTTACAAAAATAAATCTCCAAATTAAGGTGAAACCACTACATGATGTGACATGGAAAAGGTATATAACATTTTTAGTTCTATTGTTTTATTTTATATCAAAATTATCAATTATTTGTGTTCTTCTCTTAAATTATTTTCACATTTTACCTTTATATTTTTTCTCATTTGATCCATTATTTCTTTTTTTATTTTGATAAGTATTTTATTTCTTATTCTGAATTTATAAACTCTCTATTTTATGATTCCATTATTTTGGTATTTTGGATGATATAATGTGTTTATAAAATTATTAATATTTTTGTTTACATATTTTTTTCCTTTCTCCCTATCTATATTAATTATTATATTTTGGGAGTTATGGAAATTATATTATTTTCAAAATTATTCCCTCTCTAAAAATTCTTTTCCCAATATTGTTTCTAATATTTTAAAAGTCACCCATGTGTGTGTAAATACAAATAATTTTTCAATTTCTACTTCCTCTTCATGTTATACTATTTTTGGTTTTTATTAATTTTTTATTATTACATTGTGGGAGAAATATCATCAAATGTAAAAGGGATAGTTTTTATAATATATTGTATGAATGGGTAATTCCTTTGTAAAATTCACTAAATTCATTCCCTCCCTCATGATAAATATTTTCAAAGGGAATGTAATTAAAATATATTAAGTTTACTCTTTATGGATGTTAAAATCATTCTTTATATTTTTAATTAATTCGATCGTGGAATTTCTATAATGCTTTTAATTACTTTTATATATATTTGAATCAAACTTTATTCTTAATTTATCATTTTTATGTTATGTGTTGATGATAATTACGTGGGTCATTCCCCTAAATATATCACAGTGTTTTCCTGACAAAATAAAACTCATTTTTAACAAAAACAAATCTTTAATCGCATTGTCATATTTTTATTAAATTACTCATAGTAAATTTCATAACATTTTCTTTCATCATTGATTTATTTTTAATGTTTTGAACACGTCCCTTTAGTATTTATATGTCCATGGAAATATAAAAAAAATAAAATATGTGATTCAATGAAAGTGGAGTATAATCTACATGAAAGGGTAGAGTTTCTTACTAAACTGGATTCCATCTTGTAGGTTCCTTTTGGGAAGAATAAAATGACCTTTATCAATTATATAAGTTATCCAATGGATGTTTGACATCTATAAAGTTCCACATATTATAGTGAGGAAGCCTCTTTGTAGGCTATGAGATACCTAATAGTGGATACAAGGTATCATATAGAACCAAGTAGTGTCTAGTGAGGAATCATTAAATGAGTTCAATATAAAAACTTACGAAGGTAGATGTCGTGTTTGATGAGCCTAGTGATTCTAGAAAAGTTAGGAGCCATTTTAGATACTATATATAGACCGGATAGTTCCATGAAGACTCACCTTGTACAATTGTGATCATTGTTCACAATGAAATTCCCACAAGTATTATTCATCATTGCAGCTATAGAATTCAAAATTATTTCAAGATCCTATCATGATTAAACATTTTAAGGAATATATGAGTTTCTCAAAATCTCTTATTACTCAACTATATAGCACTCCATCAAATAGATTTTTGGAATGTTTTTTAAATCCATATCAATAATTTTTTAACCTATTTAAATTTATGTATTGTATCATAAATCATAATCTCACATACATGGATAATTTGTATTTTATTATTTCAATACATTAATTATGTTGATAGATTCTTTATAAACCTGAATTGAAGTTATCAAATATCATGTATTATACATCTCCCTACTTGATTTAAAAATTGTTTCTGTTTCAAATTTATCTTTAATTCATCATTTGTATTTTAATAGGAAATCGAATGAGTGTCTATTTTTTAAACCAACAGTATACTTCATATATGTATGATTCTACATAAATATTCTTCCATTTATTATATATTTTGTATAATTAACTCTATTTAACTAATATATTAGACAACATAATATGTTTTGATAAAATATGTTGATATATTGTATCATTACATACTACATCATCACATTATCAAAAAATTGTAATATTGATAAATCTATCAGTATATTTAACAAAATGTAAATTTCATCATATGATTAAAATGATGATGTAGATGTCTTTACAACTGAATATGAGGATTTTAGAAATACCACCATTTGTGTTTTATAAAAAATTCTACAAATATACCCCCAACATTAAATTTAAGATGAAGTTTGTCACGACCCGTCCTCGGGGCCCGTGTCATGACTACCCCAAGCCCGCCTTCCATAGGCCAGGGGCTGGGGACTATCACCAAAGGTGTAAATCCCGACTACTGGGAAGTCATTGCCTTTATAAAAGTAAACAAAACACCACATAGTACAAGCGGAAGTAAAACACTAAGTACAAAAGAAAGTGCTGAAAAGTAAATGGGCCAGAATACAAACCCAACTAAAAGTACAGCTACAACTGAACGAAAGTACAACAGAAAAAGGAAAACAACTAGAAGAAAGGAAGAAGCTCCTCGGTCGTCCTCCTCGTATCCTACCTGAAGGGTAGGTACAGATGGCGCAACTTCTAGATTTTCCACCACGGATCCTACCTGAAGAGTAGGTACAGATAGCTACCACAACGCTCTCGCCCGTCAACCTCCTCTGATTGTCGTCTCGCCATGAAGTCCACCTCTGGGTACTGACTCGTCGTGTAGTCCACCTCCGGGTACCGTCCAGTCCTTGAACACTCAGCCTTCGTCAGCACTGCTGTCATCTGCAGCCATCACAACGAGGTACGGGCATAGCCCGTGCAGGGGTGAGTATAACGATACTCAGTAGGGACCTCGAGACCCTCAAGGTCTCACTAAAACCAACAAGGATAACCACTAAGAAGATCTCAACAGATAACCTCTACTTAGGTATATGCCCATACATGTACCTAAGTTATCAAGTAACTCATCTCAATCATGAGGAAACACACGGATTGTGAAATCAACGGATAACCACTGCCCAGGTATATGCCCATACATATACTTAAGTTATCAAGAAACCCATCTCAATCATGAGAAAACACAAGGATTGTGAAATCAACGGATAACCACTACCCAGGTATATGACCATACATATACATATGTTATCAAGTAACTCATCTCAATCATGAGGAAACACAAAGGTCATAGACTCAGCTCAAACTAGGATTTTCATTATCGAAACCGTAACTACTGAAGAGATCCGTCTATGGAGTGTACAGTGGTCCTGTCATGACTCCAAGGTACTGATCACTAACCTAAGACTGCTGAGGTACTCCTCCTATCGAGTATCGCGGGCCAGCCACCCAAACACAGCAGTGCTTCCCACCGGGTTATGCCACCCTAAACACAGTAGTTCACACCCCCTAGTAGCCTGCGGAGGTACTATCTTGATGAGTACTGTGGGTCTGCACTATCACACAGGTAGTGCTCCTTCCGCCATGGATATGTACCTCACAAAGTAGTGCTCTATCCACTGGGATATTCGACTCACTCCAAGTCGAGTCGGTCAAGCAGTTGTTAGGTCTCAGTCGGCTACACGGTCTGCATACTCCACACGCTCGTCTCTTGGAGGGTCCGCTCCACAAGCTACAAGTCGATACTCCAAGTATCTCAAAGTATCACGAAAAAGTATCTCAATGGACCGTCTCGTCATAGGGGTCTCAACATAATAGACAGCACGTCAATCGGACGCCCGGTCTATGAGTTACTAGCCTTTTCGTCCTAGGGGCCCGGTTGGTTTCGTGAGCGAACCAATCCCACCCGTATCTCAACTGTACCCCGAACTCTCATAGGGTATACTCAAAGGGACCGTTTCGCAATGTGATCATCAATGACGCTGACGGTTCGTCAAACGGACTTCCTGTCTGAAAGATATCAGCTTTCCCAATCCAGGGGCCCGGTTGGATTTTGGGTACAATCCAACCCGGCCACTATCCAACAGCAACCAAAACTCAGGCGAATTATTCCAAAAGTTCCGTCAAACCTAGAGATATTCAACAAGACAGACATCACATCAATCGGACGCCCGGTCTGGGAGTTATTGGCTTCTTCGTCCAGGGGCTCGGTTGGATTTCGTGAGCGAACCAACCCGACCGCACTCCAACGACATCCAAACCTCGAGCGGAGTAAGCCAAAACATCTGTCTCACTTAGAGGAATCCATCAAAGTCTATGACACGTCAATAGAACGTCCGGAGCTCAAGATATAAGTGTTTCCGCTCCGAGGGCCTGGTTGGTTTCATGTACAAACCAACCCGGCCGAACCCAAAGTTCTCCAAAACCTTGAGTGTAATATACCGAAATGCCATCTCATTCCAAGGATCGCTACGCAACTGACGGTGCATCGATCGGAGGTCCGTAGCCCATGATACGGGCATTTGACTGAAAGTGGTCCGAAAACGGGGGTCTGGGCCCGGACCGGCCCGACCCGACCCAACCTGGGTCGGCCCGAACCGGGTCTGACCTGAATGGACCCGGCTCGGCGCAGTTCGGCCCGGCCGGCCAGCTGTGGTTCAGTGTGGCCGAGCCGAAGTCGGGGAGAGGGGGGTGCGCGCGTTCCGCCCCTCGCCGTTAATTGAGGGTGGCGGCACAACCGCCGACGCCAATTCTTCCAGCGGCGCGCTAGGGCGCCGCCGCCACCTGGCAGCTGGACGGCTCCGTCCGCCACCTCCGGTCACCGGCGGCACCGCGCCAGCAACCCGCGCCTCCGGGTGTTTCCCTGGGCCACCAGAGTTGCTCTGGTGGTCCGTTTTCAAAACCGTCTGAGCTGGTGTTCATCTCAGGTCTCGTACTTTACTGCGCAAGCATAAAAAATACTTTGCGTCCCCGTTATGGTGTCGCTCGTCAATCCACATTTAAAGTAACAAAAGGCGTCATCTTCGTGGTTCTCCTGCGCGACGCGTTGGCGCCGCACCCCTTCACCGTGGCCCGAATCTATCCGCGGATGTCTTCGGGTTTCTCTGACGCGGCGTGACAGTGTCGCTCCCTTGTTTGTTTTTCACGACGCAGCATGACGGTGTCGCACATTTCCTTGTCGCATGATTCCGCGTGGTGCGACGTCACCACGCCTTCCCATACCAAACCACAAAGAAATCCAACATGAAAAAAGGAGGTGGGTCGTCCTTTTTTGTGCGGACCGGCCCCCTCTCTTTAAAGGAGAGTAGTTGGACATATTCACAAAGAATAATAATCAAGGGAGTAAGCTCAAAAAAATTAAAGTAAAGACAATCCCCTACAACCTCTTAAATAGAAAGAATCATAATAAATAATCCCAGCCCGCAAAATAATCTTCACGGATCAACTTAATATTTAGTTGAACCGCATTCTTAGATTTAGAAGGGAGTAAACGAGGGTTCACCCACAATCACAATATAAATTCCCTACCTCGTAATTGTTGTTTGTTGATGATCTCGGAAAAAGGGCGGATATCAATTCCTTGATTGTCGTGTTCGTCACACACTCCCAATTCTCATGCTCATGCGTCGGAAAGGAAGAAGGGTACCCGTCGTTGGTGGACGAGCGTTCGAATGTGACATCGCCGTTGACGACATTCTTCACAGGTGACGTCTTCTCCGTTGACGTGGATGAAGGTCATTGGAGATGTCGTGGGCGTCGCTTCCCCTTCCTTGCCTCGGTTGAAGAACGATGAAGAAGATGGCATTTTCGTTCTTCAGTGGCGGAAGTGACGTTCTTCGTGTTCTTCGTCGTAGAGAAAGAAGAAACTCAAGACTTCCTAAGATTTTTCTCCAAAGGCTCCGAATCAACTTAACTCCAGCCCAAATAAAATAAGTTCATAACTTGTTTTATTAACACAGAAAAGCTTACGAATTTCAAGAGTTTGAAATTAAATTAACTCACATAATTAAATATCTCACGTTGCCAAATTTAATGAGAGGGGGGTGGAGAGACTCATTTAATGAGAGAGAGTTTCATCCACATAAATGGAGAGTTCAAGAGTTAAGGGGGGTTAAGGGGGTTTGATACTCAAGTGGGCCCCACCTTATAACATCCACCCAAGGGAGGTTATGTGTGGGTGGGCCCCTCCACTAACCTCCCCTTGGAGGTTATAACAACCACTTCAAATAAAAATATGGAAAACACATATTTTTATTTAGTTTAATTAAAAACCCCCGAAAACTAACTTCCAAACTCAATAAAACGCAACTACAGAATAGGTGTTTCTATGAAAAAATCGGCACTGCGGTTCCATCGGTGCCCTCCAAATTTGATTCCGAGCACTAGTTCAAAAGATAGAAATTCCCGCTCGTTCGTTCACTGAACGTACACGAGCCAAACTTTGGTAAATGTTTCCGGGCACAACGGGCCTCGGAATCAGGCGCTATCAGAAACAAATTTCTTCTAAAATTCCAATGATAATTAAGAAAAAAAATTTCCTTGAAATTTCCGGGTCTTTACATTACTCCCACCCCAGGGCTTTACGTCCCCGTAAAGCTTCAACACAAACTAGGGTCACAAAATCAGTATTGAACACGCACATGAGCCTTCCACTCCCATTTGCTTACCTGGTGGTTCTGTACTGCCAAAGAAAGCTTACCCGAGGAATCGATCGTCCTCGTAGGATCCGCTCCTCGTTGATCTGCACCTTCTTTGCGTACGATCTGAAGAGCTACTAAAATTTCACCTTTGCCGAAAAGAGAAAATCGGTCTCATCCCCTGGATGAACCACTCCCATTGCCTAATACAGTCAATCCTGACATGAATGATGTATTCATGCCATGGATGATGTTGTAAGTCCTTGACGTAACTTCCAAGAGATCCAACTGTCACTCTCACCTCCAAGGGTCGAGTCAGACTTTCGGCATCAGTGTGTGGTCACTGGGTCTCCTCCAGTAGAAATATCGAAAGTGAGGGTCAAGTCAACAGTTTTAACCGGGACCACTCAGTATCAACCAAACAAAAGGACAGGAAAGCAAACAAAGATAAGTGTCTTCTTTATTATTGCAGCTCATAGTACAAAGACACAAATACAACAGCAACATGGAACTAGAAGTACATGAGACGTATCCACAAGTTCCGCTCCTGTCTACCTGCTCCCTGAGCTCTACTGCCTTGTCCACTACTCAGCTATTGCTCAAGCACCCGCCGCTGCTTCTGCCTCGGTGGCTCTTCCAAAGCATACGGATCAACTGTACGAGGAGTCGGACAGTAATGTTCCAGGTGACCCTTTCCACCACATGAGTAACATTGTATGCTTCTGGAACGCCTGGCTCTGACACCACCCCGGGTGCCCCGCACCACCGATCCTAAAACCTGAGATCACCCAACTGCTGGTCTGGTCCTCCTGGACCTCTGCATCATCTGTCGACTGCACACAGATGACTCGGCTACCGATCAAAAAACACTCGGCAAAGGCAGCAGCTCCTGAACACGCTCGGGGTGTAGAGCTACTGGCACAAACTCCACCCTGAAGAAGGTCACGAAGTCTTCCCTTGTGAAGGACATCCTATCTCAAAACTAGAACAAGTGGCTCCACCACCTGCCTGGTGCTGCCTGAAGAAGGCTGGAAGCAAAGGTCACCATGAAGTCTATCGGCGTCCCCACTAGTCTGAAGACTCTCACCACAGCCTCCATCCAATCCTCGGCCGCCTGCAAGTTCGTCTCTCCCCGCAACATGGGTGGTCTTTGGCGATGGAACTAGTGCAGCGCGCTCAAGTGGCATGCATTGCCTACTCCTAGGGCTGGTGGCATCGGTGGCCCATCATATCGTAGTACTGCTGGTGCCTCCGCTGGTGCCTCAACTGCAAGAGGGCCATGTACCGATGCCTCGTCCCTCAGAGGGCTATCAGTAAGCACATCCCTCTAGGCTGTAGCTGGTCGTCTGAGAAAAGGCATCCTGAAAGAAACAACGTGACACGGTCAAACGATTATACCTGGTGAGCTGACCTGGTTTGAGATGATATTTAAATAAAACTTCTTGAAACACACATGCAATCAGTGTTTTCGTGCACAAAGTTAGAAATCAGTAGACATGGTCCTGGTGTATGGATACGTCGGCCGCCCGCACCAACAATGGACTCCCTGAACTGAAAACC
The DNA here is from genome assembly GCA_963277665.1 of Viscum album. Lineage (NCBI taxonomy): Eukaryota > Viridiplantae > Streptophyta > Magnoliopsida > Santalales > Viscaceae > Viscum > Viscum album. Next base: position 1,175,833,398 of record OY728134.1, read on the forward strand.
ACACTCGGTACTCTTAACACTATTGCTTCACAGAAAGAATATATCATAATTTTAAGTTCTGCGGTAGAACCGACTCCTCTGATACCAATTTGTCACGACCCGTCCTCGGGGCCCATGTCGTGACTACCCCAAGCCCGCCATCCATAGGCCATGGGATGGTGACTAGCACCAAAGGTGTAAATCCCGTTAACTGGGAAGGAATTTCCTTTATTAAAGTAAACAAAACACCACAGAGTAAAAGCGGAAGTAAAACACTAAGTACAAAAGAAAGTGTTGAAAAGTAAATGGGCCAGAATACAAACTCAAATGAAAGTACAGCTACAACTGAACGAAAGTACAACAGAAAAAGACAAATAGCTGGAAGAAAGAAAGAATCTCCTGGGTCATCCTCCTCGGATCCTACCTGAAGGGTAGGTATAGATGGCGCATCTTCTAGATCTTCCACCACAGATCCTACCTGAAGGGTAGGTATAGATAGCTACCACAACGGTCTCGCCCGTCAACCTCATCCTAGTGTCATCTCATCGTGAAGTCCACCTCCGGGTATTGACTCTCAATGTAGACCCCCTCCAGGTACCGTCCAGTCCTCAAACACATGGCCTTCGTCAGCACTGCCATCGTCTGCAACCAACACAACGAGGTTCGGGCATATCCCGTACAGGGGTGAGTATAACAATACTCAGTAGGGACCCCGAGAACCTCAAGGTCTCTCTAAACCCAACAAGGATGACTACTATGAAGATCTCAACAGATAACCTCTACTTAGGTATCTTCCCATACATATACCTATGTTATCAAGTAACCAATCTCAATCATGAGGATACACAAGGATTGTGAAATCAACGGATAACCACTACCCAGGTATATGCCCATACAAATACCTAAGTTATCAAGTAACCCATCTCAATCATGAGGAAACACAAGGATTTTTAAATCAACGGATAACCACTACCCAGGTATATGCCCATACATATACCTAAGTTATCAAGTAACCCATCTCAATTATGAGGAAGCACAAAGGTCATAGACTCAACTCAAACCAGGATTTTCATTTTCGAAACCGTAACTGGTGAGGAGCTCCGTCTATGGAGTGTACAGTGGTCCTGTCACGACTCTGAGGTACTGCTCACTAACCTAAGTCTGCAGACGTACTCCTCCTGTCGAGTACCGCTAGCCATCCACCCAAACACAGTAGTGATTCCCGCCAGGGTATTCCACTCAAACACAGTAGTGAACACCCCCTAGTAGCCTGCTAAGGTACTCTCTGGATGAGTACCGCAGGTCTGCACTGTCACACAGGTAGTGCTCCATCTGCCATGGGTCTACACCTCACAAATTAGTGCTCCGTCCACTGGGAAAGTTGACTCACTCCAAGTCGAGTCGGTCAAGCAGTCGTCAGGTCTCAGTCGGCTACACGATCTCTGTACTCCGCACGCTCGTCTCTGGGAGGGTCCGCTCCACGAGCTACAAGTCGATACTCCAAGTATCTCAAAGTCTCACGAAGATGTATATCAAAGTAATGCCTCGTCATATGGGTCTCAACGCAACAGAAGGTGCGTCAATCGGATGCTCGTTCTGTGAGTTACTAGACTTTTCGTCCCAGGGGCACGATTTTTTTTCGTGAGCGAACCAATCCCGGCCGTATCTCAATTGTACACCGAACTCTCATAGGTTATACTCATAGGTCCCTTTTCTCAATGTGATCATCAACACCGCTGAAGGTTCGTCAAACAGACGTCCTGTCTGAAAGATATCAGCTTTCCCAATCCAGGGGCCCGGTTTGATTTCGGGTACAATCCAACCCGGCCACTATCCAACAGCAACCAAAAATCAGGTGAAGTATGCCAAAAGTTCCGTCAAATCTAGAGGAATTCAACGAGACAGACAATGCGTCAATCGGACGCCCGATCTGTGAGTTATTGGCTTTTTCGTTCTAGGGGCCCGGTTGTATTTCGTGAGCGAACCAACCCGACCGCACTCCAACGGCATCCAATCCTTGAGAGGAGTAAGCCAAAAGATCCTTCTCACTTAGAGTAATCCATCAAAGTCAACAGCACGTCAATCGGACGTCCGGAGCTCAAGATATAAGCGTTTCCGCTCCGAGGGCCCGGTTGGTTTCATGTACGAACCAACCCGGCCGAACACAAAGTTCTCTGAAACCATGAGTGTAATATACCAAAAAGATCATCTCCTTCCAAGGAATGCTACAAAACTGATGGTGCGTCGATCTGAGGTCCATAGCCCATGATATGGACATTTGACTAATGTGGTCCGAAAATGGGGGGTCTGGGCCCGGACCGACCCGACCCGACCACCCTGGGTTGGCCCGAACCGGGTCCGGCCCGGCCGGCGCGGCCCGGCCTGGTTGGCTCGGTCCGGCCCGAACGGCCAGCCGCGGCTCGGCATGGCTGAGCCGAAGTCGGGGAGCGGGGGGTGTGCGTGGCCCGCCCCTCGCCGTTAATTGAGGGCGGCAGTGCAACCGTCACCACCAATTCTTCTGGCGGCGCGCTCGGGCGCCGCCGCTACCTGGTGGCTGGACGGCTCCGGCTGCCACCTCCGGTCACTGGCGGCGCCGCGCCGGCGACCCGCGCCTCCGGGTGTTTCCGCGGGCCACCGGAGTTGCTCCGGTGGTCCGTTTTCAAAACCATCTGAGCTGGTGTTCATCTCGGGTCTCTTAATTTACTGCGCAAGCTTCAAAAATACATTGTGGCCCTGTTATGTCGTTGCTCGTCAATCCACACGAAAATTAACAAAATGCACCATCTTCGTGGTTCTCCGGCGCGACGTGCTGGCGCCGCGCCCCTTCGCCGTGGCCCGACTCCGTCCGCGGATGTCTTTGGGTTTCTCCGATGCGGCGCGACGACACTGCACATTTCTTTGTCGCATGATTCCACGTGGTTCGATGGCACCATGCCTTCCTGTACCAAACCACATAGAAATCCAACATGGAAAAAGGAGGTGGGTCGGCCGTGTTTGTGCGGACCGTCCCCCTCTCGTTAAACGATAGCAGTTAGACATATTCACGAAGAATAAAAATCAATGGAGTAATCTCGAACAAATTAATGTAAAGACAATCCCCTACAACCTATTAAATAAAAAGAATCATAATCAATAATCCCAACCCGCAAAATAATCTTCGCGGATCAACTTAATATTTAGTTGGACCGCATTCTTAGATTTTGAAGGGAGTAAACGAGGGTTCACCAGCAATCACAATTTAAATTCCCTACCACGTAATTTTCATTCATTGACGATCTTGGAAAAAGGGCGGATATCGATTCCTTGATTGTCGTGTTCGCTACACACTCCCAATTCTCATGCTCATGCGTCGGAAAGGAAGAAGGGTACTCGTCGTTGGTGGACGAGCGTTTGGAGGTGATGTCATCATTGACGACGTTCTTCGCGGGCGACGACTTCTCATTTGATGTGGATGAAGGTCGTTGGAGATGTCGTGGGCGTCGCTTCCCTTTCCTTGCCTCAGTTGAAGAACGATGAAGAAGATGGCGTCATCGTGCTTCAGTGGCGGAAGAGACGTTCTTCGTGTTCTTCGTCGTAGAGAAAGAAGAAACTCAAGACTTCCTAAGCTTTTTCTCCAAAGGCTCCCAAACAACTAAACTTTACCGAAATAAAATAAGTTCTTAACATGTTTTATTTACACATCAAAACTTATGAATTTCAAGAGTTTGAAATTAAATTAACTGAAAAAATTAAATATCTCAAGTTGTAAAATTTAATGAGAGGGAGGTTGAGAGACTCATTTAATGAGAGAGAGTTTCATCCACATAAATGGAGAGTTCAAGAGTTAAGGGAGGTTAAGGGGGTTTGATACTCAAGTGGGCCCCACCTTATAACATCCACCCAAGGGAGGTTATGTGTGGGTGGGCCCCTCCACTAACCTCCCCTTGGAGGTTATAACTACCACTTCAAATAAAAATATGGCAAACACATATTTTTATTCAGTTTAATTAAAACCCCCTGAAAACTAACTTCCAAACTCGATAAAACGCAACTACGAAATAGGTGTTCCTAAGAAAAAACCGGCGCTGCGGTTCCATCGGTGCCCAAAAAATTTGATTCCGAGCCCCAGTTCAAAAGATATAAATTCCCGCTCGTTTGTTCACTGAACGTACCCGATCCAAACTTCGGAAAATAATTCTGGGCACACCGGGCCTCAGAATCAGGCGCCGTTAGAAACTGCGTTCTTGTAAAATGCCAATGAAAATTAAGAAAAACAAATTCCATGAAATTTCCGGGTCTTTACAAAGTTAATGAATAAAACATGCGAAAAGACATTAATTATTATAAAGTTGGTAATTTTTTATTTTCAAATCATGTTTCAATAAGTGTAATTTTATTTATTCTGATATTTTTGTAAGAGTTATATTTATTATTGTTTTATTATAAAAATATTGGTATTTAAATTATAAATATATTGCTACCAATCGTGCATAATGGAGAACATATGGGTATTATAAGGCTATTTTTTGGTGGTAGAACAGTAGATTTATAGAAATGTTATGTGAGGTGATTCTAGGAATATGAATACATAGAACCTACTGATGTTTTATATTAGTTCAATTCTAGGGATATAAATATATAGACACCATGGATCTTGTCTAATTATCCACCATACACATTAGTTTAAAATTTTTATTTTATCATATCCATTACATTTTTATTTTTTTACTATTACTTTGAGTTTTGTTATAATCCTCTTCTTTATAAATTTTTTATATTCAAATTTGTTAATACATTTTCCGGTATTTGAAAACATAATTATAGTATAATATATTATATGTTAACACTCTTAGAATCATTAATAAGATTACTGATTATTTTATTTCTTCTATATTAAAAAATCACATTTCTTATGTTATTATTTCTTTAGGAGGACTGAATTGGTATTGATTTTTAATTTACAGCTCACATTTCCCTTTTAGTATTTTTTTCAACCATGCATTGGGAATAAATATGTATAAAATAATGATTTTATTATCTCTAATTGATACAAAACATTTTTCATTATGTTATAATTTTATCTCAGTTCCCTTACAGAAACATTTTTTGTATATGAATAATTTTTTTGTGATGGTTTTAATTTGGGTATGAATTATTAAAAACATTAATTCATAAATACCATCTATTAAATTTTGTTACATTATGAGGATTATAATGGTTGTTTAAAGTCGTTTTTAAGTAATACTATAATTGATAAATTATCATGTTCACTTGAAATTATGATTTTTTAGTGAATGTATTTAATCATTTGTATCATGAGGAATAGATTAAATATCATGTAAATCCTAACAATCAAAATACATTGTTGTGTTCTATGAACTAGAACATATATATTATATATCTTATTTTTAAAATAAATAATTGTATTTAATAAAAAATGGATGTTACTTTAAGTATCAATTGCAATGTTGTTATTCAAAATAAATTAACATAGTTCTAATATTAAAGGGTCTTGTAATTGTGTAAGAATAGTGAATAACTAGGAATTACATTATTGCATGTATGGGTAATGGATATATTCTTAGAATTTTTTGAAGTGGATATTTATATATTCAATCATAATAAAAAGAAATAAAATGGCCTGATACCCACGCTCCATATATATCTAACCTCAAAACCTTGATTAGTCACTATTATGAAATCCCTAATGTTGTTAGTAATAGAACATTGGGAAGGAAATTTTCCAACCAAAGATTTTCTCACCAAAGAAGAATTAGATTCTACAATTTTCAAGGTTATGTTAAAAATCTTACTCAGTTAGAGTCCATTGTTCTTGGACTAGGCCATTATCCCCAATGTGTTACGCTAAATATTAATATATCATGAAAAATACTAGAAATAGAGAAATTATTCTAAAAAATGTATTAATGTTTTATAACTACTGTTAATATTTTTCAATCATTTGATAAGAAATAATTTTTAGAAGATTATATTTTTGAATAGGTGATTGATGTTATTCCTAATAAATGGAAATCAAGGAAGAATGATCTCAATCAAAGTATAAATATGAAATGCATTTTTTAGGATTGATTAATTTCCACTCTCATAAAATATGATATCATAAAAAAAGATGATGTTAAAGAGAAAATGAATAATGAAGTGGAATTTATTACTTTATTTTGGTAATAAAATTTTTTGTACTTCAAAGTCAGTCCCTAATGTTTCTAAATATATTATTTTTAAGATCAAAATAATATATTATAATATTCCTGATTTAGATAATTGTGATAATGAGTTTGTAGAACATTCTTGAAGAATGAATTGTATTTATGTTAAGAAAAAATTTTATATACTCATTAGAAATATAGAATAAATAGTCGTGACAAGAATGAAACATCAATTTATATATCCTAATAATATAATAGGATAGTTTAGATTATATTAGATTTAAATAAATTAATGGGGAAATACATAAAATCAAAATATTACCTGTGATTAAAGGAAAAAATAAGTTTTATAGTTTTGTATACATAGATTGTAGGTGACAGGGACTTGTATATTATAGTTCATCGGAATAAGGGGCATGCGAAACTTATAATTTTTTTTATAAATATATTACTTTTAAACAAAATTAAACATGAATAAGGTAACTATTGATTCCATATTAAATTTAAATATAAAATATATATTTATCTATGCCTATAAGGATGATTAATTCCCTCTTGGGATGATGAAAACTATTTTTCGTTAATAAAATTGTTAATTCATCATATGATAAAGATAATATGAATAATGTTAGAGAAATATATATAACTGTAATTCTTATGTAAAAGCATAACAATAATTTTATATGAAAAAATTATTGTGAATTTGAAGAACATATTTCTAGGTATGTACATGTTAGTGAACTAATAAAACATAAGTTTTAATCAACCAGTGTTTGGGACCATTTTAAATTTGGTAAGAATTATAAATCAAGACTTAAACCTATAAGTGAAGTCTCAAATTATTAATCATTATAGTTTGTGGAAATGGATTAATTTTTTCCTATAAAAGCTAGAAATATTTTTGAGAAAACACTATTTTTATATCTCGATTAATGATTACATTAGATTTAATATGGTATGTTTTCTAACATGAATACCCAATGCAATTTATCATCTAATAAATATCAGTTACATATAACATCACAAAAAAATAATATTATATAATTATGAAATATAGTTCTTTATGAAATGAAATAGTTTTTTTATTCTATGGTATTTTATTTCTAGATATTTTTTGATGAAATTGTGAGTAGCCATTTCTAATCTATTAATATCATTTTACTAAAACATTTTATTTAAAAAATACTCCATCCATCTTTGGGAATGGATATATGGAATAAAATTATTACATCATGGTCATTGGATATAAATTATTCATTTTTAATACAAATGATCAAAATTATATTTTATATAATAACAGTTATAAATAAATTTTTATTAGTTATCCAAAAACTCAAAATTTTAATACAATTATTAATAATATATTTATCATGAAATAGATCTTGTAAAAATTGAAAAATAAAAAATGTTCATATTTTTAAAAACATTGAAATTTCATCCTCTAAATGGTGTTATTGAAAAATATTGATTTTATCTACTAGAGTGTGATTTTAATCCACCTGTTGAATGTTATAAAGAATTAATACCAATATACTTCTAGTATTCATTAGATACTACAATGATTTATTTTCAATTATTTGTTGAGAATGAATTAACCACCATGCCTAATAACTAGTCAATTCTAAGGAATCATCATAATAATAATAGAATTGTTAATGTAACCCATCTAGTCTATACTATATGTTCTGTAATAAATTATAATTATTTGTTTATTCATATTTCAATTAGAATATAAATTCATGTGTAATTAATTAGGTGATGAAATATGGAAAAAATCTATCCAATAGAATCTAAATAAACTTGACTATAACTATAATATTTCTATATTTGAGAAACAAAGTGGTATTTTGGTAATTGAAGTAAAAAAACATTTTTAGAAGCATGTTTGATTAAAATAAAATTGTTTTTAGTGATAGTGTATGAGTTTTTTCTAAAGTATTTGTTCAAGAAGAATGAGTAGATTATATTGAGAATCTTTCAAAGGTTTCTAAACATGAATCTATTATAATTTTATATTATTTTCTAGTAAATGCTAATTTATATTTATTTTAAATGAATTTTCAAACACATTCTATTAATGTATATTTTTAGGAAGATGTTAATATTAAAATAAATTATGTTTTAAAGATTCTAAATTTCCAAAAAAATATTTTCAAACAGACCAAAAAAACCTATATACATAAATAAACTCTAAGGTATTTATACGATATACTTACTAGTTGTCTACTTTAAAATATATTTTTTCAAAGGATGTTATAATCCGACTATTTTTATAAATATTATTTTTAAATGATCCACATTTTTAAAAAAAAACATTTGATGATATTTTTTTTATTCATCTCAAATGTCACTTTTAAATCATTATAATGAACTTATGAAAAATGAGATTGAACTTATATTGGTGAGTGAACTCAATTTATTAAATTGTTTTAAAATTTCTGAAACAACAGATGAATGTTTATTAATTATATATATTTATATTATAGAACTAATTTATTTTTATTTATAAAAACATATAGTATAATTAAATCGATTGAATCTTCTATCAAACATGATCATTATGAATATTGAAATTTGGTTGGTCAACAATTTTAAGATATATGATCATAATTTCATGATATCTTTTAGAAATTATATAAGTAGTTATGTTTTCTGTATTTTTTATGTTTCAAATGCTTAAAAGTAATGATGATATCAAATATTAAAGTAGTAAAATATACTTTATCAAATCGTAAAGAAACTAATTATGTTTGATTATTTTATTCTAATGATATTTTTTTTCATAATTAACTTTTTTTCTAACCGAATAAGACATACAATAAATAAAAAAGGTAATTTTAGAACTTTTAATTTTTTAGGAGATTATTTATTTTATTATTTCATAAATAAGTAACATTCTTTAGACCTTCCATCAACTAGTTCAGAATTTTTTGTAGAGGAAAGATATTGATCTCTAATTTTGTGGATGAAATACACCCTCAAAACGTTTTGTTTGAGTTTTACTAAAACTTCAATAATTTTTGTTATAATTATAGTAATATTTCATTGTTCCAAAAAATATTACATTACACATGATAAATTAATATACATTTATAAATCATTTCAATTGAGATCAAGGACAAAAGGAAGATATTATTCATGACTTATCATTGTGAAAAATGAACATGGTAATATTTTTTAAAAACTATTTAAGATTGATATATTAAAATAAATATAATAGAATAATAGAATAAAAATCATAAAGTGTTATTATATTTTCTTATTATTTATCATATATCAAAAAATTAATTAAATCCTCAAGGAAGGGGAAGTAATTTCTACCAATAGTATTTCATTTTGTTTATTTCATCATATATAAATTGTTTTTTAATTTACATTTGATGAATCACCTGTCATTAAGAAACATAATAAATAAAAAAATCCGAAACCATCATCAAAAAATACGATCATTTAATATTATTGGATGATATATTTCAAGAATTTGATATTATTTAATCATTATGAATTTTTTCAAATATTTATCATATTCTCATTATTACGTTTCTTCTAAAAAATCACATAGTTAGAGAACATTCAGAAAAAATTAATTTGATTATTAATTTTTTTAATTTTATTTTTACCTAAGTTAATATAATTTAAATTTATTTAGGTTGAAAATTAATAAAATTATAAGGGTTTTTTGGAATTTAGTTTTAGTATTTTTAGAAATTAATAGAAAGTATGAATTCTTTTATAAACCATGTTACTTAAAAAGGGTGATAGGTTTTCATTTTTATATTACATTTTATATTATGAGATTTCTAGTGAGTGTAATAATTAAATAGAAATAAATTTATAAAATTGAAAAATAAAAATAATTTATTATATTTTAAATTTAGTTAACTTTTCATTAATTCTTGTGTGTTTTTTGTTTTCTAAAATTGTTAGTTTGTTGATTGAATGGTTCAACTTTTTTATTTTTTAAAACCATAAAATACATTATATGAATATTAATTGACCTTGGAATTTTTTTCTCATAAAGAAAGAATTTATGATAACTATCATTTTAGAGAACATAATAACATTCCTCAAAACATGATGTTCTAAAAATTCAGGACATATTAAAGACATCATATAAACCACAAATATATTGGTGTGAATAACGCAATTGGTTTTTTCTGTGAGATATTGAGTTCAATGTAATATAATAAAGATACATTTTTTATTTTTCCAACTAACTATAATGATTTGGAAGAAATTATTTTTGGAGTTGGTAATTGTTATACCTCAACAAATATCCAAGACTAGGAGTGTCATAAGATGAATATGAAAAAATCATTCTTAGTGTCTTTGATCAATTTTATGTAATTGTAGTTTGTTTTTTTCAAGCATGCATACAATCAGTGAAATTATATTTATTGTAATTATTTTATATAGTGATATGTTTGGAATGATTTATAATAATGTTCTTATTATATATAGTGTAATTGTACTGCAATCAATATTGAGTGATGGAGGGACTCTAGTGTTCAGAAAGAATATTTTTTATTGATAAAACACTCTATCAACCAAGAGAACGAGTCTTGGGATTCAATAGATAGGAAATCAATGAACCTACCTATATATTTAACTCTATTATATCTAGGTATTAGGATATCGGGAAAACATGGATACATTATAAATTTCTTCCATACACATTGTTTTAAATGTTCATTGATATTATATCCTTTAATAGAGTATTTATTTGGATAAAAATTATTCCATGTATTGTTTTAAAGATTTTCCCTATTAATTTTTTATAATTTCTCTATATTAATCCAATTATTAGTTATTTATAATATTTTGATATTTTATATTTCACTACATTGACCCAAATATTATTAGTTTCTAAAACACCAATTGTTTAATATAATTCATATTGAAAATTCATATTTCAGATGTTTTGAATTCTTGATGTGGAGTGAATTTGTATTTTTTAAAATATACAATCCACCCAAACTATAGTGTTTCTTCAATCCATCCCTCTAGAAAAACTATTTTCATTCAAAACTATCTTGAATAATAACCCAATTTACTCTCATAATTCCTTCTTCGACATTTAATCGAATTTAGTTATAGGAAGGGAGCCTCAATCATTTATTCCAAAGTAACTCATATCAAGATGAAGAGAATTTAGCAATGTAATTACCTTTTTCTTCACATAAACATCTTTTACCTTATCATATTCACTCTTTATTTATAACATTCCACAATTTAAGGATGTTATATTAAAAAAATTATGCTTCCTTTTAAATTATATTACTATTGTATTACTATATACTCAAACTCATTCAATAATATAACATTTTTATTTTAGATTGTTCAATAAACTTATATAGAACCACTAGTTTAATTAAATTAACCATTTATATATATATTATAAAGATATAATTTTATTGGGTAATTTTTGCAAAGGGTTGTAAGAGTTTTGAATTTTTTTTGGATTTTATGGAGGTGTATGATTTGAGAACAATTAGTAGAAACTATGCAGCACCTCCGAGGACACCATGCAATAATAATAATGGTAATTCGGTAGGAAAAAAACAAGATGGACGATTTGAAAATACCATGGGGTGAAACAGGATAAACCAAGTGATTGTGGACAAAAAAAATTAGCATGGTTAGTGAATTTTTTAGTCTAACTATGTGAGTCAACTATGCGACTGGGGTTTAAAGGTAGTGGATAATGCATAGTGTGAACACTATTTTCCTCACCGAGTTATGTTAAAAACAACATGAAGGATTAATTTCAAATTAATATAATTAAATGAATTGAATTGGGTAATTAATGTGAAATTCTTGATTGAAACCCTCTTTAGTGATGGATTGTGAAATGGTGGAAATCAGTGGTTTCTACAATGGCATCCTTGAAGAGATATATTTTTGAATTGAGGTTGTAGAAAAAAATTATCTCAATGAATTACATTCTTTTTGAAGTAGATTATACAGATATTTTCAATAGTGAATTCGTGGTAGGAAGAGACATATTAGGAACTATTGATTGAGGTAGCTTGTTGATAATTATGAGATATTTTGGGATCACTAGTGATGAAAATAAGAAGTAGAGGTATAACTATTTTAGAGATAGTGGTATAACTAATAATAAGATGGTTGGATTGGTGAATATTACTACTTAACTAAATAGAAATATAGATTGTTTTAATAGTGGAACTTTTGATCCAGTTAATTGAAATTATCTAACACCACCATGGGCATGCCAAAATTTCAACCAGATGGAGCATCAAAAAACTATTCTCAATGTTCTCTAAGGTATTGTGCTAGGGATGCCAATAATTTTTAGTAGACATCATATTAATTTAAAATATGAAGAGTATAAAAATAAATATCACCATTATAATTGAGATAGACATGGTTATTATTGGAATATAATGACTCCTCCACCAGTACAATATCAATAGTGTAATAATGAATAAATTATAGATAGTATAAAATTTAAAAGAGCTAAGGATGTGATTTTGAATTATTAATATAGTCCATAATAGTGATAGGTAAAAATCCTTTAAATTATACCCTTATGCATGTTTACTTTGATATGGTTTTATCTCATTCGTTTATCGTATCTTATGGTGTTGATATTATAGGTTTTCAGGATATGATTATTCCCTTGGTTTAGGAATATCAAACTTTTATTGTCCAATGTTAGTGTTAAACCATTATGGGAAAATAATATTCTATTACCTTTTATTGTTATGAATTGATAAGGTGTTTTTTTATGTCTCGTATGATTTTTTATAACATAATCATGGCTATTGATCAGTTGAAAATGATTAAATCTCAAATTTATTGTTACCGCTGAAAGGTTAATTATACAAATAATTACAGAGTCAATAATATATTTAGATGAGACTTGAATGTTAAAGAAGGTGAATCAATCTTTTAGGAACCAGTAGTTGGAACTAAATCATACTATTTGTATGTGTTGAATATTTCCTTAGTGGGTGATATTGAGAATAATTTTTCCATAAAGTTTTTGATCAGTTTCTGGTTGTTTTTCATGAGAATTTATTTGGGTTTCTTCCCATAAGATATGTTGAGTATTAAATGTATATCATACAATGTAATATTCCTATTCACATCTATATTATTGAATAAAAGAAATAATTAAGATAATTGAATGTTTGGTTGGAAAATTTGGATGGCAAGGGGCTCATTTTAACTTGTACATCTCCATGGGTGTCACCGATCATTTTTGTGAAAAATGTTAAGGGAACATTATGGATTTATGTGGATTTTTATAATCATAACTATGTTATCATTGTGCATAAATATAAACTTCTACACATTTATGATATATTTAATCAATCTACTAGAGCCCAATATATCTCTAAAATTTATCATCTCTTAGGATATCCCCAAATTTGGGTTCAGTAAGAAGTTTATCGAATGTAAACATTTAGGAGTATATATAACCAATATGAGCATGTGGTCATGCCTTTTGGTAATTCAAAATTAATAGTTTCCTTTATGGAATTTCAGAATAGAATAATTCAAATATTTTGGAATTATTTGTGGTAGTGTTCTTGGATGACATATTTTTTAATTCAAGTAAAAGGGATTACCATGAGAAACAATTTTTGATTTTGTTGGTTATCTTATGTGATAATAAGTTTTATGGAAAACATTCAAAGTGTGATTTTGGGATAAAAGAGGTATATTTACATGGGCATGTATTCATTGAAACTGTTGTTTTTTAGATCCATAAAATATTTAGGCTATGATCTCATGGATAATTCCAAATAATGCCTTTGATATACATAGGTTCCTTGATTAGGATGGTTATTACCAACGTTTAGTTTTTGAAATTAAATTAATAGCTTCACCAATGAAATATATGAAAGGGAAAATGACTATTTCTAATGGAATTTGTAATTTCACAACTACTATCATGAGTTAAATATTCACCTTACACCATCACTAACTTAGATATTACCATAATCACGATATGTTAATGTGATGTATTTCCATGCTTTAAAACCAAGGTTAGTATGTGTTCTCATGAAAGGATATCATGTTGTTTCTTATAGATGAAGACAACTATGGTCTCGTCAGAATAACTACAAAACACATTATTATTAATTTTATTGTAGTATATTCTTTGAAATCCTGGAATAATTACCTCTTATGTGAGAAATTTATATTTTTAATGGATCATTAGAGTTTCAAATACTTTTTAAAAAAAATTATATCAAATCAGAAAAATAATATAGATGGATTATCTCATATTTTTTTATCATTTAATGGATGTATACAATGGTAAAACATAATTTTGTTTAAGTTCATTTATGTAGTATTTCAAATAGTCAGATAGTGAAAGATGTTACATATCAGTGTGAGTTGATGTCATTGATTGATGACATGAACATGGATTTTGAGGACTAAGGTAGTGTGGTTCTTTTCATCCTAGTTTCTTATATTCCTATTTTAGATTAAAATCATAATGATAAATTGACATCCTAATATTAATGTGTTTCAATGAGGTCAAAATATAGTAGTGGGGACACGATTGAGGGAATGATGTTGGATGGGAGTTCAATTTTTTGGTTTCAATATCAGATGGTTTTACATTTGGATTTTCAATAATGACTTCTCCATGATTAGCACTACTAGAGATAGTATATTAACATTTGAAAAATATATTTATAAGGAATTGAAAGAACAATTTTGGTGGATTGGTATAACAATTAACGTAGACGAGTTTTTTTTTGAGATGCCTCATATGTCTATAGGTTATTGTAGAGTACTAGTGGCCAATATGTATTATAAAGTCTCTACAAATTCCTATATGAAAATGATAGTATATTTCCATGGATTTTGTGATAGGTATCCCATGTTTGGTTTAGAACCTTGATCCCACTTGGGTGATAGTGGACCAATATTAACAGTTTTTTCATTTCATCTATATTCATGAATCTCATAGGGTGGAGGATTTATCTAATATCTACATCCAAGAAGTGGTTTTGAGTCATATCATACCAATATAAAAAGTATCAGATCAAGATCGCTGGATTATTAATCACTTTTTGGAAATCCTTAATGGAATCCTTTGGGACGTAGTTTACTATATTCAAGATATATCATCCTTAGATGGATGGAAAATCCAAAAGAATAATAAAGATTCTAGGAGTCCTATTGCGACCATATATAATGGATTTTGGTGGATCATCGGATGATCAAATAAAATTTGTGCAGTTCTCATAAAAAAACATTTATCTAGCCTTGATAAAAATGGATCCTTTGAAATCATTTCATTGGTGTGCTAAGGATTTTCCACATTGTTGGGTAGAAATAGTTGATACATCATAGGTTGGTGAAATTCCATTTTAAGATACAACAAAGTAGATTCAGTTGATCATGAAAGGTATTGAGATGAATCTGATTCATCCTAAATCATATGCATATCATCATTTATAACATTTGACATTTGAGGTGCGCGATCATGCTCTCTTAAGAATCTCTTCAAGGAGTGTGCATCCTTTTTTTAAGAGGAAGGTACAGTAATATCTTCAATACATAGTGTCTTCTAAGGTAATTTATTGGGTTGTTGTGATGCATTATCGTTTGGATTTCCTACAAAGGTTTAGTTAAGGTCCTAAATTTTTTCATAAAATATAATTGATTAAATATCAACATGATCATAACAATGTTATTTTATGGGATCACTTTTCCCAAGATTAACTATTAGTTCACGTGCCAACATCAATTTTGGATATGAAATATAAATTATTTTGTGGAAAATTCATTGGTCTAGTGTGGGATTTATGGAAACAAGGTCGAAATTAAAAGAAACATGAGAACATGGGAAAGAAATGGTCACAAAATGTCCTAAAATCATTCAAGAAATTGGTGGCTTTCAAATTTATAGGGATGATAAAACAGATGGTGGGGAGAATGTAGCACCACCAATTTCAGTTAATTAACCCTTTATTTATGTACTTTAAGAATATAATTTTTTTGGGTAATGTTTTGGAAGGATTAGATAATTTTTGAAATGATTGTTTGTATTTTTTGAGGTGAATGGTTTGATAATTGTTACTTGAAACTGTTAAATGCATCCTAATAAATTGTAATACTCAAACAATGTGAAATAGTTAGGTGTATGGTTAGGTTCATGGTTTAGAAATACCATAAGGCTACCCAAGAGAAAAATTATAATGTTTTATGGACTGTTTTAGCACATATGAAACATAGTTTCTCTAACAATGAATTAAAAACATGCAATATGTGTTTATAGGCAATGTAAAATGTTTTCTTAGCTGATAGATTACATAACCATTTACTCTGAACATGCACTGTTAAAATCATGATAAAAAATGTGGTTCTCACTTGGTGTACCCACTTAATGGATTATTTTTCCTTCATCCAATATTAATAGTATTTCTTGTACTCACAAAGGCTATAGAATCCATTACTCTTGTTCATTGAGTGATATGATGGTTAATATTAGTTTGTCAGAAGCCCATATTTCTTCATATGAGACCGTTATTGGTGATTTTCCATAGCCATCATCTTCGTCCCTTATTAGATTCATGGATCAATTCTATTAGGGATATATTTATTTTGTTTGATTTGAATCATATTTGGATAAAATTGTTTTGATTAAGGGGAACACGATCTAAGGTTTTCTTAAGGAGTTTAATCTCGTTTTTCAATGAATTTATATCATTCATCATTTCTTCCTAATTTTTGTGGTAGGTGGATTAAATATAAACTAATAATATTAAAACATGATTGAATGATATCATATATATTGAATTAATTTAGACGAACTGTGATATTGTATTAAACTACTTTACAGAATCCGTATTTAGTGATGATTTTCGAAATGGTGGTAACTGGTTGTGGTACAATGTTCTTTGTTTCATGATTTTATAATGATGATTTTATAATATGGTTTTGTTTTGATACATGGAAATGATTTTTTTGAAAACATTTCAATAAAAATGTTCCATTGAAATGGAAGGAAATAGTTGGTTTTGCATGTGATTTCTTGTAAACAACTAGAACGTTATCATTTTAATTGATGTGACCCTGTGGAAGGGGCATGTTCCATTGGAAAACATGGAAAATGGATGCCATGATATTGATGGTTCGGGCACAGTGGATGCGCATGGGTGGAGGTGCCCAGTTGGCGATTTTTTCATTAGCAATAATCAATCCGGGATCAATACGACGACAAATGTCAGTCTCCATGGATCGAATCATAGAAATAGAAAAAGAAGAAGGTTTGTCCTGGAACCACAAACAAGGATCATTTCAGGATAATTATAATTAATTAATTTAATATACAATAAGTACCTTTTTGGGTGTTCTTTCATCATTTATGTTCTTGATCATGTTTCGATGTGATACGTCGTTACGTTGCAGAAGCCATGGGTAGACTTCCTAGAGCAGTGATCCACACGTGCACCATGTATCTCTGGACGTCACCAAAGGAGTATCTGGGTGATAGCGTAGAGAAACATCTGCTTGCATTTTCCACCTTAGATCATCTTGATCAGATGGAAGAGGATCTCTATCGGTCTTTAGAGCGTTCTTGGAGGAATAGGTTCCTTTAGCCTTGAAGGAATTATCCAAAATTGTTTTGCACAACGATTGGGGAAAAGTGTTGGGGAGGTGAGGATATTTATAATCGGGTGTGTGGGGTTATAGAGTTGACAATAAATAAACCTGTTACGCATTTTATTTATTTCATTAACCCTTATTGAAAACCCCCATGTCTAATAATTAATTCGTTGACATGCACCCACACTAATTATAATAAATATCATTTAATAAAACAATATTATATCCTCAAAATCCCGACTGGAAAAACTACACGGCATGTAATAATTAATACACGGCATGTACATGTTTTTCATAAAACTACACATCATGTAATCATTAGTACACGGAGTGTACTTTTTTTTCATTTACATTCCATAATGAAAACTACATGGCGTGTATATTTAATAATACATGGCATGTACTTATTTTCAAAATAAAATTACACAGCGTGTAATCATTGATAAACGACATGTACTTGTTTTATTTTATTCTTCCTTCAACATTAAAACGATTTCAGCTTCCCTGAATAATTATTAAACCACGTATGAGAATAATATTTATTCTACTAGAGATACTTGAATGCACTTCATGTGTGACCCTCGAGGCCCCTTTCTTTGGGGTATTAGGCGGGCTTCCCTAAATTTCAAGATTTCTGTATAGCAACGGGCCAGGGCACTGAAGTGAAAGAAGTTGACGCTGCATTGACGTATCACCTCATACGAATTATTACTGTGTAATTTAATCCCTTTGTCTCAATATCTCATCAAGCAGGTTTCTTGGCAGTGTCATAAACCTATATGCCTGATCCATCGTTCTTTGACTACCAGAAATAAAGTCGTAGTTTACACCCTGGCCATGGAATTTCTTGAGACTGTTCTACTTCAATCAAAGGGTCGAGATATCAACTTCCATAAATGGAAGGGACAAATCCATCCCTGAATTATCCTTTAACAACATCTTATTTGTGACACAACCAATGTACCATACTTCCTGCCAACTGTCTACGTGACAGTTTTCGTCAGTAAATCTAAGTGTGTGAGTCATGACAAGAGTTGATGATAATATTACAGTCTAAGGAACATTATACACGCTCGCAGATACCAATATCCGATGACACCAAGACATGCGGAATTACTACGGGCGGGTCTGTTCTCATAATCTCCCATCTTGGAGATTACCAAGTGCGAACTCCATGAGAGAGAGTCTCATCTTCTTACGCGTACTCGCGCCTGACAGTCTGTATAATATGTGTCCTATAATAGTATGTCATCCAACCGTAGATCATTATTTAAAAATAATGTTATAACATTTAAAGGTCCACATCATAGCGGGGATCTTCCATGACCATATTAATGCAACAAATATTTCCAGACATTAATATATTATAGTCATGCATAATAATGAACAATATATAATAAGTAAATCATTTATGTAATCAAAGTAAAAAATAGATGGTTCTCAGGACACCGACCCTTACAAACTCCCACTTAGAATAGAGCCAACTACATATGACTTTTAGTCTGCTAGACCTCACAAGATGATCATGTTTCTGCTGAGTGAAGGATTTATTCAAGGGGTCCACCATGTTGTATTCCATGGAAATACTTCCCACTAAAACATCACCTCTCTGAGAAAAATCTCTCAAGAGATGATACTTCCGAAGTATGTGATTTGTCCGCTGATGGGACCTTGGCTCTTTTGAAAGTGCCACCACTGCAGTATTATCACAATAGAGTGTGATAGGATCTTTATTGCTCGGTACTACATCCAACTCTTGGACGAAGATTCGCATCCATACTGCTTATTTAGCTGCCTTAGAAGCACGATATACTCGGAAACCACTGTAGAATTTTCCACCACACTTTATTTTAATCTCTTCTAGCTCACTGCACCTCTATTCAAACTGAAGATGTATCCATCCTGTGACTTCATGTCATCTTGATCAGTCTGGAAGATAGAATCTATATGTTCTCTGATGACTAGTTCCTTATCTCCTCCTTAAACCTGGAACATATCCTTCGTATGCCTGAGATACTTAAGGATAGTCTTGACTTCCATCCAATGGCGGTCTCCTGGATCATCTTGATATCTGCCTACTGCACTTAATGCATAAGAAACATCTAGCATCATACATAGTATAGCATACATGATTGACCCAATCACGGATGCGTAAGGGATCCTTGCCATTTTCATTCTTTACTCATGTGTCTGAGGACACATTTTCTTCGAAATATGAATGCCATGTGACACTAGGAAAAATCCCCTCCTAGACTGTTCCATACTGAATCTCTTCAGTATCATGTCAATGTATGTACTTTGACTCAGGCCCAAAATTCTCTTTGATCTATCATGATGGATATGTATCCCTAGAATATATGGTTCCTCTCCAAAGTCATTCATGGAGAAGAATTTATGCAACCATTCCTTAACTAACTCTAAGACTGGTACTTCATTTCTAATTAGTAATATTTCATCAACATATACAATTAGGAAAACGATTGCACTTCCACTAAACCTTTTGTAGACAAAAGGCTCACATTCATTCATAAAAAATCCAAATTATATTACGGATTCATCAAAATGAATGTTCCATGTCCATGATTCTTGCTCTAATCCATAAATGGATTTCTTCATCTTGAACACCTTGTTAGCATCCTTTGGAGTCACAAACCCTTCAGGTTGTGTCATGTAGAAACATTCTTAGAGGTTACCATTAAGGAAAGCTGTTTTGCCATCCATTTTCCAAATTTCATAGTCATGGTAAGCGGTAGTGGCCAATAGGTTTTTGAAGGATTTCAGCATCGCAACCGGTGAAAAGGTTTCATCATAGTCAATTCCTTGATGTTGTCTAAAACCTTTTGCAACCAATTGTGCCATGTAGGTGATAACTTACCCCTCCATGTCCAGTTTCTTCTAGAATACCCATTTACTACCAATAGGCTTTACATCAAATGGTGGATCCACCAAAATCTAGACTTGGTTTTGGTACATGGAATCCATTTCAGAATTCACGGCTTCTTGCCACTTGGCATCATCTGTGACTTCAAATACTTCCTTGTAGGTAAGAGGATATTCATTGTCAACAAATAATGATTCACAATACTCAGTGACACGAAAACCATATCGTTCTTGTTCTCTCACCTCTCTTATGCTCCTATGTAGTTCTTGTGTCTCTCGAATAGATTGTTCTTCCACGGGGCATTGTGGAATCTATTCTTGTACCAACATCTGTGTATCTACAGCCTCGACTTCATCGAATTATATCTCACTCCCACTATCTCATTTGGAGATGTACTCCCTCTCTATGAATATGGTGCGTCTGGCCATTGTAACCTTGTTTTCTGAGGGGTTGTATAGATAATATCCCCTTGTTTCCTTGAGATATCCTATAAAGATACACTTTGTTCCTCGGGGTGCAAGTTTGTTACATAACGAGGCCTTAACAAATGCTTCGCTGTCCCACACATGTAAATTCGATAACATGGCTTTGCGTCTAATCCATAACTCGTATGGAATACCATTTATCGATTTATTTGGTACTTGGTTTAGTATGTGTGCTGCTATTTGAAATGCATATCCGCCAATGGAAAATGGAATACTCGCATGACTCATCATTGATCTCACCATGTCAAATAGGGTTTGGTTCCTCCTTTAGCGTACAGCATTCGACTGTGGCGTGTAAGGAGGAGTGAGTTGAGATAGAATACCAAACTTCTGTAAGAAATCAATGAAGTCCCGATTAAGACATTCTCCTCCTCTATCTGAGCGGATTTTCATAATATTCATACCAAGATGGTTCTCAACAACATTCTTGTATTAAATAAACCGATCAAAATAATTTTACTTATAACTCATTAAGTAGATATATCCATATCTACTAAAATCATCAGTAAATGTAATGAAGTATGAGAACCGACCCCTTACCTCTACTAGAAATGGCCCACACACATCTTTTTGAACTAATTCTATAATCTCTTTAGCTATTTTATCTTTACCACTAAATGGGGCTTTGGTTATTTTTCCTTGTATACAGGCATGACATACACCAAGTGGTTTTAGTTCCAAAGAACCTAAATACCCATATTTATGTAATTTTGTCAAATGTTTCTCATTGACATGACCAAGCCAGTGATGCAAAATATGGGTGTGGTATGAGTCATGTGAATTAAATTTTTCATCAATTTCCATTACTTGGTTTGTGTAGTCAAATAGATAAAGGTCGTTATATAAATGTGCCCTACCAAAACAAATGCTATCTTTATAAAAGTAGCAAAATCCACTTCTAAACATGAAGATGAATCCATTAGTATCTAATATGGTTATTGAAATAATGTTTTTTGGTAACAGAGGGTAAAAAAAACATCCTTTTAAAACCAAGACCATCCCTATAGACAATGTGAGATGGTAGTCTCTGAAAGCTACAACATTGAGTCTGGCACCATTGGATGCACGCGGATCTACCTCCCCTCAATCAATATTCTTGAATCTAATTGTTTCATGTAATTTTATACAGATGTGAGCACCACAAGCAGTACTTATTACCCAATTTATAGAAACAGATAGATTGCATTCGATGAAAAACACACTTGAAGCTTCTCCTTGCTTCCTAAGATGGGTGCAGTTTTTCTTCCATTGGCCCTTCTTGCCACATGCAAAACAAACAGCCTCCTGTTCTCTTGCCTCCACTTTGATATTATTTTTCTTGGAAGTCCTTGAAGAAAATTTGGGCTTAAATATCTTCTCCCTCCCTTTCCTATTATTCACCATAATGATATAAGGCTTTTCACACTTCATGTCATTATCTACATGGAGAATAAGGATACGAAGATAATATAGATACTTCTCAATGATGTTCATGTTGGAATTAACATAAATGTTTGAGAAGCTTTGGAGAGTGATGCAAGAATGAGATCGGTACCCAGTTCTTTGGGGAGTTTAAACCCTAGTACCTCCAAGCGCTCAATTAGCCAATGAGCATGACTACATGAGGCCCAGCTGGGGAACCCTCTCAAATCTTGCTCTGAAATAGTTCCTTGGAGATCTCAAACCTTTCCTGTCTTTCTCTCTCTTGGTATAGACCACAGAGGTGCTTGAGCATACTATAGGCATCCATGTATTCATGAGAATTCATGAGCTCACTAGATGTAGATGATAGCATCAAACATTTAATGTCAAGAGTGTCTTTCAAATGTTGATCATAGACCAGGAAATCTTTATCACTTTTCCCTAGGGCAGGAGAATTGGGAAATGAGGACTCCAGCACATAAAACATTCGTTCATGGCATAGGATAACCTAAAGGTGCGTAAATTATTCCTAAAAGTTATTGTTGGTGAGAATATTGTATTTATCCAGAATTGATTGCAGAGAAAATGTGGTTGACGAGTTTGGTATTTTGATTCTTAAAATTATAAGAGGAGATTTATCAGTACATTCTTGATTACATTTTATGAAAAATAATAAATG
This sequence comes from Viscum album, assembly GCA_963277665.1. Classification (NCBI taxonomy): domain Eukaryota; kingdom Viridiplantae; phylum Streptophyta; class Magnoliopsida; order Santalales; family Viscaceae; genus Viscum; species Viscum album. Next base: position 1,175,856,570 of record OY728134.1, read on the forward strand.
AATTTATTAATTATCCCACTATTTTATCAAGTCCCAATGGCCCTCACCATTGAACTCGAAATGTCCAATTTCATTGACATTCTAATGGAAAGAATCCATATTCCTCATCGCATAACCCCAACAAGGGTTGGTTAAGCTATTTGAAGGTATTTAGGTAGGCATGTCTTTGCAAACTGTGATCTTACAATTCCGTGATATGTTTATTGGACTCCCCTGTCCTAAAATCCTTACTTGGATTTCCTAAACTCTTGCCTCCAACATTACATCAATTCTAGAAAGGGATACTCCTCTTGATGTAATATGGTTAAGTCAACCTGAAACCTTTCATAAGGGCTTCCATTATAAAAGTTAGTTTCCCAACAAGGGTTGGTCAACCAAATAGTTTTATTGAGTCTAGACCTTAATCACGTAAAGGAAGGCTTGGTATGACTTTATATGGTAATGAGGTATTTTAATCTTTTATGCATAATTTTTCATTATCATATTCTTGTTAATATTAATTTATTCTTTCTTAAGTGATTAACCATGTTCTGATAATGTTTATGCAAAGTCCGTTTTTTATTATTTTCCATCTTGGCATGCTTTTTTACTTAATTAATTATGTGATCATGAAAACACATACATAATAAATAAACCATGCAATCAGACATAAAAAAATAATATGGCATGATCATGAGCTTCTATGGGTTAGCTTATCTAGAGGTTTTGATAAGCTAACCATGACCTTGGGAAAACACCTTGAACCCAATGGTTCGTGTTTTGCAGATCCTACCTGTCTACCTTTGAATCTTCCTGTGTTGGTTTTGCCTCAGCTTTGGATTTTGAACCGTCTCCTCCAGCATGGGAGATCCTCTTTTACATGGTATTACATTAAAGAAACCATGGGCACGCAGGCCCTATATTTTAGTGGGAGAAGGCTCACAGGCCAACAAATATAAATTTAAACAAATTTAAATGAACCCATATACACAACCAAATGGTCTTTGGTCTATCTCATGAACATCCATAGCATGAAATGACATTTACACATATTTAGAATTCAAATTATTTTAATCGTTCTTTCATTTAAGATAAGTAATGCTCAAATTCAATTAATTATGATCTTATAATTAATCAATTATTTGTCTTATTTTTTTTTAAATTGCCTAGAGAATCTTCTCATTCATATTTCTTGTACAGGTCATTGTACTTTTGGATGAAACCTGGTGAAATTTCGTGAAATTACACAGCATGTAGTTTATATTTACACGGCAGGTATTTGTGTTCAACTTTTATCCAAAGTACACGTCGGGGGATTTGGCGTGTTTTCTGTACTTTGGAAATTGAGGAGTACAAGATGTGTAGATAAATCATACACGAATTATACTTCCTTGTAATGCGGTTACAAGCCTGACTACCAAGTGTACGTTGTACGCGGCTTATCCTTGTACAAGGTTTCACCTGGGTCGGAATGGACTACACGACGTGTTTCTCTAACATACACGCCGTGTATTTGGGATTCCAGGCTCCGTTCAATTCTGGTCAACACAATGTGATTAATACTTAGGAATAATCAATTCACACGATGTGGTTTGGAAGACCATTGCTGGTCCGTTGAAACTAAGTACACGGTGTGTAGTTTTAATTACACGCCGTGTAATCACGTGTTGTACAGACAGAAAGAGCGGATCCTACAGATGATTTCCCCTTTTTTATTTTAATCAAAAATTATAATTAAAAGGTCGTTTCTATGATATGAATCGAGAAAAGAATGAGGATTAATATGTCTTGTTTATTCTATTTTATAGAAAAATCTATTTCGAATTGAATCAACTAAGAATGCGTAAATTATAAATGAAAATTAAATAACTAAAATCAATGTTGTAACCTCCCTTTGATACCATTTGATGGTTCTGGCAGTAGTGGAAGAACGTGGGTGGATGTGCCCACATGGCTATTTGTCATTTTCAATTATCAATCCGGGATCAATACGACGATAAACGCCAGCCTTCACGGATCGAATCACAAAAAAAGAAAAAGAAGAAGGCTTGTCTCGGAACCACAATCAAGGATCATTACAGGTTGATTATAATTAATTTAATTAACAGAAAAGAAGTATCTTTTTGGGTGTTCATTCTTCTTTGATGTTCTTGATCATGTTCCGATGTGATACATTGTTGCGTCGTAGAAGCCAATGGTAGACTTCCTCTAGCGGTGATCCACACGTGCACCTTGAATCTCTGGACGTCGCCAAAGAATACTCCAGGTGCTAGCGTGGAGAAACCTTAGCTTGTGGTGTCCTCCTTAGATCATCTTGATCTGATGGAAGAGGATCTCTCTCGGTCTTGAGAGAATTATCGAAGGAAGAGGTTCTTTCAGCCTTGAAAGAATACACCAGAATTGTTGTGCACAATGATTGGAGAAAAGTGTTGGGGTTGTGAGGATATTTATAATTGGGTGTGTGGGGTTATAGAGTTATGAAAATAAATAAATGTGTTACGCATTTTATTTATTTCATTAACTCTTATTAAAAACCCCCATGTTGAATAATTAATTTCTTGTCATGCACCCACACAGATTATAATAAATATAATCTAATAAAACAATATTATAACCTCAAAATCCCGACTGGAAAAACTACACGGAGTGTAATAATTAATACACAGTTTGTACTTGTTTTTGATAAAATTATATGACATGTAATCATTAATACACAAAGTATACTTGTTTTTCATTTCCTTTCCAAAATTAAAACTACACGGCATGTATATTTAATAATACACGGCGTGTACTTGTTTTCAAAATAAAACTACATGACGTGTAATCAATGATACAAGGCATGTACTTGTTTTATTTTATTATTCCTTCAACATTAAAACGATTTAGGCATCCTTGAATAATTATTAATCCACATATTGGAATAATCCTTATTCTACTTGAGATACTTGAATTCACTTAGTGTGTGACCCTCTAGGCCCCTTTCTTGTTGGCATTAGGCGGGCTTGTCTAAAGGCCAAGATTACTGTTTTACAACGGGTCAAGGAACCCAAGATAAAAAATTTGACGCCGCATTGATGCATCTCCTCATACAAACACATAATGTGTAATTTAATCCCATTGTCTCAATATCTCATCAAGCAGAATTCATGGAAGTGTCATAAACCAATATTCTTGATCCTTCATTTTTTGACTACCTGAAATAAACTCGTCATTTATACCATGGCCATTGAATTTCATACGACAGTTCTATTTCAATCAAAAGGCCGAGATATCAACTTCCATAAATGGAAGGGACAAATCCTTCCTCGACTTATCCATTAAAAACATGTCATTCGTGATGCACCCAACATACCCTACTTCCCGCCAACTGTCTACGTGGCAGTTTTCCTCAGAAAATCTAAGTGTGCGTGTCATGACATGAGTTAATGATAATCTTCCAATCTAAGGACCATTACACATGCTTGCAGATAGCAATATCCGATGACACTAAGACATGCAGAATTACTACTGGCAGTTCTATTCCCATAATCTCCCATCTTGGACATTACCAAGTGTGAACTCAATGAGAGAGAGTCTTGTCTTCTTATGATTACTCGCACATGATAGTCTGTATACTATGTATCCTATCATAGTATGTCATCCAACCGCAGAACATTATTTAAGAATATTGTTATAGCATTTAAAGTTTCCCATCATAGTGGGGATCTTTCATGACCTTATTAATGCTTCCAATATTCCATTACATTATTATTATATAGTCATGCAGAACAATGAAGAACATATAATAAGTGAATAATTCATGTAATCAAAGAAAAAAATAGTTGGTTCTATGGACTCCAACCCTTACAGATATCACTTCTAAGATTGATGATATATCATTCATGTGTAGGGAATTTAAACCCTAACATGCATGTATGATTTTTTAGAATATGATGGGGTATTCCATATGGATTTTTAAAATGGGTTGAATGTTTTTTTGGTTTCATTACATGGAAAGCTAATTTTTTTTCAAATTGTTTTCATTTTGATATAAAGAGAATTTAATTAGTTTAAATGTTTTTATATTAAAATGATAATATTATTTAACCTTGATGAATTAGTAGGGAAGACATTTTGGAAATACAGCTGAGTTTTATAATCACCAATACTTGGTTACATTGGAGTATTTGTAGATATTGTATTTTGATACACAAGTAATATCATGGTATCACATATAATTATGGATGTATCATGATACAAGGGAATGGTTTTTGGAGATTGAGCCTCTATGGGAGTTTCTTCATGAATTATTAGTATTCTTTTTGTTATTTGGTTCTTGTTTCTGGATATTTATCTAATATTTATCACGATTGTATTGTTTTTTCTGTCTACTAGTTAAAATTTTTGTTGTATTATATTTACTCTTGTATGATATAGTGGTTATATATTTATGGTTATATTTTTGTTATAGTCATCCCTATACTATTTATGAATCTATTTCCATTTATTACTAAACATTAGTGTACTGGGGATGTCCCATATACCCTTTAACAAAACCATTACCTCTTCCAAATCTAATGGGTGTGGGGTAGGATGTTACAACCTACATGAATGATGATATATTATCATATCCATTTACTATATAAATGAGAACGGTTAAATTAATTCATGTAATTTATGACTTTAATGATAAATTTATTTTTCTAAAATGGTTATACATGTTTATTAATTAGAGAATTTTAAATATAAATAATATTTTAGTTAATATAAAATTACCCAAACATGCTCATCTTGGAAAAAAATCAGAAATATTCCCATTAACTCGATAAAGCACAAAGGGGAATATATAAATCAATTAATTAGAAGAGTTACACTACCTTGAGTAATTTGGTAAATGTGAACATCATGTCAAATAATGAGTACTGACATCTGCAATATGAATGTTAAAAGCAATCAAATTTTTAAACATTTGATGATAACAATATCTAATAAATAACTATCATATTCATGAAGAATGAATTTAATTAAAAGTTATAAAATGTAATTTATTTGAATAAGGTTATGGAATAAGTGATTATATTTTTCATGTGTGACACCCAATAAAAAATTATGTTAGTACCTTTAAATTTTTCATGTTTTCAATTTGAACACATTTTATAATAGTTATAATCATTTTCATTATAATGATTCACCCTCTTGTATTTATGGTATTCCATAGTGAATTTTGTCCCACTTCTTTTATAAATAATAATATTATTATATAATTATATCTAAATTGTTGAATATTTTTTAATAACTTTCATATCAATCAGATATTGATTATATAAAAGTATTTTTCATTTATATGAAAATAAATTAATTCTTTGTATGAATCACTGAGGATACTTTCTAATGATATAATCTTTCTTACTATGCTATGTTTATGTTAATAATTTATTATGAATGATTATTTCAATAAATTTATTTACCGTTGGTAAATAAAATTGGGATGGAGTTATGGATGTTATGATTTTCATGTGTGTCACATTTGTATGTCATATTACTCTAAGTGGTGTGGTTATATTATATCACATATAATGAATTGGGTGTCATATAATCAATTTTAAATCATATTTATAACATACTATTGTTTGTAATTTTTTACTATTTTTATATTAGATTCCTTTTATCATCAATAATATATGCCCATAATTATTTTTTTATTTTGTTAAATATGGGTATAAAAGTGTTTTATGAACTTTCATAAGGGTATATGTAATTCTAATTAGGTTTTGTCAAGTGAAAATCATTTATCAAAAGGATACATATTGGAGGACTCCCTTTACCATGAAATTAATAAGAGAACTATGCCACTACATATGTATAGTACCCATTTATAAGGGTAAAGTATGTAAAATTATCACTATGTAAGGGTGTAGAAACCTATTCATGTGCTTAATAAGTGTAAAAAATTCCCTATAAAGGTAAAAATTAAATTATGTAATTGTAATGGGAGTTTAGTAAGAGTAATAGAGATTTTTTTTATTCTTTAATTAGGGAAATATATGGCATGCGTAATTGTATCTCATCATGTAATGATCATTGCATAGTATACCCATGTAGGCACACCGAACCCAACAATCCAGATATGATTCCAAACATTAATATAGTGGCATAGATACAATGAATCAAATCCCTAAGGACCAAATTGTTTAGCAGTTTTGTAAAACCAGATACATTTATGACTCCAATTTTTTATAAGGAATATTTAATATTACATAATTCATAATAAAATAAAATGTTCATCATCCATGAAAAATAATTCAATGGATTCATCCACATAACATGGGGATAAAAATAAAATTATGTGGGAGGTCAAATGATTAGTAAGGGTTATCTATAGTTGGATATGTCATGAATTAATAATGAATAATCAACATCAATAGATGTGTTAATGAATGCACATTCCGTTTAAATAAAAACTCAACCATAATATGGTAGGAATAAAATAATATAAAAATATCCATATACACAATCACATGATTCTGAAACATGAACATAGATATTATAACTAATATAATATTTTCCTGGTATATCAATAATTACTTGATGAAAATTTTTGGACATTTTCAATGTCCATAACTACCCTCAATATAGTTATTATCAAGATCTATCATCACTCAATTTAAATTATATTGGTAGAAACCCATCTGATTTAGAAATCTGATTCATCTGATGATACTACTGATGCATCATGGAGATTACATTAACTGGTCCCTAAAACTTTTAATTCGTGTCTAAATAATCCCTCAAATATCAAATAATCGATTTAAATCATACTCAATGTTCCTTATAAAATACTCTTTTTGAGTAAAGGATATATAGTTATCAATAGTTCACAAATTAATCAAATCACATTAAAAGAAAACACTATATGTAAAAATGATACATGGTTTAGAAAATAATCATATCCATGACACATGAATATGTATATTTATGATGAATTTAATATATTTTAAAAATTATTACAATAAAGTGATTGTTTTAATAGAATGTTGAAAATAAAAAATAATGTGATATTTCACAATAACTTTTTCCAATTACTAATTATTTTGTTATACCCTTTGTATAAAATAATCTAAATTGAAACATAAAATTCCAAGATGAAATAATTATTCTTTATATTCAATTTATATTTGTCGGTATATACACCTCATTTATTAATATTGTTTAATAATATAACATATGTCTTAATGAATGAAAATTTAGACCAATATCCAATGCATATATGGTAATTAAGGAATTTAAGCTCCATGAATGGGGGATCCTAAAATGGATATGTAAAATAAAATATTTTTTATTATAATAATCTCAATATACATTTATTTTTATTATATTTACATCACGTAAAAGAAATAGGTGGTGAAGTTAACATGTGACTCATAGAAATTAATATTGAAACTGAAATCCATTACAATTTTCTTAACTTTGGAACCATAAATCCCATGAATTAGAGATCCTCAAATAAATACATAAAAATTATAGTTTTTTATAAGAATAATAATATAAATTCATATGAAATATATACACCACATAATAGAAATAGGTGTTGAACATGGTATGTTTCATATAGATGTAAAAATTGAGGTGAAAATACATTTACTCACACTTCCCTTTAGTTGATTGTGTATTAACATAATATATGTTAATTTTAAACGTATTATTAACATATAAAAGAACCATATTAATTTTTATAATAAAATATATGATTCTTTTATAATATTGTATTGAATATTCATTAATAATATGTTATCATCTTAATTGTATCAGTTGTTAATTTATTTATTTTCTCATGTTGGTTTCGTTATGAAAGATCCTATTCAAGTGAACGTTATTTAGTTTTATCAAATATTGGATAATAATAATGATATATATTTTTATATTTATACATAAATTAAAATTCTACAATCAATAATGAATAACATTTATGAAAAATTTACTACTTTATTATCATGGAGATGGTAGGACTTACATACCCATGACAAATATTTCCATTTTTAAATAATGATTATAGAAAGGTGGGAAGTTATATTTTATCATTCCATATTAATAATAAAATCATGTATTCCATATTATATACTTATATATATCATCCATTTGGATTGGTAATAAAAAGAGAGTCACATCACTAGGTGAAGGCGGTAGCCCACACCTACACGAATGATATTTTCATCATTACACCATACATTTGATGCATTTTTTATAGATTGATAATATTGCTTTTTGAGGTAGTAATCCACCATACCCACGAGCGATGTTTTTGTAAGTCATAATAGAATAGAGGTATAGAATATGTATATATATATGATATTTTTACTCCATTGTTATAAATATGTTATAAATATCATATATTTATATATATATATATACTTTAGATACATCACTATACCTAACCTTGATATGTGTAAATGGAAAAAACAAACAATATTGGTTCATAAAGAGGTATTCCTCCATACACACGATAGATTATTTCATTACCCATTTGATGGTTATGGTAGTGGTTTTACATCAATAAATTTTTATAAAAATAATAATTTTATATAGAATATATTGATTATTTTATATTAGCATGTCTTATTAAAAAATATATTTGGTGGAGAAAGAAGTAAAATAAAGACGTGTGTTGAAGTATATTACCTTTTCTTCGGGTATCCTCCAAAGTAATTAACTAAATACTTAATATAATGTATTTATGCACACACAAATGATCTTATGATTATTGGAGGGTAATGAGACAAATGGCACGGGAGGCATTGATAAGTTAGCAGACCGAGTTACCTGTTATAGTTGAGGAGGAATGGAAATTTTGCAAATAGCTGAAATTATTCACTATTGGGAGGTGAATATTACCTAAATTGGATACAATATTGATAATTAATGGTTTTTAAGGATTATATGGCTAATAATCACCTCCACCAAAAATATTCAACACATTTTTTAAATATTTGTTTTGTATGATTCTTTGTATCATTGTTTTTACCATCTTGAGTATTCACCGTGGTAATTGGTTTTATAACCTAGTTTATTTATTCTTTAATAAAAATTTAATGTGATAATTATTAGTCAATTTAGACCCAATGATCCCAATTATTTATCCAATTTATCAATTAACAATTATATGGTTGTTGAAAATTTATTTCAATACATGTTATTGCGCCTCAAGTTAAACGTTTAAACCTTAACTAATCAAAAAATATTTTTTTCCCATTTATGGGTCGATATAGTCATTATAATAGAGAAATTAAACAATAATGGAATATATTTTATATATATTTACACTTATAAATAAATTTACAATAATAAAGTGTTGTTTGTAATTTCAAACTATTTAATAAAATATCATTTATTGTAAAATAACATTATTGTCAATCATGAAATTATTTATTTAACTTTAATTTAAAAATATTACAAAATTTATGGAACTAAAATATATTTTATACACATACGTAACCTGAAATATTAATCTAAAAAACAATGGTGACTAATAATTAATTCACATTACTTCACATTTAATAGTTTTTATACTATTTAATCAAGATAATTATTAACTAAATAATTATATAAAAAATAATGAAAATATATAATTTATATTTAAAAATATTTCTTATAACTAAAAAAATGTTTTTTTACTTAACCAATGATATATAGTAATAAAAAGTAAGAAATGAATAATTTGTTCTTTCAGTTTTAGTAACTTATTATATATTTCAAAGTAAATGGAAAGTGCATTCTAATTATCAAACATCATATAATTTGATTACTGTGGTCTAAATAATCTCATCAAATCAATTTAATAAAATAATTTAGGTCATTTTAACCATTTAATTTTAGTTTAATCCCTGGTAAGCCCAATTTTACAATAACTGTGTTAAATAATTTTTACTATATCAACTATACATTTATGTAAAAAAATTATGATACCCATATTAGAACTTATAAATTATTTTGGTTCCAAATATGGAAATAATTTCTAAAAATTCAATTCATATATGTTGGAATATTTAATTTATAATTAATCCCACAGATAAGAAGAAAAAAAATTAATATCAAAATGTTCAAATTTATAATAGATTTTATATGTCAATTCATTATGGAATTAATTACAATGATTGAAATCGAATTAATTTATATATTATTTAACTAATATTATATTGAAACAAATAACAAACATTGTTTAATCTTATAAATTATTTACATGAAAATTTATTTTTCAATTTATATTCAGTATTTCTCACTAGTCATCAAAATATGATACTTCCCTAAAAAATCTCAAAATTTACCCTATGTTAATTTGGGTATTATAATTAATTAAATGATGCTTATTTTGAAAATAAATTTTAGAAAACTGTAAAAATTTATTTTTAAATTATATTTGGAACGAGTGAGTAGGAATTTTATTGTTTAAAACATCTGTTTCCTACATCTCAAATTGTCGATGAAATTAATGTTATTCTTGATACATTGTAAATTCAGGGGGTGTTAAATTCTCCACCCCTTAAATAAATTCCACCCTCCCAATTAATAATGATCATGGAAATTAAGGGATTAATATATTGAAAGAATATTCTTATAATATCCACATTGTATTAAGGGTTATCAAAATATCTTCATAAAAATAGAGATATTGAGAACAAAGATCTTCTAGAATAAAACATTACAATGTATCAATTTTTGATATCATAGGTGGGAAATGAAAAAAATAATGGGAAAAATTATCAAATAATTATAGATATTTATTAAGGTCATTGGTCCTAAAAACATGAATGATCAATTGAAATATTATGGGATCTAAACTATAAATATATGATTATTTCAAGTTCCATCTCATTCATAGGGTATAAATGTAGTAGGATGACTTTTTTGGGTTCAAGAACCTTTTCCTAATGTTATGGAATTATATTATTGTCTATGAATATAAAATAATATAATTAATTTATAATTTTTAAATTATTAATGATAATATATTCCTTTTACTATGCTTCGATCAGTTTTCAATTCTTTCATTACTCCGAGAAATGAATATCCAAAAATAAATTTCTTATTCTTGAAGAACGAAAATTAACATTCAATGGATCATAAGACATATAAAAGGGTGAAAAGTCTTTTTGGATTTCTCAACCTATTTTTTTAACCAATATGGTTAGAAAACATTAACCAATATTAATAAATATTGTAATATTGAAGTAATTCATTACTTTTTAAAACCTCATCAAATGTTCAATATAATCCATTCCATAAATATTTTTATCATATGTCCTTCAAAAAAATTGATATCAATAAAATTAGAAATATGTTCTTTGATTCTTCCAAATGAACTTATCATTAATACAAATTGAATTTAGTTTTTCTCACTACACACATTAAAAACATATGAATAGATTCATCTTGTATTCTATGAACATATGGTATTATTCTAAAACACTACAAATCATTTTTAAAACAATGAAAGATTCTATAATATTTAAATAGAAGAAATATTATTAGATATATTCCTTAAATACAAATATGAATTTTACTCCATCAAAGAGAGAATAATGCACTAGATCAAATAATCATTAAACAATTCAATAGTAACAGTCAATATCGAATTTTCATTATCCATAACAATCGTTTACTCATCTCAAAAAAAATTATCACATATTTTGGAACATATTATGGGTTTTTATTCCCACATTCACCTGTTATCCAAGAAGTTCAATTTCCCCTGAATAATTTTCTCCTCATAATTGGTTTCATACAACTTATGGCATCAAATCGTTAATGAAAAAGTTACATCAGTAAAATACTTAAATTTTTCATAAGTCTTATGATGATAAAATCATAAATATAATATTTTTACCACATATTAATTGGATCCAAATGAAGTAGAACATTAATTATTCAAATGTGTTTCTATCCCAGTCATAAGGATGAAATTATCCACATAGATTCATCTGAGGTATATTTTATTGATGCTGGGGGAATTTATTTTTATAGTACCCCATTTCATATTTTATTAACAAACTAAATAAAATATTTTTAATTATTCAATTTTCATTCATTTTCCTAATGTACCTTTTCTACATACTTATAAAAAGTTCAGAATCTATTCAAGAATTTCCAAGAATGATTCATTACATAGTTATCACATTTTAGAAAATAATTATTTCCCTCCACTAATTTAATTATTTTTGATCTACCATACTTTTCTTCCCTTAAATGAATTTGGACTTATAAGACATGGATTATTATTTCTCATACTTGATAAAAGGTAAAAATATTATATAGTATGATGATAATGGTTGAGAGGCCAACAACCTTTGTATAATTAGTATAATATTTTTAATGACATGGATAATATTATACTCCATGTTACACATTTAATCATTAGCTTACATCTATTTCTTTGAAATTTTAGATTCATTCAACTTAACACTTTTTTATTCATTTTGATTTAAACTTAAGAAACTTTTTCTTCACCTCTATTTATTTCTCAAGGTGGAAAATTTTGTTAAAGAATATTTCCATAAAATAATTCCATTATATGAGTTCTATTTTATTACACTAGTATTTGGGATAATTAAACACCATTGATCCACATCACTATTGATAAATATGTTGCATGTATAACGTTTTTATTTTTACCACAACCAAATTCCCTAAATATATTCTCTAATGACTTAATCCTTTTCTCAGCATCCATTGTATCAATAGTCAAACTAAATAATGGGGGCATCCAACACAAAAATATATTGAACATACAATAATCTGATAATGGAATAGGTTTCTCTATCCAAGAACTATTATATTTCATAACCTTTTTATGCATCCCTAATATATACATTATTTTATCAGTTCCAATACTAGTATTATTGGATTACTTAGTACGAAAATCACAACATTGGCTATTATTATCGATACACTTTTTTCTTCCTTTTCACATTTATAAATAGTGAAATATACTATATTATCCCATACATATATAGATTTAAAATCATATTTAATAATACCCCACAAGTTTTATAATATAGAATAAATTAAAATTTATGTATTTATAATCTTAGTATCCTAAACATGATTACATTGGGGATATTGTTTTTCAACTCTATCATAATGGATTGTAATGAAAATGTGAATTATACTAAGAATAGATCCCAAGAGTATCAAACCAGGTGTATAGTAAGGGTCGTTGTTGTGTACCTTGTAATTCTCAAGTCTATCCCAATATGACATTTTCATATTTTTCCCCTAGGTACAACGATATGAGAACCACATCCCATTATAGTATCTATTAATGGATTTAATGCTAGGAAAAACACAAAATCAATATATTACTAAAACATTAGGATGTTATTCTATACATTCCTTAAATTTTTATATTATGGTTATGTTATTTAATATCTTTTTCCCTAAATCTAGTTCTAATTTTTTCTACTCACCTTCATTGATCTAATCTTTAGTGACCCTCACCCCATAAATGCAAAACTGGTACAATAATTTAATACATTAGTACTTATAATTGTAATACCATTCAAATGGGAATAAAATTTATAATTTTGTGAAAACAAAATACATACATGATTCATATCTTATATTTAGAATAGAAAATATAATATATTACAAAACAAAATAAAATGCCCAATATCCATTAAAATAATTAAAATGATTCGTCTTCATTACCGAGGGAATAAGAAAAAATATAGTGATATCAAATTATCTATATGGTTTATGTGCAATGGATTCTATCACGAATCAATAAATAATAGTCCAAATTGATAAGAATATTACTAGAAACACATTAAATTAAATAATAAATTGATTATAATACGAATGGAATAAATAATATTAATATAATTCTATATAAATAATAAAATGATCTTGAAACATGTCCACATATATTATAACTAATTGAATCATGACATGGAATATGAACAATGGTTTAAGGACTAATTTTATAAATATGAATTTTCATGATCTATCTTCACGAAAATTACGGTCGAGATCAATCATCAAGATAATTTATGTCTTTGGGTAGAAACACATCTAATTTGGCCAACTCATCCATCTAATGAGACTATAGATACATCGAGTTGCTTTTATTAACTAGTCCCAAACCATGTATTTCATGTACAAATAGTTCCTAATATATTCAATATTATATTTAAATTATAAACATTGTTCTTTATCAAATATTTGTTTGGTTGAATGGATAAAAATTTATCAATAAATCCTGAGTTAATAAAATAAACATCAAATTAAAAATTGTATGTAAAACTTGTATACCATTTAGTAAATATTCATATAAATTACACATGTGTTTATGTACTTTTCATAAGTTTAATAATCAATGAAATTTTTTTATAATAATGTTATTTTTTCAAATAGAAATTTTAAAATCACAAAATAATGTTAGATTTCAGAGTAACTTTTCCCCCATGGAAATATTCATATAAAATCCTCTTTGATGAATAAATTATAATTGAAAAAAAATTAAAAGAAATAATGAAGTATTAATGACATTAAATTTAAATCTGACCATATATAATCCTCATGAACTAATTTATGTGCATTAGATAATTTTTGTCTCTCAGAACGAAAATTGTGGCAAAATTCCCTTCCCGATTTGGTAACATTTGAACCATAATCCTCCTGAAAGAGAGATCCTCAAATGGATATGTAAACCAAAATATTTTTCAATATAATCATCATAATATAAATAATGTGAGTTATATATACACCAAAGAAAATGTATAGGTTTTGAAGATGAAATGTATATCATACAAAAAAGTGATTGGGGAATCCATTACCGATATGATAAATATTGAACCGTAAACCCCAAGAAATAGAGAACCTAAAATATATTTGTAAAATGAAATATTTCGGAGTTTAATAATAATAATATACCTTCTTTTTCAGTATTCACATAATATAAAATAAATTAGTTGTGGACAAGGAATTTCTATCACAAAAGTTAAAATCAAGAAAAAAATCCCTTACCCAATGTTTCATTTTTTTTTAACATGTGTTAACCAATTATATAATTGTTTTAAAATATTCATTAACTTATTATAGAAATGTATCAAAAATTATAATATCATACATTATCTTTTCATAAAATACTAACAAGAATTAGTTTATAATCATTTACAATATGCATTGTTTCTGGTGTTAATTTTGTTGTTTTGTCAGGCATGTGTCATTATTAATAATCTGGTTATTGAACATATTATATTGTTTCATCATAAAAATAATGATAATAATAAAATAATTATCATTTATATTCATCAATTATACATTACTTTTTGGTCATGATCGATGTTTATGAAAAATTATGTATGTTACGATCATGGTGACAGTTGGTCGTATGCACTCAGGTGTAACGTTTCTATTTATAAATGATCATTATAGAAATGAGGAATGTAATATTTTAACATTAAAAAATGATAATAATATCATTTATTGCATAATATTTACATATATATATATATATATTTCATGTGGTGTGGTGATGAAAATAGAGTAACATCAGTTGGGGAATGACGAAGTCCCCAAGTACATGAAGGATGTTATCATCTTCTCATGAGTGAAAAGGAATGAAAGAAAATAATATATATATATATATATATTTCTTATAAAATGATAATTATTTCATTAGAATAATTATTATTTAATTTATATAAAAAATATTTATTAATCTAAACATTATCACCATCAATGTGAAGCCTTTGGGAAAGGTGAGTCGTATCACATAGCAAGGTGGTAGTATGTCATACACACGAGATACATTATTGTATCACCTATGGAATTATATGTAAAACGATATATATGGTATATAGACTGCATGTGTAAAAATGTGATATATATATCGTATATAAAATCAATATTCATCACTATACTCAAACGTGAGATGTGGAAAATAAAAAATGAAAAATATTTTTTCTGTAGGAGGTAGTCTACCATACAAACAAAAATTTATTTAATAACCCATATTCTAGATGTGAATATGGTATTAGGTTATGAAATTACATGAAAAACTTCCCAAATTTTTTAGATTCAATTGTTATTAAAATATAATTTGTTTAAAATAGAGGATGGAGTGGAAGATGTAAAATAAGGATGCTTGTTGAAGAACATTACATAATTATCAGGTAATTTATAGGATTTCATGAAACACATCATAGGATGGATTTATTCAGAAAATAATTCTTGTAGTATGTGAGGACGGATTTCATGAAGTTATTTGTTGAGGTTTTGAATTGGAAAAATGGATTGATATGTGTTTATAAGTGATGGGTGTGAGTTCCATTATATAGTTATGGAGGAGTTCCATTTTTTTAAATAAAAAACTATATTCACCATTTGGATAAAAATACTATCTCAATATCCTAAAATGATGATAATTGATTTGGTGGATGTACAATCATGTCAACAAACACCTCCATAGAATATTAAACAACAAGTATTAAACATTTGTTTTATTTACTTCAATGTTTCCTTATTTTATCCATTTTGGATTCTCTTTAATGAATGAAAATATAAATTCTATTTCAGATAATAATATTCAAGGAAAACTTGGGAAACCACAATAGTTAGAAACACTAAGTCATTCAAAATAGAAAATTGAAATAAAAAATTGAATGAAATGAGTAATACAAGTTCATATCATTTATAACCCTCATTGATGTGTAATTACCTTTATTCCCAAATCATTCATAATAAGATTTTCAAAGTGTTTATATATCTTATCCCCTATATGGATATATATATATATATATATATATCTAGGTTTATATTCCCTTGGTTGATGCATGAAGACTAAATTAACACTCTTTGTTAATCTACACTCTTTTATCCTCATTTTGGTCAAATTTAATCATTCTTTCATTAATTCTATTCCACTCCACCTTTGAAGATTTGATTTGGAAAACTCTTTCTAACAATTATTCCTTAGATTTACTAATGAGATTCAATCAATTTATTATTTATCATTGAACTTTAAGGTTATTCTATTCCAAATAGGCCCTTATTCTCATGGTTGAATATCTATCTTGTCAAAAAATGCTCATGGAAATTAGGAACACCATCTTCCACAAATAGATTATCTTTGTGATGTTTAATGTTACCTAGTGTGCCTTTTAATCCCAGAACGTTGTTATCCACACACTGTTTAGATGATCCATTTTCCATTAGTTTATTCAGGTACCAATTTTCTATATGCTCTTTATATTTCATTCTCTTAGTCAATGTGAATCTACCAAATTATTAGTTTCCCTTATGCCACTTATTCCTTCATGGGTTTGGATGTCATTTTCCATACATCCCCTCAACACTATCCACTTAGAGTTTATTGAGTATTTCATCAATATATTTTTCCTCATAGAGGCCTTGAAGATATATTATATCCCCTATTGATCATGAACCAATTCTGGACATCAAGAAAAATAAAAATATTTCCCAAATATAGAGTTTTATATTTACTATTGGGACATTCCCTACATGGATAATTGAAATGGATATCATTTTTAGTAGGGGAGTTATATGCTACATTTTCATGAGGCATGTTGTTGTAATGACTCTATCCCATAAACATCACATCTAATTGAGAATAAAGTCTAGCAGAAAATACCTCCGAATAATTTGGGGGATTTGGGATATTGGAATTTTGGTTTGAAGAACCCACTGCACACCCCACTTTTACCCCATGGACATGAAAAAAATGTATCAGATTGAACCCAATCCTTTGAGACTGCATTATGAATTGAAGACAATACCTTTTCACTAAGGACTATATGGAATGTGTCACCTATCTATATCTCATACTTATGCATATCTCCATTTTTAATTGGGATATCCTTTTAATGGATTACAACCATGGATGTACCATTTAATGGGTCCATATACCTTCTTGTGAACACTCCCTCAGTTCTTTACGATCCATCCATGACAAGAACTGTAGAGACCCAAAGCTGGACGTACATTGACATTACATTACTTTTGCAGAATACTTAATACATAACAAAAACAGACACAAAAGGACCGTAATAGTTTAGTGTCTTTGGAAACATGGAACGTAATCTTCTAATCGTGGTGAAAGATCTTCAACATATCCCATAAAGATCTTCCTTTTTTTACCTAAAACCTTTCGTTATATCCTGGGGAAAAGAAAACATAAAAGGGTGAGATCAAATGCTTAGTTAGGGTAAACAAAAGAAATATCAATCACATCATATTCATAAAGACATAACATTTTTTAAATCTTAACCTGCAAAAGAGATCATAATATCATAACATGGGAAAAATCATAGTAGTGAAATTTAATCCCAATAATCATAAAATAAAACATGTAACTTTGTGGCATACACACATAATCATAGAGAATCATTTCTTATTAGTCAAGACTCATTTCCAAGACTATCATAGTGGAAAAAGTCCATTTCTGAACCGAGTTCACTCCTCGTTTCAGTCCTGTTTCACTGAACCAGTTTAACTTGCCATTCCAGCCATGTCTATCTCATGAGATATAAAATCTTTACCCAATGCATTGGAGGGAGATATAGGTCCCACCAATCTCATAATTATACCATTCTTATATGTGCCACAAAATCATAAACCATAAATAATAGCATAACCAATGAAATAAAAATGGGAATCATAAATATCATGACATCAAAAAACAATTCATATAAGATAAAGGAATTCATAAAAATAATTCCATCACAACATAATAAAATAAATGTAATAATAGGGATGAAAACAGAACCCTTTATTATCTTATATGGAAAATAATTTTGATAAAACACTTGAACTCCATTCTTGAGGAAAATATCCTTTCTACTTCAAAAACACTTTTCCATTTTTAACATGTCATACAATTATAAACTAAAAGAAGTTTATTAAAAATAAACTTGATAACTTTTAAAGGAATCTTCTTGGAAAAAATGTTTTAAAAATCCATTCATGACATATAAGTTAAAAAAACATTCTTCTCGTACTTTTGTCGGAAAAGTCAAAAAAGTACCTCATACGAAAAATGAAAAAAGATTCATTTCATATCTTTTACTAAAAACTCAAAGAAGGGTAAAATTGTATTTAAAAATTGTAGGTGGATGGAAATAATATTACATTTTCAGGAAAAATTGATGTGGATGATAAAATACACCCCCAGTAAATACCAAAGTATAAACAATCTCGGATGAAAATGAGATTGTGATATTTTCCCTTATCATAGGTCTGAGTTGCTTCGTAAGTGTCTGAACCTCATGTATAATGATATAAATAATGTTATTGACTTATTCAAGAATCATAATCATTTTTATGATATCATATATGGTTCACTTATGACTTTATTTTACCCGTTCTTTTGTAAATTTCATGTTAAAGAGTGTTTTGGGTAAAATTGTTTCATTTGTCGTCCGTGTTTTGACTTGTAATTATTCATATGATTACATTGATCATGATTACTTAATTCCAGAATATAAAACATGATTTATATATAATATATATTCAGAATATACATATATGTAATAGATCAGTAAATGGAAATAAATACACCGTTCATGCAGACGGTAGGCCGTACGTACGCATGAACGCTGTTTCCGTTTCCTTATTGAGTTGAATGGAATTAAGTAGATGACATAAATATATATACACAAAAATCCAGTATCATTATTATGTCATATATTTCATGATTACTTATTATATATACTTTATAATCATTCATGATTGGTTAATGTGGAGAATGAATCTCATCGCATCGTGGAGACGGTAGTCCATACGTACGCACGAGCGATGATATCATTCTCATGATCATGGAATTGTATTGGAGTGTATGTATAATATTTCAGAATCAATATCACATTACAATAATCATATATAGTTATTATATACACCATTATACCCATCCAAGTAAGGTGGTGGTGGAAAATAGATTACACCACGGCGTGGTGACGGTATTTCGTACGTACACACGCGCGGTGATTTGATTTTCCGTAGGATGGATAGATGGTGAAATAGGTTTGTTTAATAATTATAATAACATATCAATATATTAGTGATACTGATGTTATTACTTCATAATGAAACAACCTAAGAAGAAGAAGTGGAAGAAGAAAAAAAGTTGAAATAATCGGTAACAGACATTACCTCTTCTTTGAAACGACTCTTTCTGTCCTCTTCTTAGGCACTAAAATTGGCCTTTGAAGAAGACCAGGACCTCTAGGATGTTTCTAAGTGGAGAAAAGAATTTATCAGGGTTTTTTCGATCTTTAAGGCTCAATGTGGTGTGAAGAAGAGAGGGAGGAGGTGCCCTTTTATAAGGGAGGAGATAGGCTCTTTTGGAAAAACTAAAAATATTATTTTATTATAAATCCAAATTCGGTTTTAAATAGCTCCAAATTGATTTATTTTGAAGCTAATGTGGGGATGGGTCGAAATCCTCTCATCCAATATAATTTAGACTTGTTTAGGTTCCTATTTTAACCTTATCATTTATATTTAACTTTAAGTTAGATAATTTTACTTTTACCATGTCTTTTTGTGTTCTTACACTATAAGGTTACAAATATTACTATAAGAAGCCAAATGAACCCCAAGTTGTTTATTATTAATATATATAACCTTATCTAAGTCATATGGCCGATTCCTAGATTTTTAGTAATAAAATAACGATTAATAATATAATATTTTTTTTAAAAACTATTTTATGTAAATTTTGACACTATTTAGTAATTGATTTTTGTGAAACTCATAACAGAATTATTAGTTCTAAAAACGTTAATTAAATAAATAATAACATGTCATATTAACCTATAAAATTAGTTTAATTCATAGAAAGTCTCAAATTACATTTATTTGGGTATTTATAACATCAATTATATCAATATTTCATTAATAAGATAATTACTGCATCATCTTTGTGTCATAAATAATTTAAATTATCTAATGTCTAAAAATTCAAAATAAATTACCATTATGTAGGAAATAATTTTATCTTTATATTTAATATTTATAGTCGAATTTATATTATGTATAACCATATATTAAAAAATATTTACTTATTTATCTTTGATTTTAACTATTTTAACCATTTTTTAAGTAAATTAATAATAAATGTCGTAATCTAATCCATGTGGGCCTAAATGATCATATGTTTTTCCTACGATTTTTTTTGGTCGAATTAAACTTATCCAATAGATATAAGACATGTGTTAGGTTAATAATAATATCATTTTTACCGTTAATTACACTATTTACTTTTAACCGTGGTAAAAAAAGTAAAAAGTTACTATTCACCAAAAATTATTTTCATCTCATTGAACCAAATTTTACTTAATGAAATCAACCGTGTCTCTAGGATTTTTGAAATTCCACTCACAGAAATGGTAAAATTAGGTTTTATGAAAAATTCATTTTTTAACTACCACTTAGTGGTTTCACTATTCATCAAAAAATGAATGTTTCCCGAAAAATACCAAATATTAGGCCTATTATATATTTGATATTATGAACTCAAAAATTATGTCTATTTTACCAAATTCAAAACATATCATTTGCATTAATTAATTTAAAAATTATTTCTCGTCGTCTAAACAAATAGCGTGTTCTTAAGAGATAATAACTATCAAAAGATTGACACTTGTTTATGTCTGGTTTAAATGTGAAATTACATCCAATGACCAAAATTTTATTAAATTGTAAAATATATTATAAATATAATTTAAAACCACTGAAATTAATAATTTATCACTATTAATTATTTCGATTAAAAAGGTAGTTTTTAATTAAAATTTAGTAATTTTCACTATTCATCACAAAATTAATGTTATCCGAAAAGTACCAAAATTTCACCCTAAGCTAATTTCGATATTCTAAATCCAATAATGAAGTCCATTTTGAAAAATAAAATTTACAAAATTTCAAAAAGTGGTTATTACTATTCATAACGGCTATTTTTAATAATATTTTAATAGCATATCGTTGTATAGTGAAACTCGGTATTGCGTACTAAACGTGCTATCGAGGAAGGTCACGATTGCGTGTAATGCAAGGCAAGTCAAGGATGTGTGTTGTGAAAGCTCCTTTTGGTGTAGAATATGACACAAGACATTAATGAAATTAAAAGGAATATTTTTCATAAAATCTCGGTGTGTTACATTCTACCCCCCTTAAAATGAATTTCACCCTCAAAATTCGTCGGGGTTATAAATGGTTTACTACTTGAAAGTTTCTTTAATAGAAACCCACATCGTAAAAAGGAATACCAAGACCAATATTTAAGAACACAAGTATGAAACTTAACGGTTACCCAAATAAACTAATCACTGGGTTTCCAGATAGGTGAAAATATGGATATGGAAGTGAAATCTAACCATCATGTTCTGATGGAGAGAGGTAGAGAACATGGCTATGGAAAAGCTAGCAATCACAAAGCCATAAATTTGTGACGATCTAAGGTACCATCTGATTCATCAGATATAAGAGCACTAGGATGACACTTTTGGTTTTCAAGATCATTTCCCTAAAGTTGATGAAATTGGATTTAGAATAAATACTTTCGTGATTTTGGTATAATCTCACCATTAGTCATTCTTTGGACAATTTCCACTTAATCTATTAAATAAATGAAGTTGAATGTGTCATTCATGATGTGTTAGCAGAACATGTGATAGAATTATGGGTCATTCCATATGTCTCAAACAAAAGGTTAGAAAATTTATCAAAAAATACATAAGTTCATCTATAGTGAGATTAATCATATATGGTTCGTAAAATGGACTTATACTTCATATATCATACTGCTTAATATAATAAAACTAGTTTCTACTAAACAGGGACTTTCTGTAGGCCATTGGAAGAAGATAAAGGCAAGTCGCACTTTGGTTGTCGGTTCGATTCCCACAGCCTTGTCCAACGCGATGGGCTGTCGCCCGTCCTGCAGGTTGTCCTTTTTCTAAAGCTATATTACTATAACATCCCATCAATAATATCGAAAACGTTCTATCCTAACTTATGTCCAACATAATCCATTCCAATCTTTAGGCTTATCTAAAATAATTCTGTCCAAGCTCATAGTATAATGAAAATGATTACTTGAAATGTCACATAACAATCACGTGAATGCCATCATTTATCCCCCATATATCATAAGATATATCTTGTTGGTCAAATTAGAAACATGTGAATAACTTAATAATTAATTCTCTTGAAGAAGGAATACCCATTGAACCTTAGTTAAAACATTAATTTTGTCAAAGGTTAACTATTTCCACATACCAAAATCCAAAACTTCTATGTACTCAAACCATGATATAACATTCTCCTTATATCAGTCATGAGCTCATGAATACTATCAAACAATTAATTTTCTCCTTATCACTTCATTATGCGCATATCATCTATATTCCAAAAATATCTAAACAACCTTTAATTGTTACTGGTACCATTAATCATACACTTTCAAAACTCAAGGAAAGACAACAATGTAAAAATCCTTAGATGTCTCTTTATTCCATAGTACCATGAGATTACTTATACAACCTTACACTTGATAAACATGTAATCATCCCACTACCTTCTTAAACCATTTACCGAGCTTCAACAATTCCTTCATCTCACATATCACTTTTAGTCTCTTCATCATGATCAACATAAATACTACCCATACGGCCGTACTGATTCTCTTTATGAGACTTTCCCTTAGGGCATTGGTTTGTATAATGCCCGTACATTCCACATTTAAAGCATTTAACCATTGTTGATGTCGTAGTAATACCATTATCCTCATCCATGGTGTAAACTGAACCTTTTCCTTTGCACTTACTGGATTTGTGTCCTTCTTTTCCACACCCAAAGCATCTTCCAGTTCCCTTGAAACAATCTCCTCGATGCCTCTTCCCACATGATTTACATAAGGGAAATTGAACTTTCCTTCCTCTATGAACATCATGAAACTCCATCTTTATCTTATTATCTAAGTCAGGAAACTTACCAAAGTTGAGATTATTGATCATATAATGAGATTTCTGATTAGGCATAAAAATGATGTTTGGACTTCCAAATCCTGTTTCATTTGGTTGCTCATGATGAATATCATTCCATTGTCCGTCATATCCTCCATTATCGTGAATCTTCCTATTTCCAGACATTTTCTAAAACCCAAAAAGGATAGTGTGAGAGGCAAAAATCATGCTAGGGAAAACAACATAGTAAAGGGGGAGTACCCTCAATATCTAACAGCTTAGGTTAAATTCAATGATTGTTATCACAATTCTAGGACTATAACCTCTACGTATACTTAACCTTAGGGACATCCTTAGATATACCTTCGACATATCTCTAGGGATCTCACTAAATTTCTCGCATCCTAGTTTCCAAAGGTTGACTAAAACGTTCCTCTGATACCAACTGTAGAGACCCGAAGCTTGACCTACATGGACATTACATTACTTTTGCAGAATACTTAATACATAACAAAAATAGACACACAAGTACCGTAATAGTTTAGTGTCTTTGGAAACATGGAACGTAATCTTCTAATCGTGGTGAAAGATCTTCAACATCTCCCATAAATATATTCCTTTTTTTACCTAAAACCGTTCTTTATATCCTGGGGAAAAGAAAAAATAAAAGGGTGAGATCAAATGCTCAGTAAGGGTAAACAAATGAAATATTAATCAAATCATATTCATAGGGACATAACATTTTGGAAATCTTAACCTGCAAAAAATATCATAATATCATAACATGGGATAAATCATAGTAGTGAAATGTAATCCCAATAATCATAACCTAAAACATGTAACTTTGTGTCATACACACATAATCATAGAGAATCATTTCTTATTAGTCAAGACTCATTTCCAAGACTTTCTTAGTGGACAAAGTCGATTTCTGAACCGAGTTTACTCCTCGTTTCAGTCCTGTTTCACTGAACCGGATTAACTTTCCGTTCCATCCATGTCTATCTCATGAGATATAAAATCATTACCCAATGCATTGGAGGGAGATATAGGTCCCACCCATCTCATAATGATACGATTCTTATGTGTGACACAAAATCAGAAACCATACAACATAGCATAACCCATGAAATAAAAATGGGAATCTTAAACATCATGACATCATAAAACAATTCATATTAGATAAAAGAATTAATAAAAATAATTCCATCACAACGTAATCAAATAAATGTAATAATATGGATGAAAATAGAACCCTTTATTATCTTAGATGTAAAATAATTTTGGTAAAACACTTGAACTCCATTCTTGAGGAAAATATCATTTCTACTTCAAAAACTCTTTTCCTTTATTAACATGTCATACAATTATAAAATAAAAGAAGTTAATTAAAAATAAACTTGATAACTTGTAAAAGATGCTTCTTGGAAATAATGTTTTAAAAATCCATTCATGTCGTATAAGTTAAAAAAACATTCTCCACGTACTTTTGTCAGAAAAGTCAAAAAGTACCTCGTACGAAAAACAACAAAAGATTCATTTCATATCCTTTACTAAAAACTCAACGAAGGGTAAAATTGTATTTAAACAATTTAATTTTTATGGAAATAATATTACATATTGAGGAAACATGGACGTGGATGATAAAATACACCCTAGTAAATACCAAAGTATAAACAATCACGGATAAAAATGAGATTGTGATATTTTCCCTTACCTTAGGTCTAAGTTGCTTCATAAGTGTCCGAACCTCCTGCATAATGATTTAAATAATGTTATTGACTTATTCTAGAATAATACTAATTGTTATGATATAATATATGGTTCACATATGACTTTATTTTACCCGTTCATTTGTAAATTCCATGTTAAAGAGCGTTTTGGGTAAAATTGTTTCATTTGTCATTCGCGTTTTGACTTGTAATTATTCATATGATTACATTGATAATGATTACTTAATTACAGAATATAAAACATGATTTATATATAATATATATTCAGAATATACATTTATATAATAGATTAGTAAATGGAATGAAATACACCGTTCATGGAGACGGTGGGCCGTACGTACGCATGAACGCTGTTTTCGTTTCCTTATTGAGTTAAATGGAATTAAGAAGATGACATACATATATATACACATATATCCAGTATCATTATAATGTCATATATTTCATGATTAATTATTATATATACATTATAATCATTCATGAATGGTTAATGTGGAGAATGAATCTCATCGCGTCGTGGAGACGGTAGTCCGTACGTACGCACGAGCGATGATATCGTTCTCATGATCGTGGAATTGTATTGGAGTGTATGTATACTATTTAAGAATAAATATCACTTTACAATAATCATATATATTTATTATGTACACCATTATACCCATCCAATTAAGGTGGTGGTGGGAAATAGATTACACCACGGTGTGGAGATGTTATTCTGTACGTACACACGCGCGGTTATTTCATTTTCCGTAGGATGGATAGATGGTGAAATAGGGTTTTTTCATAGTTATAATAACATATCAGTATATGAGTGATACTGATGTTATTACTTCATAATGAAACAACCTATGAAGAAGTAGAAGAAGAAATAAAGTTAAAAGAATTAGTAACAGGCATTACCTCTTCTTTAAAGCGCCTCTTTGTGTCCTCCTCTTAGGGCACTAAAATTTTTCTTTGAAGATGACCAGAACCTCTAGGATTTTTCTAGGAAAGTGGAGAAAAGAATTTGGCAGGGTTTTTCCGAGCTTGAAGGCTCAATGTGGTGTGAGGAAGAGAGGGAGGAGGTTCCCTTTTATAAGGGAGGAGAGGGGATCTTCTGAAAAAACTAAAAATATTAGTTTATTATAAAGCCAAATTCGGTTTTAAATAGCTCCATATTGATTTATTTCGAAGCAAAGGTCGGGATGGGTCGGAAGCTCCTCATATAATAGAATTTATACAAGATTAGGTTCCTATTTTAACCTTATCATTTAAATTTATCTTTTAAGTTAGATAATTTAACTTTTACCGTGTCTTTTTGTGTTCTTACACTATAAGGTTAATAATCTTACTATATAAAGCTAAACGAACCCCAAGTTGTTTATTATGAATATATATAACCTTATCTAAGCCATTTGGCCTATCCTTAGATTTTTAGGAATAAAATAACGATTAATAATATAATATTTGTTTTAAAAACTATTTTATGTCAATTTTGACACTATTTAGTAATTGATTTTTGTGAAACTCATAACAGAATGATTAGTTCAATAAACGTTAATTAAATAAATAATAACATGTAATATTAACCTAGAAAATTTGTTTAATTCCTAAAAAGTCTCAAATTACATTTATTTGGGTATTTATAACATCAATTATGTCAATATTTCATTAATAAGATAATTACTGCATCATCCTTGTGTCAATAATAAATTAACTTATTTAGTGTCTAAAAATTACAAATAAACTACCATTATGTAGGAAATCTTGTTATCTTTCTAATGAATATTTATAGTCGAATTTATCTTATGTATAACCCTATATTAAAAATGATTTACTTATTAATCTTTGATTATAACTATTTTAACCCTTCTTTAAAGAAATTAATAATAAATGTCCTAATCTAATCCAAGTGGGCCTAAATGGTCATATTTTATTCCTAAGGTTGTTTTTGGTCGAATTACACTTATCCAATAGAATTAGGACATGTGTTAGGGTAATAATAAAATCATTTTTACCCTTAATTACAGTATTTACTTTTAACCGTGGTAAAAAAAAGTAAAACGTTACTATTCACCATAAATTATTTTCATCTCATTGAACCACATTTTACTTACTGACATCAACCATGTCTCTCGAATTTTTTAAATTCCACTCACAAAAGAGGTAAAATTATGTTTTATGAAAAATTCATTTTTTTTAACTACCACTTAGTTGTTTCATTATTCATCAAAAAATGAAAGTTTCCAGAAAAATACCAAAAATTAGGCATAAGATATATTTGATATTATGAACTCAAAAATGATTTCTATTTTACAAAATTCAAAACATACCAGTTGCATTAATTAATTTAAAAATTAATTCCCACCATCTAAACAAATAGCGTGTTCTTAAGAGAAAATAACTATCAAAAGATTGAAACTTCTTTATGTTTGGTTTAAATGTGAAATTACATCCATTGACCAACATTGTATTAAATTGTAAAATATATTATAAATATACTTTAAAACCACTAAAATTAATAATTTATCACTATTAATTATTTCGATTAAAAAGGTTGTTTTTAATTAAAATTTAGTAATTTTCACTATTCATTAGAAAATGAAAGTTATCCGAAAAGTACCAAAATTTCACCCTAAGAAAATTTCGATATTCCGAATCAAAAAATGAAGACCATTTTGATAAATAAAATTTACAAAATTTAAAAAAGTGCTTATTAATATTCATAAAGGCTAGTTTTAATAATATTTTAATAGCATATCGGTGTTTAGTGAAACTCGGTATTGCGTACTAAACACGTTATCGAGGAAGGTCGTGATTGTGTGTAATGCAAGGAAAGTCAAGGATGCGTGTTGTGAAAGCTCCTTTTGGTGTAGCGTACGACACAAGACATTAGTGAAATTAAAAAGAATATTTTTCATAAAATCTCGGGGTGTTACAAGAACAACAGAATTATGCACCACAAAATATCGTTTTATTGGAATATAATAATGCACTACCTTAAGATAATGATTAATGAACATGAATCATTCTGTATGGAAACATCATTCATTTAAAATCCCAGTTTTTCCTTCAGACTAACATCATTCACAGGTGCCAAACCATTTCCACATGACTTGAACTATATGTATCCATCATTTATAGGTTATTTATTAGCCTTGGTCGACACACGATGATCTGGTGACCGATACACTTTCACAATGAACCCAAAAGATACCCATGAATCAAAGAAAACATGTTTCTTGTATCAAAATTATTCACCAACTCAAACCCATATAGACATGACTAGCCCTCCTGAGACATCGACACCCACCCAAATTCAATGTGAAATATGAAAAACAAATATCCCAATATATACTATTATAATAGTGAAATTGAACTAAATATTTACTAACCTATGGATAATTGATTTAGTCTAAAAATGGAGTTGTTGTTCAATAAGTATGACCTTAATAATCATGGTTAGGGAGCCACGCTTCATGTGAAAACCGTATAACAACCTAAACAAAAATAAGTGGAATTTATTGAATACATGAGGGGCTTTAAACAAGGCTTGAATAAAATTGTTCTTTGATGTGTATTAGATAATTATGTGCCTATTCTCAAGAATAAATACTGTTTGCTAATCCAATAACCCCCCATTACTAAAAACCAACCTATTTAATGACCCAATTAACAGATGTCATTGTTTGAATTGTGATCCAAACATTAGGGTTAGAATGGACGAGGTGTTACTGACTTCTGAAGCTGATATCAAGAGTAGTAGAAATCCATGAAACATGTATGGATCATTTGGGATAATAGAGATATTTGTGTAATGGCTTAAGGAGTTAAAATTAGAAAAGGTGGAGAAAGTGTGGGGTTTGACCCCGGCAAAGGCCGATTAAGGTCCCCAATCCCCCCCCCCTCGGAAGGGGGAGGGACTAGCACTGAAGCCATCAAAGCCAGGATCATGGTAATATATATGAACCCATAAAACAGTGAGATCCTAAATATAAGAAAACATGTTTATAGGTTAATCTCAACTCCCACAAGGGGGAACCTGGCAAATCACATGTGTGTGAAAAACATCAGTTTAACCATTATTGTTCGAATAGGGTTTTTTAATATTTAGGGGTAAATATTTTCATTATAAGAGAAAATAGTCCCATGAATGTAACATAGTTAAAATTTGATAACATATCAATGTCACATTTTACAATATATTATTTTGAGTAGTTTTAAATAAATTAAAAAAATATAACCTATTATGAAATAACATTAATGTTAATTTTGACATTATTCATTTAATTTTGCTTTTAAAATATCATGATAATGATGGAATAATAATATTTTTTTCACTCCATAACATGATTTAATAATAATAATAAAAATTACAAAAAGAATCATTATATTTACTTCACTTTTAATATTTTTAATGACATTAATTATTGAAATTTATTATTAAAATAATAAAATTATAGCATTTCATATTAATTTAGAGTAATTATTACATCTAAAAATATTAATATAAATTATAATTTAATGACATTCATTTATTTTTCAAAATAATAATTATAACCAAATATATGTTGTTTTTTCCTACACCCAATCTTTTTAAATATGAAAATGTTGAAATATATCTTTTTTTCACTTTCATTACATAACTTATTTTATAGGTTATATTCAAATAAAAATCTAAAAGACATGAAATATTTTAGGTAATATGATTTCTAAGGTGAAATAGTCTTAGTCAATAAAATTATGTTTATATTTTAGGTTATTTTCATTCTTATCCTTTTAGTGTAATCCCCAAATAAATTAATTTTTCCCTTAACCATGAAAATTAGTTGTTACTGCATTTACAATTAATTTTGGTCAAAAGTTATTTAAAATTATGATAAAATTTAAATTAATTTGATTCAAAATATATAATATATTTTATAAATTCAATTCATTGATGTGGAAATATATTATTTAAAATTAATCTAATATACGTGATAAGAAAACAAGTCTCAAAATTAATGTCATTCAAAATGTTATAGTTTTTATATATCTAAATTCAACAATAAAATTAATAAAATAACCTAATGTATATTAATTTATTTTTAATTGAACTAATTTTACTTTAAAAAAATTTACAAAAAAGTTTAAGATTATAAATTTGTAATCCAAAAGGTACATTTCAATTAAAACTTATTTTTTCTCAGTATTAATCTAAAAATGAATCTTCATAGAAAAATCCCAGAAAAATACCAGAAGATAATTTTGGAATTATGATTAAAAAAGGAAGATTAATTTTTCAAATAATTTTTATTAATTTATTAAAATTTAAATTTAAAATAATTGTGAATTCATTATGAAATTGTCTTTTATTTAAACCAGTTTTTGCATGCATCACAAGAAATCGATGCAATTAAATTGATTTTGAAATATATATATATTTTAATTTCAGGGGGAGTTACAACCCACGATTTGTTTGAAGATCTAATAAAGGTAAATCACTGTGTAATGGTCACTTTGTAAGGGTACGCCCAATTTTATAAATGCTACATAAGGGTAATTTTTTACAAAAGGGTAAAATTATTTTTCCTCTATATTGAACATGCTCCACGCATATGGGTAATGAATTTTACCCTTGTTTTTGGGATTTCATCCTCTTCTTCCCTATCTCAAACCTCAAAACAACTTAAATGATTCTAAATTCAAAATAAATTGAATTAAATATTTGAAATCACTTAAATCCATATATCATATTTTTTGGATGAAATTAAACAATCAACTAATATGAATCATGTAAAACAAAAAATAAATTATGATATTTCTATTATCTATTATATTATAGTGAACCTTAATATCGGGTTTTATTATAAAATATGATATTCTTGATTAAATATTATTTATTGATATTATGAGATTGAAAAGATCAAATATGATTTGTTTATGATCATTAAGACTTCATTCGACCACAACATGTTTTTCACCTAGATTCATAGCATATGAAAACCGCATTATCACTCATATTTTATGGGATTTTCGTTTACAAATGATAAAATTCATATTATTTTATACCACTTTTTGTAAAACTAGTTCTTCTATTGCCTATATAAATAACAAAAGACTAATAGAAAAATTATAATATTCATTTTGTTTTTAATAATTTTAATTTTAATTTATTATGAAATTATTCTAGAATAATTATCATGAATGATAAATAATAAATATAATAATTTTAATTAATGATTATTAAAAAGAATGAATGTTTTACTTACTTATTAAATCATAATTATTATCTATTAAATAATTTATAATATCTTAGTTATTCTATATTATCCTAGAGATAAAATAATAATATCACATGTAGGATTTTATTTCTATTCATATAAAATGAATGCATTTTATAGGAACCAATTATAATTGAACACTGGCCTATTGATAATTATAATGCCAATGAACAGTTTATAATTATTGTAGGGTGATCCATTGTATATTTAAAATCAAGGGGGGTAATCCATTATATTAATGTTGGAAACCCCCAGGGTGGAAGTTCGTTTCCATTTTCAGGCTATATAGATATGACATTAACATGATATTTTATTTATGTTTCATTTTCCAATTCTTTTTACGTGTTTCATACATGTGTAGGAGTAGACGTTATGGTTTCTTGATTATCAACATCTGTTTTTATATTTCTATGATCATTTGTTATTGATACTCCTCATTATTCATTTATTTGAAATCTAATTCGTATTTGATTGCATAGCATATTGAACCATAGTTAAGGTATCATATTTTTTAGTTAGAGTAATGTGGTTGGTCCATCATGGTATAAAATTACATTATGTGGGTAATGGATATCCCTACAATGGAATGTGCATATATGGATAGTTAACTAACATGATGTAATCCAAACATTCTTAATAAAGGTTTTGGATATCCTTGTATAGGAATATGAATGTGATGTTAGCTGAAATGAAATAGATGATTTGGTCATGAGATCCTCAATGGTGTCTATGGATTACCTTATATATAGATGTTCATAATTTACTACCTCTATGATTTTTAATTTATGTCTGGTATTATTGATGAACAACACCATTAGGTTTGGGTGTGTAGTGTTACCTTTAAGGTGGTACTTGTTTAAAATTTTCTGACATCCTTACCAAATACTAGCTGAATGTGAGGGATTGTTAATCATGGAAGATATTTTTCCTCTGAAAGATTGACACTTGTATGACTATTTGTTTGTTATTATATATACAATTTCAAGGTAAAATAATTGCATATATCATGTGAAAATATGATAAGGGCACATTGGTGTTACTTATTTAGATATTTTCTCAGGTCCTACAAAGGTATTTTAGTACCCTTCTAGATTTCCATATAGTGTTTCAGTAAAGGGAAAGGGAGCTATAGTTTACATATGAGAAGAAGAGTATGGAGATAGAAGAATGAAAGGAAATAACCCTAAGGGTACGACCATTTATTTATTTATTTGTCTCCTTTTTCCTTTCCATGGATTGGATTTTCACTTTGGGAACTATTTTTTTCATTGTATGAAATTTATGTTATATATTTTTTCTATATTGTAAAATTAATTCCTATTATATTTTAATTTATTATTATCTTATTGATTTCATGACACTGAGGGTATATTCTCTCCAAGGCTTGATTATACCTTCAATACTATTCGACAATCTCTTATGTGTGTGGTGGTGTTCTCAATTTCACATGACACTCTATAATAGAACAGGTTGTTCAGGTTGGGATGTTACAAAGCAGAAATAAATGATATTTTAAAACATTTAGATAAACATGGGATATGGTAAAATGGGTAATACTTTTTTGGGCCATTATAAGTGAAATTACATTTCCATGTCCAACACATGTGTAACAGACCCGCAAGATACCCTAGATGGGGTTTTCTATACTTTTTTATGAGAATTGGTCTGGCATGATGTATCATTATTTGTAATGTATGCTCACATGAAATACCTATAACTATTTATGTGTTGTATAATAGTTTCTTAATTTAATTATTTAATTTTTATACCTATTTGGTATAGTTTCACCAATTGAGTGATTTGTCTGTTTTGTCAGGATGTTATAATATATATATATTTAGAAATAATTATTTTAAGGGAGAATATAGTTGTGTTAGAATATATATAATGAATATGACTAATGATCAGGGATAGAATCCAAGGTAAATACTACGATGGTAATACCTATGTATAAGAGCATTATACATGGAGAACAATATGTGATCCCATAGCCATGATATAATTGACTCAAGTTTTTAATGTTTATTCACATTAGATATATGATTACTCATAGATGTTTTATGGGACCTCTAGATGTGTTATCCTAGGATCCTCCTGTTCTTCCACCCATGTTGTAAGAGGATATACCCAAAGACCATTCTATATTAGCATAAGTAACTCATGATATATAACATGTTCTCTAGGGACTCCTTTAGATTCTGTTCATAAAATGGTGACTGTTTAGAGGGCCGTGATTATCCTGCTAGAGATTTCTAGGTCCATCATACCCTAACATTCTATGGATCTAGTGTTTTGTATAATACATTAGATAAAATAGACATTATTGATATAGGTTTGGAGCTTTTTTATACTCTAAGGGAGTCATTAGTGATTCTAGTGTCATTCATGTTCCTAGGACCCAGTATGAGAAGTAGGAGTACCATGAGTTAGACTTGGATACAAGAAATAATTACACGGGAGTCCTTCAAGGAGTATATTCTTGAGTAATAATTCCATGAAATTATTAATATTGGCGGTTCATATGATTTTATGATGTTATAATAGGGTTATATGCCTATCTATGATAATCTACTTGGTTGAAATATTTACCTTGATTATCCCGTTTATTGTCTATGAACAAGGAATAAAGGGATACAGTGTTTTAGATAGGCCTTTGACTGGAACTGGAAAATTAGGTAATGGGATTCGACCTGATAATTAATACATAGTTTCTTCTTAGGACCTAAACACTGAGATGTGTCCTATGGATGATAGGGAAGAATGTTTGATTATATACAATGTCAGGTCAGTGAATAATCATTCTATTAGTGCTACATGATTTTTTCCAATAGTAGGAAGAGGGAAGTGGACCATGTGAAATAGGGAATAAGATATACAGGTTAGAGAATGTATTCTTCCGGATCCTCTATGGAGGCTATTCCACCATTTTAAACACTTTTCAGAAAATTTTTTCTTATAGTGGTGAGTATAGGAAGCTATATATTGACTATCACCTTTATGGAATGTCCATTCATCTTTAATACTTTGGAAAAAAATTATCATATAGTAGTGGGTGTCTTGGGAAAGATAGAAGTGGAGGAAATTATTATATGGGGTATAATACCAAGATGTTTTATACATAGGGATAATGATATTTAACTGAGATATTATGAGTTTATATATTACACCAAATTATAGAAGATGATGGTGAGGGCCCATCAACTATTTGAGGTATAGTTCTGGTAAACTTTACCATATCTACAGCTACGTGGGATAATAATTATTTCTATTATTTAATATATATACATTTATTTGATGAAATTGAATTACCTATCAAGTTATCCTCTAAGTTAGACTACCAATTTTACACTTTTGGGCATGAGATTAAACCATCTCTAGTGATACCCATTATTTACTATAGTCATCACCCACTATTGAAATAAATTGGAATTAAATATAATAGAGATAATAAATGTCAATGTGGTTCATAAAATCTATTTTCTGACCATCTTTGATCTCACAATGATTTCTATTAATTATATGTGTCAGTCCTTTCACTTAAGGGAGACTAGTTCATGATTAATGAAAAGGGGGAAATATGAGCAAGAAGAATTGGAACAAATTGTAGTCATCTTGAGATGATCGTGGAATTTATGGGTTAGTAGAAGACTAATTGAAAATAACTATACTCATGTATCTCTATTAGGATATATTTCATGATTAAATCATAAGACTTCCTGCTCATAGGTGTAACACCCCAAGCTTCTACGGTATGCTTCTCATTGAATAATGCAATAGCATGTGTTGTATACAACATCGAGTTCTAACACACCACAGCCAATCAAACTAGCCATTATGAATAGTAATACCCACTTTTTGAAATTTATAAATTTTATTTTTCAAAATGGACTTCATTTTTGGATTCGAAATATCGAAATTAGCCAAGGGTGAATTTTTGGTATTTTTCTGAAAAACATCATTTTTTGATGAATAGTGAAACCATAAGTGGTAGTTAAAAAACTAAATTTTTCATAAAACATAATTTTACCCTTTCTGTGATTGGAATTTCGAAAATCCAAGAGACATGGTTAATATCAAGGAGTAAAATGTGGTTCATTGAGATGAAAATAATTGGTTGGTGAATAGTAACTTTTTACTTTTATTTACCATGGTTAAAAGTAAATTGGGTAATTAAGGGTAAAAATGTTATTAATATTACCCTAACACATGTTCTAATTCTATTTGACAAGTGTATATCGACCAAAAACAACCTTAGGAATAAAATATTATCATTTAGGTCCACTTGGATTAGATTAGGACATTTATTATTATTTAATTCAAAGAAGAGTTAAAAGAGTTAAAATCAAAGTTTATTTACTAAAATATTTTTAATATAGAGTTACGCATAAGATACATTTGATTGTAAATATTCATTAGAAAGATAAAACGATTTCCTAAATAATGATAGTTTATTTATAATTTTTAGACTTTAAATAAATTAATTTATTTATGACACAATGATGATGCAGTAATTACCATAATAGTGAAAAATTAAAATAATTGATATTATAAATAACCAAATAAATATAATTTGAGAATTTTTATGAAGTAAACTAATTTTATAGGTTAATATGAAATGTTAGTATTGACTTAATTAACGTTTTTAGAAGTAATAATTATGTTATGATTTTTACAGAAATCAATTATTGAATAGTGTCAAAATTGACATAAAAAAGTTTTTAAAAAACATATTTTATTATTAAGTGATATTAAATTTTTAAAAATATAAGGATCAGTCAAGAGACTTATATCAGGATAGGTGAATCATTAAGGGACCTTTTGGGGCTCTCTTGGATGTATATAGTATGTTTATTAACCATATATTATAAAAATACAAAGAGACATTGTAAAAGTGAAACTAATTAACTAAGAGTTAATACTTAAAGATCAGGATAATATAATGACCCAAACCAGTATAACTTATATTTTTTGATTGGTTTTAGACCGATACCCACCTTAAACCATAAATAATCCACTTTTTAGACATTAGAAACTGAATATGAATCTATTATAAAATAATATTTCTAGCTTTTCCAAAGGTGCCCCTCACCCCTCTTATAAAAGGGCACTCTCCCTTCTCATTAACTCACACCATAAAAGCCTTTTGGTTCAGCCAAAATCTGCCAAAATACTCTCTCAACTTACCTGAATTTATCATAGTGGCCTTCCATTAGTCATAAAGCTAAATTAAGGAGCCCTTTTGATCAAATCAAAAGGAAGAACCTGAAGAAGAGGTAATGATTTCACCACCATTTTTCAAGTTCCTTTCTTCTTCCACTTCTTCTTTCTTTGTTATTACCATTATAAAATGATAACTCCAGTATATTATTTATACTTTGATGTTATTAATAACATTTTACAACCATATTTTAGTATTCTATCCATCCTTTTAATAACATGTCACCATACATGCGTATGTACGGCTTACCGTCTCCACGTCATGGTGTAATTGTTATTCAATAAATTATTATTTGGATGGGTATAATAATGATGTGTAATTCATGAAAATAATAAATATAACATGATAATTATTCTGTATATATGATATAGAATCCAATTATATATTATTTAAATATCAAAAGAATGATATTGTCGCTCGTGTGTACGTACGGACTACCGTCTCCACGAACGCGATGAGATTCATTCTCCATCATATCCATTAAAGTATAATTCTCATTTGATGATTAATAATAGTATCTATGTTCTTGATATAATTCTGGATATGATTAAGATACAACCTATCAATGAAAAACAAGACTTACGTAACAAAACATATAAAATAAAACGAGTAAGTTAACACCCAAAACAACAATAATACTAAGATATTATTAACAAATCAATGTTAAAAGATCATAGATGATATCATATTAATGTAAATTATTATTCTATAATTTAATAAAAATTATTTAACCATTATACAAGAGTTTAACCTACCCCCATCCAAGGAAAAGTACAAGTTAAGGGTTTATTTCGAAATCTCTTCATTATCCGAGGTTGTTTATACATAATAATCTACTGGGATTTCATTATCATCCAAATCCATATTTCTTAAAAATGTATTTCAAAACATTTTTACTATTTACAAGAATATGGGTTAAAGTCATTTATACCCTTGTTTTACTTTTAATAAGAGGTTTATAAAGGAATCTTTCCGTCGTTTTCAAAACAAGATGCATTTTAACCTTTTCAATAGAATTAAGGTAAGAATGTTTTTTTAACTTATACGGCGGGTGTGGCTATTTTCCGCCTTTATAAAATATTCAAAGCTTACTTTACAAGCTTATAAGAATATTTTAAAAGTAAATGTTTTCTTTCATAATTATGTGACTTTTAAATGATTTCAAAAAAAAGATATATTTCTCTCAAATAGTTTTGATTTCATATATGTCAACATAATTTGATGGATTTTAAGCTTATTTGATGTTAATTTATTATGATACAAAACTTCCATATTGTATTGAAGGTTTTGTGATATGTTTGACTGTGGATGTGTTACATTTATACCATTCATGGTTTATGGAGAATGTATTGACATTTCTTATGCTAGTTTTAATATGAATGTTTATGTTATGTTTAAATCTGTTCATATGAAGAATGCATTGGACTTAATAAGTGATGGGTGGAGCCCGCTATAGCTCCTCGATGCATCGGTAGGTCTCATGAGACAAACTAGTGTCTTGGCACAAGGCCTTGGAAAAATCTTATTTGTAGTCTTGGCACGAGGCCTTGGCTATGTGGTTATGATAGTCTTGCATTATGCATTCCATCATTATGAAAGTGGTTATTGATATTGCATGTGATTATTCAATTAGTAGAATATCCATTTGAATAATTAAATGGCATTATTCCATTTTATTTTTTCCATACTATGTTGATGTTCAAGTTTAAAAGGCTTTTGTTTTAGTTATACATTGCCTTAAATGTTTATTCTTATTTGTGAATGTTTTCACTATATTGATATCCTTACTAGGCATTTGAGCTCACCCTTTTCTATGTTTTATTTTTCTCAGGATGTGAATATGTAATTTAAGAATGACCTGTAGGGATAGTATGAGAGGATAAGAGTGTGGACTATGTAGACTATATTGTTGTAGTTTTCATTTTATGATGTAATGTAAAACTTTATGAATGTATCTAGTTATTCCAATGCTACTAAACTAATCAGTCTTTCAAGACTCAGTCTTTCTTGTGATCATGCCAATGATATGTAATAATGCACTAGCTTTGTGTAACTGGGGTTAGGGCATTAGAGTTGGTATGAGAGGAAGGTTATTACAAACCTTGGAAGCGAGATTTAGATAAACTCTGATTAGAGCACGTAGACCTAAGATGACCATTGAGGATTAGTATAGAAGAACATCCAAGAATTTTGGTATTGTAGAGATTTTGTGAGTTTTCCAAGCAATACATCCCTGTCTGGATACGAGCAGGTAGAGGCATCTCTGGCACAGATGTACCTAGGGGTTAAAACCATAAACACCACTTTTAGCTAGACTCGAACGGGAACTGGTCCACAACAACGGGCCTTGCTGCACTTTTGGTTACGACACTCCCAGGGGATATTCATAGGATAATTCTCATTTTCATTACAAACCATTATGAAGGGTTTATGAGTATATACTTCCTCAAAGAAAACATTTTTATGATTATGGATTATATCCATAAATAGTTCAAATTTTTTAAGTGTTTTATAAGTATGGGATTATGTATTTTGATTCATAAAATGATCTTGTTTATGCCATTGTTTATAAATGGCACCTAGAGGAAGAAATAGAAACCCTATCAATGCACACACTCTATGTAGGAATTTCTCTCCTGATCAAGATAATTATAGTGGAGCTGGTGATGCAACTGGTGCCAATCAGCTACTCACCATACTGGGACAACTCACTTAGGTTATGAATAATAACTTTACCCGTATAGAGCAACCTGATCCGCAGCATGGAGGATCAATGTTAGATCGATTCATGAGGCAACAACCACCAACGTTCAGTGGGAGTAACAATCCCTTAGTCACTGAGCAATGGATAAATTCCCTAGAGAAAATATTTCAGGCTTTGGGGAGTAGTGAAAGGGAAAACGTTATCATGGATGTTTACCGCCTCACTAGAGATGCTGATCAATGGTGGTCAATGATTCAAAACAAGAAGGAAGATAATGAAGTATCAAATATGGAATGGATGGAGTTAAAACATCTATTTTTAGAAAAATACTTTCCTCATGACCATCGAGTAGATATGGAAAGACAATTTCTGAGTCTGAGACAAAAGGAGGATGAGAATGTCACAATGTATGAGGCTAACATTACAAGGTTAGCAAGGTATGCTAGAGATTATATACATAACCCAAGAAGTAAGATTGATAGTTTCTTTGATGGTTTAAAACCATTTCTCCATCGAGCATTAGTCTCACAATCCTTGTCATCATACGAAGACATTTTCTCATGTGCTATCAAGACAGAAAAGAAATTCTCTAAGTCTTATGACATTAAATCATAGCAAGAGAAGAAGAGAACTACAGATAAATCTAGGAATGGAAATAAATGTAATAAGGGAAAAGTTGAATATCCATCCTTCAGTAAATGTGGGAAGAAACACCCCAGTACATTCTTAAAAGGAATGGGAGTCTGTTACAAGTGTGGTGAAAAAGGCCACCAAACTTGTGATTTCAAGGGGTAGAAGGAAGCTACCGATGTTCAGTGCTAAAATGGCAGGGAGATGGGACATTATGCAAATGAATTTCCTAAGCATCAGGGGAACTTACCCCAGAAAATGCCAAGGGATCAAGGCCAAGAATATGCTATCACTACTGTTGAGGTAGAAGCTCCGAAAGACGTGGTGGCATGTAATTTAATGGTTTCCTCATGTTTAGAAAATGAATTATTTGATTTTGGATCATCGCATTGTTTCACATCTTCCCCGTTTTCTAATAAAATTAGATATTTCCAATTTTATTTAACAAGGGAGTTGTCCGTTAAAATTCCGAAGGGAAGCATCATTGCAAAAATTTTGTGAATCAGTCCCCATTAGAGTACATAAATGTTCTTTATCTGCTGATCTCATCGTCATACCTATGATTGAGTTTCATATAATCCTCGGTATGGACTGTCTTTTAGACTATGATGCGATGATTTATTGTAAGAATAAGTAGGTTATGATTATTTATGATGATGATAAGGAACACCTTATCTTCAGAGCAGAATCGTCTACGCCTAATTATTATCTTGATCCGCCCCCAGTAGCTCAACTAAATTCAATTATTGGGGAGGAAGATAATGAAATGACTATGGGTTTGGAAAGGAATGTTCAAATAGAGAATGTACCTATTGTGAAAGAATATGTAGATGTGTTTTAGGATGATTTACCTGGACATCCTCCAGAATGAGAAGTTGAGTTTTCCATTAATTTAATTCCTAGATCAAGGACAATATCGAAGACCCCTTATAGAATGGCCACTGCGGAATTAGTCGAATTAAAGAAACAACTAGAGTAATTGAGTAATAATGGATTTATTCGCCCTAGTGTTTCTCCATGGGGATCCCCTATTCCTTTTGTTAAAAAGAAAGATGGATCTATGAGGTTATGTATTGACTACAGGGAGATCAATGCTATAACAATAAAGAACAAGTATCCCCTACCTCGCATTGATGATTTATTTGACCAACTGCATGGAGCTCAATAGTTTTCAAAGATTGACCTTCGATCTGTATAGCATCAGTTGTGTGTGAAGAAGGAAGACATTCTAAAGACAGCATTTTGAACCAGGTACGGGCATTACGAGTTTAATGTAATTCCTTTTGGATTGACTAATGCACCCTCTGTATTCATGGATTTGATGAATAGAGTTTTCAAGGAATATCTCGATGAATTTGTGGTGGTATTTATTGATGATATCTTGGTATACTCAAAAATCTACGAAGATCATGAAAATCACTTGGGCATTATTCTGAAGACTCTAAGATGAAATGAATTATATGGGAAGTTTAGAAAGTGTGAATTCTGGCTTTAGGAGGTTTCTTTTAATGACCATATTGTCTCTAAAGATGGAATCTCTATTGATCCTTCTAAGACCAAGGCAATCCAAGAATGGCCAGCACCTACGAGTATAACAGAGGTATGCAGTTTTATTGGTTTAGCAGGTTATTATCGATGTTTCATCCATAATTTTGCCCGGTTGGCTAACCAATTAACAAAGCTGACACGTAAAGGGTTTAAATTTTTTTGGACAAAAGAGTGTGAAGAATGTTTTGAAGAACTGAAGAGAAGATTATTCAATGCTCATATGTTGACTCTACCATCGGGGAATGATGGGTTCGTTATTTATAGTGATGGATCGAAGAAAGGACTTGGTTGTGTCCTTATGCAGAATGATAGTGTTATTACCTATGCATCATGATAGTTGAAAATTCATTAACAAAACTATCCTACTCATGATCTCGAGTTAGCAGCTATGATCTCTTCTTTGAAGCTATGGAGGCACTACCTATATGGTGAAAAATGTGAGATTTATACTGATCACAACTGTTTGAAGTATATTTTCTCACAAAAATAACTCAACATGAGGCAAAGGAAATGGCTTAAATTACTCAAGGATTATGATTGTAC
This sequence comes from Viscum album, assembly GCA_963277665.1. Lineage (NCBI taxonomy): Eukaryota > Viridiplantae > Streptophyta > Magnoliopsida > Santalales > Viscaceae > Viscum > Viscum album. Next base: position 1,175,899,121 of record OY728134.1, read on the forward strand.
GATACAATACCACCTGGGGAAAGCAAACAAGGTGGCAGATGCTTTGAGAAGAAATGACCATGGAGTTTTGAACGTGATGAGAATCGAAAGGGATCAAATTTTCATGGATCTAGTGAAGATGGACATGGGAATAACCATGGAAGGTGAAACATCAATGATTTTTCAAATGGTTGACAAACCATATTTACTAGAAAGGATTCAGAGTTCTCAGACCGATGATGATGAATTTCAAATGAAGATTAAAGCTGCTAATGATGGGTGATTGAGAGAATTCGTGTATAAAGAAGGAGTTTCAAAATTCGGGAAGAGACTTTGTGTTCCCGATATACCTGATCTAAAAAGGGAATTGCTGGATGATGCTCATAGTTCCAATTCCTCTATACACCCTGGGAGCACCAAAATGCATAGAGATTTGAAGGAACATTTTTGGTGGGACAACATGAGGAGGGAGATTGTCGATTTTGTGTCAAGATGTATGGTTTGTCAACAAATGAAAGCTGGAAGGAAACAACCTAGTGGAGTATTGCAACCACTTCCCATACCTGAGTGGAAATGGGACAATATTACAATGGACTTTGTTGTGGGACTACCAATGACTCCTAGAAGGAATGATGCAATATGGGTTATTGTTGATCGTCTTACAGAGTCAGTACATTTTCTTGCTATAAGAGAAGATCTACCACTAGAACGTCTAACAAGACTATATATTAATGAAGTTGTGAGACTTCATAGAGTACCCCTATCGATTGTTTATGATCGTGATCCCTGTTTTACTTCATGATTCTGGAAAAGTCTTCATAAATCCCTAGATACTGAACTTTATTTGAGCACTGCCTACCACCCTCAGACAGACAGACAATCAGAACGGACTATTCTAACCTTATAAGAGATGTTGATATCTTTCTCACTTGACTTTCGTGGTATGTGGGATCAATATTAACCTATGGTAGAATTTTCCTATTACAATAGATTCCATTTGAGTATTCAGATGGCACCATATGAAGTGTTATATGGAAAGAGATGTCGCACACCAACCTGTTGGGATGACGTTGATGAAAGAAAACTTGTAGGTCCAAAACTGGTGGAGGAAACAATGGAAAATGTGAAGGAAATCCAAAATCACATCAAAGAAGATCAAATTAGGCAGAAGAGCTATGCCGATAATCGAAGGAAGGATTTGGAATTTCAAGTCAGTGATCATGTTTTCCTAAAGGTATCTCCATGGAAAGGAGTCATACATTTTGGTAAGAAATGTAAATTGAGTCCTAGGTACATCGGACCTTTCGAAATTCTTGAACGAATTGGGGTTGTAGCTTACCGATTGGCAATGCTGCCAAGTCTCCCCAAAGTTCACGATGTGTTCCACATATCTCTATTGAGGAAATACATGCCTGACCCAATGCATGTACTCACCTATGAGGAATTAAAACTGGAACCTGATCTATCATATTGCGAAGATCTCGTCAAGATTCTTGATACGAGAGAACAAGTGCTGAGAAATCGGACGATGCATCTGGTAAAAGTCTTGTGGAGAAACCATAAGATGGAAGAGGCAACGTGGGAAGCCGAGGAACTTATGATGAAGAACCACCCGAGTCTTTTCATTCGGTAGTATTCTAGAAATTCCGAGGACAAAATTATTTGAAGGAGGGGAGAATGTAACACCCCAAGCTTCTAAGGTATGCTTCTCTTTGAATAATGCAATAGCATGTGTTGTACGCAACATGGAGTTCTAACACACCACAACCAACCAAACTAGCCGTTACGAATAGTAATACCCACTTTTTGAAATTTATCAATTTTATTTTTCAAAATGGACTTCATTTTTGGATTCAGAATATTGAAATTAGCCTAGGATGATTTTTTGGTATTTTTCTGAAAAACATCAATTTTTGATGAATAGTGAACCCACTAAGTGGTAGTTAAAAAACTGAATTTATCATAAAACATAATTTTACTACTTCTATGATTGGAATTTCAAAAATCCCTGAGACATGGTTAATATTAAGGAGTAAAACATGGTTCATTGAGATTAAAATAATTTTTTTGTGAATAGTATCTTTTCACTTTTATTTACCACAGTTAAATATAAATTGGGTAATTAAGGGTAAAAATGATATTAATATTACCCTAACACATGTCCTAATTCTATTGGAAAAGTTTATCTCGACCAAAAAAAACCTTAGGAATAAAATATTATCATTTTGGTCCACTTGGATTAGATTAGGAAATTTATTATTATTTAATTCAAAGAAGAGTTAAAAGATTTAATATCAGAGTTTATTTACTAAACCATTTTTAATATAGGGTTATGCATAAGATAAATTATATTGTAAATATTAATTAGGGAACTAAAACAATTTCCTACATAATGATAGTTTATTTATAATTTTTAGATATTAAATAATTTACTTTATTTATGACACAATGATGATGCAGTAATTACCATGATAGTGGAAAATTAAAATAATTGATATTATAAATACCCAAATAAATATAATTTGAGACTTTCGATGAATTAAACTAATTTTATAGTTTAATATGACATGTTAGGATTGATTTAAATAACTTTTTTCAAAGTAATCATTATGTTATGAGTTTTACAAAAATCAATTATTGAATAGTGTCAAAATTTACATAAAATAGATTTTAAAAAACATATTATAGTATTAATTGATATTAAATTCCTAAAAATATAAGGATTGGACAAGAGAAGTATATCATGATAGGTGTATCATTAATGTACCACTTGGTGGTATCATGGATGTATATAGTAAGTTTATTAACCATATAATATAAAAATATGAAGAGACATTGTAAAAGAGAAACTAATTAATTAAGAGTTAATACATAACGATAAGGTTAATATAATGACTCAAACCTATCTAAATTATATTGTTTGAGTGGTTTTAGACCCATACCCATCATAACCCATAACTTATCCACTTTTGATCCATTAGAAACCAAATATTAATTTGTTATAAAATAATATTTCTAGCTTTTCCAAAGGTGCCCCTCACCCCTCTTATAAAAGGGAACTCTCCATTCTCATTAACTCGCACCTTCAAAGTCTTTTGGTTTGGAAAAACTCTGACCTAATACTCTATAAAATTACCTCACTTCATCATAGAGTCCTTCATTTAGTCAGAAAGCCATCTTAATGAGCCCTTTTGATTATATCAAAAGGAAAACCCCGAAGAAGAGGTAATGATTTCACCACCCTTTTTCAAGTTCCTTTCGTCTCCCACATCTTCTTTCTTTGTTATTACCATTATAAAATAATTACTCCAGTATATTATATATACTTTGATGTTATTATGAACATTTTACAACCATATTTTAGTATTCTATCCATCCTTTGAATAACATGTCACCATACGTGCATACGTACGGCTTACTGTCTCCACGTCGTGGTGTAATTTTTATTCAATAAATTATTAGTTGGATGGGTATAATAATGAGGTGTAATTCATGGAAATAATATATATAACATGATAATTATCTTTTATATATGATATACCATCCAATTATATATTATTTTAATATTAAAATAGTTATATTGTCGCTCGTGTGTACGTACGGACTACCGTCTCCACGAACGCGATGAGATTCATTCTCTATCGTATCCATTCAAGTATAATTCTAATTTGATGAATAATAATAGTATCTAAGGACATTATATCATTCTGGATATGATTAAGATACAACCTATCCATGACAAACATGACTTATGTAACAAAAGCTATAAAATAAAACGAGTAAGTTAACACCCGAAACAACGATAATACTAAGATATTATTAACAAATCAATGTTAAAAGATCATATATGATATCATATTAATATATATGATTCTTGTATAATTTAATAACAATTATTTCACCATTATACAGGAGGTTAACCTACCCCCAACCAAGTAAAAGTACAAGATAAGGGTTTATTTCGCAATCTTTTCATTATCTGAGGTTGTTTATGTGTAATAATCTACTGGGATTTCTTTATCATCCACATCCATGTTTCTTAAAAATGTATTTCAAAACATTTTTACTATTTACACGAATATGGTTTAAATTAATTTATACCCTTGTTTGACTTTTAATAAGAGGTTTATAGAGGAATCTTTCTGTCATTTTCAAAACAAGGTGCTTTTTAACCTTTTCGACAGAATTAAGGTAAGAATGTTTTTTAAACTTATATGGTGGGTGCAGATATTTTCCACCATAATAAAATATTCAAAGCTTCATTTACAATCTTATAAGTATATTTTCAATTTAAATGTTGTATTTCATAATTATGTGACATTTAAATGATTTCAAAAACATATATATATATATATTTCTCTCAAATAGTTTTGATTTCATCTATGTCAACATCCTTTGATGGATTTTAAGATTATTATATGTTTATTTATTATGATACAAAACATCTATATTATATTGACGAATTTATGATATGTTTGACTGTGGATGTGTTACCTGTATACCATTCATGGTTTATAGAGAAAGTATTGACATTTCGTATGCTATTTTTAATATGAATGTTTATGTTATGTTTAAACGTGTTCATATGAGGAATGCATTGGACTTAATAAGTGACGGGTGGAGCCCGCTATAGCTCTTAGATGCATCGGTAGGTTTCATGAGACAAAATAGTGTCTTGTCACAAGTCCTTGGAAAATTCTTATTTGTAGTCTTGGCATGAGGCCTTGGCTATGTGGTTATGATAGTCTGCCATTATGCATTCCATCCTTATGAAAGTGGTTATTGATATTGCATGTGATTATTTGATTAGTAGAATATCCATGTGAACAATTATATGGCATTATTTCATTTTATTTTTTCCATACTATGTTGAAGTTCACATTTAAAAGGCTTTTGTTTTAGTTATACATTGCCTTAAATGTTTATTCTTATTTATGAAAGTTTCCTCTATATTGTTATCCTTACTGGGCATTTGAGCTCACCCTTTTCTATGTTTTATTTTTCCCAGGATGTGAAGAAGTAATTTATGAATGACCTGCAGGGATAGTATGAGGGGATAAGAGTGTGGCCTATGGAGACAATATTTTTTTAGTTTTCATTTTATGATGTAATGTAAAACTTTATATATGTATCTAGTTATTCCAAGGCTACTAAACTAATCGGTCTTTCGAGACTTGATCTTTCTTGTGATCATGACAATGTTATGTAATAATGCACCGGATCTGGGTAACTGGGGTCGGGGCGTTACAATAGGGGATTTGAATTTGGTATTCATTTCATGCTCCTTAATAATCCTATTTAGAATCCCCAATATCCTATGGTTTCAAAACAGAATAATTATATAAGGTCAAAACTATATTATAAGGAGAAGAAGGTATTTATCATGCTGAGTGCTTCGTCATGTGGTGCATACAGGTTTGTCTTACATGAAGGAGGATGGTATTCCCTAAATCGTCAATGAGTATTGTAAATTGTATGAGGTGATGGTGTTGAACTGGTATTATTTTCCTAGGTGTGAAAAACATTTTTATCAATTATAAGGAGCCTGATGGTTTAATATGATTTATCTTTGATCAGTAAATCACCATCTAAGAGTTAGAGTGGTGGAAGTACCAAATATGATGTTTCAGAGAAGGCTTCTGTAGTAAGATTACTTGACGATATCATTTATAATAATGAACAAACAAGCAGTGATCATGGATATCGTGAAATCATATTCAAACCTTTCATAGACTCCTTTATCATGTTTTTTTGTTGACATACCCATATAATCACTAACACATGTCTATCATGTTGTACACTCTAAGATTGTTTGGATTATACATCAGGAATTTCATATTTATGTCAATCTATCCATGTTTGACTTCTAGATTCGAGAGATGAAATTATTGGAGCTTTTTTTGATAGGTATATACATAGGACCATAGAATGTGGAGGGAGTGACTTCATAGAAAAATCACCAAAACATTTTTGAGATCAGAAGATGTTGGGACCTAATAATATATTACTAATTCAATAACCAATAAATATATCGATTATAAACACCCATGACTATGTTAATATTTATGGGGATTTTATTATTTAGATTAGCATGATGTAGTGTTTTTAAGATATATTAGAGATTGAATATCACAATTATACTGATACGTCTAGGTCATGGAATTAAATATGTTGTGTATAATGGTATATATACAATTAGTTTAGGAGTATTTCTAATGTAGATTGTGAATATGGTAGATTATGTCTCATGTTATTTGTGACAGTCGGAGTGGACATACCTACCCACGACATGGACATGAAATACACAGGTTAGGATCTTAAGTATTGCTGACATTATCACATTGGTGAGTGGTTTTTTTATACACTAAGAACCGGACCCTTAGGTATATATTCATGTTGAAGGACCACAAACTAATGCATTGGAACAATGTATAGTATCTTCATATATTTTAGTTATAGATGTAATAAGCACCAGTGATGCAAAATATGAGAATGGTACCTCGTATCAATAATATGTTGGTTTCGAAGTATCCTAATGAGAATCCTTTTGAAGAGCAGTGAGAGATGATTTTCTTATCTCTTACTAGTTAGTGGATGAATATATGGATTTGGGGATGATTACTTTTTGTGTAGTTGTTGTCACATCTTATTTGGTAAACCATTTGAATGTATTCAATTATTCATACCCAAAGTGCATTTTGAGAAGGACTCATTTCTCTTGAGGTGACTCGACCCCCGAGTGGTCAATGTGCTATTATAATGTGGTCCTTGTACATGATGGAGTTGTAGTCATTTCTTATATTAGAGAGTATTTGATGAAATATTCAGATATCTCAACATGGAATTTACATACTTGATTTATGAATATATACCATGAGTTAAGGTGGATGTTTTGGTGTCTATGGATGAAGACAGACATCATAGGGTCTGTTTCATAATTCTATACATTCCATAAAGTATTGGATGTCCATCATCATTATGGATGTCTACTCTAACAACATCCAAGGTCCTTATTTAAGTGGGATGGTATCCTGATGGACGTTTTTATGGGGTTTGAATGATCCTAGAATTTCTATGTGGCATGGAAACATTTTATTTTTTATTTCCACAGTTTTTGATCTGATGAGGATTTCTAGCATGGAAATGGAAAAAATATGTCTGTCCGAGGATTGTTTGGAGCCGGGAGCTAATGGTTTTTGAAATTGAATTTGTTCTTGAATAGTTTATAGAAATTATTCCACCCATGCCATATGGTTTGAACAAACCATGTATCCTTGTTCATACCACTATTAGGCGCTACATGGTAAGATGAAACCATGCAACAAATGGTGAAAACCACTGAGGGGTTGGTATAGTTTTCAATAGAGGTAAATATCATGATATTTGCATGTTATCCCAAACCAAGAACCTAATCCAAGTGAGAGGGTTACTAAGGCAGAGGGATGATATTTGTTTGACATTGGTTTGGCCAACCATGTGGAAAAACTGTGAGACCTAATATTTTTCAATAAAATTACATTTTTCCCATCAAAATTATTATAACCGCTTTAATTTTTACTCAACATTCCAGAAGACAGATCCTTCAAATTTTGATATATTCATTAATAGTTCAAGGTTTCGTTCATTACCATTTCATAATTTAAACACAGATTCCAACACCACTCATCTCGTTGGATCTTTGCTGGTGAGTTCTATATTCCTCACTCACATTACATTTTTGGCTTTCTATTAGTGACACTATTATGGTGTAGGATCTTATTAGATATTCTAAAAATTTCACCTTTTCTTCCATTTTATTCTAATATGGATTGAATAATAAGTAAAGACTAGTTGATTATTCTTCTACTTGGATGTGGTATGTGTTCTATACCTTTATCATCGGTTTCCAGTTTTTGAAAAATTGTTGCCTCTATGATGCATTGTAGACATTCCAAGAGATGTTTTTCAAATTAACTGAATCAAGGGTTATATGATATTAAAAATTTAATACATGGGTTTGAATCCTTTCACGAAGCATGTAGGTTTTCCAATTCAACCTGAACCACCCATGGGGTGGGTTAAACCCTTTTTATCATGTTCATGCATCCCTTATGCTATGATGACCTCACCATGTATTATTGAAAGTCTAATAAAGCATAAAAATAGATATTAAAAGGTTTTATGAATCATTTATCACCATTTTAATTATAATTGAATTTTTTAAAATTGAAAATCCCCAGATATATTTATCATCATGAAGGGATTAGTGAAATGATTAAATTAATGGTAAATGAATTAGTAAATGACTTGGTTGGAATTTCGTAGAAATTAATACCCATTGGATGCAAAGATCATATTTGGATTCCCTGTAAATTTATACTAAAATGAATCATATTTATTTGAATGCCTTATAAATTTATACTCATTGGATCTTATTGACGTGAAATGATTAGAATCCTTGAACATTTATTCTCCTTTGATATGATTTACATGACATATTAGGATTCCACATAAAATTATACTCTATGGATCCAACATTAGGATGCCTTGGAGATTTCTACTATTATGATCCTATTTATCATTCTTACATGTATTAATTCTACATTTCTACACTAATTATAATGTTTAAAAAATTTAAATAACATTCTAAAATATCATGAACATTTCATCTCCCTGGTTATGACAGAGTCAGAGGCGATAGAAAATTTTGCTGCATGGATATTATTTACTTGATTTACAAATAATTTTAGTATACCATGGAAATTAATATTCTATGGATATTTTTTACCTAATCTATAGATATTATTGGTTTCCTTTCACATTACTACTCTATTGATCCTTGACCATGTATTACAGAAACACAATAAAATGGTGTAGGCCATTGTGGTTGATAGTTTTTATTCATTAAAGATAGCTCTTATGATGAGATTATTGACCACTGTGAGACTTTATAGAATAGATAAATTCACTTATACTATTAATAATTGTACACCTGTTATATATACAAATTTATTTAGTTTTTATAGATAGACATGATTTTTTATAGACTCTATTGGTGGTGGCCTACTATGTGTAATCTCACACCCTATTCAGTCCAACATTAGGTACCATAATAAAATTCATAGATTCAAGTAGGGGTAGAGGAAATTTAATACTTATTTATTCTTCATTTTTCATCACATAGTAGGAATGGAGCACGTAACCAAGATATGGATCATAATGTTATCTGATATAGTTTATTTTCAGGATTTTTGTACATTTGACACATATATTGTATTTGATCACTTTAATAAGTTATTTCTATCTTAATCATATCATTCCATGGTCATAATTTCTATAGGACACTATATGATGATATTACTTAGTTATTTATATGATGTATGTTTACTCTCATTTTCTAAAAAATAAATTATGAATCTATTGTTGTTTGATATGAATATGCCACGTTATCACAATCTAGTCATGATTATATATTATCCACACTAGTTTACCATCCACTCTCCCAGCTATTCTCCTACCTATGATATACAGGGAGGGACTCTTGGGTCCATGTGGATAACTAGGATCAGTTATTGTTGAGTGAACTGGGTTTGAGAGGCCACAAAGATGTATTAGGGTCTTTGTTTTCATTTTTATTTTTGTTTTAAAATATTAGACAAGATATTAGTAATATGTGGGAATTTGGTAATGATTTTTTACTTGGAGTAGATATCCCATATTTAGGGAAATGTCACACTGAATGTAATGGGATGTGTTATTATCGATTCTTCCTATTTTAGTTGACTTGACTTGACCATTCTGTGAAATAATTAATATTTGATGTTAGATATGATTATGGATATCTTACATGGACTGATATGGAATGGAGATATTTTATTATGAATCAATATAGGTACATACGATTTATAAGACATTGACTATGTTATTCTATGTTTATATTACTTTTTTTATTTCTTGTAACATATTTTGGGGCCTTATTTTTATATACATGAAACTACCCTGACATTTCATGAAGGTACTTGATAAATGAATCCATGGTATTTGAAATATTCCACAATTCAATTTATAATGTGTATATTCCCTTATAAATTAATAGTAGAGATCCGTATTGTCCAACATTTAATGAAATGTGAAATAGAAATTGTAATGAATTTAAATGAAATTGAATTCAGAACTAAATGTTTTCCATTAAATAAGGATGTCAGTTTCAATTAAAATGGTGTTTCCCTTATAAATGGATATTTACTCTGTATATATAGGATCCCCAGATTTATAGTATATATCCTGACCATAATCCATCCTTAGTAGTGGGAAGTAGGATGTATTTAATGCATTCTTATGGCATTAATGTCACCTAGAAATGGATTTGGGGCCTGGTAGAGTCGTGTGACTCATATTAAGAATGATAGTTCCTAGTCTATTCTTATTTCTATGTTATTATCATTCCATGATAATTTATTGAGCCTTAAAATTTTATAAATATGCCACAGGGGCAACATCCAGTTTTGAACTATGTGGGTAGAGATAACCATGATCTATTGGAGGAGGGACAAGGGCCACTTGTAAAACATCTAGCAATAGCTCTTGAAACATCTATTTTTTAACATGATGTGGGTGATGTGACCTAGTTCACAGATGGAAATATAAAATTCATGAAGACCCTTCTTGTATCACCACAACCATCCTCAACTACTGAAGAGTTGATGTTGGAGTTCCAGCAGCTACATCGATCCATGTTTATTGTGGCTAGTGGACCATAGGCTGCAAATTAATGGCTATATTAAATGCTATTGATTTTATAGAATATAGAGATACCTAATGATAGAATAGTAAGAACACTTCATATTTTATCTTTGATTCCACCAGCCAATGATAGGAAATGAGTAATCAAATGGATTTTCATCAAGATATCAATTGGAGGTATTTCATGATATCTGTTTATGAATTTTTTCCCAAGACAATGAGGGATAATATAAGTAGTGTTTTTCATTTTATATATGGTGCCTTCTCAGTAATGTACTATTATTCCCATTTCAAATTGATCCAATGGTTCCCTTATATTCTATTAGGTGATGAGTTATCGAACAATAGAAGGTATAAAGATGTTAAAAAGAATGTAATTTGATCAGATGTGAATGTATTTTGAATTTATACCATATAATACATTCAAAATCATGCATTCATTAATAAAGATATCCTGAGGGCATATTGGGGTGGAAACCAAGGTAGACCATCTTCAATCTGAGTTGTTCTATGCTAGGTTGCTAGGAGAGATTATTAGAGGTATCTCATGAAAGGAATACCGGTCAGAGCAATAGTGATGGTATTTTTTTCCCTTTCATTAGTGGGGGATACATGTACATATAAAGAGCTAGTGTGTCAGAGAGGAATTTGAGTCCTAATGTTGTAGTACTATGGGACATCTACATCTTCTTTTAAGACCATTCATAAATAAAAAATTGAGATAGTGTATTCAGTGTATCCACGTTCATGAGAATGTTTATTGGACTCTCTTTAGGAAAGAAGTTAGAGTTCTAGTAGACTATCTGGTTGAGATAGTGATCAATTTTGTGGTATCCAAAAAAACCAATTCATAGTGATATAATATCATAAATTATTTGGGTGGTGAGGATTAATCTCAGGGATGCGATTCAGGATAAATATATATAGTGAAACAGTTACCTATAGAGAGAAGTGACAACCCTTCTACCACGAGATCTACTATTATAGTGGAATCTCCTTTAATATATTACCTTTTTGATACACATAATTCAAATTACTTTATATGTACCTTTTTGGAGATCCTTCGGCTCAATGTGATGTTTGTTAGTGGTATATTTAAAAATCATACTTCATTAGGGGCATGATCGGAGAGTGTATTCTAGTGCAGGGAGTTCCCCTTGTAGTTGGTGGGTGTAATATCATAGAAGACATATTTTACCTCTAGATAACATGGTTTTACATCATTATCGGGATGGAATGGTTAGTTTGATATAATGATTTTTTGTATTTATATCACTATAGGGTGACCTTCTTTCACTAGAGGGTAGTGTTTTTGGTCAGAAGGTTGTATCTAATGTTATGAAGAGCCAATCCAATCCCTAGCATCATGATCTAGGTGCGATGATTAACTATATTGCTTGTTTTTTATTGGGATGAATATTTATGTTGTTTAGAATATTTCCCTCCAATGGTAAATTGTTTTAGGGACAATTTCCTAGAAAAAGGTTCAAGAGATGCTACCATGAGATAGACAGAGTTTTCCATTGCTCTAATTCATAGTTCTAAACATGAATCTATTCATCAGTATATATTAGCTAATATAATGAATCAAGATCTCACTAGGTAGATATCTGACATGGAAGTAAAATATTTTATACAAACTTGTAATGCATAGTGTCGTTCACTAGTCTTTTTTACATGAAGGTAGATGGAACCCTTCCCTTATTTACAGATTTTGAAAATTTGAACTTGTTGGTGTTTAATAACCGGTATCCTATTCCTAATATAGATGATTAATTTGAATGGATTTGATGTGTTTTGGTGTTATCGAAGATTGTTATGAGATTAGGTTATCATCTGGTGAATGTATGACTAGTAGAGACACGTCATGTAGCTTCACATTGAAGTTATATTCCATATTTTTATCTATTTATTCAGTTCAATATCATGTTTTTGTCAACATATTTCATGGAACTAATGAACTGTGTTTTCTATATATATATATGAATTAATTTTTGGTGTTATTCTTGGATGATATCATAGTGCATTCTCACACTCTACAAGACCACAACAAACATATTTAGATTGCGTTGGATACATATAGAGGAATCAATTATATGCTATGATAAAAAAGTATCACTTTTAGATGGTTAGGATTCACATCCTAAGTCATTTTTCTCAATGACTAGAGTAAGATTTGATCTAGATAATTTGAGAGATACAGTTTCAAGGAACATTCCATAAATGACTTTGATATATAGAGTTTCGTACTGAATCTATTTATTAATGTATTTTCATTCATGGATTATCAGTCTATAATGAACCTATTTTGTGATTGACTGTGAAGGGGGTGATGTTTGTATATTCAGATACCTATGTTATATCCTTTCAAAACATGAAATAGATATTATCATTATTTTTAGTCATTATTCTTCTAGTCCCTGGAAGGCTGTATATATTGTACTATGATGCATCTTGTATCAGTCATGGAGTGTTTAATATGAATGAGAATAAAGTCATGGTGTATTTGTCTCATTGGGTTATTCCTCCTGAGAGGAACTACCTATCTAATAATCACAATATATTTGTTGATGTTCATGTCTTACAATGTATGAGGCATTATTTACTGGGGGAGCATATTGTGGTGTACATGGAACACAGAAGCCTCGATTACATATATAAAAAATGTTAATTAAGTATTCGGAAATGAAGATTGGTTAAATAAATGTAGTTTTTTTACATAAAGTGTGTCTATTCACATGGAAATAGAAATTCAATTGATGATTCATAGAGCTCGAGGATTCAGAATAAGGTAGTTCATGAAGATGGTAGTGAGTGGCAGCTTATGGCCTTGTCTTCTAATATTTACATGGATGCACATGACAATAATGGATAATCTATACTCCCATTATATATGTGAATTCCACTCTTATTGATAGATCAATGATTGGTAATATATCATATTCTATGTTCTTGGTCTTATAAGAGAGTTCTTACGTTGAGGACCATCCAGGTGGTTAGACCATTGTTGAGTATGTGATCTTACTCATCCATAGGCATGTTTTGAATCCTCCTAACATTTGGGAGGAGTTAATGTGATATCTCATTCTTCTATATGGTCTATGAATCCTATCATTACTAAGATGTACTGCGACTTACAACATTAATACTGATGTCCATGAATGAAAGAAGATATTATTGGTTTCATTATTTGGTGTTCCACCTATCAACATGTTAAAATGGAACACCAACAACCAGTTTTGATTTTATATTATTGACTTATTAATATTCATAGATAGGATAAAGTCACCATGGATTACAAGAAGGGACATCCTAGATCCCCCCATGTTGTGACACTATATTGCTAAAAATGGAAAGGTAAATAAAAATTGTCCACTTTTGTAATATTTTAGATACTCTATCCGTGGATGTAATCAAGAGGCACTACATTCATCTGATAATATTCCTCAATACGGTTCAACGTTCTATAAAATTATATTGAGATACTCAATTCAAATCATAGTTTTATATGGGGTTGTAGAGGATGTAGGGTTCACTAGTATTGCTGAGTACAATCTATCACCCACCGATTGTTGGTTAGTTTAAGAGTATAATACCTGGTTAGGAGGTTGTGCTCTGAGTACACATACTTTATATTGCATGTTCTTTGGATAACCACTTACCTATCAATGATTTATTTTATAAAAACATATTTCATGAGAAATTATAGATTTATCCTTATAATTAACATTATGGTATGCCTCTTTTTTAACTCCGGTGTTGCTTAGAAAAAAGATGTTTTTTGTAAATGGGTCATCATCTCATTCTAGAGGCATTAATGTAAATTCATTTTTTCATGAATTGGATCACATACCTTTGTCTAGATTGATTTCATAAATCGGAATTCACCATTGGCCACCAGTGTATGATGTGGGGATTTAGGTTTTCTTATAATTTTCTCTTAGAGTGGGTGATAAAAAATTCTAAAACCAAGGATGTTTTCACTTAATTATGTTGGAATCTTCGATATTCGGTAGAGAGTTGGGATTTTAGCCTACCAGTTGTAATTTCCGCAGAGGTACCATTCCATCCAAGACATCTTCCATGTATATGAGCTCCACCAATATTCTTTTATACACTTTATATTATTCATACTAAGGAGGTTGAGTTAGTTGTATATGCAGGATTTTAGAAAAATAATATCCATATTTCTAATAATGTTATGAAAATTTAACATGGCCGGTTAGTTCCTCTGGTAGGTCTGTTATTGAAGCATGACCGTGTATAAGAAAGGACTTATGAGTGGGAGGCTGATTTTTGTACACAATGACTAGAGTTATTCTTGGTTGATTATTTTCCACCCACAAGAGAATAATTCGTTGAATATATACTTTCGTGGTTCAAGAATGTAAGATCCCAGTTTGTTAATGAGGTAATGAAAAATTCTATTTCCTATTTATTTCCTTAGTTTTGAGATAATGTAAATGCATGGTTGAAATATAGAGGGAATAGGGGTGTATGTGTAATGTTAATATCCCAAATCAAGTGTTTCTATAAAAGGAAATAGGGCCACATGGTTTCTAAAACCAATGACACCCAGACCACATGATTTGTGTAAACCATGTGGGGTGGTTCAATCCACTATCAGGGGATAAACATTTTTTTGAAACTGTGTAGTAGGGGGTGTACTCCCATATAGAGGGGTTTTTCAATTTTCGATAGAGGATAATATATTTTTTACAATTGGTTTCCCAAACCATGCACATGAACCAATAGAGTGTGGCATTCTGGTAAAGGGTTGTGCATGGTTAGTGAAAGGTTTGGCTATTTTGGCCAACTATGTAGCCAAACCATGAAACCCAATTTTTTGGGTAAAATAGCTTATTTTATGATAAACATTATTATAACATATTTTTATTTTATTCCACAATCCATAGAATAAATTCGTATTGTTTTGAGATATTTATTATGCCTTCATGGATGGATTTGAATCTTTGTTTTCATCCAGTCTATGACTCAATAGCAATTAGGCTCAATGGATCTGCACTAGTGATATCTCTATTACCATTTTCATGTTATGTTCTTTCACTTAATGTCGGTGTTGATATTTTGGTTAAGGATCTTATTCCATATTTTTATATGATTTATTTATTCATTCATATCATTTTGATCAGGGTCGAATCAAAAGTTGATACTCGAAGAGTATTCCTCTACCTAGAAGAGGTAGGTATGTATACATTTTCCATCATTGTCACATTTTTTTGGATTTTATCCATTGTTATACACATTATAATTTCATGTTGATATTTTTAACATTAATTTAATAATGAGATATTTGATATAAACATGTTAAGACAAGACATTGACACCTTTCATCGAGGCTTTAGCCTTCTAACCTCATCCTTAACCATGCATTGGGTGAGTTATACCAATTTTATTTTTTACCACCCTATCAGTCTGATGACATCACTTAGTATAATTGAGTGATGAATAAGGTTTTAAATTAAACTGATAATGGTTTTAAACACCTTCTATAAACATTTCAATTTTAGTTGAATGGTATGAAATGGATAAGATATTTCATTGACTATGTACATTAAGGGATTAGCTAAATGTCTAAATGAATTTTTAATGAATAGTAAAATGAATTTATTAGGATTCTTTGTATGTTATTACTCCTTGGGTCAATTGGACATATTTGGTTTCTAGAGACATTTATACTCTAGGTAACATTGTTAATGTGATTCCTTGAACATTCTACTCTCGAATCCTATTAACATGACAGGTTTGGATGCATTTTACATGTCTTCTCCATATTTCTGATTTACATGACATGTTAGGATTCCTCATACATTTATACTCATTGGAACAAATTCTCATATTAGGATACCATTGAAATTTCTACTCCATGGATCCTATTTATCAGGCTTATGTAGAATCCTATGAAATTCCTACTCTAAGGATATAGTTTAGTTATTTTACATAACATGTTATTAATCTATTGACATTTCAATTACTTTCATCCAAATCTGTTGGATGCATTGTACATTGTTAATAGTTGGATCAAGTTTATATGATGTAATTATAATTATAGTATTCTTTTGAAATTTATAATCCAAGGATCTATTGTGCATTCTTTAAATAGTATATTGTTTTCCATAGACTTTACTCTTCCTTGGACACTCAGCCATTTATTCCACAGACATTATTAAATGAAAAAAATCCATTATAGGTGATGCTTTTTTGGCTTTATATATATCTCATGAAATTTATTTTCTTGATCATAGTGATATTTTTTAGAGTTAATAGATTAAATTATACAATTATTAAATTTAGACTTGTTATATATATAGAATACTTCATATTCTATGGAAAAAATATTTTTTATAAACAATACTGGTGCTATCATATTGAGTTTTATCTCATTCCCTAATGAGGCCATCCTAGGTTACCTAGAAAGACTTCATTGATGTAGGTTGGGATAGGGGTAATAACCCTTCTAAGTGATTATTGATTGATCATTTCATATTATCAGGGGAGCACATGATCATGCTATAGCTCACGATGCTATATGGGATTGTTTATTATTAGTCATTTTTACTCATGATGCATGTATTGTATGTGATTATTTTTAGATTATATTAGTATAATTTGTATAGTATTCCATGATCAAAATTTGTACATGATACTATTAGATGAGATTACATGGTTATATATATGATGTATGTTTACTAGTATATTTATCAGTTTTTTATTATCCCAACCAGATTTTTTGAAATGATTATATAGATATGACACACTCTCATCATGATGGTATAGGGTACCCACTATTCCACCATAGAAATTCGCTACTATTCAGCATCCTATGGAATATGGGGAGGTTCATTGGTGCCCATGTGGCCAACCGGGATAGGTTACAATTGAGTGAATCGAGTCCAAGACACTAATGGGTAACCCACTTCCTTGAGGAGTTATGAAACTCTCTAGGTGATTGTAGATCCACAAAAAAAGAATCCAACATTTTATTGATATAAGAGAGTAACTCTGTGGATGAGCATGGTATGATTTTTTCTATGAGATGATAAACAATCATGGAGTACCATTGAAAATTGTATCTGATTGTGATGTATGTTTTATTCCATGGTTATTTTGATGGCCCGTAGAAGGCCCTAAGAAATAATTTGAGGTTAAGAACATCATACCATCCTCGATATATTGAAATTTTGAGTGGACGACACATAAATTTAATGATATTATTCTAATTTTCAATCATAATTTGATAGAACATGGAATTATTGTATTTATTTATTTATGTTCATGTAAAACAATCATTTCCAGGATTTTTTTTCATATTATATATTTTGAGACTCTATACAAGTGGCCATTTTATTCACCATGTTTTTCACATGTGGAAGGTGCGTTAGAAGTTGTGGGGTCCAGTTTGGTTCAAGAGACCTCTCAGGAGTGAAAATGATTATGAATTGGTTTATTACTACTAAAAGATATGATATATCAAATTATAAATGTAGAAAAATTCATTAAATATTTTTATGGGAAATTACGTTTTTTTATAGTAACTCCTCAGTTAGGCCACCAATTTTAAAGAAATTAAGGAAAAATCAAACTATTTTTTTTTTGAATTTTTAAGAGAACCGAAAAGGATGGAACAACGACACACAATTTAATACTTCCATTACATTATTGTGTAATTCATGATATGTTCCATGTTTTTTATATTTCTAGGTATATGTCCCAATCTGATGCATGTTATTGACTATGAAAACATTGATTTGGTTCTAAATGAATATAATGGGGAGAATTCAATGAACATTATATAGAATATTTTGAAATTACTTAAATGTAAGATTGTATAACTTTTCATTATTCTATGGAATCATGTATGAATCCCTGAATACATGAAAGAGAATGAGTCTGATGTTTTAACTCAATATCCTAAGTTATTTGAGTAGGAATAATAGAGACACTTAGAAGGGAAGAGAATTAATTAGAGGGGAATAATTGTAATATAACAATTTTTTAAATGGTATATAAAACCATAATTTACACATATTTTATATCAATATTTTTGGGAGAAATTGTTTTCATCTAGTAAAAGGACACTTACTTTTTTTATAAGTTTTGTAAGGGTATAGATGTGATTTATAAAATTTTATAAGGGAAAAGAGTAGTTCAAAAGGTTGTCTAAATATAAAATCACATATACCTAGTCATTTTCAGGGTTTAATCCTATTCCCATGTGGTGCGTAAGTGATATGATCATTTACGTTATTTTACATCTAATTTTATAATGGTTTTGTAAGAGTAACTACTACTGCATAAGGGTAGAGCTATTTGTTCCAATACTATACACTAGTATATAGGGCTTAATAAAGGATGATCCTAAGTTGTGGAATGGTAATGTCATTTTAATAAGTGTACTAGTGCATTTACAATTCATCCATCTATTTAAAACTAGGAACACATAAAGGTATCCCACAGTGCAAGGGTCATAGTGTCAGGATAACCTAACTTTTACAACTCCCATGTAATATTAAACTATTGTGTAAGGGTTTCTGTGTAAGTGTAACCCATCCATTCCAAATACAACATAATGGTAAATCTACATGTAATGAAAAAAATTCTCATACAAAACACGTTCACCATTCAAACGGGTAATGAAATTTACCATTTTTTATACAGTTTACTATTTTCTTCTACCATATCTTAAACTTGTGTACATATTAAATAAATTTTAAAACTCTAAATTAGGAAATTAAATTCATTCAATCATTTTTATATGTAACCCATTTTAATAGATGAAATTAAAAAATCCCATATTATGAATATCTTAAAACAAATATTTAATATTGATATTTGATATATTTCACAAATACATAGTATTGTTTTCTTAAATAACTGATTCTTTTTGCCAGTATTTTTAATCAAGACTTTGAGTCTAAGAACTATAATATCTTATATTAATATAATTTATATCCTACACTTAAAAAAAATTCATCTTCCATATTAATTTCATTTAAAGAATAAATCCTCTCACCTATTTTCTATGTTCTAGGATTACATAGGATAATAGTAGATTATATTATATATTCCTTGTTTGTAAATCATGTTCTACCCAAGCCTATGTAAATGAATGATGAATAATTAATTAATGATAAAAATATGGAATATTTAAATAATTTTAAGAGTAATTATTATAATTTATTTGATGATAATTATAGAATGAATTATCAGGAATGATTTAGAACAACTGTAATAATTTTTCCTGTTATTGATCTGGAGAGGGATTGTTCGTATCAAATGAGAAATCACAATTATTATCCCAGGAATTATATAGGAATATGATGAATAATAATTTGTAGATATCATGAATATTATGTATTATCTAGGAGATAAAATGATATTATCACATGTTAATTTTATTGTCTTTTGAAATAAAATGATAGTATTGAATATAGAAATAATGGTACCTGATTTTTTATATGTGAATAACAAAAATCCAAAGTATACACTAATAGAAAATTGGAGTATTCCCACAATTCTATATCATTAGTTAATAATAATCATTAGTATAGTGTTCCTATATTTAATCTATAAAAACCATTTATATAAATCATTGTTATGCACCATGTAATACCACAATGTTCTTCAATATGTTGTTCTAGTCCACCATACAGAAACAGTTTGATAAAAATCATTACTGCATAACCTTCCAATAAACCTCAAACTACCCTCCTATACTCCTCACAGATGATCCATTTTGTTCCCTCACTTGAGATAGAGATCTTATATTATCTCTTCTCCATCAACATTCTCCCCATATTGACAGATTTTTTTTATTTTCATCTTCTTAAACATTGTATTAGTGAGTTTTGAAATCTCTATTTTCTTATATGAAGAGATGTTTTAATATTCATTTGTGTATCAAAACTTAACCAAGATAATTTTGGGTCACCATTCATCTTAATTCATTTAAAAATTTACCATTTATATTATTATTGTTAATGAATTTCTTAATAAGTCTGATTTTATTATATATATATATATATATGTTTTTTTAACTTTGTTATCCATTAATTTTACCTAAATACTATATAAGGTTTTCTAATATTTATTGTCCATTTATAAAACTAATAAATTTAGTAATTTGTTTTTTTATTAATGAATTATTGAGTTATTTGAATTCTATAGATTTTATAGAATAATTAATGGCGTATTAATTGAATACTTTTCTAGGAACATATGGAAAATACTTATTTGGTCATCTATGTGAAATTCTACATGATATGAATTAAATTATTATTTGGAGTCATTGAAGGACATGTAACCCTTATGAAGTAAATAATTTGGGGATGCGTTTTTTCAATTTAAATCCAAGCATGTAGACATGGTTCCCCAATTAAATTACACACCAATGATTTAAAAATACCATATAAAATTATATATATGGACAAGGTTATCCTAATGAAATATATCGAATGGTCTTGATGATCTAAAAGATATCTAATTTTTACCAACCTTTTCTTTTTTGGTACTTATGTGTGTTCTTTATTGTGATACATTGTTATGAGATATTCCATTTTATATGTATGTCTATCATTTAATGATTTTATCTCAAATAATTGTCCATTTTTATTATTTATTTTATATTCCATATAAATTATAATTATTATTATTATTATCTCTACCTTTTATATTCATTATGTATTTATATGCAACAATTATAAAAATTATTTTCATTTTTTACCACTATTTTCATTGGCTACAAGGTAATTTTAATATCAATTATATTATATTTTCCATTATAATATTATACCATGTTTTATGCCTTTGATGTTTGGTGACTCATTATTATTATGATTGAAAAGAAGTTTTTCCTCATATGGATAAATGTATTTAACATGATTAATTTCATATTAAAAAAATGGATGTTTTAAAAAAAATCATAAATATGTATTTATTTAATTGGATTGTGTAATAGTTACTTAAATTAATTTTCTTATTATTTGTTTCATCTATATTTTGAGACCATTCTTATTGAATATATTATTTCTATTATTATATGGTTTGATAGATACTAGTAGTAAATGATTAATTTCAAATTTAAATTTATTTTTCCGAATTTTATAATTATGGTTAACATTTTCATTTCAATATACCCTATTAATCCTCTAATAGTATGGATAGAAGCTAGATATATTATTTTAAACATATTTCAACTGATTATCAAAATAATTTTGGTTTTTTATTTTTCCATAAAAAATTATTCATATGGAGGTTTATAAAATTTCCATGTTATTATTTTTAAGGAATACCTTTGTTATATTAGAAATATATTATATACCATGTAAAAATGTTGGATTACAAAAAAAACTATTATATTTGGTATCACAATGTAGGGTTGTGGAAATCATTTTTTGTTTATGAATGGAAATAAGGATATTGTATGAAGAATATGATATTTGATCAGTTTTAATTATTTTATCATTCTAAGAATGATAATACACCAATTCAAGAACACAACGATATGAATACATATAATGAAAATAATGAAGATGCTGATGCTGATAGAGTTAAAACATTAATGGTTGATTTCGGAACACCTTTATCACCATACTATGCTAAAATGATAATTTTGATAATTTTAATGTTGTTATATAATGGAAAACCCAAGAATTGTATTTATAATACCTCCCTTTATTATATTCTAATATTTTTTATTTACTTTCTTTTTAAGAAGATAGATAATCTCTTAAATCATTATATGTAATTGAAGAAAATTATCATTCTTGGATTTTATATGAAAAAAATTCATTGTTGTACAAAATATTTAAGTTTATTTTAAGATGATATATCAATACATAATAACTATAAATAATGTTGTAATTATCGATTTATGTAGATTAATTATGGAAAACCCTCTTCGGTGGCACTAAATTTTTGGTGACACATTCCATTGATTTGTAATATTAATAATATATTCATGAATACTGAAATATATAAAAAGTATGTGATGGAATGATAATTACATAATTAATGATAATGATTTGTTGGTTCATCATAAAGATTAATTATAATGAATGTCATTTGATGAAAAAAATCATGATTTTTCTACTGATTTTTGTAATGTTATGTTGGAGATTCCCTATAGTGGTTTAAATCATATTAGTCATATGCTTACTTCATGGCACGTGGAACATATTTATTAACCTTTATAATAATTCTTTATGGATGAGTATTAAAAACATTTCAATTTATTTAGTATACAAATATATATACATTCTGATCTAGGAAATGATATATACATCTAGATTCAACCATTAATAAAAGTGTTTATGTAGATTTATGATATGGTTGTGTGCATATTTAATGATTCATAAAAAATATATTTCATGTGTGTGAAACCCTACTATAGACAATAATTTCTTTCCCTTATTATTTATGGATATATGGTTAGATCATGAATTTAAAGCTATCATGTCCTATCATTATGACTAATACAAAATCTAGGAAACATAAATATTAGAACTATTCTTTTTTATAGGTCATCTACAATTCATTCTAAAAAATCACAAACATATGAAGAATCATTAGAGGTTTGATAATATTGTTGACACTAAATATCCACCCCAACATATGACAGTACATGATGTATATAATGAATTATAGTATGTCAAATTTTAATTTGGGGTGGTCTAAATTAAATCTAGAAGTAGGGTGAGTGTTGACACTAAATCCACTTACAATTGGAATAAGAAAAAAATATATTTTTTATATTCCTTATATTACAACCAATTTGGTAAATAACATTTTAGATATAATGGAATTTGAGAAAAGTATTTGAGAAGATATTATTTAAATTCATATTAATATCAATTGGTCTATAAAATACAACTCGTCATTTTAGAGGGACATGTTTTATTGGTTTATTTGACCATAACTACATCAAGTTTAAATCAGTGAAAATAATGCACCGATACATGTTCTTCTTATATGAGAAAAAATATAAAGAAAAATAAATTCATAGAATTATTGGATAATATCAATGTTCTTGATAGATATTCCAATAAAATATCTAAATTAATCAAAGAAATGTGTTCAAACTAAACTCCAAATAAACTCAATATGATCACATCATTCTTCATGAAATGATTCTTATTGAAATCCCAGATTTACTGTCCAATAATTAATGGGTGATGTTGATTCTGTGGTGGAACTTTTATAGAGTCATTTTTTCAAATATATTATCTAACCATTTTATTATTAAAATGGTTAAATTTTCATAGTTATTTTTTTGAGTTGGATAAATTTTTTTCTCAATCATATTTCACATTCATGTTGCATTTAATTTATCATCATGAAACTGAAGCACTTATTAACAGAAACGTTTCATTTTGATGGATGTATTGTACGGAATGAAATAGGTTTAAAATTAAACCTTATGACTGAAATTAGAATCATATTTAATGTCTCATTATGAGAGGTTATCTAGCGCAAGAATTTATATATATTGTATCATTGTATTTGTCTAATATATGAATAAGATGTAATTGGACAATGTGAAATGAAGAAGGGTATTATAGGGAAATTTATCCCTAATTTATATATTTTCCACAAATAGGATGAATTCTAGGGATATATACATTAGTTATAATGAGCCTTCAAGAGTGGGATATGGCGCATTGCATAGTCCTGTTTAGATATGGCTTGTTCAATGACTACATCATGTAAGTAATTTTAATATTTATATGATATTTAATAGTATTTAATTTCACATGTAACATATACTTATATTATCCATTTGTGCCGGTAACATAAATAAATTATATGTAGAGATCATCAATCTTTTCCATTAGAATGTAAATGAATTTGAAAAGTAAATAGTTTCATGATTGGTTAAAATTAAATGTATTACCATTGCATTAATTAACATAAAATATAGATATTCATTTAATTTTATTATTCATATATATTTTAGGGATTTATTTTTCCTTTTTGAATCATTCAATCTAGAATTAGGGGAAATGGATTTTTCTCCCAATTATTTGGTTCTCAAATTAAAATATTTAATAATAAATGGGTATTTATTTTTTACAACTAATTGAACATTGAATATGAAAACAGAACATGATGAAGTTATGTTAAATATAACAATGGAAAATTAGGCTATATAACATTATTATTTTCCTTGATATATAATTTAATCTTATTTTGGTGGTGTTGAGAAAATATTGTTAATAGATTACTACACTCATGGTCGAGTTACTATGATGAAATGAAAATTGTTTTAGTCAATGATGCAACATTTTACATTAATTAATGAATTTGTATTTAGATTTATTTATATTAATATCTTAATAGATAATGATATAATATATATATTGTAATCAACGTAATAAAAACTATTTTATTTTAAAGATCATCTGATATCGGATTATCGATTCATTATCGATGTAAATACTATTGACTCGCCTATTTTGATAATCCCAATGATGCTTTCACATATTTTGATAATCCCAATCATGCTTTCACATACTAAGATAATCCCAATTAATTTTTATCTATATTATAATTCCTTAAATATATGACATTATATTTAACAATAATGTTAAATTAATCTTTGAAATTTGTCAATCAATGTTTAACTATGATTATATGAGTTTTGAAGTAATTCTAACTCAATCAGATATGTTTTGCATACAACAGATAAGTATTAAATCACTGATATCCTTATAATCTAATGATAAAGATCTACCGGTACATAGTCTACCGATATACATAGTCACTGTGAAGCTAAGTTCACCGATATGCCGAGCTACCGATAGAACAAGTCCACCGGTTAGCACATGTCCCTGATAGATCAAGTCCACCGATACGAAAAGCTACCGACATAAGCTAAGCTACCGATACGCCAAGTCTACCAAGTTACCAATAGAAGATAAGCTATCAATACATCATGTATATTGAGTTACCGACAAAATATATGCTACCGATACATCAAGTCTACTGAATTACCGATAGAGTAAGTCTACTGATACGAAGAGAGCTACCGATACAGACAGTCACTGATACAATGAGCTACCGAGACCAAGAGCTACCGATATACCAAGAGATACCAATAGAATAAAGTCACCGGTATATAGAGTTACTGATATAGTGTAAGAGCTACCGATACCAAGAGCTACCGGTACAAGTTCAAAGAGCTTCAGATAGAAGGTCACTGGTACACAAAGTCCACCATAATCATCTACCAACAGAAGGCTACTAATGAAATACTGACCAGTCAAAATCTACTAATCAATATTATTTATTTATTAAGAAACGATTGTATTTGATGTTTTTAATGTAGTTAATGTTATTTGATGATATTTGATGGCATGTCAGGGAACCGTACCTAGTACCCATATAAAGGTAATCATTCCCATTGACCGAAGCTGAAAGATATAAAATGGAAAAAAGGCCATAAGAAGGTATCAAGACGTGCACAAAGAACACTGTACATACACGAAGCTGAAAGCTATAAAGCAGTACATACAGAAAGACAACATCAATATTCTCAAAGAACGCTGGACATACACGATGCCTTTTTCAAAAGTAGAACACATGCTGCACCTTAGTCAAGGAGTGATGAACTACAGGGATCTGCTTATACTCTCAAGATAAAAAAGTTGAACATGAAAACCATGGAAACAAACAACACTATGTTTTTCAACAGAAAAATAAAAAGACTCACAAGTATTTCAGTTTAATAGAAGGAGTCGAGAGCTGCACTGCTTATCACTAGATAATTCTAATCTCTCATATTCTCTCTCTAATTGATTCATTATTTACTTTTTCGAGCAGTGTGTGACCTATGTATAATTTACACACACACTGTCTCCTACGCTGAACTGGAGGATACTAAATCCTCATTCCAAACTTTATAAACTTCTTGTGTCCCAATAAGGATAGTGGTAGAGTTCGAGTAGGACCTGGACAGCCTGTGTGTTGTTGTCTTTGTTTTCCCACGAAAAACAGTGGTAGAGGTCTTAGAACCTGGACAGTTTCTAAACTGTTGTTAACCCTGATCCCAATTTTGCTTTCACATACATGGATAATCCCAAATATATTCTAATTCCTTCAATCTATGACATTATATTAAATAATAATGTTAAAATAATCTTTTAAATTTGTTAATAAATGTTTAACTATGCTTATATGTGTTTTGAAGTAATTATAACTCAATCGGATATGTTTTTCATAAAACAGATAAGTATTAAATCACTGATATTCTTAAAAGCTACTAATATATATCTACAGGTACTTAGTCTAATTATAGACATAGTCACTGATAAGCTAAGCTCACCGATACATAGAGCTACTGATAGAACAAGTCCACTGGTTAACACATGTCTCTGATAGATAAAGTCCACCAATACAGACAACTACCGAAAGAATCTAAGCTACTGATACATCAAGTTATCTTAGTTACTGATAGAAGTTAAGCTACTAATACATCAAGTCTACCGACTAGCCGATAGAAGCTAAGCTACTGATACATCAAGTCTACTGAGTTACTGGTAGAGTAAGTCTCTTGATACATCAAGCTACAGATACAAAGAGACTACTGATTCAGACAGTCACCAATACAACGAGCTACTGTGACCAAGATCTACTGATAGACCAAGAGCTACTGGTAAAATAAAGTCACCGGTATATAGAGTTTCTAATACAGAGTACAAGATACCAATACTAGGAGAAACCAGTAAAAGTTCATAGAGATACCGATATAAGGTCACTAGTACACAAAGTCCACCATACAAATCTACCAACAGAAGGCTACTAATGAAAGATTGACCAGTCAAACTATACTACTCAATATTAATTATTTATTAAATAATGGTTATATTTGATGTTTTAATGCAGTTAATGTTATTTAATGATATGTTTTGGCATGTCAGGGAATAGTACCTAGTACCCATGTAAGGTAATCATTCCCATCGACCAAATATGAAATCTAGAAAAGGAAGGAAAAAGTACAAAAGAAGGTATCAAGACGTGTATAATGAACACTGGACAAACACAAAGTCGAAATCTATAAAGTAGTATATACAGAAAGACAACATCCATAATCTCAAAGAACACTAGACGTACACAAAGCCTTTATGAAAAGGAGAACCCATGAAACACCTTAGTCAAGGATTGAAGAACTACAAGGAGCTGCATATACACTCAAGCTGAAAAAGTTTAACCTGAAAATTGAGGAAGAAAACGAATCTCTATTTTTCAATAGAAGAATCAAAGAAGGACTCGTAAGTATTTCTGTTGAATCGAAGGAGTCGAGAGCTACACTTCTTCTCACTAGAGCATTCTAATCTCTCATGTTCTCTCTCTAAGTGATTCCTTATTTACTTTTTTGAGTAGTGTGTGTACTCTGTATAATTTACACACATATTGTCTCATGTGTTGAACTGAAGGATACTAAATCCTCATTCCAAACTTTATACACATTCTTGTGTCCCACTGAGGATAGTGGTAGTGGTACAGTAAGACATGGACAGCCTGTGTGCTATTGTATTTGTTTTCACATGAAGAACAGTAGTAGAGGTCTTTGGACATGGACAGTTTCTGAACTGTTGTAAACCCAGATCTAGGGTGTGGATCTAATTTATATAACTTGTTTAAGAGGACTAAGTCTCGGCTTGAAACTGAACCTCTTGGTTATATCTGAAGATCATTTTAGTATAATTTTAAAGTATACAATATCTAATTTATATTCCGCTACTGTTACTTTGAAATACTTAACTATTTAAAAGTTACTTTGATAATTAAGATAGCAAGTGTTTACACTTATTGTGAACCAGTAAATTAGTTCCAAAAGTTAATTTAATTCCTTGGTTAAATTAACTGACACCTATTCAATCTTTGATAAACAAATCGAACATTTACAGTCTATATAAATTCACTAAAGTTTAACTTGTTTTTAAATTGGGGGATTTTAAGAGAAATATTTTCAACCGAAATTTTAATTGGTACTCAATTCACCCCCTCTTGAGTATCCACTCCGACCAACATTTGGTATGAGAGGTTGTTTTTTTTTCAAATTTTTAAAAACACTATATTTTTGAACTATGATTTTAGTTGTATCTTAAATATCTTAAATTTCTATAAGTTCTAATTTTTATCTCTTTAGATATATTTTTTTAAAATCTAGTTTTGGATAATAGGCTTGAGGGTGCTGCTACCAACATGCCACCTTTCTTTAATGGTACAAATTATGCTCAGTGGAAGCATAAAATGAAAATTATCATAGAAAGTATGGGATTTGATATCTAGAATTCTATAGAAACTCAATATATGATTCCAGAATCTGAAAGAACTACTTGGGATAAACCTACTAAAACAACTTACAATAATAATTGTAAAGATGTGAATTCCATGTATTTTTCTCTAGGAGATATAGAGTTTAATAAAATATCTGCTTGCAAAACTGCAAAAGAAATCTTGGACACTTTGGCTATTTCCCACGAGGGAAGCACCAATGTTAATGAAATGAGGTTGAATACCTATAATATTAAATATGATAATTTTAAAATGAATTCTGATGAACCAATTTCTAATATGTATCTCAGGTTCAATGAGATTTTCAACACTATAAGCTCTCTTGGTAATATCATTCAAGAAAAAGAACAGATTGTGAGGATATTAAGATATATTCCAAAATGATGGAGAGGCACATCTGTTTATATTATAGAATCATGCGACATCAGAAAACTCCCTATTAATGAATTAATAGGTAAGATTATGATGTTTGAGGAAGAACATAATGTGAATAAGGAAGAAGATGATGAACCAAAAAGAAGTTAGTGGATTTTATGTCTACTTCCTCTAAGATCAAGGATAAGAAGAAAGTTCACATACCTAATGAAATCTCATCAAGTGAATGATCAGAATCTGACGGTGATATTGAGATGGCTCAAATGGAAAGAAGGTTTAAGAAATTCTATAGGATGATGAAATTCTTCCTAAAATCAACCTACAAAGGTAAATATGACAACATTGGTCATTGTAAAAATGACTATAATAAATCTGATAAGAGTGATGAAGTTATCTTCTATGAATGTAAAAGAAAAGGTCACATTAATGATGACTGCCCAAAATTGAAGTTCAAGAAGAAACATGACTATAAGGACAATAAGTAACTGAAAGCTATGAAATCTACCTGGAGTGCTTCAAAAGAAAGCCAAGTGAATCAGAATATTCTGACTCTGAGAATAATTGATCTAACATGTGTTTTATGACAAAAACATTTGAGGTAACACTGGACCCTCCTGTTTTAAATTCATACTATTCTGGAGTTGATTCTAATTCTGATTCTGAATCAATAAATATATCTAGTTAAGAACTCTTTGAATATTGCAAAATTCTAGAAGAGACCTATAATGAACATAAGGACAAGTAAAAAGCCTTAATGAAACAGAATTCTTTATCTAGTACTTTTAAATATTACCTTCAGATTGAAAAGTAAAAGAATGCTCAACCGTTGAAAGAAAATATTGAACTGAAAATGTTGAAAGAGAAAGTGAGAAAAGACTTAAAAAATTTGACTAATGGAAAAGGAAACCTAACTCAAATTATAGGTTGAAAAGTTTCACAAAATTATACTAATTGTTTGGGATTCCTACCTGGAGAGATACAGTTTACCAAAAATAGATTTATTCCTAAATCTGGAAAAAAAAACTTCTAATTCTAGTTCATGAAATTCATATGCCTCAACTAGTTATTCAAATTGTTATAGATTAAAAAAAGATTATATTTAAAAATAAATTGATTTTGTTAATTATATGTGAACCCTAAGACAAATTTGGGTACATAAATCATTACTTTCTAACCTATCTGGACCCAAGAAAATCTCGGTACCGAAATCATTTTCTATCTTAACCTGTTTTGTAGCAGACTTTCTTGAAGAGTTCTCACAAAAAGGTATGGTACTTGGACAGTGGATGTTCAAGGCAAATGTTTGGAGATTACTCATGCTTTAAAAAATTAATAAAGGATGATGGGGGCCATATCACCTTTGATAATAATTCTAAACGAAATATCATCGGCCTAGGCCAGATTGGTAACACTAACTCAGTTTTAATATCTAAAGTTTTATTTTTTGATGGACTTAAATACAAGCTGTTAAGTATTTCTCAGTTATGTGATGATGGTTTTAATGTTATGTTTGAAAATTAATCATTTAATCTTTTTAACTCTAAAAATGTTTTATTATTTTCTGCTTTAAGAAATGAAAATGTTTATGCTTATGATTTGAATTCTTTATCCAAGTAAAATGTTACTTGTTTAAGTGCATTTCATAATGAATACTAGCTTTGGTATATTAGATTTGGACACTGCAACATTCATTCACTTAGAAACCTGACTAGGAATAACTTAGTTAGAGACCTAATCAAAATTAAATTCCCATTGGAAAAACTTTTTAATCCCTGTCAAAAGGGAAAGTGACATAAAGTTTCTTTTAAATCAAGTAAAGAAGTTTCAAATTCTCAACCTCTAGAGTTGGTTCACATAGGATTATTTGTACCATCTAGAGTTTCAATTTTAAATGATAAGAACTATGTCTATGTCTTAGTAGATGACTTCTCTAGATATAATTTGGTATACTTCTTAGCTCACAAAAGTGAAGTTTGTTCTTATTTTGTCAAATACTCCAAGTCTGTAGATAACCTTTGCAGACATAAGATTAAAACCCTAAGAAGTGATTAGTGTCGTGAGTATGAAAATCATGAGTTTGAATCCTTTTTCTCACAAAATGGATATACTCACAATTTCTCTACCCCTACGACACATCAACAGAATGGTGTAGTAGAAAGAAGAAATAGAACCCTTCAAGAGATTTCAAAAACCATTCTTAATAAGTATGACATGCCTATTTATTTTTGGGCTGAAGCTGTAAATACATCTTGTTATATCATTAATAGAGTCTTCATAAGTCCAGTTCTTAAGAAGACCCCTTATGAATTGTGGAATAATAGAAAACCTAAAGTTAGTTACTTTAGAGTCCTTGGCTATGATGTTTTTATTCTCAATACCAAGGATAATCTTGGCAAGTTTTCTTCTAAAAGTGATAAATGAATTTTTCTTGGTTATTATTTATCTAGAAAAGCCTATAGAGTCTTTAACAAAAGAACCAAATGTGTGGAAGAATCTGTTCACATCAAGTTTGATGAAACGTATCCACAAGAACCTAGGCCTTCTCTTGAAAATCATGAAAAAGATTTGACTGATCTAGACCTTAATGATAAAACTAAAGAACCTATTGTAAAAACATCCGGTTCTAGACATATTTCAAAATATGCTTCTATTGAACCAAAACCTATAGATGAACCTGATGTTCTAGTCCTACCTATACTATATCAACTAGGATTCTAAAGAATCATCCTTTGGATGCTGTTGTTGGTAATCTTGATAGAGGGACACACACTAGAGCTTCTCTAAGAAAATAGGTTAAACATCAATCCTTTCTTTCACAGCTGGAACCAAAAAATGTCAATTATAAAATCAATGATGAATTTTGGATAATGGCTAAGCAAGAAGAGTAAAATCAATTTGAAAGAAACAATGTCTGGGAATAAGTTGAATGACCCAAGGACACATTAACAATATGCACTATATGGGTTTTTAGAAACAAAGTTGACGAGTATGGAAATATAGTTAGAAACAAATCATGGAAAGTTGCACAAGGATATATTCAAGAGGAAGGTATAGACTATGAGGAATCATTTTCACCTGTAGCTAGATTAGAAGCCATAAGGATCCTGCTTGCATTATGCTTGTCATCTGAATTTCAAGTTATATTAAATGGATGTCAAAAGTGATTTTCTAAATGGTTTTATAATTGAAGATGTTTTTTTTGAACAACCACATGGATTTAATAATCCTATTTTTCAAAATAATGTTTCAAACTATCTAAGGCTTTATATGGTTTAAAACAAGCTCCAAGAGCTTGGTATGATAGACTTGGTAGTTTTCTTATTTCAAAAAGTTTTACTAAAGGGATTGCTGATCAAAATCTTTTTATTAAAATAATTTATAAAGATGTTTTGATAGTTCAAATCTATGTTAATGATATTATTTTCGGATCTTCTAAAAATTCTTTATGTACTGATTTTTCAAAGAGTTTGAAAAATGAATTTGAAATGAGTTTAATGGGGAACTCAAATATCTTCTTAGATATCATGTTTTTCAAAATGAAAATGGTATTATTCTGAATCAATGTAAATATGAAAAGGATATTTTAAAATGGTTTGGTTTGATAGTATTAAGAAAAATGATACTCTTGTGAGTACTGTCTGAAAATTGGATGCAGATGAAACTGGGAAACCACTGGATCAAACCAATTATAGAGGTATGATTGGAAGCTTACTTTACCTTACTGCTAGTCGACCAGATATTGTGTTCAGAGTGTGAATGTGTGCGAGATTTCAAGCTAATTAAAATTAATCTCATTTACATGATGATAAAATAATTTTTAAGTATCTTAAACACACTATACACTTAGGTTTGTTTTACCCAAACGGAAATTCTTTTTAATTAATGAGTTATTCATATGCAGACTTTTCTAGTTTCAAGTTGGATACAAAAACCACATTTGAAGCATGTCATTTTTTGGTCAAGTTCTTAGTATCTTGGTGTAGTAAGAAGTAGAATTATGTAGCCTTGTCTACTGAAGAAGAAGAGTATATAGCTACTTGTAGTTGATGTGCACAAATTCTGTGGATGAAAAACACTCTTTTGGACAATGGATATGATTTTAAGCAAGATTTAATTAACTATGATAATGCTAGTGTAATTAATATTTCAATGAACCCTGTATCTCACTCTAGAAACAAACACATTGATGTAAGGCACCTATTTTTGAGATATCATTTCCAAAACTTTTATATTACTCTTGAATTTATAGGTACTAAAAATCAATTAGATGACATTTTCACCAAACATTTAAGTTCGGATAGGTTACGTTACATTAGACATGAGTTAGGAATAATCAACCATAATCGGTAAAAACCTTACCGATGTAAAAACCTCACTGATGTAAAAAAACTCACCGATTTAAAAACCTCACCGACGTAAAAACCTCACCGATGTAAAAGCCTTGCTGAAGTAAAAATCTCACCGATCTAAAAACCTCACCGATGTAAAAACCTCACCGATGTAAATAACTCACTGATTTAAAAACCTCACGAATTTGAATATCTCACCGATGTGATACCTCACCAATGAAACCTAATCGATGGACCTCACTGATAGGAATTCTCACCGTTAAACCCTACCGATACGTGCTGTTTTAAACTTCTATCTACCCCCAGAATTTGTATCGTTTATACTTTACTTTTTTAAATTATTTATTTAATGATTCCTAAATGATAAAACAAAGTTCTAGATACTTCTCAATCCACCGAGCCTCAGACCCTTTACTCTAAGGCCTTAGCTCCTGAACTTCTCAAAAAACCTATGTTCCTAGAATCAGAGATGGAAAAAATCAAACTCCCTAACATCAGAGATGAAATTGATGAGACAAATGAGAAGAAGTATAAGTCCATGAAAAATCAAGTGGTAGTGTTGGTAGAACATGGTCGGGGAGGTGACTAGTGAACCCCCATTTTTAAAATAGAGTTATTGTGATCGAAAAATATCTATGCGTGGAATGGTTGATGGATAGAAAGTTGTTAGTTATTGAGGTTCTGTAAGATATGAAGTGGGTATATTTATTTTCGAACAATAATGGTCCCTACTATCCGAAGCTAGTGAAACAATTCTATTAGTTTGATATCTTTGAAAAGACAGATGATGAGAACCGACTGATATCTCTTGTGAATGGAAAGAAGATATCCTTTTCATCTGTTGAGTGGGATGAATGCCTGAAGGTTCCACATGAAGGTGTTTATGGATATGTCTTGAAAGCAATACCACCTACAATTGATATATTCAATTATGAAACCTCCTTGGAAGAGATCACCAATAATGGAAATCAAAGACAAGTGGTGGCTCCTGAAATGGATGGAGAGAACATATTGTTGTTCATGTTTGTTCAGCATGTCTTAATTCCAAGGAGTGGGGACTTTGCGAATTTAAGATATCAAGATATCAATCTCCTACATCTTTGGAGACATTGTGTGAAAGTGAATCTATAAAGATTGCTGATAATTCAAATGGATGAAATGACCAGGACAAAATTAAAGACCAATGCCCTATTCTTTTCCATGTTGATCTCAGTGATGATCAATGTGAATGGGGTAGCTTAGTATCAAGATGAGACTGTGTTAGTAAGGAATAACTTCTGTATCACAAGTACAGTTTGAAAATATATGAAGATATATTGGAACCCATGGAGAGGAGAGTGGGTTAATGATTACCAAGGGTATTTGATAAATTCAATCATGTGGATCATCTTTCAAGGCCTAAGGATGTGAGGGATCTATGTCTAGTACCTAATGAATAAGAACCTCAGTACAGTGATGAGACTGATGGAGCGGAGAATTCTATGGCGGATGGAAGAGATCCGGACATGCCCCCAAGTCCTATTGCTGAAATTGTATCATCTAGAAAAGAAACTCTACTAGAAGAAGAGACACCTACCGATGAGGAAGACCAGCCAGCCCCGGAGCATGAAGAAGAATGAGAAAATGAATCTGAAGCATCTGATTCTGTTTTCTTAAGTATAAGTTCATTGATTGATAGGTCAGTTGTACCTGTAAAGGATGTAGTGGGAGAGATGGAAGGACATGTGCCTAAACCAGAGGAGCCTCTTGGTTTTCCAGAGGTGGAGTTGATTGTAGAAGATTATTCTGAGGAAGAAAGACCTACCAAGAATGTTTTTTCTATACAAGATAATGCACCCATTGAGGGGGATCATCAAAATAAATTGGAAATGCTTCAGTGGATGTTGAAATTTACGATTGGGAAGAAGACCTTGGTTTTGTGGTTTGCGGATTAGACTATCCTGATTCTGATAATGAGTCATCCCTCATTAGACCAAAGATCAATTATGATTTTCAGACTGAGTTGTTACCTGAAGATGTGGTCAGAATGCATGTTCTTGTTAAGCTCATGTATGATCTCAAAATCAGTTTTTTGGAAGAAATAAAGAAAATGGAAGCTTCACTAGTGGCTTCAATTCAATCAATTATGAATGACTCAGTGGACAACATAGTATCTGAAAGAGTACCTGTTTTGGTTGCACCTGCTGATATGATCACCAGGGATGACCTTGAATCCTTAAAGGATGAGTTGAAAGAGTCCTTTAGTGCTTCTATTGCGGAGTTGAAGCACTGTTTTGTTGAAGAAATGAGCAATTTGGAAATGTCTTTTGAACTCTCTCTAGGTTGTAATATCTCAACCTATGTGGCAGAAATAGTAGATGAAGGTAAATCTTTCCAGACTCAATAATCTAGACTGGAAGATGATGTTGAATCTCTAAATAAATATGTTATCTTTTTAGGATCTTACATGATTTCTAAATCCAAAGAAGATAAAGAATTAGCTTATGTCAAAAGTGTTGTCAGCCATATGGTATCAGTTTTTGAAGGATTTAAAACTTCTATGAAAGATCATGTCAGCCTCCATGATTCCCAAGTGAAAAATCTTTTTAGTGGGTTGACCAAAAATATCAAAGAAATCGTATCTTTCTCTATTGGTACACTTGCCTCCAGACCTTCATAAAAAACTAAATCAGATTCGAGCTATAATGAAGGAGGAGCTTGGTTCAGCATCAACCAGCGTCTCTGTGGACTCATCTGATCTAACCAACGTAGTAACTTCTACTAGAGATACCACTAGGGATATAATGAAGATAGTCAAAGACTATATGAGAGAATCTTTTGCCTCTCAAAATTAAGTGAATGAAAAATTAGACTTCTATTTCCAATGAATTTATACCAAACATCAACTCAACAACCACTTCAAACTTCTGTTAGAAAACCTGATGTTACCTCCTGACAATCAAGCCTTCAGAGATAATGTAACACCCGATATTTTTATGAGTAATATTTTGTTTTTATATATCATCAAAGGAATCTTTCACTACATACTAGCTTGGCTTACTTTACACGCAATCGCGACCATCCACGATAGCTTGCGTCGTACGCAATACCGAGTTTCACTAAACAACAATATGCTATTAAAACTAGCCGTTATGAATAGTAATAACCACTTTTTGAAATTTTATAAATTTTATTTTTCAAAATGGACTTCATTTTTGGACTCAAAATATCGAAATTAGCCTAGGGTGAAATTTTGGTATTTTTCTGAAAACTATCAATTTTTGATGAATAGTGAAACCACTAAGTGGTAGGTTAAAAACTGAATTTTGCATAAAACTTAATTTTACCGCTTCTGTGAATGGAATTTCGAAAATCCGACAGACACAGTTGATATCAGTAAATAAAATGTGGTTCAATGAGATAAAAATAATTTTTTGGTGAATAGTAACTTTTTACTTTTTTTCCCGCGGTTAATAGTAAATAGGGTAACTAAGGGTAAATATGATATTAATATTACCCTAACACATGTCCTAATTCTATTGGACAAGTGTAATTCGACCGAAAACAAACTTAGGAATAAAATATGACCATTTAGGCCCACTTGGATTAGATTAGGACATTTATTATTAATTTATTTAAAGAAGGGTCAACATAGTTAAAATCAATGTTTAATAAGTAAATAATTTTTAATATGGGGTTATACATAAGATAAATTCGACTATAAATATTCATTAGAAAGATAAAATTATTTCCTACATAATGGTATTTTATTTGTAATTTTTAGACATTATATAATTTAATTTATTTATGACACAATGGTGATGCAGTAATTATCTTATTAATGAAATATTGACATAATTGATGTTATAAACACAAAAATAAATGTAATTTGAGACTTTTTATGAATTCCACTAATTTTATAGGTTACTATGATATATTAGTGTTGCTTTAATAAATTTGTTTCGAACATATAATTCTGTTATGACTTTCACAAAAATCATATATCAAATAGTGTCAAAATTGACACAAAATAGTTTTTAAATCAAATATTATATTACTAATTGTTATTTTATTCCTAAAAATCTAATTTTCGGCCAAATGACTTAGATAAGGATATATATATTAATAATAAACAATTTGGGGTTCGTTTGGCATGTTATAGTAAGTGTATTAACCATATAGTGAAAGAAAACAAAAGACACGGTAAAAGTAAAATTATTTAACTTAGAGTTAAATCTAATTGATAAGGTTAAAATAATACCCTAAGCTTGTCTAAATCTTATTGGTTGATAGTATTATGACCCATACCCACTTTAACTTCGAAATAAGACCCTTTGTAACCATTATAAACCGATTTTGACTTTAATATAAAATAATATTTTGAGGTATTCCTAAGGTGCCCCTCTCCTCCCTTATAAAAGGGCACCTCCTCCCCCTCCTCCTCACACCAATTTGAGCACTAAAGCTCGGCCAACCCCTGACATTTTTTCCTCTCCACTTTCCTAGAATAATCCTAGAGGTCCTGGTCTTCTTCAAATACCAATCATAGTTCCCTAAGTGGAGGATTCAAAGAGACGTTCCAAAGAAGAGGTAATATCCATTACCGATCTTTTCAATTTCATTCTTCTTCAACTTCTTCTTCTTTAGTTGTTTCATGATAAAGTAATAACATAAGTATTACTTACATACTGATATGTTATTATAAATATGAAACAACCCTAATTCACCTTCTATCCATCCTATGGAAAAATGAAATCACCGCGCGTGCGTACGTACGGAATACCGTCTCCACGCCGTGGTGTAATCTATTTTCCACCATCACCTTACAAGGATGGGTATAATTGTGTAATGAGTAACTATTTATGATTATTATAAATTAATATTGATACTGAAATAATATATGTATACTCCAATACAATTCCACGATCATAGGAACGATATCATCACTCATGCGTACGTACGGAATACCGTCTCCACGATGTGATGCGCCTCGTTCTACATGATCATCATTACATAGTAATTATATAAATGAATTGAATGAATAAATATGATATATGTTACACTAATACCATTCTGGATATAAGTTATCTATAACCTTAAATGAAGAATAAGAATTTATTCGGCAAAACACGCATAAGAACAAAAGGCAATAAAGACCCGAGTAACAAGTAACAATGAAATATTACTAACAAGAAGCTAAGAATATGACCATATATGATATCATATAAATATTTATGATTCTGGAATAAGTCAATAACATTATTTAAACCATTATACAGGATCATCGGACACGTACAAAGCAAATCGGACCTAAGGTAAGGGAAATATCACAATCTCACTTTTATCCGAGATTGTTTTTACTTTGGTAATTACTGGGGTGTATTTTATCATCCACATCCATGTTACCTCAATATGTAATATTATTTCCTTCCTTATACAATAGTTTATATCCAATCTTACCCTTCGTTGAGTTTTTAGTAAATGATATGAAAGGAATCTTTTGTCGTTTTTCGTACGAGGTACTTTTTGAATTTTCTGACAAAAGTACGAAGAATGTTTTTTTTAACTTATACGGCATGAATGGATTTTTAAAACATTTTTTTCCAAGAAGCTTCCTTTATAATTTTTCATGTTTATTTTTAATCTACTTCATTTAGTTTATAATTGTATGACATGTCAAGAAAAGAAAAGTTTTTTTGAAGTAGAAAGGATATTTTCCTCAAGAATGGAGTTCAAATGTTTTATCAAAATTATTTTCCATCTAAGATAATATAGGGTTCTGTTTTTATCCCTATTATTACATTGAATTTATTATGTTGTGAGGGAATTATTTTTATGAATCCATTTACCATATATGATTTTTTTTATGATGTCATGATGTTTCAAGAATCCCATTTTTGTTACATGTGTTATGCGATGATGTATGATTTATGATTATGTGGCACACATAAGAAAGGATTCATTATAAGATGGGTGGGACCTATATCTCCCT
The DNA here is from genome assembly GCA_963277665.1 of Viscum album. Taxonomy (NCBI): domain Eukaryota; kingdom Viridiplantae; phylum Streptophyta; class Magnoliopsida; order Santalales; family Viscaceae; genus Viscum; species Viscum album. Next base: position 1,175,938,835 of record OY728134.1, read on the forward strand.
CCAATGCATTGGGTAAAGATTTTTATCTCATGAGATAGACATGGCTGGAATGGTACGTTATACCGGTTCAGTAAAACAGGACTGGAACGAGGGTGACTCGGTTCAGAAAGGGACTTTGTCCACTAAGATAGTCTTGGCAATGAGTCATGACTAACAAGAAATGATTTTCCATGATTATGTGGGCATGCCACAGAGTTTCAAGTTTCATGATATGATTTAGGGGATCTCATTTTTACTTCTATGATTTATTCCGTGTTATGTTATTATGATCTCTTTTGCAGGTTATGATTTTCAAAAAGATATGATATGATTTTTATTTCTTTTATTTTCCCTTGCTGAGCATTTGAGCTCACCCTTTTATGTTTTCTTTTCCCCAGGTCAGGAAGATGGATATTAAGTAGAATATGCTAAAAGGGACCCTAGATATGATGAAATAAATGGGAGACACTGTAGAAGATTTATGAACCAGTTGTTTATGTTTCCCAGTTTCTAAAGACACTATACCTATACGGTCCTTTGTGGTTTTGTCATATGTTGTAATAAGTGTGCTTCAATTTTGAAGTATTAACAATGTATGTAAAGTATGGATCTTTATAGATAAAGTCTGTAAGCTAAGGGAATTGACTCCAGCCTTGGAAACATTTATGGATAACAAGGATGATTTCATATCTGATATGGTGAGTGGGGGAGGAATATTTATGGATTTCAGAAATATTTTGATGCCTTTGATGCATGTCGATAATAGGCCAGTGATTATACCTCTAGCTTTACCTACCTCTACATATACTGATTCTCATGTTCAGATGACTCCAGCCCAAGCCATTTGAAGCCTTACCCCTATGATCACCCAAATAACTACTCAGTATAGGCCAGGAACAGTTTCAGTCGCTCAGACCCCTGTGATCATTTCTGGTGTTCCTAATCCTACACATGCATCCACACTTCCTGAATCCTCTTCTAATCCCAAGGTAAAATCTCACATTGAGGACATGGATTGAATATGTGGATAAGATATTTGATAAGAATCCTTTGTATTTCTTTCTCTACATGTAACTTCTTTGTGTAATATGAAATACAAATGTATTTCATTTCTTTCCCATTTTGTTCCTTTTCTCTATTGTGTTTCCCAATTTTTTATTATCACAAAGGGGGAGAAATATTTTCTAAGAGGAAGAAATATTTTCTATGATTTTCAACATGTACCTTTGATACCATTGCATTTAAATTCTACCTCTGATATATTTCAAATTTCACATATTAAATTTTTACCTCTAGTGTGTTGTTTTCTCTGCTACAATTGGATTTAATGATATAGCCTCAGATATAATTACTCATTATTTTGAGCCTATAATATTCTACATTGTGATTATCAAAAAGGGGAGATTGTTGACCTCACCTATTTTGATAATCCCTATTATGCATTCACATATTTTGAAAATCCCAATTATGCTTTCACATACATTTATAATCCCAATTGATGTTTATCTATATTCTAATTCCTTCAATCTGTGAAATTATATTCAACAATAATGTTAAAAAATCTTTGAAATTTGTTAATCAATGTTTAACTATGCTTATATGAGTTTTGAAGTAATTCTATCTCAATTGGATATGTTTTTCATAAAACAGATAAGTATTAAATCAGTAATAATCTTCTAAGCTACTAATACATATCTACCGGTACATAGCCTAATGATAGACATAGTCACTGATAAGCTAAGGTCACCGATACGTAGAGATACTAATATGACAAGTCCACTGGTTTGCACATGTCTCTGATAGATCAAGTCCACCAATACGGACAACTACCGAAAGAAGCTAAGCTACTGATACATGAAGTCTACCGAGTTACCGATAGAAGTTAAGTTACCGATACATCATGTCTACCGACTAGTTGATAGAAGCTAAGCTACTGATACATCAAGTCTATAGAGTTACCGATAGAGTAAGTCTTCTGATACATCTAGCTATCGATACAAAGAGACTACAGATTCAGACAGTCACCAATACAACGAGCTATCGTGACCAAGAGCTACCGATAGACAAAGAGCTACTGGTAGAATAAAGTCACCGGTATATAGAGTTACTGGTATAGAGTATGAGCTACCAATACTAGGAGCTACCGGTACAAGTTTATAGAGATACCGATAAAAGGTCACTGGTACACAAAGTCCACCGTACAAATCTACCAACAAAAGGATTCTAATCATTGATTGACCAATCAAACTATACTACTCAATATTATTTATTTATTAAGCAATGGTTATATTTAATGTTTTTAATGCAGTTAATGTTATTTAATGATATATGTTGGCATGTCAGGGAACAGTACCTAGTACCAATGTAAAGGTAATTATTCACATCGACCAGTGATGAAAGCTATAAAAGGAAGGAAAAAGGCCAAAATAAGGTATCCAGACATGCACAATGAACACTGGACATACATGAAGCTGAAATCTATAATGCAGTATATAAATAAAGATGACATCCATACTCTCAAAGAACACTGGACATACACGAAGCCTTTATCAAAAGGAGAACCCATGCAGCACCTTAGTCAAGAAGTGAAGAACTATAAGGAGCTGCATATACACTAAAGCTAAAAAAGCTAAACCTGAAAAAAGAGGAAGAAAACTAAACTATATTTTTCAATAGAAGAATTAGAGAAGGAATCAGAAGAATTTTCAGTTGAATCGAAGGAGTCGAGAGCTGCACTGCTTATCACTAGAGCATTCTAATCTCTCATTTTCTCACTCTAATTGATTCATTATTTACTTTTTCGAGCACTGTCTATACTGTGTATAATATACACACACACACACACACTATATCATGTGTTGAACTGGAGGATACTAAATTCTCATTCCAAACTTTATACACCTTCTTGTGTCCCACTGAGGATAGTGGTAGAAGTCCAGTAGGACCTGGACTGCCTGTGTGCTATTGTATTTGTTTTCACATGAAGAACAGTGGTAGAGGTCTTTGGACATGGACAGTTTCTGAACTGTTATAAACCCAGATCCAGGGTGTGGATCTAATTTATATAACTTGTTTGAGAGGACTAAGTCTTGGCTTGAGGCTAAACCTCATGGTTATATCTGATGAGAATTTTAGTTTATGTTTAAAGTATACAATATCTAATTTATATTCTGTTGCTGTTACTTTGAATTACACAACTTTTTTAAAGTTACCTTTATAGTTAATCTAGAAATTATTTTCCCTTATTGTGAACCAGTAATTTAGTTTCAAAAGTTCATTTAATTCGCTGATTAAATTTACTCAGACCCAATCAATCTTTGAGAAATAAATCAAACATTTACAGTCTATATAAATTCACTAATTTTTAACTTCTTTTCATATTGGGGTATTTTAACAGAAATATTTTCAATAGAAATTATAATTGGTACTCAATTCCCCCCCCCCCCCCCTCATGAGTATCCACTCTAATGAACAAATACAAAACAAAAACATTGGCATGGTGATGATGAAATAAAAACAATTCCTGACCCAATTTCCACAGAACAAAATATTGTATTTGATTACTCAAATAATAAAATTTTGTGAAATTATTCTGATCCTAATGTTATGGTTGATAATATATAAAGTAAAATATATATGTTCACAGTTTATTCAGTTTATCTTGAAATTCATTTCTTATGTATGTACTATTATAATTAGTTTAATTGGATTTTAGTTTGGAATAATATATTCGGTTTTATTTAAATTTAATTTCATTTATTTTAATTTTATTTAATTTAATTTATGAAATAAATTTTAAATTTTTTTAAATCATATACAACTAGGTATTAAAGTACTGTTTCTAAAACATGTAATGATATTGTTTATGTCATGTTGGAATTCTATGTTGTATAAAGAATTTTAAAAAAAATGTTTCTAAAAAATGTACATTTCACCCATATATAGATTATGAATGATATTAAAGAAATTAAAGGAAGCGTCAATTTGAAAATGATTGACAACACCATAATCTTGGGATACCTCATTTTTTCCCTTAGTAAATATAATAATTATAATATTTCTATTCTAAAATACATTTAATGTCCTTATATTTTTATTTATAAAATAATTTCATGTCATTCATCTAAATAAAAGTTGACCTCCCCTTAGCTTACTAGTATGGGTTCATTATGGGTGGTCCTATAGCTACATGGAGCACCCTTCATACCTGTTCACACCCCGACCTGCCAGCGATCAGCCCATTAACCACATATTTTCCTCCACCACTTGAGAATCTAAGGATGATCACATACATGACTTTATTATCATATTATTGAATATCCAATTCTCATAAGATGTCTATGTTGCCTCCATATATGTTCCCAATTATGCAGTATCAATATCTTATGTTGTATCCCTAACCATTATATCCTTAACCTTCCATGTCTATATTGCCTAACTATCCAACTATCATTTCATGATTTGTGACTGTTCTTCTTCAAATTGAACCACATTTCATTTATTTGTACTATAGAAATCATTAGAAAATTAACAACTTTGAGAAGATGTAGATCAAGAATAAAAATGGTTTCATCATATACTAATGATTATCCTAGATCAGTTTTATAATATTTTCAAATTATATCAAAACATTTTTTCCTGTGGTATTATGAATTAGTTATAATTTTTTATCATATTAATTGGTATATTATTATATGTGGTGTGTGAAAACTATTATGTTTAATGACTAGAATCATCAACAACAAATATTGGTAGATTATAAAGAATACAATCGAATTATAAGTAAAAATGAAAGACATTGTAGATATTTTTTTTGGAAAAAATAGAAAAGTACATTGATATCAATCTGATTCAATAAGTCTCCTAAAAAAAATATCTGAAATTAAACCATGGATAATGAATGGGTGGAGATATGGGTATGAATTTTTTTCAATTTTATATATATATTAATTTGGGGATGTATATCATCAACAATACTCTATAAATCTTTTTGAGTTCTACGCTCAAATATACCCTTGATGTTTTACTAATGATAATATTTTAATTATATTTTACAAAATTAATATTCATTATAATTCTTATTTTGTAATTATATTCAAGACATTTATTCATGTGGAAAATTCATTAAAGTGTTTAGAATTCTCTTAAGAATATTGTAAAAACAATATTCATACCCTATATTTAATAACGTAATGTATTTAAGAAAACCAACTTTTGTATTAAACCTTGTGTTTAAAGATCAGCATGTTTAGTTAATAAACCCTAGGTTGACCTAAATACATGTATAATGAACCTAAGTTTCAATGGAACCTTATGTTTGACAAAGTGAACAAGTGTTGTCAAATAACCCAACGTATGTATGGATCCCAATGTTTGATTTGAAAGCATATGGATTATCAACCTTACTTTTGTGATTTGCCTTACATTTTCATGCCAATGTTTACAAAATTATAAATATTTTGGTGAACACAAAATTTGGTATTTTATCATTTTATGAAGGATCCTTATGTTTGACATGTCTATATTAGATATTCGAATTTAAAATTTTATCAGAGATTCATGCAATGGTCATTACAGAATATCATGTTGATATAAAGATAGCTTTTTCAACGATCCTAGCTCATTATGATTGATTCATATAATTGTATTAATTAAAAAAATTCTACTATTATTATGGGAGTTTATGAATTCTCTGATATTTCTTGTGAATTTAAATTCTCATGATTTATTAGGTGATATTCATGGATATGGAATTTAAAAGAAGGTTTTCTTCTTTATTTATTATGTCGTTGTATTTGGTAGAATATAGAAGTGTGTATGGTTAAAAAATATACTATATATAGATCCATATATTGAGAAACTATATTTGTGATTGAAATTGTATTATTGTGAATATCTTTTACAGATCTGCTACATCAATTGACCAGACTATATTCTATAGAAGAGGCTTCACATTGGAGATATACATGTTCTAAATCTTGTATTTGATGTTTGTCTATTGCAATTAATCGTTTCTCCTTTTATTTTATGAATAATTGAAATCGGGTATCTTTATCACTATTGTTTCATAAAGAAATGTTTTTAAGAGGAATATATATCTACTCTCAGTTTTTATTACAACTGGGAGGTTCAACCTGAACCTTTCTAATCAATATCATTTTATTGAATAGTTTCAATTGATCATACTCTTTTTTGGTGGAGTGTCAGATTAACGATCTAAGATGTGGTTATTCAGTTCTCTATTAAATAACAAGAAGGCTCTATTTATATCATTATTCATAATGATGTAAACTTCCAACACTATGTTGTGGATTAATCTTATAATATGAGGACCTAACTAGTGAAATTCACCAAACTCATGGAGAGAGTAATTAGTAGAGTGATCTATGAGATCTTAATGTCAAGAACCACTATAAATATCTATGTTCTGTATTTATGTTTTATTTTTATCCATGTACTTTTATACAAAAGATAAACAATATTTATCCACATAATCTACATTTGATATCAAAATACATAATTATATAAGAATTTAAAAAGTTACAATTCACCCCCTGTTGTGTATATTTGTACATTATAACCAAAAAATTGGAAACAGAGAAGTGCTTCTGAAAATATCTATACCTAAATTAAAAGTATAAGGTCTATAAAAAGTTGTAAATGACTGATCAGAGAGAAAAAATGTCAATGGATCATTCTACATATTTCAATGGAGAAAATTATGGATGCTACAAATTGAGAATGATAATCTATTTAATGAATCATGGATTTAATGTCTACCCAAAGATAATTACTCCTTATATAATTCTTGAAAATCCTCATAATTGTATTAGTCCTAAAGAGGATGAGTATGAAATGAATTCTATAGATATGAATTCTATTATCTTTGGTCGTGGACTAGAGGAATTCAATCATCTCTCACAATGTACTACTACATACTAAATGTGGACAAACATTGTAGGTTCCTATGAAGGAAAAAATAATGTAATAAAAATGAGGTATGCAACAACAAGCATAAATTTTCTACTTTATAATCTTTGATGGAGAGAGTATCGCATAGATGAATAGAATGATTATAAATAATATCTATTATATTACAGCCTTTTGTGAACCTGTCAAATAAGAATATCATGCTTTGAATGTACTGAGAGTACTACTTACATAATGGAATTATATATTAGCTATAATCCGACAATAATCACTTGTAAAAAATGTAATAATGAGAGAATTAATTGGGACATTGATGGTGAATGAATCTAAAATAAAAGATGAATTTAAAAATCATAAATTCATAGTGAGAAAGGATAGTAATTATCTAAAAGTAAGAGCCTAGAAGAAAATAAAAATAATAAAGAAAGAAGTCATAGAAGAAAATAATTCAAATACATCTGATTCTGAAATGAAATTGGATCGATTCACCAGAATGTGTAGTATGTTTTATAAGAATAAAAGGGATTCAAAAAACCCTTAAAAGTAATGATAATGTCTCAAGGGAAGTAAGATTCTATGAATGGAAGTAACTATGTCACATTATATCTTAGTGTGCTCATCTAAATGGTGAAAAGAGACATATAGAAAAGAAAAATGAAGAAAATGCAGATTATAAACAAAAATAAAAAATAGAAATGAAGGATACTTGGAGTATTTTTTGAGGACTCCAGTAGCTCATAAAAATCCAATTCATAAAATGAATAATCAAATCTCAAAGTGAAAATGTACTTTATAGAAGAAGAATATAATATAAAAACCTATTATATATATATATATATATATATTTCAAATTCTGATTTTGATTCAAATAATTCAAATGACAAATTGAAAGCCTACTACAAAATTATAGAAGAAAAATATAACACGTTATTAAATAAGCACAAATCATTAAAGAATATTTGCATTACTATATTTGGAGAAATATATACCTTATATAATCAACATTAATAGTTAATTGAAAAAATTAACTCATCTACAAAAATGTGTACTAATCCTAAAAATAATATTAAATAATTACAGGATGAAGTAAAAATATATAAATGTGATGCTCTATTATTTACATAAGGATAAATTATTCTCAATGAAATTCATGGTAAAATGTATATTAAAAAGGAACAATTTGGTATAGGAAGTATGGGTTAAAAACTATACGATATATGAATTATTTTTTCCCCAACTCAAAAACTATTATTGGTCATTTTTGTAGAACATAAGGATGTATAAAAGTCCCTTATTTGATAAATACTCTAATAAGTGGAATTAAAAGAGATTTTACTTCAAAACTGTTATCCATAGAAGATGATATTAGTTAGGGAAAAACATACCAGATCTATATTCCCAAATCTCACCTAGATAACACTACTATACCCAAGAGGATATGGGTACCAAAACAAACTCTTTTCTAAATTTCCATTGTAGAAAAAATTTAACAGAAAAAAGAAAAGATATATAGTATATGTATAGTGGATTCTCTGGGCATATGAGTGTAAAATTTTCAAAATTAAATACACTAACTCAAATAGATGGAGGACTAGTCACTTTTGGAGATTTTTCCAATGGAAAGATTATTATACTTGGAATTATTAGAGATCTTACAATTGCCTCAATCAAGAATTTTCTATATGTACTAGGGGTCATGACCAACTTGGTATGTTACTATTAACTCTGTGATAGTGGATATTATGTTTATTTTTATAAAAAATGTACTCTATGTTTAATGATAAATTGCAAAGTTTAGTGAACCTAGAACCGATAATGTTTATACCTTTGATTTAAATTCCTTGTGTAATGAGAAATTGAACTATTTAATAGCATTGAAAAATAAGTCTTTCATCTGGAATATGAGAATTGGTCATAGTAATATATAATCTTTATATAAATTATCTAATAAATAGTATGTTTCTGATTTACCTATTTATAAATATTATGGTGATAGATTTGTTGATGCAAACCTAATTGGAAACCAACACAAATCTTCATTCAAATCTATTAAAAAAATATCAATATTAAAATCCTATAGAACATATCGACATGGATCTGTTTGGACCATATAGAGTAGAATGATTTCCTGGAAAATTATATTTATTTGTTTTAGTTGATGATTATTCTAGAATTACTTGGATTGATTTTTTAAAAATCAGATGTGAAGATTTTAATTTTTTTGAATGTTTTCAGAATATTGCTCAAAATAAAAGAGGATTTTAAATAAATTTATTGAGAATTGATCAAGGGGGAGAGTTTTAGTATCCTGAATTCATTTCTGTTTGTTCAAATAGTGGTATTAAACACTCCTTATCTTCACCAAGAACAGCTCAAAAAAATTTAATGGTTGTAAGTAGAAGTAGAAAAATTCAATAAAAGGATATAAAAATACTGAATAAATATAGTCTACCTACCTAAATATCTAAAGAATCGATAAGGGCAACCTACTATATCATTAATAGACTCTTAATTTGACCTGTTTTCAAAAAGACCACATATGTGAAATGTAATAACATAACACCTAAAGTATAGTACATTAACATTTTTGAATGTATGGTGTATATCCTAAACAAAAGGATAATAATGGTATATTCTATACAAATACTGATGAAAGAATATTTTTCTTATATTTTTTACCTATAAAAAATATAAAGTGTTTACTAAGAAGTAAGGGATTGATGAAGAATTAGTTCATGTGATGTATGGTAAAAATCACCCTTTTATTAAAGTTAAAATTCAAACTGATGAAATTATTGACTCATTTGAAAAAATGAGACATCAAACCCTAAAAATTGATTTTGAAAATAATGTAAACAGAATTTAGCCTCATTCATAAGAACATGATATTGTTGATAATAAAATTATTTTACCTAGACAGTCATGAACTATAAAGAATCTATCTTTAGAAGCTACTATAAAAGGCTTGTACATAGGACTAAAAACCATAATAAATAGAGGGAACCTGTTTGAATTCTTTGTCTTTATATCTCAAGTAGAACCAAATTCTTTTAAAGAAGACATAGGATATTAGAGTTTTATGTTAGCAATTCAATAAGATAATAACCAATTCAAAATGAATTAGTATTGGGAATTTGTTAAATGTCCATAAAATTATCCATTTATTGTTACTAAGTGGGTCTTTAGAAATAAATAAGATGATAAATGGATTATAACTAGATTTAATTCTAGATTAGTAGATGAAGGATATAATCTGGAATAAGGTATATATTAAGACGAAACCTTTTACATTGTAGATAAATTAGAAGAAATTAGAATTATTTTAGCCTATGCATCTCATATGAACATTAAATTATATCATATGGATGATAAATCTTTCATTTTAAATGGATATTTAATAAAGGATGTTTATGTTGAACAACATCCTAGTTTTGAATATTCTTAAAAAAATAGATTATATTGTTAAACTTAAAAAATCACTTTATCTCATTAAACAAACACTTAAAGCTCAGTATGAAAGATTTTGTATTTTCTTTTCAAAAAAGAATTTCTTGGTGGATTGGAATATTCAAATATTTTTATGAAATAAATTTTTTCTAATACATTATTAGATAAAAACAATGTTGATGGTGTCATTTTTTGGTTAAACTAAAGAAACAATTGTATAGATTTTTTATAACTTATTCGAATAAAATGTGAAATGGGAATGATAGGAGAATTAAACATTTTTAGGACTTCAGAAATTTCAAATATATTATAGAAATATTTTAAAACAATGTAAATATATTACTATTTTTTTTGGAAAATATTGGTCTCAAGAATAACATACATATACAACTCCCATTTGTACTAATAAAAAACATGATATGATTGAGAATGGAAAACTAATGGAGAAAAAGGTATATAGATGTGTTATTGGAAGATTATTATATCATACTTCTAGGAGAACTGATATAATCTAATATATTATTTTTATATGCAATATTTCAATCAAATGCTAAAGAATAACATCTCATTTTTGTGAAAAATATTTTTAGATATTTAATTTGAACCACGTTTCAATCTCTTCTTTATCAAAAAAAAAAACTAATTATTTTAATTTAATATCATATTGAGATTCTAATTTTGGAGGTTGTAGATTAGATAGAAATATTACTTCAGGTACCTTTATCTTTTTAGGAAATAATTAGTATCATGGTTAAATAAGAAACAACACTCAATTTCCCTGTAAACATAAAAGACAAAATATGTATTTGTAAGCTGTTGTTTTGTACATGTATTTTGAATGAAAAACAAAATAATGGACATTGGATTTAATCTTAATAGTACGCCTATTTTATGTGATAACACTAGTGCTATAGATATTTCAAAAAATCCTATAACCCATTCTAGAACTAATCATATGGATATTGGACATAATTTTCAATGAGATCATGTTTTTAAAAGGATATATCTTTAGGATTTGAAAATAATGAATATCAATAAGGCGATATTTTAACAAACCCACTTTCCACTATATGTTTTTATTTTATTAAAGGGGAGTTTGGTTCTTTTAAGATTTATATAAGTAATAATATTTTTAGTTTTTTTAATTTTGTGGTTTATTTTAATTCTATTTATTTATTTATTCAAATTTATTTATATTAAATTTATTTTCATATTCCATTAAATATGATATGTTTTATTTTATTTCTATAATATTATTAGTTAATTGTACCTTAAATTTATTTGGGAAATATATTTGTTTTAAAAAGTTATCTAACATAATGATAAAAAAACAATGTACTGTTAGAAACCGTTGGAATAACAAACCATTTCATTTCTCAAAGCCTTTTTAAATAATGAACCCTTCATCTACATTTTTTTAGATCTATTTTATTCGAAAAAACCAAGAACTTGAGAAACTCAGAGATTTCATATCACAGAAATGAAGAAAATCATGTTACCTGAACACTATGAAACTAGTGATCTGAAGCGACATAGTATTTCCACTAGAAAGATACTTCAAGGAAAATTGAGAGATTTTGAGTGGCTCTGCAGGAGGAATATGATTCATAAACATGTGATATCTTATCAAGGTTTGGAATAAATGTTTAATGAAGTTAACTTAGAGATTCATTATGAGTTATAACGGAAATATTTCTATAATAGCATACCATTTAGTTTTAGTTATTTGGAAGATACTGTTTTCAAAAGACTAAAAAGATAAGGATTTTTTTGTTTCTTTCCCTAAAACATAAAAAATATTTACTATCTACATGAGGGAGTCATTCATTTTGATCTATCGTCTATCAGAGATAAGAATAATAAGTCTTAAGACTTTATCTCATTTCTTTTTTTCTCATAAAACATTCAGAAATTGTTTTTCAAATATCTTGAGGCCAATCAGAAAATCTGGGTTATGTTTATTCAAACCGGAATTTCTACAATAATGGATGAAATTGAAAAAAGTATATATCAAGACATGTATATAAAGTTTCAATTTTTTAGTGAAATAAAGAATAATTTTAATGTATATGTTCATATATCATGAATATTGTTGTCATCCAGATGAAAAGATGACCTTTTATCATTATAGAATTTTAATCTCTTGATTTTTTTAAGAAGATTATAATTTGATTTATTGATTATCGAATCAAATTTAATTATAAAAATATACTCAATGTGGGAACATTAAGGATTTATGGATACCACTTGAGTATAGTAAATGGAAAACTCATGCATGTTTGCGAAGATGACAAAAAAGACCAGGATTAATAACTTAGGGGGTGAAAAGTGTTTTTTGAAATTATGGAATTGGTGAATTCTTATGTGAACGACATTCCAAACCCACCCTATGAAAATTGGGATTTTTTGAAAAATAAGTGGAAGAAGAATTTTTTGAAAATAAATGGATGTAAATTCAAGGAAAATATTAGATCCACATACTTAAGAACAAGTGTTTGTTTCTAGTTAGGATACTAGTTTAGTTCTGTTAAAAGAGCCTTTTCTTTAGGAAGATCAATAGGTTTAATTCTTGATTCAAGATATGTAGAATATTTATTTACCTGTTGAATATGAGTAAGATATACATATTGTAACGGCCCAAAATTTTGAATAAATCTTGTTTCCTAATTTCATGTGTTATTTTATTTTATTTTTATACTCAACAAAAATGTTTTATTTGATAAACATGATTATAATTAAAATGAGACCATGGGGTTCTAACTGTTATATGACCATCGTTCAATATGACCGATGTGAACGAAATGTTTAGATTATTGTCTCTAAATACAAGTAATCTTGGTTAATTATTATAGAAAGAAGATTTGATGGCCTCACCTAGTAGTCTTGGACCGATCGAAGCCCATCTAACAGAACTTGAGAAGGAGGTAGCACCATTGGGCTTTGCTCTGGACCAAACCCAAGCCGAACTTCATCTTGTGAAGCTAGAATGGAATCGCCTTCGCGAGAAGTTCAAACTGATTGAAATTACTACTCCGGCAATGTTGGCCGAGCCTCCCTCAGACTCTCTCACCTTAGCACACCTTACACTTAGGTCCTATGCGGGTGTGATAAGAGGCTATGTAAGGAGACCGTAACTACCTTGTGTAATCCTTTGTTTTAAATAAAAATTGGGATTTCTTCTTATGATGAAGTTTATGAATTTTCAAATGACCGGATAAATATAGTATGCATATTTTTGATGAATTTTACAAAATGGATATTTTAAAAATGTTTATGTAAACCTTAAATAATTAAAAATGTGTAATGATTTTCAAAAAATGGCCTTCTACAATTATTTTCAGTACAAAATTTGGAGTCTAATAAGATCAACTTGATTTTTGAGGAATAGTAAATTATGAATAGTGATTTTATGATTAGGATTAGTAATATGACCAAATGTATTAGTAATCTCACTTAAAGAATGTTTTATAATAATGTAGGCACCTTGATTAAGTAATGTGATTCAATAAAATGGTTAAATAACGGTTTCATAAATTATTATTCAAGTATTAGTTTTTTCGGGAGAATAGTGTTTTTAATTAAAAATTTAATTAAAATTATATATAAAATTATTTTTATAAAAATGACTTTATTTTTGAACTCAGAGCATCGATATTATGTTCTGGAAATGTTTGGGGATTTTTCTGAAAGAAACGAATTTTCGATGATTAGTGTTTTTTTTAAAAAAATTAAATTAAAATTATTTAGAAAATTATTTTTATAAAATGGAGTTCATAAATGTATTTAGAGCATCGATATTTGGTTAAGGTGAAATTTTTGGATTATTCTGAGAAAGATGAATTTTTTATGAATAGTGAAAATAAAGTTTTTAAGTTACGGGTGTTTAATGACATCATTAAATGATGTATTAAGTATATATTAAATATGGTCGAATTATGAATAGTAAGATAAGGTATGAGGTGTCCCAAGTGGCCAATACCATGGGAAAATACCATGGGCAAGCCCATGGTTTTTCCAAAACCACTAGTGAGGTGTCCTTTGGCCATTAATGCCTTGTCCCCTCACTATCCCTATAAATACCCACCCTTTACTCCTTTAGTTTTGACTCCCAACTCTTCTCCAACGAAGTAATGGTCTCATTACCTCCCAAGGAGTCCTCCCAAGGTGCCCCCAAGCCCTCAAGGTCCCATCCTTTGAGGTTTAAGAGTTACATTTTAAGGTAAGGGATCCGACCTCTCGCTTTCATTTCAAGTAATCTTTTTTATGTCATTCCTTTTATGCTCCATGTTCATATGTTGGAGGATGTTCTTTTATACTCCTCGTACTGCCCTTTTTATGTTCATATAATGAGAGATCCCCTCTTACTCTCATTATTTCGTTTTATGATGTTTTAAGTGGCGTCGTTAGGCTGCCGAAATTTTTGTAATGGATTCTTTCTCCCTTCTCATTTTTCCAGATCTATTTTCATGTAATGTATTTCAAGTTACTTTTTATTATGTTGGGTTATGATCTCTAAATTTATCATACTGATCTTTTATGATCATATGATGAAAGACCCCATTTTATCTATTCAATTCAGTATTTTGAATTTATAAGTGGCGCCGTTAGGCTCCCGAATTTTTAAGTGGTTCTTCACCCTTCTCGTTTTGAAGTTCTACTTTCTTGTCAATTCTTTCATGTTCCTTTTTGTTATGTTAGGGTATGATCTCTATATCTATCATACTGGACTCTTATGTTCATATGATTAGAGACCCCATTTGATCTCTTCAATTCAGTATTTTTATGTTTTAAGTGGCGCCGTTAGGCTGCCGAATTTTTAAGTGGTTCTTCACCCTTCTCGTTTTGAAGTTCTACTTTCATGTCAATTCTTTCAAGTTACTTTTTGTTATGTTGGGGTATGATCTCTATATCTATCGTACTGGACTCTTATTTTCATATTATGAGAGACCCCATTTTATCTCTTCAATTCGGTATTTTGAAGTTTTAAGTGGCGCTGTTAGGCTGCCGAAGTTTTTAGGGGATTCTTTCACCCTTCTCTTTCTTTTCAAAGTTCTACTTTCATGTCAAGTCTTTCAAGTTCTTTTTTAATTATGTTGGGGCATTATCTCTATATCTATCATACTGAAATCTTATGTTCACATTATGAGAGACCCAATTTGATCTTTTCAAATCATTCTTGTTGAAGTTTAAGTAAAGCTGTTAGGCTGCCGAACTTTCATAAGAGAAATCTAATTTTTGTCTTCCTTCCATGTTTTTCATTTCAAATGGTATGTCCTTGAAATTTCATTACCATGATCATGTATCCTTTTTATTCTGTCCATCTACTGTTTTATGGGTCATTTATGAATGTTTGACCCATTTTCCCCCTCTTTTTAATGTCTTCTAAAACCTCGTTACATAGCCGTTATGCAGCAGAATTTCCGTCTCAAAATGTCTCTCTCTTTTTCTAAAGTTCTTTTATATTATTAAGTGAATACTCAAAGCTCTTTCTTATAATGGGGTATTCACATATATACCAATATGTTCTATTTTAAATTCTGGGATTTACATACATGAGACCCACCTCCCTTTTTGTGGGTTTCAAAGTGACGTAAAGATCATGTCTTTAAAGCAGTTTTTAAAACGTTATGATTATGAAATGAAACCCATTTATTTTATGCTATATTATTTATTTATGAAATTTTTTATGATGATATATGTGGCTCACATGATAATAAAGGAAAATTTAAGGGTGCGCTTTGATAGCGCTCCAATGCATTGGGTAAAGACTTAATCTCTAGAGATGTCCATTTTAACGACGCCTTGGTGAATAACCTTGGTAATTTATAACGACACCTTGGGGATGGACCTTGGTGAAATGAAATGATTGTAAATATTAAATGTTGCAGCCACATCTTCAAGTTATGAATAATGTTACTTTTATTATGATATATCTCATGATTTCTTTCTCATGCCTTAAAGTTCTTTTCATAACCTTATTGAAGTACATCAAGTTCACATGTAAAATGTTTCTCTTGTTTTCCTTACTGGGCCTTCTGCTCACCCTTTCCTTTGATGTATGTCCCCAGGTTCTGAGATGCAGAAATGAACCTAGGATGAACATAAGGAGAAGCCTTTCAAGTGTTTAAGAAGAATGTTTTTTTTGTTTCATGTTTTAAGTTCCTGGTTTCCAAAACACTAAACCTTAAAGATCCTAGATTTTGTAAAATGTAAATGAATGTTTATGTGATAAAAAGGCGGGATTCTATAGTTGTTATAAAAGGATGGTTCAGTTGTTTGTGGAAAGTAGGATATGAAAACTTTAGGAAGAATCCTATATAAAAGTTAAAATATAGGAAATCTTCCTGGTATTTTGGTGAGTATTGAGTAAGGGGTTGCCAAAAAAATACATCCCTGTCTGGATACGAGCAGGTAGAGGTGGCTCTGGCACAGATGTATATAGGGGTAAAACCCGAAAACACCGCTTTGAGATAGACTCGAACGAGAACTGGTACACGACAACGAGCCTTGCTGCACTCTTGGTTACGACACTCCCGGGGGATATGCTTTGGTAAATTCATAAGCTTAGTATGAACCATTATTAAAGGAACAAAGATAAAATAAAATGAAGATTCACATAAGAATATATGATTATGGATAACCTAGATGGGAACCTAGGGGATCACAAGTTAGGGTACACTTTTCAACTAAAAATTATCCTTATATTCTTTATGTTTCTTTTCATGATTATTGGCTAAGTATTTAAGCCCCTAATTAATGTTTCTTTTCTTAGTTAATGGCGGGAAATGGAAGAGCATGTCTCAACAACCAATGTGATAGGAAATGCTACGATTACCGTACTAATATGACAGAGATGATTAGGGGATTAAAATATGATTTGTATTTTGGAATATGTTCACTATTTTGGGGACCCTATATGATCGAGGTAAATAGATTACAATGGTATTTTCATTGAGGACTAAGGTTGACTTATATTTGAAGAATTTATGAATTTAAGGTGGACTTATAGAAATTTAGGTTACTTATGGGAATGGCTAACCTATCTTGGGTTAAATATGTTTAGGTTAGATACTTTTGTTATAAGATGTTAGTAGTGGTTGATGTTGTTTGGAGATGAACAATGAAGTTTATTTTGGAAGACTATGTTATCAAATCCTTCTTGTATTTGGGTTTCAATCTTAGTTTGGTTTATTTTGAGGAATTTTAAGGACCGTTATTTATGGAATGGACTAGGATGAACTTTGGGTAGTACTATGGAACTTTGAAGATTTAAAATTAGTTTCCATTCCTATGGGATTCTTTCTTTTTTGAAGAGTTGTTTTACCTTACCCTTTCAGTTTTTGGGATAATGTTTAAAGATAAAATAAATAGATAGTTAATCTTTTGTGGATTATGTGATTCTCTAGAAGATGATTCTTGTGTTTTGATGAGACCAAGTAGTTTTGAAAGCTCATAGTTTAGAGAAAAGATTAGTTTTGGGTAGAAACTTATTAAAGGATGAAACTCTACATGAAGGTAGAAATATTTCCTTATTTTTTTGTTCTATGTTGTAAATTAATTGCTCAAAGTTATGAAAAGGAACGTAAAACAAAAACGTTTTTGGTTTACGTTTCCTACTAGGTAATAAAATACCACTTGCACACATCATAATTTTGGGATTTTCTGGTGGTTAACTTCCTCCTAATCATGTTTTCTATCACTCTCCTTTAGGACGTGACCCTTTTTTTCTCCTCCATGTCCATGTTTCCTACATGGAATCCTAGTATGAGTAAACTCAGGTGGCCTTTGTACTTCCTTTTCTTTCATTTAAAGTAATGGTGTCACAGACTCTTTTTCTGATGTGGGACATTCAATAAAATTTCAAAACCCATTTTTTTTTAAATTGCTAGGATGCAATTTCTTAAGGGGGGAAGATTGTAACGACCTGAAATTTTGAATAAATCTTGTCTCCTAATTTCATGTGTTATTTTATTTTATTTTTATACTCTACAAAAATGTTTTATTTGATAAACATGATTATAATTAAAATGAGACCATGGGGTTCTGACTGTTATATGGCCATTGGTCAATATGACCGCTGTGAACAAAAGGTTTTGATTATTGTCTCTAAATACAAGTAATCTTGGTTAATTATTATAGAAAGAAGATTCGAAGGCCTCACCTAGTAGTCTTGGACCGATCGAAGCCCATCTAATAGAACATGGGAAGGAGGTAGAACCATTGGGCTTTGCTCTGGACCAAACCCAAGCCGAACTTCATCGTGTGAAGCTAGAACGGAATTTCCTTCGCGAGAAGTTCAAACTGATTGAAATTACTACTCGGGCAATGTTGGCCGAGCCTCCCTCGGACTCTCTCACCTTATCACACCTTACACTTAGGTCCTATGCTAGTGTGATTAGAGGCTATGTAAGGAGACCGTAACTACCTTGTGTAATCCTTTGTTTTAAATAAAAATTGGGATTTCTTCTTATGATGAAGTTTATGAATTTTCAAATGACCGGATAAATATAGTATGCATATTTTTGATGAATTTTAGAAAAAGGAAATTTTAAAAATGTTTATGTAAACCTTAAATAATTAAAAATGTGTAATGATTTTCGAAAAATGGTCTTCTACAATTATGTTCAGTACAAAATTTGGAGTCTAATAAGATCAACTTGATTTTTGATGAATAGTAAATTATGAATAGTGATTTTATGATTAGGATTAGTAATATGACAAAATGGATTATTAATCTCACTTAAAGAAAGTTTTAAAATAATGTAGGCACCTTGATTAAGTAATGTGATTCAATAAAATTGTTAAATAACGGTTTCATAAATTATTATTCAAGTATTAGTTTTTTCAGGTGAATAGTTTTTTTTTAATTAAAAACTTAATTAAAATTATTTAGAAAATTATTTTTATAAAAATGACTTTATTTTTGAACTCAGAGCATCGATATTATGTTATGGAAATTTTTGGGGATTTTTATGAAAGAAACGAATTTTCAATGAATAGTGTTTTTATTTAAAAATTAAATTAAAATTATTTAGAAAATTATTTTTATAAAATGGAGTTCATAAATGTATTTAGAGCATCGATATTTGGTTAAGGTGAAATTTTGGGATTATTTTGAGAAAGTTGAATTTTTGATGAATAGTGAAAATATAGTTTTTAAGTTATGGGTGTTTAATGACATCATTAAATGATGTATTAAGTATATATTCAATATGGTCTAATTATGAATAGTAATATAAGGTATGAGGTGTCCCATGTGGCCAATACCATGGGCAAATACAATGGTAAAGCCCATGGTTTTGCCAAAACCACTAGTGAGGTGTCCCTTGGCCATTAATGCCTTGTCCCCTCACTTTCCCTATAAATACCCACCCTTTCCTCCTTTAGTTTTGACTCCCAACTCTTCCCCAACGAAGTTCTGGTCTCATTACCTCCCATGGAGTCCTCCCAAGGTGCCCCCAATCCCTCAAGGTCCCATCCTTTGAGGTTTAAGAGTTGCATTTTAAGGTAAGGGATCCGACCTCTCGCTTTCATTTCAAGTAATCTCTTTTATGTCATTCCTTTTATGCTCCATGTTCATATGTTGGAGGATGTTCTTTTATACTCCTCTTACTGCCATTTTTATGTCAATATAATGAGATATCCCCTCTTACTCTCATTATTTCGTTTTATGAAGTTTTATGTTGCGCCGTTAGGCTGCCGAAATGTTTGTAACGGATTCTTTCTCCCTTCTCATTTTTCAAGATCTATTTTCATGTAAAGTATTTCATGTTCCTTTTTATTATGTTGTGGTATGATCTATAAATTTATCATACTGATCTTTTATGATCATATGATGAGAGACCCCATTTGATCTCTTCAATTCAGTATTTTGAAGTTTTAAGTGGCGCCGTTAGGCTGCCGAATTTTTAAGTGGTTCTTCACCCTTCTCGTTTTGAAGTTCTACTTTCTTGTCAATTCTTTCAAGTTCCTTTTTGTTATGTTAGGGTATGATCTCTATATCTATCATACTGGACTCTTATGTTAATATGATGAGAGACCCCATTTGATCTCTTCAATTCAGTATTTTGATGTTTTAAGTGGCGTCGTTAGGCTGCCGAATTTTTATGTGGTTCTTCACCCTTCTCGTTTTGAAGTTCTACTTTCATGTCAATTCTTTCAAGTTAATTTTTGTTATGTTGGGGTATGATCTCTATATCTATCATACTGGACTCTTATTTTCATATGATGAGAGACCCCATTTGATCTCTTCAATTCGGTATTTTGATGTTTTAAGTGGCGCTGTTAGGCTGCCGAAGTTTTTAGGGGATTCTTTCACCCTTCTCATTCTGTTCAAAGTTCTACTTTCATATCAATTCTATCAAGTTCATTTTTATTTATGTTGGGGAATTATCTCTATATCTATCATACTGAAATATTATGTTCACATGATGAGAGACCCTATTTGATCTTTTCAAATCATTCTTGTTGAAGTTTAAGTAACGTCGTTAGGCTGCCGAAGTTTCATAAGAGAAATCTAATTTTTGTCTTCCTTCCATGTTTTTTATTTCAAATGGTATGTCCTTGAAATTTCATTACCATGATCATGTATCCTTTTTATTCTGTCCATCTACTGTTTTATGGGTCATTTATGAATTTTTGACCCATTTTCCCCCACTTTTTAATGTCTTATAAAACCTCGTAACATAGTCGTTATGCTGCAGAATTTCCGTCTCAAAATGTCTCTCTCTTTTTCTAATGTTATTTTATATTATTAAGTGAATACTCAAAGCTCTTTCTTCTAAAGGGGTATTCACATATATACCAAAATGTTCTATTTTAAATTCTGGGATTTACATACATGAGACCCACCTCCCTTTTTGTGGGTTTTAAAGTGACGTAAAGATCATGTCTTTAAAGTAGTTTTTAAAACGTTATGATTATGAAATGAAACCCATTTATTTTATGCTATATGGGTTATTTATGAAATGGTTGATGATGATATATGTGTCTCAAATGATAATAAAGGCAAATTTAAGGGTGCGCCCTGATAGCACTCCAATGCATTGGGTAAAGAGTTATTCTCTAGAGATGACCATTTTAACGACGCCTTGGTGAATAACCTTGGTAATTTTTAATGACACCTTGGGGATGGACCTTGGTGAAACGAAACGATTGTCAATATTAAATGTTTCATCCACATCTTCATGTTATGAAAAATGTTACTTTTATTATGATATATCTCATGATTTCTTTCTCATGCCTTAAAGTTCTTTTCATGACCTTATTGAAGTACCTCAAGTTCACATGTAAAATGTTTCTCTTGTTTTCCTTACTGGGCCTTCTGTTCACCCTTTCCTTTGATGTATTTCCCCAGGTTCTGAGATGCAGAAATGAACCTAGGATGAACATAAGGAGAAGCCTTTAATGTGTTTAAGAAGAATTTTTTTTGTTTCATGTTTTAAGTTCCTGGTTTCGAAGACACTAAACCTTAAATATCCTCGATTTTGTAAAATGTAAATGAAAGTTTATGTGATAAAAAGTCGGGATGCTATACTTATTCATGAAGAAAAATAGATGCACAGATCAGAAAAGTTTTCCACTAAAATTGTTGAGAGTCTTGTTTACCCTGTTTTGGACATTTTGATTAAATAAATAAATCTATTTTTGAAAAAATTAGTTTCTCTTAAAATTATATCTATAATTAAAATACAAAATAAATTTAAAAACTAGTGGAGAAGTCTATGGAAACATCTACTTCAAGATCCAGATCAATTGTGGAAGATGGTCATTCACAAAATCCAGATGAAGGGACATCTGATTCCATCACGAATCTGGGTGATTAGCATGTGATAAATTTCCATAAATCCCATGATGAAAATATAAATCATTGGTAGGAGTTAAAAATTGAATGAAAGTAGATACATTATGTAAATGAAAATATTTTTCCAAAAAGGAATTCAAATGTTTCAAGAGATAGATATTGAATTAATTTGTAATGATTAAGTCTGAGTTGTTTCTAAGTCACACATTGCTAAAATCATGTGGTATTTTGGTAGTTAGTATTCGTCAATCAAGAGGAGTTTCAGTGAACCCAATAAATCTACCTCTTCTACTACTACCTCTATATATTTTATTCATAGATTTTAGGAAATAACCACTATTATGGATGACATAAATGATTGCATTCAAAGTCTCCATAGAAATAGTGCTCCTCTGTCAGTTTGGTTAGACACATCAAAATTTCATGATAACCAACCGACTCAAAATAAACCAAGTATCATATTTCTAAAAAACAAATTCCTAGAAAAATTGGACCTATTTATACAGAAATAATATATTTTTAATAACTTTTAAAAAGTAAATATTTTTGAGAATTTACATATAAATCATGATTTTAGATTTTAGATTATGTAGTTGTGTGATAGTCTTATGAGAATGTTTTGGTTACAGCAGGAAAAGCAGGAAGTCAAGTTGGAATCCCCACAGAATCCTACAGAACGATAATAAAGCCAAATACTACCCAATATTTTATACCCTAACAATTTTAGTTGACTATAAATTTTCCATGTCACACTGACTATTGTATTTATACATTTTTTTATCAATAAAATTTCTTTATTTTTATTTTTGGGTTCTTTATTTAACATTCGTTTTTGTTTATGTATCCTTCCAAATATCGAGTTTTATTAATTTATACTCATTATTATATCATTATCTTAGTGAAAAGAGAAAAATTAAACATGTTTTAATCATTTTTTATTCTTAATTATTGATCTCAAAAAGCGGGTGAAATTTGGATAAACACAATATTTATTTTTATCAAAATAATTATGTCAAATATAATTTGGAATTATTTTATTTTAATTGTTTTAAAAATCCGAAATTATGTTATTAATTTTATGGTTTTTGGGATCATTTAAATGGGGGAGATTATTGGTCATGTAATTTATCAAAATTATTTAATAAATCATATTGATTTTGATGCTCAAAAATACCCTTGTTGATTTAATAAATTTATTAATTTATGTATATTTCATGAAATTATTATTCTTTATAGTCCTTATTTTGGAATTATATTCATGCCTATACATCTTGTAGAATATTCGTCAAATTGTTCAGAATGCTCTTAACTGTATTATGGAAACACTGTTCATACCATATGATGAAGAACGTAACATAAAGATAAAAACAAACATTTGTGTTAAACTTTATGTTGAAATATCAATGTGTTTGTTAAATCAAAACTATGTTGACCGAAAGGTATGTATAAAGAACCTTATGTTTGTATGGAACCTTATGTTTAAAAAAGGGAAATTTATGGTTAAGTAACCCTAAATAATTATGGAACCCTACGTTTGAGTAGAACACGTATGGATCATCAACATTAATTTTGGGATCAACTACACATTGAAAACCCTATGCTTGAAGAATGAACAATACATATTTTAACCCTACATTTTTAATATTTTCTTTTTTTAAGGAACTTTACATTTGACTTTTCAAAACTGGGGGTTGGAATTTATGATTTTATCCATGTTTCATGCAACAATAATTATAGACTATCTTGCCTATTTGATGACATTTCTCAACTGATTCAAATATTGTTATTATTGATTCAATAAATCATATTATATAGGGAAAATTTCTCATTTTCATAAAGGAAGATAGGTCTACTCTGATATGTATTTTGAATTTGAATTCTCAAGATTTATCTAGAGATTTGCATCGATCTAGAACTGAAATGTATACTATCTATTTATTTATTCTATCACATTATTTGTAATAATAAAGATGTATGTATGATTAAAAAAAGCTAAAATATATTGATATTTAAATTAAAACACTATATTTTTGATTTAAACTATATTCTTGAGATTTTATTTGACAAATCAACTACAATAATTGATCAGATTCCTTTTTCTAAAAAAGAGTCTAAAATTGGGAGATATATAGGTTCTGAATATTGTGTTTTCTATAAGTCTACTGCTCCTAATTGTTTCATCGTTTATTTAAGGATTCATTTAAACTCAGTCAATTTGGAACTACGATTTCATGAAGAATCATTTTATTGAGGAAAAATATCTATCTATTGTCAGTTGCTAGTACAACTGTGAAGTTCAACTAGAAACTTTTTAATCAATATCATTTTAATGAAGAGTATCAACTAATCATTAACAGTTGTGGTGGAGTATCAACTTCTTGATCAAATATGAGGTTATTTGGTTCTCTTTGAAATCACCATAGGGCTTTGTTTTTATAATTATTTGTAAAGGTGTCAGCTACCAGCACATAGTTGTGGATTGGTCTTATGATATGAGGACATGACTATTCCAATTCACCAAACTCACATGGAGAGTAATTGGTGGAGTGGACTAGGGGATCATTATCCCCAATGCCACAATAAATATCATTTTTTTGTATATCTATTTTATCTACTACTAAAACTTTCTTATAGAAGATAAACACTACTGGTCCCCATAATCTACTATTGACATGCAAAGGCGGAATTATGAAATATTTTGAAATGACACAATTCACCCCCCTCTTGTGTATGTTTTTTTACTCTATCATAATAGATTATATTTCTATTTGTACGAATGAAAATTTACATTGAAGTTTTAATTTATCTTTCTTAATGGTTAAGATATTATGGACACATGGTGGATGGAACATGAGGAGTTGTTGAGGTCATATAAGAATGAGTTATATGTTGGTTAGAAGAGAAGATTATGATATGATATTGAGGTTTTACCAGAATCCAGTTACATTTCAACAACACAATTCAATTAAATGATCATATATTGAATGTGTGAGGATTATATGGTACACATAATCATTAATAAGTTGCAATGAAAATTTAATTCCTTTTGATTTTATTGATTTTTTTTGTATTTATTATGCGTCTAAATAAAGGAAAAAAAGTGTATAATGTACTTCTTTCATTAGGGTGCACTACAATATAGCATTATTAGAGGCAAAAAATATATTTTTTATCAAATGATTTTTACTAGGTAAAATTAACGACCACCTTATGGGTGATGATCCCTAACATGAGATTATTTGATATATGTCATCTTCTTATTACTCATAATTTTGAAAAAAAATTATTGTTCGACCATTCTCATAAGAGTACAAAAAATACTATTCATTTTATTTTAAAAACCATAATACACTATTATTTATTCCATTTTATTCAATTTCATTTACCATGATACATTATATTTTTTAAGATATTTTAAATATGGAAATTCATTTATTTTTAGAGGTACATTATATTTTCAATTAAACCAATATAAATTTTTTGATTGAATTATCCCAGAAAAACTCTTAAAATAAATATTTATTATGAAAAATATATATGATATTATCGATAAAGCAACTATAATATTAAATAATATTTTTTTGTAATATTATTTCATATGTGATAGATTTTACGATAGGTCTTAATTAATTCTTGTTATATATATTTAAATTATTATTATGTATATGAATAAAATAATTAATCTCATGATATTATAATCTAATAACAATTCATTCGAGTTGAGATTTATTTGGATTTATTTTTTTTATTAAATATAGTCAAAATAATTATTATTTTTGTGTATCATTTTCATTGAAGATGAATCATTTCATGGAATTTAAATATGGACTAATAAATAAAATTATTTACATCAAAATAAGAGTATGTGATTGATTATAATTGTTTTGAAAAAACTTATTGATTAGTCAACCCATATCTATAACATCCAATGATCTTAAGAGGAAACAACTCTATTGAATATCATATATGATATTCTATATCAAACATAAACAAATTATTAAATATAATTAATTAAATGTGATAGGTATGACCTAGTCATTAGAATGGTGGAAATTAATGAGATTAACTAAAATAAATATTTATCACATGTTTATAAGATTGATAAATTGGTTACTAATTAAAACAATTTGATAATAAAAACTAATTAAATATAAAAATGTGTTTTTATTAAAAACAACTAAAATTCATACAATGGAATTTTATCCAAATAAATTTAATTAATAACTATTAATGAAAAATATTAATAAAATTTATATTCTATATATCAATTCAAATGATTTTTAATTTATCTAATATGTTTAATAGACATAAGATAAAAAATCCAAATTTTAAGAACAAAATATATTTTATCGAAGGAGTATTTTCCACATTTTAATGGTTAATATAATTTAATTAAGAAACTTTTCACTCATATAAATATTATTTCATAAATGAATCTTTATTTTTTAAAAATTAATACCAAAAATATAAAAGGGATTCTTTTTATTTTTCTAAAAAGTTTCAGGTTGTGAAGAATAGTAAAACATATAGGATTTTAATTGAAAAATGTATTTTCATATAAATAATTTAAACAGATAAATTATAATTTAAATTAGTTTTAATTTTTAATTTGTTAAAATATAAGACAATATGACTATTTTATGGAATTTTAATCAATTTAAATTTGAAATTTGGTTTAAAACATTAAAAAAGTTTGAATATTTTACATTAAAACCCCGCTTTTTCATTGTGTCTATGAGATTAATAATAAATCTAATTTTTCAAATTATATAAATTTAATCATTAAAAAAGTATTACATATTTGGAATCATATGTTAGAATATATTTTTTATATTCAATTTCATTATTAGGAATAAAAATATGACCTTGGTAAAATAATTATTTAATGTATTATAGGTAAAAATTGGTTTATATTAAATGGAAAATGTTTGAATATACATAAAATCGACAATATTAAATGTTTTTAATGAATTTATTCACCCTAAAATCGAATAATATATTGAATATAATAAAAATTCAATGAAATTAATGCACCTCAATGTAGTTGGTTTAACTATAGAATAATAATTATTTTAATCAGTTAAATCCCCCATCCTCAAGTATAAATAAAATACTCACCATCCCTTTTCAACTCAAGATACTTAATGCATATAAAATATATTTCAAAAACTATCCTCCTAACTCTACCAACATCCTTATTAATTTGGTATCACTATAATACTAAATCTCATGACCTCAAGGCTCTATCATGTAGGAGATATTGAAGATATAATTTTATCAAAACACCTCTCTTATTTTCTGTTCTTCTTCTGCAATATTATCACCATCATAATCTGTAAAGTCATGATAACTCAATAATCATATATATATTTATTTTTTATTTATAATGAGATATCTCATATGAGATTCCATTTTCATCTGCTCTTATTCAACGAAATAGAACTATTGTCCAAAGTATCTTGGTTTATCCTCTTTGTGAATATTGATTCTTCATTTTCCATTACTACATTAGTTGTGGTAATAAAAGATTAAAACCGCTTAAATAACATTCAAATAGGTATATTTTAACTGCTTTTATGTTCATGAACATATATAAATGCATATCATATATAATATGAACCTAGTTCTGGATGTTTCGAAAATCGCTAAAATAAACAATAAATTTATCATTAATATTTAGTCTAATGAATCATACTCATGTAAGAAATAAAAATGATATATTGAACCATAAATTATTTTTTATGTTCATTAATACTATGTCATTTTACTTCTTGTGTGATAATTAAATATTATAGAAACATCCATAATTTTAAACAAGTAAAACCGACCATGAAATAATGAATTAAAAAATCAAAAAACCACAATAATAATAAAATATCGTTAATGAATGGGCCATATGATTTTATAAAATCATCATATAAGGTATAAAAAATATTAATATTTTTTTGGAAACTATTAATAAAATTATTTAAATCATTATATATGAGTTTGTGTCATTTTAGAGGGAATTGTATTTTGATGATAGCGAATTCAAAACCCAATTTCCAATCAATTGGTTAAACATCAACTTTATTGAAATTTTCCTTCTATCATTATGTGTGAAATTATTTTCTATTTTATGATGTTCAATTTATTATTTTCTATTTTCATTATAGAAAATATATAGAATCTATACTTTTAATTTATTATCACTTCAAATATAAGATATTTGTAAGGTAATTCTAAACCCAATTTCCATTCATTGGTTGAAAAATCTACTTATATGACAAGATCATTAGATTATTATGTAGGTAATGAATTTTGATATACCTTTGCTATAATATATCATGTCTTATTTGGATTTACATAGAATATACATAATATATTCTTTTGATTAATTGTCACTTCAATGATACAATATTTTCTGGGATTTCTTAACCCAATGTCTATTCATTGTGTTAAACATATACTTCATAATTATTTCATTATTAGATTTTTTGTGATATAAAATTTTAATATATTATGATTTATTACTAATTTTGTTTGTTTATTTATAGTTGACACACATTTTTTATTCATTTTATTAATTCTGAATTCAACGATATGATATTTATAATGGACATTGTATGAAATATTATATTTTAAATGTTACCCCAAAAACGTTGTTTTCTTCCATTTCCATATTTTATAAAATTATTTCCAATTTTTACTATTATACTATGATTTTTATATTTATATATAATCATGAATTCTTTTCAAAAAAATGGTTTGGAAGTATTATTTCTGTAAATTTTTAATTGTTTTTCTTTGTCACTTTTCAATAAACACTATAAAAGAAATGATTTTTAACTTATGTGACATGAACTAAATTTCCTAAATTAATGCCAATTAAATTTGTTGAAGCCTTCATTAAATTTTTAAATTTTATTCCAAAATAATGTGTTTATAGTTAAATATGCTTCTATTAGTAAAATTTAATAGTGATTCCTAAATAGAAATGTCATTTTCCTCTAAAATGTTTCCATTTTGATGGATTTTCATGTTATTATTAGGTTATTGTTAATGGGAATTGTATACAAGGACTTTTTGTTCTATGATAAATTGGGGTAATGTGATCCCATTTAAGAACTCTAATTCATTGTTTAATGGGACATATTTAACCTATTAGGTTTCTCCTAAGATATTATATTAATAGTTGTGTAGTGATTATTCAAAATGTAATTATGATGGTTAATGAATATATAGAAAAGTGATTTGTAACAATTATAAGATTGATATGTAAAATGAATTCCCATGTTAGATAATTATATTATAGATTCATCATAATTTTTTCCCATAAAATCATTGATTTTTAGAAGTTAAAATATCAATCTTTTTGAAATAATGATTGTTTTCAGTGTAAAAGGTATGTTTTAAGAAACTATTTTATAGGTTTTCACTAGACTAAATATTTTCATTATATTATGTAACTTACTAATATTTGATTCACATGAAATTTTTTAAAATATTATTCATTTGATTTAAGATGGAATAAATGCATGTATGGTGTCATGGGGTAATATTGATGATTTTTCATGAAGTGAAAACATGTTTTATTTTAAAAGTGTTTATTCTGGTGAAAAAATGGATATTGTGTATATGTTTCATCCTGTGTTTTATGGGTTTACTTTTTAGCAGTTTTTTCTAAATCTATAATACAATAAACCTATTATATATTTGGGAATTTAATGTGATTTGTAGTTTTAAGATAACTCTAACATATACCTTTTAATGTCTTGTCATTGTATTTTCTATTAGAGTAGGGTTTGGATAACATTAGAGATTATAATTTCATGTTATGTGATATATATATATATATATATCATCATAGGTTTTACAAGTCAAAGAATTTTTATATGATCATTTTATTATACACCTGTTTAGTGGTTTATGGTAATTGTTTTATAGGAGAATAATGATGTTTTGGGGATTTGACATTAGAATGTAATCAATTTATGTATAATATATTTGAAAGTTTAAGTACTGCATATTTTATAAGGGTATTATATTTAATGGAACACTTTCACTTTTCATTTTTTGAATGTTTTTCTTTTCTATAAATTACGATTAGTTTATCAAGATTGAAGGAAAGTGGTCATTCACACCCTTATAATGACTCATTGATCATTTCATCATAACTATTATTTTAAACTTGGATTCAAATGATTTTGGATACTTCTTGAGTATTAAATTCACAATTAATAAAAAAAATTATCTAACACCTATTCATTTCTAGAAAAGTAATATGGGTTATTGTATTTTATTTATATTATTTCAAGATCTGAACTCTTACAACATTCCCAAAAAGTTAATTTCCCTAAGTGGCATGAATGTTTACTATTTGAAGGCCTGACAACATGTCGAAAGATAAAGGTAATATCAACAATTCCCTTAAATATTGATTTAAGGAATGATTCATTTTCTTATCCATAATGTATGAAACATTATTGGAATGATATTTACGAGTCACGAGGATATAATTCATATCTATAATCATAGTAATGATTTACTTAATAATAAGATGGTGGATCATGGTCAATGGTGTAAGAAGGGTCTTTAAGTAAGGATATATTAATTTATTTTGTTTTCAAATTTATGATACAGTGATATTTTGAAGATATTATAGAAATCATGGAACAACAATATATTTCTCTTTTATAGATTTTGTTTTCAAAAATTTTGAATCATATGTTAGATGGTATCTATATATTTGAAATTTCCAAAAAAGGTGATAATTTTTATGGTGTATATAACCCATACATTTATGATATGAAAAAGAATATTTGAAATATTATTCCATTAATTTTGGTGGAAGTTAGTTTAATGTCATTGGTAGTATTTTTGGATTCTATGGTCTCGGAATTAGAGATAATTGTGTGATAAATATCTTTGGAATAAAAATTAATGGTATGAGATAAACATTGAGGTTACGATATTTTACATCTATATTTATGACGCTTTGAAATTTATAAAACTTTATAAGGATTATATTGATATAGATTTAGAAAAATTACAAGATGTAAGATGGGTGTAAACATATCACATCCAGAAAGGCCTTTGGTATCAATTGCAAAACTGAAGGGAGACAAGTGTGAATCGCATTCCACTAGACTATGTGATGTGTGGGTAAGTAAGAAATTTATTTTATTATTGAAACTATATTATAGAAATATACTGTGATCATTTTGAGAAAAAATGTTTTATCAAATTTATAAACATTGGATTAT
Source organism: Viscum album (assembly GCA_963277665.1). Taxonomy (NCBI): domain Eukaryota; kingdom Viridiplantae; phylum Streptophyta; class Magnoliopsida; order Santalales; family Viscaceae; genus Viscum; species Viscum album. Next base: position 1,175,970,239 of record OY728134.1, read on the forward strand.
AAAACTATATGGTGATTATATGAATAATGTAATTTTTGATTATTTTCACTTTTTTGGGAAAATTAAGTGATTGTGGTAAAAAATATAATATGGGGTTTTATTTTAGAAATACATTATCAGTTAACATCTAGAAATCTATGACTTTTACTGTGATTTAGGATATTAATGGAAATGACTATTTTATCTCAATGATTATGTGATTAGGAAACAAATATGAGATATTAAGAGTGATTGATATTTTATAAAGATAAATATTAACGTTATCATGTAATACTACAAGATAAAATACTTTCATTTTGTGGGATTTAATTTTAGTCATGAATATTTTTATGGATATTAAATATTGTAATTGTTTGAATAATCATTATCGATCATTGTGTTATACTATTAAATTGTATAGATTAATGTAGTTTTTTTTCATAAAATGGTTTATTATTTTTTTAATAATTACACTATATTATACTAACCATTTTTCTTTTGGTTAATTTCTGATGGAAGGATGGATATATCGGTATAATGTTCATGATTTTGTAGACGATAATTCTTGACGTTTCATGTATGAAAAAATCATCTTGAATACTAATCATTTGGAGAGATAATGAGATCATTGTGAAATCTGATTAAATGATGAAATAAAAATTGTCATGTAAGTATTTATCCTTTTTTTCTTTTTCGAGGTATTAAAATAGTTCCACAATTTTAGGAAAATTATTTTAAAACAAAAACATAATTTATAAATATTTCTTAACAAGAAATTAATTTCCTTTCTATCCCTCATTAATTTATTGGATTTTGGGGGTTAAATTAATCACGAGGATGCTATGTCTCACTATCCATCATAAAATTATATTTAGTATTATCTTCCATGTGCATGTTTTCTTACAAGGAACCCTTTTATTTTTTTCTCTGGTGACATTCATACATTCCTTTCTCCTTTTTAAAATTGATGTTTTCTCGAACCTTGTTCTGATGTGGGACTTCAACAACTGTATTTTGATTTTTCAAAACCCTAGTATATTGATCTCGATATAAAATTTCAAGGAAATATTTTATTAAAGGGGATTATAAAATAAAATTATTTTAATAAGGATACAATTTTTTCAATATCATAGATGATATGGAACATCGATCATAAACAAATGATTGGATATTATTATTGAAATGTAATAGTTATCACATAGCCATTATATTGGTTCAAATGAATGAGTGTACATAAATTATATAGATTTAAAATAATTATAATACATATTAATTGGTTAAAATTAATTATAAATGAGAATTAAATCCAATTGAATATAATGGGAGTGCCATTATTTAAACAACATTCTCTATGATTGCAATGGAATTGTTTCTTAATAAATTTAATTAATCACTATTACAAAAATATAATTATGAAATATATATTTATTACATCCAATATTATATTTTTTAATTCATCCAATAAGTTTATAGTGTCATTATATGAAATAAATCCATTTTTATTCAAAAAAGATATATTTTTCTAAAATAAATATTTGTCACCATTTAATGAAGCACATGTTGGATATATAAATTTTGAAATATAAAATTTAAATAAATTTTTTTCAGTTATGTGTATTGAATTAAGTAAAATGAATTCAATACATTCAAAAATAAGTGAAACATTATTTTTTAAGATAAATTTTATTTTTAGGCATAAAAAATACATTGGTAACAAAATTTTTACCGTGTACAGGTAGAAAATGAAGAATGTAAAAGTTAAAATGGTAATAAATTAATATCCCCAAAAAACTAAAAACTTTATTTATTGGGTGAGAAATTTATAGACATAAAATAGCCTATAAAGTATTAATTTCAATCCAAATTTATTGAAATTAATTCCACCTTAGTGTGGATGTATTTAAATATAAAATATTCATTATTTTAATAATATAAACCCACCCCACCTCATGTATAAATATCAACCCTCTACTCAACATTTTAACTATAAAGCCTCAAAACACCACCAATATCTAAAAACACATCTCTTCCCCACTATCCGAAATTTATATTTCTGATAGAATCACCATAATTTCAAATTAAAGGAACTCAATGGTCTATAAATGATTTGATATTCAAGAGGAAATGTTCTCAAAACACCACTCTTATTTTCTTTTCTTCTTTAAAATTCTTCAGATATCCTCTTTTCCTAAAGTAATGATAACTAATTAATCATTATAACAATGTAGTTTTCTGATTATGATATAATTATTCCTCTCCATTTCATTTCTAATCCGTTGTTATTTATAAAAATGAATCTATTGATCAAAATATGTCAGTTTACTGACTCAATGAATAATGGATTTTCATTTTCCATTACTACCTTCCAACATGGTCCTAAAAGATTATTTATGGTTATATTGTATTGAAATGGAGATATTATAACCCAAATAATTTCCTAGAACTAATATCCACACATAATACTAAATACAATGAGACTAGCCCTTATTGTTCTAAAAAACCAGTAAAATAATCTAAACATGTTTCAATATCAATTAATCTAACAAATCATCCTTACGTATGATAAAAATGTTATATGGGACCATTCATACTTTTTTAAGATCATTAATACGATTTACAATCACTTAGTAATTTTGAATTAAATTTAAAATGTACCTCCATAATTTTAATAATTTAAAATCGACCATGATACTAGAGATGAAAACAATAGATGCCATGAATGTAATGAAACATTATTAATTAATTAGTCATATGATGTTATAAAATCATCATTATTGGTATTATAAATATGATTATATTTCCTTAATTTGTTAAACAAATTCTTCAAACCATTACACATGATGTTTTACCATTTTTAAAGATAGTTAAACTATATTTAAGGAAATTATAACCCCAATTTCCATTCATTGGGTTAAATGTCAACTTCTTAGATAATGTATTTTTAATATTATGTGTGTAATTATTATTTTCATATATTTTATTTTAATTTTTTTATGTTCATTTATAAAAAATATTCATAATCTTTTTTTCTATGCTCACTTCTGAGATTCAATATTTTTAAGGGAATTTAAAACACAATTTCCATTAATGGCGTTAAACTTCATATCCATTGATAATATATTTCTATGATTACGTGTGAATTGAATTTTTATTTTCTTGTGTTTTTTTTAATTTGATAATGCGTATATATAATGAATAAAAATAATATATTTTTTTATTTATGATCAATTCAAATATATGATATTTGTAAGGGATTTTATAAACCAATTCTCATATGTGTTGTTAAAAATAATCTTTTTGTTTATGTCATGTAAAGATTTTTTGTGACAAAAAAAGTTAATATATAATGATGCATTCCCACAATTTTTGGGATTTATATTTTATAAACATATTGGATTCATTTTAATAATTCCCCCTTCAATGTTATGATATTTATAAGGAAAATTATTTTAAAAAATAAAAATTAAATGTTACGATTAAAACATATTTTTTTTTCAATGTCCATGTTATCTAAAATTACATCCAAATACATTATTACAATTCTCTAATGATGGTATAAATTAATTTATAATAAATTTAGAATTTTTTCAAAAAAAATTTATGTATTTACTAAACCATTTTATAAATGTTTTTCAATGGGTCTTTCCAGAAAAAACGGAATGAATATTATATAGAATATACTGAATTTACAGAATATCTCGAATTCATGTGAGTTATTTTTATTGAATATTCAATTATTTATTTAATAATTTTAAAATAAATTTTTTATATTTATTATTTCACAACATTTTAGAAATAAAATATCAATTAAAAATAGAGAAGTTATCAACCCCAAGAATGTTTATTTAATTCCACAATAATATTTTACTCTTATGTGATAGTTATTATAACTTTTTTTATAAGGACATGTATTTCTGTGATAATCCTAGGGTACATTACCCCATTATACATCTTCAATACAGTGGGTAATGGGATGAAGTTAACTAGATTGGTTTCCTAAATGAGATTATAAGAATAGTGTAGCGGTGATTATTTCAAACATAACTTTGATGGTTACTCCCTATACAACCAAGGGAGAAAAAATGTTTGTTAATTTTATACAGAAAATTATTTAACATTTTACCTAGACATATTTTTTATTCAAGATAATGAATTTTCAAGAAAAAATTATTATTTTTTAAAAATTAATATAATAATATTTTTTAAGTTTGTATTATTTTTTAGGGTAAAAGGTTTGTGTTTAAAAAATGTATCATTGGTTTTCACTAAACTAATGTATTCCAATCCTTTATTATGGTTACAATGATTTTTTTCTCAAAATATCCTTGAAAATATTTTTCACATGATTTAATAGGGAATACATACACAGATGATATCAATGGGATGTTAGTGAAGATTTTTCATAATGAAAAAACAGGTTATTAATTTAAAAGGGTTTCCTTTGGTGTAAAAAATGGTTACTATGTATATGTGTCCTCCTATATTATATGGGCTTATATTGTAATTTTTTCTCATAGATATGTAAAACTATAAACCTATAATATATTTAGTAATTAAAAGTTATTTATTGTTTTAATTAATTGAATTTTTTATATTTAAGGATGGGTCCTTACTATATCTTAATATGTCATTCAATATTATCAAATTTAATAAAATTATTTATATTCTTATATATAAATTTATAATAAACAACATCATAAATTTAACACAAATAAAATCCTCTGTATTTCCAATTCAGTAATAATCATGTCCACATTGCTTACATTATGTAAAAATATGTTTTAACCAAGGATCAACATGATGATATTTTTACTACACCCCAAGATGAATATATTTTTTAAAATATGAGGATAAATATTTTCACAATGCACATATGATATTTTTTCAATTTATATTTGGATATTGTATAATATAAATCTAGATTTGAGGTAGTTTTTTATTCTCAATATCACACAAACTAATTTTCAACATTGGATCCTCTATAAGAGTCATATAAAGAAGACTCTTAATATTGATACTCAATAACGAATCATCTTTTATCATTAGAGGATTTAGATACCAGATGCATCCAAAAATATTATTTTTTATATAGAAATTTGGAAAACATATTAATGGCGAAATATTTTTTGTGACACCTAAAAATATTATAGTATTAAATGTAAAGAACCGTAAATTTCAATGAAATATTTTTTTCTCGATTTTGTTGGAATTTTATGAGTCTATGGTTTCTGACGACAACTAATTTTGAGGCCCGGTGTGCATGGAATCAATTTCCGACGATTAGCTCATGTATGTTCAGTGAATGAATGATCGGGTTTTTCTATCTTTTGAACCAGTGGTCGGAATTAAAATCTGAGGGCACTGATAAACTCGCAATGCTGGTAATTTCTTAACGTTACATTGACCGTAGTAACGTTTTTGCGGGAGGATAAGTTAAATTTTTTGGATTAAATAAGATGTGAATAAAGTTGTGGGACAATTTTATTTAATATCTAAGGTGGTTATATCCAACATGGGGGAGTTTGGGTTGGACCCACAAGCACCTAACTACCCATGTGAGGAGATATGTGAGGTGGGGAACACACGAGCCCCAAAATTTTACATTCCCTAACTCCTTTTAAATCCCCACTTTAAACTCCCCAAATATCTTCCTTAAACCCCTTTCTAATTAACTTGTTAACTCCTTAACTCCCCTTTTAATGAGGACTCTTCCTCTTCCTCCCCCCCCCATAAATTGTTTCCAACACAAGCTAATAAAGGATTTATAACTCTTAAATTAATTAAATTAAGTTGTTTGAATTTATAAATACATGTGAGAATAAAATAAATGCTTAGCTATTATTTTATTTTGGGCATTTGTTTGGTTGAGTTTTTGGTGAGAGCTCTGGAAGAATAGAGAAGGGTGTTCTTCTCTCAATGAAAGAACACCACCCTCTTCAACGCAGAAAGCCTCCGACAAAGGACATTCTCCCTCGATGAGGAATTCTTCACGATTTGAAGAACGCGTTATCGCCAATGTTGTTTCCTCCTCAGACGCACCCCAACGTCCAGAGAATCATCGACCAATCTCCGCTACACCATTCTCCAACGCCATCTACCGTGACACCTGATGTTCGACATCAATTATTGAAGTAGGGGAATTTTTTTATTTCTTATTTGTGTAGTTTTCCCTCACGAGCATGAGTGATTATTTATATGATGTTAGTATAATATATTCTTGAATAAATTATATCTTTGTCAATGTTGAAAGCATGTGTTTATTATTGAAATTAATAACGACTAACACGGATGGCGCGGGCCGACCAAACACGGCCCAAAGACCCTCCGCCGGTTGTTCTGTTGTGCACAGATTTATGGGAGACAATAAAATTGGATGAAATGGTGATTTGAAGCAGTTGTAGTGAAGAGCAGGACCCGGGAGAGACGCATGCATAGACCGTGGGTGAATCGGACCACCAGAATGCGTTCGGTGGCACGTGGAAAGCACTGCTGGCGTGCCGCCAGAACTAATACGTCGCGGTTGATCCGAGATGGTGGGTGAAAAACGGAACGGACCAGCCATTCCGAAAAGAGAGAGGTGTGTCTTATTGTCCTTCCAGCTGGCTGCCAACGCCCCCAGGCCGAGCTGGGGTGGGCCACACGGGCCGGGCCGCCAATGTCGGGTCGGGCCGCCCGCATCGTGCCGGGCCACGCCGGCATGGATGGCCCACACCAGCCTGGCCAGGCCATGCCCAATTGGTCCAGGCATGGACCCGGGTCAGATCGACCTGGTTTGGGCTGACCCATGGGGTGTTGGGCCGGGTCGGACCGGTCCCAGACCCCTATTTCCGGACCATTTTCAGTTAAATGAACATATCTTTATCATTATACCTATGATAGATGCAACGTCAGTTGAATAGGATTCCTTGGATTGAGATGGTCATTTTGGTATATAACACTCAACGTTTCGGTAATGTTTCAGCAAGGCAGGGTCGGTTTGAACTAGAAAACAACTGGGCCCTTGGAGGAGAAACGCTTATAACATGACCTCCGGACGTCCGATTGGCGTGCCATCGAATTTGTTTGATTCCTATTGATGGGACGGTTCATTTGGAATTCTTAACATGAGGTTTGGATGTATTTGCAGTATGCCTGGGTTGGATTGTACTTGAAATCCAACCAGGCCCCTAGAACGGAAATGCTAATAACTCACAGACTAGGCGTCTGATTGACGCGCCGTCTGTTGCATTGAGACATCTATGATGAGAAGGTCCTTTGAGATACTTCAATGTGGATCTTTTAGAAACATGGAATGTCGATCAGTTGCTCATGGAGCGGATCATCTTGGAGACGAGCATATGGAGTACGGGGACCTTGTAGCTGGCTGAGACCTGATGACTACTTATCCAATTCGATTCGGAGTGACTTGTATAGCCTAGTGGGGAGCACTACTTTGTGATGTGGCAGACCCATGGTGGAGTAGCACTACTTTGTGAGGTGGCAGACCCGTGGTACTCGACAGGAGGAGTACCTCTGCAGGCTATGAGGGGGAGCACTGCTGTGTGAGGTGGCAAACCCATGGTGGGGAGCACTACTTTGTGAGGTGGAAGACCGGCGGTACATGGCAGAAAGAGTACCTCAGTAGTCTATGGATATTGAGTGGCACCTCGGAGTGGTGGAAGTACTACTGCAATTGACAGAGGAGGAGTTCTCCAGTAGCCGTGTTTTAAGTTTCGTGAATAAAAATCCTAGTTTGAGCTGAGTCAATGACCTTTGTGTTTTCCACATTATTCAGAAGGGTCAGTTGATAACTTAGTTGTATGTATGGGAATATACATAAATAGTGGTTATCCATTGATTTCATAACCTTTGTGTTTCCTCATGATTGAGATGGGTTACATGATAACTCGGGTATATATGTTATATTATACTTAAGTAAGGGTTATCTGTTGAGATCCTTCTTTGTGTTTATCCTTGTTGGATTTTGTGTGACCTTAAAGGTCTCGAGGTCCTTTCTGAGTATCGTTATACTCACCCATGCACGGGCTATGCCCACACATCGTTGTGGGAGATGCAAATGATGGACAACACTGACAGAGACCAAATGTATGAGGATAGGACTGTACCATGAGGTGGACCTCACGACAAGTCAGTACCTGGATGTGGACCTCACGACGAGTCAGTACCCAGAGGTGGACTTCACGACGAGATGGTACTCGGAGGAGGTTGGCTGGTGAGAGCGTTGAGGAGGCAATTTGTACCCACCCTTTAGGTGGGATCTGAGGTGGATGACCATGGAGCTGCTTCTATCTTCCAGCTATTTGTCATTTCTGTTGTACTTTCATTCAGTTGTAGCAGTACTTTTTAGTTGTGTTTGTATTCTGGCCCATCTACTTTTCAGCTCTTCCTTTTTAACATAGTGTATTACTTATTCTTATACTATGGTTGGATGTGTTTATGTTTTATAAAGGAAATGCCTTCCCAGTTATCTGGATTTACACATTTGGTGCTAGTCATCATCCCCTGACCTATTGAAGGCGGGCTTGGTGTAGTCACGACACGAGCGCCAATGATGGGTCGTGACAAATTCGTATCAGAGTAGTCAGTTCTACCGCAGAAATTATAACTCTAATATTACTTTTCAATGAAGAAATAGTGTTAAGGGTACCGAGAGAGGTTTTCAGTTCAGGGAGTCTAGTGTTGGTGTGGCGGCCGATGTAACCATACACCAGGTCCCTAACTTTAGATTTCCGACTCAGTCCACAAAAACACTGATTGTGTGTGTGGTTTCAAATTTTTTCATAAAGTCATCTCAACCAGTTCAGCTCACCATGTTTTAATCGTTTGACCGTGTCGCATCTATTGCGAATGTCTCCACGCAGACAGTATGTTGGAGTTCCAAGAGAGTACTCGATGATGTCCCACTGAGCGATGAGACTCAGGTGCAGGGCCCTCTTTCTATGTTTTCACCTTTGGGTGGTGTACCAACAGCACCAAAACCTGTTGGGAAGCAGATTCCACAAGCCATACTAGTGGACGGTGCACGCTGACAGAGCGTGTTGCAGGAATTCCACCAGCAGAGGCCTCCGAGGTTATGAGGCGAGACAGATTCCCATGCAGTAGAGGACTGGATGGAGGCAATTTCTAGAGTTCTAAACCTAGTTTAGACACTAGTAGAGAAGATGGTGATCTTTGATACTAGTGTTTCCTAGTGAGTGACCATTAGATTGGTCCTCTTAGAGACGAGGCTTCGGTATGTGAATCGATGCCTGAGATAGTACCTTCGGGTAGTGTGCCAGCTATATCACTACTTGTTGATCAGCAGTTTCAACCTGTGGTACCGGTAGATGACACATTTAGACTTATTGCCTTAAACATGGTCCAGCATCAAATACACCTCAGGTTCTGAGGTGAGCCCGACTCACAGGCGGCTGAGGACTGGCTTGAGGAGGTTGTTGAGAGCTTCCTGGAGCTTATACAGCTTTGGAAGGATGACATGTTGGTTGCTGAGTATTCATTGAGGTGTACCAATTGTTCCTCGTACTTCATGACTATGAAATGATCAGTGCTTTAGAGCTCGGACTTCTGAGTGAGGTGTGTTTAAAGGACATCCAATCCACCTCTTCTTCCTCTACAAATTTCTACTTATGTTAGGATGCTAGAGAGATCCTTTGTGGATGAATGATCTTTGTAAGAGCGGATACAGCTAGTGAATTTTAGCAGTGGGAAAGTAGGAATCCAGTGCTAGTCTCAGAGACTTGGGCATGTAAAATGTTTCAAGAAGAGGATGTGTTAAGGATAGATGAATCTGTAGAGCAGCAGACGTGGAAACATGGCTAAGAGAGAAGCATGAGGTGGTGTACATTTCAACATGTTACAACCACCCGCCTTTGTAGTCCCCACCAGGCTCAGGGAGTAGGAGGGCAGGGGAAGAGAGTATCTTCATGCGGTCATGGAGTGTGACACAAGGGATCTAGGAATGACTTCAATTAGGGCATGTTTCTACTACTAGCTGTAGTGACAATATACATTGATACGAATCATCCCTTCCTTGCACGAATCTTGTCCCAGACCAAGTGTTTCCAGTTAAGCCGTTGACTTGACCCTCACGTATGGAGATACATTTTGGAGGAGACTCGATATTCACACTTACACCGACAGTGTTATCTAACATTTGAGGTGAGAGTTTTGGTTGGAACCTCTTGGTGGCAGTTTTGAGGCCTCGCGACATTTGTTTGAGTATGGACTAGGCAACCACAATTCACACACAAATTGATAGTATTAGGAAAATAGGTTGTAGTTTATCTACAACGTTGGGATTGGGTTTTCCTTGGATAGAGAAATGGAAAACCCAGGCGACATAGGATGGAATCATGCATAAGAGGGGCCAGTAGATGACTGAGGAGTCAGCCAGACTTACCTTTGTGCCAGAATACTCCATAGTTGCAGCACCACTTCTAGTAATGAAAAAGAATGGGAAAACCTTCATGTGGTCAGTTAGATGACAACAGAGATTTTTGGAGCTGAGGTAGAGATGGTTCACGGCAGTGGAGACTGTATAGAGTAGATAGAAGTCCCCTATTGATTGGAGACAGAGACCACTTGAGTTCGAGGATGGAGTCCATGTATTTTTATGGGTCTCACCTCGACAAGGATTAAGGATATTTGTCCGGGGTGGAAAGTTATATCCACAATTCTTCAGACCGTACCAGTACCTCAGTAGGGTAGGAGAGGTGGTTTACCGCATGACTGTTCCACCACAGTTGCACTGGGTGCATGAAGTCTTCCACATATCTCAGCTTGGGAGATACGTGCACGACCTATCACGCATCATCGATCACAAGGATGTGGACGTCGATGACATGGAGAAATTCATGGATGTTCCAGTAGAGATTGAGGATCGACAGGATCAGGTCCTACATGGATGGTCGATTCCTCTACTACACATTCGCTGGCTGCACGGGAACCTCCAGAAGAGCACATGGGAGCGAAAGGCTTAGATGCGTGCTTAGTATATTCTTTTGTTTTTCTAGTGTGTGATGTAGCTTTATGTGAACGCACAACCCTATGGTGGGAGTAATGTAAAGACCCCAAAGATTCAAGGAATTTTGTTTCGAATTTTTTTTTTGGAATATTATGAGTCTGTGGTTTTTGACAGCACCAGATTCCGAGGACCGGTGTGCTTGGAATCAATTTCTGAAGTTTTGCTTGGGTATGTTCGGTGAACGAACATGTGGGGTTTTCTATCTTTTAAACTGGTACTCAGAATTAAAATATGAGGGCACCGATGAACTCACAATTCCGGTAGTTTCTTAGGGGGACCATTACCATAGTTGCGTTTGTGCTTGAGGAGAAGTTTAAATTTGTGGGTTAAATAACAAGTGAATAAAATTATGGAACAATTTTGTTTTATATCTAAGGTGGTTATGTCCTTCATGGGGGAGTTGGGGTGGGACCCACAATCACTTAACTATCCATGTGAGGATATATGTGAGTTGGGGCCCACACAATACCCAACATTTCACATTCCCTAAACTCCTTTTAAAACCCCACTTTAAACTCCCCAAATATCATCCTTAAACCCCTTTTTAATTAACTTGTTAACTCATCAACACCCCTTTTAATGGGGAATCTTCCTCTTCCTATCCCCCTCTTAAATGTTGGCCAACACAAGATAATAAATGAATTCTAACTCTTCACTTAATTAAATTAAGTTGTTTGAATTTTTTAATACTTGTGAGATTAAAATAATAGATTAGATAATATTTTATTTTGGGCATTTTTTGTGTTCAGTTTTTGGTGAGAGCTCTAGAGGAATAGAGAATGGTGTTCTTCTCTCAAAGAAAGAACACCGCCATCTTCAATGAAGAAAGCCTCCGATGAAGGACATTCTCCCTCAACGAGGAACGGTTTACGATTTAAAGAATGTGTTGTCGCCAACACTGTTTCCTCCTTGTACGCACCCCTATGTCCACAAAATCATCGACCGATCTCCGCGACGTCGTTCTCCAACGCCATCTATCGCGACACCCGATGTTCGACATCAATTGTCGAAGTAGGGGAATTTTTTTTATTTCTCATTTGAGTGGTTTTATCTCACGAGCATGAGTGTTTATTTATATGATGTTAGTATCATTTATTCTTGAATAAATTATACCCTTGAAAATGTTGAAAGCATGTGTCTTTTTATTTCCAATTTATAACTCCTAACGCGGAGGGCGTGGGCCGAACAAACACAGCCCAACAACCCTCCACTAGTTGTTCTTTTGTGCGCGGATTGATGGGCGATGATGAAACGGGATGCAACGACAATTTGAAGCTATCGTAGTGAAGAGCATGTCCCAGGAGAGATGCGGGTGCAGACAGTGGGTGAATCGGACCACCGGAGCACGTCAAGTGGTCATTGGAAAGCATTGTCGGCACGCCACACCGGCACGGTGGGGCCAGCGTCCGGGGGCGGCGAAGCGCCGCCAGAACAAATCCATCGCGGCTGAGCCGCTGCGGCAGGGTAAAACCGAAACCGGCTGGCCGTTCCGGAAAGGGAGAGACGTGGCTTAATGCCACGCCAGCTGGCCACCAATGCCCCCCGTCCGGGCCGGGGTGGGCCAAGCGGACCAGACCGCCAATGCCGGGCTGGGTTCCCAGCGCCAGAACAGAGTCCCCGCACTGGGCCGGGGTCCCAGTGTCGGGCCGGTCCGCCAGCGCCGGGCCGGCCGGCCATCGCCGGGCTGGGCCGCCCGCGTGGGGCCAGGCTGCTCCAGCCGGGTTGGGTCAGGCCCAACCAGGCCGGACCCATACCCGGTTTGGGCCGACCCAGGGGGTGTTGGGTTGGGTCGGACTGGGCCCAGACCCCTATTTTCTGACTATTTTCGATTAAATGAACATATAATGAGATACATACCTCTGATCGACATTCCATCTATTTCATAGGATTTCTTGGATTGAGACGGTCGTTTCGGTATATTACACTCAAGGTTTTGGGGATGTTTGAGTAAGGCTGGGTTTGTTCGAACCTGAAACCAAATGGGCCCTCGGAGCGGAAATGCTTTTAACTTGAGCTCTGGATATCCAATTGTCATACCGTCGACTTTGTTGGATTCCTCTTGATGAGACAGTTATTTTGGAATACATGAACTGAGGTTTGGATGGATTTGGAGTATGACTGGGTTTCATTGTACCCGAAATCCAAACAAGCCCCTGGAACAGAAATGCTAATAACTCACAGGCCGGGGATCCGATTGACGGGCCGTCTGTTGCATTGAGACCCCTATGATGATTTAGTCCTTTGAGATACTTCTACGTGGGAATTAGATACACTTGGAGTTTCAAACAATGGCTCGTGGTGCAGATCCTCCAAGAGATGAACATACGGAGTACGATGACCTCGTACCTGGCTGAGACATGATGACTGCTTGTGTGATTCAATTCGGAGTGACTTGTATAGCCCAGTGGGGATCACTACTTTAGGAGTTGGAACACCCATGGTGGAGTAGCACTACATTGTGAGGTGTTAGAACTGTGGTACTCAACAGGAGGAGTACCTCTGTAGGATATGAGCGGGAGCACTACTGTGTGAGGTGGAAGACTCATCGCGAGGAGCACTACTTTTGAGGTGGTAGACACGCAGTACTCAACGAGAGGAGTACCTCAAAAGTCTAAGGTTAGTGAGTGGAATATCATATTCGTGGTAGGACAACTGCGCTCGACAGATGAGGAGTTCTTCAGCAGCAGTGTTTTCGTCATCATGAATAAAAATCCACATTTGAGCTGAGTCAATGACCTTTGCATTTTCCTCATGATTGAGATGGGTCACTAGATAACTTAGGTGTATGTATGGGCATATACCTAAGTAGTGGTTATCCATTGATTTCATAACCTTTTTGTTTCCTCATGATTGAGATGGGTTACATGATAACTCGGGTATAAGTATGGGATTATTCCTAAGGGATATCTGTTGGGATCCTTCATTGTGGTTAACCTTGTTGGATTTAGTGAGACCTTGAGGGTCTCAAGATCCCTATTGTGTTTTTTTATACTCCACGCTACATAGGCTATTCCCGCACAACATTGTGTTGGATGTAGATGACGGACAACGCTGATAGAGACCGAGTGTACGAGGACTGGATGGTACTCGTAGGCGGACCTCAAGACGAGTCAGTACCCGGAGGTGGACCACATGACGAGTCAGTACCCGGAGGTGGACTTCATGATGAGAAGGTTCTCGGAGGATGGCGGGCGAGAGCATTGAGGAGGCTATCTGTACCTACCCTTCAGGTAGGATCCGAGGTGGACGACCCCAGAGCTGCTTCTGTCTTCTAGCTATTTGTCTTCTCTACTGTACTTTCGTTCAGTTGTAGCTGTACATTTCAGTTGGGTTTATATTCTGGCTCATATACCTTTCTGCACTTTCTTTTGTACATAGTGTATTTCTTCCACTTGTACTCTTCTTGTATGTGTTTATTTTTTATAAAGTCAGTGCCTTCCCAGTTATCAGGATTTATATGTTTGGTGCTAGTTGCCTCCCCTAACCTATGGAAGGCAGTCTTGGGGGAGTCATGGAATGGGCCCCACGGATGGTTCGTGACATGAAACTTCTTAAATAAGTTCCATTTCATCAATAGTATACATTTTACACAAAACCGAGCATAAAAAATCAATGATAAACTATTATTTATAATTATTTCAAAATATGAAGTTTAGTAGGTGGTTTTGGATAGAAGTAACTAATTTATATAAATATAGATTAAAAAGTTTTACAAAATTAATTCATTTATTACAGATTAATTGGAAATGAAAATAAAAAATTAATAAAAAATAAGTGTTTTTATTACAAAAAAAATTTTATACCCACAATTTCATTTTATCATAATAAATTAAATTATTCACTATTATATAATGATATTAATGAAATGTATATGTTATATATTCAATCAATTTTTTTATTCATATAACAATTTTTATAGTCCTATGTTAAGAATTACCCCACTATTATGTATAAAAGACTATATTTTTCTATAGGAACATTTTCCAATTTTTAATGGCACACTTGTTTTAAAACTAAATTTATAAAATTTCATAAATTATATTTGAAAAAACATAATTAATATTTGGAATATGAGTTTAAAAATTATCTTTGGTTTATTTTTATTTTTTTGTATTTTTTATTGAATTTTATTATTTTGATAAAAAGTGAAAGATACTAAATTTTATGTTAGAATAAATTTTTCATCTAAATAATTTATAGTGTTTAATAAAAAACTTTATTGGGTTTAAAACATAATTAAATCAAATTTATATCATTTAATAAAATTACTATGATTGGAATAAATTTCACATTGAAATTTGATGTAAAATCATTTCAAACTTTTTAACATTTTACTTCAAATCCAAATGTTTCATCTCATCTACTATATAAATTTAAAATTAATTTCTACAAATTTTATAAATTTAATTTTGAAAAATGGATTCTTTTTTTCTAGTAAGATAATAAAAATTTATTCAATAGTATCATATTTGTTTTGGATAATATGAATATTAACTTTTCTAATTTTTATGCCCATGGTCAAGGGTAAATCGGTTAATTATTTGAAAAAATATTATCATAAATATTATAAAATTACCATAAAACTTCTCATAATTTTTTTAGATGAGTTAGTGTAAAAACAATGTTATCCCTTTTAAGATTTTATGGCTTCCTTTATCAACTTGGATGATTTTAAAGATCCTATAGTATTATATTCCAAGAAAAATAAAATATGTCACACTCCAGTTTTTTAATATGTGTAATAATTTTAATATGTTGTTATTCAAAAGATATATTAGATTATAAAGACACATTAAATCCAAAATATTTATCATTATAATAAGATTTTATTTTTCTGTTTTACGAAATAAATAATTACCTCAAATCAAAACATTATTATGATACTTGAATTGTTTATTTAATGAAATTATCAAATATATGATATTAAAAATATTCAGATAAAATAAATTTGGATAAATTATGTCATTATAGAATTTTATATATGACATAGATATTTTGAGAGTTTATTCATTGGTTTTTTGGATTTATTTGCATTTATATTTTTTAAAATCCAAAGTTATTAATAGGGTTTAAATTCATTTTATTAATATTTTAAAAGTCATAGTAAAAAATCCTTTGTCTTCATGATAAGAGATAAATATTTTAAATAATGGATAAATCCCAAAGATAAGTGTAATAATGGGACCCAAACATATATTAAATAATTGGATAAGAGGATTTAGACCCAACCTCATCATATATTCAAAATAAACTAATTTTGAGCTATTTTTAAATGAATATTAATTTATAATAATTTAATATGTTTCTAGATTTTTCAAGAGTTCCCTCACCTCAAATATAACAGGGAACATCCTCCCCACTTCATCATACAACATTAAACCTTCTAAATCTACCACCCCTACAAAATTTCTCTTCATAACATCCTTAACCAATTCTTGGAGGCTGGGTATTCCACAAATACCATCTCTAGCTATCTTCGGAAGAGGTATAAAGGATGTCCACCAAAGAAGAGGTAAAAATTTTCTATAACTAATTCAAGGTCATTTTACCTTTTAATTAATAAAAATAGTTTTTTCCATTGAAAATTAAAAACTAAAGTATAATATCTATTATGAGATGTTATTATGACAACAGGACAACCAGCTTCCCCATTTTATCCATCGTTTAAAAAATTAATGCACCATGTGTGTTTATATTCGACATACCATCTCAAAGACATGGTAAAATATGTTTTTGTTACCTAATTAATTTGATTGGTATATTTATGGAAATAATATATATATATATATATACATATTATATTATTACTTGATATTGATAAAAATACCATATACTTCCTTACCCATTCACTATTAAGGGAATGATATTTTCGCTCGTTCCTACGTACGGAATACCATTTTTACGATGTGATGTGAGTCAATTTTCATGTTAAAAATTTAATAATGACTCTAAAAATGTATATAGTGAGTAAATATGCTAATAATATTTTTATGTATATGAATGATAGATATATAAAAATCATGGGAACATAGAATTTCATAAAAAACAAAAAATAAAAAACCTTGAAAATTAACACTTGAAAGAGAAAAAATAATAAAATATTAATAATAAATGAGTTGTAAAATTTTATATTCGGATAAAATATGACAAGATTTATATTATTAAGATTCTATAATAAATAAATAATATTTATAAATATAATATATAGGTTTTCTAAACATTTTTTTAGGATATCATACCTTAGGTAAGGTTTTATTTTACAATCTTATCATTAAACGACATTACATTGTTTTAGGTATTTATAGGGGAATATTTATATTCCATGTCAATGTTTTCTAAAAAATTAATTTTATTAATATTATCATATGAATGATTAATGTCTTTATTTAACCATTTATAATATTTATAAAATACTTTCAATAGATACCTTTTCCCATTTTCCAAACGAGGTGCTTTACGAATTTAGATACAAAAGTACTAAAGGAATGTTTTTAAATTATACATAATGAGATGATTTTTACATGATCATAATGACTTAATGTTATTAATATTACCTTATAATCTTACAATGTTCTTTTCCAATAGATTATTTTATTCAAAATTTTTAAAATAAATGATTTCCATGTGAAATCGTATTTCTCTCAAAATAGAAAGCAAAGATTTTAATCGAGTGTTTTCCTATTTGTTAAAAATCCCTATTTAATCAAATTAAAAATTGTGGTTGATCTATTATTATAGCATTTAGTATATTTTATTATCACATTTATTATTCAATGTTTTCAATGGATGTGTTATCTTGATAATATTAATGGTTTATGGATAAGTATTCAAGCATCATATTTTAGTTTTTAATACAATTGTTTTTGTTCATTATGTTTCACCCCTTACATAAGGGTAATGATTTGGGCTTTGTAAGTGGAATGTGGTCCCACTATTTTTATTCTAAGCATATGTAGGTCTCATTATAAAAACTAGTATGGGTATTGGAAAATGTCTTACCCAATTTTGTATGGTTTCTTGGCTGATTATTTGATGGTATGATTATGTTTTCCTTCATTATGAATTCCCATTATAAGAGATTAGTTATTTATAATACATGTTATTATTCGACTACTAGAATGTACAATGTTATGTATCTTTTTAATTTTTTTTGAATTTATTTATTATTTCATCTTTTATTATTTCCATATTATGAAAAATTATTTTACTTTAATGAGGTTGGTTGTTAGTTATTTACAATGACATTTTTTTGAGTTCAGTTTCTTTTAGAAAAACAGCTATAAGTTACCCTTATTATGAATTTGATCTTATCACTTTCAATTGTTATATTTTCCACGAGTTTTCAAAAAGTTTATTATGACAGATATGTCGGGTTAGTCTCAGGGGATAGTAGTGTTTTTAAAGAAAATAATTCATGTATATTATATTTAAAATGGAATTTTAATTTAAAATTTATACTTATATTACAAATAATAGTAAAATATTAAGACTACTGGGCTATGATTTCATGTATCTTATGCCAATGATATAATGTCATGAATAGCCTCAAGGATACTGGGCTTGGGGAATTACAATTGTTATCATAGCATATTTAGTAGAAATAATGGTAAATATATATAAAATATCATTTATTAGAATAAAAAATCCATATGACTAACTTTTGTGGGTATGTTTTTGTATATTATATTGCCTTATATATATAGTAATACAATGAATAACCAAGCTAAAACTTATAGAATCAAGGTTTTAGAAAATGATTTCATGATTTTGATATCCTTTTAACTAATCATTATGACTATATAAATATGATTAGTGTTTCTAAATTTATGTGTTGGGTTTTGGTCAATGGTAATAATAAGCAAGGTTATACAATCAGTTGTTATTAATTTGATAATTATTTTACTATAAAATAAAAATTAAAGCAATGAGTGATTAAGGAATAAAATGATGAATCATTATTAACTGTGTATGAATGATTTTGAATGATTAATGTTATTAAGTATTTAGATTCAATAATTATTTCATTAAGGGTTCCCATATTATAATTATCATGATATATAAAAGGATTTTATTGTAGTACTTCTTCATTAAGGATTTTAAATCATGAAATTTTTCATTAAGGTTTTTAAGGTAATCAATTATTTTGTATGTGACAATGAGATCAAAATTACATTGTTTGGGGAATATAATATAAAGAATTAATTTTTAAATATAATGATATTATTGGTATTTATATTTACATAGATTTATTTTGGATGAGTCATAAGATTGGAATGGTTTGTGTTGAACATTGGTTTCTTTTTTTATGTTAAATTATGATTTATTATACTCTATGTGATAAAAGTTTTTGGTTTATATATAAATTCAGAGTATAGTGGAATTACAAGTGTACCTTATGATTCATTAAAAGTGCATCAGACCTAAAAATTAATCTTGAGTATCTATGATTAGTTGAATGAAATGAAGTGAAATTAGATCAATTCATGACCAAAGGATGAGATTATTCCCATGATATGGAAATAAATCAACTATTTTTACAATATATATTGATTATAACTAAAATAAAATAGTTCATAAACTCTAGGGAAAATTATTTTGATGCAAAAAAATTGACTTGTTTCGTTTTATTTCATAGAAATCACTGGTCTTTTATCTGTTCAAAAATGTAAATTTTCATAATGGTTAAATTTTTAATGACGATGTTCTATATCACTCTCTATATGGACCTGATATTTATATTTATCTTCCATGTATAATATTTCACTACCAAATAATGATAAACAATTTGAAAGCCAAATTTTGTGATGACCTTCTCTTTTCCTTTTCCATATTATTATGAGGGTATTTTATTAACACTATTTCAGATGTGGGCTTCCCACAAAGGAATTTTAAAGTATCAGAATTTTATTTTAAAAGTAAAAATTCAAATTGTGTGGATGAAATTTAATAATGAAGTGTAAAATGTAACACACTAATATTTTATGTTATGTCTACTCTTAAATAAATTCAATTTCATTTATTGTATATGTTCCATACAAAATCATGCTTAAATGAACCACAATATTCTAATAAATATTATTATTTTAAAGACAATCGTTAATAGAGAAATCATGAAGAAGATTAACTAAATAATTAAAATATATATAATAAATTCTAATAAAATTTAGTAATTTATAAAAACTAATTAGAAATTAAAATAAAAACCTACTAAATATAAATGTGTTCTTATAAAGATTTATTTTTATTCCCATAATTTAATTTTATAATAATAAATAAAATTATTCCCAATTAAGGAATGATAATAATAAATATATATGTTATATATATTAAAAAATGTTATTAACTTCATGAAATATGTTTTATATACATCTGTTATGAATAAAAATATTTTTCAGAAAAAATCAATATTTTTCCCTGGACATTTTTCCACCATTAAATAGCATAGATATTTTAAAACTCAAATTTAGAAATTTTATAAAATATATTTTTAAAAATAAATCTCTTATTTTAATGTGGTATGTAAAAATATACAGTTGTTGTTATTTTTTATTTTTTGGAGTTTCTAATTTTTATGAATAGTGAGAAAACTAGATTTTAATTGGAAACAGTTCTTTTGAATAAATAATTTATACCATTGAATTGTATTACTGAATAACATTTAAGTATAAATACATAAATATTATATCATTTAATCCAATTATCATTATTTTATTAAAATTTCTAATGAAATTAGATATAAATACCTTTCAAACTTCTGAAAATGTTTTCATTAAATTTTGTTCTCTCTCCCCTTTTGTGGGATTAATTTTCAATTAATTTCTAAAAATTATGGGAATTGATATTTTAAATATTTATTAAAAATTTCCAATAATATGTTCCAAATTTATTAAATGGCCCATTTTATATGTTTAAAATATGAATACAAACATTGGTAATTTTTATTAGCATGGTTATATGTAAATCGAGTAATTCGATATAAAAATAATAATATTAATATTAATAAATTTCCCTAAAACTATTCTTAATTTAATTTTATGAGTTCTTATCTACTATAATTATCCATAGAAAATTTGACTATTCTCTTAGAGAAACATGGATGACTTTATTTATTTTATTGTATATTATTCTATGGAAAATGAATATGTCATTCTAATGTCATTAATAAGTATTACCTTTTTAATATGTTGTCATCTAGAAGATATCCTATAAAATGAATATTAATTTCAAATTAAAAATGATTATCTTAAAAATTATAATTTGTTTTTAATTTTTAAGAAATTATTAATTACTATAATATCTTATATGATGATGATGTAATAAAAATTTAATTATAATAAATAACACAAAAATGAAATATAAAATGTTAAAATAAATCTAATTGGGGATAATTAGTTTCATAAAATAATTTTACAGATTAAATTGATATATTAGGAGAGAATAAAACGTTTTTTTAATGTTATCATATTTATTCATATTATTTAATAGTCAATGTAATGAATCATGTAAAAATGGACATTAATTATATTTTTTTAATAAATATCTTATTTAATGATTTAAAATTTATAAAAATCATAAATTCATCAAATAGATATGGATAAATTATAAAAAGTAATATATAACACATTTTTTGTCTATGTTCATTTAATTGTAACTATATTTACCCTCAAAGAGTAAACATATATGTTGTGATGGTAAAATTTAATGGGTTTTAACAACGGTTAATAGAAAAAGATAAGGGTAATAATGTGACAGAAATTCTTCTGTAATTTATCAGTTTAGATAATTTAAGCCCATAATAATGTTGTATTATAAATAAACCTCATTTGACCCATTATTGAATTATTATTAATTTATAATAATTCAATATGTTTTGAGTATCCAAAGGTTACCTCACCACAATTATATAAGGGCACATCATCCCACCCACATTCACATCACATTGAACCTTATATATAGATAAATTTCTTCCCATTTATTCTAAAAACATCATTATCGATATCTTCAATGGTCCTGGTCTTCTGGAAAAGAAAACCTACGATTATTTGTGATTTGGTATAAAGGAAGTCTACTAAATAAGAGGTAATCATTTTTACTAATTAATTCAAGTTCAAATTTTCCTTTACTTACTCTTCTTTTTTTCAATGATAGATTAATAAATAAAGTATCATATATAAGATTATATGAGATTATTAATGGGGTATAACCATCTTAATCATTTTACCCATCCTATAAAAAATGAAATCACCATGTGTGTGTACCTACAACTTACCATCTGCACATCGTGGTGAAATCTGTTTGTCATTACCACTTAACATGGATGGGAATAATGATTGAAAAAATATATTTATATACATATATATATATATATATAATATATAATTTTTAATATGGAATTAAATTCCTTACACTTTCACCAATATGATAATGATACCATCGCTCGTGTGTGTGTAAGGCTTACTGTATCCATGATGCGATGCAATTTAGTTTTCATGTTAACCATTTAAGAATGATTAGAATATTTATATATAATTAATAAAAATATATTTATTATTATTCTGGTGTTTTGTTTTATATATATTATCCATAAGAGAATTGTTAACTTTCAAGGATAAACAATCATGAGAAATCATGGAATATAACACATGAAATAGTCAAATGAATAATATATTATTAATAAAAGATTTTAAAATTATGATAATGGGATCAAATATGATTCCATATATATTATTATTATTCCATAATATATATAAAATAAGTTTGAAACCACTATAATGTATTTTCAAAAACATATGAAG
The DNA here is from genome assembly GCA_963277665.1 of Viscum album. NCBI lineage: Eukaryota > Viridiplantae > Streptophyta > Magnoliopsida > Santalales > Viscaceae > Viscum > Viscum album. Next base: position 1,175,993,036 of record OY728134.1, read on the forward strand.
GAAATCAGACTAATGGTTTGGGTAAAATTCACAGTCTCAACATTAATCAAGGATTCTTTTGTTTAATATTCTATTGGGGAATATTTCTCTTACATGTCAATGTTTTCTAAAAAAATTTAAAATGGTTTTTACTCTTATCTTATAAATTTTTAATGTATTTATTTTACCTTTTTTATTAATTTTTATAAAATGGTTTGAAAGGATTCATTTTTTCATTTTCCAAATGAGGTACTTTATGATTTTTCTGGAACAAATATGGATGAAATTATTTTATAAACTTTTACATAATGAGAGGATTTTACAATAATGATGACACCACAATGTTTTTATGATTCCATTGAATGTTTTCCAGGTTCTTTTTGAATGAAATATTTTCATTACGTCGATTATAAAATAAATTATTTCAATGTAAGTATAGTTACTACCTAAAATAAATAAATAATTTGAGAATAATATTTCATTTTTGTTATAATCATATTTTCAATCATATTCATAATTTCGGTTGATATCATTTGATGTCATTTAACATATTTTATTCAATGGATTAGGATTTAGTTTTTCTTTGAATGTTCTGTTTTGATGCCATTCATAGTTTATAGTTAACGTATTTTCTTTTCACATCATAGATTTTAATTACACTATTTATGTTGATTATGTTTCACCCATTTCAATATAGTAATTGATTTAACATAGTAAGTGTCAAGAGAGGCCCATTAATGTTTCTAGATGCCTCAGTATGTCTCATTAGACAATATAGTTTGGGGTTTTTCTAATGTCTTACCAGAGTATATAATCTATCTTAGACAAATACTTGCCGATATGTTTATGATGTCACACATTATGCATGAACACTTTATGATATTAGTTATATATAATCCTTGTGGTTATTGAATTAGTGGAATATCCATTTTTATGTATCATTCTCAATTTGTTTTTAAATGGAGTTATTTTATCATAGTTTTTCAAGACATATTTTTTCTCAAGATATAGTTTTAATGGAATGTATTTTTATCATTCACCATTAATTATTTTTTAATTTTATTTATGAAAGCTTACACTATGATTTAACCTTACTAAGAATTTTAGACCACCTGTTTCTTACGATTTATTTTTAATCATCTTCAAAAAATATTATTATAAATGATATGTAGAATTTAGAGAGGATAATAATAGTCTTCTAAAACAAAACACTTTTGGAATTGTGTAATTGAAATTTAATTTAATTTCAAATATTTATTTAGTTTATTAGTAATAATATACTATTATATCTATTTGTATATAATTTATTATAACTTATCCCAATGTAATAATTTAAAGCATTGGCTCTAGGACACTGGGGTTGAAGAATTATAGTTTACTTAGGTGAGAGGATTGAATTTTCCAACCACACCTAAATATACTACACCATTTACAGTTTCCACAAACACTGTTTTAAAAAAAGAATGTTATCGACTAGGAATAATGACAATCCTCTAATAAAATAAAATGCATTTATTGAGTTCGTGCGATTTATTGGATACTCCATGTAGAAAAAACATACTACCTAAAAAATAAATACAGAATATACTAGTTATCAAAATTATCTAACTGGATATTTCATTCTATTATTTCTTTTTGGTGATTTCACAAAATGGGATGTAATGTATATCACATATCATGATTCTATTTTTATTAGTGTACATATTTTATGTAATCATTGTAATAAAGCTCAAATTATGAAAAATTTATTGATGAGTGGTTATTTTTTCTCTCATAAAGCATCATTACATTTAATAAAATTTTAATTTTGATTTTAATTTTTATTATATGTATTTAGGAATGCTTTCTTAGATTAGTATTGAATTTGGATGATCATTATTTTATGAATTTTTAATGTTCTCTCATTTTTCCATACAATGATTCTACCATGAAAAATTTTAATCAAGAAAACCCATGTCATTTTTTTATTTATTGGTTTAATATTATTTAACAATACATAATATTTAATTCTCATTATTTGGATAAAAAATAAAAAAAAAATTTAAATGGTTCATGTTTTTCATATATATGTCTAGGCTAAAAAACCAAATAATAACCTTTAGTTAATACTCTCATAGTATTTCCTGCATCCTATAAATATATCTCTCTCACTTTTCCATGGTTTCCTAATAAATTAATCCCATTTATCCTCACTCACTCTTCTATCATCTCCCCAAAAAAATAATTCATTAATAAATGAACTATCTCCTTCTCAGCTGCATCACACTCAAAAAATAACATTTGAAATTCTAGTTAACTGTATATAGACTAGACCAACATCCTCTAGATATTATTTACATCACATCTATTAATCATCATATATAACTGTACATTATCTTTCATTTTATGGGGTTATTAAAATGAATATTTAATAATTAATTATAGTTTGTGTTGAACTCCTATGTTGCTTAAAGATTATACAGAAAATATTGTTTCTCACTACATTATTTATCTATCAAAGATTCATCTATATCCTTTCTCCCCATTTGATATTTACATTAACATAATCACATGTAATTTCATTCTCATATAGCTCAATCAAATGATAAAATTAATTTTAATAGCATATAGAGACTAACCACTATATTTAAATCTAATAATCAGATTTTTAACTTGATGTGAGTTAATGGATAATCTCACATGCCCTCAGAGTCAAAATTAGTTTTAACTTATTTATAAATTTTATATTATTAAATAATATACTCTTATAGTAGTAAAAACTTATTTTAGTTAGGGACACTAGGCATTGAAGTCCTTGTACAATGAAAATATTTATTACTATGGAGTATGAAGAAATAATATGGATGTAATGTAAATTTATAGACCAAAAAAATTAAGTTATTTTCATAATATTTTAAAATTATTATAAATTATCTATAATCAATATTTTCTTTATGTATTTTCAACAGTGTACCCAGTAGGCCATTGATGATAAATAAGTTGGCATTATCACGATAAATGACCATTTGAGAAAGGTATTAGGTGATGAGAATCATCAGATGGACTAATTCCAACTATAGAAAAGAATTTTACCTAGGTGATATCCGTCCTCATTAAGTGTGTCTTAATGATCCCTCATCACTAAGCTACAAAACTTTCATGTAGAATGGCATAAGGAAAAAATAGCTATAGTAGAGCATTAAATAGGGAAACCAATCACTAAATAGTGCCACAGAGATATGGAATTTATATGTCTTTCACTTTCACTATATGATGGAAATGTTTTTTATTCATATATAGAAACACTAAACTCATTATATAATGCACGAAGTGATATCAAAGGGGATCCTATTAGAAGTTGGTGTTATCATAATCATGTGGATGACGATGGTGGTGGTGATGCCAAGGATATCAATGCTAGTTCTATAGGAAATAATAAAATAAATATGGTGTTTCTGATTATTCTCAAGCTTTTGGTGCTTATGGAGATATTGATCCTCTCCATATTTAGTCTATAGTAAATAGACATATTTTTTGATGATGTTTAATGATTAAAACTTAATTATTTTGTGGATTTTATTTGTATACAATAGTATTGTTAAGAGTTTAAAATCTATTGGTTATGATACAGTAAAATACAAAAAATATAATATTTAAACATAATTAAATGTGCTATGTGGAAGGTAATTTTTTATAGGTATTGTAAGAGGTTCTAGATGTTGCTATTTTAAACAGGGGAGAGTATGTTATACCCAACATTTTATGAATGATACGTATATATCATTATTGGAAATAATTTTTCACCCACCATTTATTGAACATCCAGTATAGATGTTTACCCATAGTTTGGGACAAATAGTGTGTATTATATATTATACATGATCTCTAAAAGGAGTTTTAATTAAAACCATTGGTATATCCCTATATTGATGACTAAATTTCTCATGCTACACAGAACTATTGGAATAGCCAATTCCAATATTTTATGACCATAGGTATAGGGTTTTTTTTGCATCAAGGTAGTGTCCATTTATGATCATGTATACATTCCAACCTTCAACCAATTCATGGATATTTATCTATGATGTTTACATCCAACAATCCAATCAAAGATGTTATATAACCATTTTTGTGCCATATAAATATATATATATGAAATTAACTGGATATATCATTTATTTTTAAATAACCCAAACATTTTAAATGCTTCATGTCGGTGTGTGAGTGTCGATAAGGTTTTCTTGATTTTGACCAAGTGTTTATGTGTACGTTATAACATTTTTTCATGATATTCCATAAAATATCGTTCTATGTCATGTTTTTCTTGTTGTGATTATATCATTTTAACTATCTTTATATTTTCAAGATGATTAGATTTCCCATTGAGTGTGGTTACTTTGTGTTTATACATCCTTAATGGTGGTTGTGACTATCCCTATAGAGGGATGTGAATAGATATCCCATTATCCAACCCAAAATAGTCTAGATATCCATAAATGTGGGAATCACAATCCTTGATGATGGATGTGCATATGTGATAGGTTGGATGTCTACTATATGATGTAGTCCAAATTTCCTTAATTGTGGAAGTGGTTATCCCTGTATAGTGAAATGAAATGATGAAAAACTATAAAATTTCTAGTTGTTGTAAAATGGTACTAATGAAGACCACCATTTGGCTAGAGTTTATAGTGTTAACATAATTGTTTCACATGGTTTGACTTGTCTCATATCCTTACATGTAGAAAGAATAAGCAGGTGGAATTGGGAATCACGGAGACTTGGTATTCCCATGATGAGTATATACATTTATGACACATATTTTTATTAATAGAATTTAATTTTTCAAAGAATAAACTAAAATATATTATGTGAACTTATATTAATGATATATTGGAGTTGTTATACTGCGTTTTTTGCTCACACAATACCTTGGAATTTTAGTGTTCCTAATGATTTCACAACTAGTTTTTTGGAAAATGGAAAAGGCCCAATGATGGAAGGTTGATAAGAGATGTTTAAGATATAAGTGAACTATGAGGGATACAAGAGGAACCCACTATTTATTTATTTCTTTATCTTGACATTTATTTAATTAATTTGGATTGCTACATCAAGAGCCTGTTTATTTATTTTTTAATATATGGCATCTATTTTTTATAAAAAATTACATTGATTATTATCTTTCATATTCATTATTATTATATTTTCATGGAAATGAAACATTGTGGAGGACCCTAGAACACCCTAATTTGTGAGGTGTTAATATTGGTGTGAAAACATTTATTTATTGTTATTGATATTTTTCCAGTGTTTCTAGGAACTTGTTAAACCTATCTGATTGAATACTGTAGTAATTAATCTTCAACATGCAAAGAGAAAACACATCATTTTTACATTAATCACCACTAATGGAACTTCCATGTATAATGAACCCATTGTGTTTCTGTTATACCTAAATCCACTATGTTTCAGTGGTTATGGTTTAATATATAAGATCATAAATTATCGCTTTTCTCTAGGAACACTTTTTTTACATGAATTTTAGAGATAACACAATTCCTTTCTCAAACAAAATTCACAAACACCTCCTAGATAACTTTTTTTGGTGATTTATTACTCAGATTAATGACATGAAAGTATCTATGGTAGATTTTTCATTTATGTCTTTGTCCTCGATTAGCATTGGACACTACGATCCCCATAGTTCTGAATTGGTTAGCTTTTATTCAATGACTAATCAAACCATAAATTCAAAACATGGAATCCTCAAATGTTGTAAAAATTTACAAAACACTTTTTATTGAATGACACATTTTATTTATTCCATGTATGTGTATCTTTCATGAAAAAGTATTCTTAAATATCTCATGGTCTTTCATAGATAGAAGGCACATTCATCACACAAGTCTGCTTCAGGGAACCCTACATCACAAAAGTCTAACAAGTTGTAGAGACACCAGCTCTTAATTGGAAAATATTCTTCACATGAATGGGGTTCTCAACTATTTCATGACTCGGCTAACCATATCCTCTTTTCTCAAGAATTCCATACATTGCACATTCGTGATTCCTATTATTATGAACTACTCATTTTCACACCTCCATTAGCATAGAAGTGGGTTATGAACCCTCCATGGTGTACACAACATTCCTACGTTAGGAAAAAAATCATTAACACAGTTATAAATCATTCCCACATAATTTTATTTTTCTATGATTTCATGTGATGTTCCTAAAACATCAAATTTATTCAAGATTTATGAACACCTTTCAGCTTTCATGAAACATCTATCCTTTACAGAGAAATACATCCCTTTTAGAAAACAAATTTCTCCATACTACCAATTTTGTACCACATAAATATGGTAAACACTTTAAAACAACACAATCATCAACACGGATGTAATCGACACAACAAAAATAATTATCCTAAAAACACATTTATCAAACCAACGTGGATTGAAAAAAAAAACACAACCCATATTCTATTTTATGTTTTGAATATCCTTATTTTTAATTATCTACCTCATTGGGTTTGATGTAAATATGTAGAAACAAATCATGAACACATAGTAATTTAACCAATACATGATTGGATTGATAAATAATACCCATTAGTCTAAGTCTACAAGATAAATGTTTGATGTAGAAAAAAACTGAGATAAAGGAGAATCTCATTATTCGATAGACTATAATAACAACCAAATACTACAAATCATTAAATTCTAATTATGTCTAAATTTAACAATAATCCCAATGAAAATATATTTCTACATTTTTTTATAAACCCCCTAGATCATATACCCACTATAGACCTACAGGACATCATTAAATAGATTAAAGTATGTATCACAAAAGGGGAGAGGGGATGATTTCTAACCACTAAATTCAATGAGAGGTGGATGAACTCAGAGGTTAAACTGATGTTTTACACACATTGAAATCTTTATGGTCATAGTTATGATGCCACCCAATTAGTTATTAGTTACTACATTTACCATTTTACCCAGTCCTTCTTAAACCATTTCATTGATGAAGTGACATCTGATATCAATATGTTTGGTATGAGAGTACTGAATGAGATTCCTCATAATATCAACCATGATCTTACTATCATAGTGAATCACCATTGGATGTTTCCCATAATCACAAATATTAGCCATTTGATGATTCATATTCAATAGTTGAGTTCATGAATTTGTCATGAACATATACTCGGCCGCATCCATTCTACTAGAAGTAATTTCTTTCTTATTAATCAACTATCCCAAACATTGGTTTCCAATAAATAATGATCTACCACTTGTGGACATTCCATCCACCACATCTCCGGTCCAATCCACATAAAGAAATCCCAATAATATATCACTTCATCCTTATGAAAAGTATTATATGAAATTGATAGTACTTGAATATAACTCTTTATTCTTATGATTTTATCTAAAATCTCATTAGTTTAATAATTTGAAATTGTTATGCTAAGAATGTTGAAAACATGATATATGGTTGTGTTCCTATCAATAATAATTATATGCCAATTATTGACTAGTACAATATAGAATCTGTAGATGTCGCATCCTCATGCTTTCCATGTTTTTCCCTATCCACAATTGGAGTCAATATTAGTTTTTCATTCGGAATGTTTTATTTAATTAGAATCTCTCTTGAAAACGGTCATGAGAAATGATGGTATAATCCTTCCATTGAACCACCTATAGCCCCAATAGGTATGTGTGTTCAGAAATAATAGACATTTAAAAATAAAATTTTATATGATTATAAAATTCTTCTACCAAGGTCGGTGTGCTTCCAAAAAATTAATATCATCAATATACACAATAACCATAAATTTTTATTTATAAGAATTTTTCCAATATAGGTTACGGTCGATGAATTGTATTTTATATTATAGCCTCTTCGCATTATCATCATGTTGAAAATACAATTTTTTTTGTTACTACTTCAAAACACAGAGATCCTTTTCTAATCTACAATCATTTACCTCATAATTCTCAAGTGAAAATACCACGGAATGTTCAATGTATACTTCTTCTTCCATAACACAATTTACAAATTCTGTTTTGACATCCATATGATAAACATTGTACCCCCTTTTAATTTAAATAGAATAAATGTTCCTATTTGACTCCATTATGGCCACTAGAGTAAATGTTTCTTCAACATCCACACCTTAAATCTATTCATTACCATTACCAACCAATCATGCCTTATTTCTGATCATATTTCAATGATCATTGAATTTTTTTACAGACCCACCATGTTGTAATGACATTGTGATTTTAAAGTCTATAAATAATATACCATGTCATGTTCTTGTGAATTTTATCCATTTATTCATACATGGACAAAACCTATGATTCATCCTTAACTAATTCTTCAAAAAAAGGGTTTTCCAAAATTTATAATAAAGCTTTGTTTTTATTATTCATTTTTCTATCAATCTGTGTAGGTGTAGTCCAATTCCCAATGTTGTTGGATGGGTAAATTTCATCACATGAATTTATCCTATGTTGTGATGATGAATTTTCTTATGTAATTGTTTCCTCTTCTTAATCCTCTTCTAAATCATCATAATTTAGTAAACCATGACTAATTTTTAATATTTTTACTGTTTATTCATTGGAATCATTCCGTTTTACACTTTATTCATCATCTTAAATCATGTAAACATATGATCCCCTCATGGTATTTATGGTTTTATCCTGAATGATCTTGATATAATTGGTTTCCAAAATAATTATATGATGATTATTGTAACATTTATAGGAATTAAACTTCATTGAATATCTATACAATTTTCATTCATCTACAACATCACCATACTTTACATGAATTAAATATATCTTCTAGATGAAACTTTTTCATCCAAAAACATGAAAATACATTAAGAGAGACTATATTCATTCAAAATCTCATATAATATCCTGGAATCTCCCATAAAATCTATATCTGATATTTAGTTTATATTGATACGTAAATATTCTAATAATAATAATAATGAGAAAAATTATACTCAATCATCATAGTTGAATCCATATCGTCTTCCATTATGATTGTGCAATCTATGTACCCCTTTTTTAGCGATTCTCAATTAAGACACATCATTATTTTTCCAATTATTTCTAGGTAATATTCAAATAAAAATGATGTGTATCCTTATTCATTATCAAATTATAGAATATTGATTTTATGGCTCATTTCATTCTATTTTTATTGATGATTAGTCTTCATGAAATCATGAATTTTTATTTCATATATAGAAACATCATAAAAGAAAATATCCTGCTGTCATAAATAAATAGAATAATGTACCTCTCTCCAAATTCATTAGATCCCATAATTTTTTGTGGATGGGACCAAGAATATATGATTCAATTTTCTTATTTGGCTAATATAAATTGCAAACCATATTTTTCTTCCATTAATGTGTCACTTGTATTTTCTCATTCACACATATAATTATAAATGTAGATATGAATATTAATATTATATATAGGTTCCATGTCCTATTGGATAATGTGAACCAACCATCAATGGTGAATGTTTTTTTCTTCTTCAACAATTATTTAACACGTTTTCAATTTATATTCAACCTTGTATAAATTTCTAAATGTTTTTCATTCATTCATGGGATAATTACCTATCATTATTTCTATTTTGAAACCCTTCTTATTAAATTCAATATAATTCTAGATTAATATAATTTAATCACATTCCATAGATTGTGATGCGAAGTGTCTATGTGTAATACATATGTATTCCCCATCTCATAATTTTCAATTTTTATTTATCCTCTATATTTTATCATTAAAGTCCATTTTGGATGAATATCATTATTACATCAACCATTTTCTTAACATTATTCAAAAGGTTTTTATTTTCTATCATGTGGGATTATAATTGACTTTATATAATTGAGGTTCATCAATTTTTTTATCTTTGAGTTCTATTTCTAAAATGTTGGATTTCTCAATTTTCTTCTTTTCGTTAAATACGATAATTTATTGGTTGGGGTATAAAGATAGACGTTCCAAAATATTTTCAATATGAATGGGTTCATCAATCTCATATTATTATTTCATAGTAGAATACATATTTTATAGAGTTACTATGACTCTTGGTGGGTATAGACTTCTCTTCATGTTTTTTAGGCACAGTTCTTGTCTTTCCACTACCTAAAATAAATAGCTTTATAGTCACAGTTAAACTAGTGAAATAATTATCTATAGAAACAATTTATTCTATATATTGAATGATATTGTCTCTGTTAAATTTTTTTGATCTCTAGATGGTTCCATATTTAGATATCTCTTTACTTCATCAGATTAAGAGATGCTATGGCCAAAATCCAAAAAAAATGACATTTCATTAGTGGAAACAACCTTTCATATACATTCATCTAAATTTTCGATATTTGTAGAGGTATTTTACTAGAGATCCTCTATTGAAACATAGTGATTATTTTAAGAACAATATTCAATTTTTTAATATTTATTTATTGAGATAATTGGTACCTTTATATTATGTGATGAATTATGCTTCCTATCATTTTAGATCATCCCTTTTATATACTTTTATGATTCTCCTTCACAGAAAATTCAAAATTTTCTAATAAATGTTTGTCTCTGATCATTCAAGGCCTTTTGTACTCTATAAGAACAACTTTTATCTCTTTCTAAATGTTCTTCATCTAATAATTTTCTAAATTGTAATTTCTACTTTGTTTAATTTTTTTTATTCAGTTTCCATTTTACTCCTTGAGGTAAAAACTTCTTCTTCTTATCCCTCAACTATCATAGCCTTTTCTTCTAGTATTAATGTAATTCCATAGATGACTTTTACCTATTCTTAAATCCTAAGTTCAAATTTCATAACCTCTACCTTATGGGTTCTTATTAACCTTCCTCCAGTCGAAAAATTTATACTTCAAGCTTATCAACATACTCATATCACTCTTTTAAAATAACTCTCAACTTTCTATTTTTCATTAATTTATTTTTAACCTCATCAATAGTAGCCTCAAGTTCAACTATGATGTCAAAAACCCCATGTAACTGATTATCTTTATATTTTGTATGTACTAAATTCATAATTGTACCCATAATTTAATCACTATATACAAATTTAAAATTTATTCTATATCCCCAAAAAATAATTATCAGCTTCTAATTTTTTAATGAAAAATATATTTCACGAAAATTATATTATTTATTGGAATTATCAATTTTTAGAACCTCTTCAAAGGATTATGAATAATTTATACTTCATATTATACATTAGATATTTTATTGTTCATTGAGTGGAAATTTCCCAGAAATTAAAAAAATGAAAACTCACATATAGATGCTTTCCCCCCATTTTCCATTTCCTAATATTTAATTTGTTGATAAATATAGAAATGTGTTCGTCTACATCATTATCAATTAAAATATAGAAGTTATTTTTCTCATTGAATTTTATTTCAATTTCCTTCCATACTCGAGTGGATGCATCATCTTTTTTTACTCTCATTATATAAGAAACAAAATTGTTTAACAGTTCATCAAGATAGAGCATAAAAAAAACTCATTATTCATGAGCTAAATCATATAGATTATTTATATATGGTATCCATCTAATGATTTTCATAAAATTTTACATATCCTTAATTTTGTCTCAACTACTCAAATATCTCTAATGAATTCAATTATGATATTAATGATTGTATCTCCTTCTTCACCAGGATACAATTTTAGATCATCATACTGATTATGCACGACATGAATTGTGACCTACATTAATTTTTCATAACCTTCATGTATATTTTTTCTAGTTTCCCTCACATTGATATGGACCTATTTAAAATAACAACTTTCAGACATATTTTATCATAAAGTGTTGCATTAAATTAATTTTGTGATACAATATCAATAATAATAATTTTCATGTTTTTTTAATAATTGAATGACCTATCACATTAGTGACCTGATTTCATTGAGAATTTAAACATGAAAATTAATCCTCGGGGATCCAAGATGACATAAAATCATGTTCATCGAAATCTATATGTTTCTCCCATAATATTCACATAATTATCCTTAAAATAATGGACGAAATATTTAAATCCAATAACTTATACTCTCTAATACAACTTGTAGGACCCAATAACACTTTGATTTTGGAGGGTTCAATCATGGTGTCAAATGATTCCTTTAGAGTGAATACTCATGTTCCATTCATTGGTAGGAACATGTTAAACCTATCTGATAGAATATTTATTTAAATAAAATATTACATGAAAAGAGACAACAAAATAGGATTACACAGTTCACCCCTAAAAGGTAATAAATGGTTCATACGCCAACAATGTGTTAGTCATCTATAAAATCAATAAAATTAAATATTTATTATGGAATACAGATGATCATAATTGGTAATTCAATTCCACGAACTCTACCATTACATGAAATTTAGTGAAACCACTTACACTTCATCAGAACAACTCCATCTACTTTTCCAACCTCAATGCATTGGGTGATGTATTACCAATTTTAATGACATGAAGGTGGATTTAGTAGGTTGTTCATTTAATAATTCTACATTTATTAAAATGGAATTATATATTCACTATAGTCATGAATTGATGCAATTTTATAAAGTAATCAATCAATCTGGATATTCAAAAATTTATAGTTATGAATGTCATTGAACATGTGTGAAACAATCATTATTTAAAGCACGTTTTATTTGTTTTTTCATTAATGTCTATCATTCACATAGAACATTTCACGAATATCACTTGGTCTTTACAGAAAAAACATGTTTTATGCTTACAATTCTCATTCGTAGATCTCTATAGTGTTAAAGTATTTCACACAGTAGAGGAACCAGATCATCATTTGAAAATTTAATTCCAATAAATGGCATAGGTATCTATTTATAGACATTACCAACACTGATCACAATTTATATGAAACACTTAAACTATGCCTGCATGTTTCCTCTTATGTTGGACACCCTTTTTTACAGTGCCATTCGTGCACAATTTCATTGTGTGGCTTCCAATGTGGGTTAAACAGTCCTGTGTAGAGAATGGCCATATTCCATTACATTTATAATATTGAATAAAAAAATTTCCATTTTTGTTTTTTGATGTGATGTTCAACAAACCTCATTTTGGAACAAAATTATGAAACTCCTTTTCCACTTCATGTAACTTCAAACTATTATATCGAATACCTTACATTTAAACAACTAATTACTCCTTTAAATTTTGGACCCAAATATTTGGAAATTTCTAGGAAACAATTCCATCACCAACATTGATTTCATCTTCATTTTAAAAACACTTATATTGAAATCTACTTAATGAACCCAATGTGTATATACAACAAACATACTAAAAACATAGTTTATAGTTGTTATAATCCTTTGTTCCAATAGCAAGAGTATAGTCTAACCACTAATAGATTAGATAGTCATAGGTATTTGGCATCCTCTTTCATATGGGGAAGCACAAAAGACATCTTTGGAACTCTGGATTGGATCTCGTTGTTTAGGATGAGATTTTGCATTAGGAAAAGTGTATATCTTATAACATGATTTTCTATGGGAGTTTAACCAAAACAACTATAGGACTCTATTTACTAAAGGATAGATTTGTCCATTATAAAACATTATTGATTTGTGAATATAATTATATCTCATGAGTTAACAAGTAAGATCTTGTGATATAAAACTATTCCATAAAGGGACTTTATCCATTATGTAGTGATGGTATGGGAAACAATATTTGATATTAGGGATTATTTTCAATTATTATGATTATTTGACATTCATTTTTTGTCTTCCATGACTCATGATTTATGATCTTTGTTTTATTTGGTATGATTATAATCTGTTTTTCCATCTACTATAAATACATTCACCGACCAAAAAGATATTATTTTTATTAATTATGATATTTGATTCATTATGATTACCCTTAATGTGCATATGAACTCACCCATACTTATGTTTCAATAATTGAAGATAAATAATATATTATTATGTATGTTTTGCCTAAATATACATCATCTGTGTGATTATTTACCACATATGATGCATTTTTTGTCAAAATATTTCTGTTATATATCGAATTTCCAGTAAAGATAGACATATCGTTACTAGGGAGTGTTTGATAATTTGATAACAGAAATAATTATTTAAAATAATGTTAATTTTTATGTTCAGGTGACCATATTAATTAATTCATCCCCTTGTCTTAGAAAATACTTTATAATCCGAAAGCTCTCTTCATCCATCATGTTTTACCATATGTGGTACTAAAGAACCATTGATTTAGATGATCATTCTCATATGATAATATTTGAATTTCAAACTTTTGCATACATCACAGATAGAAGGATTCTATTGGATGATCATTAGTGATCTCCATCATGCCTATACAAAATGGAATTGTAGGCCCCAAATTATTTGTAAGATTAAAATTTGTATTTTGAATTATGGTATATGGGATTTAATTTATACTGGCATGGATCACCTAGTATATGGATTCTTAATAACCTACAAAATCTATAATTTGTTTTATAAGAACAATTAAAGATTTAATAGTGTTTCCAAAGCCTACAATGCATTTATAATCATTAAATAAATTTTGTGAAATGATGAATTGAAAATCATATACCATACCATATTAATTTCAAGAATATTAAAATGTTTTATTTTAATTTTGTAATTAATTTTGTTCCTATGAGATAGATATATCATATCCTATGATTCAATAAAAATCCATGGATTGTTACATATCATATAATATGATGCCAGAAATTTAAATTCTTTGATTTCTTGCATAATATTTCTCATCAAAAAAACCATATCACTATTATAAAATCTTCATGTATTGTTAAATATAGTCATCGATATTATTAGAAATGATTGGAATATCAGTTATAGAATACAACTGCTAAAACTACCCATGTATAAAATATTTGGTAATTCTATTGAGAATAAATGGGCATGTATTGTTGGTTTAGTTGAATAAGCTGGAAAGAAGGAAATGATTTTGGTTATGTTATTTGGATATTCTTCTCAACTTCTCTTAAAGATTTATTTTACATTAATGAAGTGATAACTTGTGAAAAGACATAGTAAATTATGTTTCTATGATAATTAGACAATATAAAGTGGTGTTTAAATCTATGATATGTCATCTGGCCTTGAATAATTAACCACATATGAACACAAACAATATGTGGTTTGATCCTCAATAAGTAACAACATGATTCAGTGTTGTCACACATAGTTGGTAATGTGATTGTGTATAAGGGGACACATATGAATATACATGGTAGGTTAAGTGACCATCAATATGTGATCAAATGAAATCTATTTTTCTTTCATGGTTGGTCAAGTGACTATGAAAAAGTGACCATATAATGTGTTTCCACTCATGGTAGATTAATTGGCCATGGAAGCCCTCAATAGACGAAAGAAGACGGTTTTCTATAAATCAATCGATGCAATTTGAATCAATGTTTATGTGACTTTATTTCATTATAGTACATTTAATGATGATAACAATATTTTAAATGATGTTTATAATATTATAGAAGAAATATTAACAAGGAATATGTCATTTATGAAGTTCATCAAATAATGTAGATAATTTCCACATAGGTGAACTACACGGCTGGTTGTCCCATGCGGAAAAAATAGATGGTTGATTTCATCATGTTACCATTTTTAGTGATGTAGAAAATTGTTTAATATAGTTTCTTTCTAAACAAAAGGGATTTATACTACCATTAATCTATGACACTACTGAGATTAAAGATGTATTGACTTTAAGATGAAGAGTGAAAGACTAAAAATCGAATGGTTATGTCTCTATATAAACTATGGAAAGAAATAATCTTGTTTTTTAAATGTTTAAAATGGTTTAAATAAGAAATAAGATGTTATTTTTGAGTAACATAATGCAGTAATAGTGAAACCATAGTAGAGGACATGATGACTCTGTTCTCTCCCGGTGCTCTCGCATCTTCCTCACCCTCTCCTAGGGTTTCTCCTCCTTCGGCACCGGTTCTCCCTCTCTTCCCCTTGGTCTTTAGCACTCTCACGCCTCCCTCCCCCTCTTATAGGGTTTCTCCTACTTCGGAGATGGTTCTCCCTCACTCTTCTCGGGTCTTCGACACTCTCGTGTCTCCCTCACCCTCTTCTAGGGTTTCTCCTCCTTCTGCGATGGTTCTCCCTCAAAATGATACGGCTCTCCATGGTTTTATTCACCTATGTTTCTTTCCTGGCTTTTATGTTCCTCAATATTTCTTTCAATCCTGATTATTCACTCTGTTGAAGATGCTTGGGTTCCTTTTCATTCATGACAATGACATCTTCGACAAGAAGGTTCTCAGGATGAGATGCTGGTTGTCTTTTGTGGATGCCTTCAGTCGCCCTTTTCACAGCTGTGACCTCCTGTTCCTCTGCTCCTCTCCAGGTCGGATATGGAGCAGTGGTTCAAGGAGGATTTGGGTTGTACGGTTCAGCGGTCGACGGATCTCAAGGTGCTGCTGGGTCATTTGCACCTGTTTTTTTGTTCCCTATTTTCTTTCATATTTCTTCCCCCTATTTTCGGTTAATGTGTGTTTGGTTCGTCTACGAAGGTTGTTCGGTGATTGTTTCATTTTCTATTTTGTGTTTCTGGTTTATTTTGGTTTATGTTTTCTCATTGTTGTGGCCTTTTATTTGTTCATGGTGGTGTTGTGCTGCTGATTATTGTGGTTTGATGTTGTGTGATTACCCTGTTTTTTCGGTGTGGTTGATTCTGGGTTACTGGGGTATGATGATGAAAGGGTGTTTATGATTTATGGTGGATCTGGCTTATTTTGATGGTGTTTTGAACTGCGATGATAAAGACGACGGTAAGGATGACGACGGCGTTCTGTTTGTATTTTGGGTGCTTGGGTTTCCAATGGTGATGACGGAATTCTAGGTTGCAGTGGTGACAACGGCTTGATGACATTGGTGTCGACAATGTCAATGATGATGTGGTTGATGGCTAGAGGCAGTTTTTTGGATGACGAGATCTTGGAACTTGAACTTCTCGTGTCCTATGCTGCTTTGGTTTTTTGAGTTTGAATTTTGAATTTTGGCATCGTCCATTCGGTTCCCACATCGTATGTTGGTTATGGATCAACCGAAAATCCGCTTTTGAAAATCAATAAAAATTGAATTTTCAGTCAGTAACATAATGCAATAATTAATAATTATAGAAGACCTTTCTTATGGAAGTCATTTTTTTTACTTCATATAATATTTTCAATATGTTTTCAAATCTTATATATTTGCACAGTATCAAGAAAATTTGAATTAAAAAGAAATAAAAAATATTACATCATGTGGAAGAGAAAACAATTATGCATTTATTATAAAAAAAATTCTTGTACATATATATATTTCAATTATTTTTAGAAAAGTATATTGATTTATAGTTTAGTTTCAAATTAATTAGATAGGTGTAGTAGGAGAGGTAATTTTTACAGAAATTTATATGATTATAAATTGAAATTAATTTATTCTTTGACATTGAAATTGGAAGGAGGAGAAGATCTCCTTGAAATGGAAAATTTATTCTAGTCTATTGGAGGATGGAGTATATATTTTCTATTATCATTTCAATTTATATTAGTGTGATATGAATATGACATGTGGGTTGTAAAAGAATCTAGGAGACCTGTAAGTGAGTTCTAATAATTTTACTTTCTCAGGATGGTTCAAAAACAGTTATTAGTGGATGATATAATCACGTTTTTTATTGGATCATTTCACGTGGTAGTGACTAAAATCGGGTAGTAAACCTTTTCAATTTCATATTATATCTATCTGTGTGATTTTTTTCCTTAACAACAACTTTTACTTGAACAAGTTGAGAATAATGATTTAAAAAGAGAAAATATTAATTTTTATAACCACTACATCAAACCTAAATGTGATTCCTTGATCTTGTATTCCCATAATTAGTATTAGAGTATTTTTCCCTTCATTGATGTTTCCCTATTGAATATTTGATGCAATCATATTTTTTGGGATATCTTTAACTGATAATTTTTATTCATTGAATTGATAGATAATTCCCCAGGCTGGGGAGGAGATTTCATATTTGGAAGGACTGAATGTTTAATTATCTAATTTAATCAGTTATGAGGTTTTGGAGGTAACAAAAGATGGATTTGTTCTCTATTCTGAAGAGGCTACCATTAATATGGTATATAAGTGAAATTTGAATAATGATGTTCATGATATGAATTATATTTTATCATCAATTTAATATAAGTAATTTCTTAAATTTAATGAGATCAAAACACCAATATATATCTATGATAATCTCTTAAATATTAATGAATAATAGACTAAAGTTATTTGGGTTCTATGCTATGTATGAAAATAATCAAATTAATTAGCATGATATAGTTAATACATTCTCTACAAGCTTCAATAACCTTATACATACCCAAATAGTCTATGGTGAGTAATTGGGATATATTGTTATTATTGAAGAGATTTATAAAATAATAATAGATAAATTTTAATCTAAAGGAAAGGTTTTGGAAAAAAATATAAAAGTGATACTACTCTTTAATATCTAAAAATTATTCAAATTTTATATTAAATGGGGAAAATTGTGTATCAAATAATAATGTAAACACAAGAAAAAAAAATTCATTCAAATCCTATAAATAAATTAAAAATAATATTATTATTTATGATGATGATAAATATGGATCATTAAAATTATATTCTTGTATAGATATAAAAATATATAAATTTATTTCCCTCATCTCAAGAAATTATATAAGAGGAAAATGAATAATTATAGTGATTCTTAAAATTAAATTATTTAATTATATATTTTCTATAAATTTTTATTCATATATTCCTACACTAATGAAAATGAATTTATTGAATAATAAGATGAAATATTAAATATATCCTTTATAAAGAATTTAGCTAAACAAAAATTCTTTTAAATTACAAAGGAGAAAATTTTCTCCATGAGTAATGGAGAAATATTTTATCTATATATGAGGAAATTGAAAATAGTAGTAAGGTATGTGGAGAGGCTTATATTAAAATTTATATTCAGAAAAATTTTATTTTTTCTGATGTTAATAATGAAAACATAACTTTTTATGAGCATAGTAACTCAAGGATTGAATAAAAATAAATTGAAATGGAATTTATGATATAGGGAGAATTAATAGATCTCTACTCTATGATTTGAAAAAATAAAAATGGGAAACAATAGGATGAATTATAACCAGTAGGTAAATAGTATGGAAAACTACTTAAGAAGAAAAATTAATACTATTAAAAGAGATTTATAATTAAAAAAAATCTTCATACTGAGAAGATATCATGGATAAAGATGAAATAAGATATTGAATAATTGGAAAATTAATATGATTTTATTCATATATAACTATTCAAGGTGGAAGATTAATTGAAACACTAAAAATATATATCTAATTATTACATTTAAGAATATGAATAATTTTTAAATAATAGTATATTCAATTAAACAAGTTTTCTGTCAAATATGTTTGATTTGTTAAGTGTAAAAAATATAGAAATTTTGGGGTTTTGATATTGATTAAAAACGGTTACTTCTAGTTACTCTAAATATATTGAAAAAATTATATTTTGAAGAGACACATCTAAGGGTTTTACTAAAACCATTTTTTACCTAATGAAACTGTATCTTATTATCAAAATATGATAGAAATTAAGAGTCATGGTTATAAATAGAACTTTGTGTTTCGTGGTATATATACCATTCATGGGGTTAGTTTGTAATGTGGAGGATCCAGAAATACATCAATGATGTTTTAGATTAATTACCATAATCATTATGATTCTTGAAGATTTGGAAGAAAATATTTGATGGGGAGTCATCCCACTCTAAGAATAAATATTCAAAAACAACCTAGAAATATATTTTAATAATTGATAATTCTTTTCAATTTTTAAAATAATTGTGGGAAATATGTGGCCTTCTATGGAATCTTAAAGATACATATACCACCATACTTCCATCTAAATAGGAAAATTATCCTTATGAAAAGGGTATTTAAAGTCACATTCTTATTGAAGCTTAATTTAATGCTTCAAATACGTAATTTCCCTGAATATTTGATAGTGGTTTCTCTTTACATGGTATAAAGAACATTAAGTTGTAGAAAATGGTATTAAATGAATATATTTGTCTCTAAACATAGGAAATTATAGATCAATCAATATTAAAGGGGATGGTTATAGTTTTATTGGCAATAGAAAATTGAATCCTAAGAATAATCATTATTTTGATGGGTTGAAACACAAATTATTACGTGCCTCAAAGATCAATAATGAATGTAATAAAACAGTATTTATAAAATATGTTTTTTATTTAAAAATTATTTAATATGTAAAGGTTGTTACATAAGTTACATGAATAAAAGGAAATTTATTTCAAATTGGATATTCCAACAATTAATTGTATTTATGCATGAATCCTGAAAATGAACTATATCAAATAGTGAATCATTATAATGGATAATTACATATATAAGAAGGATTTCAAAAAAGTAAATGGTTAATGAATTTCATAAGATAAAGAGTGGTATTTAATTTTTATCACTACAAGCTAGAATGTGAATATGTTAGAGAAACAGGTTATGATTTAGACATCACATCTAGTGAAACTAATCCATTAATTTATATACTGGACCATGTGAAAGTAGTGAACCCGTGGATATGTGTATTTTATTACCTTTGTAGATGAATTTATTTTCATTGAAAGTATTATGTTTATAAAACAGAAATTTTGATATCTCACATTTATAAAAATGTTTAAGGGAAGTGATTTAAAAAAGTGTGGTTACTCTCTATTGAAAATTTTGTTTGATAATATTTTGGAAAATTCCCATAACATGTTTAAATATTATTCCATAAAACCTGGAATTTTTCTTGAAATCAATACACCTTACATGCTAAAAAATAGTTTACATTAATAATTTAATATAAACATGATAAATATAGATCAATCAATATTTATATAAAATCATAATTCTATGTTTTTTGTGGAATGATGTTGGAGTTTTACTACATGTTAAAAACACTACTAATATACAAAACAAAGTTGAATATGATCCCATATGATATATTATAAAAGAATAGTCAGATATTTAAGCATCTTACTGTGTTTGGAAGCCCCAATATCATCATGAGTAATGATGAAGATCATGGTACATTTGAGCTAAGAGGTGTTGTGGTAATATTTCATTGTTATCCTCCATATGTAAGAGGATTTCATTACATCAATATGGATTCTAGTATTTTTTTTCCTACTAATGTGAAGATCCTATAATTTTAAAAGAATAAAAATCATTATAGAGTACCTAGATCAATAAATTAATTTATTATTTATTATTTTGAACAAAATGATGAAATAATAGAAAAATATGGAAATATTTATGATGAATGGACTAAAGGATAAGATTCCGCTATATGATGTGATGAGGAAAAATGACATTCAACTCATTCTATGTTTATAAGAAAGGATAAAATTCAAAAAAAATAATGAACAACAGGTGAATGATAAAATAACTATAATAAAAACATCTCATACATCATTGTTCTCATAATTTTAGAACTAAAAGTGTTGAAAAAGACCTACAGATTCAAGATCTGTTAGAGCGATAAATAAAGAATTAAATAGAATTTAAAAGGATTATATAGGTTAACTATATCCTGGTCATAAATATAATAATATCATCATTTTAATGTTGGTTTTATGAAATAATTTAGTTAGATTGTTAATGTGGTGAGAAATAAGAAATGATTGGTGTAAAATTTTTATTCTAATATTGAAGGGATTAACTTTTACGGGGCCATTGAAATGTTTTCAAGGATTAAAAACTTTCCAATGATCCATTTTTATTACTATAAAAAACAAATACATGTACGACCAAATGGATTTCATATTTTTATTTATAAATGGATTATTAGAGTCAGAGGTTCAAATTGAAAAACCATGTTGGTTTTTACATGAAGAAAATAAATTTTTTACATGAAAAAATAATGCTTATATATGTGGAAATTAGCACTAAGAGACTGGTATTATAAGATTGACACATATATAGAGAGGCTGGATTTAAAAAAGGGATTAATGGAAATAAATTTTTATATCATAGATGAAAAATAGTTTTATCAGAATGTTGCTTATTTTATAGGTAAAATCACATTTTTAATAAATAATAATTATGTGTGGGAGATTTTCAGTAAATAAATAATGGGTTTATTTTAATTTTCATGGATTATAAAAATGAGTTACATTATTGGTGAGAAAATATATCAAGATAAAGATAAAAATTTTCTCTCTCAAGATAAATATGAGAAGGAACTCTTGAATTGATTACATATATATTAATCAAGAACTATTTTCACACCACTTTCAGTGAGAACAAATTTTCCGAAATTTTATCATTCAAAATAATATATTCAGAGGGAGTTCGTAAACATCATTGGTAACTTGTTATTTCTTATATTTTTTAAAATAAATATTCTATAATTTTTAAATCTATTAATCCAAATATATATACACAATCCAAAAAAATCCCATTTTATTCTAGGAAAATGGAATATTATGTATTTAATGGGTATTTCAACTTTAGGGTACAAATATTTTACAATAAAAAATTTGTATCTATTTATTTATTCTAATGTATAATGGGCCTGTTTTAGTGAAAATATAAAATCCACATCTGGTGAATTTTTATTTATTGGTAATCGGTGTGTGTTCTTACTAAATAATAGAAATGTTACGTAAAAATAAGAACTATTGAAGTTGAATATATTAATGAAACTCAGGAATCCCCTCGATTGGTATGGATAAAATCTCAGTTGGATTATCTAAATGTGGGTTCCATAATACCACTTATACATGGAAGTTATAATCAAGGTTCTATCAATTTTCTATAAATCAAATTCAATATTCAAGAATAAATCACAATGTTTTTAAATATTATATCTTATAGTATCTTATATACAGAAATTAATTTTGGGCAAAAAAATTTCATACAAATAATATTGTAGTTATATTAACCAAGCCATTTTCTAAAGTTGTTATAAATATTTTGCAGACGAATATGTGGGTTCAGCATCAACCTATAAAAGGATAAAGTATATCTATTATGTCCCACATATATCCTTTTATTTGGTTTTTTGTTAGATGGGGCGAAATTGGTAACATAATCTATCAATTTATATTTTATATACAAATTTAAGGTGATTTTTAAAAATGGTTATGATTTGATTTTATTATGAACGATATATTTTAAACAAATTGGGGATACAAGAACTATTGTTTATAGATTGAAGTGAGTTTATATTGTAATGATTGTTTTAATGAATGTGTGTCTATATATCACTATATTATGGATAAAATCACCTTATTATCAAAGAATACTTATTTCTTACACTAAGTTTGTTAACAAAAAACATAAAATTGTTTGGTAGTTACCTCTTTCCAGAATATTATAATATTGGTGATATATTTTTCATGGTAAAAATTCCAATAGCAGCGATTGTTGTTAGAAAGTGTCATGTTATTGGTTTTTTAGGTGAATGGTATGGTAATAAAGAAATTATTTTGTTAATATTTATTTATGTTTTGGTGAGTATATTTTGATGGTTTGTGTGACCATAATGAAGTTCCTACATGAGTAGAAACATTGTAGGATAATTGACAATGAAAAAGTGATCATATGAATATGTTTTGACACACATTGTAGGTCATGTCATCATGACGATGTCACCACATGTGAAAATTCAAGTTAGGCCCATGGAACATGAATATGTGACCATATGAAGGGGTTTTTAATGCATGATATGTCTAATTACTATAATAAAGTCACTACACTTGAACACACATGTTTTTTCTAGTTCCATGAATAATTGACCACATTATATATTGTCATGACGAATTATTGGCCAAGTGTTAGTGAAAAAAATAGATACATAAAAGAGTTTTAACACCCATAGTATGTGAATTGATAGTTTAATTCCCTAGAATATAGAAGAAAAATGTTGTTTACTATTTAGATGATAAAATATAATGCACTCTTAATGTATCATCCCAGGTAAATAAAGAATAAAACATTTTCATATTTATTAATATTTACGAATTAAATATTAATTTTACTTTAAAGGGGTTTCTATGTTCGATAGCGTACCCGATATGCAACAAAGAGTTTCTTTGAAATCTTACGCTGCACTCTAGTAATAAAATTATATTATTTTAAATGGTAGATAACACGTAGCCGTTGTATCGGCAGGAATTAATAGAAATAACAAAAATATGATTATATATGTTTTTTCAAATGTTTCTACATTTGTCCAATAAAAGATAAAGGCTTAAAATAAGAAAAGAATTCAATTTTAGGCATGTATACTCTAATATTCACTAAAGGTCGACTTATCAGCTTTTCATGGTGAACCATCTTTAAATATTGTTTTGGTCACTCTTATACATTCTATTAGGCCAAATAAAACTCTTCTTTAGAATCAGGACATCAAAATTTACTTTGTGTAATATTTTGGTATTTTTCCGATAAAGTTCATTTTTTTAATGAATAGTGAAAAATGATGTATTTTAATTCAAACCCCCTTTTTAATCTACATTATTTATATGATCATATTATCTTTTTATTTGGTTTTAGAGTTTAATTAGAATATATTTTTACAATTTAATCCTATAGTGGTTGTTGTAATTAATTTCACTTTGAAATTGGACTTAAAATAGTGTCAATCTTTTGATACTTATTGTTTCATAAAAACACGCTATTTGCTCTAACAGTGGGAATTAATTATTAAATTAATTAATAAAACTTATATTTTTTGAATTTTTTAAAATAGACATCATTTTTTAATTCTAAATTTCAAATAAATCTTAGGGTGGAGTTTTGGTATTTTTCTAAAAAACTTCAATTTTTGATGAATAGTGAAACCACTAAGTGGTACTTAAAAAACTGATTTTTTGTTTAAAATAAATTTTACCACCTTTTTGTTTTGAATTAAAAAAAATCCAACATACATGGTTGTCATTATGAAGTAAAATGTGGTTCAATGGGATTAAAATAATTTTTTGGTGAATAGTAACTTTTAAGTTTATTAATCGTGATTAGAGGTAATTAGTGTAGTTTAAGGTAAAAATAATGTTTTAATAATATGAAATGACCTAGAGACATGTCTTACCCTTATTGGATGTGTCATGGAGGACCACAAAAATCCATGGGTCAACTTGGGGACCCCATGGAGCCACATTGGTAGGAAAATGACATTAATATCGTTTTATTTAATGTAAAAGTAAAAATGACTCAAACATGAGTTGTTTGACTAACACAATTTTTAAATGGGGTTATACAAGTCAGAGTTTTGACTATAAATATTCATTGGAAATATAAAAAGATATCCTACATCATAATATTTTTTTTATAATTTTTAGACATTATATAAATTAAATTATTTATGACATCATAATGATGTAGCGACTACCTCATTAATATACGATTTTAATAAAATGAAACGATAATGTAAAATCTAATACATAAACTTGTCAAAGACCTATTGGATGAGTATATTTCGAACCCTTATCACCTTATCCTATAATTATATCAATTTGGGACAATTAAAATCATAAAATCATTTTATATTAAAGTAAACGTTTATAACATTCCAAGAGTGCCCCTCCTCTCCTCTTATAAAAGGCCCCCACCACTACCTCCTTACCCACACCTCTCAAGACTTTGGTTCGGCCAAGATCTGCCAATTTTGTCTCTCCACATCCCTCTATTACTCCTTGAAGACTCACTTTGGGCAGAAGTCCTCCCAATGAATCCTTTGAGCTCAAATCTAAGAGATTTACCCGATTTTAAAGTAATGTCTTCACTTGTGTTCTTTTGTTTTATTTTGCTTCTCCAACAACCTAAACTATTTTTCTTAATTTATTTTGTAACAAAAACAGTATCTGAAATATACTAGGATGTTGTTAGAATAATAATTCGAGATACACTTACACACACCTGCATCTAATGGTTAAAAAACATACTGTTTCTGTGGTTGGCGAATTTCTGCCTCACAAAACGATGATTGTTCAATCTTCTTCTAACATCTTTAGTGGTGGCCATTAATATGTCACTCAATTTATATATGATATATATTATGTTTATGTTTTCCTTATGCTTCTGTATTTTTCATTTGTGGTATACCGTTATGGATTCCATTATGGGTATAGGCGATATCTTCATTTTAGGAAGTGCGGACTACCGCCCCCTCAAAGTGATTTGATTCGTTAATGCATTATGTGGGACGTATAAAGGATGGATTTAAAGTTATTATATATGATGTTATACTAGAATTATAATATACCTTTATATCATAATTATTTCATTCCATTAAATTATGATATAGAAATGAAAGTAGCGTTCATGCGTACATACGGCTTACCATCTCCATGAACGGTGCATTTCATTTCTTATCCCCAAATGTATTGTACTATTATAAGTACATATATATAATGGATGTATATGATGTATGTTACATCTAAATGATTAATATAATTATGGAATTAAAATATACATATCTCTCATTTAGTTTTAATTCCATGGCATAGAAATGAAAGTAGCGTTCATGCGTACGTACGGCTTACCTTCTCCATGAATGGTGCATTTCATTTCATGCCTCTAAATGATTATGTACTATTATAAATACATGTATATTCTGGATATATATTATATATATGATATCCAAATCATGAATATTATTCTGGATATAATAAATATTTGACCACATGAACAACATGTAATTGTAAGAAGTCCACTTTCGACTTAAGGACACAAACATTGTTAACATAAATGATTATATAATGTTTATAACATGGAAATAAGTGATATAAAAGGTATAATGAACATGAAAAAGGTTCTTAAGAAAGTATAAATTAACTCAACTATACTATTCAGGACGTTAAAGAATGATCGAGTCAAGTCGGACTCGATGTAAGGGACTTCATCTCAATCTCTTTTCATTAAGGCATATTTCGTTTTATACACAACTTTATTTTATATGGTGTATAAACCACTTTGACTTTTACTTTTATATAAAAGGAATCTTTTTCTATGAAGCGTTTTACTAAATGATAAAAAGGAATGTTTCTTTTAATGTACGCGGTGACAACGACCTTTTCTGCCGCCACAAGTATTATTTGGTCGTTGGCTTCCTCAACAAGCCGTAATGTTTTTAAAGTGAAATAAATACCATATACTCATTTATGTATTTTGGTATTGAAAATGGATTTTATAATAGATTTGTTATTTCAATATATTTATGTGATATATTGTGATCAAAGTTTGGAAATGTTTTCTTTCCATTATATTTGTTTTATGTCTTGTGATTTTATAATAGTACATGGAAATTTGATGGGAGGTTACGTGATAAACCATATAACGGGTGGTGCCATGAATACCAGGATGGGTGGTTACATTATAACCTCCAATGCATTGGGTATGGAATTCGGTCGTATGGCAATTTCATTAAGTGATATGTGTGGAAGTCGACCGTATGGTTATTCCATTTAAGTATGATTATGTCCCAAGTTACCTTTATATGTTATGTGATATTTATATGGGTTTTATGGTAATATTTTGGTTTCAAAAGGGTATATAATGATCTTTTTTTCAGTGAGGAGTTTTTAATTCTTCATAAAGGTTAAAAGTATTACTTTTATAAAGTATACATGGCTTACTTGTTGTTTTGATAAACTAAAAGTTTCCATTATTTGTGTATCCCTTACTGAGCCTTCTTTGCTCACCCAATGTTTTTTTGAAATGATTTTCACAGGACTTAATATGGAATAGTGTCAAGGATGGGATCAAGGGAAAGTTATGCTATATAAAACATGGAACTAGACATGTTTCTTTTTAAGAGTTTTTATTCTATGGAAACTTATTATAAGTTTCTACTTTGTAATATTTTGAGATGTAATAGTTATTTCGAATTTCCCTAAAACTCTAAACCTGAAAATATCCTCAATGTGTAATCTATTAATAACTCAAGATTAAGTATGGTTTAAGGCTGGGGCCTTATAGTTTGTATCTGAGGTCGGTTTAGACAATTTTAGGAGATATAATTCTATTAAATTATTGTCCAAAAGAATTTTTTTATGGTCAAATTGAAATGATATAGAATTTGAAGATTACCATGTTTCTTCTACTAAGATATTTTTGTGTTATGAATGGTTTTTCATAAAGGAAATAGAATGGCTTTTCTGGGAAGGCATACAGTGGGAAATGACCTTTCAAATTCATATCCTAAGATGGTCAGAATCATAACTAAAAAGTTTGTTTCAGTGATGGCACAGTTGACTCAGGTGAAAAATGTTTGTTGTTTTCATTGATGTTATTTTGGTGTTTTCTAAAAGTAAAGAGGATCTTGAAAGATATTTAATGGTTATTTTTCAAACCATAAAAGAAAAGAAATTGTATGGGATGTTCAGAAAGTGTGAGTTTTGGTTGCATCAAATTTATTTCCTAGGTCATATTGTTTCTAAAGATGGGATAACTGTTGATCCTGCAAAAACAAAGGTTGTTGAATAATGGCCAAGACCCACAAATGTAACTTAGATTCGTAGCATCCTTGTTTTGGCAGGCTATTTCAGAAGGTTTTTTAGAATTTTTTCAGGGTTATCTTGTCCAATTACTAAGCTAACTCGGAAGGGTGTTATGTTTATCTGGACAAAAGAATGTGGTGATTATTTTAAGGAACTGAAAAGAAGATTGGTGAATTCTCTATTTTTGGAACTTCCTTCCAGGAATGGTGAGTTTGTTATCTATAGTGATGCTTCGTTGAAGGGACTTGGTTGTGTCATTATGCAGAATGATCAGGTAATTGCATATGCTTTACGTTAGTTGAAAACTCATGAGGTAAATTACACTACACATGACTTGGAATTAGTTGCTGTTGTTTTCCTCAAAAACTTTGGAGGCATCATTTGTATGGAGTACAGTGTGAAATATATACTGATCACAAAAGTTTAAAGTATATATTCACTCAGAAATAATTGAACATGATATAGAGGAGACGGCTAGAATTAATCAAGGATTATGATTGTACAATTCATTACCATCCGGGAAAAGCAAATAAAGTGGCTGATGATTTGAGTTGAAAAAGTAATGCTTCATTAACCATGATACGTGTGGAACGAGATCCTTTGGTTTTTGATTTGATGAGCTTTGTCATAGACGTTATTGGTGTAATAAGTTCTTATGTTTTGTTTCAAGTATCAGTGAGATCATCTCTATCAGACATAATTATGAAAGCACAGAAGCAAGACAGCGAGTTGCAGAAAAAGGTAGAGCTGGTTCAGAAGGGTAAGTTGCCGGAATTAACTATTGATAATAATTTTATTTACAGATTTGGGAAGAGATTCTGTGTGCCATGTGATTCATAGTTGAAGAGAGATTAGTTATGTGAAGCTCTTAGTTCTCTGTTTTCAGTTCATCCTGGCAGAACTAAGATGTACAGAGATCTTCAGGAGTATTACTGGTGGGACAAAATGAAAAGACAAATTTCTGATTTTACTGTGAAGTGTATGACTTGTCAACAGGTTAAAGCTGAGTAGCAGTTACCAAAAGGGATGATTCAGCCTTTACCAGGTCCAGGGTGGAAATGAGAGAATATATCCATGGACTTCGTTGTGGGATTGCCGAAGACGCCCTGATGTAACAATGAAATCTGGGTTATTATTGATTGATTGACTAAGTCTTGTCATTTCCTTTCTATACGAGGTACTTTTTCCCTAGATCAACTTTCCCGTTTGTATCTTAAAGAGATAGTCAGGTTACATGGAGTTCCACTCTCCATTGTATCTAACTGTGATCCTAGGTTTACTTCAAACTTTTGGAAAGGCCTTTAGAAGTCGTTCGGTACTGAATTAAATTTTAGTACAACATTTCATCCGCAATCAGATGGGCAGTCAGAACGAACAATTCAGACATTGGAGGATATGCTACGTGCTTATTCGATGGATTATCAGGGAAGTTGGGCCCAACATCTTTCTTTTGTTGAGTTTTCTTATAATAATAGTTTTCATTCCAGTATACAGATGGCACCATTTGAGGCATTATATGGGAAGCGGTGTCGAACTCCAGCATTTTGGGATGATGTGGGTGAAAGGAAGCTGATGGGACCAGAATTGGTAGAAGATATAGCAGAAAAAAGTTCAGTTGATTCAAAAACACATGAGAACAGCTCATAGCAGACAGAAAGGTTATGCGGACAACCGGAGGAAGGATCTATCTTTTGAGGAAGGTGACTATGTTTTTCTCAAAGTTTCACCATGGAAAAGTGTGATGTGATTTGGTAATAAGGGAAAGCTGAGTCCATAGTTCATTGGACCATGTGAAACTTTGGAGAGAGTTGTATCAGTTGCATAAAGAGTGGCATTACCTCCGAGTTTATCTTAGGTACACAATGTTTTTCATGGTTCGATGTTGAGAAAGTATATGCCAGATCCATCTCATTTTTTCAGCCCAGAGGTACTTCAGTTGGAAGAGAATCTCTCTTATGAAGAACAACCAGTCCAGATTCTTGACCAAAGAGATCAAGTGTTGTGAAATATGGTAATTCACTAGGTAATGTTTTTGTGGAAAAACCATATTGTTGAAGAGGCAATGTGGGAATCTGAAAATTCTATGAGGGATAAATATCCCCACTTATTCTGAAAAGTGAATAAAATTTCGAGAACGCAATTACCAAAAGGGTGGAAGGATGTAACATCCCAGGTAAATAAAGAATAAAACATTTTCATATTTATTAATATTTACAAATTAAATATTAATTTTACTTTAAAGGGGTTTCTATCTTCGATAGCGTACCTGATATGCAACAAAGAGTTTTTTTGAAATCTTACGTTGCATACTAGTAATAAAATAATATTATTTTAAATGGTACATAACACGTAGCCGTTGTATTGGCGGGAATGAATAGAAATAACTAAAATATGATTATATATGTTTTTTTAAATGTTTCCCCATTTTTCCAATAAAAGATAAAGGCTTAAAATAAGAAAATAATTCAATTTTAGGCATAGATACTCTAAGTTTCACTAAAGGTCGACTTATCGCCCTTTCATGGCGAACCTTATTTAAATATAGTTTTGGTGGCTCCTATAAAATCTATTGGGACAAATAAAACTCTTCTTTATAATCGGGACATCAAAATTTACTTTGTGTAAATTTTTGGTATTTTTCCGATAAAGTTCATTCTTTTAAATGAATAGTGAAAAATGTTGTATTTTAATTCAAAACCTCTTTTTAATATAATTTATTTATATGACTAGATTATCTTTTGATTTGGTTTTAGAGTTTAATTAGAATATATTTTTACAATTTAATCCAATATTGGTCGTTGGAATTAATTTCACTTTGAAATTGGACTTAAACTAGTGTCAATCTTTTGATACTTATTGTTTCATAAAAACACAATATTTGCTCTAACAATGGGAATTAATTATTAAATTAATTAATGCAACTTATATGTTTTGATTTTATTAAAATAGACATTATTTTTGAATTCGGAATATCAAATAATGCTTTGGGTTATGTTTTGGAATTTTTCTGAAAAATTTCATTTTTTGATAAATTGTGAAACCACTAACTAGTACTTAAAAACTGATTTTTCATTTAAATGAAATTTTACCACCTTTGTGTTTTGAATTTCAAAACTCTGACATACATGGTTGCCATTATGAAGTAAAATGTGGTTTAATGGGATTAAAATAATTTTTTGGTGAATTGTAACTTTTAAGTTTATTAATCGCGATTAGAGGTAATTAGTGTAGTTTAAGGTAAAAATAATGTTTTATTAATATGAAATGACCTAGACACATTTCCCACCCTTATTGGATGTGTCATGGCCGACCAAAACAATCCATGGGTCAACATGGGGACCCCATGTAGCCACTTTGGTAGGAAAATGACATTAATATCTTTTTATTTAATGTCAAAGTAAAAATGACACAAACATGAGTTGTTTTACTAAAACAATTTTTAAATGGGGTTATACAAGTCATATTTTTGGCTATAAATAGTCATTGGAAAGATAAAAATATTTCCTAAATCATGATTTTTTTTAAATTTTTAGACATTAAATAATTTAAATTATTTATGACATCATGATGATGTAGCGATTACCTCATTAATGAATGATTTAAATAAAATGAAACGATAATGTAAAATATAAGACATAAAATTGTCAAATACCTATTTGACGAGTATATTTAGAACCCTTATCACCTTATCCTCTAATTATATCAATGTGGGACCTTTAAAATCCTAAAATCATTTTATATTAAAGTAAAAGTTTATAAATTTCCAAGAGTGCCCCTCCTCTCCTCTTATAAAAGGCCCCCACCTCTACCTCCATACCCACACCTCTCAAGCCTTTGGTTCGGCCACGCTCTGCCCATTGTTTCTCTCCACATCCCTCTCTTACTCCTTGAAGACTCAATTTGGGAAGAAGTCTTCCCAAGGAAGCCTTTGAGATCAAATCTAAGAGAGTTACCCGATTTTAAGGTAATGTCTTCACTTGTGTTCTTTTGTTTTATTTAGCTTCTCCAACACCCTAAACTCTTTTTATTCATTTTTATGTAACAAAACCAGTATCCTCAATATACTAGTATGTTTTTATAAGAATAATTAGAGCTACACTTACACACACCTGCATCTAATTGTTAAAGAACATACTGTTTCTGTGGTTAGCGAATTTCTGCCTCAGAAACGATGATTGTTCAATATTTTTTTAATACCTTTAATGGTGGCCAATAAGATGTCACTGTATTAATATATGATATATATTATGTTTATGTTTTCCTTGTGCTTTTGTATTTTCCATTTTTGGTATACCTTTATGGATTCCATTATGGGTATACGCGATATCTTCATTTTAGGTAGTGCAGACTACCGCCCCCTCAAAGTGGTTTGATTCATTAATGACATATGTGGGACATATAAAGGATGAATTTAAAGTTATTATATATGATGTTATACCGGAATTATAATATACCCTTATATAATTATTATTTCATTCCATTAAAGTATGAGATAGAAATGAAAGTAGCGTTCATGCGTACGTACGGCTTACCGTCTCCATGAACGGTGCATTTCATTTCTTATACCCAAATGTACTGTACTATTATAAGTACATTTATATAATGGATATATATGATGTGTGTTACATCTAAATGATTAATATAATTCTAGAATTAAAATTTACATATCTTTCATTTAGTTTTAATTCCATGACATAGAAATGAAAGTAGCGTTCATGCGTACGTACGGCTTACCGTCTCCATGAACGGTGCATTTCATTTCTTACCTCTAATTGAATATGTAATATTATAAATACAAGTATATTATGGATATATATGATATATATGATATCCAAATCATGAATATCATTCTGGATATAATGAATATTTCACCACACGAACAACATGTAATTGTAAGAAGTCCACTTTCGACTTAAGGACCAAATATCGACAAAAAAAACATTATTAACATAAATGATTACATGATGTTTATAGAATGGAAATAAGTGATATAAAAGGAATAATGAACTTGAAAAATGTTCTTAATCAAGTATAAATTAACTCAAGTTTTTTATTCAGGACGTTAAAGAACGATCGAGTCAAGTCGGACTTGAGGTAAGGGACTTCGTCTCAATCTCCTTTCATTGAGATATATTTCGTTTCATACACAACTTTCTTTTATACGGTGTATAAACACCTTTGACTTTTACTTTTATACAAAAAGAACCTTTTTCTATGAATTGTTTTACTAAAAAACAAAAAGGAATGTTTCTTTTAATGTATGTGGTGACAATGACCTTTTCCACCGCCACGAGTATTATTTGGTCTTTGGCTTCCTCAACAAGACGTAATGTTTTTAAAGTGAAATAAAAACCATATACTCTTTTATGTATTTTGGTATTGAAAATGGTTTTTATAATGGATTTGTTATGTCAATATATTTATGTGATATATTTTGATAAATGTGTGGAAATTTTTTCTTTCCATTATATTTGTTTTATGTCTTATGATTTTATAATGGTACTTGGACATTTGACAGGTGGTTACGTGATAAACCATGTGACGGGTGGTGCCGTGAATACTAGGATGGGTGATTACGTTATAACCTCCAATGCATTGGTTATGGAAGTAGGTCGTATGGCTATTCCATTAAGTGATATGTGTGGAAGTCGACCGTATAGTTATTCCATTTAAGTATGATTATGTCCCAAGTTACCTTTATATGTGATGTGATCTTTATATGGGTTTTATGGTAATCTATTGGTTACAAAAGGGTAAGTAATGATCTTTTTTTTCAGTGAAGAGTTTTTACTTCTTCATAAATTTGAAAAGTATTACTTTCATAAAGTATACATGGTTTACTTGTTGTTTTGATAAACTAATAGTTTTCATTCTTTGTGTATCCCTTACTGAGATTTTTATGCTCACCCCAAGTTTTTTGGAAATGTTTTCACATGACTAAATATGGAATAGGGTCAAGGATGGGATCAAGGTAAAGACATGTTATATAAAACATGGAACTAGACATGTTTCTTTTTAAGAGTTTTTATTCTATGGAATCTTATTAGAAGTGTCTACTTTGTAATCTTTTGAGATGTAATAGTTATTTCCTAATTCTCTAAAACTATAAACCTGAAAAGATACTCAATGTGTAATCTTGTAATAACTCATGATTAAGTAAGGTTTAAGGCTGGGGACATATACTTAATGTGATTAAATATCATGATAAATGTTATTATGGTTCTGAAACAGTGTTTCATGAATGAATTTTGAAGTAATAGATAACTAATATAAGTGAGGAAGATTATGTTTAAGAAATCTAGAGAACAATGTAGCTAATCAGACATATAGGTGAACCACATAGCCCATTTCTTATAGATCCAAATGACATATTCGATTTCTTTATATTCACATTTTTTGAAATGTTGGGGATTGATTCCAATAGACGATTTATCATGTAAGGATTTTCTACTACTCCTAAATGTTGATGTTTTCAATATTTAATGTGGTTTATATTTATAAGGATTAATGACATTATTGAATCTATAATCGTAACGTATCTACATCCCATTGGAATCAATCAATAAATATGGTTTTAATGTTCATGAAACACATGTTTAAATTTGAAAGAAGACAAAGTTTCTACATCACCCCATATAGTTACAAATAGTTATGGTAGCAATTTCCTATTGATGTTTTTAATATAGATATATAAAATCTTTATCGGTTATTTAAACAAAAATATATTTATGTGGTATCATAAATATTTCAATAAATATGAATGTAAAAAATATATACTTTAGATGACATACTGAGGGAAAACTTATTATCAGTTATTATCATATACATATATATTTCATGCTTCCAATGAAAATTTTAATTATTTTAAATGGGTGTTTGACAATCAAAATAGATATCTATACGAATATGATGTTTTTACATGAAGTGTTTATTATGAAAATAAATGTGAATTATTTACCGCATAAGAGTAGAAGACAACGGAGAAAATATTTGCACACAAGACAACTTGATTATAGTCTACAAGAATTGACATATCTATTGGAACATATCAGTTGAATTTTATACTCATGAGGGGTACACAATATGTGTGTCATATATAATTAGTTATGAATCTTATAAAATAGTTATAATTATTTACCCTACTTCTAGTGTTTTCAAAATAATTATTACTGGATCTAATGTGCATAGAATTTTCCAAATCATTCAATAGAATCACAACTCCAACTGAGTAGTTAACCAGGTGAATTTAACATTCTCTCTATATGTGTGGTTTTATGTTACTTAAAATAATTATTCACTATTACCAGGGGTGAATGTTTATTTAGAAATAGAAACGATTAAATTGATGAATCGCTGATTCACACCCCTCTCAACGCTTCATTGATCATGTGCCCCAAATGATTCCACATTTAGTAATAAAATATGAATTACAGTATAGAATGTGTTTATCCTTATTTCTATTATATTTTATATTATGATATATATCAAATCATTAAATATTATTAAATTTTTAATAATTGGGATTTAATATTTTTATATTGGAATTTAATTATATATTTATATATTTTATATCCATATTAATAATTTTTTGAATATTTATTAATTTATAAAAATATTATTGATTTAATTCTTTTAAATATTTTAATTTCTATTTTTAAATTTTTGTAAAAACATTTATTTATAAATATTAATTAAAATTAAATGATAATATTAAATATAAATTTTACCAAATTATATGGAACATGTTATAACTTGGAAATGATGTTTTTATTTATAATGCATAAGGTTATATTGTAAATTGTCTCTAAATTAAACAAATAAGGTGATAATATAAGAGTTATTATTTTTAATTATTTAAGAGAACAATTTTAATTGTTCAATTAAAAATTCCTCAATAGATTATTATTTAAAGAACACCAAAATATCATTTTATTATTGATTTGATCAAGGGGTATATAATGTTACTAATGTGATATACATATAATAAAAAAATTTAGATAATATATTTTAAAATAGAAAATGTTTATATTTCATGAAAAAACTCATATTTAAAGTGAAATGTCTTTTAATGAATAATAAATAGTAGTTTATATTTTTAAATTTTTATAAAAATTTCATCATCAATATTATGGAAAATTGAAAATTAATAGAAAAAATTAGATGTGATTATGATTTAATTTTATTTATAAATTTTTCATAAATTTTTACCTCATGTCTAAATTTTTGAAATGTTCATTTATTTAAAATTTAGTCCCATTTTAAGTATTCATGAATATAAACTACTTTTTTTAATATGTTTCTGTTTTTGTTAAAAACTATTATACATGTTTTACAAATTATGATACATGTATTTGAGGAGTGACATGCTCAGTATCATAATGGTTTAAATTTCCATTTGATTTTATTTTAGTTTTTAATTAAATTTTATATATGGAATTTATTAATTGTTTATAGTTTTTAAAAATTATTGATTTGTTTTAAGAATGATGTATTTATATCATGATTATATATACATAGGTTTATTGAATTTGGTCTATATATTCTTTTATCAATTAGTCTTTGGAATTTTTATATAAATGTTGGATATCGCATTCTGTTGATCAAGGATTACTCATATTAATATTTTTTGTCTCAAATAATTATAAAAAATTACATGATATCTATTGAAAATAATAGAAATGATACATTTTATTTATATTTTAAAAATGTTTCTCACTTTATGTTTCCAATGATCGATTAGGATTAATGTTTTCAAGAATTAGGAATAACTCTTAAATAGTAAACCCATTCATTTTATGTTGACACATGTAATAAGTATTAATTTTTAACACAAATAGAAAACCTCTTATAATAAAAAATTGTTTTTTTTTTCAGGAAATATCCTAACTAATTTTGGGTTGACCTCATCATTATCCCCACTCTTCCTTAAAACCTAGTAAATATAATTTTAATAATGTGTGATGCACAAAAAATGGACAGTAAGGGACATAAAGTAATAAAACTGTTAGTCTTATGAAAAGCATAAAACGCTAGGTAATATTTACCATTATCCCAATGTTATTAAAACTTTTGAAATAAATAATTTTAACATGAAAAAAAATAAACATTTATCCTAATGATAATCATTAAAACCTCTCAAAAAACCGAAAATATTTATCAGAAATATAGATCATTACATTCATAACATGTTTTAAACCCACCTTATAAACAATTGGATTCCACTTAAATCCAAAGGAGAAACACTTTTGTAACTCCATCCATATTGTATTCTAAAAAATAGTTACAATACCCAATGCATTGGACCACAATATGGGAACACCCATAATGTAATCTATAATTCCCTCACATATAACTATCTACTCTTCCACATAATATTAATATTAATGGGTTCACGTAGCTTTACCTAGGCCAACCCATCATATATTTTATAGCACGATTCATGGGGTGCTAGTTGGGTTTCCCCAACATATAAAATGTAAAATATTCACGAGAGATTATCAAGGAAACCCCATTTCTCATGTATAATTCTCAAGTACCATATCATGAGTAATTTTATTTATTCTTTTACTATTTAATCATAAAATAGACAAAATTGTTTTAGTTTCTTAAGAAAATAATTTATTGATATCAAAATACCATTTTCTATTAAAAGAATCTTTTAAAATCGAAAAAATTCACACATCATAAAGAAACCAATTTCATTTAACACAACCATGGAAACATATAATGGATGCATCAAATCATCAATTGTTCATGATATCGAGAAATTACTTCCAAATGCTCTATTGTAAAAATCAACCTTTATTATTATTTAAAAATAGTAGAAAATGATCATTAAAAGAAGATTCTAAAAAGAACATAACTTGAAAGTATCTTATCATTACAATGAGGATTAATAAAAAAAATTGATTATACGTGTTATCTGTAAATAAAAATAAATATTTGGAAATATAAAATTATATAATAAAAATTCATTTCACACATAATCATGGAATTACATAATCAATGAAGTAGAAGTTTAACTTAATGATTGTTAATTGAGTTAATAAATCCCCTATCTCTAGTCTAATTTGTCACGAATGTCTGTTATAATATTAGATGATAAAATTAGGTTAATTATTTATTTTATAAAGAAAACATTCAATATTTATAATTATTATTATTTCAATTGTACCCATTTTATAAAAATTATGTATTTATTAAAGTTCATGTCGGATGTTTTGAGGATATTCAGTTTATATTTACAAATTGACATTGGTGTACGGAATATAGTCAAAATGCTCCTTATTCCACCATATATTGGATAAAAATTATGTATGGATTTAAAATTTTATACATTATTTACTCTTTTAATTCCATCCATTAAATATGGTTAAAAAAATGGACAACATAGAAACCTTGTAGACGTTATGATTTACGTGAACATGTGTATTGATTTAATTTTTCAATGATTATTTAGAAAAATAATTATATATTTTATTAATATTATATATTTACCATAATATCAAATTTATCATCTTAATTATTTAAATATACTTAAATATATCATCCATGTGATGTGATGATGAAAAAATGGCATAGTATCATGGTGGTTGTAGTGAACACGTACCCACGAATGAAATTATAATTTTTATAAGCTTGAAAATGTGAAAATTATATTATATATTTCCTTTAAAGATAACAAATATGTCATTAATATCATATATAAAAATTAATTCCATCATTATAACCAATAGTGAGATACATTGATGGAAACTAAATTACACTGGTTCATGTGGTGGTAGTCTGTCGTACTCATTATTGTTATATTTATTCCAATATGATGGGTGTGAAGACATAAATGTGTCTTGAAAATATAATACTAACATTTGAGAACATGTATTATAGTGAATTTTTTATTTTAAAATGGTTTAAAAGTATTTTGAGGAGTCTTATGTAGAAATAAAATAGAGATGTTAATTAAAAATGATTCCCCTTCTCTGGGAAACCATATTGATTAACACCTTAAGCCTATAAATGTTCATTTTATACCTAATGTAGGACCGAAATAATTAAAGGAGGTATTATCGGATCATATTTGGGTAGATATTATTTAAACAAAAAAATTGAATTGTTGAGAGAATGGCAGAAGGGTTTACCTTTTATAGGAAAGGGGAGGGGAACTCATGGAGATTATCAAAATATTAAAATAGAATAAGGGTAATATAAATAAAAAGACCTAATAGTTGAATATAATTGATTATGTGATTCAATTTTGAACTATATCAAATCACCATTTTTTTATTTAATATATTTATAGTTTTTAAATAATTTAAGAATAGAATAAACCCATTCAATGTCATTGTTCAAAAATTTGATAGTATTCATTACATTAACATTAAAAAATCAAAAAACCATTCAATATTATATTTAACATTCAAATGAAATATTTAAAAATTTTATCACATACAATATAAAAAATGGGATTTATTTTAATATTTTAATATATGTTATTTCATTTTTCACTTATTTAATTATTTATTTTATCATGGAAGTGAAATATTTTAAGTTAAATATATATTCTCAATAGATTAAAAATAAATTAAAATTATGAATATAAATATTATAGGTTTAAAAATTACATTTATGGTTAGAAATATCTCCAGGATAACAATAAATTAACAATTATTAACTTATTAAAAAAAGTGTGTCACATGTTTGACTTTTCATTAAATAAAATATTTTAATAGTTATAATATTATCCATGTGGCTCAAAAAGGTCATAACATAGAATAATTTATGGTTACGGTCTAAAAATATTCATCCAACAAAAATTAGGTGTTATGAATCACTTTATAGTCCTTGTAACATCATTTTTAACCTATGTACCCAATTAACCCTTTACCAATGTAAAAACATTTATCGAAGATACCATTCATATTGTCCAGAAATAAATGTGACATGTTTAAAAAATTATGAGGCATTTTTTCAAAAATGAGATCAATAATTTAATATTTTAAAAAAGGAAATTTTGATCTTTTAATTTATAATTATATCATCAAAAATAAATAGAAACAATTTTTTTAAAATGGCGTTTTTATACATAATATATTTTTATATTAAATTCAAGAATAAAATACAGGTAAACAAAAATAATTGGAATAATTTAAATAATAATATAAAAATTAAATTTGAAATATAATCTAAAATATAATACGAATTTTTAAATACATGAACATAATATACAGTTTCAAATAAAAATCAATATGTTAATTAATCATTGAAACCCCATTTAACAAAATAATAGAAAATTTGACCAAATTATAATTTTGAAATTATGATTTAGTAAATGTTATTCACTTGATTAAAAAATTATATTTGTACGAAAAATTACACATGTCATTTTCGTAGAAATCCAATAAATTTTTTTTAAGAATGTATATTGAAGAATAAGATGAATTTTCGACAATTATGTGAGTAATTTTCTAATAATTAATTTATAAATTAATAATTAGTTTGTATAATTTGTATTGGATAATTATTTTTATAATATTAATCCCTTCCAATTTATCCAAATGATTATATTAGTCACATAATAACAATATTTAGTTGATCGTTTAAGCTCAATGATTCATATTTTTAAGCTATCAAACATAGTATTTACATTTAAAAACATGTGATGTTACATTATTCCCTATTTTTAGAAAACAATTTCATAGAATTTAGAATTTGATCTAAAAAATGGGTTTAATTTTGGAAAATACAATTTCTGATATCCCACATTAGGGAAAAATATTATAAAATGAAGACATTAAAATAGAGAATGGAAAGTATGAAGTTATTATAGAATAACATATTACTATGTTTCCATGTAGAAAAACATGGATATGGAAGAGAAAATATAATACCCAAGTAATGATTTAGAGTGATATATAATATGGTAATTATAATGTTATCCATCACAAAAGTGTAAATCTCTAATGGTTTAAAAGGTCATGGATTTCTTTGTCAAAAACATAAATGTATAAGGATTTTGTTTAGATATACTTTTCCTAGAGTTGAGGAATTTCATTTTCGTATATGATATGAACAGAGGAAAATGTACATACATGAAATGAATAATTTAATACATAATTAATTTCAACAGCAAACGCTACACATTACTTGAATGATGAGTATTACATTTCTATTTATAAATAACTAGAATCAAACCAAAAGATAAAAAAAATAACAAACATATATTAATCTATTCCTCTTATCTAATCAAATTAACCTAATCCATAATGATTTGAAAAAATGCATGATAATTAAAAAAAATAAGTAAACCTTCAAACAAATAAAAAACAACATTAATGACTATAAATCTAAAGTAATACACAAATACAAACATAAAACATTTGATAACTAAACATAATTGTACTAATGAAAATTAAAACTATAGTTGAAACCAAAAAATCAGAACAACATGGCCATATAGTCATCAAGGAAAATTTTAACATTTTTCTTCCAAAAATAACATCATTCACTATTAATGTCTCATACTAAAATATATAGATCCAAATCAACTAACGTCTGAAATATTATAATCATTTATGAATAACAATACTTCTAAAAATAATATATTCTTCAAAAAATACTGTTCAAACATTATTACTCAAATAAATTTTAATAGTATTATATTTACATAATCATATAAAGTTACCAAAATAGTGAATCACTTTACACCAAATCAATTTACAGTCCCCTTGTAAACAATTCGATAATTTGTTCCCCTAAATTATCATATCCCATATTTGTGAGGTAGATTCAATAGAGGAAATCTATTTCATTATAACCAGGGTATCACATAGGTTACTGGTAGGAACTATACCCTTTTCACCATTTGGTTGTCTCTTGAAGCCCTACAAACTTGATACACATGTTTGTTTCTTGCCCTACCTGTGGGTTTCCATTTTTGTAATATGATAATTCTTATAAAATTACGAGAAATTTAAGAAACATCTCAAAAACAAACATAAAATATTTTCAATTTCTTAAATATTTTAAACTCGAATGTTAATGGAAATATTTAATTTATCATCACAATATTTAATAATCCATAATTTCCACACATATAAAATTAATGTCTCTAAAAATAAGATTAGTAACCTTGAAAGTTAATAAATTAAATCCACAAAATGGATTTATAATAAATATACCTTGTTATTATGAATAAAATTGTAAACTAGTTATTTAATCCAAAACTCCTAATTTTAACTCACTTGATAACATCATAATCTATAAAGATATTTTACCATGATCTTAGCCTACTATATGGTCCTTGGAGAAAAAGTACATTTTCTTTTTATTCTAAAACTAGAAATATATTTCTTATCCCAATTATATATTATTATTAAAAATTCAGATAATCATGAAAAACTATTATATGTTAATATCATACATTACAAGTGCACACTTATACTCAATGTCAATTTTTTCAATTAAATACCACCTTTTAAATAAAACATGTTTTCTTTTCACGACATATCTTCATAAATTCAATATTGACCTCATCCTCAACCCTACACTAAAGTAAAACCCTAATAAAAACATTTAAAATTGTAGATAAGAAAATGAATATTATTATCGGTCCTAATGAATGAAAATAATTTGTTCATTAAAAATCCTGAAAATCAATGTTATATTTACCTTTATCAATTTTCATAGATATATTGAAAAAATAGTATCTCGTAAAAAAACACATAATTTTATCTAAATTAAAATCAATAAAACCCATTTCATGAACATTTACGCCCTTCTCAAAAACATAGATCATGATTTGCATAAATTATTTGAATCGTGTGACAGAAATAATTATAGCCCAGTAAGAACAATTGGAGAAACATCATGTTTACTCCTTCATTTATTCCTTCAAAAGGATAGGAACCTTAACCAATGTATTATATGAAAAACTAGGGGCACCCATCATATAAGCTATAATGGGCTCACCATTTATAATCTGGGTAACCCCATCATGTATTTTATAATGGGCTCTA
The DNA here is from genome assembly GCA_963277665.1 of Viscum album. Lineage (NCBI taxonomy): Eukaryota > Viridiplantae > Streptophyta > Magnoliopsida > Santalales > Viscaceae > Viscum > Viscum album. The sequence continues at coordinate 1,176,036,710 of OY728134.1, forward strand.
TGATGCTATCTAGGACACCCCATTATATAATCTATAATGGGCTCACACGTCACTATCTGTCCCCCGTTGTATATTCTATAACGGACTAAATTAATGATATCTATGCACACCCATTTCTCATTCATAATGACCAAATACCAGAACATGAACAAAAAAATTTCATGAACTTTTTCATCAATAATCATTTTAAAAACTCTTAATTTTTTATGAAAAAAACTTTTTGTTCTTAAAATACACATTTCTATAAAAAAAATGGCATTTCACATCATATGTTTTTTAGATATTCAGTAGATATGTCCAAATTGAAATAGGTATGCAGAAAATGGTAAATAAGATCATTATTCCACCATCTCAAAAATAATAATCATGAAATAATTAACATTTACATATTTATAATTCACTTTTAAATCAATCCATAAAATATGGTTATAATAAATTCACTACATTATTATCAAAGTGATGGTAAGACGTACATATGCATGAGTAATGTTTTAATTTTTCAGTGATCATTTGTAATGAAAATAAGTATTATTTTATCTTTAAATAATTTCAATAATATAATTTATATCACTAAAATTAATTAAAAATATTTATATAAATCATCCTTGTGAGATAATGAAAAATGAATCAATTCGCTTCATGGAGGTGGTAGTCAACACGTACACACGAATGACTAACATTTTTCAATACACGAAAGGGTAAACTATTATATGAAATATATAAATTTCATAATGAAAAATAATTCATGAATATAATATATAAAAATTAATTCCATAATTATAACCCATTTTGAGATATGGTGATGGAAAAATAATTACATCTATTCACGAGGCGATAGTCTTTCATACAAATGAATGATGAATTCATCTCCCATTTGATGGACATAGAGATTTAAATGGATCATGAAACTAAAATAATAAAATACATGAATATGGTGCGAATAGTATTTAATATTATATCATGGTTTATTAATATTTGGAGGTAGTGGATGGAGAAATTTAACTGAAACACATGAATAAAAATGATACCTTTTTATGAGAAACTGCCATTAGTTAAAACTTTAAGCCTTCAAAAGTTGTTATTATTCAATAAATAAGTCCTATATAATTAGAGTAAGGTTTATAAAATGATATTTGGGTTGATAATGAATTTATCAAAAAGGTTTTAATTTATGAAATTATAGGAATAAGAGGTTCCCTTTATTTGGAGATGGTAGGTACACTCTTGTATTTACTCAATAATATTAAAATATATATATCTATTCTAGATATAAGGACTAAAAAATGTCTTATAAATGAATAGGAGAATAAATTATAGATCATTTCATATCCAGATTTTTATTATTTAATATACTTTTTATTTTAAAAAAATAAAAGAAAATATTAAGCCCATAAAATATCATTATTATCTAATTTGATACTATTCATTATGTTGGAATTAAAAAAATAGAGACAAAAAGTATATTATGAAGAAATTATTTTATTTTATCTTAAAATTTTCATGTACAACTAGATATTTCGTGGGTATCATTAAATATCTTAAATTATATTTATTTTAAAATTTTAATTTCAATTATTTTATTTTTCCATTAATTAAATAATTACTATGTTAACATTGTCAAAGATTTTTTAGTAATGATTTATTCCTTAAAATTTAAACATAAATTATCCAGATGTAGAATAATATTTTTGTTTCAAAATATGATTTATTCTTGAATATATATTTTTTATAACCAAATATTATAAATGTCATACTTGTTAAAAAAAGTGTGACATGATTGATTTTTCATTAAATAAAATATTATAGAGGTTGTATTCCCATAAATATGGCCTCAAAAGAACACAAATTAGAACCATTGATTAATATGGTAAAATATTACTCATCCAATTAAATTATAGAATGTGTTGGGGTCATTTTATAGTCCTTATTTTCTATTTTTTTCCATTAATTAACAGTTTTACACTTTACCATGATATTATAATTTACCAAGGATAATATTTTTATTGTCCAAAAGAGAGGAACCCATAAAAAATGTAGGTTCCAATTAAAAATATGGAATCATTTTTTAAAATTTAAAACACATATTTTATGCATTTAATATATAATAAAATATCTAAAATACAATAAAAAATGTTTTTCCTAGAAAAATGCAATTTTTAAATGTAAAATATACTTGTACTAAATTCATGTATATAATAAATTTCAAAAAAAATAATTTTAAAATTTTGAACAAAAAGTAAAAATTTTAATTTTATAAAAAATAAGAAATATAATTTGATTTTGTAAATACTTGACAAGACAATACAATATTAAAATAGAAATCAGTATTTTTCGACAGTCATTAATGAATAATATTTTTAAAATATTTTCAACGGTTTAATATAAGATTATTTTAATATTCTGATTCAAAAATGATATATAATTAAATAAATACATTTTTTATAGTTTTATGAATGAAATATACGGTTCTTTCACAATATAAATAAAAAAAATTAGAAGAAAGTATATTTGATAAATAATATGACATTAGTAAAAATAAGTGTAATATATTATAAGAACTAATTAATACATTATTAATGCGTAAAAAAATTTTATATTTCATAATTAGGATAATAGTATTCATTATTTCAAATTTATTAACTATATTATCTATTACAAAGTAAGAATATATTGTTTTTCATTTAAGCTCGGTGTTGCATATATTTTACGCTATCAAACAAAGTAGTACCTTTTTAAAACTCAAGATCTTACTAGAGACATTCATATGAAGTATTCATGAGATTTGATTAGATATTTTTAAATACATTTGCGTTCTATTTTTTAAGTAATATAAATTTTGGGTTCTGTAATGATTTACACTTCAATATAGTTTTGACAAAATAATGTTTTGGATGAGTATGATTTTAAACTAAATAACTATAAGTATGTATACATTTAAGTGTAATAACATGAAATATGATACAGATATTGAATCCCCTTTAAACTATTTTGTGAAATATTCCTTCACATGGGGCACATGAAAATACATCGATCAGTCAATGGGGTATGTTCTTTTATTTTATGGTTCGTGTGTATTATATTATGCATGTGATGGTGGAAATATATTATGTTTAGAGGTTAGTAACCAAAACAATTCATTGGTTTATAGTTATTAGGTAAACCCTAAGAGTTAGTATACCATATGATTATGTTTTAGTTATTCCATATGAGGGATACAGTAAAGAGTTACCTACTCAACTATCCAATAGTTATATATGATGTGCTTGGGATGGTTCCCTATATATATAAATATGTGATGAGGGGAACACTGAGGACTACTCATTTTCTAGTGAAATATATATCTAGTCCCATATAAAAATATGATGATTTCAATTTATATCATATTTTTATTGAGTTCATATTAAAAAACACATTCTAAATGATAGTAAAACGTGATACTCAAATTTAAAAAGAATATATTTTAGATATATTAATTTTTTATTATGAAAAACATTTTAATTAATCCATATGAATATATTCTTATTTTAATATACTCTTAATATTTTTAACATATAAAAATTTCTCAAATAAAATAAAATCATTTGTGATTGATAGTTCTCTTCCTATGTAACTAAATGTTGACTTTTTTCAAAATTTTATTCTTGATTTATGTGATAAGAATGGAATTATTCATATAAGGATTTTAATAAATTAAATGAAAAATAATTTAATAAATTTTTTCACTATAATATATTGAATATTATTAGGTATGTAAATTATTTGGTGGTATTTTAATATTTCTTATTTATTATTCGTGTTAAATAAATCATTTCATTGTCATCTATTAAAATTTTCTATTATTATGAATAATAAAATTTATGTTTTAATTGATATTTTCAGGTGTTGATATTATATAAAAATGGAATATTATATATATGTTCTATGCTAGTATTTTCAATACAAGTTGTTATAATTTAAAACCATAATATGAAAATTTTATTTTCAATTCCAAAATATATTTATGAAATTGTGTAGTCAAGTATATTGAAACACCAATGTTAAATAATGAATAATGAGTAATGATTCGAAAATATGTAATTTTATTTAATACAAAAAAGGGTGTTTTGAAATTCCATGGAATATCCATTCCAATAGTTGGTGTTGTGGTAATTATCTAATTTAGATGGCAATGTGATACCAAATTTAAACACAACATGTGTATAAAATATATAGTAGTTTTAAATCATGTTAGTAATTAAAATATATTTTAGTTCTCATTCATTTTATGAAGTAATGATTTGTTACATCAATGATTAAATTATAAATGAATTTATCAAGCACGTATGGATCTATGACAATGCTGTTTATCTTAATATTATTTAACATATATGATTATATGAAATCTTCATTAATATGGTGTTGTTTTAAAAAATATGGGATTATTAATTTTATACACATGGTCTCTAATTCAACATATCATAAAAAAATGTATATTGGTCATCGATAAATTTTTTCAATAAAAATATTGTTTAAGATGATAGGTTTGGTGATCTATCCACACATTAATTATTTATTTTAATGATTAACGACTTTTTTTCTGAAAAAAATTCTCTAATAAAATGAAATACAAAATATGACATTAAAATAATAGTCATTTTTGTTAATACATATTAAATGGAAGTAAAAGTTTTATCTTAGACACTATTTAGTTTATTTATTTTGGAATTATATTTTAAATAGAATATAATGTATAAAAGGCTAGTAAGAGTCTATTTAAAATTAAAGAAGCTCAATGATTAAAAAATTGTATTCATAAAAAAATAAATGTTATCGTTTCACATAATATCATAAATAATTAATAATATTTTTTTGTAAAAAACACAATGAATTTCAATTAATTAACTTGGAAAATTTATATCATTATTCCATAACTATTTATACAAATTGAACTAGAGAGAGTATTTTACTAAATATCATCAAATAGTTCAACGGTATGGCAGAAAAAAATGTTTAATGTGAAATTTAGTTACTCTAAAAATTAAAAGTTAGTTTATATTAATGGAATTTAATATTTATTGGTAATAAATAATGTAATTAATTATATTAATTATCATAAAATTTTCAAGGAGAAGTTGGATGGAAGTATTTTTTAATATTAGTTTTATTAAACATTGAATTTTTATAATTAAAAAATAATAGTTATTATCACGATATGAGTTTATTTTACAATGAAATGGAGTTAAATTTTATTAAGGATTTGATCATTATAAATATGGTTAAAAAAATATCAAAATAATACAATTCTTATTTATTTAAATATTTCACTCATTAATGTTTTTAGTGAGAGAGTTTTAATAGATTTCCACATAATGATTTATAAAGAATTAAATATTGATCTAAATAGTTAACTATATGTGAGAATGTAAAGAAAATATGTGGTTGTTATAATATTCTATATTCTATTCTATTACATAAATGTTCTTATATTTTTTTTTGTTATGTACATATAAAATAAATTTATTATTATAAAATCTATCCTCAAAACGATATCTAAAAATTATTATTATATCAGATTGCATGCATAAATAAATATATTTATATACATTTTAGGATATTTTATTCAAATTTACATTAATGTTTATGAAATTATGTATCCCCTAACAGATAATAATCATGGTGTATTAATTTTTTTTTGAAATTTAAACATGATTAGGATTCATATATAATGATATAGAATATAATCACGAGTTGTAAAATGTAATTTTTTGTATTTGATATCCTATGGAGTATACATCATGAACTGTAATACACTATGTCTTTGGTGTACTAGGGGTTCATGTATCATATTTTGAGTCCCTATTAACTATGTTTGGAGAGATACCTAGCATGGTAACTGTAATACTTTTATAACATTATTAAGTATGCTTTAAGGGTTAGAAAATCAAGGTTGGGTGGATATGTTATCGATCATTAATGGGGAATGTGTTCAATTTACATGTGAAATTTCCACTCATATACTGATTATTAAATAAATCCCTAGATTGGGAGAAAATATGGAGTGTGAAACCACATCTATATTGTATATGTGGCACACATATGAATTTATGTACCGTCATGCATTTACCTCATCTATAAAGGCGAATAAAAAGTGATGTAATCATCAACATGTTATTTCTAATGATATAATGTAATAAATATATAAGTTGGTTATATTATATTAACATACACTTTTTCCCATATTCAATCGAGTTATTATATAAAGAGATTATATGATAATGAAATATATAATGTGAAGTGAATAGAAAACATAGGTATGGGGATACATGTGTTTGATAGAGATCAATAATGATCTCTTTATATATTGATTATAATTTATTTTTATTCAAAGGACTTCGTTTTCATAAATATATGGATGTAGAGATTTATATTTTCTCTAATTCTAAAAAGGAACAAGACATCAAAAATTGTGTTTGGATAAATGGGGATTTATTTTAAATCAATGACATGCTATAAATTTAGTTTTGAGTGAAATGAAATGATAATTGGAAATATGTTCACTTAATATTTCAAACAATGTTTTAAATTTTGATGTTTATGATATGTTTCAAAAACAAATTAGAAGATATCCAAAACGATTTCTAGATATGGTTTTAAAATTTTATTGTATATGAAAAAATATAATGTGAAATTGAAAAAAAAGTTACTAATTAATGAAAATGGGAGTTTGAAGTATGTATTCCCTAAAACCCAATTTCATGTGATATAATTTACCAAATAAAATTTAAATATGAATGTATATCTTAATCTATGAAAATAAAGAATATCCTATCTAATTATAAAACGAAATTTTGTATATCACATTATAGTATTTTTATGTCGATAACCATGAAAAGCATTCTCTATGATTTTTTATATTTTAAGTAATTATATTTGATACAACATCATATTCATTGATGGATTAGATTATTGGATAATTACTATTATCATTAATATAAGTCTTATAGTTTTAACATTAAATAGTCATTACACATGATGTATTTCATGGAAGTTTAATGCTTCAATACATGAGTTTATGGATGAAATTTTCCATGCATTATAGTGAATGTGTAAATGATCAATTAATCGTAGAGAATCATTTGGGGATTTATTTATTGGAATAGAGATACCATTTGTTGTGAATGTGTTAGGGAATAAATGTTACCACATTCTCCCAACTAATACAATATCATTCCAAATCAATCTTCATGATTTATTTTTACCTAGTGAAATATTTGAAAACTATAAAATAATGATGATCTCAAAAACTTAATGGGTGATATATACAGAACCCATGGATATAACATGGATATGGGAGTCTATTATCATCTAGTTGGTTATCTCCATCAATACTATATGAATATAGAATAATAGGAATTAACGTTTATGTGTGGTACACATTCATTTATTCATTTATGTTATATATGGATTCATTTATTCATGTATATTTTATCTTGGAGTTGGATTTTTAATAATTTTCACTATGTTTATTAAGTATTATTAGTTATCCTAGAAACCCATTAGAATCATAAGCATATAACTTGTAATTAATGGCTAATTATGGAGTATGTGGTGGTGGATTTTGATGTGAAGGCTGAAACTGGATCTCAATGTTTGAAAATATCTAGTGCACCGACGATCTAATCATATCACTAATTATCTCACTAGTCTCATTAAATGTTTCTTCTACATAACGTATTTTATCCTCATATACAAAATTCCAAAAATAATTTCAAGGGAATAAAAACATCTTTAAATATATATATCTTTATTGTATCCTTATATGAAACCACAATGTCATCATCTCCTAACACAATATCCAAAATACATTCTTTACCCTTGGGTATAAAGGTATATTTTGTTCATTTCTCATCATGATTTTTCTATATTGATTATTTCAAAAATATAGCGATGGAAAATTAAAAGAATTAAGAAATACATAAAATTTATTAATAAAATATTATCAATTGTAATTTTAAAATCTAATATAAAAATATTCTTCTTTTTTCATCTGGTACCCATTAAATTTTTATGTTCAAGCTAAAAATATGTATGGCAAATTTTTGTAAATCAACAAACATAGATCTATTTTTTTCAAAGTTTTCAGATATCATTTTTTTCTTCAGGTAATGGATACCCCTATAAGATAAATTATAAGTTCATGTATTCTTTTTTAATATATCCTGATGTGATCTCCTTAGAGACTATTATTTAAGGTGGGAAATAATTTATATGAATATTTTTAGATATAAAATAAAACAATTCCTAAAAGAAAAAATTTTAACATAAAAAAAATGATTCCTTATCATTATATTCATCATACATTATCCTTATATATTTATCTAAAAACATATAGTTGACATGTATTTTCATATTTCATTTCAATATAAATGAAATCTGATGTTATTGGTTATTAAAAATACCATAACCGATTTAAATCAAAATATAAGAATCTCCTTTAACTTCTTCAATTTCTAGTATATCATATGTCAATTTAATGTGAGAAGTAAAAAAATTAATCTGTATTAACAAAAAATAATTATAAATTATATTATAATATACAATAAAACCAAAATTATCTCATATAGTTGGGATAGTTATATCTGTATAACACATCTATAATAGGAATCAAAATGCTTATTTTTATTCATGATTTCATAGCCACAAGCCTCAATTTTTTTAAAAAATTTCAAGTTTAGGACTACTATTACCAAAAAAATTAATAGGTTTTCACCACTAATCCATATGAGTATGTGATAATATAAGTAATCATGTTCTATAACATTTTCTAACCATAATGTAATACACATATACTTTAGAGGTAAGATGATCTTATGTAGAATAATTAGAAATATTTTTAAAAGAATTATACACATGGTCCTTTCTATAATATTTATATGACTAAACTATTATATTGGGCACATTTATACAAATTAAATTAATAAACCATTAATAAAATATGATATCAATATTATTGTTTATATATAAAATTTAATAAAATTTGGATAATGGTAATATCAAGAAAAAGTATATCTATTTATTATAATGACCATTAAAATAATTATAAAAAATAAAAAATATTATGAAACAATTTATGACAATTAAAATGATATAGAAAAATGAAAACAAAAGATAAGTGTTATTTCAAATGAGGAAAATATCAAAATAAATTTAATATTAATATTAATTGAATTTTCAGTTCTTAATTAGAAATTATCTTATTTATCAATTCATAAGTAGTAAAAAACAATAATACTTGAAATAATATATCTCACATATTGGGAATTTTAAAAAGACAAATTGGACATAAATATATAATACATATAATATTTGGAGATTATAAAAGTAATATTTCCTTATATTCCTCTCCCATTATTATTCTACAAGGAATAAACCATGTCTATATCTTGGTCATCTATATCATCAATAATCCATCAATAAGCATAAGGACCACACATAAGTCATCATCATCATCAATGATTTGATCACATAAATTATGGGATTCCTTTATAAAATAATAGAACATTGAATAATTTAGTGATGAAGAACATAAATAATTTTCCAATAATATATTCCTTGATAAAAAAGGAAATATATATATTTTAATCTATTCATATATACTATTATTATTCTTAATTAATCATGTATAACATTACTATTTTCAAAAATTCTTTTACAGTTGAACACAAGAATTTTAAATTAAACATAACCAATCAATTATATATCTATTATAAATTAAATATTATCCCTCGATGTAGTGATTGGTGTTTTGAATCTTGCACTTGATAAATGTACTACTTCAGTGGATGCTAATAAACAACTATTTTAATTCACCCTTTTATTTTTAATATCATTGGTATAAAATGTATATAAATTAATATCATATATATAATATGTTATAATATCTAAAGATGATCCAACTTCTAAACATATAAATATTTTTTACATAACAAATTCACGATGAACTGTCTCTTTAAATCATGGAAAACAGTTTTCTGTATGATCATTTTATACCCATAGATCGTTATACATCAATTAATGTAGTCCTGAAAAAAAATTATGTGATATTATATATTTTTAGGAATCAACAATTCCATTAATGATATATAAATATGATTTCCTTTTTTGTTCATGTGTGAATGAAATTACAGTCAAGTAACATATCCATATTCCCCCAAAACTATATTTTTCATAATTATATGTATTCCAACTAACAAGTTCCACTAGTGTAAATTGGTCCATTTGAGACTATTCTAGGACATAAAATTAACTTCATAACAACGAAGTATTCATTTAGATGTATATTATTAACATAACCCTCCAATACAATCATATACCATTCAAAATAGTAAATAAAACGTATGTAGATGGGTCAAATAGTTTTATTTATCACACTAAATGAACCATTAAATATACATGGTATAAAAAATATGGAGGAAAGATTATTTAAATTTGACAAATATATCTGTAACATTATTCTATAAATTAATCATTTAATTTATATACATTACATTTTTATAAATGTAATATGAAATATAACACACCTTTATGACAATATATCTTATAATAGGTTATAGTTTTCCATATAATAAAGAATATGATTTTTACCCATACAATGGTATAAATGATATTTCATTTATATTAAATTGAAATATATTAAGAGATTAATTTTTTACAAATAATGAATACACCAGAAGACCTATTATACTATGTATAAATAGTAAAAATAAAAATATTCTACATCTTTGAAATTATATGAAAATTTTCATCAATATATTTATATAATTAAAATAAATTTATATAATTAATATATATTTATTTCATTCCAAATTTGACATCATTTTTTCACATTCTATGAATATTATTCGATTGAAAAAAGTATTTAGAATAATATCAAATTCATATGATCTATTAAATTCCCTTTAAAAATTTCTACAATAGTAATCTACTGATATAAACCATTGTTGACCAATATCCACTGTGTTTCTCCCATGCTTTAGAAAATAACATAAGTTCAATAATTTGGAAATTCGTTAATATTTATTCAAAATAACACTATATCAGAAAAAATTCATATGATAGTTTGTCATTTATAGTGAACCAAATAATTATAGAAAATTGAAGATATTTATAATTATGAATCATAAATTATAATAACATCCATTGGTAAGAGTTAAAATTCATCAATAAATTGTGATAATTAATCATTAATATCGTTTCCACACTATTTTAGAAAATAAAGAGTTAAACTCAAATTATATATTTCGAATACATTTTAAATTTTGGAGATTATTTTTAAATTAATAATAAAATAGGCCTTAAACTATGTTTTCTACAAATCCTCAAATATGAATTCATTTTATGCATGCACATTCCATTTATGTTATTTATAACTTTATTTTTAAAAGTATGAAATTATTTATCAATTTTCATTAATTATAGAATATCATCGGGATAAAGAAATCTATTATATTCTCTATCATCTATATTCCACCAAAGACATTTTTAATATTTTAAATTTATAAAAAAATATTCCAATTGATTAATTTAATAGAAATTCAAAAGTTCATTAATATGTTTCTAGGAACATATTATAATATATTAACTAACCTATAAACACAATAATAAATTATACCATGTTGTCTCATATTTAGGACACTCTTAGAGGCATTGTATTACATTTTATATAAAACAATATCACAAGGGTGAGAATATATCATAATATCCCATATTATCATAAGGAGATTTGTTTATTTTGAAATATAATTTTTATATGGAAGATCATGATATTCATGAAATACTTATTTTCATATCTCTAAACATTCTATAACACTTTTTTAAAATCCATACATTCCAAGATTTCATGTTCACCGTGCATAAACCTGTTGATAAACTTATAAATTTCACACAACATGGAAAAGTTTTTTAAGTATCACCATTAAGGAACTTATAATTATTAGTTTTCTCAATTTAATATATATCAGTATCATGACTAATTTTTTAAATTAGATCTGAATTATGATCATCAAAATCATTATTGTCATCAGATCATAAATTCCGGTAAATTTCACCATTTCATTTCTAAGGAATTTAAATAAAATTAAAAATAATCAAAATTATATGTTCATTGATTACTACACTTAATAGTTTTACAAAATTTAAAAACATCATTCATCGATAAAAATAGGTCACTGGCTGGAACAATTCTTTCTAAAAAATACCAAAGATCGTCAATACATTATTATATTAATTACATGTTCATTGTTCTTCAATACAGCTATGAATAATTATCATCTATAAATAAAATTTATGTATTGAATAAAACATAATTTATTTCAAAATAATAAATTCAAATTTACATAAATAAAGAAACAAAAAATACGTTTTCCTAAATGAATTAGAATACTAATCTAATCAATTATAATAACTAATATAATATATATATATATATATATATATATATATAATTTTTTTTAAAAGTAAATTATAACAATATTTTTATCATAACCCATTTTAAGAATATGTTATTGTTCTAATGTGATAATATATATTATATTTATATACTTTAAAAATTAAATACCATTTTATATTTTTTATAATACCATATTGGATATATTATGCATAAAACAAATATTATTTAGTTTTACTGGGGTTTAATTATAATATATGAAAACATTCTCAAATTATTAAATAGGTATTCTAAATTTTTTATAAAATGTAGTAAAAATTTCTCAATTATATAAAATAAGAACAAAAATATTTTCTAAAATGAATAAATCACGTTAAATGAAATTTATATTTTTTATTAAAACCAAAAAACAGTATATTGGAGCAGATGTTATTTGTTCATTAAAAAGGAATTTTTTTTATAGAAAAATTTGTTAAATTAAATTTATTATTATTTAATAAAACATTCAATAAGACAAAAATTTAAAAATTAATAAAATGAAATACATAGTTCCCAATCCATAGAAAACATTTGACACATATTAAACATAGGTTACCTATTAAAATTAAAATACTTAATAAATATATGTTTTATTTTTTAAAAATGAAATATATAATTTAATATACATAAAGAAATTATTTCTAAGTAATTTTCATCAGAAATATATATAAATTATAAAAAAGTAATTACATATTTATGAAAACATGGCTTTTAAAGTTTATCCCCAGATAATCACTAAACATTAACTGAATTATGAAAATTTAAAAAATTATTTATTATTAATAAAATAATATAGGAAAAATTTGTATTGACAATAACTTTATAACAAAATATGAAACAAATTACGGAATGTGTAGTGATGATTCAAAATAATTTTAAAAAAATAAATGGAATTACTTTATCAATATTCTATATGATCAAAATTTATACAATTATTAATTAAAACAGGCACGATGTATAGAAGAAAATGAATATTTAAAAAATTCAACCCATTCAACTTGTGAAAAAAGAAATTTAACATGACCATTAATCCTTTATTAGTTTAATGGATTCAATTTGATTCAGAAAAAGATAATTAATCTATGGACTTCGACAATGGGGATAAATGATAAAAAGTGTTGAAAGAAGGAAGAAGATAAAATAGGATGCTTAATAGTAGTTCAAAACATCCAATAGTGTTGAGTGATAGAAGATGAATGAGAACGAAAGTGGTGAGGTTATATGATAAAGAGTATTTGGTTTAGGGAAAAGTGTGCGGGAATTGTATGAGATCTCGGGATTGAATAAAGCTATAGTATGGCCATATATTTCAATTTTTTATTAGGTTTTGACAATGGATTTTCATATAACCAAATATTAAAAATAGTTTTTCATTATTGGATTAGCATGAACCCCATGAATTGATTCGCCTTCTACATTGTAAATAGAGAGAGGGACTAACTATCTCAGCTCCCCTCAAATAGTACCTATCAATTCAACTATCATTGAGGGTATACGACACTAAATAGAAGGAATACTCTAAATGTATGAATTTAAGGACAAGAGATAAGATGAAAATGATTTAAAAAAACACATTATATAAATAAACAAGGATCCCATAAATTGAAATACAAAAATATTTTATTCTATGCGTAGGGTGAATCCTAAAAAATAAATTGAAAATACACCTCACAAGAAGAAGCAAAAACAAAAACACATGCCCCAAGCTAAGAAGGACTAGCATAGTCACTAGAAAATCTGCATCAACTGAAATATATAGTGGTATGTATAAAATGTATACTCAGTAATGTACTTATTAGGATCTCTCTGGGAAATATGATAAGATAAAACTTATGATATATGTATTCAAGAGTATAGACAATACAAACCTATTATGTAAAATACCAATTCTTAATCTCAATAAGGATCACACATCATGTATAACACATAAGTATAATAAAATAGTATCAATGAGTATGATCATGTATGCATCAAAATCGCTTCCCCATTGGGTATTCGATCACACACAAATCCTTATTTTTTGTGATTTCATCCCTTGTTTTCCAACAACCCCAACCATGTCCCCCCCCCCACAACATGTACATATAACTATATCATCATCATCATATCCACAACATCATAGACATCTAACATTATCATCACCAACTAATTTCACCACATAATGGTCAATAAAATGATTAATCGCAAACCATATGTTTGATATCGATGAAATCATAGGTCCATATAAGTATGTTTTCATTAACATGAATGAAAAAACATCATTCCCTTCTGTTACCATCCATGATTCCCACCTATTATCACAGGGACTAACATTGAAATATAATGATACTGAATGAAGATAGGGGAAGAGTGGGTATCCATCCATCTTCCCTCAACACTCTTGTTTCCGACGCTTTCGTCGGGGCGCGCGCACCCGTCCGTGGAGGACGCGCGGCTTGTTTCCCCGCATTCCCGCTTTCCAAAGGCGGGCGGCATTCGTTCCTTGTTCAGGTACGTCTTCTCCTTGATCGAAATGGGATGATGGGATGTCGGTTCTTCCTTCCGTGGATTCCTCCTCGGAACTCGTCACCTAGTCCGGGTCTCCCTTATAGATTTAATACGTAGTTCATGAAACTCTTCCCAGTGCCATGTTTCAATGGATGCCAGTTAATTACACTGCTTCTGTCGGGACATTCCAAAGGGTCCAGTTAGGGCAGCAACCTTCGGTCAGGGGAGTAGTCACGTTTGAGGCATCAGTAGCGTGTCTGGATGCTGGGGTACCTGGCATGTTTTTCTGTTATCCTTGACCACAAGTCTTCTCGAGGGCGTGGAAGCCCGAGGAATCCCACATCGAGCGCGGGGAATTATGTATCACAGACACATATCTGAGGTTTTCCTCAGCTTCCCGTGTTCAACATAGGGTATGTCGCAAGTTTAACGTCCGGCGGGGATGGATCAACCCAACCAGAGCATTAGCTAGGATAGACTGGATTTGAGGGATTCTCCTTAAAAGGATATCGATACCGGGGCCAGCCCATGGGCGATTAGTGAGTGGAGTGGAAGGAGAGTGAAGTGGGACCATCACCGGGGGGTGACAGTGAAGTTGGGCTTGAGCCTTGATGGGGCTTCCTACGTATCCCTGTGGCAGGGAATCAAAGTCCGCATAGTTCGGGAATGGTACCGGTAAACCGACGTGAATGTGGACCTTGGCCCGATGAACGTCGTCGGCGAACCAACATGAAGGTGGACCTTGGTCTGATGAGCATTGTCAGCGTACTGACTTGAAGGTGGACCTTGGTCCGATGGGAATCGTCAGCGTACCGACGTGAATGTAGACCCGTGGGTCCACTAATGGTGGGCTTGAACCTTGGGAAGGTTTCCTACGTACCATGCCTTGACATGGATCAAAGTCCTCGTAGTTCAAGAGAAAGAGACCCGACGTGAAAGATGGGTGGGCTTGAACCTCATAGAGGCTTCCTACGTACCATGCCTTGACATGGATCAAAGGCCTCGTAGTTCAGAAGGTTGGTGGGTCGCAATGGCTTACCACTGGACCGGCGTGTAGTTTAATGTCGTGCTGGATGGGGTGAAAACCTACGTGAATGAGCGACGGATGGGCTTGAACCTCATAGAGGCTTCTTACGTACCATTCCTTGGCATGGATCAAGGACCTTGTAGTTCAAAAGGTTCGCTGGTGAACCGACGTGAAAGTAGACCCGTGGGTCCACTGGTGGTGGGCTTGAACCTTGTGAATACTTCCTACGTACCATGCCTTGACATTGATCAAAGACCTCGTAGTTCATGTTGTTGGTGGTCAGGGTCGGTGCTCACTCTAAGCCCACGTGAGTCATGCTCGGTGTGAGAAACAAGAGGTTGCAAGGACCTGACGATCATGTCGTAAAGGGTGCCTCCGTGAGAAGCGAAGAGGGGCTTAAGCGTTGAGCGGCCCATGGTGTTGGGACTTACTCCAGGATGGAGGCGCAGGTGCCGCTATGAAGTGACAATGGTGGGTTGGGCTTACGCTAGAAAGCTGCCCGTAATGTCTTCCTCATATCTGGCCATGAGGGCATCCCAACTCACTGATGGGTTGAGGCCTTCACCTATGCACTAGTGCACAAGCGGGATAATGCCAAGGGAATTGGAATCTATCCCAACAAAGGGAGTTGAAAAGTGTGAATCACATGCCAAATATTCAGAACGTCGTGAGATTGGCGTGGTGATGGAGGATTACTGCTAACCATGTTCGCAACGCAGCATCCATATCACGTTAGCTAGAAATGAGGACAACAAACGACGGTCTACCCTTGACCATGTTCGAAACATGGGACCATGTCACATGTTTTGTCGATCGATCCTTCGGGACGTTGGCCCAGGATAGCAGGCGGGCCATAGGTCGAGCATCCATACTGTTAGGGGGTCCCTCCAGACGTGATCAGTCTTCCGGGGCGTTGGCCCAGGACAGCAGGCGGACCATAGGTCGAGCATCCATACTGTTAGGGGGTCCCTCCAGACTTGGAAGTGAATGACGATCCAAGCGAAGGACACGCAAAGCGTGGGGTGGAGTGCTGGAATGTTTGAATGGATTCCAACGCTCTTGAAACTATGCCACTATAAACATGGCATTAGGCATCTTATGCTTGGCGCACAAGGCATATCTTGTTTAATGGAAGAGGCATCCTATGTTTGGAACATAGGGATTACTACAGTTTAGAGTCATGTAGGATGGACTGTTAGGCAGAAGGTGCCTATAAATGGTTGGTGTTGGGACATACGCAAGGGCGGCCCAGGGTGCGACAAAGCGCGAGAAAGATGGACCTTGGTCCAATGATGGGAGGTACCTCGTCCCATATCACGCCCTCCACCGACTTTGGTAGTGGGGAAGTACGGAGATGCAGGGGTGTAGCCATCCGCTGGGGAACTAGGGTCGCCCTTCTCCTACGAACAAACGCCACTCCGACAAGGAGGATCTCATTCCATGTGAGGAAGTGTTCCATTCCCATGGAGACGAGTGGTGTAAAAAATGTTCGAGTTCGGGGGACCCTTCGTGAGGGGCACGAGGTCGGGTCACAGTTTAACGTCATGTGTTGAGGACGTGGTGCTTGGCAGTTTAACGTCCTGCAGCTCGGACGAGGTGGGTTCACTCCACACCCCTAGTACTTACATAACCGGTACCCTCTGGTCCTTGGGGAAGGGAAGGTATCGATAAGGCCATCAGATCACAGTTTAACGTCATGTGTTGAGGACGTGGTGCTTGGCAGTTTAACGTCCTGCAGCTCGGACGAGGTGGGTTCACTCCACACCCCTAGGACTTACATAACCGGTACCCTCTGGTCCTTGGGGAAGGGAAGGTATCGGTAAGGCCATCGTATCACAGTTTAACGTCATGTGTTGAGGACGTGGTGCATGGCAGTTTAACGTCCTGCAGCTCGGACGAGGTGGGTTCACTCCACACCCCTAGGACTTACATAACCGGTACCCTCTGGTCCTTGGGGAAGGGAAGGTATCGGTAAGGCCATCGGATCACAGTTTAACGTCATGTGTTAAGGACGTGGTGCTTGGAAGTTTAACATCCTACAGCTTGGACGAGGTGGGTTCACTCCACACCCCTAGGACTTACATAACCGGTACCCTCTGGTCCTTGGGGAAGGGAAGGTATCGGTAAGGCCATGGTAAAGGGGGGTTGTGGAACGAACCATCGAGGGGTCCACGTTAGCGTGGCTATGCGAAGGAGCAATAGCCGTGAGCGTGCCTATGCGAAGAATCATTAGGCGAAACAACGCTACGGGTGGTATTCTCCATGGGACTTTGAAATCACATCGTTCAGACCTGGAGGGTCGCACGAAAAGAGGAATCGCTAAGCAGAGGAGTGTGCTTCGTGAAGTGGGGTGCCTTGGCCTTAGAATGGGGCATAGGTGTGAGTGGGATGTGCTTCGCGAAGTGGAACAGTGTTCGCGGAGCACTGCCTCGCGAGGAAGGGGTACTTCGTGAAGCAGGGTCCTGCGAAGCAGTGTGCTTCGCGATGTATAGTGATCCTGCCTTGGCATAGGGATCACTAGCATGGGGTGGGTGTTTCGCGAAGCATAAACGCTCCGCGGCTGCCCGGGTTCCCTTGGGAATCCCCTTCCTCCGCGAACGCCCTTGAGCTTTGCGAAGGGCATCCCTCCCGGAAGAGGGGCTCAAAACGAGACAAAGCAGAGGCGTCTCGCGAAGTAGAAATACCTCGTGGAGCTCATGATTCCCGGGTAAAAGAGTGCTTCGCGATTCTGGAGAGGAGAAGCCGAAAGGTCAGATTGTCCGTCCTCTTGGGACTCAGGGGGAGTCCAGTATTTATAGGGAAGGGGCGCCGTGAAGCAGGGCTCGCGCGCTGCCTTCGGTGCTTCGCGGCGCGCTCGCAAACTTCAAAGGGGTTCGCGGAGCATTACCGCCTCTGGTGCTTCGCGGCGGCTCGCGAACGTCAAACGCGTTCGCGGAGCATTACCGCCTCTGGTGCTTCGCGGCGGCTCACGAACGTCAAACGTGTTCGCAGAGAATTACCGCCTCTGGTGCTTCGCGGCGCCGCCATGGTCGGGGCGCTTTGCGACGGGGCTTCGCGGAGGAGCTTCGCGAGGCAGCGCGCCGGCCTTCTTCGTTCCTTTATTTCGGGCCACATTTTTGGCGCCAACAAATGCCCCCCCTCAAACTTGGAGCCGCGGAGTGCGAAGGGTTGAAGTCTGAGGGAAAATCGCCAAAATTGTCGCTGATTCGCGATGCAGCATCGCGAAGGGGACCCGCGATGCTCGCCGGGGCCGCGGATCCGGACGCGCCGCGATGCTTCACGCGGGTGAGGCGCGCCGCGATGCTCCGGGGTCATCTCCTTTAAATAGGGGGTCCGCCCTCTTTTGTCTTCACGTGTCTTCCTTGTCTTTTTGTGCTCTCGACTTCGCGAAGCTCCGCGTACTCCACGACAGTCCTTCGCGAATCGAGCTTCACGGCGAACCGTGAGTCTCCGACCCTGCATCCGCGCTAAGCGAACCTCTGTTTGTCTGCCTTGGCCAGACTTCGCGGCTTGTTCTCGCGACCGAACTTCGCGATCCAGCTACGCGGTAGAGCTTCACGGTCGAGCTTCGCGATCCATCCGAAAGAATCCTTTTCTGAGGGCCAGAGTTAAAATGTCCCATCAAGAAGTTGTCTTGGAGGTCCTTGCAGATGCTGCTCGTCGAGATGAGATGGACAACCGTCCAGGTTTGGGGGAGATGATCCGGAGCCACTCAGACCACACTTCTTTGAAAGATATGCTCTCGGAGGGTCAGAAAGATTATCCGCAGTGCAAGAAACTGCCGTTGTACGGCTTCGGGCTGAGGGATGACGTCTTCATCCCTGAGGTGAGTAGGGATGAACCAGCTTGCTGGTTCAGGAGCACACCGTGCCAGCACCAATGGTTCAGGGCGGCCGATGGTCACGCGCGGGAGGACTTCACACCCATCACCGCTGATTGTCTCTACAACCATGTAACCGACATCGACGGGAAGCCACTGCGACCAGAGACTTCCCCTCCCCTCTATCGTACTATGCTGAAGGCGGCATTGCAGGATTTGAAGAAGGGATGGTCCGATGAGTGGGACCTGCGCCAGGGCGGCAATTTTACCGACGACTGGGCCTGGGCCTACTGGGTAGGCGCCTCATGCGAGGATTTCGGGGCCGAGTTGAGGAGAGTGGGGTTGTATGAGGCGGCATGGGCCTCCCAATTCCACATTTACCAACCGATGCAGCTAATGCCGGAATTGCTGGGTAGATGGTCATCTAGGACCAACACCTTTCACCTGCATCACGGGGAGGTGGGCATCAGCCTGTGGGATGTCCAACAGATTTCTGGGGTCCCAATCTTGGGGGCCATGTATGACGAGTTCCTCCCCGTTGCCAGCACGCGGGGAGATGCGGAGCAAATGCCGCGACTGGCATCGGCGCTGATGGCACTTGTCCCTGACGAGGACAAGGACGCAGTGAGGGACGTCCACTTCAGGAGGTGGTTCAAATGCTTCCTGAATTTCCCAGAGAATCGATAGTTCCCTCCAAGGCCTCGAACTTGTCCAAGGGCAGCCCAACGGGGCAAAGGGCACCCGTATTGGCGGGTCTTGGAGGACAGCCAGCGGAAGACTTGGGGTTTCAGTGTTAGCACTGAACAATAGCCAATAGTCAGGCTGGCGGCGTTCATCGCGGCTCTCATCTGTGGGTGGATCCTACCAGTGAGGGATAAAAGCATGGGGGTGCGGCCTAGCTCATTCATCATGGCATCGTTGTTGTCCATGGGGGAGCGGATCAACCTGGGGATTCCGATGCTCACCAAACTGTACAGAATACTGTGGCATATTAGTGAGGGCAAGAAGCCGTTAAGGATATGCGGGCCCTTCCACCTCCTGTATGGGTGGATCGCAGCACACATCAGGGGGATTTACGAGTATCCAAACCCCATTTCGCCGTCGGGATCGAACTTTCGCCCCTCCATCCTGAACGCGGTCAGGAGATTCCCGTTCAAACTGGTTGTTCCAATGGTGCTGAATCGGGTGTGGAGGGCAGATGAGTTCAATTTCCATCCCTTCCCATTGCCGAAGGGGATGCTCACTGATGACGGACGGGGAACGGAAGAACATCGGGCTTACCTCCTGGCCTTCCGAGGTGGATTTTTTGTGTCACGAATAGATCGTGAGCCGCTCTGTAAACCATACACTCCGCATCGGTTTGTGAGGCAGTTCCGGTGCCTTCAGCGGCTGACCCCACAGGTCTACTGGGAGGTGCGTCACAAGGAGCACCCGTGTGTGATGAGGCAGTTGTGGCTCATGTTCACATGCGAAGATGGAAAGATGCGAATTGCATTGCCTCCATCCACCATCGCCTTCGGATTAGTGAAGGAGTACACCATCTGTTGGGAGGCCGCTTATCCGGGGGAGATGCTGAAGCAGCCAACGATCCGGGTTGGTGACGATGGGCCTCCTCCATCTCGAGGTCGGGGTCGGAAGGCAGCTAGGGCCGCTCGCGGCAGCGGGGCTGCCATGGCGGCGAGACCCACACCGGCCGAGGGTATGGCAGCAGCTGTGGATCCGGTGATTCCGGGAGAGTAGGGTCATTCGGAGGGGCAGCCACCGAGGGGATTTCGTAGGATATCCACTCAGGCTCCTGGAAAGCGCCTGCGTCACATTGATGTGGCAGAGGATTCCCTCTTCCCAGAAGCCTGGGACATTTGGGATGTCAACCGGCAATTCCTCATCCTATCCGAGATATGGGCCCACCTGAATCGCCTCAGGATGGAATTACCGGGTATAGGCCCAGTTCGGGCTGGATTCATGGCGTCCTCGGTGGAGGCAGAACAGTACCTGGAAGAGCTGGAGGATTACGTCCACTCCAGTGGTGTCCCTCGCCCAATGATAGACCAGGTGAGGGTACTGTTGAATCAGACGGTCCCCCCACAGTTATCGGCTGCCGATCTGAGGGAGCGCTTCCGCTTGCCGGAGGAATCAGAGGACTCCTCTCGAGAGGATGAGGCTTGCGGAGGGAGCCCGCTGGAGGAGGGAGAGGTCGGAGACCGAGGCTCAGAATCCGACGATTTCGCGGAGGATCTCGAGGTAGCATTCCGAACTTCTCTCCTTACGACCTTTTCTTGGGTCCCTATGGACTTCTCATCAATGTTTGAGCCATGCAGGAGGAACTTGTTCGTAGGCCTCGTTCTCGCTCTTTGGCGGGTGATGATGCGGGACCTTCAGAACCCGCGCCTATAGCTGCGTCAAGTTCTACGCCTGGTGGGACCAGGGCGCCTAAGACGGCTCCTCCGAAATCTCCAAAACTTCCAACAATATACGGAGGGCCTCGCCTCGGGTTCCCCTTCGTACCGGCTCAGGAGCAGCGCTCGGAGGTCGATCTTCGTAAGTCTCCCCCATCGGTCTCCTCGTTGTCACATGTAGGCCATGCCAACTAACGTTTATGTCTCTCTGTCGTACAGTTCTTCGGCTAGAGTGGGCCTCTGCGGCGAGGCTGGTCGGGATGTCTGGAGGCGTCCCTCCTAGGGGCATGGCGGTGATGGTGGCGATAGTCCCTCCGTCTCCTCAAGCTGCGACGCACATCATCACTGGCGGGTCCGCCAGCAGGGCCGTACCCGAAATCATTGAGGTGGACTCTGAGGAAGAGGATCAACCGGTCGGTCCCAGTCATGTCCTGCCTGCGTCGGCATCAGGTGTCGTACCAGATTCAACACCAGATGCAGATCCTGCTAAGGAATTCCTACAGGCATATCCTGCGTACAAGCCTGCCAACCGCGCGGATTGGGACGAAATGGCCTCCGATGAGGAAGACAACATCATAGTCTATCGCAGGTCGTGGAAGTTGATCACGTGCTTTATCAGGGACACTCCCCAAGCACAATGGCTGGCCGAAATGGATAGGCTCCGCTCGCGGTTGCGCAAACTGTGTGCCGAGGGAGTGGATGCCCAACGCCCTCACGTGCTCATCCGAGACCTCATGGCTGAGAAGATCCGGGAGTATGATCGTGGGCTGAGCATGGGATGGCAGCGGAGGAAGGCGAACAGCATTAGGAAGCTCCAGGAGGCTGAAGGCGAGGTCCAACAGATGCAGATCCAGGCCAACGAGCTTTCATCCACTCTTGATACGCAGTCTGAGCTGGTCTCATGGTTGAAGGCCCAGCTGGCAGAGGCTGAGGAGCATATGGGGAAGACCTCTAGAAGGATGGTTGCTGTTCAGGCCGAGGTAGAAAGGGCCAGGGCCAGAGTTGAAAAATTACGCCCCGCCGCTGCTGAAGAGGAGTGGGCATTGAATCAGCGGCAACAAGCCTTGGACGCCGCAAGTCAGCGGGTGGCGGAGCTGCAATGCTCTTTTGACGGGGTCAACCCGTCCATGGTGGAAGTCAACCCCCGAGTATTGTAACAAATCCAAAACCATTTTATTGGTAGTTTCGTGCTTCCAAATTTTACCTTTGTTTTGAATGTCGTGGCACGCACGATTTCCACTGTAGAATTGCCTTGTTATATCCCTAAAACATTTGCGGGACGTTTGAAGACAATTCACCAAGCCATTCTAGATTCTCAAAAGATGGGGAAGGCTTCATCGGAGGAGGAACTTCCAGGATAGCCGAATTACATGTTTCCTCAACGTGCTCTTATGCACAAACGGGGCAACGCCAGGGGTGCTGAAATCGGTCCAAACAGATGATAATGGGAAGTGTGAATCACGATACCCATGATTCGGAACACTGCGAGGATGGCGTGACAATAAGGGACAATCGTTAACCTTGGAGGGGAAACGGTACTCTTACTGCGTTAGCCTGAAATGGGGACAACAAATGAGCATCGACCGCTGACCATATTCGCAACGCGGGATTTTATCAATTTGTTGTCGATCAATCCTTCGGGACGTTGGCCTAGGACAGTTGGCGGACCATAGGTCAGACATCCATACTGTTAGGGGGTCCTTCCATACATGACCCGTCTTCCGGAACGTTGGCCCAGGACGGTAGGTGAGCCGATGCGGCATGAGACCAGGCCGTTAGGGGGTCCTGTGAGACCTGAAAGGGGACGAGGGTCCGAATAAGGGGAACTCAAAGCGTGGAATATGGAGTGATGGTTTGTTCAAACAGAATCCAACCCTTCGGTAGTTACACCACCATGGTGGGAGTACGCCAGATGGGCGCATCGGTCTGATCACGGATCATTCTTTCTTCCAGATAGGGCCTCTCTGGTGAGGGCTGAAAGTGGGGAGGAATAAGATTTTGTGATTCTAGGGGCTGGACCCTAGGTGAAATGCCTGGGTGTCTCTACGTATCCCACGTGATGATGGGAATCAAACCGTACGTAGTTCTGGAAGTGCAATTTTAACGTCATGCGGGACGGGGAACAGCCTGACCGCGTTGGTACACATCTCGCCAAAACTACTAAGCCCACGTGAGTCGTGCTCTGTGTGGGAAACAAGTAGTAGTGGTGGGATTTTCCTTACACTAAAGGACAGGTTAGGGCAATTGGACGCTCGGTGACTACCATCCCAATGACACTAACACGATCTTGTGGCGCACCTAGATGCGTGAAGAGAAAGAGCCGAGTGTGATGAAATTCCACTTGGACATGAGGAAGTGGAAACGTGTGAATCATGGTGCTCGAGATTCAGATCACGATGATGGCGGCGTGACGATGGAGGATAACTGCCGACGTATTCGCATCACAGCACCCTGTCGCGTTAGCCTAGAATGGCGACAGACAAATGAGGGTCGACCGTTGACCATGTTCGAAACACGGGACCGTGTCACAAATGTTTTCAGGTATCCGTAGGGACGTTGGCCCGAAACGATTGAAGGGCCCTTAGGTCCAGCATTCATGGAGATCCCTTGAGCCAAGTATCCATGTCTTCCGGGGGTCCTTCTGGATGTGGAAGAGGATGAGGATCCAAATAGCGAGTTCACAAAGCTTGGTCGTGGGATGAAGGGAATGTCCGCATGAAAGTCCCACACTTCGGGTTCCTTGTCGAAACACATCTGAATACGACAACGAAATGTATTAGAGAGAGGGAGCAGATTTCTTTCCCTTGGGGAGATCTTAGTTTAGGGTCGTAGAATTTGGACCATGAAAAGTTAGACTGGGCCCGTGGGGAAGTGCCCGGGCGCTCCTACGTATCTCATAAGGATGAGAATCAAGCCATACGTAGTTCTGGAAATGACATGGTAAGATACCACTGCCAGGGGAAAAGGGGAGTGCGGGCGTGGCCCTTGCAATAAAAGAAGCGGAATTTGATGTATCTTGTTTGTTCTTTAAGGTGAATGGTTTTTTTTTTGTGATGCGACAGGCCTAGAATAGTAGGCCATGATATCGCCACAAGGATCAAGCCACGATGGGCGTTGACAAATGGCATGGCGTGTGGCCAGTACCCAACGTGATGTCCTCTACAACGAGGTTACCACAATGCGGTGCCATTTTTCGTCGTGCGGCCAGGACGATAATGTCGCAGTTTAGGGTCGTATGATAGGACCAAGCATGCATTTTATCGTCATGCAGCGCAGACGTAGCAGAGACAATGCTAGGCGGGAAATGTGCGCAGTGTTATAAAACACAATTGACGGAGACATGATCCCACATCATATTGTACGCCATTCGGAGAGGAAAACCTTAGGCCGAGGGGCCTATATAGAGGGGAAACAGGGGGAGAGATTGGTTTCCTGAATGGGTTGTACCCAGAGACAGGGCGTCTCGGCGGTCCTACGTATCCCATGAGGATGGGAATCAAGCCATACGTAGTCCCGAATGGATCTTAGTTTATGGTCTTAGAGCTCGGACCATGGGAGCCCCAAAGGACGCCAAATTGCAGCTTTTCCCCCTAGCATGCAAAGGTGCACTGAGGGATAGCGCCAAAAGTGTAGAGATTCCACCTAGACATGATGGGGTGGAAAATGATGTGAATCATGCAACCAACATTCAAGGACTGAAGGGGCTGGCGTGACGACAGAGGATTACTACTGACCATGTTCGCAACACAGCACCCTGTTGCGTTAGCCTGAAATGAGGACTATCAAACGAGCATCGACCGCTGACCATATTCGCAACGCGGGATATTATCGATTTGTTGTCCAAAACCCTCGGGGGCGTTGGCCCGTATCGGTAGGATATCCTTTGGGCATTGTATCCAGGCCATTCTTGGGGGTCCCTCTGGGTGTGAAAGATGATGAAAGTCCGAATAGAGGGGAACACGAAGCTTGAAAAGTGGAAGGAACATGATCAAGTTGAATCTGACACTCTTGGTTCTAGACTAGAGTGCTCTTAATACATGGGTGGACCACTGCAAGGAGTCAAGGGACTAAACATTGAGGGTGATCGAGAGATGGCAGGTTTCTGAGGGAAGGGGGCACGGTGCCCAAAACCTTGTATCATACCTACACCTCCCCCTCCTAGAGAGGGATAGGCCAAATAGCCTAGGTGATCAGGAGATCAGGAGATCACTATGAGGTGGGGCTGGACCCGAATCTTAAACATCCAGGTGGTCCTACGTATCCCATGAGGATGGGAATCAAGCCACACGTAGTTCTGAAGGGTGCCTTTTAATGTCATGCAGGACAGGGAATAGGGGGACTGAACCTCGGAATGGGGGCGTGTATAGTGCAGCTATTGCAAACCCGACGTGAATGAGGACGTAGTCCCTCACTGCGCCACACAGCCCTATGGCCGGGGTCCCAATGGTAGGACCCGATAGAGGTGAACTAGATGAACTCAAGCTGGACCCAAAGACAAGGGGTCTTAAACGTAGTTCCAGATGAGAATCTTAGTTTATGGTCTTAGAGCTCAGACCGTGGGTGGTGACAACTCCCGAGTAAGCACAGTTGTCAACCCAATCCCTAATCCCACGTGAGATAAACTCGGTGTGGGAAACAAGGGGGGTATCCTCATCACAATACATGGGGCATCCACCGAAGGGGAGTCAGCAGAGAGTTCCGAAGGACACTTTTGACCTAGCTTGTTCCTCCAACGCGCAGACGTGCACGGGGGAAAAGTACCAAGAGTTCCGAGACTCTACTTGGACATGATGGAGTGATGAAGGGTGTGAATTGTATACCCGGCATTTGGGCTTAATGGGTTGGCGTGGCGACAGAGGAAAACTACTAGCCATGGCGGAAACACAGCGTCTATATCGTGTTAGCTTGAGGTGGGAAAACAAATGAGCATAGACCGCTGACCATATTCGCAACG
The DNA here is from genome assembly GCA_963277665.1 of Viscum album. NCBI lineage: Eukaryota > Viridiplantae > Streptophyta > Magnoliopsida > Santalales > Viscaceae > Viscum > Viscum album. The sequence continues at coordinate 1,176,063,857 of OY728134.1, forward strand.
TGGGATTTTATCGATTTGTTGTCCAGAACCCTCGGGGGTGTTGGCCCGTATCGGTAGGAGAGCCCTTGGGCGTAGTATCCAGGCCGTTCATGGGGGTCCCTCCGGGTGTGAAAGATGATGAAAGACCTGATGCGGGGATACTCAAAGCCTGGAAAGCGGGTGCAGACGTGTCCGAGTAAAGCATGGCATTCCAGGTAATAAACCAAAGTACTCTTAAGCACATTGGTGAACAGCCGAAAAAGGGATCGACGAAACAGCTCAGTGGGGGGGAAACATGGCGCGGTCATTACGAGACCGTCGTGAATGATGACATAATCCCACACCACACCATATGATCCTCTCATGGAGGAAGGATAGGCCAAGGGGCCAAGATTGGATGAGGATTCCCAAGAAATGGGGCTGGACCCGAATTTTGGACATTCAGGTGGTCCTACGTATCCCATTAGGATGGGAATCAAGCCACACGTAGTTCTTGAAATGCAGTTTAATGTCATACTGGACCGGGGTGGGGAGTAATATACTCCTAAGCACGGTGTACAATATGGCGAAAAGCCGACGTGAATGAGGACATAGTCCTACACCATACCGTACAATCCTATAAGAGAGGACCCGGGCTATGGCCCGAGAAGGCCAAGGGGCCTGGGGCTGAGCCTTGGTCAGGAAGGCCTGAATGGCTTGCAGTTTAACGTCTTGCAAAGAGGACGAGGGGTCAGGGGCCCAAGGAGGCCAAGGGGCCTGAGGCTGGGCCTCGTAAGGGGAGTCGTACGGAATGGTACATGGTCACGACGTGAATGAGGACGTAGTCCTATACCACACCGTACACTCCGGGTGAGAGATTGGGGAGAAGGCCAAGGGGCGTAAAATCAGGCATCAATCGGGAAGGCCTGACTAGTTTTTAGTTTAACGTCTTACATGAGGACGAGGGTCGGGGACCCGAAAAGGCCAAGGGGCCTGAGGCTGGGCCTCATAAAGGGAGGGCGTACGGCATGGGACGTGAATGAGGACGTAGTCCCACATCACACTGTACACCCTTATGAGGAATCCTGGGTCGTGGCCCGGATCGCTAGCACCACCAGGGGAAAGTTGACCATGTTTGAAACACAGCTTTCCTATGGTGACTCGTATGGGGGAAACAAATGAGCGTCGACCGCTGACCAAATTTGCAATGCGGGACTTGTATCGGCTTGTTGCTTGAAAACCCTAGAGGGTGTTGGCCCGTATCGGTAGGAGAGCCCTTGGGCATTGTATCCAGGCCGTTCTTGGGGGTCCCTCTGGGTGTGAAAAATGATGGAATCCTAGTCAAGGAGTGGGTGAAGCATAGTTGTGTCCATCCACGAAAGGGGCAAACACCTCCGGGGGGAATGTGCAGTCGGGTCGAGGCTTGCTCGATGTGAGTTGGGGCAAAAGTGTGCACCCTGCCATGTCTTGACCCGAGGGGCAGATTTTGGCTTTTGGGCTGGGCCAACGGAAGAAATGTCCGGGTGTTCCTACGTATCTCATAAGGATGAGAATCAATCCATACGTAGTTCTTGAAGGCCATGCAGTTTAGCGTCGTGCGGTGAGGACGTGGGGGGATAGAAGAACGGGAGTGGGCGCATGGTGCGGCCCTTACAATCTTTGTGCGAGCGGGGTTGCATGATCGGGGCCATGAAATCCTACTATCTACTACACAAAGATCCTCCAAGGAGACTATCCCCAGGGGGAATAGCGGGAGAGAACAGCTTGGGGCTGGGCTCAAGACGAGGCGTCCGAGCGTTCCTACGTATCCCATGAAGATGGGAATCACGCCACACGTAGTTCTGGCAATGCAGTTTAACGTCATGCGGGACGATGAGAAGCACCTCATTTGGGGATATGTACGGTACGACAAGTAATCTGATGTGAATGGGGACATAGTCCTACACCATGCCGTACAATCCCGCAAGAGGGTAAGTCGGGGAAAGACCAAGGGGGGGCCCGAGGCCAAACCGCGGTGGAGACGGGGACAGGGGCCCAAGGAGGCCAAGGGGCCTGAGGCCGAGCCTCGGTCAGGAGGGCCTGACTGGATTGCAGTTTAACGTCTTGCAGTAAGGACGGGGGCACAGTTTACGGTCGTGTAGGACTTTTGCGCAGTTTAGGGTCGTGCAGGACCCTCTCGCAGTTTAGGATCGTGCAGGACCTTCACGCAGTTTAGGGCCGTGCTGGACCTTCACGCAGTTTAGGGTCATGCTGGACCTTCACGCAGTTTAGGGTCATGCTGGACCACTTTTTCCCTAGGCAAAGTATCGCTTGAGGAACTTGGCATTGGTGGGAGGGGTTATGCGCTCCCCATCCGTGGTCACCAAGGAGTATGCTCCATTGGGGTAAACCTTATGGATGATATAAGGCCCTTCCCATTTGGGTTCTAACATGGGCGGTTTCCTAACGGGAATCATTGGAGCTCGAAGGGCCAATACCAGGTCACCCTGTAGAAAAGAGCGGAGACGAACCTTCTTGTCAAAGGCTCTCGCTATCTTTTCCTGATGCCTTTCCAGATTGTGCAGGGCACGAAGCCGGTTCTCGTCCAGCGCCTCTAATTCAGCTAGACGGATCTCGGCTACCTCATCTAATGTCTGGTGATCATAAACTGCAGTGGGTAGCGACGGAAGTTGGATCTCAATGGGTAAGACGGCCTCGGCTCCATACACCAGGGAATATGGGGTCACCTGGGTAGAGTTGTGAGTCGTCGTCCGGTAAGCCCAGAGGGCGTTGGGGAGCTTGTCCGGCCAACTCTTCTTGTTCTGACCAACCATCTTCTGTAGAATGTTATAGAGGGTCTTGTTGAACACCTCGATCTGTCCATTCGCCTGTGCGTGGTAGAGGGAGGTATGATTTGACCGGATGTCGTACTTAGCGTACAATTTCTTCAATTCAGCTGCTCGGATGTTGGTGCCGTTATCGGTGAGGACAGCGTGAGGGACTCCAAACCGGTGGATAATGATGGAGCTCACAAAGTCAACGATGGAACGGGCCTTGACCTCTTTGAGCGAAACTGCTTCTGCCCACTTGGAGAAGAAATCTGTAGCAGTCAGGATGAACCTGCACTGGCGGGCTGTTGCCGGTGGATACGGTCCCACTACATCAAGTACCCATACCGTAAATTTCCAAGCGTACTTGGTGGGGTGGAGGGGCTCTGGCGGCCGATGCAAGAAGTTGGAGTGTACTTCACACGCGTGGCATCTCTTGACGTATCCAATACAATCTTGGATCATAGAGGGCCAAAAGTATCCCAACCTCTGGATTTGATGGGACAGTCTCGTCCCAGCTTGATGGGCGCCACAGGAACCGGCGTAAACCTCCTGCATGACTTGAGGTATCTCCCCTCCTTAGAGGCAACGGAGCAGGACACCATCGAAACTCCTCTTATAAAAGATCTATTCCAGGATGGGGCCGCTCTGAAGGGTAAATTGCAGCGCACGGCGTCGGATTCGCTCGCGTTCGGCCCGGTCGTCCGAGAGCTGACCATTTTGGAGATACTCGACAAAAGGTGCTCTCCAGTCGGGGGTGGTTTCAACCACTGCGTCCGACGAACCCAGGATTCCCGATACAGAGGGTCCGGCAATGAGATGACATACCCGCAGGCTATCACGGTCTTCTTGGGTGACGGGGGCAATGACTCTCCGGTGGGCCAAGTGTATGAACAAATCATCTTGCTCGGGATCTGCTAGCGATACGGCTAAGACATCCAGGGCGTCTGCTTGGCCGTTCTGCGACCGTGGGACATGGGTAACCTCTGGCCGAGAAGAGAACTGGGCCATTAGGAGGAGGGTGTACTCCAACAACGGTGCAAGCTCTGGCTTCCTGACGACGTAGTCGCCATTAACCTGTTTGATTACCAGCTCGGAATCTCCCTTCACATGTATGTGGGGAACATGGATCTCAAGGGCCAGCTCGAGGCCGGTGATGAGGGCTTGGTACTCTGCCTCATTGTTCGTACAACCTTCTGACAACAGGAATGAGTACGGCAAGACGGCATGCGCCGGGGTAATGAAGACAATACCCAGGCCCACTCTGTTGAGCTTAGGGTCGTTGAGCCTTCTACCGGTGGGGCTCCAGGAGGCACCGTCGAAATGCATTTGCCAACACGGGACAGCATGATCGACTGAGAGGATCGTCTCATCAGGGAAATCCAGGTCCAGGGATTGATCCACAGAGGTTGGATGGGCGGCTAAAAAGTCTGCCAATGCCTGTCCCTTAACGACCTTCTGAGGAACGAACCTGATATCCAACTGCTGGAGAATCACCGCCCACCGTGCTAGTCGGCCATTCATCATGGGACGGTTCAGGATGTACTTCAGTGGGTCTACCCGGGAGACCAATTGCACCTCGTGGTGCTGCAGGTAATGTCTCATCTTCTGCACGGCGAAGACGAGCGCACGGCAACTCTTTTCGACAGGGGACTATCGAATCTCCGTATCGAGAAGCATGCGGCTGAGATAGTAGAGACTATTCTCAGTACCCTCGTTGTTCTTCTGGGCGAGCAACGCACCGAGGGATCTCTCCAGGGCAGTCACGTAAAGGACCAGCGGCTTTCCAGAGACGGGTGGCATCAAGACCAAAGGTTGGAGCAGATACTGCTTGATTTCCTCGAAGGCGGTCCAACACTCCTCATCCCATTCTTAGGCAGCGCCTTTCTTCATGAGCCGGGAAAAGGGCTTACACTTTCCGGCCAGATTCGTAATGAATCGGCGTATATAGGCTAAGTGGCCTTGAAGGCCTCGGAGCTCTCGAATGTTGCTCGGGGGAGGCATTCGGCTGATGGCCTTGATCTTCTCCGGGTCGATCTCGATACCTCGGTATCTGACAACAAAGCCCCGAAACTTCCCGGAGGTGACTCCGAAGGCACACATCAGCAGGTTCATCTTTAGGTGACGGGAATGGAGGAAACCGAACACTTTCTCAAGGTCTTTGAGATGGTCCTGGCGCTGGCATGATTTGACTACAAGGTCATCCACGTAGCATACCACTAATGTCCCGAGAATCGGTTTGAATATGCGATGCATGGCCCTCTGATACGTGGCACCTGCATTTTTCAAACCGAATGGCATTACCTGGTAGCAAAAGGTACCCTGGGGAGCCCTGAAGGCAGTGGACTCCTCGTCTTTGGGGGCCATCCAGATCTGGTTATACCCGGAATACCCATCCATGAAGGAGAGGGCTTGGAATCCGGCCGTGGCGTCAATCAACAGCTCCGTCACCGGGAGTGGGAAGTCATCCTTTGGGCAGTGGCGATTAAGATCGCGGAAGTCGATACAGACTCTGATATGACCATTCTTCTTTCTGACGGGCACAATGTTGGCAAGCCATTTGGTGTACTGGACCTCCTTGACAAAGTTGGTTTGATTAGCTTATCAACTTCGGCCTCAACCAAAGCACCATGGGAAGGGTGCATCTTCTTGGGAGGCTTCTTAAACCCACGATGTTTTGCCAGGAGGCCCAGACGGTGGACGGCCACTTGGGGGTCCATCCCTGGCATCTCATCGTAACTCCAGGCAAACACATTATGGTGTTGTTTGAGGAAGTCCATGTACTGCTTCCGCTCCTCGAGGGACATGGCCGCACTGATCAATGTGGGTCTCGGATCTGCCTCGCTACCAAGGTTCACCTGTACCAGTTCATCAACTGTGGTAGATACGCCTTCTTCAAAAGCTGGGGGAGCATCCTCCAAGTCTTCTTCCCCAACCGTGGGGGGACTTCCCGCGATGGAAGATACTTCTGGGCTATCAAGATCCACGGGGCAGCTGGTGCTGACTCGGGCAGCAGCGGTCACCACATCAGGAGACTCACTTGCCATCGAGACCATGGAAATGAAGGCAGTCGACCCTATCCCATCTGGCCTTCGGCCTAAAGGGCCACGTTTGACGATATCAAAGCAGTGGTGACGTGTCGGCCTAAGTCGGTTAATTCCAGCCCGGCGGAAGAGACACGTATGGCGCACCGCCATTGTCATCAGCTTGACGTCTCGGTACCGTATATGGGTAGGGGATTCTGGGATCACCTGAGCCTGGTTGGTGTAGGAGTCCGAGGTGATTTCCCGCTGTCGCATGGACACGGGAACATGCCTTCCTTGCATACCTGAAACAACGAAACATTGCCCCATGTTGGGGGTCGTGGCCTCCAACCGGTGGATCGGGAGGATGTAGGCGTCATCCATGCTTGCCCAGGGATCACTAGTGATCGGGGCGGGCTCATCCTCGCTTACCAGGATTTGCTTGTCCTTACTTTTGTAATAGCCTGCATCCAGATAACGGGCCTCACAAGAAGTGAAAGGAGACGCGTCTCCTTGGAGCACGCCTACTCGACCGTTGAGCGAGTACTTGAGGCACTGCTGATACGACGAGGGGACCGTTGCATGCAGATGGAGCCATGGCCTACCCATCAATGCGTTGTACGCGGTGTCCTGAGAAACAACCATGAACTCGGTGCTGGAAATTAAGCCACCGAACAGAGTCTTCAGGCAGATCTTGCCGACTAGGGTTTGCTCTATCCTATCATATCCCTGGATCCTGAGGTCGGAGGGAGTTAAATCACCTTCGGACAGACCCAGCTTTCGCAGCGTCGAGGTCGGAATTAGATTGATTCCAGAACCCGTGTCAACGAGGAAGTGGCGGACTTCCACACCGTTGAAGTGGCCAGTGACATACAGCGGGTGAATGTGCCCATGTATGGGAGGGTCCTCATCTTCACCGGAGAACGAAATAACCGCCTGACATTTGGCATTTTCAATCGTCTCGGTATGGAAGGCTTCTGCAGCTGCTACCTCCGTCTCGAACTGGAGGGGGCTCCTTAGGGCCTCATTAAGTGCCTCGCGCATCTCGGATGACAGGATAAGGGCCTCAAGGATGGAGAGCCTCACCGGAATTCCGGTCAGGTGCTTCAGAACATCGTACTTTCTTGCCAAACACGAACCTCTACTCACAGGGGGTCGTTCGGCACTTGGAGGCATAGCGGTTCCGGATGGCTGAACCGGCGATCAACTAGTAATGGGTACATCTTGCTGCCTACCAGTAGAAGCCTGAAGAGTAGTCGCTGGACTAGGATCGGACAATGGAGGCTGGCCTGCAGCCGGGCAAGACTGACTATGATACGGACGAGGCGGCTCCCCCCGATCCAGTAGCACGAACGGCGGTGGAGGTAGATCCGAGGGTGTTGGATGGGTCTGCGCGTGCTGAGATCTGCGCTGAGCCTGCTCCCTGGTCTCGGTAGCGTGCACGTCTTGGCCACAAGTGCCTGCTGACATGCCTCGATGACCGGCGCGATTGCGATTCCGCTAACGTTGACGTTGGCTGGAAACGTTGGGGAGGTCTGCCTGGGGTTCCCCCTCGTCGGGGGTCATATAGGGCTTTACCAGCTCCACTGCGTTAACCGAAGCGTACCCTTGGCTATCGCTCAAGGATTCATCCACCGCTGGGCGGATTCTGGGAGGGATCCCCATTTCGGGGGGCATAAAGTCGCCGAGAGTGCGGGATGACGACGGCACTGGCGGTGCACGCTGCTTCTTCTTGCATCGTCGCTGCTTGCCCTTTTGGGCAGAGGTCGACTGTGAAGATGACGCGGAGGCATCGGCTACTTCTTCTGAAGGTTTTGACTTCTTCAGGCACGCCCGGATGATAGCCTGGGCACGGGCGATGGTTTTTCGAGCCATCCAGTCATCATATTTCTGGGATCCGCGGCTAGGGACCTGCTGCCACTCACCTTCGCTGTCGCTGCTGATTTCTGATCCTGCAAAGACGCCTGCCACTTGCGCTGGTGCTGGGCCCAACATGACTATGTTGTTGTTGACCTGGTCCTAAAGCCAGTCTTTAAACACATAGCATCGCTTGAGGGTGTGCCCCAGGATCCGATGATAAGGGCAATAGTTAGGGTGATCGGTGAGATGCGCCTCTGCCGGCCTTTTGCACTCAGGCAGACGCACAATCCCTTGCTCTAGAGCACTTCGGAAGTAGCCAGGGACCTGATTTTCGTTGAACGAATAGGTCTGGTACCTTCATTCCGGATAGGGGGCCCTGGGGGCCTTGTCTTGACGAGGGACCGGAGGGGCCTGCCGAGGAGGTGGCGCCTGATTGTCTCTCATCGGTGGCGGTGGCGCGTTGCGCGGGAGAACCTCTCGGTTCTGAGGCGGTCGCTGCTGGGCGGGAGCCTGTGCTTGAGGTGGAGGACCTATGCGGGGTTGTGGGGGTGGTTCCGCCGGTATCAATTCCAGCTGCCTCGGGGCTTCTATTTGAGCCACTGCGGCGAGCTCATCCCTGGCGGTCCTCCTGGCTGGGATCATAGGGGGCACCAAACGTGCCTGACTGGCCTGTTGCAGGGCTTCCTCGAGGCGTTGAGCCTTGTCTGAGAAATCTATGAACCCTCCATGGTAGTTATGGGTAATCAAGGAGGGTACCAGCTCTGTCTTGACGTTCCCCACACACATCGTCAGTAATTGCTCCTGAGTCAGTGGCATATCGAGGGAATACGTAAGTCCTTTCCACCGGGCGATGAAATCTGCAACCCGCTCATCAGGCCTCTGTTTTCACTTGAAGAGGTCCGCAATGCTGGTCTTTCGCGTGGTGGAGCTGAACTGGTATACGAACTACCGGCGAAGATCCTCCCAACCAGTCGCCGATCCGATAGGGAGCTGGCTGTACCAGACGAATGCCGGACCTTCCAATGTCTGTACAAAACATCGGAGCTTGGCGGCTTCTTGCTGAGCCGGGGTCCCCAGCATGGGGCCACACCTGGAAGAGAAATGAGCCAAGTGCTGGGGCGGGTCCCCTGTCCCGTTAAAAGGCGAGAAAGTGGGGTTCCCAAAACCCGGAGGCGCGGGGATATCATCCACCCATGCGGGATAAGGCTTGCCATCCGGGGGGACCGCCACCTGCCGCGTTTCCAACGCCTCGAGGCGGGCTGTGAGTGCAGCAATAAGGTCCTCCGGGTGGGGGTCCCTGTCTTGATGGGGATCCCTAACCACAAGTGCATTTCCAAGTTCTTCAACACGGTAGACGGCCTCGGCCATCCGTGGGTCAACTGGATGGACGACCTGTGGGGCAACCGGGGGAACCCGGGTTGGATTCTTCAGATTTCCCCATTGCTCAGGGGGTTTTGGTGAGACGTATTGCGCCCTCTTGCCGTATGTTCCGGCTTCCTCCATGTCTGCGGTAGTAGCATGATCGGGGTTTCCCGGATGCATCTCACAGTGGGGAAACTGTTCCTGCCCCTGCTGCCCCGGCATGGGATTACCATAGTTGGGTCGTCGCTCTGCAGCCCATTCAGCCAAGAGTTCATCAACCAGCCTCTTCTGCTCAGCAAGCTGCTGGCGTAACATGGCCTTCTCAGGATCTTCTCATGTTTTCTGCACAGAGGCGGACGGGTCGGAGTACTTGACTGTTCCGACGTGTTCCTTACCCTTGCCAGTGTTTCGACCGAGTACCAGCCACTCGGTGGCTACGGGGAGGCCTAGCAGGTTTCTCTGCTGACGGGTAACTCTCCCTGACGGGTCGAGCAGCGGCGGTACGCCCTCGGGCGGTAAGTCTCCATCAAGTAACTCAAGCTCATCTTCCTTATCCACAACGTCGTCCATGTGGACTGCAACCCCTCTTGAGGTCATATCCTCGATGTCGCACAGCGAATAGGGCTGTCATCGGATAGGGTCAAAGATGAGAGCAGCATAGTGTCCCCAACCAAGGACTTGCACATGGGGGGTGGCTTCCCTGACGATTCTGCGGAGTGCTTTAAGACACTGAACGCATTTTCGTTGAAGGGAACTCTGGTGGCCTGGCGACTCAGGGTGCTGGGCCACAAGAAGTGCGGCTGCATCGATCAGGAGGCATTGCTCGCCGATTTCTTCGAAGTGCTCACGACTTCTGGGGTACACCACCCATTCATAACGGAGGCGGAAGTGTGTCGCCCACATGGTTCGACAAAAGCACCCCACGTCTTCAGAGGTAAGAGACTCTGGTATGCGGAAATTCAGTTCCGTCGTCGGCCAGAACTTCTCCGGGAAGTCATCCGCTGCAAGGATACTCCAGAAGCTCCTAGGCTCGGACTTAGGGTCTGGCCCTTTGTTTCCCCACTCGTCAACCGGGGGCAGCTGAGGAACCGGAAGCGGTACCGAGGCATACCTTTGGGATAGTAAGCTCGGCGGTGGAGAATACGGCAAACGAGCTGACTGGCCGCCGAATTCCGGGCCATCCTCCGAAGAGTGAGGTGACCTGGCCACGATGTCACGATACGACGGGCTGATAATCGCAGCTTCCGGAACAGGACCCGCGGCTACCGGCGACAGGTCGTGTCGTTTCCCTACCGTCGTTGGCCACCAAAATAACTCTACGTGATCTCTGGTAGAGGTACAGGGCTCTTCTGGTGACAGAGGCGGTGATTGCGTGGTCGAGACCTGCGGAATTTCCAGGATTTCTTCCTCCTGGATGTACCTGCGTAGAGAGACGGGAATTCGGTGGACCTCAAATTCTGGGAGAACGAGGCTGACGCGTCTGGTTCCTGCCCCATCCCTTGATACAGAGGAGCGGGGAGATGGTTCCATTGCTGAATCGCATTCTGCTTCCGAATCGGAGAAGCGGGCAGGTTTGACCTCCACCTGGGTCTTCCCAGGAATCTTCTTGTAGCGGTGACGACCCGCTCTTCTGCCCTTGGGTGCCTCTTCGGGACAGGGTTGACCCCTATCAGGCAGCCTCGGGGCGGCGCTGGCGCCGTGGCAGAGAGGGCCCCCACTCGAAATAGCCGGGGTGTGAGGGGCACCAGGGCAAATGTAGAAGGGTACATGGGGAGGACCTCCATGAACAGTACCCATGTGGGCGGGGCCTCTGTTGGAACTAGCAGGAGCATGGGGAGGACCTCCATGGTCGATGCGAGTGGAGCGAGGCTGACCTTCACTCCTCGAGTTGTTGGGGCGGGGAGGACCCTCGCCGGTTGCAGAGGGGACGTAAGGAGGGCCCCCACATTGGAGAGGGACCGGATGGACGGTGCCTCCAGGTTGGCGGTCAGGGGCAGGAGGATGGACTCCATACCCTATAGAGTGGGCGCGGGAAATGTTTCTGCGCTGGGCGTCACTGCCGCGGGGCAGGTCTTCCTGTAGGATGGGGGTAGCACGAGGCATGCCTCCATGACGAACCTCGGAGCGGGGAAGGCCCCCGCTCTGTGGAGTAGTGGTACGGGGAGGACCTCTGTACGGGGTGGCATTACCGCGGGTTAGCTCGCGGCAATCGCCACTTGGGCCTGCAACCCGGAGAGTCAACCCGGCCTGCCCGTGGGGCGGTTGGGTTCTCGATCCTGGTTGGGTGAAGGAGTGCCCCTGCTCAATGTATGCGGGGGCTTCATAATGCACGTCGGAGGTGGCTCGGGCCACTGTAGCTATCAACGTGGATGCGCCTGAGCGAGCGTCCTCAGCCCGGGTCCGGCGCTGACGTCGGGTCAGGCGGGCCGGTGCAGGTGGTGCAGGGACGTAGTCTGCCTGCTCTTCCCGCGGGGCCGGACGGCGATGCAGACGCGGCTGGACGGGAGCTCTCGCCTGGGGTCCCGGGTCAGGGCCCTGAGCGAACTGAGCCGGATAGCGCCCGCCTCTTCAGCGTAAGGCGAGGAGTTATCAAGGCGTTCCGGGGATAGCCCCCCGAAACGGTTGAATGTTGGGGTGGGGAGCAGGGGCTCCCTGCGCGGCCTGTTAGGGTGGCGTTGACGGCGGGGCCTGGAAGCTTCCAGGTCCAGGCGGGCCATATCCCTGGTTGGGATGACCCCTTCTTCCTCATACCTGCATACGAGGTTGTTGATCACCCTTCGTTGGATGACCTCTGATGGGGAAAGGGGACGTAGGCATCCCGTATTCCGTGACGTGGCATCCATCATGGCGGTAGTGGTGCCATGTGGAGTGGCCGTCGTGGTGTTTCCCCTGCCCCTATGTGGGCGAGGAGCCGATGGTGACCGCATCTCTGAAATAGCAACCTGGTTCCTGAGAAACGAAGGGATCAGCTCATCAGTACTGAGAGGAAAAGGATTGACAGCAAGTGCCCCAGCGTTCTTCCATTCTCCATGTCTGTGAGAAGGATCCACTCCAACACGCTGCAGAGCAGAGTGCCCGACGTTCTACTACCCCGACTTCTGGTGAGTTTCACGATAGGCCCTCTATTTTCTTGGCGGGACCAGGCACCGGGTATCTGGATCCGGTGACATGTCAATCTACTGGTGTCTCGAACGCTACTAATCTCCATATTGAGGAGAATAATTTCACGTCGGGTTCACCATTTTTGTTTCCGACGCTTTCGCTGGGGCGCGCGCACCCGTCCGTGGAGGACGCGCGGCTTGTTGCCCCGCATTCCCACTTTCCAAAGGCCGGCGGCATTCGTTCCTTGTTCAGGTACGTCTGCTCCTTGATCGAAACGGGATGATGGGATGTCCGTTCTTCCTTCCGTGGATTCCTCCTCGGAACTCGTCACCTAGTCCGGGTCTCCCTTATAGATTTAATATGTAGTTCGTGAAACTCTTCCCAGTGCCATGTTTCCATGGACGCCGGTTAATTACACTGCTTCTGTCGGGACATTCCAAAGGGTCCAATCAGGGCAGCAACCTTCGGTCAGGGGAGTAGTCACGTTTGAGGCATCAGTAGCGTGTCTGGATGCTGGGTTACCTTGTATGTTTGTCTGTTATCCTTGACCACAAGGCTTCTCGAGGGCGTGGAAGCCCGAGGCATCCCACATCGAGCGCGGGGAATTATGTATCACAGACACATATCTGAGGTTTTCCTCAGCTTCCCGTGTTCCACACAGGGTATGTCGCAAGTTTAACGTCCGGAGGGGACGGATCAACCCAACCAGAGCATTAGCTAGGATAGACCGGATTTGAGGGATTCTCCTTAAAAGGATATCGATACCGGGGCCAGCCCATGGGCGATTGGTGAGTGGAGTGGAAGGCGAGTGAAGTGGGACCATCGCAGGGGGGTGACAGTGAAGTTGGGCTTGAGCCTTGATGGGGCTTCCTACGTATCCCTGTGGCAGGGAATCAAAGTTCGCGTAGTTCAGGAATGGTGCCGGTAAACCGACGTGAATGTGGAACTTGGCCCGATGAACGTCATCGGCGGACCAACGTGAAGGTGGACCTTGGTCCGATGAGCATTGTCAGAGTACTGACTTGAAGGTGGACCTTGGTCCGATGGGAATCATCAGTGTACCGACGTGAAAGTAGACCCGTGGTTCCACTAATGGTGGGCTTGAACCTTGGGACGGTTTCCTACGTACCATTCCTTGACATGGATCAAAGTCCTCGTAGTTCAAGAGAAAGAGACCTGACGTGAAATACGGGTGGGCTTGATCCTCATAGAGGCTTCCTACGTACCATGCCTTGACATGGATCAAAAGCCTCGTAGTTCAGAAGGTTGGTGGGTCGCAATGGTTTACCACTAGACCAGAGTGTAGTTTAACGTTGTGCTGGATGGGGTGAAACCCGACGTGAATGAGCGACGGGTGGGCTTGAACCTCATAAAGGCTTCCTACGTACCATTCCTTGACATGGATCAAAGACCTCGTAGTTCAAAAGGTTCGCCGGTGAACCGACGTGAAAGTAGACTCGTGGGTCCCCTGGTGGTGGGCTTGAACCTTGTGAAGGCTTCCTACGTACCATGCCTTGACATGGATCAAAGACCTCGTAGTTCAGGTTGTTGGTGTTCAGGGTCGGTGCTCACTCTAATCCCACGTGATTCATGCTCGGTGTGAGAAACAAGAGGTTGCAAGGACCTGGCGATCACATCGCGAAGGGTGCATCCGTGAGAAGCGAAGAGGGGCTTAAGTGTTGAGCGGCCCATGGTGTTGGGACTTACTCCAGGATGGAGGCCCAGGTGCCGCTATGAAGTGACAATGGTGGGTGGGGCTTATGCTAGAAAGCTGCCCGTAATGTCTTCCTCATGTCTGGCCATGAGGGCATCTCAACTCACTGATGGGTTGAGGCCTTCACCTATGCACTAGTGCACAAGCGGGATAATGCCAAGGGCATTGGAATCTATCCCAACAAAGGGAGTTGAAAAGTGTGAATCACATGCCCAATATTCAGAACATCGTGAGATTGGCGTGGTGATGGAGGATTACTGCTGACCATGTTCGCAACGCAACATCCATATCACGTTATCTAGAAATGAGGACAACAAACGAGGGTCGACCGTTGACCATGTTCGAAACACGGGACCATGTCACAAGTGTTGTCGATCAATCCTTCGGGACGTTGGCCCAGGACAGCAGGCGAACCATAGTTCGAGCATCCATACTCTTAGGGGGTCCCTCCAGACGTGATCAGTCTTCCGGGGCATTGGACCAGGACAGCAGGCGGACTATAGGTCGAGCATCCATACTGTTAGGGGGTCCCTCCAGACATGGAAGTGAATGACGATCCAAGCGAAGGACACGCAAAGCGTGGGGTGGAGTACTGGAATGTTTGAACGGATTCCAACGCTCTTGAAACTATGCCACTGTAAACATGGAATTAGGTATCTTATGCTTGGTGCACAAGGCATATCTTGTTTAATGGAAGAGGCATCCTATGATTGGAACATAGGGATTACTACAGTTTAGAGTCATGTAGGATGGACTGTTAGGCAGAAGGTGCCTAGAAATGGTTGGTGTTGGGACTTACGCAAGGGCAGCCCAGGGTGCGACAAAGCACGAGAAAGATGGACCTTGATCCAATGATGGGAGGTACCTCGTCCCATATCACGCCCTCCACCGACTTTGGTAGTGGGGAAGTACGGAGATGCAGGGGTGCAGCCATCTGCTGGGGAACTAGGGTCGCCCTTCTCCTACGAACAAACGCCACTCCGACAAGGAAGATCTCATTCCATGTGAGGAAGAGTTCCATTCCCGTGGAGACGAGTGGTGTAAAAAATGTTCGAGTTGGGGGGACCCTTCGCGAGGGGCACGAGGTCGGGTCACAGTTTAACGTCATGTGTTGAGGACGTGGTGCTTGGCAGTTTAACGTCCTGCAGCTCAGACGAGGTGGGTTCACTCCACACCCCTAGGACTTACATAACCGGTACCCTCTGGTCCTTGGGGAAGGGAAGGTATCGGTAAGGCCATCGGATCACAGTTTAACGTCATGTGTTGAGGACGTGGTGCTTGGCAGTTTAACGTCCTGCAGCTCGGACGAGGTGGGTTCACTCCACACCCCTAGGACTTACATAACCGGTACCCTCTGGTCGTTGGGGAAGGGAAGGTATCGGTAAGGCCATCGGATCACAGTTTAACGTCATGTGTTGAGGACGTGCTGCTTGGCAGTTTAACGTCCTGCAGCTTGGACAAGGTGGGTTCACTCCACACCCCTAGGACTTACATAACCGGTACCCTCTGGTCCTTGGGGAAGGGAAGGTATCGGTAAGGCCATCGGATCACAGTTTAACGCCATGTGTTGAGGACGTGGTGCTTGGCAGTTTAACGTCCTGCAGCTCGGACGAGGTGGGTTCACTCCACACCCCTAGGACTTACATAACCGGTACCCTCTGGTCCTTGGGGAAGGGAAGGTATCGGTAAGTCCATGGTAAAGGGGGGTCGTGGAACGAACCATCGAGGGGTCCACGTTACCGTGGCTATGCGGAGGAGCAATAGCCGTGAGTGTGCCTATGCGAGGAAGCATTAGGCGAAGCAATGCTACGGGTGGTATTGTCCATGGGACATTAAAATCACATCGTGCAGACCTAGAGGGTCTCACGGAAAGAGGAAACGCTAAGCAGAGGACTGTGCTTCACGAAGTGGGGTGCCTTGGCCTTATCATGGGGCATAGGTGTGAGTGGGAGGTGCTTCGCGAAGTGGAATAGTGTTCGCGGAGCACTGCCTCGCGAGGAAGGGGTACTTCGCGAAGCAGGGTCCTGCGAAGCATTGTGCTTCGCGATGTATAGTGATCCTGCCTTGGAATAGGGATCACTAGCACGGTTTGGGTGTTTCATGAAGCATAAACGCTCCGCGGCTACCCGGGTTCCCTTGGGAATCCCCTTCCTCCGCGAACGCCCTTGAGCTTCGCGAAGGGCATCCCTCCCGGAAGAGGGGCTCAAAACGAGACAAAGTAGAGGCGTCTCGCGAAGTAGAAATACCTCGCGGAGCTCATGATTCCTGGGGCAGAGAGTGCTTTGCGATTCGGGAGAGGAGAAGCCGAAAGGTCGGATTGTCCGTCCTCTTGGGACTCAGAGAGAGTCCAGTATTTATAGGGAAGGGGCGCTGCGAATCAGGGCTCGCGTGCCGCCTTCGGTGCTTCGCGGCGCGCTCTCGAACGTCAAAGAGGTTCGCGGAGCATTACTGCCTCTGGTGCTTCGCGGCGGCTCGCGAACGTCAAACGCGTTCGCGGAGCATTACCGCCTCTGGTGCTTCGCTGCGGCTCGCGAACGTCAAACGCGTTCGCGGAGCATTACCGCCTCTGGTGCTTCGTGGCGGCTCGCAAACGTCAAACGCGTTCGCGGAGCATTACCGCCTCTGGTGCTTCGCGGCGCGGCCATAGTCGGGGCGCTTTGCGACGGGGCTTCGCGGAGGAGCTTCACGAGGCAGCACGCCGTCCTTCTTCGTTCCTTTCTTTCGGGCCACATTTTTGGCGCCAACAACTCTAGATATTTTGGATAGCACCCAAGACCTAAAAACAATGGGATTCGATCAGTTTACCTTTATTTTTTAGGTTATATAAATAAATAGATAAAAATTAAATTATGTAATACACTATATAGAAATATAATCATAGGGGTGGGTACAAAAAAATCAGAAACAACTCATCCACTCCACTATTACATTATCACATACCATCAACAACCATCACCACAATTACTATGAAACAAGGAATATACCCCATTATAAAAAACAAAAAATCCATCAACATGTCCAATTTTATTCATTCACTTTGTAAATTTAAAACTTCAATTCACAACCCAGTATTTGGTTAACTATTCTATTAAATTCCATAATTAATTATTATCGACTAATAATTATTACTTGAATCCCTTCTTATAGGTCAGATTAGGACACTCAATGTGGAGTAAATTGAGTTCAATAAAAAATTTCTATTAAAACATTATTTTAATATCCCCTAATTTAAAAAATATTACAAGACAGTTAATAAAATTAGTAAATTTAAAATAGTTTAATTGTTCAATTAATTCCTCATGAGATTGATTATTTCTTTTTTACTATAATACGAGACAATGGTATAACATTTGAAAATAATTTACCGAATTAATGAAGTTATAAATAATATTCCATAATAACAATCCATGTGAAACCTAGTTTTCTGAAATATGAGTTAAAATAGAGTAAAATAATTTGAATAACATAGAGGATTAAAAATTGTGTCTTAGTATCTAACTTAGATCAAATCCCCTACACATGGTGATCACCTACCACCAAGAAACATATATATAAATCATTGATCCACACCATGGATTGGGGTTTACACAACAGTACACAAGACTGTCTAAGTCACAAGACCACAACTGTAGTTCTATAAGGGAAATGTTACTACCATGTCACACAATACATCTTACATAGTTATATGTGGGTGAGTTAATTTGTAAAATTGTTTTTGTGTGAGTACATTTTGTATCCTCTTGTTAAAAGCACAATAAAGTGTGTGGTTTTTCTAAAGACACATACTGCTCAAAAGATTTATAAAATAGTATACAACTGAGAAGAATATTATAATAAGAAATTGAATTTTCTCTGAGTGTTGTTCTATACAGCTCTGGACATCTAGGATGTAGTTGAATAGATATCTGGTCCCACTTGTAAATTACACTCAGAAACGATTGTCATGAGTTCTTTGTTCTGTTTTCAAGTGAGTTATTATGTAACACTTTATAGCACTTCCTCTTCACTTATTTGGTACTATAAGGATGTTGAATGTTTGGATCAACAAAAATATATCTAGAAGAAAAATGAGTGTTCTTTGGGTTTTATTTTGTGTATTCTTGTAGGCCTATATATTCAATCGAATGTCTCTTTCAGTTTTCTCATCTCGCTCATGCACCACCTTGTATTTTTATCATTGGTTATTGTGTTATGACCAACATGAATCATCATCTTCACACCTCATACCTAATACGGTCATGTTTCATGTCTAAAAAATCATTAATTATGTCAGTTTCATTAAATGAATCTAATATGACCATTAGAATCAACATTAAAATTTAATTAAAATATATTGAAAATTTGTTATGGAAAGATGTCATAGTTGTATTGAGTTAGGAAGTGTGCCACGGTCATGATGAGTCAGAAGTTGTGTCTTGGGACTGTGTCTTATTACAGTATCTTGTTACAGATTCATAGAAATAGTGTTATGGAAATGATATCTATTCCTTTGTGAATTGTCGAACATATGCCATAGTCACGTTTTCTGGTCCATTATAATTCCTAGAACCTATATCATTGTTATAGAGTCTTGTCCATTACGAATTCTGGAACATATAGCATGATCACGGTGTTTGGTCCGTTGAGAAATCTAGAACTAGCAACATGGTTTCAGTTTCTGGTTCTTTGCGAATTGTAGAACTAGTTTCATAGTTATGGTGTTAGGGAAACATTGTAATGGAATTTTCAAATTTATAGACTAAACAGTGAGATCATTTTCGCAGATAAACAATGTATCGTACAATGTCTATTTTTAGACTAACCGGTGAGACAATTTGATCATGCAAATAGTGACTTATACATAGTCAAATATATTCCCTCTTTCTTAAGAATTAATACTCACAAAATCTATTAAGGTTAAATAATTAATAATAAAACATAATAGAATATGATTAAACATGATTTTTAAGATTTAAACACGATTTACTTGATTTACTTTATTGAAATGATTTTTGAGCATTTGAACAAGAGGAGTCCAACAATCAACCCCTTTTTGATGATCAATAATCATGGAATTTACTAGCCATAAATTTTTGAAATGAATAAACATTATGCTTTTGATATCAAGGTATTAGAGAATATTTGTAACAAAGAACCTAAATGACAGCTCTTCTCCCATAAAAGTACTTTTACCATAAATTACTGAAATCAAATTCTTATTTCTCCACCTTTTGGGATTATAAAAAATTATGTAATAAAACAAACATAAATGAAAATATAAAGTGAATAAAAGTTATCAGAATACATTTTATTAAATAAAATGATTGATTATATATACACTCATAAAATAAGAATACATAAAATCCTAATAAAAATTATCTTATACATATCTTTAGATTCCATAGCCATCAAGATAATCTTTGTCAGAGACAACATGAGTAGAAGAAAGAGGTGAAAATGTAGAGGAGTTAGAAATAGTAGTAAAGGTAGGTAATGGAACTCCTTCAATGGTAAAAGGGGAAATGTTTCCTCTAGTGGAAAACTGAGGGAAAATATGTTCAATAATAACATGACTGATCAGGATCAGAGCCTAAAAAATAAACATTGTTGAAGGGAAAAAATATATTAGAGGAATAAGGACAGGTGGAAGGAGGTAGAGCATTCCAAATATGATCCCCTAAATAATCCACGATGGATGTGGTCTGAATATGAAGATATATTTTTTACATGTTTATGAAAAACTAAATGAACCAACAACCATACTCCATAAATTATTCAATGTCAACTATAATTTTAATGTATTTTTCCAATGTAGGTGTGAAGTCTTTTTAGTGAAAACTTGAACTTTGAAAGCAAGAGTTATAAGAGACAACTTTAAATTTTCCAAAAGATACTAGGAATGGTTGGTCAAATCATGCATATAATAGATCTTATTGAAGTAGTAATCAACATTATTAAAAATGTGTACTTGATTATCAGTGGAAATGTTTTATTGAACATTTACCTGTTCAGTAACCATGTAAATTTTCTAAATAACATTATTTAGACTTTTTTATAAAAACATTAAATAAAAGACTAAAACATTTCTATAATTTCATATCTGATCATTTCACTATTCAAAGGATCATATGGATGATCATAAGTAGATGGAGAAAAAAATATAATGATATAGATTTAAGTTGATTTAGAACATTATGTAAACATCCTTGATAATCAGTGGACAGATTACTGATTCCATTAATAAATTCACACATCTCATTTCTTATTTTGGTGTTATTATCAAATAACTTTTCATACATAGTAATAATGTTTAGTTGAATCAAAGGTACAACATTCTTTTCATTATTATATGTATCATCCTCGGTGAGATGAGAAACATGATCTTGAGAATGTTTCAAGATATTCTTCATTTCCTGAATTGTAGATCATAATTATTTCACCACATCACTCAATTTTCTGTTTTCAATTTGTACTTCCTAAATTTTATGTAGCATTTGGGGTTAGATCTACCATATTATTTTCTCCAAAAGAAATTTAGTATCCCATTCACTGAGACTAGTTACAGGGGTTGGTTGGTAATTCATGAGATTGTCAAAGCCATACATCATATTGTCTCTAATATCATTTAAATCATCACAACATACAATACTAAGATCTATTTGAATATTTTCAGGAGAAGGAACTGAAAAAATATTTAGCTCCTTAAAATATATTACTTCCATAATAGACACATTAGCAGAGACTATTTTTAGCTGAAACCCAGTTGAAATATATATTCCCTTCATTGAGGTTTCTTTATACTCCAAAACATCAAATTTCCTACAAAACCATGTACCAAGTATCCATATAACATTAATCCAAAGGATTTGGAACTAAAATCCTTTCCATGGTGTTGTTTTTCTCCCCTCAAAAGATACATCTCTTGTAGGAATAAGAGACTCATTATCTTAACCAGTTTACACGCCCTCTACTCTTTCATATTAAACCTCATATCTAGCTAATTTAATGTCTTTCCATATTCATACCTCAGTAGGAAAAATGAATTCTATTTCACCAGATTCATTCAATGCCTATTTCTCAGTTGCATCATTCCCTTATATATTATAATTTTCTATTTCTTCTTCAGAAACATTACTTTTATTAATTGATTAACCATTTCAACTGGCATCTTCGTCACCTTAGGAGAGAGGAGATTCATTTGGGGGAACTATTTTAAGTGTTTAGTGAGATTCTTCCATAATATCATCACTTTCATCATCATAATTTTCTCCTTTAGTTCTATCAACATATGTTCGTTCATTTGAGTATTTTATAATTTTGTGTGATTCAAAACTATGATTAGGTACAACCATAGCTGTTTAAGGGTTCTCAACATTATTAAAATCCTCCTATAGTATGTCATTATCTTCTACCCACGATTTCATCCACAGATTCCAACTGATCTTCTTTCATCTACATGTATCCATAGATATACAAAAATCATAATCATTAACCAATTATTTATTCTTAAAAACAAAACCATTGGATTGTAAAATTGTGTAGATAAACCATTAATAAAATAAAGAGGTTTAATTTGATGTTGTCTTGATAATTATATATATATCAATGATAACATTGTTGTAAAAAATTATCTTCTTACCATTCTTCAGAATATGTATTAAAAACAAATCTTTATACATTGGAGTAGAGAAGTCTAAATTCCTTTTAAATATTTGGTGTTGAATTAACATGAATAAAAACTAGACTATCCATCCAATTCAGAAGAAATTTTCCATATTTTCTTTTTGAATCCAGTCAAAATACCCAGAGCCTCTTCAAGGATAGACAAATCACTTGGTGCAGGAGAACCTCATTGATAGTCCAAAAAAATAAATAAAGTGGAATTTTTAAGTAGGAATCCTATAACATCTATGAAAAATTATATCTCGTTCAATTCACTGATTTTCTAACCGCAAAATCATCTTTAGAGTTGAAAGGGAACGGAATATACTAATGACATTCAAAAATTGTTCTAAAATATATTGGACATTTCTATTTTGTAAACCACTTTGACTATCCAAGTTCTAACTAGTATTTCATAAAAAGTTCATTACTTGAAAGGATCCACTTCACACATATTTTTTTATCTGGAACAATAGAATGATCCTCAACACCTAGGTTTAGCGGGTTCTTGGGCATGGTAATCAGAGACTTATTCTGTTTCATTGATGATCAGTGCTTTCTAGGAGATGATAGAGATTTATTCTTCATCTTATGAATTCAATGAGGGATCGAGGAATATGGGGAGTTCTAGGAAAAATAGATTGTACTTGAGAGTATAGAGTTTGTGTGAGGATATAAGTGAATAGATGGGTTTTTATAATTTAGGGAGTTCAAACATCGAACAATAAAAAATATAAGTATAAAAGAAATAAAATAAAAAACACAAAAATATGGGAAATTAATTTTAAAAATAAAATTCATGGTTATAATGGTGGTACTAGGACAAAAAGCCACAACGTTAAAATTGTAGTGTGAATCAAAATGGTGTGACTGTAACTTGTGACACTACAAACAAGAGACATCAAGGATGAGAACACAATGTGAGAGATGGTAACTAAGAAAAATAATTATGAGATAGTTACTATGAGAGAGTAACTTTTACAGAGTAAAATGGTCTCTCAAGGATGATTATTCCTAATTTGTGTATGATGTAACTCATCCTTTCATAATTTAATGTCTTGGTGAAAATATCAGCAAGGTGATGTTTAGTGTAATGAATTTTACTGTATTATCACCATTTTCATAATGATCTCATAAAAAGTGTTGTCGTACATCATCATGTTTTTTTATTAATGAGAAACATGATTCCTATAGATTTGAAAAAGCACTATTGTTATCATAATAAATAGGGACATTCCAAAATTTATATTCATAATATAGCAATTTGTGTTTCATCCACAAAATCATAGCACCACAAAAATCAGTAGTTATGTATTCATCTTTGATAGTAGAAAATTCAATATAATTTTTCATTTTTACTACACCCTGAAACAATTGACTTTCCTAAAAAGTGACATGTTCTGGATTTTTTTAACTAAGATATAACTGCCAAAATTAGCATCTAAATAGGTAACTAGATCAATTTATTTTCCTCTTGGATAGAATGGTCCTATATTGGTTTTATGTTTGAGTTATTGGAAAATTAATTTAATAGAAAGAATATGTGACTCTTTATTATTTCCTTTAAAATGAGAACCCATACACACAATAAACATAATATGAGCCTGCTAGTATTAAAGTGGAGTAAACTCATAATCATTATTCTATAAGGGGTATGATCAACATATTTTCAATTTTCATCATGATCCAATTTATAGGTTTTACTCATAGGATTATCACTATTTTAGTACTATCAAAGCCAAACATTTTTGAAATATCATTAGAATATTTACATTGATTTCGAATGATAAATTATTTATTTTGAAAGATTTGAATTCCATGAATGAATTTGAGTTCACCCATAAACCTGATTTCTAATTCATTTTTCCTAATCTTTGAAAAATCAACAAATAAAGAAATTTTAGAATATAAAAAAATAATATAATCAAAAAAGATTTGAACCAATAAAACATCATTAGATATTATTATTATAAATATAGTAGGAAGAAATATACCTTTTTTAAGGCCTTTATAAATACGAAAACTACTATGTCTATCATACCATGCTCTAGGATCTTGTTTTAAACCATATAATGATTTTGAAAATTTAAAAACATGATTTTGATAATTATGGTTTCTAAAATAAGGGTATCCTTCAACAAAAAAATCTTTAACTGTATACCCTTATAGGAATGCACTCTTAACACCCACTTGATATAGCTTGAAATTTAGATGTGATGCATATGAAAGAAAGATTCTAAAGGATTCATGTATAGAAACCGGTGAAACGATTACCAATTGTAGATTCCTTATTCTTGACTATAACATTGGGAAACTATTAAAGTATTATTTCTTACAATATTTCCAGCTTAATATAAATTATTTATAAACACCCATTTAGTGCCTATAGTCAATATGTATTTAGGTCTATCCACTAGTATCCAAAATTTATTTCATTAAAGTTGATTTAACTATTCATGAATAGCCATCACACAAAATTCATCATTTATTTCCTCATTGATGTTATTAGGTTCGTGTTGGGTCAAAAGGCCTCATGTTCATACTTATTTCATGGAAAATCTATAGTCTGAGTTCCCTTATCTAAATCTGCAACTATAGAATCTAACATATGGTTATTAGGGGTTCTAACAGATCTTGAAAATTAAGGAGAAGAGATTTCATGTTCATTAATAGGTATGGGTTCATCATGACTAGAATCTGTAGAATTTCTAGAACATGTTGATTTAAGATATATCTTGATATCAGGGTCCAACTGTTTTGTATTTTTATCCAGAATTGACACATCAACCTCAATGTTTTCTAGAGTTGAATTAGGTCTAATTAGACCTGTTTCATCAAATTTAGCAAGTACATATTCATCTACATTTTTTGTTTTCTTATTAAATACATTATATGATTTAATAGATATAGAGTAACCTATGAATTTTCTGTTATCACTTTTGGATTCAAATTTTTCAAGATTTTCCTTGTAATTGTGAATATATACTTTTCAACAAAAAAAAATAAGTAATTAAATTTTGGTTTTCTATTGTTTAAAAACTCATAGAGATTTTTCTTAAGAATTTTTTTATTCATACACTGTTAATAATATAGAAATGTGTATTGATATCTTCAACCCAAATGTAGATAGGTAGGACAAATTCTTTAAGCATGGTTCCTACTATTTCTTATAATCTTCTATTTCATCTTTCTACAAATCCATTTTTTGAGGTGTCACAGGGGCAGGGATGTAATGACTATACCCATTTTTTAAAATAAAATATTCAGACTCTTGGCTTTATAACTCATGACAATGGTCACTTCATTAGATTTTAATTTTATGAAAACTAAGGTTCTCTACTATTCTATAATACAATGTGAATTGAGAAGAATGATCAATTTAGTGCGCTAAGAAAAATTTCCATGTATATCTAGAGTAGTAATCCACCATATGAAAGACCTAATACTTCCCATTAATATGTGAAAACCTAGACAGTCCAAACAAGTCCATGTGAACCAAATTGAGTGGCTGAGAAGTTGAAACTTAATTCTTTGTATTGAACGATATTTTGTGTTGATTACACATTTGACAAGGATTACAAATATTTTCATTTATAAACTCAAGAATGGGTCGATATTTGACTATGTCATTTATATTAAGATTTCTAAGAGATTTTATGTTACAATTTACTAGTCTTTAATGCTAAATCAAAGACTACTTGTGAAAGAATCTTAATAATGAAACATTTTGAGAACCTAAAGAATCTAAGTTAACAAGATATACAATTTCATTTCAAAAAGAAGATAATACTAATAAATTTTTAGAATTGAAAACATTCCATGAATAATTTTCAAATATAACAATGAAAAAATCATTACATAATTGTGAAATACTAAGAATATTATATGTTAACCCATTAAAAGGTACTTTTGAAATTAAAACTGAGTTAGAGTTACCAATATTTCCAAGCCCAATTATTATTCCTTTATCATTGTCACCAAAAGTGACATGTCCACCATAAATCTAGATCAAATTCTTGAGGCATGAGTAATATACTATCATGTGTCTCTAACAATCACTATCCAAGTACCATAAAATTATACAGAATAACTTCAAACAGATTTCCTACAAAATTATTTTGAAAGAGACAATTTTTGTTCCTATATCTATTTGGGTCTATAAAAATTAGTAATACGAACTTTGGGAAACCACACGTGCTTCCTGTGCTTCGTATACATAGTGTGTAACATAATTTAAAAGTAATCATTATGTGGTCTTGAAAAACTTAATGTAGTAAATGAAATCCCAAAGAATGAACTAGAGAATTATTTAGTATGGGTTATGAAGATAGATTTTCCAAATTTTGTTATAAAATGTTTTTTAACTATGTATCTCTATTCAGGATGGTATCATATTCTTGGAGTATATTGAGAAGCTACCTATTTACCAAGAATATGTTTTATAGTATTCTTTCCATTGGTAAATTTTTTAGTTTCCCTTTTCAAATTCTCATTAGATAATTTATGATCATTTTTTTAAGAAGTAAAGCATTCTTTTACTTTTAATTAGTAAGCTCATATTTAACCGTGGAAGTAAGAGCATGTTGTTTCTTTAGAGCATTATATTATCTTTTAATTAATTTCATGTATCTTTAATCATTTGGTATTATTAAAAAATATCATCACTATTCATATTTTCATAATCACATTCATCTTCATTATAATAAAAAAAATTTATAGGAGACTCAAGGGTAACCTCAGATGTGTTTTTCTTGAAACAAGTGTTCGCTTTGTTATTCTTTTCATCATGTATATAGTCTGAGCCACTTGAGCTATCCTCAAAATCACTTCATGTTGTGTTCATTTTTGTTTTTTACATTCTATATTTATCATCATAATAATTTTTATAATTAATCGTATGACATTATTATTTTATATATCTCAATCTCTTACATTTACTGATGACTATTTCATTTGAGTTCTCATTCCATTTCCTTTCCTTTTTACAATTACCTTTTTTGTCATGTTTTCCATTGTAGTTTAGATTTCTAATGAATTGATTCCTCCTACAAAAATTCTTAAACATTATTTCCAATTAATCCATTTCCTAATCACTATCAGATAGTGAATCTTTATAACATGTACTTTTAGAATGAATTTGTATCATTTTTTCGTTATGATTGGAAATAGTGGTTTTGAAAGACACTGAATTTCTATTTGATTAATCCTCTTCCACGTTGTTTATCATTAACTCTTCCTAATACATCATCAATTTACCATTCATATACTTGATAGGAAACTTGATGATGTCACATGATTCTCTAATTGATATTGAGATTCCTCTCCATATTTTCGGTATACATATAAGTAGATACATGATTTTCTCTTTGGCCACCACTGGCATTCAAAAAGAGCTCATTGTATTAACTATTTCATTAAACCTAAGGTACATATCAGAAATGGATTCTTGAGGATTCATCATAATGTTACCATACATAATAGTACATATATTGAGTCTCATTTTTATAACATTAGTTTTTTCTTCATGTGAGATAGATATGGTATCACAAATTTCATAGGCATATTTACATGTAGATATACTATTGAACTCTCCATGCCCTAAAACCAAAAATATGGAATTCATAGATTTATAATAATTAATTTTAACTTCTTTATTAGATTGGCTTTAGTTAGGTCTTTTAGATTATGGTATTTCATATTTATCATCTATTACATTCAAAATATCAATGCACAATCATTCCAAAGTTCATATTCTTTTTAATTTTCTTCAGAGAATAATATTTTTTATGTAATGTATAAAGGTATGTTGGTAGTATAACCTTCTAATTTAATTTCAATTAAAATAATAAAGGATTTATTTTATAGATACTGAAATTTGGAACTAACATAAATTTACAGATCTTTAAAACATAACTATATCATAGATGAAAGTATTTGAAAAAACATTGAAATACTTGAAAATATCAGTTTATAAACAACCACTGATGGAAAATGTTGGTCAATGTATGACACTCAAGAGGGAAGTTAATTGAGTTCCTATTATAATTTATGTTAAAAATTTTATTTGAAGATCCTCCAATTTAAAAAACAATACATTCCAGTTAATCAAAGTATAATTTTTATTATAGTTTGAATATCAGATTAATTTCTTAAGAGATTAATTTTTTAATAGTTATAACAATATGGGATACTGATATAAAATTTGATTCTAATTTATTTAATCTAGTCATTTATAAATACTATCTAGGACTATTAATCATATTGAAACATTGTTTTCTGAAATATGTGTTAATAAAATAGTAAACTAAATTTGGAAACCAAAGAAAATTAAAAGAAGTGAATTAGTATCAAGATGAATCCTAATACACTACACTTTGTGATCACCTAACCCAAAAATATATATATATAAAAGCTTTTATCCACACATTGGATCAGAGTTTACACAGTAACACAAAAGACTATCGAGGATACATGACACAAACCATAGTTCTATGTGGAAAGGATTTACATCCAGGTCACACAAGACCTCGTCAATAGTTATATCTTGGTGAAACAAGGTGTAAAATTTTTTTGTGTTAGTATATCAAGTATCCTCTAGTTCATTGTAGGATACAATGTCTGTTTTTAGTACAGACACACATATACACACTGATCGAATGATTAATAAAGAAGTACACAACAAAGTATAATATAACAAGAAGGGATTAGAAATTCAATAACTGTTTTTCTATACATAAACATACATATAATATGTAGTAGATATGATATTTAGGTCCACTTCAAAAATTATACCCGCAAAAAATTATCATGAGTACTATGTTATGGTTTATAATCAGTTATTATGTAACTCTTAGTAGCACTTCATCTTATTTGAGTTAGTGCTTCATGGATGTTATATATTTTGATCCACAATAATAAAGCTACATGAAAATGATATTTCTTTGTGTGTTATTCAGTGTGTTCATAAATGAATGTATGATTACTCTAACGTCTCTTTGTTTTGTCTCTTCTTTATTGTATACCACCATGTATTTTTATCTTGGGTGTTTTTGTTATGTCTGAGAAGATGAATAATCTCCACACCTTGTACCTCAATTCTAGTAGGTGTAATGTCTACAAAAAAACATTAATTATGTTAGTGTCATTAAATGAATAAAAAATGACCATAAGATTAAAATATTATATTTAATTGAGAATAAAAAAAATAAGTAATGGTGTCCCAGTTAGAGTGAGTAATGAACATTTCCATAATCAAGGTGAGTGAAAAGCAGTGACTTGGAATGATGTCTTGTTATGGTGTCTTGTCACAGTATCATAGAAATAGTGTTATATAAATGTTGTTTAGTCTATTTAAAATTATGTAACGGGTATCACGGTTATAGTGTCTTATCCATTTTGAATATTGGAACATGTATCACAATTACAGTGTCTGGCCCATTGTGACTTCTACAACTAATATCACAGTTATGGTGTTTGTTCCTTTGAGAAATCTAGAACTAGTAGAATGGTTATGGTGTCCAGCCCATTGTGAATTCTGGAACATGTATCATAGTTACGGTGTTATGGAAATGGAGTCTTGGACTTTGATAATTTTAAAATTAAACGTTGAGACTTTTTGAGAAGAGAAATGATCTTTCATACTTTGTCGATTTTTTGACTAACTAGTGAGAGAGTTTGATCATAGAAATAGTGTCTCATACTTAGAAAATTATCCACCATCTGTCTTAAGAATTATTACTCAAAGAAGAGATTAAGGTTAAACACAATCACAATAATTCAGAATAGAAAATGAGTAAACATATTTTATAAGATTTTGACTTGATTTACACAATTTACATTATTTTTGAGCACTAAAACAATAGGATTCTAACACCTTAAAACCTCCATTTTCCTAGTTATTATCATAAGTATACTTAAAAATTATAACATTCATGATTCCATCCCACAAATTTGTTCCATATTAATTAGTTACACTCCAATCCAAAAACAATTTCATTCCAAAACCCACACCATCCATCTAACACCACACAAAAATCATCAATATTTAATAATCCCCACACACTAATACCACATTATTTACAAATAATATCACATTCTATAGCCTACATATACCAACCATATTACCACCCCTATAATATATTGAAAAACCCCTATTACAAAAATCCACACACATATTTTTTGGTACATAATTTCTGGGTCAATATAAACATTAATCATTTCATGATTGTTAAAAAAACCATTTTTTGAGATATTTAATTATTATTTAATTTTGAGAAATTATCATAACTAAAAAAACAATTATAAATTTGGGTATCTTTGAAAAATAGTTACAAAAAACAATTTTTCACATGAAAAAAAGTGACACACAATATAATGTTTACTTATATATTTGAAGGCTTTGAAAACCATGGTAGTATAATATAGGTTCACTTAATCTGAAAATTTATTATATTCCACTAAATTTTATATTTATTCTCACGAGTTAAAAGTAGTTCACTTATTTATAGTGGCATAGTAATAAATATTTAAAATGATGAAAAATAAAATAAATTACAATTAAATCACTTATAATTATTATTATTCCATTCTTTTATTTACATTGGAATTATTATATTCGTATAATAATATTATATAGTTAAAAAATAAAAAATTAGTCTAAATTATGAAAATAAAATAAATATTAATACATTTGAATATTATCCATGAAATTCGTATAGTAATATAATACATATCTTAAAGTCATGTGATGCACAATAATGTTACTTTTTTACTTTATTTTTCATGTTTAAATCAGTTCCATATAATTAAATAAAAATATACAGAGTTCTCTATCTCAATGATTTTCATAAAATAAATTTTATATGATACAGAATCCCCTACCTTGAAGAAGCCTCATGGCGTTAAACGCTAAAAAAGATGAGAGAGAAAATGAAAAATTGTTCTGGAAACATATTGGAAGGGGTCGAATGATCTATATAAGTATTTGTACTGGAAATGGATTTTTATATTTCCCATAATTGTGAAACATAAGATTATATAATTTTCATTACAATCTGATTTTGAATATTAATCTTTATTCAATCTCTCATATATTCCAAACACTCATTTAAATCATCTATTTAATTCAACTTATATTTTCTTTTAATGTTTTATCCCCACGTTGTTCAGTTTAATCTGTTAAAATAGTCAAATTCAAATATATAATTCATTTTATCTATAAATATTTTTGAATACGTGATTTTAGGTAAATAATTTTATTTATTTGATTTTATTATCCTGAAAAACTAATATGGAATAAATTATTAGGTTTTTTTCTATTTATTTATATAACATAATTACCTTTACACAAAAAATACCATTAAAAACTTATCGTTATACATGTATTCATTTCATTTTTTATGTGAAAAAAAAAAATCAACAAAACGGATATTGGTATCTACCAATATACAAATTATAAGAAACATGAATTTCATTTAGGTAGAAGGAGATTTCTGTGATATAAAGTTTAGTCAATGATCTTTATAAAAACTAACATTTTGTGCCACAATGCATTACCTTTATACAAGAATTAAATATTATGTTTACACATAAATGAGCTCATAAACCATTAAAAAATAAAATCTATACCATTACATGAGGGTTAGGGCTACCATTATATAATGAATTAATTACTAATCTTACCTTTACAACAAAATGGGTGAGTTGCCCTTATATGACTGACCAGAGATACCATTATGTGGTGAAGTAAATTTCATGATTTTCAATAGATAAGATCAACAATACCTTATAATAGATAATGAAAAAAGTGTTATACCATACGTGAGACAGAAATCTACCTTGATGAAGTGATGAGGTAATTTATCCACATAAGTGTAAACAAGCTATATACTCACATAGCGGGTGTACTACGTAAGGTTAAAATTTATTTGAAAAGGAATATAAATTTAATTAAATATAGTTATAAATAATAAAAAATGGTTTCAAAATTTTTCTAAACAAATTTGATTTATATCTAAAATAATTTAATTAAATAAAATTCTTCTATATTAATTCCATATTTTAGAAAATCCATTTTCAAATTAAAAATTACATTTAAACCATTAAACTTTAATTTAAGAGATTGAAAAACAATTTTAAATAAAAATGTAATATTTGGTGAATTACCCAATCTACAAAATGAACTATAATTTTAAAGGTATGTCTTAAGAAATACCTATTCCATTACATAATTTATCTTTATATTGATTATCATCATTGAGAATAAAAATTAATACTAAAATAAATATGACTAACAACCCAAACTCAAACATCCCCTATGAGACACCTTCCATAAATGAATAATATAATATCAAGGAATACGTAATAAAATAAGTTCAAAAATTCAAATATTTTATACATAAACTAAAAATCCACACATACATCTATAAAAATCCAGCCAAAAATATTTATCAACCAACATTTTATTGTTCTTTTCACAAAAATAAAGTGTTTCCAACATTAATATCCTCACCAAATATGAGATAAATAAATATCTCTAATTCATAATTAAAAGTCTAAGACTATTATATATGGTCATTAAATTAATATAGTCATGGATGAAATACAAACACTCAATCATAGAACACTTTTCCCGAATAATCACTCCACGTTGATTTTAAATATATGACATAAATAATCCAAAAAATAAGTATAATAGGTATATGATTTATGGTATCTAAACATTAGAAAGAATATTTATTATCAAGAAAACTAATTTTATTGAAATCATCTCATCACTTCAAGAAAATCATTAACCAAATAGTACATCATAACCAATTCACAATTTATTGAAATTCATTAAAAAATCATCTAATATTTTACATAAATATTTTATCTTATTGAAGCTCACAAATAAAAATATACAAATTATTTATCCTTATGTATCATCATTTACATAATAAAATCTAATATTTTTAAAAATTATATTACAAAATGACCATGATACCATATTCCATTTTAGGGAACATTCTCTTACATCCATTTTTTGGTAGGAAATTTCCGACCTAAACCATTCTTGGAAAAAATGTACCAAAGTCCTCAATAAATATCACCTGATTACTATATTAACATAAAATGTTATCCATGTATGAACATAAATTGTGGATACCTTTATGTGAATGACATAAAATTATTAATGGGTCAAAACTATAGACCCTTATATTCTATTACAAATTAGAAAAAATAAATTAAACAAAATAAATAATCCACATATGAATATACTACATCTTGAGTAGAGGATAACACAATTTATAAAAAATATTTCCAGAATAATGACACATCCAATAATGTATTGACAATAATTCATTGTATACTAAAATAAAGGAATAAATTAACAAACAAATTTATGATTAATTTCTAAATCACACTACATGGAGACTATATGAATAAATTAAATGAATTGAAGTAATTCAATAGTTTTTGAATTTAAATAAAAAATTAGAATTAAATATTAATGGAAAATGTTAATGGAAAAAAATTATCAATAACTAATGCTAACATTATAACATCATCTCAAGATAGGTTCTCTAGGAATTTATCATTTCTACTGTTTGAAGGACTATCACAATAATATAATAATCGTATTATAATATATTCGTTATGTCAAATTGTTTGATACTTTATTATAATTATTTTAATTATCTTTACAAAATTTTAATATGTTCTTCATTCATGCATTATGATTAATTGAATCATAGGAATCCAAATCATGAAAAAAAATTAATTAATAAGAATTAGATCATTATAATGATAAACATGGAATGAAAAATATTTTAGATAAGATAAAACGATTTATAAATGATTTATTTATAGTATTCATTATATCATTAGATAAATTATTTCTCAATTTAAATAATGTACTGATTAATTCATTTTAACTATAATATTCATTTGGAATATATTAAAATATCTACATTAATTCGTGTATTATTATTATTAATTAAAAATTATTACTATTACATTTAATTAATCATCTTATACTTAATGATTCTATTAAAATATAATAATTATATCTCAGTACATGGAATAAAATTTCAAAATTAGGAATGAAAATTTTAAATCATGTGGATTGAACACTTATTTCAAAATAAAAATTTTTATTTCATTAAAATTAAATTAAGGGAATTTTATAAGGAATTTTTTTTTAGAAAAAATGATCATTTAGACATGTCTTTTCATTAATTTAAATACACTATTATGTTTGTTTTATTTTTATTAAATGATATTTACAATTTCTTACATGATATAGCATGTATGTTAATTACCATTATTTAAATTTCATACTCTAAAACATACCGTTCATATTATTAAATAAAAACTAAAACCTCATAAGTTCAAAAGATTTACAAAGGAATTTTTAAACTTATGTGAAGATATTTTAACTAAATTCATTATAATTTTATATTCCAACTCATATCAACACAATTTAGAATGTGTAAACTCTATTGAAATATTCACAAAAAAATTATAATTTCAACAATAAAAATAAATTAGGAACGCTATTGAATTTTGATCAATTAAAACATGCTTCAAAGACCTTAAAATCAAACATTATATATAAAATATGAAAACTATTTCTTGAAACACATACATAATGAACATCGCAAACCAATCAAAATTATTTCGATAAGAAAATATTAATTCAAAATTTAAAACAATTTTAACGTATATCATAAACTAATTGTAATCATTATTTGAATGGAGCCTGTGAGTTATTGAGAAAAAATTAATTTAATGATATATATCAGGAAAGAAAGTTACTAATAAATATTTTATCCAAATTAACTTATTATGAAATTCGAGCGATAATTAGTTCCCAAATTACTAGATAAAAATTTAATATAATTCCATTTTAACAATTAATATAAATGTGTATAACTTTAGAACTAAATTATAAAAACCACTGTATTTCAAGATATAATAATATAAGGTTGGAAAATTTACATTATCAAGGTCAAAGATCCTTTAGTTTTCTTAAAAAACAAGCTATTTCTGAAACACACCTGAGTAAAAATTAAAAAAAATATTAGAATTTCCATTTAAAATTTATTTCGGTTTAATGTCAATACCACTCACTATTTTATGTCTACACCACAATAAATTTTTAAAATAATAAATGAACAAGCATCCGTATAAATAGAGATATCGCTAGAATTAAAATTATGGGAACCCATCAAACTCGCTGTTATATATTCTATTTTGGCTGACCCTAAATTTAACACATGACCTTGTAATGATTCCTTAAAATAACATGTCTTGATGGGAGAAGTTTCCAGAACATCATATGTTTGGAGATTTCACGTATATTATCAGCACATGAAAAACTTGTAAGCTCAGTAGCTATGGATTCATTAAAATTCCTTGAATTATGTTCATTTATTTACCAATATATACTAATATGAACACAAAGAAAAACATGAATGATGAATTTACATTTCATATATCCCTAACATAAAATAAGTATGATTTTCATAGTTTATTTGGTGGATTTAGTGTCTTTATATAGAATCATGAGGGGCTTAAAATAAAGTGGCCAAGCTAGACCCTTGGTATTCTATCAAATACCAAGATTAGATAATATTATATCCTTTTCATCCCATGTTATCCTTTTAACAATTAATTTCTAACTACAAATTATCTTTAACCATTATCTTTGATTCAAATCTATCATGAAAACAGTCCACTAATTCCCCTCATAGGCCATAAATAAAGATGAGTAACCTCTGACACCCCCTCCATTTAGACCTATGTTGGAAAGCTTCACCGAGGTAATAATATAAAAATTTATATGTATTAACCTCATAATATAAATTGTTGAAAAGGTGATTAAATGGAAACCGTCACTCAATAGATTATTTAAATATATCAATATCATAGACCATAAAATATATAAATGTATGATGCTTGATATTTGATAACAAATCAAAATAAAAGGCCAAAAAATAATATGTAATACCTCCAACATCAACCCCAACTTGAAGTAATCATTATGAAACATGATCATAAAACTCCTTTTTATTAACAGAAATTTATTTTGGTTAACATAACATGAATAAACAACATAATCCTTCCCAAAACCACTCATATAATTATAGGAAATTAATAAAAATGATAAAATTATTAAAGAGTATAACTAACATGAAAATATTAGAACAAATACCCATTCTAAGCCTCTCATGGTGTAACTCACTAAGTATGAAAAACACTTATAATAAATTTTTACTAAGTAATATATCCAAGGAATTTCTTAATAACTTACCCGCTGTTTTTTCTCTCCTCGAACCAAATTCTAAATGCCTTATGATCCCATCTCTTACATTCCCATTAACATCCCCATACATTCTTTCTAAACCATGTGTATCCAACCATATCATTTAATTTCAATCCCCCCTATCATTGGAATCAAATTATATAGTGGTCAACAAATCCCCCGACATCATAAGTGAATTTTTCGACTCAGGATTCAAATATCACTAAGAGGGGGAGTGAGTGAATTAGTGATATATTTTTCTTTTATGTTTCCTAACATATGAAACAAGATTCATATCCTATTAAAAATTTCATTCCCTGGAAAACAAAAATCAAACACATATCCATTTAAACAAAATAATTTATAGGGTTCACTACTCAGAAAGAGTATCTATGTCCTTGGTATGGTTTGGAAACAATCCAATAACATACAATCCACTAGAAAAAAAACTTTTTCGACGAAATACAACAAGTAGGATATTCTCTTAAACTTGGGTAGAATTATTTAAACAACCCATTTGTGTGTGTGATCACTCTTAGAATGAATATGGTAAAACATTGTTTAAGTGCTTCATTGTCAGATTTAATTATTTGATATTTCAAAATAATTATTATCTTTCATAACAAAAACTTTATAGGAACTTATTGAAATTCATAAAGATAATTAGTCCTATACAGAAATATAATTTTCCCTTTCACACAAAATTTTAGTGTCTTGTGTGCAACATCAGTATCTTTCTTACAGTATTTATTTTAAATTACGAAATTCCTATTAGGAGAAACTTCATTCTTATGTGAAACTCACTTCTTTTATGAAACATACTTAGGTCTTTTGAAACTCAAATGATTTCACATAACTCCATTAAAATACAATTATTTTGTGATTCATATATCTGGATTTCTCTGTGTGTTGAGCTTCTCAAAGGTGAGGGGTCACCATTTATTTATAGGAATCACCGACCCCAACATGGAAAACCCAAAAGGAAACACAAAATCATCTTCATGCATGTAAAACCCCAATTGATGAAACAATATAAACGCCATTATCTTTATCAAAACCTATCCTTTAGAGAAATTTCTATATCTCTTAGACACTTATTTCATCTACTGTATTTTGATATTCTAATCTCGAAACATGCCTTGTTTGAAACACTGAAAACCAATGTCAATATTTCCCTGAATTCTTTCATTTTCAATATTTTTATAGTTTCAACCTGGAACTCCACTTGTATACTGCATTTATTATCATCATCAATATTTCACAAAATTCCTTTTCTAAGAAACTTTATCCATTTTTTAGATTTTGATAATGAAAAATTTAGCAATCATATGGAAATATCGCCACCTTTAAAATATGATTTAGCAAGAACACCAATGTTACTTCACATTCATCTTTCTTATTCAACTATAGGTTTCCTTAATCACAAATCTTATCTTATATGATATTTAATCTTTGAAAAACAACCTTTTGCATCATCATATTTTCAATGAAATGTAATGTGACTTCCCTATCTTATACAAACACCATTCTTTCCAATCAAAACTGAATAGGATTGGCATTATCTTTCCCCCTTAATTCTTTTGCATGTATTTTATCACATGTTCTTCAAATTACCTATGATATTTTTTATGTAAAAATCAGAAAACCATTATCATATTATGAAAGGATTATACAATGTGAATTGATTTATCCTATTTGAGATCAATAGTCAATGATTCTCAAAAGAAAACTCTTATTACTTCCTTTTATATACAACTTCGGCCCAAAAATAGGGGGAAAACAAAATTTTCAACTACATTTAATGTATCCAACACATAAGAAATCTATATAAGCCATGTGTAACAACATATTTATCAATAGAATAATATGTTTTTTATATTCATTCATAATGTAAATAATTTATTATATGGTTATTTATTTTAAAAATTAATTTTTAAATTATAAAATTTTAATTGGAAAAAATTATTTAATTTTTTAATTCATAATGTTTAAATTATATTTGTATGAATTTTTCTTAATTTTTTGGAAAATTAAACTTTTTGGTGAATAGTAAAGATTGGGTTTTGTATAAAATATGTTATTTTTTTGACATCATGAATACATAATAGTGATATAAAATCAATTAAATTTATTTAATAAAAAATAACGATTTAATGAGGGTGATTTTGTATAAATAAAACTCAGAACATGTAATTTAAACTTTTTTCATTATATTAATAAAACATTTGTTAGTGTCGTCGCAGTTCCTACACATCATTGGAGATGCCCTATTTTATTCTCTATAAATAATAAGTGAGTGTAAAAAATTATCTTCAATACTATTTTTTAATTATTATGTTTTAATTATGGTTTTTAGTTTAGTTTAATTCTTTATTTATTTATCATTTCTCTTTTCTAAATGTGTGTACAATGCTTTCAAAGGGTATAAAAGGGGGGAAATTAAAATATTATATTGACATGTATCAGTTTGAAAATAAAAAATGAATTATAAATAATTTCATTGGAAACTAATTAACGTATTTTTAGGATATAAATTTATACATAATTTTTATATATTATATAATTAACATTAATTCTTATGCAATTCTATTGTAGTTCTTTTTCATGCAGAATAAATAAATAAATAAATTAGTTTAAATCACTTTATAAGATTACATAATTGACTCAGAAACTGTATAAATTTACTAGGATGTGTAATTTTAATCCAATAAATCTTTTTATTCGAATTGGGGAGATTTTGGTCCAACATGGATAACATTAGTACATTTATATTATTTTATTAAAAAAGTCTACATGTTCACACTATGACTTTCGATAAGTATAATATTAATATAAAAGATTTTTTAGAAGATTTTTTTTGAAAAATAATAGTCTTTAGAGTGAAAATATATGAATCTTTTTCATAGAATTTTATTTTTAATTTTTTAGTAATAATTAATTACATTATTGGCATTACCAATATTGATGCTGTAAATATTTAATTAAGGTAAAATAAAATTTATTATTTTAAAAATAGTAAAATAAATATAATTTTCTTATTTCAATGAAATATAATACTTCAATAGGTACTATAATATTTATAATATATAAAAAAATAAATTATAATTTGATGGTTTTTTATGAGCTTCAAGTGATGATAGTCAATTCTTATTAATTTGGAAATATTATTTTTTTCATTAATAACTTTTTGATTATACTATTTAAAAATAAATAAACATCATTAAAAAGAGAAAATATGATAATATTCCTTCTAAAATGTGATAGCATATGATTCAGTGCATGTTTATCATTTTTAAAGCCCTATAATAAATTTATTATGTGTTAATAATTTGAGTAATTCATATGTTACTGCTCACATTAATTATACAATGAGGCTCCCTCATTTACATATTTTCATCACCATAATCCTTCTTTCATATATTATATCTTCCAAGTTCCATCCTCCTCAACCATTTCAACATTATTGAGATCCTGGTCTCACAAAAAGTCTTCTTCCAAGATCATTGAGGAGGTTCTCAAGAAAACAATTTAAATATGTAAGCTTCTTGCTTCTTCTCTTTTATATTTTTTCACTAATACATTATCCCCAAATTTTACTCAATGTTTCATTGAAACTTCAGTATCATATATGTATTTTAGTTATATTTTTTAATGTTATATTTATCATAAAATCATTCCTCTTCTCCTTTTATTTTTTAATAACGAAATTGGCTTCTGTTGTGTGTTAATTGTCAGCCTAAATGGATGATTATTTTTTTCTTCCATTTTACCTAAATAATATAAAGGTTAAATTAACATGTAATTTATAAAAATTTTATAAAAATATATAAATAACCAATTCTGGGTTATTATTTAATTTTTACTAGTAAGACCATAAAAATGACCATGGAAACCATGAAAAGAACACACTTGACACAGTGAATATAATAAAATATTATTAATAAATGGGGATATATATTATAAAATGTTGATTTAAGGGGTTATAAACATTATTTTAGTTATATAATATATTAATTACACTATTAACACCATTATACATGATGTTGTAACACAATTTAGTGAAGTCGAACCAGAGGTGAGGGATTTCTTAAATAAAATAAATTTTTAAATATTTTAGCGATTTGTTCTTCTAAATTATTATATTTTATGTCCATGTTTTAGAAAATGTTTTTATGAATGTTTTTTCATGGGTATTACAATTTTAATTTCTCTCATGTGTTTTAAAATGGAATCACTTTCATTTCTTATGTATGAGACATCCCTTTTATATCCTTTAAAATATCTCCTTCATAAAATTCAAAAATACTAATTTTTATGACCTGGGTAGATTATCCAAATTTAAGGGTGATTTATTTCTATTATTATTCAATTATATGTTTTAATATTTATTTTTTTGATAACATCATTTCATTATAATGTGAATGATTTTCATATTTTAAAAGTGGTTTTTTTTTCAAAAAAATAGAATTTTGAAAATATGAATGTGTTTTTCTCAAGGGTTTAAATGTGTTATCAAGTATTATATTCATGATATGTTACTCAGAAGAACTTTATGTATGGTTGAACCCATTATAGAATAAGATATGGTGGTTTTATCCCCATCATAGCTCAACATATGTTAGGTTGATCCCATTATATCTCAATATATGATGGGTGTGCACCATTATACCTCTCTAATTCATTCGATACTATGAAGATAGAAGTTAACAAAATTGTTTTTCCTTATAAAAAGGAAAATGTATCTCTTATATGGTAAATATTTCCCATGGAAACTTCATTGTGTTTTTATTCATATTAATATGTTTTCATATAAAGTTTTTTATTTGTTTTTATGTTATAACCTGAAAAATGATTTCTTTCTTTATATACCATAATGAGGTTTTTTTCTCATACTATGTATTCACAATGTTTTTCATTGGTTATATTGATGGGTAAGAGTAAAGATGAAGTTAATAAGGTTTTTATTTTCACAATCCATCATAGAGGGGCATGTTCTATGACTACCCCAATCCCACCTCTAATAGGTCAGGGGTTGGTGACTTGAACCATGTAAAAATATCCCTCAAATTGGAGGATTTACCCTAAAGTTTCTAAACACAAACACACACACACACACTTCCAAGACAAAAATGTTGAAATGTAAAAACACTAAGTAAAACTTGCACACCAAACACTATATTCCACAACTAATGAAGAACACTAAATGTACTAGAATGTAAACAGTGCCAAAACAAGCACACCAAAAGGATTATATAACCAAAATTCAAACCTATAATAAAATAGGTATTGGGTTAGTTGATTAAACTATAGGAAAATTACTCATCCATCCAGACATTCTAATCACTACCTTGTCTTGGCCCACCTTAGACTCCATCAAATGTTTGATCATCATCACAATACATGACATGTGCGGGAAGAGCCCATGTAGGGGTGATTATAAAAACACTCAATATAAAACCCCCAAAACCACCACAT
Organism: Viscum album; assembly: GCA_963277665.1. NCBI lineage: Eukaryota > Viridiplantae > Streptophyta > Magnoliopsida > Santalales > Viscaceae > Viscum > Viscum album. The sequence goes on from OY728134.1 coordinate 1,176,105,086, forward strand.
AAATACCACAAAATAAATACGATTAATTAAATAACACAAAGGTAATACTACTTATTTCCACATAGGTATATTCCAATAGAACATACAAAAATAATATCCAAGTATACTCAGTCCAAGACACATGGTCTAGAGGTCTTCCACAAACAATTTATAGCCATTGGATTCTTCTATAAGCACACTTGTTCTAGAAGAACTCGCTCCTTGAGCCATTAAATCAACAGAGATACTCACAAATAGGTATAGATCATTTGGGTCATACCTAAATGAAAACATATTTGTCAATTAACATTATGATACCTTAGAGAATGGATTAATCCCAGTAAAAATTGGGGATAAAATTGACCCAATATAGATCAATTTGTGACATAGGGGATCACACCCTGTCCCGTTCAGGGATACCACAGACCCTACCAATGTTTCCTGGTAGGTGGAGTATTTTCCCCTTTTTTTATGATTTTACAGGATTCCACAGACAAAACGTGGGTTGATAAAAGATCACAATCTAGTCTCAAGGAAGGATTCATGGATCTATTAGTGCCACAGTCTCTATAGAGGATTAAAATCTATTTTTCTGGGCATAATATTGTAATAAACCCTCTAGGAACGACCCAGGGATCACAATCAACCACTACTCGTCCAATCTAAAATCTCCCCACATTAACTCAAAAGGATAGTCTCCTTGTTATGACCTAGAACCATAGAATACTCATAAAATGAACACACCATTAAATAAGTATATCTATTTGATGTATCAATGAGGGTCACTAGGCCTTTGGATCATCTGCAAGATCGGTCCACTGACTGTTACAGTTTTCCATGTCATGATAGCTCGAGTTATTGTGGCCACATAGGATCATGAGCTTTCGAAGTCGCATGACAGCGGGAGAGATCATGGATCACAATTGATCCCCATGGTAAATCATGGTATGGTATTTTTTTGGTCTCCTAATGTCTAAACCATGTATTATATAACCCTCTCGGCCTGAACCGAATTGATGGGTCCAGTCCGTTGCACATGCTGTCTTTTGGAACATGGGATGCCTAGCCTGGACGGTCTCCCCAGGCCCATCCCCCTTGAACGCAAGCCGCTTAGGATGTCATACATAGCATGTCTGGAAGATTATTTTTATAATTTCGCCCATGAAGATCATCATAACTACAAGTGGCCGTCTATCTTTGTCACATGCCATGCTTCCATGTCTTTCCGTCGGTGTCAACCTCTGCCACCTCTGCTTCCACAAGCCACATAACTTCCTCCTGTAGTCGAATCTCAAAATGGCCTTTGATCTAGGTTTCTTAGGTCCAAATCTACACTGATATCTCTTCTTCTGTTAATTTTCCTCTAATATGGGGGTTTGACCACATTCAGAGCCTCCTGTATTGTCCATCTGCTACCATGAGGATCCAATAGTGAAGAACACCATGAATGGGGGAGAGAAAAGAACAAGAACATCTGAGGGATGAATCGATGAAATTTCTCATTTTCCCCTCAGTCTATATCCTTTAGAATGATATGTTAAGAGTAATTAGAAAATATAACTATCAATTAACAAACACATAATAACCCATCCAACAAAAATTAGAAAACCACATTTCAGTATGTTTCTGTTTTGACCCATATTCATTGGATAAATCATGAAATTGGAAAATCACAAAGAAATAGCCACTCTTCCTTTATTCAGATCAGTTTCTGAAGAAGGAAGATCATTTTGTCATCTTCTATTTCATGTTTCCTTCGAATCAATTGTTTTTCAATTTTCAATACATGAACTGTCACCATTTGTTTGAGATACTTATTCCAAATCATTCCTTATTGATTTCCTAGTGTTCCTATTGTTATGTGCCCAACCCTATGATTTATCAATAATGATACATTTTTTGGGAAAATCATTGTACCTACATAAATATGTTTTTATTAAATTATTTAATGTTGATTACATCATTTATGAGTTTTTTCATAGAAAACCTACACTGACTAACGGTAAGTTGCACCTAGGAAAAAAACACATTACCAACTCATCGGTTGTCTTAGATTTCGAATATGAGTCACCTTTCTTGAGTTTATAGGATTTTAAAAATAAAAATGCTTTATTTTATTACTTTTTTTATGTTTATGTCCATGTTTACTTTTTCTATAGATGACCTATACCAACCAATGTTAGGTCACACCTAGGGTAAAACGATTATTTTGAGCACAAAGATGCCCTTATATTTTGTATCTACTCAACCATTTAATATTTAATACTCTTATTCATGAAAACCATGTGTATGTGTTATTAAAAAGTATAAGGTTTTTAAAACAATTTTATTGTGCACAAAGGGCCTCCGAATTCCTCTTCTTCTCATCTCCTAGTATCAAAATTAATCCATATAATATCTGAAAATAATACAAGGAGAATCCATGATGTGACATTCTCCCTAACTAGGGGATTTACAAACCTGAACGCTAAAACAAATCCTACTCAAATAGATGAGAGTACTAAGCATTAAACTAAGCCTCACTCTCCCATGTTCTCTCTAATATATTCACATACTACTATTGGAAACACATCAATTGAATAAAATGCCCAAAAAAGATCCTCTCATGATGATCCACAATCTCCACTGAGTACTCCACAACATTGACCCCTTCCTCGATGTCCAGTACTCCCCAGTCAATGGAGTGTGATGGGTCATGCATGTATCTCCTCAACTATGACACATGGAAGAAAATGTGTACCTTCTCTAGTTGGGAAGGTAGATCCAAGGGGATTTCCACCTTGTAAACACTACTTATTATGATGAAAGTTCTGATAAAACTCATAGATAGCTTGATACCCTTCCCTAAATATCTGTAATCCACATCTAGGTGAGACCCAATGGAACACATGTTCTCTTTCATAGAACTCAAAAGGCCTATACTTCCATTATACATAAGACTTCTAATGTCTTTCTGCAGTATTCATTAGAACTTGGATGATGTGTATCATTTTTATAGCATCTTTCACCAACTCCAAGCCCATGACTGTTGACTCTACTGGGTTCGTCCAACAATGTGGTGACCTTAAGGGTCAAATGTAAAACACCTCTAATGGTTCTATTCTAATGGTGTAATAATATTTATTGTTGTAAGTGAACTCCACCATAGGTTGGTGATCCTCCCAACTATGGCCAAAGTCCAACATGCATTCCCACATCATGTCCTTCGAAACATGAATGGTTTGCTCATTATGGTCATCCATTTATTGGTGATACACTATCCTCAAGTGTAAACGACTCCCAAACATCCTCTTTATTTTCTTACAAAGTTGGGATCAAAAGAAAGAATCATGGTCTAAAATATCTTCTGCATATAGTGGAATCCCATGATCTCTACAGAAATATTATCTTAGATTGCAAGGAAGTAGGTCGACCTAGTGATTCTGTCAATGATCACCCATATAGAATCATACCCCCTATACATATGTTGAAATCCATTCATCATGTCTACTGATATCCCAAACTACTTCCTTCCTGAAACCTCAACATGTTGTGTCAAGACCACTGAATCCTGGAGCTCAACATTAACTTATTGACAAGTAACACATTGATAAATGAAATATTTAACTCCCTTATTCATCCCTATCCACTAAAACTAATATCATAGGTATAGATACATATTCACCATAACTTAATTTACCATTAATGGGGATGTATGGAACTCCCTCAAGACCTCCTCCTCTCACACATCTATTACAAATCGGTACCCTCTGAAAAGAGAAACATGCTCTCCACCCTTTAAATATCAATCAAGAGCATGTCCTCTGGACATATGAACACATAAGGTCCTAATGTAGGTGTCCCAGAATTATTCCTATAAAACTCACTTTAAAATTGGGGGAGTTAAATCCTTAAAATTGAGTTAACATGCTCCATCTCCATGATCATAAGATATCTACGACATGGATAATTTCTATGATGCCCCGATCAGTAACTACAAGATAGATATCCTACTAAGAGAATCTTCTACCATGTTCCCCCTTCTCGGATTATATAAAATATCATTGTCATAGTCCAAGAGGAACACGATCCATAAAATCTATCTCATGTTTATATCCTTTTGAGAGAATAAATACTTTAAAATATTGTTATTACAGTATATGATAAACTGATCACTCATCTAGAGTTTTTTCAACATCATCAATTTGAAGACAACCACGACTTGGTCTAGATCATTGGCCTCATAGTTCTTCTCGTCCGTTCTAAACTACCATGAACTAGGGGAAATAAAAAAATTCCCATGCATCAGGAAACAACCAATCAGGGTCCTTGATGCATTCTAGAACACCATGTACTCGACACCTTCCTCTAGTAACTTCAAGATGGGAGCACTCGTCAACATCTCACTCGTCTCATAAAAGCACTGCTAAAAAATTTCTATCCATACAAAAGACATCCTATTATATGTCAAGGATGTAAAATTTACTACTACTCTGGATAATTCTAACACAAACCTCTTATAGTACCCTTCCAATCCTAGGAAAATTCATACCTCAGAAACACCCTTGGGTGGCTCCTAAGAATGCATTCCCTCAACCATTTCTAGATACACTACAAATCAAACCTCTGAGGTGACATATCCTATTAAATAGACCTCTTGAGTCCATAACTAACACTTTTAGAGGATCCTGTATAAATTGTGCTCTCGGAGAGTGTTCATGACCATCCTTAGCTACCACTCATGATCCACCTCTGATGATGAGTACACTAGGATGTCATGAATGAATAACAACATGAATTGGTCCACAAAATTATTAATGATCTATTTCATGATTCATATAAACACTTCTATTGAATTAATTATTCCAAATGAAATCACCATGTAATCAAAGTGGACATAACAACAACTGAAGGTCATATTTGGTATATTATCACCCCATGCCCACAACTGGTGATAGCCTGATAGTAGTTCAATTATCAAGAACCACATTAACACGTTGAATTGATCAAAAAGGTAATATATCCATGGTAGAAGATACATTTTCTTCATAGTCACATGATTAAAAAATCTATATTCCACACATACCAACATGCTCTAGTCTACCTGCTTTGCTATAAAAAACGCGGTTGCTCAAGGTAAAACACTGGGTCTAATGAATCTATTCCTATGTAAGTCCTCTAATTGCACCCTCATCATTTGAAGACCTGCATGATAAATCTGATATGAAAGTGTAGATATCATATTTTTACCAAGATTTAGATTAATTTATATTTCCATCTACCTATGGGGAGGTAAAACTAGAACATCTTTAAGAAAGACTTCCTCACACACCACCACCACTATGGGAATCTAAGGAATCATATAATACACTAAACTGAGGGTGAGGCTAGACATCTAATGTTTAATCAAATGAACCCTCTTATGTGTGAGTCCATCAGATTCTGTATACCTTTCCTTTTCAAAAAAACTGAAAACCTTGTTCTATCACTATGGGCACATCAAACTCATTTCCTAGAGCAGTCAATTTGATCATGAACTCTAGATATCCAGTTCATACAATGAATGATTTCATATTAAATTAAAATAGCTACCATGAGTTGCCAACTAAAACTCATGCCTCAATGAGTCAGGTCACCCTATTAGCAACAGTGTGTTCATCGAATGTCCTCCTTTAAGAGTCTATAAGAGTAAGGGTTGAGTCAATTGTTCAATAGGAATCTCATATCCTTGAACAGGGTCTATGGAAATAAAAGGATTTCTAAAACATAATTCTATAAAAAAAGAGGCTATGGTGGAAAAGACACATACCATATTGTGTATCATCCCTAGAGAACTAGGGTTATATGCCTCAATCACCTACAGTTGGTGCATCCCAATCCACCAGTTTCCTAAGCATGGCAAGGACCACCTAGTGGTGGTGCTTCTAATAATTCAATCATATGACCACATACTACTAGCATGAATTAACTTTTCTAATTTTCACTACCCAAAATACCATGTGATTACTTTTTTATCCTCTACCTCAATGGTCCCATGACCATATCCCGGTCAACTATATGACGGGTCGAGTAATCTCAAGCTAGATTCCCCTGACCACAACAATTGTTGAACCACCAATCAATGGGGTGATTTGACAAACCATGGGATCCTAAAACCATTGAATCTAAGTCTTGGTATCATTCTCTAAAGCTCATGGACCACATGGATCCCGGCGACTACCATCGGTTGCCTCTTGTCGTGGACTCAGCTACCGAGTTCCCACTGTTATCTCCCATGGAAAATGTCTTCTAAATAAGAAATCTTCCCACTAGTAGGGCCCACTTAATTAACCCATCATAAGAATAAATTATCAAGGATAGCACTGATGGGATGTTGTTTCAGCATAATCCACTATTGATGTTTTAAGACCTTCATAACTGGATTCGTACCATATCCATGGAGTATCCTGAAAGACTATTAATCTTCAATGAGTACTCTGCCATAGTAATACTACCATACTGTAGATTTAGAAGTTCCAGTATGAATACCTGTCATAATTTTTATGGATATAAATCCTCTCTGAAGAGATACTTGAATTATTTCTAGGAGAGACCTGTCTAGATTATGTAACCAAGACCCACTATCACCTCACAGAGCTCTAAATAGGGCTCACGATGAAGATTTCCATATGGTCAGAATACATCCTCACAATGTGGAAAAAATATGTGACTACCTCTGTCCAATACTCAACCAACTTGGGGTCTAGGTCACCCAAAACCTGAGGGTGCGACCTTTGAAACTTGTGTAATGCACTCTGCCTTCATGAATCCTCAACTGCTAGTGTTGGTAGTACCTGTTGCTCGTAGGGTGGTGTTTTATATGGAAACCCTCCAAAATGTGTTTTCTCTGGTTTATACCACTGTACCGACTATTCTTCACTAAGAGGATCATCCTCATGATCTCACAGTAAGATCTGGGATGACTTTCATCATGGAGGCATCCTAAAAGAGAAAACGATGTACCATAGTCAATAGAGTATATCTAGAGAGATAACTGAAGAAGGACATGGGAATAAAAAACCATTCCAATATGCTTCACATAAAATTGTTTACACCAATAATTTCTTCATGTATCAAGTCAAAATTTAGGTAATCAAAGACCTAGTGTTTGGATGTGTTTGCTACTATACCTACACAAGAGTCACTGGCCTGAAATATGAACATGTATCACTCAACACTTTTTTCCCAAAACCGTCCTCATATAATATTTGTCCGAATGTAGAACCAAACAACCTATAATAGTTCTTAGTCACAACCCATCCTAGAGGTTCCCATGTCAGGACCACACCAAGACCTCCTTTAATAGGACAGCGGCTTGTGACTAGCACTAAGTATGCATGTTCTGTAAATGGGAGTCATTATCATAAAGTACCATTATGCATTCACATATCTCCAATCCAAATATAATAAAATGAAAAAAACTAAGTAGAAAATATATACCAACAAATATATCCCACAAATAGAGTATAAAATTGAATGTACTAGAATGTAAATTGTGTCAAAACACTCCCACCTAAAATAATTTTTAACCATAAGTCTGACTTGAAATAATAAATGTACTTAGACATCTATATGAACTACGGGAAAAAGGCTCATATGTCAATCCCTATTAAGAATGGCCTGGTCTTATTCTACCTTGTACTCTATCAAATGGTCAATAATCTTAAATAGACACAATGTGTGTGTGTAAATCCCGGGAAGGGGTGAGTATTAAAGTGTCATGTAGTCCAACCCAAAACCAGAAAGAAAATACCAGAACGAAAATACCATATAGAAAATACCACGATGGAAATACTATTAAACTCCACAGAGGTATATTTCAACAGAGCATATAACCATAATATATAGATATACTTAGTAAAAGAAGAAAGGTCTATAGGTAATCCACACCCAATTTACGACAACATGATTCTTCTCAATGAATGTTTTTTCTGGGATAACTCACTCATAAATTCCTTGTATCATTAGAGACACTCACAAATTGGTTTAGATCATTTGGGACTTACCCAAATGAGAATGTATTGGTAATAGAATATTATGATACCATTGAGATGGGATCACCCTCATTCACACTATGGGATACCAATGAGCTAATCTGGATCAATGCGCAATATAGGCCCCATACCTAGTCACATTGGGTGACATGATAGACCATAATTATGAATCCCACTAGGTGGAGGATTAGTGCCCATATCATGTAGGTTACATGCTTCCATATACTCAAATAGTGGGGATAGAGGGGAAAACTCAAGTAATGGGGAGGGATGGATGACTCCATATGGGGCTCGACCTCTAGAGAAGATTAAAATCTAGTTATGTGGACATAATAAAATAAAAAAACCCTCAAGTAAAGGGAAATGGGTGCTCTCTCACACTCTATGTTTCCTAGATTCTATCTCACCACACTATCTTAGAAGGACAGTCTTCTCATCCGGGTCCCAATGTTGCATTCGACTCATCAAATATATGTATCATTAAAATTATATTTCATTTGATATTTCAATGGAGGGTCAAAGGGACCATGGAATGGCCACACGATTGGTCCATCGACCATGGTGGTCAACCACGTGTTCTAACTACCCCATGGTTGACCGTTCCATGGTAGCACGAGCAACCTCGAGGCCAACAATGGACCCATATGTTGTAGTCTTGTGATAAATGGATCATTCGAGGAAAATCCTACTCTCGTCACCCACGATCCAACCCAGATCTCACACAAGTAAAACCTATCCATATGGCCCTAAGCTAACTTGATGGGCCTAGTTTGATGCTTGGCCCTTCCCATTGGCGCACCTGCCTTCTATCCCAGTCCGTCATCCCTCGCTCGGCCCTCTTGCATGTGGGCCACATAAGTATCTGCAAATTGTCTTCCTTACCACATCTGCTCATATGATGTCATATGGTATCCACCTCCAATCTATGTGGTGGTCCCCACTATGTGCCATGTGGTGCCACCGCACACTACGACTGATGCCACTACTGGTTCTGGTCTCCACCGCTTCTGATTCTAGGATCCGCCTACCATCTTTAGTTTGCCAAATCCCTAAATGGTCATATATCCGGGTTTCTCAAGTCCCCATATACACTAATCGTGAATCTTATATTTATTTTCCACTATTTAGAGGGTATGATTGCATTGATATCCTATCGGTAAGAATAACCATGACCATGATGATCTAATTGGGATGAATACTATAAAAGAGGGACATAAAATCAAAATAACAACCAGAGTGATGATCCTCTTCATTAGTTCAAGTTGGCCTCAAACTATTTTCATTAGAAGGATAAAATAAATGAATTTAAAATATTTCTCTCCATAATCTCATAGATAATTACACATCCCACAACAACGATTGAACCACTGATCAATCTATTCATGGATTGACCAGTATTAATCATTGAAATCTAAAATAATAAAATCATAAAGAAACAACATCCCTACAATGATTTGGATCAATCATTAATGAAGGATGATCATTTTTTAATCATCGTCGGAGAGGTTCCATCGAATCGGCTGCACGTTGATCACAGATCCATGATCTATCGTCGTTTGTTCGAGAGAGTTATTCCAATGATCTCCCTAGAAATTCTATAGTGTTCCCAATGTTATATGGATAACCCTGAGATTTTTTATGAATGATTCATTTAGGGGAAAGTCAGAGTTTCAAATGAAATAATTTTTATCTAATTCATTTAATGGAAATTATGTCATTTTTTATTTTTTCCATAGATGACCCATGCCCACTATGGTCATGTCACACCAAGTGAAAAAAAAAACATTATAAACTCAATGGTGGTATTGGATGTCAAATTTGAGTCACTATTGGTGATTTATTAGGATTTCAAAAATAAAATAATTTTTTTACACCTATGTCCTAGGAGACTTTTTTGTACAGATGAACCACACCGACCAAAGTGAGGTCACTCCTACTGTAATGCTTCAATTTTGTTCTCAAAGATGCCCTCACATTTTTTATCCAAGCACCCATTTCTGAGTTATTCTACTTTTTATGGAAAACCATGTGCATATGCTTTTGAAAAGAATAATTTTTTTAAATCAATTGTTTTAGGAACATCGAAACATTTAAATCGCATGTCGCCTCACCACATGGTATCGAAATAAATCCATTAAATATCATAAAATAATACATGAAAATATAATACATTAAAGTTATGGATATTTTTATCAAGAAAATAAATTCACATTTTATTGTATAGGGTTTTATTTTTTAAAAATATTTATAGTGAGTAGAAGTGTCTAATTTTTAATATTTGAGTTTTTATTTAAAATTTATGGCTTGATTATTTAAATATATAATCCTAATAAGGATTCAAATTTTGAAATAATGTTTATTCTGGACTAAAATTCCCTGTAAAGAAATTTTTTAATGTTGGGTCGTTATATTTATTTAGTATCAATGGATTTATTATATAACATTAGAGGTTAATATGATGTTAATAGAATACACTAAATGTATTGTAATTGTTTTTTCAGTTAACTGATTTTGATGTTAATGATTACCATGCTTATTCAACTAAGATATTTTAATTATGAAGGGTTTTCCAATGAACAGACAAGGGATTTCATAAAGAAAGGTACTGATAGAATTATATCCTTCTCAATCTTCAGAATGGAATGAAGGGAATCAAAACCATGTTTTTTGTGATAGTAATGGATCAGTTGAACCAGAAAATAAATGGTGGTTGTATTCATTATATGGATGAACCTAATATACCATGAAGAAACATGTGTTTTTTTGGATCATTTTATGAGGCAACATCATTCAGCATTTTTTAGAAATATTGATCTAATAAAAACTAAAGGATGGATCCATTCTTTAGAAAAGATATTTTATATCATGGGATATTTATAATTCTAAAAGTTAATATTATCCATTTATTCGATTAATGTTGAAGGATATCAATGGTGGCCTTTGGATAAGAAAAATAGAGATTTTTAATGTCTTGAAAATATAGAATGTTATGATATTAAGAGTCTTTTTATATAAAATTATTTAACTAAAATTATTTGACATAAAATGGAGAAATAATTCATAGAACTGAACCCCAAATATTATGATTCTATGTAATCATATAAATCCAATTTTAGAAGACTGGCCAGGTTCGTACAAGATTTTAATATGGGATTTGATAGTAAAATTAGTATATTTTACTCTAGTATGAAACCATTTTTATAATTAATTTTGACTTCATGAGAGTTTAAAATCTATAGGAATGATTTTCATTATGATTAAAAAGATGATATGGAGTTTTATGACACGTGTGTTCCTTGTGATGACAAGAATAAGGACCCGTCTCGTTTTCATGCATTGAGAAAGAATTCATCCATGAAATCTAGAGGTAAGAAAATCAATTTTCCTTCATTAGAAAAGTATGTTAGAAAATCTTGGAGAATATATTCCAAATTATGGGAAATTATCCTAATTTACAATTATTGGGAAAATGTCTCATGATTTCCAAAAAATTCCCTAAATGATAATGAGATTTTGATAGAGATATTGTTTAACTATAAGTAATTTGATCATTATTATAATGTATGTCTGAATCTAGTCACCCAAGATAAAAAAATATCCTATATTAGAAGTACAAGGCTAGAGTTAAATCTTTTAGAACCACTTAAATCAATTTCTATCCATAAAACAAGGTTGTATCTGGAACATTTCATTGTTCTATTGATTTTTCAAATGTGTTTTTAGATTCAGGGTCAACACATTCTTTTATTTCAGATATATTTTATCATAAATTTGAAATTACACCACATAAAATGAATCTAGAACTCATGGTAAACATACTTGGAGTAAATACTGAGGTAAAAAGAAATTATACTAATCTACATATCTTTTTATGTGGAATTAGTTTACCTAAAAGAACCCGTTATATTGCCTCTAGTGGATTATTATGTTATTCTTAGCATGTATTGGAGTTATTTTTATAATGATACGATAGATTGTATAAAAAAGAGTTTTTTTTAGAAAGGGTTTTAGTTTTTGAAGAATAATGAACTCATACTAATGATAACATATCAAGAAGTTGAGAAACTATAAAATGATGGAAATTATCATTATCATGCACACATTGTTGAAAAATGTGAACTGTTTAGATTGATTAAGTTCCAGTGTTAAGTGAGTATCTTGATGTATTTCGTGATGGTTTTACTAATGTTATTTCAGATTTATAGGTTGAATTTAATACTGATTTAGTTGCTGATGATAAGAAAATTTCTAAACCCCCATATATAATGGTTCGAAAGTAACTTTATGTGTTGAAATGAATCTTTATGAATTTCTATATAAAGGCTTCGTCCAACCTGGGACTTCACCATGTGGTGATTCTATCTTTCTTATTATAATTAATGATGGTTCAACGAGACATTTCTTTGATTATAGAGCATTGAATAACATCACTGTTAAAGAATGTATCATATTCTTTATAACGATGATTTGTTTGATATTCTCTAGGGAGCATATTATGTTGTGAAGGTTTTCCTATGGTTGGGTATCATCAATTGATGTTAAATGAATCAGATTCACCGAAGACTACATTCCATATTTGATATATGAATTATTAATTTTTTGTTTTGTCCTTTGGGTTAGCTAATGCACTTGATGTATTGATGGATCTTATGAATAGAATATTTCATTAGTTCTAGGATATATTTTTTGTTGTGTTTATTGAGGAAATTTCGGAATATTCTAAAAGCAAATGGGAGTATAAAAGACATATAAGGGTTGTTTTCAATATCATAAAAAAAATAAATTTCATGAAAGATTCAGAAAGTTAGAATTTTTGTTGGAAAAAATATTCATTCCTTATTCACATTATTTCCAAAGATGGAAAACTATTGATCATACTAATATTTTTTAATAATTTCCAAGACCCACAAATATAACTGAGATTCATAATTTCATTGGTTTAGTAGACTATTATAGATGGTTTATTAGTAATATTCCATGATTATGTAGACCACTAAATATGTTAACTCGAAATGGATTTAAATTCATTTATGAAAAATAATATGATGGTTTTTTATGAATTAAAATGAATATTAGAGAATGCTATAGTTTTAACCCCACCTTCTATTAGCGGAGAATTTCTCATCTATAAAGATTTTTATTTTAAGGGACATGGTTGTGTTCTAATGTAGAATGACCAGGAAATTTCTTATTCATCACGTTAGTTGATATTTCGTGATTTAAATTACCCTACCCATGATTTGTAATTAGTTTCTGTTGTTTTTACATTAATGGTTTGGAGGAAACATTTTTATGGAGTAAACTGTGAAATATAAACTGACCATAAATGATTGAAGTATATATTTATTCCTGAGACATAGAATATGGAAAAAAATAATGAAGGATTAATATTTCATGATTTATTACCATATGGGAATGGAAAATAGAGTGGATTATGCTTTGTGTTAGAAAAAATGATACATTAACCATTATACATTTAGAATGTGACCATTTGGTTTATGATTTGATGAATTTCGGTTTGGATGTTTTTGGTGAAAGAAATTACACTATTGTGTTTCTAGTATTAGTGTAGTTGTCTCTCTCAGACATAATTAAGGATGTGTAGAAGGAAGAAATTGAGTTGCAAAAAAAGGTTGAATTGATTAATAAAGTTATGTTTCCTGATATTAACATTGATAAAGAATGTTTTTTGTGGATTTAGATGATATTATATGTACCTTGTGATTCCTAGATGAATAATGAATTGTTATGTGAAGATCATAGTTCTCTTTTTTAGTTCATCTTTTCCGCACAAAGCTGTAAAGAGACCTTCAAGAGTACTAATGGTAGGATGGATTGAAATGTTATATTGCTGATTTTACCCTGACATTTTTGACATTTAAACAAGATAAAGATGAGATGAATCTACCAAAGGGGATGCTTCATCCTTTTCCAGTTCCATAGTTCAAATGGGAAAATATGTTCATGTAATTTGTGGTGGGGATACCGAATACATCTCGAGGCAAGAATGAAATCCGGGTTACTATTGATCATTTGAATAAATTTTCCTTTTAAATTAATATTCCAAATACACTTTCTCTAGATTAGCATTCCCATATATACCTCAAATTTATTTTCATGTTTCTTTGGATTTATATTTACATTATAAAAAATCATGATCCTCTGTTCAATCTTAACAATTTTCAAATCCTTTAGAAGTCGTTGGGAAGAAAATGAAATTTCAATATAGATTTTCTTCCTCAATTAAATGTGAAGTGGGAAAAAATAATTCAGATACTATAAAACATGCTACTAGCCTAATAAATAGAATACCAGAGATATTGGGATCATCTGCATTAATTAGTTATGTTATATTGTAGTAATATTATTTATTCTTGTATATATATGGATCCTTTGGATTCATTATAGGGAATAAAGTGTTAAATAGATGTATTTGGGGATGAAGTCGAGGAAGGAAAGTTTGAGGGACCCAATTTAGTGGAGTAAATGGAAGAAAAATATAATATGATTCAGTGACATGTGAGTATTTCTCATAGTATGTAGAAACAATATGCAGATAATATGAGTAAAGACCTTTCATTAGAGGCAGGTGATCATGTTTTCCTCAAAATATCTTCTTGTAAAATCCATATGTGTTCTCTATAGAATTGAAATATATTTCCATGGTCCATTTGGCCATTTGAAATCTTAAAGAAAGGTGGACCGGTTTACTACCGAGTAGATTTACCTCCGAATTTATATTAAGAAGAAAATGTTTTTCATGTTTTCATGTTATGAATATACGTGCTAGAGTCGTCTCATGTTTTGATCCAAGAAGTAGTTTAACTGGAAGAGAACATTTCTTATAAAGATAATCCTTTTTCAGTTCTTGATCATAAAAAGAAAGATTTTTGGATCAATTTAATTCATCATGTTATGGTTTGGTGGAGAAACCACAATGTCAAAGAAATAACATGGAAATCTGAAAAATCCTAAGAATAAAATGTATCCTCAATTGTTTAAGAAGTGAATAAAATTTCGAGGATGAAATTTCAAAGGGGGCGAGAGTGTAACAACCTAGGTATTTATAGAAAATTTATTTTTATTTTTGATTCTCAAAATTAATAATTTATTATATGGTTACTTATCTAAAACATTATCTTTTTATATTATAAAATTTTAATTTGAATAAAATGAATTTAATTTTATAATTAATAATAATTAAATTAGCTTTTAATTAAATTTTTATAATTTTATGAAAATGTTGATATTTTAGTAAATAGTATAGAATATGGTTTCAAATATAATATTTTATTATTTATGACATCATGAATACATAATTACAAAATAAATTTCAAAATATTATTGAAT
Organism: Viscum album; assembly: GCA_963277665.1. Classification (NCBI taxonomy): domain Eukaryota; kingdom Viridiplantae; phylum Streptophyta; class Magnoliopsida; order Santalales; family Viscaceae; genus Viscum; species Viscum album. The sequence goes on from OY728134.1 coordinate 1,176,120,427, forward strand.
AATAAAATTTTGGTTTCATTATTCTCATCTTTTATAGAAATAATTCAAAACATGTATGTTATAAATTTTTCATGAAATGTATAAACAATATTATCAGTGTTGTTGTAGTGCATACACAACATTGCCAAAGTCATTTTTCGTTTTTTATAAATAATAATTGAGGTCCAAAAATTATCATCAAGACACTTTTATTAATTATTATGTATTTTTTTTCTAGATGTTAAATTCTAATTTTATAATAATATAAATTTAATCTTGTCCAAATTCTTTTTCAATGCTTACATATTGAAATAAAAGATAAAATAATAAATTAAATATGTTTTATTGACATGTATATGAGTGATTATGAATAATGAATGACTTTATAAATTTATTTAGAACCTAATTAACTTATTTTTATAATAGTAATTTTTTTTACATTTATGTATTAAATAATTAACATTAATGATTATGTAATTCTAATGCAGTGCTAATCCAATGCGTATGCGAGAAGATGAAATAAATAAATAAATTATTTTAATTAAATTTATAACAATACATAATTAAGCCATAAACTATATTAGTTAAATTTCATGTGTTTGTTTCATCTAATATATATATTTTCTTCTAATTGGGGACATTTTGGACCCACATGGATCACATTATCCCCTTTAAAATATTTTAATAAAAACAATACAAACGGTTCACACTATAACTTTCAATTAGTTTAATATTTTAAAAAATGTTTTTGAAAAGTTTTTTCAAAAAATTATATTATTTATAAATATGAGAAAATTATAATTTTCACATAATTTTTACTTAACTTTTATGTAAGAAATATTTACATTAATGGCCTCAGAAATAATGATTCAATAAATATTTAATTCATGAATAAATCAAATTAACGATTTTTCAAAAAATAAAATTAATATATTTTAATATTTCTAGGAAAATTCAATATTTATATAGGTACGAATAACATGTCTAATATATAATGAACAAATTAATTATAATTAGAAAAATAAATTGATGTGCTTAAACTCATGATTGTGAATAGTTCTTAATTTGACAAATTTAATTATTTTCATGAATAACATATTTAATTAATGAATTTATAAATATAACATATAATTATTAGGGGAAATGATATAATTCCTTTAAAAATGGGATATCATATAATTTTGATGCCTTTTAAGTCATAAACACTAATAAATTTATTATATTTTTATAATTTGATTAATTCATATGTTACCCCTCACCAGAATTTTAAAAGGAGGCTCTATCATTCACATATTTGCTCCACCATAAGACGTAATTCTCTGATAACCACATTCTAATTCACTAATCATCCTCTAGAGAAACATTCTTCATCTACTGGTCTCAGAAAAAGACCACTTCCAAGAGACTTGAGGAGGTTCTAAAGGAAGAATTTTCAAAAAGAAAGATTCTTTTTTTCAAATTTAAATTCATTTTCACTTATACTTTATCCTCATATCATATCCAATGTTTCATAAAAACTACAATTTCAAAAATATAATATTGTATTTTTTTGTTTATTTTATATTAATCATAAAATATTTCAACTTCTACATTTATTCATTTATAATAAAATCATTATTCGTGACGTGTTAATTCGCTTCATTCAGGGACAATGTTTTTTAATTTCTTTGTAACTGAAATTATGGAATGGATAAATTCACATGTAATTTTAAAAATTAACTAAATATATGTTTTTTATATCTTCTGGTTTATTATTTCATTTTGAAAAGGATGACCATAAATAAATACACCATTGAAACTAAGAAAATAATGAACTCGAAACAAAAAAAAATTCAAAAAAATAATTTTAATAAATGCATACAAAATGTTATAAAAATATAATATAATATATTATAAAAATGATTTCAGTTATGTAATAACTATTAACATTATTCAAACAATTATACATCATTTTTGAAAATATATTAATGGATTCAACCCCAAGGAAAGAGACGCATTAAATAAAATGTTTTTTTATATATTTTAAATAATTATTTTGATAAATATTTCTATTTCATTTAAATGTTGTCAAATTAGTTTTTTAGAAATTTTTTATTTCGGTTTGACTGTATTAATTTCTCTCATGTGTTTCGAAAATAGATCTTTTTTTATTTGTTATGTAATCGAATTTCATTTTAAAATCCTTTGAAATTACTCTTTTATGGATGTTAAAATGATTTTTTTATGGAATGAGCGGTTTCCCCTAATTTCATAAGCTTAATTTAATTAATGTATCCAAAAAATGTTTTCATTTTTATTTTTCAAGAATAAAAAGATATTATTATTTTCACAATTTTTATATTTTAAGAGCGATTTCTAATACAGAAATAGGGTATTTTGAAAATATGAATGTGATTTTCTCAAGGGTTTAAAGGAGGTATCAAGTGTTTTATTCATGATATGTTCCTCGTATATTTCATATATTTTTTTGAGCCCATTATATCTCATTATATTATGGTTTTATGCCCATTATAAATCAAGATATATTGGTTTGAGCCCATTATAGCTCAAGATATGACGGTTGATCACCATTATAGCTCTCCAATGCATTGGGAGCATCTGAGATGGAAGTGGACTGAATGGTTTTTCCATATGTAATGGTGAATATAATTGTGATAAGGTAAATATATCCCAATTAAAATGACTGATGTTTCTATTCTTGTAAATAAGTTTTTATGAAATGTTTTTTATTGGGTTTTATGTGATTACTTCACTAACAATTTCTCAATTTATATCCCTCAATGTGAGTTTTTTTCTAATATCTGGTCTTAAAAATATTTCATGTTATAAAGATGGGTATAATAATGTTGTACGTAATGTTTAATGTTATGAAAAAAAAATTCATGAAAATTAAATATAGTTTTATTTTAAATTGTTTTATTCTGTGAAAAAATGATAGTGATATAAAGTGTCTAAATTGTAATATTTTTGTTGTTATTTATTAGTTATGGAATATTTCTATAAAACCACTAGCCTTGAAATATCCTCAATGTGATAGATGTAATTTTACGGACAAAAAATCATTATTGTGAAATTTTTTAAGGTTGTATCCTAATAGAACTTGTCGTGAATATGAAGGAAAACAACATTTTTTACACATCTTATAATGCACAAACCCCACTAATATTAGTCCATAAAAACTATGTGAGATAGTGATACTAATCTTAGATCATGGAAGTGGGGGTGTCCGACCATCTTCCATCAGGAACCATAATATTACGAAAACACTGAATATAAGAAACATGTTGGAATCAATGTGTTTATCTAATTAAGATGGAACGCATTAGTAAAAAATGAGAAAATATATTTACTGATATTGTCACATAAAAATCATAACCTAGGGAGCATAAAAACAGAAATATATAAACTCATATAATATAAAATTTCATCCCCAAACCCAATCAGTAACCAGAATAGTATCTACAATGCTACTAACTATATACTACATGATAACAACTATAACAATATATAATAGTTCAACTATTAGTTATTCATCTATTAAATTACATATTATCTTTCTCCAACCAATAAATGGTTCATTAAACCATTTAATAATATATATAAAGAAAACCCACTTACAACCATCACCCATTACTTCCATCCCCTATATTTCAATTTATCATCATCTATTTAATTAACAACTACAACTTATTTAATTCTAATATAGAACGGGGTTCCAAATTCATTCATTTTATTACACACAACCAATAATTATTTATCGAATCCCAAAAATATCCATCAAATTCCATATAATTAAAACAATTGTTTAACAATAACCTCACAACAATGTGAAATAATTTACCATTAATGACACATTCCACAACTCACACATACTTACCATACTACATCCACCACAATTTACAGTGAATAAAAATTGAGAAAAAGACACAATCATATTTTTTGCATATAATACATGATCAAACCTCAAAATAATTCTTGGAATGAATATTTAAAAAAAATTAACATTAAATTTTAATTATAATTTAGTTATGAAAGGTTTTTTCAACACTCAAATATAACCAAAAAATGGTATTAGGGGAAATTAGTTTCACAACACAAAAAATGTCATGCAAACTAAATAATATTCAGGAAAAAGGTTTTTTTATTTTCAAGTAGTATTCGAATACAATAGTTTTATTTCAATAGAGGATCTACATTATTCAGATGTATATTATAATTAATTTTTTGTAATGTTAATTCTCATTATTTCATGTATATTTACACTAGATTGTTGAAATAGTGACATATTTTGAAAATAATTACTAACATTAATATATTGCATGTGGGTCACATCTATTCTTTACTATTAATTGATTTTATTTATTTTTATCATCTGATATAGATTCAGAAAATTCTTCAAGAAAATTTATATCGATTAAGATGACATTATGAATGTGAAATAAATCTCCAAACCATATGAAAAAATATCTATTAAACTCATGCATCAACATAAAACATATATTAAATACAAGGGAGTGACATTAAAATTAGTTCTGGTGAATTTTATTTCATTAAGTAAGTTCCCTATAACTATAGAACAAGAAAAACATGTATAAAAACTCATATGAAAGTGTCAACTGATTTACAAAAGATTCTCCAGGCTTAAATAAATTTTTTTTAATCAACAATAATTTATTGAAAACGATAATTGAAGGAGAATGATTGTAGGATTTTATAAAAACAAATATGATTTAGTGTCTCGTGTTTTTTTAAAAACTCAATTAAATATTCTATTTAATCCAAATAAATTGTAATTTTAGTTTTATTTCCTCACATGACTACTTTTAATATCCCAAGATTATGTATGTAACTATTAAAATTTCATTCAATTCCATTCAATATTTTGATACCCTGTTTTTTCTGAATATTTTAGTTTATTCCATTAACTTATAAGGGAATAAGAATCTGAAGGAAATTTTTTATTTTCAGGAATTTATGATATATATTATAGTTTAATTTGATAAAATATGAGTTGATGTAATGTTATTAACATTGGTTCATTGTTCTCTTTAATATGAGAAATAAATCACCCTAATATAGCTTTAGATATACCACTACATCAGAAAATGGAAACCATAAAAAACATTAAAGAGTTGGAGCCTACCAAGATACAAATAAGTTTGAATGACCATTATAAAAACTACACCAACTTGAGACAACATGTTTGCATTACTCAATAATTAAAAAAACAAACCTTTTTTTGGTTAAGACTCAATTTATTGAAGATTTTTTCTAACATAACATGATAAAATGAGTAATTATTTTGTAGGGAATGATCTATTAATCATAACTGTATCCAAGCCTAAATGCTAAACCACCCTTACAAAACATTATTGATTTTCCTTTATATAGAAAAAACCATTTTAGGATTACCTGTAAATCGAATCCATGATACCCTTATTTAGATAATGAATTAGGGAATTTACTATTTTTTAATTCAAATATATCATTAATTAGTCATGATAGAAAGTAATTTAATAAAGATAAATAATAATACATACACTTGTGTAGGGGTTCTTGATAGTGGTAAAAATTATATTATATTAAATTTCATTTCATTTTAAAACAATAATAAATTATAAAATATTGTTTTTATTATTATTAAAAAAATAATAGATTTTATATTAAAAAATTGATTTTTTTAATCAACTAGATTAATTATATATTTAATAAAATCCATTTTTTAACATCATAATTACATTATAAAAATTGAAGTATAATTTTAAAAAATATGGAAATTATTTTAATTAACCGCTTAATATATAAGACTCTCTAGTTCCACTAAATACGATAGAATGGCCATGTAAATGCTCAAGAAAGATCAAATAATTTATAAAGTAATTAAATTTTCAATTCTTGAATCAGTTTATTATATTGATTATACAAAATTGATGAAAAAACATTATGAGAGGCTTTTATATATTTTTTAATGAATAACCCACGATAAAATCTATTTATAACATATGTTACATATATCTAAAATTATAATATAATTTTTTTTAAAAAAATCTTTAATTACATAAAAAGGACTAAAATGTAATTTTAATGCAATTCTACATCCAATAAGGGTCATAAAGCCAATTTTTTCAATCTATCATATAAAAGTCAAAATGATGACTGAAATTTTATTTATTTATGATATCAAACACATATGGTATTTGATTTGCATGAATTTTTTTGAAATAGTAATATATTGAATGGGGATCCGACACCCAAAATTTGAATGCATTTTAAGCACATTGGACACTTCAAGTTGTTAAACCTGATTTATTTTTTTCATAAAAGTAATTTAGTGTAATTTCATTTTAATGTATAGTCTACCAAATAAAAGATGATTTCACATTCAATTGATTCGAAAAATGTAGAAATTAACCAGAAATCATTGTGAAACTAATGATTTATGTTTCACACTAACCCCTTAGTTGGATTATTATCATATGATGTCCTTTTTCATTTTGAAAATAAAGTTTTACTATATGGTACATAATTATTTATCGTATTCCATGTTTATTGGATTCATGAGACTAAAGATTCTATATATCTACAATTTTTCAAGGATCCTGTTTATTCAAGTCATTATACACCAGACCTCATAGAATTAATTTTGGTTGTCTTTCAAACGTGATTTAAAAGGATAATTAAATTTGTTCATTTCTAATTTTAGATTCCCCATGATACAGATTTGTATATCATTTTCCCTAATATTATAAATTACCAAATGACCAACATTAAAATGCCTAATGAGAACATTTGATGACTTATAGTTGTACAAATTGAGGTTTATCACATAAACTGATTTTGCATGAATATCTTTTATAGGATAATTAAATTCTGTATAGTAAGATTCACACAAAGCTCATTTACACATTTTATAAATTAATTATTCATCTTTATAAAACATTGGAGGGATAATTTTATTTACTATTTAGTTTTTTTTATCATATGAGATTACATTGTTCATTTTGACCATATATTGTAACTCTATGAAATGTAAATGTAGTAATGTGCAATAAAACCATCTAGTTCCAGTATTATATCTTCATATGTTCCAATAAAGACATGATTATCATTTTGATTGAAGGAATCAGGCAGTATGGTTCATGTGCATTATTCTCCAAGGTAAATGATAAACTATATCTTGTATGAAATACTTTAACAATGAAGTGATAATTATTCACAGCAAAAATGTATGACCTTGAAATCAGTATATTTGAAGACTACCAAATTTTTAAAAAATAAAATGTATTTTAATAGTGGAAAAATAATTTTGGAGGAAATGATATTCCGGTTTAGAGGGAAGATAAGGCTTCTTGAGAAAACATATTGGTTATCTTTTAATTCAATGGATATTCTAGAACTCCTAAACTCCTTGTGTTCTTTTTAACCCTTTTATAAATAATCATCACCGTCATATTTTAATTCCAACAATCAAAATATGCAAATGGATTCCATACAAACCATAATATACAATATGGGATTCTTTAGGTTGTCTTGGAATCCATTTCCCCATTATTTCTCATTAAATTCATATATAATAACAAAGAATATTATAGGAAATGAATAGCATTATAAAAGAAGAAATGGGATTTTTTGAGTTACCCTTGTATTAAAATATGTTTGAAATTTTATCATTAAATACATTGTTTCCTTCAAGACCCAAACATTTTTTACCCTATAAAATCTTTTTAATTGTAAGAATATATGTGATTTTTTATAATTTTGGGATGTATCCAATCATAACAATTTATTATCTATGATTTATATAGTTCGTATACATTATTTCTATCAATATAATAATATATTTCCCTTTGATTTCGTCATTTATCTAGGAGATTCATGATGTCAATGTTATTGTAGATTTTGGTAATATAAATTACATTTCTTGGTAACATCATAAAACCACATTCTAATTAAAATTTTAAAATGTGAATCAATATATTACATTTAATAATTCAATTTTATAATAGATCAAAATATATAAAATATTATATAGTGGACCCTATAGGGAGGTGATAATGAGGAGTCAGTTAGTTTAGCTGACAATGCATTCCTTGACTATAATAAACTATTTCCTGCATAATTAGTGCTTAGGCATAAATAGTTATTTTAAATCATTTACATTTTTCTTTATGTTGTTTACTATTCATCCAATTTTTTAATCAATAATTAACTATGGTTATGTATGTAATGAGAAATTCTTGCTGCTTAAAACATGGTAGCATATAAAACTTTTTCCACATAACTACATATGTCTAGGAGTTGAGAAACCATATGTTCAGTGAATAGAAGAGTCATTAATCCATGAATACACTGATATAAAATGTATTTAGATTTTTCTCTACGACAAAATAGTGTTTTAGTGGTGTTTTTTTGCTGCGGTTTTTAATACCGCCACTAAATATTTTTTGATCAAATATTTCGTGGAGGTTTTTATAACCTCCATGAAAAAACCGTCGCAATTGTTGTAATTTTTTTAAATATATACTAAATAAAAATAATAATATTTTTAGTGGAAGGTTTTTAAAAAAACTACCATGAAATAGCTGTGGTATTTTCTAAATCACCGCATTTATTTAGAAAATTTTAAAAATATATTTATTTATTATTTATTATTTAAAATCAAATATAGTTTACTATTTATATTTTTAAATATTTTTAAGGTTTCAATTATTTAATATTTATAATTAATAGTTAGTAATATTTTTTAAACTGGAAACAAGTCTTCAATAAGTAGAACAACAGACTTTAGGATCAAATGACCATAACTTATGATCCTACAGTCCATTTCAACTTCCTAACCAGTCAAATACAAGTTTATCAAATGATGAAAAACTAGGTGTGATTTAAATCAGGTGATAATCAATGGAAAAAATATTTTCAAAATTTAAAAGGCTAAAATTGATCTTGAACATCAAACGACGGTAACATTTAATCCGAGTGTCCATTTGGGCTCTCCCACATATCAAATTGAAGCCTACGACAAGATCTACGTAGCATAGATCTGGTACCATCATTATGAGTATTTTACTCCTTTTTATTCAACCAGAAAGGCCTATAATTCCTCCAAAATAGAGGTTTTAGTTGCAAACGCCGATTTCTTAAAATTACAACCATTATTACTCTTAATACATGAGTCTGTTCGACCAGTACCATATTTAATATCGAAGCTCATTTCATGATCTTCGATTTGACTTGTTGTGGCACTAAAAAGGGAGTCTCAGATTATATTAGATGGTCATTTTAGTGTTTTTAGGGTTCTCTGAAGTTCTTAACTTTTTTTGATTTTCATTTAATTATTTAATTATTTACTTATTTAATATTTATTTATTTATTAATTAATTATTTATTATTATTTATGTATTATTTATTATTAATTTATTAATTTAATATTTAATATTTATGTAATTATTTATTGATTACTTAGTTATTATGTCCACAATAAATATTGATTTATTTTTAATTTATTAATTTATTAATTATTATTTACTATTAATTATTCATTTATTATTTATGTATTTTTTCTTTATTCATTAATTATTTATTATTTATTATTTAATTAATTATCATTTAATTATTAATTTAATATTAAATATTAAATATTGAATGGTGAAAATAGATATTAATTATTAACTATTAATTAGTAATTATTAATTATTAATAATCAATTAATAATCATTATTTATTAGTTATTCTTAATTATTAAATAATTATTTTTTATTTATCAATTTATTTATTTATGTATTTATTTATTTATGAATCATTATTCATTATTTAATATTTATTCTTTATTCTTTATTCTTAATTTTTATTCTTTATTATTTATTCTTTATTCTTTATTTTTTAAATGTATTTTTTATTTCATGATATATTAATTTATTAGTAGTTTGTAATTCATTTATTATTTATTTATTTATTATTTATTATTTAATGATTATTTTTTAATTAAATATTAATTACTTATTAAATATTAAAAATATACTATTTAATATTAGAAATTATTTATAATTATTTATTTATTATTTATTATTTATTTATTGTTTATTTCTCTGTTTATTTATTTATTGATTATTTAGTCTTTTTTATTTACTATTTATTATTAATTATTAGTTATTTATTTTTAATTTACTAATTATTAATTTATTATTTATTTATCAATTATTATTTACTTAATATATGTTTATTTATTAATAATTATTTATTAATTTTTAATTAATTAATTAATAATTAATTATTAAAAATTAATTAATTAATTATTTATTATTTATGAATTTTTAAATTTTAAATTTTAATGCTTACATATTAATTCTCAATGATCAATTATTAATTTTTAGTTATTATTAATTATTAATTATTAATTACTTATTATTTACTATTTAATATATTTTTATTTATTTTATTATTATTTATAATTTACTATTTATTATTTACTATTAATTATTTATAATGTATGATTTATTATTTATTATTTATTATTTTTATTTATTATTTATCAATTACTATATATTATTTACTTCTTTATTTTTCTACTATTTATTTATTTGATATTTATTTGATATTTATTTATCATATATTCAATTACATTTTAATTAATTTATTATTTATACAATACTTATATATTATATCAGGAAGGCTCAACCAGAGACAATGTCCCTGACCATTTATTAAAATAAAAGAAGAAGTACACAAAGAAATCAACACAAGTGAGAAAAACAGCTACATATCATAGAAATCATGCCCATCCCCATAACCATGATCCATTGCTTCATCCGCAGTAACCGACTCCCACTCTAAGCGTTCATATTATGCCAGAGTCTTGACATACTTCATTCTAAGATTTAACTTTTCCAAATATAGGAACTCCTTAGAGGACTACATTCTTTTTCCTTCGCTGACAGAGGACCTAGTCGTCATCGGCTTCGGCATAGAAGAGTAATCATTCCACCGCTTCCTTCTTGGCAGAGCAGTCCCAGCTTTCTCATTCCCTAACACATTCTTCTTCCCTATTTGACCAATCTCACTATTAAAGAGTCAGGTCCTACCACTAGTATTCTCTTTTTCTCTATCATATAGATCCCCCCATTTTCCAGAGACGTGCACCTCCTGGTAACAATCATTTTCTCCTCAACCTTTATCAAAAAGACTATTAGTATATATCATTTTATATATTTCATGTTTTCCCCGCAATGAGACATACTAGGATCAACATAAGACTCCCTCTCCACTGTCACTTCCACTTCTCCTCTTTGGTTAGTGACTATATCCTGTAAGACACCACCTTCTGTCACCTGAGGACATTCCATCATCAACAACAGCTCCTCAGACTCCAGACTCTAAACAGATTGTAGGTCATAACTCCATTGGAGTCAGGGGTCCCCATATTCTTAGAACCCAATGCCTATTTTACCAAAGACTCCTGAGATATAGGAACCAACTGCAGATGGCATGCCCCATCCACTACAGATCAAGACTTAACACCAAGGTCACAAATCATCCTGTCAAAACTTTTCAACCCAGTTGGGTTCATAGACACCTGCATTGCCTTCATACTATAAGTAGGACTTGGAACAGCAGCAATAAGACTCTTCCTCATCTCCCTCTCCAACATCCCATCAGAATTATCCTTAACTAGAGACATAGCAGTGCAAGAAGCCTCCAACCGAGAACCCTTCCTAGAAGAATCTCTAGCATTGGAGCACAAAACAGTTTCCATAGGAGAACTCAGATCCCCATTCACATTCCCAGACACTACCAGATCCACCCCAATTCCACCCTTAACAACCGCCTGAGGTAGCCTCTCATCAATACCAATATCACCGCCACCACTGCACTACGTCTCCACCACCCGTGAGATAACCCCCACCTTTCCACTGTAGCAAACAGCCCCCAGGTTCCCAAACCGTCGACATCCTACATAGAACACCATCTGCTATTCAAAGACTACCTTATGCATTTAGCGGAAATCCTTCCCCTCGGTAATCTAGACACAACGCAAAGGCGTCTTGGAAACATCTACCTCAACACAGATATGTAGGAAAATTGGGTGTGCCACAGACTTAGTTCGTTGACCCGAGAATAAATACCACCCAATCATTTTACCAATGGCACTGAGAATAGAAGGATTTGGAAATGAAAGCAGAAGACCAGGGAGAATTTCCCAAGTTTAAACCAACGATGGATCCCGCGGCATATGAAAATCAAGGATCCACCGGAATAAATAGAAGGAAGATTCACCTCACATTCGAGGGGCCCTCGTCCAAGATAAAACCAAATCTTCCTCTAAGCCAAAATGCAAAATTATGTGTCTTCGGTCAAGAAACCCGAAGACCTCTCTCACATTAAGCTTCCAAGAATCAGAGACAAACTTGGTAAAAAAATCTACTGAGGTTAGATGAGGACGAAATCGAGCCACCAAGGTATATTTGTACAGATCCTCAGTGCTATTAAGCTCTACCAGAATTAGAGATAACTATGGTGCCTCTTGGAAGAGATTTGGGAATTTTGGAGAAATAGATATCCGAGGGAAGGGTAGAGAATGAACAAAAGATGGGTTATTCTTCCCAGACGCCGACGGACGCGAGACTCACCCCTCGGATCTGGAGGGGGGAGCAGGACCCTGTGGCATGGATCTAGGGCATCAGTGAGACGAAGATCACAACGATGAAGGAATCCCCCAAATATATCAAAAACTCCTTATATATTATTTGTTATATATTATACATTATCTATTATATATTATATATTATATGTCATGACCTGTCCTTGGGGCCCATGTTGTGACAACCCCATGCACGCCTTCCATAGGCCAGGGGCTGGTGACTAGCACCAAAGGCGTAAATCCTGATAACTGTGAAGGCATTGACTTTATAAAAAGTAAACAAAACACCACAGAGTACAAGCAGATGTAATACACTAAGTACAAAAGAAATTTGCTGAAAAGTAAGTCGGCCAGAATACAAATGAAACTGAAAGTACAACTACATCTGAACGAAAGTACAACTGAAAAGAAATACAGCTGGAAGAATGGAAGCAGCTCTTGGGTTGTCCTCCTCGGATCCTACCTGAATGGTCGGTACAGATAGCGCAGCTCCTGGATCATCCACCACAGATCCTACCTTAAGGGTTGGTACAGATATCCCCCACAATACTCTCACCCGTCAACCTCCTCCGAGTGTCATCTCGTCGTGAAGTCGACCTCCAGATACTGACTCGTCGTGAGGTCCACCTCTGGGTACCGTCCATTTCTCGAACATTCGGCCTCTTTCAGCGCTGCTCGTCATCTGAAACCAACACAATGAGGTGCGGGCATAGCCCATACAGGTGTGAGTATACGATACTCATTAGGGACCCTGAGACCCTCAAGGTCTCACTAAATCCAACAAGGATAACCACAAAGTAGGATCTCAACAGAAAACGCTTACTTAGGTATAAGCCCATAATTATAACTAAGTTATCATGTAACCCATCTCAATCATGAAGAACCAAAAAGGTCATGAAATCAACAGATAACCACTACCTAGGTATATGACCATACATATACCTATGTTATCAAGTGACCCATCTCAATCATGAGGTTAACACAAAGGTCATAGACTCAGCTCAAACTAGGATTTTCATTATCGAAACAGTAACTGCTAAAGAGCCACGTCTCTGAAGAGTACAGTGATCCTGTCATGGCTCCGAGGTAATGCTCACTAACCTAAGACTGCTGAGGTACTCCTCCTGTCGAGTATCGCAGGTCAGCCACCGAAACACAGTAGTGCTTCCCGCCGGGGTCTGCCACCCAAACACAGTAGTGCACCCCCCACCCCCAATAGCTTGCAGAGGTACTGCTTTTATTAAGTATCGCGGGTCATCACCCCAAAAAAATAGTGTTCCATCCGCCATGGGTCTGCACCCAAGCACAGTAGTGCTCTATCCACTGGGCTAGTCGACTCACTCCAAGTCGAGTCGGTCAAGCGGTCGTCAGGTCTCATCCAGCTACGCAGTCTCCGTACTCCGCACGCTCGTCTCCGGGAGGGTCCACTCCATGAGCTACATGTAGATACTAGAAATATAACAAGTCCCATGAAGAATTATCTCAATGTACCTCCTCGCCATAGGGGTCTCAACGAATAGACAGCGCATCAATCAGGCGCCCGGTTTGTGAGTTATTAGCCTTTTCGTCCCAGGGGCCCGGATAGTTTCGTGTACGAACCAACCTGGCCATATCTCAACTGTATATCGAACTCTCAAAGGGTATACTCATAGGTACAGTTTCTCAACATGATCACCAACGCCTTTTGACGGTTCTTCAAACGGATGTCCGGTCTGAAAGTTATTAGCTTTTCCGTTCCAGGGGCCCGGTTGGATTTTGGGTACAATCCAACCCGGCCATACTCCAACTACGTCCAAACCTCAGGTGAAGTATGGAAAAACTTCCGTCTTATCATGTGAATCTAAAAAAGTAGACGGCACGTCAATCGGACATCCGAAGCTCAAGTTATAAGCGTTTCTACTCTGAGGGCCCGGCGGCCGTACCCAAAGTTCTCCGAAACCTTGAGTGTAATAAACCGAAACGACCGTCTAGATCCAAGGATCGTATCTCAGTTGATGGTGTGTCGATCGGAGGTTCATATACCAAGTTATGGGCATTTGAACGGATCTGTCCGAAAATAGGGGGTCTTGGCCCAGTCCGACCCGTCCCGATACCCCCCCCCCCCCCCCCGGGTCGACCTGAACCGGGTCCGAGTTCGGCCCATTAGGGTGTCGCCCGGCCCGGCCTGGGTGGCCTGGCGCGCTCTGGCAGCCCGCATGGCCAGCTTGGCTGGCCGAGCTGAGCAGGACAGGGGGCGCGCTGCCCCCTAATTGAAGAGACGTGGCCCCTACGTCGTGGAAGCTCTTTGTTTCGAGTCGGGGGTTACGAACCCCCGGTCTCCCCCTGAAACGGCCGGCCCGTTGCTGCAGCCGCAGTCCCGCCCTCCTGCTCCTGCGGCCGGCGGGTCCGGCCGCCGCTCCCCACACCATCGTTTCCATAGGCCGCGACCTTGTTCAATCGGCGCGGTGCGATGGCACCGCAGCCCCGCTCCGGTCGCGGCCTCTTTGGGGTTCTCCGGCTCGGCGCGACGGCGCTGCGGCTCTGTTCGACCTCAACGGTGTGGCGTGACGGCACCACGCTTCTTCGCCCATCCTTCATTGTTTTTGCACGGTGCAATGGCACTACGATGCCTTTGATCGTGCCGCAACAAGTTCAATCAATCAAGGGGGGAGGAGGGTCGGCCATGTTCATGCGGTCCGACCTCTTCTCGTTATTGTGATTACGGGCAGCCCAATTTGAAACAATGAACGGTGACAAAAGTAATCATGAACACAAAACAATTAACCCCTACCTCGAGCTGCCGTTGAATGAAGGTTCATTGCGGAAAATAACGTCACGAAAGAAGACTCTGTAAGCGTCGATGGCATCCCAGAGAAGAGAATCGTCAGCTTCGCGGTACACGGTGTCGCGTCGTCGATCTTCGAAGATGGGGTCTCTCACCGCATGATTCCACTTCCGAGTTCATGCGTCGGTGTGTTGACGACAAGGAGGGAGGAAGAATGGTCCTCCGAGAAGCACCATGTCAGAATGGGGGGCTTCGAGGAAGAAGGCCGAAGAAGTTCGTGGATGAAGCGTCATCGGCGTTTTTTGCGTTCTTCACTAGAGAAGGAAGTTCTCTCAAGCTCTCCACCAAAAGCACAACAACGTGCCCTAAATAATAGAATATAATCTAATATTCTTGGTGGAAGAAATTAATTCAGTGGGCCCAACTTAATTAATTTAATGATATTTGGCACAATTAAAAATTCAAAAAGTGGAGAGGCTCCACCAAATTAATTTCCCAAGAGGATGACATAATAAATTTGGGGAGTTTCGAGGGGGTTTAGGGGCCCGGGTGGTCCCCACCTAATTAACAAGGAGAGGGTCAAGGATTTTCCTCCAATTAAATGGGGGGTTTTGAGGAGGTTTTATTCTCCTCCATTAAGAGGGGAGTTATAGTCCAAGAGGCTCTCCCTCGTTAATGGGGGAGTATTGAGAGATTTCCTCCCCTCCCATTAAATGGGGGGTTAAGCCCCGTGTAGACCCCATTTCATAACCTCTCGTGGGAGGTTATGTTGCTAGATGGTCCCGACCCTAAATATCCTCCCATGGGAGGTCAGGGTGTGGCGGTCCCACCACCAACTCCCATGTGGATCTTTTAACCACCACTATCCACATGGCGTGAGTTCAACAAAGATAAAATAAGTTGTCACTTATTTTATTTTATTAACCCACATGAAACTCAAAAACCAACTCTCCAACTCGATCATCTACCGTCGAGGTGAAAGTCCTCTTAAGCAAAAATCGGCGCAGTGATTCCATCGGTGCCCTCAGATTTCAATTCTGAGCACTGGTTCAAAAGTTAGAAAAACTCACTCATTCATTCAGAGAACGTACTCGAGCTAAACTTCAGGAATTGATTCCGGGCACATCGGGCCTCGGATTCAGGTGCCGTCAGAAACCACAGACTCGTAAAATTCCAAAGAAATTAAGAAAAAGATTTCCTTGAAATTTCCAGGTCTTTAAATTACCCCCACCTCAGGGATTTACGTCCCCGTAAAGATATACAACAAACTAGGGAAACAAAATTGGTACTGAGCATGCATCTGAGTCTTCCGCTTCCATGTGCTCACCTGGAGGTCCCCGAACTGCAAGTGAAAGTGAACCCGAGGAATCGACTATTCATGTAGGACCCGCTCATATCGATCCTTGATCTTCACTGGAACCTCTATGCATGTCTCCCTGTCATCGACGTCCAACTCCCTGAGGTCGATGATGTGTGAAGGATCATGCATGTATCTCCTCAGCCGAGGTACGTGGATGATTTCTTGCACCCGGTGCAACTAAGTTGGAAAGGTCAAGCGGTAAACCACCCCACCTAACTTACTGAGGACCTAGAAAGGTTCGTTGAGCCTCAAAGATAACTTGCCGCCTTGGCCATATCTCCGTAAACCTCGTCGAGGTGAGACCCATTTAAGTACGTGGTCGTCATCCTCGAACTCAAGTGCCATCCACTTCCTGATTAGACCAGAAACTCAAAACTCCCACTTCCACGAGGGTAAGGTTGGCATACTCAAGAGTGATCGACCAAACCCTTCTGTGCATGAGTTTATCTTGTGTTGCCTAGGGTTTCCTTTTCACCGACCAAGGAAAACCCATCCTGACGTTGTAGTTAGACCTCAACATTTTTGCCTAATACAGTCAATCTGAGTATGAACTGTGAATCCAATCCATACTGAGACCACCGTCGTAAGGCCTCGACACTGCCGGCAAGAGATTTCAACCGAAACTATCACCTCGATGGTCAGACCACACTATCGGCGTAAGTGTGATTATCAATTCTCCACCCAAGGTATCTCCAGACGTGAGGTTCAGGTCTACGGCTTACTGAAAACTCTAGGTCTGGGACAAGATTCCTGAAAGGAATGAATGATTCATATCAAAGTTTGTTACTACAGTAGCTATTAGTTGAAACAGACTATCCCTTGAATAATTTTTAGAGCCATTGGGTCACACTCCTTGACCACATGCAGCCGCACTCTTTCCCTTCCCTCCAGCTCCCTGAGCCTAGAGGGGAAAACTAAGGTGGGTGGTTGTAGCATGTTAAAATGTACACCACCTCATGATACTCTCCTAGCTCTGCCTCCACATCTACTGCTTCGCAGACTCATCTGTCCTTAACATTTCCTCTTTTTGAAAAATTTTACACGTCCAAGTCTCTATGACTAACGCCAGTTCACATCTTCCCACTGCTAACATTCACTGGATATAACTGATCAGCCAAAAAACATTCAACCACAAAGGTTCTCTCAATCACCCTAACATAAGTAGGAATGCATAGAGGAAAGGGTGCTTTCTCGGATATCCTTTAAACACACCTCGCATTGAGTTCAGAGCTCTATGCACTAATCATATCGTAGTAATCAAGTACCAAGAACGATCGGTACGCCTCGATGAATACTCAACTTCTGATATGTCGTCCTGCCGAAGATGTAAAAGCTATAGAAAACTCTCAGCCACTTCTTCAAGCCAATCCTCATCCCCTTGTGATTTGAGCTCACCTTGGAACATGAGGGTATCTGATTTTGGAACAGGTGTATGGCAGTAATCCTACATGTGTCACCTACCGGTACCGCTGGTTGTAACTACTGACCAACAGGTAGTGATGTATAGCTGACACACTACGCGAAGGTACTATCTCAGGCATCGGTCCAAGTACCGAAGCCTCATCACTATGCGGACCATCCTCATGGTCACTAACAAGAATACAATAGTATCCAAGTCCACCATACACTCTACTAATGTCTCAGCTAGGCGGAAAACTCTAGCAATTGCCTCCAACCAGTCATCTTCTGTCTGGGAATCTACCTTGCCTCGTAACCTCAGAGGCCTCTACTACTGGAACTCGTGCTTCGCGCTCTGCCAGCATACACCGTCCACTAGTATGACGTGTGGCATCTGCTCCATAATGGGTGGTTTTTCTACTGGTATACCACCCGAAGGTGCCAACATAGAAAGAGGGTCCTGCACTGGAGCCTCATCGCTCGGTGAGTCGTTATCGAGTACTCTCTTGAAAACTCCAACTGACTATCTACATGGAGACATCCTGAACAGATACGACATGGTCAACTATCTATACCTAGTGAGCTGAACTGGTTTGAGCTGACATTAAAACTTTTGGAAACACACACGCAATCAGTGTTTTCGTGCACAAAGTCCGAAATCAGAAGTCAGGGACCTGGTGTACGGATACGCCGGCCACCACACCAACACTGGACTCCCTAAACTGAAGACCACACTCAGTACCCTTAACACTATAGCTTTACAGAAATAAAATATCAGAGTTATAAGTTCTGCGATAGAACCGACTCCTCTGATACCAATTTTTCACGACCTATCCTCGTGGCCCATGTCGTGACTACCCTAAGCCCGCCTTCCATAGGCCAGGGGCTGGTAACTAGCACCAAATGTGTAAATCCTGATAACTGGGAAGGCATTGCCTTTATAAAAAGTAAACAAAACACCACAAAGTACAAGCGGAAGTAATACACTAAGTACAAAAGAAATTTGCTGAAAAGTATGTGGTCCAGAATACAAACCCAACTGAAAGTACAACTACATCTGAATGAAAGTACAATAAAAAAGACAAATTGCTGGAAGAATGGAAGTAGATCTTCAGTCGTCCTCCTCGGATCCTACTTGAGTGGTAGGTACAGATAGCGCAGCTCCTGGATCATCCACCACAGATCCTACCTAAAAGGTAGGTATAGATAGCCTCCATAATGCTCTCGCCCGTCAACCTCCTCCGAGTGTCATATCATCGTGAAGTCCACCTCCGGATACTGATTCGTCGTGAGGTCCACCTCCGGGTACCATCCAGTCCTCGAACACTCAGCCTCTATCAGCGCTACTCGTCGTCTACAATCAATAAAATGAGGTGCGGGCATAGCCCGTGCAGGGGTGAATATACGATACACAGTAGGGACCCCGAGACCCTCAAGGTCTCACTAAATCCACCAACGATAACCACAAAGTAGGATCTCAACAGATAACCCTTACTTTCGTATAAGCCCATACTTATACCTAAGTTATCATGTAATACATCTCAATCATGAGGAAACACAAAGGTCATGAAATCAACGGATAACCACTACCTAGGTATATGACCATACATATACCTACGTTATCAAATGACCCATCTCAATCATGAAGTTAACACCAAGGTCATAGACTCAGCTCAAACCAGGATTTTCATTATCGAAACCGTAATTTTTGAAGAGCTCCGTCTCTGACGAGTACAGTGATCCTGTCACGAATCCGAGGTAACACTCACTAACCTAAGACTGCTGAGGTACTCTTCCTGTTGAGTACCACGGGTCAGCCACCCAAACACAGTAGTGCTTTCCGCCGGGGTCTGCCACCCAAACACAGTAGTGCACCCCCCCCCCCTAATAGCCTGCAGAGGTACTCCTTCTGTTGAGTACCACGGGTCTCCAACCAAACACATTAGTGCTCCATCTGCCATGGGTCTGCACCCAAACACAGTAGTGCTCCATCCACTGGGCTAGTCGACTCACTCCAAGTCGAGTTAGTCAAGCAGTTGTCATGTCTCATCCAGCTACACTGTCTCCATACTCCGCACGCTCGTCTCCGAGAGGGTCCGCTCCATGAACTACAGGTCAATACTCCATGTATCACAAGTCCCATGAAGAATTATCTCAAGGGACCTCCTCATCATTGTGGTATCAATGCAGCAGACGGCACGTCAATTGGGCGCCCGATCTGTGAGTTATTAGCCTTCTCTTCCCAGGGGCCTGGTTAGTTTCGTGTACGAACCAACCCGACCATTTCTCAATTGTACCCCAAACTCTCATAGGTTATACTCATAGGGACTGTTTCTCAACATGATCACCAACACCGCTGACGGTTCTTCAAACTGACGTCCGGTCTGAAAGTTATCTTTTTTCCGTTCTAGGGGCCCGGTTGGATTTTGGGTACAATCCCACTCGGACGAACTCCAACTACATCCAAACCTCAGGATAAGTATACCAAAAGTTCCGTCTTATCATGATAAATCCAACAAAGTCAACGGCATGTCAATCAGACATCCGGAGCTCAAGTTATAAGTGTTTCTGCTTCGAGGCCCCGGTTGTTTTCGTGCTCGAACCAACCAGTCCATACCCAATGTTCTCCAAAACCTTGAGTGTAAAAAAATAAAATGACCGTCTAGATCCAAGGATTGCATCGCAGCTTATGGTGCATCAATCGGAGGTTTGTAGCCCATGTTATGGGCATTTGAACGGATCTGTCCGAAAATAGGGGTTCAGGCCCGGTCCGACCCGGCCCGATACCCCCCCCCCCCCCCCCCCCCCGAGACGACCCGAACCGGTTCCGGTTCTGGACCATTAGGGCATGGCCCGGCCCGTTGGGTGTGGCCTGGCATGGCCCAGACAGGCCTGGGCGTGGCCCGACCCAGCCTGGGCACGGCCCGATGGCCTGGCGCGCTCGGGCAGCTCCAGTGGCCAGCTCCGTTGGCCGAGCTGAGCGGGACAGTGGGGGCGCACTGCCCCCTGATTGAAGATCTGTGGCGCCCACATATGGGTAGCTCTTTGTTTCCAGCTGGGGGTTATGAACCCATGGTCTCCCCCTAAAACGGTCGGCCCGATCCGGCCAGCCGGTTGCTATCGCCGCGGTCCCGCTCTCCTGCTCTGGCGGCCGGCGGTTCCGGCCGCTGCTCCCCGCACCACCACGGCCATAGGCCGCGACTTTGATCGATCAGCATGGCGCGATGGCACCGTGCCCCTCCATCGCGCCCACGCTCCGGTCATGGCCTCTTTGGGGTTCTCCGGCGCGGAGCGACGGCGCCGCGGCTCTGTTCGACCTCAACGGTGTGGCATGATGGCGTCGCGCTTCTTCTCCCATCCTTCATTGTTTTTTCACGGTGAAACAGCAATGTGCTGCAGTTTCTTGTTCCACAACACATTTAAACAATCAAGGGGGGAGGAGGGTCGGCCATGTTCATGCAGTCCGACCTCCTCCCATTATTTCGATAACAGGCGGCCCAATTTGAAACGATGAACGACCACGGATGTATTCAAGATGAAAACACAATTATCCCCTACATCGAGGTGTCATTGAACGAAGGTTCGTCATGTAAAATAACTTCGCGGAATAAGACTCCGTAAGCTTCGACGGCGTCCCGGAGAAGAGAATCGCCGGCGTCGCGGTACACGGCGTCGCGTCGTCGATCTCCGAGGATGGTGTCTCTCACCACATGCTTCCACTTCCGATTTCGTGCGTCAGTGCATTGACGATGAGGAGGGAAGAAGGATGGTCGTCGGAGAAGCACCACGTCAGAATGGGGGGGCTTTGAGGAAGAAGGCAAAAGAAGGTCAGGGAAGAAGCGTCGTCGGCGTTCTTTGCGTTCTTCACCGGAGAAGGATGTTCTCTCAAGCTCTCCACCAAAATCGCAAGAACGTGCCCAAAATAATAGAATATAATCTATTATTCTTGGTGACGGAAATTAATTAACTGGTCCCCACTTAATTAAGTTCACGATGGTTGGAAAAATTCAAAAATCAAAAAATGGAGTCGCTCCGCCAAATTTATTCCCCTAGTGGATTACATAATTAATTTGGGGAGTTTCGAGGGGGTTTAGGGGCCCGGGTGGTCCCCACCTATTTAATCAGGAGGGGGTCAAAAAGTTTCCTCCCATTAAATGGGGGGTTTTGAGGAGGTTTTATTCTACTCTACTGAGAGGGGAGTTAGAGTCCAAGAGGCTCTCCCTCATTAATGGTGGAGTATTGAGAGATTTCCCCCCCTCCCATTAAATGGGGGGTTAAGCCCCGTGTGGACCCCATGTCATAACCTCTCGTGGGAGGTTATGCTGCTCGGGGGTCCCCACCCTAATTATCCTCCCATGGGAGGTTAGGGTGTGGCGGTCCCACAACCAACTCCCATGTGGAGCTTTTAACCAACACTATCCACATGGACTGGGTTCAACAAAGATTAAATAAGTTGTCACTTATTTTATTTTTTAACCCTCGTGAAACCCAAAAACCAACTCTCAAACTTGATCATCTACCGTCGAGGTGAAATTCCTCTTAAGTGAAAACTGGCATTATGATTCCATCGGTGCCCTCAGATTTCAATTCCGAGCACTGGTTCAAAAGTTAGAAAAACTCTCTCATTCATTCACTGAACGCACCTGAGATAAACTTCAGGAATTGATTCCGGGCACACCGGGCCTCAGAATCAGGTGCCGTCAAGAAACCACAGACTCGTAAAATTCAATAGAAATTAAGAAAATAATTTCTTTGAAATTTCCGGATCATTACATTATATATTATATATTATATGTTATATGTTATATGATATCGAATATATATTTTATATTATACAACACACATTATACATAATACATTGTATATTATATATTATATATTATATATTATATATTATATATTATATATTATATGTTATATTTTATCTATTATGTATTATATATTATAGATTTTATATTTTATATTTTATATTTTATATTATATATTATATATTCTATATTCTATATTCTATATTCTATATTATATATTATATATTATATATTATATATTATATATTATATATTTTGTATTATGTATTATATATTATGTATTATATTTTATGTTATATATATTATATGTTATATATTATATGTTATATATTATATATTATTAATTATTGATTATTAATTATTGATTATTGATTAATCAATATTGAATAATAATTATTTAGTGTGTATCTATTTGTTATGTATTACTTATTCTTCCAATTAATATATATGTGTATAAGTATATTATTTTCAATTTATTGACAACATGAAGAGCCTACCGGTGTGGTAAAGTTTTTGCAGAATAAGCTTGAGGTAAGGGCTTCAAATCTCAACTAGCACAGAATTTCTATATATTGCATGGGCTTGACCATAGACATGGACTTATGCATAGAGATAGGCATGAGCGTGGTAATAAGAAATAAATAACTAAATAAATAATGAAAATATATAAAAATAATAAATAAATAATAAAAATAAATTAATTAATTAAGAAGACAAATAAAAATAATAAATACATAAATAAATAAATACATAAATTCTGAAAATATAAAAAATTAATAAATAAATAAATTTTTAATTAATTATATAAATATTTAAATTAATAAATACATAATTTAAGAAAAAATAAAAATAAAAATAAATGGATAAAAAAATAAATAATTAATAAATAAATTAAATATTTAGATAAATAATTAGATAAATTATAAGAAAAATTCAAAAATATAAAAAAATTATAAATTATTTAGCGACGGTTTAAACCGCCTCTAAATTGTTCCATGCAGTTTTAAATAACTCCTGTAATTATTTCCCAACATAAGATTTAGTGGCGGTTTTCCAAAACCGCCTTAGAATGATTTAGTAGCGGTTTAAATCGCTATTAAATGACAAAAATTCATAGCAAATTACAAATTTTTGCATAGTGTATGATATTATGAATAAAGTAGTTCAATTTATAGTTCTGTATCATGTGAAAAATATGACCAAAATTGGTCTTATGTGATTTTGTGAATGATGACATGAGTAAAATTGAAACTCATGTCATTTGGGGAATGTATGAATGTACAGTTCTTAAATCCAATTTTTAAGTCACAAATTTTCTCATAAAAGAGTATTGAGTCTCGACTTATGTCCATACTGGACATAGTAACATCATTATAAAATTAAAATACTAAAATAACACTAAAAGTTAACCCTTGTTGTTTTCAAAAATAAATTTTTTCCATTTATGATTTGTGGGAATAAGAGACATCAGAATATTATTGGATTGGAGAAATTTATATTTTAAAAATTTATTAATATAAACTAATTATAAAAAAAACATTTTTAAAGAATCAACAGAATAAATAGTTCTTCTAAAGAATTTAAATTTTTGGAATATGATCCCAGGGTATTTTGTGACCTATTACTCTAAAAACCCCATGAATCAAATTCATGGGTAATCCAAAATTGATAAAAACCCATTATTTTATTCATTATTATTTGAGTAAGATGGATGAATGAAAATATGTTTATGATATTGGTGGATGTTTATTGAAAATAATGATCTAAAAGCTTTTTATGTTTTGTATGAACATATAAGAGATGATTTTTATATCTAAGGAAGTTGTTAAAACATTTCGAAACCAAGAGTCCCAATATAAGATAAACATGAACAATGTAACATCATATAAACTATAAATGACCAAAACATACCTATAAATAATCTATAAAGAGTTATGTGAATGAATAATCATAATTTATGTTATATATAATCTCTATCTAGAATAAAATTTTACACTTCAGAGGATCTTAAAATACAACATAAAATCTATCAAATAGTAATCAAATGATTCCTTTGAGTGACCATAAGAACAACTTAAGTACATTCTAAAAAACAACATCATTTATGAATTCATTTTATACTTAGACTCATATATTTTATTCAATCTACTACTTCAGCGTACATCTAATCCTTATAAGGGCAATGTTTCATCATAATTTGATCCTTTTCTTCTTACCACCTACATAAATGTAACCCAGCTATTTATGTGTTGTGGAAAAAATATTTATTTATTTTATTATCCTATATTTATATAAGATTAAATTTTATTCTCTATTGTCTTCTTAAACATTAACCATAGTATGTTTTATTGATTATGATCCAAGGAATATTGAAATTTCAGAAACTGCAACAATAAAATCTATATTATTTCATCGATATATCAACATTGATTATTAAATATCCATTTTCAATATTATATCATCTCTATTATATTCCATCTTTTATATCTATAACATTATTTCGATGTTCTCAATTGATTCCATAACATTGAATTCAAACACTTGCATCGTCTATAATAGAATTCTACCATGTTACTACCAACATTAAATCACCTTAAAATATAATTTATTTTAATTACTCTGGTAGTTTTTTAAAACTTTTATTGATTATAATTGATAATCTTTTGTTGTTTCTGAGGATTTATTTCAAGCATTGATGAATTTTGTTTTAAAATATTTGGGACGAGATTATCTAAAATGTATAAATCATTTCATGTTATTTTTTAAAAATTTATTTTTATTTAGGGAATTTAATAGTTACAAATTAAAATATATTCTAGTAATCACATAATATATTTTTTTCAACACGTATGAAATTTTGCGTACCAAAAAAATATTTGTGCTCCATAAGATGATTGACCAATGCATAGAACAATTATATTGTGTGTTATAAATTTGATATTAATTTATTGAAATTGATATTATTCTATGATAATTGATCTACCTGGAAGAATGTTTTATCATGCATATGGATTTTTCAATCTATGAAAATTTTGGATCCACACATAAGAAGATTAATCCACATAAAAAGATTGATTTATGCCTATAACATATTAGTTATACATATGATGTTTTCTCAATCATTATTTTCTTTCATGAAAATTAAATTTTTTATAATTGTTGTGTTTTAAATAATTTCAAACTGGTTATGTAATTGATATTTATAGAATATAAAAACAACACCTTTAAAATATTCTTCATGTAGAATAAATAATTGGTGATCCCGACATCCTAGAGAAATATATAGTTAACTAGTTCATCTAAATTTGGGAGATCAAAATGAAGATGAATTGCATATATTCTGGTATAAAGGAATAATGTTTAGGTATTAATTGGATAATAACTTGACGGTCTTCCAATTCCAAAATCAGTCAGTGATATTTTAGTTATTCAAGAATAATTTTTTATGAAATGTAATTTTTTTGAGGTTGAGATTGAAAGAATATATATTTCATGAGATGTTATTTATGTCATGTTTTTAATGATTATTTTTATACAGAGAGAAATTATAAATATTTTCTATTATATTTTATATATTTTCAATACTTTGATAAAAATTGAAGATGCTTTCTTGAGAAGATGAAGTGTAAAAGGTTACATCATTAATACAATGTGGAGAATGTATGTATATTGGAAATATTTTAATAAGTATTCATTGAAAAGTGAGGTTATTCAATGTAATATTTAATAATCCACTCTTCAAGCTATTAGGGAAAAAAGATTAATAATTTTAAATTTTAGTATAGATATTTTGATTAAGGAAATATAATAGTCCTAAATCAAGAACTTTTGGATAAATCACAGATATTGTATATATGAGTGAGTGTGAATAAAATATCCCCCTTATTGTATTAAAAAGATATTTTGATACTCAGTGTTGATAGTAAATATGAATAGTAATAGAAAAGTTGAGTAGAATATAAAATGTTATAGACTATAACTATGGAATCATTCAAATGATGATCTTTTATTTTTCTCTTGTTCATAGTGCTATAAATAAGATAAGAATATTTAATGAAAAATTAAATATTTTTTGCACTGTGAGTTGTGTAGTAAATTATATTCCTAATTTCATCACTAATATTATTTTAAAGTGGGAATTATTTATGAATGTTATGTGTGTTTTTTTATTTTATCTTATTATCTTAAATTGATGGTTTACACAATGTTTTGAGGAAACCGTCAGAAAAAATAAGAATAATCTTATATTTAGTGTAGGTTATCTTTGATTTGAAATGTTGAGAGATATTGTATCCTATGTGAGTAATATATGAACTTGGAATTGTGGGATCAGGATAAATACAAAACATAACAACATGTATTGATAATATGTTATTATATTAAAATATTTTTTTCATAGATAAAAACTTATTATAGTAAATAGTATGTTTATACATTTTAACCGAACAATATAAAAAATGAAATTTTTACTTTCAATTATTTTCCCACATTTACTTATAGTGAGCCCATGATTTGTATAATAAATACAGTCAAATTATGAAGAAATAAATACATTTAATTCCAAAAATAAAATTTAAAATATACCCTACATGAATTCCCCAACTCTTAGTGCATCCATGGATATTTAAATTTTTAATAGAGCTTATCATTCCCTCTAATAGAATATCTCCATATAGAATATAAAAAACAATCCTAGTTAATAATAGTTTTGCGACTATGTTTAATGGAATTAATTTCTATGGTTTTAAAATAGAGTGATGTCATTTTGGTTGTTATAGCGATTTGATGTTCTCAACACAACCATTTGGATTTTCTACCAATTCAAAGAGGTCATAAAATTTCATTTACTAATAATATGAACATTGATGGGGATGGAAATTATAGAAATTCCTTTTTTATTATAATGATTTAGATAGTTAATAGAAACTTATGGGGATTAAAAACTGCTAAATCCATTTTGGATAAATACAAGATAATTTATAAAGGAAATATAAAAGAAAAATATGAAAACATACAAATTTAGAGATGTTTGTTTAAAAATATAATGATGGAATAGATAAATCCATATATATTTACTTAACTATAATGATGAAGAATGTATGAAACATTATATGTCTTAATGAACAGCTAGATAATAACATTACTATGGAAAAACACAAGAGATATTTTCATAAGAAATTTGATTGAAAGGATTACAATCTTGAATACAGGGAAGGTATATTATTGTATAAGAAACATTATATCACTATTTTTTATGAAATAGTAAATAATGTTTGCTTTTAGAAATAATGAATGATGTGAAGGATTTTGATTCAATGGTATAGATAAAGATAAAACAATAAGTAGATAAAAACATATATTGGTATGATGATGATGATTATATGTATTATAATAATAATGGAATCATATCTCATATCTATTAAAATTCTGAAATGGTAAAGGGAAACTACAAGGGTAAACTGCGATTGAAATTACTAAAATGTGGTGGTATTTTAGATTTTGGGATCAACTATAAAAGGAATAAAATATATGAGTTTAATACTTAAGATAAATATGGATAATCATAATAATATAATTAGATATTAAGCTCTAAAATTATTGATATTCTTGGAGAAAAAAACTATACTAAAGATAGAGAATAATTTTTTTGAGTAAAGAGGAGGAGGAATAAATTTCCTATATAAACTAATGTTAATACGAATAACTTGAAATGTTTAAAAAATTTATGGATCATATAGAAGACCAAGAAACCTCCTCATGTAGTTATGTTTAAGGTGGTGAGGATTTATATGTGGGATGTTTGATTAGACATGAGTTATGGGCCTGTAATGAGAAAACCACGAAGATGATCATGTAATTTTAAACCCTGAAGAAAACATATAATAAAAGATTGAAGAATTGAAATAATATATAAAAGGAAAGATTAATTTCATTGAAGAGAAAAAATAATTCATGTATAGGTATTATGGGCATGAAAATATCAATAAATAACTAGATATGAAAGTGATTCATAAATATATAAAATTTGGATTGTAGAAGAATAATTTATTACTAATGAATATGAGTTAAAATAGGTTACATAACACATCAAAAAATATATTTACATGAATTATAATTGATATAAAATATCTAAAGGTGATAATATATAAATTTAGGATAAACATTTAACCAAATTTACACAAATAGTTGGATCAATTTTAAATATTGGTGCATGATTATATACAAGAATGTGGTATAATTGATAATGGGAGACATTAATAAATATCTACAGAAGGAAAATATTATTCAGAAAAAGTAAGAATATTTTAATAATAAAAAACTAGGCATTATCTTGGGGAAGGGCCAGAATTATTGAAAATAATGGTTTTTAAAATATTTTGTAATTTACAAAAGATTTAGATTTGTGGGTTATTGTTGATGTTGTAGTATTTTAAACTAAAATTATTTACCATTCTAGTATAAAATTTCTTTAAATGTAGGTATTCACAAGTTTATGTGGATGATCACTAATGTGAAGATGAATAATTCTATAAAGAATAAGGTTATAAAAATAATTCAATATTTTCATTCAAAGAACATGTTTGAAAAATAATGAAGGATGTTTGTAGCATATGTTATATAATAAGTTGTTTATGATTCAGGTGATAGAAAAATATCGCTGAAAAGTTTCCCTATTTAAATGGTAAATAATTTTAGAATAATAATCAAAACAATATGTCATATAGTAGAAATTATGCCGAATGAAACAACAAAAAGAATTCCTTGGATCCTTTATCAAGTTTATTCATAACATATTAATAGAGACACCAAAATCATGAATGTCGGGACAATAATAAAAGGTGGAGAAATTTAAATTTAGAATCATTTATATGTGACACTAAAATGTGATGGAACTATTGAAAATTAGGGAAAATACTCAAATGAAAAAAAAATTGTAGAAGGAATAAAACACAAATATAATTCTGTTTGTAATTTTTTTGATGATGGATGTTGTTGTTTGTTAATAAATCATGTATTATGAATAGTTTCAAAGAGAAAAGTGTTATCATAAGAGGTTAATGAAAAAGTGGGTTCTTGTTTCTATTTGGAGGCCCATCTACATTATGCTAGATGATATCCAAATATTATAATTATTTAGTGTACATGTTAATTGTCCATCTTGGATATAAAAACATGATAAATATTTCAAGACATGATTCAGTATGAGAACATCCCCTACTGAAAGGTGATATATAATTTATTTTTTACAGATGATTAAAATGGAATATGATGCGTGTGATAAACATTAAATTTTATATTCAGTCTACTAGACCATTAAAACTCATATATTCAGATGTTATTGGATCCATGATGAGAAAATAAAACAAGGTTGGTTGTTTTTTCATAACCTTCATTGATGAATATATTTTTATGACTAATTTCTTTCTAATGATAGATAAATAATAGTCCCTCTAATTTTTATTATTTTCTGAAGTCAAGATGAGAAAAAACTAGGTCTGTTGGTCAAGAGGATGAGGTATGATAATTTCAAAGAGTAAATATCAAATTATATAGAATTATATAAAGGAAATTAGGGAATGATTAATCAATATGGTACAATATAAAATCCCGAAAAAAATAGTGTGCATGACAGTGAATAATCATTTTTGGTATAGGGAAACAACTTTATATAGAAAAATAATTTTATAATTATTTTAGATAAAATATATGGGAAATTTATTTCAATATAGAAATGGATTCTTTTGAGTCCTGGGAAAAACATGAAACATTGTTAAATATTATATCACAGAAATTAAACTACATGATAAATTAATTTATTTTTAATCCCATATTACATGAAGAAAAAGAATATATATATATTGGAAAATTTAAAAAAAATTATAATGAAAAATATTTTCTAGGTTACCATTCAATGTGATGATAGAATAAGCATTTGAGAAAACCCAACACAAGTTGTTATAATGTTTTGATTTCAAAATAATAAATAATTTATAAAAAAAATTATTATGGTTTAATTTGAAACATATAAATATTGAAACCTGAAAAATTTAAAAAAATCTAATAATATTCAACAACCTATAATTTATTAGTTTGTAGTTGTAGTTGACTCAGATGGGATTAGTGATGAATAATAAATACGTAATAGTGACAAAGGCATCCAAATATAAAAAAACAAATTTATTATTGGAATATTATTTTTTAGCGAGATAAACCTATTAAATCAAGATTGATGTTATGTATTAGAAAAAAACTCTAATTATCTATTATGTTTAACATAAAAATATTTATTAGGATATTTAGGATAAAGAGTTTGTTATTGCATTGAAGTAGAAACTTTATGAAATTTATTATAAATCAACATAATATCTACAATATATGCTTTACATGATAAAGATGATAAGAACCAAGTAGTATTCCAAATAAAAATATAATGATACATTTGTATTAAAAAAACTATTTTAAAGGTGTATTCCTATATGGAATAGGATTTATTTGAAATACCTTTTCACTATTGGGAAGGATTGAGACCATTAGGAGGTTCTTTCCAATAGATGATCAGAGACACTAATTGTTTTTCAAATTGATGTGATATCTAACTTCTAAAATATTTATCCTAAAGAATAGGTTTTAATTGACCATCATGATGGTTTTATTCTAAATAATTATCGTATTATGGTATACACTAAATTATATCGATTAAATAAGACCCTTAGTGTAACATCCTAAGAATATAATATATAGATACTTGATAAATAAATGCCTTTGACAGCTTTTGAATAATGAAACTCAGAACTTACCTGAATAATTTTTAAAAATTATAAAATAATTCAAAATATATGATATTTAATTATAATTTAATATTAAAAAACAATCTCAAATACACATTAGAATTATTATTGATCCAAAACAACTATTTTTAAATTTTTTTAGCTGAATATTTTTTGTCATATATGTTTTATCTAAAAATTAATTTTTAGTATTAAATGTATGAGAATTTATTTTTTAGAAAAGTGGAATATGAAATAATTTATTATCAATTGGATTCAAATGAAAATAAAATCATTTCAATATAAAAAGTAACGTCTTTATAGAAAATTTAATTTACACGAAATATGTATTCTTATATTATTAAATTAAATTGATATCTATTGGAAAAATAATTCAACTAAACATGAATTTAATATTTTAAATACTAAAATTAAACATTTTCTTAATCTTTTTTACTCGGAATGAAATCATTATTAATGATGTTTTTTGTTGAAAAATTCACTATTCTGAAAGTATTATTCATTATATTATATTCGAAAATACTTAAATGGATTTCTACTTCTTGTAAAATTATAATGTTATTAAATTTGTTCGATATTTATAATTTTCTTGACTATATTTTGTTTTATGTTCAACGTTTTCAGTCCAAATGAATATTTTCCATGGTAAAACATTATCACTATGGTAATGGTTAAATGGAATAATGTGATAAGTGTGTTAAACATTGAGGCAATTAATAAAACCTCATTTAAATAGGGGTAAATGTGATCATCTAATTATATTTTTTGCGGCCAATTATATTATATTTTTTTTTGGTGTCCTTGTTTCCCCATTTAGATGAATGTGACAATTTTATTTTAATTTTTTAATTATTTATAATTGTTCCACCTTCCTCTCTTATAAATGAAATCAATGTACACATCACAACATCAATACTTTTGATCCATATATTTCAACCAACACAAACAAAAATAAATTATTCACTTACCTCTAATTATATTATGTCTTATGGTATTCCCAAAAGACCAACCATTGATGTATTATGGTATAATCTAATTGAGGATTCCCTGAGAAGAGGTAATTGAATTTACCCATCATTTTTGAGTTTCCTTATTCCATAACACCCATAAAATATTATATAAATATAATAAAAGTATGAAATCTATATTTTTTCTATAATAAAATATTTTCATATTAAGTGTGGTTGAATTTCGTTTCTTCTTAACATTCTATGTAAAATGATAATGTGGTTCAGACATGCGTGTGGAAAACCAGCTCTAAGAAGCGATTTGATTCATTTTTCACGTTATCCATACATAGATTTTAATTTGAATGAATTGCATTAATAAATAATATATTAATGATATTATTATTATTTCTCAAATGTATATTATTATTAACCATTTTTTATTCCATTCATTTGAAAATTAAAACCTTTCTCTTACATGTGTATAAACTACTTTCTCCATGAAGTGATTTTATTTATCTTTTAACCCCAAAATATACATATTTTCATATAAATATATTAATTGATTAAATTATATAATTATAACGTAGTTATGACTATATATATGATGAAACCATGAACAATATGTAGGGACTATAATCATCGAATGATTATATGCATGTGAAATCGAACATTTGACACCCAAATATTGATTTTAATAAATAATTACTAACAAATAGGTTATCAGAAATTATAAGGTAAAATTATATTCTCAAAAAAAGTAATAATATGTTCCCTATAGATCCTAATAATAAATATTTATTTATTATATTAAAACATAAAAGTTAGTATTGTGAATGTTATGAAAAGAGGTGAGGGAGAATGGTCAAATCAAAATTTTAAAATTGACTATTTTTTATTAAATCTCCTTTAGGATAATTAAATTAAATTTACCTATAAAATCATATATATTTTATTTAAATATTATTATTTTTGGTTATAACATTTTCCTTTAATTACAATCTATTTACTATATAGAAAAATAGAGAAAATGGTTTTATGATATGTATAACTTATTTAAAATTATGTCGATCAAATTTCTCATCAATATACATTTTTATTAAAATTATATTCCCGAATGATATTTTCATAGATACAAAAAAATAAATAAATTCATATTTAATAATATTTTACTTTCATATAAAATTATTAATAGAAAATTAAAAATGTTTTCATCTAAATTTGTTGAATACTTTTTTAGTAAAAATTGAAATGGAGAATTGTTTAAATATTTACTACATGAATATTTTCTACCAAGATCTTGACCACTATTTTCATTAATGGTTAATGTAAACGTGTACATGGTTATTTTCAAAGGAATTTATTTTCTCAATATTACAAGAATATTTATTTAAAATGAGATCAAATGAAAATAATTTTTTCTCATGTTTTCATGAAAAAGATAAATTTATATACTAAAGGTATTTTTCATCTATGTTAACATACATCGAAGTTCATAATGCATCATTAGAGATATGATCTAATTATATGATCCAATTTTTTTCCCTCACTGGCCAATGATAATGATTTTTTATGGAAAATTCGATGAAACATGTATCATTATGATGGGTTAATGACACCATGATTAAATAAAAAATGTTTTTACAATCTTATAGAAACCATATTTATGGATATCATTATGTTAAGGGTGGGTTTATGATTATATATCTATTTAATTCATTTTCCATGATTTTTATATCATTAAATTATATGAAAGAGGATTGGGCATGAACCCATTATAATTAATAATATATGTTAGGGAGTGAACCCAATATATTATATGAATTTTACCACCTTGTGATGATGGTATTGGATGTGATAATTGACTAATGGTTTTTTCATTCGTATTATTTTTCTAAATTTAATTTTATATATTATTATTCTAATGATATTATATCATGGATCATGATTTCTTAATTCTTATTCCTCGTTATTATGACTACCCTATTTTGAAATAATAAATAATTATTCTATAAATCTAGATTAATGATGAATGACTGAGAGGGTATGAGCATCCTATGATAAGATCATCCTCTGATACCCTTATTTTTAAATTATCATTTAATATGATCATCTATTATATCTCCCATGTTTGACATTACTAAGAATTTATTCTCACCTTTTTTATGATACTATTTTATGAAGGTTATGAAAAATGTTTTCAAGTATGGAATTTCTAATATTGTTATATTGAAAGATTATTTTTTTAGTTTCTAAATATATCTCATGAAAAATATTACTTTTTTATTTATCATCTGATTAAACTATATAGTTACGGTTCTATTGTGTGAATTATTGTTTAATAAATTCAATATTCATCTAAAATGATGAAATTTTGGTGTATATGTTTCTCAAATAACCTTTGTTGTTATTAAAAAGGGTTTAGTTACAAGAAGTGATTTTTTATGAATAATATTATGTTATAAACTAATAAAACTTGTGATAAAAAATATGATATATGGGGAACATGAAATATCCTTTTTTTGTAATAAGGTGAAATAATTTATTAAATACATACAATGATATTCATGGTTATATGATTTCTTACTCTAATTATTATATATTGAATCTTAAAATTTAAATTTAGTTTTTAGTTATGTACTGAAAGAATGTGGAGTCATTTGAAGAATAATTTTTGTTCAGAATAAATAATTTTCTTATGAAAATAGTGAAATTAAATTGGTGTGGAAATGAATAATATAGTCTTTATACTCATATAACACCCTCAGGAAATTAATGATGGTGTACATATAAATAAGAAAATGTGGGATACATTCTCCAAGGAGTCTTTTGAGAGGAAAAACTCACCATATTTTAGTGTGTGCTCTAATAAAGTTGTGGATAAGAAAAGGATCTATACAACTAAAAAATTATTTGACAATCTCTAGTGCATAGAGAATGAAAATGTTATCCTTGAGGTGTAAAATTTAGGTGGGAATGAATATAAATTGTGGAATATTTATACGAATATATAGAAAGAGGAATAAAGTGTCTCTGGAATGTGAGGAGAATTATAAGGTATTCTTCAGTAACTGATATCATTGATCTTTTATTGTGAAAATTAATAGGGAATTATTTGAACATAAGATGATAGTTGATGAATCTATTGTTACTAATGAGGAAAATTTTTCACGTACTATAAATAAACCCACAAAGTATTGAAAATTAATTCTTATTTATTAAAAAAATGAATAAATTTGAATAGAGGAATTTCTCATAATGAGGATAGAAAATATTTCAAGTGTGGATATAAAATATATCATATAATTGACTTCTGAAGAGATTTATTGAGTATGTCTGAAATAGATAAATGTAGACAGAGATCAATCGAATGCTCCAGCAATACTATAATGCCACAATTTCACATAGTGTGGTCATTATTCTCACCCATGCATGAACATAATGATTATTAATGATAATCGACCACATAAAACTCTTAATATAATAAATAATGGGTAATATCAATCAATCAAAACTATAAAAGTCGTTAATAAGAACACAATATTAAAATAATCACTTATAATTCACTATCGAACTAAAAATAAAATATTTTATAAATGTTCTACCTCTATTTTATATGTGAATAATTTTTTATGGGAATAAAATCACCACTGGATGATTACAAATTGAATTACAAATTGATAACCATTAATGTTATACTAACAGAATCTCAGTTATATAACTCCTCTATGGTAGAGGTTTATGGTAATATTCTAATTTTAAATCTTATGATTCTCAATGTTTAATTTAAAATTATTTTGGGAATTTATTGGAGTTAATTTTTAGATAATATATATTTATTTTAGAAAGGAATAAAACATTTCATATTCTTAATGAAACAATAATCGTATATCTGTGTGAGGATGAATATAATCATCCAATGGAAACTGATTCCATTATATGTTTCATACTACCCATTCATGAGAGGAATTTCTCTCAAATGGTTGGGGTGAAACTAAACATTTATTATATTACTATTATGTGGGAATTTGAAATTTTTATTCTAAATAGTTTCCTAGTCTTCCCTAGTGTCATGATGTTTATGTCTAACTAGAACTCAAAGATGATGCTCTAGATATTTAAAATACTCTTTATTGAATGCCCTGAATTGAGTTACATGATTTAATGAATAAAATATATGGAAATAGTAATAATATATTCCTCTATCCATGTGTTTCACAATGGGTTCGCCAATTTATTAGGTTTAGAAGTGTGATGGGTCAATGAGACTTTCCTTTATTATTTAGAAAATTATATTATTTCAATCAAAATATAATGCCCTCTACCTCATAATGATGACTTTTTTTGATGAATTTGTATTAGTGGAAAACTTTTCAGATGCTTTCCTTTTATGTAGATATCAAAAGATGGGGGTAAAAAAGGGATACATATATAACATCCCAAGATTTTGACTTATGTTTACCTTTAAAACATAATGTTTTTTATATGTTTCTCCACATGAAAAAATCGAACTAAAACATAACTATGGTTAATTTGTTTCTAAAATTACTATTATAATATAAACATTGAGTAATCTGGTAAATATTTACGAACTATATTAAAAAATAATTTAGAAAAAATGGAACCAAGAAGTGGGAATATTCCATATGAATCTCATTTTTAGGGTATTTCAATGGGGATATATACAATTGGGTTTTCCCTATTCATAACCGAATCCAAACTCAAACAATTATAGTAAGAGAGAAATCATACAATAAAAAAGGTGAAGAATATATAAATTTCTTTGAGATCGATGATAGTAGAATCACTACCCTTGACTTCAACAGAAGAATACCTTAGTCTTAAATCATAGGTATTTCTCTAGAGGGATTATATAGATAGAAATTAGCATGATATAAATATTTAATTATTAATTTAATCTTTTATGGATCTTTTTTATTTTCTATATTTTACATTTTTACCTACAATGTAAATGGAATTTTATTTAAAAACACATTGATAAAATTTACAAGTAAATTTTCTATTACAAAATTATTTTATTTCTAAAATTATAATTTTATATTATTAATTTAAATAATATAAAATAAATTATAGATAAAAATATCTTTGAAAATATTAATTTGTTAACACAGGTTTTTTATAAATTTAAAGGAACATGAATAAGAATAATACTATTTCAAAAATGTATTTTCCCAAGAAAATAGATTTAAAGCTATATATATTATCATTTACAGGTAATATTATTTGATTTTAGAATTATAATTTGAATAAATCAACCCCGTATTTTTTATTTATAAGAATAATGTTATAATAAGATTATTTTGTGTATTTTTATTTTGAAATAAAAAACTTTATGTGAATAGTTAAAATATAGTTTTTAGGGAATTTATAGTGTTTATGAATATATCAAGATGTTAGTATTAAAATACATAATAAAAAATAATTGATTAAATTTATATATAATGATTAAGAATATTAATTTCAAAATAATATTTTGGATTTATAAAACCTATGTTTTATATTTATAAAATAAAATAATATTTCCCAATAAATGGAACTATTGTTGTTATTTATTTTAGATAGATATTATTATGGTAAAATGCAATTTTTTATTTTTGTGAAATTATTATAACATCTATTTGTTCTATAATAAACCTATTTACACTCTAGAAATTTAAAAATATAATAATTTTATTCTACAAATAAATTTATGATTAAAAATAAAAATTTTCTAATAATAGTATTTATGCTTGAAATTATCTAATGAGAAAAATAATTATTTATAAATTGAAATTCTATATACTAAAATATATCTAATTGTGTCATCTTATCCCAGGTACCACACACTAATTCCCCTGATCTTGTTGGTTACATAAACTCAAGCCCCCCCCCCCCTCATACACCAGATGATGCAGGTTTACTACGAGGCTCAAATATAAAACCAATGAAGACTATATATTCATTACTAGTTTAATATAACAATGAATATAACACAATAATAATCATTGATAATAATCGTATCTAGAAAAATTCCAGTTTCACATGATGACCAAAACATGAAGAAAATATCCAAAATAAAATAATAGATATGTCATGTTATATATATGTCAAGTTTCCATATGGAAAAACCAAAAAACATAATGTCATTAAAAACTCCCAATAGGGACCCGACACCATTTAATCTTTCCCCATCCATTATATATCTCATCTCAACCATATATCATTTTTTGATTTCTTGATCCTATCCTAAATCATGAATTCTATTATGGTACCGAACAGGTAGCCTGAGTATGGTGTGAGAACAACTCAGTAGACCCCCACCAACAGTCTCTAAAACAATATCCAATAAATAAAATTGTATGCAGTTGTACAAATATTAAGGTGCATTTCATAATTTAACAATTTATCACATTTCATTATTATTTAATTAACCACATTATTTCATGGATTTTTTAATTGAAAAACACAACTATACCCACTTAATTCAATGCCAGAGTCTGAAAAATCCCAATTGGGTATCATATATCATATAGAGAATGAAAATTCCTTATCACAATATATTTCATTTTCCAATTAATTTCAATTCATTTCATGTATAATTTTAACTGTAGTCCAATGACAACTTTTTGACCTTAAAACATCATGGCTAGCATACCATGGGTATTTGAATCATTATTAGATGACCCACATCACATTTATCAAACAATCAAGATATGTTATTTTGAAGCACCATTTATTTTCCCACACTCGTTATCAGTCACTCACACATGTGGTATTTAAATGCATCAGTGTATATCTAATAATCATTATCACATACATTAATTTGGTCTTAGAATTCCATGTCTAATACCATGTTGGTATTTAAAAAATTAGTTTTTGTCCCGAAATCCATTTATCAATCAATAAAAAATTATCACACATTCCACATTTTACAAGGTTAATCAACTTTAACCATTTTATCAACATTTCCCAACATTTTATACAACTTTCATTTTTAATTCAATCACAACTATTTATTTAATCCAAAAGAATAATTTGATAAATTAATTATTAAACTATTTATTAACATTTAGTCACATAACCCAACAACCCTTCATAATCAAGCAGATCAGTTATTCACATTATAATTCAATTCCATATTTCACCAATTTACTAATTACACAATCCCATTTAAATGAACAATTCCAAAATTCCAATATTACATCATTTTCATAATAAAATTATCCATTTAATTAATTAACCAATTGATAATTCAAATTCATCCAAATTACAATTTTACCAAAATTCATCCTATTCAATAATTATATAGAAATTCAATTTAATAAAATAAAATTGGAAATTTAATTTACCAAAAAAGGAAATTTCAATTTAATAATTACATACACATAATTAAATCAGGACTATGGGAATGGAAATTTAAGTGACATTCCTCAAAATAGTTGATGAGGATTCCCTGATTGAATCCTCAATTGAAGAAGAATGATCAAGAACATGATATATAAAGAGATATAGAACTAAATTCTAGAAACAAGCTCAATTGGATCAATATCGATGATATCCTATGATTGAACCATATCCAATAGTGGAAAACAACACATAAAAAGCTGAGAAATATGTTGGATAGAGGGAGGAAATTAATTAATATGAGAACCTCTTATCACAAGAGGTGTAGATTCATTAATACAGACATTTATTCACTAAGAATGTAATTTTTAAAGGCTATAGAATATGATCAAAAGCCACCAAAATTGATAGAAATACATTAAGGTCATGTTGGATTGAATATAGATGATTGATGTGGGGTTTAGGATATTTAAAACTGATTTTTGGGGGAAATAATTCTACATGTATGATTTACTATTTAGGGTATTATGGTTTTCCAAACCATGCACCCTAACAATGCACCACTTTTGTGGGGTGAATATTTAATAATAAGATAAAAAACATGCTAAAAACATGCTCTAAAATTTAAATCCATCTCTGTCTAGGGTTACATGGATTTCTGGGGTAGGGAGCACTGTTTAGAAATATTGTTTGTCAACCATGCACTACCCAAATCCCAAAAAAACATCCCAATTTCACCCAAATAGACCCAATATATGCCTCAAACAAATTATATCCAAATCAATAGAAATTAATACCTGAAGATGAGTAAGAAAAAATCAATATAAAATGTTTGGAAGATAAAATATCCCATTATATAACATCAAATCATTGATCTATACTCCCATGAATCTCTATGATCATGAGGTGAAAAGATAATGCCACTAAACCTGCATATCGTCTTATACCTCCCGTGTTTCCTACTGAACACGTCCATATTTCCACAATAAAACAGACTATCAGAATGGCCATTCCTCAAAGCACATACTCACTATAATCCAAAACACATTTAGAATTCTCCTCAATGGGTATTCTAGAAGTAATCCCAACATCATTCACATAGATAACATGGGAATTTTTAGGGTGATATCGTTAAATTTTTTACACATAAAAAACATCATGCGTAGAACTATGCCTTTGTGGAAGAAATAATTGGTACACCACCATCCCAATTCTCTCTATAACCTAAAAAGGTCCAAGAACCCTAGGATCCAACTCTTCCTATCTCCAAATTCATTGGTTACCAAATCTGGGAAATAACTAAACGAAGACATGTTCACCCACTATAAACTCTAGGGGTAATTAATAACAATTAAAATATGACTTATGTCTAATATGAGATGTTGACAAACAATTTTGAATCAACTAAACCATCATAGATGTCTTCTACATGATACTTGGTTCCAACTGCATTAACTCACCCACCCACATACAAAATAGAAGTGATCTTCATAAACTAACATAAATTTCCTCACATAGTAACATATAAATAGTTTCCCAATAACTATTGTTATAGTTGATCACCAAACTTTCTATGTGATTATCTAATTACCTAACAATATCAAGAATGTATTACCATATCATATCCTAGGTTACCTGAATGTATGGTCTATATACCCATCTGTCTTTTGTAAGATGTTGTACTCAGTAAAAAATATATGAAGCACCTTCTACAAACCCAAATATATTAACAAATTAAAATAAAAAGTCATGATATAAAACTATTCACCATAAACCCCTATAAATATATTCTATCCATAAAAAACTAAAATTTCTCAATGGTCCACTGATAATGGCTCCTGTATATGAATGAAATGGGTTATATTCATCAGTCAGTCAACAATCACCCTAATAGAATCATTCTTCTTCGGCATCCTCTAGTGACCCAACACAAATTCCCTAGTATGTTCATCCCACGTCCTTCTCATAATATTAATTGGATATAGTAAAGAACTAGGTCATTGATTCCTGACATTCTCTTATTGATTGGTGTAGCATCGTATCATGAATCTTGCGATATGTTTTTGTGTTATGACACAAGTTCTATAGATGTAGTTCATGTTACATTTTTATCACACATGGATTCCATTTATATTTATGTCTTGAAATTCATGCATCAACCCTTCTATTATACATGTAAGACAACCAAATTTACCTAAGCCCAAAATGATCTCACCTGCATCTATAGTCCAACCAAAATTTGAATCCATACCATTAAGGATTTTCCTAATGGAAAAAAATCATAATCCTCAAACTACCTCTCTTTGACGTTGAACAAAAGTGTGGAATCCCCTAATACCTATACATTTTTAATTTTATCTTGGACCTAGTGGAACAAAAAATGTTTCTCAGCTAGAAATTTTATCAATTTCTAGGTAAATCTAGACATAAGAACTACCAAAGGTTTATTTTTTATGCTTAAAGCATCAATAACACTATTTTCATTATGAGGAATATATATTATATAAAAATAAAATTATGGAATATAATCATCCCATAACTACTAACATATATTAAAATATTTCTAAATATATGTTTATACATTATGTTCTTCAATGTACAATTACATTAAACACACACACACACCAGCCCCAT
Source organism: Viscum album (assembly GCA_963277665.1). NCBI lineage: Eukaryota > Viridiplantae > Streptophyta > Magnoliopsida > Santalales > Viscaceae > Viscum > Viscum album. The sequence goes on from OY728134.1 coordinate 1,176,163,084, forward strand.
GGGATATCCAACCCATTATGAAAAAATTATTTAGTAAATGGGGTAATGGCCTAGTATAAATGAAACACATTACATGACCCCAAGTACAAAAATATAATTCCTTTATCAATTAAAGTTATAAAGATGCATCTAAAACGTGGTTTTTCATAGTATAGTTCCATTCATATATCCTAAAAATCCTTGACCCACAATCCATAACTCATCCTCCTACAAAAACATTTCTCCAAGTCCTATCCCATATGTTTCACGGAACACTGTATACTCCAACCTATGGAAGGGTAGGATCATGATCAATGTGGTATTAAAACAACTTTTAACTCTTATAAATAATTCATACATTCTCCATAACATTAAAACAAATATCCTCTTTTTAGACCAAAATAGGTTCCACTATGTGGGAAATGTTTTGGATGAACCTGTGATAGTATCCCACTAATCCTAGAGTGGTATTGATATCAAGATCAGTACTAGTATACTCTTTTGAATCAAATTTTTACACCTTTTATAGGCCCATATTCTCACCTTCCTTGAATATTAGGTGACCTAAAACTGTACATGATTGATCAATAATTGGAATATAAATATATTGGTGTATAGTTGATTCTCCCTCTATGTACTCAATATTATGTCATGATGTTGGGAAAGATCATCATGAGTCTTAAAGTACACGATGATTTCTTCCCCAAATACAACCACAAACTAGTGTAGGTATGGATGGATGATTTGGTTAATCTAAGCCATAAACAATGTTAGTGAATTATTTATCCCGAATAGAATCATTAAAAACTCATAAATTATATACCTTCATTTAAAGGTATTCTGAGGTATATTGGAATTTCATACACTAAACGGATGATTCCCTAATTTCATGTAGGTATTGAAGAATAAATAATTTTCCCTTAACTATCCATGTAGATCATCAATACACATATGAAGATACTAGTTCTTCATATTCATCGAGTTCAACTTTTAGTAATCAACACCCATGCACAATGGTTCCCTAATATTTCCTTGGAAACTATATAGAAGAACCCCTAGGTGATGATCTCAGATGGATAAACCCATTACACATCAAGTCTTACATTTTATTCTTGATACCTTGAAGCTCCATCAATTCCATTCTATATGGTGGTATAAAATTTGTCTTTGCCCACAACATGAGCTCAATCATGAATTCAAAATATCTCTTAGGTTAAATCCTCGAGAAGTACATGGGAAAAATTAATGGAACCATTACACTATGGGTGAAATTAAATCATTCTTTACAACCCAAAATCTATTAATAAACTAGAAACCCTTATGGTGAGATCCCCCCATTCCTGATGATCTAGCTCTGAATGACCCTCTTGGATATCCAATACTCCATTGATAATATAATTGTCACCTTCACAAGATGTAAAAGTCACTCTCTTCTTTTAAAAATTTATGTTTCATTAGTAAACCAAACTATTCCATATACATAATTAGGTGAAATACTAACATATAACGAATTTAATGATCCTAAATGAAATGATAATACCCTATATCGAAATAACATCCTATTTATAAGAAGATGTATCTCTACCATACTCACAATGGCGTATCAATCATTATAATCCCACTCCAAAAAATACTACCAAGTACAAACCATGTAAATGTTTCATTAATATAAATGAAGAAGAGGAACCAATTTTAAATAAGGAGTTGGAATGTGTAGAATCTATAAGAAAAATATCTCTCACATTCAACAATCTAACCTCTCTATCCCCAAGTATAAGATGCACTTCATGTAACTTCCTTTCCTATCTTCCCTGGGATGTAATCTGAGTTTCTTGAGTTACACCACTCTTTTGGTATGGTATATCTTTTCAATGATCCCAATTTTCCTTGCCTCTACCTCCATGACCAGTATAATTATATATTTCAAGTTGATACAGTGTTTAAGTCCCCCTTCTATAAATTTGATTCTTCATAGCTCCTCAATCATTACTGATATATCATGGTTTCTTACACAACATTTATAGGTGTCCCATACTGATACAATCATGGAACTCTACTAGTGATTGGGGAAAATATCTAAAAAATAGGACTAGATTATTAGACTGTTGAAAGGTAACTTGGGTATGGTCATATGTGATTGACCCTCCACTATGGCCACTCTTCATGGAATCACCATGGATGACATTATCCATGATATAATTACAAACATCCAATGTGTACCTCAAAAATATCCCTATAAACTAAAATGTCCTTTAATATAATCTTTTTTAAGGTTCCCCATATAAACTAGAGCATGATTCACTGATTTAAAAAATGAATTTAGCATACTTATATTAACCATGGACTTAATATAACATTTAATTCAATATGGGAATAGTTTTTATGGTTTATCCAAATAACCTACCATTTCAAGATAAATTTAATATAAATAATTATATCATATATATACTATGAAATACATACTTCCCTGGGTCAACCTCATTATATCAATTGTCCTCTCCTGCCCGAGAATCTCAGGATATATGATAAATGATAAAATATACTAAATTTCATTCCAATATATATTATACAGCTATTAATACATTTTCATGATGTCAAACATTTGATTCTCCTAGTCACATAACCTATAAGAGGCCAATTTTACTAACTTCCCAGCCAGAGTCTCTAAGTGTTCATGAATCGTCTAGATATATTCAATCCAGAATTCTACTACCTTAGGTCCACCCCTCCATAGAATGTTAGAATGTGATTCAACTAAAACACCCTTGTTATGTTGGGTATAATCCTCACAACCCTCCCAGGATCTTTTTCCATACACATCTTAAAGTGAGTGTTGAACTCATTGAACTTTTCTTCATCTCCGTCACCTATATATATTGGATCCTCTAGCTCTACTACAAGATGCACATCTCCATCAAAGTTATCATATAATCCTATCAAAAAAATTATCAAGGAGTAATATCTCTATAATAGAAAAACACACGTCTTATGACACATTTCATAATATTAACATAAAATAATGGTGATTCCCATAAATCCATAACAATTCACCTCCCAAACTCATCCACACAGTTAAAAGCGATGAACTATCACTAATATTAACTATCCAAAAACTATTTCATTGTTAAAAATGAGTAAACACGTTTTTATAACTAATTTTTATTATTAGAAACCCATTTTAAACATTTTCATCATTTAAAAACAGTCAATTCCATATTAGGAACCATTTTATTTAATTATACATTAAGAAAATGCAATTTCCTTTTAGTAGTTACAAAAACCCTTATTTTCCCGTTAATTGCTAAAAATGATGGGAGTCCCAAAATTTATTGAGTACATATAATGTCTCTTGAATAATCAAGTGTAATTCCATACTGAGACCTGGGTTTGATCTCAAAAAATCTTAGAAACAATAATACGAACAGACATCAAGTGAATCACCCAAGGTGAAATATCATCCCACCTTAACTGAAAACACTGATAACATCAACACCATATCGGGTAATTGGATTTCACCCAATAAATGGGATGTCTACTACCATGAATGAGCTCATGACCAAGACCTAACTCATCTAAATCTTCTGTAAAATGTTCCCAACTAGTAATAAAAAATATAATAAAATAACACCCCTTTGATACAACATTGTAACATCCCAACCCTGGTTCCACTTTGACGACCCGACCATAGTTTCCTAGATATGATGAATTATTTATTTAATTCCATTGGAAAATAAAAAAGGAATATGTTTCCTTAAGGACCATGTTTTCTAGTAGCTTTTAGAAATAAGATATGTATAGAAGTTTAACATTACATCATCAAGGTACGTACAACACCAATTTGTTTCATTAGAAACATCAAAGCCTCCAAGATTGTGACTTCAATCACTCATAAAAAATATCTTCATATCCTCAGTAAATGAAACATAAGAGAAGGGGTGAGATAAAATTATCAGTATGTGTAATAACTACAGCGGATGATAACCTAAATATAATCATTTGGCATATTAAATAATTGAAAACACACGGCTTCACAAATAATAAATGTGAAAATATTATGGAATGAATATGAGCTGAGTAAATAATTCCATAATAAAAAATAATAATGGGTATTATACAAGTAAAATAACTGCATGAACTTTTAATTACTAGATTCATAAAAAGATAAGTGCTTATGCCGGACATTCTGAAACAATTTGTCAAGGCCTCATCCAAGATGTCTAAAAATGATTAAGGCCTCATCCAATTGCAGGTCTATTTGTATCATGACACCTAATGATGCATTGTGCTTATATATTGGGACCCACCAATCAAATAATAAGTCCAATGCATTCCTCATATGAGTGGGGATAAACATAGTCATCATATATATTCATATTGAAACTAATATATAAATTGTTTCTAACTTTCCCTAATCATTAAACCTAAACACTAATCATTCGAAGTAATATGGTGAATTGTTTCAAGACATAAAATACACAATAAAACTATTCATAAACCATAAAATTAAATATAGTAGATGAAATAATATATTATTAATCCCAATAATACCTAATAATCAACTAGATTTTTTAAATAGACGAAAATAATCTAATAAAACCATTAAGGAATTCTTGAGAAAAATACACTTTTATTTTGAAAAGAAGATTTATTTTGGAAGATCCATTGAATGAAACAAGAAATTAAGTGAGGTAGTATTTTCATAATAAAATTAGTAATTTTATAAATATAATGGTATACAAAAAAAGATTGTTTGGTGCCCTTAAAATAGATAAGAGTTTGAGAAATACCCTTGAATCAGGCTTGTATTTTGGAAACAGTTTTGAATGTTTATTTTAAAACATGAAACCATCCATAAAATAATGAAGGATTATGGTTGGTGTACATATATATAATAATACAACATAAATTATTAGGTGTTCATAATAAAACATAATTATCTCATTGATGTAATTAGACAATGAATGTAACCCGAATGAAAAATGGAAGTTCGGGTGGAAAACCTTTACTTTAAGTATGAATGTGTTCCATTCATGAACATAAGTTCAAAGAATACAAAAATAAAAATATTAAAAACATATTTCAGATCCAAATATACATGTATTTAGTTTATAATAATTCTATTTAGTTCAATAATATTTTTATTGATAAGTTATTATATTGAAGTATATCATTCCAGAGTGTTTGTTTTCATGATTTTCATAATTAATTCACTTGTTTTTAAGTAATGTAATTCTTGTGGAATGATTATAAATATACAGAATTGAAATAAATTATTAGTTATGAACATATATAATTTTTAATTTCCATTTCTAGCATTTGGTTATATGGAATGAGGATGAATCATTAGATTACAACTAGTTCGATTTTTTGGCAGTATTTGGATTATTATGAATTAGTATTGTCATATAAATTAAAAATATGTACATATACTGGTTCCTGAATATTAATTAGGTTATAATAAATATATTATAGTCTGGTTAAACCATATAAATTGTTTCATGACAAATAATGAAGGAGAAATTGAAGGATGAAAGTTCATCATCCATGAAGGTTATAAATTGGAACCTCATGGACGCTGATTTCATTTATAAAAATAAAAAGGAAGAAGTAATAATATTGATGACGGTTCTTCCATTGACGTGATATAATTCTTGGATGTATATGATATGAGAATTATCATGGTAATTTATACTTATGAGGTGAGGAAAATAAAATATATGAACATGAAAATAATAGAAAAGTTAAGATATCCCTTATGAAAATTTGGCAGCCTAACGGTGTAATTTAAATTTTAATAAAATTAATTTATGAGATTAAAAGGATATCTCATCATATGAACATTAAAAGAACATTAATAGGAATATAAATTATCATACCCCAACATATAAGAATTAAAATTTAAATAGATAACATAAAAAAGAAGTGTTGACTAAAAGTGGAGGGTGAAGGGTTCACTTACCTTGTAGAGTAACTAATAGAACTAGAAGTTTGGGACCTTGGGGCCTTTACGACACCTTGTGAGGACTCCAAGGGAGGTATAACCACCATATACTAGAGTATGAGGGATTTGTTACAAAATAAAACGAATGCATTAGTGGTTATTTATAGTAAAATAGAGAGAAATGTTTATTAAATTAAAAAGACACCTCATTAGTTGTTTTTGTAATACCATGTGCTTGCCCATGGTATTAGCCACTTATGAAAGGTAATATATTTTTGTACTGCACACAATTACACTATAATATTTTATTAATTATTACATCATTATGGTGTCATCAAATATACCAAAAACTCAAAACTATATTTTTATTATTCACAAAAAATTCATGTATATTAGAAAAATACCAAAAAGTCTCCATAACCATTTCTCAATGCGTATATTCCAAAAATGAACACCATATTTCAAAAATATTTTTATAAATATTATTAATTTAATTTTTATATAAAATCATAATTGATTTGAAAAATAAAAATTTTAATTGTATAAATAGTTTTATATCACATTTAAAAAAACAGTTAATATCTCAGTATCTTATTAACATAAGTAAATAAAAAAAATATCTTTCTTTACTATTCATAAAGGGTATATTACTATTCATAAGGGTACGTTACTATTCACCAATAATAAATTCTATTCTATCAGACTTCAAATTATTTAATAATCACAACTCGAGATGACAGTTTTTTGAAATTCAAATCATTATAGAGGAGAATTTGTGTTTAATGGATATATAATAAAATGTGTTCAATATTTATTTTCAAAACATTCAGTTGTTACATTCTCCCACCCTTAAGAAAATCCTTGAAATTCACAAAATGTTACCTTAAATATTCGAGTATGTCTCTAAAAAAAGATCTTCAACATCCTATGTTTCTTCCTCCATCATATGGTTCCTCCAAAGAACCATTACAAGATGAGTCGTGCAATTTCTCAATACCTGTTCTCTGGTATCAATAATCTAGGTAGTCTCTTCACAATAACACAGATCGGGCTCAAGTTCTATTTCATCATATGTGAGTACATGTGTTGGGTCTGGATTGTTTTCCATAACATCGACACGTGGAACACAATGGGAACATTGTAAAGGCATTGAGGCATTTCCAAATGATAATCTATGACTCCAATTTGGCCAAGAATTTCAAAAGGCCCGATGTACATGGGTCATAATTTTACCTTCCTACTAAATCGTATAATACCCTTCCATAAAGATACATTTAAGAAAACATGTTCTCCATTTGGAAATTCCAACTCTTTCCTTTGGTTATCAGCATAGCTATTTTGACTACATTGAGTTGTTTGGATATGGGTTTCAAAAATCTGCATCTTTTCCGATGTTTCCTCAACATGTTCTGGTCCTACGATATTTCTATCACCAACATCATCCCATAAACATGGTATACGATAGCTCTTTCCATATTACGATTCATATGTTGCTATATAAATACATTAATTGAAGATATTTTTATTGTGAAATACTAAGTGAGGTAAATAATGATCCCAAAAACCTTGAAATCCAAGTGATAAATACATCATCATGTCTTCCAAGGTTTTAATATTTCATTCTAATTGTCCATAATTTTTTGGTTGGTCGGTAGTGCTGAAAAAAATATCAGTATCTAGGGCCTTCTGAATACTTTTTGCAGAATTGTGACGTAAAATGGGGATCACGATCAGAATCAATCGATAAGGGTACACCATGAAGTCTTACAACATCATTAATATATATTCTAGAAAAAATTTCATGTGGTAAATCATCTCTTATAGAATAAAAATGTTTTGATTTTGTAAGATGATAAACAATGGCACATATCGCATCATTCTTTCATGGAGTATTTGGTATCCCCATGATAATTTCCATTGTAATATCATCCCATTTACACATAAGAATAGGAAGGGGTTGCATGACCCCTCCAAGATGTTGTCTTTGCGCCTTCACCTGTTGACAAACTAATCATCTTGACACATAATCAATAATCTACCTCTTCATGTTTTCCCCCCAAAATTGTTCCTTTAGATCTTTATACATCTTTCTGATACTAAGTTGTATAGATATATTAGAGCTACCATCAGCATCCAATAGTTCCCTCTATAGCTCAAAAATAGAGGGAACACAAAGCCTCTTTCCAAATTTCAAAATGCCACATTCATATACAAATTCAATCAACTTCCCATCATTAATAGCTTTAATTTTATTTGAAACCCCTTATCATTAGCCTGAGAACTTATTGTCATTTAAATTATATAAGTTTTGGAAACCATTTGAAAATGTAGTGATGTGTTACCTTCCTTGAATAATCTAATATCAATCTTTACTAGATCCAATAACAAAGGTTCCCATTAATCTCTCATCTTGTTCATAACTCTGTGGTACTTTCTACTAAAGTCATTTTCCACCTAATTTTCCTTCCCCAGGTGGTAGGGTATTAGGAAATAATAATCCATGAGTAGATCAATCCATCTCATTCATCTCATGTTATGTTCTTTTTGTGGGAAGAAATATTTCAAACTCTAATGATCTATATATCTCACATTTTTTCGCCATATAGGTAATCCCTCTAAATCATCAGAGAAAATATTACCAATACTAACTCAAGATTATGGGTTAGATTATTTTTTCATAAATTTTTAGCTTCCTATATTCATAGGCAATGACAAGATCATTTTCTATAAGGACTCAGCCAAGTACTTTCTTTGATCCATCGCTATAGATCAAAAATCCTTGATTCCCTAATTTTAGATTTAATATTAGAGAATTCAGTAATATTCTCTTCAATTATTTAAAATAGTCATCAGATTCCATTTTCCATACAAACTTAACCCCTTTTCATATAATTTTGGTCATTTAGATTGGATTAATAGGCGATGTTCTAAAATAAACGTGAAGCTTCTGGGCGTAGCGGAAGCGCATGGGTGGATGTGCCCACATGGCTTTTGGTCATTAATAATGATCAATCTAGGATCAATACGACGATAAATTCTAGTCTCCACGGATCGAATCACAGAAATAGACAAAGAATAAGGTTTGTCTTGGATCCACAAACACGGATCGTTACAAGTTGATTATAATTAATTTAATCAATTGAAAAGAAATACATTTTGGGTTTTCTTTCTTCATTGATGTTCTTTATCACGTTCCGATGTGATTTTTCATTGTGTCGTAGAAGCAAAGTGTAGGCTTCCTCTAGCGGTGATCCACACGTGTACCTCGTATCCTGGGACGTCGCCAAAGGAGTCTCCGGGTGCTAGCATGGAGAAACCTTTGCATGCGTTTTCATCCTTAGATCATCTTGATCTGATGGAAGAGGATCCATCTCAGTCTCGAGATAATTCTTGGAGGAATAGATTCTTTCGGCATTGAAGGAATTCTCCAGAATTGTTGTGCACAACGATTATCTTGTGTTAGGAAAAGAGTTGGGGTTGTTAGGATATTTATAATCAGGATTGAGGTAATAGAGTTATGACAATAAATAAATGTGTTCCAAGTTTTATTTATTTCATTAACTCCTTTTAGAAAACTCCATGTCGATTCATTTAGTCCCTAACATCCTCCCACATTGATTATAATAAATATAATTTAATAAAACGATATTTCCATAAAATCCCGACTGGAAAAACTACAGGGCGTGTATTAATAAATACACGGCGTTTACTTGTTTTTCACTGAAAACTACACGGCGTGTACATTCAATGTACACTGCATTTATATCTTGTTTTCATTTATTCATTTACTTTCCAAAATGAAAACTACACAATGTGTATATTTAATAATACACTTTGTGTACTTGTTTTAAAAATAAAACTACAGAGCGTTTAATCAATGATACACAATGTGTACTTTTTTTATTTTATTATTCCTCCAACATTAAAAGGATTTAGGCATCCTTGAATAATTATTAAACCACGTACGGGGATAATCTATATTCTACTTGAGATACTTGAATGCACTTAGTGTGTGACCCTCTAGGCCCCTTTCTCATTGGCATTAGGCAGGCTTGCCCAAAGTCCAAGATTACTGTTTAGAAACGGGCCAAGGCACCCAAGAGAAAGGAGTTGACGCCGCATTGACGTATCACCTCATACAAATGCTTACTATGTAATTTAATCCCTTTGTCTCGATATCTCATCAAGAAGGTTTCATGGCAGTGTCATAAACCTATATTATAGATCTGTCGTTCTTTGACTACATGAAATAAACTCATTGTTTACAACATGGCCATGGAATTTCATGGGACAGTTCTATTTCAATCAAAGGGATGAGATATCAACTTCCATAAATGGAAGGGACAAATCCTTCCTCGACTTATCCATTGACAAGATGTCACTCATGACGCACCCAACATACCCTACATCCCGCCAACTATCTGTGTGATGGTTTTCGTCAGTAAATCTAAGTGAGTGAGTCATGACATGAGTTATTGATAATCTTATTGTCTAAGGACTATTACACACGCTCATAGATAGTAATGTATAATGACACCAAGACATGTGGAATTACTACAGGTGGGTCTGTTCTAATAATCTCCCATCTTGGAGATTACTAGGTGAGAACTCCATGAGAGAGAGTCTCATCATCTTACGAGTACTCGCACATGACAGTCTGTATAGTATGTGTCCTATCATAGTATTTCATCCAACCACTGAACTTTATTCAACAATATTATTATAGAATTTCAAGGTTCCAATCATAGCGGGGATCTTCCATGAACTTGTTAATACAGAAAATATTCCAGGACGTTATTATGTTATAGTCATGCAGAATAATGACCAATATATAATAATTGAACATTCATGTAATCAAAGTACAAAACAGTTGGTTCTTAGGACACCAACCCTTACAAACTCCCACTAGGACAAGAGCCAACTGCCTACCACTTTTATTACACTAGAAATCACATAATGATCATGTTTCTGCTGAGTCAAGGCTTTAGTCAAGAGGTCCACCACATTGTCTTCCATGGAAATACTGCACACTACAACTTCACTTCTCTGAGAAAAATCCCTGAAGAGAGGATACTTCTGATGTATGTGCATTGTCCGCTAATGTGACCTTGGCTCTTTTGCAAGTTCCACCACTACATTATTATCACAATACAATGTGATAGGATCTTTACTACTTGGTACTACATCCAACTCTTGGATGAATCTTCGCATCCATATTTCTTCTTTAGCTGCCTTAGAAGCTACGATATACTCGGACTCCGCTGTATAATCTGCCACCACACATTGTTTTGAGCTCTTCCAGCTCATTGCACCTCCATTGAAACTGAATATGTATCCATTCTACAACTTCATGTCATCTTGAACAGTCTAGAAATTAGCAACTACATGTCCTCTAATGACTAGTTCCTCCTATCCTCCATAAACCAGGAACATATCCTTAGTATGCCTCAGATACTTAAGGATAGTCTTGACTACCATCCAATGGCGGACTCCTGGATCAGCTTGATATCTGTCTTCCACAGTTAATGCATAAGCAACATCTAGCCTTGTACATAGCATAACATACATGACTGACCCAATCACGGATGTGTAAGGGATAATTTTCATTTTTGTTCTTTCCTCAAGTGTTTGAGGACACATTTACTTGGAAAGATGAATTCCATGTGTCACTAGAAAAAATCCCATCTTGGACTGTTCCATACTGAATCTCTTCGGTATCTTGTCAATGTATGTAATTTGACTCGAGCCCAGCATTCTCTTGGATCTATCACGATGGATCTTGATCCCTAGAATATATGTTGCCTCGCACAGGAATTTCATGGAGAATCATTTATGAAACATTTCCTTAACTGATTGTAAGACTGGTACTTCGTTTCAAATTAGTAATATGTCATCAACATATACTATTAGGAAATTGATTGAACATCCACTATACCTTTTGTAGATACAAGGATCACATTTGTTCTTAACCAATCCAAATTCTGTTACAGCTTCATAAAAATGAATTTTCTAGGACCTTGATGTTTTCTTTAATCCATAAATGTATTTCTGCAACTTTCATACCTTGTTGGATTCCTTTGGAGTCACAAATCCTTCAGGTTGTGTCATGCAGACATCTTACTAGAGGTTCCCATTAAGGAAAGCTTTTTTGACATCTATTTTCCAAATTTCATAGTCATGGTAAGCAGAAATGGCCAATAAGATTCTGATGGATTTCAGCATCACAACCGGTGAAAAGGTTTCATCATAGTCAATTCCTTGACACTGTCTAAAACCTTTTGCAACCAGTCATGCCTTATATGTTTTGACTTGACACTCCATGTCCAGTTTTGTCTTGAATACCCATTTATTACCAATATTCTCTACATCAACTGGAGGATCTTCCAAAATCCAGACATTGTTTTGGTACATGGAATCCATTTCAGAATTCATGGCTTCTTTTAACTTGGAAACTTTTGTGCCTTCAACTGCATCCTTTTAGGTAAGAGGGTCATCATTGTCAACCAATAATGAGTTACCATCCTCGGTGACAAGAAAACCATATCGTTCTAGTTCTCTCACCTCTCTCGCGCTCCTACTTAGTTCTTGTGTCTCTGGAATAGATTGTTCTTCCACGGGGCTTTGTGGAATCTGTTCCTGTACCAACTCCTATGTATCTTGAGCCTCGACTTCATCGAAGTCTATCTATCTCCCACTATCCATTTTGTAGATGTGATCCCTCTAAATGAATATGGTGTTTCTTTCCACTGTAACCTTTTTTTATGAGGGGTTGTATAGGTAATATCCGCTTGTTCCCTTGGGATATCCTATAAAGATACACTTTTTGCCTCTGGGTGCAAGCCTGTTACCTGAAAAGATCTTAATAAATTCTTCTCTACCCCACACATGTAAATTCGATAACATGGCTTTGCGTCCACTCCATATCTCATATAGAATACCATTTATCGATTTAGTTGGTACTTGGTTTAGTATGTGTGATGTTGTTTGTAATGAATATCCCCAATAGGATAATAGAAGACTCGTGTGACTAATTATTGATCTCACCATGTCCAACTGGGTGCGGCTCCTCCTTTCGCTTACACCATTCCACTGTGGAGTGTAAGGAGGAGAGAGTTGAGATATAATCCCAATCTCCCATAAGAAATCAATGAAGTCCAAATTAAGATATTCTCCTCTTCTATCTGAACAGAGTTTCATAATCTTCTTACCAAGCTGGTTCTCAACTTCATTCTTGTATTATTTGAACCGTTCAAAATAATCTGGCGTATACCTCATTAAGTAGATATATTCATATCTACTAAAATAAATAGTAAAAGTTATGAAGTATGAGAACCCACCCCTTGCCTCAACTGGAAATGGCCCCCACACATTTGTGTGAACTAATTCTAGAAGCTCTTTAGCTCTTTCACGTTTCCCAATATATGGGGCTTTGGTCATTTTTCCTTGTAGGAATTCATGACATACACCAAGTGGTTTTAGTTCGAAAGAATCTATATACCCATCTTAATGTAATTTTGTAAAACGTTTCTCATTGACATGACCTAGCCGATAATGCCAAAGTTGGGTGTGGTATGAGTCATGTGAATTAACTTTGTCATCGATTTACATTACTTGGTTTGTGTATTCTAACACATAAAGGCCATTATATAAAAGTTCCCTACCCAAACAAAGGATATCTTTATAAAAAGTAGCAACATCCACTTCCAAACTTGAAGATGAATTCATCAGTATCTAATATGGATACTGAAACAATGTTTCTGGTTACATAGGGTACATAATAACAACATTTCAAAACAAAGACCCCCCCCAGTAGGAAATGTGAGATGGTAGTCTCCAACCACTGTAGAAGCAAGTCTGGCACCGTTGGATGCTCGTAGATCCACCTAACCTCGGTCAATCATTCTGAATCTACTTGGTTCATGTATTGGGATACAGATGTGAGAACCACAAGAAGTATGTGATATCTAATTAGTGGAAACAGATAGATTGAATTTGATATCAAACACACCTAAAGATTCCCCTTGCTTCCTTGGATGGGTGCAGTTTTTCTTCTAGTGGACCTTCTTGCCGCATGGGAAAAAACAGCATCTCATTCCCTTGCCTACCCTTTGATCTTCCTTTTCATGGAAGGCCTTGAAGAAGAATTGGGATTAAATATCTTCGCTATCCCTTTTCTTTTATTCACCTTGAGGACATAAGGCATTTCACGCTTCATGTCATTGTCCACATGGAGAATAAGGATAAGAAGATCAGACAAAGACTTCTCGATGTTGTTCGTGTTGAAGTTCACAAGAATGTTTGAGAAGCTCTGGGGGAGGGATACATGAATAAGATTGGTACCCAGTTCTTTGGGGATTTTAAACCCAAGAACCTCCAAGTACTCAATGTAGCTAATGAGCTTGACTACATGAGGCCTGGCTGGGGCACCCTCTCCAAGATTGCTCTGAAATAGATCTTTGTAGATCCCAAACCTTTCATGTCTTGCTCTCTCCTGGTATAGACCATTGAGGTGCTCGAGCATGCTGTAGGCATCCCTGTCTTCATGATACTTCATGAGCTCACTAGACATAGATGACAGCATCAAACATTGAACATCGAGTGCATCACTCAAATGATGATCATAGACTAGTAAATTTTCATCACTCGCCCCTGGGGTAGGAGAATCGGGAAGTGATCACTCCAACTCGTAAAACATTCGTTCTTGGTGTAGGATAACTATAAGACACCTAAACAATTCCTGAAAGTTACTACCGATGAGGATATAATCTTTATCCAGAATTGATCGCAGATAAAATTTGGTTGAAGAGTTTGTCATTTAGATTCTACAAATTAAAAGAGCAGATTTATCAGTACTTTCTTGATTACATTTTATGAAAAATATTAAATGAATTTATTAATTCTACCACTACCTTATGAAGTCCCAATTTCCCTCACTATTGAACTCGGAATGTCCAGTTTCTTTGACATTCTAGTGGCAAGGATCCATATTCCCTTTCGAATAACCCCAATAAGGGTTGGTCATGATATTTAAAGGTATTTAGCTAGGCATGTATTTTCCAACTGTGAGATTACAGTTCCTTGATATGTTGAGTGGACCCCCCAAACCTGAAATCCGGACTTGGATTTTCTCAACTCATGCCTCCAATATTACACCATGTCTAGCAAGGGCTACTCCTCTTGATTCAATATGGTTAAGTCAACCTGAAACCTTTCATAATGGATTCCTTTATAAAACTAAGTGTCCCACCAAGGGTTGGTCAAAAACATAGTTTTATTGAGTCTTGACCTTAATAATTTAATTGAAGGCTTGGTCTAACTTAATATGATATTTTATGGATTTTAATATTTTATGCATAGTTTCTCATTATCACATGCTTGTTAATATTAATTGATTCTTTCTTAAGTGATTAACTATGTTCTGATAATGTTTACGCATAGTCTGGTTTTTATTTTATTCCATATTTGAATGCATGTTCATTTTATTAATTATGTGATCGTGATGACACATAAATAATAAATAAACCATGAAATTGGACAGAAATAAAATAAGATGGCATGATCATGAGCTTCTATTTGTCATCTTATCTAGAGGTTTTGATAAGCTAACCATAGCCTAGGAATAACACCTTAAACCTGATGGTTCGTGTTTTGTAGCTCCCACCTGTCCACCTTTTTATCTTCTTGGGTTGGTTTCTCCTCAGCTTCGAATTTCAAACCGTATCCTCCAGCTTGGGACATCCTCCATTACATGAGTTTAGATTAAAGAAACAATGGGCACGCAGACCCTACATTTTATTGGAAGAAGGCTCGCAGGCCAAAAAATTTAAATGAAACCACACTCACCTAAAATAGGTCTTTTGTCTATCTCATGATCATCCATAACATGCAACTACATTTACACATATTTAGAATTCAAATTCTTTTAATCTTTCTTTTATTTGAGATAAGTCGATCATGAATTAAATTATTTATTATATTATAATTAATCATCTCTTTATCTTAAATTCCTTTCGGAATTTCCTTGTGTTTCTTCTCATCCATATTCCATGTACGAGTCTTTGTACTTTAGAGGAAACCTGGTGAAATTCCATTTCTGGAATGTACATGGCATGTAGTTTGTATTTACAGGGCGTGTATTGCTTTTCACCCTTTATCCAAAGTACACACCGGGGGCTTTGTCATGTTTTCTGTACTTTGTAAATTTTTAGGTACATGGCGTGTAGATGAATCTAACATGGCATGTACTTCCTTGTTACGTGAATACCAGCCTGGCAACCCTGTGTACGAGGTACGCGGCTTATCCTTGTACACGGTTTCACCTGGGCCAGATCGAACTACACGATGTGTTTCTCCAACATACACACCGTGTATTCTAGTTCGCACGTGTCGTTCATTTCTAGTCAACACAGGGTGCTAAATGCTAAGGTGTAATCAATTCACATAGCGTGGTTTGGAGGACCAGTACATGTTCATTGAACCTATGTACACGGCGTGTAGTTTTAATTACACGTCGTGTATTCCCATTTTGTAAAGGCCGAAAGGGCGGCTCCTCCATATGATTTTTTTGTTTTAATTTTAATCAAAAAATGAAATTAAAAGGACATTTCTATGATATGAATCGAGAAATGAAGGAAGAAGAACATATCTCATTTATTCTGATTAGAGAACGATTTATTTTAAATTGAATCAAATATAAATACGTAAATTATCAATGAAAATTAATAACTGTAATCAACTTTGTAACCTCCCTATGATACCATTTGAAGGATCTGGGCATAGCGGAAGCGCATGGGTGGATGTGCCCACATGGATTTTTTCATTAATAATTATCAATCCGGGATCAATACAACTATAAACGCTAGTCTCCACGACTCGAATCACAGAAATAGACAAAGAATAAGGTTTTTCCCATAACCACAAACAAAGATCATTACAAGTTGATTATAATTAATTTAATCAATTGAAAAGAAGTACCTTTTGGTGTTCTTTCTTTATTGATGTTCTGGATCACTTTCCGATTTTATTTTCCATTGCGTCGTAGAAGCCAAGTGTATACTTCTTCTAGCGATGAGCCACACATGTACCCCGTATCTCGGGATGTCGGCAAAAGGGTCTCTGGGTGCTAACGTGGAGAAACCTTTTCTTGTCTTGTCCAACTTAGATCGTCTCGATCTGATGGAAGAGGATCTCTATCAGTCTTGAGAGAATTCTTGAAGGATGAGGTTCTTTCGGCCTAGAAAGAATTATCTAGAATTGTTCTGCACAATGATTCTCTTATTTTAGTAAAAGAGTTGGGGTTTTGAGGATATTTATAATCAGGTTTGAGGCTGTAGAGTTATGAAAATAAATAAACGTGTTACGTGTTTTATTTATTTCATTAACTCCCTTTTGAAAACCCATTGTCGAGTCATTAATTCCTTGACATGCACCCACACTGATTATAATAAATATCATTTAATAAAAATATATTTCCCCAAAATCCTGACTGCAAAAACTACACTGCGTGTATTGATAAATAAACGATGTGTACTTGTTTTTCATTGAAAACTACATGGAATGTACATTCAATGTACACGGCGTGTATATCTTGTTTTCATTTATTCATTTCCTTTCCAAAATGAAAACTACATGACGTGTACATTTAATAATACACGGTGTGTAGTTGTATTCAAAATAAAATTGCACGGCGTGTAATCAATGATACATGATGAGTAATTGTTTTATTTTATTCTTCCTCCAACATTAAAAATATTTAGGCTTCCTTGAATAATTATTAAACCACATACGGGAATAATCTTTATACTACTTGAGATACTTAAATGCACTTAGTGTGTGACCCTCAAGGCCCCTTTCTCATTGGCATTAGCTGGGCTTTCCTAAGGTCCAAGATTATTGTCTAGAAATGGGTCAAGGTACCCAAGAGAAAGAAGTTGATGCCTCATTGATGTATCACCTCATACTAACGCTTAATGTGTAATTTAATCCCTTTGTCTAGATTTCTCATCATGCAGGTTTCATGGCAGTGCCATACACCTATGTGCTTGATCTGTCGTTCTTTGACTACTTGAAATAAACTCATCATTTACACCATGGCCATGGAATTACTTGCGACATTTCTATTTCAATCAATGTGATGAGATATCAACTTCTATAAATGTAAGGGAAAAAATCCTTCCTCCACTTATCCATTACAAACATGTCACTCGTGACGCACCCAATGTACCCTACTTCCCGCCAACTGTCTGTGTGACGGTTTTCATCAGTAAATCTAAGTGTGTGAGTCATGACATGAATTAATGATAATCTTTCAGTCTAATGACCATTAGACATGCTCGCAGATAGTAATGTCCGATGACACCAAGACATGCAGAATTACTATTGGTGGGTCTATTCTCATAATCTCCCATCTTGGAGATTACCATGTGTGAACTCCATGAGAGAGAGTCTCGTCTTCTTATGAGTACTCTCACATGACAGTCTGTATACAGTGTGTCCTATCATAGTATTTCATCCAACCACAGAACTTTATTTAAGAATATTGTTATAGCATTTCAAGGTTCCAATCATAATGGGGATCTTCCCTGACCTTATTAATGCAACAAATATTCCAGGACATTATTATATTATAGTCATGTAGAACAATAAACTAAAAATAATAAGTGAACATTCGTGTAATTAAAGTACAAAACAGTTGGTTCTCAGGACACTATCCCTTAAAGACAATGTAGATCTGTTATGTTCATTGGTGTAGGCCATTATTACAGAGCATTTACCGTAAAAATATATACCAATATTCCATCCTTAGAGACTATATGGCCCAGAAAGGAATATGATTAAAAAAATTAGACTTGAAAAAATCCAATATAATTTATTTCATATAAATGTTTTCATAATAGTGTTCAAATGATTTTCATGATTTTCATAGCTTTTAGAGTATACCAGTATATCATCATTAAACACCACCATAAATTCATCAAGATATTCATTGAAAACTCTTTTCATTATATCCATGAAAATAGATGGTGCTTTAGTTAGTCCAAAAGGAATCATTGTAAACTCGTAATGCCCATATATAGTTTGGATTGATTTTATTAGAATGAATTCCTTCATCATAAGGAACTAATGATATCTGAATCAAATATAAATCATTGAAAAATATTGGGCTCCATGAAGTTGACCAAATAAATCATCAATTTGATGTAGGGGATACTTGTTCTTTTTTATTATTGCATGGAACTCCCTATAGTCAATGCACAACCTCATATACCCATTTTTCTTCTTAACAAAAAGAATAGGGGCTCCCTAGAGAGAAATGATTGGGGGATTAAATCCTTTACCACTCAATTCCTCTAGTATTGTTAGTTCCACTAACTCCACAGTGGCCATTATATAAGGGGTCATTGATATGGGCCTTCAAAAAATAATTTATTTAATGGAAAACTCAATTTCCCACTCTGTAGGATGTCTAGGTAAATCCTCTGGAAAGACTTCAATATATTATTACACAACAGTTACATCTTCTATTTGAACATTTTTTTCCTCAGCCATAGTTATTGAATTCCATTCCTCCCCAATAATTGAATTCAATAGAGCTACTGGGGGTGGATCTTGATGAGAATTAGATGGAGAAGTTTCTGGTCTAATGATAAAGTATTCTACATCATTCTGAAAAATTGTAACTTCCTTATCCTTTCTATAGATGTTCACATCATAATATGATAGAGAATTCGTACCAAGAATTATATCAAAGTCAATCCTTGGTATGATGATAAGGTTACCAACTAAATCATGTTCATCTGACATGAGGGGGACTGATCAACATTTCTTTGTTACAATGTTACATCCACTAGGATTGTTTCCTGATAACTCCTTTATTAAATCAAATTGGACATGTATATTTTTTTTGGAAGATATAGAAAATATAATTGAATGTGATGATCCAGAATCAAATAACGCATTGGCTATGTTCTATGAAACGATTAATGTACCTACCACCACTTCATTAAGAACATCAATATCAGTGGTTTTGACCACATAATCTTACCCCTGCTCCCTTGGCCTTTTCTATTGAATGTTTCCTTGAATCATTGGACAATAATTAGCATAGAGTCCCATCTCTCGACAATTATTTAATTGAACATTAATAGCTTCCTTCTTCCCCTTAAAATCACCATAATGATGGACCCTATATCCAAATTTGTAACATACTAATTTTCCCATTAAGAAGGAACCAGGGTGTTTCCTTCCACAATTATCATAGGGTAGAAATTCAACTCTTCCCTTCTTCCCTGTTTCCTTATTTCCTTTTCTAGAGTTTTCAGCAGCCATCTTCTTCTCTTGCATTCCCTTAATGTCATAAGACTTAGTTAATTAATTTTATATCTTTTTATCACATGAACCTATATATTCATATGATGAGATAATTTGGGAGACCAATTCCCACCGGAGGAATGGCTTTAGTCCATTAATGAATCGATCAATTTTTTTCTTTTGATTTCGTATGTATTCTATAACATTTCTTGATAAAATTTTGATGTTAGCTTAAAACATTGAAACATTCTCATCTTCCTTTTGTATCAAATTTAGAAACTTCCTTTCTGTATATCTTCATTGTTCATGAGGATAGTATTTCTTTTTAAATATTTCCATCAATTATCTCCATTCCATCTATTCTATTTCTCCCTCCTCTTTTGTGGTTTGGAATAATAACCACCTCTAATCTACCTCTCCAGATAAATGATAAACATATGTCATGACCTTATCTCCTTCGTTACGTCTTAAAACAAGAAATATCTTCTCTGGGGAACTTATCCACTGTTTAGAATCAAACGGGTTAGTGTTCCCATTGACCAATGGAGGTTGTTGTCACATTAAGCAATCTAGCATAGATCCACCATGTGGTGGATCAGGATTCTCCGTACGGGTAAGTTTATTATTCATAACTAGATTAAGTTATCCCAGTATAGTTATAAGTTACTCAGCACCAGTCACAACACCAGATCTAACATCCTTATCTTGCATCATAGGTAAATCCCTATATGGGACATATGCATGCAAGCGGTTTCCATTCCATCGACTAGGCGCTATATATAAATAATGGAAAACATTAGATTATTTTATGAATCACGATTTATAATCTTATCGGATCAAAATAATTATCATAAATTGAGATACTATACATGGATAACCCTATAACCACAGAAATGGTTTCATTGAGGAAAATTTTACATCTAAAACTTTCAAAATGGCTTGTAAAGAATATTTGAATTATTATAAACATATCCCTCAAGAGTGTCAATACCAAGAGTGCAGCAAAGACTGTTGTTGTGTAGCGGTATACCCCAAGTCATGACCAAAACACCTTGTCAGAGCATTCACTCCTACGTACATCTATGCCATAGCCACCTCTACTTGTTTGTATCAAGATAGGGATGTATTTTCTAGAAAGATACACATAATCTATTCCTTACCAAAATATCAGGATGTTCTTGTATCCTTATCATCAAAGACTATATTAGTGATTATTTCCCTAATCAACGTTTTCTAAATCTATTTTCTAGGTCTCCTACTAATGTTCCTCTCTTACCAACTGTAAGGACCCGACCCTAGTTTCCCAGAGCTAGTGCCTTATTTTATTAAAATGGCTTATAAATAAGTAATATGTATCCCTATGGACCAATTAGTTTACTATATTTTGAAGACAATATATATATATATATATATATATATATATTAGTTTAACATTACATCATGATGGGAAAGAAAATACTTATTTGTTCCATTAGAAACATTCAATCCTCCATGATTATGCCAACAAGTAACTCATAACTAACTTCTTCATATCCCGGTAAAAGAAACATAAGAAAAGGGGTGAGCTCAAATTCTCCATCATGGTAAAAAAATATAGTACAATATATCATAAACAAAAACATTAGGCATGTTGAATAATTTAAAAAACATGCATTCACAAATAATAAATGTGAACATATTATGGAAGGAATATGAGTTGAGTAAATAATTCCATAATAAAACTTAATAATGGGTATTATACTAGTGGAATAAAAACATGAAGATTTAATTAATAGCTTCATAATATAGAAATTTCATATGATGGAAATTCAAAAACTTTCTTTCAAGGCCTCATCCAATACATCGGAAAATGGTTAAGGCTTTGTCCAAACCCATGTATCACATTGGGAAAGGCCTCTCCCAATTGCAAGTCTATTTGTCTCATGAGACCTACCGATGAATCGAGGGGATATATCGAGACTCATCCATCACATAATAAGTCTAATGCATTCCTCAAATAATTGTGGATAAACATAATCAACATATATAATCATATTGAAACTAACATATGAAATGTATCTATCTTTCCCCAATAATTAAACATAAACACTAACCATTCCAAGTAATACGGTGAATTGTTTCAAGATGTAACGTAAAAAATAAATATATTCATAAACCATAATATTAAATATTAAAGATGATAGAATAATTTAGTAATCCCAATAATACATAAGAATCAATAATTGTTTTGTAACATATGAAAATACTTTTAAAAAACCATTAAGTAATTCATGAGAAAAATAGTCTTTTTTTTGAAAAGAATAGTTATTTTGGAAAAGTATTTGTATGAATCCAAAAAGAAAGTAATATATTAATTTAATAATAAAATGAGTGATTTTATTAATATAATGGTTTCTAAAAACATATTATAGATTGACCTTGAAAATAGATAATAATTTTAGAAATTCTTTTGAATCAGGCATGTATTTTGGAAATTGTTTTCAATGTTTCTTTTAAAACGAGTAAATTTATGTAAAATAAGGAAGGATTATGGTTGGAGTACGCATATTGAATACTGACATAGAATTTATGATGATTTAATAGAAATTTATAAAATTTAATTGAGGTATTTTGACAATGAATGTAACCCAAATGAAAATGGAAGTTCTGGTGGAAAACACTTACCTTAAGTCCGAATGTGTTCCGCTCTTGAACATAAGGTCCTAGAATATGAAATTTGAAATATTAATAACTTATTTAAAAACCTAATCGACATATATTTAGTTTATAATAATTCATTTTAGTTCATTTATGTTCTTATTGATAAGTTATTATATTGAATTCTGTTATTCTAGAGTGTTTGTTTTCTTGATTTTCAGAATTGGTTCACTTGTTTTTAAGTAATAGATTTCATGTGGAATGGTTGTAATTATAAATAATTTAAATTACATATTATTTTTGAACATCCATAATTTTTAATGGTAATTTATATCAGTAGTATACAGGTATTGAGAATGAAATATTAGATGAAAACAACTTCGATTATTTTGCGGTATTTGGATTATTATGAACGCGTTTTGTCGTATAAATTAATAATATGTCAAAAATATGGGTTTTTTTAATATTAATTAGGTTATAAAACATATATTATAGTCTGGTACAACCATATAAATGTCCTCATGACTAGTAATGAAGGACAAATTTAATAACAAAACTTCTTCGTCCCTGAAGGTTATAAATTGGAACCTCATAGTCATTGATTTCATTTATAAAAATAAAAGGGAGGGAATAAGAATAATGACGATGGTACATCCATTAAAATTATATAATTAATATATATAGAAAATACCATATATATCATGTTAATTTTTATAGAGGAGGTAAGGGTAGAAAAATAAAAGACATGAACTTGAAAATAAAATAAAAGTTGAGAGATCTCTTATGAAAATTCGGCAGCCTAACTGCGTCGCATAAAATTTCATTAAAAGATTTTATGAGATAAAAAGGGTATATAATAATATTTAGATCAAAATAAAAGTAATATAAATACATAATATCAAACCCCTGCAAATTATAATGTCAAATCAAAGAGATAACATAAAAATATGTGTTGACTAAAAGAGGAGGGTGAAAGGTTCCCTTACCTTGTAGAATAACTCCTATAACTTGATGGTTGGGACCTTGAGGGATTAATGACAACTTGGGAGGACTCAAATGGAGGTATAACCACTATATATTCTATTATGATGTTTTTTATATAATCAAAACGAATGTATGAGTGGGTATTTATAGGAAAAGAGATAAATTGTTATTAATTTTAAAAGACACCTCATTAGTGGTTTTTTTGTAAAACCATGGGATTGAACATTGTATTAAAAACATGGTACACCTAATATATTATTATACTATGAACAGGTTGAACCGAATATTTTATTAATTATTACATCATTATGATTTATTCAAATATACCAAAAACTCGAAACATTTTTTTACTATTCATGAAAAATTCATGTATTTTATAAAAAAACCCAAAAATTCACCTGAACCATTTCATAACGTGTAGATTATAAAAATGAACACCATATTTAAAAAATATTTAAACAAATAATATTAATTTAATTTTTAAATAAAATAATAGTTAATTCAAAAAATTACAATTTTAATGGAATAAATAGTTTATACCACATTGGAAAAACAATTAAGATCTCATTAGCTTATTACCTTAAAAAATAAAATAAAGACATTATTTACTATTCATAAGGGTCATATTACTAGCCATATGTGTATGTTACTATTCACCAAAAATCATGTTTTTTTTATCAGACTCCAAATGACTAACTGGTCACAATTCTATATGGCCGTTTTTTGAAATTCAAAACATAGTAGATGCAATGTTGTGTTTAATGGGTAGATTATAAAATGTATTCAATATTTATTTTCAAAACCTTGGTATGTAACATCCAAACACTAGTTTCCCAATTCAAATGGTATCATAACCTCAAGAGTGCCTCTTTGAATGGTAGAGGCTACCAATTAGAAGAGAGGGTTTAATATAAATCACGTGGAGACATTACACTCTTAATCAAAGTAATAAATCGACATAAATAGAAAATTAACAACCAATAAAAATAACTGTATTTGCAATAGTAATTGTAGCACAAGATGAAAAAATATGAATACAATATCTAAACAGAAACAATATATATGTCTTGAAATATATGTGTTATGTTTCAATACACAATACCCAAAAATTGAATCCATTTAAATCTCCCTAGATGATCTGGGAACCTTGTCCTATTCTATCATCCATGATCCATCCAAACACATGCATCTAATATAGGGATATTTCCCTTATCCCTTCCTATAAACATGAAGTTTACTCAGGTGCAGATCAGGTTTACCAAGTATTGTATGAGTACAACTCTGTAGTTCTGAACCAATGGTGTCTAAAACTATTTTTTCCAATAACATTGTATATAGTTTTATAATGAATAAACTATAATTCATGAATGAAACAGTTATCACATATCAATATTCTTGAATTAAATGAATTATTTCCTAGATTCACAAAGAATCCCAACTCATAAATATTTTCATTAGACCATACCTAGTCATATACTATCACCAAGGGATATAACATATCACATAGAGAATAAAAATTCATTATCACCTGATCTTTCATTATACATTTAATATCAATTAATATCATGACTAATTGTAACCATTGTCCAATGCCAGCATTTTTTTCCTAAAACTCCAGTTCTAGGACCCAATGGGTATTTTATGTAGTAGTTTGTGTCAAAAAACTCAATTATCTATCAATAATAAAAGGGGGGTTTTGTAGCATCTGTCTGTGTCCCATACTCACTATCACTCAATTACACAAGTGGGATTTGGAAGAAATATTATGTGTCCCACAATCATTATCACATGAATGAATTAAATCCTAAAAGCTATGGTGAGGACACCATGGATATATAAAGAATTATTTTATGTCCTTAAACTCATTTGTCAATCAATCAAAAAATATAACACATTCCTCATATAATAAGGTTAATTAAAATTAATCTTCTTATCTAAATTTCAAAACATTGTCATTTTCAGTTCAATCATAACTCATTACATTATTCAAATGGAATAATATGAGAAATTCATCATTAAACCATTTATTCACATTTATTCACATTACACAAAAACCCATCATGTTTAATCAAAATATCCCTTTATTCTTTTTATCAAACAATTCCATATATCAATAATTAACCTATTATACAAACTAATTTAAATGAAAGATTCCAAAATTCCTATTTCCCATAATTTCCATGATGAAATAATTCCATTAATTAATTAGAAAACTAATTATTCTAAATCAACCAAATTAAAATTTTACAAAAATATAACCCATTCAATTATTACCTATAAATTGTGATAAATAAAATTATTTTCAAAATGAAATTTCAAAAAAATCAATGGAATAATTACAAACACATAATTAAATTTGGACTATGGGAATATCAATTTAGGCCCCCACCTCCACAGGATTGATGAGCGTTCACCAATAGAATCCCAAATTGAATAGGGACAATGAAGAACATGATGAATACTATGATCATTTACCAAAATATAGATAGAATATTGAAAATATCAACATCTAATAAATCTTATTTTTAAACCATTGTAATCGAAGGAAAAGATTTCATCAAAATATGGAATAAATACAAGATAGTGGGAGGAAACACATCATGATGGGAATGTCCTACTGGATGTGGTTAAGATTCATTAATCCCGTAATTTATTCATTAGGAATAATGTTAATAAGCCCATGGAATCTGTTTGGAAGTCACCAAAAATGAGGTAAAACCTTTAGGGTCTAGTAGAGAAGAATCAGTTTAAAGGAAGGTCATTCAAATAATTTAAAACAAATTTTCTGGGGAATTAATTCAATGAGCATGTTTTCGCAATCCAGGAACCCAAAATATGTGCCTCTCCTTTGGGGGGAATGGTTACTCTTAATAAGGTGAAAGGTTTTAAAAAACATGCACCAATCATGAATTAATTCTCTATCAGGTGTTTCATGGTTTTCTGGGGTAGGGAGAACGGCTTGGGAAAACCGAGAACCACCATACATTCCCCCCCCCAACATCCAATGTTCACTCAAGGAAACATAATACATTCCTCACACAATGTAAAAACAAAAAATAGAAAAAAAAATATCATAAAAATGATATTAAGATATCTTTAAAAAAGTTCCAGATCTCATAATAATATTTAGAATTACTTTGTCTAAATTATTTTATAATTTCAACTTTACATTTATTTATTAATATTTAATTTCATAGGTAAAAATTTATCACCATGGACAACCCTAAAACAAATTGTATAAGTGGAAAATCTAACAAAACATTGTTCGAGGCATGTTCAGAATACTTGTAAAAATGAATGATGGATGATTTATAAATCATAGGTCATCCAAAAATTCATTTTTTCCAACTTCAGATCCATTTAGCATTGAATTTTGATAAACAATTATTGAAATGTAAGTGGTACTCCCATAATTTTATTCACATCACATATAAAAGTGTAACAATTACACACATTTATTTAATAGTTATTCCATTTAATTCCATCCTAAATATATTTCATGCTTTCACCCCATAATACTTATCCATGTTAATAGTCCTCTGATATCAATTAGTTATTCTAATATCAACCTTACAAAGGGTAATTTAAGATAATTTAGAATGTCCCAATGTGAGTGTTACTTAATCCTAAACAATTTCTTCTTAATCATTAAATTATATAAAAATCATAACTATAGTTATATAATAACAACATAATAATTAGACTAATAATTTTTCATTATTTTAATCGAAAAAAACATTATTTATTTCTTCCCCTCCATGATAAAAAAATATCATCGATCATGGGTTTGTGTAGATAGCCACCACTACGGAGTGAAATCTTATTTATTTTCAGCAATGTCTCTCCTCAATGTTTTTAATGATGAACTTGAAGAATTAATGTGACATATATAATATAATTTATATTATTGTAATACAAATTAAAATCCAAATTTCTTCACTATCATTCATTTATAAAATAAATTTTTACCTTCTATTTTGTAGATTAAGACCAACATTAAGTAACATATCTCAATTTTTGTTAGGTTTATTTCTTATTTATTAAAATTTATAAAAATATGATTCATATCCATAAATAATTATATAAAATAATATAATTTATTAATAGAAAAATATATTTCATAATGACGTTTTATATAAATAAGTTTATTATAATTTCATTTTTGTTCTTGAATGGTATCATCAATCAAGATACTACCATCCATTTTTTAACTAAAATCTACACATATTATGAACCAATTATTTCTACAATAACCATGAATAGAAATATAATGTAAATACATTATTAAATTATAATATATCATTTAGAAATAATTCAACTGAATTTTTTGATAAAATAATGATAAAAATTTAATTAATAAATTAGAAAAATTGAGCTATTGTTCAAAATAATCAAGTATAATCACAAATGATATTGAAAATATTATAAAAATAAAAACTATATATTAGAAAGTAATTAAATGTTAATTAATTAAAATTATAGACAAATTAGTAATGATTTGAAATATTTGAGTAATATAGATTATTTTTTATAAGAGAATCAAAAACTAAAATGGATGTCATAAATTACAGTTAGGGGGTTTTTATCTCAAATTTCCATTCCTTGAGATATGTTTTTATTTTACCCCATTTATTTTATTTTATGTTTCATATAATTGTACATTGATATTTTAAATCACTAAAATATTATTATTCATGATATTTAATTTTCCATTAGATATTCTATCCTTCCAATGGTCTTTATTATAATTTTTCTATAGTCATAAGAGGTGATTGAATTTTTATTCAATTACACAAGACATGTTTGATATTGTGCACAATTATTTATTACATATGGTTTATTTAATACACCATATAGATAAATTTTAATAAATATTTTTCATTTCATGATATTTTAATGTCTATTTCAATTAAACCATCTTATATTTTTTTCATTCATATATTACCTTTACTATAATGGGTTATTCGTGTGATGATTAATTTCATGAGGAATATATCATTTGGTTCCCCATACATTCATTGATATAGTTTTATTATTTCATAAAGGATTTATTTTACAATATTAAAGTAATTCATGGTTGTATAAGGGAAATATCATGTTCTTTCTATAAAAATATTTAGATTCAATGGATATTAGGTTTATAAGGGTTATTTGAATATATTTTCCATTATATGATTTTGGTTTAATCTTTCATACCATAATATTTTCTACATGGTGTATTCACTACCATATAATCTTCAAGTATAACCAATATATTTAAATTAATTATATTCGAATTCCCATGTCATGGAAACCCTTTTATGTTCATTAGATTCTTACATTACCTTTATTGTATGTTTTTATTTGATCCAAATTGGAGTTCCATGAGACATGTTTATATTACAAACCTTTTTTATTATATGATTTTATTATTTCTAGTATGTTATTTTATGTGAAGAATATTTTTTTATTCATGATATTTAATATTCAAAATAGAATTATATATTTCAATAGTTTTTTATTCAAATTTTTTTAAATCTGTAGTTGTTATTGGTATTTATTGACAATTCCATAAAACATATTTGATAATGAAAAATTAATATTATTTTAATAGTGTATTCAATTCCCAATATCAACAATGTATAATGAGTATAAAACCATTCATTTTTTTTAATAACATAATATTCATATTTTTTATTATTATGATACTATTACTATTAAGGTATTTTTATCCCAATTTTTCCCAATATGAAAAATATTTGTTGACCGATTATTCATTGTTTAGGTTAATTTATTGGAAATGTATTTTTATCAAAATCCCATCACTCTATTTCGCTTTGGAGGATTATATTTGTAGAAATATAGTACTTCCTCTATCTTTTCCAATCATCCTTTTTCATTAGAATGTTTTTTATTCTAACTCATTTACTCTATGGTTATATTATATTTCACTATAATGATTTAAGGGAATTCACCTAGATAAACAAACATTAATTTATTATGAATTTTATTTACTTAATCATATAAAATTACCAAATATAGTGATATTTTAATTATTCTTACATATAAATATAATCTATTTATTGATTCCTGAAATATGGAAATTTTTTATACATGTTAATAAAAAATAGATGCTTATCAACCACTCAGATAATTTGATTATGTGTTTTTTAATAATGAATATTTTTCATAAGGGTGTCTTATGTTTATTTATTATCATGAAAATTACTGAAATTCAATATATTTTTATCTCAATATGTATTTTTTCAAATTGGTAAGGCACATTGATCATTCATTATGTTAATATTCATATCCTTTATATGGAGAATGCAATAGAAAAAAATAAGTGATAGGTGGGGCCTAGTTTTATATAGCCCTAATTACATTAGTTTGTATAATGAGGAACAGTTTGCTGTATTTTATGTATTCGTACCCAATTCAAGAATAATTGTTTTGTTATAACCATTTTAGATAGAATTATGGCTAGGTTGTGTCTTTGATGAGAATAATAATGTCCTTGATATGACCTTGATGGATATAGTAATTTCTTCGATGAAGGCTTGATTGAAAATATGATGATGTCTAATATTTTTCATTCCATCACCATTAATTCAAATGTTGTAATAAATTTGATTATTTGTATTATTATGTCATCCATGGATCTGTTTCAATCATATGTGATAAATTATATGGAATTATTTGATAATCATTTTGTCTTTCCATATTATTCATTCCATGATTATTCTATGATATCTTCTTATATATGTTTTCCCTTATTGATTTTTTGAGCATAATATTTTTTTTCCATTTCCCCAATTTATTATGATTATTATTACACATTATATGTCAAGAAAATAGCATGTCATGAGAATTTTGGGGAAAATGTCGATGACTAATTTTAATATTGTTTGTTTTTTATATAGTTCAAAAAATAAATTTCTGATGAGATAGATATGGGATTATTTATTTGAATGTATTTAGAAACACTTTAAATTGTCATATCTAAATGGTCCTTTTAATTTAATTTATTAAATATTATTTTATGTTGTTATAATAGTGGATGGTTAATATTGGGTTTCCCCATTTCCTTTCAATTATTTGATGTGATGATAGTGTTTATTCAAAATTGATCCAAGTATCATGGGTCCAAAACATCATTAATTGTATCAAAGGAGGGTTAATATAACTTTAGAGATTTTGATATTAACAGCTTTAGATAATTAATTATAATTAAGGTTATCAAGGGTTAAAAAATTATTTGATCATAATTTTAGATGTATAGATATCCCTTCAGGATTGGTTGAGATAGTATATGATACATTATTTTTTAAAATTAATATAATTAGAGAATATTATTGACAACTCAATGGGAGGGACCATATATGGAGAAACATACTAAATTATGGAAACATATGGAGTTTTGGGGCACTTAGTAATTTGGCCCTTTTGTGATAATAACAGGTAGATGAAGATGTTGAAAAGATGAACCAAGGTGTAGTCACCAATAAAAATATTGGATGAAAATTGACTCTATGATCACATAGTGAATTATTATTGGGAAATTTAATACACACCTATATGGAATCTACAATTTTATATTCATTAGATGACTCTCGCATAACTTATAACCCATTAGAACCGATTTCAATATATTTTTTAGAGATTATAATAGGAAATGATCATGGATAACATATACTAAATCATAGATATTCCTATGTGAAGATATATTTTAATTAATATGTAATTTTGTGGATAAAGAGCTTTATTATTTTTAGCTGATTTATTTTTGTTAGTGGGTTTCTTATACACAAATATTTTATTTATATTGATTACCATTACATGTATATAGTTTGATATATACATTTGTAGTTTTGATACATCAGTGTCCTCAATTTACAAGTTAATATCCTTAAATTACATGTCTTATCAATAGTTTATAGTAGTTTTATGTGATAATGGGAACCTAAAGAGACTATGAATGTAATCATAAATATATATTCCCTATGATCAAGATACATCATCATGACATGACATAGATAATGTTTAATAATTAGGTACTGGGGGATCAGAATCATTGAGACTTAGTCTCATTATATTTGTAGTTATTGTTATAGATTGGATGAGATCATGGGGACTGGATGACAAATAGGAACATCACATACTTCAGGGGTCATTGGTTGTTATTATCTATGAAAATGAATATTAGGCTCCTAACTTGATATCATTATCAATTTGTACCATTTTATAATGTACATTGATGCTAAGAAAAAACCATTACAATAATGGTGTGGTAGGGTTACTTGGGTTGGGAGAATAATGGGATGGATGGAATTGGTTGAATGATCAAGTTAAAATTCGTTGCTTCTAAATTGATGAAGAGTTATCTAAGGGAACTAGTTTGTAACACCCTAAGGTTTTAAAAAAATAAATTTAAAATTATAAAATATTTTTTAAGCTGATAGTTATAAGTAACCTTTAAACATAATTTGTCCACTTCTATGAATTGAATTTCAATAAATGGTAATCTACTGTTGTGATCAGTAAGTTATTTGGAGTCTGATAGAACCAAACTGTTT
Organism: Viscum album; assembly: GCA_963277665.1. Classification (NCBI taxonomy): domain Eukaryota; kingdom Viridiplantae; phylum Streptophyta; class Magnoliopsida; order Santalales; family Viscaceae; genus Viscum; species Viscum album. The sequence continues at coordinate 1,176,195,490 of OY728134.1, forward strand.
TTTTGAATAGTTACATACCCTTATGAATCATATTATGAATAGTAATATGATTATAATGAATAGTAAATTTTATTGTTATTTTATTTTGATATGGTTGTACGATAATGATATGTTGACTAATTTATCAAGGTGTTAGAAAATTATTTGTAGATTTTAAATTTTTATTTTTGAATAAATTATAATATTATTTAAAAATTATATTAATAATATTTTAAAAAACATATTTATAAATGGATTTAATTTTTGACTAAAACATGTCGAAAAATGGTTTGGGTAATTGTTTTGGATTTTTCTGACGTTATTGAATTTTTTGGTGAATATTGAAATACAGTAAAATACCATATATTCAAATTATCAGTTAAATGCACTATTTATGTAATAATGACTAATTTGAGAAAAACTATTATGAACTCACATCCTCTATTTAATATTTTTCTATCAAGAATGAATACTATTCATAGTCATAGACAGAAAAATTATAATAATGATTAAAATAATTAAAATTCCTCTTCTCCTCCACTATAAATACCTCCCTCATTCCCCTCTCCCTATCACACCTCTCATGCCTAGAGAATTGTCCATGTTTTACCATATCCCCATACCAAGGATCTTCCCCACAACCTTGAGCTACATGTCTCACCAAAAGGCCAAAACCAATGGCCTTAAAGAGGATCTCAATGAGAATAGATCAAGAGGTATGGATCCTCTCCCTTTTTCATGTGTTTTCTTTCATATTCCTTTATTCTCTTATAATATCTTCCCACCCACTAATTTAGTAGTTATGAAATATCTATAATATTATATATTCTGTATTTTATCATGTTCATGTAAATGATTCATCATATTGTTTTTCTCTCCTCCCCCTCTTATAAAAATGTCATTCAAGATGTGTCGTTTTACCAAAATCATGGTTGTTGGGTTTACAATTTCCTTTACTTCACCCATAACTATTTTTAGGATTGTTTTCATGGATAGAAAATAAATTAATTTTGATTATGTAACTTCCTTTATTTTCTAGAACGAACTTACATGAATTAAATTAATTTATTAAAGGAACCGTGTTCATAATTATTGAGGAACCACAAAAAATGATTGAAACAAACACCATTAATGTTTTGTATAATGATACATCATCATATATTATAAAAAATAATTAATCACATTATTAGTTATTTTTTAATCATATTATTCCATTTCAATTTGAGTTAAGGAATTTCATTTCCATACGACAAGAAAATCAAATACAAACTGGCCATGGAAATCATGTAACAAAAACACACAAAACAATGGAAGAAAGAAAATAATAATAATTAAAGTGTGAAATGATGTTATAAAATAAACATATAAGGTATTATAAACAATAATATGTTTCTTTAATATACTAATAACATTCTTTTAATAATTATACTGGAGTTATAAACAAGTGTTATGTAAGAAAACCGCGTGGTAAAGGAATTATTAACCTGATTTCTATTATTTGGGTAAACCTTCTACTTTGTTATTTTTGTGGTATTAAAATTGTTTGTGTGATAGGTTTTATTTATATTTTATATAATTATGTGTATTTACAATGGATATACTTATTCCATCAACCTTATTATGTCTCACTTGAATTATATGATGTATTTATGGGGATATTATTTTAAAATCCTGTTTTAATATTCTATTTATCCAATTTCGAAAGAAATTTTCTTAGGTAATTATTCATATTTTATTATTTTCTTCTGGTTCTTGGGAATTTTTTATGATGAAGTGTGGGATGTATATCTATCTTTAATGTATTGGGTATGTGTATGTTAGAGTTCTTCCATATGGTTAATCCAAGTGTAACTACAATGGTTACACAAATTGTAAGGTATTTGTGAGAGTTAGAAATTATAACAAAGTAGAGAGGGTTACATGATTATGTATGTAATTATTAAAGATACCTTTATGGGAATAATTATGTTCTGTTGGTTTTGTGTAAATCTCATGGAAATTCAATGTTTTAAAATGTATTTTTATTGGGTATGAAGTATGACTATTTCTAAAAATGATTTCAATTGTTACATGTATTCATGGGCTAAAGTTTTCTTTCTTTATTTTTATGTCCCTTTCTGTGAATTTTATTCTCATCCAAGGCTTTTAAATAATTTTCATTTGTTTTAAAGTTGTTTAATAAAAAGAAGAAAGGATAGTTAAATGTTATGAACACTTTTCAAAGAAAATGTGTTATATTTAAAAATTATTATATTTTAGAAGAAATGAATACTATTTTTTAATCATCTCTATATGAATGTGGAATGTTATGTATGAATTATATCCCAATTATCTAAAAATATAAACATTATGTGATCTTCAATCGGGAAGTAAGTGAGTTATTGACTAAAACTCAGGATTATGTGATGTAATAATGTTGGGTCCTTATAGTTGGTATTAGAGGATGGTTTAGATAAATTTACAGGATAGGATGATGATACATGAATACCATAAAAAATTTTAAAATTATGGTTAATTTTAAAATATATATCATTTAAATATTATAATGTTCCTTCGACTAATATATCCTTATTCATAATGGTTCCCACAAAAGAAATAGGGAAGTTGAATAGGAGAGGCACTGACATAACAATATCCTTCTGAATCTGTAGTATAGAATGATAGTGATTGGGATTGAGTGGTTTGTTATAGTAATGTCTCAACTAATGAAGAAAATAAATAGTGTTGGAATCCATTAAAGAGAATTATTAGAGTTACAAAAAATGAAATTGATGAAAGTGGACCATTTTATGAGACAACACTCTCCTTCTTTCAATGGATATTCTGACCCCGTAGTAGCTGAAGGTTGGATTAAGGCCATTGAAAAAAAATTGATGATATGGTCTATTTAGATAATCAATAGATATGTCCTCTGTTAAACATTTTGAAGGTTAAGCATATCAGTATTTCTCAATGGTAAAAAATATCAATGATAGAGTGGAGATTGATACCTTTGAGTGGGATGAATTTAAATGTCTTTTCAAAAAAAATTTATCTAAAGGTGGTGTGTCTTTGGATGGAGAATTAGTTCCTTGAATTGAAGGAAGAGATGGAAGATTTAGTTTTTGTGTTTGAAGAATGCTTCTCCTGATATGATAGGTATTCTATAAATCATGTTTTGGATCAAGATAGAAAAATAATCTTCTTTTACTGAAGATTAAAGAAAAGGTATCGACTGGAATTAGCCTCACATGAATTAAAAAGTTGTTTAAAACTTCATTTTAGGTGATTATAGGGTAGATATAAAGTTTACTAATTATCACATGCACATTGAAAACAGGGAGAAGAGGAGGCCCAGATAGAAAGTTATGGGTAAGAGTCATCCAAATAAAAATGATGTTATGAAATTACAGTTTCCAGTTTGTAAAAAGTGTGGAAAAAAACCTTTAAGAATGCCTTACTAAAACTAGGAAGTTTTTTTTATGTGATAATATTGGAAATATGGCCTGATATTGTTATGAAAATTTTCCTAATACTAATCCTTATAAGAAAACTATTCTGTTTTTTAAATCAGGAGAGATGGGTCATTGTGGAAATTCCTACCCATAAAAAGATTTGAATGATGAAAAGAATCCATAATATAAGAAGAATGGGGTAGTGAGATTCTTTATGACTACGTTAGTATATATCAGGCCATCCAATGAAGTTTTATTTGGTACCTTGTTTTTTTACTCATATATTGATAATGTTTTTCATAGGGGTCTATACGTTCCATTATTTCTATTATGGTTTGTTTAAAGAATTTAGTTGAAAACCCTATTGTTTTTGTCTTAGTAAATTTTGGTGTTATTCAGAGAATGTATTAGATTTATATTCATCATTATATGATTCAATATAGAGATAAAGAAGGTGTTTTTTAGAATGTATTTCAGTTTGTATACCAGAACAATCTCACACAATTGATAACATATCATAAAGTTGAGAAACATTTGAATGATGGAAATTAAATTTATCTTTCACATATTGTTTAAAATGAGGGGATTTTACTGATTAATGATGTTCCAGTAGTAAATGAATACCTTGATGTTTTTCATGTTGAGTTACCTAGTCTCATACATGATTGGGAATTCGAATTCAAAATTGAATTAGTTCTTGATTATAAGTCAATTCAAATACCACCATAATAAATGGCTCAAATAGAATATATTGAGTTGAAAAATCCGTTGCAAGAGTTACTTGATAAAGGATTTCATTATACTAGAACTTGCACATTGGGTTCTCCTGTATTTCTAGTAAAAAAGAAAGATGGTTGCATGAGATTTTGAATTTATTATAGAGCACTGAATAACATCACTATTAAAAACACATTTCCTTGGCCTCATTCTGATTACTTGTTTGATCAGCTCCAGGGTACTTAGTACTTTTCCAAGATTGACTAGATATTTGGATACCAACTGCTAAAGGTGATAGAGGATTACATCCTAAAAACATATTTTCATACTATAAATGGGCATTAGGAATTTGTTTCTACCATTTGGGTTAACTAATCCAGTTTTTATATTCGTGAATATTAAGAATGGAATATTTCATGAGTTAATGAATTTTTTTTTGGTTGTGTTTATTAATTACATTCTAGTATTTTCTTATAGTAAAGAGGATTATTAAAAACATCTAAGGGTTGTTTTTCAAACCATAAAGGAAATGAAACTGTATGGAAAATTCAACAAGTTTCATTTTTTCTTGAAATAGATTTATTTTCACGGGTACATTATAAATAAGGATGAAATAAAAATTGATCCTACTGAAACAAAAGTTGTTCAGGAAAGCCCACGACCTAAAAAAGATACATAAAATCGTATTTTTATTGGATTTGCAGGTTATTTATAATGGTTTGTTAAAAAAATTGCATGGTTATCTAACTTGCTACCTATGTTAACAAAAAGGGGTTAAATTTATTTAGATAGACGAATATGATGTTTGTTTTTTTAACAGCAAATGATATTGGAGAATGCTCCAGTTTAATCATTGCCTTCCTAAAATATTAAGATTTTCATCAACTGTGATGTTTCAATGAAGGTACCTGGTTATGTTCTGATGTAGAATGATTAGGTAATTGCTTATGCTTCAATAAAACTAAAACCTCATGAGATAAATTATCCCACACATGATTAGGAATTGGGAGTTGTGGTATTTGATTTAAAAATTTGGAAGCATCATTTATACAGAGCCAAATGCCAAATATAAACTAACCATAAAATTATGAAGTATATATATTCACTCAGAAGGAACTTTACTTGAGGAAGATATGATGCCTTTAACTTATAAATGATTTTGATTTGATGATCAATTACCATACGGGAAAAGCATCCAAAGTGGTAGAATCCTTGAGTCAAAAACATCATGCATCATTAACCACGTTATTATTAGAACATGATCCCTTTGATTAATGATTTGATGAATTTTGGATTAGAATTTATTGGTATAGAAAATACTTCTAATTTATTATAGGTTTTATTTTTCTCATCATTATCAAGAAGGGTTAAAAAGCACAGAAGGAAAACCATGATCTATAGAAAAATATAGAATTGGTTAAAATGGGAATGTTTCTAGAATTTAACCTTGATAAAGATCGTGGATTATGATTTTGTTAACGGTTGTATGTGCCTTGTGATTTCCAATTGAAGAATAATTTTTTGTGTGAAGCTCATAGTTCTTTATTTTCAGTTCATCCTGGAAGTAATAAGATGTACAAGGACCTTCATTAGTATTATTGGTGGAATTTAATGAAAGTAGATATTGCATTATTTACAGTGAAATGATTGACATGTCAATCAGTTAATGATGAGTAGTAATTACCCAAGGGGGTACTTCATCCTTTTCCAGTGGTATAGTGGAAATGAGAGAATGTATCCCTGGACTTTGCAGTGGGAAAACCTAAGACGTCTCGATGTAATAGTGCGATTTGGGTTGTTGTTTATCGGCCGAAATAATCTGAACATTTCATTTCTATTTGAGATTCAATGTCATTAGATCGGATTTCTCTACCATAACTGATGATATTTTCATGTTACATGGAGTTTAATTTTCAATTGTATATGACTGGGATCTTATGTTTTCTTTTACCTTTTGGAAGGGCCTTCAAAATTCACTGGGCATTGAATTAAATTTCAGTACAACCTTTCTTCCTCAATCAGATCGGAAGTCAGAGCAACTGATTCAAACTTTAGAGGATATGCTTCGAGCTTGTTCAATTGATATCCAAGGAACTTTGGATCATTATATTTCATTAGTTGTGTTTTCTTAAAATTACAGTTTTCATTCCAGTATATATATGGCACATTTTGAGGAATTGTATGGGAAGAAGTGTAGATCTACCACTTTTTTGGGAAATGTTGGGGAATTGAAGTTGAATGGACAGGAATTAGAAAAGGAAATGGATGGTAAAGTGAAGATAATCTAGCAACACATGAGGATAGCATAGATAAGGTAGAAAATTTATGTATACAACTGGAGGAAAGTCATATTTTTTGGTAGGTGATCTATTTTTTCTTATAATCTCACCATGAAAAAGTGTTATGTGTTTTTCTATGAAAGGAAAGCTAAGTCCACAGTTCAATGGGCCTAATGAAATTTTGGAGAATGTAGGACCGGTCACCTATTGAGTAGCTTTTCCTCTGAGTTCATATCAGGAATATAATGTTTTTCATGTTTTTATGTTGAGAAAGTAAGTTCTAGATTCATCTCATGTTTTGAGACCAGAAGCACTTCCGTTGGAAGAGAACCTTTCTTAAGAGGATAAAGTAGTTCAGATTCTCGATCGAAGGGAACAACTATTGAAGAATAGTATATTCATCCAGGTAAATGTTTTGTGGAATAGTTACATGGTTGAAGAAGCAAGATGGGAATCTAAATATGATATGATGGAATGATACCCTCATCTGTATAATAAGTAAATAAAATTTTGAGGGTGCTTTTTCCAGATGGTTGGGATAATGTAGCACCCCAAAGTTTTGAAAAGATAAATTGAAATTCATATAAAATTGCTTTTTATAGATAATTATAACTATCCTTTAAACATAATTATTTTGATTTTAGGATATGAATTTCAAGAAATTCCCATCTACAGCTATGACCATAAAGTTATTTGGAGTTTGATAGAACCAACTTGTTTTTTGGTGAATAGTAACATTCAATTTTGAATAGTAACATGAATAGTAATATGATCCTAATGAATAGTAAATTTTATAATTATTTTATATTCTTATGGTTATAAGATAATGATATGTTGATTAATATTGTCATGGTGTTAGAAATTTAGTTATTAATTTAAATTTGTTATTTTGGAATAAATTATGATTTTCTTTAAAAATTTAATTAATAATATTTAAAAACTTATTTTCAAAAAATGGAGTTCCTTTTTTAATTCTATATGTCGAAAAATGATCTGGGTGTATTTTTTATATTTTTATGAAATTGGTTAATTTTTTATGAATAATGAAATATGGTAAAATACCTTATATTCAAATTAAAAGATAGATACAATAGTTATGACATCATAACTAATGTAAAGACACTTGTTTCGAACTCACATGATCTATTCACTATTTTTATCACAATAATGAAGACTATTGAGAGTCTTGGGAAAAAATATTATAATATTGATTAAAAAATTTAAAATACATTCTCTCCCAGGCATAAATACGACCCTTATTTCCCTCTTCCTCTCACTCCTCTCAACCTTGATCATTATATATGTTCTAGAAAATACCCACCCCAAGGATCTTCCCCACACCCTAGGGCTTATGGTCTCACCAAAATGGGAAAAACATAAGGCCTTAAGGAGGATCTCAATGAGAAGAGTCCAAGATGTAAGAATCCACTTCCTTTTTATGTGTTTTCATTCAAGTTACTTACTTTTCATATACTCTCTTCATGTCAACTTATCCTATAGTTATTAAATCTCCATAATCGTTTATATTCTTTATATTTCATGTTCATGTAAAATATTCATCATCCCTCTTCCCCCCTACCCCTCTTATAAAAACATCATTTGAGATCTATCGTTATACTAAAATCATGGGTGTTGTGTTTTAAATTTCCTTTATATCCTCACAAAATATTTGTAAAACCATTTTAATTGTTGAAACATAATGTAATTTGTATTATATAACCTCTTAAATGTTCTAGTATTAACTTCTATTCATTACATTATTTAATATAATGAAACAAATTCATAATTATCGAGGAACTGCAAAAAATGATCTAAAGAAACATCATTAATGTTTTCTCTAATAAACTATAATCATATATGATAAAAAATGATTTATTGTATCATTATATATTTTGGAAATATATCAATACCACTTTTTTTCTTTCCTATAATTTCATTTCAATACAACACGAAATTCAAATAAAAACATGCCATGGAAATCAGTTAAAGAATGCACCCAAAACAATTGAAGGAACAAAATAATATTAATTAAAGGGTGAAACGATGATACGAAATGATCATATAAGGTATTATAAACAAAACTATGATTCTCTAAGATGTTAGTAAAACACTTTTAACCATTATAAAGTATTTTTAAACATGTTATATGTATGAAAAACCTGAGGTAATGGAATTCTTAACCTGGTTTTTTTTTCTTTGGGTTAACTTTATACTTCATTATATATGTGGTATTAAAATTTATTGTGTGAAGGGTTTTGTTAATATTATGATTAATTTTGTGTATTTACAGTTTATATGCACATTAAATCCCATATATTAAGTATCACTTGAATTATATGTTATTTTTAGGGGCTTTCATTTAAAATCCTCTATTAAAATTCTGCTTTACAAAATTCAAAATCAATATTTTTATGCAATTATTCATATTGGATGATTATGTTATAATTATTGGTAATTGTTTATGATGAAGGGTGGGACATATATCTCCCTCCAATTAATTTGTTATGTGTATGTTAGAGGACAACTGTACGGTTACTCCAAGTGTAACAGCGATGGTTACACAAATTGTAAGGTGCCATGAGTGTTTCAAATTATAAGGTAGCTGGGAGGGTTACAAGATTATTTAAGAAATCTACCAAGATTAATTTATTGTTCAATTAAAGTTCTATATGTTTTTATTAAATCTCACTGGATTCTCAAGTTTCACAAGGTATGTTTATATGGTTCAGAAGCCTATCTTTTAGTTTTGAAAATGATTTCATGGGTTGCGAGTATTCGTGGACTAATGTTTTATTTCATTGCTTTTGTATCCCTTACTATGTTTTTTGTGCTCATCTAGGGTTTCTAAATGAATTTAAAATTGTATAAGTATGTGTAAGACACATAAGTAAGTCATGTAAAATTTTATAATGATTTTTATAAGAAAACATGATTTCATTAAAAATTATTTTAATATGGATAAAAATGATACTATTTATATATTGTCTTCTCTATATGAACATGGAATGTTATCTACATATTCTATCCCAATTCCCTAAAACTATAAATTTTAAAATATCCACATTATTAAATTATGTGAGTTCTTGACTAAAATTCAATATTATGTGATGCAATAAGGTCAGGTCCTTATATAGTTGGCCATGATGGTAGTACCTTCATTAAATCCCTAAATATGGTAAGAGAATGTAATTCTATAATGAATTATAACAAAATATATAAATAAATAAGCGGATTATAACATAAGTATGAATTTTTATTTATGATATATCATATAAAAAATTGATTATATATATAATGTGTTCTTAGGATTCATTAATAACTATGAAATTCATTATATAGTTAGATGAAATGAAAGATTTCATGGATCTTCCAATTGTGGGTTAGAGTCACTGCAATTTAGATAAAGAAAAATATGGACCCCCAATAAGTGTATCAAAAAGATAATCATATTATAATGAATTTGAATTTATAGTGAAGTGGGGCCCATTTTTATGGGTCGATGAATTCTTAAGTCTGATAAATCATATGTAAACAACCTCAATTATATTTGTAATGATTAGAATAATGATTTTATATTTTATATTTAAATTTTTTCATAGGATGTTTGTTTAGAAAAGTGAATATAATAAATTATAATTTTCTAATCAAACTTACAATATTCATAGTTAATTAAATTATTTTTGTGTGATTCATGTTCTACTTTATGATTATTATTTAATTACATATCACTATATAGTGTTAAAAGTTATTGAAAAATCATTTATTACAAGTTTATGAATTATTACATGATAAAAAAAGTCAAACAGGAAGTTTGTTAATTTCTAGAGACATAGATAAATTTTTTGAAAGTATAACCCTTTTTTAATCTCTGATTTGTTTCATCTTTAATAGGAAACTACACAATTGGGAATAATTTTCTTTGATAATAACTTATTTTTTATCAAATAATGTTCTTAGAGAGATTCCTAAAGATTAACAAGGTTGGATTATTCTTCCCTTCTCAAATCTATCTACGAGCTTCATAAGATATATGGGACTTCATAACAACCATTGATATATTAAGAAATCACCTTATAAATGTTGATCAATAATACATACGATATGAATAACATTCAGATAAGATAAATGGTTCCTATCGTAGAACATCTCTACATTGAATTATTTAATGTGGAGAGAATCTTTGTGATGAATTCTAATGAACAATGTAACAATTGCACTTACTTTGGATTTTATTGTTTTTCTATTTAAATGTAATTAAAAAAATTATTTATGAAATTTAGGAAAGGTTTTTTTGTCCATTGTAATTAACATGTATCTAAACTAAAAATTTTAAATTGGGTGTTTTTCATTACTCTACCACACCATGGGATACACCAATTGGAATCTTATAGAACATGAAAATATTTATGTAAAAACTGAAATTAATTATTTTCCAATGATTGGAAAATCTGATTTTGATAAGGTCCCATTGCAATTGACAGTACATCAATCTATTTTTTAATATCTATGATATGAATTATTAATGATCCAGGATTTCTTGATAAAAGATGTTACAAAAATTAATGTTTTATTTTTTTTTCATTTTAGTTGCTATCAGAGTTATAGAAATTTATGCAGAGAAATATGTAAGTATGTTGCATGTTATCTAGATATACCTGAAGCTCATTGGTGTATTTCGTTGGCAAAAAAAGGGAGCTGTAAAAGAATGATTTATTTTTCAAAAATAAAAAAAGGGAAATCATTTCATGGAATCTTTTTTAATTAAAATGAAAATGATTCCCTTATATTATTTTACAAGACTGACAATTGAATATTGTTTAATTAAAAAGAATAAGCTTCCCATTAATGGGTATTCAATGCTTCTATTAGAAGCTTATTTCAAAAAAGGGAAATATATCCTATTGAATATTGTTTCCCATTTATATTATTATTTATATATATATTTATTTCCCTTCAAAGGACCTCCAAAATAAATATTGTATAGACCAATAGAGTCTGGGTCTGACCAACTCTACCTATCACTGGAACTGATTATATTTCTAGGGATCCTATTTAAGAAAAAATGGATATAAAAAATTATTAAAAAATTTCACAAATTTAATTTTATTGGATTATAGTAAATAAATATATTTTGGGTCGGATATTACATATCAATAAAAAACAAAAAAAATTCATTCAAGTTAACACATAAAATATATCTTCTTGTTTTAATTTAGAAAATAAACTTTTACTTATAAAATATAATCTATGGTTAAATTGTCATGAGATGATAACAATATGTGCATGCCTGGTTTATTATTTATTTAATTTACAAATAAAATATGTGCTTTTTTATAATATATTAACTATTTTATTTTTATTATTTTCACATAGACCCACCACCATTAATTTGTATAAGGTTATGAATGACCACATTTATGTGATATAATGTAATTTCACATCTTAAGTTGTTATCACATACATGTGTATGTACTTTGTAAGGATGGGGGGAGTTTATTATAATGATGTTTAGGTCGAGAGATAGCATATACTAAACAAAAGAAATGAATAGTGTTTTGGGCAACAATTCAGGTAAGTTATTGACTATATAAATACCCATAGGGTCTTAATTAATCAATTATATACTCAATGGAATAAAAAATAGTTAACAACACAGTATCACACCATTATTTTTTCATTTTCTCATAATTATGGTTTATTTATTTGTGAATGTGTATTTATTATGTGAGAAAACATAGTGTAATATTAAAGAGTACTAAAAAGATAAAAATTCACATGTTTAGTAAATTTCTTGAGATATTGTGCCACATAAAAAAGTTATAGTAATTCCCATATATAATGAGAACACCCTAATACAATGAAAGTAATAATAATATTTATTTCTAATGGTCTATATAAATCATAATGACGGGACATAGATGATGACTAATTAACATGTGTTGGGGGATCATAAGCATTGAGGCATCATCAAATTAATTTTAGTCTCTATGAGGTTGTGTAGATTAGATCTTGAGGAATATCATGGCGATAGGAACACCACAGGTTACAGTTTTCATTAGTTTTCCCAATAAATAAACATGTGTACATTTCTCCATATTAGAGATCATTATAAATTTATACGACTTGAAAACGTTCATTGGTGAAAGGAAAAACCTTGAAATTGAAGCCCTAGGGAGGTATCTTGTGTTTGGATCATAATTGGTTGAATACTCAAGATATAATTTGATTGATCGAAGTTAAGTAAGAGATATCTCATCGGCTTAGCTTAACTGGGATGGTATTAACATCATTAAATCAATGTAAACAATAATAGATGTAAAGTATGCCTAGTAAGGTCCTGAAATATATAATGAATCTAAATAATGGGTAAACATTATCCATCCTTCATTATGAGATATAACTATATAAAGATATTGTATTACAAATAATGTGTTCATAGGTGGTAGTCATGTCTATGACTATACATATGTCCCTAGGGGCCATGATTGATTGATGGACCCCACTCTAGGGTTGGGGGTTAGACATTCTGCTATGGAGATAGGGAAATAAATTGTCGCACACGAAGTGTATATACAAGTTCTACCTATTCAAATGAACACGATTATATGATTAATTGAGACACATGAATGGAGGTAGGTGAACATCCATGTGTAATAATTTAAAATTAAAAGTAATTAAAAATATATTTTTAATATTTATAATAATGATGATTGAATTTATTTTTCAATGTTGTCACGTGTTTTTTGATAAAAAGTTAATAATAGAAAATAGAATTTTCCAAATTCACTAAAGATATTCTAGGTTTGTGAAATTAAATGGTGGTGATTATGGGACAAGTTAATGGTTTTTATGTTTAAATGTAAAATTTTATAGTTCTATAAGTGACTGATAAATGTTTTTGAAGTTTATTTCATGTTTCTTATGTCATACATGTTATAAAATTCTATATTGAATGTTTTTAATTTTCAATGACTTAAGTGAACTTTAGGGAAAATATAACCTTGTAATAAATGCTCATTTTAGCCTCATAAGTCATAATTTCTACACATCAGATGAATTTAATTGGGGAATATCTCTTCTATTGTCCTATCAAGTTAATGAGGAGATTTTGATGAAAGAATATGGTCTGAGTGATCTTATCTTCTCAATAGACTTAACGTTCTTCACGTGATTGAATATTTATTGTAATAATATTCTATTTTCTATTACTAAAAAAGATATATATGGATCTATGATCCATGCTATATGGTGAACATGTTTATGATATAGAGGATTCCTTTCATGGATTATCTTAAAACTAAAACCCTGACAATGAGCGAATCAAACTGAAGGATTCAATTGAGAAAGGATCATTTTATGCTTTCGTTCAACATTATTTTTCTTTCTTAAATTAAATTACATTTTATAATTTTTGAAATTTGAAAATGTTTTTTTTAGATTCAGTGTTTTTAACATTTATTGAAATGTAAAATTTCATATTAGTAATATATTTTTCAATATAGTTATCCTTTTATTCCTTTTATTTTGAATATTGTTATTCTTTTATATTATAATTATTACATAAATATAAATAAAAAATATCCTTTAAATGAATGTAGATAAATACATGGTCCAGACTGGTATATTCCAGGCCCGATAAGCCAGACATGTCCCTAGTGGTAATTTAATTTTCTAGGCTCTACATTACTTCCAAATTATCCGGAAAAATGATGAAAATATTTTAGCAATTTAGTTTATTTAGCTAACAAAAAATAAAATATTGTTTTTCAAATTTATCAATAATATTAGTTTGATGATATGAACATCATAACTTTATAACTAATTTATATAAGGGCCTTCATATCCATATTTACGTTGTAAATATAATTTCAAATCTTCAGTTCCCCTCACTGAGTGTGAGTATAAATTTCAAAATATCAGAGAAATTTGTGAAAAATAGGTTCAAGTCGAGTGCCGACAGAGTCCAAAAAAGGGAAATCCCCGAGAGTTGGAGGCACTATAATTTACATTAGGTATTGAGTTAATTAATTAACCTATGGTATTTATTAATCCATTATATTCTTTTTGTATTAAAAAATAGGTAATAGATCCAGATCCCATCATTATTTATTAATGTTATCCTTTTATGGTTTACTATTTTGTGAATGAGTATTTATTATACAAGATCATATAGTATAACATTGATCAAGACTAAAATAGTACAAGTTAACATGTGGGGTGAATGTTTTATATTTAAAAGTTTGATAAATATGTGAGTGAAATCACAAAGATCAAGCATGTTATAAATAAAAAAAATTATTTTCCATGATTAAATTTACATATCACTCAATGAAAATAATAAATCATTAATTACCTTTTATTTCATGAATTTGGACACAAATGAGTTTTCCAGGTTCTTATCATTTATAAATTGGGTTCCTCTTACTTCTTGAGAGTTCTTATTAGAGTTTTGGGTCAATTTAACTAATTTTGGTAGTAAAGGTGCTTCCATATCTAGCCGTTGGAGACTTTAGAGGGAAAGCGTTGATCAATGTAAGCTATTTATTTAGATATGATGGGAATCCATTAAATAGATCAATGATTAAGTAGTTAATGTGGTTTATAATAATATTCCTATGCTGAAATGTTGTAGAAATCCCATAACTTGTATACTATTAGGAGAGGATTCAAGGAAACATATACTTGAATTTTTAAGATACCATGTACTCCAAATCCAGAAGTTGATGGATGGTTGTATGTGATAAAAAGTGTGAGACTTTTAAAATTTATAATTTGAAAATGTCTAATGGTAATGAAGATAAGTTAATAATCTTCTAATTTTAATTATTGAGGATTAAAATAGAAGCTACAACCAATTTAATTTCCCTATGATCTGTATTAGATTATAACAACCAAGAAATATTAAATGATATCTTTTCCATATATAAATATTTGTTACATATAATTATACATGTACAAAATAAATAGATACCAAAAAAATTATCTCATTAATAATGATCATTAAATTAGTCACCTATAAAAAAATTAATATACAAAATATTACAAGTGGACAAAGAATATTATATAAAAAAGATAAAATGGAATATTAAGGATCATACACTCTACAAGAATCATATTCCCCACAACGTATGTCAAAGAAAAAAATAATAGTAAATCTAAATACATCTTATATAATAAAAATATTACAATAAAAAGATATTTTAGTGAGTTTTGAGAGAAATAATGATGTTGTATTAATAGGGTATAAAGATAATGTGACCATTGTGATTAGATAATTATATGACCATTGGTAAAATCTAATTTTTGGTCAATATTAATGTTTTTCAATAGTAAAATATTAAACTATACCGTTGTTTGATAATTGTAATGTTATAATTAGTGTTTATAAGATGTAACAAAAACAGATGATTGATATTGAAAGGATAATTGATAGACTTAGCTAGTAGAGTCATGTCACCTCAAGCCCATTTAGCAGTACATACGAGGGAGCTATCACCATTGGGGATCACCCATAACTATTCTCAAGCCAATATTCAACATGTAAATCATGATCAAAATTTCCTATATTAGATGTTCAAGTTAGTTGAGAAAACCACTTGGTTAATGTTTATCGATGCACCCAAATAAACTACAACCATCGTACACCTTACCATTAGCTCATAACTGGGTGTAATAAGGGGTTATGTGTACAGGCCATTATTACATAAACATTAAAATACTTTTAATAAATAAATTCTTTATTATATCAATTCCTCTTATTAATGTTTTTTTCTTAATACAATATTTGTTTAATTTAGATGAATTTGATTATTGGTTTTTATACACAATTAAAAAAATATTATATTTCTCTAGAAACCATATATTAATTTACTATAAACTCATATACTATGAATAATATTTTTTTTATTCATATTGAGGTATAAAACACACATACACAAATATAAATGATAAAATAATTTTATATTTTCCTAGAAATGTTTTGCAACTGTATGAAATTTGAACATGCCTTATAAAATGATATTTTAAAATAAATTAGTATTTTAATATTTAAAAGTTAAATATATAAAATTTAGATTAATTTTATAATAAAATAAATATTATATTTTAAATCTTCATGTCAAAATTTTGAAGGCTTAATTTACGAGATTTTTTAAAAATAACATTTTTTTATCATGAATAGTAAAAATAAATTATTCTGTTTTCGGAATATTTTATGATATCATATTTTTGTCATAATAATTTAAAAATTAATTAAACACACTCCAATACCAAAATAATTTTATTTTATTAATATTTTTTATTTTTATATATTTAATAAATTTATAAAACAATAAGTGACTTTCCAAAGTCAAAAAAGGAAAGTTTTATTTTTTAAAAACATACTTTGTGGAATATTTACATATCCATGTCAAAAATAAGTATTAACAATTTTTGTTCAGTTATATTGTATTAAAATATCATAAACTTTTACCCAAATGTGAAAAAATAGGATAGAATTGCATTGTTAAGACACTAGTTTTTCATTTTCCTTAACCTTTTTTCTAAGACCATTATTTTAAATTTTTTAATAAAATCCCCACATTTGATATAAATAACTACCCATGTATAAATTTCAATTCAATCTAAATCCATCCCCTATGAATTTCTGGTGGTTTCTCCTCCCATATAGTTCCTCAAATGTTTCCTTAAGCTTTCATGTTTCCATCCTCAAGTCTTATGAATAACTCTTCAAGGTAATGGAAATTTCAACTTCTCTCTTTCATTCAAGTATCCATTTCATGTGGTATGTCTTATAAATTTAAAACATAGTTATTTGGTCAACATTATATTATCTAATTAATTTAGTAATAGTCTGCTATGAATAGGAGTCTTTTGTATTCTCCCATTTTACCCTTTTCAAAAACAATATTACATTCTCCTCAAGATGTCGGATTAACATATCAAATTTACCACATTCACATATGAAATTATAATTTATTTCTTATTTTAATACAAAAAACTCTTTAATTTTCAATGGGTATTAGAAAATATTTAAAAATAAATTTTTTTTGGATATTGACATGTATAAAGGCCACATTTTTGTTTACTGGTTAAAAATGAAATAATGGTTGTGTATTAAAAAAAAAATTTATCAAAATTTTGATAAGAAATTAGTTCTTTATTTAAAAAAAATTATTAATGAATTTATTTATTATGAAATATGTGAATCACATGAAATTAAGATATATTAATTGTTCACCATAATAGTGATTTAATGCATTGGGTAAAAAATTAAATCTCTACGGATGAAATGTTTTAGTATACCGTGGGGAATAACATTGGAAATATTTTATTTATGAAACCATGGTGATATAATTTGGTGTTATACATATGAATTTATAATTTAAATTTTTCATCCATATTTACAAGTTATGGTTGATGTTCATTTTATGCCTCGTGATCTTTTGTTCGAGCTATACTATTATGCCTCATGTTCTAATTGATATTCATCATGATCACATAAAATATTTTTCATTGCTTATAAACCTACTAGTACTCATTCTCAACCCTTTCATTTTAGGTTTTTCACCATGTTATTATATTTAGAAAATTTAATTGATGTTGAACCCATGAAAATATCATTCAAGTGGATTTATAAGAATGCTTTATATTTTTATGTTTTATGTACCTTATTTCCAAGAAACTATACTTTCAAAGTTACTATGTTTATACCATGTAATGAAAATTTATATAACAAAAAGGCATGATACAATTTTTTCTATCAAAGGGATGTTTAGTTATCTATAGAATTTAGGGCATGAAAAAATTTGGAAGATTCCCTGTGACATGTCTTGATATAGGAAAAAAACCTAGTAGATTAGAAATTATTAAGTAACTGGATTCCAAAAAATTAAATTCATTTCAAGATAATATAGTTGGATGTGACTATGATTTAGATTTACATAGGGATAAAAAATAAAACATATCACTTTGAGCTAGACTAAACAATAACTAGGGCATGACATTGGGCCATTCTGGACTCCTGGTGTGACAGTCCTGGGGGATATGCTATGTTAATCCAAATATTTTTATGAAACATTATAAAATATATATTGAAAATTTAATTGATATTAGAGGATATTAATAAAATATTATATATTATTTTTTATGATATAAAATACCTCTAAATTTGTATGATTTTTATAATGAACATTGTTTTCATTAAGGTTAGATTATTCTAGAAAAAATGGAGAAAAATAGGAGGAACCACATAAGTGATGAGTGCAATGGATGATATAATACATCCATTCCAAGGGATTATTGGATTGAAAACATACTTAGGATGATTAATCAAGTACATCAAGTTGTGAAAAAATTTAATGAACAAATTCGATATTTTAGATTCATCTCAATGGGAACTACTTACCATTTAGTCCTTGATACATCAAAGATAACCTTAATTTAGTAGATCTACTAACCCATTTATTTATGAATAATGGATACTGAAAATAATTTTTTTTAATTTATAAAGCCAGCTTCGGGGTGTCCAGTGCCCAACCAACCAAATCCAACAAACTATTACAAAAAGCAAAACTAAATAGAACAAAATTAAATGTCATAGTACCCAAAGTCTTCACCATAACCCATGCTCGATTTCTCTTCCCCAGTTGCTGATTCCCACTCTGGGCTTCTCCAAAAACTCGCACTATGAACGTGGTTTCTTGGATTCTCCAGAGCAGCCAAGTCTGGAGAAGCCTTCTTAATCCTGCTGCCTTTCTTGACTGCAATAGTCACCTGCTTCTCCCTTTTTGAAGTGGACCTGGTCCGCATTGGGCACATGAGGTATGAATAATCCTTCCTTGATCTCCTAGTTTTAGTTGCAGCCAACCTTCCCCATTCAACTTATTCTTGTGTCCCCTGTTGAACAACCTCGCTGAAGGACCGACCAGCCAGAGCACTCAGGGTCTCATTACCATTACAATTTTCCTTCCCTACTCTGGGATGTTCAAAGAAGCATTCCCTCCTCTGATATGGATTTATATTCTCTCTCAAAGGAAAACACACTTCCTATAACGGAGCATTAACCTCATCCATGGCGTGTGACTCCATCCCAAAGCCACCAGCCTGCAAGTTTTCCAACCTCAGGACTGCTCCAACCACCAGTGAGCCAGTCCTGGCCAGACTGGGGGTGTCCTGGACAGTAAGACTTTGTCCCAAGACCTCCCCTGATTGAGCCACCTATATCTCCTTACCCTGGCTAGCCTGCACAGCAACGAATACATTAGACTGTTGTTTGTCCAGAACTACCAACTCATCCTCCTTCCCTGCATTCTCCATCTCCACCATTTCTTCAGCCAAGAACTCCTCGGACAGACCATCAAACCTGTTACTTAATGAAATAAAGGGAGTAGCCAAAGGGTCCAGCCTGGTACATTTCCGATCCCCTGGCATGACACCCACTACTTTAGAAATTGCATATCTTTCAACCACAGCCTGCTCTATAAAAGGCTCTCCCATAACGCAAGGAGAATTTCTAACATCCTGCACTGCCTCCCTGCTAGTCCCTGTATCATTACTCTCCATATCTAACCTAGGCTCACATAACACCTTCTCTTTTAAACTAAGACCTACTAAATTCTCCTCCCTGTCCATCTCCAGACCATCCCCCATAGTTTTTCTTCTAGCAATGACACCTGTGGTCCCAGGAGCTCCTTTCTTATGAAGTTCCTCCCCCAATCATGCTGTATAACCACCTCGGCATCGGTCAACCGAGTGGCCCATCCTCCTATAGGAGACACAAAAATTAATCCAGTCCTCATAGATAACCCGTTGCTTGCAACGGTACTCCTCTCCAATCGTGATCTATACAGAATCAAATGGAATGCATGAGGCATCAACCTCAACACATACCCGAGGGTTCACTGGATGGAATACAGCCTCCGTACGACTATCCATACAAAGGAACCGACCAACCATATTCCCCAACATACGAATTACCGAGGGTTTTTTAAACAGTAGTGGAAGTTTAGGAAAACTTACCCAAACTGCCATTTAAGGCGAATCACGCTTCATGTGTAGATCAAAGGACCACCTAAGTAGCAGGAAATTTGAACCATTGAAGAGACGGGGAGCTCTTGCCCATGCTTAGATCAAAACCGCCTCTGACTCGAACTGAACCATGATTTGCTTACTATCTAGCAGGCCTACCACCGCTCATTCCTGGAGATCCCAAGACCCAAAAACAAACCATTCGAAGGCATCGACTGAAGGTCTCTTCTGGCTGAATCGAGCCACCAGTGTGAGATTTAGCAAGCCTGAAGCTTCCGAAAACACTGAAGTTGAATGATGCAGATTAGGTGCCCCATCGAATAGATCTGCAACCTTAGGGTTTAGCGTTGCCCTGTGGTATTATAAATCTTAGAAGGAAACGTTGATCTGTGGTGGATACTAATTAAAAACATTATTCCATGATGGGAGATTGATTATTTAGTGTGGGTTGAGTTCCTGGGTATCATTTTCAAAAAATATTTTTCCATTGGATGTGAATGAAAATGTATAAGGAATCCAATTATTTGGAACATAAAGAATAAGAATTAGTGGGAGTAATGAGATGAAATTTATAGGATGTAATCGATACACAATAAGAATTATTAGGGATCCTCTAGGGAAAGTTGATATATTCTTTGGATGACTGAGACCCCATAATAGGATGAATCTAGAAAATAGATACTATGGAATATATGATAAAATATTGTGGTGTGCTAATATGGTTTAATGGGATTTTAGAGAAACACAGTGGTCACAAAGGGCGAATGAATAGAATGGAGAAATGGAAAAACATCATAAAGGAATATTGATCCTAGAATATGTTGAATGAAAGTGAATATTACAACATGTAACAAGTGTTAAAGGAATCATTCATGGAACTTGATGAATTCGAGTGAAAAGTGATAGAGGCTCATAAAATATGGCCATATAGCTCGAAACAACCATGGTGGGGTGAATCCTGAAAATATCCACATTAACAAAATATGTAAGATGGTGTCGGCCTAATAGAATGATTAAATTGTCATGTTTAGACATATTGGGAGCATTACCAATCAATTTTCAAATCAGAAGATAATACTGGGAAACCATCATCATCCTTAACATTGGCTAAGATTGAATGGTTGTTGAGAAAAAATCCCTCAAGGTAACATTGCATCATTTTTGGGTTGATTGTGTTTGTTGACAAGGCAGGTTTCCATGGATAATTGTTGAGTTTCTGAGAAGTTTTTGGCATTCCATGTTGACAAAGAACTATGACAAAGGAAAGGATGATCTGGAGGCGGTACAAAAGAGCAGTACAAGGTGGTGTTGTTTCCCAGTGTTTGCCAAATTTTTGGGGTCCAAAATTTGGTGTTTGGTGAGCGTCGCAAAAAGAGGATTTCCATGAAGAGCATAAATTAATATGGGAAAGGCGTGAATTTCGTGAAGATAGGATGCATGGTTTGGATATCATGAAGACCAGAAGAATGGAGGCGGTGATGTTTCGCGATTACGTAAAGCTTCGCGAATGGCAGAGGCTGAAGCGCATCACGGCGGTGAAGGGATTTGCGAGGGAGCTTCACGGCGGAGGCATGAAGGAATGTTGGGCTTCACGAGGGAGCTTTGCGGCGAAGTCGCGAAGGTATGTTGATGGTGATTCTTCGCGACTACGTCAAGCTTCGAAAATGGCAAATTGCCATCATGCTTCGCGATTTGAACAAAATTCTGGCGGAATCTTTAGAGCTTCGCGATTTGAGATAACGTGGCGTTGACTTCGCGCAGAAGGGACGAGGGTCGGTGGAATGGCCTATAAATAGAGGCCGACCCCTTCGAGCGAAATAGAGAGAATTTTCAGAGAAAATCCATTGCTCTCGGTTCGCAGAGGTGGTTCGCGAAGGCAGTGTGCTTCGCGAAAGGGGAGCTTCGCGGTGGCTATTGTAGTTTCGCGAAAGTTGTGTGCTCTGTGTTGGCTCAGTGAGATTCACGAGAGAAGTTACTTTGCAAAGAGTTGAGCTTCGCGAGAGAGCTTCGCGAGAGAGATTCACGAGAGAGCTTCACGAAAAGGCAGGAGATTCGCGAAGGCTTGTTTGAGCTTCGTGAAATTGGGAGCTTCGCAAAGTAGGGTGCTTCACGACGGTCTTTCCAATGGTAGTTTTCCCAGTGGATAGTGGCAAAGGGGTATTCATCTACGGATGAAAGTTGAACTTCAACAGAGCATCTACATACAGAGAAATATGAATTCCTTAATAAAAAATGAAGAGACCTACACGTCTATAAACTGTGAGTGAATCCCTTCACAGAGCAGTGAGCTTAGGAAGAGGAAAAAGGTGATCCTCTCCACTGGCAGTGAGCCAGAGAGATAGAAACAGGGAGTGACCCTTGGGAAAGCAGTGAGCTGACCCTAAACATTGTAAGGGCAGTGAGCCTGGGCATAGAAGTGATCTAGCCCGAACATTGTAATCCACAGCTAGTGAAGTTTAGTGGAATTGGTACGACCGGAAACTTGTCAGCGTATGCTCCTTGGAAATAGCCCTTTGCGGTGAACCAAGTAAAAATGCTGTGTCATGTGTATTCTTTACTTTCTGTTTACTTTGTGCAACAGGAAAGAGAGAGAATAGTGTTTTTCTTAACAGCGAAACAAGTTTAGAACGGGCGTTAATTTTTAATTAGTCATACCCTGATTCACCCCCCCCCCCCCCCCCCTCTCAGTGTATTCAGCCTTGTGGACCTAACAATTGGTATCAGAGGGAAGGTTGACAGTTGTTCTTTTCTCAAATGGAGGTCACTAATCATAGAGGGATTCCGATCTTCGACGGATGTAATTTTCAGATATGGAATAATCGAATGCAACACTATTTCTGATCATTGGTAATGAATGTGTTTTCAGCATCTATGCATGGTATCACAGCTAATATTACTAGTGGTGCATTATCAGAAGCAGAGCATAAAGATTTGGGTACTGATTCCAAAGCAATAAATGCGTTAGGGGGAGCCCTTTCCAATCCCATATATACAAAGGTGATGTCATAAAAAACGTCACATTCCATGTGGGAAAAGCTCTTGAATATTTATGAAGGGGATACAAAAGTCAGAGAGGCAAAGCTGAAAGTGTTGTGGAACAAGTATGAAGATCTGAGAATGAACCCGAATGATTCTATTGATGCATTCTTTGATAGGGTAAATGCTGTGGTAGAAGTCATGCGGGGTCCTGGTGAGATTATCGAAAACATTAAAATCTAAAAGCGCATCTTGAGAAAGCTTCAACTCTGGTTCAATCCGAAAGTCTCTGTTTTGGAAGATAAAGATCCGAAAGAGCTGACATTGGATAACCTACACAGCACTCTTGTTGCATATGAAATGAGAAATGATGACAATGATGCTGTGGAAAAGGGGAAATCCAAAGAGGTGGCATTTAAGGCCATGAAGAGGCTCACTATTGATGATTCTCAGGAGGAAGAAGAGTCAGATGAGGTGATGTCGTTCCTTTCTTCAAATCTGCAAAGTGAAAAAAGAATGTTTAAAGGGAAACTTCCACTAGCATGATTCCGATGCGGAAAGGTTGGTCATCTTGCTGCAAGATGCCCCAAAAAGTTTCAAGAAGAAAGCGATGAAGATGGAGTTGCGATTCCCATGAAAAAAACTTCTGCCTATGTGAAAGGGAAGAAGCAGTTCTAGAGAAATTTCTTTCAGAAGAAGAATCTACTTTCACAAGAAATTGAAAGTTCAACTGAATCTGAGGGTGAAGAAGTTGAAGAGATTGAAAACTGCAAAGATCGTGGACAAAATGCGATGGTGGCCGTTGCCAGTAGTGCTCTAGAAAAGAAAGAAACCGAATCTAATGAATAAGAAGAAGAAATTGAAGGGAGAGTTGACATGGAAGATGAATTGGAATCAGATCTGGAAGAGATAGATGTTTGGTGAGCAAAAACAAAGAAAGCCAACAAGATAGTACGTGATGCCAAACTCTACATGCAACAACAAGAAGAAGAGAAGTATGATCTTGAGAAATAAATTGAAAATCTTAAGTCTTCCAGGACAGAGCGCACAAAAAAGGTTGATGAGCATAAGCTCATGATTGAAGAGCAGAAAAGGGAGATAGATTGCTTGAGTCGAAAAGTGAAAGATCACGTCAAGCATATTGAAGAGCTTGAAGAGGAAGTTGTCGGTCTGCAGAGAAAAGTTAAAGACTAGGAAAAAACTTTGAATCCCAACACAATATTGGGAAATCTTGTCGTTACGAAGACTGAAAAGAAGAAAGAAGAGCCTAGTAGTTCAGCAGGAAAGAAGCAATAATTGAACTCAGATGTTAAGGCTGAGTCATGGCTTAATCGGAAACAAAAATCTGTGGTAGTTGAAGTTAGACCGCAAGCACCTGTCCCGAGATTGAAAGTGGATTTGAGAACAAAGCAGAATTAGAATACTCAGAGATCCCACGGGGAAACTCATAGTGCTGAAGTAACATGAAGGAATATACCTTATATCAGGTGTTATTGTTGTGGAAAGATGGGACATTCACAGTATGTAGGTTCCATAGCCAAAAGATATCGAAAGGAACAAGAACAAAGATGGCAGCCAAATAGAGAACATTTTTCCAGACCATATTTTGAAGGACACTATTTTTGGTGCGGAGGATTTGGACACATGGCTAGGTACTGCACTCCGACCATTTAGAAAAATGTGCCAAAACAGAATCAAAATGTTCGCAAGCAGTAGATTAGTGAACCGACAAGTGAGTTAAAAGTTCAAAATAGATTTGCAGTTTTTCAAGATGAAGTTGGTCCATCATACTCTGAGAAAGAACAGAAACCTCAATCCATGACGAGTATGAAAGAAAAAGTATGGACCAGGAAGAAGAAAATTTAGAAGGCCGTAGTTGCTGAAATTGCCCTTAAATCATCAGATCGTTCTGGTGTGTGGATCCTTGATAGTGGTTGCACATCCCATATGACAGGCAACAAGGATCTGGTTACAGGAATAAAATATGACAAAGAAGGAGTTTTCAAATTTGGAAATGAAGAAGGCCTGATGATTTTTGGCTCAGGAAAAGCCATTTTTTGGGGCAAAGAAATGAGACATGCTGATGTCTTGGTGGTAGAGGGTCTCAGTCATAATTTTCTTAGCGTCAGTCAACTATGCGACTCTGGGCACTCTATCCTATTTACCAAGAATATGGGTATTGTTAATGGAAAAGATGGAATAATCATTCTACAGGGAAAACGAACAAAGGGGAATCTTTACCTGGTAGGTGGGGAAGAAGATTCATGCCTCTTATCCAGAGAAGAAGAAAATCAGATGTGGGATAAGCGACTTGGTCATTTATGTCAACCATCTATGGAAGATCTGGTAAAGTGTGATGCTGCTAGAGACCTTCCCAAACTATCACGTGATTGCAGTCATACGTGTGATGCTTGTCAACAAGGGAAGATCATCAGGAAGTCATACAGGCCAAAGGAACAAAAATCAACTGGAGTGATCTAATTGGTGCATGCTGATGTATGTGGACCTATCTCACCACGAGCTATAGATGGGAAAAATGTACTATGTTCTTTTCATTGATTTCTATAGCAGAATGGTCTGGGTATTCATCATTACTCATAATACAGAGGTGTTCAGTTGCATAAAGCAGTACAGGAGGGAATCAGAAAAGATGCTTGGGCAGAAAATTCTGAAGTTTCGTACTGATAACGGTACAGAATTTACAAACAGTCAGGTTAAAAACTATCTCGAGAAACATGGGATAAAGAATCAAGTTTCATCAGTAAGAACTCCCCAACAGAATGGAGTGGTTTAAAGGAGAAACCGGATCATCAACAACATGTCCAGAACAATTCTTATTGATAAGGACCTACCAGAGAAATTTTGGAAGGAAGCAGTTTTGATATCAGTCTATGTTTCAAATAGGTCCATGTTATGTCTGAAGCGAGGGAAGACCCCGTATAAACTGTGGTACGGAAAGAAGCCAACGTTGAAATACTTTCGAATCTTTGGAAGTAAGTGTTTCATTCTCAACAAAGAACATCATAGGAAGTTTGAGGCATGAGGAGATGAAAGGATATTCCTTGGCTATTCAGGGAAAAGCAAAGCATATAAATGCTTCAACAATAGGCTGGGAAAATTTTTTGAGAGCAATGATGTCACTATAGTCGAAAATGAACAGACTACTCAACGACCCAGTGAATAGTTTCTAAATGAAAGTGATGATGAGATAAGCAACACAGGGGGAGTAGAAGTGGCAGAGGCTGACTTAGAAGAAGATACTGATGATGAACAAGAGAGTGTCAAGTCTATATCTGCAAGGAAGCCAAAGAGTCGAGCTGAAATTAATAGGAAAAATATCATTGGTGATCAGACACCTCTAGTTCAGACTCGAAGAATGAAATCATTACAGCAAACATCGTTTTTTTCTCAAGTGGAGCCAAAATGTTTTTCCGATGCAGCTGAAGATGAAAACTGGGTTCAGGATATGAATGAAGAGCTTGATCAAATTGAGAAGAACCAGACATGGGAGATTGTTTCTAGGCCAACAGACAAGAATGTCATTGGGACCAAATGGGTCTATCGCAATAAGATGAATGAATATGGAACAGTGATTAGGAACAAAGCACATCTAGTGTGCAAGGGGTACTCCCATATCGAGGGAATTGATGTTGATGAGACATTTGCACCGGTTCAAGGATGGAGACAATAAGATTATTCCTAGCCATCACAGTGAAAAGGAAGTTCAAAGTGTTCCAGATGGATGTCAAATCTACATTCTTGAATGGTGTTCTGGAAGAGGAGGTGTATATTGAGCAGCCAGATGGTTTTTTCATTCATGAGGATGAGAACAATGTTTTCAGGCTGAAGAAGGCATTGTATGGGCTGAAACAAGCACCAAGGGCATGGTACTCAAGGATTGATCAGTACTTGAAGAAGCTTGGTTTTCAGCATGGAGGAGTTGATTACAATATCTATTTCAGTAATGACAGTAATCAAAGGATGATGGTGTTGGTTTATGTCGATGACATAATATTTGGTGGATCAGATGAAGCTCAGTGCAGACAGTTTTCTGAATTCATGAATAATGAGTTTCAAATGTCAATGATTGGAGAGCTAACGTTTTTCCTTGGTCTACAGGTAACACAAGGAAGTAATGGAAAATTCATTTCTCAATCTAAATATGCCAAGGAGGTCCTGATAAGGTTTGTAATGGATAATTCCAAGGAGATGAAGACTCCGGTGGCTACCCGGATGAAATTATCGAAAGATGAGGATGGCAAGGCAGTTAATATCACAGAATACAGGCAAATCATGGGAATTTTGTTGTACATAACCGCAACAAGGCCTGATATTGTTTTCACCACATGCCAAGAAGCGAGATATCAGATTAATCCCAAGGAAAGTCACATGATCGCAGTGAAAAGAATAATTCGGTATATCAAGGGCACGGTGGACTTCGGCTTGACATACAATGACAAATATCAGACAGAGTTATTGGGGTACACTGATGCAGATTGGGCCGGTTCAACGGATGATAGGAAATCAACGTCAGGTGGTGCTTTCTATCTTGGTGGATTTTGTATTTCATGGCTAAGCAAGAAGCAAGATTGCATTTCCCTGAGCACCGCGAAAGCTGAGTATATTGCGGCCACTCAAGCATGCACACAGTTATTATCGATGAAACAACAGCTTGAAGATATGGGAGTTGAAGTTAAGTCTCCGATCAGAATCCAGTGTGACAACTCAAGTGCTATTAATCTTAGAAAAAATCTCGTCCATCATTAAAGGAAAAAGTACATTGAGATTAAGTATCATTTTTTCAAGGAGAAGGTTGAGCAGGGAATCGTGAAGTTGGAGTATGTGCCTACAGAGCTACAGGTTGCAGACCTTCTGACAAAGGCCTTACCCAAGGAAGCTTTTGAGAGGCATCGACTGGCGCTAGGAGTTTAGTTGATTCCCCACACTTCAAATCGTGTGGCTGTGGGACCCCCCCCCTCTTCCCTAGGTATGATGTGTTTTTCCCTAATGTGCTGATATGTTTTCTCTACTATGTTACAGACTACAAAAGAGTGTCATTTGGGTTTGTTGACAAAGGGGGAGAAAATAGTTATTGTTAAAGGGGAAGATAGTGTGGAGATTTGACAAATCATGAATGATATAGGGAGAAGCTGACTAGTGGAGCAGCCAGATATGGGGAGAAATGGGAAAGGGGGAGATTTTTAAATCAGGCGATGCTAGAAGTGATCAATCAAAGCATAGAAATCTCGACAGCTGAGGATTGTGATAAAAGCAGAACAGTGGTGTTGGAATTGTGTGAGACGGTGTCCAGCTATTCACCAATTGGTATTAGTGTGGTTCAACAATTGGTATCAATTTAAGAATTGGTATCAGGTTGGAATCGACAATTGGGGTCTGACATGAAGTGATTCATTGATGAACTTTTCATACTACTCTTGTTTCTCACACCGAGCATTGCTCATGTGGGCTTAGAGTATGTGTTAAGTGAATCTTTGAATGCTATCAGAATCGCAAGAGGCGAATGGTGGTAGCGACTGGAAGAAGACTTAGTGAGGTATCAAAGTGCAGAAAATCATTCTGAGCAGAGTTGTGAAGAGTTGTCAACAAACCCAAAGGGGGAGAATGTTGGGCAAAAATCCCTCAAGGTAACATTGCATCATTTTTGGGTTGATTGTGTTTGTTAATAAAGCAGGTTTCCATGGATAATTGTTGAGTTTCCGAGAATTTGTTGACATTCCATGTTGACAAAGAACTATGAAAAAGGAAAGGATGATCTGGAGGCAGTACAAAAGAGCATTACAAGGTGGCGTCTTTTCCTAGTGTTTTCCAAATTTTTGGGGTAATAAATTTGGAGTTTGGTGAGCATCGCGAAAAGAGGATTTCCATGAAGAGCATAAATTAATATGGCAAAGGCATGAATTTCACGAAGATAGGATGCATTGTTTGGAAATCGCGAAGACCAGAAGAATGGAGGCGGTGATGCTTCACGATTACGTCAAGTTTCGCGAACGGCTGAGGCTGAAGTGCATCGCGGTGGTGAAGGGCTTTGTGAGGGAGCTTCACAGCGAAGGCGCGAAGGAATTTTGGGCTTCGCGAGGGATCTTTGTGGCGAAGTTGCGAAGGTATGTTGACGGTGATTCTTCAAGACTATGTCAAGCTTCGCGAATGGAAAATTGCTGTGGTGCTTCACGATTTGGACAGAATTCCAGCGGAATCTTTAGAGCTACACAATTTGAGATGACGTGGCGTTGACTTCGCGTGGAAGGGATGAGGGTCGGTGGAATGGCCTATAAAAAGAGGCCTACCCCTTCAAGCGAAGTAGAGTGAATTTTCAGAGAAAATCCATTGCTCTCGGTTCACAGAGGTGGTTCGCGAAGGCAGTGTGCTTCACGAAAGGGGAGCTTCGCGGTGGCTATTGTAGCTCCGCGAAAGTTGTGTACTCTGCGCTGGCTCAGTGAGCTTCGCGAGAGAAGTTGCTTTGCAAAGAGTTGAGCTTTGCGAGAGAGCTTCGCAAGAGAGCTTCGCGAGAG
Organism: Viscum album; assembly: GCA_963277665.1. NCBI lineage: Eukaryota > Viridiplantae > Streptophyta > Magnoliopsida > Santalales > Viscaceae > Viscum > Viscum album. Next base: position 1,176,225,433 of record OY728134.1, read on the forward strand.
AGATTCGCGAAAAGGCAGGAGCTTCGCGAATGCTTGTTTGAGCTTCGTGAAATTGAGACCTTCGCGAAGTAGGGTGCTTCGCGAAGGTCTTTTCAAAGGTAGTTTGCCTAGTGGATAGTGGCAAAGGGGTATTCATCTATGGATGAAATTTGAACTTCAACAGAGCATCTACAAACAGAGAAAGATTCATTCCATAATGGAAATGAAGAGACCTATAGGTCTATAAACTGTGAGTGAATCCCTTCATAGGGCAGTGAGCTTAGGAAGAGGAAAAAGGTGATCCTCTCCACCGGTAGTGAGCCAGAGAGAGAGAAACAGGGAGTGACCCTTGGGAAAGAAGTGAGCTGACCCTAAACATTGTAAGGGCTGTGAGCCTAGGCATAGAAGTGATCTACCCCGAACATTGTAATCCACATCTAGTGAATTTTAGTGGAATTGGTACGACCGGAAACTTGTCGGCGTATACTCCTTAGACGTAGCCCTTTGCGGTGAACCAAGTAAAATTTTTGTGTCCTGTGCATGATTTACTTTATATTTACTTTGTGCAACAGGAAAGAGAGAGAAGATTGTTTTTCTTAACAGTAAAAAAAGATCAGAACGGGCGTTAATTTTTAATTAGTCATACCCTGATTCACCCCCCCCCCCCTCTCAGGGTATTCAGCCTTGTGGACCTAACAATGGTCAAGAAGTTTTATCATAACGGTGGAAGTGGAGGCTCCAAATGACGTTGTGTAAGGTACACATGTTTTGATCTCAAAACAAGAATACACTATGTCTGATTCTAGTTATACAAATTCATTTATTTCATCAAAGTTTCAAATAATATATATTAAATTAATACACTACAAGAATTAGAGTTATCAATTAAGACTTTTGGATGAATTATCCATCCATAAATAGTGTATATAATCTACATATTTTTTCGAAGGGTAACATCGAATTCCAAATCATGTAGTCATTTCGATTGTGGAATTCAACAGTATACTTGGTAAGGACTGGATGTCAATTTATAATTATAATAAATTTATAGAATCAAGTAAATTTCAATAGTCTTGAGTTCCAATCAAACTATAATTTATTAAAGAGGTGTATGTTTTCATGATATTTGTTTAGAAGAACCTCCCATATCCTTTTTTAGAGAAGATATGTGAAGAGGGAAAAGGAAATGACAGGATAATGGTATAGGATTTCTACATAGTTTATGAATATATTGAAAAAATCCCGAAATAGTTTCCTAGAACTTCCCTAGAAATATTTGTTGAGTAATCTATTAAACTCAGACCTCAATCCAAGAAGATATTGAAGACCCCATATTGAATTAAAAATATAGAGATAGAGAAATAATAGAAACAACAACATGATATTTCAGATAAGGGATTTATCATACCATGTGTGCATCCATTGGGACCACATATTATCTTTGTAAATAATAAGTATCAATTAGTGTAGCTATGAATTTATTATAGAGAACTTAACTAGATCACAATGAATAAAAACTACCATCTACTAATGAGTGATGATTTATTGGATCAGCTTCATGGGGTGCAATGATTATAAATTTTCGACCATTGATCTGGTAATCATCAATTAATAGGGAAGAGTGAGTATATTACAAAGTCGTCATTAAGAAATAGAAAAGGAAATTATGAGTTTTCAGTTATTCCATTTTAATTAACTAATTCTCTTGATATATTTAGGGACTTTAGAAATATAGTTTTATAGAATACCATTATATAGTCATGTATTTTTCTAATGACATTATGAAGTATTCTAATGATCATGAGAAAAATGTGGAATATATTTGGGTTATATTGGGAACTCTAAGGAAGGATACTTTATTTTGGAAATTTATAAAATGTGATTTATGGTTAAAAATGTTGTATTATTGGGGGACATTGTATCCAAGGATGGAATCTCCGATGACCCTATGAAGACAAAGGTTGAATAGAAGTTGCCTCATACTATAATAGTAATACATATTCATATATTCCTTGTCATAGAAATATATTATATGTGATTTCTGGAAAACTTTCATGACATTCTAATCTACTAACCACATTAAAAAGAATAGTGGAAAAGTTCATCTGGAAAAAGGTGTGTGAATGAAATTTCACAAAACTAAATAAAGGATTTGTTACTAAACCCATGTTAACTCAACCCTATTTTGAAAAAGTATTTGTTATTTCTAGTTATTTATTTATTAAATGGATCTGGTGTGTCCTAATGAAAAATTAAAAGTTTATTTCTTATTCATCATGATGATTAAATTCTCATGAGAAGAATTATTCTATGCATGACCTGGAATTATCTGCAGTTATTTTTTCTCTTAAAATATGGATACACTATCTGTATGGGGTATATTGTGATATATACACACAAAGAACAATAATTCAAACAAGATATAAAGGATATGTTAGTAAATTCTTAAATAATATATCTATTCAATTTGTTATCACCAAAAAAATAGGAAACAAAGTTATCAATGCATTATGTATGAAATAAAATATTGTGATGGAAATGATGAGGATTCAATGAGATCCTTTGATCAAGGATCTAGTAATCCTTAAAATTGGAATAATATGGGTCTGGAAATCATCAAACATATCCAAAATAATATCTCATCCATCATTACTAGATAAGATCAATAAATATCATAGAGAATATCCTTTGTTAGAAAAGAAAAAATAGGTTGTGAAGAATGGGATGTTTCCTGAGTTTAAAAATTAATCATGATTGAAGTTTTATACAAGGAATTGTGTCCCATATATCTAATATATGAAGAAATATCATAGGGATGATGCTCTCATATCTACATTTTCAATAAATATTGGAATCACTAAAACATATAGGGACCTTCATGATCATTACTAGAGGTAAAATATGAAAATGGAAATTGATGAATACACTGACATTTTCTTGGTAGGTTATCATATATAGGTATATAAACAGCTTCCTAAAGGGGTATTATAACCACTACCCATTCCAACAAGGATACAGGATAATATAAAAAAGGCATTCTTCACCGATATCCAAATGAAATACAATAGAATCAGTTAAATATGGATTATAGTTCATCGAATCACAAAGAAATACAATTTTAATGATATTCCTGAAGACATCCCTCATGAACAAGTAATAATGATATACATAATTGAAGTAGTGAGGTTTCATGATGTGTCACATTCCATAATTTATGATTATGATCCAAGGATCAAATATAAATCATAGAAAAGTATTTAACTTGCTTTTCTTAACAAATTAAAAATTCAGTACATCATATCACCCCAAAACTAACGGCCAATCTGAAAGGACCTTTCAGACACTTGAGGAAACATTGAGAACATGATCAGTGGATGATAAATTGGGATGGGATCAACACCTCCCATTATTTGAGTTCAAAAACAACAAATTATTCCACTAGAGTATAAATGGAACTATAAGGGGCTATATTTTGGGTGTGATGTAGAAATCCTTCTTTTTGGAATGGATTTGGTGAGCTGGATATTCATGGGCCCAGTCATGTGCTAGAGTTGATAGAAAAGGTTCATACCATCCAAGAACATATTTAGTCTATTTAGAGTCCAAAAAATAACTATGCTATCAACTGTGGACGGTACACAGAGTTTGATATTGGGGATAATTGTTTCCTTCAGATATCACAATGGAAGAGATTCATGTTATTTGGAAATAAAATGAAACTTATCCCTAGTTATATTTACTGCTATTAGATCCTTCACCACATAAGATATGTTTCTTATTGACTATCACATAAACAAAAATTTTCTAATGTTCATGATGTATTCTATATATCTTCCTAAAGAATGTTCATTCCTGACCCCTCAATGAAAACGAATAAGAAGATGGTATTAATGGAAGATGAAATCTTGTATAAGAAGATGCTAGTAGAGATATTAGACCATAAATACAATATTCTACACAACATGACTACTCACCTCATCAATTATTTTTTGAAGGAACCGAAAATATAATGATGCAACATCGGTATCAAAGGATAAAATGAGATTATTGTACTCTCACCATTTATAAAATGCGAAAATGAGTTGGTATTTTTGGGACAAAATCTCTGGAGGTGGGAAATGTAATTTCCATGAATTTTTTAAATGACGTATTTATCAGGAATATTTTTTTCATATAATATTATAAATTAAAAAAGATAAGAAACCAACATATATTTATCTCATTAACTATGACCATTACATTTTTATAATATCAAACCAATTAAAATTCCACAAATTACAACTCGACAACAAATATAAAATAAAATGGCTAAAGTGGGATAATAAAGATCACCCATGTATATTTGAATCATCACACACACTATAAATTCTATAGAAATAATTAAAATTATTAGTGAAATAATAAAAATATTATGAATTAAAAGTGTCACTTTAGTGTTAAATTTTAGTTAATTTTGAGCAAAATAATGACATGGTGTTTTGAGGGTTTAAAGGAAAATGTGACTATGGGGATTTGAACATTATATGACCATTGGTCAAACATGACCATTGATGAAAATGATAGTCGGTCAATATGACAGTTGTTCAATATAACTGTTAGAAACTAATCCATTGGTTTATAACTTCTCTGTTGTAATTATTGTTTATAAGTTGTAATTACAAAGCATAATTGATAATAAAAGGATAATCAATGGCCTCAACCAGTAGATTCATGTCGTTTGAATCCCATTTGAAATAAAATGGTAGGGATGTATCATCACTATGGTCTTTCATTGAAGAATCCCAAGCTTAGATTCTATTATAGATTCTAGATAGAAATATCTAGTAGGAAATGTTCATTTTATTAGAGATTACCGTTCAGTCTAGGTCAGTCAAGCCACCCCACAAAACTAACAACATGACACACCTTACCATTAATGATTATGTGGGTTTAATAATAGGTAACAAGTCCATAAATTACATAAATAATGATTAATTTAGATTGTATACATATAATCTTATTTCCATTAAATCCTATAAATAATTGTTTTTATTAATAAAATATTTAAATTATTGAGTTGAATTTCATAATTTAATTTCATGAAACTTGAAAAACATAATATTTTTATAGAACACATATACTACTTTATGAAAATATTCAGGTATTCTTAATAATATTTTATAGTAAATTATTGTCTTAAAACACTCTTATGAAAACATAAATGATAAAATAATTATATATTGGCTCAAGAAATATTTTTATAAGTTTTATAAATTTATTTATGCCTTAAAAGTTGATATTTTTAAAGAAATAAGGATTTTTATTTTTAAAAATTTAAAATTATCATATATAAATATGTTTTATGATACCACAAACATTATGTTGTAAATCTTATCATCATAATTGGGTTGTGGTGAATTTATGAAAATATTACAAAATACATTATTTTTTAGTGAACAGTAAAAAAATATAGTTTTAGGTTTTTAAAATAATTTATCACATTATGTTTATTTCATAATGATGTAATAAATAATTAACCACAATCCAGTATATAAATTTTTTTATTTTTTTAATATTAATTGTTTTAATATATTTCACCAATTTCTAAAACTATTTGCAACTTTCCAAAGCTAAAAAATAATATATATTTTTAAAAATTAGTTTTTGGAATCATTACTTATTCAAATGAAAAACAATTTAAAAAAATGGGATTTGGTTTTTTGTTGGACTAAAATATTAAAAAGTAAAAGAAAAACAACCAAAACAATGAGAAAGAACATGGGTATGCAATTGTTTTTTCATTTTTCACCACCTAGTTTTCAGAGACCAATATCAAAAAATTATTAAATAATTTTTTTAAAATTTTTAATAATACCAACCTTTTTATGTATTTCTATTCATTATAAGTCCACCAAAAATGAATTTATTGGGGTTTATTATCTCATGTAATTCCCCTAAATTGTCTTTAATCCCCCTATGGTGTATTCCTCATGTTTTAGTTACAAATCTTCAAGGTAATAGAAATGTCAACTTCTCTTTTCCGTTGTTTTCATATGGTATGTATTATAATTTCCAAATAAATTATTTCATCCCTTATACAATAACAAATTAAATAATAATGTAACTCCCTGACCCTCATTACCCAGAGTTGGTGAATTATTATAAAACATTGGCATGATCACAATATATCAAGTCTCGAAATAATGATTAGTTTAGTAGCCTTGGAAGTAATACATACATAAATAAGTTTTCCATTACACTATGAAATTGAAATACAACAACATTGTGTCTTTTTTGAACATACTCATATCCAATATCCTATTCTTATAGGTTTATCGTAATATACTTCTTCGAATCCTGGAAAAAGAAAACATAAGAAAGGGGGAGAGGAGATGATCAGTAAGGATAACAATATAGAAAAAAATAATGATAAATGAGAATAAACATTTAAGGGAATGTTTAAGTCTAAAACAAAAGCCTTTTAAACTTAAACTTCAGCATAATATGGGAAAGATAAGTCAAATAATTCCATTTACTTATTCACATGGATATTCTACTAGTCGAATAGTCACATGTAATATCAATAGCTAATTTCCTAATGAAGGAACGCATAATATCAAACATCATAACAAGATAGTCATGGCCTTGTGCCAAGACTACAAAAAAGATTTTGTCATGGCCTTATGCCAAGATACTAATTTGTCTCATGAGACTTACCAATACATCGAAGAGATATAGCAGGCTCCACCTATCACTTACTAAGTCCAATGCATTCCTTATATGAACATATTGAAACATAACATGACCATTAATATTAAAACTATCATATGAAATGTTAATAATTTAACCATAAACCATGAATGGTATAAAAATAACACATCCACAGTCAAACATATCACAAACACGTCAATACAATATGGAAGATTGTATCATTATAAATCAACTTCAAATAAGTGTAAAATCCATCAAAGGATGTTGACAGAGATGAAATCAAAACTATTTGAGAGGAATTTTGAAATTATTTAAAAGTCACATAATTATAAAAGAAAACATTCATTTTGAAATTATTCATATAAGCTTATAAGTGAAGCTTTAAAGGTGTTATAAGGGAGGAAAATAGTCACACCCACCATATAAGATAAAAAATATTATTAACTAAATTTTGTGAAAAGGGCCTAAAGTACCATGTTTGGAAAACGACAGAAATATTCCATTCAAAAATATTTATAAAAATTCATATAAAGGTATAAATGACTTTATTCCATATTATAGGAAATAGTAAAAATGTTTTGAGATACCTTTTTATGAAACACAGATATAGATGATAATGAATTCCTAGTAGATACATATGTATAAACAACCTCAGATAAATAAAGAGATTTTAAAATTAACCCTTAAATGTCATATTAACCTAGAAAATTCCTGGAATGCATCAAAAGTATCAATTAACATTTATTTTAATATTTATAATATCAATACTTTTAACCTCTACTTAATAATGTAATTACTCTATCATCATTGTATAAAAAATTAATTTAATTATATAATGTCTAAAAATTATAAATAAAAAACCATTATGTAGGAAATAATTTTATCATTATAAATAATATTTATTGTTAAATTTATCTGATGTATAATGATATATTAAAAATTCTTTTTTATTAATCTTTGAATTTAACACTTTCAACTCTTCTTTAAATAAAATAATAATTAATGTCCTAATCTAATCCAGGTGGATCAAAAAGGATAATATTTTATTCCTATGGTTTATTTTGGTCAAAGAACACCAATCCAATAGAATTAGGACATTTGTTAGGGTTATTATAATTTTATTTCTTACCTTTAATTACCCTATTTACTTTTAACCGTGATAATTATAATTCAAAAGATAATATTCACAAAATATTATTTTTAACCTATTGAACCAAATTTTACTTAATTATGTCATTCATGTATCTCAAGTTTTTCAAATTCATTTCACAGTAGAGGTAAAATTATGTTTTATACAAATTTGCAAATGTTCCTAGAAGGCGGGTAAAAAAAGATATAAAGTTCATTAAAATTTTATACATCTAATCTAATGGTAAATTTACTTCAATAAATTATATTTAACTGATAAAGGTATTATGTATATATAATTAATTAAAAAAATTCAAATAAAATTTATAATTATTTAAATTAAAAGCTGGCCTTAAACAATAACTCAGTGTTTTTCACTATTCATCAAAAATTGAAAGTTTTCATAAAAAATACCAAAAATTAACCATAAGATAAATTTTATATTCCCAATAAATAATAAATTCCATATTAATAAATAGAATTTATCAAATTTCAAATAGTGCGTATTAATATTCATAACGGCTTGTTTGATTGGTCATGGTGTGCTAGAACTCGAAGTTGCATACAGCGCAAGATATTGTATTATCAAAAGAGAAGTGTACCATGGAAGCTTGTGGTGTTAAATTATCCCCTCCTTCAAATAATTTCATCCAAGAAATTTCTAGAATCTACAAAAAATGATTCAGGTGTTTATTCATCATATGTTCCTTGGGTTCCCACATTGCCTCTTCCATTTTATGGTTTCCCTGAAGAACTTTCACCAGAAAAGTCATCCAGTTTCTCAACATTTATTCTATGGTTTCAATAATTCAGATAGGCTCTTCATAATATGATTGATCAGATTATAGTTATATTTCTTTATAGGTGAGTACATGTGTTCAGTCAGGCTTGTATTTTCTCAGCTATGATATGTGGAACACATGAGGAACTTTGGAGATAGTTGGAGTCATTTCCAAATGGTAAGCTAAAACTCTAATTTGTTCTAGAATTTTGAAAGGTCTGATGTACCTTGGACTAAATTTACCCTTCTTAATGAATCGTATAACACCCTTACAAGAGAATACCTATAAGAAAACATGATCACCTACTTGAAATTCAAAATCCATCCTTCAATTATGGGCATAGGAATTTTGCCTACATTGAGTTGCTTTGATGTGTGTTTGGATAATCTTCACATTTTCCATTGTTTCCCCAAAATGTTCTTGGACTTCAAGTTTTCTTTCACCAACATCATCCCAAAAAGTTGGTGTCTGAAATCTCTTTCCATACAATGCTTTATATGGGTCAATATAAATACTTTAATAGAAGATATTGTTATAATAAAATACTACTAGAATAAATACTGATCCCAAATATCATGAAAGTCAAGTGATAAAGATCTCAACATGTCATCTAAGGTTTGAATAGACTGTTCTGATTGTCCATCTATTTGAGGGTGGTCGATAGTGCTCAAATGAATTTCTGTATCAAGGGCCTACTGAATACTTTTCTAGAATCTTGATGTAAAATGGGGATCATGGTCAGAAACAATCAATATGGTAAGGACATGAGGTCTTACAACTTCATTAATATACAGTCTTTCTAAATGTTCATGTGTTAAATCTTCCCTTAAGGCAAGAAAATATGCTGACATGGTAGGATGATCAGCAATGACCCATTTAAAATCATTAATTCTAAGAGTATTTGATATCCCCATGACAAAGCATAGCGTAATATAGTTGCATCCCCACTTAGGTATGAGAAGAGGTTGTGTGACACCTCTAGGACATTTCTTTATAGCCTTCACCTATTGAAAAACCATACATCTTGACACATAATCAGCAATCTCCCTCTTTATGTTGTCCCACCAAAAATCTTCCTTCAAATCACTGTACATCTTAGTGTTATCTAGGTGTATAGAGAAATTGGGGCTATGAGAATCATCCAACAATTCCCTTATTAGATCTGGTATATCGAGAACACAAATTCTCTTCCCAAATATCAAAATCCCATCTTCATATACGAAGTCGATCAATATACCATCATTCACAGATTTAATTTTCATTTGAAACAACTCATCAATAACCTAAGAACCTTTTACTCTTTTCATTTAAGATGATTTGGAAACCATTTGAAAAGTTATATATATTTCACCTTACATGATTATTCCTATATCCATCTCTGTTAGATTCATGAACAAAGAATCCCTTTCAACTCTCATCTTGTTCAAAACTCCATGATCATTTATGCTCAAAGAATCTTTCACCCTATTTTAAATCTCTAAGTGGTAGTATATTGTAAAATCATAATCTTTGAGTAGTTTAAGAAATATTAGTTTTTTCATGTTGAGATATTTCTCTGAGAAAATATACTTCAAAATCTTGTGATCGGTATATATCACATATTTTTTACCATAGATATAGTGTCTTCATATCTTCAAAGAAATGATTACTTCTGCTAACTCAAGATGATGAGTCAGATTGTTTTATTCGTGATGTTTTAGCTGTCTTGATGTATTGGAAATAACTCTGTCATTATGCATAAGGACACTACCAAGTCCTTTATTTGAATCATTACTATAAATTTCAACCCATCATTCCCCGATGGAAGATTCAATATATGATCTCTGACTGATCTTCTCTTAAATTATTAAAAACATTTATCATAATATTTTTTCCAAACAAAATAAACCCCTTTACATGTGAGCATGGATAATGGGTTTTCCAATCGGGAAACAATCATGAAGAAACACTGATAATAACCTACTAAACCAATAAAACAGCATACTTCAGTCATACTCGTCAGTTCTAGCCATTCTTGTAGTGCTCTTGTCTGAGAAGGATCAACAGAGATTCCATCCTTATGGATAATATGGACATGAAAATAAATCTCCTCAAGCTGGAATTCACACTTCCTAATCTTCTGATATAATTCCTTTCTTCTATGAGTCTATAGAATAGTTTGACATGATATTCAATATCTTTGTAGCTTTTGCAGTATACCAAGATATCATCAATAAATGACAATACAAATTCATCAAGATATTCCATAAAAACTCTATTCATTAGATCCAGGAAGATAGAGGGTGCATTAGTTAGTACAAAAGACTTTACTGTAAACTCGTAATGCCCAATAACTAGTATGAAATGATTTCTTCATAATGTCGTCCTTCTTCACACACAACTGATGATATCCAGATCAAAGGCTAATATTTGAAAAATATTGAGCTCTGTTATGTAGATCAAATAAATAATTAATGAAAGATAGGGTAAACTTGTTTTTATTTTTATATCATTTATCACCCTATAGTCAATGCACAACCTCATAGATCTATCATTCTTCTTACCAAAAAAACAGGGGCTCCCCAATAAGAAACACTAGGGAGAATAGATCCTTTATTAATCAATTCCTCTAGTTTTTTATTTAGTTCCACTAATTCCATAGTGTCCATTCTATAAGGGGTCTTTGATATGGGCCCTGAACTAGGAATTAAGTAAATGGAAAATTCAGTTTTTCTTTTTGGAGGATGTCTAGGTAAATATTTTTGAATCACATCAACATATTCTTTCATAGTAGGTATATCATCAATTTGAACATTCCTTTCCTCACCCATTGTTATTTCACTCTCTTCCTCCCCAATAATTTAATTTATTAGAGCTACTGGGGGTGGAGCGAGATAAGAATCAGATGGTGATGTTTCTCCACTAAAGATAAGGTAATCCTTATCATTATTGAAAATTTAACCTCATTTTTTTAAAATAAATTTTAGTATCATGGTCTGAACTAAAATACATACCAAGGATTATATCAATTTCAATTATGGTCATGATGGTGAGATCGGCAAATAAAGCACATTTATAAGACCTAATGGGAACGAATTCAAAAATCATTATTTGCAATGATACTTACCTTATGTATTTTGACTGAAAACTCCCTTGTTAAATAAAATTGGAAATATCTAATTTTCATTGAAAAATTTGAAGATATGAAATAATGTGATGATCTAGAATGTAATAAATAATTGGATATATTTGAATAACCCATTAAATTACCTGCCACTACTTTATTCGGAGCTTCAACCTCAGATGTTGTGATTGAATAAGCTTGCCCTTTCCCCTTGGACTTTTCTAAGGTATGTTTCCTTAGTTCTTAGGAAATTTATTTTCATAATTCCTCATTTCTCTAGAATTTTATCATTCAATATTGACAGCCAGTTTTTTCTCTCACAATCATGAGCTTGGTGGTATTTTTCACCACACTAGTAACAGACTCACATTCCCTTTAGGCATGTACTGAGGTCTTTCTTCGCACATTTACTGCCTGATAGAAATTCACCTTTTCCCTTCATCACATTATTTATATTTCCAGAGTGTTCATCAGATATCTTCTTCTATTTCTTTTATTTAAAGTCTTAAGACATGGATAATTCCTTTTCATTCTTGATAGCACATGAGAAAATATCTTCATATGACGAGAAGGATTGTTAGAATAATTCTTGACGGAGAAATGGTTTTAACCCATCAATGGATCTATCAATATTACTCCTTATGTTATGTATCTAATCTACTGCATTCCTTTCTAACCTTGTAATTTTAGCCTCATACACTTTGAAATTTTCATCCTCCTTTCCCTCAGTACCATAAATTGTCTTTCCATGTCCGCTCGATGGTCATGAGGAAAGTATTTTTTTATGAAAAGTTCTTTAAACTCCCTCTATTAAATATTTGATACTAATTAATCTTACCTTGTGTTTAGAATTATTGACCTCCATCGATCTACATCTCCTATATTGCGATAAACAATGATGACAAATTTCTCCCTTTTGCTGACCCTCAAATCATGAAACATTTTCTCTAAGTTACTTATCCATTAATCAACTACAAATTTATTTTTAGTCCCATAGAATATTGGTGGTTGTAGTCTCATGAAAAGGTCTAACATGGATCATTCTCATTGTAGATTAGGGTGGTCCATATGGGTATGGATATTATTCATAACATGAGTGATTTGTCATAGTATGGTTAAAAGTTTTTCAGAACCGGTTTCATCACCAGCTCCACTATAATTATCTTGAGTAAGAGGGTACTCCCTACATTGATTGTGTGTATTGATATGGTTTTCATTCCTTCCACTAGGTACCATTTCTGAATAAAGGATTTCAATAGATTAGTTTATGAATCACAATACATAATTCAAAACAAATAAAATACCTAACATAAATTAAAATGTTTATTCATATAGTCAATAATCATAAAAAATGTTTTCTTTGAGGTGGTATTTACACATAAATCCTTCATAATGGTTTATAATGAATATGTAAATTATCCTAAGCATATCCCCCTGGAGTTCCTTAACCAAGAGTGCATCAAGGCCCATTGTCGGGTACCAGGATACCCATGGTCATGCTTGGAACTCCTTTTCAGAGTTTTCACTCCAATGTACATCTATGCCAGAGTTGTCTCTACCTACTCATATCTAGACATGGATGTATTTCTTAGAAAATTCAAAAAATCTCAACATTAAGAGAATTCTATAAAGATCTTATATATTAATCCTCAAAGTCTACCATAGGGTAATGTTCTCTTGTTAGAGTTTTTCATATTCTAGTTTCCAAGGATTGTACTAAGTTTCCTTTGATACCAATTGTAATTCCCCGACCCTACTTACTAAGATTCGGTGCATTATTACATAACATTATCATGATCACAAGAGATAATGTCTTGGAATACTGATTATTTTAGTACCCTTGGAAGTACTAGATACATACATAAGTTTTATATTGTATTATGAAATCAAAAAACAACAACAGTGTGTCCCCTTTGAACACACTCATATCCCGTATCCTATTCCCACAGGTTAATCATGATATACATCTTCACATCTTGGGAAATAGAAAACATAATAAAGGTGTGATATCAAATTCTCAGTAAGGACACCAATATAGAAGAAACTATCATAAATGTTAATAAAAATTTAAGGCAATATATAATAAATAAAAGCAATTTAAAATTAAACGTTAGAAAAATATGGAAAATATAATTCAAATAGTGTCATTTACTTATTCACATGGATATTCTACTAGTTGAATAATCACATGTAATATCAATAACTAATTTCATAATGATGGAATTCCAAAAGTCAAAAATCATAACCACATATTCAATGCCTGATACCAAGACTAAAAATAAGATTTTGTCAAAGCCTTGTACCAAGACACTAGTTTGACTCATGAGACCTACCCATTCATTGACGAGCTATAGCAGGCTCTACCTGTGACTTAATAAGTCCAGTGAATTCCTTATATGAAAATATTGAAACATAAAATAAACATTCATATTAAAACTAGAATAAAAAATTTAATACTTTAACCAAAAACTATGAATGATATAAACATAACACATCCACAGTCAAACATATCACAAAACCATCAATAAAATATGGAAGATTGTATCATAATAAATTTCCTTAAAACAACTATAAAATCCATCAAAGTATTTAGACCTAGATAAAATAAAAACTATTTGAGGGAAATTTTGAAATCATTTAAAATTCATGTTATTATAAAAGAGAACATTTATTTTGAAAATATTCATATAATCTAATAAGGGATGTTTCTAAGGGGTTATAACGGCGGAATATAGTTGCACCTGGTATATATGTTAAAAAACATTCTTACCTTATTTTCTAAAAAAGGACATAAAGTACCTTGTTTGAAAAATGACAGAATTATTCCTTTCAATACATTTTATAGAATGTCAAACAAGGGTATAAGTGGCATTAACCCATATTCTAGGAAATAGTAAAAATGTTCTGAAATACATTTTTAAGAAACCTGGATGTGGATAATAAAAAAGTCACAGTAGATACTAACATATGAAAAACCTCAGATAAATAAAGATATTGTAAAATTAAGCCTTACATATCATATTAACCAATAATCTTCATTAAATGAATCAAAATCCTCTGTTTACATTTATTTTAATATTTATAATATAAATTATTCTAACCTCTCCTTAATAAGGTAATTACTACATCATCATTGTGTCAAAAATAAATTTAAATATTTAAATTTTAAAAACTATAAACAAAATACCATAATTTTGTAAATCATTTTATCTTTCTAATGAATATTTATAGTCAAATTTATCTTCTTTATAACCCTATATAAAAATTTTTTTAGTTATTAAACATTGAATTTAACACATTTAACACTTCTTTAAATAAAATAAAAATAAATGTCTTAATCAAATACAAGTTGATCAAATAGGAACACATTTTATTCCTATGTTTTATTTTTTTCGCAAAAAAATTATTCAAAAGAATTAAGACATGTGTTAGGGTAATTATAATATCATTTTTAACTTTAATAACCCTATTTTCTTTTAACTGAGGTAAATAAAATTCAAAAGTTACAATTCACCAAAACAAAATTCATCCTATTTAACCAAATTTACATAATGATTTTAACTATGTCTCTTGGATTTTTGAAAATCTATTCATAATAGTTGTAAAATTATGTTTTATGCAAATTTGCAAATGTACCTAGAAGGTGGGTAAAAGACGTTAAAAAGTTTAATAAAATTTTATACATCTAATATTATATTAAAATGAATCTAATGAATTATATACAACTAAAATAGGTATTATATATCTATTTTGACTTAAAATTAATTTAAATAAAATAAATAAGTATTTAAATAAAAAGTTGTTTTTAAACAATAATGCAGTGTATTTCACTATTCATCAAAAATTGAATGTTTTCAGAAAAATACCAAGAATTCACTGTAAGATAATTTTGATATTATAAATCCAAAATTAAGTCCATTTTTATAAATAAAGTATATAATATTTAAAAAATTGGGTATTACTATTCATAATGGTTAGTTTGATTGGTCGTGGTGTGCTAGAACTCGAAGTTGCGTACAACGCAAGCAATTGTATTATTTAATAAGAAGCGTATCGAGGAATAATTGGGTGTTAAAAATAATATTATATAATTAATTTGAGAACCTTTTACCCTATCATTTTACTTTTTTCTAAAACCATGATTTACACCCATTATGCTACCGAGTTTACTTCCCAAATTTCCATCATTTACATGAGCAATTCACTATTCCTTTTTCATTTGAAAACCCAATCCTATTTGTTTTTTAATAGGAGTTAAAATATAATTAAAAATAAATTTTTATTTATTAATTTATATATAATAAACCCAAAATTCATTTAATGTGTTAAAAATGAAAAAATGAACCTATCTTCAAGATCTTTGGTGTTTAATGATTTAAATAAGAAACACATTTTTTATTTTCTGTCTTTTATTAATGAAATGATTTTTTATGATCTATGTGGATCACATGAAATTAATACATATTTATGGTTCAGCCTGATAGCACTATAATTTATATTATAACAAATTTAATCTCTAGAGATGACATTTCATTACGATACCTTGTTGAATGAACATTGTAATTTTTAATTTATGAAACCTTAGTTATAAAACATAGTGATATTCATATGAATGTATTATATAAATGTTATATTAATATATACATGTTATGGTTCATGTTCTATTTTAATAAAATATTCCTCGTTATATCTTGTTCATGTTAAATTTTTAATCATCATGTTCTTATATATATTCCACATGATTACATGCTAAATGTTTCCCTTTATTATTCACATTCTTGGCCTCATGCTCACCCCTTTCATTTGATTTATGTACCCACATTATGGGATGCAGTAAAATTATATTAGGGTTCACCAGTGAGTATTTATAACATTTTTATTTAGAAGAATGTATTAGGTTTTCATGTATTATGTTCTTACATCCATGAAAGAAAACATTAAAAGATCTTTTGATTAAACTATGTAATGGAAAGTTATGTAATAAATAATCATGATTTCATTTTGAAAAAATTGAATATCCTTACTACCAATAACATTTAGAAGTGGTACTTGTATTTTCACATTTTAAAATACCCTGAGAGGAAGCCTGATGTGCCATAATTCCCACAACACGATGATCCTCTTCATGGAGAAAGAACATAGGAAAAAGATAAATACACGAAGCAAATAGATGATGTGTTACATGTAAAATGTTTCATGTTATCATCTATGCATAGTGGGATGATGAAAATCCATGAGGAAAAATATGATCTCCATATTCTATCTAATATCCAAGAGTTATACAAATTGCAGCATTAGAAAGATTTATATGACATATAGAGTTCTCAATAAATATTTATGATGATAAAATGAAATCATGTAGGACTACATGTACTCAATATAATAATTTACATTGAATAAAATGTGTCCCTTGTGTTCAAATTGAACAATGATATATAAAATCATCTCATTATTTGTCCCTTTCCAAATATTCTCTAAATTTTCATTGTTATTTATAAAATGAATAATTTGAATAATCCACTCCCATTATTTTTATATTTATTTCAAAAAGATGAAAAGGATATGGTGAATTCAAAATCTTCATCCTGAATGTAGAAAAAATGAATAATGGAAAGGATAAAGTGTGAATGGACATGTATAATTCAAAGACACTAGTGCCCCTCCCTTTCACGAAGCCAATGACTTATTGGGAGAGGAATGAGTTGGAGGTAGTCTGATATACATGTTTCATGAAATGCCATTGGAAGATGAATTGCACATATGGGAAAGAGAAGAAATATGACTCTTATACTTCATATATATTCTTCATTGAATGAAATATATCTATTTCAAGAATTTGGGTATTTTTTAATGCATGTGCCTTAGATATTTTTATTTTGATATGGGAACCATATAGATTAATAATAATTGAAAAATGTGAATAATGTTACATTTATAAAAGTCTTTATATAAAAGATTATCATATTAAATTTTGTAGTGGGGTGGTTATTTTATTAAGTAATTTTCATTTTGTACCATATGTTACCTACAACAAAACCTTAGTGCTAAATTTAGAGACTATGGGATTTTATTTCAGTTTTGGAAAGAAAATTTTCTTTTTTATGATGATAAGAATTGATATGGATTACAAAATCTTATCAATGGGATGTATATAAATGAACTATAAAATTCAGTATTGAAAATAAAAAAAATATAGTGATAATAACTCATTTCCTTCTATCCTAGGGAACATTAGGATAGACCATTAAAAAAAGAAGTGTTTAACATTTAAAAAATTATGTATATTTAGGCTCTATTGATTTAAATATCGTGGATGCATTCCATGTTTGTTTATATGATAAAATGACCAAACCACCTTTCATTTTTAATAGGGAATGATCCAATGAAGCATTGGAATTAGTTCATAAATATGTATGTTGTCCTTTTCTAGAACATGAATGTGGTTGATTTGCTTACTTTAATTATTTTATAGTTGACTATTATAGATACGAATATATTATCTTAATGAGGACTATGATAGATTCCCTTATCATATTTAACATATTTATGAATGAAGTTTAGAATTAAATTTGTATGAATATTATGAAAATCCTCCCATAACATGGGGTGAATATCTTAACAAAACATTCATTGATCATTTAATAGAGTGTGGGATAATTTCGCAGCAGACTACTCCTTATTCAACTTAGCTGAATGGTGTTAGTATAAGGTGGTATCATCCCGTTATTGATAGGTTCTAATCGATGATGAGTCATGAAACTCTACCATTTTCCTTTTGGGAATATTAACTATAGACTACAGCATATACACTAAATTGAGTTCCAAATATAGAAAAATATGAGATTCTATATGAGGTTTATTAAAGAAATAAATGTAGTCTTTCACATGTACATGTATGGGGAAGATATATTTTTTTCAGTATGATACCTACTGACAAATTTTAACCTAGGGGAAGGAATTTCATGTTCATAGAATATGATAAAGATACTAAAGGATATTAAATATATAACCCTTAATATAAACAAGTGGTCGATGCATGACATGATACATTTCAAGAATGGGAGAAACATTCTAATGGATATATTGTGACCGTGATTGAAATTGATGATATTAATGCTTTATATAAACATGATTTGGTAGGATAATAATATCTACAATATATAATTGGATAGAAGGATGTTCTCGATACACAAGTACAATGTTATATTACTATATAATTTGTAGAACTGGTAAGATGTGGTTTTCATGTCACCCTATTTGGTTACACATTACTCCTAGACAATATTGAACTTATGACCTACAAGGAAGTAATATATAGAAATGATACTACGAAATAAAATGAATCCATGTGTTCTGAAGTGAAGTCGATGTAAAAAAATAATGTTTGTATCTTGGTAGGTCCACCAGATGATATAAAACACGTTGGGAATAAATTGTTACATAGAAAAAATATATACATGGATGTTCAAGTGGGAACATATATGAAACGGGTAACAGAAACGTGTTTCTAGAAATTTCATGGAATTAACTATGATGATACATTCTTACTAATATCTATGCAAAAATCGATTAAAATATTACTATTAATAGAAACCTTTCATGAATATGAAATTTTAAAAATGGACATCAGGATTAATATTCTAATTGTTATTTTAGTATATGATGTACATATGACAAAACCAAAAGGGTTTACTATGTCAAATAGTACCAATAATGTGTAGAAGATATCGAGGTTCGTTTATCGATTGAATTGGTAATCACAACAATGGTATATTATTTTTGACTTGTCCATTTGAGTACTTGGCTTCATTATGAATGATAATAAACCATGTGATGATATGTATGATAGTTGAAGTTCCAAAATCATCCTAGTATTATATGTTAATGAAATTATATTAACGGATAATAAAGTATGAGTCTTACAATCAATGAAAATGGATAAATGAATGATTCACCAAGAAAGATTTTGGTGGAGTAACATTTATTCGATGGATCAAGATCTATTAAGATATATCTCATTGGATTATTGGGCAATGTCAGATTAAATATATTGATAGGTTACTAAAATGTTGCAATATGGAATAATGCATGAGTGGATTGTAGGAATATTCACAGGAAACAAATATATCCAAGAATATGTGTACACCAACACAGTAATAGATTCTAAGGATTAGTATATTCCTTTAAGATTCATCAGTGGGTTCTATCGTGGGTTTCATGAAATGTATAGGGATTGATGTTTATTTTTCATTAATCATTTTGGGAAGATATCAAGAAAATTCTATAGAGATTTATTGGGATACTATTATAACTATCCTAAATTGTCAGTTATTTAGAAAGGATATTCAACTAGTGTGTGAGGGATAAGAGGAGCCAGTTAGGGTGGGATTCAATAATGTTTGATTCTTTACTAACAATAATAAATTCACATCATAGTCAGTCTAATTACATTTCATTAATTGTAGTATTCTGAGTTGCAACAGATCCAAGTATCCCATGGTTTTCAATTATATATGACATTCTACGTATATAGAAGCATATGATGTATCTTAGGAAAAATTCATGATGTACATTTTTGTTTCTTATCATATAATTTTATCTAGAATTGGAGACCCTATTAATCTATACAATTATAATAATATGGTAGTGGTTCATTCCGAGGATCATATTCGCAGTAGGGAAAAAAGCATATACTTCACAAGTTTCATCTATTGAGATATTAGACTTATAGTGGTGAATTTGTGTTTAGTAGTTTATCCAAAAAGTATAATTTATAATATCTGGTAACATAACATATATCTCAGAAAAATCAAGATACACATGTGTGATATAGTGGGTTGAGAATTTTTATTTATCGCCTATTGTTAATGTGGTTGTGTTGTGAGTGGGAACCATAGAACCAACATGTTTATACACGTTTTTTACCAATACATTTATACATTTTCATATATGAATGTATTTATTAATACCAATATAAGGTTGATACACCTACAAACAATGGTTACATTGTAACATACTTATATATGTGTCATATAAATATTTTATAGAAGTTAGTAGCTATAATGAGAACCTCATGATATAATGACAATAATCATAAAAATATATATCCTATAGTTTAGATAAATCACTCTAAAATGAAATAGGTGTTTTCTAACACTTAGGTGTTGGTGATAAAAATATTTGAGACTTATTTTCATAAATTCATAATTTATGATCTTGAGTATATTAGATCGTGATTATTGAGCCTCCATTAGGAATAGAACATGTTTTAGGATTGATTGGGTGTTCCAATCTACAAACAAGTGTATTGTTGTCCAGAATTTATATCATTATAAATTTTAACCATATTATACTGTACTATAATGCATAGAATAAAAAATTACTTTATGTCCTGGTTAGTTAGCATGTGTTGGGTCTGTTATTAGTGGCATGGCATTGGTTGAATGGTCAAGTAAATCTTTCACACTTCTGAGTAGATGAAGTTATATATCATGGGCCTAGGTTGACTTGGATAGTAGTACCATAATTTAATAAATGGAAATTGAAAAAATAATGTATTTGTTTCTAGTAAGGACATGAAATATATAAAGTAATAAAAGAATGATGAAACAATCATGCAACCTAATTTATGAGATATCTTCAGATAAAAAGATTATATTAAACAGAACACATTTATAAGAGGTATTAATAGCTCTAAAATTCATTATATAGTCGAAGTATTTGATGGGATTCTAGTCTTATCTTAATCTATGGGTTTGACTCACTACCGTCAAGATAAGTACTTATAGGGTTACACACAATTTTTAACCAAAATTTACCACTATTCTAATTAATAGGTGCATATGACAATGTGGGTCCCATGTGAAGTGGGTAGTGAACATATGAGGGTGATCGAATAAAAGTAAGAATAATTTAATCTTATTATTCAACTTTATAATACTGATGATTTTATTTACTTATGAATTTATTCACTTGTTTTTGAACATTAAATCTTATATGAGAAAATATAATTTTTCAAACTAAAAAAGGATATTCGAGGTTCGTTAAATTATTTAGGGAGTGAACAAGGAATGTTATTGATTTTTATTTTATAACATAACAATTTAGAGTTTTTCAAGTGAGTGATCAACTATTTTTGAAATTTATGATGTGTTTATTAAGTTATACATGTGTTAAAATATAAAATGATGTTCATTACATTACAAGTACTAAATTGAAATTTTGGAAATTATTAAAATAGTATAAAAGATTATTTTATAATCCTGAATAGGTATATCAACCTTTTAAAAAAAATAGTGAAATAATATATCTTATATTATCAAATCATGTTCTTCGAAAGATATTATTAGGAATGGGAAAGGTCAAGTCGATCAATTATTCTTGATGGATTTAGTGTTACTCATGCAATCGAAGGGGTATCATATGGTTATTGGATTTCCTATTCTAGAACTATGGAATCAATGATAAATGATTGTGCATATATGGATCATGTGTGTAATATCTAGAGGAATCCTATCATGGTGCCTTTGACCAATGACAAGCCGAAATTGATCGAATCATAAAAACAACTTCAAAAATGGTTAAATTTATCTTTCGTAGGATTTTATTTTTCATTGATATAATTAATAACACACGAACCATTAAGAAGTATAGAAAATGTTTTTTTTATATTTAGAATTTTTAACATCAATAAAAACCCAAAATTATAAATTTAATTTTTTTAAACATTTTTTGTGCATTTGGTTCTATCACAAATTTTAATGAATTTTTAGTTTAGAATGTTGAAATAATGTTCATGATAAGTTTATACAATTATTCATATATATTATTTAAATAAAATAAACAATCCCATATAATCATATTTTTAGACAATTTTTACATTTTTTGAACTGAAATAACTATAAGATAATATAATTGTGTCATGGAGTATGAAATATTAATGTTTCGTTTTTCATTAACCTCTTATGATGAAAATTGATCATCACTCATGTTAACTCATATGGAAATAGTAATGGATGAATCCCCGAGGAATGAATTGATGATGGGTTCCACAAAAAATGTGGAGATTATAAAAATTAGATACCAAACGGGAAAATAATTGATGTGAGAAATCTAATGATTATTCAAAACTATATATCATGAATTATGATTTACAAGATAAACATTCTTGATTTCCTAAACACACTAAGTAAGTGAAAAATTAAATATCATGAATTATCTAGTGAAAATTATTGTTAGTAAAATAATATTAAATTTTATTCTTGTTAAATATGTGGTATTAATATCCAAAAATAATGTAAAAAAGGGGACTAAAAGATTATTCATGTGAGGAAAATGAGGGAATAGATCAACTAGTTACAATGGAAAGGTAAAGAAATAAGTTATCTTGAGGAGGGGAAATGATATGTTTTCTATTCATACCATATATATATATGTATACTCCTCACATGATATTATATATTTGGTTATGGGTATCTTTTAAATACCCATAATTAATTTTATCAGTTTGTGATAATTAAAATAACATGGATGCAACTTATTTAGGTGTGGGGTTGTGGTGTGACACCTTAATATTTTAAATTATGATTACCAGAAATCCTAGTTTTTCATAGCTTTATACTCACAAAAATATAACAAAAATAAAAAAACAATATTTGTTTTTTCATTATTATATTCATAACTTGGTTCTTAAGTAAGTCAGTATAAATATGAAAACCATATTACAAACTAATATAGATGAAATGGAATCAATAAGTTAGAGTATTCCTTATGAAGATCATTTGTACGATATTGGGAAGGTGGTATAACACCACTATGGAATTATTTTTACAAATAACAAGATAAAAACAAACAATTATTTTATGAGGGAAATCATATATGTTACAATTTTAATCTCTAAAAAATTTCTATGAGATCTATTCGAGTGGAATCACCCCTGTAAACAAAAACAAGATAATACCATATGCTTAAATGTTACCTGATGGTCTTGATGGGTTATGTAACGACAATTAATGATGATATATACTTTAATTATTACCTATTAATGTTTTTACCAGTTTTATTCTATTAATTATTGATTTTGGAATTTAAATAATTAATAATGTTAGTTTAATCACGAATTGGAAAAATTAACAACATTATTTAAAAAAATGTATTTTTATTTTAAAATTATCTTTTATATGTGATATTTAAATAAACTAATTCCATTTAAGATTAGAGATATTTTTTATGATATGTTTATTTCAACGACTAATTTCATTAGTTATTGATAGGAAATGTCAATTAAAATAGTTAATATTTTATAAAAATGTTTTCCTATGAAAATGGTGTTCATTATATATTTATGTTTTTATTTAAAAGTTATATTCTAAAATTTTTGAATTTTAAAAGATCTAAAGTAAATTAAATATATCATTTATACTAACTATATTCACTTAAGATGATCTTTTTTTATTTTTCCAACATAATCAATTTTAGGTGAATAATAATATTTTCAATTTTTACTAAAGCTATAGAATTTATGGATATATCAAAAATAAATTATCGCAAAAATACTAACAAAACGATTTTAAGGATTTAATATTTACTTAAGTAATAAAAATATGGATTTTAAAAAATAAATATTTTGATTTATAAAACAAATTTTTTAAATTTTATGAATTTAAATTATTTTTCAAAAAAGGAATTGTTTTGGAATTTTATTTTCTTTAAATATTTTTATAGAAGTAATAGGCTTCTAACTTCACTGAAATAACAAATAAATATATTTTTATATAAAAATGTAATTTATTTAATAAAAATATATAAAATTTGATAATTTTATTTGACAAATTAATATTAAGGATAAAAATATAGTTTTTTAAATGTGGCATTATACATCAAATGCGGAAATGTTAAATTTAATTTCTCACACACAAAAATTATTTTATAAATGGATCCAATATTTTTAATAAGTTTTCAAAAATTATTTAATAATACACATTCTAATTTTAGGAATTTAAAGTAAATTAAATAATTAAAAATTAATGGAAATAGTAATTTTTAGTCAAAAAAATTATACTTCAATGTACTTATACATGTGGCAAACTTCCTCTTATTCATGACAAAATTATTCATGTGAATAAAAAAATGAAAATATGTTACTTCTATAAATATTTAATACTATATAAATTTTATGATCTTATACTCTCAATTAGTTTTACCAAGTCCATCATTTCAATATATACATTCATGTGAATATAACACCCCAAGCTTCCATCGTACGCATCTCTTTGAATAATAAAATAGCTCGTGGTGTACGTAACATCATGTTCTAGCACACCATGACCAATCAAACTAGTCGTTTTAAAAAGCAGTTTTATTGAGTAATACCCTCTTTTTGAAATTATATAATTTTTTTCCAAAATGGAATTAATTTTTGGATTCGAAATGTCAAAATTATCTTAGGGTGAATTTTTTGTATTTTTCTGAAACATTCAATTTTTTATGAATAGTGAAAATAATACATTATTGTTTAAAACCGAATTTTTATTTAAATAATTATTGGTTTTATTTAAATTTATTTTAAAGTCAAAATAGATACATAAAACCTATATTATTCTAATGCAATTAATTAAAGTGCTTTTATAGTAGGATTAGATATATAAATTTTTATTTAACTTTTTAACGTCCTTTACCCACCTTCTATGCACATTTAAAAATCTACATAAAATGTAATTTTACCACTTATGTGAATTGAATTTCAAAATTCAAAGATACATGGTTGACATCAATAATTAAAATCTTGTTCAATAGGATGAAATTTTTTTTGGTGAATAGTAAGTTTTAATTTTATTTACGTCGGATAAAAGTGAATAAGCTAATTAAAGGTAAAAATAACACTATAATTTCCCAAACACATGTCCTAATTACTTTGGATAATTTTATCTCAATCAAAATCAAATGTAGGAATAAAATATTATCCTTTTGATCCATATGTATTATATTAGGACATTTATTATAATTTATTTAAAGAAGAGTTAAAAGTGTTAAATTAAATGTTTAATAACTAAAACATTTTTCATATAGAGTTACACATAATATAAATTAAACTATAAATATTCATTATAAATATAAAATTATATCCTACATCATGGTATTTTATTTATAATTTTTAGAAATTAAATAATAAAATTTATTTATGACACAATGATGATGTAGTATTTACCTTATTGAAGAATGATTAAAATAATTTATGTTATAAATATTAAATTAAATTCAAATTGAAACATTTGATGTAAAAAACGAATTTTATAGATGAATATGACATGTTATGGTTGATAAACATTATTTTTTTTTGAATTAATAATGATTTTATAACTTCCACAAAATCCAAATACTAAATAGTTTCAAATTTGACATAAATGGGTTTTAAAAAAAATACTATTTTATTAAATGATATAACAATAAAAATTCTTGGATTTAGCCAAAGGACATAGATAATGTTATATATGTTATTTCTGAACAAATCGAGTTTCAATAGAAATTATATAGTATTTTTATTAACCATGTAATATAAAAATACAAAAAGACATGGTAAATGTTAAACAATTTTACTAAAAGTTAAATCTAAAACATAAGGTTAATATGGTGACCTAAACATGTCTATAACTTATTGGTTGAGATTAATTACACCAATATCAACCTTATAATATAAGTAAATTTATTTGGAGCTATTAGAAACCGAAAATGATTTTATAATAAATTAATATTTCATGCTTTTTCAAAAGTTCCTATCACCTCTCTTGTAAATTGGTACTTCCCCTTCTCTCAAATTCACACCTCAAAATCCATTTTTTTCGGCCAAACCCTACTCAAATAAAATATAAACTACCGTAAATTCATCTTAGAGTCCTTACTTATTTTATAAATCTATCCTATAGAGCCTTTTTGTTCAAATCAATAGGAAAAACCTAAAGAAGAGGTTAATATTTCATCACCTCTTTCAATGTTATTTTCTTCTTCCACTTCCTCTTTCCTTGTTGTTTCCATACCAAAACAATATAACTAGTACCATATACATAATTTGATGTTATTATAAATATGGTTCAACAATATTCATTAATCTATCAATCCAATGAATGAAAAAGTCAGAATACATTTGTATGTATCGCTTACTGTCTCCACATCATGGTGTACTTAGTTATTCAACACTTAATTATTTGGATGGGTATAATAATGAGTATAATTTATTTAAATAATAAATATAACATGTTAAGGATTGTTTATATATAATATACCATCCATCTGGATATGATCTCACCATAAATAGAATGATATTGTCGCCCATGCGTACGTACGGCTTACCGTCTCCACGACGCAATCAGAGTTCATACCCCATCGTAACCATTAACGAATAATTTTAGTTTGATTATTGAAAAATAACAACTTTATATAATTCTAGATATGAGTCAAATACATCCTATCAATAAAAAACATGACTTATGTAACAAAATATATTAAGTAAAACTAATCAGTTAACACCTGAAACAATGATACTACTGAAATATTATTAACTAAACAATATTAGAGGATCATATATGAAATCATATATATGTATGTGGTTGTTTTGTAACTTCATAACAATTATATAACCATTATACAGGAGGTTAATGTACCCTAAACTAAGGAAAAGTACAAGGCAAGGGTTAATTTTAAAATCTCTTCATTACTCGAGGTTTTCTATACGTAAGTATCTATTGGCCCTTATTTAGCATCAATATCCTTGTTTCATAAAAATTTATTTCAAAACATTTTTAATATTTCCTAGAATATTGTTTAAAGTCTTTTATAACCTTGTTTTACTTTTTATAAAATGTTTTTAAAGGAATCTTTTAGTCTTTTTCCAAACAAGTTACTTTATGTCCATTTTTACAAATTAAGGAAAGAATGTTTTTTTAACATATAAGGCAGGTGCAGCTATTTTATGCAGTTATAACACCTTTGATGCTTCCCTTACAATATTATATGAATACTTTCAAAAAAAAATCCTCTATAATTTATGAAACATTTAAATGATTTCAATGTAGAGGGAGATATTTCTCTCAATTAGTTTTTTGGATTGATTTCATCTATGTCAACATCCTTTTTTAGACTTTGTGCTTGTTTGAAATTGATTTATTATGATACAATATTCAATTTTTTATTGATGGTTTTGTGATTCGTATGACTGTGGATGTGCTATTTTTATACCATTCATGGTTTGTGGTTAAAGTATTAACATTTCATATGTTATTTTTAATACGAATGTTTATGTTATGTTTGAACCTTTTCATATGAAGAATTCATTGGATGTAGAAAGTAACGAGAGGGAATGTTAGAGCCCCTTGAGGCATAGGTAGGTCTAATGAGACAGACTAGTGTCTCAGAACAAGTCCTTGGAAACATTTATGTTTGTAGTCTTGGCGTGAGGCCTTGACTATGGGGTTATGATGTCCAGTATTATGCATTCTATCATTATGAAATTATCTATTGATATTACATGTAAATATTCTACTAGTAGAATATCCACATGAATATGTAAATGGAATTGTTTGATTTATCCTTTCCATATTATACTGGAGTTTAAGATTAAAAAGCTTGTGTATTAGTCTCATTCATCTCCTTAAATTTTTATTCTTATTTAGGATTGTTTCTGTTATGTTGTTATCCTTACTAAGCATCCAAGCTCACCCCTTCCTTATGTTTTATTTTTCCCAGGATGTGATAAAGAATATTATGATTGACCTGTGGGAATAGGATAAGGGATATGAGTGTGTCCAAACGAGACACAATGTTCTTTGTTTTCATTTCATAATGTAATGTAAAATATATGTATGTATCTAGTACTTCTAAGGCTACTAAATAGATAAGACATATGGGACTTGATATCATGTGATTATGCTAATGTTGTAATGCCTTAACCCTAGATACCTAGAGTTAGTGCATTATTACATAACATTGGCATGATCACAAGAGATGTCTTCTCAAAAGACTGATTAGTTTAATAGCCTTGGAAATACTAGATACATACATAAGTTTTAAATTACATTATGAAATAGAAAAACAAAAACATTGTGTCCCCTTTGAACATACTCATTTTCCGGAGCCTATACCTGAAGGTTAATCATAATATACTTCTTTGCATCCTGGGAAAAAGATATCATAGGAAAGGGGTAAGATCAGATTATCAGTAGGGATAAAAATATAGTAGAAACTATCATAAATGATAATAAACATTTAATACAGTGTATAAGACTAAAACAAAATCCTTTTAAACATTAAATTGAGCATTATATGGAAAAGAAAATTAAAATAATACCATTTACATATTCACATGGATATTATACTATTTGAATAATCATGTGTAATATCAATAGATAATTTCATAATGATGGAATGCATAATGCTGGACATCATAACCACATTTTCAAGGCCTGGTTCCAAGACTACAAATAAGATTTTGTCAAGGACTTATGCCAAGACACTAGTTTGCCTCAAGAGACCAACTGATGCGTCGAGGAGCTATAGCGAGCTCCACCTATCACGTACTAAGTCCATGGCATTCCTCAAATGAAAAGATTGAAACATAACATAAACATTCGTATTAAAACTAGCATAAGAAATGTTAATAATTTAACCATAAACAATAAATGGTATAAAAATAACAGATCCACTATCAAAAATATCACAAAATATTCAGTACCATATCGAAGATTATATCATAATAAATCAACATCAAACATGTGTAAAATCAATCAAATGATGTTGACATAGATGAAATCAAAACTATTGGGGAGAAATTTTGAAATCATTTAAAAGTCACGTAATTATAAAAGAAATAATTTATTTTGAAAATATTCTTATAATTCTGTAAGGGAATCTACTAATTTTCTATAATGCTATAAAATAGTCACACCCGCAGTATAAGTTAAAAAACATTCTTACCTTAATTCTTCAAAAATGACATAAAGTAACATGTTTGAAAAACGATGAAAAGATTCATTTCAATACATTTTATAGAAAGTAGGAAAAGGGTATAAATTTCTTTAACCCATATTCTAAGAAATATTAAAAATGTTCTGAAATAAATTTTTGAGAAACACAAATGTAAATGATAATGAATTCCAAGTAGATACTTTCATATAAATTACCTTAAATAAATGAATAGATTTTTAATTGACCCTTAACTTGTACTTTTTCTTATTCGAGGGAAGTTTACGCTCTTATATTTTGGTGAAATAATTTTTATTAAATTATACATGAATGACATACATAACTATGATATCATATATGATCTACTAATATTTCTTTGTTAATGATATTTCAGTAGTATCATCATTTTGAGTGTTAACTTATTCATTTTCCTTTATATTTTTTGTTACATAATCCTTGTTTTCTTTGGATAGGTTGTAATTGGTTCATATCCATAATTATATTACATTCTTAAAAATTATTATTAATCATCTAATGAAAAATAATCTTGTATGGTTATGATTTGAAATGAAATCTCATCACATCGTAGAGAAGTTAAACAGTATGTACTAACGAGTGATAATATCATTCTATTAGTGGTGAAATCATATGTAATTGTATGTTATATCATATATACATAATTATTAACATATTATATTTATTATTTTCCTAAAATATAAAAATTATTATACCCATCCAAATAATTAAGTATTGAATAAAAAACTACACCATGACGTGGAGACAGTAAGCCATACGTACACACATATGGTGACTTTGTCATTCATAGGATAGATAGAATAATGAATAGGGGTTGTACCATATTTATAATATCAATTAATTATGTATATTGTACTGGAGTTATTATTTTAGTCTGGAAACAATAAATAATTTGGAAGTGGAAGAAGAAGATATCTTTGAAAGAGGTGATTAAGTTATTACATCTTCTTCAGGTGATTCTTTTTTATTTGACCAAAAGGGTTCCTCAGGTTGAATTATGATCAAAGTAAGGCCTCTTGGTTTAATTGAGGGTAGTAAGAAGGAAATTTGAGTAGCGGTTGGCCGATCCAAATGAAATTGGAGGTGTGATTTTTAGATAAGGGGATGCACCCTTTTATAAGAGAGGTGAGGGTAAATTTAGGAAAATCATTAAATATTATTTTATTATACAATCATATTCTGTTTATAATTGCTCCAAAATGATTTATTTCAAAGATAAGGTGGGGATGAGTCAATCAAATCTCAACCAATAGATTTTAGACAGGTTTACATCATCATAGTAACATTATCTTTTAGATTTTACTCTTAGTTAAATAGTTTTACTTTTACCATGTATTTGTGTATTATTATAATAAATGGTTAATAAAAATACTATAAAAGACAAGAGAACCCCTAGTGGTTCATTATTGACATATAAAACCTTATATAGTCCTTTTTTCAAATCTAATTTTTTTTAAAATATTATATCATTTAATAATATAGTATTTATTTTAAAAACACATTTATGTAAATTTTGACACTATTTTGTAATTTGTTATTTTGAAAGTTATAACAACATTATCACTTCGACAAAAAAATTATTTAATCAACCCTAACATGTCATATTATCCTAGAATGTCTGTGGAATGCATAAAAAGTCTCAATTTAAATTTATTTTAATATTTATAATATCATTTATTTTAACCTCTCATTAATAAGGTAATTACTACATCATCATTGTGTCATAAATAAATTTAAATATTTAATATCTAAGAATTATAAATACAATACCATAATGTAATAAATCTTTTTATATTTCTAATTAATATATATAGTGGAGTATAGCTTATTTATAACCCTATATTAAAAATGGTTTAGTTATAAAACATTGAATTTAACACTTTTAACGCTTATTTAAATAAAATAATAATAAATGTCTTAATGTAATCTAGGTGGATCAAATAGGATCATATTTTATTCTTACATATGATTTTGGTCATAACACACTTATAAAATAGAAATAGGACATGTTTTTGGGTAATTATAAAATCATTTTTACCTTCAATTACCTTATTTAATTTTAGCCATGCTAAATAAAATTCAAAACTTACTATTTATAAAAAATTATGTTCATCCTATTGAACCACATTTTACTTACTAATTTTAACCATGTATCTCGGATTTTTGAAGTTCAATTCATAGAAGCGGTAAAATTACGTTTTATGCAAATTTTCCAATGTGCCTAGAAGGTGGGTAAAAGACGTTAAAAAATTCAATAAAATTTTATACATCTAATATTATTATAAAATGAATCCAATGAATTTTATTGTACTAATATAAGTATTATGTATCTATTTTGACATAACATAAATTTATATAAAATAAATAATTATTTAAATAAAAATTCAGTTTTAAACAATAATGTCGTGTTTTTCACTATTCAACTATAATTGAAATGTTTTAGAAAAATTCTTAAAATTGACCCTAAGATAATTTTAATATTCCGAATCAAAAAATGAAGTCCAATTTGATAAATAAAATTTATAAAATTTCAAAAATCTGGTATTGATATTCATAATGGCTAGTTTGATTAGTCGTGGTGTGCTAGAACTTTAAGTTTCATACAGCGCAGACTATTGTATTATTCCAAGAGAAGCATACCGCTGAAGATTGGGGTGTTATATTCTCCCCTCCTTCAAATAATTTCGTCCTAGAAATTTATAGAATATATCTTCATAAAATTATATGGTTGGTTATTAATCATAATTTCCTCCAGTTCCCACATTGTCTCTTCCATTTTATGGTTTCTCCAGATAACTGTTATGAGACGAGACATCCGGTTTCACAAAACATGATCCATGGTTTCGAGAATTCTGATAGACTCTACGGAATAAGACAGATCTGGTTCTAGTTTTATTTCTTCATAGGTGAGTACCTTCATTTGTTCAGGAATGTAATTTCTCAACACGAATATGTGGAACACATCATGAACTTTGGAGATACGTGGCGGCATTTCCAAATGGTAAGCTACAACTCCTATTATTTCTAGAATTTCGAAATGTCTAATGTACCAGGAACTTAATTTACACTTCCTACCGAATCATATAACACCCTTCGGTGGAGATACCTTCAAGAAAACATGATCAACTACTTAAAATTACAAATCCTTCCTTCAGTTATTTTCATAGCTTTTTTGCCTATGTTAAGCTTCTGTGTTGTGGGTTTGGATAATCTTCACATTTTCCATTGTTTCCTAAACAACTTGTGGGACTTCGAGTTTTCTTTCACCTACATCATCCCAAAAAGTTGTTGTGTGACATCTCTTTTTATATAACACTTTATATGGATCCATTTGAATACTTGAATGGTAGCTATTATTGTCAAAAAAAATCAACCAAAGGAACATACGGATCCCACATACATTGAATTTCAAGTCAGAAAGATATCAACATGTCTTCTAAGATTTTATTAGTCTGTTCTGATAATCCGTTAGTTTGAGGGTCGTAGGAAGTGCTCAAATGAAGTTCAGTATCCAGGGAAATATGTATTCTTTTCTCGAATCATGATGTAAAATGGGGATCATGATTAGAAAGAATCTATGGGGGTGCTCCATGAAGTCTTACAACTTCATTAATATATAGTCTTGATAAACATTAAATTGGTAAATATTTTCTTATAGCATGAAAATGTGATGACTTGGTAAGATGATAAAAAATGAGCCATATTACATCATTACTTCTTGATGTCTTTGGTAGCCCTCTGAAAAAGACCATTATAATATCATCCCATTTCCCCTCAAGTATGGGAAGAGGTTTCATGACTCATCTAGGATGTTATCTTCCAGCCTTCACCTATTGACAAACCATATATCTTGACATATAATCAGAAATATCTCTCTTAATGTTGTCCCAACAAAAATGTTCCTTCAAATATCTATACATCTTAGTGCTAATAGGGTGTATATAGAAATTGGATCTTTGATTATCATCCAAAAATTCTCCATTTTGTCCAGGTATATGAGAAACACAAAGTCTCTTCCCAAATTTAAAATTTCCATCTTCATATACGAAGTCGGTCAATATCCCATCATTCACAACTTTAAATTTATTTTGAATCTTGTCATCATCAGTCTATGAAATGGTATATTTTCTAGTAAATATGGATTAGAAACCATTTGAAAAATTATTGATGTTTCACCATCCATGATGATTCTCATATCCATCTTTACTATATCCTTGAACATAGAACCCCTTTCAACTCTTATCTTGTTCAAAAATCCGTGATCATTTCTGCTCAAAGCATTTTCCACCTTATTTTCTTTCCCTGGGTGGTAGTGTATAGTGAAATAATAATCATTGAGTAGTTTATTCCATCCTCATTGCCTCGTATTGAATTATTTCTATGAGAAAATATTCTTCAAATTATTGTGATCGATATATATGTCGCATTTTTTACCATATAGATTGTGTCTCCATATATTCAAAGTAAATATTAAAGATAATAACTCAAGATATTGAGTGGGATAGTCTTGTTCGTTAATTTTTTGTTGTCCTAATTCATAGGAAATAACTCTATCATTCCGTATAAGGAAACAACCAAGTCCTTTCATGGAAGTATCACTATAAATAACAAACCTATCATTTCCTAATGATAGAGTCAAGATAGGATCATTGAACAACCTTGTCTTCAGTTATTCAAAATATTATTCACACTCTTTTTTCAAAAAAACATTATCCTCTTTACATTGGTGCTTGGTCAAAGGGTTAGCCACTCGAGAAAGATTCTACATGAAATGCAAATAATAACATGTAAAACCAATAAATCTTCTTACCTCAGTTATACACGTCAGTGACTTCAATTCATGTATTACTCTTTTCTTAGAAGTATTAACATGTATTCCATACTTATAGACAATATGGGGAAGAAAATAAATCTCCTAACTCTAGAATTATCATTTTCTAAACGTCCCATCAAAATTAATTTCTTCTAAGAGTTTTTAGAATAGTGCACATGTGATTTATATGATCTTCATTTATTTTGGAGTATACCAAGATATCATCAATAAATACCACTTAGAAGTCATCAAGATATTCCTTGAAAACTCTATTTATTAGATCCATGAAGACAGAGGATGGATTAGTCAGTCTAAAAGTCATTATTGTAAACTCGTAATGCCCATACCTAGTACGAAATGTTTTCTTCGGAATGTCTTACTTCTTCACACACAACTGATGATATCCAGATCAAAGGTCAATATTTTAAATTTATTGTGCTCCATTAATTTGATCTAATAAATAATCAATGTGGTATAGGGGATACCTGTTTTTTTATTTAAATAGAATTTATCTCTATGTAGTTAATGCACAACCCCATAGATCTATCTTTTTTCTTAACAAAAAGAATTGGGGCTCCCCATGGAGAAACCCTAGTGAGAATAAATCCTTTATTACTAAATTAATCAAGTTTTTTTTAGTTCCACTAGTTCCACAGTTTCCATTCTATAAGGGGTCTTCGATATGGGCCTTGAACCCGGAATTAAGTCAATATTAAAATCAATTTCTCTTTCTGTAGGATTCCCAATTAAATATTTTGGAAACACATCAACATATTATTGCACAATAGTTGTGTCATCTATTTCCACATTCCGTTCCTCATCTATAGTTATTTCCCACTCTTCCTTTTCAATAATTGAATTAATTATAGCTACTGGGGGTGGATCTGTATAAGAATTAGATGGTGATATTTCTACTCTAAATATAAGGCACTCTTTTTCATTATCAAAAATTGTAACCTTATTCATCTTACAATAAATTTGAGTATCATGGTCTAAAATCCAATACATACCGAGGATTTTATCAAATTCAATAAAATGTATGATGATGATATCAGTAGATAAAGTACATCTATATGCCCTAATGGGATCTGATTCACAAAACATTGTTGCAATTATACTTACCTTATGAGATTTTACTGACCACTCACTTGTTAAATGAAATTGGAAATATCTAATTTTCATAGAAAATTGGGAAGATATTAAATAGTGTGATGATCCATAATCAAATAAAGCATTGGCTAAATTTGAGAAAACAATTAAATTACTTTCCATCACATCATTTGGAGTTTCAACCTCAGTAGTAGATATCGCATATGCTTGTCCTTGATCCCTTGAGACTTTCTGAGGTAATATTCTTTGGAGCTTAAGACCTTCAATTTCATAATTCCCAATTTATCTAAAATTCTAGCATTCAATATTGATAGCTTCTTTATTTCCCTTGTTATGACGAGCATGGTGGTCTTTTTTACCACACTTGTAATAGACTCCCATTCCCTTCAAGAAAGTACTGGGGGGTTTCTTCCCAAATTTACTGCATGATGGAAATTAAACATTTCCCTTCTTCTCCTTATTTCTTTTTCAAGAGTGTTTAGCAGATCTCTTCTTCTCATGCTTTTCTTTAACGTTGTAAGACATAGTGAATTCCTTTTCTATTTTGAAATTACAAGATACAATATCTTCGTATGATGATAAGGATTATGAGACTACTTCTCGATGGAGAAATGGTTTTAACCCGCCAATGAATCGATCATTATTACTCATTGCTTTATGTATATAATATACTACATGATTTTCTAACCATGTAAAGTTAACCTCATACATTGCGACATTGTATTCCTTGTTTTTCCTCAGTCTTGGAAATTTTCATTCCATATACGCTTGATGGTCAAGATGATAGTATTTTTATAAGAAATTTTCTTTAAACTCAATCCATTCAATATTTCATACTTTTCATCCTCCATTGTGGTTTGAATTAATGATCACTATTGATCAGCTTCTCCTCTGAGGTGATAAACATCCATGACAAATATTTACCTTTCGCTACTCCCCAAAGCATGAAATATATTTTCTAAGGAACTTATCCATTACTCATCTACTGATGGTTTTTTATTCCTATTAAATATTGGGTGTTGTTTTCGCATGAAGCAGTTTTTACATTAATCTTCCACGTTGTGGATCGGGGTGCTGCATACAGGTAGGGTTGTAATTCATAACCTGAGTGAGTTTTCCCTGTATGGTTATAATTTTTCAGCATCATATGCCTCACCAGCTCCACTATAATTATCTTGAGTAGGAGTTTAATCACTACATGGATTACATGAATTGATACGGTTTCCATTCCTTCCAATAGGTTCCATTTCTAAACAATGGAATACCCTAGATTAGTTTGTAGATCACATTAAATAATTCCAAACTAGTAAAATACCTAACAAAAATTAAACAGTTTATAAATATAATCCATAATTATAAAAAAATGTTTTCTTTAAAGAGGTATTTATATATAAATCCTTCATAATGATTTGTAAAGAAAATGTTAATTATCCTAAGCATATCCCCCAACAGTGTCGTAACCAAGAGTACCAGAAGGCCTATTGTCGGGTAACAAGATTCCCCAGGTCAAGACCGAAACTCCATGTTAGAGTATTCACTCTTAGGTACATATGTGCTAGAGGTTTCTCTACCTACCTATATCTAGACAGCGATGTATTTCTTGGAAATTCCATAGAATATCTACATCACTAGATTTATAGAAATTTCTTCTATACTAATCCTCAAAGTCTATCTTAGGGTAATGTTCTCTGATCATAGTTTTTATAAATCATGTTACCATGGTTTGTACAAAACATTCTCTGATACTAACTATAATGCACTAACCCTGGTTACCCAGATTCATTGCATTTTTACATAACATTTACATAATCACAAGAGATTAAGTCTCGATTGACCGATTTTTTTAGTAGCCTTTAATGTACTAGATGCATATATAAGTTTTACATTATATTATGAAATGGAAAAACAACAACATTGTGTACCATTTGAACACACTCGTATCCCTTAGATGATTATTACAGGATAATAATAATATAATTATTTCCATCCTAGGAAAAAGCAATGATAAGAATGGGGTGAGCTCAGATTAATAGTAAAGATAACAATATTGGAGAAACTATCATAAATGAGAATAAACATTTAATTAAATTTATAATACTAAAATAGAAGCCTTTTAAACCTAAACTTCATCATAATATGGAAAATATAAGTCAAATAATTATATTTACATATTCACATGTATATTCTACTAGTTGAATAATCCCATGTAATATCAATAGAAAATTTCATAATGATGATATTCATAATGTTGAACATCATAACCACATAGTCAAGGCCTCGTGCCTAGACTAAAATAATATTTTTTTCAAATCCTTGTTCTAAGACCCTAGTTTTTCTCATGATACCTATAG
Organism: Viscum album; assembly: GCA_963277665.1. Taxonomy (NCBI): domain Eukaryota; kingdom Viridiplantae; phylum Streptophyta; class Magnoliopsida; order Santalales; family Viscaceae; genus Viscum; species Viscum album. The sequence goes on from OY728134.1 coordinate 1,176,263,377, forward strand.
ATGAATCGAGGATCTATATCATGCTCAACCCATCACTTACTAAGTCCAATGCATTTCTCGTATAAAAATATTGAAACTTAACATAAGCATTCATATTAAAAATCACATACGAAATGTTAATACTTTAACCATAAACCATGAATGGTTTAAAAATAACACATCCATATTCAAACATATCACAAAACCATAAATAAAATATGGAAGATTTTATCATAATAGATCAACTTTAAACAACTATAAAATTCATTAACAGATGTTGAAAAAGATGAAATGAAAACTATTTTGGTAAAATTTTGACATCATTTAAAAATCAGGTAATTATAAAATAAATCATTTATTTTGAATATATTATTATATGAATTTAATGGAAGCTTAGAAGGTGTTATAATGGAAAAAAAATTAAACACCCTCTGTATAAGATAAAAAAACATTCTCACCTTAATATGTTGAAAATGTCATAAAGTACCTTGGTTGGAAAATGACAGAAATATCCCTTTAAAAACATTTTATATAAAGTAAAAAAAGGGAATAAATGAAATTAAAACATATTCTATTAAATATTTAAAATGTTTAAAAATAAATTTTTAAGAAACATAGGCATGGATGATAAAGATGTCCCAGTAGATACTTACTTATAAATATCCTCAGATAAATAAAGAGATTGTAAAATTAACCCTTACCATGTACATTTCCTTAGTCGAGGGTAGGTTAACCTCCTATATAATGGTGAAATAATTGTTGTTAAATTATAAATGAACAAAATACATAAATATTATATAATATATGATCTTCTAATATTTCTCTATTAATGATATTTTAGTAGTATCATATTTTCAGGTGTTAACTAATTCGTTTTCCTTTATCTATTTTATTAGGTAAGACATGTTTATTCTGGATAGGATGTATTTGATTAATATCCAGTATGATATTTTATTCTTAAAAATTATTTTTCATCATCAAATTATAATTATTCTTGAATGGTTAAAATGGGAAATGAAATCTCATCACGTCTTGGAGACACTAAGCCATACGTATGCATTAGCGACAATATCATTCTTTTAGGGGTGAAATCATATGTAATTGGATGTTATGTCATATATAATGAATAATTAACATATTATATTTATTATTTAAATCAATTATACTCATTATTATACACATACAAATAATGAAGTGTTGAATAACAAACTACACCATGACGTGGAGACAGTATGTCGCACATACGCACATTTGGTAACTTTTTCATTTATAGGATAGATAGAATAATGAATATGGTTATACCATATTTATAAAAAAATATAAGTATGTAAAAGTTACTAGAGTTTTTATTTTAGTATATAAAGGAAAAGAAAAGGGGATGTGGAAGATGAAAAAGAACTTTGAAAGAGTTAATGAAGTTAATACCTCCACTTCGGGTGCTTCCTTTTGATTTGATCAAAAGGGATCCTTAGGTTGGATTCTAATCAATGTAACGCCTCTAGGATGAAGTGAGGGAAGTAGGGAGGATATTGTAAAAGGTTTTAGGTGAGACAAATGTCTTTGTAGGTGGTATTTTGAGAGAAGGAGATGTACCCTTTTATAAGAGGGTCCAGGGTCACTTTAGAAAAATATTGAACTATTAATTTATTATACAATCATATTTGGTTTATAATGACTCGAAATGAGTTTTTTTCTAGGATAAGGTGGATCTTTGTAGAAAAATTCTCAGAAAATATGGTTTTGATAGGTTTAAATCACCATATTAACATTGTCTTTTAGATTTAACTCTTAGTTGAATAGTTTAACTTTAACCATGTATTTTTTTATTATTATAATAAATGATTAAAAAACATTCTATCAAAATCCAACTAAACCAATAGTTGATCCTTATTGACATAACTAACCTTATATAGGTCCTTTTACAATCCTTATATTTTTAAGAATATTATATCATTTAAGTATATAGTATTTTTTAAAAAAACTCATTTATGTCAATATTCACACAATTTGGTATTTGGTTCTTGTGAAAGTTGTAACTACATAATCAATTCGAACATAATTTATTTAATAAAACCTAAATTTTCATATTAACCTATAATATTCGTGTAATGCATCATATGTCTCAATTTAAATTTATTTTAATATTTATAATATCAATTATTTTAACATCTCATTAATAAAACAATTATTGCATCATCATTATGTCATAAATAAATTTAATTATATATTTTCTAAATATTATAAATAAAATTCCATAATATAGAAAATATTTTTATATTAATAATGAATATTTATATTCAAATTAATATTATGTATAACCCTATATTAAAAATGGGTTAGTTATTAAACATTGAATTTAACACTTTTATCTCTTCTTTAAATAAAATAAAAATAAATGTCCTAATCTAATCCAAGTGGATAAAAGAGGAAAATATTTTATTCATAAGGTATTATTTTGAAGAAAAACCATTATCCAATAGAATTAAGACATCTGTTAGGTTAATTATAATATCATTTTACCTTTAATTACCATATATACTTTTATCTTTGGTAAATAAAATTCAAAAATTACTAATCACCAAAAACTATTTTCATCCTATTGAACCACATTTTACATACTGATGTTAAATGAGTTTCTCAGATTTTTGAAATTCAATACATAGAAGGGGTAAAATTAAGTTTAATGAAAATTGGAAAATGTGCCAATAAGGTGGGTAAAAGACGTTAAAAACTTCATAAAATTTATTACATCTAATAATATTATAAAATGACTCCAATGAATTGTATTAAAATAATATAGTTATAATTTATCTATTTTTAATTAAAATAAATTTAAATAAACTAAATTATTATTTAAAAAAATATTCAGTTTCAAACAATAAAGCAGTGTTTTCACTATTCATCAAAGAATGAAAGTTTTAAGAAAAATACAAAATTTTCACCCTAAGATAATGTTGATATTATGAATCCAAAATCAAATTCTATTTTGATAAATAAAATTTTAAGAATTTCAAAAAGTTCATATTACAATTCATAACAGCTTGTTTGATTAGTATTGGTGTGCTAGAACTCGAAGTTGTGTACTGCACAAGCTATTGTATTATTCAAAGATAATTTTACTATGGGAGATTGGGGTGTTAAAAATGTTATGTAATAATGCAAAGACTATGGAAAAGTTGTAGCGGGGTATTATAGTTGGTATCAGAGGAAATTTAGTACAAACCATTGGAACTGGATTTAGAAAAACTAGGATTAGAGAACATTACCCTATAATAGACTTTCTGGATCAGTGTAGAAGAACATAAAAACAATTTGGTAATGTAGATACTATGAGGGTTTTCCAAGAAATAAATCAATTTCTAGATATTATAGGTGGATGTGGTTCTAGAATAGATGTATATTTGACTGAAAACTCTGACAAGGAGTTTCAGGCTTGACCCGGGGTTTCCTGGTACATGAAAACGGGTATTACTGCGCTTCTAGTTTGACACTCCTAGAGGATATTCTTAGGATAATTCACATATTCTTTACAAATAATTATAAAGGATTTATGATTAAATACATTTAGAAAGAAAACATTTTTATGATTATGGATTATATGGATAAACTATTCAATTTATGTTAAGTGTTTCACAAGTTTGGAATTGTGTATTGTGATTTATAAACTATCCTGTTCTATGCCATTGTTTAGGAATGGTTCCTATAATAAGGAATGGAAACCATATCATTGAACGTAATCCATGAAAGGATTTCCCTACTACTAAAGATAATTATAGTGGGGATGGTGATTCAATTGGTACTGAACAACTTATAACCATACTCGGACAACCCAATGAGGTTATGAATAATATCCTTACCCGTACGGAGCAAACTAATCAACAATTCTTAAGATCAATGTTAGACATCTTCATGAGGAAAAAACCAACAACATTCAATGGGACTAAAAATCTATTTTTAGCTCAGCAATGGATATGTTCTGTATAGAAAATATTTCATGCTTTTTAGAGTTTCGAAAGGGAAAATGTTTTCATGCCAGTTTATCACCTTACAGGAGATGTAGATCAATTGTGGTCATTCATTAAAAACAAAAAGGAGGGAAAAGAATTATAAAATATAGAATATATGTATTTTAAATAACATTTCATAGAAAAATAATTTCCTTGTGAGCATCGATTGAATCTGGAAAGCCAATTTCTGAATCTGAGGAAAAAGGATGATGAGAATAATACAGAGTAACAGGCTTGATTTACATGGATAGCAAGGTATGCTACAAATTATATACTTAACCCAAGAAGTAATATTGGTCAATTATTTGATGGGTTAAAACCATTTCTCTATCGAGCATTAGTCTCTCAATCCTTCTCATCAAATGATGATATGGTCTCATGTGATATAAAGACAAAAAAATGAATTATCTATGTCTTATGACTTTAAAGCGAAGAAAGGGAAGACGAGATATATGGAACACTCTGAAAAAGTAAAATAGGGGAATAAGGGAAATGTTGTATTTTCAACCTATATTAAATCTGGGATGAAATATCCTGGAACTTCCCTGAGGGGATGGTAGTATATTACAAGTGTAGAGAAAATGACCACTAAGCTCATGATTGTAAGGGAAATAAAAAGGTTGTCAATGTTTAATTCTACAATTTTAGAGGAATAGTGAATTATGAAAATACATGTCCTATGAACCAAGATAACATACCTTAGAAAAGGCCAATGGGGAAAGGCCAAGCTCATGAGATCACTACTTTTGAGGTTGAAGTTGTAAATAATGTGGTAGAAGGTACTTTAATCATTTCCTCGTGATTTGGAAATGTTTTATATGATTCTGGGTCATCGCATTCATTCAAATATTCACAGTTTTCTATGAAAATTAGATATTTCTAATTTTATGTAACGAGGGAGTTTTCTGTCAAAACTCCTAATGGAAGTATCATTGAAATAATTTTTGTTCAATCAGTTTCCATCATGGAATATGAATTTTCTTTATTATATGATCTTATTGTCATTCCCATGATTGAAATTGATATAATATTTAGTATGGATTGGACTTTATACCATGTTGCAAAAATTTATTTTAATAATAATGAGGTTATAATTTTTGATGATGATACGGAATAACTTATCTTTAGAGCAGAGATTTCACCATCTGATTCTCATCTTGATTCACACCCAGTAGGTCTACTAAATTTAGTTATTAGTGAGGAAAGGAGTGAAATAACTTTTGGTGAGGAAATTAATGTTCAAATAGATTATGTACCTATGGTGAAAGAATATTATGATGTGTTTCTATAAGATTTACTTAGACATCCTCTGGAACGAGAAATTGACTTTTCCATTGACTTAATTCCATGTTCAAGGCATATATCGAAAACAACTTATAGAAAAGCCATTGTGGAATTAGTTGAACTAAAGAAACAACTATAATATTTGAGTAATAGACAATTTATTCACCCTAGTGTTTCACCAATGGGAACCCATATTCATTTGTTTCAGAAGAAAATTGGATCTTTGAGGTTTTTCACTGGCTATAGGGTGATCTATTCTATAACAATAATGATCAAGTATCCCCTAACTCGCATTGATGATTTATTTGATCAAATTCATGGAGCACATTATATTTCAAATATTGATAATAATTCTAGATACCATCAGTTGTGTGTGAAAAATGATGACATTCCAAAGAAAACAATTTGAACTGCGTATGGGCATTACGAGTTTACTGTATTTCCTTTTGGACTAACTAATGAACCATATGTTTTCATATATCTATGGAATAGAATTTTCAAGGAATATCATGATTCATTTGTAGTGTTACTTATTGATGATATAATGGTATACTCAAAAATCAACGAAGATCGTGAAAACCACTTGCGTACTATTCTAGAGACTCTTAGAAGAAATGAATTATATGTGAATTTTATCAAGTGTGAATTTTAGCTTAAGGAGATTTATTTTATTCTCCATATTTTCTCTATGGATGGAATCTCTATTGATCCTTCAAAGAAAAGGGAAATACAAGAATTTCCATCACCGATGATTATAACTGAGGTTTATAGTTTTCTTGGTTTAGTAGTTTACAATCGGTCTATTGTTCATAATATTGCCCGATTATCTAACCCATTATCCAAGCTCACACGTAATGGGGTTAAATTCTTTTGGACAAAAGTGTGGGAAGAATATTTTTAATAATATAATATAAGATTAATCATTTCTATTATCATGACTCTACCTCCAGGGAATGATGGGTGTTTTATTTACATTGATGCTTCAAATAAAGGACTTGGTTGTGTCCTTTTGTAGAATGATGGAGTTATTGATTATGCATCATGGCAGCTAAAAATTCATGAACAAAACTATCTCACTCATGATCTTGAGTTAGCAGCTATAATCATTTCTATCTAGATATAGAGACACTATATCTATAGTAAAAAATTCGTGATATATACTAATCACATGATTTTGAACTATATTTTTTCAGAGAAATAACTCAACATCGGGAAAATGTGATGGCTCAAACTACTCACGGATTATAATTTCACAATAAACTACAAACCATGGTAGGAAATTAAGGTGGAAGATGCCTTAAGAAGAAAGTATCATAGAGTTCTGAAAAAATATTATAGTTTAGAGGGATACTATATATAGGGATATAGTATAGATGGATATTGGAATAATCATGGAAGGGGAAATATCGATACTTTTACAAATACTTGTCAAAGAATATTTACTAGAAAGGATAAAAATTTTACTAACTCATGAAGTGGAGTTTCAAAAGAAAAATAAAGCTGTTAATTATGGGAGTTTGATTGACTTCGTATATGAAGATAAAATTTGAAATTTTGGAAAATGATTTTTGTTCCCGATATAATGAATCTAAAAAGGGAATTCTTGGATGATTCTCATAGCTTTAGTTTCTCTATACACCCTAGTAACACTTATATGTATAGAGATTTCAAGGAATATTTTTGGTGGGACAACATGAAGAGGGAGATTGCGGATTATGTGTCAATATGTATAGTTTTTCAACATGTGAGGGTTATAAGAGAAAATGCTAGAGGATTCATGCAACCACTTCCCATACCTGAGTGGAAATGGGATGATATTCTGATGGACGTTTTCTTGGGGGGTACCAAATACTCATAGAAGGAATGATGCAAATGGGTCATTGTTGATCGTCTTACAAAGTCGCCACATTTTCTTGCTATAAGAGAAGATTTTTCACTTGAATGTTTAGAGAGACTATATATTAATGACATTTTATGACTTCATGGAATAGCCATATTGATTGTTTCAAATATTGATCCCCATTTTACATCAAGATTCCTGAAAAGTCTTCAGAATGACATGGATACTAAACTTCATTTGAGCACTACCTACGACCCTCAAACTGATGGACAATCCAAAGGGACAATTCAAACCATAAAATTCATGTCTAGATCTTACTAACTTAACATTTAAGGTGTGTGGTATCCGTATTTACATCTGGTAGAATTTTATTATAACAATAGCTTCCATTCAAGTATTCAAATAGAACCATATGAAGCGTTATATGGAAATATTTGTCACACGCCAACTTTTTGGGATGATGTTGGTGAAAGAAAACTCATAGGCCTAGAACATGTTGAGAAACAAAATGTGAAGATTATCTAAACCCACATCAAAGTACATAAAAGTAGGAAAAATAGTTATGCCGATAACTGAAGGAAGTATTTGGAATTTCCAGAAGGAGATCATATTTTCTTGAAGGTATATTCATGGAAGGGTGTTATGCGATTTGGTAAGAAGGGAAAACTAAGTCCCCGGTACATCATACCTTTCTAAATTATAGAATGAATTTGAGTTATATCTTCCTCTTCGGAAATGCTACCATGTATCTCCAAAAATCATAATGTTTTCCTCGTATCACTGTTGGAAAAATAAATGTTTGGCCTAATGCATGTACTCACATATGATGAAATAGAACTAGAATCCAATATATCTTACGGAGAAGATACTATTAGGATTCATGATACCATAGAATAAGTGTTGAGAAACTAGATGGCTCGTATGGTAAAAGTTAATGGGAGAAACCATAAAATGGAAGAGGAAACTTGGGAACTAGAGAAACTTATGATGAAGAACCACCCATATCTTTTTATGGAGTAATATTATATAAATTTTTAGGATGAAATTATTTGAGGTAGGGAAGAATTTAACACCCCAAGCATCCACAGGATGCTACCCTTTGAATAATACAATAGCTTGTGTTCAACGCAACTTTGAGTTCTAGCACACCACGTCCAATCAAACTAACCAATTAAAAAGATGTTATGAATATTAGTACCTAGTTTTTGAAATTTTATAAATTTTATTTTTCAAAATGGACTTCATTTTTGGATTTGGAATATCAAAATTAGTTTAGGGTGAATTTCTGAAATTTTTATAAAAACATTCAATTTTTTATGAATAGTGAAAAACAATACGTTATTGTTTAAAATTGACTTTTTATTTAAATAAATATTATTTTACTTTAAATTTATTTTAAAGTAAAAATATATACATAATACCTATATTAGTCCAATTTAATTCGTTGGATTCATTTTATAATAATATTACATATATAATTTTTTTGAACTTTTTAACGTCTTTTACCCACCTTCTTGGCACATTTCCAAATCTATATAAAACGTAATTTTATAGCTTCTGTGATATGAATTTCAAAAATCCAAGAGACACCGTTGACATCAATAATTAATATGTGGTTCAATTGAATGAATTTAATTTTTTGTGAATACTAACTTTTGAATTTTATTTACCACAGTTAAAAGTAAATTGTGTAATTAAAGGTAAAAATGATATTATAATTACCCCAACACATGTCCTAATTCTCATGGATAAGTATATTTCGAACATAATAAATATAAGGAATAAAATATGATCCTTTAAACCACTTGTATTAGATTAGGACATTTATTATATTTTATTAAAACAATAGTTAAAATTGTTAAATTAAATGTTTAATAAAGAAAACATTTTTAATATAGGGTTAAAGATAAGATAAACTCAACTATAAATATTAATTAGAAATATAAAAAGATTTCCTACATCATGGCTTTTTATTTATAATTTTTAGATATTAAATAATTCAATTTATTTATGATACAATGATGATGCAGTAGTTACCTTATTAATGAATAATTAAAATAATTGATGTCATAAATATTAAAATAAAATTAAATTTAAACTTTTGATTCCATAAATAAATTTTATAGTTTAATATGACATTTTACGGTTGATAAAATTTATTTTTCTTGAAGTAATCTTGTAGAGATGACTTCCACAAAATCCAAATATTAAACAGTGTCAAAATTGACCAAATGAGTTTTTTAAACAAATACTATTTTATTAAATGACATATCACTTATAAAAATCATTGATTTTGAAAAAGGACTTATATAAGATTAGATATGTCATTAATTAACCACATGAGTTTATATTGGAATTTTATATTATTTTTATTAAGCATCTAATACAAAAAATTACAAAGGCATGTTAAATGATAAGCTATTTAACAAAGAGTTAAATTTAAAAGATAAAGATAATATGGTGACCTATACTTGTCTAAATCCTATTGGATTAGATTATTTCGACCCAAACCACCTTATACTCAAAATAAATCCATTTTGAGCAATTAGTAACCGAAATTGATTTTATAATAAATTAATAATTTAAGATTTTCCTAAAGTTCCCATCACCTCTCTTATTAAAGTGTCCTTCCCCTTATCTCAAATTCAAACCTCCATAGCCATTTGGCTCATCCAAACCCGACTAAACTCTCCTCCAAACTACCCTCTCCGCATCCTAGAGTCTTTAAATAAATCATATTTCTAACCTAAGGAGCCTCTTTGTTTTAATCAAATGGAAGAACCCAATAGAGACGTAATTATTTCATCACCTCTTTCAATGTTCTTATCTGCATACACTTCTTCTTTATTTTATGTTTCATTAACATACTAATAACTCCAGTTCTTTAAAAATTCTATGATGTTATTATAAATATGGTACAACCATATTCATAATTATCTCCATCCAATGAATGAAAAAGTTTTCACATGTGCATACGTACGTCTTACCATTTCTACGTCACGGTTTAGTTTGTTCAATAAAAATTCATTAATTGGATGGGTATAATAATGAGTATAATTGATGTAAATAACAAATATAACATGTCATTTATTATGTATATATAATATACCATCAAAATACATATGGTTTCTCCATAAATAGAATGATATCGTCTCTCGTGCGTACATATGGATTAATGTCTCCAAGACGCGATAAGATTTAATTTCCATTGATAACAATTCAAGAATAATTTTAATTTGATGTTTAAAAAGTATGTTTAAGAACTTAATATAATTATGGATATAAATCAAATACATCTTATCCATAACAAACATAACATAGATAACAAAATATATAAACGAAAATGAATTAGTTAACACCTGAAATAATTACACTACGAAAGTGGTATTAATGAGTAAATATGAGAGGATCATATATTTTACCATATTATGTGTTTAGTTATTGTATAATTTAATAATAATGTATAGTAGGTTAACATACCCTCAACTTATGAAAAGTATAAGGTAAGGTTTAATTTTACATTATCATCATTATCTATGGTTGTTTATACATATGTATCTTCTGGGCCTTCTTTTTCATCCACATCCATGTTTCTTAAATATGTATTTCAAAAATTTACTATTTCATAGAATATGGGTTAAATTCATTTTTACCTTTGTTTTAATTTTTATAAAAAGTTATAAAAGTAATATTTTTTTCATTTTGCAAACAATGTACTTTATAACCATTTTGTACATAAGAAGGAAATTGTTTTAATCTTATATGATGGGTACGACTATTTCCTGCCATTATAACACCTTTGAATCATCCCTTAAAAGATTATATAAATATTTTTAAATTAAATGTTTGCTTTTATAACTATGAAACAATTAAATTATTTCAAAGTAGAAAGAGGTTTTTTTTCTCAAATATTTTTTGATTGATTTCTTATATGTCAACATCTTTTCTTTCGATTGTTTCGCTTGTTTATAGTGGATTTGTTATGAAATAATATTCCATAACGTATTGAATTTTTTTGATATGTTTTACTGTGGATGCTCTTTTTTTTATACCATTCTTGGTTTATGGGTAATGTATTAACTTTTTGTATTTAGTTTTAAAAAGAATTTTTATGTTATGTTTCATCCTTTTCATATGAGGAATGCATTGGACATAGTAAGTGATGGGTGGGTCCCACTATAGCCCCTCGACAGATCGGTTGGTCTCATGTGAAAAACTAGTTTCTTGACCCAAGGCCATGACAACATTATTAATAGTAGTCTTGGTACGACGCCTTGAATATGTGGTTATGTTGTCTGGCATTATGAATTCCATCTTTAGGAAATTATCTATTGATATTACATGTTATTATTCAACTAGAAGAATATCGATTTGAATAAGTAAATGGAATTATTTGATTTATCTTTTCCACGTTATTCTGATGTTTATGTTTAAAAGGCTTGTTTTTAGTCTCATATATCACCTTATATGTTTATTATTATTTATGATAGTTTCTGCTATGTTTCTATCCTTACTATGCATTTGAGATCACCCCTTTCATATGTTTTATTTTTCACAGCATGTGAAGAAGTATATTATGATTGACCTGTAGGGATAGACTAGTGCATATGAGTGTTTACAAAGGAGAAACAATGTTGTTTTTTAATTTCATAATGCAATGTAAAACTAATGTATGTATCTAGTACTTCCAAGGCTAATAAACTGATTGGTCTTTCGAGACACGATCTCTTTTGATCTTGAAAATATTATGTAATAATGCACCGACTCTGGGTAACTAGGGTCAGAGAAATGTAGTGAACATTAAAGGTCCGAACATGAGTATTACTTAATCCTTACCAATTAATTCTGAATATATCTCACTCAAAACTATCATAAAATAATAATATTTTAAATATAATTAATTTACTGATGTTTAATTATATTAATAAACCAATAATTATTTGTTCCTTCCAATACATGATGAAAAACAACAACATCGATCATGTGTTTTTGGATAACCACCCACATGAAGCAGGGCCTTCAATTATTTCACAAACACCCCTATTTTCTTTTTACAATAATATAATTTAAAATTAAACATTAAATAAGTTATATAATTATGTTTATCAATAAACAAATTATAATCCATATTATTTCCCACTCATTAATTATGTAATGAAAATTTTAACCGTGTGTTGTACAAAATACACCCTCTGCAAAAAACGTACAACATTTTTCACATAGTTTAATTATTATTTATTTAATTTCTTAAAATATGAATCTATAAAAATTAAAAAACTATAATTAATACATTATTATAATTATATATTGTCAAAATTAATCACTTTTATAATAATACACATCCCTTAATTATGATATGATAATGTTTGGGTCGGTCTAACCAACTATATAAACAATTATATAAAATAATATCAGGGATAACTATGAGAATCTTACTAATATTGGAAAAAAATATAATTATATTAATAATTATATGATTATAGTTATATATTAGAAATATTACTGTTAAATAGATTAATTTTGATACCTCGAATAATTTTTTAAAACCCTTAAAAACATGATTTTCATTGATTTTGTCTATGGGAACTTCAACTAAAAATATTATATAATGAAATTATAAATTTATAGAATATAAAAAATTATAATTTACACTACATTTTATGATCTTGTAATGACTGCATTTGGAAAACAATGAATGACAACACTACTATTTCAAATCATGTTCAAAACACGTGATATTTCTGATAACTTATAATTAAATCGATAATAAATAACTAATATAAATGTAGAGAAAATTTTAAATAATGATTATAAAAGGTTAAATATTTGAATAATGTTCTTAAATATATAATTAATATATTCATTTTTTATAAGATATTCAATCAATTCTGTGGAAATTGGTATCTAATGTAAGTGTATTTTTTATCAAATATAAATTCAATGATACATTTTTGTATAATAAACCACAATATCTATTTTATGTTTTACATACAGACATTTTTATGTTTTATACCTCAATTATCATATTATTAACAATGTATACTATTTTTTTTAATTCTATTACTAAAATGATTTTTTTGGAATATTTATATATTCATAAATTTGATTTGTCTTTATTCCCATTGTCTTGGGAAATAGTTGATATGGTGCACTATTATTTATTTACCCCCATTATACCCTTTATTAGGGTAAATATATTTCATTTCATGATATTGAAACATCAATTTCCTAGTAAACCTCTAATGGGTTGTTTATTTTTTTGTTACCTTTACAATATGTGTCACAAACCCTAATATTTTACGATATATCATTTTTTTGAAATAAATTTAATATCTTCAATCAAATTCATTGTACACTATTCTAGGTTCAAATAGAACATGATCTATAATTATTTTATGGTCATAATCAATCCATTAAATTGGATGGAATAAATATTAAAATCTATATTTTTAAAAATATATCATATATACATTTGTTGAATAAATTCTTTGGTTATCAATGAATTAGTAATTTAAAAAATAAAAAAGAAAAAATAATAGAAGGGATTTTATAGAAAGAACTATTTATTCATGAAAAATATTTATATAATAATTAATTGAATTATTCACTAGTGGATACTGATTTTAATAAAAAAATTATTTTATATATTTAATTAATTTGTTAACAGTCATATTATATTTTAAATATCCATGTGATAATAATAAATACTATTTTGTTAATAAAAAATTCCTAAAATGAAACTTTTATCGCATTTCAAGAACATATTTTAAAATTAATTTCATTTACTTATAGATATTGAATTTAGTAAAATTAATTACATCTCTAAAATTATGTGGATCAAATAACGTAATTGGGCCCCTGTTATTTTTTTCAAAATGATTTGTAACATTGTTTAAATTTATCACCTTAGTAAAGGATAAATTTTATTATTTTAAGATAAAAGCATGTTTTGAGGAAATTATTATTAAATCATAATTCATATTTTATGTAGTGTATTTGAATCATATTATTTCCGTATATAATTTTTTTGTTTAACGGACATATTAACATTAAAATTAAATATATAATATTTAAAACGATGTTATTTAGAAAATGGTACTCTCTTTGTTTTTATATCTTTTATGTGTCAAAATATGGATAAAATCAAGATATTAATGAAAAAAATCCTTTTTTAGTATAATGAAATTATTCTCCTTATATAAATTCAATTATAATTTCTAGAAATTATATAAATTTGATAAATTCTACAACAATGATAAAAGTGCTTTTATCTAATTAACATGAAAATAAAATAAATGATTTTAAAAATATTAATTTTGATATAATTTAATTGAGATTATATTTTGGAAAAATATTATAGATCAATATGAAAAATTAAATAGTTTTTATTTATTTTATTCTAATTCCCCATTTTTATTGATGTATTTGAGGTCATATTTAATTAATTGTGTAAAAATTCTATTTAATGAAAACTTATCAAAATGATATTCTTTTAAAATTATTTAATATTAAAAAAAATATTCATCCATTTAAATGGAATATATTTTACAAAATCTTACATGTTCAATTTATGATTCATTTTACAATTATTAGAAACATTATTAACCCTTTATGATTAAAATAGTGGTTACTATGGTAAATGTCAAAAATGGATAACCACATGGTTCACCAAAAGGATAATGTTTAACATGAGTTAAAAAGATATATAAGTTCTATTATTTAATTGGATATAAACTATATACTCCTTTATCTTAGAATACCTTTATATTTGGAGGCATTTTATATGAGAATTAATTTATTATAATTTAATCTTTTTAGAAATTTGAAAAGTATCCCCCACCTCAATTTAGAAAACTAATAAATTCCTACAATTATTCAAACAAAATATTACCATATTTCCTGACCATCCTTGTCCATTTCCATTTCCATCATCCTTATCCATGTTATGGTGGTCTTGGTCACCATAAAAGTCCATCCTCAATCCCCATAAGAATGGTTCTAAAAAATGTCTCCCAATAAAGATGTAATTGCCTTACCCAATAACATTCAATTTATTCCTTCTCCCAAATCTTTTAGATAACTAAAATATATAATTAAATAATAAATAGCATACCCTCAACATACTTAAATATTAAAATTACTATTAAACCACTGTTAACCACCACCTTTCCCTTTAAATGAGTCATTAAAGTATCTCTCATGCATATGTACAACTTATCATCTCCACATATTGATACAATTAATTTTTCATTTCTAGAATTTATAGATTGACATTATACTAGGATTAATTATCAAAGTTGATATTTATAAATAATTAAATTATAATATCATATATATCTTATTATCTTCCAACTCTTTAGTAAACGATAACATCACTAGTCCATACATATAGACTACAACCTCCACTAAGTGATGTGATTAATTTTTTTTCTATTTTCCCTGGATGGTAATAATGATGAATTTGATGAATATATGTGATCTATGTGATATAATAATTATTCTATAAAGTGTAATTTTTTTTATATATTTTTCATTCCATTTGTCGAATAATTTAAATAGTGTTCATGTATACATATGGCATAACATATTCCATAATTATGTGATATATTTTTCTATCTCTACCTTTAATGAATTACATTAAATAAAATTATATAAATATATATGATATTTTATATCATTATTAAAATTATATAGATGATTTAAACTAATAAATTTATACATAAAAAACTATTGAACCAATACATATTAAAATAACTATGAAATTATTTAACAAAATAGTCCCCAACCAAACCCTTTTATTTTAAAAACACTTTTATGGAAAAATTGAAAACCCACACCAAAAAAAATAATGGTGTGTTACACTAATAAAGAGATCAAAAAAAAATTAAATATGAGACTAATATTCTAGGTATGAGAAACCCTATATATCTCTCAGTGATGAGTACTTACTAAGATATTTGGATCATTATTAATAAGGTCATCAATGTTAATATACATCTTTTCCCATATCAGAATATATTTCTCTAAGATGATCTTCCATTCATTAAATCCTCAATCCAAAATGTGTCCTTTATTATTTATCCACACACATTGATCATTATTGTTGACCACTAGAATACTTATTTAATAGATTTTATTGTCCTCCTCCTTCACTATATTGATATGGAGGACTCCTTTGAGTATTTCATCATTATAGTATAGAGTGGGCTCCAAAAATTTGCTTTTTTATGCAACAATATACTTTGATATTTAATTTTTATCTTTAAGAGACACTACTTAGTTGACCAGTCCAATGATTTCAATGAGAGTCACGCCATTGACCTTAGTCGAAAGATGCTCCCCTACCTCTCCATGCTACTAACACTACAAAAAATAAGATCTATACCAACGAGTTTGGGAAAACCATTGGTATATTTCACTTATATAGACCTATACCAATGGTTTTGTGAAAACCGTTGGTATAGGTCACTAATTTGGACATATACCAATGTTTTTGGTCAAACACTTGGTATAGGGGGGACCTATACTAACGGTTTGTCCAAAACTGTTGGTATAGGTTCAAAATCAATGAATCTATACCAACCTTTCTCAAAACCATTTGTATATGTCTATACCAATGGTTTTGTGAACCGTTGGTATAGTTACAGATATTTTTTATTGAATCTTATTACAGAGAAAATTAAATAAATCAAAATTTAAAAATTTATGATAATACATATATAAATATATATGATATTATGTTCAAAAAAGTCATGTTAGGTTAGTGGTTAGGTTTTTCAATCATAAAATGCAGGTACTGGGATCAATACCAACTGAATGCTTCTTTTTTGAAATACATATACCAATGGTTTTATGGAACCGTTGGTATAGATTCTTCATATTACATATACCAATGGTTTTAAAAACTATTGGTATAGGTCTATACCAATGGTTCTGGGAAAATCGTTTTTATAGAACATTTCCCATGGCTTACTTGGCCACGGTTCTCCAAACCGTTGGTATAAGATATACCAACTCTTTGGAGGCCTATACCAACGGTTTCAAACCATTGGTATTGGGTATTTTTCTACTAGTTTAATTAAAAACTTCTTTACTTTTTTATTCCTCTAAGTTTATTCCAATAAAAATTTACATTATGTTACCTAATGATATAGTAATAAATGGCCTTGGAAAATTCAAATAGTATTTGTGGCATCTTGATTTCCCCCCTTTTTGAACCGGTAAATTTCCAGAAAACATATTCCCTTTCTTCCCCTTCCTTGATCCATTTCCAGGATTTGTGTGCCCATGATGGTACTGTAAATAATTTTTAGTTGGTTGTGAGTATATATCTTTATCACTCATATCAGTGTCTTCATTGGATAGTGACATATAATGTTTCTCATATCTTCTTGACATAACTATCTTCCACCCTTCAGAGTCAATCGCTTCTGGCTCATTTCAAATAAAGTTTGAAAAGAAGTTTTCATTTTGTATCAAACAGGGTACGTCTTGTTTTTTATCTGATCCCTATTCTTATAAAATTGTGACATTTTTTCCTAGAGACACCCATAGTTGTGGGATATACATAAAAGTCATATTATATCTCATTATGGGACCACCACCATGGAAAAATTCCTTTTGAATGTGAATACCTTCAAGCCTTCTTGTATCATAAAAATAATGGGAAGCATTCAAATGTGTCAATCGGTTCCATTTAGAATCCTATAATGAGATCATCTTGGCACCCACGTCACTCTTCAAATTGGAAAAAGAACATTAGCAATTCTTCATTCCAAATTCTCAGTCCTTTATCATTATAAATAAGAGATATAAACACACTTCCAGCACAACAAAATCACCAATAGAAAAACCCACACCTGTAGGTGAAACAAAATCACAAAGTGTAAAGGGAGAAACATCCCCAAAAATCTATAAGTAGATATGGAGAAAAATATAAGAAAAATGGGCCATCTTTTTGTAGGAAGAGCAGTAGTCTGGCCTTTATTCAATGTTCACAGATTTCTTATACCTAAACTACTCCACCACCACAATCCAAATCCAGTCAATATAAATCCTAGACATGTAGACATTCATGTGTATAAGAGGAGAGATTGGATACATGATGATTTGGTTTGGATATCCTTATACAACAAATAACTAAATAAATTTCAAATAATAGAGGGGATTTGAAAAGTTAGAGTAAGAACGAGGAAAAGTACCCAAATAGCCTTTGTCAGAGTATCCCATTTCTTATAGAATTATTATGAATAGTGAATTTGGTAGATTCGGTAACTGTTACAAGTGTGAGGAGTTATAAACCAAAGAATGATTAGATCCTCCATCAGTGAAAATAATACTATATTTTGTTAAATGTCAACAAACCTGATGGTTGCGCGATCTTATAATCTACCAGAGCTAAAGAAAAACCTATAAAATGTGTTGAATGATGGAAAATGATGCCTAATGTGTGCCAAAAAGGTCAGGTTTAGGTTTCATGTAGATTCATAGAACATTGATGGTGGGAGAGATATAGAGATAGATTAGGGAAACCGGAATTCATATCCGAAAGTTTAGAGAAAATCTCAAATATAGGGAATGGTTGATGGAAGTCCAAATTGTTTATCTTAAAGTATCACATTTGGAATATATCTACTTAATATTTATTTTTCATTAAAATATTTTAAATTTTTTACTATTATACTATAACTATTTATGGTCATTTCTCCCATGCTATAGTTTTTTCATAACTACTCATAAGGAACAATTTTTTTTCAATTTAAAAAAGAGTAACATTGTGACTTTTCTGAACCAAAATATAGAATAAATGTTACATCTAACATATATAGAATGATATTCTTTTCCTTAACTCTGTATTACATAATTCTTTAGATCATACATTACAATTTTAAATGTTTTTTTTTTGAAGAAAATGTTATCTTTTATATGTCAATATTATTTTTTAAATGGAATTGATTTCAAAGATAAAAGTTTATTTTCATCAAATATACTCCTGTGATCATTTTAATATACACTAATCTATATAAATATACTTTTTAAAATATATACCTTTATTGATGTTATTCTATTATGGTATTATCTACTATATTTTATTTTCTAGTTTTTTATTTTTTTTATTTTAAGAGTACTATTTTTATAACATTCTCTATATGACATTAAATAGTTTATGAATATTATTATTGATTTTTAAAGTTATTAAAATAACATATGAATTATTCAATAATAATGTTAATGTTGATTGTTAATCAACCATTTCATTTCAGAAATTCATTCAACATGTTATTGGAGGGTCCCTCTCAATCATGTTGTTGAATAAGTAGTTCTTATGAGACAACTATGATTGGGTATTGGCTAAGGAATTTTCAATTTATAGGATATGTCTAAGCATATGGCCTAAAAAATATGTTTATAATGTTTGAAACTATATATTTTCCTCATTATGAAATTACTTATTGATATCCATTTGATTATTTTATTTTTTTTGATATCTATTTTCATTTTTTTTAGATAATTTCTTTATAAAGTTATTTGATTTCAATGTATTTCCTTCCATATTATTCAGGCCATATTTATACTTCAATATATACATACCCTAACCAATAATATAATATTATCCACTTTATTATGTCTATTTCTCAGAGGATTACTAGATGTATATTATGAATGATATGTAGGGATATGTTAGGAGTATAATGGTGTTCCCAAAAGTAATACGATGTCGTATTTTATTCATTCAGTTGTAATGTATTATTCAAGTATGTATCTTGTTTTAGAAGAAAAAAACTATTTGGTCCTTTGGTATGTAATTATTTTCATCTAATTACATGTAAATAATTTAACCACTAAATATAAGCTACATGGGTTGGGGTCTTTACGGAGATTATAATTGTCTCAAATAAAAATTCTTATGGAATATTTTTTATTTTTCACCTTGATATTATTGATATTGTGTGACTATAATATAATGGTTTAATTATACCATGTTTATGTACTTTATTATTTTCGAGTATCCATATCATATTCTTTAAATAAATGGAGTTCTATTCAATGTAAAACAATGTTTTAAGGTTTATTAGTCTCAATTTTCAATTCTATAAATAATGTTTGATATTTTCCACCATAATTTATTATCAATATAGTTTTAACATGACTATAAACTTTAATTTCAATAATTATAATTTATTTAATGAAATTTTAATGTCCCGTACATGATAATACACTTATGTTTAGTTCATTATTACATCATATTTACTAGAAGGTGTTCTTTTCCCCAAATTTCAGCACTTATATTCATGTTTATGTGGTACAAAAAAAAATATTACATAGGGTAATTACTTTTTTGTTTGGAATTTGATGTCATGAAAATTTTATTTTTCATTATTTTTAATGTTATGTTTTGAATTTTTTCATTCAAGGGGTCATTATTTGATATTTTAGGAAGAAATATGTCAAATGTTGTTATTATTTTCCATTAAACTGATAAGTTTGATATTTCTCACCATACTTTATTTTATATTTTTAATTATTTAACCTAATAAATTTAATTATAATTGATAGTTTTGAATTCATTATTTTTGAATTTCATGGTTTCTATGTCTTATTTTATTAAACCTATGTTACCATTATTATAATTAGGTTTGTATTTCGATTTTGCTTCAATGACAAATGTTTGATATTCTCCAATTGATTATCTTTTATGGTGGAAATAATGGTAATGAATTAATTTATAAATCCACTCCTGGAAATATTCTATTAGGATATTACCACCGAAAACAACATCACTACCTTTTTTCCAAATCATCCTTTATTGCATGCCATATTTATTTTTCCAATGCTTTTCATTTGTGAAAAACATATTTCACATTCCATGTTCTTGATGGGAATTAACATAGAAAACCATATATGGATTGAATGGGATAATTATTATATAAAAATATACCATTAATATATTGGATTTTAATATTAAGATTCGATTATAGAAATGTATTTCCATAATTTATAGAGGAAATATTTATAATCTATATACATGTGATTCAGTTACAAATTTTTTTGAATACTCGAGGAAGTTCATTTTCTATTATTTATCCATCAAAAATAATTCTCCAAATAGATAACGTTCATTTTATTAACTTGAAAATTATTCGTATTACATATTTTATTAGATCAATATACATGTTTATAGCTCATTAAAGAAAGTTGACTATGCATTTTATTGAGATTCATATCATTCATGTAGAGAATGCATTGTAATTAAATAACATAATATTGGAGCATGATATTATATACACCATAGTGATTTGGTACATGTGATGAGACTAATGTTTTTTGTAATTAGTTTTTACCTACCATATGAAAACATGATGTATTATATGATAATTTTTGGTAGTATGTAAATCTTTCTAATGTACATGATATTAAGAATTTTGTCCTCATTATGGCCATGATAGAAAGAATAATTCCATTCATCAGGCCTTCTTGGAAAGGATTATGATGTCTTAAACTTCACATTCCATCAATGTGATTTCATTTATTATTATCCATGGGATTATTTATTATTTTTATGTAATCTATGTAATTTCTTTATGAATATTTTATTAGTTATATATAATTTTTTAATTTTAATTTTCTATTTCCATATTATTTATTCCTAGTTTAATCCTTGATTTTTTATCATATATATTTTCCCTTACTATATGTTCTCTACAACCATTCATATGTTTCCATTTTACCATGTTATGATATAATGCATTACACTTGATAAATTTAGAAGAGATGAAAATGTGGAGATTTTTTAGAGATGTTGAAAAAATATTAAATATTAAAAATTACCATATAAAGTAGAAAAATTAAAATTCATATAAAATAAATTTATATATTTAGTTATCATTTTCCATATCTCTTATACTCTAAAAGTAAAATTTTCATTTAATTTAGGAAAATAAATATTTTTTAGTGATATTGTAATTATGGATAGATAAAATTGGGTCACTTTAGTTATTTTTAATTACACTTTTTGATTAAGGTGTTTATATAAAATTGAACTTTGGAGAAAAGATCTATGGCATTACAACTGATATCAAAGTAGTGTTTTGAAAACATTGTAGATTATGATGCTGATGGTTGAAGATAATTATATCTAATAATGATCACAATGTTCTTATAGATTTGTTTTGATGTTAATTTCAACAACATATATAACCCTATAAGATTTTTTGATAATGTGATGGATAGTTTTTGTTGTTTGAGATTTATGATGATGAAACATTCGAGAAAATCCCTAGAATGAGCCTCATCATAAGAAAACATCCCAATTTTTTTAACCTAAAGACACCATAGTATTTTGTAAATCGCTTCAATATATGACTGGCAATTATTTTTTTATTAAGAAACACTTTTAAGAAAAAGTGAGAAACCACAAATCCCAACCTTACAAGCATAAAAACCAAACCCAAATGTAACCAAAACAACATACCAGATCTGCCTCACCCTAGTAGTTGCAACTTGGTAAGAAACATTCACCGATTCCATGTCACTTGGCTTGTTGTCCCATGCAAGGATGCATGGGCCTGGTACTGGTGGAAAATCCATATCCTCTAAGACTTCCAAATCCAAATGAGATGCATCGGTGTCAGAAATATCTAATTCCCCATATGAAGCAGATACAAGCATACTGCCAGCTACGAATAAAGAAAAGAGAAACACCACAAACCTCACAACACAGAGAACCAAACATTCCAGATCGAAGACACCCCAACCCAGATATGAAAAACCACCCAATTAACTAGGAGCATTGAAGATAAAAATAAGCATACTAGAGACCATAACCTCAAAATTTGGTTCGTTTAGAATTGAATCAATATTTACCATGTTCATAACAAGTAGGCCAATGAATGATCCCCAAAATTCAAATTCCATAGGAATATGATTTTGATGATTCACATCAACCATACGAAATATTAATCTGTATTCAAATATATCAGTTAGAGAACCTACTAGATTATGATCATAGATAATGTAGACTAAAAAACTAAATTCCTATGTTAATATATATATTAATTGAAATTTTATTTAATCTAAAATGTGTGTGTTGAATTTTAAGAGAATAGTTTTCAATTATTTTGGGGCATTAAAACTTATAATATTTGTTTTGTTAATTAGGGAGTATGATTTCGATGTATTAAGTGAATAAATGAACCAATCCTAAAAAATGTAGTTTGATCCAAGAGTGTTATATCTTGAAATAAATGAACTATAATCCATCATTATGGCTTTAAATAGTTGGAAATCATGAGGTTGATGTTTTCATAATCATTTTATAAAGGAATTTGTTCATCACTCTTGTTTACTCTTTTGGTTTTAGTAAAAGATGAATCCCTAGGCAACAAAGCTGTTGATGGGTTTTAGGGAAAATATACATATTTCCCCAATGATAAACATAATGAAAATAGATTTGAAGTGAGATATAGTGTGTTTATTCCAAACTATTTGTCATGAATTATTATTAAAAATGTTAATATTTCTGAAATTCAAAACACACCAAATATGATAAAGATAGAATTTTATAGAGTTTTTGGAGACAAAGATGGAAAGGGAAATAACATTAAGTTCACATAATGTTAGGAATATTGAAATAATAACCATGTAGAATGTATCAATGGAACTGTAATAAGATTCATGTTTGGAAAAACAGGGCATAGAGAAAAAAGTTTCAAAGGACAAATGATGAAATTAGAAAACATGAAATAGATAAAAGATGTCTTTCTTAGTAATACATATTTTATTGAGGTAGATATCCTATTTAATACAATATGTGTGTTATTATAATATTTTAGCATCCCTTAACTAATTTTACTGTTAAAAGACAATTGTAATTGTAAGGATGTATAATATTTAGGGTGGAGGATGTAATTCCTTGATATTTTAAATTATTCCATCCTTTAAAACCTAATGTTCATGATAACATTTTATATATGAAACACCAATAAAAAAATTATGATAAAAAACTTTTTAAAATATTTCCATCATAATATATTTTTTGAGTAATCTAGTATAAATATATGAACTATATTACAAAATCATGTAGAACATATGGAATTCGGAAGTTGAAATATTTTTTTTGAAGATCATTTGTTGGAGATTGGGAAGGATATTTCCTAGTTAGGTATTTACATAGATCATGCCAAATATCAACTTTAACAATTATAGTTTGAAATAAATCATATGAAATATAATTTTAAGGACATATAAATTTATATGAGATCCATTGTAGTGTAATCACCACACATGACTTTCAACAGATTTTACCATATTTTTAAATCTTATACAGTGATCTTGAGGGGTTAAGTGACTAGTAATTATGAAGACATAAATAGTTAATTATTAATGAAGTAAATTATTTACCCATTGTAATTTATACATTTCAAAATTTTGCTTTTAATGAAATGGAATTTTATTTAATAGTCCATTGATTAAATATATAAAATTATTGTATTCCCAAAAAAGAATTTTCCTTCTAAAATTTCTTTTTTATATAGATTATATAAAGATACTATATATATATTACCAATAAGATGTGTTTTTTGAAATAATAATATTCTAACACCAAATTGGTTTCATAACTATTATGAAATAATTATAAAAATGGTTCATATTTTTAAATTTTATATTCATAAGAAAAGTGTGTTCATCATAATATTTTTTTAATTAAAAATTAGAGTCCATTCTTTAATAATTTTAGTTTTATAAAATCAACATTATCTTTGTTTTTAAAAAAAATATTATATTAAGATAAATTTTTGGTAATTTCATAATTAAATACCATAGAAAATTATTTCTTTAATAGAAGTATTTTTACCACCCTTTCCCTCGTTATTTTTTAGTTGGAGAGTCTTTCGGTGGGACATTGTGGTCTTTGAAAAGCTTAATGGTGTCTTTCGACACCAAATTCTCCAATCAAGGGGGATTCACTGTCACACACATGACCATTATATAGAGGATTCAGCTGCACCATAATGTAAATGTGCACCCTATTGCGGTATAGTGGGATAGAATCCATGTCATAGAAGAAAGGTCAATATTATACCATGATCACATAGTGATGTTTGTGCTGTAACCATCACCATAGAGGATTCGATCAAGGAGGATAAATATTATACGTTTAGACCAAACCACATTAATATCTTTTAGTGATTGTTACAAATGGTTGGCTAGTATTCTCTCTTCCAAATTAGGATATAAATTCCCATTATGATTCTAATTCATGGATGGTGTTTGGGGTTAAAATGACGAGAGTTAAGATTATTCATGAATGATTTTTCTCACCATTGAATGTTTTTTTAGAGTCCCTATTCCTATATAATCTCCTCCCCTCTCCCATTTTGTGTTATTATATTTTTAGAAAATACTATAAAAGAAACCACATGACATATTGTTTGAGACACACCGCAATAGTTTTTATTGTAGAGGGTTTATATGCCACTATTTTCCATTACACTACAACAATGAAAGCACCAATACGATTCCCCACTAGTGTCCTGCTCCATTCACCGTAGAGGTAATTTCCCTAGTTCCAACTACAATATAGTGGAGTTTTATTCACATTTGAGGTTCTTCTAAAGAACAGTTTCCCTATGTTGGTATCCCTTGTATTACGGTTTTCCCACCAACACCCCACTACAATTTAACGCCTCCCATGTTAATATAGTGTCTCTCTAATAAGGAGTCCACAATTTATCTATTGCCTGTGCATAATAGTGGTCAATTTCATTACACCATTGTAATGTAGTAGTTTTTCCTACACCATGGTTATTGTTCCAGAGATACTACACATAGTATACACCTTCTCTCACCATGTATCCTATTAGTTTTCCAATATCATGTTATTTTTGAAGTGGTCAAGGTCATGTATTAATTAGATCTAACCAATGAATATTTTTCACTTATTCATACTATAGAACCAATGGATTATTTATTTGGAACATCTTGTTAGAAGCCTTAAAATTGGATCATGTCCCATTTGGTGTTTTAACATGGTTTAGGTGATGAACCATTCGATAAAAAATGACATTTTCATTGAATCCAATATGTTTGGAAGTTACATACCATCTTCAGATCCCATTTAAAAATGGTTCCATGATGTTATTAATTATGTGGTAATTATTGTTGAACGTTCATGTTTCTGATCACATATTAGTGTCTGTATCCCTTGATACCAGATATGATATTGGATTCCATATGTATTTCTAGAGATTATTTTTTACATGATTTATTATGATAACATGTTTTAATGTGTGTTAAAATTATTCCATCAGTGAGATATACTCGGAGAACCATTTATATTTACCATGTGATGAATGTTACCATTATCTAAGAGGTCATGTTCTATACTTTAGATATGTGTACCATCATATGATGTTCATCCCTTAACAGTAATGTGCACAAAACATTTGATAAAGATGATGATGGAACTACGAACAGGGTAGGGGAATGACGACCCACATACCTGACCTAAAGCAACATGTCAAGGAATGGGGTGTGTGGGCCTAACAAAAGGGGCCTAACCTAAGCTATCAATTCAGTATGCCTATATAGGGTACTAACCTATGATGAAGTAAAGATATGATGGTTTCTATGATTAATCAGAAAAGAGGACTCATAAACATAGTGAAAATGGATTTTGAAATTAATTGTAGTTTCATTCACCATGCAACATTCCATTATTATCGTACCCTTATACATCTGATTTAGGAATGACTAAGGTTCTATTTAATCTTAGTTAGTGTGTGGAAGATTAGTTTTTTATTTTATATTTAGGGTTATTACACATTTATTATTAGAATTATATAAAAATTTTATACCTGATAACACTAGATTAAAAAAACATTAGTTGCATCATAAGGAGTCATATAGTCAAAAACTTCTATGTAACTTTAGTGAGAATTTACATATTAATACTAGTGCTAGAGAGAATAAAAAGGGCCTTGTGGTGGTTGGTCGAGTAGAGGAGCAAGAAGATAGTCTACAACAAGGATGGAATCTGGGGGACCATCAATTACACATTTATTTTTATTATTTTTCAAATTCATATATCCTGGAAATTCATACCACTCGAGTAGATGTTTTTTATTTATTTTTTCTTCATATTTAATGACACATGTGCCATTTATTTTTTATCCACTTTTTCTCTATGATTATATTTTATATTGTTTTTTTATTATTTATCTTATGAAATAATACGATGTGTAAAATCTCTAAAATAATGGACATAAACCCTTTATTATTTTCAGAAATCTCTTGAATATGGGGAGGTGTGCCTGAGGCCTTTAGGAACACTATATCAGAACTATTGGTTGTGGTCAGGTGCTACAAAGGGGTATCATTAGACTAGGACTCACTAACTTCTATTAATATATTTTCCTTGATTTGGGATAGGGAATACATGAGATTGGATAGTTAGGAATCAAGTAAGAGAACTATGATATTCTTTTTCAGTACTCTAATGTGGACCTTCATGTTTCAGTAATATGTGAAATTATGTTTCATGATTAAGATTGATTAAATTCACTTTTGGTGGTGAAAATGTTCTTGATTTTATATTTAGGATTTTTTAGGAATATTGATGCATCAAGACTCATAATGTAGGTTCACATGATGTATATATACCTATTTTTGTGCTGAAAAGTATTTCACTATATGAATTCATTTAATTTGGATATCTTTTCAGGAATGTTTCTCTCTATGGGATATATTTTCAAGAAATGTGGTCACTATATTTTTTTGTAATTAATTAATTTAACCAAGAATGTCGTTGATTTAGAATTTCTATTATGACTATGTATAACATATCTAGACATAGACCATGGAATGTTCTAGGAGGTTTATACCTTAGGTTGTGGGTAGGCTACTAGGAGAACATTGTGTGACCCCTTAGATGACTTAGGTCTTCATATGGTCTTAATGTTCCTTCTATTGTAGAATATTCCACATAAAAAATGTTTGGTGTGATCACCAACTGGGAGTGATTATACAAATAATGTTCTCTCACCTAATAAAGTGTTGTTGGTAGTAGCCAAATTACATGCTCAATTGAGATCCATGGTTGAATATTGAAGGTATTTCTAGCTCTACCCCCTCCCCCCACTATTTCAGTTCCTATGAATAAATAAATATATTGGGGAAAATATTGACATTACAAATGGTATCATATACTTTTTTTATATGAGAACAAATAAGAAGAGAAGTTGAGTATGTTCATAATTTAGGGGCCTATAAGGTGATGATGGGGAGTCTGGGGTCAAACCATATTATATGATGGACACTCATAATAGGACATCAAGAACTTTTTTTTAGATATATATTCCTTGAAAAATGGAATCTCAACTAACAATCAATGTTTAAAGAGATATAGTAGGGTTCCAAGATATTACATTCATACTCCATTCATTTTGTCAGATTCTCTATTTTCACCACCTGTGGCCAATAATGTGTCTAAAAGGCCTTGATGTTCAAAGTAAATCTTTTACCCAACCATAGATACAATGTATGAAGCGTAATCATAGATTCATACTGAATGGTTCTAACGAAGGATCTATCCATTAATAGGATTCTAGACGATGAAAAAGTGGTTCGTCTTTTCCAACCCTTCTCTACTCAAACCGGTGGAACACATACTACTGCCATGATTTCTTTTCCATGGGAAATTAGAGGAAGTCTATAACCATGATTTAGAGTATTATAAATCAAGTGAAGTAGAGCACAGTCTATTCAGTTCCATTTGGAGGTGTCCCATAGTGCATCAAATATGGGATGTTTGGGTACTATTTTTTGGTATTCCCATCACTGTAGGTAATGTAACGAAGGTTTGTAAGGATGTTCTATCTCAAGTATTTTTTTCAAAATATATTTGAGGACATTTTCCTAAGAGTTGGTGGACATGAATTGTCCTCAACCTTGGTATCTAGCTAGAGTTCTCAGGTGTAGACTCATATTGGTCATGTACCTAAGGGATAGGGTGGTATAGATGAGGAAGGTCATAATTATGTATTGGTTTAGACTATATTATATTTAATGTAGGTTCCATTTGTATTTTGATGTATGATCATGTTGATATATACTTTTTCTACATATTTTTTCAGTAATGGTTCTTCACATTATGTTATATTTTCTAAATCAATTTCTATATTTGACCAAACCATAACATTATCTTATGATTTTGTATCACTTTATATAAAATTGGCCATAAATGTGGATTGTTTCTAATGATTCCCAATTCTTACTATAGTTTTAATTGTCTAAGAGAATCCATTAGAATTCATTATTTTTGAAGATGGGTGAATTCCCCTTACCTCAATGTGAGGTGAAGATATTCTTTTATAGATTAGGAAACCAAAAGACAAGGTAGGTAACTCCGATGTGGGACTCACCCATTTAAACTTAAATGGGTTCCAACACTCCCCCTCAAGCTGGACATGCCCAGATAAGATAGAGTCCCACACAAAAAAGAATAACAAGACAATCTCAAACTCCCCCTCAAGCTGGTCCATGGAGGCTGTGAATACCCAGCCTGGAAGTGAGAGACTCAAGACGAGTTCCGGGAAGACCGTTGGTGAAGAGATCGGCAAGCTGATCGGTCGTCGGGATATGGCTGAAACCGATATGGTGCTGCTCTAGATGGTAGCGTAGAATGTGACAGTCCACCTCGATATGCTTCGTTCGTTCATGGAAGACGGGATTCGAGGCAATCTTCGTGGTGGCCTGATTGTCACACCAGATATGAGCAGGAGTCGATGCCGGGAAACCGAGCTCCTGGAGAAGATGACGAAGCCAGAGGATCTCAATAGTGACAGTGGCCATGGCTCGATACTCGGCCTCGGCACTAGAACGGGAGACCACAGTCTGCTTCTTGCTGGGCCAAGAGATGAGATTACCGGCGAAGAATATGGCGAATCCCGAAGTAGACTTGTGGGTAGCGAGGCAACTGGCATAGCTCGCATCACAAAAAGCCTCAACATCCATGTGAGCATGATGTCAGTACCGAAGGCCGCGTGCAGGGTCTTTCTTGATGTACTTGGCAATGCGGAGGACAGCATCCCACTGAGTGCAGGTGGGATGCTCCATGAACTGGATGACTTTTCCAATGTCACAGGCAATGTCAGGATGCGTCACGGTGAGGTAGTTGAGTTTACCGACCAAGCACTGAAAGGAGCCGCTGCACGTGGTTCTGGGTGAGGAGCATACGTCATCCAATGATGTTTGGAAAACATGCAGGATTCCCAATGGAAGGAGAGGTGAGAACTGAATTGGGGGCAAAGTTTATGGAGGGTGGAAGGCGGTGGACGGCCAAGGCGGTAATGGAGGTCAAGGGCTCAGGATCCGCGGGCGTCGGGCCGAGGGCAGGAGGGCTGCGGGCCGAGGGCATTCTGTCAGGGCAAGGCGGGGCTGGCCGGGAGGGAGCATCGCAGGGAGGGAGCACCGCTGGGAGGAGATCCGTCGGGAGGGCGGTCGCGCGCAGTGGAGGTCCGGCGACGGGATGTGCTGCGACGGGAGAGGAGGAGATCTGCCGGGATGAGCCGCGGGGGCCAGGATCCACGGGACAGAGGGCCGCGGGAGGCAGGAGTCGCGACGGGGCAATGGGCTTGAGGCAGAGAGGGGGCCGTAGGGAAGGGACAGGCAGGAAAGGAGCTGGGCGAGATGGCTGTGCCGGGATAGGAGGGGGGGGGCTGCCGGGAAAGGCTAGGGCAGCAGGGAGAGAGGCGGGGCCGGGTGGATTCCGGGAATCCGCAGGGGAGGGAGGGTTTGGGATAAAAATCCCTCTGATACCATGTAGATGGGTGAATTCCCCTTACCTAAATGTGAGGTGAGGATATTCTTTTATAGATTAAGAAACCAAAAGACAAGGCAGGTAAGTCTGATGTGGGACTCACCCATTTAAACTTAAATGGGTTCCAACAATTTTAAAGGTTATGAAATTTTTTGGGATACTTGAAATGGATTGGATAAACAGTTTCTTATATCACATTAATGACTATGAAATACATATTTTATTCACTTTTCAAATGAAAGTTAATTTTTTGATGAATAAGTGGAAATTGGGTGCCTAAAGAGTTAGACCTCTCTAATGCATCTCATGATGATCAGGTCAAAGATTATGGTCTTGGAACATTTAGCAGGATCAACGATAAACCCCTAAAATATTATTCCGGTCAAGGATCTTTATCATTAAAATTTCTTTGATGGAATCATGGGACTCCCTCCAAATAGAGAAAATGAATTTTTGATAGAGTGGATGTCACACCTCGACCTCCCATCGATGTATGTTTTTAATTTTTATTTTTATCTCGTATGTTTAGTTTCCTTTTTATAATTGTTTTGTTCGAAAGTTGTCTGAGCACGAAATTATTGTGCGCTTTTGCAATGATAAATGAACACTTCCTTGAAAATTCTCGATGAACGGGAGGGCATGGGTGAAGCCGTGCGGCCTACCTGGTGTGCAGGTGGACCTTTTTATCATTAACATTTTAAATGCGTAATTTTATTCATTAACAAAATTATTATTATTATTATTATTGAACCACCTTTATTAATTTATCTTATTAATTTCATTTAACATTTTATTATTAATTTATTTTAATTTATGTTGGTTTAGTCCCTTTTTTAGGTTCCTATTCCATTTTTATTTTATTTTATTATCTATTTTTTCATTTCTTTTTTTCATTCCTTCTCTTCTATTTTCTTAGTTTTTCTTTCCCTCGTTTCTTTTTAAACTCACCTCTCCTCCCCATTATAGCTTTCCTAATGCCTTTCGTCGAAACCTAGACAGCTCACCATTCTCCTCTTGCGGACCAGCTGCAACTCCCATCCTCGATCGGAGTCCCACATGGTGGTCACCCCCTCCTCGTCGAGCTGAAGTCTGTGCTGCCCTATTCACCCTCTCTCGTTGGACCCCTCTCCTCCATATCCCAGCCTTCCACACCCTGACCTGCCTCGCATCGGCCTTCCTCTCACCCCGGCTACTCGTTTCTCCCCCTCGGACCTTTCTTGCACCCATCCTCCCACGTCCCTATTGCCAAATCCTGCATGATCGCCCCATTGCCGCCTGCTGCTTCTCCCATTCGGTCGGATCCTGCTCGGCCCGCCCACTTTTCCCATCCAAAGCTGCACCTCGGTCCTTCTTCCTCCGCCATGCCCAATTGCATTCCCCCTACTATACTCTTGGTCGGCCAAACTTCTATGCTACCACTCCTCCTCTTTCAAACAGCCGTGCACCCCTCCTGCTTTTCCAGCCGATATCGTGGCCCTCTCTACCCTCCTTTGGACATCTGCACCACACCACCTTCCCCCTCCGGACAGCCCATATCAACCTCCGATCGACCTCTCGGACTCCACATCATAGGTGCGGAGACCCTGGTTGCTCATAAATTTATTTTTATTTGAATTTTTTTAATGTTGCGGTTGTGATTTAATTGAAATTTATTATATCCTTATGTTTTCTTACAATGACTAGTTTTAGGGTGTATTTGATTTTGATTGAGGTGAATTAGGTGTGGTGGATTTTGCGCCCCAATATTGCGAAGCTTGTGACACGTTTGTAGGTGGTTCCGCACACGAGTATTAATTTACAATAATTTTCTTGATTATATAATTAATTTAGTTATTTTGTCTATTGGTTTACATACTGTGGAATTGTCTTTGACTTAGTTTTATTGTGCATTTATATAGTTAGAATTATTTTTAAGTGATTCTGGTGGGTTTTGTTGTGAAACCTCACTTTGGACTGTTTATTATTGTTTGTGAATTGTGCAATGTGTGAGTTAGGAAGTAAAGATGAAGTGGTTTATATTTTGGCATGTGTCGGAAAATGTTTTATTTTAAAAATTGGTTTTGAGTGACTTTTTTCCCTTTAAAAACTTGTGCGACATGTTTGAAATAGTTTAATAAATTTTCAAAGTGATTTCGTTGAGTTATGTATCTAGTTTAATTTAAAAAGTAAGCAGTGTAGTTTTAGTTTTAAAAAGTTTTGGTGTGTGTGTGGTTTTAAAAAAAGGATATTATTGTATAGGTGACATGTTATATGAACTTTAAATTTAGGTGAGCACAAGTTGGGAAGCCCGGTATTAGGTGGGGGGACTAGGACTACTAAGCTAGTGTTCTGGAGATGACTCGACCCGGTTTCACTGGCAGGATTGACGATTGCAACACTAACTAAACAAATGATGACTGAGGTTTGTGGATTTCTAAGCCACTTTTTTTGAGGCTCATGGCCTTCTAATCCACGTTATTTGAGGTTCATGTCCTTCTAAGACAAGTTTCACTGAGAGACGATGTTCTAGGGTCCCACCTGTATCTAGTTCCCCTAGGGCCTCTCCCATCCTTTGGTGCTACCAGTTACTTTGCACAGATAAATGATACCTGATATGTCACTTGAGTTACATCCCAAACATGTGTTTGCTTTAAAATGTTTTTCCTTTAAAGTAGATTTTATGAAAACTGTTTTCACTCTCTTGGGTAATCATTTCTTGCTTTCTTTTATATATCATTGAAAATGAATTTCCTTTTAATAATTGTGCATGGAATCTTTTCTTGGTGATATCCTACGGGGTGATTTCTCACACCCTACTTACACCCTTCGGAGTAAGTAGGTTTTTTTACGTCTAATACAGGTAAGGGCCCATCTTTTGGGAGCAGTGGTTCGGGTTGTTAGCATGCCTCTTTATGTGGCGTTGTGGTGGTGGATTGAGGGTGGTGTTCTCATGTCGGGCGATAGTTCTTAGGTTGGTTTTGTGTGACCTTACTTTTAGTATTGATTGGGTTTTGGTTTTACATGTGACTCAGAAACCTATTTTTGGTTAAAGACTTGTCTGTCTGCACTTTTAGTTTTGTTTGGTTCATTTTTTTTTGGCTGCTTTATATTTGTTTACTCGAGTAAATCATTCCCAAAATTTATTTTGATACCCGGGAACTTGTGCCAGCCTGTGGGGATCAGGAATGGCCTTCGGGCCTTGCCGCGGGCCCAGTCGGGCGTCGGTTCGGATGGAGACCCGACATTGTTCGTGACAAAATGGTATTAGAGGAGGTTTCTTTTGTTGTTTGAGTTATTTTATTTGGAACGAGTCTTGATAAATAAGAGTTAAGATTGTCAGTGCTCAGAATTCTGTTTGCGAGTAGGGTGCTTGGCCAGCACACCTCATGACAGACCCTGAGTGACCATGGGATGTCGGGAAGCTTGTTTGACTTCTCTTCTAGGTGGGAAGTGCAGGCTGCAGACTGTGCGTGGGCATCAGGTGGGGAAGAAGAGTTTGGTCATGATGTTATTTTTTCATATTTGGTTTACTAAGGATTACTATGTTTTCTTAAAATTTGACTTTTCATTGGATATGATGTATTGATGATGTTCTTTTATGACTATTGTTCTTTGCAGCAAGATGCCTCCCTGGAGAACATATACGCACCCACGGGAAGAAGCTGGGGAGAGTTCTCCCTCACTGCTTGATGATAGATTGGTAGAAGCTGTGGTCCGAGATATTCAGACATTAGGACAGGGGGCGAATCCTACCCCCACCCCTATTCCAGCTATAGGAGATGAGTATTTCTTCGATAAGGATAATGATCAGGAATTAATGAAGAATAAATCACTTTCATTCCGAGGTAGTTCAGAACCTCAAGAGGAAGAGGAATGGATTGAAATGAATGAGTGTATATTCAAGTTCCTTGAAACTCCAGAGGAAGTTAGGGTAAATTGTGCCTCTTTCCAGCTAGAGGGCTCTAGTCATAAGTGGTGGGAATCAATGATCCAAGCAGGGAAGCATGAGCAGATGAGTTGGAAGGATTTCAAAGCTATCTTCAATGAGAGGTACTGTCCTTAGTTCCTGGCATACGCCAGATCCTGGGTGTTCATAGATCTTTCCCAAGGGGATCAGATAGTGATGGAGTATACAAAGTAGGGCACATCCGACCTTCTTGTCCATACCCTCACAGACCATGCCTTGGATGTGGAGTTGTGGAACATCTACAGTGCTTCTGCATGACTGCACGCCCTTACCAGAATAGGGTTGGATCTGTGGCTTCTAGAGGGGTATTGGTTCAGTCAGAACCGACCAGGATGATAGGATCTCAGATCGGTGCCCATGGTGGTAGGACCAGATCGTCTTCAGGGAAGTTCCAAATTAGGGCAGAACCTTAGGTGAGCGGTCTTTCTCAAGTAAAGACCAGACATTTGCATGATGTGGATCAGGCACCGGTGGGATCTGATGTAGGGCCTTCGACTGTTCAAGGTACCATTATAATTTCATCTTCTATAGCTACAGTATTATTTGATATTGGTGCCTTAGTTTCTTTAATATCTTCCCATCTTGTGAACTTGTTGAGCCTTCCAACCGATATTTTATCAATTGCAATGGATTTAATAACACTGGTGGGTAAGAAAACGGAACAAGGCCTTTGGTGCCCATCGTGCGCACTCTTTGTGTCAAGATTCAATATAGTGTAGGATTTCAGGGTCCTTGATATGGAACTATTTGATGTGATCCTCATCATGGACTGGATGGTGCGCTTCCAAGCCCATATAAACTACTATCGGTGCCGAGTCATCTTGATGGCACCATACGTGTGTCCTCAGATATTTCATGGAGAATGGGATCCTTGGTCGGGTCGCGTGGGACCTATACTCCCTAAGTTGGGGAATCATTCTTATCAGTTGTCATCATTTACACTGGAGGAATATGGTGGTGTTTCTCTGGGTGGGTTATCTCGTGTAGTGGATGAGTTCCCAGAGGTCTTCCCAGATGACTTTTCATGCTTTCCCCGGAGCGGGATGTGGAGTTCTCGATTGAGTTGGTGTCGGAAACACACCTATATCTCTTCCCTCATATCGCATGGGCCCCACCTAATTTAGGTAATTAAATATACAACATGAATATTTGGAATCCAAAGGATTCCTTCGCCTAAGTGTCTCTCCTTGGTCCACCCTAGTTCTATTCGCAAAGAAGGACGATTTAACCCTCCAGTTATGGGTCGATTACTGGAAATTGAATAAGGTGACCATCAAGACTAAATATCCTTTTCCCCAGATTGACGATTTTTTTGACCAACTGAAGGGGTAAATGTGGTTCTCCAAAATAGACTTGTGTTCAGGATACCACTAGCTCAGGGTGAGAGAAGCAAGCATTCCAAAGACGGCTTTCTGAAGCAGGCATGGTTACTTCGAGTATCTAGTCATGCCTTTCGGATTGATGAATTCTGCTGTAGTTTTTATGGAACTCATGAATATGGTGTTCCACCAATACCTCGACTCCTTTGTCGTGGTTTTGTGGAATGCATCCTGGTTTTTTTTATCTGAGGAGTAACATGAGCATCACCTGCACATTGTTTTGGGCACTTTGCGGGATCACCGACTACATGCCAAACTCTCAAAGTGCTCTTTCTAGATTAGGGAAGTGATGTTTTTAGGGCATGTCATCTCAGAACAAGGGGTTTCAGTGGATCATGAGAAGATCAGTATGGTGATTTCGTGGGAATAGCTAAGGAATGTGTTTGAGATCAAGAGTTTTCTTGGCCTGGTAAGTTATTACAGGTGATTTGTTCAGGATTTCTCATGTCTTGCCTACTCGATGACCGCACTCTCCTGGAAAGGGGTGAAGCTTGAATGGATCCCATAGTGCCAGGCGACTTTTGAGGAGTTGAAGTGGTGGCTGACAACCATAGCTTTGTTGATCTTACCATAGTCTGGGAAGGGATGTGTGGTTTATTGTGATGTGTCAGGTACGGCCCTTGGGTTTGTACTCATGCAGGATTATCATGTAGTGGCTTATGGTTCTCACTAACTCCGACCGCACTAGATGAATTATCTGAATCACAAATTAGAGTTGGTAGCAGTGATGCACACCCTGAAGACATGGAATCACTACCTCTTTGGGGAGAAATGTGTGGTCTATTATGACCATAAGAGCCTAACCTACATCTTCTCTCTGAAGGATCTCAATCTGAGGTCGCGCCACTAGATTGAGTACCTGCAGGGATTCGACTTTTACATTGTCTATATCCCAGGAAAGGGTAATGTGGTGGTGGAAGATTTGAGAAGGAAGGTACCAGTGTAGGCATTGAGGAAGTCCAGTGATGAGTGGAATTTTATGGGGCTCTTCACCCAGATGCACTTGGAGAGCAGGGAGCATAGCGGAGGTACGTTGTTGGCTAGAATTCAGTGAAATCCCGCTCTTCTAGAGTTGATTCAGTGGGAGCAGCCTGGTGATGAGATGTGTCAAAAATCTATGAAGTTTCTTCATGGTGGGGAGACACCTTATAATTGGTCCTTGTCTCCTGAGAGGATCTTGTGCTTTAAGGTCCGTGTTGTGGTTCCGCTGTCTCTACGGAAGGTGGTGATGCATGATAGCCACCAGTCTCAATGGGACATCCATACCGGTACCACCAAGATATATTACGATGTTTGCCATCAGTTTTGGTGGCCAGGTATGAGATGGGACAAAGCTTACTTTGTATCGAGATGCTATGATTTTCAACAGGTTAAAGCATAGCATCAGAGACCATCTGGCCTACTTTAGCCATTACCCATTCCTACCTGGAAGTGGGATGAGGTCTCCATGGACTTCATTATTGTCTTTCCTCATACACCTCAGGGGTGGAACTCTATTTGGGTAGTGATTGATCAATTCACCAAGTTAGCTCACTTTATCCCGATTGGAGATAAAATAAAAGTAGATGAGCAGGGCCGCTTGTATATTCAAGAGGTGGTCAGACTTCATGGTTTTCCATCGGCAGTTGTTTCTGATAGAGACCCCCACATTACCTCTCATTTTTGGGGAGGCCTCCAGAAGGATTCTGGGTTGTAGATTAAGATGATCATGACATACCATCCTCATATGGATGGCCAGATAGAGTGGACAAATCATATTCTTGAGGACATGCTTCACGCATATGTGTTGGATTTTGGAAGTTCATGGGATATCCATTTTGGATTGGTCGATTTTTCTTATAATAAAATTTACCAATCCTCTATTATAATGTCACCCTTTGAGGAGCTCTACGGTCGGCCTTGTTGGTCTTTTTTGTGTTGGGCTGAGGAATGTGAGACCTCACTCTTCGGATAGAGCCTCATTCCGGAGACATCTAAGACGATCATGTTGATTAGACAGCCGTTGTTGCAGCTCAGAGTCGCCACAAATCTTATGCTGATAAGAGGTGTCGGGATCATGAGTTTTTATTGGGGGACAAAGTGTTCTTGAGGATATCCCATCGCTTGGGTCACCTCCACTTGGGAAAGCAGGGAAAGCTGACACCAAATTATGTTGGCCCATTGAGATTACTAAGAGGATTGGAAGGGTGGCATACAGGTTAGCTTTTCCTTCACATTTGACATCGATCCATGATGTATTTCACATATACCAACTGAAATAGTATAATCCTAACCCATCACATGTGTCGAATTGGGAAGAGTTGGAGAGTGAGCCAGACTTATCAGTGTTTGAGCGGCCAGTGGAGATAGTGGATTCTCAGGAGAGTGTGCTTCATGGAAAGTACATTCCTTTGGTTTGAATTATTTGGAAGCATGGGAATGATGAGTAGGAGACATGGGAGCAGAAGTCTTGGGTTGAGCAGGAGTACCCATTTCTATTCTCAGATCTGGCTTTGAGTTGAATTTCCAAGGGCTGAAAGTATTCATTGTGGGGATAATTGTCACACCTGAACCTCACAACAAGGTATGTTTTTAATTTTAATTTTTATCTCGTAAGTTTAGTTTCCATTTAATAATTGATTCATTGGAAATCAGTCTGAGCATGAAATTAGTGTTCACTTTTGCACTGATAAATTAACACTGCCTTGACAATGCTGGATGAGCAGGCAGGGCACTAGCGAAGCCGTGTGGCCTTCCTGGTGTGTGGATGGACCTTTTTATCATTAACATTTTAAACGCGTAATTTTATTCACTAACACCATTATTATTATTATTATTATTATTATTTAACCTCTTTTATTAATTTATCTTATTAATTTTATTTACCACATTATTTTTAATTTATTTTATTTTAGGTTGGTTTAGTCCTTTTGTTAGGTTCCTATTCCATTTTTTATTTTATTTTATTTTCTATTATTTTTCTTTTGTTTTTTATCCCTTCTCTTCAATTTTCTTTTTTTTATTTCTCTTATTTCTTTTTACCCTCACTTCTCCTCCCATTCGCGACTTTCATGGTGCCTTGTGTCAAACCCTAGCTGCCTCACCATTGTCCTCTTGCGGACCGGCTACAGCTCATCACCTCATTCGGAGTCTCGCATGGTGGTCGCCCCCTCCTCGTCGAGCTAAAGTCCGCGCTGCCCTATTCTCACTCCCCCATCAGACCCCTCTCCTCCATCTCTCGGTCTGCCGTGCCCTGACCTACCTCGCACCGGCCTTCTGCTCGCCCCCGGCCGCTCATTTCTCCACCTCAGACATTTCTTGCACCCAGCCTCACACGTCCTTATTCCCAACTCCTCTACGATCACCCCATTTCCCCCTGCTGCTTCTCCCATTCGGTCGGATCCCTCTCGGCCCACCCATTTTTTCCAGCCAAAGCCGCACCTCGTTCTTTCCTCCTTCGTCGTTCCAGGTCGCATTCCCCATGCTATCCTCTTGCTCGTCCAGACTCCTATGCTACCTCTCCTTCTATTTTAGACAGCCGCACACCTCTCCTGCTTTGCCAGCCGACACCATAGCCCTCTCTACCCTCTTTTGGACATCCGCGCCACACCACGTTCCCCCTCCGGAGAGCCCATATCAACCTCCGATTGTCCTCTCGGACTCCTCTCCATAGGTGCGGAGACCCTCGTTTCTCATACTATTTTTTTGGAAATGTTGTGGTTTTGATTTAATAGCAATTGACTATATCATAATTTTTACTTGCAATTCCTTGTTTTAGGGTGTATTTGATTTTGTTTGAGGTGCATTAGGTGTGGTGGATTTTGTGCCCCAATTGTGTGAAGCTTGCGACACGTTTGTAGGTGGTTCTGCACACGAGTATTAATTTACAATCATTTTCTTGCTTATCTAATAAATTTAGTTCTTTTTTATATTGGTTTACATACTGTGTAATTGTCTTTGACTGAGTTTTATTGTGCATTTATATAGTTAGAGTTATCTTTAAGTGATTCTGGTGAATTCTGTTGTGAAACCTCACTTTGGATTGTTTATTATTATTTGTAAACTGTGGAGTGTGTGAGTTAGGAAGTGCAGATGGCGAGGTTTATATTTTGGCATGTGTCAGATTATTATTTATTCTAAAATTGGGTTTTGAGTGACTTTTTCCCATCTGAAACTTTTGCAACATGTTTGAAACTGTTTAATAAAATTTCAATGTGATTTCGTTGAGTTTTGTATCTAGTTTAATTTAACACATAATCATTTTAGTTTGAGTTTTAAAACCTTTTGTTGTGCGTGTGGTTTTCAAAAATGATATTGGTGTGTGGGTGACATATGATGTGAACATTGAATTTAGGTGAGCACAAGGAGGGAAGCCGGGGTATTAGATGGGGGACTAGGACTAGTGAGCTA
The DNA here is from genome assembly GCA_963277665.1 of Viscum album. Classification (NCBI taxonomy): domain Eukaryota; kingdom Viridiplantae; phylum Streptophyta; class Magnoliopsida; order Santalales; family Viscaceae; genus Viscum; species Viscum album. The sequence goes on from OY728134.1 coordinate 1,176,304,019, forward strand.
GTGTTCCAGAGATGACTTGGTCCAGTTTCACTGGAAGGATTAACGATTTCAACACTAACTAAACATATGATTACTGAGGGTCATGGCCTTCTAATCCACGTTTTCTGAGGGTTGTGGCCTTCTAAGACATGTTATCTGAGGGTCGTGGCTTTCTAAGCCACGTTTCACCGAGACATGACGTTCTAGGGTCCCACCTATTTCTAGTTTCCATAGGGCCTCTCCCATCCTCTGGTGCTACAAGTTACTTTGCACACATACATGATACTTGATATGTCACTTGATTTACTGCCAAAACATGTGTTTGCTTTAGAAAAATTTTCCTTTAAAGTAGCTTTTATGAAAACAGTTTTCACTAATGTGGGTATGAATTTCCTGCTTTCATTTATATATCATTGAAAATGTATTGTATTTTAATAGTTTTTCATGGAATATTTTATTGGTGATATCCTACTGGGAGATTTCTCAAACCCTACTTACACCCTTTGGTGTAAGTATGTTTGTTTACATCTGATACAGGTAAGGGTTCAGCATTTGGGGGCAGTGGTTCAGGTTGTTAGCAGGCCTCTTTACATGGCGTTGTGGTAGTGGCATGAGGGTGGTGTCCTCACATTGGGCGATAGTTCTTAGATTGGTTTTTGGTCACCTTACTTTTAGTATTTTTTGGGTTTTTTTATACATGTGACTCACAAACATTTTTTTGGTTAAAGAATTTTTTGAATGCACTTTTACTTTTGTTTCATTTATTTTGTTGGATGATTTATATTTGTTAACTTGGGTAAATCATTCTCAAAATTTATTTTCATACTCGGGCACTTGTGGTAGCCCATGGGGATCGGGAACGCCCTTTGGGCTATGCCATGGGCCGGGTCGGGTGTCAGTTTACATGGCGACCCGACTTCGTTCGTGACAGTGGATGACATTCAAAATATATCTTTCAGACCAAGTATAGGATTTATTATTAATTTTTCATTCCATATGGGATAATGAACATACCAAAAGAACTCATGAACCTTAAGAATAATATATTCCAACCATACCTAGACTCTTTCATTATGGTATTTTTTGATGACATCCTCATCTACTAACTAACACTAGAGTTTCATTCATGGAAACAAAATATTTTATTCAATATTATTCGAGAAAATAATAATTCATTCTAGATATCAATGAGATAATTTTACACTCGATATATAAAATTCATAGGACATGTGGTGTTTGATATGGGTATATCCATGGTACTTGAGAAATCCCAGTCAGTCATGCCCTGGTAGCCACCTAAAATGTGTTTGACATTATGATATTTCTAGGTTTATTAGGATTTAATTGATGGGTTATCCGTGTTTTCACATAACTATTAGAAATCCTGTGATTAATGATGAATAAGGGAGTTAATTTCCATTGGTAAAACTATTCTAAAGAGGCATTCCATGTACCGAATATATGGTTGACAGTAGATATAAAACTGAAACTTCATCAACATTGTATTTTTTATAAAGTTTACTGTGATGAATATAGAATTTTTATGGGAATAGTAGTAATGTACAAATATCATATAGTAAAATACAGTCCATGAAAGTTACGAACTAATGATCATAAATACCATACATGTGATCTATAATATTAATCCTTGGTTAATGAAATGTTGTTTTGGAAATTATATATCTTATGTGCTAGATTTTTTGTTTACCTATACTATATGATCATTCACTACATATTCACATAGTTTGAACTGAATATGAGATAGTAGAACTAAGTAGATTATCCGATGATGTCTGATAATATGATTAGATATCCACATGGGAAGGTTAATGTCGGGGTTGATAGTCATATCAATAAGAAATATGTTGAGAAGGATATCGGTGTTAATCCTTCATAGGAGTGATGAAACATGATAATCTGATTACATGATTGGATTATATATGATTTAAAGGATCAAGGATCAGTGAATTGTTCCCCTTGTAGATCAAGAGAATAATATTCAATAGTCAAACCCAGAGTATGATATGGTGAGGGAAAAACTAGCCAATGAAGATTTGATGAGTGTATAGACAATGGTTGATGATGATTTGATCATGGTACATGGTTGTGTAGTAAAACATTCTTCCAGTAGAGTGGAGATAATGGGAGATTAATAAACCTTGAGATGGAATCTAAATCGCAAAGGGAAAAAGATTCACCATGACTTAAAATATCAATTCTAGTGGCACATGATTAATAGAAGAATTATTTATTTCATCTCTTGTGGCCTAACCTACTAGATGGTGAATTTTGAGCATCTATAACATGGTGGTTTTATATGACCACTTCATGTACGCATGTTGATGTTGTGTGATGTATTGATTTAATTTATAATGGATTTACCATATACCCTGATGGTTTGTTATATTTTTTAGGATATTTTTAATTTTCTAATGAAGAGTTCTCACTATTATGGATTAGAGGTAAATTCTTTGTGTAAAAGATGGGAATTATCTATGTCAATGAGATTTTATTCTTACATGGAGTTCCTTGAGAATTGATTTAGATTAGGGAACATATTTTACATTTATTTTTCTGAGGGGATTATGGAAATCCCAAGAGACTTAGCAGACATTTAAAAAAACATACCATCCTCAGATAGATATTCTTTCAGAGTGGATGATACACATAATGAATGATATGTTATGATTTTGTGTCATGGACTTTGGTAGATATTTTGATTGTCATGTAGCCTTTCTTGAGGAACAATGTTAAGGAATAACCATGTTTCATTAGACACTTTGAGATCCCCAAACATGTTGGGATAATGGTTTACTTCCTGAATCTATCTTCTCATTACTGTATAAAGAATGATACATTTCATGTGTCACATATTTGTAGGTAAGTGTTGACTCTATTCATGTTATCAATGACAAGGATTTTTAGTTTGATCGTCATTCATATTACATGAATAATATTTTGGGGAATATATAATAAAACTTATTTTTTCATTAAGTATGATGTTACCATTCGTACAGATTCAGTTGAAGCATGGGTGGATCCATGAATATACTTCTGACCTAGAGGATGACATTAGAGACCAATGGCCTGAGCTATTTCGGAAAAAACCCTAATGATGCTTCTTGATGATGAGAATTATTTAGAGGTGTAGTATTAAAAAAAATCATCAAATATATATCCTTAGTTAAATTCTATTTTCCCTAATCAAACACATTTTTTTGGGATAAAACTTGTTTGTGTGCAAATTTTCAGGTTTGAAAGATTATACATTAGTTTGGAAACCATTCTTCCAAATCTTAGGTGGATGCAACATATCTCACTGGACTAATTCATTGATGTTGATTTTTTTTTGTACATGAAAATTTCATAGTGATAAAATGGAATATATTCCATGCTGTTGGATAAATTTCTTCACTGTAGAAAGGCTTCATGGTTGTGTTTTCCTCGTATCCATCACTATAGAGGATTTGATTGAGGAGGCTACACCATACATGCTAATAGAATGCTGGTACCCCCTCTTTATGTCATTTATAGACATGTAGTTGTTATTAATTCTTTAGAGGTTCTATTTTAAATGGATGTAATGATTTTGAATCGAGGAAGGCATTCGGGTTTGAAAGGGGGTAAATAATGAGGCATCATGAGGGGGGTTTCTTGAACTAAATAATAATCAATAGAAATGATAAATATAATTTCTTCTCCCAATTAATTTATGAATAATTATATAACATGGAAGCAATAAAAAATAAATCCCTCCCCATAGTGCTAAAAAAATTTCAAAATAGTTTTTATTGTAGTGATGTTTTATGAAAAAGTGCTCCCCTTATGATGCAGAAGTGCACACCCCAGCATGTTTTCATTCTTCTGAATCACTTCTCACATCATATATGTCATTTCTCTTATTACACCTTTCCATAACATTCTTCATTATAAAATTTATGGTTTTCTATTTCACTGATACACCATAGTGTTCACCCTTGTATCATGGTGGTTCCTCTAGTAACATCTCTATGTCATTGTTTCTACCATGTTAATGTGGAATCTTGTGATAGGTATTCGTTGTTTTTTATTAACCCTATAATTTTGTGGTCACGTCCATTATACCATTATATTTTTAGGATTTTATTACACATTTTTTATATTTCCAGAACACATCCTCGCAACAAATATTTTCTTAGGCTATGGTCCCATCAAATTTTCCATAAACATAAGGGTTTTCAATGTAGATGACCTTGGGTATGAATTAGAACAAAGATTGTAGTTTTTTATACCTGATGTACTCTAGAACCAAACAAATGTTCATTTTTTAATTGGTTTCATGTGTCCATGGAAAGTGATCATGCTTTAGTTGGTGTGGAAACATAATTTTGGTGATTATTCCTTTGAAAAAACATAGCATTGACAATCATATGGTTGGATCTTCTTTACCCTATTAGAGTCACGTTTTGATATGTTGAAATGATATTATTAATTGTGTTAGCATAATTCTTAAATATTCTTGATTTTGATCTCATGTGTGAGTGTGTGGGAAATGAATTGTTCTATGATTTTTTATTCCACGATTATTTTTAGAGTATCTTTTTCCATGTTTGATTATGATCACATATTGTTAAGTGTTACTATATTTTTTACTCATGATGGTATACTTTTATAACCATGTATGATGACCCTTTATTGTATATTAAAATTTTCCTAGATTTATTTTGGTAACTGATATAGGTTTACTATAGTGTGATGTATATCCCTCCGAGGGATAATTTAAATGACTTGGGATGATGATTATGATAAACCTAAAAATATGGTAGGGTTATGATGGAATTAGGGCCTTACATGAGGTAGAAAGATTATGTAATGATGGTCAAGGAGAGAAAAATAATTTCCATGATTATATTTGTTGCTGACTTGAGGTATCAATGTGTTACGACATCATAGGGGTTATGACCCATGATAGTGTAGTTATATGATGGTTCTAGGGCATGATCTGACTCAATTCCATATGAACGTCAATAGATGGCATTTTAATATTAGTGGATAGACCTAACATATGATGAAATGCCATTATTATCCTATAAATATATATTTTAAGTAGGTATTGATGAGGTTCATTGGTAGCGTAGTTAGCACATGACCACTTCAATTTGGATTTTATGGGATTTCTTCTTTCAAATTTTTTATTATTATATAAAAACATTTTATACATTAGAACACTATATTTAGAAAAAATTGGTGGTGTTATACTGAATCTTGTACTCTAATCCTTCTCGGTCACATAAGTAAAATTTTAGACTTCATGAAAATACATTTAGTGAAGGGAAGCACCCCTATGGTGGATGGTTTAATAGTAGAGCATAGAGCTAATAGTGGATCAGGATGGAATCTAGAGGAAAACTGATTAAAAAATTATCTTTTTATTCATCTTCTAAATATACACTAGAATAGTTTTCCACACTGGGCGTTTTTTATTTAAATTTTATCTACTTCATGAATGAAATGTGTTCCATTAATTTATTTTCACATGATTACTATGAATATTTATTATTTAATATTTATTATATTTTTTGATCATATGGTAGGATAATGATGGTATAGTCTTCCAACATATATAATCTGTCTCATTATTCATTTTTTAATACAATTTCATAATAGGGGGTGTGTTGGAGGATATATGGAAGCCCCAATCAGACTTAGTGGTGGTGCCTGAGTGTTTAATCTGAAATAATTTATTTTTGCTAAAATATAAAAAATATGGGTTTTACTAAATCCTTAGAATTTAACGATATATCATTAGTTAATTATAACCTAAATAGTTATAAAAAATTTTAAATCATAAAATATTTATATTTGGGTAAAAATTATAATGTTCAAATAATGTTATGGATTTTGAAATCCTATTCTTAATATTTCATAAACATGCGTAATATTTTATAATAAAAGTAAACATATTTATATTTAATTTATTAAATGTTTTTATTATTTTATTTATATTTATTTTAAAGACCCAAAACATTTATTTTTTATTACAAACAAATTTATATTCTGAAATTATAAATGATTTAAAATTTTATCCTATATTTAAATTTTATTAATAAAAATACTCGATTATCAAAAAATGGGGTTTTACTCCTGAAATACACTAATGTTAAAATTAGAGATTCATTAAAATAGAGAATGAAATTTATAAAATTTAATTCATATTTTGAATCATTTGTTAGATATTACTTAATAAATAAAATTTTATTTCTATACATTGAATATAGATTTCAAATGTAAATATTGATTACCACGGTAATAACAAAAAGTGGTAAATTTTAAAAATCAATGAGTAAATGGATTGAAAAAAGTATAAAAATTTTGTAAAAAATAAATGATATAGGATTTATTTATGTTATATCACTAAAACATTTCTATTACTTATCTTTTTTTGAGACTTCTACCCTTGATTAACAAAATGTCATTATTGAAAGGTAATGGTTACTCCCATAATTACCCTTCTCTCCACATGTAAAAAGGGAAAACTTCTACCCCATAGTCACACCATTATTACTTCAAATTTACCCCATAAATTCATTATCTTTTTTCATTATTGATATTTATCATTGTATCAAAAGACACTGGTCTTAATTAGTTAAATTAATATATTCATGTAAAAGTAGACATTGAATAGAAATTCAAGGTCCCCAAATTGGAATCAATTAATCTATAATTTTTTTAAATCCATATCATCCATACCTATCCTAAAAATATAAATATAATATACATAGTATAATTGTTATATATAATTGTTGTTATATTAATTTAATAACCATTGTATATCCCTTCCAATCAATAAAAAAATAATGTGGATAGTGTGATCATCCAGACTACAAGAACCACAAAGTGGAGACTTCCATTTTCCCACCATCACATATCCATAATGTTAATGTGTGAGGAATTTAAGAATAAATGTGACAAATATCAAATAATAATGATCCTAAAAATAAATTTTATAATCCAACACCTTTTTATCTTATTTATTGAGAAATAATAATGTTTCTCATGCATTATACAACCTATATCCTCTACGAAGTAACATGCCTCATTTTTTAACCTAGAATCCTTCTTATTTAATAAAATATTCAAATATATTTTTCAAAAAATGATAATAACATATAACATCATGATATTTTTATTAAAATTATATTATTTGAAAATAAAACCACTTTCATTACCATACTCATCCATTAAGTGTATTATGTTTATATTTGGGTCGATCTAACCACCCATTTCAAAATTGTTATAAAATAATATCAAGGATGAATATGAGAACACGATACCAACTTATATATGATATTTAAATTTAAATAGTGGTTACAATTTGTTTAAATAATGATAAAATTTATATTAAAATCATTTTTTATATTACACCATTTTTTGTTAAAAATAACGAAAAAAACATTACAACCAATTTTTTCTACAAGAACCTATAGAATGAGACTATATAATTATTTAATATCCTAAAACATAAAATATTATAATTTATATGAGCTAGTAATGATGAACATTTAGTGAAGAATATTTTATATTTTTTGTTAATTTTCAACAATTGTTTTATGTCATTATTATATTAATGTTGATGATGTTTAATTTTCTATATCATATTATATCCTTCAAGGTGTTATTATTCATTCAATTATAAATTTTTAACTATTTTTCCATCTATATTTTCAAATATCTATGAAATGTTTGATATTTGACACCATAATTTCTTCTATTTGGGGAATCCACAACCCTACTACCCAAAATATAATATATATAATTTGTTTCATGATATTTAAATGTCTATTCCAGGGTAACCAATTGAAGAACCCAAGTTGTTTATAGATATCTACTTATCTTGATCTATAATTAATTTTCATGAATTTTATACTTTTAAAACACTATTGTGATTAAATGTGATGATTTATGAACAATTCATAATATCCAATAATTTTTCAAATTTTATTTGGATAAATAAAATTGTTTATATAATTAAATAAATATCATTTGATAATGATTCTCAATCATCATTATTTTGAATAAATTTTATAGGAAAACAAATATAATAATATTAAATAATTATTTGTTAAATTAAAAGAAATGGTTGACTGTAAAAAACTGATTGTTTAATGTTAATGATTCATGAGTGAATGGTTCTGAACAATATTTTTATGGATGGTATATTTGGTATCTTATATGGCATGGAATTTATTTAAATTCAATTTTTATATTATGTTTGGGCATTTGATATTTAGAATTATTTATCTATGACCATTTTTAATCCACATTAACAAAATTATCCGTCCATATTAGAAAAAAAGGACAACTCATCAACCTACCTATCAATGCATGATCTACCTATATAGATAGATGGTAAAACAATATACCTTTTTACATTATATAGAATATCTACCCATAGGTAGTGTGTGAGGAACAATGGGTATATATTACGCCCATGATATGTGAATAGTGGTGTGAAAGGGGTAATGAAGGTGTGGAATGCCCCATCCATATGTGTGTTTGGTGTACATGTTCTGACATCAACGATGAATCGATGTTGTTGGAAAAACATGTATTATTAAAGATAACTAGAGTAAATATTGAAACAATTTGGGAATTGTTATACCCCACATACTATTCAAATTCATTAAAATATATGTAAATATCATGAACCTTCATATAAGTTGTATATTAGCAACTCAATCAAGTAATATATGATTGTTTATAACCTTGTCAATTTGAGTCTTCTATATGTGCTTGTAATCCCTTTATGTTACAGAATTCTAAGATCCATACATGCATCAAATTATAATTTGATCTATTTGAAGTTATGAATGTGGTAGATGAATTTATGATACTTTTTTCATGAATGTGTAATGTTTCATAATTGGGAGTGTCATATTTACCAATGGATATGTGATTAAGGTTTACTTTTCATTGGGTTATTCATTGGAAAAGATCTAACGATTGATTCAAGATCATAATAGCTATGGAGATGATCAAATGTGTTTTTGTTTTTTATTTAAAGTTATTATAAAACAATTCATGAAACGTAGATAAATTATCATTTTTTTGAAATATGGTAGTTTTACAAAATTTCTTTAGGTGAGATGGTGTGATTGATGTGGTGACTTGGTACTTATTGAAGAAATAAGGTTCACATTGGGTTTCAAAGTGGTGGAGTGAGTTTGGTAAATAACACAACCCTTTTACATTAGTTCTGCAAAACTTACTATTTATTAGAAGGGAGTGGTGGGGGAGGAAGGTATAGAGAGATAGAGATATATGGAGATAGATAGAGAGAGATATGATAGATCCAAAATATAGAATTCAAGGAGAACTATATTCATGAAGGATAATTGTGTTAATTATTTTGATTCTCTTTAAATAGACATCATATCTTCATAAATAATGTTATAGTTTAGTGATATCATGGTGGTTTAAACCATTCAAAAAGTTCAATGATTTTTATACTCATATTCAAACATACATGAAGATTCATGGTTTTACCAGGAACATTATATTTTCATGATGTCTAGATCCCGTATACTCTTACTCAAATAAGGAATAAGGTTACTTTTACTCTATAGATTAATGTACACCATGATGATGTAGCATTTCATGATAAATTCACCTAATGTAAATGGATAATATTTTACATGAGGCACATGAATTTAATATTCTTCTATGAATTATATTCTGCAAAAAAAAGTGAGTCTTACACATTTATTTTAATGTTGGAGAGTGTGTGAAGTAATAACACTATGCATTAAATATTATTTCTTAAATGAATTAAATTAGAAATTATATTAGTAGTGTTTTTTAAATGAAGTGATATATTTTAGTAATTTATTTTAGAAGACCAAATGAAAGATATTGAATATCTATAAACAGATAATTTTGATAATTCAATGAATTATAGTAGATGTGATTTATTAATATCATTATGAAGAGTATTGTCACAAACTTTCATAGCTGATGCATGACTTGCACATGAGTTATAAAACTGTGTAGCAAACATGCAACTTAACACTATATGCGATCTGTGCTGGGTGCCACGATCCGATCGCAGCTCGCCCAACCGCACTTTAGGCGGCACGCGATTCGTGCATTTGAGCGTTGTTTAAAATAAATAAAATATTTTTTTATTAGGGATGTTAAATTGTTATTATTATTTTATATTTTATTATTTCTATTTGGTTAATACTGTAATTATTATTTTTATCATTATTGTTTTTATTGATAATAAATTTTAATTTATATTATTTTTATTGCTGTTAATTTTTTTATTATTATTTTAGGTTATAGTATTATTATTATTGTTGTTGTTGTTCGTATTATTATTATTATTATTATGGTCTTATTATTATTATTATTATTATTTTTGTAAGAAAACATGGAAACCTAAGACATCTACCCCCCCCCCCCCCGTTTCGGCCTTCTCCTACACGAGCCGCCCCTGCGGCTCCTCCTTGTGTCAGCTCCAGCGAATGTTTCCCCTCCTTATCCCCCTACATATGCATCGTGCCCAACCCCTGCCACTCCACCAATAACCTCCATGTTTTCCCCTACCTCTTCTCGAAGCCCCCCCCCCCCCCATTCCTTATCCCCTCACGTGGCCACCCATGGACTACCAGACTCCCTCTACACTACCGTAATCCCTCTACGCCATCGCCCTAGTCCCCTTTTTCCCCTCTAAACTCACAGAGGACCCCATACCCCCTTCCCTCACCTCTCCCAGGACCCCTCTCTATCTAGTCTTCTTCCCGACGCGACCAGCAGCCCCCCTCACAAGACCTACGGACAGTCGTCTCGCCCTACCATGCTGGCCATCTTCTGCACGAGCTATGTATCACTGACCACTCGCCCAATCTCTGTCCATCTCCTCCATGTGGGTTTTCTTCTCAACATTTAGGGGTTTTCCTTTGGTTTAGGAAACTCATACACCATGGGTTTTAATTTTCACATCAATCTTGTTATTTTCGGTGTGTTGTCGGTCTATAGGGAGTTAATTTACCTTCTGTCGAAGTTTAGTCGATTCCTCGCTTCATTTGAGGTAGGATCCCTTTTCCTTGAACTTTATATTTAGTAATACATTGATTGATTTTTTTTTCACACCTTCTAAATATTAATATGTTGTATTCACTTTTATTTTTAGAATAATTTTTTTGGGAGAATATTATTTAGCTTTGTAGATAGTCATTGTTTGGCCAATTATTTTAAATTATCTGTTCTTTTGATGTGATTTTCTATTAGTTAATTTGGTGAAAATGGGTCTTTTTTTGAATTTAGTTGTGATCACCATATTTTAGTGTGTTTAAAAGGTATAAAGGAATTTTTTTTATGAATCCAATCTTATACGATTTAACCTCTCCTCACAAATTTTTCAACTAGTTGTTTTTATTGGGAAAGTGGTAAGTTTTTCATTTTAGTGGGTTGTGGGCATGTGTTTGATCAAAAATGTGTTCTTTGAATGACTTCTGTGAGCATAAACTTTTGGTCACTCCATAAAAATTGTTTATAAAATTTCAATTTTTTATTTAAATAATTTTATTGTTGTGAATCATGATTTGGAAATGTTTTGAAGTGATCATGGTTTCAAATGTAAATTTTAACATGTGATTCTTTTTTTAAGTCATGCATACCATGTGTTTAATAAATGCGTATTTTCCCTTATTAATTTATTTTGAAATTAAAATGGTGGTTGGTTTTCCTAAAATGTTTTCCAAGTTGAACTCTTTTGACTACGGTTGATAAATTGGTGTGCACATGATTTTAAAATGTACTTTGAGTGTTTTGTGTGTTTTATTTGGGGTTTTCACACCCAGTGTCGGTTAAGTTGCTCATTTTGCTCTTCCACATGGTTTATGACTTTTAGAATCATGTTTTGAATTTAATAAATGTATTTGAGATGACAAAAATGATGATTGATGTTTTCAAATAGGTTTTCCTGCTAAGTGCTATTTGTGATGTATCTCTGGCCTTTGTAAAAATTGTTTTTGGAATTGAAGTGGTGTTTTTCATTTATTAAATAAATTTTCAAAGGTGTTTTTGGTTCTAAAAAAATGGACGTTTATGGTTAAATTCTATGAAAGTGATAATTTGGTTAAATTTTGTGAAACTAAAGTCCCGTTTGGCACTTTGAAAGACTTTTTGGAAAAACCCCTCCTAGGTTGGGTCTTCTACCTAGTTGTATGGATATTAGTAGGGAGGGTCCTTGGTATGGGAATTCACTCATATGATAATTATTTTATGGTAGGGAACTAACTTAGAGGTGTTTGGGGTGGTTTCAGTCAGGGAGGTGTGTGTGAGAGAGAGTATATATGTGTATATGTGTGGATTTTTGTTTAAATTTCAGGGAACACGCCTTTGGGAAATATACATGGGAATATAGCATAGCCAAGAGGATTACCGAGAATGATTTTAGAACTAGTTAGGGTATGTACTTCTAGTGCCCCATAGTAGGGAGATGTTTTGTTTTTATTGTTATGGGATTAGGCCCCTCGACCAGGCTAGGTAGGGTGATAGTATGGTGTTAGGGCGTTATGACATCATTAAGTATAGAATGCCTTTAGGATGAGTCACATGTATAGTATGTTTTGGTTTTCCTCTAAGTTCCTAGGTCTTCCCTAGTTTTCATGGCCCTTGTACCCTTTATTCCATTACCCAGACCATGTGGAACAATAACCTCATGCTTTGTTTTGATGTTCGTTTGGGTAAATTGTGAAGTTGGGTTTTTTTAAAAAAATGTTTTCAAGAAAAATAATTTTGGAAAGAGTTAACATTTGTCTCTTTACTTAATGATAGAAAAATATGTCTTTACTTTCTTTGTTTTCTTTTGCTTCTCCCCTTGATCATTTTTTCAAATTAAGAGGGTAATGGTTCATGCATGTTTGTTTGTAAAATACAGTGTATGAAAAACTCTAATTTTATATTTATAGTTCAAACATATTAATCAATGTTTTATTTATTTAAAGGTGGGGCATTGAGAATATATTATTCCGGCCTACCTATTGAGTTTTAATACTCACACCTATATTGTTTTATTGTTTTTAGTTTCTCATGCAGGATAAAAATTTGGTTCGGATCACCATGGGTGATTTTTGGCTTCGGTATTGGAGATTAACCCATGGGGTTACATGGATTATTAGTCTAGGACAGGCTAGTTATTTTTTGGTCATTCTTTCATTTCATGAGAGTTATTTATTTTTTGTTGTTCGGTTTATTCTGGTTGATTTATTTATCTTTATCGTCCAAATTATTCCCAGCGAATAAATTTAGATGTCTGACACTAGTTTCCACTCTGTGGGAATTGGGAACGCCCTTTGGGCCATGGCACGAACCGGCTTGGGTGACTTGTTCAGGGTCGACCCATATTGGTTCGTGGAAAAATGGTATCAGAGAAGGTCCTTGTTTTTTTAGGGGTGTCCGATATATTGAAATTAGGACTGTTATGACTCAAGAGGTAGGTATGGGAAGGGATCCATGATCCCTTTCTCATTCAGAACCTCGAGTTCGTAGGGGCAGTCTAGGTTTTGATTCCTGTGCTTTTATTCAGGGATAATGTAATGACAATTAAGGTGGACCAGCGTCAGTTTGTGACCTTACATTGAGTAGTGACCCACATAGAGTCTGATTTCACAATTGAGCTTCCCCTAGTTGTTTGGGCTATATTGGGGCTTGTCTCACTACCATGTCATGAAGTTAATCCTAACTCCTACTTCCTCATCCCGATTGTTTGTTTTAAGTAGGTTTTTGTTTGGAGTTGATTGATTTAAGCTATTCTTTGAAAATTAAAATGGGAAATGATTTTTGTTAAATTGAATTTGGATTGAAAAGTAATTTTTCTATTTGTAAAGTGTCCTTGAAAGAAGTTCGTTTTGAAAACTAAAATTAAAAAGGCAGTTTTGAGTTGTTGTTGTTGTATTTTCTTGTTTTTTTTGAGCTGGCTATTTTTTGGATGAAAGCATTTTCAGGGATGTTGATTCGTTTTGATATTGGTTTTGACTTTTTGTTTTATATGTTCTTCAGAAAATTTCCCCTAGAAAAGTCCCCAAGGTTTCTGATAAGTCATGCCATGTTTTTGGTCCTTCTCAGACATTGTCCTTACTTAACGGTGATCAAGGTCCGTTAAAGGTAGTTATGTGGTTAGAAGAGGTCGAGTGTGCTTTTAGGATGTTGGGAACTACATTTTGTTAGAGTTTGAGCAGTCTTGATATTATTTGAGGGTCAGGTTTTTGATGAATGGGAGTTGCTCACCCCACCATCAACGCAAGATGAGATGACATGGGATTTATTTGAATCCTTCTTCATCTGACGGTTCATACCTAAAGAGGTGAGGACGAGAAAAAGGGGAAGATCTAATGTGTATTCAACAAGGAAAACAGATGGTGAAAATGTATGGTGACCATTTCAAGGAGCTTGTGTCATTTTCTCTAAAAGTTCCATCGTTGGAATTGATAATGACTTCCCTCTTCATTGGGGGTCTTAGTCCAGAGATCAATGAGTGGGTCCTCCTTTCTAAGGACCATTGTTTCGAGAAGCTAGTGGATGATGCGTTCTTAGCTGATATGGTCTTCAGAGCGTAGATGGTTAGAAATCCTGAGTATATGGTCGTTAAAAATGTTCCCCATTTGGAGAGTATGGGGTGCTAGTGGAACTGGTTGCTAAAGTGTCCTTTGTAGTGGTTTTGACTACCAGTTCATCGGACTGTTTAGTGGTGTTCCACCAGTGTGGCCGGTTCGGGCACATGAAGTTTTCATGTCGCATCCCTCCAAAGACGTTCTATCGTTGCTAATGTCTGGGTCATTTGGAGAAATTCTCAAGAAGAATCGACTGAAGAAGACTTTGTGACTGGATAAATTCTAGTGTCCGACTGTGAGGTAGGAGATGCTTCAGCCATATGATCCCCAGCCACTGATCTTGGGATGAAGCTCGTGAAAAGTCAGGTGTTTCCAGGGTGTGAAGCATCGGTTTGGTTTTTGTGTTCCATGTTGGCAGTAGAACATTAAAAGTCATTTATTTATTGTTTTTTTACTGTAAATTTTTTGACATTGTTGTATGTTCATTGTTTTATCGGTGAGTTATGACATACATGTTCTATTGTAATCCAAACAGGTTTTTCATCTGATAATGGTTTTCTAGATCTTGTGTTTTTCTTAAAAGTGGGTTTGGACCTTTTGTGGATTAATATTGGTTTGGTTCTATTTTTTGGAGATGTAAGTTCATCTCGAAATGTTTATGATTGTGGTTATTCTCGGGTTCACTATTTGGGTTATGTTTTGTTCGGTGTTTTTTTCTCTTGTGTTGGGGTGTTTTTGCTCCAAGTTGAGATATTCAAGTTTCATCGGAGGTGTTGTTCACTCATTCTATAAAATTCACTTGCTTTTTTCTAGTTCGAGATATTCATGTTGTGGTTGTAATCTATTTTCTTAAATTTTTCCACTAGTTCTGTTAACTAGGAAAGCGGTGCATATTTCGTTTTAGTGGGTTGTGGGCATGCGTTTGATACAAAATGCATTCTTTGAATGAATTTTTTTACATAAAGTTGTGGTCACTCATTAAAATTTTTTATAAAATTTTAATTGGTTATTTTAATAATTTGAATGTTTCGAATCATGTTTTGGAAATGATTTGAAGTGTGCTTGGTTTCAAATGTAAATTTTAACATGTGATTCTTTTTTTAAGTCATGCATACCAAGTGTTTTTAAAATCCCATTTGGACCTTAAGAATTATTTCTAAAATTGAAATGGTGGTTGTTTTTCCTTTAATGGATCCCAAATGGACTTGTTTTGACTGCGGTTGATAAAGTAATGTGCACATGATTTTAAAATGGTCATTGAGCGTGTTGTGTGTTTTATTTGGGGTTTGCACACAATGTGTAGGTTAAGTTGCTCGGTTTTCTCTTACACATGGTCTATAACTTTTAAAATCATGTTTTCAATTGAATAATGTATTATATATTCCAAAAATGATGATTGATGTTTTCAAATAGATTTTCTCGCTATATTATTATTGTGATGTCTCTTTGGACATTATAAAGAGTGTTTTGGAATTAAAGTAGTGATTTTAATTTATTAAATGGGTTTATCAAAGGTGTGTTCAGTTCTAAAAAATGGTTGTTCATAGTTAAATAATGTGAAAATTATTACTTGGTTAAATGTTGTGAAACTAAAGGCCTATTTGTCACATTGTATGACTATTGGAAAAAACCCCTCCTAGGTTGGGCCTCCAGCCTAGTTGTTTGACTAAGAGTTGGGAGGGTCCTCGGTAAGGGATTTCCCTCGTATGATAATTATTTTAAGGTAGGTAAATAACTTAGAGGTGGTTGGGGTGATGCCAGTCTGTGAGGTGTGTGTGTGTGTGGTGATATATGTATATATATGTCACCTGTTGTTTAAATTGAATGGAACACCCCTTTGTGAAATATACATGGGAATATAGAATAGAAAAGAGGGTTAAAGAGAATTATTGTTACACTAGTTATGGTATGTACTTCTAGTACCCCATATTAGGGGGATTTTTTGTTTTTATTGATATGGGATTGGGCCCCTTGACCAAGCCAGGTAGGGCGATTGTCGGGTGGTAGGGAATTATAAGGTCATTGAGTAGGGCATTCCATCAAGATGCGTCACATGTATAGTATGTTCTTGTTTTCCTCTGAGTTCTTAGGTCTTCATGTGTTCGTCTGACCCATGTACCCTTACTACCATTACCCTCACCATGAGTAACTGTAACCTCGTTCTTGGTTTTGATGTTTTTTTGGTAAATTGTGAACTACGGTTTATGTTAAAAAAATGTTTTCAAGAAAAAGTATTTTGGAAATAATTAACATCATTCTCTTTAATCAGTGTTAGAAAAAATATGTCTTTGCTGCCTTTATTTGTTTTATTTTTCTTCTCCCTTTGATCCATATTTCAAATTAATAGGTTAATGGGTCATGCAGGTTTGTCTGTAAAATATATGGTATGAAAAAATCTACTTGTATATTTTTATTTCATACTTATTAATCAATGTTTTCTTTATTTTGAAGGTGGGGAATTGGGAATAGATTAGTCTGGCCTACCTACTGAGTTTTAATACTCATGCATATAGTGTTTTCTTGTTTTTAGTTTCTCTTGGAGGTTACATCTTTGGTTCAGATCACCTTGCGAGATGTTTTGATACAGTATCGGAGAGTAAACCATGGGGTTACGTGGAGTCTTAGTCTTGTACATGTTAGTCATGTTTTGGCCATTCATTCATTTCATGTTAGTTATTTATTTCATGTTTTTATATTTATTATGGTTTATTTATTTATCTTTATGGGCCAGATCATTCACAATGATTAAATTTTGATGCCAGGCACTATTTTCCAGCCCGTGGGGATCGGAAACGCCCTTCATGACATGTCGCGGACCGGCTCGGGTGACTGGTTCAAGGTAGACCAGGTTTATTTCGTGACAAGTATATTGAGTTTAATATCATATATTATTTGTATTAAATTCAATGGTAGTCAATGTATTTCAGTGGAAGTGATACATTGAAAAATAATCTTATCAATGTGTCTTGAATAGAAAGACTAGTGTTTTTTTGTAGTGGGAACTTGATGTTTGTGTTACCTTCCCCATTATGTTGGTTTTTTTTCTTATAAACACAATTTTTATGCTAATATAAAACATTGGTGGGATGTCGGTATCAAAAAACATGTGGGACTCCCACATAATTGGTAGTGGTTAATACCAACCCAACAAGTATCTAGATAAAACCTTATAGACCATCCATTAATTGTGTATTGATATATAATGGAAAATTCTTGTATATGATAATCCTAAACATAACAACGATTTAGTGAAAAAAAGGAGGAATCCATGTAAAAATACCCTATTCTATTATTTATTTAAATTCTATATTTCATGTGGTATAATTGTGTTTAGTTACCAGGAAGATCAATTAAACTTACTATCTATAGTGGTTTGATTTGAAATGGGTAAAAATTAAATAAATGGAATAAATAAAACATTTATTAATGATTCTCCCCACTATTGTTATACCTAGACAATATATTGGGAACCTCAATTGGTTTAATAGAAAAGGGTTCACCTTTGACTGAATATACCACATTGTTCCATATGTTTTTTTAGACAAAAATAATGTATATGATCAAATATAATGTTATATTAGAGATTCCACAAATGGAAAATTCAATTCTTATTTCTGTTAGTACCAAAAAAAGGTTTCTTCAAAGACCATAATGAATATATTGAAGAATGTGATAATAGATATGAGAAATAGTTTCATTAAGAGAGAGGGTACACCAACAACTGAATGACATGAGAGTCATACTCTATAAATGGAATATATTAAATCTGTTGATAATAGAACTTTAAATAATTATGTATCATACAATTATGAAAATTATTTTATTCAATTTTTTTTATTGATTTATTATTGAAGTAGGATATTATTAACTGAAATATCCTATCAAGGTTGTCACTTATACATTTTCCAATATCCAGGGATTATATGATTCAATGTCAAAACATGAAAATAAAGATGATAATTTAGAGAAATCATTTACTAAAATATTTCAAGGATAAATACTTAAATGAGAACATGTTGAATCCATGGAATAAAAATCATTACATTTCAATGAAAATATCACTCATGTATAAGAATATTTATAAATATTTTCCATTAAAAAAGTATAAAATTAAAATATTCCATACTAGATGATCCCGAAACATGAAGAATCACATAAAGCTACCATATAAGTCAATGATTCTGAATAAAATAAACCATAAAAAGGAATTTTCTACATCCCATTTAAAATAAAGAATCAATATCATTGATGATGAATTATTATAGGTTATTTGTGAGAAGGATGTGGTTGAAAAACATTTCATAAAACTCATCCTTGAATTTGAGACTCTGTAAAAATTCATTATAAATGTTAAAAAAGATAAACCCTAGGTTAAGTAAATGAGAGTTAAATAATTGAACTATCATATTCTGTTGGAAAATAAAATGAATGATGTTAAGGATTAGAATATAAAGATTCAATGTTAATATTTAGTGATTCCATTCAAGGGTGATAAAAATTACTTCAACATGAATTGACTTGATATGGTAGTGAAATTGAAAATTTGAAGGTGACAAAATTAAAGACAACCAAGAGTGTAAGTGATAATACATTAAATTCACATGATGACTAGAAGAACACTCAAACATTAAAATATCATTAGTTGTAGGTAGGTAATGTTTAGAAGTATTGAGAACACCCCAGATGAATCATCACAAATTAAGGAAAGAAGAATTATTTTCTATAGTATTTCAAATAAAAGTTTTACTATGGAAAAGACTCATTCATGTGGATATTAAAGAAATATATTTTCAAAAGATAAATATAATGAATTATAATTGAAATATATAATTATTTTTAAGATGTGCCTATTTTTACTGATGTTGTTTTATCTTAAGGAAGATGATTCAGAAATAATTATTTTCAAACATGGTTGAAGAAGATTTATTAGAAATCCACTATATCATAAAATTCGGATAGGAGTGAGATTTTGAAATCTTATTATACATATAAATATAAAATGAAGAATCATATAGTCCAAAAATATTGATATGTCAATTCTATAACATTTTATCACAAAAGAAAAATAATATATGTGGGAATATCTAATGTTAAGTGAAATTCGGATGACTAAAGCATAATCCATAGATGAAGAGAAATCTTCCTATCATGAATGTATTTGTGAATACTACAGACCTTTGTGATTATTTTAATAGATGTGGTCATAGTTATGATGAGTGATGTATTATATCAACCATGCATTATTCATATGTTGATTATAATAAAAGTGAAGATTAAATGTAGAAGAAATATCAAAAGAAGAAAGGTCTTCCATGGGGTAAAATAAAAATAATATAGTCAATAAAATTGTGGAATAGGATATACCAAATATGAATGATTAAAAGGATTCTAAATAAATGAATTTTTGATTATAATGTTGAAGAAGAGCACATATAATGGACATTTTCAAATAGTTTATAAAAACCAATTTTAGTGGAAGAAATTAAATATTGAATAAGGAATCAATCTTGAAAGAAAGTAAAAGGGTTTATTTAGTGAATTAAATCCAAGATAAAAATTAAAATTTAATGACTATTTATATAATAAATATAACCCTATACTATTAGATATATTCATGGTGGGTTCATAAGGTTTCAGAATATAATGATAAGTGAATTACATAGTTTCATGGGAAAAAACTTGTGATGAACAAAGTGAAAGCACCAATAGATTATTGTGAAAAACAATATACTATGAAGAAGGATTCCATGCATAAGAATAAAACTAAAAGTTTACTAAAATAACTATTATTCATATGGATATATTAGTTGGAACTAGGGTGGATGTTGGAGAAGACACAAAATGATGAAAATGCAATTCATCAGGTAATAAAGAATTTTGTACACTATAAGAAGAAATAATAAGTCGTACAATAATTTATGCCACCCTATAAAAATTATGTATTTAATACTATGGTTGAAATAATTATTAATTGCAATAAATGTTATGTGAGTTGAATTGAGTTTCCAGGTTGATAAATAAATCTCATACCTACTGTTTTGACTAAAAAAATTAAAGAACCACCTTATTCCTTTGTGTATTGGTATTTGTTTCTTCTTTTAGGTAATTATTGGTGAGACATATATTCATGGGGAGATATTAAGGTTTTAATTCTTTGAAAATTGTACATATTATGGTTTTTTATCCATCATAGATAAATTTATCTCAATTGGTGACATGATGTGTCCAAAAAAGTATTCCATTGATTTGAAAATACTGTTTATAATTTTTTCATGATTAAGACAATCCATTGAAAGGATGAAGGATTAATTTCAATCCCATTTTGGTAGTTAATTTGGATATATACGATATCTTAATATCCTAACATGTATCACATGAATATTTTGTACTTACAGTAAGGTCTTTATCTGATGATTTAAAAATTCATAAATTGATTCTTTCAATTGAAGGGAAATGTTCTTCTATCTCAATATGAAAAATAATTATGAATCAGAGGGTTAGATACTAATTATTTCATGAAAAAAGTAAATTTTATTAATAAATTTGATGTATTTTAATGTACATGAATATTTTTAATCAATTTTTGAGCTAAATGTTGGAGATAATATGAAATATTTTATAAAATCCCCGTGAAAGAAGTTTTTCGTGTTTGGATCACATGATGAAGAGTAAATTAGATCATTGATTGTAAAATTTTATCAATAATGTATTATACATTATGTATAGGTCATATAGACTTAGATTTGGTTAATTTTATCTCTTTCATATGTTTTTTCCTCCTATCATTATGTAAAAAATATCATATTGTATGTATCCAAAAAATAAATGATTTTGTTTTTAATTTTGACAATAAATTATAATTCTTTATCATAATTATATCATTGGTTTTATTTTCAATAATGGGTAGAATACAATAGTTACATTAGAAATGAAATGGATATTGAAAACAATTTATAGCAGAAGATTGGGGAAAACATGTTGTTCATAGATGTTGGAATTGTTCTCATGTAGAATTTGTTGTCAAAAATATAATCTATTTGAAAATTTAATATGTTTATATTTTATTATTAAATAAATATTATATAAATATAAAACATATTCAAATTTCATTTGGATAATTCAAAATGTTTACAACATTCTATGAGGTTAATTTTATGATGATTCACAATAATAAATAGTTTGAAGAAACATAGAGTTATGAAGAATGATGATTATTTGAATTGATGATTGCATAAATTAATATAAAGTGGTTATGTGAAAATAAAATCGAAACTATAAAGGCCATTTATATAGATTATATGGTCTTTAGAAGTATTTTATATTTTCTAAATTTTTTGTGTTCTTATATGGAATGGAATTTATTTAAATAACATGTTTAGATTATGTGTTTGATTTTCATATTGAAAATTATTTTTATATACAAATTGTTATTCCCAATAAAGAAATTGGAATTCCATTTTAGCCACATGAGACATCTTCTCATACTCACTCTAGTAGAAATATAAACCTCTAGGTAGATCCAACCCTAACACTATCATTGTGGAAAGATATAGAATATTCTCTAATATTTTGTATAAAGGAAATAGTGGTTATGAATTGCACTCATAGTGTGATAATGGTGTCACACACAGTGGAGGTAGGTGTCTCCCATCCCATGTATGTGTGTGTTCTATTTCTAGGTGTCAATGAAGATTCCAAATAGAGTCCTATAAAATGTGGAAAGACTTGTTATGTAGTGAAAAAATAAATAGGTAAATAATGTGGGACTTTACATATGTCATGTACCATTCAAACACATTAAAAGTTAATTAAAAATCATGAGGAATTAGATCCATTGTATACTAGCCATTCAATCATACCATCCAAGTATATGATTAACCTTGGACACCCTAACGATATGTAGTGTACTAAAATATTTTCATGCTGTGATGTTTAATGAAATAGTTGATCTTTTGATTTCTATTTTAACATATTGATGGTACGAACATGATAGATGTATGTATGGAACATTATATTCATGAATGATCCATATTTTATTTTTTTCAACCATCATTATCTACCTCTAATATATGTCTAGGGGTTACTATTCATTAGTTTCTTCACAAGAAAATATCTCAATATTGATCCAATATCAATATAGTGATAGAGATTATTGAATGAGTTTTGACTTCGTATTCAGAGGGAGTAGAAATGTATTCATGAAACAAGATAAAGTATTATTTTTTTGTAATTTTTTTGATATTTTGAGGAATTTTCATGTGATTTAGTGTGATTGAAGAGGTGATTCAATGAAAATTGAAGAAAGGTAGTGCACATAGGGATCTGATGTAGTAGAATGAGTTAGTGTGGTTTGAAATTTACCCATAACCTTCTATATTTGTTGTATAAACTTATTCTCAATAAAAATAGAGGGGGAGATCTAAGATAGGTGAAATAGAGACTATTGGGATATCAGTATTTTTGATGGAAAATTTGTTATATTAATGTGTTTTGATTTGTAATGCATTATCCACTTCATGAATAATTGTATTGTTATTTTAAGTCATCATAGTTAAAACCACCTGAAAATTTATAAAATGGTAATCTTTTTTTAAAACAATACATGATGTTATAGTTTAATTCCATGAGATTCATAAGTTTGGGATGTTCAGATCACATATTAAAATATAGAAAGAAGGAACAAAATCCCATGCACTCAATTGACACAAAAGATATATTGATAAATTTAATCAAACATAGTGTGTTCCATAGTGTTGTAAGAGCATATTTTGATATATTCATATGAAGTATGTTGAGAACAATCTATATGAATAACATGAATTCAATATTCTTGTATAAATTTAACAGAGTAAAAATCAGTGAGTTTAACACAAATTTATTGATATATGAAGAGTGTGTGTAAAAAGAGAACCATTCATGAAATATTATTTTCATGAAAATATTAATCATATTATTTCATTCATAGATACCAGTGAATATATTATTTATAGTAATTTTTTTATATGAAGTGATATAGTTCAATAAATGGTTGAGGAAGGAAACATTAAATTTCATGATGATTTTGTATTTGATCATTAAAATTTTTTTCCTGAGATACATTAGGAGTGATATATTATAATAATTTATAATATAATACTTATTTGACAATCATACATTTATTTCCGACTACATCTTGTTTTAGTTGAATACATTTTTGTAGAAGTGGGAAAGTGTATAATCATATATTCTTAGTGGAATGAAGATGAATATTTTTTTTCTATGATAGATTGAATATTTCTTGATCTTACTAATTTTTGAGGTGTTGATTTTATAAACAAAAGTGTGATTTTAAAATAGAAAAAAAATTGGATTCCTGTAAAAAAAAATAACACTTCTAGGATTCCAGTATAATTTTGGAAGTGGCTAATACCCACATATCATGTATATATGATAATACATGGATTACACCCATATTTGTTTTAACTAATTTGTATCCATTGATATATCTATTATATCATCTCAAACATAGTAAAGACATATTCATCCTCCTCGGGGGTGGCGCATTAAAAAATTACAATATTTTTTTAACTGATTTAATTGATGTCTTATATTTTCTATAAATGTGATGGTTTATAAGGAACATCTATTTATCCTAATATTTGATGAGTTTCAAATTATTAAGGTGTAAAATTTACAAAAATAACTCTATAAAAGAAATGTACATTGATTCAACTCCTCTAATCATCCATACATGATATTATGGTAACTTCACCCTCTTTTTCTCTTTTGATTCAAACATTACATTTACAGTAAAGGGTTTTTTATAGAAACTTAATTTATCGATACATATTTCATATTTTTCACCATTATATAATTGATATGCTGAAATTAATACCTGATTAATATCATTTAATATATTTATGTATTTAATGGGGTTTTTAAGAGTCATATCATTCTGTTTATTTAAATGATTTTTTATTCAAAGGACACTAATGATTTACAATTTATATTTATCTACTATCAATTCCACAATTCTTCTTAGACATTTAATATTATATTTTCTTTTTTATTCTTCATTCATAGCCCTATTTCCATCATGTATAATAAATATATTTAATTTCATGATATTGGATGTTCCATTTCATGATAACCATCTTATATTCTTTTTATTCTTATCCTATATTTATCATAGGTGGTTATTATTATCCAATTTCAATTATCTAAGACACATGTATTTAATAAACCATATTTTATATTTCATGGTGTACATAATGCACCATTTTTATTTTATATTATTACTGTTTCATTATTCATAACATTTAATATTCTATTTTAAATTCTATGCTTCATGGGGTATTGATTTAAAATTTTCTACAGTCATAAGTATTTGTTTTCTATTATCAATTTCATTATAAATATTACATACAACCCACAATTTTTCTTTAATATGGCATATTTAATTTCCTATTATCTATAAGTTTTATTAATATTTATCATTTCATTAAATATGAATTTCATGGCATCTATCTCATGATCATTTGAATTTTATGATAACATTACTATAATAGTATTACATCTCAATTTTTCTTTATGAAATCTGTTTTATATACAAAATATAGTTCTTTGTGGTGTATATATTTGCAATACATTACCTAGTCTTACCATAATAATATTTTTCAATATGCTAGAGATTATTTTATATATATCCCTATCATCATATTTCAAAATGATTATTTTTTATGCATATTTTTATTTTTATTCGTTTCCATTATAAATACCTTATTTTTTGTTACATTTTTTGATGCATTTTCACCTCTATATCCATACAAAAATTGACTAATAAAATTATTTAATTAATCTTTGACTATTAAATTGTGTGGATTTTTGAGTATGTTTATATAAAAAACTATTCCAATTATTTTTTTGGGAAATATTGATAATCGTTAATATTGTTATTCAGATAAAAAAAATTATTGACCACTCAAAAAAGATAATTATGTTTTATTTAACCATAAAAATTCGTTATTCTATTGTTTTATGTTCAATTCATTACTAGAAATGTATTGTAATTCCATATAATTGAATCCCAATATATTTTTTTACATATTACTAGGAAAGGTTATTCTTTTATTGTACTTACTTTAATATCATTAATATTACGAAGGAGTCAAAATTATAGAATTGACAAGTGTGGAATCATATTATATAGACCTTGGATGTAGAGGATGGCATCATAAAATAATAGGATAAAATATTTGTTATATTCCTACCCAATGCATGCACGATGTCTTGGTTACAAAATTAATTGAAAAAATGATATATTTGTTTCAAAGCAGAGGGAATGAAAAAAAATTAGGTTATGGTCATTATCGAAATAATAATGTATTGGGAGATGGATTGACATAAAAGATCATGATTTATGACATTATTCATTCAATCACCATTATTTGAGTTGTTTCTATCCTTCTGGTTATTTATATTATTATTTTTTCCATGAATTTGTTTCCAGATTATTAGATCATTTATATGGAATTATTTTATTATTATTTGATTCCTATAATATTATTAAATGGAATTTGTTCATTGATTACATACAATATATGGTTTCCCTTGTGGAATATTTTATATCACCCTTATTATGTCTCTCTTTCCCCGAGTTATGATGAAATATATTACACATGATATTTCTTGTAGTGTATCATCTGTGAAGATTTTTAAAGAAGATTTTGATGACTTATTATTGATAAATTATATTCATATATAGTGTAATAAATATCTACTTGTTGATAAAGTCATGGGATTTTATAGTTAATGTATTTTTAGGAATATATAAAACATTAAATCATAATGGTCCATAAAATTTAATGGGCTCAATATTTTTTAGTGATTTTGTAATTACGGATGTGTGAAATTAGGTTGATTCGGTTCATTTACATATTACATTGTGATGCATATGTTTATTTTAACCAAATATTGGATTGATGGTATATTGAATCATTATTTTTATCAATATAGAGTTCCAGTAATTTTATATACTAAGATGTTTGCATTTTAATGTAATTAATAGTAGCAAATGTCATCATAGTTTGAAAAAATAAATTTGGTTATAATTTCAAAGGTACAGATAACCCTTTTGGATTATATGAAATATTATTGGATACATTTTTCATTCTGATGATTATGATTAGGAAAATTAAAGAAACATATTTGGATACCATTATATATATACCTATACTTGAGTCTTTGGGTTGGAAAAATCCAATTTTTTTGAAAATTATAGAGAATGTTTTGTCATTGAAATTACATTCTTGTATGGATACTATGAAGTGGATATTACTATATAAACAATACAGCAAGTGGTAACCACAATGAAAACGTTTTTTGAGTATTGAATCTATATCTCCTTGTTACATAATTTTTTTGACCTAATATTTCACACATGGTATGACATTTGTTGAGGATATTCATTAGATGATTCTCATAAAACATTCATAACATTATAAAGGAATTAAAAAATTGGTTAGATAACATAATAAGAAATTATCATAGATAAATTATACTAAATTTATATTCTAAAATTTAATGATATTATTTAAATAATAAGTGCTTATGTTGATAAATTGTATGCTGAATTTTGAGTGAATATATTTCCCTAAATTTTGGTTTCTAAATATTACAATAATGGTCATGGTAAATTAGGAATAGGTTTCAGTTTTTATTAATTGAATCAATATAAAAAACCATGATAGAAATTTTTTGAACCAATAGTGATATATCATGAACTGAAATATATTTATTCTAATATGTTGTAGAAATAGATAATGAAATTTTGAGGTGGAATTTTTATTAATCAAATTTTGATGTAAACATTTCTTCACTAATGTTAACTATTTTTTATTTAGTAATAGTTCAATATTGAAGGAAAAATGATAAAAATGCATTCTATGGGAAATGATTAATCAGTCCAAATAATAATTCAAATTGGATAATATTTGAATTGATAAATCATACTCTTTTCAAAAACCATCTATCCCAAATTATGTTTAATCATGTGAATATAGTTTAATTTCTAAAAAACTAAGGAAAAGAACGATGCATTTTCATGGAAGTGGAAGTGTAAAATATGATGAAGAAAAGGTGATTAAATCTCTTTAATGTAAATTTGTGGTTATATTAACAAATAAAAATTACATTAAGGAACTAATTGATGATTCTTGTATAAACAATGATGGAATAAAGTGATATGGTGTAATGGAATGATAAAGAAATAATTTTACACCAAGGGGAGAAAAGATGTGTTTCATTATCATAAATAAAATAATATAGTAGAAAACTAATTTTATATTAAATATTGAATTAATCATATCTCATATACACCCTGAATAAATTTTTTATTAAGTGATAACTAAAAATTCAAGAACACTATTTATATAATAGTGGAGAATGTAATACCCTTAGAATTTAAAATATATTTACCATTAAAACATAATATAATTGATTTATTTCTATACATAAAACAAAAACAAAAAATGAAACAACAGAAAAATTATATAACATGAATGTTATGACATATCAATTGGGTTATCTGGTATAAAAATATGATCCATATTACAAAGGCAAGAATAATAAATGGCATATGGAAGTTAGAGTTTTCTTTAGGAATCATATTTCCCTGAGCATTGGAAAGAGGATACATGATTATAGTTTTATCTAAACCAAGACTATGTTTAACTAAAAACCCATATTATGGGTGAAATAGTATTAAACATAATATATTGATCATAGAAATTTATAAATCATTTATACTAGTAGAATCACAACCCCAATTTCCAATAGAGATTACCTTATTCTTAGATATTACACAAAGATATTTAGGGGTAATGTTACTAGAAATTTAAATGATATAATATATTTAATTTTAATTTAATAATTTAGTAACCAAATTTTTTTTACATATTTCACATGTTTAACATTGAAGGAAGAAGACAATTCATTTGGTACTATGTTGACACACATGACAAGATCATTATATTCTAAAAATATTCATTCAAAAGATGGATTTAAAATTACATATTTAAATAAAAAATATATTATAGATATGAATCATTTTCTGTATTAATAATATTTTAGAACCATAATTTATTATAAATTTATCTGAAAAATCATAATAAAATTCAATATTATAAAGATTTATTTTCCATGGAAAAAATTTATAATAATATATTTATATTTTGCTTATAAGTTAAATTCATAAATTTTAATCAATTAATTTGAAAAATTTGAGATACATTTGGATTTTATAAAAACAATATTACATAAATATGGAATTTATATATTTTTTAGAGTAATTTATTTTTATGTGACTTGTGGAAAATATAGTTTTTACTAAAACAATAGATTTTTTGGTTACGTCCAAAAGTAATTATATGTTAGGAAATTATCAAACAATTTCATTGATAAAATATGATTTTAATTTTTAGAAATATACATTTAAAAATACTTTTATGAATTATGAAAACAATTGTTCAAAATTTTATAAGAATAATTAATATTACAAAAAAAATAAACTATTTTTGGGTTTTTTATTATTTAATTTGTATTATCACAAAAATCATTTTTGAGATGATTTTATTGTCACATACCATTTTTTGTATTATAATGATCCAATTTATTTTATGAAAATCTAAAAAATTGATATTTTATCCAACGTATAAATTTTATGATTATAAATTTACTTTTTATAAAAACTAGTTTTACTCTTGAAATGTGATAATGTTAAAAATATAGTTTCTTAAAAATAGAAATATTATTTAACAATAATTATCAAAAATTAAAAATCATTAGTTTAAAATTTGTAATAATACTAATTTCCGTTTTATGAGTTAAAAGTTAATTCCAACGGTAAAAATTAGTTACCATAGTAAAAAATTGTAAAAATGAAAAATTTATGTGTAAAAGGATTGATACAATTTCAAAAAACATATGAAAAAATTAGTTGTTTTATAAACATGATTACTTCACACACATAATTTATTCATACTTTTAATCCTTTTACCAACGAATAGTGACATAACATTGTTGAAATATAATGTTTTCCCCAAATTACCCTTCTCTTCACTAATATGGAGTAAACACTTTGACCCCATCAACGAAAATTATTCCATTCAAAATGCATCCTGAATCATGGAAAATTTTATCATCCTAGAAACCTGTATCATTTTCATAATAATCTAGTCTCAATTAGTTATCCTAAGACATTCATTTCCAATGAGACCATCCATATATTGTTCAAGGTGCCAATGTCAGTATTATATAATCCTTAACAATTTATTATTATCTAATATCTTCAAAAAAATATCGAATCCATTATAATATAATAACCTCCAAATAATTTTTATACAAAAGTGTTTTTATATTACTATTACAGCCATTATTTATTATTTCTTATCCAACCAAATAAATATCATTGATCTTGATTTTTTTATGACTACCACCTCCATGAAATCATGCCCTATATTTCTTCACTATCACATCTATTCCCTAATTTTATGGATGTATTTTCTCAACAAAATTTTCATGACTAATTAAATAATTAATATTATGATACAAATTAAAAACCAACTTCTTTATATCTCATTAAACTAGAAATAAAAACAATAATCTTGTGATATGTAGACTACTTCCACCATGTAGTAACATATATTCTTTTCACCTAGTTGGATTAATATTGTAACACCTATATATTTTAATAAAATATATTTTGTTTAAATAAATTGATTCTTTCATGAGTTACATTATACGCAACACCGTCTTAGATTTCATTACATACGATACTAAGATCCAATGAAAATAATTTTATTATTGTATTTAAGAAAGCAAGATAATTTTATCCTAACTGCTAAGACTCTAGGTTTTAATGTAATTAAATAAATTATGAAAATATTATTTATACTTGTATATATAATTAATTATTAAGTGAATAATTAATATTAAATTAAAATAAAATATTTTTTATAAAAATAAAATGGTTTTTCATGAAATATTTAAATGTGCACAAGTGTGTACGAATAAAAAAAATTAAAATAACTATTTTTGAGATATATTAATGAAAAATATAATCCATATATTTTTTAATAATAATTTTATGTTTTTTCTAGAGATGATATCAATAAAATCCAATTATACCCATAAAAATGTATAAAAATACTCTTTTCTCTCCATTTAATTAGAAAATATATTTTCAATCCAATTTTGAAACATTTATATTGAATATTTTAAAAATAAAAATCTTATTTTAAATAAAAATATAAAACAAATTGATGAATATTTTTATTTTTAAGATAATTTTCATATTCTCATGAATATCAAAAATACTTTTTTTAATGAAATCTATATTTTCTTATAGTCATTATAAGGTAAAATTTTATTTTTGATTAGTTTTAAATTTTAATTAGTTCATTTTGATTTAAAATAGTCTAATTATGGATTTTATAAGTATTTTATAAAATAATTTATTATAGAAACAAATTTAATATTTTAAAAGGTCATTTTTCGAAAAAAAAATGTTCTTTAGGGAAATGTAATGACATTATATTAAATTAAATTCTGAAAACAATGTGTTTTCAATTTTGAAAAATAGATTTAATATTTTGATTCCTGAGGTAATTTTTGTAGTAGGTAAATTTAATTTTTCTCCCTTCATATTATTAACCATTGTAAATATGTTTACAATGGTAAAGGAAAAATTAGGAAATTTATGTTAAAAAGGCCATTTTAAAGACAATACAACTAAACTAAAAAATGAAAAAACATATATAATTTGAAAAATTAAATTCTACCCATAAAACATAAGGATCAAAATTTAGTCATTTAATTGGAATTTGTCTATGAAAATGACTTGTATAATACTTAAACCAATGAAAGATGGAAAATATCATTTTCTTTGTCATTAATATGTCGTATAAATCCCCATGGATAAATATGGATTTTATGGACAAATATCAATGTTAATTCTTAAATTAATAATTATATTTAAATTTTATTTATTTTTTTTTTACATTTTGAGCAACTTAGATTAAAATATTATATTTTTTATATTTTATTAATTGAAAATTTAAAGATTTCATACGCATATTTAAAATATCATATGACTTAAAATATTGATTTAATCAAAATATATATTTTACTATGAAAACATTTTTGAAATAAATAATATTTATCTTTATCATGGTATTTTATTTTGTATTTTTTTGTGAACAATTATGTATATTAAATTATTAAACAACAATGATCTTTACATTAATTTATTAAAGAAAATATTAAATAAATAATATTTAAAATGCCAAAAAAATTATAATTTGATATAATTAAGGTTATTCATG
This sequence comes from Viscum album, assembly GCA_963277665.1. Lineage (NCBI taxonomy): Eukaryota > Viridiplantae > Streptophyta > Magnoliopsida > Santalales > Viscaceae > Viscum > Viscum album. Next base: position 1,176,335,955 of record OY728134.1, read on the forward strand.
ATTTTTATAGGTCACCAGGAAATATTATGAGGGTTTTAAATAATTTTGTTCTAAGTTATCCGGAAGTTTTTATTTTATTATAATTCAATATATTGAATTGTGACAAAATTGAAAGTGATGATATTTTATATAAATAATATTTTACTAATTTTTTTAAAAATAATAAAAATATTTTTAAATTAAAAAGTGGCTATGTTCTAAAAGTTTCATTTATGGGATATTAACATTGTATATGTAAAAAAATTATAACATTTTAATATTTAAAATTTTATACCACATTTAAAATCAAATAGGATAATTAAGGGTTGATAAAAAAATATAAGGTACAAAAAAAACCCATGACATTTCTAAATTTTATTTTTTAATGATATTAAAACCCTATATTATCATATATTTAAATCTATGGAAAGTTAGAGTTATTTAGATTGATATTGAATTATTCATAAATTAAATTTTTTAAAAATTGAAAAAGTGCACCTCACCTCAATTTTAAAAGGGGACATCCTCTATCACTTCCTCACACCACATTAATCCTTATAACTTGACCAAAATATGAAAATTTTCCTTGTAAACACCCATAAGAACATTATATTTGTGGTGGTATTCCCAAAAGGCCAATACTGGAGTCCTTTATGGTATATCTAAAGGGGTCTCAATGATGAATATTAGTTTTAGATACATATAAAGAAAACCAATCCCAAGGGTACGGTCAATTTTAGAATCACATTATTATTTGAGATTGTCTATACATAAGTATATACTAGGTTACAATTATCATCCATGTAAATGTTTCCTAAAATTAATTTCTATTATATATTTAAAATTCCTCTATAATTGTTTTAATGTAATTTTTATCCATTTTTGAATTTTTACTAAACACTATAAAAGGAATAATTTAATAATTTTCCTAATCTGGTACCTTTTAAATTTTCCATCAAGTGTATGACAATAATTTTTTCTTTTAACTTATATATAATGAGTTGATGTTTCACTTCTCATAACGCCTAATTTTTTTTAATTCTTTCCTTTCATGGGTAAATGAGTATTTTCAATGAAGATAGTTTCATTTAAAATTCAGTTTCATTTTAAAAAATGAAAAAAAAAATCCAAGAAGAAAGGATATTTTCTTAATGATTTTTTCCACGTAATCTCAAAATTATTTTCCATATAAGAGAAAAGTATTTTAGGGTACTTCTGTTTTCTTGGAGATATGATTAATTTGTAGATTTTTATTCATTCTATGAATGCATTGTGTTTATAAAGAAATCATATTTTGAAACCCTTTTCTTTTTTGTGTGTTATGTTATGATGAAATAATGTTTATGAAAGTGTATTCCTATTATTCTCAATAACAACATTAAAGTGCTTCACACGTGGTGTGAAGGGAACAAAGTGGCGGATCACTTTGCCTCCATGGCTGAGCCCAACTCCAACATCTAACGCATCTCGAATGGGGATCTCATGAAACCGGAGGGTGTGTATCTCATACGAGGGATGCCCTTTATAACGACCCATACATTACATACATTGTTAATACTTAAATATTGAAGCATTCTTATTACAACATATAAAAAAACCACGAAAGGACCGTATAGGTATAGTGTCTTTAGAAACTGGGAAACATAAACAACTGGTTCATAAAGCGTCTACATTGTCTCCCATTTATATCATCATATCTATAGTCCCTTTTGGAATATCTTACTTAATAACCTTCTTCCTGACCTAGGGAAAGAAAACATACAAAGGGTGAGCTCAAATGCTCAGTAAGGGTAAACAAAAGAAATATCAATCACATCATATTCATAAGAACATAACATTTTGGAAATCTTAACCTACAAAACAGATCATAATATCATAACATGGGATAAATCATAGTAGTGAAATGTAATCCCAATAATCCTAACTTAAAACATGAAACTTTGTGGCATACACACATAATCATAGAGAATCATTTCTTATTAGTCAAGACTCATTTCCAAGACTATATTAGTGGACAAAGTCCATTTCTGAACCGAGTTCACTCCTCGTTTCGGTCCGGTTTCACTGAACCGGTTTAACCTACCGTTCCAGTCTTGTCTATCTCATGAGATATAAAATCTTTACCCATTGCATTGGAGGGAGATATAGGTCCCACCAATCTTATTATGATACCATTCTTATGTGTGCCACAAATTCATAAACCATACATCATAGCATAACCCATGTAATAAAAATGGGAATCGTAAACATCGTGACATAATAAAACAATTCATATAATATAAAGGAATTCATAAAAATAATTCCATCACAACATAATAAAATCAATGTAATAATAGGGATAAAAACAGAACCCTTTGTTAAATTAGATGGAAAATAATTTTGATAAAACACTTGAACTCCATTCTTGAGGAAAATATCCTTTCTAATTCAAAAACAGTTTCCTTTCTTAACATGTCATACAATTTCAAACTAAAATATGTTGATTAAAAATATACTTGAAAACTTGTAAAGTAAGCTTCTTGGAAATAATTTTTTAAAAATCCATTCATGCCATATAAGTTAAAAAAACATTCTTCTCGTACTTTTGCCAGAAAAGTCAAAAAAAGTAACTCGTAACGTAAACAAAAGAAATATTCCTTACATACCATTTAGTAAAAGTAAAAAATGGGTAAAAATGACTTTAAACATACATGAAAACACTTTTATAAAACATTTACATGGATGATATAAATAACCCCAGTAAATACGTATGAATAAGCAATCTCGGATAAAAATGAGATTTGAAAAATTATCCCTTACCTTAGGTCCGATTTGCTTCATAAGTATCCAAACCTCCTGTATAATGATTTAAATAATGTTATTGACTTATTCCAGAATCATACTTATTGTTATGATATCATATATGGTCATATTCTTAGCTTATTATTAGTAATATTTCATTACTACTTGTTATTCGGGTGTTTATTACTTTTTTGTTCTTAAGCGTGTTTGTTGAATAAATTTTTATTCTTCTCTTTAGGTTATAGATGCCTCATTTACAGAATGGTATGATTGTAATATATATCATATTCATTCATTAAATTCATTTATATAATCATTATGCAATGAAGATCATGTAGAACGAATCGCATCACATCGTGGAGACGGTATTGCATACGTACGCATGAGCGATGATATCGTTCCCATGATCGTGGAATTGTTTTGGAGTGTATGTATACTATTTCAGAATCAATACCAATTTTTAATAGTCATATATAGTCATTATTTACACCATTATACCCATCCAAGTAAGGTGGTGGTGGAAAATAGATTACACCACGGCGTGGAGACGATATTCCATACGTACACACGCGCGGTGATTTCGTTTTCAATAGGATGGATAGATGGTGAAATAGGGTTGTTTCATAATTATAATAACATATAATTATATTAGGGATACTGATGTTATTACTTCATAATGAAACAACTAAAGAAGAAGAAGTGGAAGAAGAAATAAAGAAGAAATAATCGGTAACGGACATTACCTCTTCTTTGAAGTGCTTCTTTGAGACCTCCTTTTAGGGTAATAAAATAGGTGTTTGAAGAAGACCAGAACCTCTAACATGTTTCTAGGGAAGTTTAGAGGACAAATTTTCAGGGTTTTTCTGAGCTTTAAGGCTCAAAGTGGTGTGAGGAAGAGGGAGGAGGAGGTGCCCTTTTATAAAGGAGGAGAGGGGTACCTTTGGAATAACAAAAACTATTATTTTATTATAAAGTCAAATTCGGTTTTAAATAACTCCAAATTGATTTATTCCGAAGCTAATGTGGGTATGGGTCTAATTTCTCTCATCTAATAGAATTTATAAAAGTTTAGGTTCCTATTTTAACCTTATCATTTAGATTTAACATTAAGTTAAATAATTTTACTTTTACCGTGTCTTTTTGTATTCTTATACTATAAGGTTAATAAACTTACTATAAGAAGCCAAAAGAACCCCAAGTTGTTTATTATTAATATATATAATATTAACTAAGTCATTTGGCCGAAATTTATATTTTTAAGAATAAAATAACAATTAATTATATAATATTTGTTTTAAAAACTATTTTATGTCAATTTTGACACTATTTAGTAATTGATTTTTGTGAAAATCATAACAGAATGATTAGTTCGTAAAAAGTTAATTAAATCAACACTAACATGTCATATTAACCTATAAAATTATTTTAATTCATAAAAAGTCATAAATTACATTTATTTGGGTATTTATAACATCAATTATGTCAATATTTCATTAATAAGATAATTACTGCATCATCTTTGTGTCATAATAAATGATAATTATTTAATCCTTAAAAATTCTAAATAAATTCCTATGATTTATATAATTGTATTAGCCTCCTTTTGACTATTCATGTTCTATGTTTCATGAAGTTTATCACTAAATTAAAATTATTATACTTATAAGATTTAAGAAAGTGACATGTTGTCACATTCTTTGGTTTTAATAATAATTTAATTATTTTTATGAACAAAAGTCCATTAAATGAATCTAATCTGACCCTTAGGTGATCTGGGTGGACTTTCACTCATCCAATATGATTTTTACATGTGTTAGGGTGATTTTATAATATTATAGTTACCCTTAATTACACGATTTACCTTTAACTATGGTAAATAAAATTTACTGTAGTTACTATTCATTCTTCCCAAAAATAAAAAGTAGCTTATTAACATAATTTTGATCCACTGATTACAAATATGAGATCCATTTTTCCAAATTCAATACACAAATGTTTCTGAAATTAAATTAAAATTAATCCCGTTGTCGAAAGAAAACGGGTTTTTTCTTTAAAACATTGCAAAAGATTGAATTGATTTATCCTACGAATTCAAGGTAGAATCAATGCTATTGACATAAATTATATTAAATGGTAAAAATATATTCTATTTATACTTTAAACCCATTCAGTATTATAATTTAAGCATATAAATTATTGCGATGAAAAAAGTAGTTTTTAATTAAAATATAGCGTGTTTTTACCATTCATCAAAATATGAAAGTTACGAGAATAATATGAAAATTTTATCCAAAGTAAATTATTATTTCATGATTACAAATAAGAATTTTATATTGTCAAATTGAACTTATAAACATGTCAAAAACTAGATTTAATGTGGGTGCGCCATCAAAAGGCGGCAAAACTATATTTTTTTAAAAATACATATTTTACCCGAAATATTTATTTTGTTCTTATACCATGTTTTAGAAAATGTGTAAGACGAATAATAATGTTATAAGATTCAAAATTTAGTTAATACTATTCATAACAGCTAGTTCATAATAATATTATAATAATATATCGTAGTTTAGTAAAACCAAGTATTGTGTACAACACACGCTTTCGAGGAAGGTCGCGATTGCGTATAATGGAAGCCAAGTCAGGGTTGCTTGTTGTTCAAGAATCCTTCGTTGTTTCGTATAACATAATCCAACCATATTTCATTTATACATTGAATATATATATATATATATATACTTAATGTTGCGTAGAATAACTATTATCAAAATTGTGTGTAACACGATCCAAGAATAGTATTGCATATACTGCAAGCTAATACGGTGTTGCGTATAGTGCAAGGTAATCTTGGTGTAGTGTACAACACAATTCATTAATGAAATTAAAAGAATAGTTTTCATAAAATCTCAGGGTGTTACATTCTACCCCCTTAAAATTAATTTCGCCCTCAAAATTTGTCGGGGTTATAAATGGTTTACTACTCGAAATTTTCTTTCATATTAACCCACATTGTAAAAGGAAGACCAAAACCAATCTTTAAAAACAAAAGTATGAAATGTAACGGTTACCCAAATTAACTAATCACTGGGTTTCTACATAGGAGAACATAGGTGAAAATATTGGTATGGAAGAGAAATCTAACCATCATGTTCCTGATAGAGAGTGGTAGAGAACATGGATATGAAAAATCCATCAATCACAAAGCCATAAATTTGTGATGATCTAAGGTACCATCTAATTCATCGGATATAAGGGCACCAGGACAACATTTTTGGTTTTCAAGATCATTTCCCTAAAGTTGAAGAATTTGAATTAGAATAAATACTTACTTTATTTTGGTACAATCTCACTGTTGTTCATGCTTTGAACAATTTACACTTCATCTCTTAAAGAAAAGAAGTTGAATTTGTTATTCATGAAGTGTTAGCAGATCATGTGATAGAATGACAGGTCATTCCATCTATCACAAACAAAAGGTTAGAAAAAGTTATTAAATATACATAAGTCGATCTACAGTGAGATTAATCATATATGGTTCCTAAAATGGACTTATACTTCATATATCATACTAATTTATATAATAATGCAAATTTCTACTAAACAGGGACTTCCTGTAGGCCAGTGGTAGGCGATAAAGGTCAATCGCACTTCGGTTGTGGGTTCGATTCCCACAGCCTTGTCCGACGCGATGGGTTTTCGCACGTCCTGCAGGTTTCCCTTTTTATAAAACTATATTACTATAACATCACATCAATAATATCTAAAATACTTCTATCCTTAAACAATACTAACTTATTTCCAACATAATCCATTCCAATATTTAGGCTTATTCATAATACTATAGTCCACTCTCATAATATAGTGAAAACGATTACCAGAGATTTCATATAACAAGAATGTTAATACCATCGTTGATCCCCATATATCATAATATATGTCTTGTTGGTCACATTCCAAACATTCGAAGGCTTTAATCATGTATCCTCTTGAAAAATTAATACCCATTGAACCTTAGTGAAAACATGAATGCAGTTAAAAGTTAACACTTTCCACATACCAAAATCCTCAAAATTCTATATCCTCAAACCATGATATCACTTAGTCCTTATATCAATCATGAGCTCATGATTACTTTCAAACATATTAGATTCTCATTATCCCTTCATTATGTATATATCATCTGCTTTCCAAAAATATTTCAATCACTTTTCATGGTTACCGATGCCATAAAATTATTGAAAACCACAATAGAGAAAAACATAAATATTCCAATATTCCACGATAATATATACAACATTATTCTAGAATCTCATTACATAAACACTTAATCATTCCACCACATCGTTGTCATATTCAACATCGCCAATAGTGATCGCATGTGACATCCCTTTGCCCTTTTCCTTATGTGGTTTCTCATGTCGATCATCACTAACCCTTGGATTATGGCATTTATTATCATAATGCCCCATTTACTTGCACTTGAAGCATTGAAGTGTAGAAGGTTCATTCTGTGTATCCCTTCCTTTGTTTGCATCATTAGGCATCTTCTTCCCATCATTGAGGCATTCAAATGCCCGATGACCTTCCTTTCCACATTTGAAACATTTACTTGTCCCTTTAAGACAATCTCCACCATGCTTCTTTCCACACTTTGAGCATAAGGAAACATTCATCTTCTTTTCACCATTATTCTGAGATTTCTCCTTGAACTCCATCTTTCGTTTCTTGTCAAAACTATGAGATGGATAAGTAACACCAACTTCCATTTCTACCTTGATATCACAACGCACAATTTCTTCATAGCTACTGAAGTCTCTTATAGCTAATGCCCTTCGAAGATTTGGTTTTAAGCCACTGAAGAATCGATCAACTTTACTTTTAGGTTGGATGATAAAGCCAGATTCATACATTGCAAGCCTTGTAAAATTCTCTTCGTATACACCAATAGATTCATCATCCTTTTGCTTTAGTTCAAGAAACTCCTTCTCCATCTTTGTTTGAAGAATATGAGGGAAGTACTTATTGAAAAATAAGTTCTTGAACTCATCCCATTCCATGGACTCAATTTCATCTATTGGCCTCGTATTCTTAATAAGATTCCACCATTGATCAGCTTCACCTTCCAAACAATATACTGCTAAGATGAGCTTATAATGTTCAGAACATTGAAAAACTGAAAATATCTTTTCATTGGTACTAATCCATTGTTCAGCAACAAGTGGATCAGAAGACCCACTGAAAGAAGGTGGACGTTGTCTCATGAAGGACTCAATAGAATATTTTTCCCTTCTCTGCTCATTTGGAAGTCCAGAATGATTCATAGCTTGTGTAAGTACATCAATACGATTTTTCACTCCATCTACCATAATATTTGTTTGTAAAGTAGGAAAATCATTGCATTGTCCATTGCATTGATCAACACGGTTCCTTCGGGTTCCAGCCATCGTCTAAAACCCAAAAAGAATATTGTGAGCGGAAAAAATCATGCTAGGGAAAGCAACAAAATAAAGGGGGAGTACCTTCAATATCTAACATCTTTGGTTACCGTAATTCTATTAATATAACTTATACTTATACTTAACCTTAGGGACATCCCTAGATATACCTTAGAAATATCTCTAGGGATCTCAATAAAGTTCTCGCATCCTAGTTTCCAAAGGTTGACTAAACCTTTCTTCTAATACCAACTATAACAACCCATACTTTACATACATTGTTAATACTTCAAAATAGAAGCATTTTTATTGCAACATATAACAAAACCATGAATGGACCGTATAGGTATAGTGTCTTTAGAAACTGGGAAACATAAACAACTGGTTCATAAATAATCTACACTGTCTCCCATTTATTTCATCATATCTATAGTCCGTTTTGGCATATCTTACTTAATAACCTTCTGCCTGACCTGGGGAAAGAAAAAATACAAAGGGTGAGCTCAAAGGCTCAGTAAGGGTAAACAAAATAAATATCAATCACATCATATTCATAAGAACATAAAATTTTGGAAATCTTAACCTGCAAAATAGATCATAATATCATAACATGGGATAAATCATAGTAGTGAAATGTAATCCCAATAATCATAACTTAAAACATGAATCTTTGTGCCATACACACATAATCATAGAGAATCATTTCTTATTAGTCAAGACTCATTGCCAAGACTATCTTAGTAGAAAAAGTCCATTTCTGAACCGACTTCACTCTTCGTTTTAGTCCAGTTTCACTGAACCGGTCTAACCTGCCGTTCCAGCCATGTCTATCTCATGAGATATAAAATATTTATCCAATGCATTGAAGGGATATATAGCTCCCACCCATCTTATAATGATACCATTCTTATGTGTGCCACAAAATCATAAACCATACATCATAGCATAATCCATGTAATAAAAATGGGAATCTTAAACATTGTGTCATAATAAAACAATTCATATAATATAAAGGAATTCATAAAAATAATTTCATCACAACATAATCAAATCAATGTAACAATAGGGATAAAAACAGAACCCTTTATTATCTTAGATGGAAAATAATTTTGATAAAACACTTAAACTCCATTCTTGAGGAAAATATCCTTTCTACTTCAAAGATAGTTTCCTTTCTTAACATGTCATAAAATTTTAAACTAAAAGAGGTTGATTAAAAAAAAACTTGAAAACTTGTAAATTAATCTTCTTGGAAATAATTTTTAAAAAATCCATTCATGCCGTATAAGTTAAAAAACATTCTTCTCATACTTTTGCCAGAAAAGTCAAAAAAAAGTACCTTGTAACGTAAACAAAAGAAAGATTCCTTACATACCATGTAGTAAAAGTAAAAAATGGGTAAAAATTACTTTAAACATACATGTAAACACTTTTATAAAACATTTACATGGATGATAGATATAACCCCAGTAAATACGTATGAATAAGCAATCTCGGATAAAAATGAGATTTGCAAAATTATCCCTTACCTTAGGTCCGATTTGCTTCGTAAGTGTCCAAACCTCCTGTATAATGATTTAAATAATGTTATTGACATATTCCACAATCATACTTATTGTTATGATATCATATATGGTCATATTCTTAGCTTATTATTAGTAATATTTCATTACTACTTGTTATTCGGGTGTTTATTACTTTTTTGTTCTTATGCGTGTTTGTAGAATAAATTCTTATTATTCCCTTTAGGTTATAGATACCTCATTTACAGAATGTTATTATTCTAATATATATCATATTCATTCATTCAATTCATTTATATAATCATTATGCAATGAATATCATGTATAACGAATCGCATCACATCGTAGAGACGATATTCCGTACGTACGCACGAGGGATGATATTGTTCCCATGATCGTGGAATTGTATTGGAGCATATGTATACTATTTCAGAATCAATACTACTTTTTAATAGTCATATATAGTCATTATTTACACCATTATACCCATCCAAGTAAGGTGGTTGTGGAAAATAGATTACACCATGGCGTGGAGATGGTATTCTGTACGTACACACGCGCGGTGATTTCATTTTCCGTAGGATGGATAGACGGTGAAATTGGGTTGTTTCATACTTATAATAACATTTCAGTATATGAGAGATACTGATGTTATTAATTCATAATTAATCCACTAAAGAAGAAGAAGCGGAAGAAGAAATAAAGATGAAATAATCGGTAACGGACATTACCTCTTCTTTGAAGTGCTTCTTTGAGACCTCCTTTTAGGTTACTAAAATAGGTCTTTGAAGAAAACCGGAACCTCTAGGATGTTTCTAGGGAAATGGAGAGGAGAACTAGGCAGGTTTTTTCTGAGCTTTAAGGCCCAAAGTGGTGTGAGTAAGAGGGAGGAGGAGGTGCCCTTTTATAATGGAGGAGAGGGGTACCTTTGGAATAACTAAAACTATTATTTTATTATAAAGTAAAATTCGGTTTTAAATAGCTCCAAACTGATTTATTTAGAAGCTAAGGAGGGTATGGGTAGAAATTATTTCATCCAATAGAATTTAGACAAGTTTAGGTTCCTATTTTAGCCTTATCATTTAGATTTAACATTAAGTTAAATAATTTTACTTTTACCGTGTCTTCTTGTGTTCTTAAACTATAAGGTTAATAAAATTACTATAAGAAGCCAAACGAACTCCAAGTTGTTTATTATTAATATATATAACCTTAACTAAGTCATTTGACCGAACCTTAGATTTTTAGGAATAAAATAACAATTCATAATATAATATTTGTTTTAAAAACTATTTTATGTCAATTTTATCACTATTTAGTAATTGATTCTTGTGAAACTCATAACAAAATGATTAGTTCGAAAAATGTTTATTAAATCACTAATAACATGTCATTTTAACCTATTAAATTAGTTTATTTCATAAAAAGTCTTAAATTACATTTATTTGGGTATTTATAACATCAATTATGTTAATATTTCATTAATAAGACAATTACTGCATCATCTTTGTGTCATAATAAATGATAATTATTTAATCCCTAAAAATTATAAAAAAATTCCTATGATGTAGATAATTGTATTAGATTTCTGGAGACGATTCATGTTTTAAGTTTCATGAAGTTTATCACTAAAGTAAAATTATTATACTTATAAGATTTTAGAAAGTGACATGTTGTCACATTCTTTGGTTTAAATAATAATTAAATTATTTTCATGGAAAAAAGTTCATTAAATGAATCTAATCCTACCCTTAGGTGATATGGGTCGACTTTTAGTCATCTAATAGGATTTTGACATGTGTTAGGGTAATTTTATAATATTATATTTACCCTTAATTACCTGATTTACCTTTAACTATGGTAAATAAAATTTACCGTAGTTACTATTCATAATTCCCAAAAATAAAAAGTAGCTTATTAACATAATTTGGATCCACTTATTCCAAATATGGAATCCATTTTTCCAAATTCAATACAAAAAAGTTGCAGAAATTAAATTAAAATTAATCCCGTTGTCGAAAGAAAACAGGTTTTTTCATTAAAACATTGCAAAAGAATGAATTGATTTATCCTACAAATTCAAGGTAGAATCAATGATAATGACATACATTATATTAAATGGTAAAAATATATTCCATTTATAATTTAAAACCATTCAATATTATAATTTAACAATATAAATTATTGCGATGAAAAAAGTTGTTTTTAATTAAAATATAGCGTGTTTTTACTATTCATCAAAATATGAAAGTTACCAGAATAATATGAAAAATTTATCCAAAGTAAATTTTTTTCACGACTCCAAAGAAGAATTTTATTTTGTCAAATTGAACTTATAAACATGTCAAAAACTAGATTTAAAGTGGGTGTGCCATCAAAAGGTGGAAAAACTTCATTTTTTGAAAAATACTTATTTTACCCGAAAAAATTATTTTGTTCTTATACCATGTTTTAGAAAATGTGTAAGACGAATAATAATGTTATAAGATTAAAAATTTAGTTAATACTATTCATAACGGCTAGTTCAAATTAATATTATAATAATATATCGTTGTTTAGTAAAACCTGGTATTGCGTACAACACACGCTATCGAGGAAGGTCGTGATTGCATGTAATGCAAGCCAAGTCAGGGTTGCATGCTGTCCAAGAATCATTTATTGTTTCGTATAACATAATCCAACCATATTTCATTTATAAATTGAATATATATATATATACTCAATGTTGCGTTGAATAACTATTATCAAAATTGTGTGTAACACGATCCAAGAATAGTGTTGTCTATACTGCAAGCTAATACGGTGTTGCGTATAGTGCAAGGTAATCTTGGTGTAGCATACAACACAAGAAATTAATGAAATTAAAAGAATATTTTTCATAAAATATCGGGGTGTTACATTCTACCACCCTTAAAATGAATTTCTCCATCGAAATTCGTTGGGGTTATAAATGGTTTACTACTCGAAAGTTTCTTTAATAGAAACCCACATCGTAAAAGGAATACCAATACCAATCTTTAAAAACAAAAGTATGAAATGTAACGGTTACCCAAATTAACTAATCACTGGGTTTCTATATAAGAGAACATAGGTGAAAATATGGGTATGGAAGAGAAATCTAACCGTCATGTTCCTGATGGAGAGTGTTAGAGAACATGGATATGAAAAAGCCATCAATCACAAAGCCATAAATTTGTGATGATCTAAGGTACCATCTGATTCATCAGATATAAGGGCACCAGGACAACATTTTTGGATTTCAAGATCATTTCCCTAAAGTTGAATAATTTGAATTAGAATAAATACTTACTTTATTTTGGTACGATCTCACTATTGTTCATGCTTTTAAAAATTTCCACTTCATATCTTAAAGAAATGAAGTTGAATTTGTTATTCGTGAAGTGTTAGTAGATCATGTAATAGAATGACGGGTCATTCCATCTATCTCAAACAAAATGTTAGAAAACGTTATTAAATATACATAAGTCGATCTATAGTAAGACTAATCATATATGGTTCTTAAAATGGACTTATACTTCATATATCATACTACATAATATAATAAAACTAATTTCTACTAAACAGGGACTTCCTGTAGGCCAGTGGTAGGCGATAAAGGCCAATCGCACTTCAGTTGTGGGTTCGATTCCCACATCCTTTTCTGACGCGATGGGTTGTCATGCGTCCTGTAGGTTGTCCTTTTTATAAAACTATATTACCATAACATCACATCAATAATATCGAAAATACTTCTATCCTTAGACAATACTAACTTATGTCCAACATAATCCATTCCAATCTTTAGGCTTATCCATAATACTGCAGTCCACTCTCATAATATAGTGAAAATGATTACCAGAGATTTCATATAACAAGAATGTTAATACCATCGTTGATCCCCATATATCATAAGATATGTCTTGTTGGTCACATTCCAAACATTCGAAGGCCTTAATCATGTATCCTCTTGAAAAATGAATACCCATTGAACCTTAGTGAAAACATGAATGCAGATAAAAGTTAACACATTCCACATACCAAAATCCTAAAAATTCTATATCCTCAAACCATGATATCACATAGTCCTTATATCAATCATGAGCTCATGAATACTTTCAAACATATTAGATTCTCTTTATCCCTCCATTATGTGTATATCATCTGCTTTCCAAAAATATTTCAATCACTTTTCATGGTTACCGATTCCATAAAATTATTGAAAACCACAATAGACCAAAACATAAATATTCCAATATTCCACGATACTATATACAACATTATTCTGGAATCCCATTACATAAACACTTAATCATTCCACCACATCGTTTTCATATTCAACATCGCCAATGGTGATCGCATGTGACTTCCCTTTGTCCTTTGCCTACAGTGGTTGCTCATGTCGATCATCACTAACCCTTGGATTAGGGCATTTATTAGCATAATGCCCCATTTCCATGCACTTGAAGCATTGAAGTGTAGTAGGTTCATTCTGTGTATCCCTTCCTTTGTTTGCATCATTAGCCATCTTCTTCCCATCATTGCGGCATTCAAATGCCCGATGACCTTCCTTTCCACATTTGAAACATTTACTTGTCCCTTTAAGACAATCTCCACTATGCTTCTTTCCACACTTTGAGCATAAGGAAACATTCATCTTCTTTTCACCATTATTCTGAGATTTCTCCTTGAACTCCATCTTTCTTTTCCTGTCATAACTATGAGATGGATAAGTAACACCAACTTCCATTTCTACCTTGATAGAACAACATAAAATTTCCTCATAGCTACTGAAGTATCTTATAGCTAATTCCCTTCAAAGAATTGGTTTTAAGCCACTGATGAATCGATCAACTTTACATTCAGGTTGGATGATAAAGCCAGATGCATACCTTGCAAGCCTTGTAAAATTCGCTTCATATACACCAACAGATTCATCATACTTTTGCTTTAGTTCAAGAAACTCCTTCTCCATCTTTGTTCAATGAATATGAGGGAAGTACTTATTGAAAAATAAGTTCTTGAACTCATCCCTTTCCATGGACTCAATTTCATCTCTTGGCCTCGTATTCTTAATAAGATTCCACCATTGATCAGCTTCACCTTCCAAACGATATACTGCTAAGATGACTTTATCATGTTAAGAACATTGAAGAACTAAAAATATATTTTCAGTGGTACTGATCCATTGTTCAAAAACAAGTGGATCAAAAGACCCACTGAAAGAAGGTGGACGTTGCCTCATGAAGGACTCAATAGAATATTGTTCCCTTTTCTGCTCATTTGGAAGTCCAGAATGATTCATAGCTTGTGTAAGTACATCAATAAGATTTTTCACTCTATCTCCCATAACATTTGTTTGTTCAGGAGTAAAATCCTTACATTGTCCATTGCATTGATCAACACAGTTCCTTCGGGTTCCAGCCATCGTCTAAAACCCAAAAAGAATAGTGTCAGAGGAAAAAAATCATTCTAGGGAAAACAACATAATAAAGAGGGAGTACCTTCAATATCTAACATCATAGGTTACCGTAATTCTAGTACTATAACCTATACTTATACTTAACCTTAGGTACAACCCTAGACATACCTTAGAAATATCTCTAGGGATCTCACTAAAGTTCTCTCATCCTAGTTTCCAAAGGTTGACTAAAACTTTCCTCTGATACCAACTATAACGACCCATACTTTATATACATTGTTAATACTTGAAAATTGAAGCATTCTTATTACAACATATTACAAAACCACGAAAGGACCGTATAGGTATAGTGTCTTTAGAATCTGGGAAACCTAAACAACTGGTTCATATACCTTCTACATTGTCTCCCATTTATTTCATCATATCTATAGTCCCTTTTGGCATATCTTACTTAATAACCTTCTTCCTGACCTAGGGAAAGAAAAAATACAAAGGGTGAGCTCAAATTCTCAGTAAGGGTAAACAAAATAAATATCAATCACATCATATTCATAATAACATAACATTTTGGAAATCTTAACCTGTAAAAAAGATCATAATATCATAACATGGGATAAATCATAGTAGTGAAATGTAATCCCAATAATCAAAACTTAAAACATGAAACTTTTTGTCATACACACATAATCATAGAGAATCATTTCTTATTAGTCAACAATCATTTCCAAGATTATCTTAGTGGACAAAGTCGATTTCTGAACCGAGTTCACTCCTCATTTCAGTATTGTTTCACTGAACCGATTTAACCTTCCGTTCCAGCCATGTCTATCTCATGAGATAGAAAATCTTTACCCAATGCATTGGAGGGAGATAAAGGTCTCACCAATCTTATAATGATACCATTCTTATGTGTGCCATGAAATCATAAACCATGCATCATAGCATAACCCATGTAATAAAAATGGGAATCTTAAACATTGTGACATAATAAAACAATTCATATAATATAAAGGAATTCATAAAAATAATTCCATCACAACATAATCAAATCAATGTAATAATAGGGATAAAAACATAACCCTTTATTATCTTAGATGGAAAATAATTTTGATAAAACACTTGAACTCCATTCTTGAGGAAAATATCCTGTCTACTTCAAAAACAGTTTCCTTTCTTAACATGTCATACAATTTTAAACTAAAATAAGTTGATTAAAAATAAACATGAAAACTTTTAAAGTAATATTCTTGTAAATAATTTTTTAAAAATCCATTCATGTCGTATAAGTTAAAAAAACAATCTTCTCATACTTTTTCCAGAAAAGTCAAAAAAGTACCTTGTAACGTAATCAAAAGAAAGATCCCTTACATACCATGTAGTAAAATATAAAAATGGGTAAAAATGACTTTAAACAAACATGAAAACACTTTTATAAAACATTTACATGGATGATAGAAGTAACCCCAGTAAATACGTAGGAATAAGCAATCTCGGATAAAAATGAGATTTGCAAAATTATCCCTTACCTTAGGTCTGATTTGCTTCGTAAGTGTCCAAAACTCCTGTATAATGATTTAAATAATTTTATTGAATTATTCCAGAATCATAGTTATTGTTATGATATCATATATGGTCATATTCTTAGCTTATTATTAGTAATATTTCATTACTACTTGTTATTCGGGTGTTTATTACTTTTTTGTTCTTATGCGTGTTTGTCGAATGAATTCTTATTCTTCTCTTTTGGTTATAGATACCTCATTTAAATAATGGTATTATTGAAATATATATCATATTCATTCATTCAATTCATTTATATAATCATTATGAAATGAAGATCATGTAGAACGAATCGCATCACATCGTGGAGACGGTATTCCTTACGTACGCACGAGCGATGATATCGTTCCCATGATCGTGGAATTGTATTGGAGTGTGTGTATACTATTTAAGAATCAATACCAATTTCTAATAGTCATATATAGTCATTATTTACACCATTATACCCATCCAGTTAAGGTGGTGGTGGAAAATAGATTACACCACGGCGTGGAGATGGTATTCCGTACGTACGCACGTGCGGTGATTTCATTTTCCGTAGGATGGATAGATGGTGAAATAGGGTTGTTTCATACTTATAATAACATATCAGTATATTAGGGATAATGATGTTATTACTTCATAATGAAACAACTAAAGAAGAAGAACTGGAAGAAGAAATAAAGATGAAAGAATCGGTAACAGACATTACCTCTTCTTTGAAGTGCTTCTTTGAGACCTCCTTTTAGGGTACTAAAATGGGTCTTTGAAGAAGACCAGAACCTCTAGGATGTTTCTAGGGAAGTGGAGAGAATAAATTGGCAGGGTTTGGCCGAGCATGAAGGCTCAAAGTGGTGTGAGAAAGAGGGAGAAGGAGGTTCCATTTTATAAGGGAGGAGAGGGGTACCTTTGGAATAACTAAAACTATTATTTTATTATAAAGCCAAATTCAGTTTAAAATAGCTCCAATTTGATTTATTTAGAAGCTAAGGTGGTTATGGGTCGAACGTCTCTCATACAATAGAATTTAGACAAGTTTAGGTTCCTATTTTAACCTTATCATTTAGATTTAACATTAAGTTAAATAATTTTACTTTTACCATGTCTTCTTGTGTTCTTATACTATAAGGTTAATAAACTTACTATAATAAGCCAAACGAACCCCAATTTTATTATTATTAATATATATAACCCTATCTAAGTCATTTGGCCTATCCTTAGATTTTTATGAATAAAATAACAATTAATAATTCAATATTTGTTTCAAAAACTATTTTATATCAATTTTGACACTATTTAGTAATTGATTTTTGTGAAAATCATAAGAGAATGATTAGTTCGAAAAAAGTTAATTAAATCAATACTAACATGTCGTATTAACTTATAAAGTTAGTTTAATTCATAAAAAGTCTTAAAGTACATTTATTCGGGTATTTATAACATCAATTATGTCAATATTTCATTAATAAGACAATTACTGCATCATCTTTGTGTCATAATAAATGATACTTATTTAATCCCTAAAAATTATAAATAAATTTTTATGATGTAGATACTTGTATTAGATTTCTGGAGACTATTCAGTTTTGAAGTTTCATGAACTGTATCACTAAATTAAAATTATTATACTTATAATATTTAAGAAAGTGACATGTTGTGACATTTTTTGGTTTTAATAATTATTAAATTATTTTCATGGAAAAAAGTCCATTAAATGAATCTAATCCAACCCTTAGGTGATATGGGTCGACTTTTAGTCATTAAATAGAATTTTGACATGTGTTAGGGTAATTTTATAATATTATATTTACCCTTTATTACCTGATTTACCTTTAACTACGGTAAATAAAATTTACCGTAGTTATTATTCATAATTCCGAAAAATAAAAAGTAGCTTATTAACATAATTTGGATCCACTGATTCCAAATATTGAATCCATTTTTCCAAATTCAATACACAGAAGTTGCAGAAATTAAATTAAAATTAATCCCGTTGTCGAAAGAAAACTGGTTTTTTCTTTAAAACATTGCAAAAGATTGAATTGATTTATCCTACGAATTCAAGGTAGAATCAAGGATAATGACATACATTATATTAAATTGTAAAAATATATTCTATTTATACATTAAATCCATTCAATATTATAATTTAACCATATAAATTATTGCGATGAAAAAAGTTGTTTTTAATTAAAATATAGCATGTTTTTACTATTCATCAAAATATGAATGTTACCAGAATAATATGAAAAATTTGTCCAAAGTAAATTTTTATTTCATGATTCCAAAGAAGAATTTTATTTTTTCAAATTTAGCTTATAAACATGTCAATAAATAGATTTAATGTGGGTGCGCCATCAAAAGGTGACAAAACTGCATTTTTTGAAAAACACTTATTTTACCCGAATTTTTTTTGTTCTTATACCATGTTTTAGAAAATGTTTAAGATGAATAATTATGTTATAAGATTAAAAATTTAGTTAATACTATTCATTACGGCTAGTTCATAATAATATTATAATAATATATTGTTGTTTAGTAAAACTCGGTATTGCATACAACACACGCTATCGAGGAAGGTCGTGATCGCTTGTAATGCAAGCCTAGTCAGGGTTGCGGGTTGTGCAAGAATCCTTTGTTGTTTCATATAACATAATCCAACCATATTTCATTTATACATTGAATATATATATTTATATATGTATACTCAATGTTGCGTAGAATAACTATTATCAAAATTGTGTGTAACACGATCCAAGAATAGTGTTGCGTATACTGCAAGCTAATACGGTGTTGTGTATAGTGCAAGTTAATATTAGTGTATCATACAACACAAGACATTAATGAAATTAAAATAATATTTTTCATAAAATCTCGGGGTCTTACACCCTTGCCTTACATTATTTCAAACCTACTTATGCTTGTGCCAGCTTTTCTTTTTCTCATGGGGTGCTTGTCCTCCCCCTTTTTATCTCTTAATAAATAAATAAATTATGATGATTATGTTTATGGAACCCATTTAATTTCATCTGATCCGATATGATGAATGATTTATGTTCTTGTGGCACACATATGTTTGGTTTTTATTATGTGATTGGTCAAATCTATATCTCCCTCAAATACATTGGGTAACTATTTGTAACTCATGAGTTGTATATGTTATGCGTGAACATGATTTAATGTTCACTATTCTATGCACGGACCCAGTTTTCATGTCCACTATTATAGGATTAGACCTTATTTTTATGTTCATATGTTTATGTAAGGGACAGTCTTATTTTCAATAATTTCATTAGTGAACCAATTATGATGTTTATATGTTCTAAAATTTACAAGTTTATGTGTGTTTATTTTTTTCATGACTTTTTTCAATTATATGATGTCGTGGATTTTTTTAATTCCATTTTTATTCATGTATTATGAACTACAATTAGTTATTCTATGATTTGTGTTTGTGATCATTTATATATAAGGGTGTGATCTTCCACTATTATGATCACATACTCATGCACTTTATTTTTAGGTTTATTCTTACATATCACACTTGTTTACCCATACAGAGTATATGAGATCACCATTTATTTTGTTTTCCTTCCCCATATTTTAAAGAATGTTTTTATATAAGTAGTATTTTATAAGTATACTTGATGTGGGAAAATATAGGGAGGTAATATAGATTTTTCATATAGGTATGTTGTTTATTTTTGGATACATGTATGTGTTTTCTCTACTCCAAAAAAACTATAGACCTAAAAGGTACTTGGGTATATAAGTTATCCATTATTTCATTTTTATGTTTTATGATATGATAGAAAAAACCGGGTGATATTTGTAATGTTTATGTCTTTAGTACCAAATCTCGAAGTTTATCTATTGGGCTATTACATTTGGGTTTAGAGCAAGGGTTGGAAAACATTGGATATTGGTATATTTTCTTAATTTTTATTCATATCATCATTTTATTATAATTATATTTTAAAAAAATGTTCAATATCATAAAACAATATGTGTTAATGATTTATGTTATGAAATTTGAAGGTGCTAACAGTGTTTTGGAGACATTTTGTTTTGTGTTAATTAAGGGTTATTTTATTTTTTAGGTGAAAATGAAAGATATGAGAAAACCATTAAGGATAAAACATATTAATGCATTTTTTTGTTTTTTTCACACATTTATGGTATTTTATAAGGATTATAGTAACACAGTTTTAGAAAAAGAAAAATTTGAACGATGGGTGAGAACCCGTCACATATTGAAACACTACAGGGATTGAACACACACCTGAAGGGTTACAAGGTCGAATTTCCTGCCACTATCTTACATAAATTCCAGACTAGTATAAATATTACTTTTTAGTTAAAAAAAATTATGTATAAAGAATAACTTGAATTTATGTAACATATGTTTTATCTTAAGTATTATATATTGATTTATATGTTAATTTATATTATTTTACAAAAATATTTATATCTTGGAAAACAAAATATGATATCATGGGATATTATTTGGGGAATCTTCTTTTAGATGAATATATGTTTTTCTGGTGGATTTATGTTCATTTAGGTTGTTTTTGGAAATGGTTGATTATGAGGCCAATTAATTTTTGGTCTGAGACGTTAAGAAAGATTTATGTTTTTTAGAGATAAATGGTAATAATTTATATTTAAAGATAAGGGGATTAAATCCTTATATATTTTTGTGTTTTAATCATGCACTTGAATAATTTTGATGAATTTTCAGAGTAAATATTTATTGAATGATACCTGTTGAGATTTGTGTATTACATATATAAGGTATTATTCTCTCTAGAAAATTATATTATCATGTACTAACTATGTTGTTTTTTATAAATTCCAATTATAGGGATAGTAGAAAATTATATTATTTTGTGTATTTTTTGATCCGTAAAAGATGATATTTTAGGCTTCATACATGAACAATTCTACTCCAATTCACATCATTAGAGAAATATAGTATTTTATGGTCGAGATTTATTAAATGATAAAACATTACTTTTAAAGTAAGTATATTTCAATATGTTCATAAATATAAGTAGTAAATTAATTATTAATCTCTTTGAAAAAAATATTGAAAAAAATTATTAATTTACTTTTCTTTTTTATAAATTAATGGTCTTTTAACTAATCCCAAATTTTTGCTTTTGTGATTCATAACTTTATAATTACCAAATTTTTATCAGTCTCCATCAGAAATTGATTGTTATTTTTCTCTACTTTGAATATTATTTCACATTTCACGTATGTCCTTTTATGTGTAAACCTAGTTATTAGTTACTATTGGTAACTGTTATGTTCCAAAAACTAATTTTAATGGAATTTTTAGTATTCATTTTTTCAGAGGTGGTTTCTATAAGAGAAACACTCTTGTATTAATCCGTTGATGACCGAGACAAATTTCGATGGGGAAATTCATTTTATAGGGGGTATAATGTAACAAATTAATATTTTTATGAAATATATTTGGTTTAAATAAATTTATTTATCTTATTTCTTGAACTATAAGTAACATGATCTTAGCTCGCGTTACATGCAACATCGAGTTTCTACGAAACAACATTTTATTATTATAATTATTTAATATCAAAAATTAAAGCCTAGAAATTAGGATGAGAGGTATGATCATGATTAAATAAATTATGATTTTTTACGTATATATATAATTATTAATTTGGTGACTTATTAACTGTAAATGAAAATAAAACCCATTTTTTAATAAAAATGTAATTTTTTTATGAAAGGCTATTTAATTGTGAAAAATAATGTTTCATACAAATATATAAAAAAATAACTATTTTGGGTTATATTGATGAAATAAATATTCAATATATTTTTTAATATTCATATTATGTTTTTTAGACGTGATATATAAATAAATCCAATTTTATACATAAAAGAAGTATTTTTTAAAAAGACAGTTTTTCCACCTTTTAATCAAGAACCAATTCAAAATCCAATTTTTAAACTTTTAAATACATAATTTGAAAAAATCATATTCTTATTTTAAATAATTATTTATATATTTACTTTGGCTGAATTTTTGGAATTTATTAGTAATGTTTCGTTATTTGATGAATAGTGATAAAACTAATTTTTATTGAAATCTAACTTTAATTTTAAATTATTTACAATGTCAAATTATGTTTTGGAATGGTGTTAAATTTTAATTACTTAATTTTAATTTTAATTATCCAATTAGGGTATTTAATTGGATTTTATACATTATTTTTTTAAAAAATCATTTTACATGTTTAAATGGAATTTTTCAAAAAAAACTTTTTTTCACTAATATTTATTGGCATTATACTTAATTAAATTCAGAAACATCTACATTTCAAATTTTTTTAAAAAAATTGTCTTTTTGGATTCATAATATCCAAAATTATTTAATAGTTCCCTTTTTTGGGCCTATATGAATAGTAACTAAGGTAAATATTATTACCACAGTAAAGGGTAAATTAGGTAACTTTGGTTAAAAATATAATTATATTGACTATAAAATTACCTTAAAAATTCCAAATTATTATTTAATGAATTAAATTATACACTTAACACTTAATGGTATAAATTAATTAACTTACTGTACTCATGTCTATGATAATGTAATATTTAATATTTTAATCAATGAAAGACTCAAAATGACATTTTCTTTGTATATAATATCTTATTTTCATCAAAATGATGGAAAATGAATATCATGAAAAAAATATCCATGAAAGGTTTCAAATTAATGAATATAATTTCATTATGTATATTTTTTACCCTTTTAGACACTTGGATGAAATTACACTATTGGAAAATTGATATATACCCACTATTTAAAACTATGCATATTACCCCATGAAACCATGTGTATAGGTTATACCCACTATTTCGTGAACTGTGGGATATTGAGGTATCAGGATAGCTCCTATGTAATACCAACATTTTAGGAAACTATGGGTAAAGGTCCATTCCACCGTTTCACTCACCATTTCACTATTTCATTCACCTATACACAGAATTTTTAAACTATAAAAATAGCTTTGACAAAAAAATGCAGCTGAGGGATTAAATCCACAGACAACTCATTTATTCCTCCCACGCCTAACCACTATCCCATTTTTAATATTGGTATATAAATATATTTTTAGTTTTATATATTTATATAATAGGTGGCTATTAGTAGTTAACCGTGGGAATATGTGTTCTCATGAAAAATATTGTGTGCCCTGTGAATTTTTTTCCGCTCCAAAACACGAGAAATATGTACCCACATTTTTGAAAAACAGTGGGTATAGTTCTTCAAAAAACAACGCATTACCCACTTTTTTTATTAAACTCTGTGTATATGTCTTTAACATATACGATATACCTATATACCCACGGTTTTCCCAAAACTATGTGTATAGGGGTGCCTATACCCATGGTTTTGGGAAAACTGTGGGTATAATGGTGCCTATACCAATAGTTTTGGGAAAACCCTTGGGTATAGGTCCCTTATTCAATAGTGTTATGATATTTATAAAATATTATTTCATGAAAATTTAATGATTTCACATTAATTTTATAAATTCTATATAATTTTAAATATTGCAAAAAAATATTAAACTATAAATTATCTTCCAAAATATAGAAGATTTATATTCATCACAGTATTTTATTTTTAAATTTTAGTGAAACAATATATATATTAAATTATTATACAATGTTGATATAGAAATTCATTTATTAAAGAAAATATTAAATAAATGATTTAAATCTACCAAAATAAATATTATTTTGATACTTGAGGATATTCTTCAATTTTATAGATTTTTATTACAAGTTTGGAGTGTATTAAATTATTTTTTAGATGTTATCACTATTTTTTTATTTCATTTAAATTCAAAGTAATAAATAGAGTCAAAATTAATAGTAAGGAATTTTCATTAAAATAATAATTAATTAAAATATTTAAAAATACTAAATATGTTAGAAAATAATTAATGGTTATGAGAAGGTCTAAAAAGTCATTAATTGTCCATTTATGAAAAATTGACACCATATAAGTAGAAAATTATATAATTTAAATTTTTAAAAGTTTCTTACAAAAATCAAAATCAAAATATGTAAATTAGGTTTTACTAAAATAGATTAGGATTAAACTAATCCTAGAAAAAATCTAAATTTTATTTGATAATGTTATTAGAAAACTATCTTATCTTATATTTTAAATCATTTACTTTTGGACAATTTTTTAGATTTATTTTATAAAAAATTGGTAATTTTTTAAATTTCTAAATAACCCCACCACTAAATTATAAAAGTGAACCACCTACCTCACTTACGTACTTCACCTTGAGCCTTATTTCTCAACCAAATGCTACCAATTTCTCTTCTATACTTCCCCATACATATTTTAATGGTGATGGTAATCCCAAAATACCTACTCTAAAGTCCATTAATGGTGATCGAAAGAGATCTCTTCCATGAAGAGATGTTTCTGAAATGTGTGAAGAAAATATGAACTACTGTAAGGGTAAATTTTACAATCTCATTATTATCTAATATTTTTTATACATAAGTAGTAATTTATAAATTTATAATCTATGTACATGTTTCTCAAAATTGATTTCCAGAATATTTTTTCAATTCTTCTATAAATTTTTTAATAAATTTTTTCCCGTGTATGAATTTTTATTAAATGATATGAAATGAATATTTTTGATTTTTTTCCTAATGAGGTAATTTCTAACATTTTTGGAAAAGGTACTAGAAGAATGATTTATTTTATCATATATTTCATGAGTTGAGTTTTTCCTCGGTCCAAAAACCTTACATACTAGATTCTTCCCTTACTATATTACTAGTTTATTTTCAATTAAAATGATTTCTTTTAAAATTGCGCGTCCTTTTAGGAAATTAAAATATTTTTAATGAAGAAATGATATTTTTCTCAAAAATTGTTTTCAAGAGATCTATCAAATTTATTTTATATATAAGATTAAATTATGTGATTTTATGTATGTTTTATTGGGGATATAATTCAATGTAAAATTTCTTATTCTTTCTAATATTTTTTTTGTTTATGATTAAATTCTATATATGGAAGCCATTATTTTTTATTTTTTATGTTATGTTGGAATGATGTTTATGAACCCCATTTCATTCCATGGGTTCAGATATAGTTCATGATTTATGTTCATGTAACACACATATGTATGGTTCTCATTATGTGATGGGTGGTACCTATATCTCCATCCAATGCATTTGGTAAATATGGATAACTCGTGAGGTGTATATGTTATGTGTGAACCGTATTTCATCATCGTAATTATATGAATGTTATTGGTTTCTATGTCTATAATTTTAAACATGGAGTTGATTTTCCGGGCCATATTTTTAAGTATTGGACTAATTTCATGTCCTTAATTTAATGAATGAACCTCATACTATTTATACATTCCTACAATGTTAAAACATTATCTATCTATAACAATTTTATTTCTTATATCAATGTTATTATCTAATATATTGTGTTATTTTATTCCATTGCGATTCATGTCTTGTGAACTATGAATATTTTTTATATGATTTATTTTTATAATATTTGATATGTAGTGTATGATCTTTAGATGTTATGGTCACATTATCATACCTTTTTTATCAAGTTTTTTCTTAAAAATGTCTTTTATATACCTTTACATAGAATATGAGCTCAAACTTTCTTATGTCTCCTTTCCCCATGTTGTGAAGAATGATTTTATGTATGTCATGTCTAATAAGGGTTCTAGATGTGGAGAAAGCATAGGAGAAAATATTGAATTTTATAGGATTATTGTTTAGTTTTCTAATACGTGTAAGATTATTTAATGATCCTCTAAAACTCAAATCCTAAAAGGTTCTGGAGTGTATATGTGATCCATTATATACTTTGGGTGTTCTCAATTTTGGAAAAAACCTATGCCAAATTTGTATTGTTTATTTCATTAGCACCGAATCCAGTAGTGCAGCATTTTGGCTATTACAATTATTTTTGGAAATAGCATAAAACGTTATTATAAATCATAAAAATAAAAAACTAATATCATTATAATTATTTAATATTACTTTATTAAAAAAATCTCTGTCATAATCATACTCATCCAATAATTATGAAATTTTCCTTTTTGGGTTAGAATAACAACCTACTTAAAAATGAAATAAAATAATATAGAACATGACTATGAGAACATAGATAATGATGATATGTGATATGAAAAATCAATCTTTCATTTAAATTTCCTTCTATAATAGTAATATTAATATTAAACTAATTAATTGAGAAACAACTATTCATTAGTTAAAATTCACTAAAACATGATTGTCTATATTTTTATCTTTAATAACATTGACAGAAATTCCACAAAATGAAATTATAATCTTGTAAAGAATCATAAAACACAAAATCAAATATAGTATATCATAGGGTATCAATTATCATTAAGATAATAATGAAAAACAAAAATGCTATTATAAAACTACATCTGAACAATCATCATTACTAGTACCTAACGCTGAAAATATATAATAAAAAAAGTAATATAGATGTAGTAATTAGTGTAAATGAAGTTAATAAAATATTTTAGATATAATTTTTTTACCCTAAAATAGGGTAATATGTCAATAATTATTTATAAATTAAATTTATGAAATTTAATAGAAGTCAAGAATTAAAGAGAGGGATTAGTTTTTAGAAATTTAAATTCCTTAATACATAATTTATTTTAGACCCCATAATTTCATAATTATAGTGTATTCGTTATCCTAATACATTAAATAATAAAAATTATATTTCATTTCGTGATAAATGAATGTTTATTTCTTGTTAACTTCATTTGTTTGTCTGATTCTTATGTTATATTTAACGTAAGGGGTTCTTTTTCTCAAATTAAATTTATTATGTCAATTTTCATATTGTGCACCATGATATCACTAATATAAAGTTATTTCTACCTCCTAGATTTATTTTTAAATTTTAATCATATCCATGTGGTTTTAAGAGAAATATCACATTATTTATTTGAATAGATTTCAATTCAAATGATACCAAGGTTGTATGATTTATATGTCTCCATTTTCAATTCCTTAAGAATTGATTTATATTTATCATCATAATTTGTTATATATAATATATTCAATAAACTATTTTCATCATTTATTTGAAATATAATTCTTTTAATGATATTTCTATGTCCATTTCTTGGTAACCCCAATATGTTATGTTTATTCCTACATTTCATTTAAATCAACCAGATATGTGTATGAAATTTCAATTTCTTAAGAAATTTTTAAGTAATGCACCATGTTATTTATGGTATGATTTGAATATAGACTAATGGTTTTCATAGAAAGATATTATATAAAGATATATAATTATTCAGTACATAACAAAATGATTCTTTCTATAATCATATAAGTATATTATCTTTGGATATATGGAACCATAAACTACTAGATCATAATGAGTCTACATAATATCTAATATTGGTATTCATAATAATACAACTCATTATACATTTTATAAATAACACCTGTCTATATAACATGTGAATGTAATCATAAGAATATGGTGATATTTGATTCTTAGTAAGGGTAAATATGGGTGATATCGTTTACCATATAAGTATAAAATTAGAAAAAGGGTATGAGAATAAGATATTAAAATTTGAAAACAATACCCTTCATATCATATAATATAATCTTGATCCCTGTAATAAATCTTATATGTTTATATGACATGAATAATAATGTAATCAATGAACATGAGATATATGATCATAATATAGTTGTAATAAAGGGAATTTTTTCATATAAATAAGTATAGAAAATAATTTCCATAGTAGTCAATGAGTATATCAATGACTATTAGAGTTGAATGGATTTAATCCCCAAACCATCATGGTAGTTAGAGTTCACTCCCAATACTATCTTATTGCAACAAATCTCTTGCAGAACTAGGTCCACTCCCTATTCCTATCATTTTTACCTTATGAGGTATCATTTTTTAACTAATTAATTGGAGGGAGATAGAGTTATCACCTATGAAATAGTGAAAATCAAACATATCTATGAAATTATTCCATAATGAATTCATAATGTTAGAACCCATGAAAATAAAATGGTTTTATAAAAATTTCATCATAGATAAACCATGTAAATGATATGGGTTTTTTAAAAACTTCATCAATGAATAACATATGTAAAGGAAATAGATTTCATAAAAATATTTTCACAATAAATATAAAGAATTGAGTGAAAAAATAAGGATGGTATCCCTAAATAATATTTCTAGTAAATCAAAAGTTAAATCAGTGGTTGTTGTCTTTTAGGAATATAAAAACAATTAAAATACCATAAAATCATTCGTAATGAAAAAAAATCATTCCATAATCCCTAATAGAAAATTATAGATATTTCAAAATACAATATGAAATATATTCATTAAAAATAACCATAGATACTTTTAGATATATGTTTAAATGATTGAGTGTTATTGACTTTATAAAAAATTTATTATGTCATATAAGAAACATTCCTTTCACATTTCTGGTAAAAAGTCAAAAAGTACATTGTACATAAAATGTGATGAAGATTATTTTTAAATAATTTTTAAAAATTATAAAAATGATATTAATACCTCAAAAATAATAGTATAATAGTTAGAACATTTGGTAAAACAGTTTTATAAAACATGGTTATAAAATAATAATATTTTTTCTAAAAGACAGAAATGAAGATGATTTCCTTAAAAACAAATCATTGGTATCTTAAATTCATTATTTAAGGAAAATAAAAGTTAAAAATATATTTTTATGATATAAACAAAACATAAATTTTTTATGAATTTATTTATAGATAAATTAAAAATATTTATCATTGGAAACATAATCATAAATAATGCTGATAATTAATGAGAATGTAACATAGAATCTCAAACCATAGGTCTGAATTTCTTTATAAATTTTCAAAACACATGAATACTAAAAGTAAGTTTATTAAATTTTTTATTATTTAACAATAATAATATATATATAAACATATATGATTTATTTTTTACATTTTATCACTTATTTATTAACAATTATTTTCTAACATCACTATTCTCTCTGATAATTGCTTCGTTTTTCATAAGAGATTCTTTTTGGAAGTTTTTGTCAATTTAAATTAATCATAGTGAAATAATAAAAAATTAATAATCTTGTAAATATAAATATAAATTATATATATATATTCATTAGAAAATCTTTGGGGTAGAAAAATGAAATACACCAGTCATAGAGATGGTAAGTCATGCGTATTAATAAAGAATGTTTTAAGTTTTCAATATAAGGAAAAAAAGAATGGAAATCCTTATTTCAAATATAAAGGATCACTATTATATCATATATATTCATCAAATCTATCCTTATTACAATCCATGTAAAATATTTATGATATATTAATCACATCACTTCACAAAGATGGTAGTTCACATGTACGCACCAGCGACATTTCCTTTTACAATAAATTAAATGGTATGAAGGGAGAAACGATATTATCATTACTAAAGTATTATTATGTCGGGAATATATTATTTAACTATTAAAACCAATATAATAACCATCCATAAATGTTTTTATGAAAAATTATTTTGATCAATACATTTATAAGGTAAACCATACATACTTATGAGTTATATTATCACATCAAATTTTATGAGAATATTGTGAGTAATAGTTTTTAATAACAATAATAATAATTTTGTATATTGTATACATTAAATATATTATTTTCTGAATAATATAACTAATTTATTGAATTTAAAAAATGTAAAAGAAAGTGATTTGTTAAAGATATTAAATATTCTTTGAAATGATACCTTTGGATCTCCTCTAAATGAATCTTGGATTGGTATATTGGGAATCCTAAATCCTAGATAACTTGTATATGGAATATTTAAGAAATTACTAGAGTTTGGTCAATTTGGAAGGCCAAATGTGGTGTGAATAAAAGAAAGGAAGGGTTCTCCTTTATAAAAATGAGAAGAGGCACAATTGAAATTATTGAAAATATTAAATTAATAAAAATTGAATATGAAGAAAACAATAGATCCAAATTGATAATATTAAAATATAATATAATTATGAGAAGAAATAGTTTCATAAAATTAAAGTTTGACTAGTTTGGATTTCATTTTTACCATTTTTTTAGTTTTAACCCCAGTTAACCCATTTGAGAGTTAGAGAAATATTAATTTTTTATACACATTGAGGGTTAAAAAAGATCATATTAAAGGGAAAATATTATAAATATTCTTCAGATTATTTTGAAAATAATATCCCATTCAAATGGAATAAGAAAATATTTTTTATAATATTATATCGTCTTGAAAAATATGATATATTAAATAATATAATTAATGAAGTTTTTTGCACTATTCATTTAATGTAACAATAAATATTTCAATAAACTGTTGGAATTAAAATGTGATTATTTAAAAAATCAATAATTATTCATACTGAACTATAAATTCTTAGTATATATGAACTCCATCACATCATATTACCATTAATAAATTAAAAATATTTTTTATTATTTTTTATTAAATATTGAAATCTTTAATAAGTGTTTTGTAATAAATTAAGGTCATTATATAATCACTAAAATTTAGAAAATAATCTCAATTATTAAAATAATTTTATTATTCTCAAAAATTGACATGTATAATAATTCAAAACTTTTTTACCCATCTAGACACATAATAAATTTAAAAAAATTGAGTGAAATTTGGTAGAATTTGTTGATTTAAATATATAATTGGCCATTTTCATGGACAAGGGTCCATTAAAATAATAAAATCCAATCCTATAGAAATTAGGGTCAAATTACCAATATAAATTATTAATTAGGATAAAAGTTTAGGGCCTTACTAGATGGTGAGGACTCTCCAAGTGCATCCATGAAACCATGGATCAAATTGGGGTTGTGGAATAACATCGGTATTGTAGAAGTATTGTAGTTGTCAATATAGTAGTTAGTATATAAGGTATTGTTTTGTATTGTAGCAGCTCGAACTATTCACATTTTGGGACACTGGTTTGGGATTGGACTCTTTAAGGATTTTGGTCTATTGGGACCATGATGGCTAATAATGTTTTTGTATTCACAATGTATTGTCTTTTGTTGTCAGGGAATTTTGAGAAGAAAAGAAATCACTTCACATTGTATAAGTGGCTGAGGAATGACCAGAAAGTTATAATACATTCCATGGTTAATCTGAATATGCTTTTGTGGTCATGATTTAATAATGATATAAAGTTGGTTGGATAAAATTTAATGAAAAATTTATAAAGGAAAGGGGGATAAAAGATGTTGTCCATCTGTATGGATGGTCATGCAGAAGCAGGTGTCTAAGATGGCACAGTTTTGTAGTATTGGTCTAGCATTGCGAAAAGTGGATTTCATTGAAGATC
This sequence comes from Viscum album, assembly GCA_963277665.1. Taxonomy (NCBI): domain Eukaryota; kingdom Viridiplantae; phylum Streptophyta; class Magnoliopsida; order Santalales; family Viscaceae; genus Viscum; species Viscum album. The sequence continues at coordinate 1,176,368,104 of OY728134.1, forward strand.
TCATAAAAATATTTCAAGGGAATGTTTTTCTAGCGGAGAGGATTCATGAAGTATATTTTGTAAAGACATGAGGAATTTTGATGGTGTTCTTTATGATTATGATGAGCTTTGGGAATGGTCATGTAAAAGAAAATAGTGGGTGAGCATTTGTGCAATGAAGGTGAAGAGAATTATGGTGACAAAATGGAAGAAGGAGGATCATGAAAGATCAATGTATTTGATTTAATGCTTCATTATTATAACGATATTTGAAAATATATAAAATATTCATGGTGATTTGTGAAGTACTATTGATTTAAGTGGAAATTTCAAAGCTCTGTGATTTGGTGATGACTTAGACCTATGGTGGCTGGAAGGTTCTAGAGTTGGTGGAATCACCTATAAATAGACCTTGAACACCGTGAGAAAGGTAGAGATAGTTAATGAGATATTTTGAGGTCAAAAAATGTGATAAATGTTTCTAGAGAAAGCAAGATCTGTGTAGGAAGTGAGCTCCGCTAAGGAATTGAGCTTCACAGGGAGATGTTGATCTTTGAGAATGAAGTGAACTTTACAAAGACCAATATTTTCAACAAGAAATAGTGAGATATGTGATCTAGTGATCTCCTCGAACTAGATATCACTACAAAATAGAGTGCTTTATGAAGCTGGGAGATTCATGAATGAGCTCTGTGAAGGATCTTTACGAGATGAAAATTTGAGTGCCAAATTTAGTGAAAATTGATTTCAAGTGGATGGAGATATGACAAGGGTATCATGATATGTATTATTAGTAAGTACAGGAAGTTCATATTCGCTTCTATATAGTAAAGTGAGGAGTTTTTTTCAATGGTCATATTTTTGAAAGTTTTTCAAGAAGTAAAGAGATATTAGATTACTCTATTTGTGCTAAGAGGGTGCACAAACACTTGAGGATTATCTCTCAAGTACTACATGAGTGAAAGGTCCTATCATACTCATTTTATTCTACCTTAATGTATTATATATTATGATTATTATGTAGTAATGGATTATCATTGTACCATACTAAAGACTATATACTATCATTGAGTAGTGAGTCTTGTAAATATTTATGTTCATGTGTATATGGGTTTGGATTGTGTTAAATAGGTACGGAGTTCATTAAATAGAGATGAAGATTTTTTCATTTGAAAGGAAAAATTAAAAGAAAGGATATCACTGATTCACCCCCTCCCCATCTTAGTGATACTTTGATCCTAACTGTGTAACATCAATTAGTATCAGAGGGAGGTTACCTTTGTTTATTTTCACCATTAGTTTTGAAGTGAAATTTTAATGGAGAATATGAATTGAGTAAACAGTAAGGGATTATGATATTTTAAGGGGATAATTATCATATCTGGAAAGATATAATTATAACATATCTTATTTCACTTGGATATCAATTTCATGATACTACAATAGATGGATTTCCTGCTATTGATGACAAGTTTCCTCTTACTCCTTCCGATAAGAAGAATCTTGATAATGATGGATGATCTAAGAATGAATTACTCTCACCTCTTTTTGAAAGTGAATTTTTGAGAGTGAAATGTGTCACTACTTTAAGAGGAATCTAGGAAAAGTTGGATAACAATTATAAAGGGAATACAAAATTGAAGAAGGAAAATTTTAAAATCTAGAGGTTGGTGTATAAAGACATAAAGAGGGTGGGAATGAAACTGTTGGGGACTTATTTACCAGGATAAATGACATTATTAGAATAATCAGATGACTTGGTTAAATGTTGTGGAATTATATTTTTATTTAAAAGATCTTGGGAATTCATCCTGAAAAATTTGATGTTAAAGCTTCATCACCAAAAGATAGATACCCTGAAACATTATCTCTAGATTATTTTCAAAGAAATCTTATTACTTATGAAATGATATGGGAGAAGAGTATGAATATTAAAAAAATGCTAATAGTGAAATGAATTTCAAGGCTATAACAAAAGAGATGTTGAAGAAAAATCTTAATGAAGTTGAAGCTAGGGAATGTAAATCTGGAGACATGGTATGTCAAACATTTGAGGGAATTTTATCCTTGTTTTCAAAAAATGTGAATATAAGAACATAGAAATATAAAGGGAAACTCCCTTTAAAATTATTTGAATGTGGATTTGTTGGACATTTTGTGGGTAATTTCCTTAAAACGGAACTATGAAGACTGTGATGAAATATACAGAAGACCAAGAAGTTCAGGGAAGAAACTTGGTGGAAAATATTAATATTACTGCAGTGGTAAGGATAATAATTTCATTATATCAAAAATTAAAATCATTTAGTCAAAAAATTAAGAAGATGACGATAGCAAGACTTAATTTGAAAAATCTATTGTTGATAATGCTAGAGAGAGTTCCTTTTTTGAAATATTGAATAATTATGATTATGAGAACAGTAGTTCTAAAGAATAAGATACTCAACATGGTCAGTATTTAAAAGATGAATAGATGGAATTTTTGAGAAAGATTAGAAGGTTTGAGAATTAAAATAGGAAATTGAGAATTAAAACATCCTCATTAAATGACCATGAAGGTTTTCCTATTGGGAAAAAAATATTTTGAGAAGGATATTGATGATCTGAAAAATTATCTTGAGAGCGGAAATAATCATAATGATCATCTAGAAGTAAAGAGGAAGGAAAAAAGAAGATTATTTGGAACATTTCAAACATAAACATTCCAAATCAATTAAATGTAACACATGGTTCAAAAACACTATTACAGAAGATAGTGAATATTCTTCTAAGAACAAACCTATGAAGGATCAACAAAAGTTACATTCAATGGTTGAAAATAAAGAAGTAATTGTTTCTAATAATAACAGTGTTAGAAAGGCTATCTATGTTGTCAAATATAGAAATACTAAAAAATTAGAAACATCTAAAAATCATGAGTCCAGAAAGATTTCTACTACTTTTGGTTCAGGTAAGTATGAATAGAAATATGAGCTGAATAAGAAAGTTACAATTGAAATTACGAAGGAGGATGGGAATTAGTGTTTTTGTAAGAACCCACATCTTCTTTTCAGGTATATTTTTCCTTTTCTTGTCGTTTTTGAGAAAAAGAGGAAAATATGGAAATTTTCGAAGTACACGCCATGTACATTATGAGTACATGTCATGTACTACAATGCCGCTAGAGGTTGTGTGATGGTCGTGTCATGGCCACACACACATCCATGTGGGAGTGACTTAGAGGATGCCTGATGTAGAGTACTAAAACAGAAAGTACACATCATGTACACCAAAAGTACATGATGATCCCATGAGCCTCTATCCTTCCTCTGATTCGAACACTGGTGATTGAATTGGAATCACATCGGTGAGTTCTTCCTTCCCCCAAAGCATCATTTTCCAATTCCACCTCTTTTTTAAGTTATCGTGGGTTGAAAATTTTATACATTTTCTTAGATCTATGATTTTTTAATGTGATTCAAGCATTGTGGTTCAACTATACCAATCACCAAATGCTAAGGTAGGTGGTTTGTGCCTTTCCATTCAACTTCTTTGAGTATTATGTGCAACTCCCACCAATACCCTTGAATGGGGTATTGTGTGTTTACCGTTTTACCCATGTTTTCTTCCTTCCATGCTTGTATGCCTGTGTAGATATTGGGTGGATAATAATAGGGTTGTTTTTCTATGCCTTGGATGTTTTTCTCATGCATGTTCTGTTTACGACTGTTTGGTCATGATTAACCAGTTTGGCCACCTTGAATATTTTCTGTACATGTTTCTGTAGGATGGAGAGTTTGAATCCTGATAGGCTTGATATGTTGTAGACTATTTAGCCAAATATTTTTGTAGGTTTACTTTTTCTATATTTCATTTCTATGTCGTTGTCCTACACAGGTCTGTGAGAATCGATGGTAGTAGACTATAAAGGTAATTGACCAAGTTAGTTTCCTTAGAGAGTCATTAAGAATTAGGATATAGGGGATAGACTTTGTGAACATCCTCATAGAGGTTAGGATTACATTGGGCTATAAGGTGATTGACCAAGTGAGCTTCCTCAGAGATTCCTTTACTTCATAGACTATAAGTGCATAGACCGTGTGTGCTTCCTCAGACAGTCTTTGTTTTACTTTGAATTATCGTGCTTACCTTAGACTATAAGAGGAATTGACTGTGTGAGCTTCCACATAGAGTCTTTGAGTGACCTAGGATATAAGGGGAATTGACCGAGTGAGATTCCTTAGAGAGTCCCTAACTACATTAGACTATAAGGGGAATTGACCGAGTGAGCTTCCTCAGAGAGTCTTATAATTTTCCTATGACCAAACCAGAGAGGTTAGGCTGAGTGTACTACCCAGAGGGTTGTTGGTACTTGTTAGGTAGGACTAGAGGGGATGGTTGTGAGTATATCCTAGAGGGTTACCTGTATGTGCTTAGCTTCTTGTTAGTTTTTGTTTGATATTGGAATGGTTGATTGTTTACTGTTCAGCATGTTCTTATTTACTGCTTTTTGTTCTTTTACCTGCCATATATTCACTAACTCTTAGGCACAGGTCTTCGGGTGGTTTCCTACAAGGATATTGTCCCACAACCTATTTAGTCCATGTTTATTGGCCTAAAAAATTATATTGTCGTAGGTATAGATAAGGGAAATCCCCCTTCCACGTCAGTTATATGACTTTCCATTGAGCTGGAGAGCATGGGACCAATCCTAGGATTGTGATGCTAACGATCTATTATCATTTTCTTCTGTACTAGGTTCATTACTTTTGTATTCAGCATTGTGACTTGTTTGGATGTTTTCTAAGACATATGTATCATGCATCATTTATTATTAATTTCTCCAGTTGTTTATTATATTAGTTATATTTTGTTTACTGTTGTTAGATATTCACTACTTCTGTTATTGCATGGTTGTTTTCTTTCACTGTGTACTATGCCAATGAGGGCATAGTTTCTCCACTATCACACCCAACTCCCTCGCTACTAGTCGGCTGCTGCTGGCATTCTGTGAAATGCGTTTGAGGCCATGTGACCAACCGGGTACAGGGTGCCTCTAGGTGGCTTCCGGAATAGGGACGTTACAATGTAGTATCAGAGGGATTCATTTCTCTTGACTCACTTTTTGGAGCCTTTATTCAGGGATAGAACATAATGGGGACTTTGTATAAATTTGTGCCTCGGAGTAGCTAACCCGTGTACAAGGAAAAGCCAATATACCTCATTGAATTTCATTTTTTCTGATTTTTCAGTTTTATAGTTGATTTGATTTTCACAGATGAGTGACTCAAATGTTTTTTTCTATTACTTTTGATGATGTCGAGGTTCTATTCCTATCGCAACCCAATGAGATGGGGGTATGCCATCCCATGCATCATATAGGAACATGATATAAATCACATGTCATGCATTCTTTCCTTGTCGTCTAAGATGCATTAGCAATTGAATGTTGTAGTGATAGATGTTGTGTAGCATATTCATGTTGTTGGGATAGATGACTTAATAAAATACATGTTTTATGAAAAGGTATTGTTTGGTTTAGAAATTTTTTTGGATGAATGCCAAACATCAGTTCTTGAGGTGTTATGGGCCCTCATGGACCATTATTTGGTGAATCATCGCTTTCTTGTCTTATTATAACATGTGTTAGATGCCGAGCTTCGATTTGTGGGTAGTATGGGCCCTTAGGGACGGTGATTTGGAACTTTTAATGCTTGTTTCAGTGTTTTTCGGGCTCTAGAGTAGTTTCTGAGGCTTACTATCCCGAAAAACCCAGAAGACATGTGCGTGTTGTTTTGACTACACGCCATGTGTTCTTCTGTTCAGGAAGAAACTTTTTTTCTTAGGTACACGTTGTGTACTATATGTACATGCCATGTAATCTCTAATTGTGCCATACACCATGTGGTAGAGACATGAGGTGGGGAATTCCTTGTAGGAACACTTTGTGTACCTGTTTCACACACCGTGTAGTCTAACCCAGGTACGCGGCTATGTCACGAACAAGACAGGTCAATGTTATCTTTTCACATACACGCCATGTTAAGATTTTATATGGCATGTAGTCTGACCTGGGTACCCGGCCGTGTCGTGAACAACACTTTTCGGTGTTGTCCTTTCTCATACATGCCATGTCCGTCTGAAACACATCATGTAGTATGATCCATTTGTTAGGTTGTGTCACTAACAACACGGGCCAGGTGAATCTTGTCTAGTACACACCATGTAAGAATTCTACCCACCGTGTAGTCTTTCATGAGGAGAGTCATGTGGCTTAACTGTGTAGAAAGACTTGGGAAGGGAAAGAGGATTCAATTTCATGTCGTGTGTCGGGACAACACATCGTGTGTTTGGGGTGTTACACGACTAAGTTAGGCAGGATTACACGCCCATGTAAATGAATTTAGGGAAAACACCCTGTAGGAAATGTACATGCCGTGTTTCCATGTTTTGTAAAACGTGAGTGCTTTATTTCTCATGTTCCCTTATTACACTCCTTGTTTTAAGTCCCTGCTAATCTTGTTCTAAGGTGTGTGCTTGACCTTGTAGATTCATGCAACCTAGACGTCCCCTGGTTGACCACCAATTACAGGGCAGTGATCAGATGCCTGATATGGCTGATAAGGGACTTTCTATAAACCCTCTTTTTCTGCCAGGTGTGGAACTAGTAGTTTTACCAGTTGAAAATGTCGTTCCGTAGTTTAGGGAGGGTTTTCAGAGGATGATGTAGATATTCCAGGGAGCACCGCCTTCTTCCCCTTCAATGGAAAATTTGACCCCGTTTTTCTAGTAGCAGCATCCTCCCACCTTCATAGGGGAGGGTGGACTATAGGCTGCAAAGTTGTGGATTGAAGCCACACTGATGATCTTCGAGCATCTCGTGGTACCACCATAGAGGAGGGTGAAACTCACAACCCACATACTCTGAGACTCCTCCAAGATGTGGTGGGATGTCATCTCTCAGGTGGGACGCCATCGGAATATGGGTTGGGATGAGTTCCATCATATCTTTTACGATTAGTTTTACCCGGAGACCATGATGGCCGATCGACCTCAGAAGTTCATAAGCCTGGAGTAGGGTACTCTTTCTGTAATGGATTATTCCTCTAACTTCACGGAGCTGTAGCATTTCATGCCTATTCTAGAAGGTGATGAGTTGTTCCTGGCTAGGAATGTTGAGGATGGTATCAGGCAGGAGATCCATTCAAAGGTGAAAATATTTAGTTTGACTTCTAAATCCTCTATCGTCAACCAGGCACTAATTATGGAGTGCAATTTGCGGGATTATAGAGCTGTGGGCCAGGGCGGTTCGCATCCAGAGTTAGTATTCCTCTACCTAATATGTGGAAGCGCTGCATAGAGACTGCATAGGGAGATCAGAGTAGGTGGGATACACCTTATGGTAGCCATGTTGTGTGCTACCAGTGCGGGAGGAATGGGAATATGATGCGATGTTTCCCGAGAGACCTGATGGAGTGCCAATCTAGGGGCCAAATGGGCCATATCCAGTGTTTCTGTTAGTTTTTTTCTCCAGCGTATGGAGACAGAGGTTCTTATATGACCCAGCATTCGGGAGCATCACCACCAGTTTCTCACTAGTTTGGGAACTGGTCTTCTTCCGGACATTCAGGTTGAGGTGGAGTTAGTGGCCGGGGTAGTCATTTTCCAGTCCTTCAGGGACAGTAGGGTGGATAAGCTCATAGCAGTTAGGCAGGGTCATAGGGCCATGGATCTAGCCAGACTTTTGTAGTGGAGTAAACCCAACAAGAGAAGGATCCCAAAAACCCTACAGTTCAAGGTATGATCTTAGTAGCCTCAATTTTATCTACTTCACTTTTCGATACAGGGTATTCACATAGATTTATCTATGTTGTAGTTGAGGAGAGTCTTGGGCTCTACATCTTTTCTTCTACCAATATATTGATGCTTGACACATTGTTTTGGATGAGAAAATATAGCATAAATCAGTTCAAGGAGTTCCCTCTTGAGGTTGGTGGATGTCACTTCTTATGGGACCTCTATCTCCTAGAGATGAGAAGCTATGATGTCATTCATGGAATGGAATAGCTAGTTCTCTTCTAGGAAGTCATCAATTTTCATCGTCGTATGGTGATTTTCATATCACCAGAGGGCGGATCTTTTCTTCATAAGCACGAGTGGGATGTCCAAGTGAGAATAGTGGTACTAGAGCATCATGGGTTAGGAGGAGTTACGGCCCAGATTTCTAGTATCTATCTGGATGACCAGGGAACTTCACGGTTATACTCCCTGCAGTGGTGGATCATTTTAGGGATGTCTTTCTAGAGGAATTTTTAGGTTTTCTTCCAGATCGTGAGGTGGAATTTTCTGTTGATCTTGTGCCAAGAGCGGAACCGGTTTCCATTCCTCCTTATAGGATGGAAACACCAGAATTATAGGAGCTCAAGAAGATGTTGGAGGAGTTGCAGGAAAAGTATTTCATCTGACCCAATACTTCTCCTTGGGGTTCGCCTCTCCTGTTTGCGAAAAAGGCAGACGACACCCTTAGGAATTTTGTGGATTATCCGATGTTTAACCAGTTGACAGTCATGAATTGATATCCCTTTCCCATAATTGATGATATCTTTGATCAGCTTCTTGGATCCCGAGTGTTCTTGAAGATTGAATTGAGATTTTGTTATCATCAATTGCATGTTAGACCATCTGATATACCGTTTACAGCCTTCCAAAGAAGGTATGGTCTATTCGAGTATATGGTTATGTCATTCAATATCACGAACGCGCCTACAGCTTTCATGGCATTGATGAACCAAGGGTTCCTTCCATACCTGGATTCCTTCGTGGTTGTCTTCGTGAATAATATCTTGGTGTACTCTTACACTCGACACGACCATGCCACACATCTTGAGATCCTTTTGAGTACACTAAGGGAGCATCAGTTATATGATAAGATCTCAAAGTGACACTTTTGGATGGACCAAATTCACTTCTTGGATGATGTAATCTCAGAGACAGGTGTATCAGTAGAACTAGATAAAGTGGGAGCAGTGGTTTCGTTGGAGTATCTAAGAACATCTTTGAGGTACGGAGTTTTCCAGGGCTGGATAGATACTACAGATGCTTCATACAATACTTTTCACGCCTAGAAGCACAGCTAATGGGTCTGACTTGGAAGGGTGTGAAGTTATTATGGTCAGATTTTTGTGAGTCAGCCTTTCAGAAGCTGAAGGGGAGGTTGACGTCACCATCAATACTAGTCTTGCCAGAGCTGGGAAAGAGCTATACTGTGTAATGTGATGTATCAGGTATCAGGTTGGGATCTATGCTTATGCAGGGAGTTTGAGTCGTTGTGTATGGATCTTGGCAGTTGAGGCCACATAGGAGGAACTACCCAATGCATGATCTGGAGTTGGAAGCTATTGTTCATGCCTAACGTTGTTAAAGACATTACCTTCCATGGGTGCATTTTGTTGTTCTCACTGACCAAGAAAGTCTCAAGTACATTTTCACTCAATGTGATGTAAATTTGAGACAGTGAAGGTGGGTTGAGTACATAAAATCTTTTGATTTTGAGCTTCCCTATACACCTGGGAAAGACATCGCAGTGGCTGATGTGTTGAGAAGAATGAATCAGATACAGGAAGTTCAGGAGGCCAGCAGTGAGTGGATTCTTATGGACCTGTTCTCTGAGATTCATTTGAAGGTGCAAGATAGTCAAGGGTAGATGTTTCTTTCTTCTGTAGTTGTTACCTGTACTCTTCTTGATCGAGTTTGAATGAGGCATCTATCAGATTATGAAGGCCAAGTCCTAAGAGAGAGTGTTTCAGGAGGGGACTCTATTCCTGGATAGACCATAGGCGAGGATGAGATCTTGCATTTCCAGGGGCATGTATGGGTTCCATAATACATATGAGAGGAGCTGATGCATGATTTTCATTCCTCCGTATGGGCAGTTCATCATAGAATAACCAAGATTTATTATGATCTACACAGCCATTATTGGGGGCCAGGTATGAAAAAGGATGTTGTTGGTTTTTTCATGAGGTGTTCCACTTTTCAGCAGGTGAAGGCGGAGCATCAGCAACCATCAGGGATTTTGCAGCAGTTACCCATTCCCGAGTGGAAGTGCAATGACATCATGATGGACTTTGTGACTGGTTTTATAAGGTCACATCGGGGGAATGACAATGTTTGGGTTGTCAATGATAGTCTTATGATGGTCGCTCACTTCTTTCCGATCAAGGAGACCTTCTGTGTTGATGAGATGGGATGGTTGTACATCCAATAAATTGTACGTTTGAATGGAGTTCTACACTCCATTGTTTTAGACAGAGATGCACGCTTTACATCTCGGGTCTAGCAAAGGCTTTAGAAGTCTTTGGGTACACAGGTGCTTTTGAGTGCAGCTTACCATCCCCAGACAGATGGCCAGTCTGAGCGTATGTTTCAGGTGCTTGAGGATATGCTCCGAACATGCATTCTGGATTTTGGAGGTTCTTGGGAGAAGCATATACATCTTGCAGAGTTTTCCTACAACAATAGTTTTCAATAAACTATTCAGATGGAACTTTACGAGGATTTGTACGGTAGGCCATGCCGATCAACCTAATGCTAGCTGGAGGCAGGAGAGGACCCTTTTCTGGGACCTTGTATAGTTCAGGGGACCACAGAGCAGATAGGGTTGATTCAGAAAAGGATGGCTACTGCACAGTCTGAACATATGTCTTATGCTAATCAGTGTGGACAGCCTCTAGAGTTCGAGTTCAGGGATCAGGTTTTCCTACATGTCACACCGAGGTTGGGACACAAGAGGATTGGGATATAGGGTAATATTTTTTTGAGGTACGTCGGGCCGTTTGAGATGTCAGAGAGAGTTGGGATGGTTTCCTATCAGTTGCAGTTACCTCAGTGGTATTGGGCAATGCATGATGTTTTTCACATTTCTCATCTCCAGTGTTACTTTTCAGACCCATCTAATGTCTTCCAACCTGAGGAGGATGAGTTTGAAGTGGATACCTCGTTTGAAGAGCATCCTATCTGGATTTGGTATCGCAATACAAAGGTTCTCTATGGTCGGTCTATTCCCCTGGTACGAGTACTATAGTAGCACAGTTGGGAGCAGGATGAGACATGGGGGAGGGAGGCCGATGTTTGATCATAGTAGCGGGAGTTGTTCGGGGTTTCTTCTTCTATGCCACTCTAGGTATATTTGGGGATAAATTTCTATATGGGGGGATGTTTGTAAAAACCCGAATCTTCTTTTCTAGTATTTGTTTCCTTTTCTGGTCATTTACTGACAAAAAGTGGAAAATATGGAAATTTTCGAAGTGCACGCCATGTAATTTATGAGTACATGTCATGTACTATGATGCCACTAGAGTTCATGTGTTGGTCGTGTCATGGCCACACCCACGTCTGTGTGGGAGTGACTTGGAGGCCTCCTAATGTGGAGTATGGAAATAGCAAGTACACGTTGTGTACACCAAAATTACATGCCATTTATTTTGTCATTAAACGCACTGGGGTTAAGTCTAACAAATAGAACTCACTTCTTCTAGGTCATCTTCATCCGAGAGAACTCGTACGGCTATGGATATTCGACGAGCCCCCAAGCCTCCATCCGTCCTCTAATTTGAAAACCAGTGATTGCGTTAGAATCGCATCAGTGAGTTCTTCCTTCTCCTAGAGCATCATTTTCCAATTCCACCTCTTTTCTATGGTATCTGGGGTAGAACGTTTTAAATATTTTCATAGATCTGTAATGTTTTAAGGAGATTCAGTTGTTGAGGTTCAACTATATCGATCTCCAAATGCCAATGTAGGTGGTTTCTGCCTTTTCGTTCAATTTTTTTGAGTATTATGTGCAATTTCCACCAATACCCTTAAACGGGGTATTGCGTGTTTACCATTATACCATTTTGTCTTCCTTCCATGCTTATATGATTGTGTATAGGTTGAATGGATAAAAATAGGGTTGTTTTTATATGACTTGTATATTTTTCCCATGCATGTTTTGTTTACGACCGTTTGGTCATGTTTAGATATTGTTTCCACCTTGCCTATTTTCGATATATTTTGTTGTAGGATGGAGAGTTTGAATCCAGGAATTCTTGATATTCTATAGACTGTTTAGCCAAGTAGATATATAGGTTTACTTTTTCTATATTGCATTGTTATGTTGTTATCCTACACAGGGCCATGAGAACCGGGTGTAGTAGACTATAAGGGGAATTGACCATGTGAGCTTCCTGAGAGAGTCTTTGAGAATTAGGCTATAGGGGGATAGACTATGTGAGCTTCCTCTAATATCCTAGGATTACATTGGGATATAAGGGGATTGACCGAGTGAGCTTCCTTAGAGAGTCCATGACTTCTGAGACTATAATGAGATAGACTGTGTGAGCTTCCTCAGAGTGTCTATGGTTTACTTTGAATTACCGTGATTACCTTATACTATAAGGGGAATTGACTTTGTGAGATTCCTTAGATATTCTTTGAATGGCCAGGGCTATAAGGGGAATTGACCAAGTGAGCTTCCTCAAAGAGTCATTGACCTAGGGTCTATAAGGGGAATTGACCGAGTGAGCTTCCTCAAAGAGTCCCTGACTACCATAGACTATATGGAGAATTGACCAAGTGATCTTCATCTGAGAGACTTATTATTTTCGTATAACCAAACCAGAGAGGTTAGGATGAGTGCACTGCCCAGAGGGTTGTTGGTACTTGTTAGGTTGGAACAAATGGGATGGATGTGAGTACTTCCCATAGGGTTACCTATTTGTGCTTAGCTGCTTATTATCTGTTGCTTGATATTGGAATTGTGGATTGTTTACTATTCAACATGTTCATGTTTACTACTTTCTGTACTTTTACCTGCCATATACACCCTGACTGTTAGGCACATATATTTGGGTGGCTTCCTACTAGGAGTTAGTCTCACACCCTGTTTGGGCCATGCTTTTGGGCCCAAACAGATTATATTGTTGCAGGTATAGATAAGGGAAAGGTCCCTTCCACTTGAGGTACATACATTCTCTGGATCAGGAAAGAATGGCACCAAGCCTAGGCTTGCGATGCTGATGAGTTGTTATCTTTTTTTTGTACTTGATTCAGTATTGTTGTACTCAGCATTGTGACTTTATTGGATTTTTTCCTAGACATATGTATCATTCATCATTTATTATGCATTGTTCCAGTATTTTATTATCTCAGTCTTCCGTTGTTTATTATTGTTGGATATTCATTGTTTTCGCTATTGCATTGTGGTTTACTTCTGCTGTGTACTCTTCCAATGAAGGAATAGTTTCCCCACTATCGAAACCATGTCCCTTGCTTCTAGTTGGAAGCCTCTGGCGTTCAGTGAAATTTTCGTGAGGCCATGTGACCAACCGGGTATGGGGTGCCTCTAGGTGGATTCCGGAACCACGACGTTATAGGTTTGTTATGAAGATTTTTGAGAATCATGTTCACAACTCCTATTAGTATGAATGTTTCAGATGGAAATATTCATTCTATGGATACTTCTAGTATTGTGTTGAATTTAGAAAAAATTTAAATATAGGTTGGTTCAACAAACAAAGTTACTAATATTCCACAATCTTTGAAAGATGAGGATTGAGGAGGAGTTAATCTGTTCAAAAGAAAAAATATCAAACGAAGATCCAGAAGATATATGAGAAGGTTGAAGTGAAAGTTGAGAATATGTTTCAACTGCTTGAAACTATCTCTAAAAGATGTCATCAACCCTGGCCTCATGATAAGGGTTCTCTTTTGTGTTATCAGATTAAGAATTATTGACTGTAATACCATGATATCCAAAAGTAGTGTCTATGAAACATCTTCGTCAGACATTGTTTGCCTTCTCCATACCATAATAATCTTTTTTTTCTTCTGAACTTTTTTCCTCATCTTTAACCATCCTAATATATAAAAAACAATCTATTTCATAAAACCACCCTAATAAATAGATACAATAGTTCACATACTTACATGTGGAATTCATAGCTTACCCATAACTCCCCATTTATGCATGCCACCATAAGGATAGATTTATGAAACAATTCAACCCATGAAAAAACTATCCAAAGGTTAGATGAGAGAGGGTACCTAAAAACGGACATCAACCTTGATGAGATGGAGGATAGACACCCATGTTCAACATCAATTTTGAAAACAATTACTTCAGTGAATATTTTCTAAATATATCAGTGACTTGTTCTGATGTAGAAACATACACTAGTTTTAACACATTCTTTTTAGTTAAAGGATTTTATCCACCTATAACTACCTTTCCATCATCTTAATTTTTCAAAACAAAGTCATCTTCATAAAATGTGTATTTTTTGAGAAAAATTAAGATGATCAAAAGGTTGTTAAAATATCCCAACGTACAAAAGGAATCTTGTTCCAAGTTAGTGAAGTTTTGAACTATTTTTACATGGGTTTGGTGGATGAAAATCAGTTGGGGCCTAAAAGGCTAGTACACATTTGTCAATTAAACATAAGATATTTAACAACACAATATATTGTTGGATACGTGACATCTTTATGAACAAAAAGATATTGGTGTCGTGGTATTTTTGAAAAGGGAAAGATCACAAATATAGTGCACAAGAAAGTTGATATTTGTTCAAAATGTCCTCTAGATCTTATTCACTCTGATATCTATGGGCTAATGATAAAACAATAAAAAATGGACATAATTACTTCATTACTCTCATTGATGATTTTAATTGCATTACATGTGTTATGTATATCAGGAAACAATCGAATGATCAGAAAATGTTTAAAAGGTTCGTAAGGAAATCAATGAAGGAATGTGAGTATTCAATGAATAAGTTGAAAATCTACATTAGGGGTGAATACAAGAAAGAATAATTTAAAATTTACCTTTAAAATCATGTAATTTTACAAGAGTTAAGTTCACCATACACACGTCAACAAAATTGGGTTTCTAAAATAAAGAATTAGTGTTTTGTGGACCTGGGGTGACCAATGTTTCTTGAACATGGTCTCCCTCATTACTATGTTTCTACCAGCCAAATTTATATATGAATCAATTGAAAATAATCTATGGAAAATCACTAAGCCTCAAACACTTAAGATATGTTATGAGTCCATGCAATATAAAGAAGAATGGTGGAAAACATGTGAATGATTTGCTGAGGATATGGAGAAGTTGTTTGATATGTCCATGCAGGGACAAGTGAAATACTTTCTTTGGCTAAAAATTTCACAGAATAAGAATCACATTCTTCTATCTCATGAAATTTATGATAAAGAACTTTTGAAAATGTTTTTCATGGAAAATGTGAAACTATTTTTCACACTAATTTCTGTGGGAACCAAGCTGTCTAAAGACAAAGATAGTATGAATGTTGACCACAAAGAGTTTTGAAATCGTATTGGATGTCCGTTATATTTGACTACCTCAATACTTGACATAGTACATGATGTTAACTTATGTGAATGATATAAATCCCTCTTATAGAATCATATTTGTATTTGGAAAAAAAAAATATTCTCATATATATATATATATAAGGCACTAAAAACATTAGAATCAGGAATTATGGATGAAGGAATATTGATATGTTTGGGTATTCATAAACTGATTGGGCAGGAAACATTGACAACAGATGATCTATATATAGTGGAGTTTTCATTTAGGGGAAAATTTATGTTAGTTGGAATACAAAGAAATATAATTGAGAAACAATTAGAACAGAAAAATCTAAGTATGTTTTTTCTACACAAGCTTCTACCCAAATAATGTGGATGAAGACTCAGTGGGAATATTTATTTCTAGAAGTAAAGATACATTTTCTCTTGGGTTGCGACAATCAAATTGAAATCAATATTACATGGAATTCATTATAACATTATCATTAAAAACATATTGACATAAATTACCACATCATTAAATAGAATATGGAGAAGAATTATTTATTGGAAGAGTTCATTCCTACATCGGAACAAGTTGTTGATACATTCACAAAACCATTACCGAAGGAACAATATTCAAATTTGTGGTTGAACATTGGTGTTCAACCTCTTTCTCATTAATATTTAGGTACGTATTTCGTTCCATTATCCCATCTTACCTTTAGATAGTGTTTTCAAGGGGGATAATTGTTTTATAAACATCTACATATGGTTGCATGCATAAAGGGGGATTTGTGGGTAAGCTGTGAATTCATCATATTAAGTATGTGAACTATTCAAACTGTTTGATGGAGTGGTTGTAAGTAACATATTGTTTTTTATATGTTAGTGAGGTTGAATATGATGAAGAAGGTTAAGAAGAAAAAAAGATGAGTATGGTTTGGATAAAGCTGACGAATAATTTCAATGATGTTTCATGGTCACTACTTCTGGAAAACATGGTCTTGTTGTTAATAATTCTTATTTCCTACAATTATTTAGCTCATGTAGGTTTACAATTGTTGATAAGTGACCTATTTCTGAAGGTATCAAAGTTTATTGATTTATAAATCGTGATTGACAACAAAATCAAAATGGGGAGATTGTTTGGACCAAGTTGGCTGATGATGTTTTTTCAATACATTAAGTATTGTATTTTGTTTTCAAGGAAGTTTGAGATAAAAGGAAATCACTTCACTTTGTATAAGTGGGTTTGGAAAGACAGGAATGTTACAATACTTACCATGTTAAATATAACGATGCTTTGTTGTTATAGATATCAAAAATAACATAACATGGTTGGAGAACTTTTGATGCATTATTTATGAAGGAAAGGGGGAGAAAATATGTTTCCCTTTATCATGGTTTGTCTTGCAGAAGCAGGTATCTTAGATGGCACATTGTTTCAATGATTGACAAATTTTTGGGGTCCAAAATTTATTTTTTTGCTAGCATTGTGAAATTTTTATTTCCTTGAAGATCACATAAAAATATGAAAATGGAATAATATTCGCAATTATGGGATTCATGATGTAGATGTTGCGATAACATAAGGAATATTGATAGTGTTATTCAAGATTACGATGATCCTTCAAAATAGCAGAGTAAAGGATCATAACGGGTGAGAATGGTGGAATTAAAGGTGAATAGAATTTAAGAATCACAAAGGAAGAAGGACCATCCTGGTGGTGCAACGGATTTGATGGAACACATTGTGATTGCGATGAACTTTGTGAATCCATAAAATTGACATAGTACTTTGAGAAATAGAGTGCATTTTGGAGGAAATTTTGAAGCTCTGTGATTTGGTGATGAGGTGGATGGAAGGTTATGAAGATGGGGTAATCTTCTATATATAGACCTAGATCCCTTCGAGAAAATTATAGAGAAATAACAAGAATTTTAGAGATCTTGAATTGTGAAGAGGGTTCGTGGAGAAATTGAGCTCTGAAAAGGTAGTGAGCTCCGCAAAGGAAAGGAGGTTCACAGTGTGTCAGTGAGCTTTTCGAAATAAGTGAAATTTTCAAAGACCAATATATGCTATTTAAAATAGTAATCTCTATGATCAACTGAGGTCCTCAAACAAGAGAGTTCTACAAACTAGAGTTCTCTATGATGTTGGGATCTTCGTGAAAGAGATCTTCGAAGGAGCTATGTGGTCTAGAAATTTGATTTCCCAAATTAAGTGAGAAGTGTTTTCAAGTGGATAAAGATATGAATGGGGTATAGAACTGACTATTATTATTATTTCCATGTATTTCATATCATATTTTTTACAGTAAATAGAATATATTTTTTCAATGATTAGATTTGTGAATGTTATTCAAGAAACACAGAGATATTGCATTACTATATTTGTGCTAATATGGTCCACACAGACATGAGGATTATCTCCCAAGTACTAAAATAGTGAAAGGTAATATCCTACTCATTGTATTTCACATTAAAGTATTATCTATTTAGTGGATTTTGTGGTATAATTTTATCTATGTGCTATACGAAGGACTGGCTACTCTCATTGAGTAGTGAACCTTGTAAAATCTTTTGTTCCAATGGGTGTATGTTTGGTTTGTGTTCAATAGGGAAGGAGATCCTTAACAGGAGACAAAGATTGTTTAATATGAAATTATTCTTAGAAAATGATATTTTTGATTCACCCCCTCCCCCTCTTAGTGATTTTTGAATCCTAACTGGTTAACTTCATGGTCTAACCTGGCCTTTAGGTCAGTATGAATTTCGGGCCACTATAAAGAATTTTTGTCTACCTCAAGGCCTTTAGGACAATTGATGTGTAGATGAAAACTATAAAAATTATATAAAGAATAATCTCCATAATTGGTTTTAGATCTAGGATCATTTTAAAATCATAGCTAAAATATTTTTAATAATGATAGGGAAGGACACTTTCCATTAGTACCAGGCTTGCAAACCTGTACACATGACTGCCAGCCGCATAGCCACGCCAAGGTGGAGATCTGATCACGATGAAAATGCTTAGAGGGGTAGTTTCAAGTATTCATATTCTGGAATAAATTCCATTAATAACTTCAATTATTGTAATACCACAAATTCTATGGGCTATTTATGGATTCCCCTTCAACCCTTAAAGGTGGTAAAATCATAACCGAATAAAAAATGAAGACCTTCGAGCCATTCAGGAGCATACATTTAATTGAGATTTTAAACATTTACTTATTAAAATAGTGATAAATATTTCCTATAATATTTAGAAAATTTTAAAATACTAATTATAAATATGTAAAAAAATTATCTACTTCAATAACTATAAATTTTATAAAAACTATTTCTAATGTATGTTCAAAAAATATGACAAAAACATCTAAATAGAAAAATACATTTTTAATCCTAAGAATGGAATTATAATAAACATATGCACATAAAAAAAATTGTCAAATTTTATTTTTTTGTTTAATATATAGTATATAAGGACCCTTAAAATATTTCACCTATAGTGTTAAATATTATTTATAATGTAAAAAAATACATTGTTCACATAAAAACTATTTTTTAGAAAAACAATATGTTTATTTTCCAATGTTTTTTATTTTCATTTATTATTATTAGTTTACTAATGAATTAGTTTTACCCATGTGTGAACCATAAATATTGATAATATAGTTTTTATTATATATACCCACCAATATAATTTAAATGGGATAATATTTTTTTAATATATTGTGGTTCATTTGTACTCACTGTTGCGAGTAACAAATTCTATCGATGAAAGTAATTTTTTTTAAAAAAATATTTCAAAAAATATATCATGGTTTTATGTTATACCACCATTAAAATAATTTATCCCTACAAATTATGAAACCCTAATACAATAACTAAAAATAATGATACATCATAATATCCTCATCTCCCCATATAGCTTCCTCAAATTGGGGAATTCAACACAAAATAGTGAAAATGTGACTAGTGAAGTTTCATAGCACTTTATCTCCAAGATCTGCAGTCTTCATATATTTTCTCCCATAAAGAATATCGTTCTCTAGAGGTATTACCTATGAGTTTGGTACATGTGAAGGATCATGTATGTACATGATCAATAGAGGTACGTGGAATACAACAGGTACATAAGAGTTATATTTTGGCATCAACGATCGATATGATACCACTAGGATTAATTAATATTTTTAGAAGGATCAATGTACCTGGGGGTTAGCAATCACATATTTCTAAATCTCTTAAATTTATTCTTGGTTTATATTTATAGGAATAACTAGTCACCAAATTCAAACTTCATAATTTTTACATGATTATCAGCATTACTTTTGTGTACTCTTTTCATATGTTTTGTAATTTTAACTAAATATAACCTTATTTATCTATTCCTAACCTATATTTTGTCTTAATAGATTTTTTTCACCAATTTCATTAAAATACACTTGATTTATGCACTTCCTACCATAAAGGTCTTCATAAGGAGTCCAACGAATGATGGAGTGAAATATATTATAGTATAAAAATTACACCAAATGAAGGTTTTGATCCCAACCACCTGTGAAATTAATGGATAAAGCTATCAAAGTATCTTCTAAAGTTTGAATGGTAATCTATATCTAAATATCTATCTGAGGATAACAAGTAGTTATGAGACTTATCTCTTAATCTAGATACTGATGAAGAGTTGTGCCAAACTTCATGGCAAACCTCAGATCCTAATCAAATATAGTTGACAATGGTAAACAATGAAATATTAAAACTTCCAAAAGTATAAATTATTACATTTTCCTAGAGATAATTATTATATAATATAATTTAAGTGATTTTACTTCCTATGGTTATATACTACAACCTATATATCATTATAAACATTATATGTTTTAGAGAGTCTGGCACAAAAATACATAGTGATGTTTTCCCATGTCTATTTTGGAATGGTTAATGGTAATAAAATCACGTTAGAGTTCTATTTCTAAAACATAACATTATTTCATACTAATCACCAAGAAACGTACTCTACAATATCTCTCTTCATTCCTTCCCACCCTAAATATGCTTTCAAATCTATATACATCTTCTTACTTGTGGGAAACATTGAGATTTATCCAACTAGAACATCAAATAATTTAACTAAAGTGAAAAATGTAGGTATTATTAACTGTATTATTCCATCACAATAAAGGTTTAGCTCTGGAATATTTCTCAACATTTTGTATCATTACATCCCCTGTTCATGACACTTCAATAATCACATGGATTTATGGTTGGCCAATTATTTTAGAAGGATAATCATTATCCCTTCCATCATGATTTCATGATCCATCCATTTAATTTAATTAAATATAGATTCTATTGTTATCCTCATCATAGATAACATAACATTATACTTACAACTCCTTGCATCTTACACCATGTTCACTTTCCTATGTTGGTAATGTAATAATTTTTTATTATATTTAATCATATCCAAGCATCTTCTTTGTTTCATTTTCATAAATTTTAGACATAAAATATCTTTTAATTATTTTTGATCAATATATATGAATCACATTTCAATTTAAAGATAATCCCTTCAAATCATTAATGAAAAAATTACAACATCTAACATCAAAACATGAGAAGGATATTTGTTATCATGGACCTTCCATTTCCTTAACGAATAACCTATAGCCATACCATTCTATATAAGGATGCATCCAAAAACAATAATTAGTGTATAACTATATATTAAAAACCATTATCTACTATAGGGTATTATAAGAATATGTTTATTGACTATTATTATCTTTAGTTATTTAAAATATTACTCACATTAATCCTTCTAAAATAACTGGGATCTCTTTCGAGATATCATGGTCTGTGTATTCAGTAGCTCCGAAAATCATCCAAACTAAACAAATAATAACAATACAAATAAAAAAAAGTATGGATGTAAATCAAAATTGCTGGTTTGATCTAATGTTTAATGACTTCATTCTTTTAAGGGTCTAGTAATATACCCTCACCTGATATTAATTTATGCAGGAATGAAAATTTTCAATGGAAATATTCAAAAATGGTAAAATAATTCATAAAGATTATATGTACATTGGGACATTAGAATAATCCCTAACTGGTCTTCATGATATTTCATTATATTTTAATATATTATAATATCATATATAAATACATCCAACAACTGATGAGGGTATTATCTACTGAATCTGTTAATTTAATCCATGATGATAGTATGGAAATTAGTAAAACCAAATGGAATCAATATAAATTAATAGTGTCCATAACATATATGGAATAATTTCATCCATATATAATCCTTCTGGAGTCTCAAATGATGATATCCAAAATGATGATCAATCTTGGAAAATTATTGATCACCATACAATTGTTTTGAAAATTCATCAATATAGGGTACATGATACATGTTCATCATAGAGATTTTCATATTTCCATGGAAGTCAATGTCGAGTCACATTGATTCATATTTATTATAAATAAAAATAATATATGCATACCATGTTGAAACACATGGCCAATTTATTCCATTCTCAAAATTATCTCAGATTTTCTTCCTCCATTCTAGCAAATATTTTGGTCCATTCTTTATAGAGTCTTTTGAAATACGTATAATGATAGCTATGAATTCTATAGAAAAATAAACCTCTTGATTCAGTGAAAGATAAGAAAATTCATCTAGAAATACATCATTGAACATTGAAACAATAGGTATATCATCAATATTTAGTTTCTCCACGGCCATATGAGATAAATGGTCTTTTCAAATTGGAAATTTGACCCATATAATGGATTTAATTTCTATTAGAAATTAATTTTTTCATCATAATGATATTCAATCATGGGTTTTCTCAAAATATCATATATATCAACCCTACCTCAAAAATTGATGTGGAATTATGTAAATAAATCCAATCCATTCCAAAAATATCGTAAAATTTAGCTAGAGTAAGAATGAAACTATTTTCATGATATACATTCCCACAAACATCAGATAAAGAAGGATCGTGTACTTATGAAGAGATCACCATTCCATTAGTTGTTTTTATATAAAAATTATCATATAATTTTTTTGTGGTATATTGATACCCAGATAAAATTATTTGGATATAAAAGAGTGGGTAGATCCATAATCAAATAAGATCGTAATAGTTAAAAATTGGATGATAAGTGTACCATTAACCTCATCGATATTGTACACCTCATTAGCAATAGTGATCGTATGATATTTAAAATTACATCTAGTCTTACGAGGTTTTTGATGATTATCATATTCATTAAACTTATGATGTGGGCATCTGTTAACATAATTCACATACTTCATTCATTTAAAACACTAGAGTATTAGTGGTACATTATGTGGCGATTTCTCTATATTTGAGGAATCAGTTAACATCGTACTATAAATTCA
This sequence comes from Viscum album, assembly GCA_963277665.1. Classification (NCBI taxonomy): domain Eukaryota; kingdom Viridiplantae; phylum Streptophyta; class Magnoliopsida; order Santalales; family Viscaceae; genus Viscum; species Viscum album. The sequence goes on from OY728134.1 coordinate 1,176,390,857, forward strand.
ATATTTGAGTTCCAAATGAAATTTTGTCCTATACATGAAATACTTACTGGTTCCCTTAATATAATTTACCACATGTTTCCTTTCACATTTTTATCATAAGGGAATAATTATCTTCTTATCTCCATTGATTTTATAGTTTTTTTCAATTCCATTATTCATTTCTTATCAAAAACCCTGATATTGATCGGTATCTCTGTCACGACCCGTCCTCGGGGCCCGTGCCGTGACTACCTCATGCCCGCCTTCCATAGGCCAGGGGCTGGCGACTAGCACCAAACGCATAAATCCCAATAACTGGGAAGGCATTGCCTTTATAAAAGTAAACAAAACACCACAGAGTACAAGCTGAATTAAAACACTAAGTACAAAGAGATGTGTTGAAAGGTAAAATGGGCCAGAATACAAACCCAAATGAAATTACAACTACAACTGAACAAAGTACAACAGAAAAAGACAACAGCTGGAAGAATGGAAGTGGCTCCTGGGTCATCCTCCTCAGATCCTACCTGAAGGGTAGGTACAGATGGCACAGCTCCTGGATCGTCCACCACGGATCCTACCTTAAGGGTAGGTACATATAGCCTCCATAATTCGCTCGCCCTTCAACCTACTTCGTGTGTCGTTTCGTCACGAACTCCACCTCCGGATACTGACTCATCGTGTAGTCCACCTCCGGGTACTGACTCGTCATGTAGTCCACCTCCGGGTACCGTCCAATCCTCGAACACTCGGCCTCCGTCAGCACTGCCCATCGTCTGCAACCAACAAAATGAGGTGCGGGCATATCCCGTCCAGGGGTGAGTATAACGATACTCAGTAGGGACCCTGAGACCCTCAAGGTCTCACTAAAAACCAACAAGTATAAACACAATGAAGATCTCAACAGATAACCTCTACTTAGGTATATGCCCATGCATATACCTAAGTTATCAAGTAACCCATCTCAATAATGAGGAAAACACCAAGATCATGAAATCAACGGTTAACCACTACCCAGGTATATTCCCATACATATACCTAAGTTATCAAGTGACCCATCTCAATCATGAGGTAAACACAAAGGTCCAAAGTCTCATCTCAAACCAGGATTTTCATTATCGAAACTGTAACTGCTGAAGAGCCCTGTCTCTGGAGTGTACAGTGGTCCTGTCACGACTCCGATGTACTGCTCACTAACCTAAGACTGCTGAGGTACTCCTCCTGTCGAGTACCGCGGGTCAGCCACCCAAACACAATAGTGCTTCCCGCCTGGGTATGTCACCCAAATACAGTAGTGCACACCCCCTAGTAGCCTGTTGAGGTACTCTTCGGACGAGTACCATGGGTCTGCATTATCACACAGGTAGTGCTCCGTCTGCCATGGATCTGCACCTCACAATGTAATGCTCCGTCCACTGGGCTAGTCAACTCACTCCAAGTCGAGTCGTTTAAGCAGTCGTCAGGTCTCAGTCGGCTACACGATCTCCATACTCCGCACGCTCGTCTCTGAGGGGTCTGCTCCACGAGCTATAGGTCGATACTCCAAATATCTAAAATTACCACTAAGAAGTATCTCAATGTACCGCCTCGTCATAGGGGTCTCAATGCAACAGACGACCCGTCAATCAGACGTCCGATCTGTGAGTTATTAGACTTTTCATCCTAGGGGCCCGGTTGGTTTCGTGAGTGAACCAACCCGGCCATATCTCAACTGTACCCCTAACTCTCATAGGGTATACTAATAGGTACCGTTTCTCAACAAGATCACCAACTCCACTGACGGTTCGTCAAACGGACGTTCGGTCTGAAAGATATCAGCTTTTCCGTTCTGGGGGCCCGGTTGGATTTCGGGTACAATCCAACCCAGCCACTATCCAACTGCATCCAAAACTCGGGCGAAGTATGCCAAAAGTTCTGTCTCGTCAATAGGAATTCAATGAGACAGACGGCGCGTCAATCGGATGCCCGGTCTATGAGTTATTGGCTTTTTCGTTCCAGGGGCCCGGTTGGTTTTGTGAGCGAACCAACCTGACCACACTCAAACGACATCCAAAGCTCGAGCAGAGTAAGCCAAAATATCTGTCTCACCTATAGGAATCCATCAAAGTCGACGGCACATCAATCGGACGTCCGGAGCTCATGATATGAGCATTTCCGCTCCGAGGGCCCGGTTGGTTTCGTGCACGAACCAACCCGGCTGAACCCAAAGTATTCCAAAACCTTGAGTGCGATATACCGAAACGACCATCTCGATTCAAGGATTTCATCACAACTGATAGTACTTCTATCGGAGGTCTGTAGCCCAAGTTATGGGCAAAATACCAAAGATGGTCCGAAAACGGGGGTTTCGGGCCCAGACTGACCTGGCCCGAGACCCCCCGGTCGGCCCGAACCGGGTCGACCCGCCCCAGGTCCGGGTCGGCTAGGCCCGGCCTGGGCGTGGTGCGGCCGGCGCGGCCTGGGCACAGCGTGCTGGCCAGCTCGTCCAACGGCCAAGCTGATGGCAAAGGGGGGGGGGGGCTGCCCCCCTGGTGTAACCGTGCCCCCCACCCCCTTTAATGGGAGTTGTTTTTGTGAGCCGGTCGGGGGAATTAATTACTCCGGATTCCTTTTTTCCGGCCGGCCCGCACCGGCTGGCGGGTTCTGCGAATAAGGACCGGCGACGGTCGTTCCTTCTCCTTCGCTGACACTGACGGCCCGGAACCGGTCGCTGGTCACCCTGCTTGGCCACGGCCCGGAACCGGCCGCGGCTTGGTTCGTCCGGCACGGTGCGACGACACCATGCCCTTCCGTCGTGACCCCGCTTCGGCTACGGTGTCTTCGGTTTTCTTCGACGCGTCACGACGGCGTCGCATCCTTGTTCAACATCACGGCGCGGCGCGACGGCGCCGTGCATTACTTGCCGTACGATTCCACGTGGTGCGATGGCACCACGCCATTCCATCCCAACCATATTTGAAACAACATTCAAAATTGGAGGAGGGTTGGCCGTGTTTGTGCGGTCCGGCACCCCTCTCGTTATTTGATAACATTTAGTCGTATATCCACGAAGAATGACAAACTAGAAATCACGGACAAAAAAATAAATAAATAATCCCCTACCTCGAGCGCGGCTTGAATGAGGTTTTCGTCGTGGATAAATTCATCATGGAAAAACGTCACGGGAAGAGATGTCACGGAAGAAAATGTCGGCAGCATCGCAGGAAGAGACGTCGCGGAAGAAACATCAGCGGCGTTGTGGTAATCAGTTTCAGAGAACTCGGTGTTCTTCGTCGGAGACCGATGTTCTTCGAGTTCTTCATCAAAGAAGAAGATTTTCTTCCCAAAACCTCTCAACGACAAAACTCTAACAACAAAATAAAATAAGCTCCTTTCTTATTTTATTAACACAACAAGCCTTTTGAAATTCAAGCATTTGAATTCCACATTAACTCACCTCATTAATTCCATAACTTAATAATCTTAAGTTAATAAAATTAATGGGAGTTGAGGAGGTTAGAGGATATTAAGGGGTGGGGTTTGTGTGGGCCCCACCTCCTTAATAACCTACAAAGGGAAGTTGCGTAGTTACCCAACTTCCTCCCAAAGGATAAAAACACTTAGAGAAAAATAAAAATTGTTGCTAAATTTTTATTTTTAACTTCCACAATTTTTATCAACATCCTTCTTGTAAATGTAACTCCGGAATAGGCATTCCTAAGCAAATATCGGCGTTGCAGTTCCATCGGTGCCCTCAGAATTCGATTCTGAGTATCGGTTCAAAAGTTAGAAATTGCTACTCGTTAGTTCACTGAACGTACCTGAGCCAAACTTCGGAAAATGATTCCGGGCACACCGGGCCTCAGAATTAGGCGCCGTCAGAAACTGCGTTCTTGTAAAATTCCAAAGAAAATTAAGAAAAAAATTTCCTTGAAATTTCCGGGTCTTTACATTACTCACACCTCAGGGATTTACGTCCCTGTAAAGCTTCAACACAAACTAGGGTCGAAAAAGCGATATTGAGCACGCACCTGAGCCTTCCGCTCCCATGTGCTTACCAGAAGATTCTGTACTGCCAAAGAAAAGCACACCCAAGGAATTGACCGTCCTCATAAGATCCGCTCCTGTCAATTCTAGATCCCTACAGGAACCTCCATGGAAGTAAACCCATCGACAACGTCCTGTTCCTCATGGTCGATGATATGTGAAGGGTCGAGCGTGTATCTCCTCAGTTGAGAAATCGAGAAAACATCATGCACCTGGTGCAACTGAGGTGGATGGGTCGAGCGTTAAACCACCTCGACTACCCTGCTGAGGACCTAGAAAGGTCTGCTGAACCTCAGAGATAACTTGCCGCCTTGGTCACATCTCTGTAAACCTCGTCGAGGTGAGACCCGTATAAGGACATGATCGTCATCCTCAAACTCTAGAGGTCTCCAATTCCTGTTAGAACTGAAAATCAAACAACTGCTGCCACGAGGGTATGGTTAGCTGACTCAAGAGTGATCGGTCACACCCTCCTATGCAGGAGTTATCATGTGCTTCCTGGGGTTCCCTTTTTGTCGACCAAGGAAAACCCAACCTGACGTTGTAGCTAAACCACAACCATTTTGCCTAATACTGTCAATTTGTGTATGAACTGTGATTGCCTAGTCCATACTCAACCAACGTCGTATGGACTTGATGCTGCCACCAACAGATTACAACCGAAACTCTCGCCTCGAGGGTCTGACGACAGCGTCGGCGTAAGTGTGATTATCGAGTCTCCTTCCAAGGTATCTTCAAACGTGAGGGTCAAGTCCACATCTTACCGGAAACTCTAGGTCTGGGACAAGATTTGTGAAAGAAAAAAATGATTCATATCGACGTCCGTTACTACAGCATCTAGTAGTGGACATAGACTGTCCCTTGAATCATTATTAGATTTGTCGAGTCACTCTCCTTGACTGCATGCAGCCACACTCTTCCACTGCCCTCCAGCTCCCTGAGCCTGCCGGGGATAACTAAGGCGGGTGGTTGTAGCATGTTAGGATGTACACCACCTAATGATGTTCTCCTAGCTCTGCCTCCATGTCTGCTGCTTCACAGACTCATCTCTCCTTTAAGCTTCCTTCTCTTTAAACATTTAACACGCTCGAGTCTCTAATACTGGAGCCGGTTTCCTATTTCTTACTGCACTGTGCAGTCTTCATACTCTTCTAGATGATCTGAAGGAGCTGCTAAAATTTCTCCTTTGCCGAAAAGAGAAACTCAGTTTCATCCCCTGGATGAACAACTCCCATTGCCTAATACAGTCAATCCTGACATGAATGACGCATTCACGCCATGGATGACGTTGTAAGGCCTCGACGTAACTACTAAGAGATCCAACTGTCACTCTCACCTCCAAGGGTCGAGTCACATTGTCGGCATCAGTGTGAGGTCACTGGGTCTCCTCCAGTAGAAATCTTGAAAGTGAGGGTCAAGTCAACAGTTTTAACCGAGACCACTCATTATCAACCAAACAAAAGGACAGGAAAGCAAACAAAGATAAGTGTCTTTTTATTATTGCAGCTCATAGTACAAAGACATGAATACAACAGAAACATGGAACTAGAAGTACAAGGGACGTATCCACTAGTTCTGGTTCTGTCTACCTGCTCCCGGAGCTCTACTTCCTTGTCCACTGCTCGGCTGTTGCTCAAGCACTCACCGCTGCTTCTGCCTCGGTGGCTCCTCCAAAGCCTGCAGATCAACTGTACGAGGAGTCGGACAGTCACGTTCCAGGTTACCCTTTCCGCCGCACGAGTAACACTATCTGTTTCAGGCACTCCTGCCTCTGACCCCACCCCGGGGTCCCCGCACCACCGATCCTAAAACCCGAGATCGCCCAACTGCTGTTCTGGTCCTCCTGGACCTCTGCATCATCTGTCTACAACCCACAGATGACTCGACTACTGATCAAAAAACACGCGACAAAGGCAGTAGCTCCTGAACATGCACGAGGTGTAGAACTACTGGCACAAACTCCACCCTGAAGAAGGTCTCGAAGTCTTCCCATGCGAAAGTCATTCCGTCGCAAAACTGGAACAAGTGGCTCCACCACCTGCCTGCTGCTGCCTCAAGAAGGCTGGAAGCAAATATCACCATGAACTCTGTAGGCGTCCTGACTAGAATGAAGACTCTCACCACAGCATCTAGCCAAACCTCAGCCGCCAGCGGGTCGGTCTCTCCCCGGAACCTGGGTGGCCTCTGGCGCTGGAACTCATGCAGTGCACTCAAGTGGTGTGCATCGCCTACTGTTGGGGCTGGTGGCATCGGTGGCCCAATATATGGAAGTACCGCTGGTGCCTCAACTGCAAGAGGGCCCTATACCAAAGCCTCATCGCTCGACAGGCTGTCAGTACGCACATCCCTCTAGGCTCTAGCTGGTCGTCCGAGAAAAGGCATCCTGAAATAAACAACGTGACACGGTCAAACGATTTTACCTTGTGAGCTGACCTGGTTTGAGCTGATATTTAAATAAAACTTCTGGAGACACACATGCAATCAGTGTTTTCGTGCACAAAGTCGTAATTTAGTTGTCAGGGTCCTGTTGTATGGATATGTCGGCCGCCGCACCAACACTGGACTCCCTGAACTAAAGACCACACTCGGTACCCTTAACACTATTGCTTCACAGAAAGAAAATATTAGAGTTATATGTTATGCGGTAGAACTGACTCCTCTGATACCAATTTTTCACGACCCATCCTCAGGGCTCGTGCCGTGACTACCCCAAGCCCGCATTCCATAGGCCAGGGGCTGGAGACTAGCACCAAAGGTGTAAATCCTGATAACTGGGAAGGCATTGCCTTTATAAAAGTAAACAAAACACCATAGAGTACAAGCGGAAGTAAAACACTAAGTACAAAGAGACGTGCTGAAAGGTAAAATGGGCCAGAATACAAACCCAAATGAAAGTACAACTACAACTGAAAAAAGTACAACATAAAAAGACAATAGCTGGAAGAATGGAAGCAGCTCCTGGGTCATCCTCCTCGGATCCTACCTGAAGGGTAGGTACAGATGGCACAGCTATTGGATCATTCACCTTGGATCCTACCTGAAGGGTAGGTACAGATAGCCTCCACAATGCTCTCGCCCGTCAACCTCCTCCATGTGTCATCTCATCGCGGAGTCCACCTCCGGATACTGACTCATCGTGTAGTCCACCTCCGGGTACTAACTCATCGTGTAGTCCACCTCCGGGTACTGTCCAATCCTTCAACACTCGGCCTCTGTCAGAACTGCCCGTCGTCTGCAACCAACACAATGAGGTACGGGCACAGCCCATGCAGGGGTGAGTATAATGATACTCATTAGGGACCCCGAGACCCTCAAGGTCTCGCTAAAAACCAACAAAGATAACCAAAAAGAAGATCTCAACAGATAACCTATACTTAGGTATATGCCCATGCATATACCTAAGTTATCAAGTAACCCATATCAATCATGAGGAAAACACCAAGATCATGATATCAATAGTTAACCACTACCCAGGTATATGCCCATACATATACCTAAGTTATCAAGTGACCCATCTCAATCATGAGGTAAACACAAAGGTCAAAAGTCTCAGCTCAACCCAAGATTTTCATTATCGAAACTGTAACTGCGGAAGAACCCCATCTCTGGAGTGTACAGTGGTCCTTTCACGACTCCGAGGTACTGCTCACTTACCTAAGACTGCTGAGGTACTCCTCCTGTCGAGTACCGCGGGTCAGCCACCCAAACACAGTAGTGCTTCCCGCCGGGGTATGTCACACAAACACAGTAGTGCACACCCCCTAGAAGCCTGCTAAGGTATTCTCCGGACGAGTACCGCGGGACTGCACTGTCACACAGGTAATGCTCCATCCACCATGGGTCTGTACCTCACAAAGTAGTGCTCTGTCCACTGGGCTAGTCGACTCACTCCAAGTTGAGTCGGTCAAGCAGTTGTCAGGTCTCCGTTGGCTACACGGTCTCCGTACTCTGCACGCTCGTCTCTGGGAGGGTCCGCTCCACAAGCTATAGGTCGATACTCCAAGTATCTCAAAGTCCCATGAAGAAGTATCTCAAAGGACCGCCTCGTCATAGTGGTCTCAACGCAACAGACGGCCCGTCAATCGGACGTCCGGTCTGTGAGTTATTAGCCTTGTCGTCCCAAGGGCCCGGTTGGTTTCGTGAGCGAACCAACCTGGCTGTATCTCAACTGTACCTCGAACTCTCATAGGGTATAATCATAGGGACCTTTTATCAACATGATCACCAACGCCGCTGACGGTTCATCAAACGGACGTCCGGTCTGAAAGATATCTGCTTTTCCGTTCCAGGGGCTCGGTTGGATTTCAAGTACAATCCAACCCAGCCACTATCCAACTGCATCCAAAACTCGGGCGAAGTATGCCAAAAGTTCCGTCTCATCAAGAGGAATTCAATGAGACAGACGACGGGTCAATCGGACGCCCGGTCTGTGAGTTATTGTCTTTTTCGTTACAGGGGCCCGGTTGGTTTCAGGAGCGAACCAACCTGAACGCACTCCGATGGCATCCAAACCGCAAGCGGGGTAATCCAAAAGATCCGTCTCACCTAGAGGAATCCATCAAAGTCGACGGCACGTCAATCGGACATCCAGAGCTCAAGATATGAGCGTTTCCGCTCCGAGGGCCCGGTTGGTTTCATGCACGAACCAACCCGGTCGAACTCAAAGTATTCTGAAACCTTGAGTGCAATATACCGAAACGACCGTCTCGATTCAAGAATCATATCGAAACTGACATTGTGTAGATCGGAGGTCCGTAGCCCATGTTATGGGAAAAAGACCGAAGACGGTCCGAAAACGGGGGTTTCGGGCCCAGACCGACCCGGACCGAGACCCCCCAGTCGGCCCGAACCGGGTCGACCCGCCCCGGGTCCGGGTCGGCCCGGCCCGGCCTGGGCATAGCGTGCCCAGCGCGCTGGCCAGCTGGACCAACGGTCGGGCCGTTGGCAAGGGGGGGCGCCTGCCCCCTGGTGTAACTGCAGCCCCCCCTTTAATGGGGGCCGTTTTTGTAAGTCGACCGGGGGAATTAATTCCCCCAGCTTCCTTTTGTCTGGTCGGCCAGCACCGGCCGACCGGTTCTGCAAACAAGGACCGGCGACGGCCGATCCTTCTCCTTCGCCGACACCGGCGGCCCGGAACCGGTCGCCTGTCACCCTGCTCCACCGCGGCCCGGAACTGGCTGTGGCTTGGTTCATCCGGCGCGGTGCGACGACACCATTCCCTTCTTCCACGGCCCCACTTCGGCCGCGGTGTCTTCGGTTTTCTTCGACGCGGTGCGACGGCGTCGCGTCCTTGTTCAACATCACGGTGCGGCGCGACGGCGCCGTGCATTACTTTCCGTACGATTCCGCGTGGTGCGACGGCACCACGCCATTCCATCCCAACCATATTTGAAAAAAAATTCAAAAATGGAGGAGGGTCAGCCGTGTTTGTGTGGTCCGGCCCCCCTCTAGTTATTCGGTAACATTTAGTCATATATCCACGAAGAACGACAAACTAGAAATCACGGACAAAAAAATAATTAAATAATCCCTTACCTCGAGCGCGTCTTGAATGAGGTTTTCGTCGTGGAGAAATTCGTCGCGGAAAAACTTCGCGGGAAGAGACGTCACTGAAGAAGACATCGGCGGCATCACGGGAAGAGACGTCTTGGAAGAAACGTCGGCGGCGTCGTGGTAATCGGTTACCGAGAACTCGGTGTTCTTCATCAGAGACTGATGTTCTTCGAGTTCTTCGTCAAAGTAGAAGATGTTCTTCCCAAAACCTCTCAATGACAAAACTCTAACAACAAAATAAAATAAGCTCCTTTATTATTTTATTAACACAACAAGCCTTTTGAAATTCAAGCATTTGAATTCCACATTAACTCACCTCATTAATTCCATAACTTAATAATATTAAGTTAATAAAATTAATGAGAGTTGAGGAGGTTAGAGGATATGAAGGGGTGGGGTTCATGTGGGCCCCACCTCCTTCATAACCTACAAAGGGAGGTTGGGTAGTTACCCAACTTCCTCCCAAAGGATAAAAACACTTAGAGAAAAATAAAAATTGTTGTTAAATTTTTATTTTTAACTTCCACAATTTTTATCAACATCCTTCATGTAAAAGTAACTCCGGAATAGGCGTTCCTAAAAAAATATCGGCATTGCGGTTCCATCGGTGCCCTCAGAATTCGATTCTGAGTACCGGTTCAAAAGTTATAAATTCTCGCTCGTTCGTTCACTGAACGTACTTGAGCCAAACTTCAGAAAATGATTCCGGGCACACCGGGCCTCGGAATCAGGTGCCATAAGAAACTGCGTTCTTGTAAAATTCCATAGAAAATTAAAAAAAATTCCTTGAAATTTTCGGGTCTTTACAATCTCAAATATAAATCTCCACCATGATTTCAAATCAAAAATTTATTTATAGTTACTTATGTTTTTTATGGGAAAATGTTTTCAGAGACATGGATTAATGGAACTAAAGATTCAATCAACTGTATATTCTTGTCTGATGGGAATAATAGAAGCATAAATCACAAGTCTTGTGAAAATTTTCTAATATGTTCCAACATATTTATTATCCCTCTTATTCAACTCAAGTAATTACATCCCCATTTTCATATAAACAATGAAATGAAAATACATATTGATAAATAATCTCTTAAACTCTTCCCACTCCAAGGAGTAAACTTCCACATGTTACATCAAGTTCTTTATTAGGGTTCCCAATTTATATTTATTCTATTAAAAATTAAAATCAACTAGAATAACATCATCTTGTTTTAAAAATAGGATAATGGAAATATCCTTTCAATGGTGTTGATCTATTGCTCATTGACTGGGGGATAAAAGGGCCAACTATAAGTTAGTAGAAATTTCCTCTTGAAGGACTATAAAAAATATTTTCTGCACATTTTCTCATTGATAAAATTAATGTTATGAAAATGTTGAGAAAATTTTGTGATCATAGAAATATGATTTTTCATTAAATATCCTTTAAAATTATGTTTCTTAGGAGGAAAATCATTACATTGTCCACTATATTCATAATTAACATCATTCATTCATGTTATAGACATTGCTTAAAACCAAAATCATAGTGTGATAAACAATAATGAAAGATTGATGACACATAATCATATAAATCATTTATGGGATTTCTAAATTGTGAAACATATTCTATGACACCGTAGGATTAACCCAGGTCTATCATGACCATATAAAAAACATTTTGATTTTTTCCTATTCTGAGACTTATCACCAGGTTTCTTAATAATGTTTTCTCATCCTTATTTCAAAAGGTTATCCAATCCTTTCTTTGATATCATCTATAGTGACTCGTAATTTTCATTCATATTAATTACGTCTAAATAGATGAATATTCTTTAACCAAAATAATGATCCATACTATGATTTTATCAGTGTGGTATATTTGTAAACATGGAAACATATAAAACTAGTCCATAATAGTTGTAAAAAATAACTCTCTAAGATCTATATATCTATAATACTTCATAGATATTTCATACATAAAACCATTATTCAAATCCTAGTAAAAGAAAAAATATGGAATGGGTGAGATATGATTCATAATAAAGGTAAAAATGGTGATATGAATGATATTGTAAGAATAACTTGAGAAAATTGGTATGAGAATATAATCCTGACATTTGAAAATAGAACCCTGTATATAATAGATCCTATATACAATCATGACATAAATAATGGAATTTTATTAGACATGAATTATAATTGATCAATATACATGATCCATGAGAGTATATTATTATTATATAAAATAGAATTTATTCTTATACATAAGAATATAAAATAAATTACTTAGTAGTAAGGTCTCAATATAAATATTATTATGGTGGAATGGGTTAAATTCACAAACCATCAAAAAGACATGAAGAACTGGGTTTCATAAACATATCATCACAGTATGAACCATTAAAAATAAATATATTTCTAAACATTTCATCATATCTTAATACATTGAAAGGAAATATATTTCATTAAATTATTTTCAACATAAAATTTAATCATCCAAATCATTAATAAGGATATTATACCATGATTATATTCCAAATAAAAAATAATTCAATTCGAGGGTTGTTGTTTTTGATGAATTGAAATACCATGAATTCATTTTTGAGGAACTGAAGCATTCCATTTTGAAATCACATAACAAAAATATATAAATTCCCCAAAAAAACTAGAAATTATTTTCTTTTAAAAAAACATGGAAATGGGTATAGGAAGCTTAAGAATATTGATTGGTCAAAATAGAGTGAAAATATGATCATTTCATATAAGAAAACATTCGTTCCCAATGGTTGGTAAAAAGTAAAAAAGTATATCATTCACAAAAAAAGTTAATATTACTTTTAAAAAATTATGTAAAAACTTATAATCGGTAAAACGTAAGTTAAAAATAATTTAATAACCTTAAAAAACACATACTAAACATTGTATGTGAACATAGATGTGGGAGAAAATGTTTTTTTACAGAAGAGAGAAATGATGTTTATTTTCCTAAAAAATATTTTTGATCTCTTAAGTACATAAGTTGAGTAAAATGAAATGAAAACATGTATTATAAATAAATAACCAGATTTTAATAACATTCAGGAATTTATGGGGATATAGATCATAATATTTCTACCTTTTAAACTTAATCACAGACAATTATAATAAAAATTGTGATTGTAATAGAAAACCACATACCGTATATTGGAGTTCATTCATAAATTATTGAAACACCTATATAATAAATATATGTTTATTACCAATAATATTCTAGAAACATATTCATATATATATATAACAATATACAATTCATATTAAACTTTTTATCACCTGTTTAAGAACCAGTCTTTAAAAAACAATATTATTCATGATAATTGCTTCATTTTCCATTTTATTTTGGGATTGTTATTTTTTTTCATTTTAAATTTATCATTGATCCATAATTTATATAATTTTAATATATGTATTGATATTATATATATTATAATGTTAATTCATAGATGTTAGGTATGTAAAAATTTATTACAGCGTTCAAAGAGACGGTAAGCCATACATACACAAGAATTATTTTTTCATATTACATTGGATGGAAGTAAAATGGTAAGTATTAATTAAAAATTAAATTCGAATTATTATATCATATATAATCATTAAATCAATTCACATTATCATCCAAGACAAATATAATTGAAAAATAAATCACATCGCTTTATGGAGGTGGTTGTCCACACATACATACGAACAAATTAATCATTTTCAAATGGATTTGATTGTAAGAAGGAAGACATTATATTATTATTGAATAAGTAAAATTGTTTCATAAATATAGTATATAAATATTAAACCACTCATAATTACAATCCATTAAATATATTGATGACAAATGAATTATATTAGAACATGGAGATAGTAAGTCATATGATTGTACTGGCGCTACACTCCCTTACCATTCGATGAAAATAGAACTCATAATGGTGTTTTAATATTCAAAAAAAATATCTATATTTATGAAAATTAATTTTGTATTTTAGTAATATATTATATGATATTTGGGGGTAAAATATGATTTTAAAATTTTGAGATCGGTTAATGGGATTACTTATTCAGTGCAATGATACCTTACGATCTTGACAAAATGGGACAAGGGTCAGTCTTATAGGAGTTCCCAAACCACTATAATTTAGATATAGAATTTTAGAAGTGATATTTGTAGAATCTGGTAGAGGTATATGGCTTAAGGAGCAGTTAAGAATTAAAATGAGGAGTTCCTTTTTAAATTGAGGGCAGGTGCACTCTATGGATTTCTTAAAATATAATATTAATAAAAATTAATTTTGATATGTATGTGGATCAAAATTGATAGAATTTAACAATATGATACATGTGAGTCACTATACACTCATCCAAATTATTTGTTTTCATATTTGGATAAAATTTTAACCCTTATCTTTTAGTTTTAACCCCCATTAACAATTGTTTCAATTACTCTAAAAATATTATTTTCTTTAATTATATGATTAACAACGATACTATAGAATGAAAATAAACCCATAAATAGACAAGGGTAGATTTTTAATATCATACCACTCTAATTTGGATAAATATATTCTTTTATAAATTTTATATCATTTAATAAATTATTATATTTTTTAAAAATATCGTTAATATCATTATTAAAACTATTCATTTAATTTTATTTTAAATAAATCAACACAATGGGTGAATTTAAATATAACTCTTTAAAAAATATTGAATGTTATATATATATATATATAATGAAATTTAATGGCTCATGGTAACTCAACCAAATTATATCAACTTTATTAAATTTAATATCATTTATTACATTTTTTTATTAAATGGAGAAATATTTCATTAGTGTTGGATAAGAAATTAATGTTATTATATATTTACTAAAAAATTTAATTAAATTTAAATCATGAATATAATTTTATTAAGGTAAAGAAATAAATTATTTTGATTCAAAACATCATTTTTTACCTATATGGATATATAAAATATATTAAAAACAATGAGAGTGAAATTTTTTAACTTTCACTCATTTAAATATTCTATAGATTCTGTAGAAAAGAATCCATTATTGTTATAAATCAGTAGACTATTGTAAAAAATTAATAATAAGATCATTATATAATAATTATGATTGAATCCCATTGCCTTACCACTTAGGTTTAATCTAGAGTAACCCAATTTAGAGTTTAACGAGGTGATAAATTTTACGATGATTATTATTCATGTTGACCAAGAATAAAAGGTACTCATTTACAAAATTTGAACTTCTTGGTTATAGACATGTAATTAATTTTATCTCTTTCAATACATAAAAATGGAAAATTTTAATTTATTTTTATTTTGTTAAATGTGACAAAAAACAACTCTTTAGTAAAATATGTTTCAAGCATAAAACAAGATTTATTATTATCCTATTAATAATATGAAATAATGGATGATTGTTAATACATTTTGTGAATATATAATATATAACAATCATTAAAGCACATCACTAATAGTGATAAATTTAATTTATTATTATTATTATATATTGTACACAAAAAACAATTTTTTTAGAAAAAACAACACATTAATCATGAAATGATTTTTATTTTCATTTCTAATTAATTGAAAACTAACAAATTCATCTTATAAATATCTAAAAAATAAATTTTATTTATTTATTTATTCCTATTAATACCCACCAATACAACCTATATTAATAATAATATTTTAATAGTTTGTCACAATCTGTCTAATCTTATTGTTGTGTGTAACACAGCCTACGGGGCTAATAATTTTTTTCATTTTTTTAAAAAATCATACAATTTTCGAGGTATAATAGTTTGGTAACAAAAAAATTGATATTTTTATTATCGTGATTATATTATTATTCATTATATTTACTTTTCTATTTTAAATTATATCCTTTAGTGGTTTTTGGTTGAAATTTTTCAAATGTCGTAACTATTATATTTCACCATTTTCAATTTCATAATACATATTTCATATTCCAACCAAATATTATTTTAGATGGTGGTTCCACTACCTAATTTCCAAATTATGTAGTAAATGTTTTTCATTTCAATATATTTTAATTTAATTGTATCCCTATCCATTTCATTTGATTCATACATCAGTATTACGGTATAGGATTTAGAAATTCGATTTTACTTTATTGAGATGTGATTAACATTCATGACTTGTTTTATTTTTTTGGTTCATATATTATACAAGTAATACATTCTTAATCCTCTCATAATTTTTTCAATTGGGGGTTATACGAACAAAAAGAAACCAATTTTATTTTCATTCTAAATCATCATCTAATATATATTTATGATTTCACATTAAATTTTATTCTTCCATGAATATTATATTTTTCATTATATTGCATAAATTCAATTTACAATGATTTCCATAAATTTTTTATTGTTAATTGTATTTATATAATTTTATATCAATACTCTATATGTTTTTTATTGTAATTATTCATACATAGAATGTTATTACATATATTGATTTTGGAAATATTTATACTCAGTATACTTTTTATTTCGAAATAGATATTTGTTTACTACGTGGAAAATTTGATTATATTTTTTTTTTAAAGATTATTTTATAGATGGATTATGTAAATTTATTTAGGAAACAAAATTCATTTCACATTGATTCATCTCAATATGGGTTTATATTGACTAATATTAAAATTCGACAACACATTATATTGATATTAATTTATTTGATAAGATAAATGAATTAGTCATAAGGATGTGATTGGTAGGGCCTAATGTTATATTTCCCATGTATGAAACTATTTTCCCATGAAATAATAAGTTTGTTTCTTTGGTGTGTATATGATAAATTCATACCGGATGTCCTGGTTGTGACCATGATGGAGAGAATGGTGTCTTGGTAATGACTTTTAAGACAAGAATGATGTCATGATTCTAAAATTTATAACAAGAATAATTTCATTGATGATGTGTTGAAAGTTAGGATCTTGATGTCAAAAATTATTCATTACATTGATATAAATTTAGTTATTCTTATCTATGTTATTATGTATATTGTTATGTTATATATGGATTTTTTGAGGTCATGGGATCAATTATATAACATTAGTTGATTAACATATTTTCATTCCATGTTTATAAAGATAATTATATTCCTTGATATATTTTCATATATGTTTCCCCTATGAAGAATTTTATATCTCCCTTTATATATATCAATTTCCCCAGGTTATATAGAAACATATTACAAACGGTTTTTCTAGAAAATGGTATTTGTTCATAATTGTTTGGGAGATGTCTATGAACTATTTTGGATTATGTAGTTTCTAATATAGTAAATAAAAAGAAATTTGAATAAAAAATTAATGGGAGATGATAGTTAATATATTTTCCAAACACTCTAAAATGCTAAAAATAAATGTCCATTTGAATTTAATTGACTCAAATTATATTGGAGACATTGTAATTATGGATGGTTAAAATTAAGTCACTTTAGTTAATTTCAATGATGATATGTTATATTTGTGTTTATGAGTAACAAATCCATGGATCATTGGTCTGGGGAATCAAAACAAATATATGACAGCCTTATATATGATTTATGGACACTGTGTGTTTATAGTGATCTCATTGGGACTTATGAACTCTATTTCTATATTCAAGGATATAATGCTTATATATTTTAGATACTATAATTCTCAATTTGTTTTAGTTATTATAGAAGATATTATAATATATTCAATTTAAAATTATTATCATTACAACTATCTAATGATTACTTTAAAGACCTTTAGAAAAGGGTAATTTTTATTCCATATTAATTAGTTGTGGATTATGGATATTGAAGGTATCATTTTTGTTTTGTAATTAAAATAAAGGGTATATTGCAAAATCTATCAAAGAAATATGTTATTTAATATTGGACCATGAAAACCATGATGAATAAACCTGAATTCACTATGGGTTGGTTGGATACTGCCAAGACCCTACCAAATATTTCTCATGCCTTTCAAATCCACAAATTATGTTGATTTGAAAGGGTGATAAGTTACTAAGGATATATGAATGTAATGATAATTTTAGGTAACTAGAGAGAATGTTGGTCAATGAACATTTTCTCAAAATACCCTATAGTAGATAAGTGTTTGGATTCTATGGTGATGCATCAAATAAGTGTCTTCGATGTGTTTTCATTAAAAATATCATGGTGGTATCCTATTAATTTCTTTAATTGATGGTTTTTGTAAAAAACCAACACATTATTTGGAACTAGAATTGGTAACTTATTATTTGATTAAATAGAGGAAATATATTTATGGTGAAATGTGTGATATATGTATATATCTATATATCATAAAATGATATATGTATATATCTATATATCATAAAATGATATATATATATATATATATATATCGGCATATAAAATTTCATACACGAACTAATATATTTTATTTTAAATGATTAATAATTTTGACCACTGAATAAATTACCCATGTTGGAATGTGAACAGGGTGTCTAATGCACCAAGTCTAAATAAACTTGTGTGTTTCTTTGTGAAGAGGATTCAATGAGATCAAATACTTATGTATTTTATGTCGGATGTACCTTGTGATAATATTAAATGAATAAATATCACATCTTTCAAAGATGGATATTGAACCACATATTCATGTGAATATTAAGAAGGTGGGGAATGATGATTTAGAGTTACAAAGAAGGTAAGGAATGTTTTTGGGTCTTGTAATGAAAGTGATAGAATGATAAATATCCATAATAGAGTATCTATCCAGTCCATGATAGAATCTTAGAGGGTGATGTATCATGATGATAAATGTTCATCATTCCCAATTCATCATTGATTTATGGTGATACATAGAGATATTTTGGAATCATTTTGGTGGGGAACGTGGAGAGATATAACATAGAGTGTGCATCACCATGTTTAGTATGTAAATATGTTAAGGGAGAGACATAGATGCCTAAAAAGATATTATGACACTTAGCCATGAATTTGTGGAAATGGGAAGAAATAACTATATTTTTAATTATTGGAATCCCAATACATATATAGGGAATAATTATACTCAGGTTGAAGTGAATCGTGTTATGGAATAAACAATTTTCATTATAATCAGAGAAGATTTCAATCTATATCGGCACTTTATGTTATACATTAAGGAAATTGAAATGTTTCATAGAGTATCCATATCAATTGTATTTGATCAAGATACATGGTGTACCCCAATGTTATTCAGTAATCATTATCATGATTTTAAAATAGATATTATATTTTTTAATCTATACCATATTTATAAAGCATATCAGTTTTAGAGGACCAGTTAAACCCTAGAAGATTATGGAGTATATAATCTATATATTTAAGAGGAGGATGGGATAAACACCTTTGCCTGGTATAATTTTGTTACCAAAATTTCTTCCACTCAATTATTAAGATAACTCATTATGAATCCCTCTATTTAATTAGTTACCGAACTCAAAAATGATAGGATGATGTGGGGGAATAAAATCTAGTTGTTCCTGAGATAATTGATGAAATAATAGATATTTCTAGAACCATATTGAAATGTATCATGAAATATCAGAGTTAAAAAAATATTTTCCCTAACTGTTGTTGGTGATATTTACTACTAAAATTTACTGGTAGGGTATTCCTTCAAATATATGCATGGAATAATGTTATGTTATTTTAAAGGATTGAAAATATATTACTTAAATATATATCAATATGATATTATTTATCTTATCATGATAAAATATTTTTGGTTCGAACATACTTTTATCATCTCCTATGTGTACGATATGTATAATGTATATCTCTGGAAGAATTAAATACGGAATCCAACACATTTAATGAACTCCAAGGTCAATGTATGGGATCATGATGATTCTTAAGTTAAGAAATCATTAGAAATATTAGAATATAGAGATAATGTACAGTGGAAAAAGAATACGAACATAATTATCATTCTATGGATGAATAAAAATTTAGATACGTATGATGGGAACTGAATTATGTGATGAAGAATAGGTATCTCAATTTTTTTGAATTAAAGTAATAAAAATCATAGGATGAAATTATTATTGGGGGATGATGTAGAATTTAACATCCTAATATTTTAGAATATATTTCAATTTAATCAATAAATATGTTTGATATAATGTGATGAACATACCATTAACATATAAAAATAAATATCATAAATTTTGATATTATTAATAATATATGTTATTTAAATGATATATAATTTTTTAAAGTAATTTTTAATTCTCTTAAGAATTAATACTAATCATAATGTGTTATTTTGAAATATTTTTATTATTAGTGCTCCTTATTATCATATATTATTTATTTTTAATTTAATTTGTATTATTAAACTTATGATAAATTTTTTCTACACATGAATAAAATTAATCCAATGGTTATCAAGTTGATATAAATGAAAATACCAACATTTTATGTTACAAAGTGATTTTTTGTTGATAAATGTATTCTATGTTTGTAATGTGTTATTATCATTGTAAATAGAATTTAAAACTACTATATTATATGTTTTATATTTTCTGAGATAATATAGATAATTAATCATTTCAAAATTATTATTTAATGTTACTAGGAAATAAAGTAAAATAAATTCAGTTTTATGAATAATATTTTTTCTATAAAAACTGTTTTTGTTGCCTTTTGTGATAGAATTTTAAAATTAAATTTCATCCAAATATAAAAATTTGATCTAATAAAATGGTTTCCATACATAAAATATTCAGTTCAAAATTTATTAATTGAAATATTTTTTTTACATAATGAATATATACCATGGTAATATGTTTTCTCGATTGCATGTGTTAAAATGATTCCCAGGGGGTTATTCTTAATGATAAGATAAAGATACATCTAAAAGTACTATAAATGTATTTATTTATGTTCATATAAAACCACCATTATAAAATATTTTAATTTGGGATACATGGAATCCACTTCCACTGGAATATTACATTTTTATATTTTACTGTTTCATGAATATACAAGAGTGTCAATCCCCTTACTTACAAAATGAGGTCTTGTATCTCTTACTCTATATATCCTTCTAATCCTTATATAACTTCCATGAAATAAAAATATATATTCCTATCATACCAATCCCTATCATGGAGTTTTTGGTTTTTTCAAAATACAAACATTTTATAGCTTAAGGAGTAATCTAGTTCAGGATTCCCAAATAAGATGTATTTATCTCCACTGATATATTTGTAGTTTCTTTCTACCTTAACCTCTTCCAAATATTATATAACCATTTTTATAAGATTATATTACTATATTTACTGTAAAAAATTTATTTATGTTAATTCATCAACCATTTCCTACATTTCATCCAACCTATGAAAAATGATAATGTCGTTTAGCAAACAAGTGGACTAACACCTACATGAAGTAATGTAATTCATTTTTAATGTATTCCATGAATTAATATATATTTTTATGGAGTTAATAAATACATATTATATATATTAAATTTATTATTATTATATAAATATATATTATTATTTTCTTGTGATTTCATTCCATTATTAGGAAAATGAATACATTACATTTCTGTATGTATGGACTATCCCATACACAAAGTGATATATTTCATTTTTACTTAACAATGTATTTGAACTGATTTCAAATTGAATATCATGGTAAATGTGATAACTATTACATGATTATGTGGTTATATAATATTTGACATCATAATATTAATTTTAATGAAAAATTGTTTATAATTTGGAAATAAGAAATTATAAGAGGGTTTTATAGTATAGTATAATATTTAATATGGTCCTGGTATATATTTATATTAAATATAATTTTATTATAAATGGATATAGTGGTGCATAAGAAGAAATTAATGACCACATGTTTTTAGGTTTCAATCTCATTTTTATTGGTATTGAGTATTTTTTTTGTGATTCTATATGATTGAATATTATTACGTGGAATTATATTATGTCATGACCCATCCCCCAGGGCAGGTGTCGTGACTACCCCATGCCTGCCTTCCATAGGCTAGGGGCTGGAGAAAAGCACCAAATGGTATAATCCCTAAAATAAGAAATCATTACCTTTTTAAACTATAACTCACACAAACCAACCACATAGCCAGATAAAAGAACAATGTATACTATATAGTAAACAGTGTGTGTACAGAAAGTAAAGGGGTCCAGAATACAAGCCCAACTAGAAAGTATAAGAAAAACTGAAAAGTACAAGTAAAACTCAGTACAGCTTCGGTGAACACCTACCATGGATCCTACATGAAGGGTAGTTAAAGCTCTAAAACGATCGTCTCTGTGGATCACCTCATCAATGGTACACCTATGAGAAATCTCTAGTCCGGGTACCCTCATCCCTAGTCAACGATGTCTGTCATCTGCAATAGATACAACAAGCTGCGGGCATAGCCTGTGAAGGGGTGAGTATAAAAATACTCATTAGGGACTCCAAGACCCCAGAATGTCCCTAAAATCCACAAAAGATAACCCACAAAACCTAGAAACAATAGTAAACCCTACTTAGGTATATGCCCATACATGTACCTAAGATATCAGAATATACCCACCTCACATAGAAGGGAAGAATACCACATAGGTAATACCACGAAGGTAGGAGTACCACACAGGTACCACCACGAAGATAAAGTACCACATAGGTACACTATGAAGATATAAGACTCAGTTCAAACTAGGTATACAACTCTGAGAAATAAGATTATGATGCTGACCCACACAGGATTGCTATGAAAGCTTATAGCCATCCACAGGATTATCTTGGGATAATAACAAGTAACATCCCAGGTCACAACGTCAAACACCTCGGATGCTAAAGAAATACTCTTCTAATGAGTATAGTGGGACTAACGTGTCACACAGAGGCAATTCCCACTTATCTTGGACTACTTAGTTACTCCTCCAGTGGAGTATCATGGGTCTTTCACGTCACACATAGGCGCTCCCCACCGTGGTTCTGCCGCATCACACAGAGGTTCTCCTCCTCGTGGCCTACTGAGTTACTCATCTTGTCGAGTACCATTGGTCTACCACATCACACAGAGTCACCCCCAACCATGGGTCTGTCATTCCACACAGAGGCGCTCTCCACTGAGCATGATGAGTCACTCCGAGTCGAAATGGTCAGCAGTCGTCAAATCTCAGCAAGTCTCAGGGTTCCGTACATAGCTCTCTTGGGAGAACCGCTCCCAAATCCATCTGTCATACCTCAACCAACCCTAAGTCCTTTAAGAAGTATCACAATGTTATGTCATGTCATAAGGGACCCAACACAATACACGGTGCATTAATCGGACGCTCGGTCTGTAAGATTGTTAGTGTTTTCGCTTAGAGGGCCTGGTTGGATTCCGGATTCGATCCAACCCAGCCATACACTATTATTATCCAAGAATAAATTGGATTATATCAAATGGACTGTCTTTATCCAAGGATTTTTGTGCCACAAACGGTTTGTCAAGCGGATGCCTGATTCTCACGATATGGCCACAAAGGTCAAATTGGGTCTGGTTGGGCCCGGGTCTGGTCTGACCTGGTCGGACCGACCCGGCCCTACCCGGGTCCGGCCCAGTTTTCCTAGGCCCTGGAAGGCCCAGCCCACTAGGCCATGGTCTGGCTCGTCCCATGTAAGGGGTGGCCCGCTTGGCGCGCCTCATTGGCACTGGCCTGTGGCTCGGTCTGCCCAAGCTGGCGCTGAAGGTGGAGTGTCCCCCTTCCATTTGGAATTGAAATGAGCAACACCTTTAGGCATTTCCAAGTCACTGTGGGACCCAAGTGGGTCCCGCCGAACCACAACGGATGGTCAGTGTTCCCGCATGTCCTCCTCCCCTCAGCACGGTCTCACGGCACTTCTCCACCTCGACTGGAATGGTCGGCTGCTCTTTGGCCTCCTCCATAGCCAAGCGGTCCCGGACTTTAGTTCCTCCAGTGGCGCGGACGCGCGCCGCCACTCTACCTCGTGGCCGGTCGGATGTCAGCCACCACCCTACCCCACTGTGGCTGATGGGCCGCAGCTTCCAAATCATCTGGTGGCGCGTACATGTGCCGCCCTTCCTTCTTCACGACCGGTTAGGTGTCATACATCGCCTTCTTTCGTGACCCATTGCGGCTTCGTTCCAAGATAGAAAAATAAAATGATTGCATATTCACGATCCTTGGGTCGAGGGCTTTTCGTCCACATTCTGTGCTCAACAAAATATTTTGTTTCCAACGTCATTAAATATTTGGTGTTGAAGAATGCATGAAGAATGTTTAGAGAATCAGAAGTTAAGAGGTAATGAATATACACGGGACGATGGCCATGTTAGTTTGGTCGTCGTCATTGTGAAACCAGAATAGGAAGAATCGATAAATAAATTCAATCCAATTAAGAAAAAAACCCTATCTATATTTTCTAATGGAGGTGTCTTGAGGAAGAAGTTGAAGTCGTTTAAGATGGACATCGGCGTTCGTCACTCCCGCTAGACGCTCCAAGGTCCGTTCCTCGTTCTTCGATTCCAGAGGTCATTCTTCGTTATAGGATCTCCTTTGTTGGAAAAAGATCTTTCCAACAATCTAAAGCTCTCCCCTCATTTTCCAATACCTTTTTCCGATGAGAGGTGAGGTTCCAAATTACATAATATTTAGCTGTAACACCCCAAGCTTCTACGGTACGCTTCTCTTTGAATAATGTGATAGCATGTGTTGTACGCAACACTGAGTTCTAACACACCATAACCAATCAAACTAGCTGTTATGAATAGTAATACCTAATTTTTGAAATTATATATATTTTATTTTTTAAAATGGACTTCATTTTTGGATTCAGAATATCGAATTTAGCCTAAGGTGAAATTTTGGTACTTTTCATATAACTTTAATATTTTGATGAATAGTAAAAATTACTAAATTTTAATTAAAAACATCTTTTTTAATCAAAATAATTAATAGTGATAAATTATAAATTTGAGAGGTTTTAAATTATATTTATAATATATTTTTACAATTTAATACAATGTTGATCATTCTAGATAATTTTACAATTAAACCGGACATAAACAAGTGTCAATCTTTTGATAGTTATTATCTCTTAAAAACACGCTTTTTGTTTTAACAACAGGAATTAATTTTAAATTAATTTCTGCCACTTCTGTGTTTTGAATTTGGAAAAATGCATTCCATATTTGGAATCGGGATTTCCAAATTGTGTAAATAGGAAACTTTTATTTTTAGACATTTTGAATAATTACTGTGGTAAATATTTTATTTACCATGGTTAAGGGTAAATCCGGTAAGTAAGGGTTAAAAAATAATATTATAATAATACTAAATTACCCTAAAACGTGTCCTAGACTTATTGGTTGATACATGTTCGACCATAGGCATCTTTTGGTCAATTTTGGGACCCCATGGAGCCACTTGTAGGTGATAGGGACACTTAATTTTAATTAAGTTAAAATGAATACAAAAATGACACAAGCAAATATCGTTTATGAAAACAATTTTTACATAGGGTAATATATGTTGGATTTTCGACTATAAATATTCATTAGAAAGATAAAAACCTTTCCTACATGATTCTATTTTATTTATAATTTTTATACATTAAACAGTTTAAATTATTTATAACACAATGATGATTCAATAATTACTATAATAGTGAAAATTAAAAATAATTGATATTATAAATACCCAAATAAATATAATTTGAGACTTTTAATGAATTAAAATAATTTTCTAGGATACTATGACATATTAGGATTGATTTAATCAACTTTTTTTGAAGTAATAATTCTGTTATGAGTTTCACAAAAATCAACTATTGAATAGTGTCAAAATTGACATAAAAGAGTTTTTAAAACAAGTATTATATTATTAATTGATATTAAATTCCTAAAAATCTAAGGATCGGCCAAGAGACTTATATAGTGATATTTGTATCATTATTTTACCACTTGGGGGTCTCTTGGATGTATATGGTAAGTTTATTAACCATATAATATAAAAATACAAAGAGACATTGTAAAAGTGAAACTAATTAACTTAGAGTTAATACTTAAAGATAAGGTTAATATAAGTACCCAAACCTGTCTAAATTCTATTGGTTGAGTTATTTTCGACCTATCCCCACCTTAACAGTTTAATAATCAACTTTTGAGCCATTATAAACCGAATATGAATTTATTATAAATTAATATTTCTAGCTTTTCCAAAGGTGCCCCTCACCCCTCTTATAAAAGGTCACTCCTCCTTCTCATTTCATCACACCTTCAAAGCCATTTTTTCCGGACAAACTCTGCCCAAATACTCTCCAAACACCCCTAAATACAACCTAGAATCCTTAGTTTGATCAGAAAGCCATCCTAAGGAGCCCTTTTGATCAAATAAAAAGGAAGAGCCTGAAGAAGAGGTAATAATTTCACCACCCTTTTCCAAGTTCCTTTCTTCTTCCACTTCTTCTTCCATTGTTGTTACCATTCTAAAATAATAACTCCAGTATAATATATATACTGTGATGTTATTATAAATATGGTACAACCATATTCAGTATTCTATCCACCCTTTGAATAACATGTCACCATACGTGCGTACGTACGGCTTACGGTCTCCACGTCGTGGTGTAATTGTTATTCAATATATTATTATTTGGATGGGTATAATAATGATGTGTAACTCATGTAAATAATAAATATAACATGTTAATGATTATGTATATATGATATACTATCCTTTTATATATTATTTTAATATCAAAAGAATGATATTGTCGCTCATGCGTATGTACGGACTACCGTCTCCACGAACGTGATGAGATTAATTCTCCATCGTATCCATTCAAGTATAATTATCATTTTGTGAGTTAAAAATGTTGTTTATGGACTTGAAATAATTCTGGATATGAATAATATATAACCTATCCATTACAAACATGGCTTATGTAACAAACCATATAAAATAAAACGAGTAAGTTAACACCCGAAACAACGATAATACGAAGATATTATTAATAAATCAATGTTAAAAGATCATATATGATATCATATTAATGTATATGATTCTTGTATAATTTAATAACTATTATTTCACCCTTATACAGGAGTTTAACCTACCCCAACCAAGGAAAAGTACAGGGTAAGGGTTTATTTCACAATCTCTTTATTATCCGAGGTTGTTTATACGTAATAATCTACTGGGATCTCTTTATCATACACATCCATGTTTTTTAAAAATTAATTTCAAAACATTTTTACTATTTACTAAAATGTGGGTTAAAGTCATTTATACCCTTGTTTGACTTTTTATAAGAGGTTTATAAAGTAATCCTTCCGTCCTTTTCCAAACAATGTGCTTTTTAACCTTTTTGACAGAATTAAGGTAAGAATGTTTTTTTAACTTATACGGCGGGTGCAGTTATTTTCCACCGTTATAAAATCATGAAAGCTTCACTTAAAAGCTTAGAATAATATTTTCAAAGAAAATGTTTCATTTTATAAATATATGACTCTTAAACGATTTCAAAATAGAAAGAGATATTTTTCTAGAAAGAGTTTTGATTTCATCTATGTCAACATCCTTTGATGGATTTTACGCTTATTTGAAGTTGATTTATTATGATACAAAACTTCTATATTGTATTGAAGGTTTTGTGATATGTTTGACTGTGGATGTGCTATTTTTATACCATTCATAGTTTATGGTGAAAGTATTGACATTTTGTATGTTAGTTTTAATACGAATGTTTATGTTATGTTTAAACCTTTTCATAAGTGAATGCATTGGACTTAATATGTGACGGGTGGAGCCCGCTATAGTTCCTTGATGCATCAGTAGGTCTCATGAGACAAACTAGTGTCTTGGCACAAGGCCTTTGAAAAATATTATTTGTAGTCTTGGCATGAGGCCTTGGCTATATGGTTATCATAGTCTCGCATTATGCATTCCATCATTATGAAAGTGGTTATTGATATTTCATGTGATTATTCGATTAGTAGAATATCCATGTGAATAAGTAAATGGAATTATTTAATTTTACTTTTTCCATACTATGTTGAAGTCAAGTTTAAAAGGATTTTGTTTTAGTTATATATTTCCTTAAATGTTTATTCTTATTTATGAAAGTTTCCTCTATATTGTTATCCTTACTGGGCATTTGAACTCACCCATTTTCTATGTTTTATTTTTCCCAGGATGTGAGAAAAGGTAATTTATGAATGGCCTGTAGGGATAGTTTGTGGGGATATGTGTGTGTTCTATGAAGAAAATATGTTCTTCTAGTAGTTTTTCACTTTATGATGTAATGTAAAACTTTATGAATATATCTAGTGTTTCCAAGGATACTAAACCAATTGGTCTTTCGAGATTTGATCTTTCTTGTGATCATGCCAATGTAATGTAATAATGCACCGACTCTGGGTAACTGGGGTCAGGGCGTTATAGTTGGTATCAGAGAAGTTTAGTACAAAACTTGGAAGCTAGATTTAGATAAAATCTGATTAGAGCATGTAGACCTAAGATGAACTTTGAGTATTGGTATAGAAGAACTTCCTATAATTTTGGTATTGTAGAGATTCTGTGAGTTTTCCGAGCAATACATCCATGTCTGGATACGAGCAGGTAGAGGCAGCTCTGGCACAGATGTACCTAGGGGTAAAACCCGAAAACACCGCTTTGAGCTAGACTCGAACAGGAACTTGTGCATGACAACGGGCCTTGTTGCACTCTTGGTTACGACACTCCCAGGGGATAAGCTTAGGATAACTCTCATTTTCTTTACAATTAATTATAAAGGGTTTATGAGTATATACTTCCTCAAAGAAAACATTCTTATGATTATGGATTATATCCATAAATAGTTCAATTTATGTTAAGTGTTTTGTAAGTATGGGATTATGTATTTTTATTGATAAACTGATCTAGTTTATGCCATTGTTTAGAAATGGCACCTAGTGGAAGAAATGGAAACCGTATAAATGCACGCACTCCATGTAAGGATTTCCCTCCTACTCAAGATAATTATAGTGGAGCTGGTGATGCAACTTGTTCCGATCAGCTAATCACCATACTGGGACAACTTACTCAGGTTATGAATAATAACCTTACCTGTATAGAGCACCCTGATCCATAGCGTGGAGGTTCAATGTTAGATCGATTCATGAGGCAACAACCACCAATGTTCAATGGGATTACAAATCCCTTAGTAGCTGAGAAATGGATAAATTCCCTAGAAAAAATATTTTAGGATTTGGGGAGTAGTGAAACGGGAAAAGTTATCATGGCAGTTTAGCGCCTCACTAGAGATGCTGATCAATGGTGGTCATTGATTAAAAACATGAAGGAAGATGATGAAGTATCAAATATGGAATGGAGGGAGTTCAAAGATCTATTTTTAGAAAAATACTTTCCTCGTGACCATCGAGCAGATATGGAAAGGCAATTTCTGAGTATGAGACAGAAGGAGGATGAGAATGTCGCAAAGTATGAGGCTAACTTTACAAGGTTAGCAAGGTATGCTGGAGATTATATACGTAACCCAAGAAGTAATATTGATCATTTCTTTGATGGGTTAAAACCATTTCTCCGTCGAGAATTAGTCTCGCAATCCTTCTCGTCGTACGAAGACATTGCCTCATGTGCTATCAAGACCGAAAAGGAATTCTCTAAGTCTTATGACTTTAAAGCAAAACAAGAGAAGAAGAGACCTGCTGATCAATCTGGGAATGGAAATAAGGGGAAGAAGGGAAAGGTTGAATATCCATCTTGTGGTAAATGTGGGAAGAAACACCCCGGTACTTGCTTGAAGGGAATGGGAGTCTGTTACAAGTATGGTGAAAAAGGCCACCAAGCTTGTGATTGCAAGAGGTAGAAGGATGCTACCAATGTTCAGTGCTACAATTGCAGGGATATGGGACATTATGCAAATGAATGTCCTAAGCGTCAGGATAACTTACCTCAAAAAAGGCCAAGGGATCAAGGCCAAGCTTATGCTATCACTACTGCTGAGGTAGAAGCTCCGAAAGACGTGGTCACAGGTAATTTAATGGTTTCCTCAAGTTTAGCAAATGCATTATTTGATTCTGGATCATCGCATTGTTTCATATCTTCCCAGTTTTATAAGAAAATTAGATATTTCCAATTTGATTTAATAAGGGAGTTGTTAGTTAAAGCTCCTAAGGGAAGTATCATTGCAACAATGTTTTGTGAATCAGTTCCCATTAGAGCACATAAATGTTCTTTATCTGCTGATCTCATCGTCATACCTATGATTGAGTTTGATATAATCCTCAGTATGGACTGGCATTTGGACTATGATGTGAAGATTTATTGTAAGAATAAAGAGGTTATGATTCTTGATGATAATGATAAGGAACACCTTATCTTTAGAGCAGAATCGTCACCACCTAATTCTTATTTAGATCCACCCCCAGTAGCTCAACTAAATTCAATTATTGGGGAAGAAGAGAATGAAATAACTGTGGGTGAGGAAAGGAATGTTAAAATATAGGATGTACAGGTTGTGAAAGAATTTGTAGATGTATTTCTGGAAGATTTACCTGGACATCCTCCATAACAAGAAGTTGAGTTTTCCATTGATTTAATTCCTGGATCAAGGCCTATATCGAAGACCCCTTATATAATGGCCACTGTAGAATTAGTCGAACTAAAGAAACAACTAGAGGAATTGAGTAATAAGGGATTTATTCGCCCTAGTGTTTCTCCATGGGGATCCCCTGTTATTTTTGTTAAAAAGAAAGATATATCTATGAGGTTATGTATCAACTACATGGAGATTGACCGCGATGTCGAACGCGTCAAATTAGTTGTTTAATTTTGACTAGAATTTCTGCAGTATAGCAGCAACCCTAGGTCGTCTCTCGACGGAGCCTTAGATCATTAATTATGAAATGTGGTTCTGATTATGACATTAAAAAAAAGGAATTGGGGTTTTATAATACTTGGGCTTGATGATTAAATATGACAATAGAAAATAAAAGCTATAAAACAAAGTAGAGATTAACAAAATTAATTAAGCGTGATCAACCCGGGGTACTCGTATGATGTTTATCCTTTATCGCTTCATGATATAAGGTTATGATCTTTTAATACATGTTTTGTAACACCTAGAAATAGAATGTTACTGAGTTTATACTAGGATACCTCCTAGGGTTCAGTCAAAAACACACAATGATTCACCGGACACCGCCGATGATTGAATGAATTGTGTTTGACTTCATAACCAAAACTCACCAAGGCAACACACGAAAAACTCGATGCACTGTCCAGATTTGTATGTTATTTCTTTGTGATACCATGACATAAATGTACACGGCCTTGACAGTACTTGTGTGAGTTCAATTTACCAATATAAACCACACAAACACCTCAATTGAAAGGGGGAAAGAAAGTGGTGAACGGTGTGTGAAACATCACATGAATGGGTACCCCCAAACATGAGCATTTGAGTTGAACATGACATACCAGTACATAACTCAATAAAATAAGAATAGAGGATGATGAAAAACAACACAACAATCTGGAATTTAAAAGATCATTCAAATATTACAAACATGAAGCTCGGGATGTACATCACATTCCTCCCCGGGTGATCACAAGGGGTTTAGAAACCCATGGGAGAGGAAGAAGAGAAATATGTTGGGGTAGAACTTCCCATAGACTCCAGAACCTCTAGGGATGTTGAGAAGACTCCTTGGGGACTCCAAAATGGCAGCACCTTGCCTCTTGGCCGAACTTACAAATGAGGAGCCCAAGGTTCCCTTTTATAAGAAATGTGGGAGGTGGTTTTCGGCACACAGATTTCATCAATCCACTTGCACGACACGTTTCGGCCTTCAGACAGTATTATCTCGCTTTGGAGAAAATAGAAACGTTGTAGCCCTACCGCTTGGCTGTCTCCACCGAACGTTTGGCACTGTTTGGACAACTACATCTCAAGATATTGATAAAATACAGAACACCGCATTTGACTTGGTCCAAATTCGGTGGCTTGGACATATCAGTTCGGATGGGCCCCATAGAATCCGAATCAGCATTGGGTTCCTTAATATGAAATGTGTCCTATTAAATTTCGGATAGGCCCACAAAATTTCAGCCCATTTGGATGCACGGATGGGGTGTACTATGCAAAACAGTGGACAGATTTCCATGGATCCATGCAATTTTGGCCCATTTTTCTTCCACTTCATCAAAGGCCATCCAAATCACCTCCACCTACATTGAAAAAATAAAAACAAGTAACATTTACCATTATAATATTGATTAAAATTAATTGATTTATTAAAACATGAAATGCAATTTATTATTATATTTGGAATATTCATTACAAAACTAGTTTAAAACTGCGGAGTAAGGGTGGAATAAAACAGTGAATCGTGGTACGATCACACCCCCACACCTAAACATTTGCACTCCTGGGCAAAGTCACATATCCAAATACAATGATTCATATATATATATATATATTTCCAACATCATAAATATTTATCATTTGAGTAAATTTTATTTAATGTGATCAATGCACGAACCACACCAAGGAGTTCTTCCTAGTGAAAATAGAAAAAGATGTCTCATAAATCATATCATAGTGAAATTAAAAAAGATTCATGATACCCAATTGAGAAAGGAATTCAGAAGTAAACCATGACACTAAATCTCCATGTTTGTGTGTGAAAACCATTCCATGCTATTCTTTCCACTTGATATCTAATAAATTTATGTTATTTTAACATCTTTCAGCTTAAATGATTTTGTCACCGAACCTGTCCTACATCCTTTGCAATCATATTTCAAGACCCACTCATTTAAGCATTCTCAGAAGTCAAACCATAAGCTCCTGACCTAGATATCCCCATATGTTGCACATTTCATCACTCCCCTCATTTTTTTTTTGAAGTTGCAATTGGAACAAATCTCACAATCATCTCTCAACCCTTGTTTGATCTCCTCATGACACTAATTACAATAGTTATAACAAGATCAAAGGTTGAGGAGGAGTGGTTTTTGACCTGCCTAAGACACAACAAGTTTTTTTTTGAGGGCGTACAACAGTCGGACATTAGGTACACACGCATAGGTCAATCTGGTACAGTAATGAAACAGATCGGATAAGGAACGAACGTATGGAAATATCATTTAAAGCTGAAAAATATTAACCCAACATATATTTACCTTATATTAAGTAAGAAATAATCACACTTTGTGGTTTGGTGCAAAATTGTTTTTGGAGATATTAGTGACACAGTTTTCATAAAAACTACTCACACAATGGGCATCAATCATCTCAAAGGTTTCACATAGATACAACCATTTATATCATTGACAGAAAACCAATTCACTAAAAATCACTCCTTGATGGTAAACTCATACACTTTCTCTTTCTAGCCTTCGTTATGGTATTTTTACTTTCCCCACTTTATGGTCGCCACATCATGGAATTTCGAAATTGTTGATGGGGAAAAATAAAAATACCATAAAGAAGGCCAGAAAGAGAAAACAAAAGGAGAAAAAGATGAAAAATCCTAACTAACCCAGGAATGTATCCACCCCCCCACACCTAGAATGTGCAGTGTCCTCACTGAAATAATTGAAAATGTGAGAAGGAAGGATAAAACCTGGTATGTTTTATTGGTATGATGCATCGAGAAGGTGGATTTCCTCCACCAGATTCTTTGGAAAATCCTCATAGAAATGTTTAAGTCGCTACCCATTGACGGTAAGACTTCGTCCACTCTGCTCATGCAAAACCTGTATTGCACCAAAAGGGTAAACATTAGTAATAGTATAAGGACCGAGCCATCGAGAACGAAGCTTACCTGGGTGGAGCTTAAGCCTGGAATTGTACATGAGGACCTTCTCACCAATATGTAACTTCCGCTGGTGAATCATGCTATCATGAATAGCCTTTGTATTCTCTTTATAGATTCGGGAGTTTTCATATGCATCACGTCGAATTTCTTCCAACTCTTGAATCTGCAGCTTTCTTTCCTCACCTGCATCTGAAAGGTTCATATTACATTGTTTAACAGCCCAATATGCACGGTGTTCGACCTCCACCGGGAGGTTACAAGATTTCCCAAACACAATCCTATATGGTGACATTCCGATCAGTGTTTTAAAAGCAGTACGGTATGCCCAAAGTGCATCATCCAAGCGCAAACTCCAATCTTTCCTATTGGGTTGTACCATTTTCTACAAGATTCGCTTAACTTCCCGATTTGAAATTTCTGCTTGTCCGTTAGTTTGGGGATGATATGAAGTGGAGACTTTATGAACAACCACATACTTACGAAGCAAGTTTTTCATGTTACGATTGCAAAAATGTGAACCCTGATCACTGATGATGAATCTTGGTAGACCAAACCTACTGAAAATCTGGGACCTCACAAAATCAACAACCACTCGAGAGTCATCGGTCCTGGTGGCCTTTGCTTCCACCCATTTAGATACATAGTCAACCGCCAATAAGATGTACACAAAGCCAAATGAATTTGGAAAAGGCCCCATGAAGTCAATGCCCCATGCATCGAAGATCTCACAAAATAACATGGGCTGTTGGGGAATTTCATTCCTCTTGGAGATATTCCCTGTGAATTGACATCGAGTACATGATTTACAAAACCTATGGGCATCTCTATAAAATGTTGGCCAATATAATCCTGAGTCAAGGACCTTTCGAGCTGTACGTTGAGAGCCAAAGTGGCCCCCACATGCCAAGGTGTGGCAGAAGGTCAAAACAGAGGGGAACTCATGGTCAGGGACACACCTACGAACAACCTGGTCACTACAAATTCTCCACAAGTATGGGTCATCCCAAATGTACCATCGAGAGTCATGCTTAAGTCTATGGGATTGTGAAGTGCTAAAATCAGGGGGGAACCTAGATGTTGCTAGAAAATTCACAATGTCCGCACACCAGGGGGTAAGGTCCACAACATCACAAAGGTTCTCATGAGGGAAGAATTCTCTAATGGGTAGGGGTGAGTCAACATGATGGTCCAATGGTGGGGAAATCCTACTAATGTGGTCAGCTACAACATTCTCCACCCTTCTCTTATCTCTAATCTCAAGGTCAAACTCTTGGAGGAGGAGCATCCACCGAATGAGGCGGGCCTTGGCTTCAGGTTTCTTTAGGAGGAAACGAAGGGCAGCATGGTCAGAAAACACAATCACTTTTGACCCAAGAAGATATGAACGGAATTTTTCCAAGGCAAACACAATAGAAAGGAGTTCTTTTTCTGTGGTTGTGTAGTTTACCTGGGCATGGTCAAAGGTACGCGAGGCATACGCAATGACATGAGGAACCTTTTCAACCCTTTGTGATAAAACTGCCCCAACTGCAAAGTTAGAGGCATCACACATAATCTCGAAGGAGAGATCCCACCTAGGTGGTTGGATTATGGGAGGTGATGTGAGACTCTTTTTTAGTGAATTGAATGCATCCTCACAATTTTTATCAAAAACAAATTCAGAATCCTTTTGTAACAACCGAGATAAGGGAAGTGCGATCTTACTAAAGTCTTTAATGAATCGTCGGTAAAAACCAGCATGACCCAAGAAAGACCGCACCTCACGAACACATTTTGGATATGGAAGGGATGAAATCAATTCAATTTTAGATTTATGAACCTGAATTCCCTTATTTGAAATGATATTCCCAAGAACTATCCCCCGCTCAAACATAAAATGGAATTTTTCATAATTTAAAACAAGATCTTTTTCAATGCAGCGGCGGAGGACAGAACCTAGGTTTTCCAAACAATCATCAAAAGAAGAACCGTAAACCGTGAAATCATCCATAAAGACTTCCATATAACTCTCAAGGTACTTAGAAAAAATACTCAACATACATCGCTGAAAAGTACCAGGAGCATTACATAGACCGAATGGCATCCTTCTGTATGTAAATGTGCCAAATGGACAAGTAAATGTTGTCTTTTCTTGATCCTCAGGGGCTATATGGATTTGGAAATAACCCGAATAGCCATCAAGGAAACAATAATGAGACTTACGAGCCAATCGTTCTAACATTTGGTCAATGAAAGGTAAAGGAAAGTGGTCCTTCCGCGTGGCTTGATTCAGTCGACGGTAGTCAATACAGACTCGCCAACTGTTTTGCACACGTGTTGGAACCAATTCATTCGTTTCATTTGACACAACTGTTACTCCTATTTTTTTAGGCACAATTTGCACTGGGCTAACCCATTTACTATTAGATATAGGATTAATGATCCCTGCAGCAAGTAATTTACTGACTTCCAATTTTACCACTTCAAAGAGAGTGGGATTCAACCGGCGTTGAGATTGTCTTACGGGTTTAGCCTCATCATCCAAAAGTATATGGTGCATACAAATAGATGGGCTAATCCCGGGAATATCAGCCAATGTCCATCCTATTTCCTTTTTACACTCTCTCAAAAGTTTGAGAAGTTTCAATTACTGTTGTGGAGAGAGGTTATTGGCAATAATAACGGGCAATTGGTCAATACCCTCAAGATATGCATATTTTAAATTAAAAGGAAGTTGTTTAAGTTCAAACACCGGTTGTTTCTGGATTGAGGGAGGGGATTTATGGGGAGTGAGGTCCATGAAACTATCTATCTGCTCATGTTTATTCTCAAAGGAAAGAGAATCTATTGAAATGAGATTTGCAGAATCATCGATAGTCATGGGTACCTCAGAATAAACACACTCATCAATTAAAGCACAAAATTTACATTTTTCTGAACCCACACAACATTTAAATGAAGAACCAAAACTCAAATCATCCGAGGGTGAGGAAAACAAAAAAGAATCAGAGTTTGGGTTGAGGAGAGAATTGTGTGTGTGTGCATCATTTGAGAGCACTTCCATCGAATAGACAGGAAGAGTGGAGTGCTCTTCAACGGGGTGTTTCATAGCCTCAAGGATGTTAAAACTTACCTTTTCTCCTCCGAATTCCATGGACAATGTACCATTGTGAACATTGATGATCGTCTTTGCTGTTTTTAGGAATGGCCTCCCAAGTATGAGAGGGGAATGTCCTTGGTTTCGGGTATCTTCCATCTCAAGAATGTAGAAATCAGCAGGGAAGATGAGATTCTTTACTCTAACAAGGACATCCTCAATCACACCTTTTGGATGTGTTGTACTCTGGTTGGAAATCTGCACGATAATTTCTGTTGGTTGAAGCTCTCCAACCTGTAGAGAAGTATATACGGAGTGAGGCATTACATTAATGGAAGCACCTAAATCTAACATAGCATCAGAAAATAAGGTCTCCCCTATGGTACAAGGTATGGTGAATGTGCCGGGATCCTTGCATTTGGTTGGCATTGCTGGTTGAATCAAGGATGATACATTCCTCCCCAGGTTGACTCTCTCATTCCCCTTCAACCTCCTTCTATGGGTGCAAAGCTCTTTAAGAAATTTGGCATAACGGGGAATTTGCTTGATTGCATCCAACAATGGAATATTAACTTGAACTTTTTTAAATGTATCCATTATTTCATTATCAATATCATTATCAATGTTTTTCTTAGATTTAGAGAGTCTTTGAGGGAAAGGAAGAGGAATTGATTGTTCATTTGAATCATCAATGATAATTTTATTTCCCTTTTTGTTTTTTTTCATTAAATGAAATTTTTGAGGGTTAGGAAGGAGTGTTTTCAAGAGGGGGACATACCTATTTCATAGGATCAGTGGAAGGAGAAGCTTCTTTACCACTACGAAGTGTAATTGCACATACATTACCTTTATCCTTCGGATTGGCAATGGGTTGGGATGGTAGCTGTCCAGAACCTTGCATCTTAAGCTCACTGATGGTGTTCGCCAATTGTCCCACTTGAGTTCGTAGGTCTTGAATTGCCGATTGTGTGGTCTGTTGGAACTGAAGGTTCTGGGTTGCCATTTGTTTCACCATGTCCTCGAGGCTTGGTTCAGATTTGGGAGGAGGAGGAGGATGATTGTTTTGCGAAGTTGAAGGATAAGATGGTTTCATACCTTGGCCTTGTTGATACCAATTCTGCTTCAGGTAGCTTGAGTTTCCTCCTTGTCGGTATTGTGGTTGTTCTTGCCACCCAGGGTTTGGATTTGGCCTGAATTGTTCTTGCTTGAAGGGAGGTGCTTGTTGGAATGGACGCCCTGGGAACACAGCTGCACAGGACTCAGATGAATCTTGAAGTTGTGGGCACTGGTCATAAAAATGAGTGTTATCAGAACAAATACCACAATGCAATGGAATAGAATTAGAGTGTGAGTTACCTTGTGCTTGAGCTAATTGCCTTAGAAGGGTATGCATCTCATCAAGTTTAGTATCTAGCTTTTGTTCTAGGGCTGAATGACTTACCTCATGAACTCATCGGGTTGGTGCAATAGCTCGTGTACCAAATTGTTGTGCATTTTGAGCCATGTTGGCTATTAAGTCACGAGCGGCAGAAGGAGTTTTGTCAACTAGGGCACCACCAGCTGCAGCATCAATCATTCCACGATCCATGGGGATAAGTCCCTCATAGAAGTATTGGATTAATAGTTGTTCACTAATCTGGTGGTGGGGGCAGCTTGAGCATAGTCTCTTAAATCTCTCCCAGTATTCATGAAGGGTCTCTCCTTGTGATTGCCTAATTCCACAGATTTCATTCCTCATTGATGCAGTTCGGGAGGCAGGGAAGAACTTCTCTAGAAAAAGTCTTTTTAGGTCATTCCAGCCCCCAATTGTAGAAGGCAAATAGTATAGCCAATCTTTGGCTACACCATCAAGGGAGAAAGGGAAGGCCCTAAACTTAATGAGGTCCTCAGACACATTTTGGGGTTTCATGGTGGAGCACACTATGTGAAACTCTTTTAGATGTTTTTGAGGGTCCTCTCCAGGAAGACCATGGAATTTTGGAAGGAGATGGATGAGGCCTGATCTTAGCTCAAAATTGGCCGCTTCCTCAGGATATTGGATGTACGCAGGTTGGTACTCCACATCCGGGGTGGTCAGTTCTTTTAATGTTCTGTTATTTGCAGCCATGATCTCTAGGGTTTGATTTGGTTCAATTTTGGATTGTTTTAGGACCACTTTAGGTTCCACTAGGGGTTCCACAATGTTACTTGATTGAACTTCTCTAAATGCCTTGATTTGTGTGTGTAGTGACTTTTCAATTTCAGGATCAAATTCAAGTAGTGTTGCTTTACCAGATCTTGTCATGCAACAATGATGTCTAGTTTGATTGATTGATTTTTTTTTTGTGTTTTTTTTTATTTGAGATAGATTAAAAAAAACTTAAGAAGGGTGAAAGAAGAATAGAATGTTATACTATAGAATTATAGAGTGAGATGGATAAGAAGAGAGAGAGAGAGAGAGAGAGAAAGAACACACCAAAAACAACAAAAAATAAAGACAAAACCCAAAACAAAAACAATCAAATGGGGGTGGGGTATTTAGAGGAGTACTAATCAAGAAGTAAAATGACCCAATAAAAATAAATAAAGAAAAAAAATGATCTCAGCTCCCCGGCAACGGCGCCAAAATTTGACCACGTTGTCGAACGCGTCAAATTAGTTGTTTAATTTTGACTAGAATTTCTGCAGTATAGCAGCAAACCTAGGTCGTCTCTCGACGGAGCCTTAGATCATTAATTATGAAATGTGGTTCTGATTATGAAATTAAAAAAAAGTAATTGGGGTTTTATAATACTTGGGTTTGATGATTAAATATGACAATAGAAAATAAAAGCTATAAAACAAAGTAGAGATTAACAAAATTAATTAAGCGTGATCAACCCGGGGTACTCGTATGATGTTTATCCTTCATCGCTTCATGATATAAGGTTATGATCTTTTAATACATGGTTTGTAACACCTAGAACTAGAATTTTACTGAGTTTATACTAGGATACCTCCTAGGGTTCAGTCAAAAACACACAATGATTCACCGGACACCGCCGATGATTGAATGAATTGTGTTTGACTTCATAACCAAAACTCACCAAGGCAACACACGAAAAACTCGATGAACTGTCCAGATTTGTATGTTATTTCTTTGTGATACCATGACATAAATGTACACGGCCTTGACAGTACTTGTGTGAGTTCAATTTACCAATATAAAACACACAAACAACTCAATTGAAAGGGGGAAAGAAAGTGGTGAACGGTGTGTGAAACATCACATGAATGGGTACCCCCAAACATGATCATCTGAGTTGAGCATGACATACCAGTACATAACTCAATAAAATAAGAATAGAGGATGATGAAAAACTACACAACAATCTGGAATTTAAAAGATCATTCAAATATTACAAACATGAATCTCGGGATGTACATCACATTCCTCCCCGGGTGATCACAAGGGGTTTAGAAACCCATGGGAGAGGAAGAAGAGAAATATGTCGGGGTAGAACTTCCCATAGCCTCCATAACCTCTAGGGATGTTGAGAAGACTCCTTGGGGACTCCAAAATGGCAGCACCTTGCCTCTTGGCCGAACTTACAAATGAGGAGCCCAAGGTGCCCTTTTATAGGAAATGTGGGAGGTGGTTTTGGGCACACAGATTTCATCAATCCACTTGCACGACACGTTTAGGCCTTCAGACAGTCTTATCTCGCTTTGTAGAAAATAGAAAGGTTTTATCCCTACCTCTTGGCTGTCTCCACCGAACGTTTGGCACCGTTTGGACAAATAAATATCAAGATATGGATAAAATACAGAACACCGCATTTGACTTTGTCCAAATTCGGTGGCTTGGACAGATCAGTTCGGATGTGCCCATAGAAGCCGAATCAGCATTGGGTTCCTTAATATGAAATGTATCCTATTAAATTTTGGATAGGACCACAAAATTTCAGCCCATTTGGATGCACGGATGTGGTGTACTATGCAAAACAGTGGATAGATGTCCATGGATCCATGCAATTTTGGCCCATTTTTCTTCCACTTCATCAAAGGCCATCCAAATCACCTCCACCTACATTGAAACAATAAAAACAAGTAACATTTCCCATTATAATATTGATTAACATTAATTGATTTATTAAAACATGAAATGCAATTTATTATTATATTTGGAATATTCATTACAAAACTAGTTTAAAACTGCGGTGTAAGGGTGGAATAAAACAGTGAATCATGGTACGATCAGAGATCAATTCTATAACAATAAATAACAAGTATCCCCTACCTCGAATTGATGATTTATTTGAACAAATTCATGGAGATCAATACTTTTCAAAGATTGACCTTCGATCTGGATACCATCAGTTGTGTGTGAAGAAGGAAGACACTCTGAAGACATCATTTTGAACCAGGTATAGGCATTACGAGTTTACTGTAATGCCTTTTAGATTGACTAATGCACCCTCTGTATTAATGGATCTGATGAATAGAGTTTTCAAGGAGTATCTTGATGAATTTGTGGTGGTATTTATTCATGATATCTTGGTATAATCCAAAATCTACGAAGATCTTGAAAATCATTTGCACATTATCCTGAAGACTCTGAGAAGAAATGAATTATATGGGAAGTTTAGCAAGTGTGAATTCTGGCTTCAGAAGACTTCTTTTCTTGGCCATATTGTCTCTAAAGATGGAATCTTTGTTGATCCTTCTAAGAACAAGGCAAAGCACGAATGGACAGCACCTACGAGTATAACTAAGGTACGTAGTTTTATTGGTTTGGAAGGTTATTATCGACGATTAGTCCATAATTTTGCCCGATTGGCTAACCCATTAACAAAGCTCACACGTAAAGGGGTTAAATTTGTTTGGACAAAAGAGTGTGATGAATGTTTCGAAGAACTGAAGAGAAGATTAGTCAATGCTCCTATATGACTCTACCATCGGGGAATGATGGGTTCGTTATTTATAGTGATGCATCGAAAAAGGACATGGTTGTGTCCTTATGCAGAATGATAGGGTTATTGCCTATGCATCATGACAATTGAAAATTAATGAACAAAACTATCCTACTCATGATCTCGAGTTAGCAGCTGTGATCTTTGCTTTCAAGATATGGAGGCACTACCTCTATGGTGAAAAATGTGAGATTTATACTAATCATAAGAGTTTGAAGTATATTTTCTCACAAAAAGAACTCAACATGAGGCAAAGGAGATGGCTTGAATTACTCAAGGATTATGATTGCACGATACACTACCACCTGGGGAAGGCAATCAAGGTGGTAGATGATTTGAGCAGAAAAGATCATGGAGTTTTGAACAATATGAGAATTGAAAGGGATCCAATTTTCATGGATCTAGTGAAGATGGACATGGGAATAACCAGGGATGGTGAAACATCAATGCTTTTTCAAATGGTTTCCAATCCATCATTACTAGAAAGGATTAAGAGTTCTCAGACTGATGATGAAGAATTTCAAAAGAAGATTAAAGCTGTGAATGATGGGATATTGAGAGACTTTGTGTATGAAGATGGAATTTTGAAATTTGGGAAGATACTTTGTGTTCCCGATATACCTGATCTAAAAAGGGAATTTCTAGATGATGCTCATAGTTCCAATTTCTCTATACACCCTAGGAGTACCAAAATGTATAGAGATTTTAAGGAACATTTTTGGTGGGACAAAATGAAGAGGGAGATTGCTGATTCTGTGTCAAGATGTATGGTTTGTCAACAAGTGAAAGCTGGAAGGCAACAGCCTGGAGGAGTCATGCAACCTCTTCCCATACCGGAGTGGAAATGGGACAATATTACAATGGACATTGTCATGGGGCTACCAAAGAATCCATGAAGGAACGATGAAATATGGGTTATTATTGATCGTCTTACCAAGTCAGCACATTTTCTTGCTATAAGAGAAGATCTACCCCTGGAACGTCTAGCAAGACTATATATTAATGAAGTTGTGAGACTTCATGGAGTACCCCTATCGATTATTTCTGATCGTGATCCCCGTTTTACTTCAAGATTATGGAAAAGTCTTCAGAAATCCCTAGATACTAAACTTCATTTGAGCACTGCTTACCACCCTCAGATAGACGGCCAATCAGAACGGACTATTCAAACCTTAGAAGACATGTTGAGATCTTGCTCACGTGACTTTTAGGGTATGTGGGATAAATATTTACCTCTGGTAGAATTTTCCTATAACAATAGCTTCCATTCGAGTATTCAGATTACACCATATGAAGCGTTATATGGAAAGAGATGTAGTACACCAACCTGTTGGGATGACATTGGTGAAAGAAAACTTGTAGGCCCAGAACTGGTGGAGGAAACGATGGAAAAGGTGAAGGTAATCCAAAATCACATCAAAGCAGCTCAAAGTAGGCAAA
The DNA here is from genome assembly GCA_963277665.1 of Viscum album. Classification (NCBI taxonomy): domain Eukaryota; kingdom Viridiplantae; phylum Streptophyta; class Magnoliopsida; order Santalales; family Viscaceae; genus Viscum; species Viscum album. The sequence continues at coordinate 1,176,433,722 of OY728134.1, forward strand.
AGAGCTATGCCAATAATCGAAGGAAGGATTTGGAATTTCAAGTCGGTGATCATGTTTTCCTGATGGTTTCTTCATGGAATGGAGTCATACGTTTTGGTAAGAAAGGTAAATTGAGTCTCAGGTACATCGGACCTTTCGAAATTCTAGAACGAATTGGGGTTATAGCTTACCGATTGGCAATGCCTCCTAGTCTCCCCAAAGTTCACGATGTGTTCCATATATCTCTATTGAGGAAATACATGTCTGACCCAATGCATGTACTCACCTATGAGGAATTAGAACTGGAACCCGATCTGTCTTATTGCGAAGAGCCCGTCAAGATTTCTGATACAAGAGAACAAGTACTGAGAAACCGGACGACGCATCTGGTAAAAGTTTTGTGGAGAAACCATAAGATGGAATAGGAAACGTGGGAACCCGAGGAACTTATGATGAAGAACCACCCGAGTCTTTTCATGTTATAAGTATTCTAGAAATATCGAGGAAAAAATTATTTGAAGGAGGGGAGAATGTAACAACCCAATCTTCGACGGTACGCTTCTCTTTGAATAATGTGATAGTGTGTGTTGTACGCAACACCAAGTTCTAACACCCCATAACCAATCAAACTAGCCATTATGAATAGTAATACCTACTTTTTGAAATTATATATATTTGATTTTTTAAAATGGACTTCATTTTTGGATTCAGAATATAGAATTTTTCCTAAGATGAAATTTTGGTACTTTTCGGATAACTTTAATATTTTGATGAATCGTGAAAATTACTAACTTTTAATTAAAAACAACTTTTTTAATAAAAATAAGTAATAGTGATAAATTATAAATTTGAGAGGTTTTAAATTATATTTAGAATATATTTTTACAATTTAATACAATGTTGATCATTGGACATAATTTTACAATTAAACCGGACATAAACAAGTGTCAATCTTTTTATAGTTATTATCTCTTAAAAACATGCTTTTTGTTTTGACAACGGGAATTAATTTTCAATTAATTTCTGCCACTTCTGTGTTTTGAATTTGGAAAAATGGATTCCATATTTGGAATCAGGATGTTCAAATTGTGTAAATAGGTAACTTTTAGTTTTAGACATTTTGAATAATTACTGCTGTAAATATTTTACTTACCATGGTTAAGGGTAAATCCGGTAAAAAGGGGTTAAAAAATAATATTATAATAATACTAAATTACCCTAAAACGTATCCTAGCCTTATGGGGTGATAAATATTCGACCATAGCCATCTTTGGGTCTATTTTGGGACCCCATGGAGCCACTTGTAGGTGATAGGGACACTTAATTTTAATTAAGTTAAAATGAATACAAAAATGACACAAGCATATATCTTTTAGAAACAAAATTTTTACATAAGGTTATATATTTTTGAATTTCAACTATAAATATTTATTAGAACGATAAAAAGGTTTCCTAAATTATTATATTTTATTTATAATTTTTAGAGATTATATAAGTTAATTTATTTATGACACAATGATGATGCAGTAATTACCATAATAGTGAAAATTTAAAATAAGTGATATTATAAATACACAAAAAAATATAATTTGAGACATTTAATGAATTACAATAATTTTATAGGATACTATGAAATATTAGGATTTATTTAATCAAGTTTTTTCTAAGTAATAATTCTGTTATGAGTTTCACAAAAATCAACTATTGAATAGTGTCAAAATTGACAGAAAAGAGTTTTTAAAACAAGTATTATATTATTAATTGATATTAAATTTCTAAAAATCTAAGGTTCGGCAAAGAGACTTATATAATGATATTTTTATCATTAATGGACTACTTGGGTGTCTCTTGGATGTATATGGTAAGTTTATTAAACATATAATATAAAAATACAAAGAGACATTGTATAAGTGAAACTAATTATCTTACAGTTAATACTTAAAGATAACATTAATATAAGTACCCAAACCTATCTAAATTCTATTGTTTGAGTTATTTTAGACCTATATCTACCTTAAAATTTGAATAATCAACTTTGGATCCATTAGAAACCGAATATGAATTTATTATAAATTAATATTTCTAGCTTTTCCAAAGGTTCCTCTCACCCCTCTTATAAAAGGGCACTCCTCCTTCTCATTTCTTCACACCTTCAAAGCCTTTTGGATCGTCCACACTCTACCCAAATACTCTCCCAACATCCCTAAATACAACCTAGAAGCCTTATTTTGATCAGAAAGCCAACCTATGTAGCCCTTTTGATCAAATCAAAAGGAAGAGCCCGAAGAAGAGGTAATAATTTCACCACCCTTTTCCAAGTTCCTTTCATCTTCCACTTCTTATTCCTTTGTTGTTACCATTCTAAAATAATAACTCCAGTATCATATATATACTGTGATTTTATTATAAATATGGTACAACCATATTCATTATTCTATCCACCCTTTGAATAACATGTCACCATACGTGCATACGTACGGCTTACCGTCTCCACGTCGTGGTGTAATTGTTATTCAATATATTATTATTTGGATGGGTATAATAATGATGTGTAACTCATGTAAATAATAAATATATCATGTTAATGATTCTGTATATATGATATAACATCCTTTTATATATTATTTTAATATCAAAAGAATGATATTTTCGCTCATGCGTACGTACGGACTACCGTCTCCATGAACACGATGAGTTTAATTCTCCATCGTATCCATTAAAGTATAATTGTCATTTGATGATTTAAAAATGATGTATAAGGACTTGATATCATTCTGGATATGAATAATATACAACCTATCCATTACAAACATTTCTTACGTAACAAACCATATAAAATAAAACGAGTAAGTTAACAACCGAAACAACGATAATACTAAGATATTATTAAAAAATCAATGTTAAAAGATCATATATGATATCATATTAATGTATATGATTCTTGTAAATTTTAATAACAATTATTTCACCATTATAAATGAGTTTAACCTACCCCAACCAAGGAAAAGTACAAGGTAAGGGTTTATTTCACAATCTCTTCATTATCTGAGGTTGTTTATACGTAATAATCTACTGGGATCTCTTTATCATCCACATCCATGTTTCTTAAAAATTAATTTCAAAACATTTTTACTATTTACTAAAATATGGTTTAAAATAATTTATACCATTGTTTGACTATTATAAGAGGTTTATAAAGGAATATTTCCGTCATTTTCCAAACAAGGTGCTTTTTAGACTTTTCGACAGAATTAAGGTAAAAATGTTCTTTTAACTTATACAGTGGGTGCTGTTATTTTCCACCGTTATAAAATCATCGAAGCTTCACTTACAAGCTTATAAGAATATTTTCAAATAAAATGTTTTATTTTATAAATATATGACTCTTAAATGATATCAAAATAGAAAGAGATATTTCTCTAGAAAGAGTTTTGATTTCATCTATGTCCACATCCTTTGATGGATTTTACGCTTATTTGATGTTGATTTATTATGATAAAAAACTTCTATATTTTATTGAAGGTTTTGTGATATGATTGACTGTGGATGTGCTATTTTTATACCATTCATAGTTTATGGTGAAAGTATTGACATTTCGTATGCTAGTTTTAATACGAATGTTTATGTTATGTTTAAACCTTTTCATATGGGAATGCATTGAATTTAATATGTGACAGGTGGAGCCCGCTATAGCTCCTCGATGAATCGGTGGGTCTCATGAAACAAACTAGTGTCTTGGCACAAGGCCTTGGCAAAATCTTATTTGTAGTCTTGGCACAAGGCCTTGGCTATGTGGTTATGATAGTCTGGCATTATGCATTCCATCATTATGAAAGTGGTTATTGATATTGCATGACATTATACGATTAAAAGAATATCCATGTGAATAAGTAAATGGAATTATTTAATTTTACTTTTGCCATACTATGTTGACGTTCAATTTTAAAAGGCTTTTGTTTTAGTTATATATTTCCTTAAATGTTTATTCTTATTTATGAAATTTTCCGCTATATTGTTATCCTTACTGGGAATTTGAGCTCACCCCTTTTCTATGTTTTATTTTTCCCAGGATGTGAAGAAGTAATTTATGAATGACCTGCAGGGATAGTATGTGGGGATATGTGTGTAGTCTATGAAAAAAATATGTTGTTGTAGTAGTTTTTCACTTTATGATGTAATGTAAAACTTTATGAATATATCTAGTGTTTCCAAGGCTACTAAACCAATCGGTCTTTCAAGATTTTATCATTCTTGTGATCATGCCAATGTCGTGTAATAATGCACTGACTCTGGGTGACTGGGGTGGGGGCGTTACATTAGCAATAATTTAATTGAATTTTTTTACATTAATTAAAATAATTTGGGACATTTAATTTGGAGAAATCCAAGAGTTTAAAGTTGATTCATTAATTCTGAGTTAATTAATTCTATTAATTAAGGTGGAATATTATTACACATTTTGTGTAACTCAGCATTTAATGCCCAGCATTAAATGCCCAACCACCCTCGTGTGGTACCCACCTTCATGTTTCAAATAAAATTTTTAAATTTTAAAAATAAAATAAAGCATATTTATTTTATTTTCTCCAACGAAAATTCTGAAAACTAATTTCCACCCTAGACCTACAATAGGCAAGGTGAATGTCTTCTTAAGAGAATATCGGTGCTGCGAGTTCAACGGTGTCCTTGGATTTCAAATTCGAGCACCGGTTTACATGTTAGAAAACTCCGCTCGTTCGTTTACTAAACATACCCGAAAAAAAGTTCTGAAATTCATTCCGGGCACACCAGGCCTCAGAATCATGCGCCATCAATTTTCATGGACTCGTAAAAATTCAATATAATTAAAAATATTACATGTAAAAATCTAGGTCTTTACATTCTCCCCACCTCCAGGATTTTCTTCCAAAAATCCACAACACAAACTAGGAAAACAATTGGGGGTACTGAGAATGAATCTGAGCCTCCGGCTCCCATGTGCTCTCCTAGAGGTTCCCGAACTGCCAAAAAGCGTGCATTAGAGGTATCGAACATCCATTAAGGACCTGCTCTTATTGATCCTCAATCTCCCCTGGAATCTCCAAAAACGTCGCCCCATCATTGATGTCTAGCTCTCCCTAGTCAATTATTAGCTAAGGATCATGTACATATCTCCTCAGCTGGGATACATGGAAAATGTCGTGCACCCGATGCAACTAAGGTGGAAGAGCTAAGTGGTAAGCCACCTCGGCAACTCTATTTAGTACCTGAAACGGTCTGATGAACCTCAGAGATAACTTTCCATCCTATCCAAGCCTCCTCAAACCTTTTCGAGGTGAGACTCATAGAATTACATGGTCCTCATCCTCAAAATCAAGAGGTCTTCATCTCCTATCAGCATAGGACTTCTTCCTTATCTGTTCAGTCTTCATCTTCTCCTGGATGATCTGAACAATCTCCGTGGAAGCCCATACCATCTCTGGTTCCATGAGTGTTGACTCCCCTAGGTCAGTCTAGTATAGTGTTTATCTGCAAGGTCTTTCGTACAACACCTCGAATGGTTCCATACTAATTGTGCAGTGATAGGTGTTGTTGTACGTGAACTCCACTAAAGGTAATTGATTCTACCAACGGTGGCCAAAATTAAGGATGCAAGCACATATCACGTCCTCAAGGTTCTGAACGGTCTGCTCTTTCTGACCATCTGTCTGAGGACGGAAGGTGGTTCTCAACTGAATCTATGTCTCGAACGCCTCCTACAACCCCTTCAATAGACAAGAAGTAAAACGTGCATCATGATCGGAGAAAATAGTAGATGTCACTCCATGAATCCATACAATCTCTTGTACATAGAGGCATCCCAATATATCTACTGATCCATACTCTTTGATAGGTAGGAAGTGGGCCAACTTGGTGATTTGGTCAATGATCACCTAGATATATTCATGACTATTGGATGTGTGTGGAAGTCTTACCCCAAATTGCATGTAAATTCCATCCCACTTCCACTCAGGCACCTCTAGTGGATGAACTAATCCTACTGAAACATGATGCTCTGCCTTCACTTATTGATAAGTGAGGCACTGAGAGAAGAACTCTACTATAACTTTCTTCTTTCCTGGCCACTAGTGCTAACTCCGAAGGTCTTGATACATCTTTTCCACTCCTGGATGTAATGATATAGGGGATGTATGGAAATCCCTCAAAAATTCTGAATATAGAACCATCAGTACCATAGTATTCCCTATGGAGAAGATGATGTGCTCCCCACCTTTAGAAAATCCTTCGGGTGCCTGTCCTATGGATATCTGAGCACTTTGAGCCTCGCAGTCAGTGTCCCCAAGATGCACCTCCCTAACTTTCTAAAGTAGTGGGGGAGTGACTATAAAAGACTGAAGATAAGCTGATCTATCTCGATCCACATAAGAAATCCAAAAATCAGTTAGCTTCTTCGTCACCTCACTCAGCAACTGTATACCAAATCTCTTGCAGAGTGCATCTACTACTATGTTCCCCTTCCCAGGAGTATAAACTATCTTGAAGTCATAGTTTTGGAGGAACTCAAGCCAATGCTGATGTCTCACGTTTAATTCCTTCTGAAAGAAGATATACCAGAGACTCTTTTGATCAGTGTAAAATGTAAAACATTCTCCCATCAAGTAATGTCACCACATCTTCAAGGCGAAGACCACTGCTACTAACTCCAGGTCATGGGTAGCATAGTTCTACTCATGTTGTCTCAGATTTTGAGAACCATATGCGATCACTACTCACTCCTGCATCAGGACACATCCAAGCCTGGTCCTTGATGCATCGTAGTAGACTACGTACCCAACGCCCTCCTCCGGTAGCCTCAAGATGGGGGAAATCTTTAGTCTCTGTCTCAGCTCCTAGAAACTCAACTATCATATCTCCAACCATAGAAAGGGTTTCCCCTTCTTCGTCAATGCTGATAAGGGTTCCACAACTCTAGGAATGTCAGGCACAATCCTCTGGTAGTAACCAGTCAAACCCATGAATCTTCGCACCTCCGTCACGCTCCTCGGTGGCTCCCAAGAAAGAATAGCCTCAATCATCATTGGATCCACTGAAAATACAGCCTTTGAGATGATGTATCCTATAAATTATACCTCTCTTATCTAGAACTGGAACTTCTAGAGCTTACCATAAAGCTAGTGCTCTTGGTGTGTGTTCAAAACAATCAGCAGATTATAGGCAAGCTCCTCCTCCATCGCTGAGTATATAAGGATGTCATTGATGAAGACTACAACAGAGCGATCAAGGTATGGCTAGAAGATCATGTTCATGAGTCCCATGAACATTTCCAGGGTGTTGGTCACACCGAAAGGCATAACCAAGAACTCATAATGCATATACCGACATCTGAAGGCCATCTTCTGCACATCCTCATCTCGTACTCTGAGCTGGTGATAGCCTAATCTGAAGTCTATCTTCAAAAACCATTGTTCTCCCTTCTTCTTATCTAAGAGATCATCAAGCCTAGAGAGTGGTTACTTATTCTTCATGGTCACCTGGTTCAGGAACTGATAGTCCACACAGAGTCTCAAACTCTAATCCACTTTGTTGGCGAACAAAATTGATGCTTCCCAAGGGGAAACACTAGGCCTAATCAACCCCTTTCTTGGAAAGTCCTCCAGATATACTCGCAGCTCTCGAAGCTCCATGGGAGCCATCCAATATTCCATTTTAAATATCAATGTTGTCCTAGGGTACAAGTCGATGTAAAAGTACACCTCTCTGCGAGAAGATAGACCCAGAACGTCATCAGGAAAAACATCAGCGTACTAGTTCACCACTACAGGATAGCTCGGACTCTCAACATCAACCACTCTGAGGGTAATACTATCCATATAATGTGTGATTTTCTATAGCCTCCTCCAGGTAAGTCCATCCTACACTACAAAGTTTCACTTCTCACTAGTGAAGGAAAACCTAGTCCCATCCGTCAAGACACACTGCACTTTGTGCATAATATAGTCAATCTATGAATGGATTATGGATAACCATTCCATACCCAAGATGATGTCATAAGGCCTCAATGTTGCCACTAGAAGATCCCAGACAAAGCTCTCAAATCCTAGAGTAATATCACACTTCCAGCACCAGTGCATAATCGTCGAGTCATTTCTCATAAGAGTCTCTAGCTGTAAGGATCGAGCCAACGGCTCCACCAGAATATCTGAGCTCCAAACGAGGGTTTTGGTAATAAAAGAGTGACTGGAACCTGTGTCTATAAGTATTTCAGCTAGGGTGTAGTAGACAAATATCATACCTCATATCATCTCTAGAGCACCATGGTCGTAGGCCTCAGCTGCATAGAGCTAAGCATGTCTCAGTCCACCTACTCCCTGTGGTCAGGGTGGACCTCCTGGTGGTGGTGGCGATAGAACCTCAAATTTCCACCCATTGCCTATTGCACGACCTTATCCTCTACCATGCCCACATCCAGCCGGTGGATCTCCTTGATCGAATCTTCGCCTCTACCCATGCGGTTCTTCGACCATCATCTAGTTATATATATGGTGGGTCGGGTAGTCACAAGCCATGTAACCCTACCCACTGCATGAGTAACACTGCATGATCCTTTCATGTCATGCTCTGCCTCAATAGCCCTGCACCACCGACCATATATCCTAACGTCATCCACCTATAGGTCAGGTCCCCTTGAACCTCTACATCATCTGTCTACTGCCAGCTGCCGATGGCTCTACTACATGTCATCCGATGGTGGGTCTCGTTGCTGGTGACTCCTCAGCAAGGACACTCTCTACTAAGATCACTCTCTCTAACATCCCATCATATGTCGAGATGCTAATAGAAACCATCAAACCTATAATCTCTCATTTGAGCTCCTGCTCGAAGGTTAGATCCCTGAAGAAAGGGTCCTGCACCATATCAGTGGAGTAGCATGAGAGGTAAGTGAACATCTCTGAATACTGAGCCACATCTATGCTACCATGTCATTTGTAGAGAAGCTCTTGTATAATCACTGAGTGTATGTTCGATAGGATGAATTCTTCCCTAAAAAACTCTTGAAATCCTCCTAGAAGAGAGACACCTTATCGTGAACCTGGAGAATAAATCTCTAACATCTGCCTGCTGCTGCCTAAGAAAGACTGGCGAAAAGGATCACCATGAGATCAGCTAGTGTCCCAAGCAGTAAAAAAACTCTAACCATGACTTCCAGCCAATCCTCAGCTGCCTATAGATCTGTCTCGCCGAGGAACCACAGTGGCCTCTAGTGCTAAAACTCGTGCAATGTGATCATGCGACATGAACCCTCTACTGCTGGGGCTGGTGGCATTGGTTTCCCAATGGGTAGTGGTGCTGATGGTACACCACCTGATGGTACAACAACCATAAGGTGTCCCTACACCAATGTCTCATCACTTGGTGGGTTGTCATCACTAACTATAACTAGAATCCTAGATGGTTGTCTACGTGGAAGAATCCTGAAAAGTAATAGGCGGTACACGATTATTATGTTTATACCTGGTGTGATTACTTGAAATATCACAAAGAAAAGTTTTCAAAAACACATACACAATCAGTGTTTTCATGAACTGAGTTGGAAATTAGAAGTCAGGGTCCTGGTGTATAGATATGTCAGCTGCTGCACCAACACTGGACCGCCCGAACTAAAACCACACACAAAATACATAACACAATAACTCCACATAAAAAATGTTCAGGGTATTAGTTCATCGGTAAAACTGAACTCCTCTTATACCAATTTTTCACAACCCATCCCTTGGGGGCCGTGTCGGGACTACCCCAAGCCCGCTTTCCATAGGCTAGGGGTTGGAGATAAGCACCAAAAGGTGTATTCTCTAAAACTAGAAGGAGTTTATTTTATAAACTATAACTCACACAAATAAGGAACACATCCAGATACAAGCACAATGTAAACTATATAGTAAACATGGTGAGTACAAAAAGTAAAAGGGACCAAAATACAAGCCCAAATGGAAAGTACAATAAAAACTGAAAAGTACAAGTAAAACTGAGTACAACACCTATGAACACCCTCTAAGGATCCTACATGAAGGGTTGGTATAGCTCTCGAACGATTGTCTCTGTGGATCACCTTGTCAAAGGTCCAACTCTGAGGAGTCTCTAGTCTAGGTACCCTCGTCCCCAGTCAGCGTTGTCTGTCATCTGCACCAGACACAACATGGTGCAGGCATAGCCCATGCAAGGGTGAGTATAAAAATACTTAGTAAGGACCCCAAGACACCCTAAGGTCTCCCAAATCCACAAATGATAAACCAAAAAACATAGAAACAACAGTCAACCCTACTTAGGTATATGCCCATACATATACCAAAGTTATCAAAATATACCCACCACACACATGAGAGAACAATACCCCACAGATAATACCAAGAATGTAGGAGTACCACACAGGTATCACCATGAAGATAAAGTACCACACAGGTACTCCATGAAGATATAAGACTCAGCTCAAACCAAGTATAAAAATCTGAGAAACAGGATTATGATGTTGACCCACACAGTATCACTATGAACGCTAATAACCAATGGCATGATTTTCTAATGATAATAACATGTATCATCCCAGGTAACAATAACGAACACCACTGATACTAGATAACATTTCCTCTAACGATTATAGTGAGGCTTCCATGTCACACAGAGGCGCTTCTCATTAATCGTGGACCATTGAGATACTCCTCTGGTTGAGTACTGTGGGTCTGCCGCGCCATAGAGAGGCGCTCCTCACCAAGGATCTCTAGTGTTACAGAGAGGTGCTCCACCTTGTGGTCAGATGAGGTACTCAACCTCTTGAGTACCATAGTTATTCCACATCATAAAGAGTCACTCCCCATCCTGGGTCTGCTGCATCACACAGAGGAACTCCCCACTAGGCTTATCAAGTATCTCCGAGTCGAAATGGTCAGTAGTCGTCAAATATTATTCAGTCGTAGGGTTTCGTATGTAGCGCACTTGGGAGAACTGCTCCCCAAGACATCAGTAATACCTCATCTACCCCTAATTTCCATGATGAATTATCCCAAAGTTCCTTTAATTCATAAGAGAACCAATGCAATAGAGGGCGATTCAATCGGACGCCCGGTCTGTAAGTTATTAGAATTTTTGCACTAAGGGCCCGGTTGGATTCGGGGTTCAATCCAACTCAGATGTACTCCAACATTATCTAAAACTCAAGTGGATTATAATGAATGGAAATTATCGATCCAAGGATTTTTTTTCCACAGACGGTTCGTCAAACGGATTCCCGGTTCTCAAGACATGGCCACAAAGGTGAAATTGGGTCTTGTTGGGCTCGGGTTCGGTCCGAACCAGTCAGACTGACCTGGCCCAACCTGGGTCCGGCCCCAATGCCCAGGGCCTTTTCGGGCCTGACCTACTGTGCTGTGGTCCAGCCTAGCCCCCATTGGGGGGGCGGTGGTGCGGCCCAGTGGAACGGCCCGTTGGCGCGAAACACTGGCACATCCCAGTGGCACGGTCTGCTCGAGCTAGCAACAAGGTGGGAGCATCCCCCTTCCGTTTGGAATGGAAATAGGCAGCACCTTTAGGCACTGCCAAGTCACCGCGGGATGCAATCAGGATCCACCAAACCACAACGGTCAACCGGTGTTCCAGCCGGTCGTCCTCCTAGAGATGTGGTCGCGCGCCGCTGCTACACCACCACCTGCACGACCTTCCGCTCTTCGGCCTCTGTCACAGCCAATCAGTCGAGTCCTCCTGCTCCTCCAGCGGCGCAGACGCATGCCACCACTCCACCATGTGGCCGGCAGGATGCAGACCACCCCCTTCCCTGTGGTGCCAAACGGGCCACAGATTCCTCATCATCCGGCAGTGGGGACGCGTGAAACCCTTCCTTCCTCATGGTCATTCGGGTGTCGGATGCCGCCTTATTCCATGATACATTGTGGCTTCGTTATAAGCCTGAAAAATAAAACAATCACATATTCTCGATCCTTGGGTTGAGTTCACCACATCCATATGTCACGCTCAAAAAAATATTGGGTTTCTAGCATCATTAAATATTTGGCATTGAATAATTCATGAATAACACGCGGAGAATCAAAGGTTAAGAGGCAAGGCATGTGCGCGGGATGATGGCAATGTTAGTTTGGTCATCGTCGTTGTGATATTAGAATATGAAGAATTGATAAATAAATTCAATCATATTAAAAACAAACCCCTACCTCAATTTTATGATGGAGGTGGCATAAGGATGAAGATGAAGTCATTGAAGAGTGATGTTGGCGTTCATCACTCCCTTAAGACACTCCAAGGTTAGTTACTTATTCTTCGATTCCAGAAGTCGTTCTTCATTGGAGGATCCCCTTTATTGGAAAATATCTTTCCCACTCTCTAAATCTCTCCCCTCCATTTCTAATACCTTTTTCTCTCTAGAGGTGAGGTTCCAAATTAAATAAACTTAAGTAATAATTCAATTAATGTTTGTAAATTAATTAAATTAAGTTGGCACATTTAATTTGGAGAAATATAGGAGTTTAATATTGATTCATTAATTCTGAATTAATGAATCCTATTAATTAAGGTGGAATGTGGTTACACATTTTATGTAACCGGGAATTGAATGCTCAACATTAACTGCTCGACCACCCTCATGGGGTCCCCACCTTCATGTTTCAATTGGGAGGTTTAAATATAAAAAAATAAAATATAGAATGTTTATTTTATTTTCTCCCACAAAAATTCTGAAAACCAATTTCCACCCTTGACCTACTACGGTCGAGGTGAAGGTCTCCTTATATGAATATCGGTGTTGTGAGTTCAATGGTGTCCTCGTATTTCTATTACGACCACTGGTTCAAAAGTTACAAAACACCGCTTGCGCGATTACTGAACGTATCCGAAAAAATGTTCATAAATTCATTCAGGGAACACCAGGCCTCGGAATCACACACCATCAATTTTGGCAGACTCATAAAAAATTCCATATAATTAAAAAAATTACATGTTAAAATCCAGGTCAATACATATTCTATATATCTGTTAAATCCCATATATCTTATTAATCTATGATTATTTCCTATTTTTATATCTTTTCCTTCAATTCACCTCAATTCCTTTTTGAAAACAATTGAGAAAGGTATTATTTATATTTTTCCTCATTTCCTCTTTGGTCAGAGGAATAGTTATCTAATGTTTTTGTTCATTAGTATGTTTTTAGGAATGTTCTTTTCAAGAATAAAATTATTATTTAAATTCTTATTCAAACACATTATAATTTATTTTAAAAACATTAAGTGGTTATATTTAAAATGTATTCCAAATAGGTTAATTATGTCTTTAAAAAAATTATTATGGATTATTTGTTTTTATTTTTGCCATATGAATGGATTTTTTTCATCTTTGTGAAAATTCATTTATTTCAAAAGTACCATATATGTATACATGATTATTTTAAAATTAATCACTTTTCTCCATATAATTGGTTTTCTTAGTTAAAATATTATCGAGAGAATATGTTAATTTTCAACTATTCTGAAGAAATAGGTTAATTGACATTTAATGTTATTTTTACCCCTCTTAATATCCATTAATATTTATTATCATTATTTAGTGATATGATCTTATGATACAATGAAATTTGTTTCTATAGATGGATTATTATGATGATGTTTTATGTATGATTCTATGAAACACATTTTCCCCATAAGTTAATTATGTTATAATGAAACAATGAATGTTTTTATGATCTTATAGAATATATATTGAATAGTTTTCATTTCATGATAGGTGGGATCAGAATTATATATCACTCAAATGTATTTTGTGATTATTTGTAAATCATGAAATAATGTGAACGACGATGGGGAGTGAACCCATTCTAAGAATAAAAAAGGATGGGGAGTCAACCTAGTATATTATGGGACATTGTCTACTATGTAATGACTATCATGGTAGTGATGCTTAACTAATGAAATAATATTATATGATTGTCACTATAACCAAATTAGTAAAAAAATCTTATTCTTAATATATTATCTGATGGATCATTATTTATTAATGACGATTCCTCACACTAATAAATCTTTTTTTTAAATTAAAAATATTTATTCTATGAATAAAGAATTATAATCTTTGAATGAATGTATAAGATGTTCACAGGTTATTATAATGCTTTAAAAACCTTATTATAATAATATGATTTAATATTATCATTGATTAATATCTCCAGTTTTTATCCATAATGGGTATTTTATCTCACCCTTTCTTATGATTCTATCATCTGTTGTTTTTTATGAAATATATATATTGTATATTTCTTGGAAGATTACTTTAAGATAATAAAATTATTATAGATGTTTGATATTTTTAATAAAATAAATTTCATAAGTTTCTAAAATAAAATATAATAATTATTTATTATAATAGGATCTGTATTATTATTTAATATATTAATTTTTCATATCAAATGGACAAATATGTATATATGTTTTTCATGGGTCACCTCACATAGATCCTGGTATCCTATATTGGTTGGATTCTTGAAAATCATCAACTTATGAAATATAAATGTTTATTATAATGAATATGTGAAATTTCAATCCATAGTGACTCTCATTTTAAAAATATATATAAATGAAATAATTATTATATGTGAAAAACATAATAATTTTGATAAGATTTATAAGGAAATGTAGAGTCATTTGATATGTAAATGGTGGTGAGTTGTCATATATTTTAATTATACAAGTCATTCAATAATATAATTACATACTTTTATCTCAAGAAAAATTCTATAGGGAATTTTTGATGTTATTTTGAATGGATAAACACATGGGGAGTTCAACACATATTATAGTTGGAAATATATTGAAACTTTATGATATGAGGACTACTATGAGACAAATGTACAACCTAGAATATTCTAGAATCATAATTTACCTAAAAACATATAGACATTAAATATTATTAATTCAGAAATTTTTTTATTTAAATAAAAATGATCTGAATAAATCACTTAATCTTTTGACCAATTAAATTATAATATTTATCAAAATCTTAAATATATTTGTCCAGAAATATCAAAAAAATTGTTTTTATGTAGCAGGTATATACTAATGTTATCTAGGATGGAGACTATGTTAAAATAATTTCCATAGCAATTGGTACATTAATTCATGATGAGATTCATATGGCATGAAATTGTATTATTACAAGTTTGGTTGTATTGAGAATAGATGAAGATGAGTATATTAAGGAAACACTTGTATATACTCAGATAAAATGGATGCAAGTTCAAATATATGAGTTTAGATTTAAAATTACGAATCCAATATAAATTTTATATGGTAATGAAAATGTAAGGGAGCATTCCATGAATCAATATCAAACCTATTGGTTTAAAAAAATTGATCTTGTATATAAATTAAATAATGGTAATGTGGGAGAAAGAAACATGAAGAATAGTATTGTAAGAGCCACATAACAAATGGTTAATAGGTTCACTAAATAAATTTGAATGGAGAGATCCTGAATGTACTTCTGAAACTCCATGTTTACTCTTCCCCTATCATATTAAAGGTTATAGTAGTTGAAAACACTATAAAGATTTGGATCGTGCGAAAAGTGGGGTGGGGAAAGGGAAACAACTCTACATTCAAGAGTTATGACATTCCTAATAGGTGGTATATGGTTCAATAATTTTTGAAAATAATAATTTGTATAATATTTAATGTGGGAATTAATTTCATTGTGAGTAATGGATGTATGTTATTGAATTACGGATTGAGGTGGAGTTCATTAATTTCACTTGGAAATATATTTTTATCACTGATGGGTGGAATTGTTTTAAAACCATTAAATAATCTGGTAGTGTGGTGTAAGATGCTTCTAATATGACCAGGGATATGATTTGATGATTCTAAATTTATTCGGATAGTTGTGAAAATATTTGAGTTTATATATAAGAGTTGAGTGATGATTCTCCCAAATCCAAAAGTTGGAGATTGATGTGACCTTAGAGTTATTATTGATTTCATTTTTTACAATATTTTATATGATAATTTATTGAGGTATCGACATGTTTTTTAATTTCATGATAAATGTTTTTGATATTTGTTTTATGGTATAATTTGAATTTATAAACTTCTAGGATTTTCTTTTTATTTTTTTTAATATGTTGAATTTTTTTTCTTAAAAAAATATGTTATCCAGCTCAAAGAATATATTTTGGTATAAAATCATTTAGTGTCCAATGTGAAATATTTATTCTATCTAAGAACACTAATCTATTCATAGGTTAATTATTTAATTCTTATGTGAATTGATATTTGTGTAAGTAAACGGAATAATAATTTAGAGCATTTTTCAATACATAATGTAATTTTTTTACGTGATTAATGTTTTCCTCATACAAATTTTTTGAATTCGTTTGTTAGAATATTTTTCAAAATAATATGATTATGTTACACATAGTAATTTTTCTATATCTATATAATATTTCCCATTAAATAAATTTATTTTAAAAAAAAAATTCCCTTGATTTAGATATTTGAAATATATTTATAATACAGGATGCACTTGATTTTATTCCACGATTAAAACCTAACATTTAAAATTTCAAGGAATCATGAAGAATATATTGTCATCATTTAATAGAGAACAATATATTTAATAGGTTCAATAAAATTAGGGGGATATACTTGAAGTCAAATTGAATTTGTTTAACTTTAAACATATATTCAAAAATAGTAACGTTATTATTAAATTTTTTATTTATTTTAAAATTAACTAGGAAACATTTTAGTTATTCAATATTTGTTTTAAATGAAATTTGATTATGTTTTTGATGAATTTTTTATGAAATGTTTTCTTATATATACTCATCATATCTTAAGTAATGTTAAGTACTCTGATACATATATAAATGATAAATAATTTTTACTGGGGTTTGTGGATATTGAATGAGTATCATAAGGTCAAAGATAATTTTTATTGAATATAAAGTTTTTGTGTGAAAATTTGTAACTTATTATGGTTTCAAAATAAGTAATCTACATTTTTTAATAAAATAATGCATTAAAATGTGATTTTATGATGTTAAATTTTAATAATCAGTCCATTGTCTTGAAGGAAAAAAAGGATTTATTATTTTCTATTTTGGTATGTATATTTTGTTAGGAGAGGTTCTCTACCCTTAAATAAATCACTTTGGAGGAATAATGGATGTAAAATATTAGAATTGATAGAAAAATAAAATATCCATATTTCCTAAAAAAGATACAATTAACACTAATTAGAAAGAGAGAAAAAGAAGTGAAAATAAATATAAAATATTACAAGATAAAGTGATACAATATGAAAATGGTATATTTTACGTAAACAACTATTTTTCAAGAGTTAATATTATTGACTATTAGGAAAGAGGAGTTTCAAATGAATAAATGAGTCTACAAATTCAGAGTTGAGCAATTCAAGCTCATCATAGTTTAACTAATATTTATATTCTGAAGATGTTTTTCATGAAAAAGAGGAGTTTTGTATTTTTATTTTATATTTCAATGTCAAATAGTCAGTTCACATATCTATTTTAAATGAAACAAATATATGAATAAATTAATCATTTACATGTACTGTTTTTAATAATTTGTTAGTCTTCTTTTGATATAATAAATCTTTTAGGGGTGGTGTTTGTGATGGGAATTATGGTCTCCAAAAATAAATACCTCAAAAATATATTTTTATAATAGTATCTTATTGTAAAAATTGATGATATAGATAAAAAAAAATTATATAAAATAATAATCTCACAAATTTTAGATGACCCTTGAACAAAAAAATATATTTTTCTCCTCTTTAAATTCATTAAATTTTGTATATGATATGTTTGGTTTATTCAAGAGGATAAATTTATTACCAATGATGTAGATTTATTTTAGAGAATGATATTTTTAGAAAATGTTATACTAATTTGTCCCCCCACATTGTGTATCCTTGGGAATTTGAATATTTTGTTGAAAAAAATAAACTCCATTGAGTGTATGATCTACTCATCCTTTGATTCCCATAAATCCAACACTATATATATCATTATATAAAAACATCACTAAAATAATTTTAGTTGAAATAATTCTAAACTAATTACCCAAAGTCAAAAAAATTTATCAAGATGAATTCAATTTTTTGTGAGAGAATCCCTAAACAATTTCATACTTCAAAAAAAGAAATTTGAATCAGATAGATGAGGAATTCAACATCACGAACAAAACAACAATAGGATGTTATTATCTAGGTTAGACAAAGAATATTTTCATTGGAATTTTTGTCATTGTTTGGATTGAAGAAAATATTTTTTGAACTATAAAAGAACATTTTTGGATGATCTAAAATATTATAGGTAATATATAATTAAAAAATAGTTATTCAATGTTTGATGTAATTTACCCATGGGTGATGCATAATCATATAATCTTCTACATTATGAATATTTATTTTACCAACCAACACAAAAAAACATTAATATATTAATTTTAAATAGTACTATTATAAAGGTATAACCAAAAGATATTAAAAAATTAACTTTTTTAACAACTATGTGATGTGCCTATTATTAGCATGAATTCATATAGTACAACATTTTAAATTTTTTATTTTTCTTTATTCTTGATCATTTAATTTTTTGGAGAACAAAATTTCTCTTTATGCTTCATGATCAACAACAATAAATGAACCTCCAAACCAATGATGCGAAAATTCACAACTATGACCTGAATACCAAAATAGTGGTTGGATCAAGCCATTATAACACCTCTAAAACACCTATTAATCACAAAATGACAGACTAAATGTCGTATTTTAAATAAAATACACATGGAAGATGGTTTTCCAGATTATTATTGTCAGGTAACTGTGTTTGGTTAATGATCATATATGGCATTACCCAATTAAATAATTTTTTATAACAAGTGTATAGAAATTCAACTACTAAAAATAGGTGAGGGAAAAAAATAATTATGATTGAATAACATAACATGAAACATAATTTTATTCATTTATATGATAAAAACATCCATAATATGCTAAAATTATGGATGTCTATAATAAGAAATATACATACTGAATGACCAATCCAAACATGTCGCAAATGATAGAATGGAAGGGTTATCTAAAAAAATAAATGAATATTTAAAATTAAATAATATGATATTGATTATAATTTAATCCATTTATAAGATAAAAAATCCATAAAATCCTCAAATATTTGATGTATAAACAAAGGAAATATATAAAATTATTGTCCAATATAAACATGGATTTAATAATCAAATTGTAGAGTTATCTAAAGATAACACCCTAAAGGACTCCTAATAACATCTAAGGTGAATACACCCTTACCATACAACAATAGTTCCTAAAAATACAACCCAAACTCTATGATCCATTTATGACTAGTTCCCACACTCAGGGGCCTTTCTCTTTCACTGATCATATAAAACAATATCAAAATTCATCGTGTTTAGACACATGCATAGTTTTGGAATTACAATAAATACTATGATATTTATCCTACACCCCTTAACACATGTTATAATATATAATATATACAAGAAGGAAAAAAGTATGTAATAGTTAGTCATAATAAAAATAATAGTCTTCGTTAGAATTATTTATCTTATATATAATATAATAGTAACGTCCATTACAAGGTGGATCAATAACAAACATAACTACTTCAAGCATAAAACAAAACCATATAAGATATATCATATCTATCTTCTATATGATTTTAAAATAACATTATTATAGATATACTATTTATATATATAGATCTTTGATACTGATTTAGGATCTCATTCCAAAAAAATTTAAAGCATAGTTAATCATGTTTACTAGTTTGGATAAATTATAATGTCCATACCTTTGAGAATAGGTGAAGGGGTATAATTGTTTTCTATAGTGTGATAATATCATATAATCAAATTTTCAAATGACAGTAGGTGTTACTTGACAAATATTAAAAAACGTATCTACTCATTTCAATGGTAACATTTCTATTTTTAGAAATCAAGAACATTATTTATAAATTAAAGAATAAATTATGAAACACAGTAAATATATAAACTATTGCATGATATCAAAGCATATAAGATAACAACTACAATAATTGATCATTCTCAAAATATAGATATTATTTAATAATCTAATTACAAGGAATGCTTTCGGAGTAATAGAACTAAGATTCTAGGACGCAAATAAAAACATAGAATGATAAAAAAAAGTAAATTCTAAGTTAATGAATCCATGATAAAATTCATGATTATGTTCAATGTTATCATTATTAGAGAAAAACTAATTGGTTTTTTTGTAAAACTAACTAAAACCATTATCACTATAGGGACAAAACCGTACATAAATGATAGGAGAATGGGTTCTAAATTTTAAGTATATTCCCAAGATTTATTCTGTCCCAATAGGATAATACATTCCACTACAATATTAAATTAGTAACATATAAAAAAATACTAATAAGATTTTAAATGACCTCTATATGAGGAGAGTAAACCTATAGTGACAAACATAAATATTACCCATTATTTTCTTAGGTGGAACTTATATATCATATTTGTTGGAATACTATCAATGGATTTTTTGAGATTTAATATCCCTATATTTGATAAATATTATATTATATACATTGTTGTGAAGAGAAAATAAACAATAGATGATTATTGGTGGATCATGGCCTTACCAATATAAATATCAGTTATAATCACAAAATGGATCCAATGAACTCATGTTTTAAAGGTAACACTTCTTTGTATATGATGGATAACAGAGAGAGAGCACTAATATGGTGGTCTCATCGATGAAAATGGGATCCAAATCCTCTTCTATTAAAATTTAGATGTTTTATTCTAGGGTTAGTTTAATAAAATTCCCATAAATATAGTGACCTAATATATTTCTACATAGAAACTAGTTTAGGATCACTAGGATCTATCAGGACCTCCAAAATCCCTACATCATATGGTGATCAACAAGGTAACCAATATCATTCCATTTGGTACCCAGTGTTATCCCAAAACATTAGGTTCATTTTTTATTATCCCTTTCTCCTATGGTTAGAATTAACACTAGATTAAATTATAAATATAAAATACATGGGAAATAATAGAAAAAA
Source organism: Viscum album (assembly GCA_963277665.1). Lineage (NCBI taxonomy): Eukaryota > Viridiplantae > Streptophyta > Magnoliopsida > Santalales > Viscaceae > Viscum > Viscum album. The sequence goes on from OY728134.1 coordinate 1,176,454,852, forward strand.
AATAAATTGAAAGTAACCTAATGGTTTAGGGTCTGCATAACACCCCAGAGTTCATCATTATATTTTTCAGAAAAATAAACAAGATTCCTAAGTGAAATGTATAGAAAATGAGCTTTAACATTTATGTCCCTCTATTATGTTTCATTTTAGAGTGTATGATTTTACCACTAAACCTTACAAAGAGGTATCAACATTCCATTAAACATGTATGCACAATAACTGATGATATAGTCATGATTCTCCAAAATGGGTGAATCTACATCTAGCTCAGTCAAATTGTATTTAATCACATGAGTTGGTAAGAAACAATCATTCTCAATTGAGATATATGAATTGTATTTTGTTTTCAATTTAATTTTAGTGGTACAATAACAATTTATATTCTATCTATTTTATTCAACCTAAAATCCAGAAAATATTTTCTAATCATAATGTCAGCTTCCCTATCTCACCCATTTTTTTGTCATCCAGCATTGGTGAAACAAAAAATATGAATGAACCCTGATTTTAAACTCTAAGGATGACCTTTAATGATCAAAAAATAAATTTTAATAATTTATTTCACATTATCTGTCATATCATAGACCATTATAAGATTTATCACATATGATTAAATTACATTCATTCATTTTTCCTAGTTTAATGCCTCTATTTTTTAATGGTCTGAAATAACTTTTATAATGTTTCTAATGAATTTCATGTTTTATTTTAGTAAAATTTTTTAGAAACAGAACAATTGATAATTGATAATTCGGGATGTGACCATGCTTACCTATTTTATGAAGATAACCTACCCTTAGTGAAGACCAAGTGACCATGTGTTTTTGAGAATATGAGAAAACTACCTAGTGTATGAAAATTATGTCCAATTATTATACAGACCATGTGTTGATGTTCAAGTGATTGTATGAAGAATAACTACCAACCACATGAAGGAAACTACCTAACACATGGGGAAATTTAGTTTCTATGAGAAGGTTATAATTATTTCTCTATGAAATGTATTAACTATATCTGGTATTTTAGTGACCACATGATGATATAAACCTACCAAGATAAAAATATTATCTACTGTATAGAGGGAAGTAACTTCTACAAAAATTGGAGTACCTACCACATGAATATATTTACTTACCATGAGAAAAAGAGTACTTACAACATAGTTAAATGTATTGATCTTAGGAAAGAATGATGTCACTGTTTCTAATTATTATTCTAATCAACTTATCCTAGTATTCATGCCAACCAACTGGTTCACATTTATTTTACAAACAAACATTCCTAGTTTCTATGAAAAAAAGTAATTGTTCCTAAGTAAAGTCAACATACCATATATAATATAATCACTGTAATATTTTCCAATATGAAATGAAAATTTTTATTATAATTACTTATATAGTCAATTAAACTAAGGATATAATGAATTTTAGACAATAGCTTCTTTGAGAAGGATTTATCATTAAAAATTAGAACCACACAAGGACAATTAATATCAAAAATATAGAGAATAATTGTTGAAAATAAACTTTTTTTATGATATATAATGGGATTTTTCATAACACATTACAACCCTTTGTTTTCCTGAAACATTTATGATATATTGGTTGATCTTTTTTCCAAAAAAATTGATGTGACCATAATAAATTTCCTCTAATCTTATAGAGATTCATTGAATTTTCACTCTCTATATTCATTACTCTTTATTTTTTTCTTAACATTTGCGATATATTTTTTTAATTTTTTTATTTGAAAAAATTGTCTCTAAAATTTTATTAGGGAGATAAACACTCTCTTTTATTGTTTTACATATTTTACCCCATGTAGAACTACTGAAGAGTATGGATATGGACTAGACTGCATATTATATTTATTTTTTAAAACAAGATCTAAGTTATGGATTAGATTATTCTTTAATAATGTTCTTGGTAGTGATATATTTCTCGGTGAAGGGGATTATATATTGGATTGTGAGTTAACCTGTTTTTAACTCATTTACATGATATCTTTTTTAACACTTTTTTAAAACAATCTAACTTCTTTATTTAGAACAATATAAATAGACATAATTTTGATAATAGGGATTAATTTTGTTTATATAATTCTTTGGATTCTAGTAACAGAGTTTTATTGTATAAATTGTATTCTAAATTTTTTTAACTAACCAATTATGGATTTTATAAGTATATTATTGAAGATAAATAGTTGTATAACTCATATATTTTAGTTAATTGGGAATTTTAATAAATTTTGAACGTTGGATTTTTATTAATTTTTAAAATCATAAATCATAAATTGGTGACTCAATTTACCCCTATTGAGTTGTCTATTCCGAACAATATTCTGTACCCAATGTTTTATAATTTTATTTTGATAACAATATTAATTTACATAAATATATTGAATTTTTTTAATAAAATTATATATTAATGGTTAATAATCATCATGAAGAAAATAATACTAGTAATCTTGCTTATTTAAATGGAACTATCTATTCTTAATTGAATATCAAACTTGAATTCCTTATAGAGAGAGTAAGATTTAATATTTGGAACCCAATTAAGAAAAATATAAAAAAACATCTAGTGATAGCTGGAGAAATTAAAATATGGAAGAATATGAAAATAATTATAATGAAATGGATTATTTATATTGTATATTAGGATAAGATGAATATAATATAATGTATTTCTATTCAACTGGTTTTGAGATTTGGGATACACTCTTATATCAAATGCGGGAACCAAAAATGATAAAGATATTTTACAAATACTTATACCATTTAATATAATACGTTTAATATTTATCATGATGAATCCATTTCTAATATGTATCATAGGTCAAATGATATAGTGAACAAAATTCATGCACATGGGAAACAAATTGTAGAAAAATACAAAGTGACGAGACTTATCATATACATGCATGATAGGTAGAGAGGATCCTATGTCTCTATTAAAGATTCATGTTACATAATTATGTTACAAATAAAATATAATCAAGGAACGATATTATCTATGAGGATACATTTTAAATTAATAAAGACTCTGTAGACAAAGATAAGTGGAATTCAATAAACATATAACCTAAAAATGAAAGTGGAAACCAAATTTGAAAATTTGAGTGACGTTGAAACACATGATGATTATGATGAGGAAATGACACATCTAGATAGATTATTCAAAATATTCTACAAGAGGAATTAATTATTTAAAAAATAAAATTATACTGGTACATTTGAAAATAGAGGTAATTGGAGGAAAGAGTAGATAAAGGATGACTCCACTAATGAGATAACCTGTAATGAGTGAAAAAATAAAAGGAAATTTTAAGAGAGATTTTACAAAGAAGAAATATTAGAAAAATAATGATAAAAAAATAGTTCTTGAAAACCACATGAAGATACATAGAAGGTAGGTAAAATGGTATAAGTAGATTAAGGAGGAAATACATTTTCGGTCTAACATGTATTTCTTGAAAAACACATCCATGGTAAAAAAGATTATTCCATCATATCATGTTTATATTTAAAATATTTTTTGGAATGGAAATTATGATGAAAATATGTGTAGTAATGATTTTTTAAAGTAATGTTAAACGTTTTATGTGATATTTAATGAAAATAATGAAAAATAATATATAATAAATAAGGAAATGTTTTTTCAATTCATTTTAAATATGAATTTTTATCAATGGATAAGGAAAAAAATTTCAATTATTAATGATAAAAAATGGACTCAAGATGTACAATGTAAAATAATAAAATCATCTATAAATATTCAAAAATGGTAGAGTGACTGTTAAATGATACTTGGTAAACATAATACTAAAAAATATTTTACGGGAATTTGTTACCAACCGGGACTGAGAATGACTTATAAGAAAAACAATTGTCTCTATATCCATTTCATCCATGTATGTAAAAACTTCATACTCATGTTGACATAATAATTTTTTTATATTTAAAATTAGAAAGACATTCTGTGAAAAAATATTTAATATATTTTGGATTACTAAACCACTTAATGATAACATTTTTTGACCCCACAAAATATGGGTCAAAATGCTATATTTTTTAATTTTACTATATAAAATTTACTTGTTGAGTACCCATAATCATATATGGCCTCTTCATAGTTGATGATCTTGAAACATTACTATAGACAACTCATGTTTGAAAAATTATTTAAATTTATATGGTTTTTTGTCACCTTTTGTTAAAATTCCAAAGTAAAAATAATTGGCCTTGGTAAATTAGGTAACTCATTTACTGTTCTTACTTCTAATATGTTATATGTAGATGGATTAATTTATAATATTCATTTCATGTCATAGTTATGTGATGATTGTTTTTATATTAAATTTTTAAATAACTATTTCATGATTAATGATTATAAGAATGTTTTATTCTTTACTACACTATGTAATGATAATTTTTATGATATTGATTTGAATTCGTTATATTCTCAAACTTTTTTTTGATCAAGTACCTTTCTTAAAGATTAATTTAATTTGGAAAAGTAGACTAGGACTGTAAATACCTGAATCTTGACGTACATGGACATTACATTACTTTTTGCAGAATACTTAATACATAACAAAAACAGACACACAAGGACCGTAATCGTTTAGTGTCTTTGGAAACATGGAACGTAATCTTCTAATCGTGGTGAAAGATCTTCAAAATCTCCCATAAAGATCTTCCTTTTTTTCCTAAAACCTTTCTTTATATCCTGGGGAAAAGAACACATAAAAGGGTGAGATCAAATTCTCATTAAGGGTAAAAAAAATAAATATCAATCACATAATATTCATAAGGACATACCATTTTGGAAACCTTAACCTCCAAAAGAGATCATAATATCATAACATGGGATAAATCATGGTAGTGAAATGTAATCCCAATAATCATAACATAAAACATGTAACTTTGTGGCATACACACATAATTATATAAAATCATTTCTTATTAGTCAAGACTCATTTCCAAGACTATCTTAGTGGACAAAGTCCATTTCTGAACCGAGTTTACTCCTCGTTTCAATCCTGTTTCACTGAACCGGTTTAACCTGCCGTTCCAGCCATGTCTATCTCATGAGATATAAAATCTTTACCCAATGCATTGGAGGGAGATATAGGTCCCACACATCTCATAATGATACTATTCTTATGTGTTCCACAAAATCATAAACCATACATCATAGCATAACCCATGAAATAAAACTGGGAATCTTAAACATCATGACATCATAAAAAAATTCATATAAGATAAAGGAATTCATAAAAATAATTCCATCACAATATAATCAAATAAATTTAATAATATGAATGAAAATAGAACCCTTTATTATCTTAGATGGAAAATAAGTTTGATAAAAAACTTGAACTCCATTCTTGAGGAAAATATCCTTTCTACTTAAAAAACTCTTTTCCTTTCTTAACATGTCATACAATTATAAACTAAAAGAAGTTGATTAAAAATAAACTTGATAACATTTAAAGGAAGCTTCTTAGAAATAATGTTTTAAAAATCCATTCATGCCGTATAAGTTAAAAAAACATTCTTCTCGTACTTTTGTCAGAAATTCAAAAAGTACCTCGTATGAAAAACGACAAAAGATTCCTTTAATATCTTTTACTAAAAACTCAACGAAGGGTAAAATTGTATTTAAACAATTGTAGGTGGATGGAAATAATATTACATATTGAGGAAACATGGATGTGGATGATAAAATACACCCCAGTAAATACCAAAGTATAAACAATCTCGGATAAAAATGATATTGTGATATTTTCCCTTACCTTAGGTCCGAGTTGCTTCGTAAGTGTCTGAACCTCCTCTTCTTTGAAGTGCCTCTTTGTGTCCTCCTCTTAGGGCACTAAAATTGGTCTTTGAAGAAGAAAAGGACCTCTAGGATGTTTCTAGGGAAGTGGAGAAAAGAATTTGGCAGGGGTTGGCTGAGCTTGAAGGCTCAAAGTGGTGTGAGGAAGAGAGGGAGGAGGTGCCCTTTTATAAGGGACGAGAGGGGCTCTTTTGGAAAAACTAAAAATATTATTTTATTATAAATCCAAATTCGGTTTTAAATAGCTCCAAATTGATATATTTCGAATCTAATGTGGGGATGGGTCTAAATACTCTCATCTAATATAATTTAGACAAGTTTAGGTTCCTCTTTTAACCTCATCATTTATATTTAACTTTAAGTTAGATAATTTTACTTTTACCGTGTCTTTTTGTGTTCTTATTCTATAAGGTTAATAATCTTACTATAAGAAGCCAAACGAACCCCAAGTTGTTTATTATTCATATATATAACCTTATCTAAGTCATTTGTCCAAATCTTAGATTTTTAAGAATAAAATAACGATTAATAATGTAATATTTGTTTTAAAAACTATTTTATGTCAATTTTGACACTATTTAGTAATTGATTTTTGTGAAACTCATAACAGAATTATTAGTTCGAAAAAAGTTAATTAAATCCATAATAACTTGTCATATTAACCTATAAAATTAGTTTAATTCATAAAAAGTCTCAAATTACATTTATTTGGGTATTTATAACATTAATTATGTCAATATTTCATTAATAAGATAATTACTGCATTATCTTTGTGTCATAAATAAATTAAATTATTTAATGTCTAAAATTTACAAATAAAATACCATTATGTATTAAATCATTGTATCTTTCTAATGAATATTTATAGTCGAATTTATCTTATGTATAACCCTATATTAAAAATGATTTACTTATTAAACGTTGATTTTAACTATTGTAACCATTCTTTAAATAAATTAATAATAAATGTCCTAATCTAATCCAAGTGGGACTAAATGGTCATATTTTATTCCTAAGGTTGTTTTTGGTCGAATTACACTTATCCAATAGAATTAGGACATGTGTTAGGGTAATAATAATATCATTTTTACCCTTAATTACACTATTTAATTTTAACCGTGGTAAAAAAAAGCAAAAAGTTACTATTCACCAAAAATTATTTTCATCTCATTGAACCACATTTTACTTAATAACATCAACCGTGTCTCTCGGATTTTTGAAATTCCACTCACAGAAGTAGTAAAGTTATGTTTTATGAAAAATTCATTTTTTTAACTACCACTTAGTGGTTTCACTATTCATCAAAAAATTAAAGTTTCCAGAAAATTACCAAAAATTAGGCCTAAGATATATTTGATATTATGAACTCAAAAATGATGTCTATTTTACCAAATTCAAAACATATCAGTTTCATTAATTAATTTAAAAATTAATTCCCGTCGTCTAAACAAATAGTGTGTTCTTAAGAGATTATAACTATCAAAAGATTGACACTTGTTTATGTCTGGTTTAAATGTGAAATTACATCCAATGACCAACATTGTATTAAATTGTAAAATATATTCTCAATATACTTTAAAACCACTCAAATTAATAATTTATCACTATTAATTATTTCGATTAAAAAGGTTGTTTTTAATTAAAATTTAGTAATTTTCACTATTCATCAAAAAATGAATGTTATTCGAAAAGTACCAAAATTTCACCCAAAGCTAATTTCGATATTCTGAATCTAAAAATGAAGTCCATTTTGAAAAATAAAATTTTCAAAATTTCAAAAAGTGGTTATTACTATTCATAACGGCTAGTTTTAATAATATTTTAATAGCATATTGCTGTTTAGTGAAACTCAGTATTGCGTACTAAATGCGCTATCGAGGAAGGTTGTGATTGCATGTAATGCAAGGCAAGTAAATGATGCGTGTTATGAAAGCTCCTTTTGGTGTAGCTTACGACACAAGACATTAATGAAATTAAAAAGAATATTTTTCATAAAATCTCAGGGTGTTACATTCTACCCCCCTTAAAATGAATTTCGCCCTCCAAATTCGTCGGGGTTATAAATGGTTTACTACTCGAATGTTTCTTTAATAGAAACCCACATCGTAAAAAGGAATACCAAAACCAATCTTTAAAAACACAACTATGAAACGTAACGGTTACCCAAATAAACTAATCACTAGGTTTCTAGATAGGTGAAAATATGGATATGGAAGATAAATCTAACCATCATGTTCTGATGGAGAGTGGTAGAGAACATGGCTATGGAAAAGCCAGCAATCACAAAGCCATAAATTTGTGATGATCTAAGGTACCATCTAATTCATCAGATATAAGAGCACTTGGACAACATTTTTGGTTTTCAAGATAATTTCCCTAAAGTTGATGAAATTGGAATTAGAATAAATACTTTCGTGATTTTGGTATAGTCTCATCGTTAGTCGTTCTATGGATAATTTCCACGTCATCTCTTAAAGAAATGAAGCTGAATTTGTCATTCACGATGTGTTAGCAGATCATGTGATAGAATGATGGGTCATTCCATCTATCTCAAACAATAGGTTAGAAAAGTTATCAAAAAATACATAAGTCAATCCATAGTGAGATAAATCATATATGGTTCCTCAAATGGACTTATACTTCATATATCATACTGCTTAATATAATAAAACTAGTTTCTACTAAATAGGGACTTCCTGTAGGCCAGTGGTTGGCGATAAAGGCCAGCCGCACTTCGGTTGTGGGTTTGATTCCCACATCTTTATCCGACGCGATGGGATGTCGCCCGTCATGCAGGTTGTCCTTTTTCTAAAGCTATATTACTATAACATCCCATCAATAATATCGAAAAAAGTTCTATCCTAACTTCTGTCCAACATAATCCATCCCATTCTTTAGGCTTATCTAAAATATTTCAGTTCAAGCTCATAGTATAAAGAAAATGATTACTTGAAATGTCACATAACAATCATGTGAATGCCATCATTTATTCCCCATATATCATAAGATATATTTTTTTCGTCAAATTACAAACATCTGAATAACTTAATCATGTATTCTCTTGAAGAATGAATACCCATTGAACCTTAGTGAAAACATTAATGCTGTCAAAAGTTAACTCTTTCCACATACCAAAATCCAAAAATTCTATATAATCAAACCATGATATAACCTTCTCCTTATATCAGTCATGAGCTCATGAATACTATCAAACATTTAATTTTCTCATTATCCCTTCATTATGCGCATATCATCTATATTCCAAAAATATATGAATAACCTTTAATGGATACTGGTACCATTAATGATTCACTTTCAAAACTCAAGGAAAGACAACAGTGTAACAATCCTTAGATGTCTCTTTATTCCATAGTACCATGAGATTACTTATACAACATTACACTTGATAAACATGTAATCATCCCACTACCTTCTTAAACCATTGACCGAGCTTCAACAATTCTTTCATCTCACATATCATTTGTAGTCTTTTCATCATCATCAACATAAATACTACCCATACGGCCGTACTGATTCTCTTCATGAGACGTTCCCTTAGGGCATTGGTTTGCATAATGCCCGTACATTCCACATTTAAAACATTTAACCATTGATGATGTCGTAGCAATACCATTATCCTCAACCATGGTGTTAACTAAACCTTTTCCATTGCACTTACTGGCTTTGTTTCCTTCTTTTCCACACCCAAATCATCTTCCAGTTCCCTTGAAATAATCTCCTCGATGCCTCTTCCCACATGATTTACATGATGGAAAATGAACTTTCTTTTCTCTATGATCATTATGAAACACCATCTTTCTCTTATTATCTGAGTCGGGAAACTTACCAAAGTTGAGATTATTGATCATATTATGATATTTCTGATTAGGAATAATAATGATTTTTGGACTTCCAAATCCGGTTTCATTTGGTTGCTCATGAAGAATATCATTCCATTGTCTGTCATATCCTCCACTATCGTGAATCTTCCTGTTTCCAACCATTTTCTAAAACCCAAAAAGAATAGTGTGAGAGGAAAAAATCATGCTAGGGAAAACAACATAGTAAAGGGGGAGTAACCTCAATATCTAATATCTTAGGTTAAATTCCAAGATCGTTAGCATAATTCTAGGACTATAACATATATGTATACTTAACCTTAGGGACATCCTTAGATATACCTTAGGCATATCTTTAGGGATCTCACTAAAGTTATCGCATCCTCATTTCCAAAGGTTGACTAAACCTTTCCTCTATTACCAACTGTAGAGACCTGAATCTTGACGTACATGGACAATACATTACTTTTGCAGAATACTTAAGACATAACAAAAACAGACACACAAGGAGCGTAATAGTTTAGTGTCTTTGGAAACTTGGAATGTAATCTTCTAATCGTGGTGAAAGATCTTAAACACCTCCCATAAAGATCTTCCTTTTTTTACCTAAAACCTTTCTTTATATCCTGGGGAAAAGAAAACATAAAAGGGTGATATCAAATTCTCAGTAAGGGTAAACAAAAGAAATATCAATCACATCATATTCATAACGACATAACATTTTGGAAATCTTAACCTGCAAAAGAGATCATAATATCATAACATGGGATAAATCATAGTAGTGAAATGTAATCCCAATAATCATAACATAAAACATGTAACTTTATGGCATACACACATAATCATAAAGAATCATTTCTTATTAGTCAAGACTCATTGCCAAGACTATCTTAGTGGACAAAGTCCATTTCTGAACCGAGTTCACTCCTCGTTTCAGTCATGTTTCACTGAACCGGTTTAACATGTCATTCCAGCCATGTCTATCTCATGAGATATAAAATCTTTACCCAATTCATTGGAGGGAGATATAGGTCCCACCCATCTCATAATGATACCATTCTTATATGTGCCACAAAATCATAAACTATACATCATAGCATAACCCATGAAATAAAAATGTTAATCTTAAACATCATGACATCATAAAACAATTCATATAACAGAATGATTAGTTCGAAAAAATTTAATTAAATCAACAATAATATGTAATATTAACCTAGAAAATTAGTTGAATACATAAAAAGTCTCAAATTACATTTATTTGGGTATTTATAACAGCAATTATGTCAATATTTCATTAATAAGATAATTACTGCATCATCTTTGTGTCATAAATAAATTAAATTATTTAATTTCTAAAAAGTAAAAATAAAATACCATTATATAGGAAATCTTTTTATCTTTCTAATTAATATTTATAGTCGAATTTATCTTATGTATAACCCTATATTAAAAATGATTTACTTATTAAACTTTGATTTTAACTATTTTAACCCTTCTTTAAATAAATTAATAATAAATGTCATAATCTAATCCAAGTGGGCCTAAATGATCATATTTTATTCCTAAGGTTGTTTTTGGTCGAATTAAACTTATCCAATAGAATTAGGACATGTGTTAGGGTAAAATAATATCATTTTTACCCTTAATTACACTATTTACTTTTAACTGTGGTAAACAAAAGTAAAAAGTTACTATTCACCAAAAATTATTTTCATCTCATTGAACCACATTTTACTTACTGACATCAACTGTGTCTCTCGGATTTTTGAAATTCCACTCACAGAAGCAGTAAAATTTAGTTTTATGAAAAATTCATTTTTTTTAACTACCACTTAGTGGTTTCACTATTCATCAAAAAATGAAAGTTTCCAGAAAGATACCAAAAATTAGGCCTAAGCTATATTTGTTATTATGAACTCAAAAATGATGTCTATTTTACCAAATTCAAAACATATCAGTTGCATTAATTAATTTAAAAATTAATTCCCGTCGTCTAAACAAATAGCGTGTTTTTAAGAGATAATAACTATCAAAAGATTGACACTTGTTTATGTCTAGTTTAAATGTGAAATTACATCCAATGACCAACATTGTATTAAATTTTAAATTATATTCTAAATATACTTTAAAACCACTCAAATTAATAATTTATATCTATTAATTATTTCGATTAAAAAGGTTGTTTTTAATTAAAATTTAGTAATTTTCACTATTCATCAGAAAATGAAAGTTATTTGAAAAGTACCAAAATTTCACCATAAGCTAATTTCGATATTCCAAATCCAAAAATTAAGTCCATTTTGAAAAATAAAATTTACAAAATTTCAAAAAGTGGTAATTACTATTCATAACGGCTAGTTCTAATAATATTTTAATAGCATATCGTTGTTTAGTGAAACTGGATTTGCGTACTAAACGCGCTATCGAGGAAGGTCACGATTGCGTGTAATGCAAGGAAAGTCAAGGATGTGTGTTGTGAAAGATCCTTTTGGTGTAGCGTACGACACATGACATTAATGAAATTAAAAATAATATTTTTCATAAAATCTCGGGGTGTTACAAGGACATTCCAATATATGATCAAAAAAATTTAACAATAAATTTACTAGAGAAGTAAATTCCTAAACTATAATTCACAAAAAAATAGTATGTAACCTAGGTGAAAAAGAAAAAGTATACCATATATATTTCAATATAATAAATGATGATTTAATTTTCAAACACTAGTGATAGGTAACAATGATATTTTTAGAACCTATAGAGTTTCTAGTTAAAATGAGATTCCTAAATAATATGTTCTTATAGATGAATTTTATTAATATACTTGGGTATTATTTCTAACTCACAAAAGTGGGGATTGTTATTATTTTTTCAAATATTCAAAATATGTAGAGTACTTTAGTGGATATACCATTTAGAAAATAATAATTGATTTTGTTTATGAGTTTGAAAACCATGATTTTGAAACACTATGTTCATAACCTAGATATAGTAACAACATAAATACTCGTATGACTCTATAAAAAAATGTTGTAGTAAAACAATGAAATAGGTCTCTTCATGAAATATCTTGGACCGTTTGTAAAGATGATGAACCTCATGTATATTTATTAGATGAAGTTGTGAATATATATTTAAATATTTTAAAAAGATTAATTTTTAGACAGTATATAAATGAAACATTAATTGAGTTAGGGAATGGATGAAAACAAATTCATTACTATATAGTTTTTTGAGGTATTTTCATTATAATTAATACCTAATATAATTTAGATAAATTTCTATCCAAAATTGATGAAACAATTTTCCTTGGATATTCATCATCTAGTAAATATAATATGGTATCCAATAAATAGATTAAATTTTTTTCAAAATGATTACAAGTAATAATTAGTTAAAATGATCCATATGGACCTAAGACTTCATTATATAATATTCAGTTTGACAATTCAATGTTAAATATCTGTGTTAAACCTAGTGATATTTCAAAATAAAAGTATTATATATAAAACACATCCTCTTCTAAAGCATTATTTGACCTTAAACCTATATAAGATATTGAATTATAAAAAAATATAACCCTAAAATAATTTAGACTTATAGAAATCATCGATTATATTCTATTGTAGGAGACTAATCTAAAAGAACTTAGTCTATATATTCTCTTTGATATTAGTATGAACATCAATCCTTATTGTCACAGATTAAACCTGTCACCAATAATGAATCAATATATGATGAATTCTGGTTAATGGAAAGTATAGAATAATTAAATTAGTTTAAGAGGGAAAATGTATTGGAACTTGTTTAAAGACCTAGGGACTTCCATACCATTGGCACTAAGTGGGTGTTTAGAAATAATATATATATTCCAACAATTGTACTTAGAAATACATAAATATTTATTCCTAAAGATTATAGTTAAGAAGAAGGTATTGAAAATGAGGCAACCATTAATAATGTATCTAGACTTGAATGTACAATAATGTCATCAGCCTATGCGGTACAGCTAGATTTAAAATTATACAAAATGGATATTAGAGTTCCAATGTAAATATTTATATAATTGAAGTTTTTTGTGTAGAAAAATCATTATATTTAAAAAGCCTCATTTCCTAAATAATATATTTAAATGAAAATATAAATATATATTATTTAAAACAATCGCATAGTTATTAGTATGATAGGATCGTCCTAGTTTTTATTTCTTAAGGATTTACCAATTGAATGGTTGGCCCAACTATATTTGTTATAATAATCTCAAAACAATATTTAGAAGTAAAAAATTCATGTTAATGATATTATTTTTCATTCATCTACAAAATCCTTAAGTTTTTAATTTTCAATAGTGATGAAAAATGGATTTAAAATATTTTTTTGGCGTTTTGAAAATTCATCCTTGGTTTTTGGATTATTCAAAATATTTAAGGAATTATTTTAAACAAAATAAATTACATTGAGGATATTATAAATCATTTTTTATGAATAGTAATGAGGGTAGAGATACTCTAATGATTAATTGCTACAAACTATATATTTATGAGTCTAGGAAACTATTTGGTCAAACCATGTTCATTTATATGAATTGATGTTTAATAAACATTATATCTAAGTAGTCTGAAATTTTGTTTATTGTGTGCATGTGTTCAAATTTACAATAAAATATGAAATAATCACATATAAATGGTGTTAAATTAATTTTTAAATATATCAATAATATAACCAACTATGGATTTTTTTATTCTATAGGATATTAATTCCGCTTAATTATTTATTTTGGAGAAAATATTAGTGGTTTTAAGATAATTCGAAGTGTAACTTAGGGAACATGTAACATTTTGGGAAATTCTCTAGTCTAATGGTGTATTAAAACTATTAAAAAAATTCATTATCTACTAGTGATTTATAATATATAGATACATATAATAGTTTTTAAAATATTCTATAGATGAAGCAGACATTACTTGTATGGGGTATAAATTTCAACATGTGACTATATATTTTAATAATATGTCACACAAATATCTCTATGATTCTTGTTTGAAATTAAAGGAAAATGAATATTGATATAATAAATCATGTATTGTGATGTCATTTTCAATGGGGGTCATCCCCATACCTATTAAAAAATATTATTATATTCCCTATATGAAATCATTTTGAATTAAAATTAGAATCTGAGTTGATGTGTTTGTTACCCCGAAATTATCTTCCTTCCGTTCATTGCCTTACCCCTTAACTCAAAAACCTATTATCTTGAGACTATCATGTTAATAATAACCCTCAAAACATTTTATCAGGTGATAACATTCAAAGGATGAAGCATGACTCAAATGCCAAAACTCCTGCTGAATCACCACCTATGAAAAAATATAGAATGGAAAAAAGGAAGCATGATAGGTATAGCGATTCCATGAAACCCACAACTAGCATGTTTTCTTCTTGGTGATGAAAACAATTTCAGAGGACAATGTTTTCTATTAAGAAAATCACTATTTTAAAAAGATATTCAGAATCAAGGATGAAAATATTTCTTTAAGGAAAATGGTAATCCAATGTAAACAAAGTTATTTGTTTGACTTCATGGGAATATGATACTCATTTTTGGAAAGTTGGGTGAAACCCTTAAGAAAAATATAAATTGAAAGGTATTCGTGTATTCTTCAAAATTAGGTGATTTTTTTGTGTTCCATATAAATTTGAGTATGAGGAATACAAATTTTCATATCCATTAGACTATGTTCACATTTATTTTTAGAGTTCTATGTTAGTGCCGACTGTAAATTGGACAGACTTATGTCCATCTACTATGGACCTCAGTATTGATTTATGTTGTTATCAGTGTTCTTACAATATATGATTCATCCTATAAATGTAAACTTCCATATATTGTATTAGTAGTGTTGTGTCATTTTAATCATGATTAAAAATGGGATCCATATAAACTTGGAAGGATATGTAACATGCCACATGAATTAATTGTGTAATACATATTCAAGATTCAATTCCATGCGTTATACAAGAAATATTTCATCCCTATTGGTGTATAGTGGTGTAGTACATGAGGAATAGGAAAAAACATTTTCAAATGGATTGTCCATAACATATAGGATCTGTTGGAACTTGAGATTCAATTGGAAACCCTAGAATATGGAATTATTGGATAACCCAGATAAGGTGTATGACAATTTTAACCCTAATTAATGCCATGTTATACCAATGGATCTATTTGATCCATGTCCTAAAAAAGTTAAAATTATTGTGTATTCAAATGATGATGTGGATGTCACTATGAGATCAGTGGATCTTAATTATGTTAAAGAAGAAGAAGATGTTGAATTTTTTATTTTTATGAGGATGCTAAGGTGGCTCATGAGGAAATCTTGACTGTGCCTTTAGATATTTCCATTGGACCACCTAACTCCCCTCTACCACTTCCATTTCATGAAAAATAATTATAAGAAGAATGTGTTGAAACTATTTTGTCTATAAGTGGATATGTGGAATAAGATGGGTCGAGTTATTCCAAAGAACATGATGTATATTCTAAAAGATATTCAGTATTGTGTACCCTGATATGAATAACTCATATAACTAATATACCTAATTCATATACTAAAGGGGATACGTCCCTGTGATTTGTTGTTTTAGTTATAGATTATTAATACTCTAATGATGGTGAAAATAGGGGCAGCGAACATGGACATGGTTGAACTATCTTCCATTAATTTAAAAGGGTATTAAAAGTTACATTAATTTCTAGGATAGATATCAAAAATTTTCTTCAAGTATATCAATCAAGGCATTCAGTGGATGAAGTATTGGTAGGAAATCTTTGACCTACTCCTTTAAATTTTTTGAGGAACCTAAGGTTAAAAATGATATAAATAGTGATATATCTATTCATATTATGCTTATTCAAGTTGAATAAGTAGTTTATATTAGTTATAGAACTTATTTTTAGTATATAGATCATTATTTTCATTACATAATAATTTCATCATATTTACGAT
Source organism: Viscum album (assembly GCA_963277665.1). Taxonomy (NCBI): domain Eukaryota; kingdom Viridiplantae; phylum Streptophyta; class Magnoliopsida; order Santalales; family Viscaceae; genus Viscum; species Viscum album. The sequence continues at coordinate 1,176,471,547 of OY728134.1, forward strand.
AAACAACATAATAGAGATACAACCGATGATCAAAATGTTTAATGGCCTAGGGAAATTTGGAACCTACATAACATGTACATTAAAAATTTATTTAAACCCTTATTATTTATCCTAATAAATTATATTATTCTCTTTTGTACATGTAATTATATAAGGATGTACATCAAAGATATGGGAGAGAAAAAATCCCAATAAGGGGATGTATAATGGATTTGATGAAATATAACACAGGTGAGAATAATAATCAATTAAATATAATATTCATATATAATCATAAATATAATGGGTAAAATATGTGATAAAATAATGGATTTTGGAAATTCATAAAAAATAAACATAATGTAATAGTTGTCATATGGAAAATTTGTATGGGAGAAAAGATAGTGTCATGTTGTTTCAAAACATTTTTCCATAATCAGGAAATCATTATTGTGAAAAAAAAGAATCATTTTCATGAATATTCTAATTTTTTACAAAAGATACACCACATTAACCAATTAATTATTGGGATATATAATTTTGGTCCCACCCATTACTTCATAATATTTATATAATTATGCTTTCCATATAGAACATAAGGAAATTGTAGTCCTTAAATAACTCATGTAATGGAATGAGTTTCACAAACATTTATTCAAAAATAACTTAATGAATAAACATTACATTCCCAAATTAATTAGGAAAAAATATTTGGATTAATCATCATCATTCTAATATGAATAACAAACAACTCTAGAGAAGTAAAAGATGTTTTTTGGAATATATATTATTTAAAATCATCGTATTTGGATTATATGTAAATTTTGAAGCATGTATATCCAAGAAATGGAAATTTTAGAATAATACAGTTATATTTAAGAAATAATATAGTAATTTCCATTTCAAATATGTCAAAACGTGGAATAACCCAAGGAAATATATTTGGGTTAGAGAATCCCTATAAATTTATTCCCCTTTTATTTCCTCACTTTCTCACCTTTAGAATAATAATTTTTTTATTTATTAAAATATTTATCTAGAAGTGAATATCTGTAATATTTATCTGTATTTACTAATTGTATTCATTTGAAAATATTTCTAAAATTTATTTTTTATTGTTTTGTCATTATTATATCATGTTTTTTTATAAATATTCCTTGTTTTTCTTCAATTTCTATAATTTGATCAATGTAATTTATAAATTTGTATAATTAATTCCATAATACAATAAGACAAATTGTTACATTATTTATTTTATATAAATTCTATAATATCAATCCATGATGATGGAAATATTTTTTTACATGGTAATGAATCTGTAGGTGGTTAACAGACCATTGACAGTACATTGTGAGGAGAATGGGAAAAGAAAACAATGATATTTATATATATAGTGTAAATATGACACCAAAAATATGTTAACCTAATTAATATAATTTTATCTTAATAATAAATTAATATTATATGCTTTGGTTATAAAATGTGTTTTGTAAAAATAATGGAAAGAATAAGAAGAAATAAAAAATGAAGAGTTAATTGAATGATAATTAATCCTTGGTGTATCATCTCTTGTACGGCATTAAAAATCCACTCATATTTAGTGTTTTATTACTCTATAACATCCTATGAATACTAAGGGTATTTATCACAAGGATATTATAAGTGGTTAGTCTTTGTCCTATTATGGATTAGTGATTTCCAAGGGGAAGGAGTGGGGTTATTTATAATTGGGGAGTGGTGTATTTATAGAATAATATAATTAATAAAATAATATATTAGAGGTAAAACCCATAATCATAAATGTAGGAAAATATAAATCATATAAAAATATAATATAATGGTTTATGTCATTATATCACATTTATAATTTGAATTCACTAGTGTATTAAAATGGATTGTTGAAAAAAGAGAGATTGTGATTTTGAGGAAGGAATTTTTATAATAGGTTTTGGTAAGTTATTTTTATTATTTGGAAATAAATTTATAATATTTTAATGATTAGTTCATTAAATAAAATCTATCATGGATGAATAACAAGTTTTATAATTGATTATTTCATTATTAAATAATGAATGATATAATTTTAGAAACACCAATTATGTAAAAGGTGTATTTTAACTATTCACCTAAAATTTAAGTATTTTAGAAAATTTCCAAAAAATTAATAGTTAGACTGTTTAGAAAAAACCGTATTAATAATTATATTTATTTTCTAAAAATTAATTTCTGTTATATTTAATTTTATAATTATTATCATTTTTAAGAAAGACATTAAAACGATGTCTATTAACAATGTGGTTATATTGTTTTGGAGTTTTTCAATCATCGTACATGTTTTCCATAATTATAATATTTATAGTTATTTATATTTATCATATCCAATATTATTTATTTTATATTTTATTAATTTGAGGCAAATTACTATTTCAACAGTCATGTTACTATTCGTAATGGTTAGGTTACTATTCCAACTATCACATTACCATTCAAAAGGTCACTATAACTAATATAAATTAATATTTTTTCACTCAATATTCAACTCAATTCTTATCAATGTTCTATATATTTCTATTTTCTAAATCATTATTTCATTACTAATATTGTTTTATGTTCTGTAGTATTGGTGGTGGGGGTGACGATTCTATCATATTGGGGTGATCAAAATTTTACCATTTTAGATTTTATATTTTATAATATTTGTTGAATTTTAATGTTAGTAATTTTAATTGGTTTCATTTTTTTATTAAGGTAATAGTATTAATTAATTAAATACATTTTTTTGGTTTATTTATGTGTATAATGTCACATAATATATTATAACACAAATTTATTTCAAGATACAAATGTCATTTAAAAAAGATGGGTTGTTACATTATTTCCCCTTTATGAATTTCATCTCTGAAATTTCATTTCATATTATCAGTTGATAATATGTTAAGGTACTAATATTAAATTGTTTCTTCTATTTCCCTTATCACCTCTTCATACTTATTGTACCTTCATAACACTTTCACAAGGTGTGTTGTCTTTTTTTTAAAAAAATTGACCATGGTCAAAGAACATCACCATATTCTCTATATATGTTAAGTCATTCTCTAGTTCTAACACATCAGAATCTAGTACCTATGAGGGGTACTGTATGTACATCCCCAGAAGTGACATGTCGAATATGTGATGAACTTGATCTAAAAATATTGGAAGTTGAAGATGATATGTAACACCCCAAGATTTCATAGTGTGTTATTTCTTCAAAATAATTCAAAAACTTGCACTACACGCAACACTGAGTTCAATTTCACCATGACTTACCAAAAAAAATCCATTAAAAGAGGTCATGAATAGAATTAACTAAATTTTAAACTTTATATAATCCTTATAATTTTAGAATCCATATTATGAGTTTCTTAGTCATAATGCAAGAACAGATTCATTTTCAGTATTGCACTTTTATCAACTTTTGATAGTTAAACCTTTTTAAATACAATATTTTAAACCTTTTGACTAAATGTAGACATCAAAAAATTTAAAATGAAACATCGCAAGCTTCCACGGTACGCTTTCCTTTGAATAAAACAGTAGCGTGTGTTGTACGCAACTTCGAGTTCTAACACACCGTAACCAATCAAACTAGCTGTTATGAATAGTAATACCTACTTTTTGAAGTTATATATATTTTATATTTTAAAATGGACTTCATTTTTGGATTCGGAATATCAAATTTAGCCTAAGGTGAAATTTTGGTACTTTTCGGATAACTTTCATATTTTGATGAATAGTGAAAATTACTAAATTTTAATTAAAAACAACTTTTTTAATCGAAATAATTAATAGTAATAAATTATGAATTTGAGTGGTTTTAAAGCATATTTAGAATATATTTTTACTATTTAATATAATGTTGTTCATTGGACATAATTTTACAATTAAACCGAACATAAACAAGTGTCAATCTTTTGATAGTTATTATCTCTTAAAAACACGCTTTTTGTTTTGACAGCGGGAATTAATTTTAAATTAATTTCTGCCACTTCTGTGTTTTGAATTTAGGAAAATGGATTCCATATTTGGAATCAGGATTTTCAAATTGTGTAAATAGGTAACTTTTATTTTTAGACATTTTGAATAATTACTACGGTAAATATTTTATTTACCATGGTTAAGGGTAAATCCGGTAAATAAGGGTTAAAAAATAATATTATAATAATACTAAATTACCCTAAAACGTGTCCTAACCCTATTGGTTGATACATGGTCGATCCTGGGCATCTTTGTGTCAATTTTGGGACCCCATGGATCCACTTGTAAGTGATAATGACACTTTATTTTAATTAAGTCAAAATGAATACAAAAATGACACAAGCATATATCTTTTAGAAAAACAATTGTTACATAGGGTTATATAAGTTGGATTTTAGATTATAAATATTCATTAAAAATATAAAAAGATTTCCTACATAATTATATTTTATTTATAATTTTTAGACATTAAATAATTTATTTTATTTATGACACAAAGATGATGCAGTAATTACTATAATAGTGAAAAATTAAAATAATTGATATTATAAATACCCAAAACAAATATAATATGAAACTTTTAATGAATTAAACTAATTTTCTAGGATAATATGATATATTAGGATTTATTTAATTGACTTTTTTCGAAGTAATCAATCTGTTATGAGTTTCACAAAAATCAACTATTGAATAGTGTCGAAATTGACATAAAAGAGTTTTTAAAACAAATATTATATTATTAATTGATATTAAATTTCTAAAAATCTAAGGTTCGGCCAAGAGACTTATATAAGGATAGGTTCATCATTAATGGACCACTTGGGGGTCGCTTGGATGTATATAGTAAGTTTATTAACCATATTATATAAAAATACAAAGAGACATTGTAAAAGTGAAACTAATTAACTTAGAGTTAATACTTAAAGATAAGGTTAATATAAGTACCCAAACCTGTCTAAATTCTATTGGTTGAGTGGTTTTCGACCTATCCCCACCTTAACCTTTGAATAATCAACTTTGGATCCTTTAGAAACCGAATATGAATTTATTATAAATTAATATTTCAAACTTTTCCAAAGGTGCCCCTCACCCCTCTTATAAAAGGGCACTCCTCCTTCTCATTTCTTCACACCTTCAAAGCCTTTTGGCTCGGCCAAACTCTGCCCAAATACTCTCCCAACATCCCTCACTACAACCTAGAGGCCTTAGTTTGATCAGAAAGCCAACCTAAGGAGCCCTTTTGATCAAATCAAAAGGAAGAACCCGAAGAAGAGGAGGTTAACCTACCCCACCCAAGGAAAAGTAAAAGGTAAGGTTTATTTCACAATCTCTTCATTATCCGAGGTTGTTTATACGTAATAATCTACTGGGATTTATTTATCATCCACATCCATGTTTCTTCGAAATGTATTTCAAAACATATTTATTATTTACAAGAATATGGGTTAAATTCATCTATACCCTTGTTTGACTTTTTGTAAGAGGTTTATAAAGGAATCTTTCCGTCGTTTTCAAAACAAGGTCCTTTTTGACCTTTTCGACAGAATTAAGATAAGAATGTTTTTTTACTTATACGGCGGGTGCGGTTATTTTCCGCCGTTATAAAATCGTCAAAGCTTTCCTTACAAGCTTACAAGAATATTTTCAAGAAAATGTTTTATTTTATATGGCTCTTAAATGATTTCAAATATAGAAAGAGATATTTCTCTAAAAAGTGTTTTGATTTCATCTATGTCAACATCCTTTAATGGATTTTACGCTTATTTGAAGTTGATTTATTATAATACAAAACTTCTATATTGTATTGAAGGTTTTGTGATATGTTTGACTGTGGATGTGCTATTTTATACCATTCATAGTTTATGGTGAAACTATTGACATTTCGTATGCTAGTTTTAATCCGAATGTTTATGTTATATTTCAAACTTTTCTTCAGATGAATGTGCTAAACAAGTATGTTCCGGGTTGGGGACCGGTAAAAGTAAGCCCTCCAGGTTGGGGACTGGTAAAAGTAATCCCTCCAGGTTGGGGACTGGTTAATGTAAGCCCTCCAGGTTAGGGACTGGTAAAAGTATGCCCTCTGGGTTGGTGTCCGGTTATTAGAGGCACTCCGGGTTGGTGTCTGGTTATTAGAGGCACTCCGGGTTGGTGTCCGGTTATTAGAGGCACTCCGGGTTGGGTTCCGGTTAGAAGTAACCCCTAGGTCTTGGGATGAGGCCTAGACAAAGAAATTAACGTTTAGCATTATGCATTCCATCATTATGAAAGTGGTTATTGATTTTTCATGTGATTATTCGATTAGTAGAATAACCATGTGAATAAGTAAATGGAATTATTTCATTTCATTTATGCCATACTATGTTGAAAGTTCAAGTTTTAAAGGCTTTTGTTTTAGTTATACATTGCCTTAAATGTTTATTCTTATTTATGAAAGTTTCCGCTATATTGTTATCCTTACTGGGCATTTGAGCTCACCCCTTTTCTATGTTTTATTTTTCCCAGGAAGTGAAGAAGTAAATTATGAATGACCTGCAGGGATATTATGTGGGGATATGAGTGTGGATTATGAAGACAATATGTTGTTGTAGTAGTTTTTCGTTTAATGATGTAATGTAAACCTTATGAATATATCTAGTGTTTCCAAGGCTACTAAACCAATCGGTCTTTCGAGATTTGATCTTTCTTGTGATCATGCCAATGTTACGAAGTAATGCACCGACTCTGGGCAGCTGGGGTCGGGGCGTTACAATTGGTATCAGAGGAAGTTTAGTACAAACCTTGGAAACTAGATTTAGATAAACTCTGATTAGAGCACGTAGACCTAAGATTAACTTTGAGGATTAGTATAGAAGAACTTCCTAGAATTTTGGTATTGTAGAGATTTTGTGAGTTTTCCGAGCAATACATCCATGTCTGGATACGAGCAGGTAGAGGCGGCTCTGGCACAGATGTACCTAGGGGTAAAACCCGAAAACACCGCTTTGAGCTAGACTCGAACGGGAACTGGTGCACGACAACGGGCCTTGCTGCACTCTTGGTTACGACACTCCCGGGGGATATGCTTAGGATAACTCTCATTTTCTTTACAAATCATTTTGAAGGGATTATGAGTATATACTTCCTCAAAGAAAACATTCTTATGATTATGGATTATATCCATAAATAGTTCAATTTATGTTAAGTGTTTTATAAGTATGGTATTATGTATTTTGATTCATAAACTGATCTAGTGTATGCCATTGTTTAGAAATGGCGCCCAGTAGAAGGAATGAGAACTCCAGAAATGCACATGATCCAAAGAGAAGGAAGGATCATATCTTTCATGGTCTTAAGCTAGAATTTATAAGAGAAATAGTCTCCCATGTATTATCATCATATGAAGAAATAATATCATGTGTTGATAAGATAAGTAAAGATTTTACTGAGTCCTATGGCTTTGAAGGGAAGCAAGAGAAGAAAAGGATGGAAGAGAGAAAGATGGATAAAAGTAAGAGGGAAAAGAAGAATTTTCCCATATGTGGTAACTGTGGAAAGAAACACCCTGGAACTTGCCTGAAAGGAATGGGAGTTTGTTATAAGTGTGGAGGAAAAGGGCACAAAGTACGTGACTGCAAGGGTAAGAAAATGGTTTTAAATGTACAATGCTTCATTTGCAAGGAGTTTGGACACTACGCGAACCTATGTCCTAGTCATCAGACTATGCCGCAAGTGATGCTATTGGATAATAATCAAGTTATGATTCTACCACAGATGAAGAGGAATGATTAGAGTTCTTATGTTGATTATGTCAATTGAGTGTTGTATCAACAATGTACTTGTTATAATAATTATGGAGTATATAAGGATTGTACTGCAGTACTATTTCATTAAGGACTTGAGATTGTGTGGAACAAAGAAAAGTGACTCATTAGCAGGATAGATTTTTGGAAAATATATGGTTGAGAGAATGATAAACCATAATATAGTTCTGATACTGAGGTAGTGATTTTGGAATAATATGTGATTGTTTTGGATAAATTATATTGGATATTCTTGACTACCTTGGAACTGATTAATGATTTGTATATTCCATCATTGTTGGGGTTTAAAACATTTTTGGATTAATGAAGTATATCCAGCATTCTATATGGAATAAGGGAGCATGAATGTAATCAATAAGGAATATGGTAATACATGATGAAGGTATTCATATGCTATTACGGGGTAAAAAGGATCTATATTATGTTTACCTTCCTTATGAATGTTGGACTGTGAGTTTGGACAGAAGTATTTTGGATAGTTCTAGTTTGGATTATTTTGGATTGCCATAAAAGGACAACCCGGAGGTCGGGCGGCAACCCGTCGCGTCCGGAAAGGCTGCGAGACTTGAACCCGCAACCAAAGGGCGACAAGGGTGTATCACCTACCACTATCCCACGAGATGTCCTGGATTAAATAAAGTAGTTTTTTAAAAGATCTGGTAGATGAATTATAAATTCGTTTATTTTGGAACCCTCTATGAATAGTATAAATAGAATTTTTTTACGAGTGAATGATGAGTTTTGGTAGAAATTTATTAATGGATAAAACTCTAATTATAAAATAAGTATATATCCTTATGATCTTAGCCAATCTCATAAATAAATTCCTCATCATTAATAAAAGGAACTTAGAACAAAAATGTTGTCCTAGATGGTACCTTAAATCATCACTAATTTATGGCTTTGGGATTGTTGGCCTTTTCATAGCCATGTTCTCTACCACTCTCCATCAGATAATTGATGGCTAGATTTTTCTTCCATATCCATATTTTCTTACATGGAACCCTAGTATGTGTTATTTTCGGAAATCTTCATACTTTCCACTCTTTATTTTAAATAGAGGCCTCATTAATTCATTTTTCGATGTGGGATTTCAACTAAGATATTTTGAAACGTCAAAAATGTGTTATCCTAATACCCTATGTTTTGTTGAACCGATGGTATTTCAAATCATCATAGATTGATGAATTTAAGGACCTCAATTATACACTTGTTTGTGATTGATGACCTCAATCACTACCTATAAATATTTACGTTTTTCCTCCGATTATATGTCTCTAATTTCCACCAATGTTCTCCTAATCGAGATCATAATTTGGTGGTGACCCTTTGATTTCTCTTTTCCTCATATTAAGACTAAATTTTAGTAACCCAATTTCCGATGTGGGTTTTCCCACAAATATATTTTCTACTTTCAACCTTTTATTTTTGAAGAACAGTTTCAAATTGCGAGGACGCAATTTATTGAAGGAGGGGAGAATGTAACACCCCAAGATTTCATAGTGTGTTATTTCTTCAAAATAATTCAATAACTTGCACTACACGCAACACTGAGTTCAAATGCACCATGACTTACCAAAAAAAATCCATTAAAAGAGGTCATGAATAGAATTAACTAAATTTTAAACTTTATATAATCCTTATAATTTTAGAATCCATATTATGAGTTTCTTAGTCATAATGCAAGAACAGATTCATTTTCAGTATTGCACTTTTATCAACTTTTGATAGTTAAACCTTTTTAAATACAATATTTTAAACCTTTTGACTAAATGTAGACATCAAAAAATTAAAATGAAACATCGCAAGCTTCCACGGTACGCTTTCCTTTGAATAAAACAGTAGCGTGTGTTGTACGCAACTTCGAGTTCTAACACACCGTAACCAATCAAACTAGCTGTTATGAATAGTAATACCTACTTTTTGAAGTTATATATATTTTATATTTTCAAATGGACTTCATTTTTGGATTCGGAATATCAAATTTAGCCTAAGGTGAAATTTTGGTACTTTTCGGATAACTTTCATATTTTGATGAATAGTGAAAATTACTAAATTTTAATTAAAAACAACTTTTTTAATCGAAATAATTAATAGTAATAAATTATGAATTTGAGTGGTTTTAAAGCATATTTAGAATATATTTTTACTATTTAATATAATTTTGTTCATTGGACATAATTTTACAATTAAACCGAACATAAACAAGTGTCAATCTTTTGATAGTTATTATCTCTTAAAAACACGCTTTTTGTTTTGACAGTGGGAATTAATTTTAAATTAATTTCTGCCACTTCTGTGTTTTGAATTTAGGAAAATGGATTCCATATTTGGAATCAGGATGTTCAAATTGTGTAAATAGGTAACTTTTATTTTTAGACATTTTGAATAATTACTACGGTAAATATTTTATTTACCATGGTTAAGGGTAAATCCGGTAAATAAGGGTTAAAAAATAATATTATAATAATACTAAATTACCCTAAAACGTGTCTTAACCCTATTGGTTGATACATGGTCGATCCTGGGCATCTTTGTGTCAATTTTGGGACCCCATGGATCCACTTGTAAGTGATAATGACACTTTATTTTAATTAAGTCAAAATGAATACAAAAATGACACAAGCATATATCTTTTAGAAAAACAATTGTTACATAGGGTTATATAAGTTGGATTTTAGATTATAAATATTCATTAAAAATATAAAATGATTTCCAACATAATGATATTTTATTTATAATTTTTAGACATTAAATAATTTATTTTATTTATGACACAAAGATAATGCAGTAATTACTATAATAGTGAAAAATTAAAATAATTGATATTATAAATACCCAAAAAAAATATAATATGAAACTTTTAATGAATTAAACTAATTTTCTAGGATAATATGATATATTAGGATTGATTTAATTGACTTTGTTCGAAGTAATCAATCTGTTATGAGTTTCACAAAAATCAACTATTGAATAGTGTCGAAATTGACATAAAAGAGTTTTTAAAACAAATATTATATTATTAATTGATATTAAATTTATAAAAATCTATGGTTCGGCCAAGAGACTTATATAAGGATAGGTTCATCATTAATGGACCACTTGGGGGTCGCTTGGATGTATATAGTAAGTTTATTAACCATATTATATAAAAATACAAGGAGACATTGTAAAAGTGAAACTAATTAACTTAGAGTTAATACTTAAAGATAAGGTTAATATAAGTACCCAAACCTGTCTAAATTCTATTGGTTGAGTGGTTTTCGACCTATCCCCACCTTAACCTTTGAATAATCAACTTTGGAGCCTTTAGAAACCGAATATGAATTTATTATAAATTAATATTTCTAACTTTTCCAAAGGTGCCCCTCACCCCTCTTATAAAAGGGCACTCCTCCTTCTCATTTCTTCACACCTTCAAAGCCTTTTGGCTCGGCCAAACTCTGCCCAAATACTCTCCCAACATCCCTCACTACAACCTAGAGGCCTTAGTTTGATCAGAAATCCAACCTAAGGAGCCCTTTTGATCAAATCAAAAGGAAGAACCCGAAGAAGAGGAGGTTAACCTACCCCAACCAAGGAAAAGTACAAGGTAAGGTTTATTTCACAATCTCTTCATTATCCGAGGTTGTTTATACATAATAATCTACTGGGATTTCTTTATCATCCACATCCATGTTTCTTCGAAATGTATTTCAAAACATATTTATTATTTACAAGAATATGGGTTAAATTCATTTATACCCTTGTTTGACTTTTTGTAAGAGGTTTATAAAGTAATCTTTCCGTCGTTTTCAAAACAAGGTCCTTTTTGACCTTTTCGACAGAATTAAGATAAGAATGTTTTTTTACTTATACGGCGGGTGCGGTTATTTTCCGCCGTTATAAAATCGTCAAAGCTTTCCTTACAAGCTTACAAGAATATTTTCAAGAAAATGTTTTATTTTATATGGATCTTAAATGATTTCAAAAATAGAAAGAGATATTTCTCTAAAAAGTGTTTTGATTTCATCTATGTCAACATCCTTTAATGGATTTTACGCTTATTTGAAGTTGATTTATTATAATACAAAACTTCTATATTGTATTGAAGGTTTTGTGATATGTTTGACTGTGGATGTGCTATTTTATACCATTCATAGTTTATGGTGAAACTATTGACATTTCGTATGCTTGTTTTAATCCGAATGTTTATGTTATATTTCAAACTTTTCTTTAGATGAATGTTCTAAATAAGTATGTTCTGGGTTGGGGACCGGTAAAAGTAAGCCCTCCAGGTTGGGGACTGGTAAAAGTAAGCCCTCCAGGTTGGGGACTGGTTAAAGTAAGCCCTCCAGGTTAGGGACTGGTAAAAGTATGCCCTCCGGGTTGGTGTCCGGTTATTAGAGGCACTCCGGGTTGGTGTCCGGTTATTAGAGGCACTCCGGGTTGGTGTCCGGTTATTAGAGGCACTCCGGGTTGGGTTCCGGTTAGAAGTAACCCCTAGGTCTTGGGATGAGGCCTAGACAAAGAAATTAACGTTTAGCATTATGCATTCCATCATTATGAAAGTGGTTATTGATTTTTCATGTGATTATTCGATTAGTAGAATAACCATGTGAATAAGTAAATGGCATTATTTCATTTCATTTATGCCATACTATGTTGAAAGTTCAAGTTTTAAAGGCTTTTGTTTTAGTTATACATTGCCTTAAATGTTTATTCTTATTTATGAAAGTTTCCGCTATATTGTTATCCTTACTGGGCATTTGAGCTCACCCCTTTTCTATGTTTTATTTTTCCCAGGAAGTGAAGAAGTAAATTATGAATGACCTGCAGGGATATTATGTGGGGATATGAGTGTGGATTATGAAGACAATATGTTGTTGTAGTAGTTTTTCGTTTAATGATGTAATGTAAACCTTATGAATATATCTAGTGTTTCCAAGGCTACTAAACCAATCGTTCTTTCGAGATTTGATCTTTCTTGTGATCATGCCAATGTTACGAAGTAATGCACCGACTCTGGGCAGCTGGGGTCGGGGCGTTACAATTGGTATCAGAGGAAATTTAGTACAAACCTTGGAAACTAGATTTAGATAAACTCTGATTAGAGCACGTAGACCTAAGATTAACTTTGAGGATTAGTATAGAAGAACTTCCTAGAATTTTGGTATTGTAGAGATTTTGTGAGTTTTCCGAGCAATACATCCATGTCTGGATACGAGCAGGTAGAGGCGGCTCTGGCACAGATGTACCTAGGGGTAAAACCCGAAAACACCGCTTTGAGCTAGACTCGAACGGGAACTGGTGCACGACAACGGGCCTTGCTGCACTCTTGGTTACGACACTCCCGGGGGATATGCTTAGGATAACTCTCATTTTCTTTACAAATCATTTTGAAGGGATTATGAGTATATACTTCCTCAAAGAAAACATTCTTATGATTATGGATTATATCCATAAATAGTTCAATTTATGTTAAGTGTTTTATAAGTATGGGATTATATATTTTGATTCATAAACTGATCTAGTGTATGCCATTGTTTAGAAATGGCGCCCAGTAGAAGGAATGAGAACTCCAGAAATGCACATGATCCAAAGAGAAGGAAGGATCATATCTTTCATGGTCTTAAGCTAGAATTTATAAGAGAAATAGTCTCCCATGTATTATCATCATATGAAGAAATAATATCATGTGTTGATAAGATAAGTAAAGATTTTACTGAGTCCTATGGCTTTGAAGGGAAGCAAGAGAAGAAAAGGATGGAAGAGAGAAAGATGGATAAAAGTAAGAGGGAAAAGAAGAATTTTCCCATATGTGGTAACTGTGGAAAGAAACACCCTGGAACTTGCCTGAAAGGAATGGGAGTTTGTTATAAGTGTGGAGGAAAAGGGCACAAAGTACGTGACTGCAAGGGTAAGAAAATGGTTTTAAATGTACAATGCTTCATTTGCAAGGAGTTTGGACACTACGCGAACCTATGTCCTAGTCATCAGACTATGCCGCAAATGATGCTATTGGATAATAATCAAGTTATGATTCTACCACAGATGAAGAGGAATGATTAGAGTTCTTATGTTGATTATGTCAATTGAGTGTTGTATCAACAATGTACTTGTTATAATAATTATGGAGTATATAAGGATTGTACTGCAGTACTATTTCATTAAGGACTTGAGATTGTGTGGAACAAAGAAAAGTGACTCATTAGCAGGATAGATTTTTGGAAAATATATGGTTGAGAGAATTATAAACCATAATATAGTTCTGATACTGAGGTAGTGATTTTGGAATAATATGTGATTGTTTTGGATAAATTATATTGGATATTCTTGACTACCTTGGAACTGATTAATGATTTGTATATTCCATCATTGTTGGGGTTTAAAACATTTTTGGATTAATGAAGTATATCCAGCATTCTATATGGAATAAGGGAGCATGAATGTAATCAATAAGGAATATGGTAATACATGATGAAGGTATTCATATGCTATTACGGGGTAAAAAGGATCTATATTATGTTTACCTTCCTTATGAATGTTGGACTGTGAGTTTGGACAGAAGTATTTTGGATAGTTCTAGTTTGGATTATTTTGGATTGCCATAAAAGGACAACCCGGAGGTCGGGCGGCAACCCGTCGCGTCCGGAAAGGCTGCGAGACTTGAACCCGCAACCAAAGGGCGACAAGGGTGTATCACCTATCACTATCCCACGAGATGTCCTGGATTAAATAAAGTAGTTTTTTAAAAGATCTGGTAGATGAATTATAAATTCGTTTATTTTGGAACCCTCTATGAATAGTATAAATAGAATTTTTTTTACGAGTGAATGATGAGTTTTGGTAGAAATTTATTAATGGATAAAACTCTAATTATAAAATAAGTATATCTCCTTATGATCTTATCCAATCTCATAAATAAATTCCTCATCATTAATAAAAGGAACTTAGAACAAAAATGTTGTCCTAGATGGTACCTTAAATCATCACTAATTTATGGCTTTGGGATTGTTGGCCTTTTCATAGCCATGTTCTCTACCACTCTCCATCAGATAATTGATGGCTAGATTTTTCTTCCATATCCATATTTTCTTACATGGAACCCTAGTATGTGTTATTTTCGGAAATCTTCATACTTTCCACTCTTTATTTTAAATAGAGGCCTCATTAATTCATTTTTCGATGTGGGATTTCAACTAAGATATTTTGAAACGTCAAAAATGTGTTATCCTAATACCCTATGTTTTGTTGAACCGATGGTATTTCAAATCATCATAGATTGATGAATTTAAGGACCTCAATTATACACTTGTTTGTGATTGATGACCTCAATCACTACCTATAAATATTTATGTTTTTCCTCCGATTATATGTCTCTAATTTCCACCAATGTTCTCCTAATCGAGATCATAATTTGGTGGTGACCCTTTGATTTCTCTTTTCCTCATATTAAGACTAAATTTTAGTAACCCAATTTCCGATGTGGGTTTTCCCACAAATATATTTTCTACTTTCAACCTTTTATTTTTGAAGAACAATTTCAAATTGCGAGGACGCAATTTATTGAAGGATGGGAGAATGTAACACCCCAAGATTTCATAGTGTGTTATTTCTTCAAAATAATTCAATTACTTGCACTACACGCAACACTGAGTTCAATTGCACCATGACTTACCAAAAAAAATCCATTAAAAGAGGTCATGAATAGAATTAACTAAATTTTAAACTTTATATAATCCTTATAATTTTAGAATCCATATTATGAGTTTCTTAGTCATAATGCAAGAACAGATTCATTTTCAGTATTGCACTTTTATCAACTTTTGATAGTGAAACCTTTTTAAATACAATATTTTAAACCTTTTGACTAAATGTAGACATCAAAAAATTTAAAATGAAACATCCCAAGCTTCCACGGTACGCTTTCCTTTGAATAAAACAGTAGCGTGTGTTGTACGCAACTTCGAGTTCTAACACACCGTAACCAATCAAACTAGCTGTTATGAATAGTAATACCTACTTTTTGAAGTTATATATATTTTATATTTTAAAATGGACTTCATTTTTGGATTCGGAATATCAAATTTAGCCTAAGGTGAAATTTTGGTACTTTTCGGATAACTTTCATATTTTAATGAATAGTGAAAATTACTAAATTTTAATTAAAAACAACTTTTTTAATCGAAATAATTAATAGTAATAAATTATGAATTTGAGTGGTTTTAAAGCATATTTAGAATATATTTTTACTATTTAATATAATGTTGTTCATTGGACATAATTTTACAATTAAACCGAACATAAACAAGTGTCAATCTTTTGATAGTTATTATCTCTTAAAAACACGCTTTTTGTTTTGACAGCGGGAATTAATTTTAAATTAATTTCTGCCACTTCTGTGTTTTGAATTTAGGAAAATGGATTCCATATTTGGAATCAGGATGTTCAAATTGTGTAAATAGGTAACTTTTATTTTTAGACATTTTGAATAATTACTACGGTAAATATTTTATTTACCATGGTTAAGGGTAAATCCGGTAAATAAGGGTTAAAAAATAATATTATAATAATACTAAATTACCCTAAAACGTGTCTTAACCCTATTGGTTGATACATGTTCGACCATGGGCATCTTTGTGTCAATTTTGGGACCCCATGGATCCACTTGTAAGTGATAATGACACTTTATTTTAATTAAGTCAAAATGAATACAAAAATGACACAAGCATATATCTTTTAGAAAACCAATTGTTACATAGGGTTATATAAGTTGGATTTTAGATTATAAATATTCATTAAAAATATAAAACGATTTCCTACATAATGATATTTTATTTATAATTTTTAGACATTAAATAATTTATTTTATTTATGACACAAAGATGATGCAGTAATTACTATAATAGTGAAAAATTAAAATAATTGATATTATAAATACCCAAAAAAATATAATATGAAACTTTTAATGAATTAAACTAATTTTCTAGGATAATATGATATATTAGGATTGATTTAATTGACTTTGTTCGAAGTAATCAATCTGTTATGAGTTTCACAAAAATCAACTATTGAATAGTGTCAAAATTGACATAAAAGAGTTTTTAAAACAAATATTATATTATTAATTGATATTAAATTTCTAAAAATCTAAGGTTCGGCCAAGAGACTTATATAAGGATAGGTTCATCATTAATGGACCACTTGGGGGTCGCTTGGATGTATATAGTAAGTTTATTAACCATATTATATAAAAATACAAAGAGACATTATAAAAGTTAAACTAATTAACTTAGAGTTAATACTTAAAGATAAGGTTAATATAAGTACCCAAACCTGTCTAAATTCTATTGGTTGAGTGGTTTTCGACCTATCCCCACCTTAACCTTTGAATAATCAACTTTGGAGCCTTTAGAAACCGAATATGAATTTATTATAAATTAATATTTCTAACTTTTCCAAAGGTGCCCCTCACCCCTCTTATAAAAGGGCACTCCTCCTTCTCATTTCTTCACACCTTCAAAGCCTTTTGGCTCGGCCAAACTCTGCCCAAATACTCTCCCAACATCCCTCACTACAACCTAGAGGCCTTAGTTTGATCAGAAAGCCAACCTAAGGAGCCCTTTTGATCAAATCAAAAGGAAGAACCCGAAGAAGAGGAGGTTAACCTACCCCAACCAAGGAAAAGTACAAGGTAAGGTTTATTTCACAATCTCTTCATTATCCGAGGTTGTTTATACGTAATAATCTACTGGGATTTCTTTATCATCCACATCCATGTTTCTTCGAAATGTATTTCAAAACATATTTATTATTTACAAGAATATGGGTTAAATTCATTTATACCCTTGTTTGACTTTTTGTAAGAGGTTTATAAAGGAATCTTTCCGTCGTTTTCAAAACAAGGTCCTTTTTGACCTTTTCGACAGAATTAAGATAAGAATGTTTTTTTACTTATACGGCGGGTGCGGTTATTTTCCGCCGTTATAAAATCGTCAAAGCTTTCCTTACAAGCTTACAAGAATATTTTCAAGAAAATGTTTTATTTTATATGGCTCTTAAATGATTTCAAAAATAGAAAGAGATATTTCTCTAAAAAGTGTTTTGATTTCATCTATGTCAACATCCTTTAATGGATTTTACGCTTATTTGAAGTTGATTTATTATAATACAAAACTTCTATATTGTATTGAAGGTTTTGTGATATGTTTGACTGTGGATGTGCTATTTTATACCATTCATAGTTTATGGTGAAACTATTGACATTTCGTATGCTAGTTTTAATCCGAATGTTTATGTTATATTTCAAACTTTTCTTCAGATGAATGTGCTAAACAAGTATGTTCCGGGTTGGGGACCGGTAAAAGTAAGCCCTCCAGGTTGGGGACTGGTAAAAGTAAGCCCTCCAGGTTGGGGACTAGTTAAAGTAAGCCATCCGGGTTAGGGACTGGTAAAAGTATGCCCTCCGGGTTGGTGTCCGGTTATTAGAGGCACTCCGGGTTGGTGTCCGGTTATTAGAGGCACTCCGGGTTGGTGTCCGGTTATTAGAGGCACTCCGGGTTGGGTTCCGGTTAGAAGTAACCCCTAGGTCTTGGGATGAGGCCTAGATAAAGAAATTAACGTTTAGCATTATGCATTCCATCATTATGAAAGTGGTTATTGATTTTTCATGTGATTATTCGATTAGTAGAATAACCATGTGAATAAGTAAATGGCATTATTTCATTTCATTTTTGCCATACTATGTTTAAAGTTCAAGTTTTAAAGGCTTTTGTTTTAGTTATACATTGCCTTAAATGTTTATTCTTATTTATGAAAGTTTCCGCTATATTGTTATCCTTACTGGGCATTTGAGCTCACCCCTTTTCTATGTTTTATTTTTCCCAGGAAGTGAAGAAGTAAATTATGAATGACCTGCAGGGATATTATGTGGGGATATGAGTGTGGATTATTAAGACAATATGTTGTTGTAGTAGTTTTTCGTTTAATGATGTAATGTAAACCTTATGAATATATCTAGTGTTTCCAAGGCTACTAAACCAATCGGTCTTTCGAGATTTGATCTTTCTTGTGATCATGCCAATGTTACGAAGTAATGCACCGACTCTGGGCAGCTGGGGTCGGGGCGTTACATGATAGGCCACTACTCTTATGTCAGTAAGGATCTCAAGTGTGCCAATTTACCTGAGGACAAGCATCGCATTCATTCCAAAAATCATGAATCCCTTCCACAATGATATTCAAAGGAATAATTTCTCTACATCATCAAACTCCATTCCCTTTCATCAGTTGTCATTATGTCTATTTCTCCAACTCTAAGTAGCATTTATATGTTGTTAAATGGATTTAACCTTCTCTATTATATTTGAAAGAAGTTTATGTTCATATAGATTTTACTCACCTACAGAATCCCAATAACTTGTATTCCAACATCTCTTCCCATACATAGCTTCATAAAGATAAATTTTAATAATCATATGGAATCTATTTTTATATGAGAACTCAACCATTAGAATATGTTTTTCCTATCCATCTTTTAATTCTATTGAGTATGTCCTTGAGAATCTAAATAGCCCTCTTAAGATTGGATAATAGTTTTGGGTGATTGGCCATGATGAAAAACAATTCAGTACTCAAATCATGTTGAAGAAATCTCTAGAATATATAGGTGAACCTTGGATTGTAATAATAAATGATCGAATGTGGAAGCCCATACATCCACACTACTTCATTCATATATATCATGGAATGTTTTACATGAATGAAATATTCATGAATGGTGATGAAGTGGGAAGTCATGGAGATTTTATCTACCATAAATCATATCACATTTTTCCCATTGGCTTTTTTCGGGAGTCTAGTGGAATATCCAATTGTAATATTCTTCAATTTTAACATGGGTTAGGAAGTGGTTAGATCATCCATTTAGACTTTTGTCTATCAAGTTTATCTTTTAGACATAACAAACACATGACGATATTATCCACATCACACTTAACCATTTTTTACCACTAGAAGTTTTATCAAAGATTAAAATACATCTTGAAACCTATTAGATAGATATAGAAATGTGGGATACGTGACTTTCAAAATGACTCATTATTTATCTGAAAATATGAAGGAACACAAGTCATTATTCTAAACTGAATCACACCATTATTGTCTATGTTGAACTCATGTAGCTTCCCTTCATTTTATTATTTCACCTTCTTTTGTTGCACTAGATAATCCCATTGTGCCTTTTTGATCTTCTCCTTTATAGATGATTTAGAAATCATTTGGGAAAGGTATGATTAACTCTCTACTATTATGAATTCAATATACAACTTTTTAATGACCATAAAGATGGGGTCTTTCTCTACCCATGTCATAGAAAATGTAGTTGGTTATTTACATCTTAGATCATTAGCTACCTTGTTCCATATTCATGGAAGGAAGTGAATATTGAAATCATTTTCCTTGATTAGCTCTAACCATATTATTTGACAGATAATGATATCATACTATTTGAATATATAATGCAGACTATTTGGATCACTTTATATATCACACGTATCACCATAAAGGTAGTACCACCAAAATTTAATGAAAAGATCATAGTTTCTCAATTGATATCATAAATCAGGTCATTCTACTTGTGGATTTTCCACTTCTATAAGGCATATGTTATCAATTTATCATTATTCATGAGTAAAAAACCCATGTATTTCTTTAAAGAATCATTGTATATCACGAAACCATCTCCACATATTGGTAGTGTGAGTAGAGGAGTATGGATTAAACTCTTCATGACCTAGTAAAGGATTTCCTCATATAATTATATCTATTTATACTTTAAACCATCATGTATTAAACTAGTTATCAAGCTATAAAATCATGATAAATTCCTGATAAAATGTCCTTATCACCCATAAAATCCAATAAAACTACATATTTATGGGACACTAGTGGGTCTAGGAAATTCCTCGATTTTCTTTTTCCTTGAATGGCCCACAAAAATTACCTGACATGTCATCATGCTCCCCAAGAATGTTACATATTGCATCCAAAAGTCAAATTTTCTGAACATAGTGTATATTTTATTAATCATTAATGTATCTAACAAAATCCTCAGGTACACTTCGTGTACCTCGATTCTCTTGGAGTAAATTATAATTTCATGGATAATCACTACAACAATTTTTTCGAGGTTTAATATAAATTCTATATTCATAAAATCTGTGAATATTGTTAGGGAATTAATAATTCTAAAGGGCATCACTATAAGAACATAGTTTCAATAGCTATTATAGAATACACTATTTTGAATATATTTCTTCTTTAGCTTTAGTTGTTTATATCTAGATTAATGATCCACCATTGAGAATTACATATCTCCCCTTATTTGATTGAACCATTCATAAATCCATGGAAGGGATACTTGTTAATTATAGGGATCTTATTGATCTACTATTAATTGATACACAAAAACATTGACATATCCTCTTTCAATAAAAAGATAATTGGGTTACCCCATGTAGATACACTATGTTGTATTAACACTTTTTCAAAATCTAGTTTCAATAGCTTCATTAACTCTTTATGTTCATTATATCACGTTTATAGGGTAATTTAGAGATATGAGTGGAATGTGAATTAATTTTTATTGATAACTCCATCTCACGATCTAGGTGATGTCTAGGTAACTATTCAGTAAATACATTATTATATTCCATAACAAGGATATTTTCCTCAAGGCTGATACCTTTTTAGAAATAGTCTTTTGGTAAAGGTATACTTCTTCATTGGGTATAAATACCCACACCATTGATATACTTTACAAAGGATATTCATGGATATAGTTTAATATTTAGAGGATCGTGATATGGTTCACAATATGACATAATATTTTCTTTTTTGGATAGTTGATGTGTTCCCGATATAATGAGATCCATTGAACACATATAATAGCATTATATTCATCCAAGGTATATATTAAGATATTCTCATAAAGAATCTACTCACATAGTGTTATTGGACAAGAGTATAACACATGGGTTTCAATGATTTTTCTAATAGGTGTTTTTATAGATATCTATACTTCAAGGTATCATGGATTAAAATATTCTTTTATTGATAAATTGTAAGATAATTGGAATGTTTATAACATGGATCAAGTAAATTATTTTAAATTATTGATTGAATAGAAATTGTACATTATAGAACATCATTTTCATATTAAACTTTAGTATTAGTAAATGAATAATCTATTACTTTATCATTTGGCATGGGTAGTCTATAACACTAATTTCCCTCAAGGACATATGGTTTAGTTCACTAGATTTCATAGATTTATTTCTTAATATAGTTGATTAATTGAACTATTAGAGGTGAATTAGGAGGTGATTTACATTCCTCCATCATGTTTTTCATCATCTTCACGTCTCTTTGAAATTTATGATCTTGATTACATTCTCTCACACACATGAATCATTTCCCCATATAGTTTAAAAATTAATATGATTTTTCATTGAATATGTTTTTACATGTGGGTAATTAGATCATCATTTGTCCTCTGTAATTTGGCCAAACATCTTGAAACTCCATTATTCACTACATGTGTCTATAACCATGGGACCATTAACCAAACACAATATATACTTTGAGTCAAATGAAATCAATTATTCATGACTTCAAATGACTTGGGTAGATAGATCATATTGAATGTGTAGTTTTAATACACTAATGTATATATCAATTTTTCTACCATTATTGATAAAAATTCATGTGGAATATCATTCATTCCATATGATGTTTTATTCATATGTACCGGATAATTAACATTAATGTTTCATTATCTCTTTGAATTATCTCTCTATCTTTTTTCAAATATTTTGTGTTAAATAATTATTAAGAAATATTTTATTATTTTTTCCCACTACATATAATATATTTCACCATTTTATTTGGATTTCTTAATCCACGCCCACCATTTCTCAACCTCTATGTCTAACTGATAGATTATCAAAGTCACCTTTTACATTTCATAATAATGGATCATAGAGAATATATTTTTCTTTGAGTTATCTCACTCTTCCACGACAAGTGGATCAGAATTTACCCTACACATCAGTGGTTATATCCATATAATGTACTCAATGTCTAGTTAATCCTTCTTATGGAGGACACACATTCCTTGATGATCAAGCTATTATTCATAGCCTGAGATGGCATAGTTAGCATCCCCCAAAAATATAGAACTCTACCTCCGATGGAATTTTGGATTTCATTCTAATAGTCATTGTATTATCCCACACATGGGTTGTTTACCTAGTTTCCCCATATTCCCAAAATTTTACAAAATATTGAAGGTATGAATAAAATATAAGTAAAAATTGAATGATTTATTCTTTTATGTATTTGAAACTAATTTCATGTCTTATAGGATCTGTATGTTTATCCTTTTATATAAGTATTATTATAAGATGTTTTATGTATACATAGGATAATATTTCTTTCTTCACTCTTATGTTAAATTCCTAATTCCCAAAATAACTACTTGACACTCTGATACCAACTTTTTTGATATGATTTTCCATTACAAAACTACTACATAATTTAAATTATGAATAACATAATATAGATAAAAATCCAGGATCAAAAGGATTCGAGTATTGGAAAAATTAGGCTAATATATAACTTATATAAAATAAAAAATAAAAATTTATTTAAATCCTTATTCATTATCCTTCTAAAATACCGCTAACTCTTTAGTATATATAATCACTGAAGCATAAACATCAAATAAATTGATAAGCTAAAAGCTCATTAATAGGATGAATAGGGGGCATGATTCAATACTACATGGGTTAGCATAATATTAATCATCATATCTTAAGAATATGATCATCAAAAACATTATGAGGGAAATATGTGACAATTTCATGGAATTTGGATATGTATAATAATATTTAACCATGTCATAGTGGTAAAATTCAACATATATTTGTGAATAGATCTAGCATCATGTTCACACATAACATATGGTCATAATTATAACATCATAATTGTGAAAACAATCTAGCCTCATTTTCATGCATATTACACATTATCTCATTAATAAAATCACTTTAACTAATGCATTGGAGGGATATATAATTTTTACCCCACCCATCACATTATAATATTTACATAATAATGCATGCTACATACAATATATAACAATTGTAGTCAATAAATGACCCATGGATAGGAATTTTAATTATAAAGATTTAATGAAAATTAATTTCATGAATAAACATTGTGATCTAATATTAATGAGGGAAAACATATTTTTCACAATCATAATAATTATTGAGTGAAGAATAAAGAACTCAAGAAGTGTAAATGATGTGTTTTGGAAAGGTAGTCTTTTTAGAAATCATCGTATTTGGATTAGAAGTAAATGTGGAAAAAAGTAAGTCACCGAATAGAAATGGGAAAAATATTAAAATTGTATTTAAGATAAAAATATAGGTATGTCAATATAAAATATTTCTAGAAATAAGAATCATCTAAATAAATAGGTATTGGTTTTGATAATCTCGTTACGTTTATTCCCACATTATTTTGAAAATTTTGAGCCTCATATATAATAAAAATACATTCCATAAAACATTGATCCATATTGTATTATGTATTTTTTACCTATAATTATCAATTATATTAATTTTTATATATTAATTAATTTATTTGGTTATAGGTTAGTAATATTGATATCATGTTTTACTTAATAATTTCATGTTTTTCTTTTCTTTCGTTATATTGTCCAATGTAATTTATACTTTAGTATAATTAATTAATATAGTTTTAGATAAAAATAATTACATGTTTATATATTATATATATTTTATAATATCTATACTTGAATATGGTTATATGTTTTGAAATGTAAATGTCTCCATGGGTGGTTAACTGACCTTTGATAGGACATTATTATGAGAGTGGGGAAAGGACGATAAATATAAATATATATATATATAGAAAATATGATACAAAAAATCGGTTAGAATAATTAATATATTTTAACATATTTCCTAATCAATCTAATATGATTTAGTTATGGAATTGGTGGTGTAAAATTAAATAAAATAAGATGAAGAAATAAAAAAGGAAGAGTTGATATAAAATCACTTAATCCTCGATGTAGCTACTATTGTATGACACTAACAATTACTTGATGTTTGGAGTTGAATTAATCCTTAATTTATATAAGTATTCTTAGTGGATTGATATTATGTATTTTGGAACCATTCAGTCTTTGGAAACTATGTGATTTTTCATTTTCCAAGTGGATGGTGTGGGGGTATTTATACTTGAGGAGAGTGGTATTTTAAGAATAAAATGTTAAATAAAATAATATATCAATGGTAAAATGTGTAATATGGAATTTTTTAAAATATAATTCATGTATCAATATAATATTATATGTTTCATAATTTAAATATAATATATTATTCAAATTCATTAATTGATTAAAATGGAATGTGAAAAAAAGGGAACTGTTTTTTAATGTATCAAAGTTGACTTTAAGTTTGGTAAAGCACTTCTTAGGATTTTAAATTATGTTTATTATATTTTAAATACTCAATAATGAAATAAAATTTATCATCACAAAAACTCATGTTCTATTAAGGATTATTTCATTATTACATAATGAGTTATGTAATTTGAGATATAATGGTTAAATAAAAAATATTAACATTACTATTCATCAAAAAATTAATGTATTTCATTAAATTTTATAAAATATTACTGTTGGATAATTATAACATGATGTATTAAAAATATATATTCAATTTATCAAAAAAATATCTATCATATTTAATTTTATATTTTAATATTAAAATTACGATATTTATTAAATAAATTGAAATATAATATACTAAAAATGGGCAGATATTTTCATTGAGTTTTTTAATCATGCTATATTTTTGACATTATAATATTTATATTTTATTAAATTAATCATGATTAATATTTTATATTTTATATTTTATAATTTTGAGTTCAAATTACTATTCCAAAAATAAAGTTATTATTCATAACAGTTACATAATTATTCCGGAAGGTCGGGTTACTATTACAAGGGTTACATTAATATTATAATGGAAATCTAACCATATAAAAATATAACTTCATTTTTTTCACTAAATATTATACTCAATTTTAATAATTTTTTTGTATGTAAATCTTCCTATCTTTTAATTTTTTTACTAATATTTTGGTTCTTCTCTATAGTGTTGGCAGTGGGGCGTTGAATCTTGTAGATTGGGGAAATCTGTACTTTCCCATTTTAGATTTTATTTCTTTGTACAATGGTAATGTTTCTAATTTTAATTACTTTAGTTTTCAATTTCTGTTAATGTTTTTACTAATGAAATAAATTAATTTTTTTGGTTTTTTATGTTTAGAATAATATATTATATATTATAACAAAAAATTACATTAGGAGACAAATATCATTTATAAACTCAAGGATTTTGAATTTATTATATGAGATTAAGGTCCATAATTGTTGGGGATGATGGTAGGTTTCCAACTTTTGATCAGTCTCATTATATATATCCTTATATTCCTTCAACATCTTAGTTCACACATGATGATTTGAAGGAATCCAATTCCTATTTAATTGGGGTGTTGAACTGTAATTTCCCAAATATTCCATGTAATTTTTTTATATGCTATTATATCAAGACTAGGAGCTCAAACAATGCCTGATTCTGATGCTCGGTGAGCCTAGAATAAGTGTTTGAACTTTTTTGGTGTTTATTTAAAATAGGCCATGAGAGCGGTTTTGGAAAATTCAAAATAGGTTCCTAGATTAAAATTTTGAAGGCCTAGTTGCATCTGAAGTTACAAATTTATATAAGGACATATCCTTAACTAGCATGGGTCAAGCGAAAAAGTTATGTTAAATAATTTTTATGAAAACTTAATAAAATAATTTTCATTAGGAAAAATAAAATAATCTTTTAGTTTATTTTATTTTGAATTATGATTTTCATTATACTATAATATAAACATTGTTTCATAAATGAAATAGCATAACGATGTTACAATGTAGCATAATAGTAATTCTGAAACACATCATTTCCTTTTAGCGGGTTTACCTAAGACCAATCATTGGAATGACTGAGTATTTCATTAAACCCTTGAAGATTTGGTGTAGGAAAGCGACGATCAATGAACCGCCACCAATGATGGATTGAGAACCAATGAAAGATAGTGGTGTTGTCATCAACCACGAACGATCCAACCTCGAGGTAGGGGTTTTGTTCATCATGAGTTAAATTTTCCCATTATTTCATTCTAAACAACAAATGTAGATCAACCCACTAATAGGTTCATCTGCGGGTCATTTGTACTTGCGAGATTTGGGAATTTTTCATGTGGGGAGTTATGGATAGTTGGATCCACATTGGGTTTATACTTCATTAAACTCCAAACAAGAAAGAATCATGCTGAAAAAAACAAATTTAGTGATTCTTCCTTCATTTGATCCATGTATATTCTTTGTTTCTGCTCATTTTTCTTCTATTCATCATGACGTAATGAAAAATGTGCTCCAAAAAGAACTGTTGTAGTAGAGATGGAAGGCCATTTGAGCGGAAAGGGTTTCCAGCTCGAAGGCTAGTGGTGGTGGAACCCTTGGTAGATACCATGACATTGTAGACTAGGGAAGATGGTAGGCCATCGTCGGTAGTGACATGATGTGAAATCTTCATGTAGGAGGTGGTCCACAGTAGTTGGGGAGGTCATAGAAGTGTGTAACCATGGTTCTAGTGGGGCGCAAAGTCAGGAGTAGGAGGTCCTAGACAGCGGGTTGGGGTGGTGTGGAACTATGGTGAAAGTAAGGAACCATGTTAGGTCTGAAGAACTCTGACCATGCCGCAAGTCACTGCAAGTACACAGTCCTTGGGACCGCATATGTGGGAGGTGTCTAGCCATGTGAGGTCAAGGGGATGCGGTCGTCGCATTATCTGGAGTTGGTCGAACCGGCCCACAGTGGCAGGATGGGTCAGAGAAGACGGTCTACCCTAGGCAGCAGATCCGGATGGACATGGCCTGGCCAATTCGGGTCCAGGCCAAAAGTTTAGATTCATAACTAGGTCAGGCATGGGTTAGGTTGGGTCATCTAGTGCGAATTAGGTCAGCTGACTGAGATTTGGTATGGTCGGTCTGCCCAAGTCCTACCAGACCCGGAACTGACTAACCCCTTTTTACGAAAATGGGAATAACCTCCCAACTTTACATTTGATTGATGAGACCTTTTTCATGTTGGGACCCTTATGATGAGATTTTACTTTTGCAACACTCCAAGTGTGTTTTTAGGGATGTTGAGATGTGATGTATTTCATGAGCAGTAGATTATCCCAGACTCAAGAACGCTACGAACAGAAATCATGTGGCTGGTGTGATAAGAAAGAAGTGGTGACTGGACCTAATGGACCAGTAGAAGAGAAAACCTTAGTGGGATGGGAGACAATTGGACCTCAGTGGCCTAACAGATGAGCGGACCTCAGTGGCCCGGTAGACATGCGGACCTCAGTTGCCCAGATGAGGAGCGGACCTTAGTGGCCCAATAGATGATCCAACCTCAGTGGCCCTGCTAACAAGCATACCATAGAGACAACATGGAGACCTCTGTGGAATGACAGACGAGCGAACCTCAGGGAATGGAACACCTTAGTGAATAGTCAGGTATGAGTCACTCAGTGGTGCAATATGTTAAGCCTTATGACAGATAGTATTACTTTCTTTTCTTTGTGTTATACCTATGTGAATTGTCCATTAAATCTTGTGTAGATAGATTTTAGTCATTTCATTGGTGATTAGGGTCCCTACTAATAATTGTGTTACTCACCCCTACATAGGATTCTCCCACACATGTTGTGTCTTATGCAGAAAAAAAATGTTTTAACAGAGAAATTGGTGGTCTAGGACCAGGTTGTTCCCAGTGAGAGTGGATAGGTGACACATACTCCTACAGCTTGAGGTAGCTCCAATTCACCTACCCTTCAGGTATGGAATTCTATGTATGGTTTATTAGATACCTTGTAATCCTTTGTTTACATCTTTTCTTTTATTGGGTTTGTATTATAGATCATTTTACATATATTTTGTACCTCTACTCTCGGTGGCTGTCTTTGTGGTATGCATGTTTTCTTTTTCAACATTCTAAGATAGGTTTGTGAGTTTGTCTGTGTGCAAGTAATCATAAAATTCCTTCCAATTATAAGATAATGCCTTTGACACTAGTCGCCAGCCCCTGGCCTTTGGGAGGCAATCATGGGGTAACCACCGCATGATCCCCAGGGGATGGGTTGTGAACCATTCGTATCAGAGGGGGTCGGTTTTACATTAATACCTACGAGTATTTGGATTTGTTTTGCAGAGATAATGTTGAATGGTTCATGTTTGACTTTTAGGCTTGGAGGGAAGTGTGTTTGTGTAGAGGCCAACGTATCCATATAGCAGGACCCTAAATTCTTCTTTTTGACTCGCTACATAAAAACACTAGTGGCATACATCATACAGGAATTAAGTGTTTCCTTGTGTTATTCTTGATTTAGATTCAGATCACCAGGTATAACCTATTGACTGTGGCTCATAGTGATCTATTTCAAGATGCTACCATATTGACAACCAACAAGGATTTCAGTGTGTGACCATGAGGATGGTATGCCCAGTGAGGAGGAATCAGTAAATGGACCGATACTAGAGATGGCTCCACTAAGAGGTGCACCAGTGTAGCCACCACCATTGGAACAATAGTTTCTACTGACACTACTGGTTGAGGACATACGTAGGCTTATTGCCTTAAACGAGTTCTAGAGATAGAGACCTCATAGTTTTAGGGGGGAGACTGGTGTCCCAGTGTCTAAGGATTCGCTCGAGGAGGTTATGTGAGTCTTCCATCTATTAAGGATACCTCTTGACCAGATAACGATCTTATCCATGTGCCTTATTAAAGGCACGACATAAAGATAGTGGAGCATGATGATCTAGACACATGATGAGGTGTCCCTCACTTGGATAGACATGAAGTGACCCTTCAGAGATGAGTTTTTTCCAACATCATTGTGCTCAGTGCGCATACAAGAGCTAATGCACCTACAGTAGTGTAGAAAGACATTCTAGGAGTACTTGGTGAGATTCACTGAGCTTTATCACTACTCCACGAACATTGTGTCAGACCCATTCTTCCAGAATCGATCTTAAGAGAAAGGACTATACTGGTAGATCAGGGAATCTATGGTATCCCTTAGCATCCCTAATTAGGCAGGTGTTCTATGGTGATCCCTACTCGTGAAGATATTCCAAGTGGAGTTGGCGCCAGCAGAAGGGGATACTAGTAGATACCATGCAATAGACTCTTCAATCGTGGGTAGTAGGTAATAGACACAGGGTCCCTAGAAAGCCAAGAATTTTGGGGGATGACCCCAAGATGCAGGATCGAGGGTACGAGAGTCCCTGGGAAGAGAGAGTCATCAGAGGATCATGGTGTGCAACTCATGCGGCGGGCAGGGGGACATAGATCGTGATTTCCCGACTCTCCATGTAAACGACTGACAGATAGTCAAGGGACAAATGAGGAAGAGGAAGAGGTTTGATCTGGGTGTCCCATAGGGCATAGGATGTAGCATCGGATCAAGTTGAGGATCATGTGGTAGGTACATGTTTAAGGTGCTACTACCACCACCCCTAGGTGGTCCCCCATAGGCTCCAGGATATGGTGGATAGGGGCGTGTCCAGCTATAAGAGATGGAGGTCAACGACCATGGTGATCTAGAGATGATTAGAGGTATAATTTTTGACTTCTCCATCTTAGCTATATTTTATATATACACATGTTCTGGTCACTCCTGCCTTTCCACTAACCTTTTTTAGAGCTCGGAGATTCTAGTAGAGTCATTACATCGATCCTTATGATTAAAGACTCCTACAGTAATGAATTCAAATATAACACATGAGTGTCTAAAGTGTGAGCTTACTCTAGGAGGTGAGAGCTTTAGATGATATCTCCTAGTAGTGGTTTCGAGGCCTTAATACACCATCTTGGGTATGGAATAATTATCAATATTTCATGATCAGATCGACTATTTTAGGTATAGAGTGTGTCATGTCTGTGAAGATGAGACTAGTTTTTCCTTCACTGGTGAAATGGGAGCTCCTATAAGACATGAAAGACTTTCTCAGTGGAGGGTCCAGCCGATCATTCCCTATTTTTCTAGCCTCATGATCAGTGCGGTGGATGAGAAGAGTCCTCATTTTTTTTAATGGTGGATGAGTATGAATAAAAATTTCCTATGTTGATTCAAGATTACCCCCTCACATGGATGGTGACTTTTCCATCCATCTGTACCTCATAATGACACTTATATCCAAACAATCATATCGGATGGCTCTAGTGGAGCTTCGTGGGTTGAGGGTATAGCTGAAGGATTTGAAGAAGAAGTGCTGCATGATACCCTTTATTTTACCATGGGAAACCCCTGTATTTTTTTCCAATATGGAAGATAAGAGTTTGAGGTCATGTGTGGACTTCTTGTGCCAAAATTAGGAGACCATGAAGAACAAGTATCCACTTCCAAGGATTGGTGACCTATTCGATCAGTATAACGGAGTAAGCTGGTACTCAAATATAGACCTTCGATTTGGCTATCATCAGCTTTGTATATGGGAAGAGTATGTAATGAATAAATTCTTCCGATATTGGTATGGTCACTATGAGTTTTTGTTGATTCCTATTGGTGTGACCAATTCCCCTTATGTTTTCATGGGACTCACGAAAAGGATCTTTTAGGCTTACTTTGACCGGTTCATCGTGGTCATCAATGAATACATTCGGGTGTACTTGGCATCTGAGGAGGAGCCCGCTACACACATGGGAATAGTCTTTGATACACTTTAAAAGAACCTTCTTTATGGGAAGATCTTAATGTTTCAGTTCCGGATTACGGAGTTCCACTTTCATGGACATGTCTTTACGGAGGCTGAATTTGCAGTAGATCCATTAAAGATAGAGGTGGTGCTTGTAGCTACCCAAGAGCTTGACTGAGGTGAAAAGTTTCCCTTATTTGGATGGATGCTACTAGAAAATAATTCTTGAATTATATAGGGTATCATCACCCTTATCATATCTGGCATGGTAGTCACATCCCTTCATGTGTGCAGTGAAGTTATAGCAATGTTTCCATTAGCTGAGGAATATACTAATGAGTGACCCCATCTTGCAACAAACAAAGAAGGTAATTGGATAGGTAGTAGTATGCAGCGCATCAGGGATTGGATGGGATTTTTTATAGATGCAGGGGAAAGTAGTGATCCCCTATGATTCATCAATGTTAAGGGAGCATGTCAAAAATTACGCAACCCATGACTTGGAGATAACAACAGTGGTCATTTATTTGATGATGTAGGGGCACTGCATAATGGGTTATCAGTTTACCATCTACTCCAACTACAAATCTCTTAAGGATTTATTCTCCTATAATAACCTTAACATGATGTAGAAATGATGGACAAAGTTCCTCCAAGACTATGAATTTGAGATAGTATATACTCTTTGGAATGGGAACATACTAGCGAATGTGCTCTACAAGAGTTCCAGGTTTTGGTTGTTGAGTCAGGAGTCAGAGAAGTTAGTCACGATGTATATATCTATCATGGACGGTGATGGAGAAGATCATATTCATTTGATGGATGTCACTCCCCCACTATTATAACATGTTAGTGAGGCATAGTTTGTGGATGGTGACTATGTGGCCCGACATACTTAGTTATCCTCAGGACAAGATTTTGGCAGATATTCGATAGGTGGGGAGTACATAATACTTTTTAGGGGATGCACTATTGTGCCAATGGAATCACGTGAGGTGGTTATGAGGGAGATCCACACCTCCCCTTTGGTGGTACATCCAAGAGTAGAAAAAGATGTACCAGGACCTCTGATGTCAATACTGGTGTCCAAGCACTGCTGGAATTAGAGTTATTCTTGACGGGCTATTTGCGACGAGATCCAGTCACAAATAGGCTTTTGCTATGGGGCCATGTCGCAAATAGCCCATTATAGAAAACGACATCGCAAATACTATTTTTTGCGATGGGCACGTCGTAAAAAAATGTATTTGTGATGGGAATGTTTCTCATCGCAAATAAGTCTCTGATTATATAAATTATATATAAATAAACATTTTTAATGGGCTCATCACAAATAAGTCTGATTACATAGATTATATATAAAACCCTTTTTCTATGGGCCCGTCGCAAATAATATTTGCAACGGGGTCATCATCCCGTCGCAAATAATATTTTTAAGAATTTATATTTAAACTATTTTTTATGGGAGCCCATCGCAAAAGGTCATGTCACAAATATTAAACATACAAATAAATATGTTTAATAAAAATATGATTAATGAAAAATTATATTAATATTATTAAAATAATAAAAAATAAATAATAAAAAATTCTCAATAATCTCAAAAAAACATAAAAATATCATCAATTATTATTATAATTATTATTAGTAAAATAAGAAATCATTAAAAATTATAATACTTCAAAATATATTTCATAAAATTTTAATTAATGAAAATTTAATATTAATATTATTACAATAATAAAAAATTAAAAAAATTAATATTCTCAATATTTATAAACCAATAAAAGAAATCATAAAATATTATTATTTTTATTAGTAAAATAAACAAATATTAAAAAATACTAATAATAAATTTTAAAATATTAAAAATAAAAAACAATTATGCAATATTTGCACCAATATAATAGAAAAAAACTGTAAATAGTTCATATTACACAAAATCATGAATTCAAATGTTTTTAATATAAAAATATCAAGAGGGGTCATCTTCTGGAGGTGGTGGAGAAGCTGTAGGAGATGGTGGAGGAAACATCATCCATAAACTATGAGTCAGACGGTGCATGTACTCCATCTGTTGCTGCTGCAGCTTCTGCCATCAATGCATCTCCTCCTCGTGCTACTACTGTTATTGTTTCTGCTGTCGATGCATCTCTTCATGCTGATTCTGCAAAATCTCAATATGCTCAATCTATGTTCGCAATTGCTCCTGATACTATGATGTTGAAGATGATGCCTCTCCAGGAGCTCCTCTCGAGCTGGACGCCGACATCGGAGCAATTCCAAAATAAGTACCAGGAGTCAAATGAGTGATGATACCAACTACTCAGCCCTTCTCAAAGACATACTGAGTCGCCTGCATCCATGCCGCCTCATTGAAATAGTGGGAACTGGTCTGATCAGTCATCTCATCCTGACTCTTAACATGTGTCTCAAAGGTCATAGCCTCATATGACTCCCTCAATTCCAATTTGAAATTCAAATTGTAAAATATTATATGTAGTTAATTTTCAAACTGAAAAAAATAATACTAACCACAATCTGATTTTAGTGATCAACTCTAATCTCTCATGTGGCTGGATCAGTGTACATCCTCCGATAAATGCAATAATTTTTAATATAGGGATGCTCGAATACCTATAAAATTATAATATAAACTATTAATATTTAATGTTATATAAAATATTAAAAAAAGATAATTACCATATTCTCTCTATGTGTACTGAATGTATGGCTACAAGCTCAATGTGTCACTTCCTATCTCCCCGGGTTATGCCGAGCCACTAAAGATCTCCTCTGAAATCCACCACCCTACCAGTGTAAACAAAATCCATCCCAAAAATGAGATGAAATATTCCCTAGTCAGTGAGCTCTACACAGCTCATCAAATTCTGTCACTCCTACTTTGATAATGGCCGTTCTTCTCAAATTGCGAAAAACCTGACAGAAACGGTCATGCATAGACACCTTCCATGTCGTGTGGATAGTGGCATGCATGCTATCATTGATGGGATACAATAAACCCTACAAATAATTTATAATATCAAGTTATTAATAAAATAATTTTCAAAATAAATGTAAATTATTTACGTACCATCCAATGATTGAACATGTCGAGCCGCACATCAATGAGAATCTATTCCCATGTGATCCATGGCTGAGAAAAATAATTGTGCAAGACATTTCTCCCCTGTGCAACAGCTACATGAACAAAACTATGAAAAAATAATAAATAATCAAACAATTAGTGTATTTATATAAATAAATTAATCAAATCTGACTAAAATATACAGGTTACCATAACTCCGTGAGCATGGATCGAAGCCAAGATGTGCTACAACTTGCAAAATAGATCCAGATCCATCTAAAACATAAAATGATTGTTTTTAAAAGATATTATAAAATAACTATTATATATAGATATATATTATTTATGATTATAACTAGAATTTAACTGTGAAAATGTCCATCTTCATCCTCATCACCACAACTGTTAATGTCAATGTCTTCATCTTCCTCCTCAGCATCATCAATATCCATAAGAGTTTCAATTTCATCATCTCTTGTAATTTCAAATTGATTTGTAACATCATTAACATATTCTTCATCATAGATCCTCAATTGTTGGGTGTCATTATTGATATTCATGTCTCTTTATGAAAAAGATGGATTTTGAGCAGTCTCTTGAAAATTTTCAATTCCTTCCACTTCAGCAGAACCACATTTAGTTTGAGTAAACTAATTTTCCTGATATTTCATTTTTATTATTCTCCAAAAATCACTCAAGTCTCTTAAAGTAGCACAATACTTTGTATAATAAATTTTATGTGCCTGTTGAGATAGTAAAAATGGTTCATTTACAACAAGAAAACTTTTATATTTAATACCGATGATTGCATGAGTCGGACGAACATGCAAGCCACTCTGTGTATCCATCCACCGACATATAAACATCGTTATATAATTCTGTCCTAGATAAAACAGCTTAATAATTTCATCCAAAATTCCATAAAAGTCAACTTTAGTTTCTCTATGATGTGATCCTCTTAAGAAAACTCCGTTGTTTATTGTTTTTTATTCCCCATATGCACATGTATGAAATCGAAAACCATTCACGACATGTGCATTTTATAATTTAACCAGTTTGGGTGGTGGGTTACTCAATATACACCATTGCTTATCAATTTTATCAGCATGTCGAGAAACATAAATTTTTTTTAAAATAAATAATAAATGGAATTGATATTAAACCATCAATAATTTATGTTACTAGTTTTTAAAACCATTGAGAAAAAAAATTGTCTGCGTTCTTCAAGAGCAGCTGCTATAATTTGGGGAATTTGTTTCTTGATATGATTATCATATAACCTATAAATAAAATATGTTTATAGAACGTAACATAAATTATAGAATAAGTTATATAATAACTCATAGTACAAATGATGTCATTTCTTCACAATTAAGTAGAACATATGTATGAGTTCTATGATGTTTATCCTCTGAAAGACATCGTTCATGAACTCCACTAAAACCAAGATTTGGATGATTAAACATTGATAATTGATTGTCCATTTCGTCATTAACATTCCTCTCGATTAATCCCAAGCGATTGTGTTTTGAGGGATATTCAGATTTAAAATAATGAGAGGAGAAAAAAGCAATTTCTTCTTGAAAATAAGATTCAGAAATTGTGCCTTCAACTGATACTTTGTAACGCACTTTTTTCTTCAACTTATTCGTGCATCTCTCAAATGGGTAAATCCATCAAAACTGTACTGGACCTCCACATTTAGGTTCATATGGAAAATGTAATATCAGATATTCCATTTAGTCAAAGAAAGAAGGATGAAATATTTTTTCCAATTTATATATAATTAATGAAACATCTTATTCCAGTTTTCATAGCGCATCGTAGTCTATTTTCGCTACAAAAAATGTGTCAAAAAAAATTTGATATGTATTTTATCGAATCCCAAATCATAGAATTCAACAAACCTCTGGATCCAATTAGCATAATTCTTTCCATTATAACATGACAATCATGCCTTTTTAATCCAGTAGTATAACCATTCATAACACATCTTCCCAATTTGGAAGTATATCCATCTTGAAGTCTCAAATATGAAATCCATTGACAAAATAATAAGTGACTCTCTTTGGATAGTGTATAAGCTGATTTTGGCTTCATTAACCTATGTGATTTGACATTTTTAAATAATTCAAGTTCTGGTCTCCTACAAATTCTGGAAAGATCTAATCGTGCCTTTACAGTATCTTTGGTCTTATCTGGTGTATCTAAAACTGTATGAAATAAATTATCAAAATAGTTCTTCTCAATATGCATGACATCCAACATGTAGTGGACCAACAAATCAGACCAATATGGAAGATCCCAAAAAATGCTCAGTTTTATCAAATTATGTTCTTTCCCAAAGCCATGAATTTTCTGTTGGATTACTGTAGGCCCAAATATTATTGGAGGTAATGAAAATACAACTAATATTAACTATGTACTTGAGATCATTTTTGGAGGTTCATCCCTTTCAATTGTACCATTTCTGAAATGAAATTTGTTCCTCCGAGAAGGATGATCAGTTGGAAGATATCTGCGATGACAGTCAAAATAGGAAGGTTGTTTTCCATTGATGAGCATAAAGGATTTGTTGTCTTTCATAAAGTAAGGGAATTATTTTAGACCATGTGTACTCTAGCTAGATAACATGCCATATGTCTACATCAATGCAGCATTTAATATGAAATTCTGTTTCGCAGCAACATCATATGTACTAATACCATCACTCCACAAGGCATTTAACTCATCAATCAATGGTTTTAAATAATCATAAATATTCTTTTTCGGATGTCCTGGGATTAATAAGGTCAAAACTATATAGGGCTCCTTCATCAACATTCATGGTGGTAAATTATACGGAATAATAATGATAGACCAACATGAATACCGACAACCATAAGAACCAAACGGACATAAACTGTCACTAAAAAGACCCAATCGTACATTTTGGGATTATAATGAAAAATACAGATGAAGAAGATAAAAATGTTTCCATGAATCACCATCAGATGGATGATTCATGCTTTTATCAATTGAAATTTTATTTTTGTTCCATGACATCATTGACGATGTGTTCTGAGACATAAATAAACACTAAAACCTGGGTGTAAGGGGGAAATATCTCAACTGATTTACTGGAATCAATCAATATTTCCCTAGTTCTGCTTCTTTATTCCTCCATTTTCCACAAGTGGGACAATTATTTAATAAATAATTTTCACCAGAATATAAGATTCAATCATTTGGACATGCATGAATCTTCCGATAACTAAGGCCCAAATTGTGAACCAACCTCTTTCTCTCATACTAATTTTGAGGAAACATATTTCTTTGAGGTAATAGTGTTTTAACCAAGGAAAATATCTGATCAAAACAGTTTTTTAACATTTCATTATCTGATTTAATAGCCATAAATGATTCCACCTATTCTAATTTTCTTATCTTGCAACCAGGGAATAATGCATCCACAGTAGACCTGAATAACTCATAAAATTCAGCTGGTGCCAACTCATGAGTTAAATCAATATCCTCTTGTGTTTCAGTTTGTTGAACATATAGACCTACAACATCATATAATAAATTTTGAATCTATGATGGATTTGGAATCAAGTTATAAGTATCTTCACATGAACTACGTTCACCGTGTTGATACCAAAAAACATAATCTGGTTGAAAACCAAACCGCAAGAGATGTCCCCCAACCTTGTCAAATGTGTCAAACGTTCTCAGAGCACATTTTTTACAAGGACACGTTATTGTACCTTCTGAAACATATTATGGTTTTGATGATGCAAAAGATAAGAAAGCTTCAACACCCTCAATATATACAGGACTTAAACTAGAAACATTTGGATTTCTACACTGATTTATCCAAGAGTGATCATCTAAAATTGGCAGTTGTTGACTTCATTGTTCCATATTTTTCAAAAAAATATAAAATCATTACTGTTTTTGAATAATTTGAAATTAAAAAAACACTATTTGAAAAAAAAGATAAATAATTAAATCAACTTCTTAATAATTACCATTACATACGGGCAGCACAATTTCTAGTGGATTGATGACTACTCTTTTGTCCAACTGCTCATTTACTGGAAACTTTCTCACACAAAATCAAAATAACGAATATGCTCGGATGTATGCATATTTATTCCCATTCATACGAGAATGAATATGTGTACCTCCGATCTATTCATCATTGTGATTTCTCTGTGATTAAGTTGCGAGTAAATGAGCCCTCAGACAAAAGAGCCCCCTTTTATTAATGAATCATCTTCTTGCAACTTTCAGCGCATGAACACATTATGAAAAATTTGGTCCTGCAAATGAATATTCAAACTCGTGCATACGAGATTGGATATACAAACATAGAAGCATACAATTCATAATGTTTTGAGTTGGTGAATGTTCAAAGGAGAAGAGTCATCGAGCAAAACGAGTGTTTTCATTCCACTGGAAATTGTGCCAAGTTATTACAAGTAATTACATTTTATTACAATTAATTTTCTTATTAATTGTTCCTATTTCTTTCTAATTGTTACTAATTGTTAATAATTGTTACAATTTATAACTAATTGTTACAATTTATTACTAATTGTGACAATTTATTAATAATTGTTACAATTTATTACTAATTGTTTCAATTTATTACTAATTGTTACTAGTTATTACTAATTTTTACTAATTGTTACAATTTCATACAAATTATTAATTTTCAACTAATTATTCCTAATTATTCCTTATTATTCCTAATTATTTATAATTATTACTAATTATTACTATTTATTACTAGTTATTACTAATTATTACTAATTATTACTAATTATTACTAATTATTACATATTATTAATATTTATTACTATTAATTTCTATTTATTACTAACTATTACTAATTATTACTAATTATTAGTAATTATTACTATTTATTATCTTTTATTACTAATTATTACTAATTATTACTAATTATTATTTATTACTATTTATTACTTGTTATTAATATTTATTACTATTTATTACTATTTATTACTATTTATTACTATTTATTACTATTTATTACTATTTATTACTATTTATTACTATTTATTACAATTTATTTCTATTTATTGCTATTTATTACTAAATATTACTAAATATTACTATTTATTACTATTTATTACTAATTATTACTAATTATTGCCAATTATTACTAATTATTACTAATTATTACTTATTATTACTAATTGTTAGTTATTATTACTAATTATTACTAATTATAACTAATTATTACTATTTATTAATATTTATTACTATTCATTACTATTTATTACGATTTATTACTATTTATTACTATTTATTACTATTTATTACAATTTATTACTAATTATTACTAATTATTACTAATTATTACTAATTATTACTATTTATTACTATTTATTACTATTTATTACTATTTATCACTATTTATTACTATTTATTACTTATTATTACTTATTATTACTTATTATTACTTATTATTACTATTTATTACTATTTATTACTATTTATTACTAATTATTACTATTTATCACTATTTATTACTATTTATTACTAATTATTATTAATTATTACTATTTATTACTATTTATTACTATTTATAACTAATTATTTCTAATTATTACTATATTTATTACTACTTATTACTATTTATTATTAATAATTATTAATTATTACTAATTATTAATATTTATTAATAATTATTACTAATTAATGCTTTTTATTACTATTTATTACTAATTATTACTAATTATTACTAATTATTACTAATTATTACTAATTATTAATATTTTTTACTATTGTTTACTATTTGTTTCTATTTATTACTATATATTACAATTTATTACAATTAATTACTATTAATTACTAGTTATTACTTTTTAATAGTATTAATTACAATTTATTACTATTTATTAATACTTGTTACTATTTATTACAAATTACTAATAGTTATTACAAATTATTAGAAATTATTACAAATATTTACAAATTTTTACAAATTTTTACTAATTATTACAAATTATTACAAATTATTCCTAATTATTACATATTATTTCAAAGTATTCCTAATTATTACAAATTATTCCTAATTATTCCTAAGTATTAATAATTATTACTAATTATTCCTAATTATTACTAATTGGTCCTAATTATTACTATTTATTCCTATTTCTTCCTTTTTATTACTAATTATTCCAATTTATTACTAATTATTCTTATTTACTACTAATTATTCCTAATTATTCCTAATTATTCCTAATTATTACTATTTGTTCCTAATTATTACTAATTATTCTAATTTATTACTAATTATTCCAATTTATTACTAATTATTCTTATTTATTACTAATTATTCCTATTTATTACTAATTATTCATATTTATTACTAATTATTCAAATTTATTACAAATTATTCCTATTTATTACAAATTATTCCTATTTAGTACTAATTATTCCTATTTATTACTAATTAACGGTAATTTTTACTAATTAGTAAGAATTAGTACTAATAATTTCAATTTATTATTACAAATAAATACTTATAACAAAACAATTTAAATCTAATTTAACTACATGTAATCAACAATAATTAAAATTAACATAAAAAATGAAATAAATACTAAATTAATTAAAATATAAATACTTTTAAACTTGATCTACTATTGATGTAAATGACTTCACAACTTCTCTGTAAAAAAACTAACTTAGAGAAATTTTCCATCTAAAAATAGAGTTTAGAGAGAGAGAGAAAATAAGAATCGAGGGGAAGAGAAAGATAAACAGAGGGGGGTATATATAGATTAGATTAGTTGCGACGAGACTATTTGAGACTGGTATCCTATCGCAAATACCTTTTCCTGCATTAATTGATGCCGGTGGTTAAAAGGGTATTTGTGACAGGTCACGTCGCAAAAAATTTCATGCCGACACACTTTTTGCGATAGGAAAACCTCCCGTCGCAAAAACCCATTTACCATCGCCGGTATTTGCGACGAGGGGATTCCCCCGTCGCAAATAACCATCTTGTGCTTTGGCGCGTATCCTGCACCAAACCGCGCATTACATTTTGTGACGGGACCCCAAATCTCATCGCAAATAATAAGTTATTTGTGATGGGTCGAACCCCTATTACAAATAACCTCTAGGACGGATTATTTGTGTCGAGAATTAATCTTGTCACAAATAGCCCGTCACAAAAGCATGTTTTTCATTAGTGGAGGATGAAGAATGCAATAACGAAGTTCATTTCACGGTGCCTCACTTGTCATCAAGTGATTACTAAGCATTAGGATCTTGAAGGCTTGATTAAACCCCATGAGGTGTTGCAGTGGAAATGGGAAGGTATCTCGATGGACTTCGTGACTATTGACACGACCCGTCCTAGGGGCCCATGTCGTGACTATCCCAAGCCCGCCTTCCGTAGGCCAGGGGCTGGCGACTAGCACCAAGGCGTAAATCCTGGTAAAAGGGAAGGCATTGCATTTGTAAAGTAAACAAGCACCTCAGAGTAAGCAAGCGGAAAAAGTAAACACTAAGTAAAAACTGGTACAACAGTAAGTGCGGAAAAGTAAATGGGCCAGTATACAAACCCAAACTGAAAGTAAAGTACAAATTGAAAGGGAAAACAGCAACTGAAAAGTTAAAGCCGCTATACCGAGCTGTCCACTGGAAATCCCACCTGAAGGGTGGGTACAGATAGCTCCACTACTCCTCGGGTCCCGCCGTCTGCTCCGAGTACGTCCCACCCAGTGGTCCACCTCCAGGTATCGTCCTGCTCTGCAAGCCTCAACCACGATCAACGTTGTCCGTCGTCTGCAACCAACACAACGTAGTGCGGGCATAGCCCGTGCAGGGGTGAGTATAAGCTACTCAGTAGGGACCTCGAGACCCCCGAAGGTCTCCCAAAATCCACAAAAGATAAACCACAAAGGAAAGATACAATCACGAAGTAACAACCGACACTGCTTAGGTATATGCCCATACATATACCTAAGTCATCAATTCCAATACACTCCAACCTTCGAGCCCAAGTACAACCCAGTCCACAAAAAAAAGTATACATATTCCACACAGGAAATCAAAACGTAATCCACAAAGGATAGCACAACACAATCCACATAGGAAAGCAAACAAGATTTGATCACACAGGTATACTTCTTCGAAAGATGATAGAGATGATCACTGATCCATCTAAGTCATCAGACCCACAATGGATCGATAGGTACTAACCCCCACAAAGACCCACACAGGATCGGTAGGAAACTAACCCCTGCAAAGACCCACACAGGATCGGACCCACACAGGATCTGTAGGCGCTGGCTCACACAGAACCGCTGAGCGCTGACCCACACAGGATCGAACCCACACAGGATCGGTAGCACTGATCCACATAGGATCGCTGAGTGCTGTAGTCATCGTTGTCGAATCCACTGAGGATCTCTGCACAGTCGTCGTCGCAGTCACAGTAGCAGTCGCAGCCAGCTCTAGGGTTCCTGCACTCAGCAAGCTCATTCGGGAGGGTCCTCTCCACAAGCCGAGAGGCTGATACATCAACTGACACATAGTCCAGAGTTCATGTATCCAAAATTTCTGTATCGTCAACAGGAACTCAACGTCGCAGACGGTGCGTCGATCGGTCGCCCGGTCTGAGAGTTATTGACTTTTTCGTCCTAGGGGCCCGGTTGGTTTTTAAGGCAAAACCAACCCAACCGTACTCCACCTGCGTCCAAACCTCATGTGGTGTATTCCAAAAGATCCATCTCACTAAGAGGAACATAACAAAGTTGACGACACGTCAATCGGACGTCCGTAGCTCAAGATATGAGCGTTTCCGCTCCAAGGGCCCGGTTGGTTTCATGTACGAACCAACCCATCCGAACTCAAAGTATTCTGAAACCTTGAGTGCGATATGTCGAAACGACCGCCTCATTCTAAGGATCGTGTCTCCGATGACGGCGCGTCGATCGGAGGTCCTTAGACCGAGTTATGGGCAATTGAACCCAAACGATCCGAAAATGGGGGTTTCGGGCCCGGATCGACCTGGCCTGAGACCCCCCCCCCCCCCCCCGGTTGGCCCGAACCAGGTTGACCCACCCCAGACTGGGTCGACCCGGCCCGGCACGGCCCAGCCTGGCAGACCGGTCGGGCGCCGGTCCGGCTGGGGACAGCGCGCAAGCGCGCTGTCTGGCTCGGCCTTTGGCCGAGCCGTTTCGGCAAAGGGGGGGGGCGCCTGCCCCCCTCTGTAACCGCAGCCCCCCCCCCCCAAATTTATGTGGGCCCATTTGAACCGGCCGGGGGAATTTAATTCTCCCGACCCCTCCCCCTCCGGCCGGCCCGACCTAGCCGGCCGATTCCGGCTCAACGGGACCGGCAGTGGCCGGTCCCCTTCCAACTCCATCACCAGCGGCCCGGTCCGGCCGCCGGTCACCTTGCTCCTCCGCGGCCCGGAACCTGCCGCGGACCTAGTCATCTGGCGCGGTGCGACGGCACCGCGCCCCTCCTCCGTGGCCCCGCTCCGGCCGCGGCGCCTTTGATTTCCTTCAACGAGGCGCGACGGCGTCACGTTCTTAAACTTCTTTCAACAGCGCGGCGCGACGGCGTCGCGTAATACTTGTCGTGTGATTCTCGCATGGTGCGATGGCACCATGCCATTCCGTTCCATCCACAAAGAATCAAACATGAACATAGGAGGGGGGTTCGGTCGTGTTTACGCGGTCCGGCCCCCCTCACGTTAAATGATAACATCTAGTCGAAATTCCATGATGATCGATAAACTAGAATCATGAACGGAAATAA
The DNA here is from genome assembly GCA_963277665.1 of Viscum album. Lineage (NCBI taxonomy): Eukaryota > Viridiplantae > Streptophyta > Magnoliopsida > Santalales > Viscaceae > Viscum > Viscum album. The sequence goes on from OY728134.1 coordinate 1,176,516,109, forward strand.
TTTAATAAAATAATAATAATCCCCTACCTCGGTTCAGGAACGGTGCATGTCAATCAAACCACGGAAGACGAGCGTCGCAGAGGTCGGGCGTCATGGAAAATGAACGTCGATTACGTTGTCGTCGAGGTGTGTACGAAGAGGAAACGTCGTTGGAAGAAGACGCCACATTCTTCGGCGGAGGTGTTCTTCGTTGAAGAATGGTGTTCTTCACGTTCTTCGTCGAGGTTGAAGAAGAAGAAGACTCCACGCTTCCCAATCCTCTCAAGGTTGCAAAATTCTAACAATAATAAAATAAGACCAAGACTTATTTTATTAACACAACCTAACCATTTGAATTCCAAGAGTTTGAAATTAAGTAACTCACTTAATTAATTATAACAAGTTGTCAAAAATTAATGAAAGTGAGTTAATGGGGAGTTAGGAATGTGAGGGGTTAAGAGGGGTTAGGGAGTTAGGGAAATTGAAAAGGTGGGGGGTTCGTGTGGGCCCCACCCTTTTAATTATCCGAACATGGGAAGTTGGGTGGATGTGGGGCCCACCACCAACTTCACATGGGAGAAATTAACCACCTTGAAAAAGAAATAAAATTGAATCAACAATTTTATTTACTTTTTAATTAAACCCCATTAATTTACTTCTTCTCCCGCACAAACGTAACTACGGTAAAGGTTCCCTAAAGCGATTATCGGCGTTCCGAGTTCATCGATGCCATCGGATTTCAATTCCAAGCACCGATTCAGAAGATAGGAAATCCCGCTCATTCGTTCACTGAACGTACCCGATCCAAACTTCGGAAATTGATTCCGGGCACTCCGGGCCTCGGAATCAAGTGCCGTCAGAAACTACCTTCTTGTAAAATTCCAAATTAAATTAATAAAAAATTGCCCTTGAATTTTACGGGTCTTTACATTACTCCCACCTTAGGGCTTTACGTCCCCGTAAAGATACATCAAAACTAGGGAAACAAATGAGGGTACTGAGCACGCATCTGAGCCTCCCGCTCCCAAGTGCTCTCTTGGAGGTTCCCGTGCTGCCATCTAATGCGCACTAGAGGAATTGACTGTCCACGTAGGACCTACTCCTGTCGATCCTCGATCTCCATAGGGACCTCCGTAAAAGTCTCCCCATCGTCAATGTCAAGCTCCCCATGGTAAATGGTGTGCGTTGGGTCGTGCACGTATCTCCTAAGCTGAGATACGTGGAAGACGTCGTGCACCCAGTGCAACTGAGGTGGTAGAGCCAGATGATAAGCCACCTCGTAAATCCTGCTGAGGACCTGGAATGGTCCGATGAAGCATGGAGATAACTTGCCGCCTCGGCCAAATCTCCGTAAACCATGTCGAGGTGAGACACGCAAGAAGACATGGTCGCCATCCTCGAACTCTAGTGGCCTCCGCCTCATGTCAGCGTATGACTTCTGTTGGCTCTGAGCTGTCCTCATCCGCTCATGGATGACCTGGACCTTCTCTGTCGTGACCTGGACCATCTCTGGTCCCATAAGTGCTGACTCCCCAGGGACTTTCCAGCACAAAGGAGATCTGCATGGTCGGCCGTACAACGCCTTGTACGGTGCCATTCTGATGGTGGAGTGGTAGCTGTTGTTGTACGCAAACCCCACCAAGGGTAGGTGGTCTTCCCAGCTATGACCAAAGTCGAGGAAACATGCGCAAAGCATATCCTCGAGAGTCGGAATGGTCCTCTCTGTCTGACCATCCATCTGACGGTGAAAGGCTTTGCTCAGACGTAGCTGCATCCCGAACGCCTCCTGCAATCCCTTCCAAAGCCGGGAAGTAAAGAGAGCATCTCGATAAGAGACGATAGATGATGGCACACCATGAAGCCTAACAATCTCTTGAAAGTAAAGATGTCACAAGCTCTCCACTGAGCCCTGCTCTCTAATGGGTAAGAAGTGAGCTGACTTGGTGAGTCGGTCGTCAATCACCCAAATGGAGTCGTGACCTCTAGAAGTACGTGGAAGTCCAGTCACGAAGTCCATAGATATTCCATCCCACTTCCACTACAGAACCTCCAAGGGATGTACCAAGCCTACTGGTACCTGGTTCTCAGCCTTCACCTGCTGGAAGGTGAGGCATCGAGAAACGAACTCTGCTACAACCTTCTTCATGCCCGGCCACCAGTGCTATCGTCTGAGATCCTGGTACATCTTCGCCACTCTAGGATGTACCGCCAAAGGATAAGTGCGAAACTCTCTCAGAACCTCCTCCCGTAAAGTGTCTGGTACCATGGGACGTCCTCTGAAAAGGATATCGTTCTCTGCTCCAAAGGAGAAACCATCAGGTTCCTGTACTGAGGATATCTGAGCACACCGCGTCTCACAGTCGGTGTCCCCACGCTGTGCCTCTCTAACTTGCTGCAGTAGTGGAGGAGTGACTGTGAGAGACTGAAGGAAGGTTGCCCCATCTCTATCCACGAAGGATATCTGCAAAGCAGATAGTTGCTCTGTCGCCTCCTCAAGTATCTGAATTCATGTCCTCATGCTGAGGGCATTGGCTACCACGTTCCCCTTCCCAGAAGTATAGAGTATCTCAAATTCATAGTCCTAGAGGAACTCGTGCCATCGCCGCTGTCTCAGGTTCTGGTCCTTCTGCGAGAAGATGTACCTGAGACTCTGATGGTTAGAAAAGACTGTAAAGCGATCGCCCATCAGATAGTGTCTCTATGTCTTCAGAGCGAAGACCACTGCTGCTAACTCTAGGTCATGGGTAGCATGGTTCTTCTCATGCGGCCTCAACTGACGTGATCCATAGGTGATAACTGCCCAATCCTGCATCAGGACACATCCGAGTCCGGTCCCTGATGCACCGTTGTAGACTACGTACCCTACTCCCTCCTCAGGCATCTCAAGATAGGTGCGCTGGTCAATCTCTGTCTCAGCTCCTGGAAGCTCTGCTGACATCTGTCTGACCACACAAAGGGTTTCCCCTTCTTCGTCAAAGCTGAGAGTGGTGCCGCAACTCTGGAGAAGTCTGGAAAAAATCTCCTGTAGTATCCAGCTAGTCCCAAGAAACTATGAACCTCTGTCACGCTCCTAGGTGGATCCCAAGCTAACACTGCCTCGGTCTTCGTAGGATCCACTGAAACTCCTACCTCAGAGATGACGTGTCCCAAGAAGTGGACCTCACGTATCAAGAACTGGCACTTCAAGAGCTTACCATAAATCCGGTGCTCTCGGAGTGTGTCTAGTACAACCCGTATGTGGTAGGCGTGCTCCTCCTCGGTCGTCGAGTAAATCAAAATGTCGTCGATGAAGACCACGACAAATCGATCGAGGTATGGCTGAAATATCCTGTTCATGAGGGCCATGAACACTGCTAGCGCATTGGTTACGCCGAAGGGAATAACCAAGAACTCATAGTGGCCATACCTATACCTGAAGGCTGTCTTCTGCACGTCCTCATCTCGAACTCTGAGCTGGTGATAGCCAGACCTGAGGTCTATCTTCGAGAACCACCATGCTCCCATGAGCTAATCAAAGAGGTCATCAATCCTCGGTAGTGGATACTTGTTCCTCTCTATCACCTAGTTCAGGTGACGATAGTCGACACAAAGACGCAAGCTCCCGTCCGCCTTCTTGGCGAAAAATACCGGGGAAGCCCAGGGTGAAACACTGGTCGGATGAACCCCTTGCCCTGCAAGTCCTCCAACTGTACCCGTAGCTCTCGAATCTCGGTGGGGGCCATCCGATATGCTGGAGTTGATATTGGGAGTATCCCAGGGTACAGTTCAATATAAAATTCTACCTCTCTGCGAGGAGGTAAACCTGGAACGTCGTCGGGGAAAACGTCCGCAAACTGATCCACCACTGCAGGAAAACCAGGACTCCGCACGTCAACTGCTCCTAGGATAAGGCTAGCCAACTGATGAGTGATGGGTTTTCCTCTCCTCCACGGAAGTCCATCCTGTGTTGCAAAGGCTCCCTTCTCACCGGTGAAGGTGAACCTGCTCCCGTCAGTGTGTACACATCGCACCTTGCGCCTAAAACAGTCAATCTGTGCCTGGACCGTAGATAACCAATCCATGTCTAAGATGACGTCGTAAGGCCTCGACGCCGCTACAAGAATATCCCAGCCAAAGCTCTCGCCTCCTAGAGTAAGATCACACTGTCGGCACCAGTGCGTAATCATCGAGTCTGCTCCCGTAGGAGTCTCTAGCCGTAAGGATCGAGCCAACGGCTCTGTCGGAATCTCCGAGCTCCGAACAAGGGCAGCGGCTATGAAAGAGTGACTCGCTCCTCTGTCTATATGTACTGTAGCAAGGGTGGAATAGACATAGATAGTACCTCGAATCATCTCTGGCGCACCGTGGTCATAGACCTCCACTGCCTAGAGTTGTGCATTTCTCTTCCCGCCAGCTCCCTGTGGTCGGAGCGGACCTCCTGGTGGTGGTGGTGGTAGAGCCTCAAAGCGTCGCCCATCAACTGCTGCTCAGCCAGCTCCTCTGCCTCGTCAGCCTCCTCCCTGCGGACCGCCACGGTCGACCCTCTGACTCTGCCTCGGTGGTCCCTCAACCGCCTGCTACTCCTCGGCACGGCGGGTCAGGCAGTCACGAGCCATGTGGCCCTGCCCGCCGCGCGAGTAACACTGTATGCCTCTCGAAAGACTAGCTCCGTGCTGTGTGCCCCGCACTGCTGAGCCAGTGTCCTGAGGTTGTCTTCCTGAGGGTCTGGACTTCATGGACCCATGATTCATCCATCGACTTCCTGCTGTAGAAGACTCTGCTACGTGCCACCCTGCGGTGGGTCTCGGTGTTGATGTAGACTCAGTAAGAAAACTCTCGATCAAAATGGTCATCTCCAGTACTCCTGTCTGAGTAGGAATGCTGAGGGAGATCAGAGATTCCCTAATCTCATGTCTCAATCCCTGCTAAAAGGTCTGGGCCTGGAAGAATGGGTCACGTACCATGTCGGTCGAGTAGCACGAGAGATCGGTAAATCTGGCTGAGTATTGGGCGACCGTCATACTGCCCTGCCGCAGCTGAAGAAGCTCCTGAATGCACACCGCACGGAGGGTGGCTGGGATAAACTCTGAGCGGAAGAGGCTCTCAAAGTCTGTCCAGAGTAGAGATTCCTCATCGTGCACCTAGATCATCAAGCTCCACCATCGGCCCGCTGCTACCTGCAGTAGGCTCACAGCGAGGATCACCATGAGGTCTGCTGGTGTCCTCACTAACCTGAAAACTCGTACGACTGCCTCCAGCCAGTCCTCGACTGCCTGGGGATCCATCTCCCTTCAGATCATGGGTGGTTGCTGGCGTTGGAACTCATGCAGTGCGCTGATACGACGTGCATCTCCAGCGGCTGGGCCTAGAAGTATCGGGGGCTCGGTGGGTAGAGCTACCGCTCGTGCCACTAATGACAAAGGGCCCTGCACCGAGGCCTCGCCGCTCGGTGGGCTGTCGTCACGCTCGACTCTCAGAACCCTAGCTGGCTGCCGTCGTGGGGCCATCCAGAAAAGGAAATAGGTGTGCCACGGCCAGAACGGTATACCTGGTGAGATGATACAAAGTAATCACAAAGAAAACTTGAAACACACAGGCAATCAATGTTTTCATGCATTAAGTCAGAAATCAGAAGTCAAGGTTCTGGTGTACGGATACGTTGGCCACTGCACCAACACTAGACTCCCTGGACTGATAACCACACTCAATAGGCTAAACACTATTGCTTCACATATAAAATATCAGATTTCACGGTAGAACCGAACTCCTCTGATACCAATTTGTCACGACCCGTCCTCGGGGCCCATGCCGTGACAACCCCAAGCCCGCCTTCCATAGGCCAGGGGCTGGCGACTAGCACCAAGGCGTAAATCCCGGTAAAAGGGAAGTCATTGCCTTTGTAAAGTAAACAAGCACCTCAGAGTAAGAAAGCGGAAAAAGTAAACACTAAGTAAAAACTCGTACAACAATAAGTGTGGAAAAGTAAATGGTCAAGTAAACAAACCCAAACTGAAAGTAAAGTACAACTCAAAAGGGAAAACAGAAACTGAAAAGTAAAAGCCGCTACACCGAGTTGTCCACTGGAAATCCCACCTGAAGGGTGGGTACAGATAGCTCCACTACTCCTCGGGTCCAGCCATCCGCTCCGAGTACGTCCCGCCCAGTAGTCCACCTCCAGGTACCGTCCTACTCTGCAAGCCTCAACCACGATCAACGATGTCCGTCGTCTGCAACCAACACAACGTAGTGCAGGCATAGCCCGTACAGGGGTGAGTATAATCTACTCAGTAGGGACCCCGAGACCCCAGAAGGTCTCCCAAAATCCACAAAGGATAAACCACAAAGGAAAGATACAATCACGAAGTAACAACCGACACTGCTTAGGTATATGCCCATACATATACCTAATTCATCAATTCCAATATGCTCCAACCTCCAAGCCCAAGTACAACCTAGTCCACACAGGAAAGTATACGTATTCCACACAGGAAAGCCAAACGTAATCCACACAGGATAGCACAACACAATATACACAGGAAAGAAAACAGGATTTAGCTCACACAGGTGTACTTCTTCGGAAGATGATAGAGATGATCACTGATCCATCTAAGTCTTCGGACCCACAAAGGATCGATAGGTACTAACCCCCGCAAAGACCCACACAGGATCGGTAGGAAACTAACCCCCGCAAAGACCCACACAGGATCAGACCCACACAGGATCTGTAGGTGCTGGCTCACACAGAACCGCTGAGCGCTGGCCCACACAGGATCGGACCCACACAGGATCGGTAGCACTGATCCACATAGGATCGCTGAGTGCTGTAGTCATCGTCGTCGAATCCACTGAGGATCTCTGCACAGTCATCGTCGCAGTCACAGTAGCAGTCGCAGCCAGCTATAGGGTTCCCGCACATAGCAAGCTCATTCGGGAGGGTCCGCTCCATGAGCCGAGAGGCTGATACATCAACTGACACATAGTCCAGAGTTGATGTATCCAAAAGTTCTGTATCGTCAATAGGAACTCAACGTCGCATACGGCGCGTCGATCGGTCGCCCGGTCTGAGAGTTATTGCCTTTTTCGTCCCAGGGGCCCGGTTGGTTTTTAAGGAAAAACCAACCCGAACATACTCCAGCTGTGTCCAAACCTCAGGCGGTGTATGCCAAAAGATCTGTCTCACTAAGAGGAACATAACAAAGTTGACGGAACATCAATCGGACGTTCGTAGATCAAGATATGAGTGTTTCCGCTCCGAGGGTCCGGTTGGTTTCGTGTACGAACCAACCCGGATGAACTCAAACTATTCTGAAACCTTGAGTGCGATATTTCAAAATGACCTTATCGTTCTAAGGATCATGTCGCCGCTGACGGCGCGTCGATCATAGGTCTGTTGCCCGAGTTATGGGCAATTGAACCCAAACGGTCTGAAAACGAGGGTTTCGGGCCCGGACCGAGACCCCCCCCCCCCCGGTTGGCCCGAACCAGGTCAACCCGCCCCGGCCTGGGTTGACCAGGCCCAGCACGGCCTGACCCGATGTGGCCCGACCTGGCAGACCGGCCGGGCGTCGGTCCGGCTGGGGACAGCGCACTGTCTGGCTCGGCCTTTGGCCGAGCCGTTTCGGTAAGGGGGGGGGGGGGGGCGCCTGCCCCCCTGTATAACCGCGGCCCCCCAAAATTTATGGGGGCCTTTTGAACCGCCTGGGGGAATTTAATTCCACCGGACCCTCCCCCTCCGGCCGGTCCGACCTAGCCGGCCGGTTCCGGCTCAACGGGACCGGCGGTGGCCGGTCCCCTTCAAGCTCCATCACCGGTGGCCTGGAACCGGTCGCGGCCCTTGTCGTCCGGCGCGGTGCGACGGCACCGCGCCCCTCCGCCGCGGACCTGCTCCGGCCGTGCCACCTTTGATTTCCTTCGACGCGGCGCGACGGCGTCGCGTTCTTAAACTTCTTTCCACGCTGCGGCGCGACGGTGCCGCGTAATACTTGTCGTGTGACTCCCGCTTGGTGCGACAGCACCACGCCATTCCGTTCCATCCACAAAGATTCAAACATGAACATAGGAGGGGGGTTCGGCTGTGTTGGCGCGGTCCGAACCCCCTCTCGTTAAATGATAACATCTAGTCGAAAGTCCATGATGATCGATAAACTAGAATCATGAACGGAAATAATTTAATAAAATAATAATAATCCCCTACCTCGGTTCAGGAACGGTGCACATCAATCGAACTGTGGAAGATGAGCGTCGCCGAGGTCGGGCGTCGCGGAAAATGAACGTCGATTCCATTGTCGTCGAGGTGCGTACTAAGAGGAAACGTCATTGGAAGAAGACGTCGCATTCTTCGGCAGAGGTGTTCTTCGTTGAAGAACAGTGTTCTTCACGTTCTTCGTTGAGGTTGAAGAAGAAGAAGACTCCACGCTTCCCAATCCTCTCAAGGATGCAAATTCTAACAATAATAAAATAAGACCAAGTCTTATTTTATTAACACAACCTAACCATTTGAATTCCAAGAGTTTGAAATTAAGTAACTCACTTAATTAATTATAACAAGTTGTCAAAAATTAATGAAATTGAGTTAATGGGGAGTTAGGAATGTGAGAGGTTAAGAGGGGTTAGGGAGTTAGGGAAATTGAAAAGGTAGGGGGTTCGTGTGGGCCCCAACCTTTTTATTATCCACACATGGGAAGTTGGGTGGATGTGGGCCCCACCACCAACTTCCCATGGGAGAAATTAACCACCTTGAAAAAGAAATAAAATTGATTCAACAATTTTATTTACTTTTTAATTAAGCCCCATTAATTAACTTCTTCTCCCGCACAAACGAAACTACAGTAAAGGTTCCCATAAGCAATTACCGGCGTTGCGAGTTCATTGGTGCCATCAGATTTCAATTCTGAGCACCGGTTCAAAAGATAGGAAATCCCGCTCGTTCATTTACTGAACGTACCCGAGCCAAACTTCAGAAATTTATTCTGGGCACTCCGCGCCTCGGAATCAAGTGCCGTCAGAAACCGCCTTCTTGTAAAATTACAAAGAAAATTAAGAAAAAATTTCCCTTGAATTTTACGGGTCTTTAGAACTATTTTACCCCACACGTTTTGGGGGCATGATACCAACTAGGTGGTTGTTGACCGACTCACCAAGTCGGCCCACTTCCTACCCATCTGGTAGCAGACTTCAGTAGAGATCTTGGGATGGCTCTACGTACAGGAGATAGTTCAACTCCCTGGATTCCCATAAATGGTAGTCTAGGATCGACACACATGCTTTACATCCCAGTTGTGGAAGGGGTTTCAGGAGGCATTTGGGACTTAACTACACTTGAGTACTACTTTCCACCCCCAGGCTGATGGTTAGACAGATAGAACTATCCATATTTCTAGGGCATGCTATGTGCTAGCATCTTGGACTTTGGGCGTTGTTGTGAGGATCACCTATCAATGGTGTAGTTTGCATAAAACAATAAATACCACTCAACCATTGGTATGACACCATCTGAGGTGCTATATTGGAGACCATGCCCGTCACTGTTGTGCTAGGAAGCCCCAAGTAAGTAAACACTCATGGGTCCAGAGATGACACAGGCTACCACTGAGAAGGTATGGGTCATCTAGGAGTGGATGAGGAATGCACAGTGCACGAATAAATCTTATGCTGATAAGAGATGGACTCCCTTGGAGTTTGATGAGGGTGACCATGTGTTTCTTCGGGTCTCACCTTGACTGGGATTGTGGAGATTTGGCCCGGGAGACCGGCAATCGATGAGGTTCATCGAACCTTTTCAGATTCTGATCGTAGTTGACGAGGTGGCATACCACCAATCTCTCCCCCCATAGATGCCCCCGGTGCATAATTTCCTCCATGTATCACAGCTGAGGAGGTATGTGCATGATTCATCACACTTCATCGTATGGGGTGTGTAGGATATTGACGATGGGGTGACATTTGCTGAGTTCCCAGTAGATATTGAAGATTGACAGGAGTGGGTCCTTCGTGGATGGTCCACTCCTCTGGTGCGCATTTTGTGGCCGTACGTGAATATCTAGGATAGAACTTTGGAGAGGGAGGCGCAAATCTAATCTTAGTACCCCCATATGATTGTTAATCCCTTATTTTTTATTACTGTGATATAAATCCCTAAAGGTGGGGGTAATGTAATGTCCCTGAAATTCCATGTAATTATATTATTATATGGGATTATTTTGTTTCATTTTTAAATAGAATGTATTTTCCTTCATCCCATACCTGACTCTATTCTTCTTGATTTCCTATGAAAAACATTTAAAAACATTGGATGAGCATAAAAATCTCAGTATTGGAAACATAAAGAATGAAAACTATTTGTCATGTGAAAACATGTTAACCATGAATATGTTATCATAAATTAATACCTTTTACCTTCAAGATGTAGTAAATATACTTCATTGGATATAAGCTCTTTGATTACCATTTTGTAACCAAAATATTACCATAAATTCCGTATAAATAAACATATAACATGTAAAGTTATATTGGGACACAAACATACTTAAATTTATTAACCATTCTTTTCACATCCTCTCATATCACTAAATGCAATAGCCAAATGGACGACTCCCATACCTAATGCATTGGAGGTTATAATGTAACCAACCATTATAGGTTTATCACAGAACCACCCATCGTCGATTTATCATGTAACCACCCATCTTTGATTTATCACATAACCACCCATCAAATGTCCATGTACCAATATATAATCACAACACATAAAAAGCATAATAGAAAAATAACATTTCCACATTGAAATTACAAGAGATTATTTCAAGATATAGACATAAGAGAGACATTATCAAAACAATTTTCAATACCAAAATACCTAAAATAAGAATGTATTATTTAATTTTCTTTTTAAAAACATTACATCTTGTAGAAGATTCCAAATACCAAATAATGGTCTTATCGGCAGAATGTTTATTATCACCGCATATGTTAAAAAGTTTTCTTTTTTCATTTAGTAAATAACTTCATAGAAAAATATTCCTATTGAAAACCATTGAATGAAATTAAAATTCAAAGTGTTTTTTATACACTGATTAAATGAAAGCGGTGTATATTATAAAAATATTCCTCAATGAAGGGAGATTGAGATGAAGACTCATACCTTGAGTCTAAATTGTCACGTACAATCGTTACGATCCTGAATAATAAACATAGGTTAATTTATACATTATTTAGAACCTTTTTAAGTCTATTATTCCTTTTATATCACTTTATACCATGTTATAAAAATTACATAATTATTTAAGTTCATATCATACTTTTTCTCGATATTCGGTACATATGTCAAAAATAAACTTGTTTTGATATAAATTTAACATTTGGTAAAACATCCATCATCTCCAGAATATTATTAATTATTTAAATATCATATTTTTCTAGTATATATGTATTTATAATATCATAATATTTTTGAGATAAGAAATGAAATTCACTATTGATGTAGACGGTTAGTCGTGTGTACGCATGAACACTACTTTCATTTATTTTTCATATTAAAAGAATAAAAATAAAATTATATAAATGTATATAATAATACCATTATTATATTATTGTGATTTATGTCTCATTTCTTTAATAAAAACATCTTTTATATGTTCCATGTATAGCAGGAACAAGTCACATCACTTTGAGAGGGTGGTAGTCCACACTTCTTCAAACGAAATTATAATATTTACACAACAAGGAAAGCATAAAGTTATATTATAAATGAAAATTACATAATAATTAGGAAAATATAAATATAATATATATCATACATAAATACAGTACCATCATAATGGCCACCATGAGAGGTGGTATGAGAGAATTGAACTGTCCTCATTTCGTGAGGCAGTAGTTCACCGTACACAGAAACAGTATGTTCTATATCCATTAGATGGAGATGTTTGTAAATGTAGGTATAACCGTTATAATAACAACATACTAGTATATTTAGGATACTATTTTGGTTATTAAATAATGTAATAAAGAGATCTTAGGGGGTTGGAGAAGGAAAATAAATGAATGGAGCTTGAGAGAAGACATTATCTTTAAATTGGGTATCTCCTTTTCAATTGAGCCAAAAGGCTTCCCTGAGTTTACTTCTTCCCAAGGTAAGGCTTCTGGGATGAACTAAGGTATGTTTTGATATTATTTGAGAATAATTTGGATGATCCAAGGGGCTTTATAGGTGTGTGTAAGTGGATATAGGTGGTGGCATTTTATAAGAGGGGGGATTGGAAATTTAGGAAAGTCTTTCAATATTATTTTATTATAAATGGGTTTTCAAATTGAAATAGTTAAAAAGTAATATTTTTCTAGGAAAATATGAGTATGGTTCTACATGATCTCAACCAAAATGTTTTAGAAAAGTTTATCTCCCATATTTAACCTTATCTTTTAGATTTAACCCTTAGTTATATAAAATAACTCTTACCATAACTTCTTGTATTTTTACACTAAATTGTTAATATACCTACTCTAAAATTACAATAAAACCTCAATTGGATGATTAATTAAATTTTTTACAATATATAAGTCATTTATATGAATATTAGATTTTTATGACAATTATATCATTTAATCAAATAGTATTTATTGTAAAAACTCATTTATGTATATTTTTACAGTATTTAGTAATTGTTTTATTTAAGTCATAAGAACTTTATTCATTCACGAAAACTAAAATAAATAAATTATGAAATATCATAATCATCCATAAAATTATTTTATGGAATTAATATTTTCAAATTAAATTTATTTTAATATTTATAATATCATTTATCTGAATCATCTATTAATAAGGTAATCATTGCATCATCATTGTTTCATTAATATATTTATTGATTTAATTTCTAAAAATAATAAATAAAATACCACGATGTAGGAAATATTTTTTTTATTTTTAATGACTCTTTATAGTTAAATATTTCATTTATATAACACCGCCTAAAAATCATTCTAGTAAAAAGATACATTTTTTGGTTTTGTTTCTCTTTACATTAAATTAATTATTATAACATGTCATTATCACATCCAAGTGGCACCATGGGGTCCTAAAATTGACCCAATGATGATCCTTGTTGGCCATATCTCATCCAATAGGATTAAGAAACGTATTATAGTAGTTTTATATTATTATAATATTATTTTCTTCCCTTATTTACCTGATTAAACCTTTAACCATGGTAAGTAAAAAATAATTAATTAAGTTATTATTCATAATTTCCAAAAATAAAAGGGTCCTATTTACATAATTTTGGAATTATTATTCCAAATATGGAATCAATTTTTAAAAATTAGAAACACAAAAGATTCGGTATGTAATTTAAAATTAATTCTCATTGTCAAAACAAGTAATCATGTTTTTTAAAAGGTAAAAACCATCCAAAGATTGATGTGTGTTTATATCTAATTTCAATGTCAAATTACATCCAATGACCAAAAATGGATTAAATGATAAAAACATAATCCAATTAAATTTTAAAATAAATTAAAAATATAATCTAATGATATAAATATATTATACGGAAAGGCAATTTTGAATTAAAATTCATTATTTTTCACTATTCATTATAAAATGAAATTTATCAGAAAAATACCAAAATGACCACCAAAATAAATTATGATGTACTAATTATAATGAACAAGTTTATTTTTTCAAATATAACCTATAAAATTAAAACAACTATATTTAAAAACGGTTCTCCAATAAAAGGTGGTAAAATGAAATTTCAAAAATATTGAGTATTTTATGCTTAAAATTGGATTCATTCACATTATAGGCCTCTAAAATTTATTGGATAATTGTTGAAATATTTAACAAACATGTATAATCATATTTTAGTTAGTTCTATTCATTCCCACCAATAAAATGGCTAGGTTTTAACTACAATTTAAAATAATATTATTATTATATTATTATTATATGGTGTAACTAAATGTTGTGTGTAGTGTAAGATTTTGGAGAAAACTAATGTTGTGTGTCGAGTACACTATCAGATAAAGTGTCCCCTAAATGAAAAAATTGATATATTATTCATAAATAATAATAGATATGAAAACTTATTATTCTATAAATATATGAGATGTTACATCCTTCCCCCCTTTTGAAAATTTCAACCCTATAATTTTGTTTAAATATCAAATAAGTGGGGGTATTTCTCCATCATAGAATTTTCAAATTCCCAGGTTTCCACTTAAATCATATGGGTTATCCACAAAACCTTTACCTGATTAATCACTTTATTTCTCAACACTTTCTCTCTATGGTCAATAATCTATAATATATGTTCTTCAGAAGAATGATTCTTTTCCAACTGAACTACCACTAAACATAAAACATTATATAGATCTGGAATATACTTTCTAAACATTGAAACATTAAAAACATTGTAAACCTGGGATAAATATTGAGATAAATCCACCCTGTATGAAACAGATCCAACTTTCCCCAGGGTTTCATATGTTCCAATAAACCATGGACTTAGCTTTCCCTTCTTACCAAAACGCATTACACTTTTTCTTGCAGAAAATTTGAGAAATACATGATCACATACCTTGAAAGAAAGATCCTTCCTCTGATTATCTGCAAAACTTTTTTCCTACTCTGAGCTATTCTCATGTTCATCTAAATCAACTGAATGTTTTCTACCATCTCTTAAATCAATTATGGTCCCATCAACTTCATATCACCTACTTCATCCATAAAATCTATAGTTCGACACATGTTTCTATATAATTATTCAAATGGCACCATCTATATAATGGAATGAAAATTGATATTATAAGAAAACTCATCTAAACAAAGATAATAATACCAACATCCCTGTTAATTCATTGAACAAGCACAAAGCATATCCTTCAAGGTTTGAATTGTTCATTCTGACTGCCCAACTGATTGAGGATGAAAAGATGTATTGAAATTTAATTTAGTTCGTAATTACTTTTGAAGGGCCTTCCAAAATTTAAATGTGAATCGTTGGTCAAGATCAGATACAATGGATAGGGGACCTTCATTTAACCAGACTATCTCGTTACTATATAATTGAGAAATTTGATCAAGATATAGAGTACCTCAAATAAGAATAAATTGAGAATATTTATTCAATCTATCAACAATAATCCAAATAGAATTCTTACCACAAGAAAGATTTGTTAATCGCACTATAAGATCCATGGATATATTTTCCCGTTTCCACTATGGAACTAGAAAAGTATGATGCATCCCTTTCGGTAATGGTCACTTTTCTTTAACCTTATAACAAGTCATACACTTCACAGTAAAGTTAGCAATATTTATTTTTTTTCCACCAATAATACTTCCTAATATTCATATACATCATTTTACAGCTTTTATGAACTAAAAATAGAGAACTATAATATTCACATTACAATTCTTTCTTCAACTGTGAATCGCAAGGCACATATAATCACATTCCAAACCTCAAAAAAATCTTTATAAATTTTAAATCATTTAACATACCCATCTAAACCAACTATACTATTTTCTGTAACTCACTGTCTTCTTTCTGTGCTTTCTTAGTTCTTTGTGATAGAGATTATTTCACTACCACCTGAAATAATACAATGGAATTCCCTGCACCATAAACCTCCTATCCAAAATTAATCAAATCAAAAACCAAATTATGGCATTGTAAATATAGCATTGTTAACATAGTATTACACTTTAGACCCAACGAATCTACCATATTATTTTATTATCTTATATGGCAACGAACCATTCGATCATAATCATTGATTAATTCCAGCCATCTCCTCTATCTCATATTTAATTATTTTTGAGTGAATATATACTTTAAACTTCTGTGATTAGTATATATTTTACAGTTTACACCATAATAATGATTTCTCAAAAATTTTAATACAAAAACAATATCAAATAGTTCAGAATCATTTGTAGTGTAATTTATATCATGATCTTTCAAATGACATGAAGTATAACCAATTACATGATCATTCTACATTAAGGCACAACCATTTCCTTTTAATGATGCTTCATTGTAGATAACAAATACACAATTCCAAGAATGACGGGCCAAAACTAGAGCCTTTACCAGTCTTTTTTTGAGTTCTTGAAAAAAATAATCACATTCTTTTGTCCAAATGATCTTTACACCCATACATGTCAGCTATGTTAGTGGGCTAGATAACAGAGAAAATAATAAATCAAACCTTCGTTAATAACCCACTAACCCAAGAAAACTATGAATCTCTTTCATTTTGGTAGGTCTTAGCCACTCTTCAACAAATTTTCTTTTATAAGGTTCGATATTTATTCCATCGATAGAAAAAAATATGTCCATGGAATGAAATTTTTTGTAACTAAAATTCACTATTACAAAACATTATATATATTTTCTTTTCTTTTGAGGTTTGGAAAACAATCCCTATGTGAATTTCATATTCCTCCTGGATTTTAGAATATACCAAAATTTCATCTATAAACACAAACACAAGAATATCCAATAACTAATGAAAGATTCCATTCATGAGATTCAAAAATACAGCAGGTGAATAAGATAACCCAAAGTTCATAACTAAAAACACATAATGCCCATATCTCATTTGAAAAGTTGTCTTTGGAATTTATTCCTCCCTCACCTTCAGTTGGTGGTACCTAGACTGCAAATAAATCATCAAAAAATAATGATCTCTCTAGATCTAATCAAACAAAACATCCATATAAGTAAAATGATACTTGTTCTTAATATTTATGTTATTCAAGGCTTTGTAATCAATACATAGTCTCATAAAACTATATTTATTTTTTCACAAGAAAAACCATAGGACCCCATTGTGAAGTTCTTTGTGTAATGAATCCTTTATCAAGTAATTCTAACAATTATTTTTTCAATTCTTTTAGTTTTACATGATCCGTTTGATAAGGGGGTTTATAAATAGTCTTAGCATCTGGCACTAAAACATCATTAAATTAAACCTCTCAATTAAGAACAATACCATAATTTTAACCAAAAAAACATATGTAACTTCTTTCACAACTAGAATGTCACTAATCAAATTTTTTTTTTCTTTTCCACAATATTATCCAGATAACATTCACACAAATCATTAATAAAGCATTCAACTTCATGGTATGTTATCAAAGGTATGAAATCATTGAAAAAAACATTATTATCATTGTAATATATTTTAGCATGATATAATGAAAGCCATTCCATACCCAAAATGATATCAAATTCCACTATGGGATGTTCAACACGATTTTCCAGAAAGACCTTTCCACTAATGATAATAGGATGATTCTAATAAATCCCAGTTTTATTAATATTTCCACCTATAAATTTTTCAAAAATTTCTATATCACATTCTTGAGGTGAACTTTCCAATTTACATGAAAAGCACTAATTAATGAAAGAATATGATGATCTAGAGTCAAATAGAGTATTGGTATATTTTGGAAAAACTTGTAACATACCTAGAAACTCATCATTTGTTAGAACCACATCCACCCTAATAGTTAAAAATGATTCTTCCATTCCCTTCTGATTTAAATCATGTTGGTTTTTACTATGGGTAGTCAACATTAGACACACATTTTCAAACTTTACTAACTCATTTTGTCTAAAACATATTACCACTAGTTTTTCATTTCTTTCTAGGTCATCCTCCTTATAGTCATGAGAAATGTGACCATTATTACCATATCAGAAGCACTCCCCGGACTATGAGAGACATTCTCAAGGATTATTTTTACCACACCTCTCTGGAGTTATAGATTTATTTTTCTTTCCTCCTAGATTATTTTATGAATTCTTTCCCACTAACTGCCAACTAGAATGCTTCTTTTGTTTTCCCTCATGGAACACATGATCATCAGAAAATTCCATTTCAACCTTCTTGGTACATAGTAAATGCTTATAATATCTTGTGAACTAACAAGAATCTAACACCATTTGATATTTCGGTTGAAATCCTAATTAAAACTATTTTATATTACTATCAATATTATGTATAAAACTTTGGGAATATCTTGAAAAATAGGTGAAATATTGTTTAATATATTGACATAGAATATTCCTCCTTTTATCTTAATTACAATAATTTATTTTATTTACTATGTCGAAAAGCCTTAGGAAAATATTTATCATGGAAGATATTCTTAAATTCGTCCCATTCCATGGCTTCAATCTCTTCACTTCCTCGGATATTTTTAATCATTGACCACTATTGATCTGCTTCACCTTCAAAATGATAAACAGAGAGATGAACCTTCTGATTTCCTTGACACCCCCATTACATCAAAAATATTTTCCAATTATTTAATCCACCTTTGAGATTACATAGGGTCAAATGATCCACTAAATGATGGGGGTGTTGCCTCTTGAAATTATCCATGATCGACATATTCCTCTATGGTTAGTCCGGTTGATATTTTGCATAGACACTGATACAATTTATAACCTATGTCAACTAAGCCATCACTTCAAAAAACTATTCATTTCCAATTCTAATCATCACAGGATGTTTATTTTGAGGGTTATTTCCCTCGGTATGCCTTCTTAGTATAGTTTCCTTATTTCCTCTATAGAAAACTATTCTGAACAAACATATCTTAAACAAAGCAATATGGTAATGTTAAAAATATATATCATTTCAATTTGACCATAAAGTAACAAAATATTTTATGGATATTCTATTAACAATATCTAACTATTAATTTTATCTATATTGACCTCTAATACAAACTAGAAGGCCCCATCCTAAGACGTTACATAATATTGAGATATGTCAACAATAATACATTAATTTAGTATGAGGATCTTTTTAGGTATATAGCATTAGAAAATTAGGTCATAAATCATACATAAGAACTTAAATATTACAAGTAGACAGTTATACTTACTATTCGTTTTTTCCATATAACAAAAACATTTTAAAAAGTAACATGGTTTGTTTCATGTTTACACCGCGTGACTTTTCCTTGATCCCATCATTGACTCTATTATTCTTTTAGTCTAGTGAAAAAAATTACTAAATTTGGGATGATCATGAAAATATCTGTAAGGTAAAGAAAACTAATGAAAACTGTTAATCTAGTGAAAACATGTAAACCATGAATAATTTATCATAAAGTAATTCTTTTCACCTTTAAGATATTGTAAATATAATTCACTGAATATAAGATCATTT
The DNA here is from genome assembly GCA_963277665.1 of Viscum album. Taxonomy (NCBI): domain Eukaryota; kingdom Viridiplantae; phylum Streptophyta; class Magnoliopsida; order Santalales; family Viscaceae; genus Viscum; species Viscum album. The sequence continues at coordinate 1,176,535,258 of OY728134.1, forward strand.
CTTACCCTTTTTGTACACAAAATATTAACAAAATTACCATATAAAGAAATATATAACATATAAAGGTAACATGGGACATAAACATAAATAAATGGAATAACCATACGGTCGACTTCCATTCATATCACTAAATGGAATAGGCATACAGGGGGACTTTCATACACAATGCATTGGAGTTTATAACATAACCGTTTGTCCTTGGTTTATCCTAAAACCACTCATCTTCAGTTTATCATGTAACAACCCATCTTTGGTTTATCATGTAACCACCAGTCAAATGTCCAAGTACCATTATATAATTAAAATACATAAAACAAACATAAAAGAAAAATAACATTTCCACATTGGAATCACAAGAGACCAGTTAAAGATATTGACATAATCAATCCTTTATCAAATCCATTTTCAATACCAAAATACCTAAAAATTAATTTGGTATTTTTTTTCTTTTTAAAAACATTACATCTTGTAGTGGAAGCCAAATACAAAATAATGTCCACTTCGGCAGAAAGTTTATTTCTGCCGCGTATGTTAAAAGACATTCATTTTGGTCATTTAGTAAAATGCTTCATAAAAAATATTACTTTTGGAAATTTTTGAATGAAATTAAAATTAATATTTTTTATATTCCTTTTAAAATAAGTAGGTGTATATTTTCAAAATATGCCTCAATAAAAAAAGATTGAGCTGATGTCCCTGACCTTGAGTCCGACTTGTCACGTGCAATTATTATGTTCCTCCTTAATAAACATAGGATAAATTCTACATTCTTGAGTACCTTTTTTAATTTTATTATTACTTTTATATTACTTTTTACCATGTTATAAAAATTACGTCATTATTTATGTTCATATCAGATGTTTTGTTGATATTCGTTACAAGAGTCAAAAATGAACTTTTTTAATGTAAATTGTCCTTGTAGTAAAAGGACTATAATATCTAGAATATTATTGATGAATTAATTATCATATATATCCAGTATATATGTACTTATTATTTTATTATATTTTCAGATAATAAATAAAATTCACTATTCATGGAGACGGTTGGTTGTATGTACACATGAATGCTACTTTAATTCCTTTATCATATTAAAAGAATAATAATAAAATGATATAAATTTATATTCTAATAGAATTATTATATTAATTTTATGTATGTATCATAGTTTTAATAAAACAATCCTTTATATGTTCCATGTATATAGGGAATTATTAACATCACATTCAGGGGGTGGTAGTCCACACTTTCTCAAACAAAATTATCATATTTACAAAACATGGAAAGGATAAAGGTATGCTATAAATAAAAATTACAGAATAATAAGTGAAATATTAATATAATATATATCATATATAAATATATTTCCATCATAATTGCCACTAATATAGGTATTAGAAGAAAATTTAACAATCATCATTTCGTGAGGCTGTAGTTCACTATACATAGATATATTATGTTCTATATCCATTAGATGGATATGTGTGATAGTGTAGTTTTAACCCATAGCATAACATCATCCTAATATATTTATTATACTGGTTTTTCATAAAATAATGGAATAAATAGAGGTTATTCTGATGGAGGAGGAAAATAAATCAAAGGATCTTGATAGAAGATGTTACCTCTAAATCGGGTAACTCCTTTTGATTTGTTCTAAAAGGCGTCTTTTAGATGCCTTATTCCCATGTTAAGTCATCTAAGGGAAACATTACAGATTTTAGGATCTTATTTTATAATAATTCGGACAATCATAGGGGCTTTAGAGGTGTGATTATGTGGGTAGAGGTGATGTCCTTTTACATGAAGGAGGATGGGAACATTACGAAAGTCTTGAAATGTTATTTTAATATAAATTTATTTTCATATTATAATAGTTAAAAAGTGATATATTTCAAGGATAAGAGGTTTATGGGTCTAATTAACCTCAAAAAGTAGGTTTTATACAATTTTAGGTCCCAAATTTAGCCTTATCTTTTTTTCCTTTAACCCTTAGTTATATTAATTAACACTTACCATGTATGCTAGTATTTTTACACTATATGATTAATATATTTACTATAAAATGACAATAGAAACTCTAGTAGATAATTTATGGAATTTGTGACATTATATATGTCATTTGGATGAATATTACATTTTTATGACTATTATATCATTTAATGAAACAGTATTTGTTTTAAAACTCATTTATGTTAATTTTGACACTATTTAGTAATTGATTTTTGATAAAGTCATAACAACTTGATTAATTCAAACAATGTAAATTAAATCAAATATAACATGTCATAATAATCCATAAAAGTAGCTTACAACATCAAAATATTAAAATTATATTTATTTTTATATTTATAATATCATTTATTTCAATATTCCATTAATAAGGCAATCACTGCATAATCATTGCATCACAAATAAAATTATTTATTTAATGTCTAAAAATTATAAATAAAATACCATGATGTAAGAAATATTTTTATATTTATAATTAATATTAAAAGTAAAATATATGATTTATATATACCAACCATAGAATCATTTCAGTAAAAAGATACATGTTTATGTTATATTTCTCTTTACATTAAATTAATTATTATAACATGTCATTATCACGTCCAAGTGGTTTTATAGGGCCCTAAATTCAACCCAAGGATGATCATTGTAGACCATATCTCATGAAATAATATTTTCACACATGTTAGGATATATTTATATTATTATAATATTATATTCTACCCTTATTTACCCAATTTACCCTTTAACCAAGGTAAATAAAAATAATTACAAAAGTTACTATTCTTAATGTCCCAAAATAAAAGAGACGTATTTAAAAAATTTGGGTCATATAATTGTAAATATGGATTCTATTTTTCCAAATTCATGATATAGAATTTATATTAATTAGTTAAATATTAATTCTCTTTGTAAAAAAGAGAAATAGGGTTTTTGAAATGTAAAAAACATCTAATGATTGACGTGCGTTTATATATAATTTCAATGTGAACTTACTCAAAATGAAGAAAAAAATAGATTAAATCATAAAACATAATCTAATTAAATGTTAAAAATAATTTTAAAGGTAATCTAAATATATAAATAAATTAGATGAAAAGGCGGTTTGGAATTAAAATTCATTGTTTTTCATTATTCATTAAAATATGAATTTTATCTGAAAAATACAAAAAATTACCACCAAAGTAAATTTGGTTGTAAATCTAAAACAATAATTATATTTTTTAAAATAAAACCTATAAAAGTGAAAAAATAGATTTAGAAGGGGTTCTCCATCGAATTGTTGTAAATTGACCTTTTAAAAATATTAGGGTACTTTATGCTTGGAATTGGATTCATTCTCATTTTAAGCCTCTAAGATTTATTTGATAAAAGTAGAGACATTTGAAAAACATGTATAATAATATTTTAGTTAGTTATATTCATTCCCACAAATACAATGGCTAGGCATTAGCTACCATTTAAAATAATAATATTATTATTATTATTATCAAATTATTTTTCGATATAACTCAATGTTTTGTGTGACGTACGATTTCAGAGAAACCTATTATTGTGTGTCGAGTAAGCTATCAGATAAGTCATCTACTTAACATTAAATTAAGATCATATTCATAAATATTAATAGATATGAAAATTTATTATACTTTAAATACATGGGATGTTACAATGATGGTTCCCTAAAAGGAAGAACTAATGTAAACTCACCCAATATCCCCTTATATCATATAACATTTCTCCATACCACATCCCTCAACTGCTAAAAGGTGTTATTCCACAGCCAAGGCTCCATAGCCTAGCTACCCACCTAATTGTAAGTATCTCGAAAATAGATCCTCTGGATCCCTATGTCTCATCCAACTCTTCCACATAGCAGTAGCAACCCCTATAGCAGAGCCTAAGGCTCCATTCCACATGAATCTTCCTAGTGGGATTTTTAGCTTCAAACTCTCTTTCCCCATAGAAACCCCGCAAAACATCCCACATATACCTCTATCACTATAATTTATTCATGGTAACTGGTTTTAAGGTCTAATATGTTACATTGTGGAATCAACACTCACTTTTTACAAAAACACTTAATCCTTTTCATGGGGATATTAAAAAAACTTGGTCACTAGCCTAGAGATAAAGATATTTCATCTAGTTTTCCATATAACATTTCTTCATGATCAGAGCCATTCTCATATCGTGATGAATCATACACAATTTCTAAATCATTTCTTCTAACAATTATGGTCTGAAAAAATTTATTTCCCTATGTTAAACACAATAATATGGTGTCAAACATCATTTTCAACATAATATATCAAAATGATCATTTTATACGTGAGAATAGAAACAGTTATTATAAGAAAAATCTACGAAAGTTAGATGTTTATCTCAACATCCCAAATAATTCATTGTAAAAGATTAAATAATATCGTTTAAATATGGAATTGTTCACTATGATTGTCCATATGATAGAGGATTAATGGTTATAATTAAATTTAATTTAGTACCAACTGAATTCTGAAGTAAATTACATAAATTATAAGTGATTTTAGGATCACGATCGGATATAAAGGGAAGAGGGACTCCATGTAATTAAATTATTTTTTATCATAAATACTATAAAGTTAATTCAAATACATATCATCTTAAATGGAAAAAAATGAAAAAATTAATTTAGTTGATACATAATTACCCAAATTTCCTTATCAACTTGATATGTTCTTGGTAATCTCACCGTGAAATCCTGGGATATATTATCCCATTTTCATTAGAGAATTGGAAAAAATTGAATCACCCCCTTCTGTAATTTTCATTTTTCCTTAACCTGTTTAAAATTAATGAATTTTATAATAAAAGAAGAAAAACCTTTATTTATTCCTTCCCAAAATAAATATTCTTTAAAGTTCACTATGCATTTTTTTCTCCCATAATGAAAAAATAGATAATAATTATCCTTACACAATAGTTATTTCATCAACTAGGGGGCACATGAAACACTAAAAAAATATGAATCTAAAAACACCTTATTTTCAATATTAAATTAAAAAACATTCCCTTTTTTAACAATTTACATTTTCCTATAGTTCAGAATCTTTTTTCTAAGCCTAATTTATTATGTCTGGAAAAGTGCTTTTAAATTAAACCTGAAAATGATGATGGAAGTTCCTACATGCCAAATTTCTAATCAAAACATTATCAAGTAATTTAAAAACTATCTTTTTCCATAAATAGAATAATTAATATATAATTTTATTTCCCAATGAAAGCATCATTTACACTATTTTCTTTACATTAATGGTCTTTAATTGTGTATTCATAATCCTTTATCAATTCTTTTCACCACCTCCATCTTATGTAAAACTATCTTTGATTGAATAAAAATAGAAATATTTTATGATCAATATATATTTCCCACTTTAACCTATATAAATTATTTCGTTACATTTTCAAATCAAATAATAATTCCCACAGTTCAAGGTCACATGTTAAATAATCATTCTTAGGGGAATTTAATTAACTTCAATCAAATACAATTATCCAATAATTCTATATTTAAACCCAACCTAGACCCTTTAAAGAAGAATCTCTTATATAATAAAATCATCATTTTTAGATGGTATGTCCAATACTAGACCATTAACTAATATTATTTTTAATTCCTAGAAACATTCATCACATTCATTCACCTAATTATTTTCATAATAACATAGTCAGTGGTCTTGATAACAATGAGGATATTTAAAAACGCATTGGTAATAGCCTACTAATTTAAATGGTATATGAATCTCAGTAACATTTTTAGGCCTTTTCCATTCAACAACCACATTGGGTTTAGTCGGATCATTAGTTATGACATCATTATTAATAATATGTCCAGGGAATGAAATATTTCTTAACTAAAAATAACATTTAATAAATTTTTCATATAATTAATTTTCTATCAATATTTTTAGAATAATATATTGATTTTTGTCATTATCCTAATAAAATTTATAATAAACCAAAATATCATCAATAAACAACAACCAAATATTTATCCAAATATTCATTGAAAAATATATTAGTAGAATACTTGAATAAATAAATAGAATTCATTAACCAAAATTGAATAAAAATACTCATAATTTCCATACCTAGTACGAAGCTCTATCTTAGGGATTTAATACTCATTATCCTTCATTTGATTGTACCCAAACCTATGAACATTTATCAATAAGTACCAGGATCCCTCGGGTTGATTTAAAAAGTAATTGACATGAGGTAACATTTATTTATTTTTCAAATTGATTTTATCTTATAGTCTATACTGATTTAAAAAACTCATGGAACCCTCATTATTTTAAGAAAAAAATAGAGCCACGCCATAGTAAAGTGCTATGTGGAATGAAAATTCTATCATGTTATTCTTGTGACTAATTTTTCAATATTAGACTTTATACTTGATCCATTTGATAAGGGGTTTATAAATTAAAATAGCATTGGGCATGAATTCAAATGAAAACTCAACATCCCACTTACTTTTATTACCATAAAAAACATCCTGAAAAAAATCCAGCTATTCATTTACTATTGTGACATAATTAATCTAAATAGTTCACTTATCTACAATAATATGAGCTAGATAACATTCATTTCTATATTTTTACAGTTTCTCATATTTTTGGTTTTCTATATAATATTTTTATTGATTATTTTATAAAAAATAGTAATCATTTTGAAAAATAAATTCCTTGGTAGCATGATAAATTGAATTTTGAGCTATACCATGAATAAAATAAAAGTCATCACTAGAAAAGGAAATATGGTTTTTTGGAAAAAAAATACAATTATGATAGTATAAAAATATTTATAGAATCTTGTTTCCTTAATAATTTTCCCATGTGTTTTTATTAAAAGGAATGAATTCACATATTGAGTTGAAGTTTTCATATTTTAAACAAATTTCCAAAATATTAAAGAATATGTAGACCCTGAATCAAACAAGATGTTAGCATAATCTTAATAGAATATTAATATATATTTTAATACTTTATTTTGTGGCCTAACATTTGTTGAAGTGTTTTCAAAGGATTCCACCACAATATATTTCTTATAGTCTTGATTCTTCCAATAATTCATGATCATCTTTGTATGTGCATCTACATAATTACCAGACTCATTACATTTGTAACGTCATACTTACTATTTATCAAATTTGGTCTTACCACTTCAAAGATCATGTTATTTTCAATCACGATCTATATGACCAAACATACAACATTGTAACAACTTATAATATTTAATAAAACATTCCCAAGTGTGGTTTTTACCATATCCATCAAACACTGAAAAACATGAATTTTTTACCTTTACATTTCCTCAATGGATGCTACCCACATTTTATCCTCATAGGCTAATTTTTCTACTTGTTTATTTAAAATGAATGATGATTAGTAAACTTCATTTATACAATCTTAGTACAACAAAGAGTTTTATTATTACATTTAAATTTATGAGAGTCAAATTCCCTTTGATTTCTTGGATTAAATACCAAGTAAAACTGATTAATTATCAATATCTAAAATACAAATTACTATGTAACATGTTAATATGGTTATTTTTTAATTCATATGATTACACTATATCATTATTCTTTTTTTAATTCAAAGAATTAATTTTACATCCTATGTCAAACATCCTCAAAAAATATTTATCAAGAAAAACATTCTTAAATGTTTCATATTCCATAGAATCAATATATTCACATTCTATAGTATTAATGAACATTCAACATTTTTTATCATCTTATCCTTCAATAATGTCAATATAAAGAGTTTCCTTTTGATAATCCTAATGACCGATTACAAAAAATATCATTTCAAGATCATTGATCCATCCCGCAGCTACAACAGGGTTAAAATACCAAAAACAATTTGTAGTGTGTTGTCTCATAAAATACTTGAATATCATCATGTTTATCTCCGGTTGATATGTTTTCTCACTATCATGGATTCTACCACCAATTATATCTTATGTAAACCAATCCATCATGTTAATTGACATATTTGTTCTAATTCCTACCATTCTAGGTTGTTGATTAGAAGGAAATTTACCTTTTGGTGCCTTTATACATTAGTTTCCCAATTTCCTTGATGGAAACCCCTAATGAACATATATACTTTAAATGATGTTACATTTTAATCATCAAATTATATATCATGAAAACAAAAAATTAGAATATCTTAAGTTTATTTACTTATATTATCGTAACCTCTAAAATTATCTCAACCTTTCATCTCATACCAAAAAAAATGAACCGACACTAATCATTATATTATCTTGAGTTTTAATTAAAGAATCTTCTATATTACTTTTTGAGGAACTTTATAGTTTAGAGATTACATAATTTTTTAATGACACATAAATAAAAAAACCCATACATTACAAAGTAGACACTTCCACACAGTATTTATTTTTCCCTATAATATAATACTTTTAAAATACAATGATTTTATTTCATGGAATATATTCTTAATTTTTATTTTGACCTCATCATTGTACCTAATTATCCTAAAAAATCAATAATAACATTTGAAATTGTGGGAAGACCACAAAAAGATCTTCAATGGAAATATAAAAAGAAATAGAAAAACTTTTTTGTCCACAAATTCTAATAAAAAATTTCTACTTTAAAAAAATTGTGCTTAAAATAAGCATTTTATTACAGAATAAATAAATTACTATGAAAAAAGGTTTTCATAAAATGTTAAAAAAATAAATCATAATTGAACAATAAAATGAATATAATTTTCTTTAAAAACATGAAAAATAAAAAATACTTTTTAAATAAATGTTATACATTTCACTATTATGAAGTGTAATAAAACTCTTTATTCATAACCTCATTAGTCCACCTTTTCAAATCATAAGATTTATATAAAAACCCCATATAAGGGATAGATAAATCATATAGGTTACATATGAAATCATATTCATATATCTCTTATAAAAGGAATACCATATTCAATAAATCCCAATAATCATTTAGGAGAAACCTAACTATTTAACTCTATCCATTTACCCAATGTATGGGAGTGCTATATCGAGCTCACCCATTATTTTTATATAATGAAACCACACGTCATTTTTTTATAAAAAAAACCACTCATCATCAAAAAAACCCAAATGTGTATAACATAATATTAACACTTAAAAGATTTCATTTTTATCATCATAGTTGTAAAAATATTCTTTTCACCCTTATTCAAATCTCTTTTTGATATCAAAATATCCATTGAATTTAATACAATTTTTTAAAATACCTAAAAAAGGGGATGAGTGATCTTATTTAATGGAAAAAAGAAAATAATTTAATGAATATAAATGGAAAATAAATGTTATAGTAGATATAAAAACCACTGAAGTCCTTTATGATAAAGTAGAAAATTTCATTTGTGTTTTTTTCAAAATTTTTTGTATAAAATTCCTACAAAGATACATTTCCAAAACCATTAAAATATTGTTAAAAAAAATAACCAAAAATAAAATTTATAATTTATTAACTTCTGTATAAATAATTCATTGTAATAATTTTAAGAATATTGACAAAGAAGAAAAATATTTATAAAATAAATCATTAAAATATAAAAATATGTTTTTAAATGTAAAGTGACAATTTCCTCATGTCCGAATCATCAGATAGATTCTTTATATTCCTAAATATAAATCTCATGTTAACTCATTAAAATATTAATTACCTTTTATAATTTTACTATTCTTTCTATTTATTTATTTCCATGTTAAATACAATTACATATTCCGTTAAGTTTATGTTAGATGTTTTGATGATATTTGACTCATATGTCTAAAATGACATCGATATGTTGAATATTGTAAAGTAGGTGATTAATAAATAATTTAAATTATAATAATGAAATAATTATAATTTTCAAACATTAATTTTAAATTTAAACCCAACAATAAAATATTATTATGAAAAATGAATTATGTTACAATCATGGAGATGGTATACCATATGTATTCATGAGTAATGTTTCATTTTTTAAAGATGATGAAAAAAGAAGGTAAGAGTAAATAATTTTTTATAATTTTTTTATATAATTAGTATCATATTATTTATTTAGATATACAAATATATATCATCCATGTGATGTGGTCTTAGGAAAATAATCACATCTCTTCACCGAGGTGGTAATCCACAAGTATGCATGAACGATGTGGTCATTTTTAATAGATGAAAAGGTGAGAAATTATATTATATATTATATATTCATAGTAAATAATATATAATTAATATCATATCTATATTTTTAATCCACCATTATAACCTATCATGAGTTGTGGTGATCAAAAACTAGTTACATCAGTTCGCAAGGCGGTGGTTGGTCGTACACGTGAATGATGGTTTTGTTTCCCATTTGATAGGAATGGAGTTGGATATAGGTTTGTAAATTAACTTAATAACATACCCGTATATGATAGATATTAATTTTATTATTTCATATTGATTGATGAATATTTTAAGAATGTATAAGAATAAATAAAATTAGAATACATGGTTAACAACTATACCTCTTCTTTGGGAAACCTCTTTTGGTTTATAACTAAATCCTACCTTGGATAATTTCATAATTGAACAACAGCCTCTTGAAAATGTATAGGGTTGTAAGGAATGGATTTTAGAAGTCAATGGAGGATATTTTTTGGTGAAAATGTGGGAGTGAGATGGTGGATTAGGTTCTCTTTAATAAGTGAAGGGATGGTCATTCATGGAATTAATGACATATTAAATTACTATAAATTCATTTTTATAAAAATGTAAATAAAAATTCATGTTACTATAATATTGGATGATAATTGTTCTAAATACTACCATAAATTACTATTTTTACAAGTTTAGGTTATTTTTGTTTCCTTATCTCTTTGTTTTAACCCCTATTAACCCTTTTGACAATTACAATGATATTAATGATTTTTCACACTTCAAGGGTCAATAATATCACCATAAAAGAAAACAATAACCCATTAATGGAACATGGTTGATATTTTATACCATATACCATTAAAAATTTAAAATATATTACTTTTATGAATTTAAAATTAATTAATAATATATCATTTCTTATAAAATATTATTTTTGTCATCTTTTGAACTATTTAGTTACGTTCACTTTAATGTAACATTGATAAAATTATAATTTGACTATAAAATTTTAAAAAATATGAAATTTTTTATATGTATCTATAAAAATATTTTTAAATTAAAAATAACCCAAAAAACTACTTTTATTGGTTTTTAAAATCATTTTCTTGATTTTTCGACTTCTTGCATATGCCCAAAATCGGTGTTGTGTAAGAATTTAAGATAATTATTTCATATCTAAAAAGTAAAAATATTTTAAAATGTAAAAAATCCATTTAAAATAATAATTTAAAATAAAACAAAACCAATTTTTATCCATATGAAAAAAATTATAAATATTAAAACCAAGATAGGGAAATTTTGTTTTTATTATTTGTCTATAATTATACTAAGGTCATTGGTAGTATAAATTGGAAATAAATTGATAAATATTTAAATGATTTATATTCGTGGTCGATCCACACTTTTCCAACAAAAAAATTCAAGTGTTTTGGAAATTGTTTTCCATATCACATCATTTTTAACAATAATTAACTAAATTACCCAAACTGAGGCGACACATATTTAATACATTTTTTTCATAATTAAAAAAAATATCCTAGATTAAAATTTTAAACCTCATAATTTAAAATATAGAATCATGTTTTTATGATTCATTCTTTAAATTTGGATGAATTTAATTTAATATTAAACCTGAAAATGAGGTGTAAATTTTTTTTCTAAAACAAATGCCTTTTTAAGCATAAAAATGGTTTTATACAAAATTTTTATGTATGTTGATAATTAAAATGGAATTAATTTGACTGTAATTAATAAAAAGTTAATAACAAAATTTTAAAACTTTTTATAAATTAAATTATACCTTGTTAATCCTATAAAACAAAATAAAACTTTTGATAAAAAGAATTATATTTCACTGTTCATTTAAAAATAAAACATTCTAGAAAATTCAAAAAATCCTCAGAATATAATTTGAAAATAATAATTAAAAAATGATGTTTATTTTTTAATATTAATTTTATTTTATTTTTAATTAAATATTTTAATTATAACCATATAAGCATGAAACCCCAATTTATTTAGAAATAAAACCATTTTATTTTTATGAAAAAAATTACCTAAAATTAATATAATTAATATAAGAGTATAAAATATACTTAATAGATATTAATAAGACATGAAAATAAATTATTTTAACATTATCTGGGTTTTAAAATTTTATATCATTATTTCTTTATTAAACTCTTTTACAAAATTTTATTCTTTGCAAAGGTGATTTACATTTTTATTTAGTAACATGTTTTGATGCCTAATAATGAAATTGTGGTTATTAAATAAATTGGAGATAGTAATTCAAAATATTAAAACCAATTAGTTTTATTAAATTACTTAAGTTGATAAAAATTAATTTTAATATATGTACACTAAATTCAATAAAACAAATTTGAAACTTTAATTTTTAAGCCTAAAAATAAATTTATTCTTATTCCTTACCAAGTTATCATCACTAAAAGAATAGCAATTTGATAATATATATATATATATATATATATATTTCCATTCATTAAAAAACATTATTAATCAATTTCATTTTAATTTATTTAATTTATAGTACACAACATATTGTTGAAAAATAATTAAAAAATTGGTCTTTCTAACATTAAATTATTTTACAATGATTACTAACTAATTAAAAATCAATAAATGAACAGTTATTAAATTGTTTACATATAAAATTGAGATATTTATTTAATTTCAAAACTTCATGTTTGATGATTATAACTTTTAAGTAAAAAAATATTATATATAATAAGATAATTGTTTTTAACAAAAAACTTTTCATTTTTCCATGAATAATCAAATTAGTATTATATTCATTTAATTAATGTTTCATGTATTTAATATATTTATTTTAATAATAATTACTTTAATTTTGTCAATAAATTTTGTTTACATCAGTATTTAAAATCAATATATTTAATAAAAATAATTAATTTAAAAATATAGCTTCTTTTGATTTAATTGTATTTTCTTAAGTGAATTAGTATTATTAAAGTTTTCTTAATAAAACACTTTTTATTTCTAATTATCTTTCATTTATTTACCCTCTATATGTATTACATTGTTTTTTTTAATTATAAAATAATAAGGAATTTTTCACTTTAGTCTGGTCTTATGTATAACACAATATATGAGGCACATAAGATTTATTTAAAATGAAATATATACTAAAATCAGAATGTTCTCTGAGGCATCATGTGAAATCATATTCATTATAAAACATTCAAATAACCATTTTAAATATATAACATTTTTGTTTACATCCAAAAATATAATCTCTTAAGAATATATCCTTACAATATTCATTGGGTACCTATATCCCAATCTCACTCATCATTAAATACAACACCCAAGTACATTAATATAGAAAAAAATGAATCTTTAAATTTTCTTCATAAATATCATGAAACAAAGTTCAATTCGTAAATAAAACCCATTAATCTAACTTATAAATGATTTTAATTTTAAATGAAACATTATTCATTGGTTATGATCATGGATAAGATAAATTCTTGAAAAATACATTAAAAATTATAATAGAAAATACATCAAAACTAAAAGGTTTAAGTTTAATAGGAAGTTAATCCCTTACTTTTTTAATATTATTTTTTTAAATGAAAGAAATATAAATAATTATTTTAAAAATTAAAATTTTAAAACCATGAAATCACGGAGAGGAATATTTAAAATAAAAACCATATTATATGGAGGGAAATGCTACCCTTATTAAAAAAAATAAAAAAAGTCTACATTCATACATTTATAAAGAACGTCAAAGTTAATAGAAAATGTATTTAAGAAATCATATAAATATAGAGACACAAATACATAAAATAAAGAATATGTAAATGATATATAATAATATATATGAAGTTTTATAGGGAAATAATATACAATTTCATTAAATGGAAATTTGAGAATAAACAATTTTTTTCAAAATGGGATTGGAAAAGAATCCATTATAAAGATCATAACATGGGAGGTAAAAGGTAACAAGAAATATATTATGTTGTGGAAATATAAATCAACATAAAAAATTGAAAAAATATTAAAAAATATTAAATGGGAAAATATATGAAATCATAGAACAATGTAGTGAAAGTATAAAGGATATAATATGATAAAAGGAAATTCAGTCATGTTTCTTTGGAAAGTTAAAAGTTAAGAAAATTTCAATAAACTCCAGAGAAGGTTCATCACTACATTGGTTCTCAAACTAACATATAGTATAGAGGGTTCTTTTAAATACCATTATGTTTCATTAAAACTATTGAGATATGATCTCATAAAAAATTATATGATTGAAATATAATCCTCATGTCAACTTAAGGTTCCTTAAAAAAGTTAATCGGCGTATTATTTGGAGTTGCGTGTGGTAAGTTTTACATTAAGGATTAGTAGACATTTTTTAATATATATTCTAAGACTATTTTTATTATAAAATAAAATACCTCTTTGAATATGGGTATAGTGAGAACCATTACATAACTTGTAGGACCAAAGATTTTTTTTCCATGAATATGGCTGAAAGACCTAGTGCAGCATCATGCCTACCTCATCCTTCCTACATCACCAGGCCTACATCATGTTTGTATCACTACTTTCATGCAGCACATCCTTACTCATAAATCCCCAAGGATCTTTCTAGGATTTTATCTATGGTCTCTTGTATACATTATTAAAGGGTTTACCACTCATAAACCACCAAAATAGCAAGGAATGTATAGCAATTATTTTTATAGTGTGAAGTATAAAATATATACTGATCATAAGAACTTAGTGTATATATTCACACAAAATTAGTTAAACATGTGGCAATTGAGAAAGATTGAATTTATTAAGGACTATTTTTTCAATACATTACCACATTAGTAAGGACAAAAAGGTGGTTGATTCTTTATGTAGGAAAGATAAAGTTCATTAAACATGATGGGGATTTAAAAAAACTAATTATAGAAAATGGAAAGGAATATTTTAGAGTTCAATGTTGATGATGATGGAATTATAGGATTTTTAGAATGTATATGTGTCCACCTAATACCATGGTTTAAGAAGGATTCATTTTATGATGCACATAGATCATCATTCTTTATCCATCATGGAAATAGAATGATGTATAGAGGTATTAACAATCATTTTTGGTGGGACAACATGACGTGGGTGATTATAATGTATATCTCTTGATTCTTGTTTTACTCACATGTTAAGGCTAAACATAATAAGTCTAAATGGGTGGTGAAACCATTACCCATACCTATATGGAAATAGGATAACATCACCATAAATTTCATTATCCCAACAATTATAAACAACATAATTCTACTTGGGTTGTATTTTACCATCATACACAATAGACATTTTCATATATATTTGAGAATACTTATTACTCGATCAATGTCAAAAAATAAACAAAGTCACAATTTGATCTTATTATTGTGGTGAGGTCCTAACACATATTCATAAAACATAAAACTTAATTTTTAATTGTCTGGTCCATCCTACTACATGTATGGATTCTATATACCAAAACATGACTTTTTGTAGAAGTGGGTTCCCTATCAACAACTTTATCATTGCATTTCTATTATCATTTAATGTATATAATGATATTCGCATGATGTACAGATACCATTATATTTTATACATTTATTAACCCACTATTTAATGGTAATTCCTATAGATTATTTGTTATATCAAAAGGACATATAATATCCTAGGATATAATGGGATCCTCAAGATAGTATGAAACTGATCAAAAATACATGTACTATAGTTTATATACATCATATTGGCTGCACATTGTCTATTTATGACTAGTAGGGGTTGAAAGATTATAGACATTGAGACTTATTATCAGGATGTTCTCACGTTGTGATCTATAGTATTTGAGATCATGAGGACAAACCCACCAATAGTTTCATCACATGTTTCAGGTGTCATTGGGAGGTCTAATATAAAAACATATGTATTGGTCTCTAGATATGATATCATTATCAATGTGTTGCTTTTTATTTCATTCTTTTATGTGAGGAAAAAACAATGATATTGAAACCTTTTTGAGATATCTTATATCTGGTGTTTCATTGGTGGAATTCCATTAGTTGAATGATCAATATACAATTTGTATCATCTAAGGTTAGGAACTATTATCTTGAGATAGGTTGATTAGGATGGTAGTACCTTCATAAATCTATGTACAAGGTAGTAGAGGGTAAATGTCTCCTCACAGATTAGAAAATAAAAAAATAAAGGTCGATGACACAAGTGTTCGTCTGACTTTATGAGATTTTGTTTGATAAAGAGATTATATTAACCAGTGTGGGTTCATAGGTTGGTTGTTATTTCTATGAAAATGTGATGTCTCTTTAGGGGCCTTTGTTGGTTTCTTGACTCTATGCATGGTCTATGAATATTATTCCCAACAATTGAGAAAAGGTCCAAAAGTTTCTTATAGAAAAGCTTATTCAAGAATCATCCTTATTCCAGTGAATAGGTATATAGGATGTGGTCGGCCACACCATGGGGTATGAGCATTGTTAAAGAATTATCGATCATCGAAAAATAAATAAATTCATTAATATTCAATTAAAAAATAGTTGGGATAAATTTATTTTTTAGCAGTATTTAAATTTTTTTAAGTAAATTCAATAATTAATATTACTCAAATGACTATTATTTTAATATCCAAGGTTCATTGGATATTAGAGATAGTTAGGAGACGCGTTAAATGACATAGTTTTATCACATAATATATTTAATATATATTTTATTCTATAATAAAATATAAATAATATTTATGATGTGGTTTAGTACATAATAGTTACTAATTTATTGCTTATATAGTGAATGTTTAATATACAAGGGAGGAGGAACCCTAACATGATATTTGAGGCATCCACTATATATGTAAGAGAGGGGATTCTTTCCATGGACTATTTATTCATTCAGAATGAGATATTATCTCTTCTTCTTCATTCTAAAGAGAGAAAAATTCACTCCTAATGAATAATCCCTGATCGCATGCACGGGTATGAGGCACATGATCAAGGTGATCATCATGGTGTCCAAGAAAACGTTGAAGATCAATGCTAGAAAATGGAATTTGAAGAAATATATGATTTTAGATTATTGAAGTATGTGTGTATTATTTATAGTGATCTTTTCTCAGATCCGTTGAAAAACGGTCAATGGAATCATTCGACAGATGAGCACACTTCAGTTCGAATGACGAACATGATATTTTTATTTAATTTCCTTTAAATAATCAATGCAAGATAGTCACACCATACCAAATATTAGATCATCAAAGAAAATAGGTTCCATCACTCTAATGTCAAAAAATTAAAATTCCTAGCCCAAAATATTCTGATGCAGCCCTAGTTCCTTCAATTTGTATCAGAGCCAGTGTATAGAGTTTTTTAGCAAATAAATTTATTTTTATTTAAATTTATGTAAAGAGATTTAAATATGTCCCACAAATAAAACCAAAATATATCCTAATACTTTCATATGGATCAAAATTGGTTTTTTGGGTAGTAAATTTTGAAACAATATATTTGTGTTCTTTCATCCAAATAGGTGAATCGTAACAATTTTTGGGTTTTCCATCCAATTTTCAACCATGTCTAGGTGGGCAGTATAATATTTGGTGGTTGAATATTTTTCTACATTGATTAATTTGTTTTGGTTTTACCATTTCCTAAAAATTATAGGCATGAAAAACATAAAATAGAATATAATAAAATTTAGTATGACCAATATTTGAAAAAAATAAAAAATGAGAAAAAAGGGAATATCTTTATGTGGGGAGGAGCATCACTGATTGGAGTATTAAAAAATATTTTATTAAAATAAAAAGGATCCAAATATTCTTGTGGAAGATACTCAGAGAAAGTCCCCCCCCCCATCACCTCCCTTCCTGTTCACCAGTGTGCCACCCTTGTCTAAGCTCTATCTAGCCTCACCTAAGACGACCACTTCCCTCTCGCATAGATCTACAACTGGCATCCTCTATAGGCCCCCTCTTTAGACAGTCAACTTCTAGCGGTTTTACTATGGTGAATCTAGACACTGCCACTCCTCTATCTATAGATCACAAGGGCCTCGCAGACCACCACCCCATCTCTTCCCATCCACTACATGCCCCTTTGGTTGCACTACCTCAATTTGAGCCCATGCCTACCCCCCCCCCCCCCCCCCCACTATTCTATTAAGATCTGAATCAATTTCCTAATCGAGGTCATGACTACATTCTCTGATCCATTACATGGTTGCCACCTCCCTCCTACCTCACTAGCACCTCCCGTGGATAATACCACAACCCACAGTGAGGCTTCAACCGATTAGATCTGGTCAGACCTAACTAATGCAGCTACTGCTAGTTCTTCGTTGGGTTCCCCTACTTTGGTTGATTCAAGCAAGCGTAGAACCCTATATGGAGTGGTAAGCATTTCCACCTTCTATTCCAATCCCATTCAACCTAATCCACCCCAAAATAGTTTATGGAGGGTCATTACAACTTTTAATAGGTCTTGGTAGGTCTGACCTTCCATGAACACCCATGCACATGGTTTACACAGCACAAAATGTGACAAAAAGTGTTCTGGTCAACCCATACATGCCCGACGCAGTGTTTACGGACCTGGTTATTTATTATATAATCAACAAATAATTTAAATTTAGTAATTAAATTAAATAATTAATATTTAAATTATTTTATAAAAATATTACATTTTAATATTCTGAAAATTAATTAACATAATCATAGTTATTAAATTAAACAATTTCAGTAATTAAATTTTTCTTATTAGAATTAAATTAATTTTTAGACAGAATAAAAATAAATTATTTAAATTTAATAACTAATTTAATTTTTTGGAATTTCCATCATTATTCAACATTATAGAAATTTAATTTTTATCACATGTTTGTTTTTATACCAGATAGTGTTGAGATAATTACCATACCTGTGAATTTCTTGGTTAATTTCATTATTTAATTATTACATGTCTGTGATGATTATAATAATTACCTAAAAAAATATTGTTCTTCACATCATCTTTTTGTTCAATATGTATAAGGTCATGAGTTTCAAACTTATTTGTTGTATATTCCACTCCCTAGACCTCCTCACATGCATGTGAGTATACATGTATAGTTGATGGTGATGTTTTTAGCTAGAGACCCTACCAAGAAGAGACTATACACAAGACACGATATGTATACAATAGACTTACTATGAGTAATGTATCAAAGTCAAGATCTGACTCAGGAATGATACCCCTAGGTCATGTTTGATCTATTAAATTTTAAAATGGATCAACAAATATTAGATTCTCAAGACCAATCTTTTAATTATTTCATTTATTCATTTTTTGGTATTTTATAAAAGTGCATGATTACTCTAATATCACATAAAATAATACATAACAAAAGGCCTAATTATGAGACGATTATTTTTCTATTAATGTTCATTTTTGAGTGAAAAAACATAAAATGAAAAGATTAATATAAAGAGATTACATTCATTGTAAAATATTTAAAAAAGCCTCCTAGAAATATTGGGTCCCAAATGACTTCAATCATTTGAATCTAGTAAAAGTCGAGTGTTTGGAATCTCTTAAGCTAAAGTAGAGGTTTCATCCTAATACCAGGTAGTTCTTACAAGATTGATGGATTTTTTTAAAGGTCAGGGACGAAGCCTCATTTTATTATTTATTGAAAAACAACTTTTTAGACTAGGTAGAGGGAGAACCATTACATAGCCTGAAGGTCCAAGTCCATGTGGCCTGAAAACTAGGCTTGAAAGCCCATTTTTTTGCCCAAAGGGCCCCTCGGTGAATAGTACTGCTACAGTACTCGTATTGAATTAACTAAAGTTTTTATAAAATACATACCTGAATATAACATTATATACCTTTATAGGAAATCATATAGTAAATCATAACGATGATTTGGGAAGCTGATACTTTACATAACAGATCAAGGAGCCTTAAGTTAATGTGACTGGCTATTCAAACGTATACCTTGAACTCCCTTAGTAGTGGAATATCCATTGCTTGTAGACTATGAGGTGATAGCCAAGGATCCTTTACACTAGAATACTCTAGTGACATAGTATTCTGATTCTAGTGTAGAGGGTTTTTATAGTATAATGAAATAATTGGTCATATTTAATGATATAAATAATCAGAAATGTCTAATCAGTAATGAAGATAAAATTACTAATATATATGATTTTATTTTATTTTTGGAAAATTTATAGGTAATACCACAAGAAACATTGTGATAATTCTGGACAAATAAAATTAAAAAAATAGAACTAGTTTCCAAAGAGTAGTACATGCGCTTGGGAAAAGTACCACAACATTGTAAATTCAATGTGCGAGTGTCCCCAATACCTGTTAATTCACTTCAGGAATCAAGGATTTCAAAATTCATACATGAGACTCGTGTATGATGCCTATTATGGTTTTTTAAACATTTAATCATCAACACTCGATGTGATTTGTGGACACTACATCTAGATAAGGATGGTTTTATATTTTGTCTCATGTTTGAGAAGCATGGAAGGAGAAAGTGATGTGCATATATGAATAAGCGATGATTGCATTGGAGATGTGTAAATTGAAGTATTTATCATAATAATTAAATGTATACCTTTATCATATAAATTTAACCCATTTCTCCAATTTCATTTAGGATTAAAAGAATAATGGTGTAGAGAAAAGTATTTTTTGCCTGCTTTTTACAGTTAGGCAATAAAATAATAATATTAAAGAAGGATTAATCCATGTTTTTATGCTGAAGAAGTTACAAGAAAAAGATAAAAGTTTGATGAAATTTGTGAATTTAGAATAATCCTTAACTACAATATATTTCAAAGAAAGAGGTGTTAAATAAGATGTTATTTTCTTTTAATATCATAAAATAAATTCTATGTAAGATAAATCTAATGAAATGAACTGAATAAGAAAGTACTCACTTCTTCATTAGTGAATATTTATAAATTTCAAATAATATATTTATTTTACTTATTGGTTATTAAATACAATATTCCAATCACAAATATGTATTTTAATATAGTAACAAAGTAATTATATAAATTTTACTATAAGTAAGGTGTATTTTTCAAGTGTTTGAGAAATGGTGGTCTAATTCAGCGAGGAGAAGCACACAACCTCTTGTTTCCAAGTATAATAATTCCAGTAGATATTTTGTTGAGTTTTACCAAATAATTTATCTCATTTCTCCTTTTTACAGAACGATACATTTTTTCACTTCATAATGAATGTTGTTTGTGTTGTAGAATACTCAATTAATAATTTTTTATACATGAATCATAGGAAATACGTGATAAATATAAAATTTAACTTATATAACCATGAGTGGAAAGATAATTCTTTTTCATTAAATGCTAAATATTTTTCAATGATATACCCATTATGGTATTTAGACTCTATGGAGTTAAATACATTTGATATTATTGACTCACTTATATACTTAGTTTTGGACAAAGAACCCTTTATAAATAATGGTCTTCCACAAGGATTTCATAATTTGTTCAGCTAAAGAGCATGAACTATTCCATGCGTAATCTAGTGGTAAATATAATTTATATGATTCATTTCAGTGCTTAAGTAATATAAAATTGATGTATAGTATATTCATAGTGAAAGATAAGAGATTTTTAGGCTATAATAACAAATAATATCTTGACTAAGCATTCATTGATTATTATAATGTAGTGTGGAGTAATCTATAAATTCACATTACCTAATCCATATCAAATCTATAATTAAAATAAGGAGGATGTATGATGGTTCTTACATATTAAAATTGATCAAAAACATCTAGAGTGAAGTAATTCTTAATTGAACATTTCCTTATACACATCAAAGTCATTGTATAAGTGAAAGGAGAATCAATGTTTAAACTTATGCATTTTAGATGCTTCTATATTTTGAGGCATGCTTTAAAAATAGTGACTTTATCCCATAATGGAATACCAGCTATAATGTAAAATTGATATATTTTAAGTTATGTTATGATGGAAATACATTATATTATAAGAACAAGTATTTAGATGCAAAGAGTTTGTTGAGGATGTAAATAAACATTCATCAAGAAAAAATATTTGAATCTATAGTAATCATCCTAAAAGATTTATTGGATATTATATAATTCACTATAATAGAAAATATATATTAAAGTTGTAGACTATATTACAATAAATGGTTGAAATCTATATTTTAGATAGTGGGATAAATATTAACTTGTGTTTAGTCAGTGGTGATGATGCTCAAGTAGTATGATATGAACACGTTCCACAGGGGTTTTTGGAAGAGGAATGTTCTAGATACACATACTGTATAGAAATGATAAAACCCTGGTGATGGTTTTATATTCACCATAGTTGGTGATTCATTATTTGTTAAGAATAAAAATTTCTATAAGAAGGATATATATGCAAATTACTTAAAATTGAAAAGGTAAATTAAAATTTGATATGGTATTCCATGTATTAAATATTAGGGGATATTATTTTGAATACTACAATGGGTATTCAAGTGAGATGATACTCAGTTTGTATAAGAGTGGTACCAAATCGTATTGATTAGTAATACCAATGTTCTATTCCTTAATCCATTAAAATTTTATTTTTCATAGCTAATTGATATGTTCATTTTACTTAGCATTGGATTTTGATATCACAAATCATGGAAGGTGTCTATACGAGGAAACTAGAAAGGGATGGTGACATCATAGAATGTTAATCAGGAGATCATATTACTCAAATCCAATTCATTATTAATGTAAGAAATGATATTTTATAATATTCATTTATAATTAATTTCTTCCAAGTGTCTACCAAATTCCATTGTGAGCTCCTCTGTTATCTAAGTAAAATAGGTTTGATAACAAATTGAAAACTATTATTTCTTATATATTTAGTTAATACCTAGATGAATGTTTTCTTTAAATGATTAACTTAATGTTTCTACCTAATTTTAAGTTTTAATGATCTAGTGAGGTAGATCTAGTGGTTATTTATATTGATTCAATCATTTAGAGATTGACATTATATTGAACAATACTTGTAAGAACAATTCGAGAGAGAATTTTTACTAATGTCACATGGAATAAATCTCTCCAAGAATAAATATATGTTTCATATAAGGATATTAATGTAATTATTTCAATTACATACACTTTATAGATGGATCAATATTTTATTACATGATATGTATAACGTTTTATATTTCAAAGATATAAATTTTAGTTTAAAATATCAGTTATATCTTGGAGAAATACAATATAAGTAGTCATAACTATCTAATTGTACTTATGATAGTAGGAAATATATGTACATGGTATGTAAAAAGGAAAGGATAATAGATACAAGGGGACACAAACTATTTTTTCTATAAGATAAATATGATCAAATATCACTTTTAGGATAATTGAATGAGTTGTACGAGCACATTAAAGCTAGTGGTATCCATGTATTCTGATTTTGAGTGTGTTGAGGATTATGTGGAAGCTAAGAAGTAACATAAATTATGAAGTTATTTTTTCCATTTCATGGAATTTCACTTAGTAAGTAATGTACTATCATAATATAAATATTGATACTCTTACTCGCACAAATATCATGTTTTGATAGTCTGAAAAAGGTATAAACATGGTTATTACATATCATGAGGATTTTTACACAAGGAGATGATTCCCAAGGATAAGAATAGCTCAATAGTAGAGAAGTAGAAAACCCAGAAACTAAAGTCGTGACATGGCAGAAACATGATCGTAATCATTCTAGATTTGACATGGAAGATTAGCATGTTGGATTTAGTTTAGTGGTGAAAGTAGGTGAACTAAACCCAACATTATAAGTAATTTTCAATTCCCATTTCATTTATATGGTTTGATATGCATGATTTACACTTCCAATTATAGTTTAGAAATATATAAATCTACTATTTGATGGTAATTTCCAGAGATTATTTTTCATATCATATGGTTATAGAAAATTCAATGCTACAATGAGAACATTGAGATAATATTACATTAATGTTAAATATATATCACATGGTCTAGATACATCATATAGACTAGACACAGAATATGTATGACTATCAAGTGCTAGGGGATTATATGAATTGATACTTCTTTTCAAGAAGTTCTCACTTGATGATCTCTAATAGTTGATATCATGAGGACATACCCACCAATTGGAATACCGCATGTTTTAGGTGTCATTGGAAGTTCCTATATATAGATATGTGTATTAGACTCTAGACATGATATCATTGTCAATGTGTGCCATTTTATCATGTTAATTGATTCAAGGAAAACATTATGATAATGAAATTTATGAAATCTATCTTGTGTTGGGTGCATCCTTGGTGGTATGGCATTGGTTGAATGATCATGAGAGAATTTTCCAAATCTGAGATGGAGAATTAATATCTACAACCATGATGGTTAGGATTGTAATATCATAATAAATTCATGGCCTTGGTAATTGAGGGAAAATATATCTAGATATATCAAAAAATAATAATCAGAGGAAGGATGATGATATAATTGTGCATCTTGCTTTATGAGATATTATATAACAAAGAGATTATATTACACAGTGTGTGTTTGTAGTTTGGTTATAATTTCTATAACTATTCCTCATCTCATTATAGGACTTGAGGGGTTGATAGAATCCACTCTTGGTCTTTGAATACAATCCAGTACTACCAAGATAAGGGAATATAGGGTCACACATAATATTTTATTCATGATTTTTCCTTATTTTATTGAGTAGGTATATAGGATATAGTGGACCCCAACGTGGGATCCAAGTGCTCTCAAAGCATTATCATTCATTGATAAATAAATAAAATAATTATTATTAGAGTAAAAAATTATTTTGTTGAATAGTTTTTTATTAAAAGTATTTACAATTGTTTAGGAAATTAAAATAATAAATATTATTTGAGTGAATATTATTTTTATATTTCAATTACATTTACTATTAGCAATAATTGCACGTCTAGTTAAATTACCCAATATTATCACAGAATATTTTGAATTTTTATTATATGTATTCGATATAATATAAAAAATATTATTGATGTTGTTTATTTCATTATAATTATTTATTTATTATTTAGTTATTGGACGTTTAATATATGGAGGCTGAGGATTCCTAATTGAGTTTTTGAGGAATCCACTATATAACTAGGATAGGGAATTCATTCCATGAACTATTTAGGATTTCAGAATGAGAGATTCTCAGTCATCATGTATTCTAGAGAGGGGATAATTCTCTTTGAGAGAAATATCAAATGTCATCTTCTTGGATATTAGGAATGAGATTATGGAGATTGATGTGATTTTGAAGAGATCTTTGAAGCTCCGAGTGAGAGCCCAGAATTAGACAAACAATATGTATGTGTATTCTTAAAAAAAATTTGGATGATATAGAGGGGTTCGACCTCTGATCCTTCAAGAAATGGTTCCTGGCATCATGCAAAAAATTATAGTTCTTCAATTCAAATGAGGTACTCGTTCTTCTTAGTTTCTATGTTTTGAATAATCCGTGTGACATTTTTAGACCATACTGAGACTTAGTTCACTGATGCTGACAAGATATGTCACTCGGATGTTATATAATATAAAATCCATGTCCTACAAGCTTCTTAAACATTCCATGATACCTTCATGACTTCCCTAGGATGATTTTATGCACTAACAAATCTTTAACTAGGCATCAAAAAAACTGCACAACTCATTCAAACACTTAAAAACAATTCAAATCTCCATTAATCAGTATTCAAACTCTTTAACTAACATTAAACATAGTAAAAAGTGGTTGAAAAAATACATCATGCATATAAATATTGTCACATGCCTAAATTTTGTTTCTGTGATCAAAAATTATGAGTATCTCAATGTTACTTGGTGGAAGTTATACCCTCTCACTAAATCAATATTCATATTTTGAGTACATTTTTGATAAAACCTAGTGAAACTTTTTAATGTAAAGTTATTTATTTTGTACACATGCTTTACTTTGGGTGGTAATGTATTTATAGAATACATAAATATATACAGATATAGCCCAACTTGTTCAATGTTTTAACTCTACACAACTAAAGACTAATCCCTCACCACCATACAAAAATGATTTTTTCATTGCTAAAAAATAATTGTTGTTATAACCATCATTAAAATCCAGTAATTTTTATTATCACAGGAAAACACACTGATAAAGGATCCATTTATCATTTATAAGAAACACTGATATATAGCGACTTTATCCAAACTTATTCTATTAGTGCTTATATTATTGCTGATATATTTATCCTTCGCAAGTGATCAATAGGCTCAGATAAAAGGTTGGATTAATAGTGCTAATAAAATTTTTCTGCAATGATCCTTGCCCACCCACCTCTTTTATTAATGCTCATAAACCACCTTCATCAGTACTCCACCAAATATCACCCCCTTTATCATCACACACACACCCTTTTTCAATGCTCCCCCACCCCACCCATACATATTTCAGTGCTCACCCGTACCCTGGTACCTATGAGCGCCTGTTTGGATTTAAACCTAGAACCACTACATGTGTGATGATGTTCCCTAACAACTATTCCATGTTATTTTAATATATATTTTATGATATATCTATCTATTATATATATATATATATAAAGATATAGATATATATATATATATATATTTAAATACATCTTTTTTATCCACATGTATATTCATATATTTTTACATATATATTTGTATGTATATATATATATATATGTGTTTTTGTAAAATGGTTGTGGTCGAAGCCTCAATTTATTATTAAACTAAATACATCTTTTAAATTCTAGGTAGAGGGAGAAACATTACATAGCTCGAAGTCCCAAGGCCAAGTGTCCTGAATACCATGCTCGAAAGCCCATTTTTTTGGCTCAAAGGACCGCTCGGTGAATAGTACTACTACAGTTTCGGCACTACTACAGTACCTGCTACATTACTTCTGCTGCTACAATCATGATACAGTGCCTCTTCGATACAGTACCAACAATGCTATATTTTCACCGCTACTATAGTAATGCTACAATTCCAGACTATAGTACATCTACAGTAACCCGAAATTTCATCCCTACCCAGATTTGATCCTGGGTCTTTTGGATGCCAAGCATAAGTTTGTACCACTTTGGTATAAGCTTGTTGGAATATGTATATACATAGAGGTATTTAAATATAATTTATATTTTTATTATATTTATATATTTTAGTATATATTTGTATATATATGTAGAATTATAATTAAATTTATTTAAAAAAAAATTGTTTATGTGTAGTTGTGTGATTATTTGTCTGTGTGTTTGTGTGTGTGCATTTATCAATTTACATATATTGTATATTAATATTAATTTATATATATTAGAATATAAATGTTGATATATTTTTTTTTTTACATACAGGTGCACACATATATTTTTATATAAACATTATATATAAATTTGTATAGTTGTATACGAATTCATACATATTTTTTTAAAATAAAATCGACAATAATTTTTTATTTACATATGGTTGAAATATTTAAAAATATATTTTACATGTTAATATTTATAAGACATTATTTACAAAATTAAATTTTAAAATGATAATATATAAAAATATGTGTGTGTATATATATATAATTAATTATAAATTACACTAGAATATTAAATATGTAAAATTTGGATACCATAATATACATATAAAACTAAGGCCTGAGAATAAATTCAGTATTTACTAGAAATACATAATAATCCTATTAGTCATTATGAGTATCTCAAGAAGGGGTGAATTGTGTACCCAGTAATATATCTATTAATTGTATTTAAATAAAATACCCTAATTAATTTAAATATGTCCTGGTTAACCAAATAAAAATATAATTATAATATTTAATCATCTATAATATTTCTTAAAATATTGATTAGGTCTCAGATAAAATAATTATTAAAATCACTTTTACTTTTGAAATAAATTTAATTAATCAAAATCTATTAAAAATAAAAATTAATTCCAACTACCAATGTATGGGTTTTTCTTATATTTTAAAATAAATTTATTTTTCAAGAATATAATTAAAAACAAAAAAAAACAAGAAATGGAATTTTAATACATGAAGTTTTGTCTAAAGATGAGACTTGGTCTTATTCACTTGGTAATCACCTACTTCCAAGTAGTTTATATAAATAAACTTTTCAAATACAACCTGGATTAGGTTTTACAATAGTATGAAAACTATATAGGCTGAATAAGGACCTCTTAAATAGTTTTTGTGTGACTAAAAATAATAACTAGTTACAATCAGACCACTACCAAAACATGTTTTAAAGAATGGTAAATATATTTTTGATAATATATCTATGTATCATACAGTTTAAAAGAGTATAAAGTGTGTGTTTAGAAATATAGAGTATCAAACACTACACCCGATGTAAATAAAAAATATACAGATTGAGAAAATAAACGATGTAAAGGGATAGTGTTTCTTGGTTTGATATAATTCTCATCTCTTGACTCTTTGAATTTAATTTGAACTGAACATCGAGTAATGTTTCAAAAAGTTTATATATTAAATATTCATGTAGAATAATTATAATGAGTCTGTTGGAAGTTGTTCATATGTTAAATGTGCTTTACTTCATCAACGGATGACCACATTTATGAATTCTTCATGTAAGGGAAACATCATAAAAAGTCATCTCTATTTACAAGTACGTGTATATTTTTGTTAAGCAAAATACTTATTTACAAGAGGGATCTATATCCTCTGTTTTCACCAACAGATGAAAATAGAATTAGTCATATCCTCTGCTCCTCATTCTGCATGTTTTGTAATGAACATTAATGCATCTCTATCTAAATGTTACGGAACAATCATTAAAAATTGTTTGGACATTAAATTAAAAAAAATAGATTTTATTTATATTTAATTAAAAACACATATAAAACTATTGAACTTCTTCTTTAGAACAGTGACTCAATCTGGAGTTTTATTTCTCTAGTGGCGACTCAGTGTATGGAAGTGAGTCAGGCTTGTGGTGTGTCAGTATAGTGGTAGGAAAATTTTATACATATCTAATTTGTTTATCTGATGGTGTGTAATTCCATACATATCCAAGGATATATCTTACAAGTGATCCATTAAAGACAGTGATTCCTTTTATAAATTTCCATATTTCCACATTGATGTTGACTCATTTATGGTGCTGACTCATTTCCATACTTTGTAAAATTTCTATCTTGGTGAAATCCATAATGGTGACTGAAGTCTGGCAGTGAGTGTTTCTAACACATAAACTTTTTCATAGCGATATTGATATATTTTCAAGTTGTTAATCATCCTCAATAGCCAGTCATTATATAAAATTAACTCATACTTAGGAAAAGTTCACAATTCTATCTCATATGATGAAATGGTAATATAAAAAAATCATTAGTTATCATAATAAATATTATTTTTTTTTCATTAAAACAATGAGTCCAAAAAACCCCACTTAAAGGAAGTTCAAATTCCATCAAATGTTAAAAAAGTATGGTAGACAAATAAAAAACTTGATTTTAGAGGCCTTATGAGATTTATGAAAAACAAAATAGTGATCAAGTCTCCCCATTACTACAGATATGGACATTATCAATGATAAAAAATTTATTTATCTGTGATAAAAAATTATTGTTGTTGTAACTACCTTTAAAAGCTCACAACATTGATCATTTATAAAAATAGTACTGATGAAATCTTGTAGCATTTACACTAAAAACAATGAAAAAGTGGTCCATTTATCTGTACCTTTATATACATGATAAAGGGGGGCGTTTATCAATTTTTTAGTACAAGTAATGTAAAATTATATCTTCACTATAAATGGTGTTGGTAAAATCCATGCAACACAAGTGTCCTATAGAAATTAAATTACACTATGAAAAAAAGTTTCATTTAATTTCAATTAAATATACATCAAAATATAATTAAAACCATTTTATAATGCTTAAACACATTTCAAATAGTGTAATATATAGTTAAATTGATTCATCTATTATATAACAAACATAAAAAAATCATGAAAATTAATTTTCTATTTTTTGTTCACCCTCCCCAACCCCACCTCAAATGATATTGATCATGCTTTTATTTTCTATGAAAACCACACCATCTCAAACAAAATAATGTATCTATATAAAAAAGTTATTAATACAATAATGAAAAAAATTATGATTCAATGTATTAATAAAATGTCACCTTAATTTTAAAATATTAACTTCATGTCATAACAAGCACGCTACATGTCGGATTATCTAGTGGTAGATTCCTACACCTCAAAATTGATTTATGGATAATTTTCTGAATGTATCACGAAATTCATAGTTATTTTTCTCTATTATGAATATATTATAATTATTTTGAACTAAAATGTTAAAGATAAATTAAAATGTTCACTTGGAGTCACTTCAGCCACACTGCTCATCTAAATTATGTAGTAATGATTTGTACACATACAAAATTATCTATGGATCATTTTACTAAAATTTACACAAAATATAAGTTTTTTAGTTTTTTTCACTAGTGACACATTATTTTAACTAAAATTTCATTTTTAAACTTAAAGCACAGTTTTTGAGTCATATTGTTCACAAAATGTAATAGATTTATGTGTGAAAAATTCTGGCACATTATAGTTTAATTAGAGTTCATTTTCATAATGTATCATGACCATATGAGTGTGTTTTATTTTTTTCAGTTTGTGACACAAATTTATAAGTAAAATACCATTTTTGACCTAAAATCACAAATTTCAGGTCATATTGAAAACACAATGTGTTATATTTAGACATGGATAATTCATACATGTCATAAATGACATATGGATTATTGAACAAAATTATAAAAAACATGAATTTGTTTTCTTAATTTTGAGTATATCACATGTTTTTAAACTATAATATAATTTTTAAAATAAAAAATTGCACTTCAAGTCATATTGAAAATGCCCTATATTCGATTATCATGTGTTTGATTCCTGCACATAAAAAATGATCATTTTCCCCAATTATCAAGAAAATAAAAGTGTGTTTTTCTTTTTTAAATGTGAGGTGTTTTAAACTAAAACAACATTTTAAAACTATAAACATGAACTTTGAGTAACACTATTCAAATCATGTATCATATTGATTTTTGGTTTTTTTTACTCAATGAAAAGGATTTATAGATTGTTGTACAAAAATATCAATATAATCTGAGTGTGTTTTCTTAATTTTTAGTTAGTGGGATAATTATAGGTTATGTTTTATTTCTAAATAGATAACACACACTTTGAATCATACCAATAACATTATGTATCAGATTAAAATGTTAATAATTCACAAAAATCATAAATTATTTATGGATCATCATAAAAAAATTATCAAGGCCATAATAGTGATATTTTTTTCTTAGTGAGTAATGGAATTGTTTTACTAAATTCACTTTCTAATTAAAAACTCACATTTTGTCTCATACCGGTCACAAAAAAAATCATATTGTGGTGAAGATGATTTTTACACATCAAAAATTACATATGGTTATTCTCTTAAAGTATAAAAAATAGTCTAAATGAGTTTTCTGAGTTTTTAGTTTGTAATTATTCTTTTTTTAAGTCAATTTTAAATAAAAACTTGAAATTTGAGTTATGAAAAGATCATAGTGTGTAAAATTTATGATTAGTTGATGTCACGACCCCCTCCCCACAATGTTTACCCCTCCTGGGTCGGCAATGTGAGAAGAGAGATAATGACCCCTGAGTCCCGCCTCCAGTAGGCCCCTGGTTGGCGACTAGAATTGAGGGTATCATAAACATACAAATGGGAGGCATTACCCACTAAGAGAACACATGCAGAAGAGAGAGATAGAATAGACTCCAGTCAACTCTAACTCAGAACTCAAAAAAATAAAATAAATCCAATTACATATATGAAATGTCTTGCAAAAGTACTACAAATGAAAGGGGAAACTAAAAGTACCCAAAACAAAGTAAAACGGCAGCGACTACAAGCCTGAACAGCTCCTATAACCACAAGCTAGTAGTAACCAGCCAGATCTCCAACCTGGTCCAAGTGACCTGAAAAACAGTTTATATATACATAGGGTGAGTATAACAGTATACTCAGTAGGATCCTCCCCATGCCTCTTCTGCAAAAGAAAAGAAATCATGCTGAAGCCTAGTGAACAACAAGTGAAACTAACTCGTCACCTAAACAGGTATACTAAGTTCTCAACCTCACCATGGCTACTCTCACCAAGTAACTAATACGAGAATATAGCATATAGTGAAGATTATCAAGGGTACCCCACTACTACTTCCCCACTGGTTTGCTGCTTTTCCCTAATGACATACGTCCTGTGCATATCTCTCCAAAGGCTTGCCCGTAGACACCTAGGATAAGCTCCACAATCTACACCTCGTGCACCACAAAGGCTTTCCCGTAGACACCTGGGCAAAGCACCACACTATCCTCACAACCAAAAGTAACCAGGTAGTTTCCAGGATCCACCACAGCTCGCATAACGTGTATCATACGTCGGGTATAATGCCTCAAGCCATTACAGCCCATACTCCGAGTAAGGATCCTCAAGCCATCATAGCCTATACACGTTACACCTATAGTATTCCATAGGATACTATATCCAGAATGTATGTGTGTGAATAACCAAAAGCCATTACAGCCCTCTACACACATATATGGGGTAACTATCCGCTGTGCCTCATGGTGCAAGTATCTACCAAGAGAAGAGAGCGGGGCCAAAGGGGGTAGTCATCCATTCGATCTCCCATCAGAATGTTGGGGAAAACACCCCCCAGGGCTCAGAATCCCTGGGGTGTCAGTTGCCCTTACCAACATGGTGGAGTAGCGTATAGAAACACAAAAAGTACAGAATATATATGTAACTCACATCCACACTATGGGCATTACCTAGTCTTAGATACAACTACAGCTAACGTCTCTCAGACTCCAGGCTGCTACTTCTAAGACTAGGTATCCTATAAGAACACAAACATTTGAAGAGCTTTATTAGATTACTCCGTTCTCATTTTATCAGTTCCACTATACATTAATTAATTCTTTAAACATTAATTAACCATGAAAAATTCCACATTAAACTGAATTGACATCACATTCAAAACCAACTACTCCTTTTAAGATTCACATAACCTTTTAAATTCTAGTATCTCCAGCCTCATTGATTTTCACCATTTAATGAAACATTCATTACAAAATTACTTTTCTATATTCCCAGGCATTCTAGAAAAGAATCCTATGCTTCTAAACACAAATGAGGCTCAACACGGTGAGTAGATATACTACCCGTCGATTCTTTGCCGCCTATAGAAAGAGCATAGACCCATTCTCCCTTGAGAGGCTAAACACGGAAAGCACGTGACATACCCTGCGTGTCATCGCCTCCTTTAGAGGAAGGGTAAGCAAGACCAGCTGCCTTGAGCAGTGGGGAAAAGCAAAGCAGATAAACATTCAAAGAAACCATAAGTATCCAGCAACCACATCCATCCCATTCCATCAACCCTGGTGTCCTCCCCGACACCCACATGCATAAGCTGATGCATCTCACCAACCTAGGTGTCATCCACTGCCACAACCACAAGTCCCCATGCCTCCACACATCACAACAGCCATCCCGGCTCACATTACATCACAAGCAGCATGAAAACAACAGTCACAACTATGGGATCTTGACCCTTTAACAAAAAAGAGCATAACTCCGAAACCTTTTAGAAATTCCCACATAATCTGTTCTTTAATCCATATCGAATTACCAGATTCAAACCATAGGTTCCAATTTAGGAAAAACTAATCAGTAATCTATCATAAGGATTTAACATTCTTACTATGCCAATTCGATTATCATGAAATTAGAATAACTACAACAACAGCAATAAACAGATTAATTTACATGCCTCTTTATCTTTATCCAATTAATTAACAAATAATTCCGGCTTTACGTTCAGTATCAATTTCTATCATGAAGGAACAAAAAATCAAATAAATCATAGATATCACTATATCTAGAAAAACATGAGGCAAACTGTTATCACGGTATAAAGCAACAATATGCAATCAACTGATTCTTTTAATTCAGTTTAAGTATTTCATTAGGTCAATTTCATTGTGATCCAAAGGACTAAAACATGCTAATTCTACGATTGCACATATACAATTAGAGAAGCCATGAATCCCCTACCTGGAAGAGCTCTTGACTTCCTTTATCCACACAATGGGTCACAATCCTCCTCTCACGACAACTGCATCCACCGGAGGATGCCATGGTATGACAGTACCAACCAACCCCAAGAAAAACCCATTAGAATCTTGGAAATTACATGGTATAATATGGAAGGGAGAATCAACAGAAGATGATCCCCAAAGGAATGACGATAAAACATACCTTATTGGGAAGATTGACCGACACAGTTCGGTTGCATCCAAAACAGAGCAGAACCAATCCTTGGAGTAAAGATTTATTGTGCAACTCCTATGGGAATGATTGAAAGGTTCTAGCATCTCTTAGCTAAGAACAAAGGGAAAGAACAAGGGAGAATGATAACTTGTCCCTTTTTAAGATTTAATGGGGCAATAGTTTAAGATCCAATTAATTCTCCATTAAAAAAAGATCTCATTAACCCACGTGGTTTGACCAAGTAAAACATTCCAAGACTTAGGAATAATTAATATAGGATTTATGGCATTTGAATAGGCCTTAAGTGTCCTTAAAACAAGGCTTTAAATGTATTTTACGTCAAAGGAAACGTCAAAAGGGGCAAAACTGTAGGAATCTGGAGACACTATTCACCCACTGTTACTGTACATGAAACCGATCTGTCAGACTGATCTG
Source organism: Viscum album (assembly GCA_963277665.1). Taxonomy (NCBI): domain Eukaryota; kingdom Viridiplantae; phylum Streptophyta; class Magnoliopsida; order Santalales; family Viscaceae; genus Viscum; species Viscum album. The sequence goes on from OY728134.1 coordinate 1,176,570,414, forward strand.
TGAAACCAATCTGTCAGACCGATCTGTGAAGCTGATCTCTGAAACCGATCTGTCAGACCGATCTGTCAAACCGATCTGTGAAACCGATCTGTCAGACCGATATGTGAAACCGATATGTGAAACTGATCTGTCAGACCAATCTGTGAAACCGATCTGTGAAACCGATCTGTCAGACCGATCTGTGAAACCGATCTATGAAACCAATCTGTGAAATCAATCTGTGAAACCAATCTGTGAAACTGATCTGTGAAACGGATCTGTCAGACCGATATGTGAAACCGATCTTTGAAACTGATCTGTCAGACCGATCTGTGAAACCGATCTGTGAAACCGATCTGTGAAACTGATCTGTGAAACCGATCTGTTAGAACGATCTGTGAAATTGATCTGTGAAACCGATCTGTCATACCGATCTGTGAAACCGATCTGTCAGACCGATCTGTGAGACCAATCTGTGAAACCAATCTGTCAGACCAATCTGTGAAACCGATCTATCAGATCGATGTGTGAGACCAATCTGTGAAACCGATCTATCAGACCGATCTGTGAAACCGATCTGTCAGACCAATTTGTGAGACCGATCTGTGAAACCGATCTGTCAGACCGATCTGTGAAACTGATCTGTCAGACCGATGTGTGAGACTGATCTATGAAACCGATCTGTCAGACCGATCTATCTAACCGATCTTTCAGACCGATGTGTGAGACCGATTTGTTACTGTTCATAAAACTGGAAACACTCTTCACAAAACAAGAAATTTGGCAGTGTTGGGGATAAGCCACCTTGACCTCCTGGAACACCTCCAACACCACATTTTCACAAAGTAATGGACCAGAGAGGTCCAGGCCATTACATTAGATACCTCTCAAAACATTATCATCCTCGAGAATTAAAGACCAACCCAGAAGAAAAGAGGGGTCCGAACAACCACCCCATAAGATACCTCTCAGGGGGGAACCACCATGAGTTGTTCGAAAGCTGGAACAAAACTACAACATCTGAGAGTATGGAAACAAACAATCCATATCCAAACAATTCAAACATATCATCACATGAAAAGTACATAAATAAAACATGAAAGGTCCAACCACAAAGAAAACATCATTACATGAAAGGAGTTAAACGTTAAACAACTCTGGGTACTGAGCACGTATCTATGACTCACGCTCCCATGTACTCTCCTCCATGCCACTATGTCACCACAAGACACGAACTAAGGGGATAGAATTCCCATGCAACACCTTCTCCTTGCAGTCTTGGATCTCCACAGGTCGCTCCCCGAAGGTTGCATCATCATCAATATCGATCTCTCCCCAATCGATAACATGAGATTCATCATGAAGATAATGACGGAGCTGTGATACATGGAAAACATCATGTATCCAACTCATATGAGGGGGAAGTGATACTCGATACGCCACAGCTCCAACACGATCTAACACCTCGAAAGGCCCAACAAACTGGGGAGACAACTTACTTCCACGACCAAACCTTCGCTGCCCACGACGGGGAGTCACCTTCAAAAACACATGATCCCCAACATTAAACTCTAAGGGTCTCCTTATTTGATCAACATATGATTTTTGATGATCCTTTGCTGTCTTAATCCTCTCACAAATTAACTGAACCATCTCTGTTGTATTCTGAACTAGTTCTGGTCCGAGAATTGCTGATTCTCCAACCCCAGTCCAGCATAACGGAGAACAGCATGGCTGGCCATACAAGGCTTCAAACGGAGCCATACCGATGGTAGAGTGAAAAATATTATTGTAAGCCAACTCTAACAAGGGTAAGTGCTTCATACACAAACCTCCAAAATCAAGAACACAAGAGCGCAACATGTCTTCAAGAGTCTGGATGGTTCACTCTGTCTGACCATCCGTTTGAGGATGAAAAGCAGTGCTAAGGCACAGTTGAGAGCCAAAATCATGTTGGAGGCCTCTCCACACCCTGAAGGTAAAATGAGGATCTCGATCAGAAATGATCGTCCTAGGTACTCCATGAAGTCTCACCACCTCCTCTAGATACTGCCTCGACAAAACTTCCACTAAGCTCGACTCCTTGATCGCTATGAAGTGGGACGACTTTGTTAATCGATCCAATACAACCCATATAGCATCATTTACTCCTAGAGCTCAAGGTAAACCTGTAACAAAGCCAATTGAGATGTCCTCCCACTTCCATTGATGAATATCTAATTGCTGGAGAAGACCACCAGGAACACGGTGTTCAGTCTTCAACTTCTGGCAGACTAAACATCGAGACACACACTCTGCAACTGTACGCTTCAGCCTAGGCCACCAAAACTGACTCCTCAAGGATCGGTACATCTTTGTCACACCAGGATGTATGGCCAAGGGTGAACTATGGAACTCTCGGAGAACCGTCTCGTGCATCGCCAAGGGAACAAAAATCCTGCCATGATATAACACTCGGTGTTGTTCATCCTCCGACCAACCATTAGGGGCCTTGCCATAAACAACTCTGTCTCACCAAACTTCCCCCTCTAGATCACCGAACTGAGACTCTTCCACCTTCTGCATCAGAGATGATTGCACCGTCCTCTGGAAAAGACAACCTCTACCCCCAACTTCTCCCATATCAAGATGCAAAGCTGATAGCTCTTTCATCACTCTCCAGGAATCTACAGATTCACACACAACATCATTACGTGCCTTTTGGCTTAGTGAGTCCGCTACAACATTCCCTTTTTTAGGTGTATACGATATTTCAGAGTCGTATTCTTGCAATAACTCCATCCACCGACGCTACCTCAAGTTCAGGTCACATTGAGAGAAAACATACCTCAAACTCTTATGATCAGTGAAAACCACAAAGTGCTCACCAATGTGGTAATGTCTCCACAACTTCAGAGCAAACACCACGGCTGCCAACTCAAGATCATGGGTGGCATAGTTGAATCCATGGGGACGCAACTGCCAAGACCCATAAGAAACAACTGACCTCTGCTACATGAGAACATAGCCTAGCCCCAGATGTGAAGCATCACAGAAACAATCAAACTGGACTCCCTCCGCTGGAAGACAAAGGACTGGAGCACTTACCAACTTCAACATTAGATACTCGAAAGCTTCCTGACACTGATCAGTCTATATGAATGCTTGATCCTTCCTGATCAAAGTGGTCAGAGGAGTCTCAACTCGGGAGAAATTGGCTACAAACCTCCTATAATATCCTGTGAGACCAAGGAAACTTCTCACCTCTGACATGGTCTTGGGGGCTGCCCAAGACACCACTGCTTCTATCTTCGACGGATCCACAGCTACTCCCTGTTGGGACACAACATTCCCCGAGAAAAAAACTTCTCGATCCCAAAACTCACACATGGACAAATTCCCAAACAACTGATGTTGGTGAAGAACTCCCAAAACGGCTCGTAGATGCTCTGCATGCTTTTCTTCAGATGTGGAGTACACAAGGATTTCATCGATGAAAACCACAAAAAACTTGTCTAGGAATTCATGAAACACAGCATTCATAAACCCCATTAAAACAGTAGGGGCATTCATCATGCCGAATGGCATTACAACAAACTCATAATGCCCATGACGACAACGGAAAGCAGTCTTCGGGATGTCCTCATCCTTTACACGCATCTGATGATATCCTGACCGCAAGTCGATCTTTGAGAACCAACTTGCACCCTTCATTTGATCGAATAAGTAATCAATCCGCGGAAGAGGATAGCGGTTCTTTATTGTCACTTTGTTTAATCGACGATAATCGACCCACAACCGCAAACTGCCATCAGCCTTTTTCACAAAAAAAAACTGGTGCACCCCACGGTGACACACTTGGCCGAACAAAACCACACTGCAACAGACCATCAAGTTGAATATGTAGCTCTCGTAACTCATAAGGGTCCATCCTATATGGAGACATAGAGATAGGAGATGCTCCTGGCTATAGCTCGATCCCAAACTCAATCTCTCATCGAGGGGGTAAGGATACAACCTCTTCTGGAAAGACTTCATGGTACTCCTCTACGACCCTAGGAAACGCCAACTATTGAACCTCTGAAGAACTCAGCATCATCCCATCCATCATGGATGATAAGGATGGAACTCGTCTATGAATCATCTGAGGATCTCTCTCACCAACAAACACCGCTTTCTCTCCATCTACATCAATGAAAACGACCTTCTTCCTGTAGCAATCCACAATAGCCTGCACCGAATATAATCAATCCATGTCGAGGATGACATCATATGGTTGTATTCGTAAACATAGGAAATCTCCCCAAGAACGGTGTTTCCCCAACACTAGCTCACAGTCTCTACATACTTCAAACAAGTTGGCTCGACCTCCAACTGGCGTAGTCAACTCCAAGGGCACTGGAAGCCTCTCTACCTCAATTCCCAAAGCATGGACAAGGGTAGGTGATATGAAGGAGTGTGTTGCTCCACAATCAAACAAGGCATACATCATTGTAGAAAACAAGCCAAGGGTACCTCGAATGACATCTAGCTCACCTGGGGCTGGCAATGCTAGAGCATGAAGCTGACCATGACCTCCTCCACGGCCTCTCTGACCCAGATGGAGACCACCACCATGGCCGTGCTCTTCTCTCTGAGGATGGGGAGCGTCATGGGGTTGTCCTCTTCCTACTCTATCTGCCCTCTGGTGATCTAAAGCCGGTGAAACCTGCTGCTGCTGCCTCGGTTGGAACTGCCTCAATGGAGGAACCTGGAGCAGGGCACCTGGTGCACGATGACTGCTCTGAAAAGTTGGGAACTCCCACTGCTGATGATCACGACCACCATAAGAAAAACAAGCGCCTGATCCCTTGGCATATGCCTGAGAGTTGCTGCCTCCGGAGAAACGATATGGGAAGGGCTGGGACCTACCCCCAGGTGAACGGAAACTCTTCTTCCCTGAAAACCGGGAACCCCAGACCACATCTCTGCTTCGTGAGGAATCATGACGATTCCCCTCTCGTAACGATCCGGTCCTGGCTAAAGTCCTCTCAACAACCTCTGCCCTCGCCAGCACCTCAAGGTAAGTCTTTAGCATAAATGGTGTTACCTGGCACTGGATCTCTGGACGCAAAGCCTCCTCGAAATGTCTCGCCCTGGCCTCCTCATATGGTAACAGGTCTGAAGCATATCGTAGAAGGTTCCTGAAACGGATTCCAAACTCTCGAACACTGGAGCTCCCCTCTCGAAGGGTAAGAAGCTCCTAGCGACTAGACGCCTTCGCAGTTGAATAAAGAAACTCGACTCTGAACCTATCTCCAAACTCCTCCCTTGAGATTGTTGACTCCTCATGATCCCCGAGTAACAAGAACCACCACTGCCTCGCTGCTCCAAACAGCATCGTCACAACCAAGGACACCCAATATTCCTTCCGAGCACGAATCGAACTGAAGCCTATCTCGACCTCCTCCAACCAGTCTTCTATGACTACATCTGAAACGGAGCCCTCGAACTTCTGTAGACTCTGGCGCTGAAACTCTCGAAGTGACTTCCTCCAAGTGTCATTGTCATCAACCTCTACCCGGCGGCAATCTGCTAGAAGATCCTATTGGGCATCTTCTGTGCAAACCTAACGAGGACGTCGACCAGGAGCCATACCTGTAAAATAACAACTGTTAGAGCTCCTAAGCCTGGAATATGGAAGACTCAACATTAATTAATTAATTGTTTTGTTTTATTAAGGTAAGGTTAACCTATCCCAAGGTCTACCCATTCAAACACAGGCGCAAAGAATAATGATGCATGATCCTTTCCTAGGACTCTACCCTGAAACTAGTATCACTTTGTTTAGTAGCCATCGTAAACTTAAAGGTCCATGAAACAGATCATAGGGGGCCCTAAACGCCTATGTCTCTACCAGTCTCCAGTGTTTACCCCACTTGCTAAACATGAATGACATGGTTGCCCTACCATCCCATGCAACCTCACATGTGCCTAACTCCAAACACCATCCTATCCCTCAACCTGCCTTTGATACCACTCTGTCACGACCCCCTACCCACAAAGTGTACCCCTCCTGGGCCAGAAATGTGAGAAGAGAGATAATGGCCCCCCGAGTCCCACCTCCAGTAGGCCCCGGGTTGGCGACTAGCACCGAGGGTATAATAAACATATAAATGGGAGGCATTACCCTCTAAGAGAACACATGTAGAAGAGAGAGATAGAATAGACTCCAATCAACTCCAACTCAGAACTGAAAAAAATAAAAGAAATCCAATTACATATATGAAATGTCATGAAAAAGTACTAAAACTGAAAGGGGAAACTAAAAGTACCCAAAAGAAAGTAAAACGGCAGCGACTACAAGCCGAAATAGCTCCTACAACCACAAGCTAGTAGTAACCAGCCAGATCACCAACCTGCTCCAAGTGACCTGAAAAACAGTTTATATATACATAGGGTGAGTATAACAGTATACTCAGTAGGATCCTCCCCAAGCCTCTCATACAAAAGTAAATAAATCTTGCTAAAGCCTAGTGAACAACAAGTGAAACTAACTCATCACCTAAAAAGGTATACTAAGTTCCCAACCTCACCATGGCTACTCTCACCAAGTAATAAATACAAGAATATAGCATATAGTAAAGATTATCAAGGGTACCCCGCAACTACTTCCCCACTGGTTTTCTGCTTTTCCCCAATGACATACGTTATGTGCATCTCTCTCCAAAGGCTTTCCTGTAGACACCTGGGCTAAGCTCCACAATCTGCACCTCATGCACCACAAAGGCTAGCCCGCAGAAACCTGGGCGAAGCACCACACTGTCCTCACAACCAAAAGTAACCAGGTAGTTTCCGGGAGCCACCACATCTCGCATAACGTGTATCATATGTCGGTTATAATGCCTCAACCCATTACAGCCTATACTCCGAGTAAGGATCCTCAATCCATCATAGCCTATACACGTTACACCTATAGTAGTCCATAGGATACTATATCCAGAATATATGTGTGTGAATAACCACAAGCCATTACAGCCCTCTACACAAATATATGGGTTAACTAACCGTTGTGCCTCATGGTGCAAGTATCTACCATGAGAAGAGAGCGGGGCCAAAGGGGGTAGTCAGCCATTCGACCTCCCATCAGAATGATGGGGAAAACACCCCCCAGCGCTCAGAATCCTCGGGGTGTTAGTTGCCCTTACTGACAGGGTGGAGTAGCGTATAGAAACACAAAAAGTACAGAATATATATGTAACTCACATCCACACTATGGGAATTACCTAGTCTTAGATACAACTGTAGCTAACGTCTCTCAGACTCCAGGATTTTACTTTTAAGACTAGGTATCCTATAAGAACACAAACATTTGAAGCGCTTTATTAGATTACTCCGTTCTCATTTTATCAGTTCCACTGTACATTAATTAATTCTTTAAACATTAATTAAGTATGAACAATTCCACATTAAACTGAATTGGCACCACATTCAAAACCAACTGCTCCTTTTAAGATTCGCATCACCTTCTAAATTCTAGTTTCTCCATCCCCGTGGATTTTCACCATTTAATCCGACATTCATTAAAAAATTACTTTTCCATATTCCCAGGCATTCTAGAAAAGCATCCTATTCTTCTAAACACAATGGAGGCTCAACACGGTGAGTAGATATAGTACCCGTCGAGTCTTTTCCGCCTATAGAAAAAGTATAGACCCATTATCCCTTGAGAGGCTAAACACGGAAAGCAAGTGGCATACCCCATGCATCTTTGCCTCCTTTGGAAGAAGGGTAAGCAAGACCAGCTACCTTGAGTAGTGGGGAAAAGGAAAGCAGATAAACATGCAAAGAATCTATAAGCATAAAGCAACCACATCCATCCCATTCCATCACCCCTGGTGTCCTACCCGACACCCACATGCATAAGCTGATGCATCTCGCCACCCTAGGCGTCATCCACTACCACAACCACAAGTCCCCATGCCTCCACACATCACAACAGCCATCCCAGTTCACATTACAGCACAAGAAGCATGAAAACAACAGTCACATCCATGCCCTCTTGACCATTTAACAAATAAGAGGGTAACTCAGAACCCTTTTAGAAATTCCCAGATAATCTGTTCTTTAATCCATATCGTATTAATAGATTCAAACCATAGGTTCCAATTTAGGAAAAACTAATCAGTAAGCTATCACAAGGATTTAACATTCTTACTAGCCAATTCAATTATCATCAAAATAGAAAAACTACAACAACGACAATAACCAGATTAATTTACATGCATCTTTATCTTTATCCAACTAATTAAAAAATTATTCCATCATTACGTTCATTATCAATTTCTATCATGAAGGAACAATAAATCAAAGAAATCATAGATATCACTCTATCTAGGAAAACATGAGGTAAACCTTTATCATGGTATAAATCAGTAACATGCGATCGACCGATTCTTTTAATCCGGTTAAAGAATTTAATTAGTTCAATTTTATTGTGATCCAAAGGACTAAAACATGCTAATTATACGATTGCACATATACAATTAGAGAAACCATGAATCCCCTACCTGGAAGAGTTCTTGACGTCCTTTATCTACACAACGGGTCACAATCCTCCTCTCACGACAACTGCATCCACCGTAGGATGCCATGGTACGACAGTACCAACCAACCCGAAGAAAAACCCATTAGAATCTTGGAAATTACATGGTATAATATGGAAGGTCGAATCAATAGAAGATGATCCCCAAAGGAACGATGATAAAACATACCTTAAAGGGAAGATTGACCGACATAGTTCAGTTGTATCCAAAACAGAGCAGAACCAATCCGAGGAGTAAAGATTGATGGTGCAACTCTTACGAGAATGATTGAAAGGTTCTAGCATCTCTTAGCTGAGAACAAAGGGAAAGAACAAGGGAGAATGATATCTTGTCCCTTTTTAAGATTTAATGGGGCAACGGTTTAAGATCCAGTTAATTCTCCATTAAAAACGGATCACATTAACCCACACGGTTTGACTAAGTAAAACATTCCAAGCCTTAGGAATAATTAATATAGGATTTATCGCATTTGAATCGGCCTTAAGAGTCCTTAAAACAAGGCTCTAAATGTATTTTATGTCAAAGGAAACGTCAAAAGGGGCAAAACTGTAGGAATCTGGAAACACTATTCACCCACTGTTATAGTACATGAAACCGATCTGTCAGACCGATCTGTGAACCTGATTTGTCAGACCGATCTGTGAAACCGGTCTGTGAAACCGATCTATCAGACTGATCTGTCAAACTGATCTATGAAACCGATCTGTCAGACCGATCTGTGAAACCGATCTGTGAAACTGATCTGTCAGACCGATCTGTGAATCCGATATGTGGAATCGATCTGTGAAACCGATCTGTTAGACCGATCTGTGAAATCGATCTGTGAAACCGATCTTTGAAACCGATCTATAAAACCGATCTGTGAAACCGATCTGTCAGACCGATATGTGAAACCGATCTGTCAGACCGATCTGTGAAACCGATCTATCAGACCGATCTGTGAAACTGATCTATGAAACTGATCTGTCAGACCGATCTGTGAAACCGATCTGTCAGACCGATCTGTGAGACCGATCTGTGAAACCGATCTGTCAGACCGATCTGTGAAACCAATCTGTCAGACCGATGTGTGAGACCGATCTGTGAAACCGATCTGTCAGAACGATCTGTGAAACCAATATTTCAGACCGATGTGTGAGACCGATCTGTGAAACCGATCTGTCAGACCGATCTGTGAAACCGATCTGTTAGACCGATGTGTGAGACCGATCTGTGAAACCGATCTGTCAGACCGATATGTGAAACCGATCTGTCAGACTGATGTGTGAGACCGATTTGTTACTATTCATAAAACTGGAAACACTGTTCACAGAACCGGAAATTTGGCAACATGTTGGGTATAAGTCACCTTGACCTCCCGGAACACCTCCAACACCACATTTTCACAAAGTAATCTGGTCCATTACTATTGATTAATAGTTTTCAAAGATGACTTATAAACCTTTTTCCTAAAGTATTAAGATAATATGAGTGTTTTTGTTTTTTTTAAGCGAGAGAAACAGGTTTCTAAATAAAATTTTATTTTTAAGCAGAAAACAGGCATTGTGATTCATACCGATCATATTGTGCGTCATATTGATGTGAAAATAATTCATACCCATCGATAATGGTATAAATATAATTTTACCAAAATATTAATAAAATATATATTTTTTATTTATTTCAATTTAGTGGTGTGATTTTACCGAAAATATCATTTTAAATTGTAAAACACAGACTTATAGTCATGCTGATCAGACGTTGTATCATATTAATGTGTGAACAGATTATAAAATTCAAAAAGAACTTATGAATCATTTTAAAAATGTATAACAACATTATTAATTTGTTTTATTATTTTCCTGTGAGTGACATGGGTTCTTAACTAAAATGTCACTTTTAATTTGAAAACACACACTTAAAGTCATACGAGTCACACAGAGAATTGGATTGAGGTGTGGATAACTCATACACATCAAAAAACGACTTATGTATCCTTGTCTTAATGTATCAATAAAATATAAATTAATTTTCCTAGATTGGAGTATGCCATGCATCTTTTGAACCAAAACCTCAATTTGTTATAAAAACATTAACTTTGAGTCCAACATGTTAAACCGTGTGTTCTATTGATATTTTTTTATTATTATATGTCAAAAATAATTTATAGAATTATTTATAAATGTATCAAGATAATATGAGTATGTTTTGTTATTTTTCAGTTAGTGAGAGATGTTTTTAAATAAATTGTTATTTTTAATCTAAAAACATGTACCTTGAGTCATACTAGACAAAAGATGTATCAGATTGATGGGTGGATTATTTATACACATCAATAATGAATTATAGCTCATTTTAATAAAATATGAAGACAATATGATTATTTTTTCATAGTTTTTATTAAGCAACGTCTTTAAAATAGAAAATCATTTTAAACTAAAATTACCACTTCGAGTCATATTGGACATATTGTGTATCATGTTGATGTGTGACTACATGATAAACATCATAAATGGATCACAGATCATTATCCTAAATTAGAAAAATAATCTAAATGATTTTTCTTAGATATTTCATTAGTAAGCATGTTTTAAACTATAATGTCAGTTTTAAAATGAAAAAGACCCACTTTGAGTCATACTGGTCACACCTTGTATCAAATTATGATGCGACTAATTCTTATATTTCAAAAATTACTTGTGGATAATTTTCCAATGTTATCAAGTCAATATGAGTGGGTTTTATCAATTTTTAGCATGTCTTGTTTCTTTTTAAATAAAATGTTAATTTTAAACTAAAAACACACAATTTGATTCATACCCATCATACTGTGTTTCAGATTGTTTTGAACCTAATTTCTACAAGTTGAAATTGAATTATGGATAATTGTATAAAATTATCAAGTAAATAATAATATGTTTCTTCTATTTTGAGTATGTGAAGTGTATTTTGTACAAAAATGTTGATTTTAAATAAAAACATGTACTTTCTGTCGTATCATCCATTACATGAGTTACATTTATGTTCTGAAGATCCCAATACCTCACAAATGAATTTTGTACCATTTTCATTAATTATCAACACAGTATGATTTTATTTTCATAGTTTTCAAAAATTGATGTTTGTGTTCAACTAAAATGTTACATTTGAAATGAAAACATGCACATTGGGTCATACTAAGAACACCATGTATTGGATTATTAAGTAGTTGATTTCTACAAATCATAAATTACTTATGATCATTTTACTAAGGTATTAAGATAATATGGGCATGTTTTCTTATTTTTAAGTATGTGAAGAGTGATTTGTATTGAAATTATGAATTTAAAGAAAAAAACACACTTTCAGTCATACCATCCATACCATCTGTCAGAATAATGTATGGATGATTAGTATATGTCAAAAATTCCGTATTGATATTTTTCTAAAATTACTAAAAAATAATAGTGTTTTTCTTGGATTTCAATTTTGATGTGTGTTTTTATCTAAAATGATAATTTTTAACTAAAAATATTCAATTTGACTAATACCTAGCACACCATGTGTCATATTATTGTGAGGATGATTCTTATATTTCAAAAATTATTCAAAGATCATTTTCCTAAAATATCAAGGGAATCCAAGCATGTATTCTCCATTTTGATTAAGGCAAACTTGTTTTGAATTAAAATATAGATTTTTAATCAAAACAAACACTTTCAAACATAAGAGGTGAAAAATTTATCAAATATATCTTCTCTTGATTCCTATACATCAAAAATGATTTCTATAACATTTTAAAAAATAATCAAGACATTTAAAACATGTTTCCATATTTTTTAGAATGTGATGCATGTTTTAAAATAAATGGTCGTTTTAATCACAAAACACACACTTTGGGTTATATTGGGTACACCAGGTGTTGGGATAATATATAGTCAATTTGTACATCTAAAAGTTTACTATTGATAATTTTACTAAGATATCAATACAATATTATTCTTTTCTCTCTATTTTTAGTGAGTTACACACATTTTGAAATAAAATGTCATTTCTAAAATTAAAACAAACACTTCAGGTAATAATGGGCACACCATGTGTCATATTGACATGTGCTTAATTCTTATATGTAAAAAATTAAGTATAGATCAATTTAATGATGTATAAAGATAATTTGAGTATGTTTGGTTGATTTTATGTGAGTAACACATGTTTTCAAATAAAATTTCACTTTTAAATTGAAAATACATGCTTTGATTTATATCAAACACACCATGTATTAGATTAACATGAGGATGATTCCTTCATATCAAAAATTATTATTGATTGTTTTCTAAATGTATCAATATAATAAGAGTATATTTACTTGGTATTCATTGAGTGATATGTTTCTTGGTCTAAAATGTCCTTATTAAATAAAAATAGACACTTTCAATCATACCATTAACATTGTGTTTTGAATTAGTGTTTTTCTAATTCATATATGTCAAAAATAACTTATGGATCATTTTCTATAGTATCATGATAGTATGAGCATGTTTTCCTAGTTTTTAGTGAGTGATGTATGTTTAGAACTAAAATAAAACTTTCAAATAAAAACGAATGCTATCAGTCATACCAGCCACACATTGTGTCATATTGACATATGACTTATTCCTACATGTAAAAAATGACTTATAGATTATTTTAATAATATAACTGGATACTTTTAGTGTTTTTTCAGGGTGGTTAGTGAGGTAATTGTGTTTTTAACAAGAGTTATACCTTTAAAATGAAAACATACACATTGAGTCATATTAGGTACACTATATAACGATCAATATGTGGTTGATTCCTACATATCACTAATGATTTATGGGTAATTTCCCAAATGTATCAAGATAATATGAGATTTGGATATTTTATTTAAATGAGTGATTTAATTTGTTTAATAAAATTTCGTTTCTAAACTAAAACATGCACCATCATTTATTAATTTACCAAAAAACCATACTACTGAACATAAAAAGATAAAAAAAACGAAAATATATCTTTTAATGGAATAAATATTACTATATTATATCTTCCTTTATTGGGAATTGATTGTCCTCCAACCATTTTTTTTACAAAATGGTTAGAGGAAAATCAAATCTTTATGAAATCACATAATTATGATATCAATGAAAATTTTCTAAATAAGTGGTAGAGAAATATGATAATTAGACTAACTAAAAAATAATTAGATAAAATGAAGAAAAAATTGAATAAACATGTAGTATAATATCGCATCAGGATGATGATTATATATATTCTGACACTATGTATTATGACTACTCATTTCTAAACAAATATTTTCCTTATTTTGAATATGTTGGCTATCAATAGTCCTAAAAGTTATGTAAAAATATTAATAATTAAATTATTAATGAACATTTCAAAATGAAATTGTAATTATAATAAAAAAATCATCTTAATAGATGTAATAAAACAACCCCGGACAACTATACAAGACACTCAAATCAGCTAGTCACATAATATAGGTAAAACAAGATAATGAAAACTAGGTTTGAATATACAAAAATAAATACATAAAACTAGGGTACGAAGTGGAAATAGAAAAGGTATCATAAAAACATACAATCCAAGACAAATAGGCTATATCATAAAGAAATCCACAACCCCAACGTGACCAACAATCACCTCCATACCAACCCAGAATGAAACCAACAATAAGAAGAGAATCCATAATGCTACATGATGCTATTCCATTTTCATGAATCCCATAATAAAACATAAACAAATTAAAAATGCACAAGTAGGGTGTGATCTAAATCCCAGTAGTATACCATGCCAATTTCTATACAGCGTTTTCTATCAGAAATGAGAAAATTCAATCTTTTAAAGCAATTTTTAAAAAAAATTATTTTCATAAACCATAACTATTTCTAAATCATTTATCATTTTTCTTTATTTGGTTTTAATAAATCCTTACATATTTTAAAACTAAAAATATGACAAGTACAAGTGATAAAAAATAATAAAGCATATCCACTCATCAATTAGTATATAGGTATGTATATACCCGTGAAACAACTTATCATGAAAAGCTATGGGATACAACCTCAAAAAAAATAGTTGAGAAAAAATACATGATATCAAAATAATTTGGTGATAAATAATAATAAATGAAAAATAATGACAAAGAACCTCGCATATCGGGACCAAGCCTATGGGACACTATGTACTGGACACTTAAAATCATAAAAAGTCATACATTTTGTCCAAAAGTTATAGATTCTTACCAGTTGGCATCAAAAAATTTATATCCAAGTTGTGAAACACACACTAAGACTACCTATGTCTCTCTCCCAATGCACCCAATTTTCTGAATGTTCAATTTTCAAATAAATTTTCAAATTTATTTCCCAAAATTTCATTATTACATTTTCAAATCAAATATTATCCCCTTTGGATTTTTTAAACCAATTTCCCAATAATGAAAATCTATTTCAAATCAAAAACACATTTTTGAAAACATTTTCATTTCAAAGAAAACATTTCAAACCATTTATCAGTTCAAGTAAATGAAAAAACCAAATGAATTTTTCAACAACAACATGAAATTCATAATATTAATCCATTTTATAGAAGTAATAACCTCAACATAGTAGATTCCAAACTTTTTTCATCAATGGTGACTTGAATCCAAGAGTGTGGCCTCTCTAAGGAAAGGAAGGCCAAGAAACTGAAATTGATGAATAGAAAAAACTATCCAGTCATGAGACCACAGAAAAACCATATCTAAAACTAAAAACTAAGAAGAACCAGGAGGACTAAATACACTAAGTGAATAAATCCAATCCCATCAGTGATGAATCATTGAATAAATTAGTCCATATGGAATGTAAACACCCATAATTTCCTAAGGAGATCTATATGTTGGGTAAAGGGATGTTTTAAATGAATGAATAAATTAAACATCCACAATGCACCAAATAATCATGACTTGTGATTATTACATGTCATGTATTCCATGATTTTTAGATACACTGATAAGTATATAACCTTTTTAAGAAAAATATAACTTTTAATATTTACATGGCATGAAATCTATACACGGTGTGTAACATTTCAGGTTATGTACCTATTTCATAGAATCTTACAGTTGATGATTACCAATTGTGTAACCCCATTTCAATGTGTGTAAATCAATAGTAGAATGCACAAAATGGAAGGTTTCATACTAAAGATTACATCAAATTCATGACATCTCCATTATAGGTATCCTCTCACTTCCTTCTTGGATTTAATTAGAAAACAATAGAAGAAAACCAAAACAAATGTAAAACATACCCATCTAAATTGTAATGGGGTGTTACAATCTCCCCACCATAAATGTGTTCTTCTGTATAAATCCATCGAGATCCTAAATTTTCAAAAATAGAAGGCCATTGATTCCTCATCAACGAATCCTGCTCCCACATCTCATAACTATCCTGTCAACCCTACAATAGCACCAGGACAGGGAGATAATTTTTCCATTGATTATAATATCCTGGAGATCCGTAATATGAATTATCTTCTCAACCAAAGTGGTGTTGGGTTCAAGATCAACAACCTCCCATATAATCATTTGGGATGGATTTGGTATAAACCTCTTCATCTGGGAAACATAAATCATGTTGTGGATAACTGCCAAACTAGATGGAAATTTAAACTAGTATTCCACCCTCCCCAATCATCCAATGATCTAAAAGGGGGCCCAAAACCCTCAGAAACAACATACACTACTTACCCAACCAGTGACATCCCATGTGATGTAAAGCTCTGAAAAAGATCTGATACCAACTTTAAAATCCAGGGTCTGATACCGACAGCCTGCATGGGATATTTAACCACTCAATTCCAGGACCCAATTCCTCTGGATCAACTAACCTATCTCTTTCATCTCTAGAACAACACATGGACCAACCAAGGACTTCTCTCTTAACTCTACCCAACTCAAGAGAGATCTACATGGCCTCCAATAAAAAGAATCCAAGGTAACCATCTCTATCAATGCTCGATAACTACTGTTATAGTAAACATTAACCAATAGAAAATGATTTTCCCAAGATCCTATGAAATGAAGAAAACAAGCCCAAAGCATATCATCTTTACTTGGACATCCATATCTATCTGCCTTTATATTTATGGATGATAAGTTATGATAAATTTAATCTAGAAACCCATAACCTCTGGAAAATATTTCCAAACCCAAGACATGAACCTCATATCCTAGTTAGATGAAACTATATAGGGATATCTTTAAGGACACAAAATATCTCCAAAATACATTTCCCCATGTTTCATAACATTTGTTTCCTCTTGAAGTGGAATGAAATAAACTGATTTTGTGATTTGACCCATGGCCTCCCAAATATCATCCTTCATACTTGGATTCTATGGCCAACCAATGATTAAATCAATGGAAATACCATACCACATTCATAAAAGAATGGTTAATGGTTCTGTAACATACTGATACTAATTTCAGGTAATTCTAAATGTCTATTTTGACCAATATTTAGTTGGGGTTAATCTTGAGTTGTTTTGAGAAAGAAGTTGTAAATTTTAAAGGTTATCTAACTATGCATAGTTGGCACATGGTTTGACCTAACTGTTCACCCTTTTAGTAAAAACCATGAAAACACAAATAGTAGGGGTTTTCACAATTGGATCACGTTTTGACAAAACATACACCTTGAAAAAAGGCACACTACTATGATTTATGTTTTTCATACTAGGTAGCCATGCCCTGCTAACCATGTGTACAGGATCTAATTAATATGAAAATTAATTTTAAAATTATGAAACACCCATGTTTATTCCTGAATGTCTTGTTCAACCCTAATACAATTTATTATTCCTTCTAGGCCCCAAAGTGTTAATTTTGGCCCCTCTACACCCCCTGAAGAAGGGAATCAAATCTAGGAAAATAACATTCGATCACTTACTATTAAGGATTATTCTCACATTCTATATCTCCTACTCTTAACCTATTTTCTATTTATGGTTTTTTAGATATCTTTGTTATTGTAGGTTCTAATATCCAATATTTAATATCTTAAATCTTGGTTTCATTCTCAGATATCCATTTCTGATGTTCTTCATTTGAGAAACCTGTTGTGAGTGTTATGAGAGGTGATATCCTTCTATTGATAGGTGATTCTATTTTTGATTGTCTAACTAATTTTATCCTAATTTTCTTAATTTATCTTAAATTTATTTCAATTGGATTATGTAATTTGATTCTTGTGAAATATAATTTCTGAAAAAAAAACAAATTCTAGGGAATTGGGGTTAAAATATGACTTAGCATGAATATTGTGGAAAACCCCCAATTCTGGTGAATTGGGGTGTGATTTGGGATATGATGGAAAATTGAAAATTTTAATTATGGAATTAAATTATGATTTGTATTTGATGAAATTTATGTAATTTTTAAATATTTTTGGAAAGAATTGATTTGATATTGGTATTTGAAAATATGGATTAAAATGGTTTTGATATAAACCTAGTTTTTTTAGCTTGGAAAAAATAATGACTTGATTAACTACCCATGTGTTGGTTTTTGAATAAAAATTAGCTTATTTATATGGAAAAATGGGGAAATTTTATTTCTAATAGTTTTGGAATAATTTCCCCATTATTTGTTTTGTTTTTAGAGCACATGTTAGCCCAGGTTGTTAGTGAGTTATTATGATAACACTCTTTTGATGCTTTAAAACTAAAACAAAAACCTATAGTAAAAGGTAAAATCCCTAATGGGATGGTGATGCTTCCATTTTGACTTGTTTTTTAGGGACATGTGAATATACATATTTTCATGATTATCCTTAGAGTGTGTAAGGTCCCTTATTCTGGTACTACCATACCCGTTTACGGATGACCTTGTTTTTCAATGTTGATTCTTGATATATATGAAATTTTTTATAAAATATTTTAAAAATTCATTGTGAATTTATATAAATTGTTTTATATAAATTTTTTTTAAGCTATTGATTGAAATATTTCAAGAATTTGAAAATTAAATCCTGATTGTTTTTAATATTCCTATAAATTTTCATGCCTATTTATTTAAAATTGAAATATTTTTTGGTTAATTATTTTGAAATATTTTTAGGTAATCCATAGTGAGTCCCAATTTGGATTTTTTATCACACCCTACTTGTGCCTTCAGGTGTTTTTATATTATATTCTTCCATGTTTGAGCATGGATAAACAACCACTGGGAGGTTATTCTTGTTGTTGATCCTTGAGTCTTAGAGAGATGTGTCCATTGGGACTTGGGTTGTTATCTTTAAATTTCTTGTAGTTTTTTTGTACAATAGGGTTATTATTCCTATTTTTATTCACATACTCT
Organism: Viscum album; assembly: GCA_963277665.1. Taxonomy (NCBI): domain Eukaryota; kingdom Viridiplantae; phylum Streptophyta; class Magnoliopsida; order Santalales; family Viscaceae; genus Viscum; species Viscum album. The sequence goes on from OY728134.1 coordinate 1,176,589,299, forward strand.
TATCCCAATGGATATTTTATTTCGAGCATACTGACTTGTATTTGTTTTATCCACTTTTTTTGGGGTGAAATCATTCCTAGTCTTTTCATTTATGATGCATGGGGCTAGTCATCAACCTATGGGGATCGAGAACGCCCTTTAAGATATGTTACGAACAAAGGGGTTATAAGGATACTAAGGTATCCATGCTGTTTCATGAAAAATTATTATTAAAGGAGGTTAATCGTGTTTTCGTTCTGTTAGAATGCAATTGAGTAATATTTTCAGGACATAGGAGGTAGTTGTGATTGAGTGCTTGTCCATATGTCACTGAAATGATCCTTAAGTCATCAAGGGTGGTTTACTAAATCCCTTTATAGGATTATTTCTGGTATTTTCCCAACTTTTGATTTGTATAGGATGAAATCCAAATATTTTATTCTTATATATGGGATTCATTTCCCTTGTTTCTCTGTTTGAGTGTCAATATGATGTCCTTAAAGTTGTCTGTTGATGTTTCATAGAATCATGACTCTAAAAGACATGTGAATAGGATCTAGGAGGATGTTGTTGATGAACCATGGTGAGAAAATCCCCTGGTGGACCTGAACTTGGTTGTGGTGACTATTTGTATTATCCAAGATCTGAGACATGAACCAGCTCTAGTTTCTATTCATGCTCCAACAATAGAACCTTTGATGGATGTTTTCTAAAATCATGAATAAGAGTTCCTTCACAAAAGTCAACCAGTGTTCATAGGCTCCACTAATCCTAAAGAGGGAGATTATTGGTTGAGAAAAAATGATCATTTTTAGAGTTCTTAGAGACACCTCATGAAATCATGGTGAAATTTTCCACATTTATACATGATGGACCCAGTAGGAGATGGTCATACCTAGTGGTGATGACAAAGAATTTTGAGGTATTATAGTGGATAGAAATTAGTGTTCTTTTGACCAAATAGTTTTATCTAGATTCAATCATGTTGGAAAAGGATATTGTGTTTTTCAAAAATGATTCGGCTAACAGGACCATGATAGAGTTTTTAAATCTCTTTTTTGATCTTGCATAGTTTTCACCTAAGATTGTTTCAAATGAGAAGATAAATACTCGATGGTTTGATATGGGACTTCGATCTGATATTTGTTCTCATGTTTTCTTGTAAACTATTCCTTATTATATTTATGTACTTAATAGATCTTTAATGGTTTAAATGATCCTGGATGGTGATTTAGGTTTTTTGGGAGTTCCTTTTTCTCTCAATATCAGTTTCTCATTTCCTATAAAGGGAAGAGGAATAATAATGATTGTTATGCCAGTTCTTGATAGTATAGTGTTTTCTAGACCTCTTATAGTTCATGGTATATGCCCTTTTATTTTTTACCGGTGTGGAAATCATGGGCATTTTGAACGGGTTTTCACTGTGGAACCCAAAATATATGGTTAATTGTAGATGATCATTACATTTATAGAAGTACATCCATGTCTTTTATTCTCCAAATAGTGGCACAGGATCTCTAAAACATACTAAAACTATAGTTCTATAACATACGTCATTAGAAAATTAGATCCATCCATAGGCATCCTAAATAAAGAATCTTCACATAGTGGAAGAGTCTCTAGGGGTAGAAGATATGAGTCCAACACCTGTAAGAGGTACCATCACTCTAGATTCATCATTAGTGACTTCCTTATTTGATACCGGTGCAACTCATTCATTTATTTTGACTCATATTATAAATCTGTGAAATCATTATAGTGAGATTTTTGCATATATAATGGATATTGTTTCACCCCTTAGAATGAGGAGAGAGTTGTGTCTCTATAGTCCCTCTTATTTTACATATTATAAGATGTTAAGATATCTTTGGATTTTATGGTTCTCAGCCTAAAACATGTTAATATCATTTTTTAGATGGATTGGATAATTACTAATAATTCTTAAATTGACTGTTATATTCGACTGGTCTCCATTACTATACTTGATGGGGTTAGCCATGAATTTTATGGAGAATGGGACCTAAAGTCAAGTAGAGTCTGAATTTATTGTCTTGATTTGGGGAAAGCGATATTAGTTTTTTCTTTTGAATTGGAGCAATAATATTTTATTGATGATCTCCCACCATTTTTTGTTGAGTTTCCCGATGTTTTCTCTTTTGAATTATCTTGTTTCCCATAGTTAAGGGAGGTATAGTTTTCTATTGATTTAGTGTATGGTACTCAACCAATAACTATTCCTTCTTACTAAATGTAACTTGATCAAATAGAAGAGCTAAGGACTCATTTGGATGATCTTTTATACAAATTCTTTACATTCACATGTATGTCACCTTGGGAGTGCCTTTTCTCTTTGCTAATAAAGTTTATGGGTCACTCCACCTTTGTGTTTATTGACAAAAACTCAATCAAGTTATGGTAAAAGACAAGAATTTATTTCAATGGATTGATGATCTATTTGACCAGCTGAAAAGGGAGATTCATCTTTAGTCTAGTTACCAAAAGTTTATAAAAACGAATACCATATTCATAAAACCACCATTAAGAGAAGGTATGTCCATTATGAGTACATTGTCTTGTCATTTGATATAACCAATGATGTTTTAGTATTTATGTATTTAATGAAAAGAATATTTCATTAGTATCATGAAACATTCATGGTGGTATTTTTGGATTACATCGTTGTTTAAAATAAGTCCAAGGAGGGTCATGTGTGTACTTTTACATCTGTTCTTGAATTGTTGAGAAATAACCAACATTATGTGATGTTTTCAATATGTGATTTCTAGATTGGGGATGTTAATTTCTTGGGAAAAGTTGTGTCCAAAAATTCTCTGTGAGTTGATCCTAATATGGTGAAGTCTATTGTGACATGGGACCAACCATGAAATGTTTCTGAGATTCAGAGCTTCTTGGATTTAGTTGGGTATTATCTCTGATTCATAAATGACTTCTAAAGGATGTCCACACTAATGAATTATTTTACTAGGAAGTGAGTAAATTTTCTATGGGATGAAAAATTTAGAAGTTATTTCATTGTGCTAAAATGCATGTGGATAACTTTTCAAATGTTGACTCTTCTAGAGGCCGAACAGGGATATGTGGTCTTTGGTGATGAATCAGGTTCGGGTTTAGTCTGTGTTCTTTTGATCGATGATCATGTCATTTTTTATCGATCTAGTTATCATAGGACACATGATATGAATTTTCCGACTAAAGAGCATGGCCTTTTAGTTGTGATGTATGCTCTTAAAAGTAGGCATCAATACCTTTTCAAATAAAGGTTCACCACGGTTTCTACCCATAAAACCAAGAGTTATATATTCTCTCAAAATGATAAGAATATCCACTATAGGAATTAGGAGGAATAAATAATGTATTTTGATTTCGACATTGCCTAGCCCCTACGGAAGGGAATTTCAAATCAGGTTGTGAAAGAATCATTGGAATAGTGGAACTCTAGGGATATTTATTCCTACATTCATATAGTAATATAGAAATCATGGGTTGAGGTTTCCTTGGAAAATTTTCAATTTTAATATGATCTTCTCGAGATTATTATTCTGGAATAATAGAATGTTGATTAATTCTACAGAATTGGAGACTGTATTTATGGTGGGGATTTCATTTCATAGAAGTCATTCTTTATGGAGGGTATTCTTTGTTTGAAAAATCACATTGAAGTGAATTTAGTAATAAGGAAATATCTGTTTTGGGATTCTCATAGTTATCAATGGGGAGTACAACTAAAAATCATGATGATGTTCTATGACATGTGGTGATGATTCTGGTGGGACTTGGGATCACTATCTAGGGGAGGTTGAGTATGCTTATGAAAATATTTACCAGTCTGTGACTAGAATAGATCCTTTTGAGGGCTTGTATGGCCATCCTCGTAAATATTCGTTGTTTTATTTTGAGCTCAAGGAAAGATAATTGGTTGGACCAAGCATGGTTCAAGAGATGAAAACAAAAATTCATTTGCGTAATCTAAGAATTTTGATGACATAGAGTTGATATAAATGTTATGTAGATCATAAAAAAGAGTGTTTGAATATTTTAGTTGTTGATCACATGTTCTTGAGAGTTTCACCTCAATTGGGTCATCAAAATATTGGGAGGTAAGGGAAGTTTTATCCTCATTTTGGGGGACCTTCTAATCTTATTGAGTAGGTGACTAACTTATCTTATCATTTATAACCTCCACTATAGATGACATTGATACATAATGAGTTCCATTTATACTAGATACAAAAATATCTTTTTGATCCATCTTTTTTTCTGAGTTGTAGGGATCATTATGTAGAGCCTGATTAATCTATGACTATGCATGTAGCCAGGATAGTTGATTCCAAAACCAAGATACATAAAAGGAGTGTGATACCTTTGGTTTGAGTGCTATGGAAGAATGGTTCTAACACTAATGAGTCTTGGGAGAGAGAGTAACTAATGAGATATTAGTGGCCCCATATTTTTTATAAGGAATCCTCTAAATAGGATTTATTGGGACATAAAGTTTCTGTGTTGGGGATATTGTAACATCCTGTTACTCATGTATGGTACTTCTCAACCCTTCATTTGAACAAGATTTTTTTTGTGTTCATCTATGGTTGTATTAGGGAAGAAGTTGGAGATTTTAAAGGTTTTATGGGTTGTCCAAGGATGGTGCATGGTTTGACCAAACCATGAGCCATCTTAGTGGAAACTATGCTAACCCAAAAAGATTGGGTTCATAGTATTTCTAATCAATTGGCCCTACTTAACTAACTATGTGTACAGGATTTAATTAATCAAAAAAATAATTTTATAGTTCTAAAAACCTCAGTTTAAGTTCTCAATGGTCCAATATGACCCTGATACATTTTCAAAATCCTTGTAGGCTCTTAATAAGTGATTTTGGCCCCTCAATTCCCCTCAAAAAGTGAAACGAATCTTTGAGAATCAATTTAGATCTTAATTTGGGATTGTTTGATCTTCATGTTTTTAGATGATATATTATCCACTATTTTAGATCTGGAATCTAGGTTTGATTCTCAAATACCCATTGCTGGCATTCTTCGTTGGAGTAACCTATTGTGATTGTTGTGAGATGTGATATCCTTGTTTCGGTATATGATTCCAGTTATGATTTGATAATTAATTTACCCCTAAAATGAATGATTTAAATTAAATTTATTTCAATACGACTTTTTAATTTTATTATTGAAAAATGAATTTGTGAGAAAAACCAACTCCAGTGAATTGGTGTTTAAATTTGATTTGGCATAAAAATTTTGGAAGACCCCCAATTTTTGTGAATTCAGTTATTATTTTGGATTTTATGGAAATTTGTCAAATTTAATTATGGAATTAAATTTTGATTTATATTTGATTAAATTTATGTAATTTTGAAATATATAATAAAATAATTTATTTGAAATTGGTATTGGTGAATAGGGATTTAAAGGGTTTTGATATAAATCCTATGGTTTTATCATGGAAAAACGAATGATTTGATTAATCACTCATTAGTTAGTTTTGAAAGAGAAATTGTCATACTATTATGGAAAAATGGGGCCTTTGAATTTTGAATAATATTGGAATAAAATTCCCGTTATTGTTTTTGTTAGTGCACATGAATGCCTAGTTATTTAATTAATTATTTGAATAACACTATTGGTTCTTTAAAACTAAAAAACTAGTGTAGCAGGTAACATCCTAAATGGGATGGTGATGAGTCCTCTATGACTAGTTTTGAAGGGATGTGTGTATATATATATTGTCATGATTCACCTTTGAGTGTGTCAGAATCTCACAAACTGGACCTATGATACCTCTAGAAAGATGACCATGTTTCTCATTTTTGATTCTTGATATATATTCCATGGTTTGTAAATAGTTTTTTTTAATTTATTTAACCTATTTCATATAAAACATTTGCTAATATATTGTTCTAAATATTTCCAACATTAAAAATATAAAGAATGGTTTGTTTTAAATATGCCTTTGAAATTACATGTCTATTTATTTAAAATTGAAATATTTATTTTCTTAACTAAATTGGAATATGTTTATGGAATCCTTGTTGAGATCCTACTGGGATTTTAGTTCACACCTTTCATGTAACTTTGGGTGTTTTTGTATTATCTTCTTCCTGGTTCAGGAAAGGATAAAGCCCCACATAGAGGTTATTTTGTTGTTGATCCTTAAGGCTTGGAGATATATTTTCATGTATAGGTGGGTTATTATCTTTTCATTTTTTGGTACTTTTTTGTTGTAATTTGTATTCTTATAAATATTTTCTTTATATTATTATTATCCCCAAGGAGTTTTCTTTAGAAGACTTACTTGTAGCTATTTATTCCACAGTTTATGTTAAAACAATATTCCTAGTTTTATCTTTCATGATTTTTGGTACTAGTGACCAACATGTGGGGATCAGGAACTCCCTTATGGATATGTTAGGATAGGATAATTTTCAAGATACCAAGGTATATGGGTTGGTGTTTTATAGTTTCATCAACCATTCAGGTCTCTAGTGCTCTATATTAGTTCTCTAATAGGTAAGTAACCATGAAACATAATCTTCTATCGACCATCTCATCCCTTGACACCAATACTGATTCTCCAAATCCTAATATATCTTGGTAACCCCATGGTGGATTGACAAACAAGAAGGGTTTCCACTATCCAACAAATACTGTATCCTGGAAAACAGAACAACCAAACCACTATAGAAGAAGAAATATCCACTAGGGGATCAAGACCACTCACCCGAGGTCTCCCCACCATAAATTCTTTAACTATAGTGTTGGAATTTGGTGTCTAACACCTTATCATGCTAAAATCACCCATCAAAATATGTTTCAGATTTCATTTTATATAAGAACTCTTATCCACCATCCTTTTCCACTCCCAATCTCATCACAACAAACAAATACATGAGAGAACACTGCTCAATTGAATCCTTCACAACTTTTGTTGGTAAATTTTATTAAATTCCTCAGAAACCATATTCTGTTTTCGATGGATATAAGTAGTATCAAAAAAATATGAAGATAATCTATAAAGGTTCTTAGTCACAAATTTATATATTTATAGGTAAAAAATATACTTCAATCTCTTTTGGAAAGAATATATTATAAGCTTCTCCCCAAAGAGATAGTGACACCACATTTTGAGTGCATTTATAACAACTTCCAACTCAATATCATCGGTAGTGGAGTTATTCTCATGATGGAGTAACTGTATTGAGCCATAATCCACAAAATGTTTCCCTTACATTAAGACACATCCAAAATCCGTACCAAAATCATTGTAGAAAAAAACATAACATAACCCCATTTCCATAATAATCAAGAATGATGTTGAATTCAACATCATCTATAGTGCCTCAAAATATCTCTAAACACATTTTGTTCCATTAAAAAGTTACACCATTACGATTAATAGATATCATCAAAGAATAAATCTTAGAGATATTCTAAAAACCATCTATAATAATCTGCTAAAACCAAGAATATATGTATCTTAAAAACATATTTCATCTTCTATCAAGACAAAAATTCATTTTAATTTTATAGATATCCTAAGATGACCCTCTAAAATATCACATTCTCCAGAAACTTCACCTATCAAATCAAAAACATAAACATGGAAATCATACCATAAAGATGATGTGCATTCAGGGTTCGAAAAATGATATCCAAATAGTCTATCTTCTCCCCCTCTATCTAGATGTACACCAAAATATCAACCATGAACACAAAAACAAAATAATTTAATAACCGATGAAACATATACTTCATCAAATCCAAAAACACCATAGGATAACTAGTAAGACTAAATGGCATAACCAAAAACTCAAAATTCCCGTATCGACTCATAAATGTGGTTTTATGTATATCCTCACTTAAAACCTTCTTCTGTTGATACAATTATTATAGGTAAATCTTTGAAACCCAATGAGCCCCTATAAGATAATCAAGGATATCATCAATCCATAAAAATGATATTGTTTCTTAACAATCACTACATTTAACTTTTGGTAACCAATAAAAATTATTAATCTCTTTTCACCATTCTTAGAAATGAATATAGGTAAATCCCATGGTGACATGCTAAGATTAATAGACCCTTCATCCTCTAAATCCTCAAGATGGAATATAAGTTCCATAAACTCAGAAGGTTCCAAATAGTAAGACATCATAAAATTGTGGCATCATACTAGGGAGTAGGTCATTAGTAAGCTTGACCTATCTTAGTGTAGGTAAATGAGAAAAATCATCCAGAAACACATTAAGGTGGTCAAACGCACCTATAGAAATTAAACCACCCAAGAAAGGGTCAAATACATTATAAATAATCTTTAAAAACTTACATGAGGTTTCATCAAAAAAAGAAAAAATGCCTCAGTCCCTCAAGATCCAGTGTCCTAATAACACTTGAAAACATGAGTTACTCATTCAGAAGATAAGAAATGAACTTTATGATGATAGAATTCTATTTTATCCTTCAAAATAACCATCCAATTCATATCAATAATCAATTCTAAGATGTAAAGATCAAGCACTAAATCGCACTCCACCTCAAAGTTGGCAATCATCACCAGATAGGTAGGACATGTAAAACATTATTCGAAATAGTTTCCCAAAGGAATGGAATGAGCTAACAATAGTGGAATAAATTATGAATGCAACCCCAAAACATCAACTAATAGTGACAATCTAAAATAATAAGTATCACCCATATCAAGAAAAGATTACACCATAGAGGACTAGATAAACAACGTGCCTCTCATAGTCATTGTCATTTATTCATATTTCTCTAGTGCACACTCCATGGCACAATGATGTTCGGTCATAGCCACATGAACATCTCTCGTGACCTGAGGATTAGGACTAACACCCTTAGATGTATCTACTTGAACCTAATAAACCATTATGAGATTGGAACCAACCAAACATCCCTGAGATAACTTTTTACAAAATCATTGTAGTTGGCCAAATTGCTTATAAAGATAAATAGCTTTAGTATCCTCTACATAGTTTGGATTTTTTTGACCTATCCTTATAAAATGATATTACAAAAATAGTGCATTTCCCTATCATCTCCCCTAAGATAAAACCTGAGGAAATATTTTCCATTCGTAGACATCCTTTTCTAGCTAGAAGATACATGTTGTAAAAACAAAAAACCAACTAAATCTCCACCCAAACTTGTCTTCCCATAAATGCCAGCCTCATATAAATAAAAATAGTAAACTAACATCAAAAAGGAAAAAAGGAAAAGATTATCAAAATTAATCAAATATCAGGTCTCAGCCCTAACTCAAACCTTTGAGCCTTTAGGATCTCATTATTGAAAAGGTCTAGTTCCAGATTCACTAACTAAACAAAACAGGTAGAATAATCTAGAATGGTATACTCCCCCTAATCTATGGTCAGAAACTCTTGGGTCATATCCACTCGCAATGTCTCATGATTGGACAACTGATTAATTATTTTCTTAATGGAATCCCCTATAATATCTTCAAAAAACCGAACTTATACAATATATTCCCCCATCTTCTTCCTGCTCCATCAACTGTAGACATGGAAAACCCCACCATAGAGTATTTTAGAGTCTTTAAGAAGTTGAAGATCCTTTCTATCCACTTAATCCACTCTTCAAATTCATGGTTTCCTTTATCACTATGAAATATGGGTGGATTCTTCTTGGTAAATTCTGAACCATCATCCACTAAGCATCCAAGGTTCTCAACACTCACTGGTCCCAATATCTCAATAGTGTAGAGAACTTATTCTACCAATGTGGGTTCCACTGGAGGCCACTCTCATAGAACCTGTCTTAGAGATTCCTCTCTCTAATTTGGATGATCTATTATCAGAGTAATTCTATAAAAAAAATCAATCATGAGATAATTCTAAAATAAAAGTAATAACTTCATGCATTGATATCAAAGCAGTAAAACATTGTGAATAGAATGTAACCATCTGAAACCTTACATAAAATATAAAAGCATCAATGAAAATAAAAATCCAATAAATTTAATTCAAATGACCTCAAAATCTATGTCTCAAACATGGTAAAAGTATCTAACCACCCATGGTATCTTTGTTTTAGTCACAAAAGTGAGTTGTCCATGCCCCTTTTCTACACCTACTATCGGAATTATGATGGTCCTAACTTTGGTCTACCCAAGACATCGAACCAAAAATAGGAAGTAATATAACAAATCAAGATGGGAGTTCCATTTGATACTAAATTTTAATGAACCAACCTGAGTCAACTAAACTAGACAACTGAACTATCCCATAAAGTAATATAGGAACAACGGGATAATAAAAACTAATCACAAATATATGAAAATAAATACCTAAAACAAGAGTATGAATAGAAAACATAAATGATTCCACAAAAAAATACAGTAAAATACATATAGGATGAACCATATACTAATTCATAAACCCATTGTACAAACGGTAACCTCTAGACTATCTAGAATAGAAAGAAATAACAACAAGAGAAGTCTTCATGATATAAGAATCTCCATGTTACATAAATACTAAAATAAAACATCTAAAAACACCCAAATGAACATGTAGGTTGTGAGCCAAAGGCCAGTTAGAAACCAACATAGCTTCTATAAAAGTTTTAATATCATGAATAAAACAATTCAAGATTTTAAAACAAAACAAATTTGAAAAGAAATTTCATAAATATAAACCACTTATAAATCATTTTACCTTTTTCTCTTATTGGATTTCATAAATACATTAATATTATTTAACTAGAAATATGACTAGAAGAAGTGATAAAAAATAGGAAATCATATCCATGTATCAAGAGATATGTAGTTAAACACATATCCTTGAAACTACCTCCCACGTGAAGCTATGTGATACAACCTCATACAAAAATTTGTGAGTAGAAATCCATGATATCAAAATAGTAATATGATAAATAAAAATAAATGAAAAATATTGTAACATCACCTCACATATTGGGATCACGCATATAGGAAACTATGTACTAGACACCAAAAATTATAAACATGAATACATTGGATACAAAATATATTGATTCATACCAGTAATTATCGAAATAGTTTCCTCATTGTAGTGTGACCCACACTAAGGCATCCTATTTCTATATCATGATATAGCTAAGGTCCCAAATGTAAAATTTTCCAATAAATTTTCCAAACCATGAAAAAATTTTCATTAAAAACATTCTAAAATTCAATATAATCCTATATAGAGTTTAAGACCACATTTCAAAATCATGAAAATCCATTTCATATAAAAACCCCATTTTAAAAACATTTACTATTAAAATAAATCATTTTAAACCATTTATCACTTCAAATCAATGAAAACCCCAAATTAATATGTAAACAACAAAATTCAATTCATAAATTTAACCCATTGTATAGTAGTAACTACATCAACTTGGTAGAGACCTAGCTAATTTCGATAATGATGGTCAGAAACAAAGAGAACAGCCTCTGCAATACAAGACATGAAATGAAATTGATAAGGATCAATAGAAAACACTATCTAGTCAAAAAAATATGAGATAAACCATATCTAAAATAAAAAAAACTAATAAAAACCAATGGTATTACACACTCATAGAGAATAAATCGAACCCCAATGGTGATAAATCCCTGAAAGAAAGAAATTTAAATGGAAATGAGACACCCAAAATCACTTAGAGATCTCTTTAGGTGGAGAAAATGGAAGCTGAAAATGAATGAATGAATTTAATTTCCTCACAGAACCCTAAAATTCAGAATAATGACTATTACATGGCATGTAACCCTTTTAAATTTCATGTATTCCAAAATTATCAGATACACGAAGAATCCAATAGCCTGTTATTAAAAATCCATTTTTAAATATTTACACAATGTGAAAGTTGTACAGGGAATGTAACATTTCATGTTTTTTACCCATTTTATGGAATCTTCCATGTGGTGATTATATTTCTGGTAACCAAATTACACAATGTTTAAATCCACATTATAGTATAAAAACTGAGGGTTTTATTCTAAAAATTACAACAAATATACAACTTCCCCATTATAGGTATCCTCCCAATTCCTTCTCAACATTACTCAGCCAATGTAAATGGAAAACGAAAAATCTAAACACATAACTGGTTGATTTTTAATTGTGAGTTGTAGTAGATACAATATTTTTGATGCAATATGAAATACTCTATAAATTTACAAACTCAATACCTATAATTGTTTCAAGAAGTTTATTTAAAACACTGTATAAATATTGATAAAAATAGTAATTTTTGTCTATGTATGTTCTGATAGTGAAATATTATTAATTACACCATAATAAATATTCAGTTATAGAATTAAATAGTATTATTATTCTCATGGATAATCCTCATACAACTATTTTCATGATATTTAATCACTATCCTAAAATAAAAAATACTCATTAAAACATAATATAAATTTTATGAAGGTAAGTTTATTTGTAAAAAATTTAATTTAGTAAATTAAAAGATAAACATCCTCATTTAAGGTTTATTTTTTAGTAATCCAAGCATTTAATCGTAAAATAAATTCTTTTAAGTATCCAAGTTCATTGCAATGAGAAACCAGTGGTCCATAAAATTCAAAATGAAATTACAATTTAATGAAACTAAAAAATTATTAATATGATTTAATTTCATATTTTTATTCTCATATCATTTGAATTAAGAACCTTATGTCATTTGTAACTTTATTTTTAATCATTTCTTCCAATCGTTCAATGATATTAAAATATTACTTTTCATCTGATGTCCTTTTTTGTGTAGTAGTTATGTGAGAACTAATGAGTCCAAAACAAATTCATGGTGTTTTCCAATAAAATAATATTTATATATATTCCTACAAAAAATAAGAACAACATTTAATTATAATTAACATAGTATATAAGTTATCAAAAAACCATATTATGAAGATGCACCTCATGAATACATTTATAACTGAGACTTTTAAACATATATGACTAAGAATTTCATCTACATACTCATGAATAAGATAGTTTTTTATGGCCAATCCATACATTTGTTCTTTAAAATAAATGATGATTGGTTTACTATCATTGAACCTTAATTCTGAGTGAACTTTTAATATTAGTAATTGTGATTGTATAACTGGTAGGGTTTTGGTACACTTCAAAGTAATTTTTAATTGAATGGTTAATCCTTTAGATTATTTTTATTTAAACTTATGTTTCCCATCCTATTTCTTCATTTATAATTTATATATTATGTTCAAGAAATATTTATTAAATTTTATAGTGTTTTCATAAAAAATTAATTGGAAATAAAATTACTTATTTTTATCATGTTTTTTTAAAAGAATAAATGGCCATTATATAAAAGTTTAAACAGAAAGTTTGACCATGTAAATTTCTATATCATAAAGGGAAATAGATTGATCACTACTCAGATCATGAGTTACATGAATCCTTACTCTCACATGATATTTTGAACATTTTTTATAATTTATAACACCTCCTTGGATATTTTATGTTGTGTCCCTCACAACAAGGTGATGGGATGGTGATGAAATATTCAAATAAAAATAAATTCACCTTGTATAATATTAGTATATGAAAGTTATCAGTGTCAACAATTTCACATTTCATTGAAAAAGTTATGAAAAAATTGATTACCTTTGGTAAGAAATTCTTTTGAGGGGAACTTCTAGTCTCAATGCAGGGGGTATTCATTGGGTAGTTTTTTTTGAATTATTTATTATCTTAAATTTCATCACATAACATTGTATATAAACATAGATATACCATTATTGTTTTATTGTAGAACATTTAATTTCCCTATATCACATCAATTTTCTCATATTTCTCCCCCTTTTCACTCATATTTTTAAAATATATATGAGTTGAATATCCAAAACAAACACCACATATGAATCTATATTTTTTTATATGCTTCAATGCCACTTAATATAGTCATTTATTGGGTACAGTTGATAATGATTCTTATGTCTAAATCAGATAATAAATATAGGAAAATAATAATTCAATGTTATGTAATACTAATTTATGTTGAAAAAAAATATTATTTCATATTTAAACATGATTTGAATAAATTTTTTATTTTCCATATAATAGTATTATATCTTAATTGAAAAGACTCTCCTTCTATAGCATATTATGTGGGATAGATGTGGATTTATATTTTGATTCATCAATATTTATATAAACATAGGAATATAATTATGTAGTTTTTTCATTCCACAGAATAGTTTTACTATAGATCTTGAATACAAACAATTGTTTTCAACTGAATCATGCCCTATTGAGACCCAAACATTTATTACATAAAAATTGTATCTTATTAGTTTAATTTTCATTGTATATCATTAAAATCCATAATAGAACCATAAAGGTTTAATCTCTTTGAAAAAATGGATACATAAAACACAAATACAAAAATGATCTACAAAATTTCTGATTATGTTCATCACAACTTGTACCCTTCTTAGACATATCATTGTTAAAATAAATATTTATAACCCAAGGAAAGGGAACATAAGAATTTTTGATATTAGATTATCAGTAAGGGTAAACATAAAATATATCAATAAACTTTCATAAGTTCACATAATATAATCATAAGTGTAAGATTACATGATATCAACATCAAAAAATCATAACAATTAATTCATAGATCAAAATAACGAATCATGGAATAAAGTTTTGTCAATAAAAATATATAATACATAAGATTTCAGAACCATAAATAATAAATCATGTGTCCTCAGAACATATCATGATCATAATACATAAGTTATTGGAATTCACATAACTATATCAAATAACATACTTAGTTAACATTCACTCCAAATAATATCATTTTTGGACAATTTTCATATTGGAAATTCCTACCTAGACATTTCAAAAACTCTCATAAGAGTATATTTAATCCGAATAAATATATAATCTATTAATATTTTATTTATTCCATTATCTCTCAATATTTTCCTAACTAAATCATCATTACCCAATGAATTTGAGGTCTATAATGAACCCAACTAGTAACATGAGATATGTAGGTCTTACCCAACATATAAATAATATATACTTGTTAGTCCCACATAATCATACAACTTTAATCATTTCATTATAGAGTAATAATGGGAAAAATAGGTTTCATGATCATTTCATTATCATAATTATAAACCATACAGAGAAATAATAATGATGGTAAAATTGTATCATATCCCAAATAAATAATAGGAATCATCAACATATGATATTATAAATGAGTATACATTTAGTAGATCACTGAGAAACATTCGTTAGTAAATTACACTTTTCACTTAGAACTCACTTATGTGAAATAATTAATAAATAATATTCAGGAAAGTTTTTTCTTTTAAAAGAACCATGAAAAAATGTATAGGATTATTCAAATAAAATATAATTTAGGAAGGCATAAAAATATATTCATGCAGTGTATGATAAAACCAAAACTCTTTTTACATTCTTAGTAAAAATTCAAAAATACCTCATTTAATAATATTCCATTAAAAAGTTATAAAACGTAAAACATGGGTAAAATTGAATTTAATAAATATTTGGAGAATATTATTAATTTTCGTCAAAACGTTTTAATTAAAATATCATTATTTAAAAAATATATCTCTACCTGAAGAGAGAAATAATGTTTTTTCCTTAAAAACATATTTTTAGTCTTTAATACATAAATAGAGGATAATGAAAAGAAAACATGTAATATCAAAAAATAACCATATGAGTATATAATGTAATTTTTTTTAGAGATATGGAAAATATAATTTCAACATTTTAAATGTAATCATAAACAATATCGATAAAAATTTTATTGTAACATTAAACACATCCCTCAAATTTGTCTTACTTAGTTAAAACTCTAACATCGTGTATAATATATTTTAATTATTATAATTCTATAATGAACCGTATTATTACGTATAATACCCAAAAATGGTTACTTATAACATATTATCACCCATTCATGAACAATCATTCATTATCATCATCATTTCGGTTGTTAACTACTTCATTTCTCATTTATGTTTAGTTCTGATGTTATGGTCCATCCACAACGTCAGGGTTCCTTTATCTACAAAATATTTATCATGATATAAATATAATATATATTGATTATTTATATATTTATAGACATTTAAATAATGTGGTTATGAAATAGGAATTACATCACTATGTGTAGATTGTAGTCCGTACGTACGCACGAGTGATGTTTCCATTTTTGGATGGATGAAATGAAAGAAAGGTAAATAGTAATTAAATTATAAATAATAATTACTAAATCATATATATCATATATATATATATATATTAAATATATTATAATATCCAACCAATAAAAATAGTGATTAAAATTTAATCATATCACTGTGTAGAGGTGGTAGTCCACACGAACGCATATGCAATTCTTCTATCTCTCATTTAATGGAGAAGAGATGAGAAATTCATTTAACATAATCATAATCACATATAGGTATAATAATTATACTATATTAATCATTTTATTATTTATAAAATATTTTTATAGCATTTACTAAAAAAACAAAATTGAATGACATCGGTTAAGAATTATTCCTCTTCTTTGAGATACCACCTTTAAAATAAACTTTAATCCTTGAATGATTGGTACTAGGATATGAAATTAAGATCAATAATTAAGGGAAAAAATATATAAATATTTGAAATTATTTAATTTAATTTATATAATTCTTAAAATTTTTGAATAATGCAGGAGAATATGTTCCCATTTATAGGTGAGGGGTAGGGCACAAGTACAATTTCTTAAAATATTTCAATATTAAAAGGTTACATTGAGGATAAAGTGGATCCAAATACATATGGATTAAAATTTATAATAAGATAAGGGTTAAATATATTGAAATAAAAAAAAATTATACTATTTTTTGTTGAATTACTACCCCTCTCTATTGGTCCCCCCCATGGAAACCCCATTTTAACCAAAACTATAGTATGAAAATTTTAATATTTTTACTATTAATTATGACAAAAAAATAAGATAAACATATTAGATTATATTAATTATAAAAATTAAGAATATTAAATCCATTTTTCAAGAATAATTTTCTGTGAGGGTATAATTTAATTTCAAATAAGTGTCCAAATGAAAACTCGTTTTTATAAAAAATACATTTCTAAGCATAATACTAAATTTATGTCGATTAAATTCCTTGTAAAAACCATAAAATGAATATTATACTATTTTATTGAATATATAATCTAAAAATCTATTTAAAATAATTTTTAAATTTATATTAATTTAATTATTTATGATTAAAACACATTACCCACATAAAAATAGTTTTTTGACAAATGTCTTTTTATGCCCATAAATAAACTTATATTAAATTAAAGCATAATTATGATTAAAATCTAATTAACTAGATTATTTTAAATTAATTGATATTTTTTTTACTTTAATATTATGTTAAAAACATGATAGTATTACAAATTTAAAATAAATAATACTTTTTAAAAAATCTTTATTTTCCGCTATTCACTGAAAAATAATTGTTTAAAAAAAAATATTAAACATTCTCCCTAAAATAATATTAACATAGAGATTTAGAAAATTAAATTCATTCATTAAAAAATAATTTCTAAAAATTTAAGAAATAATTATTATAATATTCCTATGAAAAAGGAAATAAAAAACAATTTTGAAGGAAAAACAATTTTGAAGCATAAAATTACATTACTAAAAAGTGATTAATATTTTGTTTTGAATTAATAAATTAATACGATTTATTTTATATATTTTTAAGTACATTCATAATGTTTTTATTACTATTCATACCTTCTAATTTAATGGTAACTTTATAAATCATTATTATGCCACGGGTCATTTAGACTCGAGGTTGCATGTAAAGAGAGATATCAAATACCTCGTGTGTATTTAAAAGGAAATACAAATAAAATATTGGACTTTAAAATACCCCTTCCTTGATTTGGGTGGATTTATATCATAACTGATGAACACTACTGATTTTTTCACTCATATATTGTTTTTAAAAATAGTAATTCTTAATCAAAGTGATTAGTAAATGTATTTTCATGTAATGTGTTACTAGTCACAATGTACCAGAATTATGCCTCCTCAAGATGGAAAATTTAAACATTCCATATTTCATGGTTTATCATCTGTCCATATATCAATTTTTTATGTGCCTTTACTTTCCCTATATAATCTCTAAGATGTTGCTTCATAATAATTTTCAAAAAGGTTCTATGATCCTTCCCAGTGACCATTAACACAAATTCTACTAAAAAATAATCGCATAGAGATACATTTTATAAGAGATAATGAAGTGTAAATCAATGTTTCATTATTTTATTTTTTATTAAAATAGAGAAACTATATCATAATTTTATTATATTCTCTTCCCAAATTAGTCCATTCATCATGATCATAACATTGTTACATGTATCAACATTATTGTAATATGAATTTGAGTGGTGATACCAATGTAACTAATGAAAATAGACTTGTTAGGGATGATAGGTTATTCCTTTTCATTCCATACAATCTATAATTTTATACCTCTTATTTACAACATAATAATTTCATTTAAGACATTCATACTATTATTATTTATTTTTTTCATAGACATTGGATGTCCATCATCTACCATTTCCTCAATTTAGAAATTATCAATATGTTGTATCGAATGATTGTTAACATTATCATGTTCATAATCTAGTTTTCCTCCATATTGGGACCATAAACATGTCAAAAACCCTATTTTTCACATTA
This sequence comes from Viscum album, assembly GCA_963277665.1. Taxonomy (NCBI): domain Eukaryota; kingdom Viridiplantae; phylum Streptophyta; class Magnoliopsida; order Santalales; family Viscaceae; genus Viscum; species Viscum album. The sequence continues at coordinate 1,176,608,097 of OY728134.1, forward strand.
TTGGGAGAATCATCTTGTAAAGAGTCCATTATCTACAAAAGTGGTTGAAAATTTAATTTACATAACTAAATAAAGTTTTTAACAAATAATACTATAATGAAACATAACTTATATTAAAAAAATAATTTGATTTTTGATTACTCTTTCTATTCATTAAATGTTTAAGGGATTCGACCCATCTATTGAGTATAAAAATCCCCTTGATTTTTTCTCATCTGATATAAAATACTCTATATTAGATGGGACCACCATGAAATACCTGTGATGCCCTAATAATGGTTCTTCCTTAGTTGAATTGACAACTAAACCTCTTGTGATTTTAGTTAATAGAAATATAATTTCCCATGTTCTATTTATTGGATTTAGGAAATAAAATAATTGTACTTACTGTGATGAAATAGTGAATGGTTTTTCCATATACACTTCTTACTAAAATTCACTTTCACAAATCCCAATAAATCAATTTTTACTAAACTCCTCTTATCAATCCACTTACATTGAAAAATAATAACATTTAATTTTTTATAATCCATATATAGTTTTTTTTTCAATAATGGAAATTTATTATATATTTTTATAAATTAGATTTCAAACCTTCATTCTAGATACATGTATCACTTATTCTATAAGAGAAACTCTATTATTTTTCAGGGTATTGTATTCATCATGCTCATTTATAAAAAATTTATAGCCATTAATTTTATAATCATTATTACATAATACATGAACACTGGGTTCTCTGGCTATCAATCAAATTTTTTATGAAATTAATTTTGGATTTTATGTTGAAAACATAAACATATAGCCTCAAATCCATCCTATAAATTATCAATTATGTGTAATGGATATCCACATTTTTTCCCTTGATGGATTCAAATGCCTAAAAATTACATTTTTGGTTTAAAATTATATTGAAAAAAATATTTTCTTATTTAAAATTAATTAGTGATATTTTAGCTACTCTATAATGGAATTTGGGAAAATATCTATTATAGAAATCCTTCACCCAAAAGTCACCCAATATTATGAAATTTTAGTAGACCAATAATCTCTACATCGGTCTTGTAGTTAGTACCAAATTCAATGATTTCCTCAAAAATATATCACTCTAAAGTAAAAAAAAAATTCCAAAATCTATTTATGACATACCCTTTCAAAATCACCATAAAACATTCGATGGGTTATATCCTTCAATATTTTATAGGTCCACATTGTGAGATCTCTCTAAAAAACTGAATCATTAAGTGAACCATCATATCAAAGAATTATGGTTGGATAAATATATCAAATTCCTAAAATATTACTTCAATTTACTTTTCAATTATTTTAAATTTTTATGATCTATATATTTAAAACATATATCATTTAAATAAAAAATTGTTATTAATGTATGATGAAAATTTTTAGGAAAAATGATCTATAAAGCTACATGGATTAAATCTTCCATAAAAACATGAAAATAATATAATTTTGGGCCCTTAAACTTTTAATCATACATTGAAATGAAAATATTGATATTTTATGAATACCAATTTAAAACCATTAAATTAATAAATAAAAAAAGAAAACATGATATCTCACTTACCTGGATAGAGTGTAAACAGAATATGAAAATTCTGCCTTTCACTGTTCACTTCCAACAACTCTTTTCATATCCCCCTTACAATTATATACAACATATACTTAATTAAAATCTTTTTTTGGGTTTATTTATTAACCTTTCAATGAAAATTTCATATATACTGTTTCAGGCATGCATTACCTCACAAAAATTTCTAATGTACAAAAAATTCCATTATGGTAATTCAAAAAAATGATCCCTTTTTCCAACAAGTTTTATTAGGGGTTTCAAAAAACAATTACCAAAGGATGTGACCATATCCTTTACAATATGAAATAATTTATGACTTATTATTGTGGATGGTATTATAACTTATTCTGAATTCCCTTTGAATGATGTCATCCAATATCTATATTTATTCCATTAGGGTAGAAATTTGTGATATCCTAGAAACATAATCTTAAATGAATATTAAAACATAAAAGATTGTGTGACTTGTTCAACAATGGGACTTAATTTAAATTTATTAATTCTATATCCTAAAAAATTCTAATATGTAGTTAATTCATTTATCATCCCATACAACATGTCTCTCAATGTTAAATCATTATTTTTATAAAAAGCATACGACTTTACATTACAATCCAACATTAATTACAAATCTTCAACCATGGATTAAAATAAACATCAATATTATTACCTAGTTTTTCTTGTCCTAATATATGAAGAGACAAAATAATTTATTTTCACTTCATGGTTAACATGAGTGGCAGGTTATAAATAACCAACGCAATTGGTCATATTCTTTGAGTGACAATTTATACACCAAAATGTTTCACTATATGTATATAAAGTGAAAGGAATTGTTTCTAATATCTTTTCCAAATTTAGGATTCTTATCGTCAATTGTTTTTCTCTAATGTTTCTCTTTTGGGTGATGAATTTTCCCATATTGATTTCTAGTAACTTTATTAAATGTTAATTTCTTTAGAGCACACTTGTAATGACTCGATTGAAAAATATTTTGTTTCCTAAATTTGTGTGTTATTTTATTTTGTACTCAAGAAAACTAAATCCTTTTATTAATGAAGTGATTATAATTAAAACGATACCTTTGGGTTTTGAACTTTATAAAACCATTGGATAATTCTGACCATTGGTCTATATGACCATTGGAAACTAAACTCTTAATGCTATGATTATTATTTATAAATACAAATGATCATGGTTAATTAATATTGAAAGAAGAGTTGATTGCCTCATCCAGAAGACTCGGGCCATACAAATCCAATCTCTCAGAGCTAGGGAAGGAGGTAGAGTCACTAATAGTTTCTTTGGACCAAGACCAAGATGAGCTTTAACATGTTAATCTTGAACATAATCACCTACGGGAGAAGTTCAAGCTGATAGAAATCACCACTGGGGTAATGTTTTCTGAGTCGCCCCAAGATTATATCACCATTACACACAATACTCTTGTTTCAAATGCAGTTTTCATAAAGGTATATGTAACGAGTCCTTAGTTACTTTGTTTAATCCTTTAATATAAATAAAATTTTTATTTTTTATTATGGTAAAATAACCATTTTTAATTTCAAATTTCAAAATAAATACAAGAATAATTTTTAGTTTTTTCTAATAAGTTATAAGGCCCCGACCTTAAATCTTACTTAATATTGAATTAAATAAATAATTCACATTGAGGATCTTTTCAGGTTTAGAGTTTTAGGGAATTAGGACATAACTATTATATCACAAAAGATTACAACGTAGAAAATTTTACTACGTTTCCACAAAATAAAAACTCTTAAAAATAAACATGTCCAGTTCCATGTTTTAGGTTGCATGACTTTACCTTGATCCCATCCTTGACCCTATTCCACGTTAAGTCCTGTGAAAAACATTTCAAAAACATGGGATGAGCATAAAAATCTCAGTAAGGGATACACAAAGAAAGAAAACTATTAGTTTTTCAAAACAACAAGTAAACCATGTATACTTTATCAAATTAATACTTTTCACCTTTTTTAAGTAGTAAAAACTCTTCAATGAATAAAAGTTCATTACTTACCCTTCTGTAACCAAAAGATTACCATAAAACCCATATAAATATCACATAAAATATAAAGGTAACTTGGGACATAAACATACTTAAGTGGAATAACCATAAGGTCTACTTCCACACATATCACTTAATGGAATAGCCATTCGGCCAACTTCCATACATACTTAATGGAATATCCATACGGCCGACTTCCATACCCAATGCATCGGAGGTTATAATGTAACCACCTGTCCTGGTATTCACGGCACCACTTGTCATATGGTTTATCACGTAACCACCTGTAAAATGTCCAAGTACCATCATTACACATAAAATATTGAAAATAAAAACATTTCAATAACAACATTTCATTTTCAATCACAATAAGTAATTCCAAGATATTGATTTTATCAATCCATTTTCAAAAACCATTTAAAAGATATTTTTGAATCAAACTGTCCCATACCACTTTGAATATTTTAATGGAATTATAATTTTAAAACATTAATGTACATATAAATTAATACTGAAAACCAATTTGAAATCATGTACATTAAAGATAAATATTTATAATAATGAATCTTTAAAACATTTAAAACGATATTTTTGTTAAGGAGTTTTTAACAAAATGAGAGACTCTTGAATACCTATAATTGTGGAATAACATTTAATCTTAACATTATAATATCATGAGAATAAATGGATTCATGATATAATATGTCAAAGGACATTATTCACACCATATAAGAGTGGATTGGTGCATAACAACAATGAAGTCTCAAAAGAAATGTAAAATGAGATGAAATCCATTATAAAGAAGGTATCCTTAAATTAAGGATAAATAAATCTCATAATTATGTGTGAAAAATATAAATACACCCAATATAAGTGTATATTACGTGTAAAACAATCAAATTTCATTCACACATATTCAAAGTATGACATATTCAATAACTATATGTTGAACCCAAAGAAATCGAAATTGGGTTAAGAAGTTCCCTTGGTAAAATTCGACAGCCTAACGACATCACATAAAATTTTACAAAAAGGGTTGATGAGAGAGATAAAGGGGATATCATCACTTGGACATAAAATTTACATAAGGATATAAAAGAATATATCCCAACATAATAGTATGTTAATTAAAAGACATAACAAAATATGTCTTTTAAAAAAAGGAGGGTGAAAGGTCCCCTTACCGAGTTGGGTAACTTTCGCAAAAGTACACCCCATGGAAGAAGGGTCATAAAATGAAGATGAAAATAACCATAAATGGAATTATACTACACATATTGTATAGTAATGGGAAGTACAAACACCACTCAATGTAAGTAGTGGCAAACATAGCATAAATGTTACGGGAATAAAAGTGAGATGAAAAATCCCTTACGAAAACTCGGCAGCCTAACGGTTCCACTTAAAACATCCAAAATTGGATTTATGAGACCAAATAGGGTCTCTCATAATATTAACATAAAATTTAAATTATTAGGAATATAAAATAACATCCCCAAACATAATAAAGATGGGCTTAAAAGAAATGACATAAAAGAGAGTACTTATAAAGAAAGAGAGAGGTTGGATCCCTTACCTCGGGTCCGACTTGACTCGATCGTTCTTTAATTTCCTGAATAATAATCTTTAGTTAATTTATACTTCCTTAAGAACCTTTTCCTAGTTCATTATTCCTTTTATATCACTTATTACCATGTCATGAACATTATGTAATCATTTAAGTTAATAACGGTTGTTTTGCCGTTATTTGGTTCTTAAGTCAAAAGTGAACTTCTTATATTTACAAGTTGTTCACGTAGTCAAATATCCATTATCTCAATAATGATATTCATGATTTGGATATAATATATATCATATATATCTATCATATTCATGTATTTATAATATTACATAATAATTTATAGGTAAGAAATGAAATGCACCGTTCATGGAGACGGTAAGCCGTACGTACGCATGAATGCTACTTTCATTTCTATGTCATATTAATGGAATTAAAACTAAATGAGATATTTCTATATTTTTAATTCAATAATTATATTCAACCTTTATATTTATCATACATCATATATATCCATTATATGTACTTATAATAGTACATTACATTTGAGGATAAGAAATGAAATGCATTGTTCATGGAGACGGTAAGCCGTACGTACGCATGAACGCTACTTTCATTTCTATCTCATACTTTAATGGAAAGAAAACAATAATGATATAAATTTATATTATAATTCCAGTATAACATCATATATAATAACTTTAAATCCATCATTTATACATCCCACATATGGCATTAACGAATCAAATCACTTTGAGGGGGCAGTAGTCCGCACTTCCTAAAATGAAGATATCGCGTATACCCATAATGGAAGCCATAAAGGTATGCCACAAATGAAAAATACATAAGCTTAAGTAAAACAAAAAAATATTATATATCGTATATAAACATAGTGACATCTTAATTGCCACCTTTTAAAGTGTTATATGAGTGTTGAACAATCATCATTTCGTGAGGCAGAAATTCTCCATCCACATAGAAAGTATGTTCTTTAATCATTAGATGATGGTGTGTGTAAGATTAGCTCCAATAACTTTTATAAAAACATCCTAGAATATTTAAGATACTATATTTTTTACAAAAGAAATGAATAAAAAGAGTTTAGGGGGTTGGAGAAACAAAATAAAACAAAAGAGCACAAGTGAAGACGTTACCTAAAAATAGGGTAGCTCCCTTTATTTTGAACCGAAAAGGTTTCTTGAAGAGCTTCCAGGCTAGGTTAAGGCTTCTGGGATGAGTATAGGGATGTCTAGTGACAAAATGATCAGATATTGGCTGAACCAAAGGCTTGATAGGTATGGGTAAGGTGGTAGAGGTGGGGGCCTTTTATAAGATGAGAGGAGGGGCACTCTTGGAAAAGTATAAAATGTTAATTTATTTTCAAATGGTTTTCGGATTTTAATGGTCCCACATTGATTTGTTTCTAGTATAAGGTGATAAGGGTTCTAAATACACCCATACAATAGGTTTTTGACATGTGTAGGTCCTAGATTTTGCTTTATCATTCCATTTTATTTAAATCTTTAAATAATGAGGTCATCGTTGCATCATCATGATGTCATAATGCATTTTATATATTTAATGTCTAAAAATTATAAAAAACTACTATGATGTAGGAAATCGTTTTAGCATTCCATTTACTATTTATAGTCAAAATTCTGACTTGTATAACCACATGTAAAAATTGTTTTATTAAAACAAATCATGTTTGTGACATTTTTATTTTAACTTTAAATAAAAGGCATAAATGTCATTATCAAACCCAAGTGGCTCCATGGGGTACCAAAAATAGACCCATGGGTTTTCTTGGTCGGTAAAAACTCATCCAATAGGGTTAGGACAAGTTTCAAGTTATTTTCATTTTATTATAATATCATTTTTACCTTAAATCACACTAATTACCTTTAATCGCGATTAATAAAACTTAAAAGTTACTTTTCAGAAAAAAATATTTTCATCCCATTGAACCATATTTTACTTAACAATTAAAATAATTTAAATTTGATTTTTGAAATTCAAATCACAGAAGTGGTAAAGTCCCATTTAAACGAAAAATCAAATTTTGTAACCACCACTTTGTGGTTTCACTATTCATCAAAAATTGATGTTTTTCAGAAAAATACCAAAAATTCACCCTAAGCTATATTTGATATTCCAAATTCAAAAATGATGTCTATTTTACCAAATTCATAACATATAAGTTTCATTAATTAATTTTATAATTAAATCCTGCTGTTAAAACAAATAGCGTGTTTTTTTAAAACAATATCTTTCAAAAGATTGACACTCGTTTATGTCCAATCATAAAGTGATATTAATTAAAATGACCACCATTGGATTAAAGGGTAAAAATATATTCTATTTACACTTTAAAACCAATTAAAAAGATAATCTAATCATATAAATAAATTATACTAAAAAGGGGTTTTGAATTAAAATACAACATTTTTCACTATTCATTAAAAATTGAACTTTTTCGGAAAAATACCAAAAATTTACACAAAGTAAATTTTGATGTCCCAATTATAAAGAAGAATTTTATTTTGTCAAATATAACACATAAAATTTTCAAAAAGTGGATTTAAAAGAGGTTCACCATCAAAAGGCGGTTAATCGACCTTTTAAAGAATATTAGACTGTCTACGCTTAAAATTGGATTCATTCGCATTTTTAATCCTCTATCATTTATTGTAAAGATTAAAAATATTTGACAAACATATATAATCATTTTTTAGTTAGTTCTATTCATTCCCTCCATTACAACGGCTAGGCTAACTACCATTTAAAATAATATTATTTTATTATTAGAGTGCAACGTAAGATTCCCAAAAAACTCGCTGTTGCGTATTGGGTATGCCATCGAGCATATCATCCCCTTTAAAGTAATATTAATATTTTAATCACAAATATGGATAAATATAAAAATTTCATATTCTTTATTTACCTAGGGTGTTACATCCTTCCCCCCTTTTGGGAATTTCTTCCTCGCAATTTTAAAATTTAGCTTGGAAACATCCTTGAAAGTCCCACATCAGAACAAGAGTCGGTAAAAAAATAACTTTAAAATAAAGAAAGATAAGTACAGAGGTCACCCGAGATAACCCATACTAGGATTCCAAGTATGAAAATATGGACATGGAGGAAAAAACAAAGGGTCGTGTTCTGATGGAGAGTGATAGTAAACATGTCTAGGATAAAGTTAACCATAAGAAAATTACAAACTTCTGATGGGTTAAAAGGTATTCGATTTCCCAGTAGGAAACGTTAACAGATAACATTTTTTTTAAGTTACTTTTCATTGAGGAATTTATTTTTGAGCTTAACTAAATCATAATGAAACATACTTACTTTTCATGTATACATTCAACGTTTACTAGATTCCTTAATCAAACTCATATTTTCTCCAAAAGATGAGTATTTAGGAAGACTTGTTTGCATTAAGAGTACTATAATCAATTTCTATAGAATCACCTAATCCACAAAAGAGAACTATATACTTCCCATGTATTTAGACTCTAACCAAAACCAAAACCAAAAAGGTTAGTACAAAATCAGATAATCCAGAAAAGGATAACCCTTTATAAAAAGAAAATCTATTCTTAATCTCCAAAATTTTCCCAACAAAACCCAAAGTTCAACGAGGACCATTCGATAAACAATTTTTCCATAAAATTCTTCAAAGTAAACCAAACTAAGATTGAATCCCAAATATTTGAAGGATTTAGTCACATAGTCTTCCAAGTTAAGTCGTAACATTTATCTCCAAAAAAAACATCAGTTGCTTCTAAAGTCACGCATTGAAAAGTAATTAACCTAATCACATATCCTCCATGATAAGTTAATCATTTTCATAAAAACCCTAAATAAACATAATCTTAATTAATAAAGTTACCTAACTAAAAAGAATAAGTCATACTAACCAGGGACTTCACGTAGTCCAGTGGTAGGAGATAAATACCCATTGCACTTTGGTTGTGGGTTCGATTCCTGTAGATTTTTCCGACGCGACGGGTTGTCACACGGTCTACGTGTTTTCCTTTTTCCAAAACTACATAATTCTTAAAACATTCCCCAATAACAAGATAAAATCTTCAAAAATAACAATAATGTAATTTAACCTCAATTTTATCTCATGACTTTCACTTTCTATTATTACATATAGTAACTCATAATTACCTCAAAAGTAAGGATCATATAAACCCAAATGGTAGTTTATAACTATTTTCACAAAAAAACATATTACTATTCTTTGAATAAAATTTTCATATATCAAACATCAGATTTACACATACTAGAAAAAGTCTTCTAATGTACCCCATCAACAAAAGAGACTTAATACTCTTAAGAATTTCACCATAACTCTTGAAGCCCTTATATGTTGACTTCTTACTCATTCAACATTCTTCATGATCTATTAACCATTCCTTTCCAACTTATTCTGAAATACTTATTTCCTACAAACAAAATCATGAATCATATCCTAAAATTCCAAAATAGGAAAACAAAAGTTAAGAAATAATCCATACCTTTGATTGGTCATTTTCAGTTTCTTCATCCTCAATCGGAATGGCATTAGGTATTGGTAAACGAATATTTGTATGATCTTGGTGATCCCATTCTCGAAACTTCTTTATAGGACATGTGTTTGCATAATGACCATGCACACCACATTTAAAACATTCAATTGATTCCTCAGAAAGAACTTCTTTCCCTTTCCTTGAGTCAACTGGATGCTTCCTTTTTCCATGGAAGGTTCTTGCTTTCTGACCTTCATTTCCACATCTATAGCATATTTCTGTCCCTTTGAAACATTTTCCTAGGTGTTTCTTTCCACATATTTGACACATAGGTTTTTGAACACACTTACCTTTATGATTATTACCTGTAGTTCCGTAAGGATTTTTTTCTCGCATATATTATGCCTTATAGAAATTACCAAGGTTCAGGGGGTCAATCATGACTCCAGATAGTTGGTTGAGGATGTACACAAGAGTTCTCATTGCAGCTCCCATATCATTCATTTGCTCACTTAGAAAACTGTCACAGTTTCCTTCACATCCACTATTACTTTGGTGCCTGCTAGATCCAGCCATTTACTAAAACCAAAAAGGTCAGTGTGAGTATATCAACAAAACCTTCATGTACTATTGAGGAAGATAAACACTAAGATATACTTACTCATTCACTATATATAAAACTAGGACTCTTTATGAAATCCTAACCATTATGGTAATACCACTTATGCTTAAAGAATACCATAACCTCTAAAGTTATCTAAACTGACCTTTGATACCAATTATAAGTCCCCGGACTTTAACTTTACTTAATATTTAATTAAATGAATAATTCACATTGAGGATCTTTTCAGGTTTAGAGTTTTAGAGAATTAGGACATAACTATTACATCTCAAAAGATTATAAAGTAGAAACTTTTACTAAGATTCCATAAAATAAAAACTCTTAAAAAGAAACATGTCCAGTTCCATGTTTTGGGTTTCATGAATTTCCCTTGATCCCATCCTTGACCCTATTCCATGTTAAGTCCTGTAAAAAACATTTCAAAAACATGGGATGAGCATAAAAAGATCAGTAAGGGATACACAAAGAATGAAAACGGTTAGTTTTTCAAAACAAAAAGTAAATCATGTATACTTTATCAAAGTAATACTTTTCACCTTTTCGAAGTAGTAAAAACTCTTTACTGAATAAAAGTTCATTACTTACCCTTCTGTAACCAAAATATTACCATGAAACCCATATAAATATCACATAACATATAAAGGTAACTTGGGACATAAACATACATAAGTGGAATAACCACATGGTCGACTTCCACACATATCACTTAATGGAATGGCCATTCGGCCAACTTCCATACATACTTAATAGAATAACTATACGGCCGACTTCCATACCCAATGCATTGGAGGTTATAACGTAACCACCCGTCCTGGTATTCACGGCACCACCCGTCATATGGTTTATCATGTAACCACCCATAAAATGTACATGTACCATCATTACACATAAGATATTGAAAATATAAACATTTCAATAACAACATTTCATTTGCAATCACAATAAGTAATTCCAAGATATTGATTTTATCAATCCATTTTCAAAAACCATTTAAAAGATATTTTTGAATCAAACTGTCCCATACCACTTTGAATATTTTAATGGAATTATAATTTTAAAACATTAATGTCCATATAAATTAGTACTGAAAACCATTTTGAAAGCATGGACATTAAAGATAAAGATTTATAATAATGAATCTCTAAAACATTTAAAATGATATTTTTGTTAAAGAGTTTTTAACAAAATTAGAGACTCTTGAATACAAATAATTGTGGAATAACATTTAATCTGAACTTTATAATATCATGAGAATAAATGGATTCATGATATAATATGTCAAAGGACAGTATACACACCATATAAGAGTGGATTGGTGCATAACAACAATGAGGTCTCAAAAGAAATGTAAAATGAGATGAAATCAATTATAAAGAAGGTATCCTTAAATTAAGGATAAATCAATCTCATAATTATGTGTGAAAAATATAAATACACCCAATATAAGTGGATATTAAGTGTAAAACAATCAAAGTTCATTCACACATATTCAAAGGATGACATATTCAATAACTACATGTTTAACCCAAAGAAATTTAAATTGGGTTAATAAGTTCCATGGGTAAAATTCGACAGCCTAATGGCGTCACATAAAATTTTACAAAAAGGGTTGATGTGAGAGATAAAGGGGATATCATCACTTGGACATAAAATTTACATAAGGATATAGAAGAATATATCCCAACATAATAGTATGTGAATTAAAAGACATAACAAAAGAAGTCTTTTAAAAAAGGAGGGTGAAAGGTCCCCTTACTGAGTTGGGTAACTTTCGAAAAGTACACCCCATGGAAGAAGGGTCATAAAATGAATATGAAAATACCCATAAATGAAATTATACTACACAAAGTGTATATTAATGTCCAGTAAAACACCACTCAATGGAAATAGTGGAAAACGTAGCATAAATGTTATGGGAATAAAAGTGAGATGAAAAATCCCTTACAAAAACTCGGCATCCTAATGGCACCACTTAAAACATCCAAAATTGGATTTATGAGATCAAATAGGGTATCTCATAATATGAAAATAAAATTTAAAGTATGAGGAATATAAAATAACATCCCCAAACATAATAAATATGGGCTTAAAAGAAATGACATAAAAGAGAGTACTTAAAGAGAAAGAGAGAGGTTGGATCCCTTACCTCGGGTCCGACTTGAGTCGATCGTTCTTTAATCTCCCGAATAATAAACTTGAGTTAATTTATACTTCCTTAAGAACCTTTTTGTAGTTCATTATTCATTTTATATCACTTATTACCATGTCATGAACATTATTTAATCATTTAAGTTAATAACGGTTGTTTTGTCGTTATTTGGTACTTAAGTCAAAAGTGAACTTCTTATATTTACAAGTTGTTCACGTAGTCAAATATCCATTATCTCAATAATGATATTCATGATTTGGATATCAGATATATCATATATATCCATAATATACATGTATTTATAATATTACATAATCATTTAGAGGTAAGAAATGAAATGCACCGTTGATGGAGACGGTAAGTCGTACGTACGCATGAACGCTACTTTCGTTTCTATGTCATATTAATGGAATTAAAACTAAATGAGAGATTTGTATATTTTTAATTCCAGAATTATATTCATCCTTTAGATGTATCATACATCATATATATCCATTATATGTACTTATAATAGTACATTACATTTGAGGATAATAAATGAAATGCACCGTTCATGGAGACGGTAAGCCATATGTACGCATGAACGCTACATTAATTTCTATATAATACTTTAATGGAAAGAAAACAATAATGATATAGAGGTATATTATAATTCCAGTATAACATCATATATAATAACTTTAAATCCATCCTTTATACATCCCACATATGGCATTAACGAATCAAATCACTTTGAGGGGGCGGTAGTCTGCACTTCCTAAAATGAAGATATCGCGTATACCCATAATGGGAGCCATAAAGGTATGCCACAAATGGAAAATATATAAGCTTAAGTAAGTCATAAAAATATTATATATCATATATAAACATAGTGACATCTTAATGGCCACATTTTAAGGTGTTATATGAGTGTTGAACAATCATCATTTCGTGAGGCAGAAATTCTCCATCCACAGAAACAGTATGTTCTTTAACCATTAGATGAAGGTGTGCGTAAGTTTAGCTCTAATACTTATTATAACAACATCCTAGTATATTGAATATACTGGAGTTGTTACAAAAGAAATGAATAAAAATATTTTAGGTGGTTGGAGAAGCAAAATAAAACAAAAGAGCACAAGTGAAGATGTTACCTAAAAATAGGGTAACTCCCTTTGGTTTGAACCAAAAGGGATTCTTGAAGAGCCTCCTGCCTAAGTTAAGGATTCTAGGATGAGTAGAGGGATGTGGAGAGACAAAATGATCAGATCTTGGCCGAACCAAAGGCTTGAGAGCTGTGGGTAAGGTTGTAGAGGTGGGGGCCTTTTATAAGAGGAGAGGAGGGGACTCTAGGAAAAGTATAAAATGTTACTTTATTTTCAAATGGTTTTCGGATTTTAATGGTCCCACATTGATTTGTTTTGAGTATAAGGTGATAAGGGTTCGAAATCCACCCATCCAATAGGTTTTTGAAATGTGTAGGTATAACGACTCATACTTTACATACATTGTTATTACTTCAGAATTGAAGCACACTTATTACAACATAAAACAAAACCAGGAAAGGACCGTATAGGTATAGTGTCTTTAGAAACTGGGAAACATAAACAACTGGTTCATAAAGAATCTAATTTTCCTCCCATTTATTTCATCATATCTAGAGTCCCTTTTTGGAATATTCTACTTAATAACCTTCTTCTTGACCTAGGGAAATAAAACATACAAAGGGTGACCTCAAATGCTCAGTAAGGGTAAACAAAAGAAATATCAATCACATCATATACATAAGCACATAACTTTTGGAAGTTTTAACCTGCAAAAGAGATTATAATTTCATAACATGGGATAAATATTAGTAGTGAAATGTAATCCCAATAATCATAACTTAAAACATGAAACTTTGTGTCATACACACATAATCATAGAGAATCATTTCTTATTAGTCAAGACTCATTTCCAAGACTAGCTTAGTGGACAAAGTCCATTTCTGAACCGAGTTCACTCCTCGTTTCAGTCCTGTTTCACTGAACTGGTATAACCTACCGTTCTATCCATGTCTATCTCATGAGATATAAAATCTTTACCCAATGCATTGGAGGGAGATATAGGTCCCACCCATCTCATAATGATACCATTCTTATGTGTGCCACAAAATCATAAACCATACATCATAGCATAACCCATGTAACAAAAATGGGAATGATAAACATTGTGACATCATAAAACAATTCATATAAGATAAAGGAATTCATAAAAATAATTCCATCACAACATAATCAAATAAATGTAATAATAGGGATATAAATAAAACCCTTTATTATCTTAGATGGAAAATAATTTTGATAAAATTCTTGAACTCCATTCTTGAGGAAAATATCCTTTCTATTTCAAAAACACTTTTCATTTATTAACATGTCATACAATTCTAATATACAAGAATTTGATTAAAAATAAACTTGAAACCTTGTAAGGGAATATTCTTGGAAATAATGTTTTAAAAATCCATTCATGCCGTATAAGTTAAAAAAACGTTCATCTCGTCCTTTTGTCGGAAAAGTCAAAAAGTACCTCGTATGAAAAACGAAAAAAGATTCCTTTCATATCTTTTACTAAAAACTCACCGAAGGGTAAAATTGGATTTAAAAAAATTTATGGGGAAGGAAATAATATTACATATTGAGGAAACATGGATGTGGATGATAAAATACACCCCAGTAAATTCCAAAGTATAAACAATCTCGGATAAAAATAAGATTCTGATATTTCCCTTACCTTAGGTCTGATTTACCTCATAAGTGTCCGAACTTCCTGTAAAATGATTTAAATAATGTTATTGGCTTATTAAAGAATCATAATTATTGTTATGATATCATATATGGTCATATTCTTAGCTTCTTGGTAGTAATATTTCATTGCTACTTGTTATTCGGGTGTTTATAACTTTTTGTTCTTATGCGTGTTTTGTCGAATAAATTTTTATTCTTCTCTTTAGGTTATAGATACATAATTTCCATAATGTTATTAATGTACTATATATCATATTAATTCATTCAATTCATTTATATAATCATTATGCAATGAATATCATATAGAACGAATCGCATCACATCGTAGAGACGGTATTCCGTACGTACGCACGAGCGATGATATCGTTCCCATGATCGTGGAATTGTATTGGAGTGTATGTATACTATTTCAGAATCAATATAACTCTACAATAATCATATATAGTCATTATTTACACCATTATACCCATCCAAGTAAGGTGGTGGTGGAAAATAGATTACACCACGACGTGGAGACGGTATTCCGTACGTACGCACGCGCGGTGATTTCATTTTCCATTGGATGGATAGATGGTGAAATAGGGTTGTTTAATACTTATAACAACATATCCGTATATTATTGATACTGATTTTATTACTTCATGATGAAACAACTAAAGAAGAATAAGTGGAAGAAGAAATAAAGATGAAAGAATCGGTAATGGACATTACCTCTTCTTTGAAGTGCTTCTTTGAGACCTCCTTTTAGGGAAATAAAATTGGTATTTGAAAAATACCAGGACCTCTAGGATGTCTATAGGGAAGTATAGAAGAGAAAGTGGCAGGGTTTGGACGAGCTTGAAGGCTCAAAGTGGTGTGAGGAAGAGGGGGAGGAGGTTCCCTTTTATAAGGGAGGAGAGGGGCTCCTTTGGAAAAACTAAAAATATTATTTTATTATATAGTCAAGTTCGGTTTCAAATAGCTCCAAATTGATTTATTTCGAGGCTAAGGTGGGGATGGGTCTAAATCATCTCATAAAATAGAATTTAGACAAGTTTAGGTTCCTATTTTAACCTCATCATTTAGATTTAACATTAAGTTAAATAATTTTACTTTTACCGTGTCTTCTTGTGTTCTTATAATATAAGGTTAATAAACTTACTATAAGCAGCCAAACGAACCCCAAGTTGTTTATTATTAATATATATAACCTTATCTAAGTCATTTGGCTGATCCGTAGATTTTTAGGAATAAAATAAGAATTACTAATATAATATTTGTTTTAAAAACTATTTTATATCAATTTTGACACTATTTAGTAATTGATTTTTTTGAAAATCATAAAAGAATTATAAGTTCTAAAAAAGTTAATTAAAATAATAATAACATGTAATAGTTACCTAAAAAATTAGTGGAATTCATAAAAAGTCTCAAATTATATTTATTTTGGTATTTATAATATCAATTATGTCAATATGTTATTAAGAAGATAATTACTGCATCATCTTTGTGTCATAAATAAATTAAATTATTTAAAGTCTAAAAATTAAAAATAAAATATCATTATGTAGGAAATCGTTCTATCTTTCTAATGAATATTTATAGCCGAATTTAGCTTATATATAACCCCATATTAAAAATTATTTACTTATTAAACATTGATTTTAACTATTTTAACCCTTCTTTAAATAAATTAATAATAAATGTCCTAATCTAATCCAAGTGGGCCTAAATGGTCATATTTTATTCCTAAGGTTGTTTGTGTTCGAATTACACATTTCCAATAGAATTAGTACATGTGTTAGGGTAATAATAATATCATTTTTACCCTTAATTACCCTATTTACTTTTAACCGTGGTAAAAAAAGTAAAAAGTTACTATTCACCAAAAATTATTTTCATCTCATTGAACCAAATTTTAGTCTTTGATATTAACCGTGTCTCTGGGATTTTCTAAATTCCACTCACAGAAGCGGTAAAATTAAGTTTTATGAAAAATACAGTTTTTTTAACTACCACTTAGTGGTTTTACTATTCATCAAAAATTGAAAGTTTTCAGAAAAATACCAAAATTTCACCCTAGGCTATTTTTGATATTCCGAATCCAAAAATGAAGTCCATTTTGAAAAACAAAATTTATAAAATTTCAAAAAGTGGTTATTACTATTCATAACTGCTAGTTTTAATAATATTTTATTAGTATATCATTGTTTAGTGAAACTCGGTATTGCGTACGATGCAAGCTATCGAGGAAGGTTGTGATTTCGTGTAAAGAAATCCAAGCAAGTGTTGTGTGTAGAAAAAGATTCCTTTGATAATTTTTATAACATAAAAGTCTCGGGTGTTACATTCTACCCCCCATAAAATGAATTTCTCCCTCGAAATTCGTCACTTTGTAACAAACAGATGAGGATACCTCTCCCTCATCATATCCTCAAGCTCCCATGTAGCTTCTTCTAATTGGTGGTTCCTCCATAAAACTTTCACCAATCGAGTGGTCTTGTTTCGTAGGAATTTTTCGCTACGATCAAGAATCTCTATCGGTTGTTCTTCATAAGAAAGATCTTGCTCCAGTGGTACAACTTCTGAGCTGAGTACATGTGAAGGATCAAGTATGTACTTTCTCAGGAGAGATACATGGAACACATCGTGAACTTGAGAGAGATTCAGTGGAAGCACCAATCGGTAAGCTACCTTCCTAACACGATCCAATATTTTGAAAGGACCGATATATCTAGGGCTCAACTTCCCCTTCTTTCCAAATCTCTTAACCCTCTTCTAGGGAGATATTTGTAAGAACACTTTATCACCCACTTCAAACTCTAGGTCTTTTCTTCGTTTGTCGGCATAACGTTTCTATCGACTCTGAGCTGATCTTATGTGTTGTTGAATAGATCTGACCTTTTCTGCAATTTTATCAATGAGATCGGGTCCTAATAGCTTTCTTTCCCTAACGTCATCTAAGAAAGTTGGAGTCCTGCATTTATTTCCATAGAGAGCTTCATAAGGAGCCATCTGAATACTGGAGTGAAATCTATTATTATAATAAAATTCCACCAAAGGTAGGTGTTGATCCCAGCCACCTTTGAAATCCATAGATTAATCTCTCAACATATCTTCTAGAGTTTGAATTGTTCTCTCAGACTGATCGTCTGTCTAAGGATGATAAGCAGTGTTGAAACTCAACACTATATCCAGAGTATGCTGAAGACTTCTCCAGAACTTCGAGGTAAATCTCAGATCACAATTAGATATAATAGAAAGTGGTACTCCATGCAATCTTACCACTTCCTTTACATATATCCTGGCAAGATGATCCAGAGAGAAATCCTCTCTAATAGCAATGAAGTGTGCAGATTTTGTAAGATGATCAACTATGACCCAGATAGCATTATTGCCTTTGGATGTTTTAGGAAGTCATGTGACAAAGTCCATAGTGATGTTTTCCCATTTCCATTCGGGTATGGGTAATGGTTGTAACATCACCTTAGAATTATGTCTCTCAGCTTTAACTTGTTGACAAACTAAGCATCGAGAGACATATTCAGCAACATCTCTTTTCATTCCATCCCACCAGAAGTACTCTTTCAGGTCCCTATACATCTTCGTGCTTTTAGGATGAATAGATAATGAAGAACTATGAGCCTCATCCAGCAGCTTCTTCTTTAATTCGGGGATGGGAAGAACACAAACCTGATTCCTGAACTTTATTATCCCATTACAATCAAGGTTGAATTCAGGAACATTTCTCACCTTCTTTTGTAACTCGACATCTTCTTTCTACGCCTCTTTAATCTTCACATGTATACATGGTTAAACAATCATTTGAGAAAGATACGATTTTTTCCCTTTCATTATAATTCCAAGATCCATCCTTTGTAAATCCATAAATATTGGATCTTTTGTGATCCTCATCATGGATAAACTAGCATGGTCTTGTCAACTTAATGCATCTGCCACCTTGTTTGCTTTCCCAGGGTGGTAATGGATTGAGCAGTCATAATCCTTAATCAGCTCCAACCATTTTATTTGGTGCATATTCAACTCCTTTTGTGTGAAAATATACTTTAATCTTTTATGATCAGTATAAATATCACACCTTTCACCATAAAGGTAATGCCTCCAAATCTTTAATGCAAAGATTACCGCAGCTAACTCCAAATCATGAGTTGGGTAATTTTTCTCATGTATTTTCAACTGTCATGAGGCATAATCTATCACCATATCATTTTTCATAAGAAAACACCCCAATACCTTCTTGGATGCATCACTATAGATCACAAACCTTTCTCCACTATAAAGAAGTGTGAGCACAGGTGCACTAGATAACCTTCTTTTCAACTCCTTTAAATTCTCTTCACATTCCTCCGTCCAAACAAACTTAACTTCTTTCCGAGTCAACTTGGTGAGTGGATTAGATAATTGTGAAAAATAATTCCCAAAACGTCGATAATATCCAGCCAAACCAAGAAAACTTCGGATCTCGGTTACTGTTGTTGGTCTCGACCATCTTTTGATAACCTCTGTTTTTGCTGGATCCACAGATATCCCCTCTTTTGAGATTATGTGACCCAAAAATGCAACTTTTTGAAGCCAAAATTCACACTTAGTAAATTTGGCATAAAGCTTCTCCTTTCTCAGGGTATTCAATATAATTCTCAAGCGATCTTCATGTTCTTACTTGCTCTTTTAATAGACAAGAATATCGTCTATAAAGACTGCCACAAACTAATCAAGATAGTCTCTAAAGACTCTATTCATTATATCCATGAATATAGCAGGGGCATTAGTAAGACCAAATGGTATCACTATAAATTCATAGTGTCCATACCTTGTACGGAAAGCCGTCTTTGGTATATCCTCCCTTTTGACCCTTAATTGATGATACCCTGAGCGAAGATCAATCTTGGAAAAGTATTGAGCTCCGCGTAGTTGGTCAAATAGGTCATCAATGCGCGGGAGAGGAAATTTGTTCTTGATAGTGATCTTGTTAAGTTATCGATAATCAATGCAGAGTCTCATTGATCCATCTTTCTTCTTAACAAATAGAACAGGTGATCCCCAAGGTGACGCACTAGGGCGTATGAACCCCTTATCAAGATTCTCTTGGAGTTGCTTCTTCAATTCCTACAACTCAATTGGGGCCATTCTATAAGGTGTCTTTGAAATAGGCAAAGCACCTGGTACGAGTTCTATTGAAAACTCAACTTCATGATTCGGTGGAAGACCGGGTAATTCCTCCGTAAAGACATCATCAAACTATCGTACAATGGGAATATTCTTAATCGTGAGTTTCTCACTAACCATAACCTTCATTTAGTGGAATCAATACCCATAAAATGGAAGAAATTTCCACTAGAAGGTTATGTTCATCCTTAAATCGATAGATGATCATAGATTTATCTGGAATATGAAATGTGACTTCCCTTCTTTGGAAATTGATATGAGCTCCATGTAAATAAAGCCAATCCATGCCAAGAATCACATCAAATTCCACTATAGGAAGGATCACAAGATTTGCAGGAAGCTCTTTCCCACAGACATCAATCGGATAAGAATTATAAACTTTTGATGCGACTGTTGTGCCATTAGGTGTTGTCACAACTAACTCAACATCTAATTTCTGAGGTAATACGGTGATACCTTTAGAAAATTCTTCAGAAATAAAGGAGTGGGTGGATCTAGAATCAAATAAAACATTTTCTACTTAGAGTGGATGGTAAGTGTACCTTTCACCACATCGTTATCGTACTCCACATCGATGATAGAAATTGCATGTGACTTTACTTTGTCTTTAGCCTTAAGAGTTTTTTGATGTCGACCATCATCATCAACCCTTGGATTTGGGAATTTATTGGCATAATTCCCCATATCCTTGCACTTGAAACATTGAAGTGTAGTAGGTTCATTCTGTGCACACCTTCCTTTGTTTGCATCATTAGACATCTTCCTCCCATCATTACGACATTCAAATACCTGATGACCTTCCTTTCCACATTTGAAACATTTACTTGTCCCTTTAAGACAACTCCCTCTATGTTTCTTTCCACACTTTGAGCATAAGGAAAATCTCATCTTCTTTTCAGTGTGCTCTTTAGATTTTCCTTTGAATTCCATTTTCCTCTTCTTATCAAACCCATATGACTGATGGGTTACTCCAATATCCATCTCAACTTTGGGAGCACATAGAATGATTTCCTCATAACTATTGAAGTCCCTTATGGCTAAGGCCCTTCGAAGACTTGGTTTTAATCCACTAAAGAATCAATCGATCTTACTCTCAGGTTGGATAATAATACCAGAAGCATACCTTGAAAATCTTGTGAAATTTTCTTTATAGGTACCAACAGATTCATCATCCTTTTGCTTCAGTTCGAGAAACCCTTTCTCCATCTTTTTTTGGAGAATACGAGGGAAGTACTTATTGAAAAATAAGTTCTTGAACTCGTCCCATTCCATGGACTCAATTTCAACCCTTTGCCTCGTATTATTAATAAGATTCCACCATTGATCAGCATCACCTTCCAAACGATACACTGCTAACATGACTATATCATGTTTAGAACATTGAAAAACTGAAAATATATTTTCAGTAGTACTAATCCATTTTTTAGTAACTAATGGATCAGTAGACCCGCTGAATGAAGGTGGACTCTGTCTCATGAAGGATTCAACAGAATGTTGCTCTTTCTGTTGCTCGTTTGGAAGTCCTGCATGATTCATAGCTTGAGAAAGTTGTGTGATCATGGCTAAAAGATTTGTCATTCCAGTTCCCATAACGTTTGGTTGCTCAGGGGGACAATCATTGCATTTCCCGTCGCATTCCGCATTAACACGGTTCCTTTGGGTTCCAGCCATTGACTAAAACCAAGAAGAATAGTGTGAGCAACACTAATTATAATAGTAAAACCACATAATCAAGAATAAAATTTCACACTTAAGGTCTTATCCTAGGTTATTCATGGTCATTTATAAAACACTAAGATTGTGTTCTATTCTTAGACTTATCCTTAGGTTTCTTACTAAGGCTTTCACATCCTAGTTTCCAAAGATTGACTATACCTTTCCTCTGATACCAACTATAACGACCCATACATTACATACATTGTTATTACTTCAGAATTGAAGCACACTTATTACAACATATAACAAAACCAGGAAAAGACCGTATAGGTATAGTGTCTTTAGAAACTGGGAAACATAAACAACTTGTTCATAAAGCATCTACTTTGCCTCCCATTTATTTCATCATATCTAGAGTCCCTTTTGGCATATTCTACTTAATAACCTTCTTCCTGACCTAGGGAAATAAAACATACAAAAGGGTGAGCTCAAATGCTCAGTAAGGGTAAACAAAAGAAATATCAATCACATCATATACATAAGCACATAACTTTTGGAAATCTTAACCTGCAAAAGAGATTATAATTTCATAACATGGGATAAATCTTAGTAGTGAAATGTAATCCCAATAATCATAACATAAAACATGAAACTTTGTGTCATACACACATAATCATAGAGAATCATTTCTTATTATTCAAGACTCATTTCCAAGACTATCATAGTGGACAAAGTCCATTTATGAACCGAGTTCACTCCTCGTTTCAGTCCTGTTTCACTGAACCGGTATAACCTACCATTCCAGCCATGTCTATCTCATGAGATATAAAATATTTAACAAATGCATTAGAGGGAGATATAGGTCCCACCCATCTCATAATTATACCATTCTTATGTGTGCCACAAAATCATAAACCATACATCATAGTGTAACCGATGTAACAAAAATGGGAATCTTAAACATCGTGACATCATAAAATAATTCATATAAGATAGAGGAATTCATAAAAATAATTCCATCACAACATAATCAAATCAATGTAATAATAGGGATAGAAACATAACCCTTTATTATCTTAGATGGAAAATAATTTTGATAAAATGCTTGAACTCCATTCTTGAAGAAAATATCCTTTCTACTTCAAAAACACTTTTCATTTCTTAACATGTCATACAATTATAAACTAAAAGAAGTTGATTAAAAATGAACTTGAAAACTTGTAAGGGAGGCTTCATGGAAATAATGTTTTAAAAATCCATTCATGCCGTATAAGTTAAAAAAACATTCATCTCGTCCTTTTGTCAGAAAAGTCAAAAAGTACCTCGTATGAAAGATGACAAAAGATTCCTTTCATATCTTTTACTAAAAACTCACCGAAGGGTAAAATTGGATTTCAAAAAATTTAGGTGGAAGGAAATAATATTACATATTGAGGAAACTTGGATGTGGATGATAAAATACACCCTAGTAAATAGCAAAGTATAAACAATCTCGGATAAAAATGAGATTGTGATATTTCCCTTACCTAAGGTCCGATTTGCATCGTAAGTGTCCGAACCTCCTGTATAATGATTTAAATAATGTTACTGACTTATTACAGAATCATAATTATTGTTATGATATCATATATGGTCATATTATTAGCTTCTTGGAAGTAATATTTCATTGCTACTTGTTATTCGGGTGTTTATAACTTTTTGTTCTTATGCGTGTTTTGTAGAATAAATTCGTATTCTTCTCTTTAGGTTATAGATACATCATTTACAGAATGGTATTAATATACTATATATCATATTTATTCATTCAATTCATTTATATAATCATTATGCAATAAAGATCATATAGAACGAATCGCATCACATCGTGGAGACGGTATTCCGTACGTATGCACGAGCGATGATATCATTCCCATGATCGTGGAATTGTATTGGAGTGTATGTATACTATTTAAGAATCAATATCACTTTAAAATAATCATATATAGTCATTATTTACACCATTATACCCATCCAAGTAAGGTGGTGGTGGAAAATAGATTACACCACGGCATGGAGACGGTATTCCGTACGTACGCACGCGCGGTGATTTCATTTTCCGTAGGATGGATAGATAGTGAAATAGGGTTTTTTGATACTTACAATAACATATAATTATATTATTGATACTGATGTTATTACTTTATGATGAAACAACTAAAGAAGAAGAAGTGGAAGAAAAAATAAAGATGAAAGAATTGGTAACGGACATTACCTCTTCTTTGAAGTACTTCTTTGAGACCTCCTTTTAGAGGACTAAAATTGATCTTTAAAGAATACCAGGACTTCTAGGATGTCTCTAGAGAAGTTGAGAGGAGAACGTGGCAGGGTTTGGTCGAGCTGGAAGGCTCAAAGTGGTGTGAAGAAGAGGGGGAGGAGGTGCCCTTTTATAAGGGAGGAGAGGGGCTCCTTTGGAAAAACTAAAAAACATATTTTATTATATAGTCAGGTTTGGTTTTAAATAGCTCCAAATTGACTTATTTCGAGGCTAAGGTGGGGAGGGGTCGAAATCATCTAATCCAATAGAATTTAGACAAGTTTAGGTTCCTATTTTAACCTCATCATTTAGATTTATCATTAAGTTAAATAATTTTACTTTTACCGTGTCTTCTTGTGTTCTTATACTATAAGGTTAATAAACTTACTATAAGCAGCCAAAATAACCCCAAGTTGTTTATTATTAATATATATAACCCTATCTAAGTAATTTGGCCGATCCTCAGATTTTTAGGAATAAAATAACAATTACAAATATAATATTTGTTTTAAAAACTATTTTATGTCAATTTTGACACTATTTAGTAATTGATTTTTTTGAAAATCATAACAGAATTATAAGTTCTAAAAAAGTTAATTAAATCAATACTAACATGTCATATTAACCTAGAAAATTAGTGCAATTCATAAAAAGTCTCAAATTATATTTATTTGGGTATTTATAACATCAATTATGTCAATATTTTATTAAGAAGATAATTACTCCATCATATTTGTGTCATAAATAAATTAAATTATTTAAAGT
This sequence comes from Viscum album, assembly GCA_963277665.1. Classification (NCBI taxonomy): domain Eukaryota; kingdom Viridiplantae; phylum Streptophyta; class Magnoliopsida; order Santalales; family Viscaceae; genus Viscum; species Viscum album. Next base: position 1,176,633,208 of record OY728134.1, read on the forward strand.
CTAAAAATTAAAAATAAAATTTAATTATGTAGGAAATCATTTTATCTTTCTAATTAATATTTATAGCCGAATTTATCTTATGTATAACCCCAGATTAAAAATGATTTACTTATTAAACTTTGATTTTAACTATTTTAACCCTTCTTTAAATAAATTAATAATAAATGTCCTAATCTAATCCAAGTGGGCCTAAATGGTCATATTTTATTCCTAAGGTTGTTTTTGTTCGAATTACACTTTTCCAATAGAATTAGGACATGTTTTAGGGTAATAATAATATCATTGTTACCCTTAATTACCCTATTTACTTTTAACCATGGTAAAAAAAGTAAAAAGTTACTATTCACCAAAAATTATTTTCATCTCATTGAACCACATTTTAGTCCTCGATATTAACCGTGTCTCTCAGATTTTCGAAATTCCACTCACAAAAGCGGTAAAATTATGTTTTATGAAAAATTCAGTTTTTTTAACTACCACTTAGTGGTTTCACTATTCATCAAAAATTGAAATTTTTCAGAAAAATACAAAACCTTCACCCTAGGCTAATTTTGATATTCCAAATCCAAAAATGAAGTCCATTTTGAAAAATAAAATTCATAAAATTTCAAAAAGTGGTTATTACTATTCATAACGGCTAGTTTTAATAATATTTTATTAGTATATCATTGTTTAGTGAAACTCGGTATTGCGTACGACGCAAGCTATTGAGGAAGGTTGCGATTTCGTGTAAAGCAAGCCAAGAAAGTTTTGTGTGTAGAAAAAGATTACTTTGATGATTTTTATAACATAAAAGTCTCAGGTGTTAGAGTAGGTCCTAGATTTTTCATTATCTTTCCATTTTATTTAAATCGTTAAATAATGAGGTCATCGCTGCATCATCTTGATGTCATAAAGAATTTAATTTATTTAATGTCTAAAAATTATAAAAAAATACAATGATGTAGGAAATCTTTTTATCTTTCCAATTACTATTTATAGTCAAAATTCTAACTTGTATAACCACATGATAAAATTTGTTTAGTAAAACAAATCATGTTTGTGACATTTTTATTTTAACTTTAAATAAAAGGCATAAATGTCATTATCAAACCCAAGTGGCTCCATGGGGTACCAAAAATCGATCCATGGGTTGTCTTGGTCGGCCATAACCCATCCAATAGGGTTAGTACAAGTTTCAAGATATTTTCATTTTATTATAATATCATTTTTACCTTAAATCACACTAATTACTTTTAAACGCGATTAATAAAACTTAAAAGTTACTTTTCATAAAAAATTATTTCCATCCCATTGAACCATATTTTACTTAACAATTAAAAAAATTTAAATTTTATTTTTGAAATTCAAATCACAGAAGTGGTAAAGTCCCATTTAAACGAAAAATCAAATTTTGTAACCACCACTTTGTGGTTTCACTAGTCATCAAAAATTGATGTTTTTCAAAAAAATACCAAAAATTCACGCTAAGCTATATTTGATATTCCAAATTCAAAAATGATGTCTATTTTACCAAATTCATAAAATATAAGTTTCATTCATTAATTTTATAATTAAACCCCGATGTTAAAACAAATAGCATGTTTTTATGAAACAATATCTTTTAAAAGATTGACACTCGTTTATGTCCAATCTTAAAGTGATATTAATTACACTGACCACCATTGGATTAAATGGTAAAAATATATTCTATTTAAACTTTAAAACCAATTAAAAAGATAATCTAATCATATAAATAAATTATATTAAAAATTGGTTTTGAATTAAAATACAACATTTTTCGCTATTCATTATAAACTGAACTTTTTTGGAAAAATACCAAAAATTTACACAAAGTAAATTTTGATGTCCCGATTATAAAGAAGAATTTTATTTTGTCAAATATAACACATAAAATTGTTAAAATGTGGATTTAAAATAGGTTCGCCATCAAAAGGTGGTTAATCGACCTTTTAAAGAATATTAGACTGTCTACTCTTAAAATTGGATTCATTCGCATTTTTAATCCTCTATCATTTATTATAAAGAGTAAAAATATTTGAAAAACATATATAATCATTTTGTAGTTAGTTCTATTCATTCCCGCCATTACAACGGCTAGGCATTAACAACCATTTAAAATAATATTATTTTATTATTAGAGTGCAATGTAAGATTCCCAAGAAACTCGTTGTTGCGTATTGGGTACGCCATCGAGCATAGCATCCCCTTTAAAGTAATATTAATATTTTATTTACAAATATGGATAAATATAAAAATGTCATATTTTTTATTTACCTGGGGTGTTACATAAGTTTTCTATTATTGATGAAAACTGAAAAAAATAGTATTTTAAAATATTTTTATACTTTATATAATTAATAATGTGAAATTATTTTCAAAAAAATGACATATACATTTGTGATGAGTATGAAATTTTGAGTCTGGTAAGATTAACTTAATTTTTGGTGAATAGATAATTTTGAATAGTAATATTAACCTTATTAATAGTAATATGACCAATGGAATAGTAACATCACTTAATAAAATATTAATATAATTTAGGCATCTTTAATGTTAATATGATATAATTACATAAGTAAATAACTATTTCAGAAATTATTAGTTATGTAATAGTATTTTTTCGGCTAAATAGTGATTTACATAAAAATGAAATATCTCATATATAAAATATTATTTTCATAAAACGAATTTCATTTTTGAATTCAGAACATTGATATTAGGCTAGAGTTAATTTGTGAGATTTTTATAAAATGTTTTGATTTTTAGTGAATAGAAAAAATATAGTTTTAAAGTTTTTGGTGTGTTTTATGACATCATATGATGGAATATGAAATTAAAATTTTGGTCGACTCAATTGGATTAGAATATTATATGAGGTTTCCCAAGTGGCCAAAACCATAGGAAAATACCATGGGAAGGCCCATGGTTTTGCAAATACCACTAATGAGGTGTCCCTTGGAAACTAATAAAATATTCCCTCACTTTTTCTATAAATACCAACCCATTATATCATTCCTTTCATTTTAAATTCCACATCAACAATGATATGGTATTTTTACCTCCAAATGAGTCCTTCAAAGGTTCCCTAAATCCCCCAAGGTCCAAACCTTATAGTTTTTTATGCTGCTCTTCATGGTAAGAGAACCTTTCACCCTTATCGTTTAGTCAAAGACTTATTTTATGTTATTTCTTTTAATTTCCATTTTATTTTGTTGGGGTATGTTCTTATGTATCCTTATTTTAGTCCATTATATTCCCAAATGATGATAGACCATTTTCTTTCTCATCAACTGATTTTTTGAATTTTTAAGAGACACTGATAGGCTGCGGAATTTTAGTAAGGGAATTCACAACGTCTCTTTTTTTCATTGAAATTATCTGTTATGTAGTATATAATAAAAATTTCCATACCATGTTCTTATATCCATGTTATTTTGGACTTACACCGTATTATTACTCTCATATAAGTGGGATTCCTTTTTCCCCTCTCTTTTTAATGTTTTTTAAAACCATTTTTCATAGTCGTTATTCTAGAGAAATTTCATCCCAAAATCTATCTTTTTTTTATCAAAAGTCCTTTATTTTCATTATATGAATACCCAAACATCTTTCATTTCCAAGGGTATTAATCATGAGATAAAAATTATTTATATTATTCTATAATTTTCTTACATAAATCCCTCATTCCCTTTATGTGTGTTATAAATGACTTAATGATCATGTTTTTAAGAACTTTTTAAAATACCTTGATTTTGATATAAAAACAATTTCTTTTATTCTCTATGGGTCATTTATGAGATGTTTGATTATGATATATGTGTATCACATGAAAATAAATACATATTAAGGTTTTCCGTTGATATCCCTATAATTATTTTTATAATTAAATTAATCTCTAGAGATGACAAGTTTTATAATACCTTCATGTATAACCCTGGTAATGTTTATGACACCATGGGGATGGACCTTGGTGATATGCTTATTAATGTCTAAATTCAATGTTTTAGCCAAATTTTAAATTTATTTTTCATGTTATTTTTATTATGATATGCCACTTTATCATGACTTTATGATATTTCCTCATGTTCTTATTGTATTCTCTCATGTTCTCATGTAAACCATTTTCAATGTTTTCACTTATTGGGCATTATGCTCACCGATTCCTTTTATATATATCCCCAAGTTATGATATGTGGTAATTGAAATTAGGATTAAATTTTCACGAATCCTTTAAATAGGATTAAATGAATTTTTTATGTCTTTATGTATTATGTACCTTATCTCCAAGACACTATAATTTAAAGATCCTCTATTTGTAAAATATAATGAAAAGTTATGTAATAAAAAGGTGGGATCTTATAGTTGGTATAAAATGATAGTTTAGTTATTTGTTTAAATTGGGATATGAAAACATTAGGATGAATTCTATAAAAAATTAAATATAGGAAAACTTCATGTTATTTTTTTGAAATATTAAGTTGTTTCTGAATAAGTAAATCCATGTCTGGATACAAATAATTGAATGTGGCTCTAGAAGAGATGTTTATAGTGGTAAAACCCAAAAACTCCACTTTCATCTAGACTCAAATGGGAATTGGTGCACGACAATGATCCTTGTTGCACTCCTGGTTTGTCACTCACGGGGGATATGTTTAGTTAATCATAACATTTTTTGAATCATTATGAAGTATTTATTGAGAAATGTAATTCTTGTTAAAGAATAATATGTTTATACATGAAGTGTTAATACATAAAAATAATTTCTAGTTAAAGGTTTTATAAATTAAATAGGCATCACACTAAGGTTTTATTCTCATAGAAAATAGAAAGAGATATGGGGAACTGTAAAAATGGTGACTGTAATGGAGCATGCGTTGATGGCCCTCTAATGGAAGTCGAACTGAAAGCTTTCATGAGAATGATGAACCAACTGACTCATGTTGTGGGAAATAACATGGGTCAAGTTGAGAGGAAAATTTCATCATGAAGGGAACAAATTTGTGTTGTTTCCTTTATACATAAATGACCACTAACCTTTAGTGGATCTACCAACCCATTGATTGTTGAACTGGGGATCAGCTCTATCGAGAAGATCTTTTATGTGCTCCACTATTCAGAATAAGAAAAGGTCACCCTAGATGTTTACCGCTTATATAGAGAAGCGGATCAGTTATAGAAACTGATTAAAAACATGAGGCCAAGATTTGAGGTTGAATCATTAGAGTGGTAATAGTTAAGAGGGATCTTATTCAACAAGTATTTCCTTTATTCGATGTGAAAAAAATGGATGTGTTTCTTGAGCTGAAGAAGAATGAGAATGAATCTGTTGGAATCTATAAGATGAATTTCATAATACTTTCCCATTACACATCAATATTTTTCAAGGATCCTAATGAGAAGGATGATAGATTCATTGGTGGACTAATACCTCATCTGCAGAAGAATCTATCCAACTGAGAATATGATATCTATGAAGAGATCATGTGAAGTGATATGAAAGTAAAAATATAGTTCAGTGAGATGTAGTGGTCTCATAAATCCCATGATAAGAAGATATCAATTGATCCAATCTTAGGGAGCAGCTTCCATCAGGGAAGATGATAAAGTTAAGTTTGATATCCCATGTGTAATAAATGTGGGAAGAATCATTCATGGAATTTACTTCTTTGAAACAGAAAGTTATACAAGTGTGGAAGAGATAGCCATATAACAATGAATTTTCATTGTGAGGAGAAGACTCAAATTCCCAATACTAATGAAAAAGGGAATATGGTGTCGGCCCTACTTGAAGTATGATGTATAATGTGTGGAAAACTTGGGAACTTTTCCAATCACTATTCAAATCTGAGGAAACTGAAAGGGAATCACCATCAACCTCAGCAAAGGCTAAGGGAGAAATTTCATGATTTTACTATCATGAGAGTTGATGTTGAATCTCCAAATTATGTGGTGGTAGGTAGTATTGTTGTTCTCTCAAAGCTTACAAGTAATTTTTTTATTATGGTTCTATGCATTGTTTTATTTCTTTCATGTTTGCAAAGAATTTAGAATCAACCCCTAAATTTCTAAAAGTAGAGTTATCAGTCAAGACCCCTTGCAGGATTATCCAAGCATCAAAAGTATTTTGAAACTCTTCTATTTATTTAGTGACCACAATCTTATCTCAAATCTAGTAGTCATTCCCATATTGGAAGTCGACATTATACTAGGTATGGACTAGCTCTCAAAGTATAATCCTAATATCAAATGAAGAAGCATGGAAATATCAGTAGTCATGAATGGGATACCTACAGTTATATTCCAAGGAGATATTACACATAGTAACATCACAACCTGGAAGCCACTAAATTGGTGCTCTAGCCAATGGACCACTAGGCCTCAATCATTCCTCCCCATATGCTAGAGGCTTCCGACTAGTAGTGAGGATCTAGGATGTGATAGTTGGAAGACTATGCCCCCATATCCTAGTAATAAAATAGTGGAAATAACTAAGTATCATAAATAGAGGAATGTAAAAAAGTGTGTGGAAGTGTTAAAAAATCTAAATAGAATAACATTATATAGTAAAATGCTTTAAAAATATTTAACAGTTATGTAAATAATACAACACTGGTCACCCATTGGGCCGACCATACAGATACAATTATAAAGAAACCGAATGTAAAAGAACAGGGCTCTACTACTAACATCGAGCTAACCCATGTACCCAATCTCCAGACATAGTTGAACTTTTGTCATCCCAATCAGAATAACCCCTTGAGCTTATCCACTCGATCATGAAACACTTGGCCGCATCCCTATACACCACGCAACTCACGCTCAACCAAGAAAGAAAATATAAGGTCTACACATACACTGAGGTGCACGTACAATGGTGAGAAATAATATTAGTAATACACCCAAAAAGAAACCTATAATTGTGAAGCTAAAATTGTATGAAACAACAATGTTCTCATACTAGTGAGAACACAAGAAAAGAAAGTAATCAAAATGTGAAACCATAGTCGAAACTAGGGTCAGTAATCCCTATCAACTGGGCATGTGCCAATATGAATGTGCATATCTATATACGTATACATGTATAGTCCCATAACTATAAATATATATATAAATATGAATATTCATGAGTATACGAATCAAAAAATTATAAACCAAATCAATAATCAACCCATGGGTCCGTAATTCCAATCACCTGAATATCCTATACAAGGGCATTGAGTTGGACATCGTTCCACTCAAGATGTGTATCATTAAGTCGATCTCTTGGTCTATAATCCCATTTATGTGTGATTTATTTGGCCAATTCCAGAATTATATCATTGAGAATGCTATATAACCACAGTGGTATTCTATTCCTACACCTAGGTTCACTCATACTCGCCTCCAATCAATGAACAAGGATACCATATACAAATTGTCAATCCTGTAAACAAGGATACTGTATACTAATGGTCAATCCTGTAAGAAAGGATATTGTATAAACATTTTCAATCCTATAGGGAAGGATTACTTATAGAGATGGTCAGTCCTAATGGATCTAGAATAGTATAATCATTTTGATTATCGGTTGAGGAGAGTGTTATCATCCCCATATATAAATAATGATTTTAGGAAGCACGTTCAGACATCTTGTAAAAGGTTACTGAGTTAGTCTCCATCCTTATCAGGCCTATGAATCCATTCCAATGTATGAGCCCTAGGTATCATTACATAGGTGTTCTTGACACTTGGAACCCGGATCATCCCAAAGGGGAATACCCTTAGTCAATCTATATAGGGAGAACTCTCCAGTGAGCCTCCATGCTCCACACCTGGATTCTCGTAACTGATCAGAAGAGTTGAATCATTTCAATCAAAGGACAAAGAGAGAATAATCACCCCCGCCACTCAGGAGTGTGTAATATACCATGAGTCTTGGGTCTCTATGCCATTATAAAAACATAAATCTCTGGTGAGATATAATACAACACCCATTGAGTCTCGTAACTGATCTAGAAGAGATGACTCATTCTGTTCAAAGGAAGAGGAGAGTGTAATCATCCGCATAATGTATCATCAAGTAAATCTAAATAGCTGGAAACTAGGAAAACCTTCTGGTCATCCCAAGAAAATATATATATCATAATATACAAAATTAGGCTCACTAGCTATCTCCTAGGTAGTACCTATAGGTATACATTAAATATTATAAATAACATGACTTAGAATCAAGATCCCAAGAAAGATTGTCTGGACATCGCAATAAGAAATACGGATCCCCGAAATAATGTCTTGGCATCTCATAAGGAAGAAAGATGCCTCACATCAGGCTCAAAATCCACCAACCAGGAAGCTCCTCTTGTAAACACTACTTCATCGAAAAAACCATTTTAGAGAAAAAAACAAGTATGGTTTTCCCAAACAACCAAACCAATACTATATCACCATCCCCATGGGATTAAAAGTTTGGTATGGGTTATAGGTGACACATGAATACCATATCTACCCAAACCCGATGTAATAGCTTAGGGTCGGTCAAACCACAGGTACCCGTTGGGTCCCTCAAGTCAAACACTAAGGAGGTATCCTACTCGAGATCCTCTAAATAAACATGAGCAAAGGAATCCTACATGGGATCCTAAGAGAAAATAAAGGGAGGAATCCTATACAGTATCCTCAAACGAATAATAATAGAGGCATCCTATAATGTGGATCCTCTCAAAGGAAAACATGAGAGAGATCCTGTAAGGGACTCCCTAGGACAGCACCTAAGAAAAGGTGTCCCTCAGAGGATCCTTGAAAGATTCCAGTCTCACAGCCTAATAGGTCAGAAGGGAAAGTCTCACAAGGGGAACATACTCAAAAGAATAGGTCACGGGAGATATCTCATAGCTCATCTTAGATCAAATATCTTAAATAGGTTGGTTCTAAACACCCAACCGATTATCCATGCCAAGTTTAACTCACAGGTGACAACTGAACTTGATAAATAAAGGAAGAACCTATCCATTTAGATAGAAAAACCAAAAACACCATTTATATTTCCTCTAAATTCCAATATGATTCTACCATTGTGATCTATCTGTAAAAATGATCAGAATGGACTACTCACATGCCTAATTCTGACTTTCAGTGCACAAAATACTACAAACTTCTAAGCTGGAAAAAGCACTTGGAATGTACTTTAGAGTACATGAAAAGTAACATTATCCCCCCCCAATACATGTCTAGAAAAACATGGGGTCTTCCTATGTAAATTTAAATGACATATACTTCAACGTAAATGTCATGTACAATCTAAAGACCAAAAACCCATGTTCTTTTTCACACGGCCGGACACATGGCTATGTACCGCCACATGGCGTATACTAAGAGTATATAACAACCGATACTTTACATACATGGTTAATACATAAAAATTGAAGTAAACGTATTAAAACATATAACAAGACCATGAAAGGACCGTATAGGTATAGTGTCTTTAGAAACTGGGATACATATACAACTGGTTCATAAAATCATCTATGTTGTCTCCCATTTATTTCATCATATCTAGAGTCTCTTTTTGGCATATCCTACTTAATAACCTTCATCCTGACCTTGGGAAAGCAAACATACAAAAGGGTGAGCTCAAATGCTCGGTAAGGGTAAAAAAAAGAAATATCAAACACATCATATTCATAAGAGCATAAAATTTTGGAAATCTTAACCTGCAAAAGAGATCATAATTTCATAACATGGGATAAATCATAGTAGTGAAATTTAATACCAATAATCATAACTTAAAACATGAAAAATTGTGGCATACACACATAATCAAAGAGAATCATTTCTTAGTAGTCAAGACTCATAGACAAGACTATCTTAGCAGACAAAGTCCATTTCTGAACCGAGTTCACTCCTCGTTTCAGTCCGGTTTCACTGAACCGGTTTAACCTGCCATTCTAGCCATGTATATCTCATGAGATATAAATTTTTACCCAATTCATTGGAGGGAGATATAGGTCCCACCCATCTCATAATGAAACAATTCTTATGTGTTCCATAAAATCATAAATCATACATCATATCATAACCCATGTAATAAAAAAATGGGATTCTTAATCATCATGCCATCATAACATAATCTATATAAGTTAGAAGGAAAACATAAAAATAATTCCATGATAACATAATCAAAAAAATGTAAAAATAGGGATAGAGACAGAACCCTATATTATCTTAGATGGAAAATAATTTTGATAAAACACTTGAACTCCATTCTTGAGGAAAATATCCTTTCTACTTCAGAAACATTTTCCTTTATTAAAAAGTAATATAATTTTAAACTAAAAGATTTTGATTAAAAATAAACTTGAAAACTTTTAAAGAAATATTCAGGTAAATAATTTTCTAAAAAACCATTCATTCCGTATAAGTTAAAAAAACATTGTTCTCGTACTTTGTCTGAAAAAAGTAAAAAAGTACCTCGTACGAAAAACGACAAAAGATTCCTTTCATATCTTTTACTAAAAACTCATCAAATGGTAAAATTGGATTTAATCAATTGTAGGAGGATGGAAATAATATTGCATATTGAGGAAAAATGGATTTGGATGATAAATATTCCCCAGTAAATACCAAAGTATAAACAATCTCGGATAAAAATGAGATTGTGAGATTTTCCCTTACCTTAGGTCCGATTTTATTCGTAAGTGTCCGAACCTCCTGTATAATGATTTAAATAATTTCATTGACTTATTCCAGAATCCTAATCATTGTTATGATATCATATATGGTCATATTATTAGCTTCTTATTAGTAATATTTCATTACTACTTGTTATTCGGGTGTTTATTAATTTTTGTTCTTATGCGTGTTTTGTCGAATAAATTCTTATTTTTCTTTTTAGGTTATAGATGAATCATTTATAGAATTTTATTAGTGTAATATATATCATATTAATTCATTCAATTCATTAATATAATCATTATGCAATTAAGATCATGTAGAATGAGTCGCATCACATCGTGGAGACGGTATTCAGTACATACGAACGAGTGATGATATTGTTCCCATGATTGTGGAATTGTATTGGAGTGTATTTATACTATTTCAGAATCAATATCAATTTAAAATAATAATATATAGTAATTATTTACACCATTATACTCATCCAAGTAAGGTTGTGGTGGAAAATTGATTACACCACAGCGTGGTGACGGTATTCCGTATGTACGCACGCGCAGTGGTTTTGTTTTCCGTAGGATGGATAGATGGGGAAATAGTGTTGTTTCATACATATAAAAACATATCAGTATATGAGTGATACTGATTTTATTACTTCATAATTAAACAACTAAATAAGAAGAAGTGTAAGAAGAAATAATGTTGAAAGAATCGGTAACGGACATTACCTCCTCTTTGAAGCGCCTCTTTGAGACCTCCTCTTAGGGAAGTAAAATTGGTCTTTGAAGAAGACCAGGACCTCTAATATGTTTCTAGGGAAGTGGAGAGGAGAAATTGGTGGGGATTGGCCGAGCTTGAAGGCTCAAAGTGGTGTGAGGAGGAGAGGAAGGAGGTTCACTTTTATAAGGAAGGAGAGGGGCACCTTTGGAAAAACTAAAAATATTATTTTATTATAAAGCCATATTCGGTTTTTAATAGCTACAAATTGATTTATTTAAAATATAAGGTGATTATGGGTGAAAAGCCTCTCATAAAATAGAATTTAGACATGTTTAGGTGTCTATTTTAACCTTATCATTTAGATTTAACTTTAATTTAAATAATTTAACTTTTACCGTGTCTTCTTGTTTTCTTACACTATAAGGTTAATAAACTTACTATAAGAAGCCAAACGAACCCCAAGTTATTTATTATTAATATATATAACCTTATCTAAGTCATTCTGCCTAACCTTATATTTTTAGGAATAAAATAACAATTAATAATATAATATTTGTTTTAAAAACTATTTAAGGTCAATTTTGACACTATTTGGTAATTGATTTTTGTGAAAATCATAAATGAAAGATTAGTTAGACCAAAGTTAATTAAATCAATACTAACATGTCATATTAACATATAAAATTATTTGAATTCATAAAAAGTCTCAAATTACATTTTTTTGGTATTTATAACATCGATTATGTCAATATTTGTTTAATAAGATAATTATTTCATCATCATTGTGTCATAAATAAATTAAATTATTTAATGTCTAAAAATTACAAATAAAACATCATTATGTATTAAATTGTTTTTTCTTTCTAATGAATATTTATAGTCGAATTTATCTTATATATAACCCTATATTAAAAATTATTTAGTTATTAAAGATTGATTTTAACTATTTTATCCCTTCTTTAATTAAATTAATAATAAATGTCCTAATCTAATACAAGTGGGGATAAATGGTCATATTTTATTCCTAAGGTTGTTTTGGGTCGAATTAAACTTATTCAATAGAATTAGGACATGTGTTAGGGTAATAATAATAACATTTTTACCCTTAATTACCCTATTTACTTTTAACCGTGGTAAAAAAAGTAAAAAGTTAATATTCACAAAAAAATTATTTTCATCTCATTGAACCACATTTTAGTCCTTTATATTAACTGTGTCTCTCAGATTTTCAAAATTCCACTCACAGAAGGGGTAAAATTAAGTTTTATGTAAATTTTCATATTCTCCTAGAAGGTGGGTAAAAGACAGTGAAAAGTTCAATAGAATCTTTATATATCTAAAATTATTATAAAATTACTCCACTAAATTACTTTGAACATATAAAGGTATTATGTATAAATTTTGACCAAAAATAAATTTAAATAAAATAAATAATTATTTAAATAAAAAGTTAGTTTTTAAATAGTAACCTAGTGTTTTCACTATTCATCAAAAATTGAAAGTTTTCAGAAAAATACAAATATTTCACCCTAGGATAATTTCGATATTACGAATCCAAAAATGAAGTCCATTTTGAAAGATGAAATTTATAAAATTTCAGAAAGTGGGTATTACTATTCATAACGGCTAGTTTTAATAATATTTTAATAGCATATCGTTGTTTAGTGAAACTCAGTATTGCGTACGACGCAAGCTATCGAGGAAGGTCGCGATTGCGTGTAAAGAAATACAATCTAGTGTTGTGTGTAGTGAAAGATTACTTTGATGATTTATATAACATAAATACAAAATATTTCTCATAAAAGTCTCGGGTGTTACATTCTACCCCCTTAAAATGAATTTCGCCCTCGAAAATCGTCACTTTGTAACAAACAGATTAGGATACCTCTCCCACATCAAATACTCAAGCTCCCATGTAGCTTATTCTAATTGGTGGTTCCTCCATAAAACTTTCACCAAGCGATTGGTCTTGTTCCGTAGGAATTTTTCTCTAAGATCCAAAATCTCTATCGGCTGTTCTTCATAAGAATGGTCCTGCTCCAGCTGTACAACTTATGAGATGAGTACATGTGAAGGATCTGGTATGTACTTTATCAGGAGAGATACATGGAACACATCGTGAACTTGGGAGAGATTTGGTGGAAGTGCCAATCGGTAAGCTACCTTCCCAACACAACCCGGTATTTCGAAAGGACCGATATACCTAGGGCTCAGCTTTCCCTTCTTTCCAAATCTCATTACTCTCGTCCAAGGAGATATTCATAAGAACACTTTATCACCCACTTCAAACTCTAGGTCTTTTATTCAGTTATCATAATAACATTTTTTTGTCAACTCTAGTCTACTCTTATATGTTGTTGAATAGATTTGACCTTTTCTCCCATCTCATCAACAAGATCAGGTCCTAATAGCTTTCTTTCCCCAACTTCATCCTAGAAAGTTTGAGTCCTGCATTTCTTTCCATAGAGATCTTCATAATTATCCATATGAATACTTGAGTAAAAGCTGTTATTATAAGAAAATTCCACCGAAGGTAGGTGTTGATCCCAACCACCTTTTAAATCCATAGAGCAAGCTCTCAACATATCTTCTAGAGTTAGAATTGTCCTCTCAGAATGATCGTCTCTCTGAGGATGATAAGCAGTGCTGAAACTCAACTCTGTATCCAGAGTATACTGAAGACTTATCCAGAACATTGAGGTAATCCTCGGATCCTGATTAGATATAATAGAAAGTGGTACTCCATGCAATCTTACCACTTCATGTACATATATCCTGGCAAGCTGATCCAGAGAGAAATCTTCTCTAATATCAATGAAGTGTGAATACTTTGTAAGACGATAAAATATGACCCAGATAGAATTATTGCCTTTGGATGTTTTAGGAAATCCAGTGACAAAGTCCATAGTGGTGTTTTCACATTTCCATTCAGGTATGGGTAATGGTTGTAACATCCCCTTAGACTTCTATCTCTCAGCTTTAACTTGCTGTCAAACCAAGAATCGAGAGACATATTCAGCAACATCTCTTTTCATTACATCCCACCAGAAGTACTCTTTCATGTCCCTATACATCTTCGTGCTTCCAGGATGAATAGATAATGAAGAACTACGAGCCTCATCCAGCAACTCCTTCTTTAATTCGGGGATGGGAGGAACACAACCCCGATTCCTGAACTTTATTATCCCATCACAATCAAGGTTGAATTCAGGAACATTTCTCACCTTCTTTTGTAACTCTACATCTTCTCACTGTGTCTCTTTAATCTTCACATGTATAGATGGTTGAAAATTCATTTGAGAAAGATAAGATTTTTCCCCTTCCATTATAATTCCAAGATCCATCCCTTGTAAATCCATAAATATTGGATCTTTTGTGATCCTTATCATGGATAATCTAGCATGGTCTTGTTGACTTAATGCATCTTCCACCTTGTTTTCTTTCCCAGGGTGGTAATGAATTGAGCCGTTGTAATCCTTAATCAGCTCCAACCATCTTCTTTGGCGCATATTCATCTCCTTTTGTGTGAAAATATACTTTAAAATTTTATGGTCAGTATAAATATCACACCTTTCTCCATAAAGATAATGCCTTTAAATCTTTAATGGAAAGATTACCGTAGCTAACTCCAAATCATGAGTTGGGTAATTTTGCTCATGGATTTTCAACAGTCGTGAGGCATAAGCTATCACCATATCATTTTTCATAAGAACACACCCCATCCCTATCATGGATGCATCACTATAGATCAAAAACCTTTCTCCACTACAAGAAATTTTGAGTACAAGTGCACTGGATAACCTTCTTTTCAACTCCTTGAAATTCTCTTCACGTTCCTCTATCCAAACAAACTTAACTCCTTTCCGAGTCAACCTTGTGAGTGGATTAGATAATCGTGAAAAATCTTTCACTAAATGTCGATAATATCCATCCAAACCAAGAAAAAATAGGATCTCAGTTACTGTTGTTGGTCTCGACCATCTTTCGATAACCTCTATTTTTGCTGGATCCACAGATATCCCCTCTTTTGAGATTATGTGACCCAAAAATGAAACTTTTTTAAGCCAAAATTCACACTAGGTAAATTTGGCATAATTCTTCTCCTTTCTAAGGGTCATCAATATATTTCTTAAGTAATCTTCATTTTCTTCCTTGCTCTTTGAATATACAAGAATATCGTCTATAAAACTACCATGAACTGATCAAGATAGTCTCTAAAGACTCTATTCATCAGATCCATGAAGATAGAAGGGGCATTAGTAAGACCAAATGGTATCACTATAAATTCATAGTGTCCATACCTTGTACGAAAAGCCGTCTTTGGTATATCCTCCATTTTGACCCTTAATTGATGATACCCTGAATGGAGATCAATCTTGGAAAAGTATTGAGCTCTGCATAGTTGGTCAAATAATTCATCAATGCGTGGGAGAGGATATTTGTTCTTGATAGTGATCTTGTTAAGTTCTCGATAATCAATGCAGAGTCTCATTGATCCATATTTCTTCTTAACAAATAGAACAGGTGCTCCACAAGGTGACACACTAGGGCATATGAATCCCTTATCAAGATTCTCTTGGAGTTGCTTCTTCAATTTCTGCAACTCAATTGGGTCCATTCTATAATGTGTCTTTGAAACAGGCAAAGCACCCGGTATGAGTTCTATTGAAAACTCGACTTCACGATTTGGTGGAAGACCCGGAAATTCCTTTGGAAAGACATCGTCAAACTCCCGTACAATGGGAATATTCGTAATCGTGAGTTTCTCACCAACCATTTCAGATAAATAACCATCATTTAGTAGAATCAAGACCCATAAGATGGATGAAATTTCTACTGGAAGGTTTTGTTCATCCTTGCATTGATAGACGATCATAGATTGATCTGGAATATGAAATGTGACTTCCCTTCTTTGGCAATTGATATGAGATCCATATAAAGAAATCCAATCCATTCCAAGAATAACATCAAATTCCACTCTAGAAAGGATCCCAAGATTTTAAGGAAGCACTTTCCCACAAACATCAATCAGAGAAGAATTATAAACTTTTGATGCGACTGTTGTTCCATTAGGGGTTGTCACAGCTAACTCAACATCTAATTGTTGAGGTAATATGGTGATACCCTTATAAAATTCTTTAGAAATAAAATAGTGGGTGGATCCAGAATCAAATAAAACATTTTCTACTTTAGATTGGATGGTAAGTGTACCTTTCACCACTTCGTTATCGTACTCCACATCGCTGATAGAAATTTCATGTGACATTCTTTTGTCTTTAGCCTTAAGAGTTTGTTGAAGTCAGTCATCATCAAAAACCCTTGAATTAGGGCATTGATTGGCATAATGCCCAATTTCCTTGCACTTGTAACATTGAAGTGTAGGAGGTGCACTCTGTGTAGCCTTTTCTTTGTTCGCATCACTAGACATCTTATTCCCATAATTACGGCATTCAAATGCCCGACGACCTTCCTTTCCACATTTGAAACATTTACTTATCCCTTTAAGACAACTCCCTCTATGTTTCTTTCCACACATTAGCATAAGGGAAAACTCATCTTCTTTTCAGTGTTCTCTTTAGATTTTCTTTTGAATTCCATTTTCCACTTCTTATCAAACCCATATGACTAATGGGTTACTCCAATCTCCATCTCATCCTTGAGAGCACATCGAACGATTTCCTCGTAACTATTGAAGTCCCTTATGGCTAACGCCCTTCTAAGATTTGGTTTTAAGCCACTAAAGAATAGATCGATCTTACTATCATGTTGGATATTAATACCAGAAGCGTACATTGCATGTCTTGTAAAATTTGCTTCATAGGTACCAACAGATTCATCATCATTTTGCTTCAGTTCAAGAAACTCCTTCTCCATCTTTGTTCGAAGAATACGAGGGAAGTACTTATTGAAAAATAAGTTCTTGAACTTCTCCCATTCCATGGACTCAATTTCATCTCTTTGCCTCATATTCTTGATAAGATTCCACCATTTATCACCATCTCCTTCCAAATGATACACTGTTAAGATGAGTTTATCATGTTCAGAACATTGAAGAACTGAAAATATCTTTTCAGTAGTACAAATCCATTGTTCAGAAACTAATGGATCAGTAGACCCGTTGAATGAAGCTGGACACTACCTCATGAAGGATTCAACAAAATTTTTCTCCTTCTTTTGCACGTTTGGAAGTCCTGCATGATTAATATCTTGAGAAAGATGTGTGAGCATGGCTACAATATTTTTCATTCCAACTCCCATAATGTTTGGTTGCTCAGGGGGACAATCATTTCATTTCCCATCGCATTCCGCATTAACACGGTTCCTTCAAGTTCCATCCATTGACTAAAACCAAGAAGAATAGTGTGAGGAACACTAATTATAATAGGAAAACCACATAATAAAGAATAAAATTTTACACTTAAGGTCTTATCATAGGTTATTCATGGAAATTTATAAAACACTAAGATTGTGTTCTATGCTTAGACTTATCCTTAGGGTTCTTACTAGGGCTTTCACATCCTAGTATCCAAAGGTTGATTATACCTTTCCTCTGATACCAACTATAACGACCCATACTTTACATACATTGTTAATACTTCAAAATTGAAGTACGCTTATTACAACATATAACAAGACTATGAAAGGACCGTATAGGTATACTGTCTTTAGAAACTAGGAAACTTAAGCAACTGGTTCATAAAATCATCTATGTTGTCTCTCATTTATTTCATCATATCTAGAGTCCCTTTTTGGAATATCCTACTTAATAACCTTCTTCCTGACCTAGGGAAAGAAAACATACAAAAGGGTGAGCTCAAATTCTCAGTAAAGGTAAACAAAATAAATATCAATCACATCATATTCATAAGAACATAACATTTTCGAAATCTTAACCTGCAAAAGAGATAATAATTTCATAACATGGGATAAATCATAGTAGTGAAATGTAATCCCAATAATCATAAATTAAAACATGAAAATTTGTGGCATACACACATAATCATAGATAATCATTTCTTAGTAGTCAAGACTCATATCCAAGACTATCTTAGCAGACAAAGTCCATTTCTGAACCGAGTTCACTCCTCATTTCAGTCCTATTTCACTGAACCGGTTTAACCTGCCATTCCAGCCATATCTACCTCATGAGATATAAATCATTACCCAATGCATTGGAGGGAGATATAGGTCCCACACATCTCATAATGAAACCATTCTTATGTGTGCCACAAAATCATAAATCATACATCATAGCATAACCCATGTAATAAAAAAATGGGATTCTTAATCATCATGCCATCATAAAATAATCCATATAAGATAAAAGGACATCATAAAAATAATTCCATGATAACATAATCAAAACAATGTAAAAATATGGATAGAGATAGAAACCTATATTATCTTAGATGGAAAATAATTTTGATAAAACACTTAAACTCCATTTTTGAGGAAAATAACCTTTCTACTTCAAAAACATTTTCCTTTGTTAAAAAATCATATAATTTTAAACTAAAAGAAGTTGATTAAAAATACACTTGAAAACTTGTAATGAAAGCTTCATGTAAATAATTTTCAAAAACTCCATCCATGCCGTATAAGTTAAAAAGAACATTCTTCTCGTACTTTGGCCGGAAAAGTCAAAAAGTACCTCGTACGAAAAATGACAAAATATTCCTTTCATATCTTTTACTAAAAACTCACCGAAGGGTAAAATTGGATTTAAACAATTATAGGAGGATGGAAATAATATTACATATTGAGGAAACATGGATGTGGATGATAAATATTCCCCAGTAAATACCAAAGTATAAATAATCTCGGATAAAAATGAGATTGTGATATTTTCCCTTACCTTAGGTCCGATTTGCTTCGTAAGTGTCCGAACCTCCTGTATGATGATTTAAATAATGCCATTGACTTATTCCAGAATCATACTCATTGTTATGATATCATATATGGTCATATTCTTAGCTTCTTATTAGTATTATTTCATTACTACTTGTTATTCTAGTGTTTATTACTTTTTGTTCTTATGAGTGATTTGTCGAATAAATTCTTATTATTCCTTTTACGTTTTAGATAACTCATTTACAAAATGGTATTAGTGTAATACATATCATATCCATTCATTCAATTCATTTATATAATCAATATGCAATTAAGATCATGTAGAACGAGTCCCATCACATCGCGGAGACGGTATTCCGTACGTACGCACAAGCGATGATATCGTCCCCATGATCGTGGAATTGTATTGGAGTGTATTTATAATATTTTAGAATAAATTTAAATTTAAAATAATCATATATAGTCATTATTTACACTATTATACTCATCCAAGTAAGGTGGTGGTGGAAAATAGATTACACCATAGCGTGGAGACGGTATTCCGTACGTACGCACGCACGGTGATTTCGTTTTCCATAGGATGGATAGATGGTGAAATATGGTTGTTTCATACTTATAATAAAATATCAGTATATGAGAGATACTGATGTTATTACTTCATAATGAAACAACTAAAGAAGAATAAGTGGAAGAAGAAATAAAGTTGAATGAATCGGTAATGGACATTACATATTCTTTGAAGCGCCTCTTTGAGACCTCCCCTTAGGGCACTAAAATTGGTATTTGAAGAAGACCAGGACTTCTAGGATGTTTCTAGGGAAGTGGAGAAGAGAAATTGGTGGGGTTTGGCCGAGATTTAAGGCTCAATGTGGTGTGAGGAGGAGAGGAAGGATGTGCCCTTTTATAAGGGAGGAGAGGGGCACCTTTGGAAAAACTAAAAAAATTATTTTATTACAAAGCCATATTCAGTTTTTAATAGCTTCAAATTGATTTATTTTGAAGATAAGGTGGGGATGGGTCTAAAGCCTCTAATAAAATAGAATTTAGACAAGTTTAGGTATCTATTTTAACCCTATAATTTAGATTTAACTTTAAGTTTAATTATTTAACTTTTATTGTGTCTTCTTCTTTTCTTACACTTTAAGGTTAATAAACATACTATAACAAGCCAAACGAACTCCAAGTTGTTTATTATAAATATATATAACCTTATATAAGTCAGTTGCCGAACCTTAGATTTTTAGGAATAAAATAACAATTAATAATATAATATGTTTTTTAAAAACTGTTTTATGTCAATTCTGACACTATTTGGTAATTGATTTTTGTGAAAATCATAACAGAAATATTAGTTCTAAAAAATTTAATTAAATCAATAATAACATGTCATATTAACATATAAAATTTTTATAATTAATGAAAAGTCTCAAATTACATTTATTTTGGTATTTATAACATCAATTATTTCAATATTTTATTAATAAGATAATTACTGCATCATCATTGTGTCATAAATAAATTAAATTATTTAATGTCTAAAAATTACAAATAAAATACCATTATGTAGGAAATATTTTTATATTTCTAATTAATATTTATAGTCGAATTTATCTTATGTATAACCCTATATTAAAAATGTTTTAGTTATTAATCATTGATTTTAACTATTTTAACCCTTCTTCAAATAAATTAATAATAAATGTCCTAATCTAATCCAAGTGGGCCTAAATGGTCATATTTTATTTCTAAGGTTGTTTTTGGTCGAATTAAACTTATCCAATAGAATTAGGACATGTGTTAGTGTAATAATAATACCATTTATACCCATAATTACCCTATTTACTTTTAACCATGGTAAAAAAAAGTAAAAAGTTACTATTCACCAAAAATTATTTTCATCTCATTGAACCACTTTTTAGTCCTTGATATTAACCGTGTCTCTCGGATTTTCGAAATTCCACTCACAGAAGCAGTAAAATTATTTTTTATGTAAATTTTCAAATTCTCCTAGGAGGTGGGTAAAAGACGGTGAAAAGTTCAACAAAATCTTTATATATCTAAAATTCTTATAAAATGACTCCAATAAATTACTTTGAACATATAAAGGTATTATTTATAAATTTTGAACTAAAATAAATTTAAATAAAATAAATAATTATTTAAATAAAAATTCGGTTTTTAATTAGTAATCCAGTGTTTTCACTATTCATCAAAAATTGAAACTTTTTAGAAAAATACCAAAAGTTCACCCTAGACTAATTTTGATATTCTGAATCAAAAAATGAAGTCCATTTTGAAAGATGAAATTTATAAAATTTCAAAAAGAGGGTATTACTATTCATAATGTCTAGTTTTAATAATATTTTAATAGCATATCGTTGTCTAGTGAAACTCGATATTGTGTACAATGCAAGCTATCGAGGAAGGTCGCGATTGCATGTAAAGCAAGCCAAGCTAGTGTTGTGTGTAGTGAAAGATTCCTTTGATGATTTATATAACATAAAAACAAAATATTTCTCATAAAAGTCTCGGGTGTTACAGAGTACACGACGTGTACTTAAGAAAACTCCTTCTTCCCCGAATAGGAGGAACACATGGTGTGATATCCTAGAACACACGTCGTGTAACCTAGGTTTCCCAATGGTAAAACCCTCAGATCACTGAAAACACATGTCCCCCCTGGAAAAATAGATCGGGACTCAATAGGCATAATCCAAGAAATATATTGAGATAAAAACATGATAAAACACAATTTAAAGGGGATATAAGTCGAATACCTAAATGGTACTACCTTTGGGTAGAAATC
The DNA here is from genome assembly GCA_963277665.1 of Viscum album. Taxonomy (NCBI): domain Eukaryota; kingdom Viridiplantae; phylum Streptophyta; class Magnoliopsida; order Santalales; family Viscaceae; genus Viscum; species Viscum album. Next base: position 1,176,655,235 of record OY728134.1, read on the forward strand.
ATTGAAGATTCGTTTTATTTCCCGATCCACAATCCCCATACACCGAATCAGTGCATTGAAGAATTCACAATGGTACCCCTCTTCCCTTACCTCCTTTACTGTTTCTATATCCCTCAATTATCAATTAGGTCACAGAGAAGTCAGAGCAGCACAAGGAGGTTATGTGTAATGATGAGGAAAGAATAGAAAAGGAAGAAATTGAAAGAAAAGAAAAGAAGAAAAAGGGCATCAAGCCTGCCCTAGTGACCGACACAAGTTTAGGCCATGCCTAGGATAAACTCCACATTCTGGACTCAATAGTGGAGAAAAAAATCTGATTCTGAAACTCCATTCAAAAACTATTTCTGAATGAAATTGCAAGAATAAATTAATATTTAATTTAATAATATTAATTTTTAATTATTTGGCTAAACTTCAAACAGCTTATATTTCCACCAAACTTTTTTCCTAGGGTAAACGCCCTATTACGAGACCAACAGAGTGGTCAGAAAAAATATACAAGATCATCTGCTAGTGGAAAAATGCTATGATACCCCTTTATAAGCATCTGACAGAAAAAAATCAAATTTATGCTCGAAAATACAGTCCAGAAAAACACAGATCCTTACAAACTCCCCACCATAAAACATCTCATCCCCCAGAATCCTGGTGAAAGGACTAGCAGACAAGATCCCACCTAGAACATCTATAAAACCAAGATGTCCAGAAAATAAAATGACCAGTCATACAGTGTTATCAACCACCTCTTACATGGAAGACATTAAACTATGACAGATATGGTACTACCCACCATTGTAATACCCTTATCATCATCTCAAAAGGAAACTTGAAGCTCAAAAGTCCACTAAAAACACCAATGTTCAATATAAAATGAGGGTCACCAACCTCAAATAGCCAATAGTGTACTCCCCACTATATGGATTACCTTACACTGCTCCTTGAGTGTAACCTCAATAGGTTCCCTCTTCCAAAATAGGGAAGAACAATTAAACATAATGAAAAAATAGATCGGCATAGGGTCAATGCTTTCTCAACATATTCAATGTGAATTCGAATAGTTCATGATCATAACTAATAGGATTACATCGAGATTCTACAAAAAATCACATAAAATTCTCTCTAAGCCATGGTCACATATTTTCTAAACCTGACTAGGATTTAACCATTGGTCATCCTTCATATAGTACCTGATTTAGTCCATGATGTCACCTCTACCACGGAGGGACATTCAAGCACACTTCTGAGGTCCAAACGCATGATAAGTCTTAATACATCACTCCTCAACTCACACCCATCATCTAACCAATATATATTCAAATGACACCACATGCAACTAGCATGTATCTTTACCACCCGACACGTACTCTTACGAGTCATCCACCACAAGGCTAAGATGATCGTGCTACACAAAACATCTGTTTCACAAGCTAGAAGCACCCTTGTATCTCCTCTTCAAAATCAAGAACCTCACATGTTCCATGATTTATTACATGACCACCCATCACACGGCATTGTCCCATTTACAAGCATCTACATCCACTATAACATCATTAGCCACAACAGGAACATTGTTCAACCATTCCAGGAACCCGAACAGTCCTTCCCGTTGAATCTAGTCTTGAAAAGCTATCACCCAATATTCTTCGTCAAAGGATAATGGAATTAACATGCCTATTACTCAAACCTGAGTACCTATCATGACTCAATCAAAAAATGAGCATAAAAAAAGTATCCCTGCCAAAAAGGAATTATAAAACATGGGCCAACCTCAATCACATAGGTTTCCCTATAAAAAATAGACATTGTCCTACAAGGGTTTGAGTCAAAACCAGGGGTCATTAGGACTTCCACCTATCCCTACAGAAAAACAGTCACAATTTGGTCACAAGTTCTAACCACTTAGCCCAAAATATCCAAACCACTGAAAAGAAGGTAAGATAACAACAACCCACAAGGGTCAAACCTAAAAAACGGGGACTATGAGGGCCCTCATCCTCTCCAAGAATCCTTCTAAGGAACTGCTCCCTGGAGGTCACAACCAACACAGAAGAGAAACAAAACTAACAATCATAAGGTATCAGTATATGGAAATACCCCCTGGAGGTCCAGTTCAAAAGAAAGGTCTTGGTAACTATTGACATCATACTTAACGATCTGACTAGATAACCACAGACATAAGAAACAACATCCAATAAGGGGTTCAATAAATAGGCATCATGTTCCATACCAACCAAATAGGTGACTACATTGGAGGTGCCTGAGGAATGAGTCATCATACACACAAAAAATGCCTCAATGAATATCCACATAACATTTCAACAAATAAAAAGTATGAGTAACATGTCCCAAAGACCTCCGTTATTAGTAAAATTACTGACTATATGGCCTATATGCTATGAGTCCTATATGCCTAATATGATGCATGAGACACCTCGTGCCCTCTCCAGCCAAGAGTAAAAATTCTTCCCTAGAAACTTAATAATGGAAATGAGCCAGAGATTCATAAAAAAATAAAAACACCCACATATAAAATTTTCATCTCTCAAGGTAAAAATAATATAAAAATATAACATTACATATTAGGACAACAATCACAAACCGTGGAAACAAGGGCCCCCTGCCGTAACAAGTATTCCCAACACACCAGTCTGATATCAATCATAGTTTCCAACACATTCCTAATACTCATGTCTAGCATATACCAAATAGTAAAGACTAGGAAAATTATCTCCTCTGATACCACATTGTAATTTCACGACTTGGAAGCCACTAAACTGGTGCTCCTAGATGGTGGTCACTAGGCCTCGAGCGTGCCTCCATGTATACCAGAGGTTACTGATTATAAGAATGTTCCTAGGAGGTTATAGTTGGGATACTATGACCTCATATGAGAGTACGAAAACATATAAAATAACTATGTATCATACATAGAGTAAATTAAACAGATTGCTGAAATGATAAAAAACTGAAATAGAACAAGATGCAATAGTAAAATGTTGTAAAACACGACCATCTATTCAATACAATACAACACTGGTCACCCACTAGGCCGAACATATAGATACAAGTACAGAGAAACATAATATAAAAGTACATGTATCTAATACTAACTCTGAGCCAACCCACGCACCTGATCTCTAGATATGGTCGAACTATACCAGCTTGATCAGAAGAACCACTTGAGAAGCTCCGCTCAATCATGAAACATTTTGCCTCATCCCTATCCACAATAAAAGTCATGATCATCCTCAAAAGCATACATAATGTCTACACGTACACTGAGGTGCATGTAAAGGGGTGAAAAATAATCTCAATAGGATACCCTGACAAGAAACCTATAACTGTGCTGCTAAAAGTGCAAGCAACATCAACATGCTCAGCCTAGCTAGAACACAACAAAAGGATGTAACCCAAATGTGCAACCACAGTCGAACCCAGGGTCTGTAATCCCTATCAATTGGGAAAGTGAAACCATGGATGTTCATATCTATATACGTATACATGTATATTCCAATACCAATACATATATACATAAATATGAATATTCATGAGTACATTAATCAAAAAACAATAAAACGCCTCAGTAATCGATCCATGGGTCTGTAATTCTGATCTCCATGAGATACTTTGAAAGGGAATTTAGTTGGAAATTGTTCTGGTGAAGCCTTGTATCATTAATTTGATATATGGTTCCATAATCCCATCGACATGTACCTGATTCAGCTAATGCTATAATTATATTCTTGAGAAAGCTACATCTCCATAGGGGGATGCTCATCCTACAACTGGGTTAATTCTTAATCCCCTCTAATCACTAAAAAAGGATAACATATACCACCTATCAATACTATAATGAAGGATAAAATATACTGATGGACAATCCTAAAAGAAAGGATACCGTATACTGATGGTCAATCCTGTAAGGAATGATACCATATACCAATGATCAATCCTGATAGATCTGAAAGAGCGTAATCATTTTGATCAAAAGATGAGGAGGGCTTAATCATCCCCACCTATAAAGAAAGATTCATGGAAGCACATATTTAATCTTGTGAAAGGTTACTGATTCAATCTCTATGCTTCTTAGGCCTATGAATTTAGTCCAATGTGTGAAACCTAGGCCTTGGTCTATAGGCAATCGTGATATTTGGAAGTTGGATGATCCCCATAGGGCATACCCTTAATCATTCTATAAAGAGAGAACTCTCTGGTGAGCCACCATGCTACACCCCTCGAGTCTCATAACTGATCAAAAGAGAAGAATAATTTTGATAAAATGCTAAGGAGATCGTAATCATCCCTGCCACTTGGGATTGGGTAATTTACCACAATTCATGGGTCACCATGCCTACATAAAGTGATAACTCTCCGGTGAGCCATAATGCTACACCCCTAGAGTGTCATAACGGATCCAGAAAAGTAGAATCATTCTGTTAAAAAGGTTTAGGAGAGTGTTATCATCCCCATTATATATCATCAAGTAAATTACAACAACCAGATACCTGAAAACACTTCTAGTCATCCCAATAAAATATATTTATTACAATATATAAAATCTGGATCAACAACCAACTCCTAGGTAGTACCTCTGCGAATAGAGTAAAAATCAAAAATAACATGGATTAGAATCCAGATCCCAAGAAAGAATGTATGGACATCCAAATAAGAGATACAAAACCCATGAAGAACATCTAGGCTTCCCAAAATAAATAATGATTCCTCACATCAGGTTCAATATCCCCCAACCAAGAAGCACCACTAGTAAACACTACATCATCAGAAAAAACAAGTTAGATATAAAAACAACAAGTGAGTGTGGCATGAATGCCCAAAGCAACTATGCATCCACAGTCCCATGGGATTACAAGTTTTGAAAAGCTTCTAAGTGACACGTGAACACCATATCTACCCAAACCCAATGTAATAGCTCAGGGTCAGTCGAACCATGGGCACCTGCTGGTTCCCTTAAGTCAAATGATGATGAGGCATCCTACTCAGGATCCTTCAGGTAAACACGAGTGAAGGAATCCTACAAGAGATCTGTAGACACTGAGAAGTGCATAAGTGATGGAGAATGTTCCAAAGAAAAAAGGTAAAGTCATATTCAGACCCGGAGACCCGGTTCGGAGGGACTGAAGTTGTTGTGCAGAAAAAAAAGGTGAATCACATGAAAAAAATTTGCACCGCAAGGAAAGTACCGGGGTTCGGAAAGAGTCCCGACCCCAGTGAAAAATAATTTCATGCCCGCGCCCCGCACGGTTGGCCTATCGCACCGCCGCCTCCACCACACAATTATTTTGTGCATCCCTAAATTCTACGCCACTGAATGCCTATAAATAGAAGATGTCCCCCTACATATTTGAAGCTAAATAATTAGAACCACCTCTTATGCGCGTAATTGGAATTCCGTAATATGGCCTTCAGGTATGGTTCTTTTTACGCCATGTCACCCCGGGATCCACCTTCACGTGAGATCCCCCAGACTTAGGCTAAACTCCAACCCCCTTCGGGGTCTGCCCCTTGCGCTCAATCCCTTCCGAGGTGCGCAAGCCGGCCAAGCAGCACACAATCCTTCCTTTGCGTGGACACCCCTTCCGCTTCACTCAATCCTTCCTTTGCGCGCAATCCCTTCCTTTGCATGAAATCCCATCAAGTCACGTGCAAAGCCTCATCCCCCCTATTTCTCTCAAGCAACACTGTTTTCACGCCAACCCTGGGCTTTGCATGCTAGACCCCTTTATTTCGCACAAACCTCAAGGTTTGTGCACAATCTTCGGGGCCCTTTACCTCGGTGCTCCTCGGGTTCCCTCTTGTGAAAACGCCCAATTCCATCCTTCTGGGTGTCATTTGTAGGTGTCTCATGCACCCCGGGCATCCTCATCATACATGGTTTTCCCGTGCAACACTTTACGCTCGTACGATGTAACTTCAAAGTCCCTTGGACAATCCTTCCTATTGTGTTGCGTCACCTCGTGCTTCTTCACATAGGAAAGCTAATGGTTATTGCTTCTTCCCACAGCCACACTAATGTGGACCCCTCGATGGTTCGCTCCACGACATCCCCTTAGTATGGCCTTGTCGATGCCTTCCCTCACACAAGGATCAGAGAGTACCGGTTATGTAAGTCTTAGGGGTGTGGAGCCAACCCACCTCATCCAAGCTATTGGACGTTAAACTTCCAAGTGCCTCATCCTCAACACATTATGTTAAACTGTGACCTGGCCCCATGCCTCGCACGCAGGGTCCCCCCACCTTGGACCTTCTCCACGCCCACTCGTCTCCACGGGGATGGGATCACCTGTCACAGGGGATGATATCCTTTTTATCGGAGTGGTGTTTGTCTGTAGGGGAAGGCAGCCACCTTGGTGTATGCCCCTAACACTTCTTGCAGGAGGCAGCGCCCATGTTCCTCCTCACTTCCTCGGCGCCAAAACCAGCCTAGGACGTGGTGGGGAATGGTTCTCCCTCTATTCATCTTCGGTTCCAAAGGCCAGTGGAGGACGTGATAGGGAACGAGGCCTCTCCTCTCTTCCTGGGTGCCAAATCCCTCTCCCACTGCGTTTTGTCACCCTCGGGCCCCCATCATGGAGTATCTCCCAACACCATGGGCCGCTCAATGCATAAGCCCCTTTTCACTTCCCACGGATGCACCCTTCGTGACGTGATCGTCAGGTCAGTGCTAACTCTTGTTTCTCAAACTCAGAATGACCCCCATGAGCTTAGAGTGAGCACCGACCATGACACACCATGGGCCGCCTCAGAGCGTAAGCCCCAACCAACCCGAACTATGGGGACTTTGATCCATGCTAAGGCATGGTACGTAGGAAGCATCCACGAGGTTCAAGCCCCACCACCATGGGCCGCCTTAGAGTGTAAGCCACATCCAACCTGAACTGCGGGGACTTTGATCCGTGCTATGGCATGGTATGTAGGAAGCCTCTACGAGGTTCAAGCCCCACAACATTGGGTCGCCTCAGAGCCTAATCCCCATCCAACCGGAACTATGGGGACTTTGATCCATGCTAAGGCTTGGTACGTAGGAAGCCTCCACGAGGATCAAGCCCCACCACTTTGGGCCTCCTCAGAGTATAAGCCCCATCCAACCCAAACTACAGGGAATTTGATCTGTGCTAAGGCATGGTACGTAGGAAGCCTCCACGAGGTTCAAGCCCCACCACCTGGGGCCGCCTCAGAGTGTAAGCCCCATCCAACCCGGACTACAGGGACTTTGATCTGTGCTTAGGAATGGTACGTAGGAAGCCTCCACGAGGTTCAAGCCCCACCACCTTGGGCAGCCTCAGAGCGTAAGCTCCATCCAACTCGAACTACAGGGTCTTTGATCTGTGTTAAGGCATGGTACGTAGGATGTATCCACGAGGTTCAAGCCCCACCACCTTAGGACACCTTAGAGCGTAATTCCCAATCCATATGGACCCCAGGTCCCTCTTCATGTCGGTTCACTGACCCCACAACCTTGGGCCACCTCAAAGCGTAAGCCCCAAATGCCCCTGTCCCGCATGACGTTAAACTATATTCCATCCCAAACTACGTGGACTTCGATTCCCATCCACAGGGATATGTAAGAGGCCTCCACAAGGCTCAAGACCATCACTCATGTCTCATCCTGATCTCTCCCTTGAGCCCATGTGTCTCAGGAAGCTCATGCCCTAACACGGAGGTTATACTTCCTATGGGTCCCATTCACACGTTCATTCTCATAGGTCACCTATTCAGGTGTCCCACCGTATCATCGAACTATGCAGACTTTGATTCCCTGCCATGGGGATACGTAGGAAGAATCTTCAATACCCAAGTCCAAAGCCACCATCAATATTGATTCTTACCCGAGCCACCACATCTCGGTGGAATCATTCCATTTCATTCTCCATTCCCCTCCATAGCATTCAAGAAGCCACCCATGTATTGGCCCCAACATCGGTGTTCCCTTATGGGGGTTCTTTAATATAATCCAGTCTAGCTAGTGTTTCAATCAGTCAAATCTGTCTCTATTGGACGTTAAAATTGTGGCATACCCTATGTCAAACATGGGAAGCTGAGGAAAACCTCAGATACATGCCTATGGAATACTATTCTTCGCATTCGACGTGGGATTCATCGGTCTTTCGTTCCCTCAAGAAGTCCTATAATAAGGGATAGAGGACCGACATGCCAATCCCCAATGTCAAGACACGCCAGTGATTCCCCGATGTGACTGCTCTCCTAACCAAAGGTTTCTACCCTTACCGTACCCCTTGGAAGGTCCTGACAGATGTGGCATAATTAACTGGTGTCCATGAAGATATGTCATCAGGAAGAGCTTCATGAATTACATTTTATATCTATAAGGGAGACCCTGACTAGGTGACAAGCTCCGAGGAGTAATACACATAAGAAATAACCTACATACCATCATCCTGTTTCGATCAAGGAGCATACATCCCTCAATAAGGAATGGATGTCGCCCATATTTGGAAAGCGGGAATGTGGGATAATAGCAGCACGTCCTCTTCTTGAAGGATTCGCACATGCCCCGGCAAAAGCGTCGGAAACAAAAAATGGTGAACCCGACGTGAAGCTCCTCACCTCATCTTGGATTCTTGTAGCGTTCAGGACATTAGTGGATAAGCATGTCATCTGACCTCATCATATGGTACCAGGTCCCACCAAACAGGCCAAACATGAAACTCGCCAGAAGTTGGGACAGTCAGGACATCAAGCATTCCGTTCTGCAACGTCGTCATCATGGATCCCTCTTGCTGTCCACGGGAGAAGGAATGATGTTGGGGCACTATTTGTTGATTCCTTTTTCAACCAATGTTAATGAGTTCAGCTCCCTACTTTCAGGAATCAAGTTGTTGCATCTGGAGCTCGATCACCTTCCCACCGACGTAGGGGAAAGGGCAATATCAACACAGCTTCCCTGCGTGGTTTTGCCTCTTCCACGAATGTTGTGACCGCCACAACTGTTGAGTGCCCATGCCCCCTCTCCCCATCAGATATCATCCAGCGAAGGGCAATCGATGACATTGTACGCAGATACGAGGAGGAGGGGGTCATCCCCACCAGAGATATGACCCGCCTAGATCTTGAGGCAGCTGTGCCTCACCATCCAGGCCACCCCCGAGGGCTATGCAGGGAGCCACCGCTCCCCACCCCAACATTAAATCTCTTCGGGAATTTGTCCCTGCAGCGCCTTGAAAACTCCCTCCCCTACACCGACGGAGTAGAGGATATCTGGGTTGGCCCAATCAGAGTCCCATTTCAAGGGGTCCCAACGAGGGCCCCCACCATGCTGTGTCAGCACCACCGCTCAGTTCCCCAGTCAAAGGAGCAAGAAAGCTACGCTCCTTCACCACCAGCTCCAGTCCACCTGACCCGACGCTAGTGTTAGGAACGAGCAGAAGAAGATGCTTTCTGTGGGGCGTCAACATCAGCGACTAGTATTTCATGAGCCACCATTCACGAATATCCCCAAATACATGCATACATTCAGAAAGGGAAGCTACATGCTCGACCCAGATCGAGGCCCCAACCACCCCAAGGGCAGGTTTGGTTGGACCTCCGAATCGTCGGCACAGGCAATGGCCGCTGCAGAACAATTCACAGTAGTGTCGCTCAGTGCAGGGGCTCACTCCACACCACCACTATGGAAGGTGCGGGACCTCCCTACTTCCAACCTCATCTTGAAGGTCTTCCATGTGCCAAATTCAACCTAGGGGAGGGTCTTCCCCATGACAGAAACACTCAGTGTGGGGGTTTCTCCTGTGATCACCATACTTGGTACGGGGTCACTCCTCCTGCCGCGGACCACGAGCATGGAGTCATTGCATGTCCGGTCACTCACCAACATTGAGTTCCTCCCCATGTCCCTATGCCCATCGGTGAAGGTCCTCCTCACCCCAAAAAGAGTAGATGTGGAAGCTAACCCCACTTCACCAATGCCCAGCACAGAGGTCCTCCCCCTGTCCCTTTAGACATCTGTCCCGGTACTTGTCTCACCCCAGTTTCCTCATGTGGAAACCCTCTCCGCCCCCAGCACTAGGGCAGTTGGAGGACCCCATATTGGAAATCATCCCTGTCCTGAATAACCATCTAGGGGCAAGAGATTAGGTCGCCGACACCGCAATAGGAATCATGAGGAAGGCCGAACAGGAATCATGAATGTCCGCTTCTCAGAATCCTAGGAGGAGTACGATTCAGCGTAGGAGCCCTCCCCTCAGTCCCCTGAGTCAAGGGCTAGGGCAGGAACAAGGAACATCAGCCTCGTGCTCCCGGAATGTGAGATCCATATGATCCTTGCCTCCCTCTGATGATATATCTAGGAGTACTAGAACCCGGTGTGTCCCCTGGGACTGACCACACAGTCCCCATCGTCATCTTTGGAGGCTCCCTCTGTATTGGCTAGAGACTAAGGAGAATTGTTTTGGGGGTCAATGGCAGGAGAACCATGGCATGACTCACCCTCAGAAGGCGTTGATGTTGCGTAGGTATCCCTGATCTCTGGTTCATCCTATCGCGATATGGCGGCTAGGTCGCTACCACCTTCAGAGGACAACCCATGATTCGGCGGCCAATCAGCTCGCTCGTCGTATTCTCCGCCGGCAAGCCCGCTAGCCCATCGGCCTGCCTTAGTTCCACTGCCAGTTCCTCATCCACTCTCAGTAGACGAGTGGGGAAATCAAAGGCCAGACTATGGATCTGAGCTGAGGAGTTTATGGACCATCCTTGTAGTGGGCCTCTTCCCTGAGAAGTTTTGGCTGGTCATGGGGTTGAATTTTGATACACCAGAATTGCTCACCCCAGAGGATTTTGAATGTTTCTACCAGACCCTCTGGGTGACTCACCTCCATCTTCACCCCTGGTGGGTGACTTATCCTGGGAGCCAAGATCCCCTCAACGACATCGGCGAACAATTTCGTTTGGTTGACCTAACCACACTACCTTTTGTTCGACACCATGATTCACCTGGCCACCACAAGGCCCTAAAACAATAGTGCTTTCAGAATTTTCAAGTACTCTGCAAAGTTATCAAGGAGGCGACCCCCCCCCCCCCCCCACATGCAATTCCATGGATAGGGGAAGTACGCTACCCTTCTCTTTAGTATGATTTGCTGGCAGCTCGACTCACTTGGAGATTATGAGGACATGCCCCCATGAAGAGTGGTAGTCAACATGACCGATCTGATAGGAGAGTCGAATGAGCTAGGAATTCTCAATGGGGGTGTCCCCCCTGATGACGTGCTACCACTACACCCATCAGGGATGATTACTCGCCAGAAGAAGAACCTCCTACGTCTCCCTCCACCCACCGAAGCATTGGTACTGAGCGGGAATGTCAGTAAAGGAAAAGAGCATGTTGGAGCTGTCAAGCACTCTAACCCATCAACCTCAGTGTAGAAGATGGAAGAGGACCCTAAGAAGGTGACGTTGCAAAAATAGATTGCTGAGCAGAAGAAGTTAGTCGATGAACTTCTGGCTGAACGCATTGCAGAGCGGAGACCCAACTACGGTGATCCAAGGTTGGGGAAATAGGGGCAGGAACAACTACCCCTCAGTGAGATTCTCCCAGGCAACCCTGATCATGCCGCATTCACTGACAGGGCAGAATATAGATCTCACAGAAAGAGGGTGCGGTATTTCTTGCCGAACCCTCCTGAGCGGCATGACAATCCAATGAACCCCGCTCTGGCTCCTCCTGCCGCCCAAGGGTCTCTCCACCAACCGCTCCATGAGATGCTATGTTTGTCTACCACATTGAAGAGCCTGGTAATGTGATCATGGTTAGGGATCCTCATCAGGACAGGGACTCGCATCCAGACGATCCAATGGAGGCGCTCATCGCCCGCCTCGAGGCTTTGGAAACACGACAGGTGGCTATCCCACCTGATGGAAAACCATACCCGGCATGGGTGGATGAAATGCCGGCACCGCCAGGATTTTGGAATCCCACTTCCCCACCTTTAATGGGACGGGGGACCCACCACAGCACCTGTACCACTTTAACTCAATGTTTGGACCTATGTTAGGGACCCCAGTGCAGCAGGAGGCCACCAAACTCTATTGCTTTGTTAAGACACTAGAGGGGTCATCATTCTTTTGGTACAGCCAGCTCCATGTGGGATCCATGACTAACTGATAAGACCATCACAGGAAGTTCCTTTACCAGTTTAGCTCTACCACCCGGATAAAGAACATCGCAGACCTCTTCAGGTGCAAGTAGAGGCCCGATGAGCGAGTTGCGGACTTCATCGCCCTATGGAAGGGGCTCACATAATCCCTTAACATTCCACTGACTCAGGAAAAATTTCTGACGATATGCACGGGGAATGTTAAGACAGAACTGGTTCCCTCCATAATCACTCAGAATTATCCCGAAGGGTTTCGTGACTTCTCGGATAAGTCCTTGCGCCACGAGGAAGCTCTTCAATATGCTAGTCAGGCATGCCTTCTGCCACCTGCAATTCCAGCAAAGAGAGCTTCCAGAGCCGAGCCTACCACCATGGCCCAAGTAGAGGCCCCCAGGCAGCTCATGTTGCTACCCGTAGCACCAGCCCCATAGCCTCGCAGAGGTCCTCAACCATAGTCACATCTTCCAGCCCAGCAGTGTCCTCAAAATCGGAAGGCACCCCCGCATAACGTGCCACCACCGCCTAGGCGAGATAATCATGTTTCACCTCCTTGAAAGGATCCTTCGGCCCCCCATTAGGGTCATGCTCCTAGATCCCCCATTACAGACTGAAGGAATCATACCTACTCATTTGACAAGGCACAGGTCCCAGACTACTTCCGCAGCGCCTTAGAGTAAGGAATTATGCGACTGCCTGAGTGCTGGAAGCCAGGAGAGGTGCGTCTCACTTATCACCCCAACTACTTCCCTTATCATAGGATCATGGGGCACACCATCAAGAAATTTTATATTTTCAAGGACTGGATCCAAGACTAGATTGACAACAACATAGTCAGGTTGGGCCCATCCCCGACACAAGTGACGGGTGTCTTTGTGAGATCAGATATCAGTATCGACGGCAAACGCGAGTGGCAGCAGGTTACTGACTGCGGGTCCCAGAATTATAATGACTATATGGATCGCAGGATGGTCTCTCGTAACAATGGAATTATTTGGGCATGCCTGAATCAGTCAGAGCCTTCAGAAGTGGCGGCCACCACTTCTGTATCATCATCTAAGTCGGCCTCTTCCCGGAAGAGCAAGCATCGGCGGAGCAAGAAGAAGCAATGCGCCCCTCCAAGGTCATTGTCGTCCCGCACTCTCGGTGACTTCATACCCCTGGAGATGGGAATCCCTCCTAGAATATACCCAGTGGTGGATGATTCATCAAGTGACAGTCAGGGGTATGCTTCGGTTAACACCGTTGAGTTGGTAAATCTCTATGTGACTCCCTGGGAGGGGGAGCACCAGGCGAACCTCCCCAATGTCCCCAACTAACGCCAACGTCGGTGGAATCGCAGCCATATGGGTCACCGGGGAATGTCAGTTAACACCTTAAGATAGGTCATGCAGGCTGTTGAGACTAGACAGCAGGCCCAGCACAGAACTCACCACACGCAGCCTATTCATCCGGTGTCGACAGGTCCACCTTCACCACCGAGTGTGCTACCGGATCAGGCAGAGACACTTCATCCATATCGTGACCAGCTTCGCCCCACTACAGGCCGATCTCAATCTCCCAACCCTCATCCGACAGTGACCTTCTGAGCTTTGAATAACGAGCATTGAGATGTCCCCAGTACCAGTCAGTCGTCAGTCCAGCCGGTAGGGTCCGCCATTCCTCCAATCGCCGAGTGGACTCCTGTAAGAAGAATTTTGTGCCTGGTGTGTAAGTATGATGTTCTGAAGCACCTCTTCATCATCCCAGTGAGGCTCTCCATCCATGAAGCCCTTTATCTATTTCCAGATATGCCCAAAGGACTCACTGAGGCTTTAAAGATACCCCTCCAGTTTGAGACAGAGATAGCAGCTGTAGAAGCCTTCCATGCTGAAGCAGTTGAGGATGTCGAATGACTAGCCATCATCTCATTATCAGGAGAGGATTAAGGCTCCCCCAAATAGGGGAAAATTTTCTCTTTTTACATCATTGGCCAATTTAACGGTGTGGAGGTCCACCGCTATCTCGTTGACACTGGCTCCAGGATGAACCTTATCCCAACGCGGAAATTATGGAAGCTAGGGTTATCTGAAGACGACCTGACTCCCTCTGATTTAAGGATCTAGGGATATGATAGGAAGGAGTAGAAACCGGTCGGAAAGATCCATTTGAATACCCAATTCGGTGGCCTAATATTCATCATCGAGTTCATGGTTTTCTCCCAGGACACTGCGTACAATGCATTGATGGGTCGACCATGGATCCACCTGCATGCAGTGGTCCCCTCATCGTATCACCAATTCCATTAAGTACTCCCATAATGGTTGATTAGGCATAATCCAAGGTGATGCATCTCTTTTCGCCTCTTGCAAAGCCCGCGAGTTGGATGATTATTATTACCATAGCAAGGATAAGAAAGTCCAGGCAAGCGAAGTTGTGCCCGTTGCCGCTATGACTGACCCTTGGGCAGACCTGAATGATGCCTACGTCTTCCCGATCCATCGGTTATAGGCCACAACCCCAGATATGGGGCAGTGTTTTTTCATTTCCAGGACAATGGGGAATCATGCTCCCAAATCCAGGCGGTGTTAGAAGATCACTTCGTATTCTTAAACGAACCAGGCTCCAGTGATCCCGGAGCCTCCCACCCCCGTCAGGTATTGAGACGTCCGACTCATGGAAATGGAAGTATGTTATACTTTTTTGTTTCACCAGGTTGGAATAAGTCAGCTCTGTCCGACACGCAATTACGGTTTGATATTATCAAGCATGGCCTCTTGGGCTGGAGACCAGATGGGATCAGGTCAACATCCTTCATAGCCATGGTCTCAGTAGCACCGGAGTGCCCCGATGTAATGACCACGGCCGCACAAGCTGGTAGCATCCTCCCATTAGGGTTCAGTAGCTTAGAAGAAGCTTCCTCCATGGAAGATCCCTCCATAAGTGGAGAAGAATATATGGAGGATGCTCCCACTACCTTTGAGGAAGGTGTCTCAGCCACAATCGACGAGTTGGTACAGGTGAACCTCAGTAGCGAGGCAGATCCAAGACCCACATTGATCAGCGCTGCTATGTACCCTGAGGAGCAGTAGTGGTACAATCAATTCCTCAAATAGCACCGTGATGTATTTTCATGGAGTTACGATGAGATTCCCGAACTAGATCCTCAGGTAGCCATCCACCGCTAAGGTCTCCCGGCAAACCATCTTGGGTTCAAGCAGCCTCCCAGAATGATGCGTCAATCTCATGGTGCCATGGTCAGGGCCAAAGTTGACAAGATCATCAGAGACAACATCATCAAGGAGGTCCAGTACCCCAAGTGGTTAGACAACATCGTGCCAGTCAGAAAGAAGAACAGACAGATCCGAGTCTACATCGACTTCTGCAATATCAACCATCATTGTCTGAAATATGATTTTCCTATTCTAGTGATAGAATTGTTGATTAACGCTACAGCTGATTTTCAATCCCTCTCCTTCATGGATGGTTACTTTGGGTATAATCAGATCTGAATGGCCCCCGAGGATGAAGAGACTACCGCTTTTGGGGCACCTCAAGGTATATTCTATTACCAGGTTATGCCCTTCGGCCTGAAGAATGCAGTTTCCACCTATCAGCAGGCCATACATCGCATATTCAAGACAATCCTGAGAACATTTGTGGAATGCTATGTGGATGACCTGGTGGTCAAATCTTTCCAGCACTAGGACCATCTCAAGGACCTTGAGAAAGTGTTCGGTTTCCTCCGTTCCCACCACCTGAATATGAACCCGTTGAAGTGTGCCTTTGGGGTCACCTCTAGAAAATTCTTTGTCTTTGTTGTCAGATAGAGAGGCATTGAGATTAACCCGGAAAAGATCACGGCCATCATCCAGATTCCTCCCCTGAGAAATATTCAGGAGTTTCGAGGTCTCCAAGTCCACTTAGCCTACATAATCCGATTCATTGTGAATCTGGATGGCAAGTGTAAGCTTTTTTCTCGGATCATGAAGAAGGGAACTGCTTATGAGTTGAATGGAGAGTTCCATACCGCCTTTGAAGAAATCAAGCAATATTTGATCCAGCCTCCGGTCTTGATTCCACCCGTCTCCGAGAAGCCATAGATTCTCTATGTCACCACCGTGGAACAATCCCTTGGCGCCCTTCTCGCCCAGAAGAACAATGAGGGGACGGAGAACAGCCTCTACTACCTCAGCTTCATGATCCTTGATACGGAGACCAAATAATCCCCCATCGAGAAAAGATTCCATGCGCTCCTATTTTCTATGCAGCATCTGCGGCATTACCTACAGCACCACGAGGTACAGCTGCTCTCTCGGGTAGACCCGCTGAAGTACATTCTGAACCATCCCATATTGACTGGCCGACTAGTGTTGTGGGCGGTGATCCTCCAATAGTTTGACATCTGGTTCGTGCCCTATAAGATTATCAAGGTGCAGGTATTGGCAGACCTCCTAGCTGCCCATCCAACCTCTTCGGACCAGTCCCTGAATCTGGATTTTCCTGATGAAGAAATTCTCTCAGTAGACCATGTCATCCCATGTTGGAAAATGCACTTCAACAGTACCTCCTGAAGCCCCACCGGTAGGAGGATCAATAGTTATATGCTCAATAGAATGAGTCTGGGTATTGTCTTCATCACCCTGGCAAAATCCGTTCTTCCATACTCATTCATGTTTTCAGAAGGCTGCACCAACAATGAGGCAGAGTATCAGGCCCTCATCACTAGTCTTGAGCCGGCCCTTGAGATCGACGTTCCCCATTTTCATGTGAAATGGGATTCCGAGCTAGTCATCAAACATTTCAATGAATACTATATTGTCAGGAAGCCAGAGCTCGTACCATTGTTAGAATGCACTCTCCAGCTAATGACCCAGTTCCCTTCTCTGCCAGAGGTTATCCATGTCCCTTGGTCAAAGAACGGTAGAGAAGATGCTTTGGCCAGCCTGGCCACATCACTTGTAGAGCCCGAACAGGATGATCTAATTATCCACAGGGTGCACTGGAGATTCATTTATCCCGTCACCCTAGAGGATGACGACGGCCCACAGGTAAACCATCTTACCCCTGGTGCCTCTATGTTAGGGCCCCCGGGTAGTCCTGATGTGGTGATCAATGTAATTTCTGATTGGAGGAAACCCTTGGTTGAATACCTCCAACACGGTAATCTCCCGTCAGACCTGGCCGAGCGCGAGAAAATCTGACATCGCGTGTTGCAGTTTACTCTTCAGAGTGGTCCTAGCCCTGATTGGATCCTCTATAAATGCGGATTTAATATTTTTCTCCTCCCTTTAATCCAAGGAGTAGTGATTCAACAAGTCATGCAAGTGGTTCATGCGAGTTCCTATGGTGCCAATCAGGCTGGGCCAAAACAATCTCACCAGATTCTGAGACTATGGTATTTTTGTTCCTCCATGTTCCACAACTACATAGAGTTTTCCAAGAGGTTCCATGCGTTCCAAGTTAATGCTAACTTTCTGCATTGGCCACCAGAGCCTCTCCACACAACCAGGTACTCTTGGCCCTTTGCATTTTGAGGGAAAGATGTTATAGGAATGTACCCACCAGCAACGGCTCACCAATGGCGATTCATTCTGACAGCTACGGATTTCTTTTCCAAGTGGGCAGAGGTGATTCAACTCAAGGACGTCAAGGCCTGTTCTATCGCCGACTTCGTGAGTTACAATATCATCTATCGATTTCGGGTACCTCAATCTATCCTCCCTGATAACAGCACCAAATTTCAGGGAGCTGAGCTGATGAAATTGTATGCAAAGTACAACATTCTCTCCAACCATAACTCCCGCTATCACACGCAAGAAAATGGACAAATTGAGGCATTCAATAAAACCCTCTCTAACATTCTCCTGAAAATGGTTGGTAAGAATAAGAAGAGTTGTCCAGATAAGATCCCCAATGCCCTCTGGGATTATCGGATGACGACTCGTAATTCCACCCAGGTGACCCCATATTCCCTGGTGTACTGAATGGAGGTTTTCCTACCAATCGAGATTCAATTGACCTCATTGCGAATAGTGGTCTATGACCAGCAGGTTCTAGATAGAGTGGTTGAAATCTGTATAGCTAAATTGGGAGCAATGTGAGAGAATAGTTTTCATGCCCTGCACAACCTAGAAAGGCATCAGAGCAGGATGGCTCGAGCTTTCAACAACAAGGTTTGCCTCCGCTCTTTCCTGCAAGGAGATTTGGTATTAGCTATTAGGGAACCAATGATCCCCAGCAGGAAACCACCCAAGTTGGATCCCAAGTGGGAAGGACCTTTCATTGTTCATAAGGTCTATCCCAATGGAGCGTACTCCCTGGTTACCATGGATGGTGAGCGTATAACTCCTCCCACCAATTCCAAATTACTCATGCAATACTTTGCCTAAGCAGGAAGGTCCTACATGACCCTAAACTACATGATGGTCCTACATGACCTTAAACTGGACTTTCCTGCATGACCCTAAACTACATGATGGTCCTGCATGACCCTAAACTGTATGATGGTCCTCCATGACCTTAAACTGGCCTATGGTGTAACGACCCGAAATTTTGAATATATCTTGTTTCCTAATTTTTTTGTGTTATTTTATTTTTCATACTCAACAAAACTGTTTCATTTGATAACATGAGTATAATAAAAATGAGACTGTTGGGTTTTGACTATTATATGACCGTTAGTTAGTATGACCGTTGAAAACTGAATGTTGCGACTTTTGTCTCTAAATAAAAGTGACCTTGGTTAATTAAAATAGAAAGGAGATTTGATGGCCTCATACAGTAGTCACGGGCCAATCGAAGCCCATCTAACAGAACTTGGGAAGGAGGTAGCACCACTGGGCTTTTCTCTAGACCAAACCCAAGCCAAACTGCATCGTGTGAAGCTAGAACGGAATCGCCTTCACGAGAAGTTCAAAGTGATAGAAATTACTACTCGTGTAATGTTATCTGAGCCTCCCTCGGATTCTCTCACCTTAACACACCTTACACATAGGTCCAATGCTGGTTTGATAAGGGGAAATGTAAGGAGACCGTAAATACCTTGTGTAATCCTTTTTTTTGAATAAAAATTTTGATTTCTTCATATGATTAAGTTTATGAATTTTCAAATGTCTGGATAAATATAGTATGCATATTTTTTAGGAATTTTAGAGAAAGGATATTTTAAAAATGTTTATGTAAACCCTAAATAATTAAAAATTTGTAATTATTTTCAAAAAATGGTCTTCTACAATTATGTTCAGTGAGAAATTTAGAGTCTAATAAGATCAACTTAATTTTTGATGAATAGTAAATTATGAATAGTGATTTTATGCTTAGGATTAGTAATGTGACCAAATGGATTAGTAATATCACTTAAATAAAGTATTAATATAATCTAGTCACCTTGATTAAGTAATGTGATTCAATAAAATGGTTAAATAACGGTTTCATAAATTATTAGTCAAGTATTAGTTTTTTCGGGTGAATAGTGTTTTTTAATTAAAAATTAAATTAAAATTATTTAGAAAATTATTTTTATAAAATGGAGTTCATTTTTGAAATCAGAGCATCGATATTTGGTTAATGTGAAATTTTGGGATTTTTCTGAGAAAGTTGAATTTTCAGTGAATAGTAAAAATACAGTTTTAGGGTTTCGATATGTTTAATGACATCATAGCTGTGTAATGATGATGTCATGATATATTTTAAGGGTTTTCTGACAAATGGTGATGAATTATTGTATGGGGGACCCATGTGGCCAATACCATGGGCAAATACCATGGACAAGCCCATGGTTTTTCCAAAACCACCATTGAGGTGTCCCTTGGTTATTAATGCCTTGTCCCCTCACATTACCTATAAATACCAAGCCACCCTCTCATCCATTCGACTCCCAACTCTCCCCAATGAATATATGGTCTCATTACCTCCCAAAGAGTCCTCCCAAGGTTCCCCCAATCCCTTAAGGTCCCAACCTTTGAGTTTTAAGAGTTACGTTTTAAGGTAAGGGATCCTACCTCCCTCTTTCTTTTCAAGTAATCTCTTTTAAGCCATTTCTTTTACTCTCCATGTTCTTAGGTTGAAGGATTTTTTTTATATTCCACTTACTTCTCTTTACAGGTTCATATTATTAGAGACCCCCTCTTTCTCTCATCGATTCATTTTAAGAATTTTTAAGTGGCGCCATTAGGCTGCCGAATTTTTAAGAGATTCTTTCACCATTCTTGTTTTCAAGTTCTATTTTCTTATCAAGTCTTTCACGTTCATTTTTATTATGTTTGTATATGATCTATATATCTATCATAAAAATATTTTATGTTCATATTATGAGAGACCCTATTTTATCTCTTCAATTCAGTATTTTATTGTTTTAAGTGGCGTCGTTAGGCTGCCGAATTTTTAAAAGATTCGTTCACCTTTCTCATTTTTCAAAAGTTCTACTTTCATGTCAATTCTTTCAAGTTACTTTTTATTATGTTGGGGTACGATCTCAATATCTATCATACTGATATTTTATGTTCATATGATGAGATACCCTATTTAATCTCATCAATTCGTTTTTTTATGTTTAAGTGGCGCCGTTAGGCTGCCGGATTTTTAAGGGATTCTTTCACCTTTCTCATTTTCCAAAAGTTCTACTTTCATGTCAAGTCTTTCAAATTCCTTTTTATTATGTTGGGGTATTATCTCTATATCTATCATACTGATCTTTTATTTTCATATTATTAGAGACCCTATTTTATCTCGTCAATTCGTTTTTTTTTTGTAGAAGTTTAAGTGGCTCCATTAGGCTGCCAAATTTTTAAGGGATTCGTTCACCTTTCTCATTTTTCAAAAGTTCTACTTTCGTGTCATGTCTTTCAAGTTAGTTCTTATTATGTTGGGGTATGATCTCTATATCTATCATACTGATATTTTATGTTCATATGATGAGAGACCCTATTTGATCTCGTCAATTCATTTTTTTGTTGAAGTTTAAGTGGCGCCGTTAGGCTGCCGAATTTTTAAGGGATTCTTTCACCTTTCTCATTTTTCAAAAGATCTACTTTCATGTCAAGTATTTCAAGTTCTTTTTTATTATGTTGGGGTATGATCTCTGTATCTATCATACTAATATTTTTTGTTCATATGATTATAGACCGTATTTGATCTCTTCAATTCGTTTTTTTTTGTTGAAGTTTAAGTGGCGCCGTTAGGCTGCCGAATTTTTTAGGGATTCTTTCACCTTTCTCATTTTTCAAAGTTCTACTTTCATGTCAATTCTTTCAAGTTTTTTTTATTATGTTGGGGTATGATATCTAAATATATCATACTGATATTTTATGTTCATATGATGAGAGACCCTTTTTTATCTCATCGATTCATTTTTTTAAGTTTAAGTGACGTCGTTAGGCTGCCGAATTTTCTTAAGAGAAATCTTATTTTTGTCTTCCTTTCATGTTATTAATTTCATATGGTATATATTTAAAATTTCATTACCATGTTTATATATCCTTCATATTCCATCCCTATACTGTTTTATGGGTCATTTATGAATGTTTGACCCATGTCCCCTCTCTTTTCAATGTTTTCTAAAACCCCGAAACATAGTCGTTATGCTGCAGAATTTCCGTCTCAAAATGTCTCTCTCTTTTTATAAAGTTCTTTTATTTTATTAAGTGACTACTCAAAGATCTATCTTCTATAGGTTTATTCACATATATACCAAAATTTTATATTTTAAATTCTGGGATTTACATACATGAGACCCACCTTCATTTTCTGTGGGTTTTAAAGTGACACAAAGATCATGTCTTTAAAACAGTTTTTAAAACGTTCTGATTATGAAATGAAACCCATTTCTTTTATGTTGTATGGGTTGTTTATGAAATTATTGATGATGATATATGTGTCTCACATGATAATAAATACATGTCAAGGGTGCGCCCTGATATCACTCAAGTGCATTGTGTAACGACTTAATCTCTAGAGATGACCATTATGACTGATACCTTGGTGAATAACCTTGATAATTTTTATTGACACCTTTGGGATGGGCCTTGGTGAAACGGAAATGATTGTCTTTGTTAAATGTTGTAGCCACATCTTCAGGTTATTAAAAACATTATTTTTATTATGATATTACTCAGGATTTCATTATCATACCTTAAAGTTCTTTTCATGACATTATTGATGTATCTCAAGTTCACATGTTTAATATTTCCTTTGTTTCCCTTACTGGGCCTTCTGCTCACCCTTTATTTTGATGTATGTACCCAGGTTATGAGATGCAGTAATGAACCTAGGATGAACATAAGGAGAAGCATTTCAAGTGTTTAATAGGAATGGTTTTTTTGTTTCATGTGTTAAGTTCCCGGTTTCCAAGACACTAAACCTTAACGATCCTCGGTTTTGTAAAATATAATGAAAAATTATGTTATAAAAAGGTCAGATTCCATAGTTGGTATCAAAGGATGGTTTAGTTATTTGTGGAAATTAGTATATGAAATCTTTAGGAATAACCCTATAGAAAAGTTAAAAAAAATCTTCCTGGTATTTTGGTGAGTATTGAGTAAGGGGTTTCCAAGAAAATACATCTCTGTTTGGATACGAGCAGGTAGAGGAAGCTCTGGCACAGATGTACATATGGGTAAAACCTGAAAACACCGCTTTGATCTAGACTCGAACGAGAACTGGTACATGACAACGGGTCTTGCTGCACTCTTGGTTATGACACTCCCGGGGGATATGCTTTGGTAAATTCATAAGCTTACTATGAACCATTATTAAAGGAACAAAGATAAAATAAAATAAAGATTCACATAAGAATATATGATCATGGATAACCTATATTGGAATCTAGGGGATCACAAGTTTGGGTATTATTTTCTTCTACATGTTATCCTTCTATGCTTTAAGTTCCTTTTCATGATTATTGTCTAAGTATTTAAGCCCCTAATTGTAATTTCTTTTCATAGTTAATGGAGAGAAATGGCAGAACATGTCTCAACAACCAATGTGATAAAAAATGTGATGATTTCCGTATTAATATGACAGAGATGATTAGGGGATTAAAAGATTATTATTATTTTGGAAGACGTTCACTATTTTGGGAACCCTATTTGATCGAGGTAAATAGATTACTACGGTATTTTCTTTAAAGAGTAAAGGTTGACTTATATTTTGAAGAATCGATGAATTTAAGGTGGACTTATAGTAATTTAGGTTACATATGGAAATGATTAACCTATCATGGGTAAAATCTGTTTAGGTTAGATACTTTTGTTATAATATGTTATGAGTGGTTGATGTTGTTTTGGAGATGAGTGATAAAATTTATCTTGGAAGACTATGTTATCAAATCCTTCTTATATTTGGGTTTCAATCTTAGTTTGGTTTATTTTGAAAAATTTTAAGGACAGTTATTTAGGGAATGGTCTATGATGAACTTTGGGTAGTACTGTGGATCTTTGAAGATTTAAATTAGTTTCCCTTCCTCTAGGGTTCTTTATTTTGGAAGAGTTGTTTTATCTTACCCTTTCTGTTTTTTGGATAATGTTTAAAGATAGAAGAAATAGATAGTTAATCTTTGGTGGATTATGTGATTCTCTATAAGATGATTCTTGTTCTTTGATGTGACCAAGTAGTTTTGAATGCTCATCATTTGGAGAAAAGATTAGTTTTGGTAGAAACTTATTAAAGGATGAAACTATACTGGAAGGTATGTATATTTCCTTATGTTTTTATTCTATGTAGTAAATGAATTCCTCAAAATTATTAAAAGGAACGTAAAACAAATATGTTGTTGGTTTAAGTTTCCTACTGGGTAATCAATGACCATTTACACACATCATATGTTTGTGATTTTCTTGTGGTTAACTTTACCCTAATCATGTTTTCTATCACTCTCCCTCTGAACTTGACCCTTTGTTTTTTTCTTCCATATCCATGTTTTCCTACATGGAATCCTAGTATGGGTTAACTCTGGTGGCCTTTGTACTTCCTTT
Source organism: Viscum album (assembly GCA_963277665.1). Classification (NCBI taxonomy): domain Eukaryota; kingdom Viridiplantae; phylum Streptophyta; class Magnoliopsida; order Santalales; family Viscaceae; genus Viscum; species Viscum album. The sequence continues at coordinate 1,176,679,314 of OY728134.1, forward strand.
TATTTATTTTAAAGTAATAGTGTTACTGAATCGTTTTCTGATGTGGTACTTTCAATGAAATTTTAAAACCCAATTTTAAAAATTGCAAGGACGCAATTTCTTAAGGGGGGAAGGTTGTAACGACCCAAAATTTTGACTAAATCTTTTTTCCTAATTTTGTGTGTTATTTTATTTTTCATACTCAACAAAACTATTTCGTTTGATAACATGAGTATAATAAAAATGATACTATTAGGTTTTGACTATTATATGACTGTTAGTCAGTATGACCGTTGAAAACTGAATGTTGCGACTTTTGTCTCTAAATACAAGTGACCTTGGTTAATTAATATAGAAAGACGATTTGATGGCCTCATCCAGTAGTCTCGGGACAATTGAAGCCCATCTAACGGAACTTGGGAAGGAGGTATAACCGCTGGGCTTTTCTCTATACCAAACCCAATCTGAACTTCATCGTGTGAAGCTAGAACGGAATCGCCTTCGCGAGAAGTTCAAAGTGGTAGAAATTACTACTCATGCAATGTTATCTGAGCCTCCCTCAGATTCTCTCACCTTAGCACACCTTACACTTAGGTCCTATGCTGGTGTGATAAGGGGATATGTAAGGAGACCGTAACTGCCTTGTGTAATCCTTTATTTTAAAAAAAAATTATTTCTTCTTATGATGAAGTTTATGAATTTTCAAATATCCGGATAAATATAGTATCCATATTATTTATGAATTTTAGAGAAATGATATTTTAAAAATGTTTGTTTAAACCCTAAATAATTAAAAATGTGTAATGATTTTCAAAAAATGTTCTTCTACAATTATGTTCAGTACAAAATTTAGAGTCTAATAAGATCAACTTAATTTTTGATGAATAGTAAATTATGAATAGTGATTTTATGGTTAGGATTAGTAATGTGACCAAATGGATTAGTAATCTCACTTAAATAAAGTATTAATATAATCTAGGCACCTTGATTAAGTAATTTGATTCAATAAAATGGTTAAATAACAGTTTCATAAATTATTAGTCAATTATTAGTTTTTGCAGGTGAATAGTGTTTTTTAATTAAAAATTAAATTAAAAATATTTAGAAAAATATTTTTATAAAATGGTGTTAATTTTTAAAATCAGAGCATCGATATTTTGTTATGGTGAAATTATGGGATTTTTCTGAGAAAGTTGAATTTTCAGTGAATAGTAAAAATAGAGTTTTAGGGTTTCGATATGTTTAATGACATCATAACTGTGTCATGATGATGTCATGAGATATTTTAAGGGTTGGCCGACCGAAAGTGATGAATTATTGTATGGGGGGACCCATGTGGACAATACCATGGGCAAATACCATGGGCAAGCCCATGGTTTTGCCAAAACCACCATAGAGGTGTCCCTTGGCCATTAATGCCTTGTCCCCTCACATTCCCTATAAATACCAAGCCATCCACTCATCCATTCGACTCCCAACTCTCCCCCAACGAAGCTCTGGTCTCATTACCTCCCAAGGAGTCCTCCCAAGGTTCCCCCAAGCCCTCAAGGTCCCTACCTTTGAGTTTTAAGAGGTACTTTTTAAGGTAAGGGATCCTACCTCCCTCTTTCTTTTCAAGTAATCTCTTTTAAGTAATTTCTTTTATGCTCCATGTTAATTTTTTGGAGGATGTTCTTTTATATTACTCTTACTACTCTTTTCATGTTCATATGAGGAGAGACCCCCACTTTCTCTCATCGATTCATTTTAATAATGATTAAGTGGCATCGTTAGGCTGCCGAATTTTTTAAAAAAAATCACCATTCTCGTTTTCAAGTTCTATTTTCTTGTCAAGTCTTTCAAGTTCCTTTTTACTATGTTTGAGGTTTGATCCCTATATCAATAATACAGATATTTTATGTTCATATGATGATAGACCCTATTTGATCTCTTCAATTCAGTATTTTTATGTTTTAAGTGGCGCTGTAAGGCTGTCGAATGTTTAAGGGATTCGTTCACCTTTCTCATTTTTCAAAAGTTCTACTATCATGTCAAGTCATTCACGTTCCTTTTTATTATGTTGGGGTATGATCTCTATATCTATCATACTGATCTTTTATGTTCATATGATTAGAGACCCGATTTTATCTCATCAATTCGTTTTTCTGTTGAAGTTTAAGTGGCGTTGTTAGGCTGTTGAATTTTTAAGGGATTCTTTCACCTTTCTCATTTTTCAAAAGTTCTACTTTCATGTCAAGTATTTCAAGTTCCTTTTTATTATGTTGGGGTATGATCTCTATATCTATCATACTGATTTTTTATGTTCGTATGATTAGAGACCCTATTTGATCTCATCAATTCGTTTTTTTTTTGAAGTTTATGTGGCACCGTTAGGCTGCCGAATTTTTAAGGGATTCGTTCACCTTTCTTATTTTTCAAAAGTTCTACTTTCATGTCAATTCTTTCAAATTAATTTTTATTATGTTGGGGTATGATCTCTATATCTATCATACTTATCTTTTATGTTCATATTATGAGAGACCCTATTTGATCTCATCAATTCGTTTTTTTGTTGAAGTTTAAGTGGCGCCGTTAGGCTGCCGAATTTTTAAGGGATTCTTTCACCTTTCTCATTTTTCAAAAGTTCTACTTTCATGTCAAGTATTTAAAGTTACTTTTTATTATGTTGGGGTATGATCTCTATATCTATCATACTGATATTTTATGTTCATATGATGAGAGACCCTATTTGATCTCATCAATTCGTTTTTTTGTTAAAGCTTAAGTAGCGTCGTTAGGTTGCCAAATATTTTAGGGATTCTTTCACCTATCTCATTTTTCAAAGTTCTACTTTCATGTAAAGTCTTTCAAGTTCTTTTTATTATGTTGGGGTATTATATCTAAATCTATCATACTGATATTTTATGTTCATATGATGAGAGACCCTTTTTTGGTCACGTCAATTCATTTTTTAAGTTTAAGTGACGCCGTTAGGCTGCCGAATTTTCTTAAGAGAAATATTATTTTTGTCTTCCTTTCATGTTCTTCATTTCATATGGTATATCTTTAAAATTTCATTAACATATTCATATATCCTTCATATTCTATCCCTCTACTATTTTATGGGTCATTTATGAATTTTTGACCCATGTCCCCTCTCTTTTCAATGTTTTCTAAAACCCCGAAACATAGTCGTTCTACTGCAGAATTTCCGTCTCAAAATGTCTCTCTCTTTTTATAAAGTTATTTTATTTTATTAAGTGAATACTCAAAGCTCCTTCTTATATAGTTTTATTCACATATATACCAAAATTTTCTATTTTAAATTCTGGGATTTACATACATGAGACCCACCTTCCTTTTATGTGGGTTTTAAAGTGACACAAAGATCATGTCTTTAAAGCAGTTTTTAAAACGTTATGATTATGAAATGAAACCCATTTCTTTTATGATGTATGGGTTGTTTATGAAATGATTGATGATGATATATGTGGCTCACATGATAATAAATACATATCAATGGTGCGTCTTGATAGCGCTCCAATGCATTGAGTAAAGACTTAATCTCTAGATATGACCATTTTGACCGATACCTTTGTGAATAACCTTGGTAATTTTTATTGACACCTTGGGGATGGAACTTGGTGAAACGAAAATGATTGTCTTTGTTAAATGCTGTAGCCACATCTTCATGTTATGAAAAAGATTATTTTTATTTTGATATTCCTCATGATTTCATTCTCATACCTTAATGTTCTTTTCATGACTTTATTGATGTATCTCAAGTTCACATGTAAATATTTCCCTTGTTTCCCTTACTGGGCCTTCTACTCACCCTTTCTTTTGATGTATGTACCCAGGTTACGAGATGCAGTAATGAACCTAGGATGAACATAAGGAGAATCATTTCAAGTGTTTAAGAAGAACGTTTTTTTGTTTCATGTATTAAGTTCCTAGTTTCCAAGACACTAAACCTTAACGATCCTCAGTTTTGTAATATGTAATGAAACGTTATGTTATAAAAAGGCGGGATGCCATATATGGTCCTGCATGATCTTAAACTGCTTGTCCCATATGACGTTAAATTGTATGTCGTCCAGCATGGCATTAAAATATATCTTCAAGAACTACGTGTGGCTTGATTCTCATACTTATGGGATACGTAGGACCACCTGAACATTTAGATTTCAGGTCCATCCCCATCTCGTAGACATCCCACAATCTCCTGGTCACCTAGGCCTCTCGGTCTGTCCCTCTCCACGAGGGGGATATATAGGTGTGGTATAGGGTTTTTGGCACCATGCCCCACCCCCCTTCTCCTGGGAATCCGCCATCTCTTGTCCTCTCTCAAATTGAGTCCATTGACCCTTTGCAGTGGTTCGCCAATGTGTTCAGAGTACTCTGGTCTAGCACCAGGAGTGTCATATTCAACTTAGGCAAGTTCCTTCAACTTGTCAAGATTCATGTTCCCCTTCATTTGGGCCCTCGTTATCTCTCACACCTGAAGGGACCCCCAAGAACGGTATGGATACCATGCCTGAGGGCTCCTCTACCGTTATGGGCCAACACCCTTGAGGGTCTCGGACAAAAAATTGATACAAATCCCACGTTGCGAACATGGTCAGTGGTCGATGCTCATTTGTTTGTCCTCATTTCAGGATAACGCGACTGGATGATGTGTTGTGAACATGGTCAACAGTAATCCTCCATCGTGATGCCATCCCCTTCGGGCCTTGAATGTTGGTTGCATGATTCACATTATGTTCCACCCCCATCATGTCTAAGTGGAATCTCGACACTCTTTGCACTATCCCTCAGTTCACCTCTGCACGTCAGGCAGATGAAGCTGCAATATGGCGTCCTTCGAGGCTCCCACGGTCCAAGCTCTAAGACCATAAACTAAGATCTTCATTAGGGGCTATGTGAAACTTGACCCTCATCCACATGGGATACATGGAGTCACCCGAACATTGCATTTTCGGTCTAGCTCAACTGGAAGCTAGAATCTCCTTCCCCTTATCCTCTGACCCTCGCCGGCCTCTTGGCCTGAGGCTCCTCTCCTAGAGGTGAGCGCAGTGATCTGGACATCATCAACATTAACGTTTGGTATATTTTACCGTGTCATGTTCATTCCACTAGGTCCAAGCCATATGACTTTAAAATTTGTTGTTTGGTCCTGCCACATGAACATAAACTGTGATGATATCGTCCTAACCGCACGACAAAAAATTGCAATGTAGTGTGATAACCTCATCATAGATGACATCACGTTGGGTATTGGTCATTTACCATACCATTTTTCAATGCTCGTACATTACTTGATCATTGTGGTGATGCCAGAAATTTCTACCCTAGGTCGGTCGCTCCACAAAAGAAAAAACATTCACCTTAAAGGACAAACAAGATACATCAAATGCCGCTTCTTTTGGTGTGAGGTCTAGACCCGCACACCCCTTTCATCCTTTCCACTGTCACCTTACTGGGCCACCCCCCCCCCCCAATAACTACATATGGATTGATTCTCATCTTCATGAGATACGTAGGAGTGCCCGGGCACTTCCACGTGCACCTAGCCTAACTTTTAGGTTCTGTCCCTTGACCGGAACAGTTCCCCAGGGAATACATGGTGAGTAGGACTCATTTCCCCATTCACGTCGGGCTTCATAATCATTTTACCATGTTTCTCCTACCTTCTTTACTATCCCCTGGTCCATGTTCTAAGACCATAAACTAAGACCCTTTCCAGAACTATGTGAGGATTGATTCACATCCTTATGGGATACGTTGGAACGCCCAAGCATTTTGTCTTGGTTCTAACCCTAGGGATCACCAAATCCCATCCCTCCTCACTATCAACCCCTTGGCCTGACTTCATTGGGAGTTGTCTAACTATAGCATTTTCCCTGAACAAGTTCGGGATGCCCCATAATGACATTGTGATGTGACAGTTCCCCCACCAGTGAAGTCCTATCTAAAATTAGGGATGATCCATGATCATATTGATGTGTCTTCCTAATGTGATTCCACCACAGTGGTGTAATATTGGGAGTGTTGGATTCTATACGAACCAACCACCACTTCACTTTCCATTCTTTGTGTGCCCCTTTATTTGGATCCCCATCCTCTTTCATGTTCGAAGGGACCCCCTAACAGTACGGATGCTCAACCTATGGTTCGCCTGCTGTCCTGGGCCAATGTTATGGAAGACTGATCACATTTGAAGGGACCCCCTAACAGTATGGAAGCTCGACCTATGGTCCTCCTTCTGTCCTGGGCCAATGTTCTGGAAGACTGGTCGATGATATTCGAGATAGTCCCAATGTTGCAAACATGGTTAGCGTTAAGCCCTCATTTGTTGTCCCCATTTCAGGCTAATGAAATAAGGATTCTATGTTTCAAACATGGTCAACAGTCATCCTTCATTACCATTCCCCTCCCAAAGTGTTCTGAATTTGGGTAATGTGATTCACATTTTCCATTCCCCTATGTTCGTACTGATTCCAATGCCCCTGGCATTGCCCCATTCGTGTCCTAGAGCACATTGAAAAGATGATACATCAATTGTTCTGTGGTCCTCTTCCTTTGGATGGACTTCCCTCTTCTCCTCAAAAATCTGGGTTTGAATTTCGAATGCCTGAAGCATGGTTGATTCTGCCATGATCAAATGAAGTGATAGTATGAGCCTCCTTTTCTTCTCACGTACCATGTGTGCTTAGTGATGGATTGATATTTATTTCAGGATTATGGTTGAGCATGTTAAACCAAAGGGACAAGTATGTTAAATGATATGGCAAGTAAGTAAATCTGTCTATACATACAGTTCAAAAGGACAAGAAGCAATAAAAGTGGGACAAGTGTATGGGTATGGCCAAAACAGGGCCCCTAATGGTCGGATTCTTGGATGGATCTCTCAAATGCCACCCCCTTTTCACTGTTGGCCCCTAGGACTGCCTCCTATCCCCTAAGGACCCTTTCTTTTATTGGTGGCCATGGAGTGAAAATCTCTAACCCTGGACCGTGCATGCGCCTGTTCATCTTGGAGCTCGATTATCTGGCGACTCGCTTCTATGAGTTGATCTTAAGAATCCGCAATCTGGGCCCTCAGCTTCTCCATGAGATCAAATCAGTTTGCGATGAATACCTCCTGCTCTTTCTCTTGTTCCTAGAGGTGGTGGACCTCTTGCTCCTCCCTCATAAATTCTCGGGTACTCCCCGACTCCTCCTGGAACCAGATGACATCAGCGCAGTACCTGCTCTCATGCATCATCTTGGTCATTTATTCATGGACCATCAGGTGAAGAAGTTGAGCATATTCCCCTCCAAAACATAGGAAGCATATCCAGGTGTGTAGTGACCCCATCCGCTTCAGCCATTTCGTCGGGGGATGATTGAGGAAACACCGGATGCACTTCCATCCCTTGCGTCACCACATCCGATTCTCCTCAGCCGCTTCTGAATCTGAATCATCAATTTATTCAGGATCAGTAGGCTAATAGACAGGAAAGACAGCCAACAGGGCAGTAGTAGGGTCCTCCTCAGAGATTTCTCCCACTGGAATAGGCTCCTCATCATTTGGGTGACCTTCCTCTCTCCCTTCGATCCTGGTGGCACCCTCGTCGATTTCCAGCCCTACCCTGACGACATCACCACTGATGTTCATCGCTCTCTATTCACCAATTTCTGGAGCCAACTCAGTTTGGTAGGAGTGTTCTGGATGGGGCGATACATTCAAAATCGACACACTCATGGATGTTCCGGGCTTAGCAGCCTGATGAGCCTCGAGTTCCATGATCACTGTACAGACAAGGAGCACCCTGATCAGTTGGGTCCCCTGAGATTGAGTACCGGTATCGAAGAAAGGAACCTACAGGAACCCAAGGTATCTGCTTCTAGTGCTCTAGCCACTATGAGAGCTGTCACGGTGGGGGATCCCTCAGCAATTGTCAGCTCAATAACAAGTGATGGTGCCCCGCCTGGTTCCATTGGAGCTCCTCCACCTCTGATTGGGGACTCCTGATCTTTCCCAGCAACAGTGTGATCCTACACAAGATAAGGAAGTGGATTAAGGGTTGCATGGAAAGCGAACAAAAGGAGAAGGATAGACAAGGCTCGAATCATACCTCGATTATCTCAGTTACATCTATTTCAGATCTGACAATCTCACCACTCTCTCGGAGACTCCCTTGCTGGGACTCCCCCTGAGACCCTTCACCTTCAAACTCTCCTTCTCCTTCTCCTTCTCCTTAACATTCCCCTTCACCCCCTTCCCCTTCTACCTCCTCTCCTTCATGGCTGCTCGCTGACTCATTGTCGATGTCATCTTCCCCCGGTGACATCCTTTCCAGATCATGCTCCTGGCCGAGCACCACCTTCACCAAGAGAGGTGGCTCCACACGCAGACCCCGTTGACATGTGTATATGTCCATGGCCATCAGGTAATAATGATGTCGATGGAATATCACTCTATCAGTGACCTGAACAAGCCTGGATTTCGGTAGCTGGATCTCATCTAGTACTATTTTCTACCAGAGGTATTAAGTACTCATTGACTGCCGCAGGGTTATCCAAGCTGACCATAGCGCTGGGAAGCTGGCATCCTTAGAAGATTGAAGCAAGTATCTTATTTATTTTCCCAGAAGTTATTGGGATAATCCATGGGACCCTCCTCTTCCATGCAACAAGGGTGTAGCCACACCATGCGACTCCCCCACTGCTGAGGTCCCGACATATACAGGCACTGTTTCCTGACGCGCTTCTGGTCCTCCTCCTCTAGCGGAACCCTACCTGCTCTCTCACCACTGGGGTTCCGCACTGGAAAATTTGAGCTTCCAGACTTTCTTCCGTAGAAGCCCCTCAGGGTATGCTATGGTCCAATGTTCAGAAAACTCATTTGAGAGGCTAGAATTGACTCTGGTAGGAGGGAAAGTGATGATGTCACTGAAGCCATTGGTTGTGAACATCAGCCACAGCTGACGAAGAACACAGGGATGCCTCTCCTCCAAGACATCTTTGTATACTCTCTTCAGCATTCACTGGAGGCATCCAAACTTCCTATAGAACCTGGATGTCACATAAGGCTCACAGAAAATCATCACATCAATCCGGGCCACGAGCACCCCACCTCTAATGCTCTGGAAGTACTCCTTCTACTCTAGTGAGACTTTCCCATCATCTATTAGGTGACCAGTTGGGGTGGGGAATGGGCTGAAGGTGAAGTTGGAATAGTTACCAATCATGATCCGTACTCCATCCTCATTGAGTGCCATTGGCATGACCCCGTAAATATTCAGTAGAGAGGGTCGCAGGCCATTTCCCGGAGGATGGATGGCATTTTGGAAGGTATAGTCGCCTCAGTGAGCCGCCACCCCGCAATGGATGATCTGGATGGGGCCACATACTCTCTTATTTTATCCCCCTATTGAGATGCATCCTAATATGGTGTACAACTGATCCAGCATGAATACCCCCAGGTTGAACCTTTTGTTGGAAGCCATGATGTCTGCCATCATCAGAGTCACAGGACGGACGTCCATCCTTACGTATCGCACCGGCAAGAGCCATCCGTTCAGGAATGTGGAGTTGAATCCGGTGTACTGGACATTCGGGTCCTAGGAATCATTGATGTTGTAGCCCAATGATTTGTATTTCCTCTCCTCTAGGATCCTCTAGTAGGATCCGCTCATGCTCCTCTAAACAGCGGTTGGACACCGTTTTCCCCGCCCAGGCATCTTGACTTCCGGATCCTTCTCTAGGAATAGACTGAACGAGTCTTTTTAGGCTATATCCTTCAAGAATTCCTTGACCTTCATCTTCTCCTTGTTCAAATCTAGGAGGTGCCATGTCAGTATGGGGGTTTGAGACCTGTTACCCCAAATGTTCATTAATGGGAGGAACTCATCGTATTGATGGCCTTCCAAAGGGATTCCTCTGATGCAGTGGATGTTCTAGAGACTGATGTCGACTTCCCCATGGTGAATATGGAATTTATTGGTATTAGGGGACCACCGGGTGAACAGCTCCGGCCTGAGCCCAGGCTACCGGTTGAAGTGGAACTGCAATGTCCACACCGCTTCGAACAGACCAATGTGCCGCAGCTCATCCCCAAATTGGTCGCATGTGTGGTGAACCCAGTATGCCCAGGCCCACTCACTGGTGAAGTTGCCTCCAGACCATAGATCCAAGTCTTGTTTCTAACCCTTGGTCTCGTTAGTGATTCTCTGACGAAAAGTGCTTGCGTAGAGGGCTGATGATCTCTCAGCAATAGGATCACCCCCAGCAACGGTCCTGGTCCTTGGATTCAGAACATAGACGTCCATATGCATGGTTTATCTGGAAGGATGACCATTTTTCATGATGTTGTATCGAGGAAGGTCGTCTTTGTGGGTCACCCATGACCATGGTGTATCAACCTCGAAACCCGACAGGGGAACCTCCTCTAGAATTCTGAAGTCCCACAGCGGTAGATTGTCAGACAGGGCATACTCTTTCTGGGTGGGCGTTAGCATGTTAATGAGGGTGTGGTTATTGGAGACGACCCTCTCTGCACCATAAACCTCCGAGTTCGCAACCATATCAACTCTTTGAGCAGCGGCCTCCCCCTCATCAGCCCGGTTTGCGGCCATCTTCTTCCAACTAAGTTCGGGATTGTTGAGTGAAATCTGGGAGTTTGGCTTGATATCTGAGTGTTCGGCGTGGAAAAGCAGTGGGCTGCACAAAATTTTAGGCTGTGGCGTGAAAAGTCTCGAGTTTGTGTGTAAAAACTCACCAAAGCTATGTGTAATTATGTGTCGCAGATCGGTTTTTTGCACAGGAGCGGAAGCAATTTCGCGCATCAGATCTTAGAGCTTATCGCGCGAGAAATGGCATATGGAGCATGGGACTCATGGCCGCTTTTATAGGCTAACTATGGGTTCTGTGCCTACACGAAAAGTAGATTCTACGCCTGGCCGAGTTTTGAACGCCTCTTGACATTTTTGTGCACAGGGGGCCTATAAATCCTTTCATTTCTATGTTTCCCTCAGAATCCGATCATTGTAACCCCTCACTGATCCCATTTCGGGGGGCATTTATAGATGCTGAAAAGTGTGTAAGTGCTGGAGAATGTTCCAAAGAGAAAAAGAGAAGTCATATTCGGACCCAGAGACCCGGTCCGGAGGGACAAAAGGTTTTGCGTGGAAAAAAAGGTGAAGAACGTGAAAAAATATGTCATGCACGGAAAGTATCGGGATTCGCGAAGATTCCCAGTGCCAGCGTGAAATAATTTCACACCCACGCCCCGCGTGGTTGTCCTTTCACGTCACCACCTCCGTTGTGAAATTATTTCATGTATCCATGAATTTAGTGTCGTTGGATGCCTATAAATAAGAGGTTACCCCTTTCCTTTTCGGGGCTAAAGAATTCGAACCACCTCTCGTGCGCGTAACTGGCATTTCGTGCACACGTAATATGGACTTTAGGTATGGTTCTTTTTCATGCCAAGTCGCCTCGGAATCCGCCTTCATGTGAGATCCCCCTAGCTTAGACTAAACTCCAACCCCCTTCGGGGTCTTCCCCTTGTGCGCAATCCCTTTTCGGGTGCAAAAGCCGGCCAAGCTGTATGCAATCCTTCGTTTGCACGCACACCCCTTCCCCTGCACGCAATCCTTCCTTTGCATGCAATCCCTTCCTTTGCGCACAATCCCGTCAAGTCACTCGCAAATCCACATCTCCCACTATTTCTCCCAAGAAAAACTGATTTCGCACCAACTTGGGGATTTTCACGTCGGACCCCTTTATTTTGCACAAACCTCAAGGGTAACATGCAATCCCCGGGGCCCTTCACCTCGATGCTCCCCAGGCACCCTCTTGCGCGAACACCTGATGCCCTCATTCTGGGTGCCATTCGTAGGTGGATCGTGCTCCCCGGGCATCCGAATCATTTATGGTTTTCCCGTGTGACCCTCTAGGTATGTATGAAGTAACTTCAAAGTCCCTTGGACAATCCTTCCCATTTCATTGCTTCGCCTCTTGCTTCTTCACATAGGCACGCTAATGGCTATTGCTTCTTCGCATAGCCACGCTAATGTGGACCCCTCGATGGTTCACTCCATGACATCCCCTTAGTACGGCCTTGCCGATGCCTTCCCTCCCACAAGGAGTAGAGGGTACCAGTTATGTAATTCCTAGGGGTGTGGATCCAACCCTCCTCGTCTGAGCTGCAGGACGTTAAACTACCAAGTGCCTCATCCTCAACACATGACGTTAAACTGTGACCTGGCCCCATGACTCTCACATAGGGTCCCCCCGCCTCGGACCTTCTCCATGCCCATTCGTCTCCATGGGTATGCGATCACTCCTCACAGGGGATGATATCCTCTTTATCAGAGTGGTGTTTGTCCGTGGGGGAGGGCAGCCACCTTGGTGTAATCCCCTAACATTTCTTGCAGGAGGCAGCTCCCTGGTTCCTCCTCACTTCCTCGGCACCAAATCCAGCCAAGGATGTGATGGGGAATGGTGCTCCCTCCATTCATATTTGGTCCCCAAGGCTAGTGGAGTACGTGATAGGGAACAGGGACCTTGTTCTCTTCCTAGGTTCCAAATCCCTCTCCCACTGCACTTTGTCACCCTTGGGCCTCCATCCTGGAGTAAGTCCCATCACCATGGTCCGCTCAACGCGTAAGCCCCTTTTCACTTCCCACGGACACACCCTTCATGACGTGATAGTTAGGTCTCTGCTACCTCTCGTTTCTCACACCGAGCATGAATCTCATGAGCTTAGAGTGAGAACTGATCATGACACACCATGGGCCACCTCAGAGCGTAAGCCCCATCCAACCCGAACTATGGGGAATTTGATCCATGCTAAGGCATAGTACGAAGGAAGCCTCCACGATGTTCAAGCCCCACCACCATGGGCCTCCTCAGAGCGTAAGCTCCATCCAACCCAAACTATGGGGACTTTGATCCGTGCTAAGGCAAGGTACGTAGGAAGCCTCCATGAGGTTCAAGCCCTACCACCTTGGGCTGCCTCAGAGCGTAAGCCCCATCCAACCTGAACTACAGGGACATTGATCGATGCTATGACATGATACGTAGGAAGCCTCCATGAGGTTCATGCCCCACCACATTTGGCCGCCTCAGAGCGTAAGCCCCATCCAACCCAAACTACGGGGACTTTGACCATGCTAAGGCATGGTACATAGGAAGCCTCTAGGAGGTTCAAGCCCCACCACCTTGGGCCGCTTTAGAGCATAATCCCCATTAAACCTGAACTACGAGGACTTTGATTTGTGCTAAGGCATGGTACATAGGAAGCCTCCATGAGGTTCAATCCCCACCACCTTGGGAAACCTCAGAGCATAATCCCCATCCAACCCGAACTACAGAGACTTTGATATGTGCTATGGAATGGTACGTAGGAATCCTCCATGATGTTCAAGACCCACCACCTTGGGCCACCTCAGAGCATAAGACCCAATCCATCTGGAACCCAGGTCCCTCTTCACGTCAGTTCACTAACACCACAACCTTGGGCCGCCTCAGAGCATAAGCCCCAAATTCCCTCATCCCTCGTGATGTTAAATTGCATTCCATCACGAACTATGTGGACTTTGATTCCCCACCAAGGGGATACGTAGGAGGCCTCCACAAGGCTCAAGCCCATCACTCATGTCTCATCCTGATCTATCCCTCGATCCCACGTGTCTCAAGAAGCTCATTCCCTAACTCGAATGTTCTACTTCCTCTGGGTCCCATCCACGCTTTCATTCTCATTGGTTGCCTCTTCAGGTGTCCCATCGTATCATAGAACTATGCAGACTTTGATTCTCTGCCATGGGGATACGTAGGAATTCTCTTCGAGAACCAAGCCCAAATCCATCGTCCATCCTGATTCTTACCCAGGCCACCACATCCTTGTGGGATCATGCCATTTCATTCTCCATTCCCCTCCACAGCATTTAGGAAGCCACCCACGTGATGGCCCCAACATCGGTATTCCCTCCAGGGGGTTCTTTAATCTGATCCACTCTAGCTATTGTTTCGATCAGTCTATTCCGTCTTCGCTGGATGTTAAACTTGCGACATACCCTGTGTTAAACATGGGAAGCTGAGGAAAACCTTATATACATGCCTATACCATAAAATTCCCCATGTTCGATGTGGGATTCCTCAGTCTTCCATGCCCTCGAGAAGCCCTATAATAAGGGACAGAGGATAGACATGCCAATACATAGTGTCAAGACATGCCAGTGATGCCCCAATGCAACTACTCTCCTAACCGAAGGATGCTTCCTTGACTAGACCCCTTGGAAGGTCTTGACAGAAGTGGTGTAATTAACTGGTGTCCATTTAGATATGGCTTCGGGAAGAGCTTCATGAATTACGTTTTAATTATATGAGGGAGACCCAGACTAGGTGACGAGTTCCGAGGAGGAATCTACGGAAGGAAGAACCGACATCTCATCATCCCGTTTCGATCAAGGAGTAGACATCCTTGAATAAGTAATGGATGTCGCCTGCCTTTGGAAAGCAGGAATGTGGGGTAACAACAGCGCGTCCTCTGCGTGACGGATGCACGTGCGCCCCGGAGAAAGCGTCGGAAACATGATCCTTATAGAAAATATAGGTAGGAATCCTACACAGAATCCTTGAATGAAGAAAAAAATATGAATCCTATAACACGGATCCTCTTAAAGTAAAATATAAGAGAGATCATACAAGGGACTCCCTGGTCAACACATAAGTAAAGGCATCCCTCAGGGGATCCTTGGACGCATATAATCTCACCACCACATAGGTCGAAAGGGTATCTCTAATGAGGGGAACATACTCAAAATCATAGGTCATGAGACATACCTTATAGCTCATATTATATCAAATCTCCCAATTAGGTTTATCTGAACACCCAACCTATCATTCACACCAACTCTCCCCCTCAAGAGACATCTAAACTCCATAATTGGAGGAAGAACATATCTATATAGATAGAAAACTCAAAAACACCATTTATATGTCCTCTAAATGCCAAAATGATTCCTCCATTGTGACCTATGTGGAAAATTGCTCATAATGGACTACTCACACGGCCAATTTAGACTTCTAGGGTACAAAATACCCCAAACCTTTAAGCTAGACAAAGTACGTGGCATGTACTTTAGAATATATGAAATGTACTCTTATACCTACCCTTGGCTGTGTACTTATACATGGATAGAACAACATAGGGTATGCTTATGTAAATTTACATGATGTGTACTTCAAAGTACATAGTGTGTACTGTCTAAAGACAAAACAACCTGTGTTCTTTTTCACATGACCGTACACACGACCATGTACCACTACATGGAGTGTACTTAGATTACATGGAGTGTACCTAAGAAAAAATCATCTTACCCTAATGGAAATAACACATGGTATTCTCCCCTAGAAAACACATCATATAGCCTAGGTTTCCTGACGAGAAAACCCTCAAATCGTAAAAAACACCAATTTTTCCCCCAAAATAGTAGATCAGGCCTCAAGAGGCCCCAGGTAAGCAATATATGCATATAAAAACATGAAAACCCCAATTTAAATGGGATCTATGGTGAAAACATAAATGGTCCTACCTTTGGACAGAAACCACTAAAGCTTCATTTGATTTCACCATCCATGATCGCCATACGCCAAATCATCACATCGAGTGGTTCACAATGGTACCACTCTTCCCTTTCCTCTCTTACTCATTCCACCTCACTAAATTCTCACTTAGGTCATGGAAATGGGGAGCATCACAAGTAGGCATGTGCAAGTTAGATGAAATAAGAGAAATGGAAGAAAGGGAATGAAAAGAAAAGCCTAAAAAGGGGCTCGAGCCGGTCCCGGTGCCTGACTCATGTTTAGGCCTTACTTAGGCTAAACTACCCATTACATACTCAACAATGGAGGAAAAATATCAATCTATTTTTCCATTAAAAATTTATTTCCAAAAAAACTACCCAAATAAATGAACATATAAATAAATAATATTAATTATTAATTATTCTTCTAAAATTCAAACATCTTATATTTCCACCAAAATCTTATCCTAGGGTAATCACACTATTCCGGGACCAATGGAATGTTCAAAAAAATTACAAGATCATCTGATAGGGGGAAACGATAATTTTTCTCTTTTACAAGCATCTGACAGTAAAAATTCAAATTTATGCTCAAAATGCAGGCCAAAAAAACATAGGTCATGACACTCAACCTGATCATCATCTAGAAGTACCTCATATATCCATATTTATGAATTTGATCAATTAATAAAAATAAGTAAATAAGAATATAAGGATAGAAAATGTCCCCATTTTCTGAGAGCACATTGGCGTATTTCCTAAAGAGTTACCGAGACCTCCTCCAGAAAGAGAGGTAGAGTTCTCTATTGAACCCGTACCTTGATTTTTCCCGATATCAAAGACCCTATATAGGATGGAAAATATGTAACTGGACGAATTAAATAAACAACTCCAAGATCTTTTGAATAAGGGTTTTATCTGACCATGTGTGTCTCCATAGGGAGCACCTATTCTCTTTGTGATGAATATGGATGGATCAATGAAGCTATGCATTGAATATAGAGAATTGTAAAAGATCATAGTGAAGAAAACATACCCTCTTCCAATAATTGATTACTTATTAGACAAAAAATCATGGGGATAAATTCTTATCTAAGATTCATCTTTGATCTGGTAATCATCAATTGGGTTTCCAGAAAGAAAATATTCCAAATACATCCTTTTGATCAAGATATGGTCATTATGAGTTCGTTGTTATGACCTTTATCTTGACTAATGCTCCTGATTTTTTATGGATTTGATGAATAGAATCTTTAAGGACTACCTTGATAACTTTGTGCTATTTTTTAAGGATGATTTTATGATATATTCCAAATGTAATGACAAGCATGAGTATCATCTATGGGTTATTTTGCAAACTCTATGGAAGGATAAGATTTTTGTAAAGTTTAGAAATTGTGAATTCTGGTTACAAAAAGTTGATTTCTTGGGGCATATTATAACCAATTAAGGAATAACAGTTGGCCCTGTAAAGACAATGGTTGCAGAGGGGTGGCCTCATCCTACAAAAAATAACTAAGATTCATAGTTTCCCATAATTTTCAAAATACTATAGGAGGTATGTGAAAACGTTTTTCATGAATTTCTAACACATTAACCAATTTAACATGAAAAGGGGTCAAGTTAATCTATATAAAAGAGTGTGAGGAATGTTTCTAACAGCTGAACAAGAGATTCGTTATTTCACCTATGTTAACTCCTCTCTCAAGTAGAAAAGGATTCATTATTTTTAGCGATGGATCTCTGAAAGGTCTTGGGTGAATCCTCATGGAAAATGACAAGGTTATTGATTATGTATCCCAACTTTTGAAAATTACTGAGAAGAAATATCTTACACATGATCATGAGATATATATAGTTGTTTTTTCTCTGAATATATAGAGGCACTATCTTTATGGGGAGAAATGTGATATATACAAAAACCATCAAAGTTTGAAGTATATTTTCACATAACAGGAATTGAACATGAAATAGAGGAGATGGTTGGAACTTCTTAAAGACTATGACTGTTCAATTAATTATCATCCTGGAAGATAAAACAAAGTGTATTATGCATTAAGTATGAAGGACCATGTTGTTATAGAAATGATGAGCATTCAATTAGATCCCTTGATCCAAGAACTAGTGAAATGGACATGGGAATTATAAGGTAATGGAAACCATCAAACCTAACCCAAATGATTTCTCAACCCTCATTACTATTGAAGATCAAGAAATCTCAGAAAGAATATCCTTTGTTATAGAAGAATATTGAGGATGTGAAGGATGGAAAGTTTCATATGTTCAATATTGATCAAGAAGGTGTACTGAAATTTCACACGAGACAATTTGTTACATATATTCTGAAAATAAATAAGGAGCTAATGGATGAATCTCATAGATCTACTTTCTCTATACATCCTGGAAGCACAAAAATGTATAGAGACATTAATGATCATTTTTTGGTGGGATAACATGAAAAGGGATATTGTTAAATAGACTATAAGGTGCCTGGTGTGTTAGAAAGTTAAGGTAGAGTGAAAAATTCCTAAAGGTGTATTAAAACCAGTACCCATACCATAATGGAAGTGGGACAATATCACTATGGAATTTTTCACTAGTCTCCCAAAACATTCAAGAGGAAACAATGTGATATGGGTTATAATAGACCATATCACCAAGTGCACCCATTTTATCACTATCCTAGAAGATTTATCTCTCAATTAACTTTTAGGGTTTACATAAGGGAAGTGGTAAGGATGCTTGGGGTACCACTGTCTATAATATCTGATCTTGATAAGTGGTTCACATAAAAATTCTATAAAAGTCTTCAACATGAATTGATAACTGAATTGAATTTTATTATGGCCTATCATCCACAAACTGATGTCCAATATGAAATGACTATTCAAACACTCAAGGACATGCTGAAGAAAAGCTCAATGGAATTTAAATTTTCATAGTAACAATACCTTAGATTAGTTGAGTTCAATTACAATAAGAGATTCCATTTGAGTTTTCAAATGGAACCCTATGAAGCTCTATATGGAAAGTGATTTAGAACTCCTACATGTTGGGACGAAGTGGGTAAGAGAAAGCATATAGGGCATGATCTTTTTCAAGAAATGACAGAAAGGATTCATTCCATCCAACAACACACTAAGGCTACTCAGAGTCGGAAAAAGAGTTATGTTGACATCCGTCGAAGGGACATGAAGTTTGATATTAGTGAAAAATTATTTCTTCAAATTTCACCTTGGAAGAGAGTAATGAGGTTTGGGGTGAAAGGGAAGCTCATCCATAGGTACATGGTCCCCTATAAAATCCTATATCACATAGGAGTAGTGCTCTATCATCTTGAACTTCCTCTAAATCTGCCACAAGTTCATGATGTCTTCCATGTATCCCTCTTGAGTAAGTACATACCTGACCCTTCACATGTACTAAATCCAGAGGTGGAACAACTGGAACATGACCTCTCTTATGAGGATTAGTCGGTGGAGATCTTTGATCGTAGAGACAAGGTTCTAAGCAACATGGCTACCCACCTTGTTAAAGTGTTGTGGAGGAACAAAAATTTGAAGAAGGCATGTGGGAACGAGAGGTGTCTATGAGGTAGAAGTACCCACACCATTTCTCTCTGTGGGTATGAGTTGAAATTTCAGGGATGAAATTTTTATGGGGGGAAGAATGTAACGAACCAATCTTTTGAATAATATTTTGCTTCCTAAATTTGTGAGTTATTTTATTTTGTACTCAACAAAACTAAATCCTTTTATTATTGAAGTGAGTATAATTGAAATGAGTCCTTTAGGTTTTTACCGTTATATAACCATTGGTTAATTATGACCATTGGTGCATATGACCATTAGAAAATAGACTCTTAATGTTATGATTACTGTTTATAAATACAAATGATCATGGTTAATTAATACAAAAACAAAAGAAGGGTTAATGGCCTCATCCAGTAAAATCAGGTCATACGAATCCCATCTATCAGAGTTTGGGAAAGAGGTAGCATCACTAGGCTTTGCACTGGACCAAGCCCAAGCTGAGTTTCATCATGTTAAGCTTTAAAAAAATTTCCTACGAGAGAATTTCAAGCTGATATAAATGACCACTCGACCGATGTTTTCCGAGTCACCCCTAGATTATACCACTATTGCACACCTTACTCTTATGTCCTATGCAGGTGTTATAAGGGGCTATGTAATGAGGCCTTAGTTACTTTGTGTAATCCTTTTTGATAAATAATATTGTTATTTCTTATTATGGTAAAATAAACATCTTTTTTTTATTTCAAATGTAAAAATAAATATAGGATGAATTCTTAGTTTTTTCTAAGACGTTTCATATTATTGATGAATATTGAAAAAAATATTATTTTAAAATATTATTTATAAATTAAATAATTGATAAAGTGAAAATATTTTCAAAAAATGGACATATATAGTTCTCATCAGTATGAAATTTTGAGTCCTATAAGATCAAATTAATTTTTGGTGAATAGTAAATTATGAATAGTAATATTACCCTTATGAAAAGTAATATTACCAATGGAATAGTAACATCACTTAAATTGGTATAAATATTATTTAGCCATCTTAAATGTTAATATGATATAATAACATATGTAAACAACTTTTTTAGAATTTATTAGTTAAGTATTAGTATTTTTTTGGGTAAATAGTTATTTTACACAAAAATTAAATATCTAATATTTAGAAAATTATTTTCATAAAATGGAATTTATTCATGAATTAAGAACATTCATATTAGGTTATGGTGAATTTATGATTTTTTTAGTGAATAGTAAAAATACTATTTTTAGGTTTTAGTTCTAGTTTATGACATCATAATGATATAATACGTAATTTAAAATTCTGGTGGACTCATTTGGATTAAAATATTATATAAGGTGTCCCAAGTGGCAAAACCAAGGGAAAATACCATGGTCAATCCAACAGTTTTGCAAATACCACAAATGAGGTGTCCCTTGGAAATTAATAAAATATTCCCTCACATTTTCTATATATACCAACCCTTTACTTAATTCCTTTCATTCCAAATTCATCCTAAATGATGTTCTGGTATTTTTACCAACCAATGAGTCCTCCCAAGGTTCCCTCAACCCCCCAAGGTCCCAACTATCATGTTTTTGAAGTTACTCTTCAATGTAAGAGAACATTTCACCCATCTCTTTTAGTCAAAGTCTTCTTTTATATTATGTCTTTAAATTTACATTTTCTTATGTTGGGGTATGTTATTAAGTATCCTTATTTATATAGATTTTATTTCCAAAAGATTAGAGACCATTTTCTCTCTCATCAATTGATTTTTTTTAATTTTTAAATGATGCCACTAGGCTACCGAATTTTCGTAAGGGAATTTGTAACTTTCCTTTTTTCTTTCAAAAACTCTTTTGTGTGGTATGTCTTAAAATTTTCCACACGATGATCTTATATCTATTTTATTATATCCTTATACAATATTATGACTATCATATGAATGGTTGACCTCTGTCCCATATCTTTTTAATGTTTTCTAAAACCATGTTGCATTGTTGTTATGCTACAGAAATCTCGTCTCTGAATCACTCTCTTTTTGTAAATTTTTTTGTAAATTTACTTATATTAATACCCAAACCTCTTCTATTTCGTGGGGTATTTATCGTGACATAAAAATTATTTATCTGATTCTATAATTTTTATATATAAATCCATCATTCCCTTTTTGTGGGTTATAAATGACATAATGATCATGTTTTTAAGCACTTTTTAAAATTCCATGATTTTGATATAAAACCCATTTATTTTATTCTCTATGGGTTATTTATGAAATGTTTGATTATGATATAAGTGGATCACATGAAAATAACTACATTTTAAGGTTGTTCCTTGATATCACTCCAATGCATTGGGTAAATAAATTAATCTCTAGAGGTGAAAAGTTTTATGATTCCTTGGTTAATAAGCTTTGTAAATTTTAAGACACCATGGGGATAGAACTTGGTGATATGATTATAAATGTATAAATTAAATATTTTAACCACATTTTCAAGTTATTTTTCTAATTATTATTATTATTATATGACTCTTTATCATTCCTTTATGATATTTCCTTATGTTCTTGTTGTATTCTCTTAAGTTCACATGTGAACTGCTTTCCCTGTTTTCCCTTAAATGGACTTATGCTCACCCTTTCCTTTTATGTATGTCCTCAGGTTATATGAAGTTGTAATTGAACATGTCATGAACTTTTCAATAATATTTTCAGGTGTATTGAAATAATTTTATATGTCTTCATGTATTCTGTACCTTATTTCAAGACACTATACTTTAAAGATCCTCTGTTTGTAAAATGTAATGAAATTTTATATAATAAAAAGGTGGGATGTTATACTCCTCACTTATATAGAGTTATCTAAACCTTGTAATGATGATATAGTACCATAAAATTTTTTAAGTACTTGATTCATCTTTATTTTATCAATAGACAACAAAAATTGAGAATTTTGTAAGTGATTCGTTGTCTTTAAGAAAAAATATATAATCATTTAGATAGTCATGTATTCTACCAGAAATCATACCCATTGAACGTTGAATTCATCTAGAATCATATGTTCTGAAAGGATGACCAATATATTATGGTATCATGTCATTCAAGAGATCTAGTAGTTTATTAAAGTTAGTGTTACTCCATCTATTTCCAATTATTGAGTTACATAACGTTGTTATGGCTGGAAATATTGTATATTTACTACAACTAAAATACAATGGTATCAATGCACATCTCTTTAACATATGAGATATATTCATACAATCTAGAAGTCCATATTTTACTATTACATTAATTTCATCATTTTGAACATCATCTACATTCATACTTGCAATAATATCATATGATCCAAAAAACACCGTGTAATCCCAGTCACCATCTATATTATGTTATTTCTCATGTTTAGACTAACATTTATAACTTTAAGATATTCATTTATAGATTAAATGGTCTTCCAACTCCTTTGTATTAATTATTTTTGAATACCAGCATGTGTACATGGACAATGGATTCAATAAGGATCATATGCGTGATTATTTTCAAACATGATGAACTATTTTACCCCATCCTCATACTCTCTTGTCATATGATAGGTGTGAATACTTTATTGATACATATCCAACCCATTTGATTTAGCAATATTAATATTGTAAAGACATGTATATTTCAAGGAAAAGTTTTTCTTAAATTATTTGGGATTTTACGAGTCCGAGTTTCTGACGACACCTAATTCCGGGGCCCAGTGTGCCCAGAATCAATTTCTGAAGTTTAGCTCGGGTACGTTTAGTGAACAAATGGGTGGGTTTTCCTATCTTTTGAACTGGTGCTTGGAATTGAAATCCAAGGGCACCGATGAAACTGCAGAACCGGTAATTTCTTAAGTGTACTTTTACTGTAGATGCGTTTTCATGGGAGAAGGAGTTAAATTTTGTGGTTTAAATAATATGTGAATAAAAAATTGTGGAACAATTTTTATTCTTTATCTTAAGTAGTTATATTCTACATGGGGTAGTTAGGATGAGACCCAATAACTCCTAACTACCCATGTGAGGATAATTGTGAGGTGGGGCCCACACGAGCCCCAACCATTCACATTCCCTAAAGCCCTTAAACATCCCATTAAACTCCTTTATTTTAATGTTCACTACCCCCTTGTATTTATTGAAGTTACTTTTCCTATCCTCTCTCTCCCTCATTAAAAGTTTCCAACCTTTCACCAAATTAATTATACAACTCATGGTTTGATTAATTAAGTGAATTGGAATTTGAATTTTGTAATTTTTAATTCTTGGAAAAATAAAATAAAATAATATGAAGCCTTATTTTATTTTGGATTAGTATTATTGTGTGATAAGATTTGGGAGAACTTTATCTTTATTTGAAGAACATCATCCTTCCATGAAGAACTTCTCCTCTTCAATGAAGAATGTCGTCACCACAAATAGAGACGACGTGCCTTTCCTTCTTCTCTCCGCAACTAGTGTGGAGACTCCATTTCCTCCTTGGACACATGCCAACGCCATCTTAAAAACCTCACCCCGCGACGTCGTCTTCCGCGACGCCCGGTGAACGACATCGGTTGTCGAGGTAGGGGTTAAGTTCAATTTTAATGAATTAAAATTGTTCTTGTTTTCTCATTGAGAATCTCGTTTACTTTGGATGAATGTTATCTTCGTAATGGGAGGAGATCGGACCGCACAAACACGGTTGATTCTCCTCCCCTTTTTCTTGTTGACCATTGTTGACATTTGAGGCAAAAGCGGCGTGGTGCTGTTGCACCGCGCGGGGATGAAGTGGACCGCGGTGGTAGTGCGCGGAGCCGACGCGCCGCCTCAGTGAGGACAAAGGGACCGCAACCGAAGCAGGCTGCAGCGGTGGTGCACGGTGCCGTCGTGCCGCGCCGATCGTACAAGAGTCGTAGCCTAAGGATACAGCGGAAACCCAAGGGGCTACCGGCTGTGCCGCCCGCCAACGCCACATAAAGGTGGGACCAGAGGGGGTCCCACGGTTATACAGGTCCGACCATCACGGCCGACCGTTTCGAATGAAACGGGGGGGGGGGGCGTAACTCCCCCCCCCCCCGACAGATTTTTAGGTCGAACCCCACAGGGTCCACCGTTTCCGCAAACAGGGGTGGAACCCCCTTTGCGCCCCACTCGGCCAGCGCCAAGACGCGGCCAGCTTCCGAGCCAGGCCGCAGGCTGCACGGGCTGGGCCAGGCTGCGCTAGCTAGGCCGGACCCGGACCCGGGTCGGGTCGACCCGGTTCGGGCCGACCCAGGGGGTATTGGGTCGGGTCGGACCGGGCCCAGACCCCCTATTTCCAGACCAGGTTCGTTTAAAAAACCCAAATCTTGGGCTACAGACCTCTGATCGATGCACTGTCAGTTGTTAAGGGATCCTTGGATTGAGATGGTCGTTTCGGGATATTACACTCAAGGTTTCAGGGAACTTTGGATATGGCTGGGTTGGTTCGAACCCGAAACCAACCGGGCCCTCGGAGCGGAAATACTTATAACTTGTGCTCCGACGTCCAATAGATGTGCCATAGACTTTTTTGGATTTATCTTGGTCAGAAGGTTCTTTTGGTATACTTCACCTAAGGTTTGGACGTAGTTGGAGTATGGTCGGGCTGCATTGTACCCGAAATCCAACCGGGCCACGGGAACGAAAAAGCTAATAACTCTCAGACCGAATTTCAGTTTGACTAACTATCAGCAGCATTGGTAATCTCATTGAGAAACGATTCCTTTGAGTATACTCCATGAGAGTTCAGGGTACAGTTGAGATACAGTTAGGTTGGTTCATACACGAAACCAACCGGGCCCCCGGGACTAAAAGGCTAATAACTCACAGACCGGGGGTCCGATTGACATGCCGTCTATTGAGTTGAGATCCCTTCAATGAGATAGTTCTTTTGCGATACACTAAGTGAGTTTTGGACGACTATGGATATAGTTCGAGTTAGAAACGAGCGCATTTTTAACCGGGCCCCTAGAATGGAAAATCCTTTAAATCTCGGACCAGGCGTCTGATTGACGTGTTGTCTAACGCGTTGAGTTCCTATTGATGATGTGGTACTTTGGGATACATCAACTATGGACTTTATGAAAGTTGATGTATTGACCCTCTTGGCCTGTGGATCGGACCCTCCTGGAATCAAGCGTGCTATGTGCGGGAACCCTAGAGTTGGCTGCGACTACGACGACGATGACGACTGTACTTGGATCCTACGTGGGTTCGGCAGTGAGGACGACTGTACTTGGATCCTATGTGGGTTCTGCAGTGATGATGATTGTACTTGGATCCTACGTGGGTTCGACAATGAGGATGACTGTACTTGGATCCTCTGTGGGTTCGGCAGCGATGACGACTATACTTGGATCCTATGTGGGTTCGGCAGTGATGGTTATTGTACTTGAATCCTACGTGGGTTTAGCAGTGACAACTTCTATACTTGGATCCTACATGCGTTCGGAAGAGGAGATGATTCAGAGGATACATCTAATCATCTCCACCCCACTTTGTGAATAGTATACTTGTGTGAGCTGAGTCTTGCCTTTCAATCTTTATCATCGAAGTGATTGACTTGATTTTCCTGTGTGGACTAGGTTGTGTTTTCCTTTGTGGACTGGTTGTGTTTTCCTATGTGGACTAGGTTGTGTTTTCCTGTGTGGAATGGTTGTGATTTCCTATGTGGATTGGGTTGTGAATTCCTGTGTGGACTGGTTGGGATTTCCTGTGTGGACTAGATTGTACTTGGGCTCGTGAGTTGGAGAAGAACTGGAATTGATGACTTAGTTATATGTATGGGAATATACCTATGTAGAGTTGGTTGATACTTCATGTTTGTATATTTTATTCACGGTTATCCTTGTTGGATTTAGTGAGACCTTGAGGGTCTCGGGATCCCTACTGAGTAACGTTATACTCACCCTTGCACGGGCTATGCCTGCACCTCGTTGTGTTGGATGCAGATGACGGACAGCGCTGACAGAGATCGAGTGTACAAGGATTGGATGGTACCTAGAGGTGGAC
This sequence comes from Viscum album, assembly GCA_963277665.1. NCBI lineage: Eukaryota > Viridiplantae > Streptophyta > Magnoliopsida > Santalales > Viscaceae > Viscum > Viscum album. Next base: position 1,176,705,424 of record OY728134.1, read on the forward strand.
CTCACGATGAGTCAGTACCCGGAGGTGGACCTCACGATGACTCAATACCCTAAGGTGAAATTCACGATGAGACGGTACTCAGAGGAGGTTGGCAGACGAGAGCGTTGAGGAGGATATCTATACCTACCCTTCAGGTAGGATCCAAGGTAGAAGACCCAGGAGCTGCTTCTATCTTCTATCTATTTGTATTTTATGTTGTACTTCCGTTCAGATGTAGTTTTACTTCTCAGTTGGGTTTGTATTCTAGCCCATTTACTTTTCGGCACTTTTTTGTATTTAGTGTATTACATCTTCTTGTACTCTGGTTGGATGTGTTTATATTTTATAAAGGCAATGCCTTCCCAGATATCGAGATTTACGCCTTTGGTGTTAGTCACCAGCCCCTGGCCTATGGAAGGAGGGCTTGGGGTAGTCATGGCACGGGCCCTGAGGATGGGTCGTGACAAGTTGGTATCAGAGGAGTCAGTTCTACCGTGGAACTCAGGACTCTGATCATTCTTTTCTGTTAATAAATAGTGTAAAGAGTATTGAGTGTGGTTCTCAGTCAAAGTAGTCAAGTGTTGGTGCGGCGGCCGACGTATCCAAACACAAGGACCTTGACCTATGAATTCCGACTCAGTGCACAAAACCACTAATTACGTGTGTGTTTAAATAGTTCCCTTTGTGGTCTATTTGCGTCAGCTCACTAGGTATATTGTACTAAACATGGTGCACCTGTGTCTTCTCAGGATGGCCCCATGTAGGCATCCTGCTATGGTTCTGAGTTACGTGCGAGATGGAATCCCACCAAGTGATGAGGCCTCGTTGCAGGGCCCCATTACAGCAGAGGGCTCCGATGTTACGAGGCGAGGCAGATTCCCAGGAAGCAGTGGACTGGACGGAGGTGATTTCTAGAGTTATACACCTAGTATAGACACTATTAGAGCAGATGGTGATCTTGGCTACCGGTGTTTTCCCAGTGCATGACCATGAGGTTGGTCTTTATAGTGATGAGTCTTCGGTATGTGAACCGATGTCAGAGATAGTATATTCGGGTACTATGTCAGCTATACATCACTACCTATTGGTCAGCAGTTACAACCGGCTGTACCAATAGGTGACACATGTAGGCTTACTGCCTTACACATGTTTCAGCATCAGATACCCTCAAGTTCCAAGGTGAGCCCGACACACTGGCGGCTGAGACTAGCTTGAGGAGATGTCCGAGAGTTTTCTAGAGCTTGTAAAGCTAAAAAAAATGACATGTCGGTAGCTGAGTATTCATCAAGGCCTACCGATCATTCCGGGAACTCGATGAATATGATTCGATCAGTGTTATAGAGCTCGGATCCTTGAGAATGGTGTGTTTAAGGATATCTGAGCCATCACCTTATCCTCTATGAATTCCTACCTATGTTAGGATGATAGAAAGAACATTTGTGGTTGAATGTTCTTTGGATGATTGAATACAGCTAGAGAATGTTAGCAGTGGAAGAGCATGGAACTGGCGCTAGTCTCAGAGACTTTGGCGTGTAAAATGTTTCAAGAAGAGAAAGTGTTAAGGATAGATGAATCTACAGAGTAGCAGACTTGGAAGTAGAGATAGGATCACAACATGAGGCGGTGTACATTTCAACATGTTACAACCACCCGCCTTTGTAGTCCTTGATAGGTTTAGGGAGCAGGAGGGAAGGGAAAGAGAGTAGCTGCATGCGGTCAAGTAGTGTGACCTAAGGGCTCTGGGTATGATTCTAGGTACGTTCTGTGTCTACTACTAGCTGCCAAAACAATAGACATTGATACTAATCATTCATTCCTTCCATGATTCTTATCCCTGACCTAGAGTTTCTGGTTAAGCCATTGACTTGACCCTCATGTCTGGAGATACCTTTGGGAGGAGACTTGATAATCATGCTTACGCCGACGGTGTGATCTGACCCTTGAGGTGAGAGTTTCAGTTGGAACCTCTTGGTGGTAGTGTCGAGGCCTTACGACAATAGTTGGGGTATAGACTGGGAAACCACAGTTCATACATAGATTGATTGTATTAGGAAAAAAGGATGTGGTTTACCTACAATGTTGGGATGGGTTTTTCCTTGGTCAGCAAAAATGAAACCCCAGGAAGCACAGGATGGAATCATGCATAAGTGGGTGCAGTCGATTACTCATGAGTTAGCCATACTTAGATTTGAGCCAGACTTTTCTAGAGTTGTTTCACCGCTTTTAGCATTGGCGAAGAAGGGGAAAACCCATCGTCTAGTCAGGGATATGCCAACAGAGCTTTTCAGGAGCTGAGGTAGAGGTTTACCAGTGCGCTCATTTTGAGGCTACCGGAGAAGGTGTAAATCATCCAAGAACAGATGAAGAATTCATAGAGCAGGCATAAATCCTATGTTGATTGGATATGGAGACCACTGGAGTAAGAGGATGGCGACCACATTTTTTATGGGTCCCACCTCGATGAGGTCTACGGAGATGTGGCCGAGGAGGCAATTTATCTCCAAGGTTCAATGGGCCATTCCAGGTTCTCAGCAGGATAGGAGAGGTGGCTTATCACCTGGCCCTTCCACCTCAGTTGCACCGGGTGCACGATGTCTTCCACGTATCTCATTTGAGGAGATACGTGCACAACCCGACGCATATCATTGATCACAGGGAGTTGGTCATCAATGATGGGGTGACATTTGCGGAGGTTCTGGTGGAGGTTGAGGATCGACAGGATTAGATCCTACGTGGATAGTCGATTCCTCTAGTGTGAATCAGGTGGTAGCACGAGAACCTCTAAGGGAGCACATGGGAGCAGGAGGCTCAGATGTGTGGATAGTACCCTCATTTGCTTCCCTAGTTTATGATGTGTCCTTTCAGAGATGTAAATCCCTATGGTGGGAGTAATGTAAAGATCCGTAAATTTCAAAGAAATTTTTTTCTTAAATTCTTTGCGATTTTATGAGTACACAGTTTCTGATGGCACCTGATTTTGAGGCCCGGTGTGCCCGGAATCAATTTCTGAAGTTTATCTCAGGTACGTTCAGTGAACGAACATGCAGGTTTTTCTATCTTTTGAACCGTTGCTCGGAATTGAAATCTGTGGGCACCGATCAAACTGCAATGCCGGTAATTTCTTAAGAGGTCTTTTAATATAGATTCATTTGCACTGGAGAAGGAGTTAAATTTTTTGGTTTAAATAATAAGTGAATAAAAAATTGTGGAACAATTTTTAGTCTTTATCTTAAGTAGTTGTATTCTACATGGGGTAGTTAGGATGGGACCCACAAACTCCTAACTACCCATGTGAGGATAATTGTGAGGTGGGTCCCACACGATCCCCAGCCATTCACATTCCCTAAACTCCTTAAACCTCCCATTAAACTCATTTATTTTAATGTTGATAACCCCCTTGTATTTATTGAAGTGACATTTCCTCTCCCCTCTCTCCCTCATTAAAATTTGCCAACCTTTCACCCAATTAATTAGACAACTCATGGTTTAATTACTTAAGTGAATTGGAATTTTAATTTCGTAATTTTGAATGCATGGGAAAATAAAATAAAATAGGAGGAAGCCTTATTTTATTTTGGGTTATTATTGTTGTGTGAGGAGATTTGGGAGAACTTTAGCTTTATTTGAAAAACTTCATCCTTCCATGAAGAACGTCTCCTCTTCGACGAAGAACTTCGTCACCACAAAGATAAACGACATGCCTTTCCTTATTCTCTCCACAACTAGTGTGGAGACTCCGTTTCCTCCTTGGATACACGCCAACACCATCTTCAAAACCTCACCCCACAACGTCGTCTTCCGCAATGCCCAGCGAACGACATCGATTGTCGAGGTAGGGGTTAAGTTCAATTTTAGTGAATTAAAATTGTGCTTGTTTTGTCATCGACCATCTCATTTACTTTGGCCGAATTTTATCATTGTAACGGGAAGAGATCGGACTGCACAAACACGGTCGATTCTCCTACCCTTTTTTCTTGTTGACCATTGTTAATGTTTGAGGCGAAGGCGGCGTGGTGTCGTTGCACCGCACGGGGACAAAGAGGACCGCGGCCGGAGCGGGCCACGACGGTGGTGCACGGCGCCGACGCGCCGCCCCGGATAGGCCGAAGGGACCGCGGCTGAATCAGGTCGTGGCGGTGGTGTGTGGTGCCGTCGCGCAGTGCCGGAGAAGTCGAGGGAGGCCGCGGCTAGAGCGGGCCGCGTCGGACACCCAAGGGGAGGCCGGCAGTGCCGACCGCTGGTGCCACCTGGATGCAGGACCCAAGGGGGTCCTGCAGTTACACACGGATGACCGTTTCGAAGGAAAGGGGGGGGGGGGTAACCCCCCCCCCCAACATATTTTTAGGGCGGACCCCATAGGGTCTGTCGTTTTTGCAAATAGGGGCGGTGACCCCTTTGCGCCCCGCTCGGCCAGTGCAGAGCTGTCGCTGGCTTCCAAGCTAGGCCGTAGGCCGCACGGGCTGGGTCGGTCGAGCCCAGCCGGGTCGGGCCGCACCTCGTCGGGCCAGGCCTCTCTAGCCAGGCCGGGTCGCACCCAATCTGGCCGGACCCGGACCCGGGTCTGTTCGACCCGGTTTGGGCCAACCCAGGGGGTATTGGGCCCGGTCGGACTGGGCCCAGACCCCATATTTTCGGACTAGGTTCGTTCAAATGCACATATCATAGGCTACAGACATCTGATTGACATAATGTCAATTGAGAAGGGATCCTTGGATCGGGACGGTCATTTCGGTATATTACACTCAAGGTTTCGGTGAACTTTGTGTATGGCCGGGTTGGTTCGAAACTAAAACCAACCGGGCCCTCGGAGAAGAAATGCATATAACTTGAGCTCTAGATGTCTGATTAACGTGTCATAGACCTTGATGGATTCCTCTTGGTGAGGCGGTTCTTTTGGTATACTTCACCTGAGGTTTTGAAGTAGTTGGAGTATGGCCGGGTTGGATTGTACCAGAAATCCAACCGGGCCCGGGGAACGGAAAAGCTAATAATTCTCAGACCGGAAGTCTGTTTGACGAACCGTCAGCGGCATTGGTAATCACATTGAGAAACGGTTCATTTGATTATACCCCATGAGAGTTCAGGGTACAGTTGAGATACGGCCAGGTTGGTTCATACACGAAACAAAGAGGGCCCCTGGGACTAAAAGGCTCATAACTCATAGACCGGGTGTCCGATTGACACGCCATCAGTTGCGTTGAGATCCCTTCAAAGAGAAAGTTATTTTCAGATACACTAAGTGAGTTTTGGATGACTATGGATATTGGCTGGGTTATAAATGAGCATATTTCTAACTGGGCCCCTAGAACTGAAAAGCCATTAAATCTCAGACATGGCGTCTGATTGACGCACCATCTAACGCGTTGAGTTCCTATTGACGAGGCAGAAATTTGGGATACATCAACTCTGGACTTTGTGACAATTGATGTATCGACCCTCTTGGCTTGTGGATCGAACCATCACGGAATCGAGCGTGCTGTGTGCGAGAACCCTAGAGCTGGCTGCGATTGCGATGACGATGACGATTGTACTTGGATCCTATGTGGGTTCGGGAGCGAGGACGACTGTACTTGGATCCTCCGTGGGTTCGGCAGCGATGACGAATGTACTTGGATCCTACGTGGGTTCGGCAGCGAGGATGACTATACTTGGATCCTCTTTGGGTTCGGCAGCGATGACAACTGTACTTGGATCCTACGTGGGTTTAGAAGTGATGGTTATTGTTCGTGAATCCTATGTGGGTTTGGCAGTGACGACTTCTGTACATGGATCCTACGTGGTTTCGGAAAAGGAGATGATTCAGAGGATACAGCTAATCATCTCCACCCCACTTTGTGAGTAGTATACCTGTGTGAGCTGAGCCTTGAATTTAAATCTTTATCATCGAAGTGATTGACTTGATTTTCCTGTGTGGACTGGGTTGTGTTTTCCTGTGTGGACTGGTTATTTTTTCCTGTGTGGACTTGGTTGTGTTTTCTTGTGTGGAATGGTTTTGATTTCCTATGTGGATTGGGTTGTAAATTCCTGTGTGGACTAGTTGTGCTTTCCTATGTGGACTGGGTTGTACTTGGGCTCGTGAGTTGGATCCGAACTAGAATTGATGACTTAGGTATATGTATAGTAATATACCTAAGTAGAGTTGGTTGATACTTCGTGTTTGTATCTTTTCTTTGTTGTTATCCTTGTTGGATTTAGTGAGACATTGAGGGTCTCAGGATCCCTACTGAGTAACGTTATACTCACCCCTACATGGACTATGACCGCACCTCGTTGTGTTAGATGCAGACGACGGATAGCGCTGACAAAGATTGAGTGTACGAGGACTGGACGGTACCCGGAGGTGGACGTCACGACGAGTCAGTACCCTGAGGTGGACTTCAGGACGAGTCAATACCCTGAGGTGGACTTCATGATGAGAGGGTACTCAGAGGAGGTTGGTGGGCGAGAGTGTTGAAGAGGATATCTATACCTACCCTTCATGTAGGATCTGAGGGGGACGACCCAGGAGATACTTCTATCTTCTAGTGGTTTTTCTTTTCTGTTGTACTTCCATTCAGTTGTAGTTGTACTTCTTAGTTGGGTTTGTATTCTGGCCCATTTACTTTTCAAAACATTCTTTTTTACTTAGTGTATTACTTTTGCTTGTACTCTAGTTGGATGTGTTTATGTTTTATAAAGGAAATGCCCTCCCAGATATCGGGATTTACGCCTTTGGGGCTACTCGCCAGCCCCTGTCCTATGGAAGGCGGGCTTGGGGTAGTCACGGCACGGGCCCCGAGGACGGGTTGTGACAAATTTTTAACAATATTATAAATATATAGATGGTATCATTTAAGAATCCAAATTTTATGTTTGTTATATATACACACATATGATCGTTATATTTGGTATAAATCTTCATTTCATCCAAAACATGTTTGAATATATAAATACCATGAATTATATGAATTTAAATTATTAAAAAAACTTATTTCATTATTACTGGATGTTTCATATCATAAATAATTATTTTTCAAAAATGATTCATCAAGGGAAATAATAATTTCAAAATATGAAATTAATATCATAAACTCTAATATATTCTCTTCATCAATGGTCATCAAGGATGTCGGAAGTCATTGGTTGTCACCTTAAATAAAAAATAGTTATAAAATATCGGATCCTTTCAATTCTAAATCTAATTTTATTTATTTTGAGTTATCATAAATATAAAATGGATAACTGTGAAGGTTATTATTTCTAGATCCAAATATGAAATTAATATAAGAATATCAGTCAAAAATCTTCATTGCATAAACCATGTTTGAAATTGATTTTCTCTTTTAATATACGAATATATTTTCAAATTTTCAAATGAGTTGTTTATGATATATTACTAAACCCCTTAAATATTTGTTAAATTATTCACTTGTGTATTTAGTCAATCAATTTGGTAGAAAAAATTAATAACATTTAAAGGATTATTTTTTAAAAATAGTTATTGGATAGGTTGATAATGTTTCCTTCAAGGAATTAGAGTTTAATGATAATGAGAATTCCTAGTATAATCGTAAACCCGAGAGGCACAATTGATGTCAACATGTAAGGGGGTGGGGAATTACCATAATATGGCTCTCATATTTTCTTATAAATATTATTTGAAATGAATTTGAATTTATATGAATTTTTATGCCCAACCTCTTAAGAAATATCTTCAGGATGTTTATTCAGGACTTTTTTGGGTTTTTAATATAGATTGATGGTAGTTTCTTGTCTAACCACATCCCCTCCTTTCTCTTCCTTTTTCCCTTTTCAAATAATGGGTCTTAACCCCATCCTATTAGAAATATTATTTATTTATTTATAATAGTTTTTAATTTATTTTCTTTTTAATATATATATATATATATTACTTTTTAATACTTTTAATATGTTTATAATTTATATTATTAGTTTATTTAAATTTATTTTTTTAATATTTTCTTATTTAAATATTTATTATTATTCATCGTTAATAATATTTCTATTTATAAAAAAAATTTATTTCTTCATTTTTATTTCTTTTGTTTTTGCATTTTTTAGTGGTATATTATGATTTCATAAAAGTTTATTTCTCAACATCATATTTTTAACACCGATAAAATACAATTTTATAATTACATTATATATAATTGATAAAAAATGTTTAAAATGAATAAAAATGAATAAATAAATAATATTAATTATATAAATAATTAAATTATTATTAAATAATTATACAAATTATTTAAATTACAAAAATAATAAAAAATGAATTTAAATAAATTAATAGTACAATTTAAGAACATATTTAAAATAATAATGATAAATAAATATATATATATATATACATAAATATTAAGAAATGAATAAATTACAAAACTAATATTAAATAATAAATAATATTTCACATAGGGTTGGGTTGACCCTGTTTTTATAGAAATGGAAAAAATGACTATAAAGGAGGGTATGGTTTCATAAACAAATTCTTCAATACAAATTAAAAAACCAACAAAGTCCTAAAAACATAATGAAGATCAACCTAAAGAGGTTGTTCATTCTAATTTTTATGAGTTTTAGTGATTTTCAAACACTAGTTCTTAAAATATCTTAGATCCTTATTGTGGTACCCCCCCCCCCCTCTATGTGGACTTTATCCATGCCTCCGGGTTTTTCGCTTCTACAAGGGATTCTTTTTATCATCAAACACTGCCTCCATGAAAGAAAAATCATCAACTCATATAGTGAATATCATTATACATGTACATATTGACATACATACTTACACATAAATACGTACACATACACATAAACATACACATATAAAAAAATACATCTATATAATCACACACACACAACACATATATACACATACAACACATACAAATGAATACATACATAAACATACATACAGGCACATACATACATAAATATATATCCACATACATACACATGCATAAACATGCATACAAATATATGTTTATATTTTAAATTATTTAATATGAAGAAAAATATACAAATTCACATATGAAATATATTTAAATAAATATATATTCATTTATATATTAATATAATTTTTAAATTAATTATTAATATATTATATTTGTATAAACATTTTTTACTTAATGTAAATAAATATATTATTAAACATTTTAATTGATTGATATATATTTGATATTATTTTTCATATAAAATTATAAAAATATGACAGATAAATAAATTTTTATAATATAGTTATATAAATCTATTTTATATATTATAAATTCATAAATATATATATTTTTATATAAATAATATTTAAAAATATAATTTATTTATATAAGAATTAAATTATTCACGGTTCTTATTTTATATATTCATTACTAAAGATTACCTTTTATCGGTGCTAGAACTTTCGAATATTAGTGATAAAAATAGTGAGGTTCTAGGATCCCTCAAAACCAGGTCAATTTTATTTTCTCTAGATAAGAAGTGATAAAGTGATCTTTTTTTAAAAAATCCTTTTTAAGAGTCCCATTTTATCATTGTTAGCATGCCCCCACCATCGCCCCTTCTCATAAAGGAGGAACCCACCACCAACACCCATACCCCACTTTATCAAAACTATACACCTCACCCCCCCCCCCACCACCCACACACATTTATATGTTCTTATAGCACCCCTCTTGTTCATCCCTCACACGCAAATGATAGGATTCCAACATGGGGCCTCCATGTTCAAATTGAATACCCATTACCATTGCAGAAACCAGTTTTTTCTATATTTTGTGATATATCAATTTATTTTTATATTTTTACATTAATATGTTTCAAATATTTATTAAAATGTTTGTTAAATTTCTATAATTATATAGAATTTTAAAATTATATAATGAAATGTTATTTTTTAAAAATACATTTATAAAATACATTTGTTTTGTGTACAGTTGTTTGTGTTAAAATTAATATTTTTTTCTATGTGTGTACATATTTATAATTATATATTTATTTATTTATATATTTATTTATTTATATATTCATATATTTATTTTTTAATAAATTTATAATATTTTATTGTGTGTGTTTATTTATATGTATATAAGTGTATGTTTCTATATATAAATATGAATATAATTATAATTTTCAATATTTATATAAATATTCATATTTATTCACATATATTATATGTCAACATTTATTTGGATGTTTTAGAATATATAAATTGACATAAATATAACACACAAATACACACACAAATATTTATATTTACCATTACATATACATTGGAATAGGTTTATACATATTCCTACATTTTTATAAGAATAATAAAATAGATACTTCATCACATTAAATAAAATTGTTAATAATTTTTTATTGATATATGGTTTATATATTTTCATAAAAAATTACAAGTAAATATATTTAAATATTTATCTGTACAATTAAATTTTTTACCTATAATTATATGAATATATATATAATTTAAAATAAAACCAAAATTTTAAAACTGCTAAAATTTCAACACCATGATAACCATATGAGTGTAATCCCTATGAATAAATTCAGTCTTCATGAAAAATATAAGAACGATCTCTTAAAATAATCATAAATCCTATTGAATATTAAAAAATTGTGTATTCCAACTAAAAACTAGGGGTTAGATGCCTTCTAGGCCTTTTGGATTTTGTAAAAATAGTGAACAAGCATCCCCAAAATTAAATTAGAGTATATCTCTTGATAGAATTCAACTAGATATCTCTGGGAGCCGAAAAACATGATCCAAAAATTTATAGTTGTTTGAAGTTTAAGTCATGTTTCCAACATATCATAATTAGTTAATTAATTAATTTCTTCTATCACCAAATTATTTTTAAATATTTATTACTCAATACTAATTAGAGAATTATTTTATAATAATAATTTTTAATTTTTTTTAAAACTATTCAACTAAATATATTATATATTATATGTCAATACAAATTTAGTATTATATAAATCAAATTTATGAATATATTATATATATATATATATATATCAATATACATATATTTATATTTTTAAATATTTTTTAATAATTTATAAAATTTTCATGAATGTCTCCTTGTATCATTTATAAGAAAATCACTTATAAAGTAGGGCTTTATCAATGTTAAAAAACATTTATAAAGGCTAGAAAAAGTGTTATTAAATATCCCCATTATCAGCACGAAAAATGTAATGCTCTGACCCAAGTTACCCAGTGTCCATGCATTATTACATAACATAGGTATGATCACAAGAGATCAAGTCTCGAAAGACCAATTAGTTTAGTAGCCTTAGAAGTACTAGATACATACATAAGATTTACATTACATCATGAAATAATAAAAAAAATAACAATATTGTTTCCCATTTGAGAATAATCATATCTCTTAATCTATCCATGACGGTCAGTCATAATATAGTTCTTCACTTCCTGGGAAAAAGAAAACATAAGAAAGGGGTGAGATCAGATTCTCAGTAAGGATAACAATATAGTGGAAACTATCATAAATAAGCTTAAAAATTTAAGGAAATTCATAAGACTAAAAAACAATCCTTTTAAAATTAAACATTAGCATAATATGGAAAAGATAAATCAAATAATTCCATTTACTTATTCACATTGATATTCTACTATTCGAATAATTACATGTAATATCAATATCCAATTTCATAATAATGGAATGCATAATGCTGAACATCTTAACCACATAGTCAAGGCCTTAATCCACTACTACAAATAATATTTTGTCAAGGCCTTGTTCCAAGACAGTAGTTCATCTCATGAGACATACCGATTAATCGAGGAGCTATAGTGGGATCCACCTGTCACTTGATAAGTCCAATGCATTCCTCATATGAAAAGGTTGAAACATAACATAAACATTCATATTAAAACTAGTATATGAAATGTTAATACTTTAACCAGAATCCAGGAATGGTTTAAAAATAACACATCCACAGTCAAACATATCACAAAACCTTCAATACAATATAGAAGATTTTATCATAATAAATCAACTTAAAACAAGTCTAAAATTCATCGAATGATGTTGACATAGATGAAAACAGAAGTACTTGAGATAAATATCTTTTTCTATTTTGAAATCATTTAAAAGTCACAAAATTATGAAATAAAACATTTATTATGAAAATATCCTTATAATCTTTTAAGGGAATCTTTGAAGCTGTTATAACAGTGGAAAATATCCACACACGTTGTATAAGTTAAAAAACATTCTTACCTTAATTTGTTGAAAAGGTCATAAATTACCTTGTTTGGAAAACAACAGAAAGATTCCTTTCAAAACAATTATAAAAAGTAAAACAAGGGTATAACTGAATTTAACCCATATTCTAGGAAATATGTAAAAATGTTTTGAAATACATTTTTAAGAAACACAGATTTGGATGATAAAGAATTCCCAGTAGATATGTACATATAAACAACCTCGGAGAAATAAGAGATTGTAAAATTAACCCTTACCTTGTAATTTTCCTTAGTCAAGGATAAATTAAACTAATGTATAATAGTTAAATAATTTTTATTAAATTATACAAGAACCAAATACATAAATATTATATTTTATTATGATCATCTAATATTTCTTTATTATTAATATTTCAGTAGTATTATTGTTTCAGGTGTTAACAGATTCATTTTTCTTTATATGTTTTGTTATATAAGTAATTTTTGTTATAGATATTGTGTATTTGATTCATATACAGAATGATATTAAGTTCTTAAAAATTATTTTCAATCATAAAATGAAAATTATTCTTGAATGGTTACGATGGGGAATGAATCTCATCGCGTTCGCGGAGACGGTAGTCCGTATGTAAGCACGAGTGACAATATCATTGTAATGATTGTGAAATCATATGTAATTGGATTTTATATTACATATAAATAATCATTAACATGTTATATTTATTATTTACATCAATTATCCTCATTATTATACTCATCCAAATAATGAAGTGTTGAATAACAAACTACTCCACGACGTGGAGACGGTAAGCCATACGTACGCACGTATAGTGACATTTTCATTAATAAAATGGATAGAATAATGAATATAGTTGTACCATATTTATAATAACATAATTTTATATATAAGATACAGGATTTATTATTTTGGTATGGAAACAACAGTGAAATAGGAAATGTAAGAAAAAAAGAACTTTGAAAGAGGTGATGAAATTATTACCTATTCTTCGGGTGTTTCCTTTTGATTTGATCAAAAGGGCTCCTTAGTTTGGCTTTTGATCAACGTAAGGCCTCTAGGATTAAGTTAGGATATTTGGGAGTATATTTGAGCAGGGTTTGGCTAAGAAAAATTGCTTTGGAGGTGTGATTTTGAGAGAAGGGGAAGTACCCTTTTATAAGAGAGGTGAGGGTCACTTTCGGAAAAGATTGAAATATAAATTTATTATACAATCATATTCAGTTTATAATGGATCCAAAAGGATTTATTTCAAATATAAGGTAGGTTTTGTTCTAAAACCTCTCATCCAATAGGTTTCAGACAGGTTTAGGTCCCCATATTAACCTTATCTTTGGATTTAATTCTTAGTTAAATAGTTTTACTTTTACCATGTATTCTTGTATTATTATAATAAATGGTTAATAAACTTACTATAAAAAGACAATAGAACCCAAAGTGGTTCATTATTGACATATATAACCTTATGTAAGTTCTTTGGATGATCCTTATATTTTTATGAATATTAAATCAATTAATAATATAGTATTTTCTTTAAAAACTCATTTATGTCAATTTTGAAACTATTTATTATTTGGTTTTTGTGAAAGTCAACAAAACTGGATTACTTTGAAAAAAAATAAATTAAATCAATAATAACATGTTATTGTAACCAATAAAATTAGCGGAATGCATCAAAAGTCTCAATTTAATTTTATTTGAATATTTATGATATCAATTATTTTAGTTTTTCATTAATAAGGTAACTACTGCATCATCATTGTGTCATAAATATATTGAATTATTTAATTTCTAAGAATTATAAATAAAATACCATTATGTAGGAAATAATTTTATATTTCCAATAAATATTTATAGTCTAATTTATATTATGTATAACACTATATTAACAATATTTTAGTTATGAAAATTTGAATTTAACACTTTAAACTCTTCTTTAAATAAAATAACAATAAATTTCCTAATCTAATCCATGTGGATAAAAAAGGATATTATTTTATTCCTAAGGTTGATTTTGGTTGAAATAAACTTATCCAATCTAATTAGGACATTTTTTAGGGTAATTATAATATTATTTTGCCTTTAATTACCCTATTTACTTTTAACCATGGAAAATAAAATTCCAAAGTTACTATTGACCAAAAATTATTTTCATCCTATTGAATCGCATTTTACTTATTGATGTCAATTGTGTCTCTTGGTGTTTTGAAATTCAATTCATAAAGGTGGTAAAATTAAATTTTATGAAAATTTGCAATTGTGCATAGAAGGTGGTTTAAAGACATTAAAAAATTCAATATAATTTTATATATCTAATATTATTATAAAATGACTCCAATGAATTACATTGTACTAATATAGGTATTATGTATCTTTTTTTACTTTAAAATAAATTTTAAAAAATAATTATTTAAATAAATAGTCATTTTTTATGTACTATGTAGTATTTTTCATTTTTCATCAAAAATTGAAAACTTTCAAAAAAATACCAAAACTTAACCCTAATCTAATTTTGATATTCCTAATCCAAAAATGAATCCTATTTTACCAAAATAAATTTTTATGTGTCTAATGTAAATTTTATTATTGTCACAAAATGACATAAATGGTAGTTCTTTTAGGAAAATAGTTTTTCTAAATATATAGCTATTTTAACAAAACATATACATTTTATTATAAATATGTTTCATTTATGTAAAAACATTATAAATAAGAATAAAAAATTATTTGTTACTATTCATATCCCAATATTTAATTGATAATTAAATATATCGTTTAAATAAATATAATATTATTGTGTTGTTTCACAAGAAACTCAATATTGCATATAACGTAAGCCAAGTCAGTGTTTCATGCAGTATAAGCTATTGACTAAATTTAAATATATAACTTAATATGAAATATAGGGGGGTTACTTTATCCCCTTCTTTAATAAATTGAGTCCTCGCAATTTGGAATTGTTCTTCGAAAATAAAAGGTTAAAAATAGAAAATACCTTTGTGGAAAACCCACATCGTAAATAGGGTTAATAAAATATAATCTTAATAATAGAGAAAGGGAAATGCAATATTCACCACCAAATTAGCATTTAGAATAAAAGAACATTGGTGAAAATTAGAGAAACGTAATTAGGGGAAAACATAAATATTTATAGGGAGTGATTGAGGTCATCAGTCACAAACAAGTGAACAATAAATAGAAAATTGAGGGCCTCAAAGCCATAAATCGTTGATGACTTAAAATATCATTGGTTAATCAAAATATAAGTATTTTGGATATCACATTTTGGGTTTTAGGAACTTTTCAAAAAGGATTAAGAATTAATTTCTTAATATAATAAAAAAAACATGACAGGTAGAGTTCCATCCTTTAACTAATTTCTACCAAAAACTCATCTTTCAATCCAAAAGATAATAGAATTCAAAAAGATTCTATTTATCCTAATCATATAGGGTTTCAAAAAATGAATTTATAATTCATCTAACTGATAATTTAAAAAAAAGTATAAAAAGAAGGAAACCACATAGGCCAATGGTAGGTGATGCACCCTTGTCACCCTTCGGTTGCAGGTTCAAGTCTCACGACCATTCTAGACACGAAGGGTTATCACCTGACCTTCAGGTTTTCCTTTTTATAAAAAATACAAAAATAATCTTTAGAAATTTTTTAACCTTAAATCATATTATCCAATGTCCAACTTAATTCATTCCAATCTTTAGACTTATCCAAAATACTTGTGCCCAAACTCATAGTCCAAAACTTTTTAAGGAAGGTCAACAAAATCTAATGAAGATCACTTTTTACCACCTAATAACATGTGAGTACCTTTATCATGTATTCTCTTAAAACATTGTAAAAATCTAAATTACCATAAAACCTTATTGATTAAATTCCTGCTCCCTTGTTCCTTATAGAATACTAGATATATTCCTTATATCCAAAAATTTTGAATACTCTAACAATGATGGAATAAACAAACCATTAATCAGTTCCATGGTAGTCAAGAATATCCAATATAATTTATCCAAATCAAACAACTCTTATTACAAAATCACTACCTTAGTATCAGGGCCATATTAAGGTTTATCTTTCCTTCAACCATGTATTTTCCAAAAATATTAACTTACAGTAGAATCACTTTTCTTAGTACAATATAATCTAAAATCCTCAATGAAATAGTACTACGGTACAATCCTTATTTATTTCCATAATTAATATAACCATTACATCGTTGATAAAACACTCAAATGACATAATTAATTAATGAAAATATAAGAACACTAATTATTCCTCTTCATATGTGGTGGTACCATAACATGATTTTTATCCAATAGCATCATTTGCGGTATACTCTGTTGATTGGGACATTGATTTGCGCAGTGTCCTGAATCCTTGCATATGATGCTTGGTAGATTTGAAAACTTTTTCTTACCGATGAAATCACATACTTGGTGTCCTTTTTCTCCACACTTATAACAAACTCTCATTCCCTTCATGAATTTACCAAGTTGATTCTTTCCATAGTTATTACATTTGGGAAAATCCTTCTTTCCCTTCTTCTCTTTATCCATATTTTTCTCTACCATCCTTTTTTTCTCTGGCTTACCTTCAAATCCGTAGAACTTAGAGAATTATTTACTTATCTTATTAACACATGATACTATTTATTCATATGATTAGAATATATGGGAGACTATTTCCCTTCTAAATGTAGGCTTAAGACCATGAAAGATATGATCCTTCTTGCTCTTTGGATAATGCGTATTTCTAGAGTTCTCATTCCTTCTACTAAGAAGCATTACTAAACAATGTAATACACTAGGTTAGTTTATGAATCATAATGCATAATTCCAAACTTGTAAAATACCTAATGTAAATTCAAAATTTTATGCATATAATCCCTAATCATAAAAAATTGTTTTCTTTGAGAAATTATTTACTCCAAAATTCTTTATAATGGCTTGTAAAGAAAATTTGAATTATTCTAAGCATATCCCCTGGGGGTGTCGTAACCAAGAGTGCAGCAAGGCCCATTGTCATGCACCAGTTCTGGTTCGAGTGTAGCTTAAAGCAGTGTTTTCAGGTTATACCCCTAGATAAATTTGTACCAGAGCCGCTTCTACCTTCTCATATCCAGACAGGTATATATATCTTGTAAAATTCACAAAATATCTACATTACCAAAATTATAGGAAGTTCTTATATAAAATTCCTCAAATTCTATCTTAGGGTAATGTTCTCTAATCAATGTTTTTCTAAATCTAGTTTCCAAGTTGGTACTAAACTTCCTCTAATACAAACTTTAACGCCCTGACCCTAGTTACCCATAGTCAGTGCATTATTACATAACATTGGCATGATGAAAAGAGATCAACTCTTGAAAGACCGATTAGTTTAGTAGCCTTGGATGCAATAGATTCATACATATGTTTTACATTAAATCATGAAATAAAAAAATAACAAAATTGTGTCCCCTTTGAACACACTCATATCTTTTAGTCTATCCCTACAGGTCATTTATAATATACTTGTTCACATCCTGGGAAAAAGAAAACATAATAAAGGTGTGAGCTCATATTCCCAGTAAGGATTAGAATATAGCAGAAACTATCATAAACAAGCATAAACATTCAAGGCAATGTATAAGACTAAAACACAAGACTTTTAAACATAAACTTTATCCTAATATGGAAAAGGTAAATCAAATAATTCAATTTACTTATTCACATGGATATTCTACTAGTCGAATAATCACATGTAATATCAATAGCTAATTTCATAATGATGGAATGCATAATGTCAGACAACATAACCACATAGTCAAGGCCATGTTCCAAGACTACAAATAAGATTTTTTCAAGGCCTTGTTCCAAGACACTAGTTCGTCTCATGATACCTACCGATGCACCGAGAAGCTATACCAGGCTCCACCCATCACTTTATAATTCCAATGAATTCCTTATATGAAAAGGTTCAAACATAACATAAACATTCGTATTAAAACTAGCATATGAAATTTTAATACTTTAACCATAAACCAAGAATGGTATAAAAATAACACATCCATAGTCAAACATATCACAAAACCTTAAATACAATATGAACGATTGTATCATAATAAATCAACTTCAAACAAGTGTAAAATCCATTAGAGGATGTAGACATAGATGTAATCAAAACTATTTGAGGGAAATATCTCTTTATATTTTGAAATCATTTAAATTTCACATAATTATAATGGAAAAATTTTATTTTTAAAATATCCTTATAAGCTTGTAAGGGATGTTTCGAAGGTATTATAATGGTGGAAAACAGCCACACCTACCATATAAGTTAAGAAAACATTCTTACCTTAATTTGTTAAAAAGTTCATAGAGTACCATGTTTGGAAAATGACGGAAACATTCCTTTCAAAAAAATTTGTAAAAAGTCAAACAAGGGTATAAATTAATTTAACCCATATTCTAGGAAATAATTAAAAATGTTTTGAAATACATTTTCAAGAAACACGGATGTGGATGACAAAGAAGTCCCAATAGATACTTATGTATAAACAACCTCAAATAAATAAATAGATTTTAAAATTGACCATTACCTTGTAATTTTCCTTAGTCAAGGATAATTTAAACTCCTTTATAATAGTAAAATAATAATTATTAAATTATATAAGAAAAAAATACATAAATATTATATCATTTATGATCATTTAATATTGCTTTGTTAATAATATTTCAGTAGTATCATTGTTTCGGGTGTTAACTGATTCGTTTTCATTTTTATGTTTTGATACATAAGTCATGTTTGGTGAGAAAAACATGTATTTGATTCATATAAAGAATTATATTAAATTATTAAACATTATTTTAAATCATAAAATGAAAATTACTCTAGAATGGTTACGATGGGGAAGGAATCTCATCGCGTTTGTGGAGACGGTAATCCGTACGTACGCCCAAGCGACAATATCATTGTATTGATGATGAGATCTTATGTAATTGGATGGTATAATAACTATAAATAATAATTGAAATGTAATATTTATTATTTCCATAAATTATACTCATTATTATACCCATACAAATAATGAAGTGTTTAATAACAAATTACACCACGATGTGGAAATGGTAAGTCATATATACGCACGTATGGTGACTTTGTTATTCTTAGGATGGATAGAATAATGAATATGGTTGTACAATATTTATAATAACATCACAGTATGTATAAGGTATTGGATTTTTTTTATTTTTTTATGGAAAAAACAAATAAAGAGGAAGTTTAAGAAGGAAAAAACTTTGAAAGAGGTGATTAAATTATTACCTCATCTTAGGGTGCTTCCTTTTGATTTGATCAAAAGGGCTCCTTATGTTTACTTTTGATAATATTAATTCCTCTAGGTTGAAGTGAGGGTATTTGGGAGGATATTTGAGTAGGTTTTGGATAATCCAAAGTTCTTTGGAGGTGTGAATTGAAGAGAAGGGAAAATACCCTTTTATAAAAGTGGTGAGGGTCACTTTAGGAAATGCTTGAAATATTAATTTATTATACAATATTATTCGGTTAATAATGGCTCCAAAAGGATTTATTTGAGGATAACATGGGGTGGGTAGAAAACCTCTCAACCAATAGGTTCTCGACAGGTTTAGGTCACCATATTAACCTTATCTTTTAGATTTAACTCTTAGTTAAATAGTTTAACATTTACCATGTGTTCTTGTATTATTATAATAAATGGTTAATAAAAATACTATAAAAAGACAAGAGAACCCAAAGTGGTTAATTATTGAAATATATATCCTTATCTAAGTTCTTTGGTCGAACCTTATATTTTTATAAATATATTATATCAATTAATAATATATTATTTGTTTTTAAAACTCATTTATTTCAATTTTGACACTATTTAGTATTTAGTTTTTTGTGAAAGTCAAAAAAACATGATTAATTAGAAAAAATAAAATCAATAAATCATAACTTGTCATATTAACCTAGAAAATTATTTTAATGCATCAAAAGTCTCAATTTAAATTTATTTGTAAATTTATAATATCAATTATTTTAATCTTTTATTAATATGGTAATTACTACATCATCATTGTGCATAAATAAATTTAATTATTTAATATCTAGAAATTATAAATAAAATTCCATTATGTATTAAATTTTTTTAGATTCCTATTTCATATTTTTAGTTGAATTTATCTTATGTATAACCCTATATTAAAAATATTTTAGTAATAAAAATTTGAATTTAACACTTTTAACTCTTCTTTAAATAAAATAATAATAAATTTCCTAATCTAATCCAAGTAGATCAAAATGGATATTTTTTTATTCCTAACGTCGATTTTGGTCGAAATACACTTATCCAATAGAATTATGATATGTGTTAGGGTAATTATAATATAATTTTTCCCTTTAATTACCCTATTTATTTTTAACCTAGGTAAACAAATTTCAAAAAGTTACTATTCACCAAAAACTATTTTCATCCTATTGAACAAAATTTTACATACTGATTTCAACCATATCTATTGGATTTTTGAAATTCAATTTACAAAAGTGGTAAAATTACGTTATATGAAAATTTTCAAATGTTCCTAGAAAGTGGGTGAAAGACATTAAAAATTCAATAAAATTTGATATATCTATTCTTATTATAAAATGACTCCAATGAATTTCATTGTACTAATATAGGTATTATGTATCTATTTTTACTTTAAAATAAATTTAAATAAAAACAATAATTATTTAAATAAATATCTGGTTTTATGTATTATGTTGTATTTTTTACTATTCAGCAAAAATTGAAAGTTTTAAGAAAAATACCAAAAGTTCATCCTAAGAGAATTCTAATATTCCGAATCCAAAAATAATGTTTATTTTACAAAATTCAATTTTTAGGAGTGTCTAATATTAATTTTATTATTGATTACAAAATGATGTAAAAATTAGTTCTTTTAAGAAAATAGTTTTTCTAAATATATAACCATTTTAACAAAACATATACATTTCATTATAAATATGTTTTATTTATGTAAAAACAATATAAATAACAATAAAAATTTATTTTTTACTATTCATATCACAATATTTAATTGATAAATAAATATATCATTTAAATAATTATAATACTAAGGTGTTATTTTGAAGAAACTCAATCTTGCATATAACGCAAGCCAAGTCAGTGTTGCATGCAGTATAAGCTATTGACTTACATTAAAGATATAACTTACTATGAAATATTGAGGTGTAACAAAAAAACTACAAAAATGATTATAATGGAGTATTTTATCAGTTTTAAAAAAGAAATGATAAAATATATTTTTTATATATTATTTTTTTTGTTGATAACTACCCCTTTATAAGTGTTTTTATCTAGCATACCAAAAGTACACCATTTAATAGCATTTTTCATCACTAAAAAAGGGTAGAACATAATATAGTGAATTTTATGGTAATGTATTTTTTAGCCACTTAAAAGAGGGGATTTTATATACTCTATGAAATGTAATGGAATGGGGTACCTATATCTCTAGTAAGAAATGCACTACCAAAAAGGTACCATTTTATCAGTTCTTTTTTAGCACTGATAAATGTATCATTTATCAGTGCATTTAGATAGAATTGATAAAATTATCCCCTTTATCAACTATTTTTATTTAAAACTATCAATAAATAACAAAAAATAAATGTGAATCTATAGTCATACCCCTAATCAACACAACTTATATCTTTTCAAAGACTTTGATTTGATATCTCGTGAGCCCAAACGGACACCTAGACCAATGATATAGACATTTGGAGTTCAATTCCTATATTTAAATTATATTATGATATTGATTAATTTTTACTAAAATTCCATGTTCCCAAATTGTTATGAATTGACTATTACTCAACACTAATTAGAAAATTATAATTAATATTAATATTAACATATTTGTAGAACATGTTTCACTAAATATTTTATATATTAACTGTAAATACATATTTAGTATTATATTATTCATATTTATGAAAAGATATTTTATATATAACAATATAAATATATTTATATATTAAAATATTATTTTTAATAACATATATATATTATCAAAGGTACATTTTATCAGTGAGATGAAAACATTGGGATCTACTCAACATTGAGTGGGGGTGAGTCAGTGGTGGGAATTTTTATCCTTTTATAACTTTTATCCATTAAACTCGTGTACATGTTATGAAATTGATTATTCTATTCTATTTTTATTCTCATATGATAGTGTATGAGTGTAGGTAATGATATCACATATTTGTTTACAGGATTCACTACTTAATATGTGTATTTAGTCCTTGGTATGGTTTGGAAAAAATCCAATATGGAAAAATCAAATTTAAAATACAAGAAAAGAATATCATTTCATTTAAATTACACTATAGTAAAATGAATGTTATTGTTTTAGAGATCCTGGATGGTTCTTTTTTCACTCGACCAAAGACAGTATTCACCTTATTGTTAAGGTAGTTTGTAACACCAATGAATTATTTCACCATATGATATTTCTGTCAGATGTCAAATTTCTTCTTTATTCATTAACGTACTTCTTCTTCAATTTCTTCCTTGTACAGCAGTAGCAAATAAATTCTTATTGTTCTTCACAGAATCGAACTAGATTATGCACTCCTTTTGACTTCAATTGAAATAATATTCTTGTCTTGTGGATTGATAATATCCTAATTCTTCATCTTCTTATGAGAATCACAAATTTCCCTTAGTAATATTGAAACATTGAAATCTCATCTCATCATCATCACAGTTACTTCTCTTCTTCTTTGATAAAATATCAATAGTGAATGTAGTATCGGTCCTCCTTTGTTATTTTTATTTCATCTAATATTTATTAAAAAATCTCACCATAAATTCATTTTTAATTTCATACAAGAATGGTCTTTCACAAACATAATACACATGAAACTCTGATATGAAGTCTTATGATATTATGCATAGATTCTATCTTCAGATCACTATACACTATTCATATAAACCACATCGCATGTGAATTTCTCTACCATCATGCATGTGTAACAAAAAATTCATGGTCTTCTCAGTGTTTTAAATCCTGGAACATATAAGATATTTATTCATACTTTTTTTTGTAAGTATATTTTAGTTTTCCTTATGTGTTCACGTATGCATGTACATTCACGTATGAATGAAAGTATAAAAGTAGTATTCACATTGTCCTTTAACTACTTATGAACATACGTATATGATCATAGTGTATTTTTATGTTCAATTATTCTTCTTCATTCATAAAATTCCTCACGAACAATGGCACCCTACTCTCCCAGGAACTACTCTTGGCTTCAGGCATCAACCTCCCTTTAGGGTTTCACGCTCTCCTCGATGGAAATGGGATTTTACTCCCCCTCTACTTGCTTCGTTGTCCATGTTTCTAGGGTTTCTTCACTCGGGCCTCCATTTCGACTTCGGTATCTCCTTCCTCGAGTTCTGTTTTCCTCTCAGCAGTGATGGGTCCTCTTTTTGGATTCTCCGGATTCCTTCTCACTAGTTTTTTTTACTTCTGATTCTATGGAGTTGCCTCAATTTCTCCCCATCCACCCCTACTCTACCAATCTGACCTGACACACACAACCCCATCTTGGATGCGTGTGTTGGTTCCTCAAACATATTTGGGATTATGGCGGTGGGTTTAAGGGTAACACGGGGTTCTTTGTTTCTCTGTTTCTCTTCTTCGGTTTCCCTCGTTTCAGTAGGGGTTTCATTTACGGATTCATTCCCCAGTTACTTTTATGGATTCAATTCAGGCTTCCTCTTTTCTATTAAAATTTCTTCTATTTATTGTTTTATATATTTGGATGTTTTTTATTTCAGTTTTTAGCCTCTTCTCGAAGGGCATTGTGTACGGTTGTTTTTTGGCTATGTATTCTTGGTATGCTCGAATGGTCCTTGGTGAAAGTCTCTTTCCCCTAGAATCTCACGCAAATTTAACCCTACCCTGGCCCCAAGTACCTTTTCTCCTCTCCAGGTTAGTCGATTGTGATGGTTTGTAGGAGATTTGGGAGGTGGCATTTGGTAAGTCATCAGTTCCCCAAGTAATGAGCCTTTTCTCAGTTGTTCGATTAAGGTGCTGTGCAGACGGTGGATTTTTCCATTGTTGATGAGTTTTTGGTTACTTCGGGTTCCAACTTCGATGATGATAGGGTGACGGAAAAATGGAAGTTATTTTCTCGAAGTACTGATGATTATGGTGAGTAGATTAATGCGGGTGATTCAAGTGATGAATCGTAATGGATGTCAGTCATTGGGTGGCTCGTGGTGTGTTTTTCTGCGATGATTGTGGCGAGATGTTCGGGCGGTGGATTACTCTGACGGTGATAGGTAGTGAAGGGGTGCATGCAGCTTTTACACACATTTGGTGGTGATCTAAATTGGAAATTTAAATTTTTAAATGTGGAAAACTTTAATGGGTGTGGTTATTTGGTTTTTGCGTGGGTGGGATGTATCTAGTTGGTTCTTGGGATTTTGCAATGGGAGGGTTTTGTATCTGGTTGGACTTGCGGTGGGTTCACACATGCCCCTTCAAAGGTTGCATTTGAAAATTCAAAAAAAATATGGATGGTGACCACAAATAAATCTAGTTATAGGTACACTCTTCGGTTATGTATCACATATGTTCTCATCCACATGACTTTTGTGCTGAGTTTATGTAGTTACCTCCTCTTTCACACACACAAAATAATGTGTGGTACATCTCTATTTCCATCATTTATCAATAGAGTACACATACAATTTTCTCTTCATTTTATATAATATTAGTGTAATACACAATCACTAGCTCACAAAACTATTCTTCATGAAAGCGGAGAGATTTATGGAACCAGTTCTTCACAAAGCTCTTGGGGTGTGTTTAACACAAAAATAAAGCATTAAGATTTTTATTATTCATGTAATAGTGAATGGTTCTTCATCAAACTACGGATGAGAATGGAACACCCCTCATCATTTAACCTAGGAGGCTTGCATAACTTGAGTTCTATGTGTAGGAGAATTTTCAAAATGTCTCTATTTCTTAGAGAAATGATAGCTCTCAATCATATGTGAATGGAAGTAACTTTTCTTTAGTGGGGATTTTGAGTTTTTAGTTGAGAATAAATGATTTTTATTTTATCATTCACTGACTCAAATACCATCTTATTTCCATGAGAAGTTCTGATAATAATATTATAGAATCTTTTGGTAATTCAAATATTTTATAATTCCATGATGCTAAAAATAATGGAGTTATGTCTTCTATAACGAAACCCCTCATGATGATTATATTATGTGAACATGATGACAACCTCATTATCCTTTTTAGTCTCTAAGTCTCCCATGAAAATTAGATTCTTGAGAATTACTCTGAAACATCATTTTCACTTATTATTGTCACCTTCTTTGAACTACTGGTCATACAAGAATCATAGAAATTGTCCATAAGATTCAAATCATTTTTATGGAGAGATTGTATCATAGACTTGTTCTCAGAAAATTAAAGAAAAAGATCATCATGGCATGTAGAAATTTAAGAAATAAAGAATTTTTTGATGAACGGTGAGGTTGAAGATGGTGTTTCAAATAAATTGGATGGTCTAGATTATTTCCATCTGACACCTTGTTTTATGTTCATAAGTTTTTAACCTTAGAAAAGTTACCTGCTCATGTGTCCCACATCATAAAATTGATTGGTTTTTAAGTTAGGAATATGTAAATTCATTCCAACTACCTCTCAATCCATGTCACTAAGGTTCGGACATGGATACACTACACCAACACCTTACAATGGCCACACAACACCCTTATGTGCTCCCTCAGAAAACCTTGAGTACAATTTTCACATGCCATGCACAAACACCCTTGGGCTCCATGTGTGGGAACTATGCTCCAACATCCTTCTTCCACCATAGCTAGCTAGAATACTCCAATATCTACCAAGTGGTGACCCAAGGGTCCCACATGAGTTTTTGAGTTAGTCCCTAGATTTTTGGCTCATGGTTGACCTTTTTTTCAAAACTATCATTAAACGATTTAGGAAGATCATCAATGTAAAACACCATTTCCTAGCACACTTTAAAATTTAATGAAACATTCAAATAACTATTCATAAAATAAAAATTATATTTTATGATCTTCTTCTACAAATTATATTTATGGAAATAAATATTTTTATGACCATATTCATTATTGAAAAAAATGTGTCGTGTCAAATATCTTGGATACTACAACTGAACTTTTAAAAAATTCTTCCTAGTATTTTCAGTATATTAAAAAAATTAAATATATTATCATTTAAATTACCACCAATGAAAAAATAAATAAATAATTTTGACAGAAAATACAACACACAAACAAAGTGTGATCATCATTCTATACATTTTTTTTATTTTAAATAACTTTAAATTTCTTTCCAAATGAATATTTCAATATGTGAATATCTCCATTATTTATCTCCCATTTACTTTTCTGAACATCCATTTCATGTTCTCTCCCCCTAATTAAGAAGAAATGAAAATTTCATCAAAATAGAGTATTAGTATATAAATAAGAAATGGGACATCCATCATTTCTATTTAAGTATTCATGATTCATTATTAGTTTAGAAAACCAGATGATTTGATTTAAACAATAATTTTATCCTTAACCTTATAATCATTATACAACATGAAATGAGAAATCATATAAATTGTTTCAAGGATTTTCCAATATTATTCCATGCAGATGATTCTCAGTCTTTTGTAAGAATAATCAACAAGAAACTACTACACTCTCTTTAATAAATAGATAAAATAATTTTCAAGTGAAATATATAGGATAAGTGCCCCTGGGGAACTTCTATTCTTGCATATCTGTTATGACATTGACTAATTCAATTACTCCCCTTTGTATTAAGCTTATTGTTTTTTATAAATAAATATGTGAGATTATAAAATAAACATTTTCAAATGACTTGGTCTTAAGAAACATTTTAGAATGATTATATTTGATACCAATTGATATAGTGATTCTGATAGCTGTTTTAGCTTTAATAATTTGTCAGCCCCTCTAGGGAAAAACTAGTTTAAATAGTAATTATGCTTCATCTCATCAAGAATGTATTTCTGGATGTTCCAATATGAAGAATACAACAGAATGGATCTTCAATATGTGATTGTCTATATTTTAAAACTTCTTTGACTTCACCAAGGATGACCTTATTCAATACTTTCTTTAAAGCAATAACCTAATTCAATACTTGTTATTCGGAAAACAAAATGTAAGATTAAACCATGATGATATTTTCAGTATCTTTGTTTTCCAAGATATGAAAACACCATATTTAACTTCTCCCAAGATGTTCCTCTATCATAATTATATTTGAATATTAATTTAGGAGTCATTCAAGGATAATAACTTCTTTAAATTTTCATTCAAGAATTGACAACCCTCACTGCTTCTATGGATCTCCCCCTAAGAACTTTATTCACATTAATTTCCCTTCAATATAAGAATAAATAAAATAAAAAATTATTTTGGAAATATGTTGGATCATTACTTGAATCTTAATGTGAATAAAAAGAATGCTTTATTTATATCATCCAAGTTGCTCTATTTACTCCAGTATTCATGATTTCACATCGGAACTTATGTATTGATTAATTTTGGGGAATCATGTATCTTATCAATTATTTGATTTATTTTTGTCAGAAACTACTTTTATCAAGAGTTTTTAAAGCACTTTTATCACCTTGTGAAATATTCATCTTCTTAAATAATTCAAAATTTTCTTGGATAATTAGAGAATAATTTCTAATATATAGTCTTTCCATGTTTCACCTCATATGAAGAGCTTCTTTATCATTATTTATATTATTTATTTACATTGTACTTGTCTTGATCATCATATATTTTTCACATTCAATCCAAATATTATATCCAAATAATCAAAATGTCATTATGATATTTGGCATCACATTTAGATCATATATATATATATTATTATTATGGGTTCTATCTATTTTATTTGTTATTTTAGAGGACATAGATTAATTAAACTTCATGGATTTGTAATCAAAGGTATTCTCACCATTTATAATTTAAATCTTCTTGAGATAATTTTTGTTTATTGTATACTTATACATTCACCAAATGTTTATCCTTCTTTAATTACCACTTTATGTGGTCTTATTTTCTTTTAATATTTTGATACATGTTGAGATGAGAATATACAAACCTTGTGACCACTATCATTTAATACATCATAGATGTTTCCATGATTTCAAAATCTATTTCAATTATATATATTTTTATAGAAATGTAGATGTTACTTATTTATCTCTAGATCTCTCTCCCGTGACATGGGACTTCTTTTAGTTTTTACATTTAGAGGTTTGTACTAATAATTTAGTGAAAAGTTTTTGAATCTTTTGCAGCACCAAAATTGACCCAAAATATTTGATCTTATAAATTATTTGATAGTTAGGTTCTGGTTTTCTTTATAAAATGTTGGGATCTTAATGGGGAACCAACTTCCACATTATTTTTTCTATCCACCCCAGTCATAGGGATAGGATTATCATCACCTTTTATTTTACATACCTATAATAGAATTGTTTTTCAA
Source organism: Viscum album (assembly GCA_963277665.1). NCBI lineage: Eukaryota > Viridiplantae > Streptophyta > Magnoliopsida > Santalales > Viscaceae > Viscum > Viscum album. The sequence goes on from OY728134.1 coordinate 1,176,734,261, forward strand.
CATTAAATATTCATGAAATATAGTTTTGAAACATTATTAAATGATGGTATGGATGGTATATAATTCTTAACAACAACCTTTGATAAATCATTTAAATAAATCATGACATTATTATCAATTTTTGTCTTCCCATGATTTACTAACTGAACATCCAATTCTAGAATTTTTTATAGCCTTCTCAATTACTTCTAACTTCTCCTCAAGCTGGGTGATATATCCACACATGCTTTTAAATATTCCACATATTATAGAGACTGATTATTTTTGATATCCATGCATCATAATCATAAATGAATCAATTGATAAATCAAATAACATTTTATCACTACCCCTACTACTTATATTTATTTTAAGTTAGTTTTTATAATAATTAATTCATACCTCATGATCCCATGAATATCGTGATGAAATTGAGGTAGATTTTTTGTCTATCTCCATAATGGAAACTTGAGCCCCATGATATTTACTTTCCAAGCCTAATATGTCTTCATTATTGTAATGGATTGGAGAAACTGGTACTTCCTATTATTTAGATAATAGGGAATTCTTATTTATCTTTATATTATATTTCATTTTTCCATTCATCATGGTCTTGGTAAATATATAATTCCTATCATAGATTATTAAATCATCACTAAAACTACACTTAATTGATTACATGGGAAGTAAAATAAAATATTCCATGAATATTTATAATATAAATAATCCAATATAGGTAAACATTGGATAAGATATCAATTAAAAAGAATATCTTGGGGTAAACTCAATAATGAGAGGGGGTGTGAATCATTGTTGGAAAAATTTTATCTTTTTATAACTTTTATCATGTTACATATTAAAAATGATAGGATAGTGATTCTTCTATTCATTGTTTCTTCACATATACAAGTATATGAAAATTGGTAAATAAGGAATATGATATTTTTACCAACACTATTCAATAGTATTAGTGTTTCCATGCATGGTTTTTAAATAATCTAATAAAACATAACCATTGGAAAATGCTCTTTTAAATGTGGTTAAAACAAGTATGGAATATCCCTTCATTTTTTCACTATATTTAAATGATAGTTCTTGTTTTATATCTCCTGGATAGTTCTTTACACTTTATATAAAAGACAATATTCACCTTCTTATTAAGGTGTTTTTTGACACTAATAAAGTCTTCAACAAAATTTACTTTTCCAAGATTTCATATTGATACATTTTTCATCCATTTACTTCTTCATCAATTTGTTACATGTATGACAGTAAGAAATAAACTCTTCTTTGACATATTATATGAAACGACCCAAACATTTGTTAATGAAAATTCCTCTTGATCTAATTAAATTCTTATTATGTGAAATAGTTATGTAAAACATATACACTTCCTTAGTTTTATGTTATTGTATTTTAAAATACCATTATGAATTGTGATCGTTACTAATATATCCTTTGAATAGAGATCACATGATTAGTATAAATATAGGTATTTAAGAAATCCAATTTACTCAGACATATGAAGTGATGACGTCATCTAGTGGACTTTACCCATACAAAACCCATTTATTTTGTCTTAGAAAAGAGGTGGCATAATTGGTCTTCACTCTTGAACAAGACCAAGCCGAGCTTCAACACATTAAGATCGAGCAAAACCACCTATAGGAGAAGTGGAAGTTGATAGAGATTACCACTCAAGCAATGTTATCAGAGCCACCCCAAGAGTCTGTCACCATCGCACACCTTACCCTTCAGTCTTATGTGGGTGTTAAAAGGGGTTGTGTAACAATACCTTAGCACTATGATTATGTTCATTATTTTTTATATAATAAATAATATACATTCATTTTATTATTGTTACATTGTAAATAGTTTTTAAATCCAAAATAGTTTTTAGGTAATATTTAATTAAGTTATATATTTTTATGAATTAATGGATTTTTTTGAATTAAATAATATTTTAATTAAATATTATTACTAAATTAATTTTTATTAAATGTAATTTATCATATATTTTTTGATGAATACAATTGTGATTTTTATTAATGTTTGAATGCAGTTTTTGTCAAAACCCATGATTTTTTTTAAATGTCCAGTTGTTATTTTAAAAGTAAAAATTCATATATTTAGAAATTAATATAGATAAAATGAATATTATTTTTGGAATCTGGACGTTGAAATTATCCAGCAGTAAATGTTTCATAATTTTCTAAGATAGTCGAATTTTTGGGTAAAAAATAAATATTGTTTAATGATATAATGTATTTATGACATCATAATGACCATATAGTGATGTGATAAAATACAATAAATGGTATTTTAGGCAATTATATATTTCACCAATAAAATAATTTGATTTTACGTTTGTTTTATTTATTTTAAAAATCCATAGTGGACCATCCAAGACTTATAAAACATTTAATCTTTTTAAATGAATTTCCTTAAGAGTGTGACTCACCTCTATATAAGAAAGCCTAATATTTTAAGAACATCAGCCATTTTCCTTATAAAATACTTTTTTCCCCTGCAATTTGGAAAAAACATGGGCAAAAACCATGGTATGGTTTGTGGTTTTAATTAGTTTAATTTGTGGTGTCCAAAACCTAAATAATAAAGAATTCCCTCTCTTTTCCTATATAAACCCACCAATGCTCCCACATCCTCTTCACTCAAAGCCTTTGGATATTGACCATCATCTTCCCTCCTCTCTATATAATCCTCCCAATTCACATCAAGCTCCCAAGAAGCATCTCTCAGTCCTCTCACTAGCCTTTGGGGTTACTCTTCCAAGTAAGAGATTTCTTCCTTTCTCAATTTCCCAAATTTATTTATGATATTATACACTTTTTTCAATTAAAAATGTTAGGGTATGATTTATCACCTCCCCCATACTTCCCTAATTATGTATTAATGACGATATACCCCTTTATATATCATTAATTCCTCCCATGTACACCTGTTACCATGCCAAAATTCCTTAAGTGGTCTCACTCTCCTTATTTACGTTAGAATAATTATATTGTATTATGAATCTAAATTCAATTAAATATGTTGGAACATGTTTCTATATTACCCCATAACTTTCCATTTTATGTACATATAATTAGACACACCTTTCTCACTCATAAACGTTTTTATGAACACTTATGTCATGTCGTTATGCTGCCGAAATTACACTGCGATTTTCCAAGCCAAACTCATTGTGTAGTGAATATCATGCCTATTTATCTATCAAGGGTATTCACCTTTATGTGAATTTACTTATTTATTATAGGGTTTCATGAATTAATTCAACATTCCTTTATCTTTGAATAAATTATTATATTTAATTAGTCCATGTTATATGATCTATGTGGTACACTTATACATGAAATGAAATGATTAAGAAGGGTGCGCCCTGATAGCACTCCAATGCATTGGGTAAATATTAGTATCCTAATAAGTCAAGTGGAATGAGGTTTTACTCATGCTAATTCAAGTTCAATGAGGGTTTACTCATGTTCCATGTGCAATAAGCCTTGGCTCATGTTAATATCATTAAAAATGTTGTTTCCACATTTCCAAGTTATGATAATCGTGCTATATTGGTCTTCACTCTTGAACAAGACCAAGCCAAGCTTCAACACGTTAATCACGAGCAAAACCACCTACAGGAGAAGTGGAAGTTGATAGAGATTACCACTCAAGCAATGTTATCAGAGCCACCCCAAGAGTCTGTCACCATCGCACACCTTACCCTTCAGTCTTATGTGGGTGTTAAAAGGGGTTGTGTAACAATACCTTAGCACTATGATTATGTTCATTATTTTTTTATATAATAAATAATATACATTCATTTTATTATTGTTAAATTGTAAATAGTTTTTAAAGCCAAAATAGTTTTTATGTAATATTTAATTAAGTTATATATTATTATGAATTAATGGATTTTTTGAATTTAATAATATTTTAATTAAATATTATTACTAAATTAATTTTTATTAAATGTACTTTATCGTATATTTTTTGATGAATACAATTGTGATTTTTATTAATGTTTGAAAGCAGTTTTTGTCAAAACCCATGATTTTTTTTAAATGTCCAGTTGTTATTTTAAAAGTAAAAATTCATATATTTAGAAATTAATATAGATAAAATGAATATTAGTTTTGGAATATGGACGTTGAAATTATCCAGCAGTAAATGTTTCATAATTTTCTGAGATAGTCGAATTTTTGGGTAAAAATTAAATATTGTTTAATGATATAATGTATTTATGACATCATAATGACCATATAGTGATGTAATAAAATACAATAAATGGTATTTTAGGCAATTATATATTTCACCAATAAAATAATTTGATTTTATGTTTGTTTTATTTATTTTAAAAATCCTTAGTGGACCATCCAAGACTTATAAAACATTTAATCTTTTTAAATGAATTTCCTTAAGAGTGTGACTCACCTATACATAATAATGCCTAATATTTTAAGAACATCAGCCATTTTCCTTATAAAATAATTTTTTCCACTCCAATTTGGAAAAACCATGGGCAAAAACCATGGTATGGTTTGTGGTTTTAATTTGTTTAATGTGTAGTGTCCAAAACCTAAATAATAAAGAATTCCCTCTCTTTTCCTATATAAACCAACTAATGCTCCCACATCCTCTTCACTCAAAGCCTTTGGAGATTGACCGTCATCTTCCCTCCTCTCTATATAATCCTCCCAATTCACCTCAAGCTCCCAAGAAGCATCTCTCAGTCCTCTCACTAGCCTTTTGGGTTACTCTTCCAAGTAAGAGATTTCTTCCTTTCTCAATTTCCCAAATTTATTTATGTTGTTATACACTTTTTTCAATTAAAAATGTTTTGGTATGATTTATCACCTCCCCCATACTTCCCTAATGATGTATTAATGACGATATACCCCTTTATATATCATTAATTCCTCCCATGTACACCTGTTACCATGCCAAAACTCCTTAAGCGGTCTCACTCTCCTTATTTACGTTGAAATAATTCTATTGTATTATGAATCTAAATTCAATTAAATATGTTGGAACATGTTTCTATATTACCACATAACTTTCCATTTTATGTACATATAATTAGACACACCTTTCTCACTCATAAACGTTTTTATGAACACTTATGTCATGTCGTTATGCTGCCGAAATTACACTGCGATTTTCCAAGCCAAACTCATTGTGTAGTGAATATCATGCCTATTTATGTATCAAGGGTATTCACCTTTATGTGAATTTACTTATTGATTAAAGGGTTTCATGAATTAATTCAACATTCCATTATCTTTGAATAAATTATTATATTTAATTAGTCCATGTTATATGATCTATGTGGTACACTTATACATGAAATGAAATGATTTAGAAGGGTGCGCCCTGATAGCACTCCAATGCATTGGGTAAATATTAGTATCCTGATAAGTCAAGTGGAATGAGGTTTTACTCATGATAATTCAAGTTCAATGAGGGTTTACTCATGTTCCATGTGCAATAAGCCTTGGCTCATGTTAATATCATTAAAAATGTTGTTGCCACATTTCCAAGTTATAATAATCATGCCATATCATGCATTTAAGTTCATGTTTCTATTATGCTCCATTGATTTTCCTATTTCCTAACACATATTTTATTCTTTATAATATGCCTTTATACTACATTATTGGGCTTTATATCTCGCCGTTTTATTATGCATGTCCCCAGGTTATCACATTCAATGTTATGTACAAAGGACTAATGTGGTCATATAGAAGACGTTTTCAATAAGATGTTATATTTTATGTTTTAAGTTTTTATGTAATGTTCCTAAGCCCCAAAGACACTAGAACTATCAATCTTCTATGTTTTATCAAGTGAAGGTTTTATGTAATAAATTATGATTAAGTGTGAAATAAAGAGTATGGTTGTTATAGTTAGTATTAGAGGATAGGTTTAGTTATTTTTGGGATTAGGATTAGAAAACAATACTGGAAACTTATCCTTTACCAACGGTTTCAAACCATTGGTATAAAATATACTAACAATTTTCAAAACCATTAGTCTTGTAACTGTGGGGATAGATATATCCCAATAATTCTATGATAACCATTGGTATATGGAAGGAAAATAGATTAAATTCCAATGGTTTCATGTAACTGTTGGTATAAATCATTAACAATAGTTTAAAACCGTTAGAAATATCAAACATCATGTCTGTTCCAACTGTTTTCAAACTATAGGTAAAGAATTTTACCAACAATTCCCCATAAAACATTGGTAAAAGTAAATTAAAATGTTATATACCAACAGTTTTTAAATCATTGGTATATACTTTTTCCAATGGTTTACATGAAACAGTTGGTATATGTTTTGTTTAGACACATATGTCGAAGGTTTAAAACTATTGGCATAGGATTTATACACCTACAGCAACCCTGCCTCCCCATGTGCACTTGTAGAACTACCAATAGCAGGTCTACCTCCCGCTGTACAGAATTCTCAATACCTAAAGAATAATTACATAATTCTATATGAACTCATACAGAATTCATACAAAACATAATTTTCAAAACCACCAATTCTGTATTTAATTACACACATAAAGAATTCATTATTCATTATTCATAAGTTAATTAAAAATTAACACATATAGAATTCAATTCCTAATTCATAAGTCAGTTACCCTATGAAATATAGAATTATTAATTGAATACATACAATATTTAATTCTCTACAAGACATACATAATTTAATTCCAAATTTAGAATGTAATAACCCCAAAATAAGAAAATCATGTTTCAGGTTTTGAATATGGAATTGTTGTTCATAAGCATGGGTGAAATCATATGAGATTTGAATTTTTGGATAATGTGTTATGCCATGTTGTAGTACGGGGTAATGTGACATGGGGTGGGGGTTGTTTAGGGGGTTGGGGTTGTCCAAGGTGGTAGGGGTGTCTAGGGGGTGGGGGTTGTCCTGGGGTGGGGGTTGTCCGTGGGGGTGGGGGCTGTCCAGGGGGTTGGGGGCTATCCAAGGTGGAAGGGGGTGTCCAAAGGGTGGGTTGTTCGAGAGGATGGGGGTGTCCAGGGGGGCTGTCCAGGGTGGTGGGGGGGATATTAGGGGGGATGGGGGTGTCTTAGGGGTGGGGGATGTTCAGGGTGGTGGGGGGCTTCCCATGTTGTGGGGGTGTCTAGGGGGTAGGGTGGTGTCAAAGGGGTGGGGGTTGTCCGGGGGGCTGTCCAAGGGGGTAGGGATGTCCGGGGGTGGGGGTTTCAGGGGTGGTGGGGGTGTCCAGGGGGTGGGGTGGTGTCGAGGGGGTGGAGGGGTTGTCCAGGGGGTTGGGGGCTGTCCAAGGGGGTAGGGGTGTTCGGTGGGCTATCCAAGAGGTGGGTCTATCTAGGGGGTTGGGGCTATCTAGGGGTTTGGGGAAATCCAAGGGGGTAGGGGTGTCCGGGGGGAGTTGTCCATGGGGTGGGGGGCTGTCCATGGGGGTGGGGGTGTCCAGGGGTGGGGAAGTCCATGGGGTGTGGTGGTGTCCAGGGGGGTGGAGTGGTTGTCCAGGGGGTTGGCGTTGTCCACGGGGGTAGGGGGTTTCAGGGGGTGGGGTTGTCTTGGGTGGTGGGGGGGGGGGGGGGGTTGTCCAGGGGGTGGGGGATGTCCTGGGGGTGGGGGTGTCTAGGGGTTGGGGTGGTTCCCAGGGGGTGGAGGAGATGTCCAGGGGTTGGGGGATGTCCAAGGGGGTTGCGGTGTCCGAGGGGGTGGGGTTGTCTAGGGGGTGGGGGTTGTCCAGGGTGATGGGGTGTATAGGGGGTGGTGGTGTCTAGGGGTGGGGTGGTGTCCAGGGGGTGGGGGTTGTTCAGGAGGTTGGGGGCTGTCCAGGGGGGTCTGGGGTGTCTAGGGGTGGGGGTGTCCAGGTGGGGTGGGCGGGCTGTCCATGGGGGTGTTGGGATATCGAAGGAGGTAGGGGGTGTCCGAGGGGGGTGGGGGGTTGTCCACGGGGGTGGGGGCTATCTATGGGGGTGGGGGTGTCCAGGGGTGGGGATGTCGAGGGTTTGGGGTGGTGTCCAAGGGGTGGGGGCTATCCAAGGGGGTGGGGGTTGTCCATGGGGGTTGGGTGTCTAGGGGGTGGGGGTGTCCATGGGGTGGGGTTGTGTCCAGGGGTGGAGGGTCTTTCCAGGGGGTCGAGGGTGTCCAAGGGGGTAGGGGTTTCTGGGGGGATGTCTACGGGGTGGGGTTGTCCAAGGGGTGGGGGTTTCCAGGGTTGGGGTATCTAGGGGGTGCAGTGGTGTCTAGGGGGTGGGGGCTATCCAAGGGGTTTGGGGGCTATCCAAGGGGGAAGGGGGTGTCAGAGGGCAGTTTTGGGTGGTGGGGGGATGTCTGTGGGGGTGGGGGTGTCCAAGGGTGGGGGTGTCTAGGGGTTGGGGTGTACATGGGTAGGAGGGAAGATGTCCAGGTGGTGGGGGTGTCCATGGAGGTTGGAGGTTTTCAAATGGGAAATGGGGTGTTTAGGGTGTGGGGGTGTTCAGGGGGAGTAGTGGGGCTGTCCAGGGGGTGTGGGGGCTATCCAAGGGGTGTGGGGGTGTCTAGGGTATGGGAGGGGGTGGTTTGGGGGTGGGAGTTTCCATCATGTTTTGGGGGATTTCCAAGGGGATAGGGGGTGTCCAGGGGTGGGCTGTCCGGGGGGATTGAGGGGCTATCTAGGGAGGTGTGGGGGGTGTCCAAGGATGTGGGGGTGTCGAGGGGTGGGGGTTTCCAAGGGAGGGGTGAATCAGTCATAAACAATCATCAAGTTATGTTTTGTTATTTATAGATTAAGAAATAAAGATAATGGGGTCTACCTAATCACACATACATTCAGGCACAACAAATCATCAAACATCAAATGTTAGTAATATCATTCAAAAATGTAAGAGATAAATATGTCTCTCATATCCATCACTATCAACTCTACCATCATCTGCCTCACCCATGTCCTCATTTTCATCCCCATCTTCATACATTCCCTCCTCAATGCCTTCCTCCTTGCCCTCGTACTGCGCCCCGACCTCCTCCTCGCCCTCCTCCTCCTCATCTCCCTACTCCTCCACCTCGACCTCCTCCTCACCCTCCTCCTCCTCTACCTCACCCTCATCCTTTCCATCATCTTGACCACTTCTATAATTTCCACCTAGAGCACCATATATAGAACACATCTACGATATATATTCATCACAAGATGTGATGGTCTCTAGTGGAAGTGTTGGGTGTAAAAATGCCATTAGTTTCATAAATGCAGTGTTAGCCCTAGAAGACTAATTTATCATATCTGTGGACCTTTTTGAAGAATATTCTTCATGTGCCTTACCTTCTTGAACTCAGTGGTACTACAAATCATACCTGAGGAATTCCAATAACTCATCAAGACTATACTCTTCCCAGGTCAGCAGTGTACTCTTCCAGGGTTCTCATATCCCAACACCTAATGTAAATGATTGTTTGGCCCAAAATTTTCTGGTTCCTAGGCATTAAGGGCTTCTAAAGAATCTTTTTACAAATATAAATAGATTATTATGTTACAAAATAGACATTAAAATTTTAAATCAACAAATTAAAACTTACAATCTGCAGCTGAGTCAGTTCATTAACCGCACTTCCATCTTTCTTCCATCTACTCAAGAAAAACAGTTTTGATTGAGGCTCATGTCCTTAAATATTCAATGTTTTCCTCTAAAAAGACATTTAATGTAGTAAGACAAGATTAAAAATAGGTTACCAATAATTAATTTCATAATTAAAATTATATAAAAAACTATCATACCAGCTTCCTCTCATTATCTGGCATCGTAGTACATCCCAATGTGTGAAGGTATTATGTAGCATCAATATTTTTTTATTTCATCTTGATGATTCCTAAATAAAATTAAATAATAAAAAAGGTAGTATTAATGAAAAGGAAAAAGGAAATTTTCATTTAAATACCTCAAATTCCCTTGATTCCTTAAACTGGGTAGTCGTATAATGAGTAATCATCTGTTGATAATGTTCTAATGAACAATAATTAATGATAGGGACTGCCTCTAACTCTGTGCCAACTCTACCACACCATCCAATATACAAATTGTGCTTATAGGCTCTCTAAAGCTTGCATAAATCCTTCAGACGTGCTGGTCGTGCACCCTCACCCTCGGGTAAATTAAACAGAAGCTGACACTGAAATATTAATTCATATAAATACAAAAAAAAATATTACATTAAATACAATAGATTTTTTACTCATATATCTTCCCAAGAATTATCCTTTACTTTATTTAGAAACTGTCTCCATGAGAGTGGGCTGACAAGAATGATGTCAGACTATTTGGAAAGTGTCTCCAAAAAACTTCGACATTGCTGCCCTATTTTTTCAATAATTTAACTATATTCATTGTAGTACACCATCAACTGCATGCAACGGTTCCACACTGCACGCGTGCGTGTATGCCCCCTCCCCTGCCTCCTATGAGTAGATGTATCTGTTATGAAAGAAAAAATATTTTATCAATACATGTTATAATGAAAATAAAAAATGGTATAAATATTTGTTAGGGTTGTATATATATACGTGTGGTGTCCCTATCAATGGGAGCTGCTGGATCCACATAAACTGAAGGAACACCCTATACAGGTGAAGTGAGTCCTAATGTATGCTCTCTAGGTACAGACTCTGGTGGATCAAGAGTTAAAGATGACGGAATACAAAAGCTGGGAGAGAAGGATGAAAAAATAAAAGAATTTGACATGGATGGATGGCCAAATGCTCGATGGGGAGTGGGAATCATCATCAAATATGGTAATGATGGGTGAGGAGGCTCAAATGTAAAATGTTGTTAAAATATGGGAGGCATAAATATCTCGTGTGTCCCTAATGACACAATGGGATCAGAATGTGGGATAGATTGTATGTCAGTGGGAGGGGCAGGTCTAATTGGGTATGCCGACCAGATCAGCTAGCTCTCATACCCCCCCCCCCCCCCCACCCTTGTGAGAACACCCTGAGTACTAGGACCACTAATAGGTTGTTCATCAAATAATTGTCCCCTAAGAGGTGGATCTTTCAAAAATGTTTAAAAAAATTAATCACTTAACATTATGTATTATTTAAATATATATATTTTAAATAAAATAATCACTATAGTCACTAGTGGTGGAATTCCCATGTCATCCATGCGATAATTGTTTTCAATTATCTTTTTTTGTCGCCTCTCTTTAATTGGTTGCATTTCTATCATTTGAAAGTGGAAGTAATTATAAAAGGATAAATAATGTGTAACCCAAAATACAAAATATATGAGAGGGAATAGGGGGATTCATGGATAATTTTACTATCCATTGTTTTAGGTGATATTGAATGAATATATAATGAATTCAATAAATCATACAAGATGTCATAAAAAATTAATTTTGAGTAGGGTGCTTATTTACTAAGTGTCATCAATCTATATATTATGAATGATTAAACCCTTAAGATAGTTGGATATGAGGATAAAAACATAAGAACAAGGATAATATATCTACCAGATTCATAAGGGGTAAAACACTTGACGAAATTAAGGAAAAATTTGATTTCTTTAGCCCGGGTAGATGATATAGGTTTCTATACATGTTTTTTAGAAGAAGACAAACCATCATGTTCATTACCTGGTGAAATTCTAAAGGGAGGTCTTAGAGTTATACTAATTTTATACATGGTCAATAAAACATTGAAATGTTCACCAAGTTAGAAATATTGGTTTCGTAGGGTTGAATATAGTTCAATTCCAAATTAAATAATGCAATTAAAATAAAATTGCAACCAATAAACATTGAAAATCACATAACGGTCAGGTTAGATACAAAATATTTTTAATCAATATTAAATCATTTTGAATAGTACCAACCTTAAAAACCCATGTTGAGCGAAACCAAAATAATTGAGATCATGGATGGATGATTCTATATATTTCTGACCACAGCTTCATGTTCACAATCAACTATGAAAATTGATCTATTTGAGTCATCAAAAGTAACAAATGGGTCTTTTCTAATGGTAGTAGGAATGGTGTTAATTCCATCATCAAAAAAATATCATGGAATTACTTCAATAATGACACCAAATTCCGGTCAAAGATGGTATTTGACATAAAAAAACTTATTTCTCCAATGATGCCAATTTATATAGTTCATTGGTAGCAAGAGTGCGAGTCATATCAATTACTCAAAATCCACAATATTTAATAAATTTTCCCTACCTCTTCATCTAATCAAACCACTATCATTTTATCATTGTGACTCATCCATGAGAGTAATAATCCAATATTATTATTTTTTTAACGACTCCATAATAACGAAAAGTTTCAAATCACGGTCTACAATCTGATGCACTAGCATAACCGTCTGTTGTTGAAGTAACCATAACACCATCATGTTGTGTTATCATGTTATTTCTTGTTCAATGATAATAAATTGTGTACCCATTGATAACAATTGATTTATAGTCACAAACCATGGTATTAGGACCAAAATCCAATGCTCTTATTTCCCTAGAGACAAATTCAGCAAGAAAACTCAATACCTGAAATATAAATGAATATTAAACTTAATTAAATATTATTTTAATTATTTTAAATAGTAATATTATTACCTTCAATTTTAACCAAGAATAAAACTCTTTGCTATACAAAGTCTCCCTTCTTCTCAAAGATAAAGAATGATGCTTCCTATTTATCATCGCTTTATGTTCCCTGTAGATAAGCATAAGAATATTTTAATATATATATATATAAGATATAAATATTAACTTTCCTTAAAAAATGTAGTCATTGAACAAATCAAAATTGAACAAAACTGTGTGATGTGCCATCTCCCGCTCTTCTAGGCTTAATGTCGTCAATGTATAAGATCTAGGAACCCCTCCTGTCTGAGAAAGTGATGGAAAACTGAGTTCAATTTTCTCGTACTGTACTTTTTTGTTTCTTATTCATCTGTTCATTATTGTAGTAACATGAGAAAAATACATAGAGAAGAAATCCATACATTCTTGATCCAAGTAACCATTCATGATAGAACCATCGGGATGATTCCTATTTTGGACATAAGACTTTAATGTTTATATATTTATTTCATTTGAATAAATCCAATGAAAATAAATAGGTCCCACTAGAATTATTTCGGTTGTAATATGGACAATCATAGGCAGTATGCATGTGAAAAATGATGGAGGACATATTTTCTCTAACTCCGACAAAATTAATGGAGCATATTCCAACTTTTTTTGAAAGAAATACTTGGAAAACTTCTTATCAAAAATCTCTCTAAAAAAATTGCACAACTGAATAACAGTCACCCTTACATTATTGGAAAAAAGATGACGAACATACATTAGAATCAACTCATGCAGAAGGATGTGATAATCATGAGTCTTCAATGATTTTAGCTTTAAATCTCTTCTGTTGACCCATTTAGATATGTTGCTTGAATATCCATCAAGAACATTAATAGTCTCTGGTACTTCCAGAAATTTATTTTTTCTATAGGTTTTATCACATAATAAGAACATGTAACTTTTCATTTATTTTTAATCGTACACACAGGATTCAATTCGGGTCTGATTCCCCAATCCACCATGTCACGTTGAGACCATATATCATCTTTTTTCTTTCCCTTAACATTTAGAAGAATCGAAAGTAACATTTCACATATATTTTTTATGTGAAATACGTCTAAGCAATGGAGTAAAAAATTGTTTGACCAATAAGGAAAATGAAAGAAGATACTTCTCTTCTTCCAATTGTAACTGGTTTTAGTGGAAACAATCTTTCTCTTTCCAGATTTCTTTTTACCCATCCCAAATAAAAAACCGAAATCTTTCAATTCATTAAGCACATTATTTCCAAACATACGCTGAGTTGGACCATCGGTCTCTATGGTATTTTAAAATCTTTAATGATTATTTCTATATCTATGGTCCATTGGAAAGAATTTTCTATGTCCTATAAAACTGAAACTACAGTGATGTTTCAAGCTTTTGGACCGTGTATTCTTCATACAAACTAGACATGATAGTTTTCCCTTCATGCTCCATCCATAAATCATTTCATAAGAAGGAAAATCATTGATCATCCACGTAAGCACAGAACGCATCTGGAATATGTCTTTCGAACATGCATCATATGAGCGCACACCCACATCCCAAAAAAATCAACTACTTTATAAAAGGTTGCATGTATATTCTAATATCATTGTTGGGATCAGAAGGTCCAAATATGAGTATACTCATGAAAGTGAATGGTTTTTTCATACACAACCATGGAGGAAGGTTATAAATGTGTATAAAAACCAGCCATGTGATGTGGGACGTAAGAATATTCCCAAATAGTTTAAAATAGTAACATGAAAGACCCAACCTCACATTATGCACGTTAGCTGCAAAATCAGAATATCGAGCATCAAATCTCTGCCATGCAAATCCATCTTCTGGGTGAACCATCTCATCATTAGTCTTCTCTCCCTCATTATCATGTCATCACATTTTTATTGTTATTTCATCAGACATAGAAAGATTATAGAGTCTGGGGATCAATGGAAAGTGTTTCATTACTTTATGTGGCACACAGGATGGTGTTCCATTATCTTTTGGCTTCCAGTATGATTTGCCACATTTTATACAATCATTTAGTTCAGTCGTTTCCTCCTAGAATAAACTACAATATTTCGGGAAAGCATGAATTTTTTTTCTTGAAAATCTATGTTCCTCAACTAACTTCCATGCCATATAGTGGTTTGAGGGAATATATGCATCATCTATGAGAAAGTCCCTCAAGATGGTAAGAAAGTAACCAATGGAAGTACTAGAAATCCCATACAAATATTTCCTATGAAATGATTGGATTAAAAATTCCAACTTTTTCATTCTACTGCATTGTTGATATATTGGATTCATGGCAGCATCATTCAATTTTTTCACCCTGAAAACATAATCATTTTCATTAGATGCATCATGTGTGCTCATATAAAAAACTTCTTCGGTCGGAATCCTTTCTTTTTCATGATTACACATAAACAAAAACTGGTAATATAAAAAATTCTACAATCCTGTCCTCTCATTTGGATCATCAGCAATTTGATATTTCATTTTCTCCCCATTGGGATCCCAGACAGATTAGTTTGCTTGAAACCCATTTTTGGTTATGTGGTAGCTGAATTCTTCACGACTCAAACAAGGTATTCCAACAAAATTTTAGTAGGGAAAGTGTATGTGACCACTATCTAAAGCATTGTGAAATGAAAAATCTAAAAATATCCCCAAATTATTTTGAAAATCAGTTGAGATCTGATTGGTTTCAGACATCTGACTTCTCTCCATTCAGTAAAAAATATTGTTATATGTCATTTCGTCAAAATCATTTCAATAAAATTGAAGTTCCATCAAAAATATATTTAATTAAATGACAATTGTTCACTTTATATGAAACTATAACTGACACACTACTCAATATGTGAATCATAAAATGAAAGAGAAAAAATACTGTATTTATAACAAAATAACTTTGAAGAACTATACATGAGTTTACAAGACCATATACACTTGTGGAGGAGAATTATTCAGGGGCTGAGTAAATTTTATATTGAAGAAATTCTATATATTAGTAGATTATTTGAGTGATCACATACACTGCCCAAGGGGTGGGGGTGTGCATGGGTGGGGGGTTGCCTCAAGGGGTGGGGGATGTCCAGGGGGAGGGGTATCCAAGGGGGTGGGGCGGTGTCCAGGGGGGTTGTCTAAGGGGGTGGGTTGTCATGGGGGGCTGTCCAGGGGGTGGGGTTGTCCAGGGGGTGGGGGGATATCCAGGGGAGTGGGCTATCTAGGAGTGGTTGTCCAAGGGATGGGGGGTGCCAAGGGGGGGATTTCCAAGGGGGTTGGGTAATCCATGGGTGGGGGCTATCTAGGGGGTGGTTTGTCCAAGGGTGTTGTCCAAGGGGGTGGGGGAGTCCAGGGAGTGGGGGCTATCTAGGGGGTGGAGGGTTGTCCAAGGGGGTGGGCTGTCCAAGGGGTGGGGGCTACCCAATAGGGGTGGGGGTGTCTAGGGGGCGGTGGGTGTCCAGGGGGTTGTCCAAGGGGGTGGGTTGGGGTGTCCAGGGGAGGTAGGGGATGTCCATGGGATGGGGCGTTGTCCTTGGGGTGGCAGGGTGTTCAGGGGGTGGGGGAGTCTAGGGGTGGGGGTCCAAGAGGTGGGGGGATCTCCAAGGGGGTGGGGGTGTCCACCCCCAACTAGGGTCGTAGAATCCAATCTCTATCCAATTTTATCATGATTTCAAGCCTATTATAGATGACTCAAACTATTGTTGGTGTAAACCATGAATATAATACATATAAATCACAAAACACCTAATTGTAAACACACCTCCAAATATCATATGTGGATCGGATTTTATCTTCCACTATAAATATCATACGTATATTCTAAAAACAAAAACCTAATTATAAACACACCTCCAAATTTTTATCTAGGTATGTGGCTTATTGATTCCTTGAGAGGCTAGATAAGAGATAATTCTAGGTTGGGATACAAGGTGTATGTTTTCAAAATTTTGTGTGTGTGTCAAATATGATCATATGTATATTGTTTAGGCATATGTGACATGTTATGATGGAACACTGCTCATGGGAGTATGAGCTTTGATGTATCATTAAATGATATAGAGTTGTACGAATGTTAAATTTGTATGAGATCAATATGGATAGTGGATAAGAACCTGAGTGGGATTTCTTTATAGAGATAACTTCTTCTTGGAAGGGTAAGAGTGAGTGTTGGTATGGAACTTCAAGAAACGTCCTAACATGTGAAAGAAACTATACATTGGTTATATGTGATTCATATTTGTTTTTTTAGAGTATCGGAGTGGACAACCCACCCCCCTCCCTGGACTACCCCCCACCCCCTCCCTAGACAACCCCCTCCCCCACCACCACCACCACCACAGCCACCCCCCAACCTAGATATCCCCCTATATCCCACCTGGACTCCCCCCACCCTTCCTGGAAAGCCCACCCCCCCTCCTCCCCAGACAACCCACACCACCCTCCATCACCTGGATAGCCCATCCCCCACCCCCCCTTTGACAGCCCCCCCCCCCCCTTGATAGACCCCCCCCCCCCCACCTGGATAGCCCACCCACCAGCACCTGGACAGCCTACCCCCCTCCCTGAATAGCCCACACCCCCTCCCCTATAGCCCCCCTACCACCTGGATATCCCCCCCCCCCACGTAGACATCCCACACCCCCCCTGGACAGCCCGTGCCCCCTCCCACACCTGGATATCCTACCCACCACCCCCTGGACAGCCCACCCCCTCCCTAGATAGCCCATACCCCACTCCCTTGCATCCCCTACCCCTAGAAGCCCCCCTGGACACCCCCCCCCCCCACCCCCAACCTAGACACCCTCCCACTACCACCACCTCCCCACTTGGACAACCCACCCCCCAGGACAGCCCACACCACCACCCCCCACCCGGACAGCCCACCACCCCCTGGATAGCTTCCCCCCCTTCCCCCACCTAGAATGCCCACCCCTACCCCTGGACATCCCACCCCCCCAGGATATCTCACACCCCCTCCCCCACCTGGACACCCCACCCTGACCCCCTGGACATCCCACACCCATCCTTGGGCATCCCATACCCCCCTCCCCACACCTCTGTATCCCCCTATACCCCCATCTATCCCCCTAACCCCTGTAACCCCCCCCTGTAGCCATGCTTAGGTTAATTTTATTTAAAACCATTTACTTATTAAGAAAGGAAAACCATCATGCATTATCCATTTCATTCCAATCAACCCATTCCATTTATCTAAACATGAAAAATTCAATTTATCAAAACATCACAAATTCAATTTATCAAAACATTACAAATTCTATTTATAGGGCTCTATGGGTTGCTTAGGAAATGTCATTGGGGAAAGGGGAAATCACCTACATTGTTAATTCCAATTTAAAAATTGTTACAAGCACTTAGGAGGTGTGGTGGTGTCTCAGAGGTACGATGGTGTCCAGGGGGGCTGTCTAAGGGGTTGGGGGTTGTCCAAGGGGGTGGAGGGTGTTCAGGGGGTGGGGTGTCTTGGGGGATGGGGGTCTTGGGGGTGGTGGTTTCTAGGGGTGGGGGTTGTCCTAGGGGGTGGGGATGTCGTGGGGGTGTCCAGGGGGTGGGGGGTTATCCATGGGGTGAGGGGTGTCCAAGGGGTGGCTTGGGGATATCTAGGGGGTGGGGTGTCCAGGGGTGGGGGAGGGGGCTGTCAAAGGGGGTAGGGTGTCCAGGGGGTGGGGTGGGGTTTGTCTAATGGGGGGATGCCCATGGGGGTTTCCATGGGGGTGGGGGCTTTCTAGGGTGGTGGGGGTGTCCAGGGGGTGGGGTGGAGGTGTTCAGGGGTGGAAATACCCATATAATACCTTAAAATTTAGCTATAATCAATCCAACCAACATCACAATTCCAATCCATCACCCAACCAATAGCCTATTCATCCTGAATATCAATACCCTTCCCATTATTCCTTGAATAAAAACTATAAATTCAAAATCCAAATCCAATTTTCAACTAAACTAATGTTTATATAAACTACCATATCACCCTGCTAAAAAAATTGAAAACCACCTACACCACTACGCCAACCATCTCCAATTCATTCAAATGGACCATCATTATATCCATTACCCACATTGAGACCATATTACTAAACAAACTCATTACCATCATTGAAGTGTAGAACAAAAAACAGAAAAAAAAATCAAAGTGATCGGTATGCCACAGACCGTAGGAATCACAAAATTTTTCATGATACTCTCTCATTTAACCCATAATTTTAATAGAAACATGGTTCAAGAGGAACATTTAACCCCCCTAAGAAATAACAAGTCGCAATAGAGAGATTCATGAGACGAAGGCCTCATACTTTTAATGGATAATCTGATTCCTCAATTGACAAACAATGGATCAACTCCATTTAGAATATCTTCTCCATCCTTCAATGTTTTGAAAAAGATAAGGTTCATCTGGATGATTATCGTATGGAGGGTGAAGCTAATAAATAGTGGACATTGATCAAAAATAAGAATTCTGAGGAGGATATCGAGGTGTTGGAATGGAAAGATTTCCAGAAAATGAATCTCGAAAAATATTTCTCTCACACCCATTGACTTAATATGGAAAGGCACTTCCTTTCCCTCAAGAAAAAAATGGAGAATCTGTCAGAGAATATGAGGAAAACATCACAAGGCTTTCATGATTTTCTGTCAGCTTTTTTGTTACCCCAGAATGCAAGGTTGACTGCTTCTTTTGTGGGATAAAACCTAGCCTACAAAAAACCCTAGCGATCCATGACTTCGAGAGCTATGAGGAAATTGTCTGATGTTCCCTCAAAGTCTAAATGGATATCGATGAATCTAAGGGGTATCAATGGTATAATAAGTGTAAGGAGGACTTAATTCTAGAATTATTATGGATAATTCCAACGGAGAATGTAAAATCTTACACCCCACTTGACAATGGTGCAAAAAGACGCACCTTGGAAATTGCATGAAGGGGATGACGAAATGCTTTAGGTGTGGAAGAGAAGTTCACTTGGACATTAACAGCCAACAAGAAAAACCCATGGCTCCTAATGGGGAGAGTAATGCTCCGTTTTACCCTCAACTCATTTTTCATTCCTTCAATGGCAAAGAACCGAGGAAATTTTCAAACTAGTGCCCTAAGCCATGGTTTTTCAGAGGAAAAAAATAACCTCCAAGGTAGAAAGGGAAATTTTTTTCCATCACTGCTTCCAAAGTGAACCCTGAAAACAAAGTGGTGACAGGTACTCTTGTCATTCATTCAACAATAGAGAATGTAATTTTTGATTCTGGTACTACACATTATTTTGCATCCCAAAATTTCAGTTCTACGAATTCTTTTGTATCCCGAAAGTTCAGTAGAACAATCCCAACACCACCAAAAATCATGGAATTAAAGATTTCGGTGAGAATGGAAAATGTGGAAATCATTGTAACCCATGAATATATCACCTCCCCTATCATAAGTTTCGGATTGAACTTCTAATAGAATGCCATCATACTCTTATTGGAGAAATTTTATTCAATTATTTGCATGGATTTTCTTTCTCTATATAGTGCCAACATAAATTTCCGTGAGAGAGAAATCACTCTCCATATGGTGAATCGACTCTCGATTTGGCACAAGTGAAAGAAGGAAGATGAATCTTATTTACAACCATCATCTCAAGTGTGGATATTACTACCCTATGAGCACACGTATCTGGCTCAGATGATTGAGTCTAATGAAGAAACCATCCTTGAAGTCATGGCTATTGTGAGGGAATTTGCTAAAGTGTTTCTCGAGGAATTTTCTAGTCTTCCTCTTAGAAGAGATGTTGAATTATCAATAAATATTATACCTAGGGAGATGAAAATATCCAAGACTCTATATAGAATGGTTTTTTTGGAGCTTGAGGAGATGAAGAAACAACTACAGGAGAATCTAGATAAAGGGTTTATACACCCAAGTGCTTCACCATGGGGTGCACCAGTCTTCTTCATCAAGAAGAAGGATGGGTCAATGCACTTTTTCATTGATTATCGTGATATTAAAAAATCACAATAAAGAACAAGTATCCTCTGCCACGAATTGATGAATTGTTCATTCAGCTGCATGAAGCACAATAATTCTGTAAGGCGGATTTGTGGTCAGGATATTACCATGTAAGGGTGAAGAAGGAGGATATCACCAAGACTGCTTTTTGTACAAGGTATGGGCACTATGAATTCATAGTAATGACTTTAATACTCACTAATTCTCTATTAATCATTATGGAATTGATGAATAGAGTCTTTAGATATTACCTCAAAACATTTGTGGTAGTATTTATAGATGATATGCTAATATACTCTAAAACTAATGAGGACCATGAGGAGCATCTAAGCATTATAATAGAGACCTTGCGAAAGGAGAACCTCTGTGAAATGTAAAACAAGTGTGATTTCTAGTTTAATGAGGTCTCATTCATGGTTAATATCATCATAAGAAATTGGATATCTAAGGATCCCTCCAAGACAACTACAATTGAGGGATGGTTGAGGCCAACATCGATTATAGATATTCATAACTTCTTGGGGTTAGCTGGATGTTATCATCGATTTGTGGGAAATTTATCACGACTGTCAAATCCTCTTACTAAGATAACATGGAAGGGAGTCAAGTTTTCTCGGAGTGTTGAATGTGAAGAGAGTTTCAAGGAGTTGAAAAGGAATCTTATCACTGCGTCAGTGCTCACAAAACCCACAAGGAGAGATATTTTTGTGGTATTTAGTGATGCTTAGAAGAAGGGCATGAGATGTTTGTTGAGGAAAAATGACAAAGTCATTACCTATGCTTCAAGTAAATTGAATTTTCATGAAAAAAACTATCCAACACATGATCTGGAGTTGGATACAGTAATCTTCGATTTAAAATTTTGGCAGCATTAACTCTTTGGGGAGAAGTGTGAAATATATACGGATCAAAAAATCCTCAAGTATATATTCACATAGAAATAGTTGAACATGCACCAACGAAGATGGTTAGATCTGATCAAATATATGACTTCTCAATACATTACCACCCTTGGAAAGTGAACAGGGTGGTAGATGCTCTAAGTAAAATGGACCCAACAATTCTATCATTGATGATAATTGAAAAGTATACAATCTTATTAGATTTGATAAAGATGGACATGGGAATCATAAATAAGGGAACATCATCAATACTTTCACAAATGATTTCTCAACTGTCTCTTTTGGAAAGGTTAAAGGATGATCAAAAGGATGATGTGGTAATTTAGAAAAAGGTGGAAACTATTAGAAAAGGGAAATCCTCAGATTTCAATGTCAATGAAGAAGGAATTGTGAGATTTGGGTCAAGAATATGTGTTCCATCAAATAATTAGTTAAAGAAGGAACTTTTGGATGATGCATATAGATCTAATTTCTCTATTCATCCTGGGAACACAAAGATGTATCAAGATCTCCAATAGCATTATTAGTGGGATAACATGAAGATGGAGATTGTTGAGTACACGTCAACGTGCCTGGTATGTCAAAACATGAAGGTTGAGAGATTGAAGTCTAATGGGGTGATGCAACCATAACCCCTACCAACATGGAATTAGAAGAACATCACCAGGGACTTTATCACTGAACATCTAAATACATTCAAAAGAAACAATGATATATGGCTTGTTATGGACCTTCTTACAAATAATATAAACATCATTGCAATTCAAGAGGATTTCTCATTGGATCAAGTGGCATGGATATACATTAGAGGTGTGTTAAGGATTCATGGAGTTCCATTATTGATTGTATCCAATAAATATCTAACATTCACCTCTGTATTTTGGAAGAGTCTTCAACATGCTCTGGATACTAAGCTGAACTTCAACACGGCTTATCACCCTCAAACTAATGTCCAATATGAGTGGACTATCCAAACACTTTAGGACATGTTGAGAGAATACTCAATGGACATTAAATGAGGATGGGATCAAAATATTCCTCTAATTGGGTTCTCTTACAACAACAGTTTCCACTCAAGCATCCAAATGGATCCTTATGACGCCCTATATGGGAAGTGGTGTAAAACACCAGCATGTTGGGATGAAGTTGGTGAGATAATCCACCAAGGTCCAAAAATGGTCAAAAAAAATTTGGAAGGTTAAGACCATCCAGCATCACATTAGAGCTTCTAAGATTCAACAAAAGAGCTATGCTGATAATCATCTACAAGACCTATAGTTAGATGTCAGAGACATGGTATTCCTCTACATATCACTATGGAAAAGGGTTATGGGATTTTTCAGGAATGTAAATCTTAGTCCAAGGTACATCATCCCTTTTGAGATCCTTGATCCCATTGGATATGTGACCTATTGACTAGAACTTCCACCAAACATATCTCAAGTACATGATGTATTCCATGTATCACTCTTAAGGATGTACATACCTCATCCATTACATGTACTCAATCTATAGGTGGTACCATTGGAGAATTACCTCTACTATGAAGAGAATCTTGTGAAGATCATATGTTGTAGAGAAAAAGTTCTACAAAATATGACAATGCCCCTCATCAAGGTGTTGTGGAGAAACCCAAAATTGGAATAAGAGACGTGGGAATCAGAGGAAGTGATGAAGCAGAGTTACCCTCATCTATTTTAGTGTGGGAAAAGAAAATTTTGATAAAGAAATTTCTTAATGGGGGAAGGTTGTAACGAACCAAAATATTGTTAATGAAAATTTCTCTTGATCTAATTAAATTTATTATTATGTGAAATAGTTATGTAAAACATATGAACTTCCTTGGTTTTATGTTTTTTTATTTTTAAATACCATTAAGAATTGTGACCATTTCTAATATATATGTTGAACAGTGATCAAAAGATTAGAATAAATAAACAGCATTAAAAAATCCAATTTACACAGACAAAGAAACTAATGGCCTCATATAGTAGGATTTCCCCATACGAAGCCCATTTATAGGAGCTATAAAAGAAGGTTTCATCATTGGAATTCACTCTTGACCAAGCCCAAGTTGAGCTTAATCACGATAAGCTCAAACAGAACCACCTATGGGAGAAGTGTAAGTTGATAGAGATTACCACCCGAGCGATGTTATCTGAGCCACCCCAAGATTATGTCACCATCGCACACCTTACCCTTCAGTCTTATGTAGGTGTTATAAGGGGTTAGGTAACAAAACCTTAGTGCTATGATTATTTGGTTTTTTTATATAATAAATAATATACATTCATTTTTTTATTGTTACTTTGTAAATTGTTTTTAAAGAGAAAATAGTATTTTTAGTTAATATTCAATTAAGATATATGTTTTGATGAATTAATGGATTTTTTGAACTAAATAATATTTTAATGAAATATTATTACTATATTACGTTTTATTAAATATAAATGATCGTATAAGTTTTTGTGAAAACAATATTTCGGTTTGAAAGCCATTTTTGTCAAAACCCATGAATTTTCGATAAATTTTAGTTTTAATTTTGAATGTAATAATTAAAATATTTAGAAAATTATTTAGATAAAATGAATATTATTCTTGGAATTAGGACATCTATATTATCCAATGGTAAATGTTTCATAATTTCTTGAGATGGTAGAATTTTTGGGTTCAAATTAAATACTGTTTAATTATATAATGTGTTTCCTGATATCATAATGACCAAATAGTGATGTAATAAAACAATCTAAATTATATTTTCGTCTAATATATATTTTACCATTAAAATAATGTGATTTAATGTTTGTTTTATTGATTTTACAAAGCCTTAGTGCATCCTCCAAGACTTATAAAACATTTTAACTTTTTCAATTGATTTTCTTGAGAGTGTGACTCACCTACACATAAGAAAGCCTAATATTTTAAGATGTATGACCATTATACTTATAAAATAACTTTTTACACTCCAATTTGGAAAAAATAGTGTAAAAAACATGGGCTGGTTTGTGGTTTTAATTACTTTAATGTGAGGTGTCCAAAACCTAAATAATAAAGTATTACCTCTCTTTTCCTATATAAACCCACCCATGATCCCACTTTATCATCACTAAAAGCCTTTGGATCTCGACCAATATACTCCCTTATCTCTCTATAATACTCTCAAGGCTCCCCAAACTCCAAAAAATCCTCTCTCAAGACTCTCTCAAGCCTTTGGGATAACTCTTCCATGTTAGGTATTTTTACTTCTTTCTCATTTTTGTCCAAATTTCATTATGTTGTTATACCCTTTGGTTTTCAATTAAAATTGATAGGGTATGATTTAAAACCTCCCCCATAATTCCCTAATTATGTTTTAATGATGATATAACCCTTTATATCTCATAAATTATTCCCATGTACACCTATTATCATGCCAAAATTCCATAAGGGATTTCTCTCTCTTCATTTACATTGAAGTAATTATTTTGTATTATGAATCTAAATTACGTTAAATATGTTGGGAAATATTTTTATATGACCCAAATACTATATATTTCATGTACATATGATTAGAAATCCCTTTCTCTCTCATAAAATTTTTTATCAACTCCTATGTCATGCCGTTATGCAACCGATATTGCACCGTGATTTTCCAAGACAAAGTCATTGTGTAGTGAATACCATGCCTGTTTCTCTATCAAGGGTATTCACCTTTATGAAATTTTACTTATTAATTAAAAAATTTCATGTATGAATTCCACATTCCTTTATCATGGAATAAATTATTATGTTTAATGAATCCATGTTATATGATCCATGTGGCACACATATGCATGAAATGAAATGATTAAGAAGGGTGCTCCCTAATAGCGATCCATTACATTGGGTAAATATTAGTATCATGATATGTCAAGTAAAATTAGAGTATACTCATGCTGATTCAAGTACAATAAGAGTTTAATCATTCTCCATGTGCAATAGTCCTTGGCTCATGCTAATATCATGTTAAATGTTGTTTCCACATTTCCATGTTATAATAATCATGTTATATCATGCCTTTATGTTCATGTTTCTCTTATGATCCATTGATTTTCCTAGTGCCTAACATTTATTTTATTCTTAATGTTATTCCTTTTTGATCCCTTACTAGCCTTTATATCTCACCCTTTTATTATGCATGTCCCCAAGTTATCCCACACAATGCTAAGTACGAAGGAATGATGTGGTCTTGTAGAAGAATTTTTCAACCAAGATGTTGTGTTTTATGTTTTAAGTTGTTATGTAATGTTCATAAGACACAAAGAAACTAGAAATCTTGATATTCTATGTTGTATCACATGAAGGTTTTATGTAATAAATTATGTTTAAGTGTAAAATAAAGAGTAGGGTTGTTATATTAGAAATCTAAAAGATACACTTATTTTTATTATAAATTCAATCATAAAAATTTGAATATGTTTTGGTTTGATAATATCATAATTATTTTCCTTATTTATACAATAACAAACATCCTTTTTTAATATTTAAGTAGTGAATGTTTGGATTTTTATCTTCCCAATTACTTATCTTCTTCTTCGATAAAATATCAAAAGTTAATTTAGTATCAGTTTTCATTTTTTCTTTTCGGGGTAGTAAATATTTAGTCAATTAAATCGCCCCACACATTGAATGTTAATTCATAAAAAAATGATATTTCGTAATCATAATACACTGAAAACTATAATATGTTGAAATCTAATATTCTTTCATGCTTGAGTCGCAAGATCATAGAACCTTATTCATGAAAAGAACATCATAAATTCATTTCATAATCATTATTCATATGTAACACAAATTGCATGGGTCATTTCAATATTATAAACCATATAATATATAAGATGGTTTTTATTATTAATTTCTGTTTTTTTTTACATTCTTTTTTATTCATTAATATTCATTCATGTATGAATCTACATTCACATATAAATAAAAGTATGCATGTTCTATTCACTTTATCCATTATTTCTTCTCATATGTAGATTTATGAAAACTTTTTTTTCAATGTTCAATTGTGTTTCTCCTTATCTATTTGAGAAACATATTTATATGATCATTTTCTAATTATATAACAGTTTTTTCTTATAAAATAGACTTGTGTGCTTAGTGTATATGGTTACGTCCTCCCTCGTACAACACAATCATTGTGTGACAATTCTCATTTTCTATGATGTATCAATAGAGTAAACTCATGGTGTTCACTTCACATAATATACTTGGAGTGTAATAATCAAAAACTTATTTACAAAACTATTCTTCATATCAGAAGATAGATTTGTGTAACCAATTCTTCAAAAAATTGAGTTTTTTTAACACAAAACGAAGTATTGTTGTTCTTCTTCTTCATGAAATAGTGAAAAGTTCTTCTTTACTCCTTGGGTGATTATAAAACTCCCCTATATTCATAGATTAGGAGGCCCATGTAACTCCACTTTGTCACATAAGATAGTTCATATATATGATCTATTTTTTAGATAAATGATAGATATTAAGAGATGTGGGAATGGTAGCATATTTTACTCCTAGAGGCTTCAGTATTTCGGGGAAATAATTAGAACCTCTACTTCGATCATTCACTGAATCAAATCCTAACTTTTTATTTTGTGTGAATGTCGGATAATAATATTACTAAGGATTTTGATAGTTAAAATATTTTATACATTAAGGATATAGAACATAATGGAATCCCATTTTCTACAATGAAAACTCTCACAATGATTATATCATGTGCCTGTGATGAAATCATGTAATAATTTTAAATCATGAACTCAATCATGAAAATCACAAGCATGATCATCCTTCTCCAACATTTTTTGAATTTTGAGGTTTTATCTTCTTTGAACTCTTGATCATATGAGCATCATAGAAACCATGCATGATGATTCAAATCATTTTTAGTGTGAGATCTTAATAAAATACTCAAGATTTTTGTGAGTGAGAATGAAGGCTTCGTGGCATGGAGGACATCCAATGATAAAGTCATCTATAAAGAAGTTTGAGGTTGATGATGAAGGAACAATTTGATTAGATGTCCTATATTAGTTCCATCTAATGTCCCATGTTATGTTTATATGTTTTTAACATGGGAATAGTAACATGCTTCTATATACAATTACATATAGGCACTCAGTTTCATGGTTCTAAATAAATAATATTGTTCTTACTACCTCTCAAGTTATGGTACCGGGGTCATATCCTGGATAAAATTCACCCATGTAATGTCAGGCTATCCCACACACATTCACGGTCCCCTGGGCACCCCTTTTCCTGATATGTGAATTCCATGCACACCAGCCCATGTGCCCGATGCAGGGGAACTATGCTCCCATAAACTTATTCCTCTATATCTCGATATACTTGTTGAATACTTTCCAAGTGGTTGACCCAGGCACCCCACAAGTATGGTTGAGGTGGTCCCTACATTTATGGCTAATGGTTGGTCAATGTTTTTCTGAAATTCCTATAAAAAAAATTTGGATTATCATAAATTAAAAACAACATACCCTCCTCTTATTCATAATTCATGGTCACTTTAAAACAACTCTTCGTGAAATAAAAATTCAATTTCATGGTCCTCTTCTTCAAATTACTATTAAAAAATAAAAACTTTCATGATCTTCTTCATTGTTGTAAAAAATGTGTCATGTCAATTCTCTTAGTGACCCATTTATTTTGAAATTAGGACCAATTCAAAAATCATCAAAGTTATAAACTCAAAGACTTCATAAGAACATCCTTAAGATTCTAATACATAATTATTAACTTATTCATCCATTGATCCAATATATATTTCTATTTTTTATTAATCTTTAATATCATGGATACTACAACTGAACTTACACTAGATTCTTCCTTACATATTCATCATATTCGCATTAATTAAATAGATTTATATTTCAATTACCACTATTACAAACCAATAATAACCATTGAAAAAAATTCAAAAAAAAATACACAATTTAGGATCATCAATAAATTCCATGAAAATAATTAATAATGTCCCCAACTATCAATGTTAAAAAAAAGAACTAATAAAGGATCCCCGTATGAGTGGTAAAAAAACTTCCAATGAAGGGAGGATTTTATACATGCTTTTTTATAACTGATAAATTGTAGCATGATCATGTAGTAGTGTTATATGAACCATTGTCTAGGATTATATATGGATGAATTCGTTCATTTGGGTGTATAATCTCATTTAGTCATAATAGTTGTATTGAATGATTGATAACGACACAATGTGATAGTGTAAGAGGATGTGAATTAGTGTGTCTTGACCAGCAAGTAATGTGATTTTATATTTTATATACAAGGCATGTTGGATAACATAGTAATATGAAATTTATTTTTAAATAATGATAATGATGTTATTTTTTCTTATAATCATGGGTGTGTTCCCTATTATATTTCCATGAACATAAAATACATCTAAAAATTGATATTTTTTATCTTACATTAATTAACAGTTTTATATAAATAAATGAAAATTGATAAAAAAAATATATTTTCTAAGGAATTAATGTAGTGGGTTGAAAATTTTCTATAAAATTAGAAAAATTTCCACATGGGAGTATTGATATCAATCTAAGACAATGAAAAGATTTGAAGGAAATTTTTTTAAACAGATCACTTCAAAAAATAAGGTTTAATGATAATGGATGTTTGAAAATGAAAGGTAAAAAAACAAGGGCAATGAAATATATACAAAGAGTGGTTCGATTTTCTATTATGGGTTATCTAATAGAGAAACATAACCACTTTTAAATAATATTAATTGATAACCCTTTTATCTTCTAATACACTCTCATTATTTGTTTGTAACCCCTCTTGAATAAATGCATTATTTTTCTTATAGGAGTTGGTATCCTAGATCCATCTATGTTTACTTTGGATTTCATTTATATTAAAATAAGTAGTTATTAATTAAAATATCTTATTACATTTAATTCATTATTCATCATGACATTAATGTAATAACATCTCAAAGTATCTATCGTATTGAAAATATCATAACAGTTATCCTCCATGATGAAAACCTTAAAATTTTATGATGATGTTCATAAAACTATTTCAAATTTCAGATAAGATTCAATGATGGGGCACAATTAATATTGACCATTAGGTGTGAGTACTCATAATATGATGAGATGATATCTCATGAAGTTTGCACTTGGTAGACTCAAAATGGGAGATTATATAAACATGCCCTCCACTAGAAATTACACTCGTTTATGTGTCATTTGATATTATTATCTTCGAGAATGTATAGTGGTACTTATATTTTAATATTATTATTAATAAATTTCATGACTCACACAAAAATATTTATTATTTTAAACCATTATGATAATATTTTATAGTGAGTTTGGGTATGTTGGGTGTGTCACTGTTTTGGGAGGAAACATCGTGTCGCTCGAAGATTGATTATAGGGGTAGAATTTTGTGAAATCATCCATGTTGGGTTTTATATTTTTAAACAATTTCTAATGAGTTTATTCATGGAACTAGAAACACCCAATGGTTCTATATACACAAGGGAACTTCTTTTCCAAAGGTAGGTTCTCATTGGGGAGTTTAGAAAACTATACATAAGAACTCTTATTGGTCTTGAAGATGGGAGGTTGTGCTCATCACACCATTTTGGGGGGAATTATTGGATAATTTGGGACTATATTATAGATTTAGGAAATTTTAATGAATCCTTCATTAATACCCAAGTATTACATGGGTCTCCCTTTAATTGATAATCAATTATTAGCATGTGTGAATCTTAGAATCATCTATACGTATCTGAGGTTCTTCATCAATGGAGACATTTGTATGTATCTGAGGTTCTCCATCAATAGTATCTTCCTATATAATAATTATAGATATTTTTAATGTTATTACCAAGATTATAGTTTTCTATCCACATAGTGGGGAACTCTATAGTGTATCGACAAATAGGCAGATGGATGTTTTTTGTTTTTGAGATTGAACCCATGAATGGGATTCCTATATATCCTTATAAAAGGAATATGAACCCACATAGTTTGGTGCCACTTAATGGGTCACATAATTACATTTAAGGTCATGTAATAAGGACCTAACCATAAAATTTAATGTCATGTGGAAGGGGATTCTAGGAGAAAGTGTCCTAGTCAATGTTTGTAGTGGGATTTATTTCAGGGCATCCCTGGGAACCAGCAAGGGGTGTGGATTCTCAGGTTACATAAGGCCCGAAAGGGAACATGGTCTACAGAGAATATAGTTGATTTGAGGTGTTGGGTTTTCAACTTAGGTAGGATTCCTATTTTCCCATTGGGAAGGAAATCAAATTATACCTAGTTTAGTTATGGGGATCCACACCTAGAGAGGCTCAGGGAACATTTGTCTCGTAGGGGAGTATAGCACTTTGAAAGGATTAATTTGGGTCTTATTCCTAAAAAGGATGACCTATGAAAGGGGAAATGATGTATGTATCTTATCATGGTTTTTTTGATGCTTTTTTGGGTCTTACACCTTTAGAGGAGACCCATTGATCTCAGGCATTAGGTAAGAATCATGCAAATCCAAATAATGAAAGTAATTTGATTTCTTGTTGTTCAATTAAGATATATATTGAGGCTTATTCCTGAGGAGGCTTACCTTTAGGTTTTATTGGGACTTAGATTTTGAATGATGCACATTGAGATAGACTTTATGTAATCATATTATATATACTGATCGTGGAAGGAATCATAGTTCTCATAGTTCAATTAGGCTGGATGTCGGGGCTTAATCTTCAGTAGGGTTCCATTTTATAAGATTTTGGTTCCTATGAAAAATAAAAGTCTTGTGGGTTTATGGTTGGGGATTATACCTAATTAGTATTCCCTAGGTTAAGGTTGGGGATTACACTTAGAATGAATCCCATTATGTGTTTAGGATCATGGAGATGTCGTGATCACCACCATCCTCTAAACCCACAATAGTCTTGCTTGGTATGAGAAAAAAGATCAAGCGCAAGATCAGAGAAACCACAAAATCATATTTTCCCTAAGATTGCATACATGGACTTCAAGACCCATATCTATGGAAGAACTCTGAAGTAAGGAGATGAGAAGATTTGAAGGAAGGATCTCTACCAAATAATTCATCTGACTTTGTGGATGTAATGATCATGGGAAACCTCTAATCTCACAAGATTCATGATGATTCATGCATAAATATGAGAAACAATAGGAATTAGAAGATACAAAAAACCAATGTGATTAATATTCCATTGGTGGAAAAGGTCAGGGATATGATACACCCCTCCCATCAGTGTACACTAGACCCAAAGGAAGAGATAAATGGATTTGAAGTTCACATATCCCCTCCCACATTGGTAATCATTATAGATTAAGGAAAGAACAAACTATGGGAGGTCCTGAAAGAATATCTTGATGCTTAAACCAGGTGGTATTCCCAAATATTGGATCCATGATAAGAGAGTAGAATCTCATTCTATGTTGACTAAAAAATAAATTATAATACTTTCCCTCCATGCATGGAACCGGAGGATCCAAGTCTTAGGGGTGATAGGGGAAGAACATGGTTCTAGACCTTGTGTACAAGATCAGAAGTTCCCTGACACCTCCCCTAGCATCGTGGTCCTTGTGACTATATAAATTCATATCCTCGTTCACCCTAACAACCTTGAACGTCATGTGGTACATGTATGAGAAAACTCTAATTGTAGGAATGCATATCCAAATTGGAGACATGATGGTGTTCCTCCCCCCATGGTTTTGAATGTATGGAGTCTTAAACAGTGGTTTCAATATATTCCCCCTTATATTAGGGGTCTAAAGGAAGATTATCCCTACCATTAGTGGTTTGGAATAGGGTTCAAAGGGTGACTCGTGCTGATCCTGGTCACAGGTGCTCGTCACAGGTGTTCTTCACAATGCCTGAGAGGAACTAAAATTTCTTATAATAGGGGTTATAATTATGATTGTACAGTATATTCCTTGGTAAATGGACCTCCTAGTAAAAACACCTGGGTAAGTCTTTATCTTAAGCAAAAAAAGTCACATCAAGTGTCCATGGATGGGTCTTGCGTTGGTCCTTTTTTGAGGAAGAGGCATAATGTGGGTGGTTTTCCACTTGGGGATAATGGGTCCTCATGAAGGTGTCTAATTTTGTAAACCATTATGGGACATGGGTCTCTCTTATCCCATTTGATTCTCACTTCTCTCAGTTTTTGGATACGTACCTGAGAGGTTTTTTAGAAATTTGGCGATGGTTCCGTACAACCAAATCTCTGGGGATTTCTCTGAATTTTAATTTTTTTAAATGAGGATCCCAAGGGTCCTATTTATTGGAATCTAGGGGACCCTGGTTTTCATAGGTTTTATATTCATTTCTCAGTTTCATGTTCTCGACACTAGGTTCATGTGTTGGGGTGGACTACCTTTTAGTGTCATGTAGTGGGGTTATGTGGCCCTTCTGATGCCTAAGGGTGTGCGTGTAGGCTGGTTTGTCCAGGTATATTTGATATTTATTTGGGTTCTTCACCTCTTTAATTTAATTATGGTTATATTTATAATATTTTAATCCCCCATGAAAAAAATTTAGTCTCAACAAAATCCCCCACCCCCCAGGATTGGATCTGATCAAAAGAAAAGAGACTAGTCTTGAGGTTGAATGGGGAAAGATAAGCCTTCCGCCCTGGCAGGTGTCATAGGCCCCACGAATAAGTCCAATTAACAAGGCATCTACATAGCTCCATAGTGAAATATAGGTTAACAGTGTAACACCCCAAGCTTCCACGGTACGTTTCCCTTTGAATAAAGCAATAGCTTGTGTTGTATGCAACTTAAAGTTTTAACAAACCCCGACCAATAAAACTAGACGTTATGAATATTAAAACGCATTTTTTAAAATTTTATAAATTTTATTTTTCAAAATGGAATTCATTTTTAGATTCGTAATATCAAAATTACCTTAGGGTAAATGGTTTTGTATTTTTCTGAAAACATTCAATTTTAGATGAATATTGAAAAACACTACGTTATTGTTTAAAACAAAATTTTTATTTAAATAATTATTTATTTTATATAGATTTATTTTAAGTCAAAATAGATACATAGAAACTATATTAGTTCAATGTAGTTCATTAGATTCATTTTTATAATAAAATTAGATGTATAAAATTTTATTGAACTTTTTACAGTCTTTTACCCATATTCTAAGAGCATTTACAAATTTGCATAAAAAATAATTTTACAGGTTCTGTAAGTTGAATTTAAAAAATCCAAGAGACACTGTTGACATCAGTGAATAAAATGTGGTTCAATAAGATGAAAATAATTTTTGTTGAATAGTAACTTTTGACTTTTATTTACCACAGTTAAAAGTAAATAGGAAAATCAAAGGTAAAAATGATATTATAATTATCCTAACACATGTCCTAATTCTATTGGATAAGTTTATTTCGACCAAAAACAACCTTGTAAAAAAATATGATCCTTTTGGTTCACTAGGATTAGATTAGGACATTTATTATTATTTTATTTAAAGAAGAGTTAAAAGTGATAAATTCAAAGTTTAATAAAAAAACCATTTTTAATATAGGGTTACTCATAAAATAAATTAGACTATAAATATTCATTATAAATCTAAAAATATTTCTTACATAATGGTATTTTATTTATAATTTTTAGACATTAAATAAGTAAATTTATTTATGACACAATGATGATGTAGTAATTAGCTTATTAATGAAAAATTAAAATAATTGATATTATAAATATAAAAATAAAATGAAATTGGGACTTTTGATGAATTCCAAGAATTTTATAGGTTAATATGACATTTTAGGGTTGATGAAATTAATTTTTTTTTTGAATTAATGAAGTTTTTAGGACTTTAACTAAAATCAGATACTAAATAGCATCAAAATTGACATAAATGAGTTTTTAAAACAAATACAATATTATTAAATGATATAATTGTCCTAAAAATATAAGGTTCGTCCAAAGGACTTATATAATAATATATATGTCATTAATTAACCAATTGGGGTTCTCTTGGTATTTTATAGTATGTTTATTAACCATGTAATATAAAAATTAAAGGAGACATGGTAAATGTTAAACTATTTAACCATGAGTTGAATCTAAAAGATAAAGTTAATATGGTGACCTAAACCCGTATAAAACCAATTAGTTTAGAGTTTTTCGACCCATACCCACCTTATCCTCATGATAAATCATTTTGTATCCATTATAAACAGAATATGATTGTATAATAAAATAATATTTCAAGCTTTCATAAAGTGACCCTCACCTCTCTTATAAAATAATACTTCCCCTTCTCTCAGAATAACACATCAAAATCCATTTGGCACAGCCAAACCCTGATCAAATATCCTCTCAACTACCCTCATATTTACCTATAGGCCTTACTTTGATCAGAAATCCAACCTAAGGAGACCTTTTGATCAACTCAAAAGGAAACACCTGAAGAAGAGGTAATAATTTCACCACGTCTTTCAAAGTTCTTTTCTTCTTCCACTTCCTATTTATTTGTGGTTTCCATAACAAAATAATAACTCAAGTACCTTATACATACTTTTATGTTATTAAAAAATATGTTACATCCATATTCATAACTTTGTCCATCCTATGAATGACAAGTAACCCTACGTGTGTGTGTACGGCTTACCGTCTCTACGTCGTGGTTTTGTTTCTTATTCAAACACTTCATTATTTGGATGGGTATAAAAATGAGTATACCAGATGCATATAATAAATATAAAATGTTAAGGATTATGTATATATTATATATCATCCAATTATATACAATTTCACCATTAATGGAATGATATTGTCGCTCGTGCGTACGTATGGATTACCATCTCCATGAATGCGACGAGATTCATTCCCCATCGTAACCATTCAAGAATAAATATCATTTTATGATTAAAAAATAATGTTTAAGAACTTAATATAATTCTGTATATGAATCAAATACATCTTATCCATAACAAACATGGCTTACATAACCAATCATATAAAGAAAACGAATCAGTTAACACCCGAAACGATGATACTTCTAAAATATTATTAACAAAGAAATATTAGAGGATCATATATGATATCATATTTATGTATATAGCTCTTGTATAATTTAATAACAATGTTTTAACTATTATAAAGGAGGTTAAAAACCCATGAACTAAGGAAAATTACTACGTAATGGTTACTTTTACAAACTCTTTACTTATCCGAGTTTGTTAATACGTAAGTATCTACTGGGACCTCTTAATCTTCGACATCCCTATTTTCTTAAAAATGTATTTCAAAACATTTTTACTATTTAATATACTATACGTTAAAGTAATTTATACCCTTATTTGAGCTTATATGTTTTTAAATTAATCTTTTCATTGTTTTCCAAAAAAGGTACTTTATGACATTTTCGACAAAATTAAGGTAAGAATGTCTTTTTAACTTATACAACCGGTGTGGATATTTTCCACCGTTATAACATTGTCGAAGTTTCCCTTACAATATTATAAGAATATTTTTAAAATAAATGTTTTCTTTTATAATTATGTGACTCATATATGATTTCAAAATAGAAAGAGATATTTCTCTCAAATAGTTTTGATTTTATATTTGTCAACATCCTTTGATAAATTTTACACTTGTTTGAAGTTGATTTATTATGATAATATTCCATATTGTTTTTAATTTTTTGTGATATGTTTGACTGTGTATGTGTTATTTTTATTCCATTCATGGTTTATGGTTAAAGTATTGACATTTCGTATGCTAGTTTTAATACAAATGTTTGTGTTATGTTTCAACCATTTCATATGAGGAATGTATTGGAATTAGTAAGTAAAGGGTGGAGCCCACTATATCTCCTTGATGTACAGGTAAGTCTAATGAGAAAATTAGACATGGAATTAGCTAAGGCCTTTCCCAATTTTGTATATAGTTTTGGCCGAGGCCTTAATCATTTTTAGATGTCATGGCCGAGGCCTTGAAAAAATGTTTCATAATGTCCCGCATTATACATTACATCATTATGAAAATAATATTGACGGACCATATGGTTATTAGACTAGTAGAATAACCATGGATATATTTTATTATAGCATTATATACTCATCTCATACTCCTACCATAGAGTGTTCTTGTTTATTATTTGTAAAGGCATGTGTTTTCAATTATTCACTATTTTTAATCTTTATGTTATCTTCCACTATATTGCTTACTCTTACTAAGAATTTGATCTCATCCCTTTCTTATGTTTTATTTTCCCAGGATATGAAGATGTTAGTTATGAGTTAATTGCAGGCATAATCAATGAGACTTGGATGTTTCTGAAGGAATAAATTAGTGTTGTATTTCTTTTCAAGTTGTAATGTTGAACTTATGTTTGTATCTTGTTTCCAATAATACTAAATTGATTGGTCTTTCAAGTCATGATTCCTATTTATCAGGCCAATGTTATGTAATAATTCATAGACTCTAGGTAATTGGGGTTGAGGTGTTATAGTTGGTATCATATAAAGTTTAGTACAAACCTTGGAAAGTAGATTTAGAAAAACACTGATTGGAGAACACTAGCCTATGATAGACTTTGAGGATTAGTATAGAAGAACTTCCTATAATTTTGGTAATGTAGAGATTTTCTGATTTTTCCAAGCAATACATCCCTATCTAGAAATGAGCAGGTAGAGGCAGCTCTATCATAGATGTACCTAGGGTTAAAACCCAAAAATACCACTTTGACCTAGACTCGAATGGGAACCGGTTCACAATAATGGGTCTTGCTACACTCTTGGTTATGACACTCCCAGGGGATATGCTTAGAATAATTATCATTTTATTTACAAACCATTATGAAGGATTTATGATTTTATACTTCCTAAATGAAAACATTTTTATGATTATGGATTATATTCATAAACTGTTCAATTTATGTTACATGTTTTACAAGTTTCGAATTATGTATTGTGATTCATAAACTAATATAGTGTAGGTCATTATTTAGAAATGGAGCCTTGTTGAAGTAATGGAAGCTGTATCAATGCATGTAATCCATGTAGGGACTGCCCTCCTACTTAATATAATTATAGTGGAGTTGGTGATTCAACTGGTGCTGATTAGCTTATCACCATACTGGGACAACTCACTCAGGTTATGAATAAGATGATCAGCACCAGTTGAATCACCAACTCAAAAGATAGTGGAACAAAAGAAACAACTAGATAAATTTAGTAATAAGGTATTTATTCACCCCGGTGTTTCTCTAGGGGGAGACCCTATCCTTTTTGTTAGGAAGAAATAAGTATATATGAGGTTGTGCATTGACTACATGGAGATCAATGCTATAGTAATAAAGAACAAGTATCCCCTATCTCACATTGATGATTTATTTGATAAACATCATGGAGCTCAATATCTTTCAAATATTTACCTTCGATCTGGATACCATTAGTTGTGTGTGAACAAGGAAAACATCCCGAAGATAGCATTTTAAACCAAGTACGGGCATGGTGAGTTTACAGTAATGCCTTTTGGTCTGACTAATTCACCTTCTATCTTCATGAATCTAATTAATAGAGTTTTTAAGTAATATCTTGATGAATTTTTGTGGTATTAATTGATGATATATTGGTATACTCCAAAATCTACAAAGATCATGAAAATCACTTGTGCACTATTCTGAAAAATCTTTGAACAAATGAATTATATGGGAAGTTTTGAAAGTGTGAATTATGGATTTAGGAGATTTCTTTTCCTGGTCATATTGTCTCTATGGATGGAATCTCTGTTGATCCTTCAAAGACAATAGAAATCCAAGAATGGCCAGCACTGTCGAGTATAACTGAGGTATGCAGTTTTTTTGGTTTAGCAGGTTATTATCAGTGTTTTGTCCAGAATTTTTCCCGATTGGATAACCCATTAACCAAGATCACACTTAAAGGGGTTAAATTTTATTAGACAAAATAGTGTGAATAATGTTTTGAAGAGTTGAAGAGAAGATTATTCAATTCTTCTATCATGACTCTACCATCGGGGAATGATGGGTTTGTTATTTATAGTGACGCTTCAAAAAAAAGGACTTCATTGTGTCCTTATGCAGAATGGTAGAGTTATTACCTACGCATCACGACAACTAAAAATTCATGAACAAAACTATCCTACTCATGATATTGAGTTAGCATCTATAATATTTTCTTTGAAGATATGGATACACTATATCTATGGTGAAAATGCGAGATATATAACGATCATAGGAGTTTGAAATATATTTTCTCCCAAAAATAACTCAACATTATGCCAAGGCGATGGCTAGAACTACTCAAATATTATGATTTCACTATACACTACCACCCTGGGAAGGAAAATAAGGTGGCAGATGCTTTGGGTAGAAAGGATCATGGAGTTCTAAACAAGATGAGAGTTGAAAGGGATCCTATGTTCATGGATCTAGTAATGATGGATATGGGAATAATCATGGAAGGTGAAACATAAATACTTTTTCAAATGGTTGCTAAACCATATTTACTAGAAAGGATAAAAAGTTATCAGGCTAATGATGAGGAGTTTCAAAATAAAATTAAAGTTGTGAACGATGGGAGATTGATCGACTTCATATATGAAGATGGAATTTTAAAATTTGTGAAGAGACATTGTGGTCCTAACATACCTTATCTAAAAAGGGAATTTTTGGATGATGCTCATTGATCCAATTTCTCTATACACCCTAGTAGCACTAAAATGTATAGATATTTGAAGGAAAAGTTTTGGTGAGACAACATGAAGAGGGAGATTGCTGAATATGGGTCAAGATGTATCGTTTTTCAACATGTAAACTCTATAAGGAAACATCCTGGAGGAGTCATGCAACCTCTTCCCATACTTGAGTAGAAATGGGATGATATTACGATGGACTTTCTCATGGGGCTACCAAAGACTCTTAGAAGGAATGATGCAATATAGGTCATTGTTGATCATCTTACCAAGTAATCACATTTTCTTTCTATAAGAGAAGATTTACCACTTGAACATTTAGCAAAACTATATATTAATGAAGTTGTAAGACTTCATGGTGTACCCCTATCGATGGTTTTTTATTGTGTGCAGAGTTTTACATCAAGATTCTAGAAAATCCTTCAGAATGCCCTAGATACTGAACTTCGTTTCAGCACTGCCTACCATCCTCAAAATGATGGACAATCAGAATGAACTATTCAAACCTTAGAAGACATGTTGAGAGCTTTCTCACTTGACTTTCAAGGTATGTGGGGTCAGTATTTACCTCTGGTAGAATTTTCCTATAACAATAGCTTTCATTCAAGTATTTAGACGGCACCATAAAAAGGGTTATATGGAAAGAGATGTCGCACACCAACTTGTTGGGATGATTTTGGTGAAACAAAACTTGTAGGCCAAGAACTTTTTTAGGAAAAAATAGAAATGGTGAAGGTTATCCAAACCCACATCAATGCAGCTCAAAGTAGGAAAAGTATCTTTGTCGATAATCGAAGGAAGGATTTGGAATTTCAAGTAGGTGGTCATTTTTTCTTGAAGGTATCTCCATGGAAGGGTGTTATATGATTCGGTAATAAGGTTAAATTAAGTCCTAGGTACATAAGACCTTTTGATATTCTAGAAATAATTGGGGTTATAGCTTACCATTTAGCAATTCCTCCATATCTCTCCAAAGTTCATGATGTGTTCCACATATCACAGTTGAGAAAATACATGCTTGACCCAACGCATGTACTCACCTAGGATGAAATTGAACTGGAACCTAATCTATCTTATTGTGAAGATCCTTTCAAGATTATTTATACAATAGAACAATTGTTGAGAAACCAGATGACTCGTCTGGTAAAAGATCTATGGAGAAATCATAAGATGGAAGAGGCAATGTGGGAACCCAAGGAACTTATGATGAAGAACCACCCAAATATTTTTATGTAGTAATATTCTAGAAATTTCGAGGATAAAATTATTTAAATGAGGGGACAATGTAACACCCCAAGTTTCCATGGTACGTTTCCCATTTAATAATGCAATAGCTTGCGTTGTACGCAACATGGAGTTTTAACCCACCAGGACAAATCAAACTAGCTGTTATGAATAGTAATACCCAATTTTTGAAATTTTACAAATTTTATTTTTTAAAATTGACTTCATTTTTAGATTTGGAATATCAAAATTAGCTTAGGGTGAATTTTTGTTATTTTTCTGAAAATAATCAATTTTTAATGAATAGTGAAAATCACTACGTTATTGTTTAAAATCAAATTTTTATTTAAATAATTATTTATTTTATTTAAATACATTTTATTTCAAAATAGATACATAATACCTATACTATTTCAATTTAATTTATTGGAGTCATTTTTATAATAAAATTATATGCATAAAATTTTATTAAACCTCTTACCATCTTTTACCCACCTTCCAGGAGCATTTGCAAATTTGCATAAAACATAATTTTACCGCTTTTGTGAGTTGAATTTCAAAAATCCAAGAGACACAGTTGAAATCAGTAAGTAAAATGTGGTTCAATAAGATGAAAATGAATTTTGGTTAATAGTAACTTTTGACTTTTGTTTACCATAGTTAAAAGTAAATAGAGAAATTAAAGGTAAAATGTTATTATAATTATCCTAACACATGTACTAATTATATTGGATAAGTGAAAGTAGACTAAAAACAACCTTAGGAATAAAATATGATCATTTTGGTACACTTGTATAAGATTAGAACATTTATTAATATTTTATTTAAAGAAGAGTTAAAAGTGTTAGATTCAAAGTTTAATAACTAATCCATTTTTAATATAGGGATACATATAAGATAAATTCGACTATAAGTATTTATTAAAAAGCTAAAAATATTTCCTGCATAATCCTATTTTACTTATAATTTTTATACATTAAATAATTAAATTTATTTATGACACAATGATGATGCATTAATTACCTTATTAATGATAAATTAAAATAATTGATATTATAAATATCCAAATAAATGTAAATTGAGGATTTTGATGAATTAAAATAATTTTATATGTTAATATGACCTGATAGGGTTGATTAAATGTATTTTCTTAGAAGTAATAATTTTTTTAGAACTTTAACAATAATCAGATACTAAATAGTGTCAAAATTGACATAAATGATTTTTTTTAAAAAAATATGATATTATTAAATTATATAATAGTCCTAAAAATCTATTTTTCGGCCAAAGGATATATATAATAATATATATTTCATTAAAGAACCAATTGGGGTTTTCTTGGCATTTTATAGTAAGTTTATTAACCATGTAATATAAAAATACAAGGATACATGGTAAATGTTAAACTATATATCCAAGAGTTAAATCTAAATGATAAGGTTAATATGGTGAACTAAACCTGTCTAAAACTAATTATTTGAGAGGGTTTAGATCCATACCAACCTTATATACAAAAGAAATAATTTTTGAGCCATTATAAACTGAATATTATTGTATAATAAAATAATATTTCAAGCCTTCCTAAAGTGACCCTCACCTCTCTTATAAAAGGGTACTTCCCCTTCTCTCAAAATCACACCTACAAATCCATTTGGATCGGCCAAAACCTACTCAAATATCCTCCTAAATACCCTCACTTCGACCTATAGGACTTACCATGATACGAAAGACATCCTAAGGAGCCATTTTGATCAACTCAACAGGTAACACCTGAAGAATAGGTAATAATTTCACCACCTCTTTTAAAGTTCTTTTCTTCTTCCACTTCCTCTTTCTTTGTTGTTTCCATAAAAAAAATAAATCCAGTAACTTATACATATTTTGATGTTATTATAAATATGGTACAACCATATTCATTCTTCTATTCATCCTAATAATGAAAAGTTATCATACGTTCGTACGTACGGCTTACCGTCTCTATGTTGTGGTGTGGTTTGTTATTCAAACAGTTCATTATTTTGATGGGTATAATAATGTGTATAATTGATGTAAATAATAAATATAAAATTTTAATTATTCCTTATATATGATATACCATCCAATTACATATTATTTCATCATCAATAGAATGATATTGTCACTCATGCGTACGTACGGATTATCATCTCCACGAACGTGATGAGATTCATTCCCCATCATAGCCATTCAAGAATAAATATCTTTTTATGATTAAAAAATAATTTTTAAGAACTTG
Organism: Viscum album; assembly: GCA_963277665.1. NCBI lineage: Eukaryota > Viridiplantae > Streptophyta > Magnoliopsida > Santalales > Viscaceae > Viscum > Viscum album. The sequence continues at coordinate 1,176,776,979 of OY728134.1, forward strand.
TTGTTATTCTTTATATAAATCAAATACATCTTATCCATAAAAAACATGGCTTACATAACAAAGCATATAAAGGAAAATGAATCAGTTAACACCTGAAACGATGATACTACTGAAATATTATTAACAATGAAATATTATAGAATCATATATGATATCATATTTATGTATATTATTATTGTATAATTTAATAACAATGTTTTAACTACTATAAATGATGTTATAATACCATCTACTAAAAAAATTACAAGGTAAGGGTTAATTTTACAATCTCTTTACTTATCTGAGGTTGTCGATACGTAAGTATCTACTGGGACATCTTTATCATCCACATTATTTAATATTTACTAGACTATGGGTTAAAGTTATTTATACCCTTATTTTATCTTATATGATTTGAAAGGAATCTTTCTGGTGTTTTCCAAACAAGGTACTTTATGACCTTTTTGACAAAATTAAGGTAAGAATGTCTTTTTAACTTATAGAGTGGGTGCGGCTATTTTCCACCGTTATAACATCGTCGAAGTTTTTCTTACAAGCTTATAAGAATATTTTCAAAATAAATGATTTATTTTATAATTATGTGACTCCTATATTATTTCTAAATAGAAAGATATGTTTCTCTCAAATAGTTTTGATTTCATCTTTATCAACATCCTTTGATAAATTTTACACTTTTTTTAAGTTGATTTATTATGATACAAATCTTACATATTGTATTTATGTTTTTGTGATATATTTGACTATGAATGTGTTATTTTTATACCATTCATTGATTATGGTTGAAGTATTGAAATTTCGTATGCTAGTTTTAATACGAATGTTTATGTTATGTTTCAAACTTTTTATATGAGGAATGCATTGGACTTAGTAAGTGACGGGTGGAGCCCGCTATGGCTCCTCGATGCATCGGTAGGTCTCCTGAGATAATTAGAAATGTAATTGGCCAAGGCCTTTCCCAATTTGATATATGGTTTTGGCCGAGGCCTTAATCATTTTTATACGTCTTCATCGAGGCCTTGAAAAAATGTTTCAGAATGTCCTGCATTATACATTCCCTCATAATGAAAATAATATCGACGGTTCATGTGGTTATTCGACTAGTAGAATACCCATGACTATGTTTTATAATGGAATTATTTACTCAACTCATATTCCTACAATAAAGTGTTCATGTTTATTATTTTTAAAGGCATTTGTTTTCAATTATTCACCATAGTTAATGTTTATGTTATCTTCTACTGTATTGATTACTCTTACTGAGAAATTGAGCTTACCCCTTTCCTATGTTTCATTTTCCTAGGATATGCATAATTTAGTTATGAGTGACTTGCAGGAATAATCTAGGAGGCTTGGGTTTTTCTAATGGAATAAATTAGTGTTGTATTTTTTTTCAAGTTGAAATGTTGAACTTATGTGTGTATCTTGTTTCCAATAATACTAAACTGATCGGTCTTTCAGGACAAAGGTGTCTATAAATACTATTATCCCCTTTTTTATTTTTATCAAAATATCGGATTAATGAATTTTTCTCTTGTCGTGCAGGTCGTCCGATCAATATTTTTGTGTTTCTCTTCTCATGAAAGTGACCCCAAGTATTTCCTATAGTACAACAATATTGGAAATGATTTTCTGTGGGTTTACCCTTATTAGGGTAACTTATCAAAGGACCTGATCAAGGGGATTGCATATGGAACCTAGTCGGTGGTCTTGTGTGTGGCACATGGTCGAATGGTATATGTATGTTTTTTCATTTCCCAAAATTTTTAATTATCCTAAGTCAAAAGAATAACTTTCACTACTAAAAATGGGCCTTTAACAGTGCTAGTAAAAGTTATTTGTTAGTGATATATAATCACTGATAATGTAAGTGAAGTTAAAGGTTTAGCGTTATCATTATTAAAAAATAACTGATAAAGGCCTGCTTTAACTATACTAAAAAAGCGCTGATAAAGGGGGGATTTATTAGTTATTTTTTATTTCTGATAAATGGTTCCTTTGTCAAAAAAATTTAGCACTATTAAAGCCCACCATTATCAGGTCTTTTTTATCACTATTAAAGGCCCCCTTTAATGGTGCTGATAAACACCCTGCTGATAAATGGTATAAAAATGTTTTTCACCCCCTTATCAACACCCCCCTTATCTGTGCTTCCCCCTTAATAGAACTTTAGATAATCCCCCCCCCCCTAGCGTGTTCCTCTGCCTCCAGAGAGTTTTTAACATATCACCTCTAACATATACATTGGTTCCTTTTCCACTCCCCTATAATATTTTGTTTTACACTTTATTATATATCTATAAATTTATATATATTTGGTTATATTTTTATATATGCATAGTTATATATATGAATATATATATATATATTTATTTATTTATTTAAATATATATATTTAAATACATATTAATTTTTATATATATTTTAAAATGGATATTATTACCACACAAGCTCAGTCAGAGGAAGACCCCAGACCATTTATTAAACAAAGGAAAAGTTACAAAAAAGAAGGACGTAGGAGAACAACATTGCCACATCCAACCAATTCCATCCAGAAGAAGAAAACTACATGTCATAGTAATCATACCCTTCTCCATATCGATAATAAGGCACTTCCTCTATAGTATGTGATTCCAACTTTGAAGATGTTTCATGTTGCTTCAATATATTAGCGTACTTCTTTTTAATATTCAACTTCTCTAGCAAAGGCTGCTCCACACAGTATTGGACGTGCGACACCAGGGTATCCCCTCTTTCCAACCTAGATGAAGATCTAGTGGTTACTAGATTTGGAAGATAAGAGTAGTATTTCTTGGGTCTTCTCCTTGGTGGAGCAGTCATAACTCCATCACTTTCAAACACCTTTCTTCTTCCACTCTGAAAAATGTCACTAAAAGAAGGCCAGACAGCTCCACTATTTTCTTTATTGCTGTCAAAAACATTTTCCCATTTTATAGTGATCTTCACATAGACAAGATCATTTAATACATCATCCTTTCACCCCATGAAATCCTCTACAATATCCAAGATACCTCCTTCCATCATCTGAGAATGCTTGTTATGGTTAATTGGGATGAGACAGTGAGAGTCTTACATAGCGTCATGACCATCACATAACTCCCTCACAATTGCACCCTCAACAGCCTCTACTATCCTGGAAATAGTCTGAACATCATCAACTGAATGATATCCTTCAAACACAAGGGGTACCTACTTAACCTCCAATCCTTCAAACCAGTTGCAAGTCATGACAAATTTTATATCCCAAACTTCACAAGCTTTGCAGTTAACAGGTTCCATAGAACCAGGACCTGATTAACACAAACCAGCAATAACATCCAGCGAGTGCTACTTCCCAACACCAAGGTCACTCCTCAATCTATCAAATATTTTCCTAACTATTGCATTTAAGGACACTGACATCTCTTTTATTCCAACAGAGCATACTGGAGCTGATGCAACACCATCTCGGTTCACCCCCTACGTTTGAACTGGAGCCAAGTTCTCCTCCACCACTGCACTGTCATTTAGAGATTCTCCCACCAGAATGTCCTGCTCAAAAGCTTCCCCACACTCAACACATCCAGTGTTCTCCTAAAAGACTGTATTGTCCCCATCCTCATCCTTTCTCACTGGAAAACCAACTTCATTATGACTTGTTCTCATGTCCTGATCCAGAACAGTAGTAGCACAACCTCTACTATATCTCATCTCCACCACTTGTGAGCATCCACTCACCCACTCATTGTGACAAATTGACACCATATGACCACATCGACCACAAGACATGCAATAGTGCATCTGTGACTCAAAAACCACCTCATGTTTCCAAAGAAACACTGACTCATCCATAATCCAAATGTAGTGGACCTGTGACCTTGCAACATTACCTTCTACACAAATTTTTGGACAAATTGGATGATAGACGACCTAAGTATGATGATCAGAACAAAGATACCTCCCTACCATATTTTCAATTTCATGAAGGATACAAGGGTTTTGAAAAGAAAGAGGAAGACCCAGGAGGATTACCCAGGTTGAAATCATTTATGGTTCATGCCGCATATGAAAGTCGAAGCTCCATCAAAACAGGTAGAATGATAACTCGTTGGATCTTCGAGGGGCCCTAGACCAGGCAGTGATTAAATCCTCTTCTCATCCGAAGTGGATCATGAAGTGCCTCCGGTCAAGAAAACCGATGACCACGCACTCTTGTATCTCCCATGAATTGGATAAAAATTGATCAAACATTTCAACCTAAGTCCAATGGAGATGGAATCATTCCTCCATGGTGATCTTTCAAAAATCGGTGGTGTTGTTGAGCTCCGCCGGAAGCAGTGATAGTTGATGTGCCGCTCGGAAGAGATCTGGGACCTTTGGTGAAATAGGGATCCTCGAGAAGGGTAGGAGGAAACTGAGATCTAAAAAGGTTTTACTTTTCCCATGTGGATTAAGGCGTGAGACTCCCCCCACTGATCGGGATGGGGGGGCAGAATCTAGTGGCCTTCAATCTAGGTCATCGACGCAAGAGAGAAGCCGAAGAGTCTCTCTCTACCTCCATCGAATCCAAATATAATTCATTAAAATGGATATGTTTATTTATATTTATAATGTTTATATATTGTGAAATATATTTTATATGTAAATATGTTTAATTATTTATTTCTAAAATTAAATTTTTATGTGCGAATTTACAAAAAATATGTAAATTTTGTTATATATTTGATTATGAATAACAATACATTATGAAAAATGATAAAATTTTAAATCCATAATATCAATCTGAATGTAAACCCTAGGAATAGATTCATTCCCTATTGAAAAAGGGAAAAATTCCCCCTTAAAAGAGGCCTAAAATCCATTGAATGTTAAATAATTTGGATACGGGGGCTAAAAAATCGGTTTTGGATGACTTATGGGCCTTTTTTACCACAAAAGAGTTGATCAAGGGATATCTTGGGTCAATTAGGTGGAAATATCATTTTAATATTTGATTTGATATGTGGTTTATCCCAAATAGACACCCATAGTAGAAGTTATAGCAGTTTAAAAGGATATTTAATTCAAAAAAAGCTCAGTACAGAGACTATAAGCTCAGTTTTGTACTCAATAAAGGTGATATGGAGTTCTTATAGATTGCTATGAAAAATATATCATTATAATATTTGATTTTATATATCATATAGGCCAAATATAAACCATGATCGGAAGTTATAGCTGTTTGAATTTTAAGAAATTGGGGTACCCTGACAAAAAATCAGTTTTAGAGGAATTTTGGGGATTTAGAGGTTTTAAAAATATGACATAGCTCGTAGACCTTAGTCCAAGACCCTCTGTGGCATAGTGATCATTGTAGAATTTGATTTGATATGTGGTTATCCCAAATAGTCACTTGGTTCAAAAGCTATGGTTCTTTGATGTTTGAGTTTCATTCCCGACTTTCTTGAAAGTGTAATATATTGCATTCCTTTGATTATCACACAATTTAAATCCCAAGTGGTTTTATATCCTCTCATAAACATTGATTTTAATGGTTTTGGAGCTAAAATAGAAATAAAATTATGTGGTCATTTCAATTTCTTTAGGGTTTCCTAATGTTTTATGGGTTTTAGGGGTTTCTAGAGTTATTATCAGTTTTTCATGAAATCTACCCTTTAGAAACAATTTTTCAAATCAATGATAGATTCCCTTTTAATTATGACTTTTCTACTAGAAAAAATTAATGGGAGGTATTTTTCAGTGCTTTTTTACAATCACTGATAAAATTACCCCTCTATCAGCTCTTTTTTTGCACTATTAAAGACCCCATTTAACAACACTAAAAAGTAGTTGTTAAAGACCCCCTATAACAATGTTTTTTAGTACTGTTAAATGGGGGTTTTAACTGTATTTTAGCTAGCATTACAAAAAACCTAGATCTAGATAAACCTTTTTTTAGTTGTGTTTTCTATGTCAATTTTTTAACATAATGATAAATTTAGTCCCTTCTTCTAGGTTTTCAAGGGTTACCTTAATGAAATCCCTTTGAACAAGATGATACAGGTGCCTTAATGATGATTAAATATATTGGGACCAAGTATTATGATGTAGTTCAATATACTCTTCCATATATATAAATGTGGATGGCACCACACCGACATGAGAATCCATGATGTGAATACATACCCTTGTATAATCATGAACTTTTGAGGGGAGTCTTTATCCATGGGGTCGAGTGCTACTTCCCAAAGTCCTAGTTTCTGAAGCAAACCAACATCCATTCTAAAAATAATTCCTCCAATTATGATTAAAAAAATTAAAGAACATATCCCATTAGATTATTCATGAATAACAGTTGCTTCACCCCATATCAAAATCTTTATATCTATGAATCGAAGACTCATCTTTATGACTCAACCATTCAAGCTTCACAGACAGATCAGACACAATGTTAGAAGGGGAAATCATACTTATGCTATGGAGGGGGTTTAGGACTGAGTGTATGTGGGTGTATTTGGTGCGACAAACTTGTGGAGAATTCAAAAAGGAGCATCAAGATTTTCATATTTATGAGGCTATCTAGGAAGGGAAAACTTATATTTACAAGAACATGGAGATCATCACTGAGGTGTTGAGCTGATGGATTCCTAATAAAAATTCATTAATCTTGATGCATGGTGAAGTTGGAATCAACCTGTGTGCTACATACATAATTTTTGGGGCTCCTATTCTTCTAGAAATATATGATGAGTTCATCCCATTAAACACAACATGGGATGACATTGAGAGGATGCTGCCTTTGTCACTTATTTTTTTTATGGTGGTGAAGAAATTTTAGAATAATGATCCTCTCCCCAAGTTGAAATCCATTTTAGAACATGGATGAATGATTTTTTAAATATAGGAGGGGATGGAACCACTTTACAATACCCTAAAGAATTCCCCACTTTAGATAATCATGGTTATCCTAGAACATTATTTCCTATGTTATAGAACAGTTAATATATTTGTTAGGGTTATAATTTCAATCCCAATGTTGATGCGAAGACTCCCCTAGATGGATTCCTCACAATGTGGCTAATCATATATCTAATTCTATTTAATGAATCCATTGGTGGTATGATGTCAGGTACTTTTTTTTATAGAAGACAAACTAGTAGTGGGGAGATACATAGGGTTTGTCTCCCTTTTTATGATGAGGATTTACCATTTATGGTTGAATACAAAAAATAGAAAGGATTCATTTATAATTTCATTAAAATTTCGATTTTTTTGGTGTTTACTTACAGTAAAATTTATTCATATGTGGTGATGATCTCATTTAATGTACCTGGTATTAGGTTCATCCCATTTGTTTAGTTTGTTCCTATAATCCAACCACCGAACCTGATGTATGATGAGGTGATGAGGATGCTAAACTTTTTTAGGGGAATCCAACTTCTTCACCTTTAGTAGTCCCCTGATATTGAATTTTACCAATCATGGTAAGGAAAATAATTATGAACAAAGGTTGTATTTTCTAACATTTATATATAGTGATAGTGAGATCATCTGTGAGGCTTATTCTCCATATCTATTTTCTCAATAGTTTAAATTTCTTATTTAGTAAAGAATCATTCACCCTATGTATTTTTGGATTTAGAAACATATGATAGTTTCCCAAAAATTCTATATCCTAATTTCTATAGAGGTATCCATAATTTTAATCATCCTACATTAATTAGATGAATCAATCAGGCTAGAGGTTGAGTATGAAAAGGTGTGGATCTCTTCATACCCTCAGGGCGTATTGAAGAAAAATTTATATTGGGTTGTGTCTATGAAAACTTCTTCTCATGGTACATAGTATGCATAATTGGAATACTTGAACTAATGGTGACGATGTTGAGGCTTTGAGGTAACCTCGAGCAAAGACCCCCAAGTAGGATAGGGTTGAGAAAACCACACCTCCTACATTGAGGAATTCCAATCATCATTGTATGGAGGATAATTGTTATCATTCCACCCATTCTCCCATGAAATAAATGATGACTTAAAGGAATTCCAAGTTGAAAGTCATCATGTCTTCCTCGCAGATGACCACATCGAATTTGAATTATGTGTGTCCCTTAGTGGCCTAATCTTGGAAGGGTGTAACTAGTGATCTCAAAGATGAGTGGATGTTTATTTATGCTAACATGCAAATCCCAAAGCTATTTGATAATAGATAACCTTTTGATATCCACATTGACAGTGATTTGGATGAGTTGGGGATGTATATTCAGAAGAGGGAGGCATCTATATATAAATATGATGATCAGATTTCGGTCACAAGTAATGTGTCTGACATGGTAGGTCTAAGAGAGCTTGAGGGGGTATCGTTTCATCCCAATGAGTAATGGTACATCTACCTCGACCTTGCTGATGTATTTCTCTTTTCTCTCATCCCTTTTTTGGTCTTTAATCTACCTCTATTAATCTTGTGGGGACTAATTTTTTATCTCATAATAGAAGATGAATTAGAGGAAGAATTAGTAGTATAAACTGAGGTTCTTGGATCACCAAGATATAGTCCCATGTGTACCCCCATCAAGGTAGAATACATGGACCTTGGGTCTACAGAACTATCCTTGGGATAGAGGAAATTTGAAGTATAGATGGAGGTGGTAACCCCTTGATTGTCAACTCATGTCTCTATTTCTAGGAGGTTTGACATAGGACATTAATTTTTTAAATAGAGGAAAATAAAGAGGTAGATAATTTTGGCATGGAACATGCATTGTAGTAATTCATTGTGATGTCATTCGACATCATGACTTTCACAACATACATTTCATATCTATGCCTATTTTTTATAATCTACATCACTTTCCTCCCTTAATGGATATGTTACCAGCCCTTCATGGATTGATGAGGATACCCCGGGGTAGACATAGACCCACACTGAGGAATGTATCATTTTTATTGATGAAATGTCAATAAATGTAGTCGAGTCTTCCCAGACTTTTGTAGATGGAGAGGTGGAACGTAATGATGTCAGATTCATTACCTTAGGGTTAATGTGATTTTTCTAGATTTCCTCTCATCATGATAGATTAGATCTATGGACTACACTATAAGACTATATTGGGGTGAATGATGATCCCATTGTCTCTTATGAAGGGGTTGATAGGGATCTCAGATGGTCTGAGGAAGTTTTTGGTGCTGACCTTGGCTCTACATGGCATGGTAATGTTGTGCCAACTAAGAATTCGGTAGAGGTAATTGATGGAGTACTAATTTGGTTCATAAGAAACATTTTTTGGTTTCCCCTATTGGTGAGTATTATTTGAGGATTAATGTTATATATCATAAAATTATGGATCTAATTAATCCATATATTGATATTTAAGGACCCCTCAAGGATTTCAAGGATTTCAATAAGGAATTTGATGGATGTGACTTTCAACATTTTTGTACTTTGCAAACACATCTGATTTTATTTCACCTGATTCTTCACATCAAAGCTCAATTTTTTCATCTATTTCTACAGAGAATGATTCAAAGTAACTTATTGAACAATGAATTAAAGTCCACCCGACTCCTATTATCGAGGTAACAATGGTATAGGATCCCTAAAGGGGATATCCTCGAGAGGTTATAATCTGAAATGTTGTGATAACTTAGGATGATATTCTTTGTTAAGAGGTCCCCACTCTAAGAGTTGAGGTCTGGGTGCTAGAGATGTATTAGTTCCGAAAATTGATCCAACAACTGGTGAGTGTTATTACCCACTTTGGTTACATCACTGTTCTTGTTGTTTTTTGACCTCTATATGTTAATTAGATGTGTCACCAACTATTCCTTGTCATCAACTTCAATGACCACTCTGGAGAGGGGGCCTTCCATTTCAATTCCACTAACCACAGTAGGTGTAGATAAGGATATTTTGAAGGGATCAGAACAAGTTGGATCATTAAGTGAACTAATCCAGGATTATGTCTCTTCTTCTGGGATTGGTTCTAAGTCTGATTTGGGGATGCAGGTGGATTTTCTCTCTACATGTTTTCTTCTCTTGCGAGATATCTAGAAGATAATCGGGGAGATGCCTCTTGAGGACATGCCATCAAGTCTTTTATAACTTCCATTCAACTTTCCATGATGGGTTATGGAGGATTTAATTACTAAGAGATATATAATTCTATTAAGGTGATAATTAAGAAAATAGAAAAAAAGTGAAGATCACAACATGTTGAGTCATATTTGGCGAGCTAGTATAAAGAAATTAGAGTTACAATAATCCAAGATGAGGTGAGTCATTCCAATAAGGTATTGGAGTATCAATATTTTCTTGATGAAAAACCACTCCAAATGATGAACCCTGAAGAAGAATAAAATTCCTTAAATGAATAGGTATTCCATCTCAACTAATCCTTGGCAGGGGATTTGGAATAAAGAAGAGACAACATTTTTTCAAAACATAAGAATCTCCATAAATCTAAGGAGGTTTTTACTACACAAATGGCTAAGATTCAGAAAGTTGTTAGATCTTATCTAGGTATAGTTTTTCTTTCCAAATACTTTAATGAGGAAAAAATGTAAAATTTGGTAGAGACTCTCTAGAATGTGTAAGTTCCCCTTAATTTAGAAACATAAATAAAAAAATTGTTTCCAATCACATATGTTTTCATCCTTATTTTCTTTATGTGATAATATTGAAGATGATTTGCATTGAAAGTAATCTTTATGTTAGCTAGTAGTATACATGATGATAGGGATGGGGAAATACTCTAATTATTTCTTAATCCATAGGTATTAAAGAGAATATTTTTACTATTTCGATGTTCATATGAACAACCCTTCAAACTTTGGGTCTTGTTTATCATCACCCTAATCATTTTCTATGTTTAGTATGAAGGATACCTATAGAAAGAGACTTTGTATTTTATTAGAACGCCGTTTTCGGGTATTTATCCTAACATATTTAATGCCTTTTATCTTTTATTTCATTTTTTCATATAATATACGGAGAGTAGGTGTAGCGATCTAAGACACTATTTTTGTCTGGTGTTCCCTCTGTGGGTTTTTAATTCAGTGAGTACTATGTATCTTTTTTAAGAAAGTTTAAATTCATTAGATCTAGACTAGTGAGACTTGTGTTTTAGGTCGAACAACTTTGGCCATACATTTTGAAATTTTGACTTAAATAAGGATTAATGGATATGAATGCTCATAAATTCTTTAGATATCCCCAAGGGAAAATTTGAGCCACTATTTTGATGTTTCTGAATCTAAAACATGATATTTTGGAATAGTGGGGGTATCTCCTAAGGATAAAGTTACCACTGGATAAAAAAACCTTTTTACTAGATAAGATCTATAAAACCAATTGGGAAATGTTATTACATAGTCAGTAGTGGCATCCTTCGGATGATAAACCCATTTTGTTAGGTTACTTTATGGAAGGAAAACGGGGGAATATTACATCATAGTTAGGAAAATATGTTCTCTATAATTATAGCATTTTATCATTGATGTCTAAGGGGATTTTATGGAGATTCATATTTCTCAAGACCATAAGGGGAAGTTTCTATAAAGGAAAATGTCAAAAAATGAAGAGAACATCAATATTGGCATTGTTGGTGAATGAGAAACCACTCCTACATGTTTTTGTCTTATGTGAATGAGGGTAAATGTTGTTAAATGGATAATTTCTAGGGGAATACCCCTTTCTAACAAGGGTTAAAGCATCATGTATTTTAATTTCATGTGACTGGAAAATTGACAGTGTAGTATAACATTATAGAGAAAGGATGTTGTACTATGAAGTTTAAAGTAATAAATCAAGGAAATTATGATATGAATTTCAATGTAGTATAGTAAGGGAATTGTGCTATGTAGTTTAAATAAGTACAGTAAGGAAATAAAGGGATATAATTTTAGGTCTTTAGATTTGACCGAAGGGTTGACGATTCTACCCTTTTATGAAAATTGGTCTAAGAATGTTCCATCACATTCATTAATTAGGATGAAAATGTTGTAAGATGCAATCTAAGGGTCTCTTAATCCCAAGAGTGGTATGGGGAAAATGTCTTATGGAATTAGAGGAGGTCTCTCATGAGGAAGATGTTACTGTTGATTGAGAAACCCATCTTGTGGGATGTTTTATGAAATGAAAAATGGGGTGCTTTATAACATAGTAAATAGTGTCATTCATTAGCTGAAAACCCCATTTTTTGGGAAACATTATGAAAATACATCTGAGACATGTTACTACATCACAATATAATGATGTTTTCCAGAATTCATACATTATATTGCTAAAAGATGATGGAATTTTATAGAGATTCATATTTACCTGGGAAAAGAGTTTTGTTTGTAGAAGGAAAGTACCTGATTATGGTGGGATCATTTCTAGTAAAACTTTCTAAAGAATCAGGAGGAAAAGGTTTCCTAAACTGCTCTAACCCAACATAAAAAATGTTGTGACTTTAGTTTTTATTCGTATGACTAGGACCATAACATCTTGGAAAAAACAGGTGATATGTGGCCTTATCAGACCAAGGTTTTTCTAGAATATTTTGGACATGAGGGAGGAAATTGTAAACCATCATTTTAGGGTTTCTCTGATCGAGTTTAAGGATATGAGAAAAATATTAAAGGGCTAACCATATATTGTGTTAAATGATGTGTTACAACATATTGTTGTCAAATCTTATGATGATAGAGGAGGATTATCTTGAGGGTGAAGATAGCACTAGTTGAAAAATCCATTTTATGGGTTGTTTTATGTTAATTCAACTATAGTGTGTTACTGGATAGTCAAATAGTGTAATAATTTGGTGGATAAACCTATTTTGTGGCATAATATATTCAAATTCAACTTGTAAATGTTACAAAATAGTCATAAAAAATAGTCCTCAAGTATCGTACATTCTATCACTAGAAGTTGGAGAAAGATAATGATGATCTGAAAGTGGACAAGATTGGGAGTGTGACATGATTAATAGACATTTTCCCAGCATATAGGAGACTTCTAGATCAATTTTTCCATAAATTGTATCATCCCTTACATAGATCTAACTCATATGTAGAAGGAGATATCTATGTTTCCTTGGTGGATTCCCAAATGAGGGAACCCAAATTATAGGCTCCTTTATAGAATGTTGTTTGTATGTATAGAAGGGTGAATTTATCTTTTCCATGTGACTGGTACTAGGAAATGAGGCCTAAGTGTCAATATGTATATCATTTAAGTGAGAATCAAGAAACATGTATTTCTTATGGTACCATGAATTTTAATTTCATGTATCTAGGACATCTTTCATGCGGTTTAATGTCATGTAGTCAAGACATCAGTCATGAATTTTAATGTCATTTGTACAGGAATAGGGTGGATTTCTTGAAAAATAAGGGAATCTTATAGCTATACTAGGGTGTAGGACCTAAGAGTCACTACATATCTTGATGAAAACAGAATCAAGTTGCACATAGTTCTAAAAATGATTCCATTTACTGATAGAATTCACACATAGAGAAATGGTTTTATTTTTTGAAATACGGGATCATGCATGGGGTGAGGAACCACATTGAAAAATCATGTGTAGATATAACTCCTATATAGGTGATTGGATGAATTTACTATATTATTTTGTGGTTGGGACCAATATTGATGATCTAGACATCACTATGTATCTCATTTAAATGAGAATGAAGCCACACATATTTCTTGAGAAAATCAGGTCTTGATGAAATTGTGAGGTTTATTATCATGCAATGAGGACATCTAGATTGACTTTTGTGGTCTTGAAAATAGAAACATGAAAATACTAATAAAAAGTTTTATTAATTTCTCATGAAGGGAACTACATTACAAAAACTTTTAACCCCATGTGAGCTATGCTCGGTGTGAGAAACAAGGAGTGGTAAAATATTATTCTATGGCATGAAGGAAACACTAGTGAAGTGTAGATACATTTAGATTTTTTTGTCTTGTCCAAGATGTATGATTAATGTATCACTATTTATATCATTGGGATGAGAATCAATCTATACATAGTTCCTGAAATCCTATATAGTTTAACATTTTGTGTTTAGGATGAAGTTGAACCAATATTAAAGATGATAAAATTCATGGTTGGGACCAAATATGGAAACATGTGTTACTGCATATCTTTTTTCAATGAGAATCAATCCATATGTAATTATTGAAGATATCATTCAGTTTATCATCATGCAGTGAGGATGTTGGTTGTATAGTTTAACATTTTGTGGTAATGACATTTATCACCCTCTATAGAAAGGATTGTTCGGGGTGGACCAAGGTACAGGTCCCAGGTATCATTAAATATCATTCTATTGAAAGAATCAAATAATTCATAGTTAATAAAAAATATTCCCCATAAAAATCAGGTTTTTTTACGTTATAAAAAGACATCTTTGATATTTTCATGAATTAAGGGTGGGCCCAAGACATGAGGTCTAGGTGTCACTACTTATCTCATTATAATGACAATCAATCCACACATCATTCTTTTAAGGTTCCCTATGCAGGTCTGGTTCATACATAGGGAAAAGGAAGGGGAATGTTTTTCATTGCAGCTAGACCCATGATATGAGATTTGGGCATCCTTACATATCTCATCAAGTGGGAATAAATCCACACATAGTTATTGAAAGGTTCCTTGGGCAGGTATGATTCCTACCCAAGGAAAATGGCTATATTTTTTTGTTTTCACTCGATCCGGGATTGGAGATCTGAGTTTCACTATGTATCTTATTTGAATGATAATCAATCTACAAGTAGTTTGTAAAGGTTTCCTATGCATGTCAATATCACACACACAGGGAGTGAGGGGGGGGTTCACAGTTGGGCCTAGGAATGGAGATTTGTGCGTCACTACAGATCTCATTGGAATGAGAATAAAGGCACCTGTAGTTATATAAAATATTCATTGGCCAGGTTTGAGTTCATACATAGGGAGTAGGGGGTTTTAAATTATAGTTAGAATAGGGATATGAGACCTTGGTGTCACTACATATCTCATTGTAATTCGAATCAAGTCACATGTAGTTCTAGAAAGATCATATAGTTTATCATCATGCAATGTTGAATTTGTTCATTTATTTTAACATCTTATAGTATTTACATAATAATTTTTGGGGCTTATGCCTATAAAGGGGGACCATGTGCCAATATTGATTGGCCATAATGGAGTGGATATTATGAATGGGAGTTTCCCATCCTTTTATCTCCATGTCTGGCCAAGACGGCATCCAGAACCACTAAGATGTTAGTGGGATGTTATTGGGACTTATACTAGAGATGGAGGACCATATTTAAGTGACCATAAGGAGTGTCAAATCATAGTACTTTGAGGGGTTTCTCAACATCTATTCAGAGGGACGTTAAACATTTTTTTTAATGTCATGTGGGGAGGAAGAATTGTGTCTCGTAGTTTTTGGTCCTACAACTTAGACCATATGGCATTTATATTATCCTCAAGTGATAAGAACAATGATTCCATGCAGTTTAACATCATGCGACACATACATTATGTCATTCCTTTTAAGGTCATGTGATAATAACCAACTATGTAGTTTAATATCTTATATCTAAGATGGTATGGTTCTATGAATTTTAACTTCTAGTTGCAAGGGAATTTTTTGTGTGATTACACAAAAAATTTATTCAATAAACTTACATTATTTTGAGCCGTAATGATCTCTCCATACTCTAAGATCAAGGAATAAGACCCCTTAGTGTAGAATTTATATACGGAGTAAGGTCCCCCCCCCCAACATTGGCTCAAGTTTTTTAGGATTATTTTCTGATATCATTGGTGTCCTAAGGACCCATAATAATTCTTCTTAGACAAATTAATAGAGGCATACCTTTTTTTAAGGGCTCGTGCTATATGATTTTATTATATTTACAAGTGATTCAAGGTGTGAAATCTTTTTTTATCCAGTCTCTCTAATTTATCAAGTCATTTCTATAATTACCCATACTTTACATACATTGTTATTACTTCAGAGTTGAAGCATACTTATTACAACATATAAAAAAACCATGAAAGGACAGTATAGGTATAGTGTCTTTAGAAACTGGGAAACATAAAAAACTGGTTCATAAATCATCTACGTTGTCTCCCATTTATTTCATCATATCTAGAGTCCCTTTTTGGCATATCCTACTTAATATCCTTCTTCCTGACCTGGGGAAAAGAAAACTTACAAAAGGGTGATCTCAAATTCTCAGTAAGGGTAGACAAAAGAAATATCAATCATATCATATTCATAAGAACATAACATTTTGAAAATCTTATCCTTCAAAAGAGATCATAACATGGGATAAATCATAGAAGTTAAATGTAATCCCAAAAAACATAAAGTAAACATGAATCTTTGTGGAATACACACATAATAATAGAAAATCATTTCATATTAGTCAAGGCTCATTGCCAAGACCATCATAGAGGACAAAGTCTATTACTGAACCGAGTTCACTCCTCGTTCCAGTCCCATACCACTGAACCGGTTTAACTTTCTATTCCATCCATGTCTGTCTCATGAGATATAAATATTTACACAATTAATTTGAGGGAGATATAGGTCTCACCCATCTCATAATGAAACCATTCTTATGTGTGCCAAAAAATCATAAATCATACATCATAGCATAACCCATGTAATAAAAATGGGATTCTTAAACATCATGTCATCATAACATAACCCATATAAGATAAAATGACATCATTAAATTAATATCATCATAAAACAATAAAATTAATGTAAAAATAGAGATAGAAACAGAACCCTATTTTATCTTAGATGGAAAATAATTTTGATAAAACACTTGAACTCCATTCTTGAGGAAAATATCCTTTCTTCTTCAAAAACATTTTTCCTTTCTTAACATGTCATACAATTTTAAAATAAGAGAATATAGTTAAAAATAAACATGAAAACTTGTAAAGGAATATTCTTGGAAATAATTTTCTAAAAATCCATTCATGCTGTATAAGTTAAAAAACCATTCTTCTCATACTTTGGCTGGAAAAGTCAAAAAGCACCTCGTACGAAAAACGAAAAAATATTCCTTTCATATATTTTACTAAAAACTCACCAAAGGGTAAAATTGGATTTAAAAAATTGTATGAGGATAGAAATAATATTAAATATTGAGGAAACATGGATGTGGATGATAAAATAAACCCTAGTAAATACCAAAGTACAAACAATCTCAGATAAAAATGAGATTGTGAGATTTTCCCTTACCTTAGGTCTGATATGATTTGTACATGTTAGAACCTCCTGTATAATGATTTAAATAATGTCATTTACTTATTCCAAAATCATACTCATTGTTATGATATCATATATTGTCATATTTGTATCTTCTTAGTAGTAATATTTCATTGCTACTTGTTATTCGGGTGTTTATTGCTTTGTGTTCTTATGCGTGTTTTGTCGAATAAATTCTTATTCCTCTTTATAGGATATAGATACATCATTTACATAATGGTATTAGTGTAATATATATCATATTCATTCATTAAATTCATTTATATAATCATTATTCAATGAAGATCATATAGAACGAGTCGCATCACATCGTGGAGACAGTAGGCCGTACGTACGCATGAGCGATGATATCGTTCCCATGATCGTGGAATTATATTGAAGTGTATGTATAATATTTCAGAATCAATAACACTTTACAATAATCATATATAGTTATATATTTACACCATTATACCCATCCAAGTAAGGTGGTGGTGGAAAACATATTACACCACAGCGTGGAGACGGTATTCCGTACGTACACACGCGTGGTGATTTTGTTTACCGTAGGATGGATAAGAGGTGAAATTGGGTTGTTTAATATTTATAATAACATATAAGTATATTAGGGATACTGATATTATTACTTCATAATGAAACAACTAAAGAAGAGGGAGTAGAAGAATAAGGGAACTTGAAGAAAATGGTAGAAGGTATTACCTCTTTCTCAAAGTGCCTCCTTTAAACTTTCTCTTAGGGCACTAGAGTTGGTCTTTTGAGAAAACCAGTACCTCTAGTAGGTTTCTAAGGAAGTTGGGAAGTGAAATGGGAAGATTTTTTCTGAGCTTGAAGGCTCAAATTGGTGTGAGGAGGAGAGGGAGGAGGTGCCCTTTTATAAGGGAGGAGAGGGGCACCTTTGGAATGTGTGGAAATATTATTTTATTATAAATTTATCTTCGGTTTAAAAAGGTCCAAAAATAATTAAAGATGACGATACGATGACTCATGGTAGAAATAAAATCATCCAATCAGAATTGGACATGTTTTGAATAATATTGTAATCATTATAATCTAATTTATTTAAATCATTTATTAATGAGGTAAATACTGCATCCTTATTGTGTCATAAATAATTTATTTTATTTTATGTCTAAAAATTATAAAAAAAACTACCAACATGTAGGAAATATTTTTATCTTTACAATGAATATTTATAGTCGAAAAGATAATTTATATAGACCCTTATAAAAATTACTTACTAAAGGATTTTTGTTAATGCCAGTTTTGTCTTTACATTAAATTAATTAATCTAATGTGTCATTGACTTTCATAAGTGGATTTATGGGGTCCCAAAATCGACCCAAGGATGCCCAGGGTTATCCATTACTCATCAAATATGGTTTGTACTAGTGTTAAGGTAATTTTGAATTATTATAATATTCTTTTAACCTTGAATTACCCTATTTACCTTTAACCGTGGTAAATAAAAGTAAAAAGTTACTATTCACCAAAAATTATTTTTATCTATTTGAACCAGATTTTACTCCTTGATATTAACCATGTCTCCCGGATTTTCAAAATTCAACTCACAAAAGCGGTAAAATTTAGTTTTATGAACAATTGCAAAAGCTCCTAGGAGGTGGGTAAAAGATGGTGAAAAGTTCAATAAAATTTTTATATATCCAAAATTATTATAAAATGACTCCAATTAATTACATTGAACTTATATAGGTATTATGTATCAATTTTGACCTAAAATAAATTTAAATAAAATAAATAATTATTTAAATAAAATGTCGATTTTTAAATAGTAACCCAGTGTTTTCACTATTCATCAAAATTTGAAAGTTTTCAGAAATATACAAAACATTCAGCCTAAGCTATATTTGATATTTTGAATTCAAAAATGATGCCTATTTTTCCAAATTCGAAACATAGAAGTGGAATTAATTAATTTTAAAATTAATTCTCGTTATCAAAACAAATAGCATGTTTTTATAAAACAATAACTATCAAAAAATTGATACTTGTTTATGTCCAATTTCAATGTGAAATTAACTCCAATGACCAACATTGGATTAAATGGTAAAAATATATTCTAATTAAACTTTAAAACCAATTAAAAATCTAATCTAACTATATAAATTATTGTGATGAAAAAAGTTGTTTTTAATTAAAATATAGCATGTTTTTACTATTTATCAAAATATGAAAGTTATCAGAATAATATGAAAAATTTATCCAAATTAAATTTTTATATCCTGATTCCTAGGAAGAGTTTTATTTTGTCAAATTGAACATATAAATATTTCAAAAACTAGATTTAAAGTGGTTGTGTCATCAAAAGGCGGCAAAACTGCATTTTTTTTTAAATACTTATTTTACCCGAAAAAATAATTTTGTTCTCATACCATGTTCTAGAAAATATTTAAGATGAATAATAATGTTATGAAATTAAAAATGTATTTAATACTATTAATAATGGTTATTCTATAATAATATTATAACAATATATATTTGTTTAGTGAAACCCGGTATTGCGTACTACACACGCTATCGAAGAAGGTCGTGATTGCGTGTAATGCAAGCCAAGTCAGGGTTGTGTGTTGTGAAAGACTCCTTTATTGTTGCATATAAAAAAACAAACCATATTTCATTTATACATTTAATATATATATATATATAATCAATGTTGCATAGAATAACTACTATCAAACAAACTTGAAATTGTGTGTAACATGATCCAAGAATAGTGTTGCGCATACTGCAAGCTAATACGGTGTTGCGTATAGCACAAGATAATAATGGTGTAGCATATAACACATGACATCAAATAAATTAAAAAGATTACTTGTCATAAAATCTCGGAGTGTTACATTATACCCCCCTTAAAATGAATTTTTCCCTCGAAATTTGTCGGCGTTATAAATGGTTTACTACTTGAAAGTTTATTTTATAGAAACCCACATCGTAAAAAGTAATACTAAAACTTCATTTTAAAAAGGGAAGTTATAATCATAACGGTCACCTAAAGTAACTCAGCACTGGGTTTCCACATAGGACAACATAAGTGAAAATATGGATATGGAAGAAAAATCAAACCATCATGTTCTGATGGAGAGTGGTAGAGAACAGGGCTATGAAAAATCCAACAATCACAAAGCCATAAATTTGTGATGATCTATGGTACCATCAG